>CM060935.1:871457303-876257303 GCA_030765085.1 Allium cepa
AGTAAATTTTTTATGGCACATTGTATCAGGAGATGGTATTTCAGTCGACCCAGAAAAGGTGGCGGCTGTTCAAGAGTGGAAGCAACCACGGACTCCTATAGAGGTTCGCAGTTTCCTTGGTTTGGCAGGATACTATAGAAGATTTATTCGAAATTATTCTAAGATTTCCTTCATTTGACCAAGCTAACTAAGAAGGGAGAGAAATCTGAATGGACTCCAAAGTGTGAAGAAGCGTTTCAAGAATTGAAAGCGAGATTAACTAGTGCACCCGTTTTGGTAGTTCCACATGGAAACAGTGAATTCGCAGTGTCCACGGGTGCTTGTGGTGTGGGACTAGGAGATGTTTTGAGGCAGCGTGGTAGGGTGATTATGTATGCAAGCAGGCAGTTGAAGCCTCATGATAAAAACTATGCTACACATAACCTAGAGTTGTTGGCTGTTGTCTTTGCATTAAAAATGTGGATGCACTACCTGTTGGGTAAGGATCCTTCTATTTCCTGTTTAGTTTCTTTTTAACTTTTAGTGATTTAGGAGTGAACTTCTTTCTTAAATCAGGTGAAAAGTTCGAGCTCTTCATCGATCATAAACCCCTGAAGTATCTTTTCACCCAGAATGATCTGAACCTGAGACAACAAAGGTGGTTGGAATTTCTAGCATCCTATAATTTGGATTTTCTCTATACACCGGGAAAGGCTAATGTGGTAGCGGACGCTTTGAGTAGGAATGCAGTTCTATCACTTTCGGACGTTACCCCGAATCTCCTAGAAAGAACAGTAAGCGAGAAAAAAGTGGATAGAAGCTTAAGGGCAATCATCAGAAAGGTTGAGGAGGGGCAGTGCACCAGTTTCAAGGTTGATGACCAAGGAGTTTTGAGGATCAATGGGAGAATCTGTATGCCGAGTGTCAAGAATCTTAGGCAGTAAGTTTTGTCAAAATGCCATCGCTCTAGATTTAGTATCCATCTAGGTATCTTGAAGATGTATAGGGATATGAAGCGGAATTTGGTGGAAGGGAATGAAGAAAGATTTCTCTATCTTTATTAATAGGTGTGCGAGCTGTCAATAGATAAAGGCGGTCAGCAGAGGACACATGGCCTGTTACAACCTCCGGAGATTCTGAAATGGAAGTGGGAGATGATATCGATGGATTTCATCGATAGGTTTCCCAGAACTAGAAAGGGGAATGAGGGGGTGTGGGTTATTGAAGACAGGTTAACCAAGAGTGCTCACTTTATTCCGGTTAAATCAACCAGAACTGCAGCTTCCTTGGCAGAGATTTTCATGATGGAAATCATTAGATTGCACCGAGTTCCCATAAGCATAGTAAGCGATCATGACCCAATTTTTACCGGTGAATTTTGGGAGCTTTGCAAACTGCCCTTGGAATGAAGTTAAGTTTGAGCACTGCCTATCACCCTCAATCGGAGGGGAAAACTGAGAGGCTAAACTGCATTCTGGAAGATATGTTGAGGGTATGCATTTTGAACTTTGGTGAGTCCTGGGAAGATCATCTACATTTGGTAGAATTTTCTTACAATAACAGTTTCCATGAAAGTATAGAGATGGCACCCTACGAAGCTCTCTATGGAAGGCCATGCAAATCACCAGCTTGTTGGGAGGAGTCAGGGGATTTTTCATTCCTTGCTCCGGATATGATTCAGGAAGTGTCTAAGAAAGTCGAACTAATCAAGAAGAGAATGAAGGCAGCCCATGATCGTCAGAAGAGCTACACCGATAAAAGGTGGAGAGATCTGGAATTTGCATTTGGAGACCTGGTATTTGTTAAGATTTCTCCGATAAGAGGAGCAATTAGATTTGGCAAGACTGGAAAATTAGCTCCAAGATATATCAGACATTTTCATATTATCGAAAGGATTGGTACTCTTGCATATAGGATTGAATTACCAGAAAGAATGGCAGGGATTCAGAATGTATTCCACATATCTCATCTAACGAAATACGTGCATGATCCATCATTGGTTGTAGAACCATCAGTCCAGGAAGATTTGGAGGTTGAACCAAACTTGACCGTAGTCAGACATCCAGTTCAGATTATTGATCAAGATGAGAAGAAACTTCGAAATAGGGTGGTAAAGTTGGTTAAGATCCAATGAAGCGAGGATCCTAGAGATTGTACCTTGGAAACTCTGGATAGTGTGAGGGAAGCCTATCCGGAATTTTTGTCAGGATAACTAGTATTATTTTATTTTGTGTTTAACTATTTGTTATGGATGTTAGGATATGACTGATGTATGTGCTTTGTGATATGAATATAGAATCTTTTGTTGCAAGTTGAATTATTTCTTTGCTTTTAAATTTCGGGGAAGAAATTCTTTTAAGAGGGGAAGAATGTAACGATCCGGATTTTTGACACCTGTTATTTGAATAATCTGCCAATTTTAAATATTGAAGTATTATTTTTATTAGTCAAATAATGAATTCTAATTTATGGATATATATATATATATATATATATATATATTCTGGAGGCTATGGTTTAAAAGTTTAAATTATAATTTCTGAAAAATATTTCAATAAAAATTCCACATTTCTATTATAGGATTATATGTGTGTGTGCGTGTGTGTATGTGTGAGTGTGTACATTACTTTTGATGCAAAATTTAAAATAAAATATATAAATAAGAATAAATACATGTTAGTGGCTATTGATGTTTGTATGTTAGTTATAGGTTATATGAAATAATTTATAGGAGTAGTACAAAACTTAGGCATGTTAATATATGTTTGTATACAGGCTAAAACATGTTCATATGGTCAAACAATCTATGTATATATACTGAAGTATATATGTATACAAGGGGACATAATGATGAATGCATATCTACTCAAGCATAAAAAAGATCAAATCACACACAAATTATCAAATTAACTAGGAAATAAAATAAAGTAATTTTTAAATCAAGTCACTGTTTCAAAATCAAAGAAAATAGAAAATAAAGGAAAAAAAGAAAGTAACTATACAAGAAAATGGGCTTTAACCCTGTTCAAAACTTGTTCCCTCCCTCTTCTTTATAAATATCACTATATTCTTCACGTATACATTCTTGTTCACATACAAAGTTGCCATTAAAACTTTCTAGAGAATTAAATACTCAAAATTTCAGGAAAGTAAATCAAAAAGAAAAACAGAAAAAGCAGTGTCTTCTTATTAAAGTCTAGTTAGTGAAATGAAAATTTTCCTTTCCTTTACTTACCCAAATATCAACAATTGAACATACAACACAATCATCATTGAAATCAACCAATAACTACCAACAATTTACTAGTTATCATTATTAGGTATTTAACTGGAAATTTAAATTTCACTATTAAATTTAATGACAATTAAATTCAATAAAAGTTAGATTTAACTAGAATGACAATTAAACAACAAACAATCAATTTCTACTCACATCATTAGTTCAATTTGACTATCATAAGAAAATCCAATAGTTGTGAGTGTTTGCTCACCTTTCGTAGCAATGAAGGTGATGATAAAAATAGAGCAACATGGAAACTCCTAGCAAAGATGCAAATGCAAAGCAAATCCAACAAAGCTTAGACACGAACACGAACCAGTAAACAAGTTTCAACTGCTTCCAACTTCGAAACAACCCAAGATCCAAACTACGGACAAACCTGAAACTAGGTCATCTTTAAGAAAATATTCGGACCAGAACATTACTGAATTTGTAAAAGTAACTAACTATAAAGTTGTTACAAATTCTTTTCTCTCCATTCTTAAAAAAGAATCACTCAAAAAGCTTCTACCTTGAGGAAGTTATGGTCATAACAAACAGAGGTTTTTTTGAGTTGAAAATCTGAGTTCAAAAATACTTTGAAAAGATTTGAGTTTTTGGCATAGAAAATTAAGGATTTTGAAGAACTGGTCTAAAATAAAGTTGAAGCCATTGGAAAAATAAATGGTTTGAAAAAATGAGTCACATAATTTGGTTCATACCTAAAGGAGATATGATTGATAAAATATGGGGTATTTTCGGTTAAAACTGGATCCGAGAAAGGACTTGAAAAATGGAGTTTTTGATATAGAAATATTCAGAATGGGAGAAGGGTTCAACAACAAAGTTATTGCCATTGAAATTATGCACGGTTAAAAAAATAAATTATTTGATTTGGAGTAGTTTAGTGGAATATAGAAGCCATGAAAGTAAAGGGAAGAAAGTGGGAAAATAGGGAAGGGGAAAAGAAGGGGAAAAGAAGGGGAAAATGAGAAAGAAGAGGAGAGGGAAGGTGGAAGGAGATGGCCTTGGAGATGGTGGAGAGGGCGGCGGCTATAGGTGAGGAAGAAGGGTTGAAGGAGAGGAGGAAAGGAGTTTTGATTTGTGAGGTTTTTTGGAGTTTTAGATCTAGAGCTCTCTGTAAATTTTGAGGAGAAAGAAGAAGTGTGTAGAGAAAGTTTCTCAGGAGAAAAATTATGTACGTAGATGTTATCAGATAAGAAACATATGGTCGTAGGCAAAGGAATGGTCACATTACTGATTAGGGTCTCTTGGTTAAAAACCAAACAAACCCTATATGCCTTAGCCAAATAAAACACAACTAAACACAACCAATCATGCTATTTTTCACAGTAATTCAAATTTTTTAGAGCAATAGGAATTTGATTTTGACGAAACGAAATGTGAAGGGAAGATCGGAATTCAGTCTAGTATCATATAAAAAGAATAAAATTTTAAAATTCAAATAAAATTAAATTAAACAAAAAGTCAATCTTTGACTAAGTTTTACCAAAATTTGAATTTTCACAAAAATTTTATTCAATTAAATTTGGTCAAATAAAACACTCAACATCACAAATTCAAAAAACCAATTTCAATATTCAAACTGTTTAAAGGGGAACTATATAGATTAAAATCGTTGATCTAAATGAAGGTATAACCTATTTTGGATTCAAAGTGATTTTTGAAGTGAATCTGATATTTTGATATGAAATATGACCTGTTCTTGAAATTTAAAAGAACCAACCAGTATGAAAAATGACATTTGTTTGTTAAAATGACGGGGTCTGAATATTGGCATACTCTCTTTCAGTATCGGAACCACTTTAACAACCGTGTACACGGTGGATGTTATCCAGAATGTAAAGGTTGAATTGGCGATGTTTGATAGATTAAAGAAAGAGAATGACGATGGATGACCCCGACATTTGTGTCAATTTGAAATGACTAAAACAGGAGCCATACCTGACTATGAGGCTTGCTAACTCTAGCGATATCTATTCTTCTTACTACTATATTGATTTTGATTCGATTGGGGCATATTGATTTGATTATGGGATGGATGTTCATGGTGGGCCGTTAGGGGTTACCACCAGTTGGGAAACGCAAAACGGTAGTATCCTACCTTGAGCATCACCTTACATGCCTTGTCATACTCTTTATCCTTATTCACGACTACTACGATTTTGTTTTAGTATAGTACCTATAGGGGACTCACTGGCTACCGACATTACTAGTTGCGTTACATGACCTGCATAGACTGCCTACTTAAAAATGTGTTAAAGGGGATCAATGCAAAGCCTTAATGCTATTTTAATACTTTATTTGCTGATATACACTACATACATAGCATATCTTACTATATAGATAGTTTGATGGATCCTTAGAAGATGGAAAATCTCATAACATCTCTTAAGTTATTGCACTCACGTTATACACTAGATAGGAGATGGAAAACCCATAACCTCTTTAAAGATATTACACTCATATTTACTTTTTATCGAACTATCTTACATAAGAACTTTTAGTTCTAACTCAACTGTTTGTCTTTTCATTACGCTCGGGTCAGCCCGATTATTTCAATGTTTGAAGTCATTATTTCTTGAAGATGAAGATGGATTTTGCTTGATCGTAATTACTGTTATTATTTCACTGTATTATTTTGGTATGTTTGTTGATTATACTCTAATTATGTTGTAAAAACTAAAATCAAATGTATATTGTAAAAAGGCTTCATGAGCTAATTATTTGATTATTATATTTTGTCATTCTGCTGTGAGATTCTGTATTTCGCTTTCCTTCTTTTCTTTTATTTTCTTATTAAACCCCATTGATAATCTGCCCATTTTAAGTGGCTTGAGTTAGATATATGTGGTTCATTGTCGACATAAATTGCTTTAAAAGGTGGGTCGTCACATTTTGTCATAGCTTTGCTAATATTTTTTCAAGGCTTGAAAGCCATTAAAGAAGAGCTCTTAGAGCTTTAAGAAGAAGGAGGAAGAAGAAGAGAATGGTATTAATGAATATGTAATATAGGTGGGTATTTATAGAAAGATTTGTGAAAAATATCTAAATGTGCATTTCCTTTTCTACCCTCAACCCACACCCTTCCTTTCCCATCATCCATGTTAATGCCCCTCTCTCATATGCCTCCATCACTTCATGCCATGTGCATTGACTTTAAATTCCATAAGGCTGAAGATAAGTAAAAATATCATGATATTTGTTTCTTAATATCATGTTATTTCTATCATATGTATGTATGTATGTATGTATGTGTATTTATATGTACATATATGTTCATGTGACATGTAAGCGCATGCATATGTATCTGCACAACAAATAATGTTGCAATAACTTTGAACAACTTCCGTTTGTTAAACTGTTGAAAATTGAGAAGCTGATTCCTGGTCACATTTTCACTTATAAATTAAACTATATATAAATGTAAAAAAAAATTGAAAACTAATTTTCCATCATTATCAATTAATAAAATGACTACATTTGATTTATAAACCGTATAAATTGAAATTAAATAATTCTTTACAAAAAGTGTTGTTATATCATAAAACGATATGAATTTTCTTATATTTTCAAATCAAATATAACTCTTTATAAAACTATAATTAATGATTTACTATCACTTCATAACTATTTGAAATGAATTACTATCATTTAAGAACAATTATCTGAATGATTATGATAACTATTAAATCATAATTTGAATTCATAAATCAATTATTAAATATGATGTCATTCTTGATGATGTCATAAACATATTTATTTTACAGAAATAAAATAACTAATTTTATTTCATATTCTTGTTTAAATGGATAAACAAGTGTATGTATCCAACTCCATGTGCGACTTCTGATAATTATAGAGCTGTTTATTGATAAAACGGTTTTCAATCATTTTATCGATATTTTTCCAAAGTTTATATTTTCGTAAATACTTTTTCAAATAAGATTACCATTGTTATTTATTGTTAAAAACATTATAATCTCCATATTTAAAAGCTTATATTTTGATATTTAAAAATAAATATAATTTATTAGATTGATAAATTTGTGGGTAGTTACAATGATCACTCCATATATTACGATAAATTCACAACTGTGATTTCTTACTCCAATTGATCAAAATGATAATATTTCTCCCTTTTATAAAATACCATTTATAAACTTATTTCTTTATTTGTAAAATAATGCTTATAAATCTCTCTTCAATTTATAAAATACCATTTTAAAATCTGTTCTTTGTTTACAACATTTTATATAAAATGTTTTATAAATATTTATTCCCAAAATATTTCTGTCTTCTTTTAAAACAAAAATCACTTTAAAATAATAGATAAACGTCTTTAGTTCCTTTAAAATAAACGTTTCTTATTATAATAACTTTCCTATAGAGATAAATACTTTTCAAAATAATTTTAAACCATTTACGCGTATACACACACACATATGTTAGAAAAGGAAAAATAAGGAAGATGATGGAGAATAAAGAAGTTTAGAAATTTTATTTTATTTTAAATAAAATATCACAAAAAATCAAAAGGGTGGATTAAACATTACTTTTCAAATAAAAAACTATTTCCAAATCAAACAACATTTAATAATGTCTCCAAAATACTACATCGAGGCCAATAGTTACTATACCACGTAACCAGTACTATTACTACATTATTTTCTAAAAAGATTCAACTTTTAACATATGTCGGTGTCACATCCAATATGGCCAAACTATCAAATTTTAATAACAATCTATATAACAGATATATAACTGAAATAAACTTAATAGGTACATAACTGAAACTGAAAAACACAATGTTAAAAAAATCATGATTTCTCTATAAATTTTCCTGTATTTCATTTTAAATGTCATTCACTTTTAAAAGCGGATATATAACCAAACCAACCAAAATTCATCCAAACACAAACGGTAAATTTAATCTACTATATATCATTCTAATTATTCAAAAAGGTGAGTTTAACACACAAAAATTCCAACGTATGCTTAGGCGTTCCAGTTTGAGCTAAAAACGAACACCGTTTGATTTTAGCCCAAATTTTCATTTGCTTCAAATTCAACTAAACATATTTCATTGCATAGCTATCGCCATTAGGAGCGCAATGCAAAAGATCTCCATTATGATTGGACCTCGTATGAGAGTTATTGAAGTTATATGATTTTGAAATCAAAACATTAATGGATTATTTAATTAATACATTAATTACCTGTTACCACTAATCACTACAACAAATAGGTACTTTTGCAGCGTTTTAAAAACGCTATAAAAGCTTTTAACAACGTTTTTACGTACGATGTATATCGACATGCAGTTATATGTCAGGGATATACAATGACAAGAAATAAATGCTGTTAAATGTCCTTTTTAACAGTGTTTCCCTCGTGTCATGAAATCTTTTAACAGCGTTTGGTTGGGTAGTTAAAGTTCTTTCTTAGCGTTTATTTCGTGCCTAGATAAGATTTTATAGCGTTTTTTCTATGCTATGATATTTATTTACAGCGTTTCCTTATTGCAATAGATCGTGTTTTATGTTTTTAGATACAATTTAACGGTATTTTTAAAACGCTGTTAAAACTTTCAACGGCATTTTAAAAACGTTGTGGAATGTTTCACTACTTCTAAAAAGCTATGGAATGTTTTAACCGTGTTTGAAAACGCTGTGGAATGTTTTAACAGCGTTTTGAAAACGCTGTGGAATGTTTTAATTCCATTTCAACAAGCATCCATCACAATGTGCATATATACCACATTTCAAAATTAGCATATTACATCAATATCACATTTCAAAATCAACATATTATATCAATACCACATTTTGGACACATTTGATAACCAACGTATGAAATTTCATAATCAAAATACACAATATTCTTACACCAAACATAAATAGTTTGTCATCAATAGTTCAAAAACAAAATATAGAACAAGTAGCAATAGCAAAACAAAAGCAAGTAGTACATACGTTAAAACCAAAAGGTAGTTCTAGCAGCGAAAATAACTTCGATCCATAACTCGTTGCAACCTTTTTTTGCATCACAGTCATTTAGCTACCTGCAAAATAAAAGTAATGCTTGAAAATCAATTCATCAAAAAAATGTACACAAAGTTAAATCGGATTCATAATGCAAACACTAAATATTCATTTTGTAAAATTGTAATTATCATTCATATCTTTTATCATTATAAATCTGTACAAATGATAGTGGAGGTTGATGCACCTATAATAAAAATGAATAAATTTATCTTTATGAAAAGATAAATGCATTTCGTTGTGGATTAAAAAGATAAATGCATTTTTTATTGGAGAAATTATTTTTGTAATAAAAGGGGGAAATCACTGTAATAAAAATGATACATAATGTAAATGCAACAGAAAGAAAAAAAAGAGTTAAGTGATCCAGCAATTGGAACCTATGCATTTGGACCAGCAAGAAAACAGCCTGGGCGGAACTGTAGGAGTATGCACATGCAAAACCCAAGAATCATGCACTGGCACAGTAGAGTTGCAGAAACATAGCAAGAGCATGCATGTAATATTTTATGCAGTAACTATGGCACATGTTGAATAAGTGAAAATCATATGTTTAAGGAATAAAAGACCAACAGACTGAAAAATCAAATTGTGTTGAACTACATCACGACGCAACCCGAGGGATAGGAATGCAGATGGTTCCAGTAGAAAATGATTGCTGAACTAGAACATGAGCAGGGATGGGAAACTCAGTGCAGAAAACACGGTACGGATGACAGGCAACAACATAGCGATCAAAGCTAAAGTATGGAGGCGAGCAACAATTGCAAACATGGTTGTGAGATGCATTGGTTTGTGCTAGAATTACAGCTCATACTTTGGGAGAGTTAGGGGATCGCAGGACTTTGGGGATTGACAGTGATATAGTTAAATAGCTTGGAGCTTATTTGCTCTGCATGATAGGGGTCCAAAATTCATGTAAGTATGAGTGTGTTGAGAAGCACTGTAGGCATTTGGGAAGGGAACTAAGCTTTGAGAAGGATACCACTTTGAGTATATACTTCATCTGAATGACTTTAATGTATGTGTAGTTTAAAAGCGTATTGTTATATCTTATAGAAGTGTACGCATTGGGGATATATGAGTACCTGTAAGTTATAGTGGTGCAGATATTCTTAGGATTTTTCGTGGATCTTGGATCATGTACGCATTGGCCTGATACACTTATGTGATATATGGTGTATTAAAGCTTCAAACTATGACAGGCTAAAGCCTAAAGGTATTACAGTTATATTTTACAAGGTATTACACAATACTGCCTTTACAAGGCGTTGCTTCAGCACTGCTTTCATAGTAGTGCAAGCACTGACCTGAAATGTAGTATAATGCAAAAGTGTAATGGCAACAGTAGAACGTACCTCATCAAGTATGACAACATATCTTTAACCATTCTTAACCACTGTATTATCTCTATCCTTGAATAAGTATCACAAATCACGCAGAGCCTGTCAAATAAAAATGATTTGTGAAGTTAAACACCCCACCCATATACATACATCGAACATAACTAGAATTTCCGATAACCACTAAAAAAATATAAAATATTTTGCTTGCAGTAATTATTTAAAACAAATTATCAAATTATTCTATGAATTATGTACTTTAATATGCATCCAGCTAATTGCTACACACCGTCATGAGATTTTCATTTTTTAACTACGATCGACGAATAACTGCCGAAACCATCAAATAATCGATTATACCTTAAGTTAAATTGGACTTACCGGAACTTGCAACATCTACAGTTAGAGGTTATATGCAATATATGCAATATAGGAATACGATATTTAATTAAGAGTGAGTAAAGTGTAAAAAGCAGTTTAACACCAAACTAGACTTGTTAACCAGAAGAAAAAAAAGTATAAATCAGACGAAACATGAATAAAAACTACATTAAGAAGAGGAAAATTAATTACTTCACTTTCTTAAGATTGAGAGTGAAATTTTATTTTTTCTAGAAGTGAAGAACGCTCTAAGTCTTTAATAATGGAAATTTTTGTTAAAAAGAATCAAGTAAGCAAGAAAAAGGTTGACCATAGATGTAAAAGAGAAGACAAAATCCAACCATGAAAATATTATAATTTTGCAAAAGTGATAAAACCTAGCCACTAAAAGATAAAATAACCATTCAAATATATTAAAAGTACCATTACAGAATTTTTTGAGATCGGGTTGACATGTGCGGCTTGAATTTAATACATCGATATAACATATATATCATATTAATATACAAGACTCTTGTAAACTGAAACAATCTTTTATAATCGCTTTATCATAATTCACTACGCACATATGTAAAATAAACTTTAGAGGGCATGTGTTGCACCATATGTTACCAAATTCTTGTAATTTTAGTGGTGACAAAGATAAAAATAAAAACAGGTATCAATAGCTATCAAATAACTTGCTAAGCTATTGACACATCTATTCTATTTCTATGTCAAGACACCGAGAGGTAAAAGTTCCTCTGGATTCATGATTGAATGCAACAAAAATGTACCAAAACTGAATTTTTCAAGATTGACTAGCATGTAAAACATCAACAATCAATTTTACCTACAAAATCGTTCGACTAGAAGCAAGTAAACATTCAACCGTACACAATCTTATTTTACATAGTTTCAAATATTTGTAATTTTACATAAACTTTCTAACAACTAATATACCACCCAACAACTATATTACAGTAAAAGAAAGCTATGTTTCAAAGAAAAATTAAATTAGTACAACATGATATATAATTCTAAAGTTTTTTGAAAATGAATCTATATATCAATAGCTAAAAGACGAAATGATTTGTATAAGCAAACGTATGGCACTTAGTTCTTCTTTAGTAGTTCCAAACCAGTTACATCATTGAATGAAGATATGTGGCTGCAAAAATATTAAAGCTAAAGTCTTAATATAAAAACTTAGGTACTTTTGCTTTTGTGGAAAAATGATTTCATCAAGAATTAAAAACTTGCTTCAAAATGTCTTTCTGTCCATGATCAAAGTCAAGGGAGTAAAGTGATAATACATTTAATGGCTCAAATGTTGAACTTTTGTAACCACAAATCTCTTTTTTCTTGGTTCATGAATTAAACTTGAACTTCAGACATCATTAGTTTCTTTTATTCTAATCGTCATAGCATACCCAAGTCTTTGGCCAGTAACAATACCTATGCATTTTTACTTGTTCTAAAATAAATCAAAGATCGCTTGGTCATGAAAATCTCAGTGTGTTTCAGATTTCAGACGATAATGTGTCACTTTAGTATTCATGCATGTACATGCAGATGAGAAGAGATACCTTTCTACTGGATGAAGGTCCTCAACTCCTCTTCACTGCGAGTAGCATTTACATTTGCAATAGAGTTGAATGAAATTCAGTAACTAATTTGCTTTTTTAAAAGTAAACAAATCAATACGGATTATCACAAAGCTTAACACGATAAAACACTATCCCTGCAACCCCTCACTACTACCACAGAACCAACTTCAGGCACAGTTCACAAACTGCTCAAAATTCCTAGATTAAATACCAAAATTGCACATGAGAATTTTCTTTACGTGAAGAGAAAAATAACGCATAACAAAAAAGGAAGAACAAAAATCATAATGTATATATGGGGAAGTTAATGCATATTACATAAAACGAAGTTTATATATATGTGATATATGATGGTCAACAGCCGTTTTTATTGATGGTTGGTTGGAGTATTCGGTCAGTAAAGTGTGGGGGTAATGGACAGTAGGTGGTATGCAGTGAAATATTATATGCTATTGAGTGCAGTGAATGAATATTGTGTGAATGCAAGAAGGTCAGGTTGAAGTTTATGTGGATGGTTCAAGAGGCAGAGGGCATGTGCACTGATGTTTTGTTTGAGTGTGGTGGTCAGGGTGTACCGTGGTGGATGTCAGTTGAGTGTTTATGGAGTGGCAGTTTTAGGCTGTGGGTTGATGTTGGCAGAGGAGCGTATATGCTAAAGAGGCAGAGCAGTTAAGGTGAGTGGGAAATGTGCAGAGCAGTTAAGGTGATGATGAAGAATTTTGGTGAAAATGACAGTATGGTTATGACTGGTTGGATGGAGTGATGACTGGTTGTAACTGTGGTCAGAGAAGTTGTAGAAAATAGATGTTGATGGAAGTTGAAATGTGCAGCAAGTAGATGGTTGTGCAACAGTTTGAATGTGACCGTGACTGATGAGTTATGTGCACAGTTGTGCAGAGCTTTGGGTTGATTATTAAGGAGACAGTGTTGATGTATGCAACTGAAAACAATAAGGAGGAACTATGGTGAATTGCCAGTGAGAATGTATGAAATAATGTAGTTGTATGAAATAATGTATGAAAAGGAGTATGGGATGGTGTGAAGGCAGATGTGCAATCAGAGGCATGTTGGCAACCAGGGATGGGTTTGCAGTGTTGTTGTAGGAAGATGCCTTGGCAGAGACAAGTAAGATAGTTGTAGTATTTGTTGAAGTAAGGTTGTATGATGGTTGAAAAGGGATGATCACGTAAGTGTTGTAGTATAGCAGGGTGATGGTTTGCAGTGATGATTAGCAGTTTGGACAGTGAAGTATTGAGTGCACACACTGTTATGCACACAGAGAAAGTTTGTACAAATTTAAACAAGGACTAAACAGCTTTGTGTTTTTTTAATCCAAAATAAAACTGTAAACTGAGATTTGCAAAATGAAACTGAAATGCTCAAAAATGACAGAGATGAACTAACAAATAGAATCGAACCATTAGAACTGAATTAACAAAAAGATCACAATGATATAAACTGAGCTTTTATAGCATGTTTAGGAATTCAACAAGATAGAATACTAGATCACAGAATACTCTAGGACCTTAGCGAAGTTTGGTAACTTTGGTTATAATATTATGCTTGTATATATGCATTCCCAACACTGTATTTCAGGTCATAATATTATGCTGGTATATATCCATATTTAGGAATATGAAAGCATTTATGCTACTTTTCTAGTGATAATTTATATTTTATAAATTGATTTTACATGAAAATATTTCTGGAAAATTGTTCTAAAATCTAATTGAGTAAGAACAATGAAGAATCAGTATTTTTGTCATATCATGTGATGTTTTGCTTCATCTACAATTCATATACAAGTGACATGCTTTTATATCACAGATTCACATGCTAGTAAAACTTAAGAGCATGCTAACGTTGTCTAGATGCTAAATACTTCCATCATGTATTCAGACATTAATTAGACTAGAGAAAGCATCTTCTGCATATAGAAGATGGAGTTTCCAAAAACAAACCCATGTTATTTGGGTTTTACAGACACCTCTTGGTAGAAAGTGTATTACCCCATGTATATAACAATCACATATGTGCTTAATTTTGTACGTGTCATTGTGCAAAGATGAGTATAAAGAATATGAAATGCATCTGACCAGCATATGTAAAGAAAACAACACCAGGTTTGAGCTTTGGTATGGTGCAAAGGTAAACGACGCTAGCCTTGTATTCATAAATGAATTAAAACATCATGTCGTCTAGACAGTCCAACTCTAGCAATTGTTCATCAGTCCACTCTGCATTTGAAATGCTCGAAATCAACTTTTTAGGATCCTCCATTTCAATATCAATCTCCACAGCCTTTCTTGGACCAGATTCATCAGCCATATTACCAATAGTTTTAGACATAGAATTGGACTTATCTAAAATACTATTAGTGGATGTTATTCCTCGGTCGACTTTTGCAGCAATAACTTGTGAAGCATTATGTTATGTGTTTGTAGTATCTCTTCTCGCTTCATTACCAGCAACAAACTCATCTGTTTCTCCCCTTGTCGCTCTTAGGGAAGACCTCTCTTTCATTTGTTTACCTAAGATAGGAAGATGTATTCTGATGAAAGGCTAAATGTTATGCTATATGAAAATACCAGTTTCGGTGTATTAAGCTTTGGAAGAAGGCATTGCATTTTGACGATCAGAGTCCTTACGGAAGACCTTTTGAAAAATAATCTAGTAAGAATGTAAGATAAAATTAAAGATATGATAATGGACTAACTAAACCCCTAAGGTGGTTCAGTGGTTATGACATGTAATTACAAATATGAAGATTGAAGTAAAGCTACACTGTTCTGTGGTAAGTTAAATTTTAGGAGATGGTATAATATTTGCAAAAAGACCTGCAATGGAAAATATCTGTAACCAAAAGTACAGTCATGTATATCTATGGTGGAGTCCACTCTGTTGTGATAAAAATCGCGTTCCAACAGCAACTAGGACAGTCACTAGTCACCTTATACATTTTTGGCTCCTAATACATTTTATTTCAATGCTATTATAAAAAGCTCATGTTCAGACATAAATGGTAATTGTGCAATTTACATAAGAATCCAGTACTATTTAAATGTACATTTGTATGATCAACCGGTTACATTCTTTTTTTCCCCTAGAATCTAGAAATTTAGCATTAGGGAAAAAGAGTCATTACAAATAAGCAGTGTTTTATTTAAAATACATACAAAATGGAGCAAATATATATTTTATACAGATCTTATATGCATTAGTACCAATCAAAACCAAAGGGCTATATATATAGTGTTTAATCTATTTGATTAGTTGCATGAGGGACCGTCTTGCGCGTCTTATACTAGTTCTGGCATATATCAGCATGTTTTATGTGTGTGTTTACATAAAATTGATCACTCCCCATCACTACGCACACAGAAAGCCCTTCACACAACCACACACATATCCAACTGGAACACACGCACCCACTCACAAATCACAAACGAACACATTCTCTATTGCATTAACTCACACCCCTGACATGCATACATGAAAAATCCGCAGTCACACGCATGCACGCGCGCGCGCACGAACAATAATTGATTACTGAACTATATTTTTGTATTCATACTGTATATAACTATACCTGTAAGGACTGAAACTATAAGTAACAATGTAATACAATGTTCAACTAAAACTATGATTGACTATAGGCAGGTAAGAACTGAAACTATAAATAGTTTTATATGTAATATGATATAGCAAGTATGTTTTATAGCATGGTTGAAAGTTACTATAAAACTCAACATATATTGTAACTATGGGTTAATCACTTTTGGGTCTGGGATAATTGTACTCAGCATTCCATTAACTAAAACATGAAAAGCATACCTTACATCCAAATTTTGATATTAGTCTTCAAACCTTGAACAAGTATTTAAGTTTTCAGGTAGTATTAAAATAGAAGATGGAATGTCTATTGATTAAAGAAAGGAAAATTGCATAAGAAATGACGATTACATAAAGAAAGAATATGTTCAGCAGCCTTAAAAAGTGATGATAACAGAGTAAATTTGAAAAATTGGTTCGTACAGTTTATTTAATCATGCATGTTCATTGCATCAAGAAACTTGTATTCATCGACAAACAACTTGTATTCATCATAGATCCATCTTTAGTATGGATACTACTGATGCTGGCAGTGAACAGTTGAAGAACACAAGTGAAACAAGATCCAGAACATTTCAACTTCAAAAGAAACTTATAAGTTATGCAAAGTTACTATAGGATGTGAGACTGACAATAAATCCAATTCCATAGAGAAATAATCTAAGTATTCAAATGAAGAAAACTCAACGCATACATTTTGAATAAAGGAATTTTAATATATGACATCAGCTGCTCTTTAAAAGCAAGTTGGATCATACATAAACTGTAAAATGCAAGGACCATTAAGGGGATTTAAGTATTTTAAGACCTATACATTCAATATAATATACAAAAGTATACAAGTTTATGACAAACCTTACGATTTAGACTTGCATTCTACAACAGCAGCAATGAAGGATACAAATCCTATGTAGTCACAGACAGCAGAGTAAATAAATTTAAATTATAAGCAAGTTTCCACATTTAAAGGCATGGTAATGAACCCATTCATAAAAATATGAAACTGTTTCTATTTTTCATTATATATGCAGTTTTAGTTGATATAAATAAAATTATAACTCTAGAGATGGATTTTAAACTTTTTATATGTTAATCAAAATTGCCCTCCTTAATTGCTACACCAAAAAAACAAGGTCAGAACATAAATGGAAAACAATACCGCATATTGTTGTTGCTCTATTTCGGGCATCTATCTCCATTGTTTCACAATTAGAGGCCATCAATGAGTTGCGTAAAAATTCGAACTGAATGGTGAAGAAGTCTCCTTTCAGTCGGCTACACAATACTCATTTAACCCTTAATCTATACATAAGAATGCAGCGTAAGAAATCTAATCAATTCTTACTCCGAATTGATTAGAAAATTCAAATTTAAGAGACGACAAGCAGTTACCAGGATTGATAATCAGTGGACTGGAGAAGTGAGCAAAAGAAATAAGCAGTCGTGTTTATTTATCTTCATACAAAAGATCATGGCGCCGAAGAACGGCAGAGGAAAAAGATGGAGATGCGGGGTATCGATCCCCGTACCTCGTAAATACTAATCAAAAGTTCAGCAGGCTGGATGTGAGAAGAGAGTGGCATAGCTTCAGCGAAGTTTATGGATTTTAGAGCGAACAAGAGTGCTCATAAATTAGGGATTTTGGAATTGAAGGGTGGACGGAGGGATACGTGAAAAGGAAAAAGAGAGGGAAAGCAAAAATTACCGTCGACTTTTTAGTTTTATTAATGATAGCGTGTACATGAGCTATATATTTTTTTCTAAATTACTACTATTTAGTTAACAATTGCAACACATTTTGATGCTATTGACGTTTGCCATTAATAGGTTATTTTCTTGTAGTGAATCCACCCTTAAAACCTCCTTCTTCCAAACGAAATGCTCCCTCTATATGAAACCCAATGCGCCCACCTGAACATGCACGCCTAAGCTCTACACTACTTGACGATCCTCAAATCCGACCTCACCATCGATCCCTCCTTCACGAGTGCATCAACTTCCACCTGAACGTCTCGCCTCCGCATCACCTAAACATATTTTGACCTAGCGACCCCTTGCTACCCATACACAATGTCGCATTCCCTTTTACCCAACTGCACATGACCATTTTTTGCAACACGAAGCTCTTTTCATTGACAACTACAATGGCAAACACCTTGAGTCCTATGGACGTCAGAATCAAGAGCAAACCCAAATCCTAGAGTTGCTGCCTTACGTCGAACATTGCCAAATGGCATCACACCCTCCTTCACCTGTACCTATTCGAGGATCTCCATACGAGCAATCCAAAGATTCTTTTTATAGAACTTTTATTTGAGTTGATTGAAAATTTTAATTTTTTAAAAGTTGTAATTTTTCTTTTTTAGATTTTAAAGCTCACTGGAATGATGAATGGGTACAAGGTGAAAAGAGAGTAGTGTGTTTTATAATTTTTATTGTTTGCTTATGGTTTTATAACAAGATTTTCGGCATCTCGCCGGATAGATTTTTGTTTGCGTATGAACTGCGAGTGACAAAAGAAATATAAGGTCACACTTAGAAATGTGATACGATTCTAAAACAATAGTAATATACATTGGTTATCGTATTATGTAAAATCATAAAATACCATCGTTTGCTGAAAAACCACCAAGCGTTAACACAAATAATTTTCCAAATTAAAAATTATGTAAAAATCATATAAATTAAATTTAAAATACGTCAATAAAAATCGAGCCGCTATAACAAAAATAATTTCCTTATTATTTGTTAAATTCGAATAAGATTTGAATATTTAAATAAAGTAGATATTCTCATTCGAAATGTTAAAAATTTCGGGTCGTTACAATAGGTTAAATATACTTTATATGGGACGTATAAGATCCAATAAATTTAATTTTCTATCGAATATTTTATTTTATATAATTTTATCATGTTAAATATGGTAAAAAATTCATAATTAATTGCCCAGTTGTTTAAAAATATTTTAATTCGTAATTTTTTTACACATAATCGACTTTATAGAAGTTGCTTAATGGACCGACTAAAAGTCGCAATGATGGGTCGTGGGAGTTAGATTTTTAGTAACGCTAAATATTTGAATTACCAATGAATATACTAATTCAACTACTCAGAATAGTCACTAGATTGAATGGTTGTGCTAAAATATCTTATTTATTTATTAGAAATTAAACTAGTATTTTTAAAATAAAAAAATAAAAACATAATGGAAATTAAATAAATTAATTATTTAAACGGATAATTAATATAATGGCTAGCTGCTGCTATTTGTTGGTAAAAATTGATGGGTCGTCGATGGCCGTTGCTATATTCCGACGCTATTCACTGTGTATCTTATAGTGTCTAAATTTAAACTGAAAACCCGAAGCATAAATACTAAATCCATAGGAATAGGATTAGGAACTTGATTGGGATGAAGTCAGGCAAAAGAAATCCAGAAAAACTCCGATCATGTTGATTTTTCTAGGTTTTGGTCCCGATCGAATAATAAATAGTTTTCCAAAATTTGGTTCGATCGAACTACTAAAACTTGTTCATGTTACAGGTTCAGATGTTGTTATGAATTTATCTGATGTCATGTGTTCAGATGATGGTTGCCGAAGTTGTTGGAGGTTGTGCTAACGTGGGAGTTCTTGTTTATTTGGGTTTGGGTAAGTATGAGATGTAAGAATGAAGGTATGCTAGGTTGATGGAGGGCTGATGGCTGTGAATGATAAGGAAAAGCAGGGCAATGATGGCTAAGAGTAGTGAGTGCTACGAAAATATTGGGGTTAAAGGAAAGACGAGAGCCATGAACTGTTCAACCGAATCCAAAAATTACTCGGATACCATATTAAAAATACTGTAATACTAGTAGCACAACCGTCTTGACTAGGGCACTGCAGTTGGCGTTAAATGTCGACCGCGGTGCCCTATGGCGCCAAACCACCATACCACCCTCCGTCGACGATTTATCATTGCCTTACAAAACCGTGATTGGCATTCAACCTCCGACTGTGTTAGGTATAGCCAAATCGACGATGTCCTTTGCATCATACTGAAAAATAATGAAAATTCTTAATCTGTCGAAAGTGGAGCAATCGATTTTCACCCGAAATAATTTCTTCCCTTAGATCATTTGCTGCTACCATGAAATCCACCTTTCATTTCTGTTTTAGTGTTTCTAGCTGTGGAGCAACTCCCTAAAATAAAGGCCTGATACAATGTTATAAATAAAGTTCTAATAACATATCAGAACAATTGAATAAAACAAAAATAAAATAAATATAAGAACAAAGCTTTGATACTACATCTTTATCGTATAATTTTATTAACAAACACTAATTCAAGACACAAATGTATGAACATATCACTCAGAGCCTAAGTAAAATATAAAGGTTGAAGTATAAGATATAGTAAATGCAAACCAGCAAACATCAAACTAAATGAGGCCGGTTCCATTCTCCTTCTGCTTTCCTCCTTTTACCCTTTGTCCAACAAAAAATAATTGCAAGATCTCGCTTTTTTTTCTTTAGGCCTTAGCCCATTCCAAAAATGCCCATATTCTTCTTAAACCACTTTCAAACATGATGTAGTTCTTTTACAAACCACGTTCGGCCCAAGCGAGATTATTATAAAAACCTCGCTCATGCCAAATTATGTTATTACACGAATTTCACTCGGTTCGAACGAGGTTATTATACGAACCTTGCAAAGGCCGAGCTAGGTTTTTACATGAATCTCTCCTAGTTGGAGCTTATTTTTGTGGTTGTTTCTCCTTAATGTGGTTTGCTTGTGTTTTGAAATATTGGCAATTTTGAAATATTTGAAATTTACTAAAATAGTGGTTGTGAGAGGAGGAAAATTGCAGGAGAATAAAACTACCCGTTGAGCAGTATTTACAAACATCCTAAATATGTAATATCTTTAACATGATAAACATTTCAGTATGCTTTATTCATATACACAATAATTTTGATGATTACATGGCTACACATGATAAATTAAGAGTATGCCTTAAGGGCAATAATATAATTTGTAATGTAACCGAACTCTTGTAAAAGAATCTTGTTCGAAATAAAGTATGAATTTGGCTTTATTTTCTTCTATATATGTTGTTATATGGAGATATAAATAACAATATCAGTACGTTAAACATATATAAGAAGAAAATCCTTCATTGGCAACCAAATTGGCCACAAGCACACAAGAGCAGATTTTTGTAGAGAATAAGTGAAGAAAATAAAATTGAAACTGAGGAAAAGAGTAAGCTAACAACTAATAAAAAGCAATAACCAGAAACATAGAGATTTATAGTGGTTCGGCGTTGTATGTCGATGTCCACTTTGAAGATCATCTTTATTGATCACTTATAAATCTGATTACAGCAGTAAGGAATAGAGAACACTTAATTACAATAAAGTCTAAAGTATCAAGCAGCGTAAAGATCCCCAGAATGACCCAATAGGCCAGTATTTATGGTGAAGATGGCTGTCAATCTCTCGGAAACTTCGGCTAAAGGACCTTCTATCCACACGAGACCGCCGGAGGGGTCGTTGGGCCCAATTTCCAATGAGAAGGGATCGATACCGATTCCTTTAATCGTTGATTTTTGAGCATCCATCCCTATGGTGGCTTCTATATACTTAAATATGTTGGCCCTTCAATTCTCATGTCATTTGGACTAACGAAGCTCAAGTTATTGTTCAATCTTTGATTTGATATGAATTGTTTATTACTGACTTAGGGTTACATGCTGATCCCTCTAGCTTTTCCTATTTGATGTGTGATCCCTAGGGTAGATTCCCTAAGTTCATATACATTGCTCTTCAAATTTCACATGCTTTGGACTTGTAGATCTCAAGATATTGATCGTTGTATGCAAGAAAGTATTTGGACTTTGATGTATGTCGATCCATGTTTTCCAACAAAGCATGTCGATTACTCTCTTATGGGCCGAAGTGTGCCTATCCATCCACTTCATAAAATATTCTGAACCATCTCAATCAACTATGTCGAGCCCTGCTTTATGAGCTGAAGTATGTCGATCCCTCTCAAGGAGCCAATCCATTCCGATCCCTTCCATTTACTAAGCTATATTCCATACTTTAAACACTTCACATTGTTTATCTATCAATTCCGTTCAATTTTGACTTCATATAACCATCTGTACTTGACTTCTAGATCCCACAATCATTATTCTAGAATCATTGGCTTTGATAGCAATCAGATCTAACTTTTGCAATTAGTTCAATATAGCCGAACTAGAATGCCATATAACACTTACCCCCTAAAGTATGTCTTGTGGTTAGCATGACATGCTTTGAATCGAAACAAGTCTGAATTGTCAAAAGGAGGCCCGTCTAGCTTCCCGAATGATTGTTATTCCTTTATCGAATCATTTTTTCAAGGTATTGAATTTTTCAATGATCGCCATGATGCTTGGCCGATTTCCAGTAATATAAATCCAGTGCCATATTTTGTCAATATATATAAGTAGGGGTGGACACGGTCTATTAACCAACTAAATCAGTTAATATTTTCGGTTAACCGAAAGTATTAAGCGGTTCGGTTAACCGTTTGTCGGTTAAGGCAGTCATCAGAGTACCGACCGAACCGTTTAATTTAAACCACGGTTAATCAGTTAAATCAACTAGTTAACCAATTATGTTAAAAGGTTAACCATTGATACGGTTAACCATTTAACTTAATTGGTTAAACGGTTAATTTAACCGATTAACCAAGTTTGCACAGCTGCAACTATAATTTATAGCATTATATGCTTGTTGAATCCATATACTCATTACTGGCATTACATACAACATTATATGAAGTTATAAACTATAAACCAAAACATATTAATAGACCCGACTTGTTGAAATACATTACATCTCGCACTGAGCATTATAGTAACGACACGATACAATACATCACATTGATCAAAATTCAAAGTTTTAAACTTTAAATTCCAAAGTCCATTACAATACATCATAATTCAAAGTTATAAACCCCAAAGTCCAAACATAAATAGAAATACATTAATATAATTACAACAACAAAGGGTCCAAATAAAACAACATAAAATTACTAGAATATACTGCCAAAGATATTGCAACTACGGTCTACAATCTCCAAGTCTCTATCCAAAGGTAAACAGATATAAGTTAGTCGAACTGAAATGGATGATACATTATCTACTACCGCAACTGAAAACATTGGCACAAAAATTCAACTGACTTGTAGTGTTTACAATAAACGACTTCATGATATATGAACTGAGTATTAACTTAGTTCATGAATTAGTTCAAATGCATACACAAACCAGTTCATGACAATAAAATGAAATGAGTATTAACTAAGCCTGACGGTAAAATGATATATGAACTAAGTATTAACTGAAATGGATAATATATGCTTGCATGAAAATGAACTGAGTATTAACTTAGTTCATGAATTACTTCAAATGCATATACAAGCTAGTTCGTGGCAGTAAAAAGAACTGAGTATTAACTAAGCCTGACAGTAAAATGATACATGACAGTAAAATGACAGTAAAATGATATATGAACTGAGTATCAACTGAAATGAAAGATATATGCTTGCATGAAAATGAACTAAGCATAATATACAGTTGCTAGTAAATGCATATACCAGCGTAGTTCATGACATCATGATAACTGGTATTTCATTTTTACAGTAAATGCATATACAAGCTTAGTTAGTTAGTTCTATGTATCATGCATAAATGTATGCAAGCTTAGTTTATACCATATATATTATATAACCAGTTTCTGTTTAATAGTACATCGGTTATATAATACACAGTTTAAAACATTCAAATGCAATACAGCAGTTGCATATATCAGTTGCCTATATGTGTGTATCAGTCTAAGTCTATACCGACTATAATTTAGTTTGTATGCAATACACACTACACAGTTTATATGCAATACACGGTTTAAAATCGTAAATTAAAACCGATAAATTAAAAGCTAACACTGTAACTAATACTGATAAATTAAAACAGTAAATAAAAAATGAAAAATGTTTGCATGTTTGATTTCATAACCGATGCTACATTATATGCAACTGACACACACTAACACACACACGCCATATTGCAAACTGACACACACACAATTTTTTTTATTATAAATTTCACTTTAAATTCCACTAAATTTGAATATTATTTATATTATTGACAAGAAGGAAGAACTGAGAAAAGGAAAACAAAAACTCCTGTTTCTTAAATTCGGAGTAGCTCGCCGATACAGCTGGTAGCAAATCAATTTGCCGTAGCAGTGGAAGTAAAGCAATGCTGTTGATCGATATCAGAAAAGTAAGTTAAAAGCAATACCGTAGTAGTACAGTCCGCTCTTGTAAGACGTGTCCGAGTCCAGTAGCACCGTTCCCTTAAAGCGATATTGATCCCCCAATGGCGCACAGGGGTTGAATAGCAATTCGCCTCCCAAGGTTAAACGGACCGTTGCGCTAGGTCCGCAGAGAATCTGGCGAACTCAGGGAAATATATGGCAGAACAGAACGCAGGAGAGAAGATGAAGAGCAGTAAAAAATTTCGTGTTTTGTGGACTTGAATTCTGGGCTTCTTATAGGGTAGCACGCGTCTGATCGGAAATTAATGTAATGACTGTTGTACCAAAAGATATGAATAAAGTGGATTCTTCTATTTATATCGCTGAATCATTTAATATATGGCGAGTTGCTCTGGTGTCCACGAACCATTCCTTGTTGTTGCCAACAAGGTTACATTCTGACACTACTGCACACAAGTCCATGTCGGAGACGCCATCAGAACCTTCAGCCATATTTGCTTCAGATTTCTTTTTCTTTCCACGACATTCCGCAGCCTTGTGACCCTTCTTTCCACAGTTATGGCAGTTTCCTTTGAACTTCTTAGCCTTCTTTGCATTTGGGTTGTCGCGTTTTCTCTTGTTTGTCTTTTCAGCCTCAACCACATTCGCCTTTGCCACCATAGCATTAGATGCCTTCTTTTCTGACTTTCTGTTGTCTTCTTCAATTCTGAGTCGAACAACTAAGTCTTCCATTGACATCTCTTTCCGCTTGTGCTTCAGATAATTCTTGAAGTCTTTCCACATTGGAGGAAGCTTTTCTATGGTGGCTGCAACTTGAAATGACTCGCTGAGTGTCATTCCTTCATCATGTATTTCATGGATAATAACTTGCAACTCTTGGATTTGGCTGATTACTGTCTTGGAATCCACCATCTTAAAGTCCAGAAATTCAAGTCCACAAAACACGAAATTTTTTACTGCTCTTCATCTTCTCTCCTGCGTTATGTTCTGCCATATATTTCCCTGAGTGTGCCAGATTCTCTGCGGAAGATCTAGAATTGGCTGATGTGATTTTGGGCGTTAAAATTTTAAAGACCAGATATTGCATATGTTGTAAGTAAGCTAAGTAGGTATACATAACAGTACCTAGTGCAATCATCGATAAAAGTAATAAAATATCTTTTACCTCCTCGAGTTTGACACATCTTTAGATCACATACATCAGTATGTATTAAGTCTAAAGGCTCGGTGTTCCTTTCAACATGATAAAAGGAAGATCTAGATTACTTTGATACATACTCACCAGTAACTAGAATAACATCCATTAGGATGCTTATTGCTATTGCTTCTATACTAAATTTAGAAATACAAACGAATGGATATTCACGACTTATGAAGTCGCTACCAAGGAGGAGCAGTTGTTTATGGGCAACTCAACTACATCACAAGTTAAAGGCAAAGGGAAGATTGTGTTGAAACTGACTTCTGGAAAGGAACTCACATTGAATGATGTATTGCATGTTCCGGATATTTGGAAGAACTTGGTTTCAGGATCGCTGTTGAGCAAGAATGGGTTCAAATTAGTCTTCGTTGCTGATAACTTTGTATTGTCTAAAAATGGTGTATATGTGGGAAAGGGCTATGTGAGTGATGGTCTGTTTAAAATGAATGTAATGACTGTTGTACCAAAAGATATGAATAAAGTGGATTCTTCTGTTTATATCGCTGAATCATTTAATCCCCCAATCCTCTCATTCATTTCAAACACGTTTTTGGGTAAATTTTAGTTTTACCCAAATGTTACCATAATAAGGTAACAAATGCATATGAAGTTAGGAGTAAAATTGACGGTATGATGCTAATTTACAAGGAGTGAGTTCAGAGAGAAAACAACCATTTCTTAACTGCTCCAAACAATTAAGAAAATTATGCAAGATCAGGCTGTACTTTAAGCTTTCGTTCATCTATTGGAGAACCGAGACATGCAAGTTCTGTACACTTAAGGTGTAATTCCTTCATGTTGAAGATGGCCTAACTTCTAAACAAAGACCAAATATTTGTTTTTGGATGCTTTGTACTTTATTTGACGTCTACTGTCATTTACAATAAGTTATTAAGAAAACATAAAAGCAAAATCAACTAGCCTGAAAACCGTGCAAACAATTTATTTTTTATTTATCTTATGATGTTTTCTCAATTTTGTAATATTACTATGAACTAAAAATATGTATCACAACTTACATGCAATACCGCATATTTGCATATTGGGATTTCAATTCCTAACATGCTGCTATGAACTGAAACTATGTATATACTGTTATCATATGTATAACAGATATATAATAACAGCATATAATTTCAATCATATTTTCAGTTCATACCCCAGATACAACAAAAACTAAATACACATAATAGGATATGAATTAATAAAACATATTTTCAGCGCACGTTGGGATTTCAGTTCATACCCCAATGTTACCATAATAACAGTTAATAAAAAGTAAATAAAACAAATAAAAACTAAAAATACACATAATTAATACAAACTCTCGTTTTCCCCTTTTTCAGCCAGCATTCACCATATTTGAATTTGTAGATCGATATGAATTCATGTTGATCAACAGCTAGGTAATCGATGACTAGGGCATGTTGCAAATTTGTTTGGATCTAAGTTTTTCTGGGAACAATTAAGGCATGAGAAAATTTGTAGATCTGATAATTTTTGGGAACGAGATGGGTGCAGGATTGAAAGCGACGAGCACGATTGAAAAATGGATAAATTTTGTATTTTGGCCAACTTCCTAAACAAATTACAAGAATAGCCCTCTTTGCAAACTAATAACAAAAATTGACCAGTTTAGACCACGTAGGACGCCACGTGTGCTGGCGGCATCTCAAATGCCGCCAGTACAAGTCTCTTTTGCATACTAACAGTAACGGCATTTGAGATGCCGTCAGTTAGCGGCATCCCAAATGCCGCTATATCTGTTGCCCTCTGTCGCTTCTTGATTTCAACAATGCCGCCTCTTGCGGCATTTCAAATGGCGCTTGAGGTGACATTGTATTTTGCAGTGAGCAAGCAACAGAGCGGCATTTGAAATGCCGCGTAAGACGTCATTTCAAATACCGCATTATTCGGCATTTAAAATGCCGCCTAGAGCGGCATTTCAAATGTCGCGTCGAGCGGCATTTAGAATGCTGCTCTGTTACTTGCTCACTGCAAAATATAATGCCGCTTTGTTGCTTGCTCACTGGAAAATACAATGTCCATTGCAACTTTCTAAGCTCATGACTAAATTTACTAACATCAAATACAAGTCCAAAACCAGTAACATTCACACCATCATCGGAACACTAGAGTCAATTATACAATCACAACGACAAACACTAGTCTACATTAGTTAACAACCAAACAACCCAAACGAACAAATACAGACCATGAGTAGTCATTACTACAGTCATCAAATACATACAATAGTCCACTACGGTTAGCCTAAAATTTCATCTCAAATTTTTTAATTCCCTAGGATTTTTCTTCTTCGGTCTTCTAGGCTTGAGCATGAATTCCTCCTCTTCCAGTGGGACGTCAGCTATGTCCTCATACGACGCGGGAGGGGCAATATCCTCGATAAGTGGTGGCACTGCAGGAGGTGGAGGAGGCGGAGGTGGGATGGGCCTTGATATTTTGTTCTTGGACAAACAGGATAGCAGAATTTGTTTGATAGAGAAGCATTTTGCCTTGCTCTTTTCAGGAACCTCCTCCGCAAGCTCGTCGACAATGTCCAACACATGATACATACCATCCGCCTGCGTATAACATAAACCTGTATGAGTTTCGTAAGTACTACATAAGTTGTCAATATTAATACGTACCACATTCCGTTCTAGCGGAGCTCGTGGAGTGTAAGGTGCCACCTCTTGCTCGGGTTCCTCCGCTCGTCTTCGAAGCACATAACGACGAGTGATATTCCAGTACCAGCTAAGATACTCCTTATCGGTCAGAGTGACATCGTGCTCGTCTTCCGCAGCTAAGAAACGGTTGTTCCATAACTCAATCATCGCTTCGAACTCATCTTCGCCGTATGGAAGCGTGTAATATGGAGCAGGATACGGTAGGTGCTGTCAAAGACCAAACTGTCTCATGACTCTGTCTGGCAAATGGTATGCTAAATCTCCGAAACAAAAAACCATAAGTCGTGCCTGCCATAACGTCCTGTCCATTGTACAAATAGCCGGAAGTGCATGAAGGTCTGCTTCGGAATACGGATTCCATGTTACTGCACTGTAATCTAAGACGTCAAACTCGTTCCGGTAGAAGGTTAAATTGCGTCTGGGGTCATTTTTGTATTCTTCGGGCCAATCCACCTGTAATAGTAACATGTTATACGAAATTCAAATTTACTGTGTCGATACAACAACACTAACAATACTGTTTTACCTCGCTCCATAAGGCTTTGAATTGTAAATTATTTGCGTTTTCATAGATATACGACCAACCGGAAGGTAGGTCCATGACCAAAGCTGCAAGTGGGAAACTTAATTTTAGTTACGGTTTTACAAAATACTCAACTATGCAACAACGAATGCCTATGTCCGTACCTGAAGTAGGGTCATACAACCTCCGACGGACCGTTGTTGGACCAACGCAACTCTCGTAAGCTCCGTATAGGTGAAAGCAAGCACCGCACTACCCCAGGAGTATTGCCGACATGAATCGAAGTCTTCTAACAATGGAAGCCATTGAAGGGCCACTCTTGTCTTCGATCGATCACAAAAAAGACGTTGCGTAATGATGTGCAACATAATACCGCGGGCCCTCTGGGCAATCTGCAAAGAAGAGGCACGACGTGGAATATCACCGGCCAATTGCTCCCTAAACCACGTGGCCAATATCGAATCATTTCCCCACCTCACGTCTTCTGGAGGAGCCAATCCAAGCAAGGGCTCGCATAAATCCATATAATTTCTTGGATAATCCGGTTTCAGGATGGGATCCCCGTTAATCGGCAATCCAAGCAATACAGCTACATCTTTCAAAGTTATTGTCATCTCACCTACTCTAAGATGAAATGTAGACGTCTCCGGTCGCCATCTATCGATCAAAGCCGTCAAAAGATTCCGGTCGAGCTGTGTATATCCCAACTTATTGACAACACCAAATCCATCTCTGTCTAACAGTTCCAACACGCCTGGATGCGTTGACGTGAGAGCTTTAAAGTTGATGAATGGTTAATGAAGCCGTCCGGCTCAACTGCCTGTCGATACATAGTAACAGAGCAAAGCAATTATGGTATTTACCACCAATTTGCAGAAGTAATAACAAATTATTTGACCTTGTACCTCCATCATATCGATGTTGTTTGTGCGGTGTTGAGCTTGGAGGTAAAGCACACTAGGATCGACCGGTCCGGGTGTCATTTCATCGTATTCTACCACAATAACATTGCATAATCATACTCAACTTCAATGGGTATAGAACCATAGATTTCCAACTATACAACTTCATTGTATACAATGTAAAAACAATTAAACATGTGCTCTAGGTGAGTACTCAACTTCATTGTACTATACAATCATAGATTTGCAATCATAGAACAATTTTAGCCCTAAACCCTAAATTGAAAAAATGACAATTAGAGACCAAATCGATAGATTTCATACCTATAAGATGAGCTTGGGACGATGATGAAGCCATAGTTCAAATTCTAACTAATTTTTGGTAGTTGGAAGCTTGAAATTTTGATTTTTGGTGATTTGGAGGGTTGGGTTCGTTTCTTTTATGAAGATGAGTGGAGAGAATGAGGAGTGGGGTGGTATTGAGGAAGGGATGCAAACATAACAGAGGGCATCAGATATAGCGGCATTTGGGATGCCACTAACTGGCGGCATCTCAAATGCCGCCAGTGTTATTATGCATCAAAGACGTGTACTGGCAGCATTTGAGATGCCGCCAGCACACGTGGCGTCTACGTGGCCAAAACTGGTTTATTTTCGTTAATAGTTTGCAAAGTAGGCTATTCTTGTAATTTGTTTGCAAAAATGGCCTAAATACAAAATTAATCCTTGAAAAATTTATGGTAATGTTTTGTTATGTGATATTGGGATGGGCCGAGTAGCGGAGCGGTTAATTCGTTACTGGGCAATAAGGGGAAATTATTGTGGATTAATGGTTAACCGATATATGTTATATGGTTAACCGTTAACTGAACCAACTTTTATCGGTTACATCGGTCGGTTAACCAAATATTAGGTCAACCGAATTTGTTGGTTAATACGGTTTGATTAAGGTCGGCTAACTAGGTTAAACGTCCACCTCTATATATAACTTCGGTTCTGTGAGACTTATAAGTTCTCTTTACCCGGTCCAGCCCTGAACTTGAAGGTTTCAGATTTGATTTCAATCTCCTTCGATTTCAAAAAATTGATCTTTCAGGTCATTCATGTGCACATTCATATACACATTTTTTGTCATTGGTTCATGGACGTGCTCGCACGTTCGCAGTTCGTTGCCAACTTCTCCGCATTTTGCATATACATGCTTATAGTCGAACCCTTATAATCATTCCTTCATTCATCATCATTTTTTTAGATTTATAGGGGTCGACATGCATTATGCCGATCCCTTCTTTCCACTCTTCACTTCTACAGGGATCGGCATACCTCTTACCGACTCCACTCTGTCCATGAATGCCAACGCATGGGTCGAACTCTTCTTCCTTCGCACCACACCGACCCCTTCTCCCTTTATATAAGCTATTTCTTCTCCTTTCTAACTTCCCTACCTTATTATTCTAACATTTTCCTTTGCACCGAACCCTCGTTCCCACTTCACGAAAATGATCTTCTTCAACCTCGGGCCTTAAATCCATCCATAATGCTACTTATCCCACAAACTCGCCTCTTCTTCCCTTTCAGTTCGATCATCTCTAAACACTTGCCCACGTTTTAACTGAAATCCTCACATAAGTAAGTTCACTGTAACTTATAGTTATACAATGAGGTACTGGATTCCAAGTTGTTGTTAATTATGATGGCATTCGAGGCCGTGATGAAAAGCGGCCTAGAGAGATGAATCATTAGTGGATAGTGTTTGGTAGAATAATTTAGAAGGAAGAGGAGAGGAAGAAAAAAAGAAGAGGGTTCGATTAGGATTCCTGGAAAGACATGTTTATGTTGACTCCTCCTTTGGATACAATCGCCATCGCCTTCGGGAGCAGTGATGATTACTATGCGAGGCGTATCGAGCATTCACGAGGGATTGTCTTGGGATTTCGATGGAAGGAATGTTAGGAATAGAAGAATGAAGAGGTCAGTATACGAGACTATTGCAGAGGCAGGGATCGGCTATATAGGGATCGGTTGTGTTGAATGATGCGAAGGGGTCAGCAAATTCGGCTAAAGGAGAGGGATCGGTATTTTCAAGGTTCGACTAGCATCTAGGAGAGGGATCGGTTAAGTTGTGGTGGGTTAGGGATTGGTATACGGGGTATAGATCGTCATTTTAAGGATCGATATTGAGGGCTTGGAACTGAGGGATCAGTATGGATATCCTTTGAACTTAAAGCTTGATCCAAACCTACATGTTTGAACAATCACCATCAATCTTTCTCAACAAGACTAAACATACGATGACGATAAAAAATAGAACTTGCATATTCACTGTTAAACTTGGGATCGAACAATCTAACCTTTGGAACTTTCAACTCGAACTTAAACTTAACATATAGACTTGAATGACGGATTTTGCACCCTATATGCCGATAGTAGATCCTAAAGCTTTTACAATCGATCAATCTCCCTGGTAGTTGAGATCAGCAATGACGGTCACTCTAGTTGGAATCCTAAGTCCCATCGTTTTACTTCGTTTTTTTGATTTTATTTATATCTGTTATACACTGCACTGCACTACACTAGATCACACTTAGCATGGTGGAACATGTTAACTTTTTTAACCTTGTTTATCTACTAAGTATAGCTTTCATAGGCTCTAAATGCTCAAAGCGTTTAGCTGGTATGTCTTTCGAACCGACCGTGCAACACATCGACCTTGAAGAAAAATCAAGTTCTATGATTATATCCGGCTTCTCCCAATCACTAAGTAGAACGGATAGAAGTTTCCGGCCCACCGGTAGACCTTTTCTTGGATGTTATGTCCTCCCGACGGAGGACGTAAGTCCTGCTCTTGACGTAGTAGAGGGTGCCATTCTTCTAAATAACCAAATAGATTCACAAGCCTCTCAAATTGTCAAGGATGCCCTTCGCTGGCTATGTTCTATTCATGGAATTCCATTTGTAGAAGTCTTGGTTCCTTCAATAAACGATAGGCCTTACTTGCCCTCGGTGGGATACACGGCGTGTAATAAATTTATGCATTGGTCCGGATGCGTACCGCCCTTTAACTCGTTTATTCAAGAGATGCTGACATACCTTTGAATAGCTGCTACTAAACCCATCCAAGCAGTTACACCTTTATACTTGGAACCTTCTTGCTTTTTTTTGAATGTTCTATTTCATCAGCCAACTCCTGAAGACATAAGATCATTTACAACTTCAAACGAATGTCAGGATGTCCTTCTTATGTTTTCCTTGTACCTTCGCCGAACCACCAGGTCTTGACAAGTGCTTGGAATAAACTTTCTTTGTTCAAACATAAGTGGTTTTATGTACAATGTCTATTCGGCTTTGCGAGGCGATGGTTGAAAGGACGTAAGTGTTACCCCCATTTTATTCTCAAGTTTGCTAATCCAAGTCATAACTTTTCCTTTAAATCTTATAACATCTGAGATTATTTCAGGTGTCCTCCCATGTCCAAAATGCACCAATTTTTCAAGAGCAGCCGCTAGCATTTACGCTACCCCTCTCGAAGACAAGGACATCAAACTTCTTGTAATTGATGAGATACTATCTTTATTTAGGCTGTTGGAGGAAGGCCATAACATCGGGCTCTCCGAAAGTGCGGCATTGCAGAGGTATGTCGTAGAGTAAGGAAGGTATGCTATCAGTCCTGTCATGCCACCAGTCGAAGGGACTTGGGATGACATTGAAGACGGTGAGATTAGGGATTCCTAGGCCAATAAACCTGGCGACATTGATGCCAGCCCAGAGAAGGCGCCGATGGTCAAACGATTGCAAGGCGCACAATCTTAGACACCCACAAAGAGAAAGAAAAGGCTAACATACAAACTTTATAAAAGAAAGACCGTCGTGGATCCAGAATTTGTTAGTACTTCTATCAAAGAAGAATCGTCTTCTCAACACTTGGAAAGTTCACTAAAGTGATTTTCAAATCTCTAATTCTAGATGACATCATGACCTATGACTTTCCAAATATCAACATCGAAGGACTCAACTCTCCTACTAGGAGCGAAGAAGGAATGCATCCTTCTGATAAAGGAGAGAGAACGTCCATGAGCAAAGCTACAACCACTGGTCCGTCAAGGGAAACAATAGGACACTCATGACCACGTGCACTTCACCACACACTTTTCATTAATCTTTCTCGCAACAATTACTCACATGTTCTCATTTGGTCTTTGCAGGTGCAATGAGTCGGTCCTGGGCCTTTGATCGCTTAAGAAGTTCTTCATCATATCATCGATCTAGCCGGGATTCGAAATCTGGCCAGCGCAGGGATAAAGACGAGGGGCGGAAAAAAGCTATCATTTAAGGGAATCCTCTTCTTCTAAGTGCAAATTCCAGTCCTACACATCACGCCAAGGAGAACGGTCTAATTTTCCTGCGTACAACAAGGACCAACCTCCTTACCATGGCCCTTAAATTGCCACATCACATGAGCAACATTCTGGCTCTTTAAGCTCTAAATAGTCATGAAAACGTAGATCAAATAAACATCCAATTGATGCTTCTGATCCGTCCTTGCTGGCCGCTGCTCCTGATGTTTCTGCAGCGGAGAAATTGGTCGAACTTAAGGCCAATTTCCCAAAAAAATTCTTTGATGGGCTTAAATTCCTTCCCTCAATTCATATGATTCTGGGGCATGCCAAAGCGAGTTCTCTTGCATGCATCAATGATGCGTTCGTGCAGCACAAATCATTTCAAAATTTAGTGAAAAAAATCTTTGAAGTGTCCATTGAGCGGCAATTTGAAATGGACCGCCTCAAGTTAGAAGCCCTATGATAAGGACATAATCAAACATCAAGATGCTGAATTGTAAGAATTGAAAACAAAACTTGCCGAAGCAGAGAGAAATGCTAAGGAAATGGCAGAGGCGGTGAGCCGTTTAGAAACTTCTCATAAAAAGGAACTCGATGTTGCCCTTAATCGTAGCAAGGCATTTGCTTTAGAAAAAGATTCCTTACAAATGGAAAAGGGTGTTTTGCCCTACCACGTTGAAGAACTCGAAGAGCTTCTCAAAAAAAAGGGAGGAGAAAAGTAAGGCCCAGAAAGAATCGCAGAAGTAATGCGAGGAGGTTGTCGAGGCCAGGAGCCTAAAAATTAAACTTGATGAGCAGTTTGCTAAAATTGAAGCTCTTAAAGAGGAGGCTCGAGAAAAAGGCTGCAAAAAAATGATTGAACAAATTGAATCCCAAGTGGAAGCTGCTAAAGAGTCCGGTAGGAATGAAATCAAGGACTCGTTCAATCCATTGATCATCGAGTATAATGCCAAAGGCCTCATCCACCGTGACTTAAGTTTTCTTGGTGAGGGTTATCTCAAATCACTTACTGAAACTTGGAAGCATATTATTGAGATGAAGAAGAGAGAATTAGGTGGAGCTAGTTTAATGAAGAAGAATTAGTGCAGGAGATCCTCCATGGAAATGAACCCTTAGATTAGGCTACTGCGAAACTCAGATACTTTAACGTTTTTGCGCCTGTTGGGAAAAGGGAACATATTACCGGATCTTCGGTACTGATCCTAAGGGCCCGTTTCTTCCCAAGCAGCTGGAGCATCGGTCTCCTTTGACACGGAGCAGGACTTGGGCTATGACCCAGATAAGCCTGGCTATAATCCAAGATGTTGTCCGTATTTTAGAAAGAGGTACCCCAGCAACTACTGAGGGCCAACTGGATACGGGTATTGCACTCTACTCTTTAGTTTATGAAAAGTTTTGTTCTTCGTGCCCAATGTTTTTAAGCTCATCTTCTTATTTTAACAAATTTTGCAGGTCTTCCAGGTCCCGGTCAAATCCCTTAGAGTGATACTACTATAGAGCAACATTAGAAACCGACCGAGGTTTTGGCAACTACTGATGTATCAGGGCCTGATTCTCAAGTCATCAGAGCTCTTGATGACGATAAGATTGAAGATCCGCTCCTAGCAGATGAGTTTGACGATGTGATGATCACCAGTGCCTTCGAATTCACGACAATATTAGATTGAAAGAGCGGATTGAAAAGGAGGAGTTACTGAAAATAAAAGCTAAAACTGAGCCCGTCGAGGTGGACATTGACGATCCCCATCTTGTGCCACCGCAAGTTATTCAACCTGGCAGGTCAATTCCTAGTGAACTTCCTCCTACGTCTATAAGCTCTCCTGCTAAATGTGGCAAGGGATCCAGAAAAAGAAGCTCAAGTGGCACTACTCTAAAAATTCCAAAAAAGAGAGAAAGTAAAAGAAATAGCTGTCATTTTGGCTCAGTGTGTATATAGTTCGCATAGTCGTTTTTTCATTGGCTGTGATTATACGGGTATGATTCCCGATTTTTTGAACTAATCTGTACTACAATCTTAAAACCTGTTATGTGAATAAAAGTTTTTGTTTTCTATTGAGCTTTCATGTGAATTGTTATTTAAGTAGTTGAACTATTACTTTTCATTCAATGTACTTGTAATTCATTATTCATTAATTCTAGTAACAATCCACCAGCTTTATCTCAAGGCCTCCATGTGGTCATGTCCTCGAGTCGTATCAAACACTAGGATCGTGCCTTAGTGTTAGGCCATTAAATTCATTGATTTTTGAGTGACTATGCTTCTGACCCCGGTTTCGGTTTGGTAAGGTCAGATGTTAGATGGTCGAACTCCATCCTTAGCGAGTTTATACTCCTTCCGTCGATTTCGGGCCGAAGTTCATGGAATAGTTAATGGTCAAACTCCACTCATCTATTCATTCATGTTCGTATCCGCACTTTGGGGATAAGATTTCGCTAATGGGTAATTGGATCGCACCTAATTTATGTTTACTCTAGTCTGCACTTTGAGGACTTAGAATTACTTCACGGATGGATGATACACACCCGATTTATGTTTATACTCCAATCTGCACTCTAGGGACTTAGAGTTATTTTGCAGGCTATCGATTCATACCCGACTTATGTTCATACTTTAGTCTACACTCTGGGGACTTAGAGTTATTTTGCGGGCGGTCGATTCACACCCGACTTATGTTTATACGCTAGTCCGCACTCTAGGGACTTAGAGTTAATTTAGACAGCAGTCGAATCACACTCCCCTTACCTAATTGATTTTCCCCCCAATATCTAGGGTTTGGTCTAGCGAGTGGTCAATCGCGTCACGTTCATTCTTATTCCTTATTGTGCATTTCGTCCATTAGACTATGAATGATAGTTGTCAAATGAACAAGTGGACCAAGCTCATCTTATTTATTCCTCATTGGGAATTAGCATGATTGATTAATTTCAAACTCTGAGATCCTATTCATGCCTATTGATATCAATCATTTTCGCTATGTAATTAATATATAATGCCACAACAAACATAAATATAAAGGAAGTCCAAAACTTTATTCATTAAATGGAAAGGAAAAAGCACAAAATATCTTATTAGACATTTGGTAAATCAAAGGCTAAAGCAAACCATGAAATCAAATACAACTGAAATGAAAAAGGAATAAACTAACTTAAATAGCATCGTAGATGCTTACTATTCCATGCTCTTGGAAATGTGATGCTACCTACAGTCGCTAGCTTGAAAGTTCCTTCTCCAAGCCTCTGTTCAATGACATGTGGACCTTTCTTGGTTGGATTCATGTGCGATGGGGTAGGAAAAACCCATTTCAAGACGAGATTGCCAATTTTAAAGGTTCTAGGTCGGACGTTAATATTGTAATACCGGGCGACTCGGTGTTGGTGTGCAGGTGCCCTCAGATCGACTTCCTCGTGCTTCTCATCTATAATGTCAAGGGATTCCAAGAGGAGATCTTTGTTCGTTTTAGGATCGTAGTAAGTCACCTAATGAGAAGGGACTTCAAGCTCAAAAAGAATAATGACTTCATAACCGTATGTAAGGATGAATGGAGTATGGCCAGTCGTGGACTTGTGGATGGTCCTGTAAGCCCATGGTGCTGTATGGAGTTCATCCACCCACTTGCCTCTGGCCTTTTCCAAACTCTTCTTCAGAATGGAGTTTATGATTTTATTTAGAACTTCAACCTGTGCATTTTCCTAAAGGTGAACAACTGCTGTAAAACTCTTTTTAATACGATATCTTCGACAAAAGTCTCTGAACTCAACACTGTCAAATTGAGTCCTGTTACCATCAGTCTTCACTTCAACCTTGTCGAAGCTAGGAAGAATATAAAAGAAGGATTTACAAAGAGAGATAGAAATGAAAGGACCGTTCGAAAGAGTCAAAGAGATGCTTCTGCAAAAGTTGGATTGCTATGACCCATAGAAGAACATAGGACAGAACCGCCCCTTCGAAAGCAAAAAATTAGCCTTTCGAACTGGTTGAGACCATTCACAATTATGAAAGAAAGCTTACTTAAGTTCAGTATCGTATTCTCATACACCACAAGATGGGATTCTGCATCAATTAGCAAGTATGCCTTTGAAAGCTACCTTCTGCATTTAAACCTTCTACGTCGTAACTACTTCAAAGCCCTAAAGATTTACTTATCGACAAAGTCAAAAGACCACGTCCATTCCTACTTACAACAACACATCAACAACAAAGTGGAAATCACATCTACACCTTCCGACTAGCTAGAAAGCGCTTAAGTTTACTTTAAAAGCAAAGTATAAGGAAGCCCTAATGTTAATAGCAATGAAAGGACTCCAAGGCCGCCTTTCCACCAGGTCGAGAGGACCAATTCGAAAGGTTCCAACCCACACCTTTAAATAAGACCCTAGGGGTCTGGTTTCAGGGATGCGATTGCATTCGCACCATATATGTACTTTCTTAAACTTGTAAACCCTAATTCAAAAATCTGATTAGGGATTTGATTTATTTGTATCACTTAAGTTACTAGTAATAAAGGAAAAGATAATCAAAACAAGTTTATATCATTTCTAGATATGTTGGTTGATCTAATGCTTCTATGCGATTCTGATTATGATCCGCTTGTATTTAGCATGATCGAAAGGGTACTTTTATAGGAAGTCGAAACCTTTTAATTCGACTAATATCCTTAGATCATTAGGTCCTAACCTCAAGTCACCTCGACCACTTCGAAGGTGGTTTCAATGGGATAATAAACCAATCCAACTAGTTTGAAAGGTATTGTAAAAAGGGATCCAGTTGTTTCAACCGTGTCGAAAGGTTATATAAAAAGGATTTTCAATTGCTACAAACTTTTTAAAAGGTGAACTTAAGAGAGTCAAAAGGTTTAACTATCTTTATCTGTTCGAAAGGTGGTTTCCAAGGGTTCACTTACACTTTAAACTTTTCTTTGGGGTGTTGATAAGTTTTCTAGTTAACATTTTTGGAACTAGAATGAGGGCCCAAACGTCCGACCTTGTTGAACTTTCAACTTTGTTTTCATCTAATCCTATCCTATTACAAGCTCACATACTTTAGACTTTACACCACCATGTTTAACAAAATTAAGAGGTCCGAACAAGAATCCTCAGAGCCATATTTAGTTGGATAGTCCATTAGAATAGTTAAAGATTCTGAGCTACATGGATAGAAATTTTTGAGATTAGAATCTTTAAGGATCGTAAAGAAAATGAGAGATGAATCTTTTGACCCAGGAAAATGGAGTTTAAACCCTTTTCACATTGGCCCCACACCTATCTTTGCCTTAGGGGGACAAAAGATAAGAGTGATAACTTGTCTGACCAAATGAAGAAGACAATTCAACTCTATACCAAAAGCACTATCTTTAAAGAGGGAATATGGTTGATTATAACACCTTTGCACAAAATTGGCATCAAGAAATAAGTGGAAAACTGCCTATATGTGAGCTTCAAAAGGTTTTGAAAAGGAAATTGGTCATTTAGGGTGAAGCTTTAGAATCAAGCAAAAAAAAAAAAAATCTAAAAACCATCCTCAAAAGACCAGCTTCAAGTCAACACTCCATAAGTAATGCAATCTGACTACATCGATCGAGAATGTCTATTTGCTAATCAAGGTGGAACTCAACTATTGGCCATCCTAGAAGAATAAGCCTAAGTATAAAAGGAATCAGGGAGGGTCCTACTGCTACTATCATATGATGAATGGGCATGAGACAAATCAATGTAGATCACTCGAAGGAATGGTGCTCAACTTTTTCAGATAAGGCAAAATTAATAGATTTGTAAAGAGATCCTAGTCGAATTCAATAAAGCATCACTTTTCTAAGAATAATCTACATGGTCGGGAGTAGAATTCTCCTTAAACTTGAAAATTACCTTAAATGGTCAAAGCCTTTGTTCGCACCGAGTTGGCCAAGTCAAAGCGCCTCTTGGAGGGAGGTTAGAGTAAGCCTTTAACCGCGCCATGCTATGGCCAGGTTAAAGCATCGACAAGCCTTGACTGCGCCACGCTGTAGCCAAATCAAGGTGCTTCCTGGAGGGAGGTTAGAGTAAGCCTTTGTCCACGCAATGCTATAGCCAGGTTAAAGCGTCAACAAGCCCCTGATTGTGCCACGCTATGGCCAGCTCAAGGCACCTCCTAGAGGGAGGATGGAGTATGTCCTTGGTCCCGCCACTTTATAGCCTGACCAAGGCACCAAACAAGACTTCGTTCCCTCCTATAAGGCTTAGCTAGAGCACCTCTTAGAGGGAGGTTGGGTAAGTCCTTGGGTCCTACTTATGGATAAGCTAACCAAGCGCACCAGACAATAACAGACTAAGACATCCGAACCCGAGTAGCAGCATATCAAACAATGACAAGAATAGATCAAGAGGTCCGAGCTTGAGAAACAGTGTATCAATTAATGACATTATACAAGGACTAAAAGGTGGAACATGTCAAAAGAAACAAAACCCAAAAAGCGGTGTAGAACAGAAGGCTTAAATAAGAATTTGCAACCCCCGATTGGTTCTCAAAAGAGAATTTCAGAACTTCACTTATTAATACCCGAATTGGGGTTTCAGGTCTTTTATTAATAATCTCTAGTCTTCATGATAGCTAAATCTGGGTTTCGAGACTCTTATTATTAACTTTTAGATTTCACTCATTAATGCCCGAATCTTGACTCTGGACTTCTATTATCGTGACCTTTATCATAAATTTATGGTTGTCATTCACTAATACCCAAATTTGGATTTCAGGCCTTTTAACTTTCGAATTTCACTCGTTAACACCAGAATCTGGTTTTTGGATCTTCTATTATAAAGGTTCTAAACTTTTATGATGACGATTTCTGGACTTTTATTAAACAATTATTATTGGCTTTCTATTTCCAAAAGAGGAATTTCTAAACTTCTATAATTAAAACTAGAATTGGATTTCTAGTTCTTTATGATTAGATTTTTTCTATTCTGTCAATATTGTTGGAATCAGAATCCTGGCTCTCTCTCGCCGTTACCATAGATGGGTTTCAAGGCATTCAACCATATCCAATTACAAAATTACTTCTCACTTATTATCATTATCACATAATGGTCTATTAATTTCCATTTCTGGGATCTTTTGAATTCCTAATACTATCACTAATAATGTGGTCAAATTACTGAACATATGCTTATACATACTTCGAGTTAATAATAAGAAATATTGTTTACCTCATACTTTGAAGGAAGATAAGATCAATAAAGGAGACCGAATGGATCAACAAATACAAAAACCATCGTCAAAATTATTAGAAAACAAATTCAAAAAGATGAGGCAACAGACTAGGTGATATTTACATAATTTATAAATTATTTTCAAGTATACAACACAAGTGAATGTTTCATAAATCCTGAATAGCCTTATCTAGATTTTTAGCAATTAAAGGATCAACGATATACCGAATTGCTATACAAAGAATCTCTTTAAGCTTCTTTTCCTTTTTGTTTATGCCATCAACATCATCAATGGATTCAATACGAGCCTTCAAAGCACGGTTGAAAGCTTTGTTAGCACCCTTAAGGGTTTTTTTATCTCTCTAAATCAACGATGTGCTTTTGAAGAAGATACTTTTCACGTTCAACTCTTTGAATCTTGGCTGCGTATTCATGATGCGTTGCGAATATCTCGTCTTCTGCTAGTCATCAAAATATCTCATCATTTCGAATTTGACATTCTTGCACCATTATCCTTTACCTTCTTATCTAAACCAAGAGGAGGATTAGTTGTAGTAGATAATTTTGAATTGCAAGAGATGAAGATCTTATTTACATTACGATATATGAGGTGATTGAAGAAGTCGGTAAATCGACATTTGGAATGTTGTCCCGCATAATGAATTCTAAGGATTTGCATTAAGCTTGACTGTCTTTTAACTTAATCTACAAATCACTTATCTGTTGAAGAAGCACTGACATGTTATGATCAAAATCAATCGAAGGTTTGATTTTGATTTGGCGCTTCAATATGGAAATTGTTTGATTCTTATTCTTGATGTCCGCTTTAAGACTGGCAATTTGATCATTAAGGCCTCTAACAATTGTCTTTTGAGCAAAAATCTCTTGTGCCATTCCAATGCTTCTGCATTGCCTTGAAAACGAGTAGATATGGGATCCTTAAGTAAACTCCTCTTTTCAACATCTGCAATCAATCTATCTATGATGCTAGTGAAGCGAGATAAGAAATCAGATGAGAGTGGTGCGATAGCTAACTATGAGTCCTATATAAATAAATAAAAAATCAAGACTCAATAACCAATCTCTTTTATTACAATAATAGAGATTACAATTTAAGAAGAAATAAAAAAACGTACAATCTCATTGTTTTAATCAAATACTTATTTTATTACACTTAATGTTGAGAAACAGCATTTTTGACTTTGTTCTAAGAATTAGCTGAAAGATTAACTTTCAAATCAAAAGGGGCATTAAATCCTTCTAGGGTAACGACTGTAGGATATTTGCTATAGTCCCATTACCCAGCCGGAGGACTATCACGGCCGTTATATGATCGAATTTCCTTAATGGGCTTTTCTTTTTCTTCGCCAAGAAAATCAAAATGAAGGCGAGGATGTTCCATATAAAGTCTCTGCAGGTCTTTAAGAAAGTAGTATCTTGCCAATTTTGAGGATTTCAAGAGTGAAGCCTTTTCTAAATAATCTCTTCTTAATTTGACATATTTTCTTAAATAATCTCTAAAAGAAGGCTGCCTAAGATACGTTTATTCTGTGATAACGTAATAATACACGACTAAGTATAAAAGGAAACTAGCATTGAAAATTTACAAATCAATGTTATTACATAATTATGAATGCTCATCCGATTCGTACAAAATTTACTTTTTGAATAACTTAGAAATAAATTTATCCTTATAATATTTGATTTTTTCTAGAGGTAACTCATGAGGAATTGATTTGACTCCTGGTAAATTCCAACAAGCCCCTAGACGTGGATCCGATCCAAATTCATCTAAGTACCTCCTATGTAGACGCCTATGTAGACCTCCACTAAAATCACCTAAATATGAAAAATCTATAGTTAGGTGTCTATAATAGGCTTTGTATAAGGATATACTAGGATCTCCCTTTCTTCACTCAACATCCAAAAGAATGCTATTAATTCCCGGTTCTCTTTCAAAAGCTTGTCACATCAAAGGCGTTCCCTCTTCATTCGAGGGGCAGCTTCTTGATCTTTAAAGGACACTAACACCACGACACTCTTGTTAAGCTTATGATACTTGTCAGAGAGTAAATTATGTTCTTTTAATTGCTTATTTAACTCTCTATACAAGCTATTTATTTCTTCTTTCTTTCTTTCTTTCAATCTTTGTTTTATAAATTTGAATAGATTTCTTCTTTATCTAAAATAAAACGATATCAACTACTATTATCATGGAAGTGAAAGTCATTTGGATAAAGAATTCCATACCTAGGAAACGGGAATTGAAGTTTGCAGGACCTGCGTTTTCGCTTCTTTTCCATCAAATATAGGCATCTTTCTCATGAAAATTAGAAGGTTCGGGTAGTTCAGTTGGATTTGTTTCATGAGCGCTAGGATCAGGGATGGCTTTCTCTGAAGCCTCATGCATATCGTCACCGTTTCCCCTATGATAACCTCCACTGCCGCCAGAACCCTGACCTCCATCCTTATCGTAAGGATTGTCATCGTCCTTATCATCATTATCTCCACCTTCCTAGGCGACAATTTCATCATCCTCATCGTCTTCCTCCTTATTAGAGTCTGAATCGTCTTGCATAAAAGGAGCATCAAAAGATAAGATTTTGGCAGCATCAATTTATTTCTCTTGGGGACTTAGATTCCTTGCTCCATTTCTTTGATTTTATTCACAAATCTTTTGACTAGAGCATGATCGAGTGAAGGGAAGCTTAAGTCTGGACATTTTTCGATGTTGTCAGTATAAGAAAGCATAAGAGCATCCTCATAAGAATTCATGATGATGTTATTGAGGGAGGTGCTTAGAAATTGTGACACATTTTGCTTGGCTTCATACATAGCATTAATAGCCATTGTCAAAGAATTTTTCTTCTTCCCTAGCTTCTTCTTGAGGGAAGATTATTCAGCAACCATCCGAGCTTTCTCTACCTTGGACACTTTTAAATCCATTTTTAAAGATAAATTTTGATCGGATAAGAGTTGTCTTGCTTTCCTCTCTTCAGAGATAGTAGATTCCGCTTAAGCAAGAGAGGCCTCCAACCTTTCTTGTTCCTTCACTGCATTATCTTTTACAGCAGAAAGGGAGGTAATATGGATATTCAAAGTTTAGATTTCCTCTTGAAGCTTGGACGTCTCAGCAGAAGATTTCAAAGCGCTTTCTTGAAGAGAATATCAGTTTTTAGAATTCTGAAGGAAAAAATACAACATGGGTCAAAATTCAATAAGAAATAGTAATAAGAAAGTTAAATAATATGAAACATACTATAAGTTGTTGCTCAATAAAGATCGACAATGACCTATTGGGTCAAGAACAGAAGAAGGTGGATGAATGGAAGTAAAGGATGAGGAATGCATGATGTACTGTACCATTTTCTTGAAATCACTAGAAGGCACCGGTGTAGTGGGTTTAGAAGGATCCAACTCTTGAGAAGGAGTTGAAATTCCTAAATCCTTTTGCATTTATTCAATAAAGCTAGGAGAGTTAGACACAATGATACGATACATGAAGTCATCTTTCGAAGAAGCTACTTTGGGTGGATCAATGGCAACATCAAGTGAGGAATATTCCAGAGCCTTGCCTACATCAATATATCCTCTTTCTTTTGGAGGCTGTTATCCCGCCTTTTGGCAAGGCCATGACACCAAGAAATTGGTTGGAAACCAAAACCGTTCATCTCGAAAACCACTTATACGTAGGTCTACTATGGATACTGACAAATTTTGTCCAAGTCTGAATCAAGCTACAATTGATATAGCACGAAAAGCAAAGCTATGAAAGCCAACTTTCAAATTTCAAGTCAATCGGAGTTTGTATGCTCAGGATATGATCGACACAAGTCAAGGAAAACAGCTATAATTCGTATCCATCAATGTGAATAGTGGTTCGTATCCATCACTAGCCTCACTTCGTTTCCATCATGAGCAACAGCTTTTGTACCCATCCTCGTTCGCATCCATCCCAAGTGGCCTCCTTCGTATCCATGACAAAGCATTAACAATTTCTTATCCATCTAAGCAAACAGCTCCACGTCGTATCCATCGCATATACATCACTTCGTATCGATCTAATGCATTCTTCTTCTTACCCATTAGGATCAAGTTAAGTCGTATCCATAGGGGATTGGTGCTTCGCGTCGATCAAACTATGCACTTCATATTGATCCATCCATTTACGTGTTTCGTATCGATCGGCCATAGATTGATATGAAAAGCGCCACATGGATCGATGCGAATTGCACCTCTATTCCATCGATATGAAAATGCCATTGAATCACCGATATGAAATACTTGAGCCTATAACGATACGAATGGGAATGTATGCTATCGATACGATCCTAACTCTAGCAAGTGATGCGAGAAGAAGCGATGCCAAAAATGGATTTTTGGCTCTTCCACATCCAGAGTCAACCGAAATCACTATTGTACACGAATTATACTGTTGTAATCCATTGTAACTCGTTGTAATTAGCAAGCAAACATCAATAAAATCAGCAATTTCATAGTGGATGCAAGCCATATGCCGAACCACTCTAAATCTGTGTGTTTCTGTGCATTTTCTTGTTTTCAATTGGTGTGTTTGTTAGATAATCCTCATTTTCCATTTACATTCTTCATTTTTTCTCTTCAAACACATACGAAGAGTGTTGTGCCCAATTTTGGTACAAACACCTTGGTGCTTTCATTGAGAAAATCCAGCTTTTGTCCTGCTCTGTGGATCTACTACCGTCGTTGGATTGCAAAAATCTAAAGAGAAGATCTAGATCTATCGTCCAGTGGTTCCTTATATTCTATTCAGATTGCTCCAGATCTAAGAGGAACTATATTCAGCATGATTTTCGTATCCAGAAAAATGATGATTTTCGTAACCATGAAAATATGATGATTTTCCTATCCAGAAAATATGATGATTTTCGTATCCATATTTTTTTATCCATGAAAATATGATGATTTTCGTGTCCATATTTTCATATCCAGAAAAATGATGACTTTCGTATCCATAATTTCATATCCATGAAAATATGATGATTTTCGTATCCATATTTTCGTGTCCATGAAAATATGATGATTTTCTTATCCATATTTTCGTATTCATGAAAATATCATGATTTTTGCATCTATATCTTTGTATCGATCCTGCAGCGTCCAATTTGTATCAATACTCAACTACACTTCACATCGATCCAGCTACGTCCAATTCGTATCGATACCCAACTACACTTCGTATCGATCCAGGTGCATCCAATTCGTATCGATACCCAACTACACTTCGTATCGATCCAGCTGCGTCCAGTTCATACCGATACTCAACTACACTTCGTATCGATCTAGCTATGTGCCTTTCGTATCGATCCAAGTGTCTAATTTTCGGATTGTTCAATCTCACCAACATTTGTATCATTCAAACATTGCTGAGAACGATACAAAATTTCAAAAAAAACCGGGTACAACCCAATTTTTCGAAAAAATGGCTAAAATTTAATGAAGGAACATTCCATCCACACTTCTGATCATTCCATGACTGAACATGACATAAGGGATTACAACAGGAAATGCTGAATTGCAATTAAGGAACGGACAGAGAAATACTACACAACCGTGCTCCCATAGGATGGAGAACCTAGCTAATACGCCAAGAACTAGAGTTGGTTAATATACCATGCTTCTAAGGTGGACAACAACTTCCCCCAATTGAATAGCTTTAAAACTCCTGAATCGACAACTATGGTATGATGGCTAATATGACAACTGCCCTACATTGTCTACTCTGTTAACTCAAAGCATAGCTGTTCACCACTGAACCATCTTAGAATGCCCGCATCTTAATCATACCATTTCCATATGACTATAAGCATGCATACAACCTTGAGAGGACTTCCTTACTACCCTATGTGGGTATCCAGCCTGGATGAGAGTTTGGGACAATCACCAATCTATTAGCCCATCTTAACCAACTCACCATCCAATCGGCGTTACCAACCACTCAAACGTTGGGCAATCATGCATGTATCATTCACCAGTATTACAAGACCATGTAGCTAGAAAATGGACCTGACAAAGGTGATTGAAGTATCATTCCTAGTTGAGACCCATTCATTGAAACCATTCTACATGCAGAATTTCCAATGAAAATTCAACGTGTTGACTATGTCAGTATACTATGGAAATACAACCCACGACACTACCTCATGAAGTGAGAATGGCGCATGGATTCCACCAAGAGTGATGAATGCCATCAAATGTAGATGTCTTCCCTTATTCCTCACAGAACACTGTCAATCATGGTTAAACATACCAGTTCTACTTCTCATATTGCTGAAGGGAATAAAGAAGCTGGCAGCCAACGAATTTATCCAAAGTCCACAGCTGGTTGCTGCCAATACCCATAAATGAATTAATGATAAGAGCTTTTTTCCAGACTTTGATAAAAAATACTGAAGTGATATATCCCATCTATGCACTCCACATCTCGTACTTGAAGCTCAACAAAATATTTATTGTTCTTCTGATGCCCGGTAAGATCGAAACCACACTAGGCATGGACATGATATGACCATCTATACATCAAATCTACATTAGACGCTTTGAGTTATTTGAGAGCACATGTCTAAAATGGATATGATTTGACCATTCACTCTTCAGTTTGCGTCTGTGATTCGGCAAAACAATCATGCCCTAAACCTACTTCATTAGGGGCAAACCATTAATTTAAAGTCATCAACGGCTGACTGCCAACTCGCTAACCATCATGAGCCATCATTTCAACTCTCTTCCTTAGCTCTATCAGAAGAACACAAAGTATAAAGTGGACGTGACTCGACCGTCTGCTCTCCAACTCTTTCACCTTACTTAAGGGAAAATACACAACTCAAAGTGGATGTAGTTCGGCCATCCTTTCCTCTGCTCGAGCTCAAAGCTTGCCAAAACACTAATCTTACTCCTTAGCAAGGCAGAAGTGGGATCCAAATGAACATGGATGCGATTCAACTGTCCATAAACTAAATCTCATCCTTCGTTGAAGGCAGATAATTGGAAAGTAATCGGGATCCCACTGATCACTCGCTAAGTGAAACCCCAAGCTCGGGAACAAGCTATCACATTGTAGCCAAATGTGATTGATAAATGACAATCATCTAACTAACTTCAGCTCCCAAGTGCGAGCTACAGTATAAACTTGCAGACATGGACTCAAGGAGTTGGATCCGTCCACCTAACAACTTCACCCATGTTCAACCTAAGCCCGACGAGGATGTATCTGTCCATAAAACGACTTCGCTTGCATACTTAGGGTGGATGTGATATGATCGTCCATGTACCTGATCAACTTCTTGTTCCCAGAGGCCAACTCCAGGTTCCCAGAGCGCAAAATGGAGTATAAACATTAACTAACTCTAAGTCCCCAGAGCGCGGATTGGAGTATAAACACAAAAATAGGTGTGACCACCACCCATCAACTAACTTCAGATTCCCAAAGTGCGAATTAGAGTATAAACATTAACTAACTCTAAGTCCCTAGAGCACAGAATGGAGTATAAACACTAAAATGGGTATGACTGACCACCCATCAACCAACTCCAGATTCTCAGAGTGAGAGCTGGAGTATAAACATCAAAACGGGTGTGACCGACCACCCGTAAAACAACTTAAGTCCCTGGAGTGCGGACATAATCCTAAAATACCAAATGGTTGTGACTGACCACCCATCAACTAACTCTAGATTCCTAGAGAGCGAACTGGAATATAAAACACCGACTCACTTTATTCCCAAGAGCGTGGAATGGAGCACAAATGCCAAATGGGTGTGACTGACCACCCATCAACTAACTATATATTCCCAAAGTGCGAACTGGATTATAAACATCGACTAACTGTAAGTCCCTAGAGTGCGGACTGGAGTATAAACACCAACTGGGTGTGACTGACCACCCATCAACTAACTCCAGATTCCTAAAGTGCGAACTGGATTATAAACATCAAATAACTCTAAGTCCCTAGAGTGCGGGCTGAAGCATAAACACCAACTGGGTATGACTGACCACCCATCAACTAACTCTTGTCCAGAGAGCGTAGACTGGAGTATAAATACCTAATGGGTGTGACAGACCACCCATCAACCAACTCTAGTGCTCAAAGCATGGATTGAAATATAAATACCAGAAGGGATGCGATTCGATTGTCCATCTATCAACTCTAATTCCTTAGCAAGTTCTGTAGTACAAAAAGCGGATGTGGTTTGACCGTTTGCTTTTCAACTCTTCCCCTGACATGGAGGCACACTTATTACAAAAAATCGGATGCGATCCGACCATCTAGCACTACACAGGCATGACACAACCATTCATGCACCAACTCTTATCCCCGGCATGGGACCCATAACATAATTTTACAGAGATGCCCTCTAACCCTACAAGACAAAATTTCTTCCTTGATTCGACAGGGAGACGTAGATTCACAAAAGGGACCAAGCTGAACGTCCTATTCTAAATGGATGTGATTACCCATCCTATCGCAAATGAACGTGACACGACCGTTCATCCGCTAACTCTCGCCTATGATCCGATGGGTTGTGCATGCAACATGGACGGATGTGACCCAACCATCCTCTAATCAATTCCTTCCTACAGTTCAATGCGAGAAGCATCAAATTAAATTTATTGTAATGTGACCGACCACACTTTAACTTTTTCCCTTGACGGGTGGCAGAGGAATTGACCGAGGAAAATATAGTCCAACCATTTTCTACAAAAAAATCTTAGTCCCCAGAGTGTGGACAAGGGTAAAAACATCAAATAGGTGTGATGAATGGCCCTTCAGCTGAATCTGATCCCCATAGTGCGACTATGAGTATAGACAGACGAATGAATGTGACTCGACCATTCATTCGCCAATTCTGACCTAAACTTGAGAGGAGGAGTATAAACTCACTACATATGTAATTAAACTGTCCACAAACTCACTCTGCTAACCCAAGACTGGGGGAAGAGGCACAAATCACTGAAAGAAAAGAAAGGCGACTGGCTACATTTCCAGCTTAGCGTCCTTTACAACATAAGGCAGCGATTATAAGAAGGCCTTAATGCTAAACAATCAGAATGATGCCCGAAGTTACGAGCAATTAATTATATCATACCACCGGATCGATGGGCAATATCGATCTGCACCTTTCATATCATACCATTGAATCAACAGGAGAGTTCCGAGCATTCTACATCGTGTCGTTGAATCGATGGTCAATATAGATCCTCTTCAACTACAAATCGATGTGACCCGAACTTCCATCGAATACTTTTGGCCAACAGAGCATGGATAGAAGAATAAACCACGAATGAGTGTAACTTGACCATTCGTCCTCCGTCGCCTTCCTTCGATCCGTTAGGACGAGCATGAGACCAGATGAGCATGACATGACTGCATTTGAGCTGACTTTATCCCTAGATCTGACGGGAGAACGTAGATCGAAATGGACATGGTTGATCGCCCAACTCCAAAAGAATTCAATGCGACCATTCATTATTTGACTCTTACCACGATCTGACTAAACGAGCAATTCAAAACAAGTGCAGCCTAAATGTCCGCGCATCGTTTCTTACCTCAAATTCGACAAGGGAAGCATCAATCCTGCATTGGATCTAACTCGACGATTCAATCTTCAGTTTCTACCCAGAGTACGGTGACATAAGTAGTGAAATGAATGTCATTGACCGTCCAGAACTTAGCTCATATTTGAATGTCGGCAAGGCAATGAAGTATTCTGCCTAGAAGAAAGAACTAGGACACAATGCAAGATAAGGCACGACTCAGCCTTCCATCGGTTAACCCGATCCCATGGTTCAACGAGATAGAATATGAAATTGAAGCAGACATTATCTACCTTGCCACTTATCGAGATTTCCCAGACTTGGGGGCATGCGTAAGAAATAATATGAATGTAATTTGGTCATTCTTCAAACAACTCTGGCTCTTACATCTTAGACTACAGTATAAGCATAACAGAAGCTAGGTTCGATCATTCGCATAATACATCAATCAACCCAAGACTAGGGGAACGAGTATGATCATCTAAGAGCTAGTTGCAACTACTCAATCCTATAACTCATGCATAGTATTTATAACAACTTGAAGTTATGACCGAAAGGATGCTTAGAGATAGAATCATCAGAATGACGGCCGGACCTATGGGTAACCGATCATCATTCTAACCCTTTCGATGAGCAATGGATTACGAGTACATCGAATGGAAAGCGTATTGCTCAGAAGCACAAGTAGATTCAAACTCATACCTAGAGCCAGCTATGCTGTAGCGCGTGATACAAGGCTAAAACTCTACTAAGCCTTTGATTCAACGTCCCTACAAGCCCGATCACTTACCATTGCAAATAAGCACATAAAGTGCCTACAGCCCATCACGAGTTTGAAGATCAGATCACAACTCAGCGCGATGATGACGAAAGAGTAAATTGCGTTGCTCCATCTGAATCTTGATGTGTTCGCTTGGACTCAACCTCATATATACATAAGGACTCTCACCAGCTATTGGGAATCCTACATTAAATATCGGCTCGAGGCATGTCTCGGTGAACAAAAACGATACGACGTGGATCCAAAGAGATCTATTGCACCTAAAGAGGAGGTGAATTTACTCAAAACTGATGGGTTCCGTTACCCAAAATGAGTATCCAATCCTTTACTTATATGAAAAACAAACGGGCAGTGGCGGACATATGTCAACTACTCAGATATGCATGGGGATGACAAAGCACAACTTTCCACTTCAAATGATCAACTAAGTGATGGACTCGACCATTAGATATGAATTACTCACATCCATGGATGCAAACTCCAGATACAATCGGATATTGAAGCATGCCCCAGACTAGGAATACGATTGTTTCATTATTGACCTGGGCCTATAATGCATGTTGCAATCCATGGATTCAAACTTGAGAATGCTTATGCTACTTACCAAAGGATGATTAACAGATCATTCAAAAATCAGATCGGCAGATCGGTGAAAGTATATATGGTTAATATGCTCGTGAGATCACGACCATCAAACGACTATATTGATGACTTGGAAAAGATATTCAGTGCTCTCCAACAACTGTAGAATGAAACTTGATCCTTTGAAATGCTCTTTCAACGTTATATAAGAAGAATTTTTGAGTTCCGTCATCATTTCTCGTGAGATTGAGGCTAATGTCAGAAAATTCCAAAGATTAGTGTCATCCACATATCGAGGAAACCAAGCAGATACAGAGCTAAGTTGAAAGATTATCGTCCTGAGCTGATTCAACTCTAGGACCATCTACAAGTGAATTCTCTTCTTCAACCTGACCAAGAGAGGGAAGATAACTTTTGAATGGACTAACAACTGCATTGCTGCAATTCTAGCTTTGATGGATTGCTTAGAGAGACCTCCTATTTTACCCAAGCCATTGGACCGTGAAGATTTATACATCAATTGGTGTTATCCCGCCTTTTGGGAAGGCCGTGATGTCAAGGAATTGACTGGGAACCAAAGATCGCTCATCCCAATATTGAGTATACACAGGTTCACTATGGATGTCGATAAATTTTATCCAAGTACGGATCAAGCTACAATTGATATGGCAAGACAAACAAAGCTACGAAAGCCAACATTCTAAGTTTCAAGTCAATCGGAGTTCGTATGCTCGAGATATAATCGATATAGGTCAAGGAAATCAACTCGACCACTTCCATCACTACGCATCCATCTATTCATATCCATCAGAAGTCTTGCATGTTCATGTTCATCGACGAGCATCTATTCGTATCCATCGAAACGCACTACTTCGTATCCATAAGGGGAATAGGCTTTATTTGTGTCGATCTGTTCGACTCCATTAGCAAATAACTCCACTTCGTATCGATAGCAGCTGTCTTGCTCGTATCCATCGACTGACGGTAATCTTCGTATCCATCAGGATACGAGTTCACTTTCGAGTAATCGGCTATTGTCTACTTTGTATCCATCAACCACCATACAAGTGCCTAGTTTGTATCGATGAAACATCATGTATACTTCGCATCGATCAACCACAGACCGATACGAATTAAACACTTCCCAACGATACGAACAGAACCAGACAATCGATTGGTACGAATATAACAAAGCAGTCGATCGATACGAATAAGAGCAAGACCATCGATACGAACAGACCCACTTCGATCGATATGAACAAAAACCAAGTCAAACCGATACAAGTAGAACCACTTCGATCGATACGAACAGAGCCACAGCAGATCGATGCGAACGAGCATCGATACGAAGAGACCAGCATACAAAAACCCAAACTTACATCGATCATAAATCACAATCTACAAGTCCAAATGCTATGAAATTTTCACAGGAGCTTGTGTACATCATCAAAAATATTCATGCTCAATTTCGACTAGATCGTATCGGGACTTGCTCAATTTTCAAAAATATTCATGCTCAATTTCGACTAGATCATAACTCACAATCTACAAGTCCAAATGCCAGAAGAGGTCTCCCGAGATCTGAGCGAGATGTTTGCATCCCACGCCTAAAAATAGCATCCTAATGCCTATAGAAAAGGGACCATTTGATTCTTCTATGTCCAGACTCTACCAAAATCGTTATTATACTCATAAACTACAATTGTACTCGAAAATTTCTGCTGTAATCCGCTGTGACCAGCGAACAAAAATTAATAAAGTCATTCAAACCATAGTGGATGTAGGCAATTCACAGAACCATTCTAAATCTTTGTGTTTCTATGCATTTTTCTTATTTATTTTGGAGTATTTGTTAGATAATCCTCTTTTTCCATTTACTTTCTTCATTTTATCTCTTCAAATACTTTCGAAGAGTGTTGTGCTCAATTTGGTACAAACACTTTGGTGCTTTCACTGAGAAAAACCTAGTTTTTTCTCCCGCTCATTGGATCCACTATCAATATCAGATTGCACAAATCTAAGAAGGAGATCCAGATCTCAAGTTTCAAGTTCTTCCATCTTATTCAGATTTGCATCAAGTCTAGGGAAGAGCTTCGCTATCCACAATAGTTAACACGAGGACCACATCAGCTGCTGTAGATCCAGAAGGACATGATAGACAGAATCCTACGTAACTGCCTTCGAATGATCAAAATGCTACCGGTTCATCAGATCCACAAGGCCTTGTCGCTAGGGAAGAGTTTCAAATGCTAATGCAAGAGTTGGCATAGAGCCATTAGCAACTTATTCAACAACTACGTCCTAATGCAAAATTGACTAATCAGCTGAATCGTCAAAGGCGTAGGAGATCCATGAGGGATCGGGCTTCCTATTCATCTACTGAAAGTTCAACATTTTCAGACTATCATCATAGGTCTGCACGCCCATGGCTAGATGGGAGTTATACTCAAGCCACTGGACACCAACATGCAGTTGGCCTTGCGCAACCAAGAGTTGGCCCGTCAACCAGCTATCAGACTGGACCCTCCTCCTGAGGAGGTACTATTCCATACCTTGTTACAGACAACTGCACTACCACCAATGCTACTGAACTAGGAGCCGATGCCCACAACCAGACAGATCCTATTCATTATCAACATGACCATGCTCCAAAATCGTATGTCCCAGAGAACTTTGAACCAAGGAGGCGAGATACGGACCGTCGACAACGACTGACCCCTACTCGCACTGTGGAACCCGACCACACGTTGGCACAACATCCATAGGATATCCAAATGTCAGATATCCCGACTATGATTCGTCATATGATCCGAGAAAGTCAAAGCCTCACTAATGATGATTGGGGAATCAATTGGAGTGACACTCCTTTTACCGATGACATGCTTTATGCTGAACCACCTCACGTTTCAAAATGCCACCTCTATCTATGTATGAAGGGAACTCTGATCCCAACCAGCACATTTTGAAGTACGAATGGTCAATGAATGTTGCACGAGCTGATGATGCAGTCAAGTGTCGAAGTTTCCCATTCTCTTTGGAGGTTATAACAACTATGTGGTTTACTTGTTTACCACCCTATTCTATTTCATGTTTTGACCAATGAGCGAAGAAGTTTTTCGCATAGTTTCGTATGCATGTCGCACGGCCTAAAGATGTCAGTACTTTGTCTAGTGTCACTCAAGCTTCTGGAGAGACACTTAGACGTTATTTAGATAGATTTCATGCTGCATGTGCTGAGATTAGCAATCCCGATTATAACTCAATTTTGATTGCACTAACTAAGGGGATTGATCCTGATTCTGAATTCGGCAATTGGTTGGCCGAAAAACCTCCAACGTCATTGGACCGTTTCTATTCCAAGGCAACCCAATTCTTGAGAAGGGAGATGAGAAACAGTCTAGGAAAAAGGATGACGCTGGACCCAGTGTAGGAGGAATACAAAGTAATGTAGCTATTAAACAAACCAGGGATAGTTCCAGAAAAGTGCAATTGAATATACAAAATAAGCAGAATTAGCAGAGAGGTAACGGAGATCGAAATCGTGGTCCACGACGTAGGGCTCCTATGTTTGATAATTATACTCCTTTGAATATGTCGCTGGAGAATGTGTACTTGCAAATTTGTAATACCTTTCAATACAAGAAGCCTGCCCCGAAACCATCATCAGAAAAACAAATCAAAGTAGGAAAGTTTTGTAGATTTCATGATAGCTTGGGCCATAACACAAATGAGTGCCGTCATTTGCAAGATATTATTGAAAAATTGATACGTGAAAGAAAATTGGAGTAGTTTATGCGGGCGCCGCAGTCTGGAGGTACGGGTCCATTAAATCAAAATTGTGTACTAAATTTGGTGAGACAACAGGAACCCGCTCGTACCGGTGGTATGTTGGTGATAAATACTATTAGTTGTTGTCCTCATCCCGCAGAACGAAGCTGGAAGGAAATGGAGTTGTATGCCAGTTCCATTAGGCATGTGAACTTCGAGTGTTGCAGTGTTTGGAAGAAGGAGCCCCGGCCAAACAATAGAAAATGATGGCCGATGACATCATGTTTCGAGAAAGAGATGCTGATAAGGTCGAAGCCCGTACTATTGATTCACTTGTCATATCAGCTCAAGTAGGCCCTGCTTGGATGAAGATGATTTTAGTCGACAGTGGAAGCTCTGTGAATATATTATTTAGGGGAGCCTATGACCAAATGAAGATGGAAATTAAAGATTTGAAGCCTTGTCAATCCCGTATTCATGGCTTTAATGGGAGTGCGACTATACCCATTGGAGTGCTAAATTTACTAGTGGAATTGGGAGTTGGAGAACGTCGGAGGGTCCAGATATTACAATTTGTTGTGTTAGACATAGACTCGCCCTACAATGCTTTCTTGGGCCGACCGGCTCTTGCTGAATTCAGGGCTGCTTTGCGCCGTGGTGTTTCACTTTAAAAGTCCCTACCGACAATGGAGTCGGAGTTGTTCAGGGAGACCAGGCTGCTGGGCGAGCCTGTTATATTGCCGAGTTGCGAGAGGCGCAACGAAGGGAGAAAGGAAAGGGCGTAGAGGAATCTCTCTACGTCTGGTTTAAAGAAGATTGAAAACTAATGCCTGGGCCTAAGCCAGGGCACCCCAACCAATTCAACAGGGATCTTGACCCGAGAGATACTGAAAGCAAAGATGAAATAAAAGACAGTTAAGCTTCTTCGACCGAGTTGACGATTGATGTCCCAATCGATGATAATAACTATTCTAAATTAATAAAAATTGGATCTCAGATAAGCCAACAAATGCCAAAGGAATTGGTTGAATTTCTCCGAGTAAACCTTGACATGTTTGCTCGGACACATTCTGACATGTGTGGAATCTCATGGGACATCGCGAGCCACACACTGAATATTGACCCGCGGCACATCCCGGTAAAAAAATGGCATGGTATGGATCCAGAGAGATCTGCCGCCCTAAAGGAAGAGGTAGATAGGTTGAAATCGAATAGCTTTATTTAAGATGCATCATACCCTGAATGGGTGTCTAATCTTGTACTTGTCCAAAAGCTAAGTGGGAAATGGAGAACATGTTTTGACTACTCAGACTTGAATAAAGCATGCCCCAAAGATAGCTTTCCACTTTCCCGAATCGATCAGCTCGTAGACTTAACGGCTGGACATGAACTATTATCTTTTATGGATGCATACTCTGGATACAATCAGATACCGATGCATTTGCCTGACCAAGAGCATACCAGCTTTGTAACCGATCTAGGACTTTATTACTACAAAATCATGCCTTTTGGACTCAAGAATGCTGGAGCAACTGATCAATGATTGGTCAATCGAATGTTCACTAATCAGATCAGAAAAACAATGGAAGTATTTGTAGATGATATGCTGGTAAAGTCACGATTCTCCACTTATCATATCAAAGACGTGGAATTAATGTTTAATATTCTTCGAGAATATAAAATGAAGCTCAATCCGATGAAGTGCTACTTTGGGGTCGCATCCGGAAAATTCCTTCGGTTCATCGTCAACGCTCGAGGAATCAAAGCCAATCCTGAAAAGATCTGGGCTATTAGAAATCTTGAGACTCCAAGAACTATAAAGCAAGTCTAGAGCCTCAATGAGAAAGTAGCAGTACTAAGCAGGTTCATTTCAAAATCCACTAACAAGTGCATCCCCTTTTTCTATCTGATCAGAAAAGGAAAACAGAACTTTGAATGGACCATAGAATATAAGGGCGCATTCCGAGCACTAGTTTAACATCTCTCTATACCACCCATTCTGTCAACGCCTATCGATCATGAGAAATTGTATATTTATTTAGCAGTTTCAGAGAACACAATCAATGCTGCCCTAATTTGGGAAGAAGACCGAATACAAAAACCGGTCTACTACATTAGCAAACGATTGACTAGTGCCAAGAGAAATTATCCAAAATTAGAAAAGTTGTCGTATTGTCTTGTTGTCGCCTCGAGAAAGCTTCGTCCATATTTCTAAGCTCTCCTATCACCGTTTACACCGACCGGCCATTACGACAGGTCCTCAGACGGCCTGAGACGTCTGGAAGGCTACTCAAGTGGAGTATTGAACTAAGTCGGTTTGACATTACTTACACCCCAGGGCGAGCTATTCAAGGACAAGTCCTAGCCGATTCCATAGCTGAATTCACTACCCGGAGGACTTTCTTGAAACCAGTGAGTCCCCCAAGTATATCTGGAAACCACATACCGATGGGGCATCTAATGACCGTTCCCCGTGTACTGACGTTGTACTTGAAACTCTTGAAGGCCGATCTATATGCTATGCTTTAAAGTTTGATTTTCGTGCGATCAATAATGAAGCTGAGTATGAAGCCTTGATTGCTGGACTGAGACTTGCCCGAGATTTAAAGATTATTGCTATTGAGATTTATTGTGATTCATAGTTGGTCATGTGTCAAATTCAAGGGGAATACCGGGCTAAAGATCGAAGTCTAGCCGCTTATCTAACTCGGGTGCTGGAGATACTGAATCAATTTGATTGTTATGCCATCTATTAAATCCCCTGAGAGTGCAATCAAAAAGTCAATTCATTAGCCAAATTAGCCAGTACAGGCGAGGCACAACAAATGGGACTTGTTCCCATGGAAAAGTTATTATCCCCGAGCATTAACCAGATGGAGATAGATTGGGTACATGAAGTCATTCCCGATAAGGAATCATGGATGACTCCGTTTAAAAATTATCTCGAAAATGGGACACTGCCAGAGCGCAGGAGTGAAAAAAGGCAAGTTCTTCGAAAGGCTTCACGTTTCACTATTCAGAATGGATTTGTGTATAGAAGAGGGTATTCTATTCCTTTACTCAGTGTATCGCTCACAATGAAATTAAATGAGTGTTGCACGATGTACACGAAGGAGAATGCGGGGATCACACCGGGGGGCAAGCTTTAGCTAAGAAATTATTCTGATATGGATACTATTGGCCAACCGTGAATCATGATGCATCGGACTATGCCAGAAAATGTGATAGATGTCAAAAATACGCTCGGATTCCTAGAGCCCCTCCTACCAAAATAACTCAGATGGCCAGTCCATGGCTATTTGCGGTCTGAGGCATCGATATTATTGGTTCTCTACCTCTGGCCAAAGGTGGTGTGAAGTACGCCATCGTCGCAGTTGATTACTTTACTAAATGGGCGGAAGCTAACCCCTTGAAACAATCACGACAAATAAAGTAATCAACTTCGTAGTACGTGTTGAATCACATATTTTGATTCATGACAAAGCAATAAACTATACTATATGGATAAGTGACAAAAAGAAAAAGAAGTATGCTATTCAAACTACAAAGGAGACAAGGCTACAAAACTACGTATAGTATGTTGATCTATTGAAGTTTTTTAGTCATAGAAATGTTAAAATCTATCCTCTAGTAGTTAAGTTAGTTTAAAAACTTTAAATTCTATAAAATGTGAGAAGTGTGCTTTGACTGTCAGGTCAGTCGACTGACCCTATATGGCCAGTCGACTGAACCTGTATAGATGCACAAAACGTTCTGTTTTTTAAACAACTTTGAATATTCAGTTGACTGATCGTTTTGGGTCAGTCGACTGAATTCTTTCAACAGCTATTTTTCTAAATAGACACTTCTTTTCGCCAAGAGTCACATTCTAATATGAAGAGGTATGGATGCTTCTGTTGATCATTACTCTTCATGAACGGTTGCATCTCTTTAACTGTTATATAAACACACAAAATCCACTACACAAATCACCAATTTTCTGATTACTTTCCGATCTTACTTTCTACTATCTCTACATTCTAAAAGGAAATCATAACTTTCATATATTGCTTGAATCTCTGAAACAATTAACTTATTCTTTGATTCTAAGCAATAATTTTCCTTTCTAAATCTTTATACACACATATATTCTTGAGGAAAGATTATAGGAAGGTTGTACTATCAAAGACATATCGGTGTTATTAAGAACACATAGTGTCAAAGAAATTCTACTTAAACTGTTGAAGTCCTGTTCGGTTGTTCAGGCGGGTAAAGTCCTTTTTCGGCTGTTAGAGGCGGAAAAATCCTATTCGGTTGTTCAGGTGTTGTATACCAATTCCTCCGAGTTAAGAGAGGGTTATTGTGAGAAATTCCAGAAGGAAGTCTGGGACTGGACATAGAAAGGGAAGTTCGAACCAGTATAAAAATTCCTGATGTGCACATTTTTATTTACTTTGCTATAATCATCTATTTCCGCATTTATATTTAATTATATTCCATATTACAGGATCCTAAGTGATAGCTAGCCACAGTAGTCACTTTCAGTACGCAGCATTATCTATCGATTTGGTCTCCCACATACCATCATTATTGATAATGGGACCCAATTCGACAGCGTTGAGTTCAAGGATTTCTGTCAACGATTCCATATTCAATAGAAATTCTCTACAGTTGCACACCCTCAAGCGAATGGACAGGTTGAAGCTGTTAATAAAGTTATCAGTCTATTCTGAAGAAACGACTGGAGAAGGCTAGAGGCAAATGGGTCGATGAACTTCCTATGGCTTTATGGGCTTACAGAACAACCCACAAATCTATAACCGGCCATACTCCATTTTCTCGTTCTTATGGCTTAGAAGCCATTATTCCAATCGAATTAGAAGTACCCTCTCATCGTGTGACATATTTTGATCTGAAGACCAATGCCATTTTACTTGCTAAATCCCTGGATTTATTGGATGAGAAGCGTGAAGAGGCTGATTTGAGGGCAGCAGCATATCAGAATCGAGTCGCGCGACTATACAATGCCAAGGTCCGACCTCGAACCTTCGAGCTCAGCTATCTCATTCTCAAAAGAGTTTACCTGGCTCCTTTGCACATGAAGCAAATGTGAGAAGTGTCGTATATGATTGAACAAAAGCTCGGAGGTGGCACATTTAAGTTGTCGACCATTGACGGTCTTACCCTACCAAGAGCCTGGAATAGCGAGAGTCTTCGTCGATACTACATATGATAGGCTTTATTTATTTAGTCTAATTTTCATTTGCAATTTGTTTCTGCATTTCAAAATTTGAATTTGTAATAGAGCAACAGACTTTTCCATATTTTCTTATTTCAGCAATAAAATGCCATCTCTTCAAGCTAGAGCTGTGATTTATTGTATATATTACACAACCATCACAACGCATGAAGAGCTAAGTCCCATCATATGGTGGGATTTATTCAAATAGGGAGTGACTATGACACGATAGGTCACTCACTAAGTGAAACCCGAGCTCGAGGGCAAGCCATCACACTAAAGACTAAATTAGATTGATACACAAAATCCAGAAACCCTAGATTCCTAGAGCATGAACTGGAATATAAATTTACAAATGCAGTTTCGAGGCGGATGGATTCATCCACCTAACGACCTCACCCGTATCCAAACCAAGTTCAAGGAGGATGGATCGGTCTATCTAACAACCTCACTTGTTAACTCAAGGTTGATGTGAATCAACGATCCACGATCCTAATAAATCCATCATTCTCGGAGTGCGAATGAAATTCAAATGCCTAAACAGATGTGACTGACTGTCTGTCGGCCGACTTCAAATTCCCAGAGTGCGAATTGGAGTATAGACATCAACTCCAAATTCCTAGATTGCGAATTGGAGTATAAACATCAACTCTGAATTCTCGGAATGTGAATTGGAGTATAAGCGCTAACTACATGTCCCCAGAGCGCGGACTAAAATATAAATTATCGACTAACTATAAAATCCTCGGAGAGCTGATTAAGGTTTAAACACAAATTGAATGTGAATCGATTATCAACAAAATAACTCTGAGTCCCCCAAGTACGGTCGGAGTATAAATATAAATCGGTGTGAATGACCACCCACAAATTATTTTAAAGTCCCCTGAGTGTGGACGTCGTTGCAAATATTAAACAGGTGTGACTGACCGCCGACGAAAATAGCTCAAGTCCCCGGAGCGTGGACTTGTCGCTAAAGCTAAAGCAGATGTAGTCAACCGCCGATGAACAGGTGCAATCCCCGGAGTGTAGATACAATCGCCAGTCAATAAGCGAGTGCGGTCCGACCACTCAAATTCATCATTTCCTAGCTTCGTATGATAAAAACTAAGATTAATGTGTCGAAAGCAAGCGGCAACCGCTGACCAATCCTCCAAGTGTATCCTCGAATTTAGGGGCAGAACTTAAGTATCGACCATTGATTGAAACAGTGTAATGTCGGAATTTGACTCGGCACTTGATTGCGACCCAAAATCTTAGCTTCAAGACTTGGCGACAGAATCTAGGACCGAATTAAGGAGCTAAAGCTTTACTAGTGTGTTGAACAGAAGTACAAGTGCTGAAACACTTAAATAAATTAACACATATTGAACAGAGGGTAAAATGAAATTTTATTCCAATTGTTCTTTGAAAGAAAAAAGACTAAGTGCAAAGTAAGCCAAAAGTCCTACTAGCAGAGGCCGAGCCCACATCTATACACGGCTTACAAAAGAAAAACAGAAGTATGTTCCTATCAATCTACCAAAAATGCGTCGAAGAAGCATGTTTACTCATTCTTCTTCCTTGGTTTCTTCTTCAGCGTCGATTCACTTGAACTTCCTCTGGGTTTCCTATTTGAACTTTTTCCTTTTAGCGACGGATCTTCGACAGAGGGCATTATGTCAACGTCCTTATCCGAACTCACATGTATAGGAATACTTTTGGTATGAGGAGTCGGAGGAGTCAGGTCCATAACAGAAGGAGGAATAGGCACGCTGGCAATCACAACAGACAACTAGGAGATAACATCTGTAGAGGGGCCGGACTAGGGTCCGCCATCCCACCTCCAACACTGCTGGCCTAAGCAGCTGCTTCCATTTCGGCAATAATTTCTTCTTCATGAAGTGCTTATGCGTCGCCGGAAACGCTAATGGTTGGGCCTGTGAAGCTGGTTGCAGGTGCACCGCTACTCACGATAAACACACTTCAGTAAAGGGGTCATTGGGATATTTGAGAATTTCTTCCGTCAACTGATCGTCGAATGAAAGTGTGCTCCCTTGTATATATCTGTAGATATAGCAACCGATGTTGTGGTTGCTTCAGTAATAATTGCCTCCTGCGCAAAATGTAATTCTTGAGTTGTAGGAGGCGCAACCTGTGTGGCTCCAATCACTGAAAAGAGACAAACGAGTTTTTAATAACGACTTCAAGTAATCCTTGTGATTTTGAACAAGTATGAGAAATGTTCGGAGTACCTTCCTTAGTTTGACTTGCGACAGGTGGAGCAGCCTCCGATACTTATTTCGAACTGGAGACAAGTGCGGTTGATTGGGATTGTATGTAGGAATAGACCGAGGATCAACCACAGGTGTAGTTTCAGGCTGGGTCGGCACAGGAACTTCAGGGCTTACATCGTGGTGCTCGACACTAGAACTTCCACCGATCTCCGGGTATTGAACGCCAAGTCTCTCCTTTTCATACTAGAAATTCCTCCTCGACCTTAGTCTCCACCTCCTGGACCTTAACCATTGCCGCATCCCGTTCAGTCCGAAACACTTCGGCCTATTCATATGCCTCCTAGGCTGCTCTATTCACGTTATCCCTTTCTTTGGTAATTTCAAAAAATTTAGATTTGAGCTCGTTATGTTCTTGTAAAGCAGCATCCCGTTCGGCCGTGACAGTAGAGTTCCGATGATCCATCTCCTCCACCAAGGCATAGTGTGCCTGCTGCATCCTTCCCATCACCAAATTTGCCTCGTCGGCCTTTTGGATGGCCTCAATTTCAGACTTACGGGAGGACTCGGCTTCGGTATTGAGTACTTGTATTATCCGGTCCATTTGAGTGAGCTCAGTCTCTACTTTCTCGATGGTATTCACCCGCTCAAAGGCCATTTTCGAAGCTTTCTCTGCAGCCTTCACCCACTCTTTATACTGGGTGTATATGTCATGAATATAATCATGCATGATGTTCTCTACCGCCGATAGAACTTTCTATAGATGAGGGAGGAAGATGTGGCCGTTAAAGCATATTTTGGGAAATCTTTTTTCAGTTGAGCAATTTTAATAGCCCCTTCCCCAGTAGGCTCGGTGATAGCTTGTTCGCTAACAATTGGAGTTTCGTCCTCTGTTCTGTGACGTTGTGACTCGGACCGAGATGTTTGAACAGATGATTTTTCGAGAGGGGGCTCTACCGGTTGTTTACCATGGACCGACGATTCCGTGGGAGCTTGAGGAGGAGAATGAGATTGGGATCGGTGTCTATAATCTCTATCGCTATCTCTATCCCTCTCATAACGTTCCCGGCTGAAGTAACCGCGATCGCGATTTCTATCATCCTCCCTCCCGCGGGACTCATAATAAGAGCTAGAAGAGTGTCGTGCAGAACGGAGACTTCCAAGCATCGAACCTCTCTGGACATTGTATCTATAAAGAAGAAAAGAACAACAGAGTTAGTGATTTCTTGAGTTGAGCAACTTGTGATTGGAAAATGTGTAGTGTTGTGAAGTATGTATGTATGTGCAACCCCATGGACCAACTGGAAGTGACGGCCGCACTCATAGGAAGAGACTCGCTTAAATCAAGAGCATATTGAAGCTCCTCTAATTCGGTGTCATGTTGAAGCGACACATAATCCGAAATCGTAATATCAGCAAGCCCTTCGAAGGGATTCTCTATCTGAGGGGGAGGATTCTCCACAATTCTAATGCCTGAGACTGGCAAAGATACAACAACGGATTTCCATCTCTAGGACTTTTGACGTTTAAAAGCAGCCGCCTTGCCTTTTCTCTTTCCTTCGGAATCTTGAAAAGTGTCAGAAGGCCTGGCTACGGGTTCATCGTCGATGAGTGTTTTCTCTGAATCACCCTCTTCAGTTATTACGACCCCGGGTTTTACGATTCACTTGCCTCGTTGGAGCAGCCCTCAACGTTCCTTCAAGCCTAAAGCTTTGGTTCTGCTCCATCGGCCCGACGGTCCTCAGGTTCCTATCTGTTAGAACTGATTTAATGTCCCTCATTTCACTCAGGACTTCTTGAAGATTCCATACTATCTCTTTAAAGTACACGCCTTCTGTCATGGAATTGCGGCTGTAGAGAAAAGAGGATATTAGTTTTAACATCAATTACGATTATCTTGTTCACTATTGTAATGATCGTAGCACTTAGGTCTGACCAACCATTGACTGGCAAATCCTGGAGGGCATCAGACATAGAACCATTCTATTTTAAAGTAACTCAGCCTTGTCCAGGATTCGGTTACTACTTGAAAATTCCTGATCGCCTCCAGGAACGTAAAGGATGGGCTATCTCCCCAAATCTTGACATTAAAATGATATCTAATCTCGATCGGGATCGGTGGTCGAAAGAGGTGCTCCATAAACATAATAAATAAGCTGTTCAACAAAGCGAATCCATTGGGGTGCAGCTTAGAAGAGGCGATACCAAAGAAAGATAGCACTTCCCAAATGTACTGGTTAAATGAAGGAAGTGTTCTTGCTGTACATGCATGGCGATTGAAGGCAGTGAACCCCTCTGGGGACCATGCGGTCTATCATTTGGTCCCGGCAGTAATACGTCGTCCAACGACAAACCATGTCTTAAGAAAATCCATCCCAGCATATCCTCGGAGACGTTAGATGTACAGAGACTTGGGGGTTGGCAGTAAAAGTTGCTCCTGGCAACTCGTCCGGGACTGGATTAATGACCTCGGCCGTAATGACCGGCACTTCTATAATTGGGATAGATGAACTACGAGTTTCCTGCTATTGAGAACTTGAGGACTCCATAACTAATCAATTTATTAAAACCCATCATTAGATGATAATAAGCCCGTTTGTTTCCCAGTGTGAAGTGCGTCAATGTGTTGTGTAATGCAGTGCTACATAGTGCTTGAGAAATTCTACAAAGTTAAAGAAAACATTCTAACGACGAGACTTCAGAATTCAATTAGAATGACCATCATCGCTGACCGTCACAATCCTGCCATCCAACTTTAGAGACCGATCCAAGTTAAAGTTCGTTAAATTTTTGTTAAGTTACAGTTCCATCGACGAGCTTCGAAGGGTAGTCAAATATGCAGTTCAATGGTTAAGTCTAGTTATGCAAAAATAAAGCTCGTCAGAATCAAGTGTTCAAATTTGTATGAAGTTTGTATCCATCAAAGCCAAAACTCAGATCATTCATTGCAAAGGCCTTAACTTGATATCGGTCTTAGAATACTCAGTTTGTATCGATCAGAACCTTAATTTCATATCGGTTCGAAACTCTAGTTTCGTATCGATCAAAGCTCATTAACTTCGTTTCGATCGAAACTCAGCGGTTTCATATCAATCGATCCAAAAGTCACCGCCCTTCGTATCGATGCCAAATTCTTGGCTTCGTATCGATCATCGAAGGCCGATGCGCTTCGTATTGCTTCCAAAATCTACGATTTCGTATCCATCATCTTAAATCGATACAAAATTCCCATAATTCCAAATCGATGCTAAGCAGCTTCCACCACCTCGTATCGATACGAGTTTGAAGCCATAGATTGAAAGCAAGTGACTCCCATGTCTCCATCGGTTGCTCTTCTTCTTTCCCAAGCAGCCAAGGCGCTATTGGAATACCTCCTCGACCTTACTCCTTTCCAATTCGGACATCAACAATGTCGGAACTAGCCGTTGCCCTGGGAGAGATGGCATCAAAACTCGAGTCTCGTCATTTTTAAGTGGCTTTAATAGATTGTTTACCTAGTTTCAAGTGATTGGTTTAAGGATTAAAAGTTGACTAATTTGGAGAAGAAGGTTTCTACAGTTCTATCTCTTTTCGAATCGATGCGAAGTGGAAAGTGAAAACAATGACGAGTGGAAATTTGGCTAAGCCCAAAACGCTTTTATATGGACTCAAACTTGAGGGAAACAGACAATTCATCTCCTAGACACCGTGACAGGTTGAAACAGTTTCTCCCCTGACCGATATGAAGAGAATTATCCGTATCCATGAAATGTACATTTGAGGCAACATTTACTCGTAACCATCAAACTATCAGTACGAAACGCGAACGTTGCTGTGAAAACCGATTGAACTGTTTGCATCCATCAAACATCTATCAATGCAGAACGACAAGTTCGTGTCCATCACTTTGAAGACCATAGGGCTTCAAATCTATAGATATGAACAAACTTTGTGAAGTCAGATAATTTCGAATCGATAATCATCGATACGAATATCACTGCAAAGTTATATCGGGACCATTCAACTCTACCGATACGAAACACCAATTTCATACCCATCAACTTCAAGACCACGTACCCATCGATACGAAACGTCTTCGAAGTTTATCCATTTCGTATCGATGGCTATCGATACGAAGCATGCATTCCAATGTCTCGAATCGATCCAGGAGAGGATCGATGCGAAATAAATTACTTAACGACTATCTCTTCAACTCGAATTTCACACCGATTCAGGAGTGGATCGATACAGAATTCGATGCAAGAAAACTAACAATGACTCGTCGAAGTGCGAATGTTAGCGAGAGTCAGAGTAACATATATATGCATATATGCCGGACTAATTTTCAATTTTCAAAATTCATAGGTCAAATGCCCACCTGATGACAATTACAACGACAAACAACGAATCACTATCATGCAACAATCAGTTATAACAGTACACAGTACAACAGTTGGCAGTCAATAGTTCATATTACTGAAAAATAAGTCAAAGACTGCAGCTTTCGATGGAAAGAAAACAGTCGTTCCACCAGTCAGATAGAACTATCCAGAATGAAGGATACAGCCATTCAAAGCACGTCATGTTCTCACAAGATGTACTTTGGGGGGAAAATGTTATCCTGTCTTTTGGAAAGGCTGTGATATCAAGGAATTGACTGGGAACCAAAGACCGCTCGTCCCAATATTGAGTATACGCAGGTTCACCATGAATGTTGATAAATTTTATCCAAGTACGGATAAAGCTACAATTGACATGGCAAGACAAACAAAGCTACGAAAGCCAATGTTCCAAATTCAAGTCAATCGAAGTTCGTATGCTCGAGATATGATCGATACAAGTCAAGGAAATCAACTCAACCACGTCCATCACTACGCATCCATCTATTCGTATCCATCAGAAGTCCAGCATGTTCGTGCCCATCGACGAGCATCTATTCATATCCATCGGAACGCACTACTTCGTATCCATCAGGGGAATAGGCTTTATTCGTATCGATCTATTCGAATCCATCAGCAAACAACTCCCCTTCGTATCGATTAGCAGCTGTCTTGTTTGTATCCATTGAATGATGGTATCCTTCGTATCCATTAGGATACGAGTTCACTTTCGAGTAATTGGCTATTGTCTACTTCGTATCTATCGACTTTCATACAAGTGCCTAGTTCGTATCGATGAAACATCATGTGTACTTCGCATCGATCAGTCACAGATCAATACGAATTAAACACCTCCTAGCGATATGAACAGAACCAGACAATCGATTGGTACGAATATAACAGAGCAGTCGATCGATACAAATAAGAGCAAGACAATCCATACGAACAGAACCACTTCGATCAATACGAACAAAAACCAAGTTAAACCGGTACAAGTAGAAACACTTCGATCGATACGAACAGAGCCACAACAGATCGATGCGAACAAGCACCGATACGAAGAGAACAACATACGAAAAACCCGAAATTGCATCAATCATAACTCACAATCTATAAGTCCAAATGCTATGAAATTTTCACAGGAGCTTACACACATCATCAACAATGTTCATGCTCAATTTTGACTCAATTAGGTCAAATCCTGATTGATGCGATTTACGTTCGTATCGATCATGGACCGAGTGCAAATCACCTAGGATCGATCACGTCGGCCCGCACATGTGCCAGAAGAGGTCTCCCGAGATCTGAGCGAGATATTTGCATCCGACACATATAAAAAGCATCCTAAAGCCTAAAGAAAAGGGACCTCTTGATTCTCCTACGTCCAGACTTTGCCAACATCGTTATTGTACTCATAAACTACTGTTGTACTCGAAAATTGCTGCTGTAATCCACTGTGACCAGCGAACAAAAATTCATAAAGTCATTCAAAACATAATGGACGTAGACAATTCACTGAACCACTCTAAATCTTTGCGTTTCTACACATTTTTCTTATTTGTTTTGGAATATTTGTTAGATAATCCTCCTTTTCCATCTACTTTCTTCATTTTATCTCTTCAAATACCTTCGAAGAGTGTTATGCCCAATTTTGGTAAAACAATTGGGCCATGTCAATGCATGCCATAAGCATCTTAATGTCATGTGAAGAGAAATGAATCCAAAGATTAGTATATAATGAAAGCTAGCTATTGACCGGCTCATCCCTTTAGATCTATACCGACTAGTCTCGATAGGTCCTATAGCAACCTTAAATGTTCGAAAGGTTACTCAATTGGAATATCAAGCTAAGCCAATTTGATATCACTTATTTCCCTCGGAGAGCTATTAATGTTCAATCATTTTCATACTTCGTATCTGAATTCACTACATTAGACAACTATCCGAAGAGTAGTGGAGAACCATCCAACCGATGGAGAACTTACACAGACGGAACTTCCAATAATCGGCTTTCTAACATCGAAGTTGCATTAATGACTCCAGAAGAGTGATCGATCTGCTACGCCTTGGAATTCAACTTCCCTACAACAAATAACAAAGCTAAGTATGAAGCCTTAGTCGCCACATTCAAAATTGCAAGAAACTAGGAGTGGAAACTTTACATATCTTATGTGATTACTGGTCAGTAGTATCTAAGTCAGTGAAGATTATTTGACTAGGGGGCAACATCTTGCTCCTTATCCTAGCTGGGTCCAAAAGATAAAAGCCGACTTCCCATTATACACATCCTCGAAAAACAAAAAGAAAAAGCCGAGTCATTGGCCAAGCTAGCCAGTTCTGAGGATGCATGATAAACAGACTTTGTCCCAGTTGAAATATTATTATTCCAAGCATTGACAAATAAAGATCGACTGGATCTTAGAGGTGGAGCCAAAAAAGGAGTCATGGATGACTCCTATAAAAGATTATATATAATAAGGAATCCTTCTTGAACCGCAGAATGAGAAATGGCATATCCTTTGTGAAGCTATCCCATGAGTTGACACTTGTACATTTTTTGTTCATCGGTGACCAACCATCAACTTCATTCCCATCGATGTGAAGCCCATTGATACGGAAGTCACTACATGATCGTATTTGAGCCACTCAACTCCATCAATACAAAATGTTTTAAAAGGCCAACTGATTTTTATCGATCACCATCGATACGAAGATAGTTTTCCAACTTCTCAAATCGATGCAGGAGAGGATCGATACGAAGTGATACACTAAAACGACCATCAAGCGTTGTTACAACTCAAATTTCACATCGATTTAGGAGAGGATCGATACGGGATTTGATACAAGAAAACTGATAACGACTCATGAAAGTGCAGAAGTTAACAGGAGTTAAGATAACAAACGTCCATGTATGACGGACTGACATTCAATTTTCAAAACTCGCAAGAGTTGGATGCTCACTTGACAACAATTACAACAGTGAACAAATAATTGCTAGCGCTCGGCACTCAGTTACAACAATGCACTGCGTAATCATTAGCAGTCAACAATTCTGCACTTATTTTATTGGATATAAATCAAAGATTGCATCTCTTGACAAAAGGACAACAAAAATTCGAAGAATCAGATAGAACTTTTCAGAATGAAGATGGCAGCTTTTAAAAGCACGTCATGTTCATACAAGACGTACTTTAGGGGGTAAAAGTCATCCGGCCTTTTGGCAAGGCCGTGACACTAAGGAATTGGCTGGAAACCAAATACCATTTGTCCCGAAAATCAGTTATACGCAGGTCTACTATGGATACTAACAAATTTTGTCCAAGTCTGGATCGAGCTACAATTGATATGGAACAACAAGAAAAATTATGAAAGCCAACATTCCAAATTTCAAGTCAATCGGAGTTCGTATGCTCAAAATATGATCGATGCAAATCAAGAAAAATAGCCATAATTCGTATCCATCAATGTGAATAGTGGTTCGTATCCATCATTAGCCTCATTTCGTATCCATCATGAGCAATAGCTTTCGTACCCATCCTCGTTCGCATCCATCCTAGGCGACCTCCTTCCTATCCATGAGAAAGCAATAGCAATTTCGTATCCATCTAAGCAAGCAGCTCCACTTCGTATCAATCGTATATACATCACTTCGCATCGATCTAATGCATTCTTCTCTGTATCCATCGAGATCAAGTTAATTCGTATCCCTAAAGGGGCGCTTCACATCAATCAAACTATGCACTTCATATCGGTCCACCCATTTACGTGTTTCGTATCGATCGGCATTGATTGATACGAATAGCACCACATGGATCGATGCGAATGTCACTTATATTCTATCGATATGAAAAGGCCATGGAATAACCGATACAAAATAATCAAGCCTATAAGGATACGAGTGGGTATGTATGCTATCGATACGATCCTAACTCCAGCAAGTGACGCGAACAGAAGCGATGCGAATTCGACAACCTTCAACAAATTCAAACTCGCATCGATCATAACTCAAAATCAATAACTCCAAATGCCACCAAATTTTCACAGGTGCTTGCATATAACCTCAAGGATGTACTTGATCGATTCCAACCCAAAAGGATCGATTCTTGATCGATACAAATTCCATTCATATCGCTCTGATATCAAGTTGAAATCACTGGAACTTGATCCATTGCGTCCACCTACGTGATAGAAGAAGTCATCCGAGATCTAGGGGAGATATTTACTGCCTACGTCTATAAATAGTGATCCCGGACCTACAGAAAATGGATTTTTGGCTCTTGGACATCCAGATTCTACCGAAATCACTATTTTACACGAATTATACTATGGTAATCCATTGTAACTTGTTGTAATCAGCAAGCAAACATCAATAAAATCAGAAATTTCATGGTGGACGTAGGCCATACGCCGAACCAATCTAAATCTGTGTGTTTCTATGCCTTTTTCTTGTTTTCAATTGGTGTATTTGTTAGATATTCCTCATTTTCCATTTACATTCTTCATTTTATCTCTTCAAACACATTTGAAGAGTGTTGTGCCCAATTTTGGTACAAACAGAGGTGGAGAAGACTGGACATAAACGATTTTAGCTTTCTTGATGGAAGGACCCACAACAGTCCTCTCACTTAGTTTTCTTTTGGAAATCATCCTCGATCGAGCGATGGCCTAGGTCAGAGATGATGTGCTAGATGTAGAAGTTGGGAGCACTGGATCACTTATGATTAACTCTATTGGAGGAGCAGTTGCTAAAAATTCAAAAAGTATAAATTAATAGAGCAATCTAGGGAGTAACACAACAATAAATTGCAAGTACTGCGCTTAAGCTTACGAGGATGATCTGGACAAATTAGAGACATAGGAGAAAAATTCTTGGGATCACTCAAAGATAAGAAATGTTTGCTTCTAGAAGTATGTTAGGCAAGGAGAGGCTGTCCTAGAATTCCTTGACCTGTGGGTAGGGGGAATGTTTTCGGAGATCGCTTGGCGTTAATAGAGTAAGCCTATTCCCGGTACAACCCGAAGCAGCGGTCAACTGCTTCATGATTCATTTTGCCTCATTGTTAAGTTATTTAGGAGCAGGACCTAATAAGAAAACATAATTCAGCAAAAGAAAGCAATTGAATAAAGAGGAAGATTATGATCATCTTTCAGGGAGAAGAGAAGACTTCACCGATGTTTGGAAAACATGTGACGAAAAAGAACCGCGACTCCCAGTCCTTGAATTTATTTACTCCCTTTGAAATTAGTTTCTTAAGGGGGTTAGCTTTGAAAATCTGGCTATTCATATTGCTAAGTTTGACCAGACATACTAAATAATTGAGAACTTAGGCGTTTAGAGAAGGAATGCCCGATTCCAAAACCATAAGTTCTAAAGAGATAAGATATGTGTAGACATTTTGTGATAATAATTGGATAGGTAGTCAAGATGATCCAGGAATCCAAAAAAGAAATCTTGGAAGGGAAGAAAGCCATCATGTCAAATGTGAATGGCAGTATAAGCGAATTATCATTCTGGGGGATTCTGAATAGTATCATTATTGCCAGAGGAATGGCTTCTACTCTAGTGGTTCCAAAGTCGTTAAGGGTGGCATCGACTTCATATTGAGAGGATATCAAAGATGTTTGGAGATGGATTCAACCTTTTTCGGTGAAGATTTTGCTTATGGAGCTATATCTTTTTCAGGTTTCTTGGAAATCCGTTTCAATACTATGATCCTGTCAGGTGAAACCATTTCATTAAAAGTTATAATTTTTTTACTATTAACACCTTTCAAAGATGTCGAAAACCGATTGCAATAATTCAAATATCCACCAAAGTATATAATTCCATATGTTTGAAAGAGTGTTAAAGTCAATTTGGGTCATGAAATTCATTGAGCTTCCAACGATGCCGAAAGAGTAGATGTAATGGAAACACCTATACACCCTTTAATGATGTTGGAAGCCCAAGAAATTTTTTACTATTAAAAGGAATAACTTACCATACAATACTAGTTTGAATACACACACACACAATAAGAACATTCCACAACCAAGCCAAATAAACCTTTCAACAATGTCTAAACCTATAAATTTTGTTTTACTCAAAGAGCATGACTATTGGTAAAACATTATACTCTCACTAAATCGAAAGATTTGGATCCAAGTGATTTTACTACAAATGAGAGGGATTTAGAATGTTCCGATAGTTTCGTATAAAAAATGATAGTTATATTCCTGTTAACTACAATGGGGTTTGGAGTAAGCCAAAAGGGGGTAAGATTTCAAAAGCATACAAACAACTAAACTTGTTTCATTTGGGAGGTTTTGATAAAGTCGAAAGCCTTGATATGGTTTTCAACTTAAAAAATGTATTATTCTCAATCCAATTGATGATAGGAAGTATAAATTTCTAACTTTTAACACCTTCTAAAGTAAATCAAAATTGAGCATGAATCCAATAACAAATTAAACCCACTTTTATACACATTAAGTTTTGAATTTTTAAAATAAAATAAAAGGTTGAGAATATGTTATGTAGCCATTAAACTGAACCCCATTAAGATGATTTCTTTGGAAGCTGTCAGAATGCAACAAAACGTATTTCTGCTATCGAAGAAGTCCATCTTTTGTCAACAACATCAACCCTTTCGAAAGGGTTCACTTAATGGTAAATTCTTAATTTCCTATCGACCCCTTTCGAAAGAGGTTGAAAATGTGGAGCGGAGTTAACTGCCTCAACCCTTTTGGAAGGGTTGAAAATTCAAATTACAATAGTGGGTTTTAATTTGTACGACTTAGCCTTCTTTTTGAACCTACTGGAAAAGTCTTTTCTCCCTAATTCAATTTTTAACCCAATGCTTCTAGTGGCTAACAATTAAACCAATTTGAGTGTGAATTTACATTAAACAACAGCAAAACTCCAAATTCAAGCTCGAAGCATAAAAAAGAGGTTTGAATTGAGTGTAATAGAGTTCGAGCTTAGGTTCGTATACAGTAATAGCAAATAGTCCCCAAATCTGATGAATTTGAATTCCAACTTAAAATTGACACCATGAAATTGAATGGAATAAGCATATAAATGAACCTAAGGATAATTTCGTACAAACGAAAAACTCAAATCATCTCCAAGAAATTAGAACAGAAAATACCAGTTCGAACCGAAGGAATTTAAAATTGAAATTATGCATGATAAATCAGTTTGAAAGATAAAACAATTGATACATACCTTGAAGTAAAACTCGTGATTACTGAAAATATGAATTTGAAAAGAAATTTAAATCTTTGATTCTTGTTGTGAGTTTTTAATTCCAGGTAAATGAAAAGGGTGAAGAAGGAAGGGTGGTTTATAAGAAAAGCCAACGTGAAGGACAAACCGTTTGACCAAATTTAAATGAAAGGCTAAGATCAATCTGGGAATATTAAAAGACGGAAACCTTTATGCTAAAATGAAGATGGGTTTCAAAACAATTGACTTGGAAAGTCAATATCATCCCTTTGCTAGGGAGCAAGTGTTACCATCAGTCTTCATTTCAACCTTGTCGAAACCAGAAAGAATATAAAAGAAGGATTTACAAAGAGAGATAGCAATAATAGGACCTTTCAAAAGAGTCAAAGGGATGCTTCTGCAAAAGTTGGACGTGCTATGAGTTTTCGAATGGGGACAAAGGCACCCTTTCACTTCAATTGTTTCCTTTTGAAATAGTGGCTTCCGCATGCATGAAGGCATTTCGAATGCGTTGAGAAACGCCTTTCAAAGGAAACATATAACAAGCTTTCACATGCGCGCCAAACCTTTCGAAGAAGTGGGTTTCGCCTCATTCATATCCCATAGAAGAACTTTTGGACAAAACTACCCCTTCAAAAGCAAAATTTAGCCTTTCGAACCAGTTGAGACCATCCATAATTATGAAAGAAAGCTTATATAAGTTCAGTATCGTATTCTCAAACACTAAAAGATGGGGTTCCACATCAATCAGCAAGTATACCTTCGAAAGCTACCTTCCACATTTAGACCTTCTACATCTCAACTACTTCGAACCACCGAAGATTTACCTATCGGCGGAGTCGGAAGCCCATGTCCATTCCTACTTACAACAACACATCAACAATGAAGTGGGGAGCGCATCTACAGCTTTCGGCCGGCTTGAAAACACTAAATTTTACTTTAAAGGCAAGGCAGAAGGATGCCCTGATGTTAACAGCGATAAAAGGACTCCAAGGCCGCCTTTCCACCAAGTCGAAAGAACCGGTTCAAAAGGTGCCAACCCACACCTATAAATAAGGCCTTAGGAGTCTGGTTTAGGGATATCTGATTTCATTGATTCCATACTTATACTTTCTTGAATTTGTAAACCCGGGGATGTGGCTTCTTTTTATCACTTAGAATACTAGTAATAAAGGAAAAGATAATCAAAACAAGTGTATGTCATTTCTAGATATGTTGGTTGATCTAATGCTTCTATGCGATTCTGATTATGATCCACTTATATTCAGCATGATCGAAAGGTTCTTTTCGAGGAAGTCGAAACCTTTAATTCAACTAATATCCTTAGATCATTAGGTCCTAACCTCAAGTCACCTTGACCACTTCAAAAGGTGGTTTTGATGGGATCATAAACCTACCCAACTAGTTCTAAAGGTATTATAAAAAGGGATCCAAGAGTTTCGACCATGTTGAAAGGTTATGTAAAAAGGATTTTCAGTTGCTACAAACCTTTCCAAAGGTGAACTTAAGAGAGTCAAAAGCTCTTAACTATCACTATCTGTTCGAAAGGTGGTTTCGAAGGGTTCACTTAAACTTTAAACTTTGCTTTGGGGTGTTGGCAAATTTTCTAGTTAACAAGTCCCATTATCTATTACAATAGTTTGCATAAGACTGAAGCAGCATATGATATTTTAGATAATAAAGTTGATTACTTTCTTAGTTGTTGTTAATAAGAAAACTTCTCAACACTCCAAAGCAGAGTTCAAAATATATGTGTCTACTTCGAAACCTCCTTTCGAACAGTTAGAGACAGTTAAATCCTTTTAGTTCCCTCAAATTTTCCTTTCGAATAGGTTGTGGTAGTTGAGGCTCCTTCTTATATAACCTTTCGACTCTGTCGGAACACTTAATTTACTTCTATAATACCTTTCGAACTAGATAGGCTAGTTTAGTTATCATATCGAAACCCCCCTTTTGAAATGGTTGACGCGACACGAGGGTTGGTCCTATGATCTAAGGATATAAGTTGAATTATTAGGTTCCGACTTCTTTGGAAGCTAGCCTTTTAATAACTCGTGCAATGAGCCTTAGGTCTAAAGATATTTATTGAGCTAAGGGTTTCGAATTACTCTTAAAGGTGACCTTACGATCAAATTAACACATGTAGATCATAAACTGAATCTCATAAGAATATTAAATCAGCAGCATATCCAAAAATATCATAATCTTGATTTGATTAAACTAAAGTAGGGTTTTCCAATTTAAGAAAGTATAAAACTGAGGTGAATGAATTCGGATTCCCTAAACTAGACCCCTAGGGTCTTATTTATGGGTGCGGGTTGGCACCTTTCGAATCAGGCTTTTCGACTTGGTCGAAAGGCAGCCTTGGAGACCTTTTATTGCCATTCATATTAGGGTATCCTTTTGTACTTCTTTTTAATGGACTTGAGTGCTTCTGAATTCATCGGATGGGGTGGGTGCACTTCTCCACTCTGTGTTGCTGCACTGTTGTAAGTAAGAAAAGGTATGAGCCTTCGACTTTGTCGATAGGTAGATCTTTGGGGCTTCCAAGAAGTGAGATGCTGAAGGTTTTAAAGCGAAAGGTAGCTTTTTATGGCAAACTTGCTGATTGATGCGAAACCCCATCCTCTATTGTAGGAGATTGCAATATTGAACCTTAGTAAGCTCTTTTTGCTCAATTGTGAACGGTTTCTATTGGTTCGAAAGGCTTATTTATGCTTTCGAAGGGGTTGCTCTGGCAAAATTTCTTCTGTGGAATGTGAATAAAGGCGAAACCCTCAGTTTCGAAAGGTTTGGCATGCATGTGAGTGGCTGTAATTTGTTGCCTTCGAAAGGTGTTCATCAACTTATTTGAAATATCTTCATGCATGTTGTAACGACCCGAAATTTTCGAAGCCGAAAATTCCAGATAGTTATGAAAAAGAAGAAAAAGATAGAAGAAGAAGAAGAGAAACACCAAACATCTCACATTCGCAGCGGATAAAATATAATAAATAATAAATGTCTACAAAAGAATACTATATCTGTTGATTACATTTAATATACATCAGAGTTCCACACATATACAGTCACTAAATAAATACAAGTATCATGTCTCAGATTAACGGATATATAAATATAGCGGAAATACTCTACTCGTTACTGCCATCCAGTTTGCCTCTTGAGCTCCAGAACGTCCCTACCTGAAAATCTGTAATACTCGGTCTGACCCGAGCATTACACCAAAGTAACACCCGGGTCAGGCTGGAAACCAGCGTGAGTAAACCCAACTAACACGGAATGCAAAAGTTTACAACCCATATAAACCCAGGTAACTTATATCAATTTCAACTTCATAAGTTGTTATAGACATCACTTATTCCACACATCAATTTCTAAGTGCCAGAACCTAGATTTTATGGTCCAATTCACTTAAAATCATTCCAATATACCCTATTAATTCCACATATCAATTTGTAAAGAATCAAAGTGATTTCAGGTATTAACTAATACCCGACTCCGGTCTATTAGAATTTAATGTTATTAATTTACCTTCCCTTTTCACAATAATCACATCTATCCTTGATTAAGTTCTCAGATTCATTAACTTATAATAACTTACATTGACTAAAATCCTTGAATTAATCATGCTCATAATTTACTAACCCTCCATAAATTTTGTTACACTAATTAAACAAGTAATTAATCCTCAATTAAATAATTACCAATAATTACCCCCTTTGATTTATGATATTAAGTAATTTTTCTTCGATTGCTTTTATTAGTAAATTCTATTAACTACATTGATTAATTACCTTAATCAATCATTGATTATTCCAAATTATTAATTACTCTAGAATTAATTAACCTTTAATTGATTATATTATATTAATTGTTCACAATCATTAACTACTCATCTTAATTAACTTCTTAGTTTCCATTAACAAACTCACTAAATTATCTTGAAGTTAAATAATCATTAACTGTTAAAACAAACACCTTTATTTAAAATATCGATTTAAGTGAAATAATAGAAAAAATATATTTATGTTATCTTTAACACCTGAAACATAAGTAATTATACCTGAGGAAAACCAAGCATTACTCAACAATACCCGAGTGTCCTCTGCTCTTCTGACATTTTTTTAACTTTACATTTGTATGTACAATTTCAGCTTATGTTACAAGCATATCCAAATTACTTAATTCTTGCTTTTAGTTACATTTGTATTTTATATTTTGACTATCAAGATTTGGATTATATTCAATATAGTGTACTTATATTTAATACCCATCTTTTCTATGGTCTTATACCGCATTCTCGATTAATTCTTCTATGTGAAAATACTTCTTTAAAGTAGTTTACTTAGTATACTCAACCACCATGAAAAGAAACCCATCAAATTGTTTATCAAATCGAAGATAAAAATGTAACAAGTAAGGCATTTTCTTAGAAACAAACATGTTCATTTCGGGCAGAAATTTAACCCGAGCTTGCACCTCAAATTCATATATATAGATGGTCGAATTTTAAAAGGTGATACAAATGAAAGTTATAGGCCTTTCCGTTAGCTTTCCAGAGTGACCAAGATCATCGAATTTGGATCAACGGCTCAAAAGTTATGACCATTTTACTAAAAACATTAAGCTTAGCCTGAACTTATGCATTTGCAGGACAACGACCAACAATTGCAATTTTAGCATATAAAACATCAAAATCAGGCAAAATGAATAAAAGAAAAGTTGTAGCTTAGTTTCAAATCTTTCCGTAACATTAAAAATTACTGAATTCCGATAAGAATTGTAAAAGTTATGGATAAAACAATTCTGAGATTTGAATTTCACAACTTCTGTCATTTTGTCTCGGGACAGCGATAAACAATTATAATTTTGGCCAAGATAACTTCAAAATTTTGGAAAACTCAAAACTTAAAGGTTTTAAAACAAAGTCTAAGCTTTCTGGAACATCTAAATTTATCGAAATCGGTTGAGGAACGAAGAAGTTATGACCAATTTAGTTTCAGCCTTAAGCACAGAGCTAATATTGGTTTTGCTCTCGGGATTACAGTAGAAAAATTCAATTTTTACATAGCTAACATCCAAATTACAGAAAACAAAAAACATCAAAGTTGTATCACATGAAATAAGCTTTCCATAACATCCAAGAAATCGAAATTTCATTAAGAATTGAGAAAGTTATGGTCAAATTACTAAGCTGCGTTTTTGATAGAACTGAGCCACTTTTACTTACTACTATCATCTCTTCAAGAATAACATGAATACTAAAAATTTAAACAGTTTTTCTCACCTTACACTTGTGTATTTGAATTGATTCTTTTTCCTTAGCTTTCTCCTAGCTTTTTCACTTTATCCTACTTTTGTTTTTGCGTTGTAAAAAAAGAAAAATAAGTGAACATTTCCACCCTTTATATAGTAATTTTCAAGGCTAGTTTGGCAATTTTAGTTTTGGACACTTGTCTACTTCTCTTTGCACAAGCTTTAGAATGTTGACACTTGTCTACTTAGGTGTCTTAAGATGTTTCTACACATGGACACCTAATGGGCTTATGTGTCACTATTTTATTTAATCTTGTGACACATGTCCTTCATTTTTTTATGCAAGCCTTATTTCATGACACATACCTTATTTAGTAATCATTTAAGGTGTTCTAGAAGTGTACACCAAAGTGATATATGTGTCATAATTCTATTTCATCTTAAGATAGGTGTATGGTCCATATTATGCCACTTGTCTTCACCATGTCATGCCACTTATCCTATACTTATAAATGTATACATACTTATACCTTTTGTATTATTTAAAAGCATACATAAATATAAATAAAATAGAGACGGTGTAGATAGTATATTTTCAAAACCGATCAAATCACCTTTAAATTAAATTTCAACCATTCTATTATCTTCAGTATCATCATTATAAATTTTATAAGCCTTCAAATTATTTTAAACAGGCTTAGAAATTTCAGATTCAACAATTTACCCAATTTCAATTATTAAATACAATATTTAAACTATATAATTTAATGATTTAATTTTCAAGTAAATACTTATATCTCAAATTCACGTTAAAATTAACTTTTAAATGTTTAAAATCAATTCAATTATCCCATTCTACATTGTTAGAAATTCTGGGTCGTCACATTCCTCCCGCCGTTAAAAGAATTTCGTCCCCGAAATTACTAATTAGGAAGAATGGACTAATACCCGTTTACCTTTTCTCCAAAATTCACAATTCAACACTCTACCAACTATCTTTTATTAAAAGCCCGCTATCACCTTAACTAATTTCCTAAAACCTTCTATAGTTTCAAACAACACCCCTTTGCTCAATCATTTAAATTTCAATTTTAAATCAAATTTTGAATTATCAAAATTTTCTCAAAATTTTTCTAACCCTTTAAATTTCCGACAATTTTTGCCAGCGTCTCCTTTGCGCGGCTAGCTCGATACAACTACAAAAGGCCTCTACGGGCTTCCAAATTCCAAAAGAAAACAAAACGCCAAGTGGCTAGATCAAAAACCTAATCCAATTTCATACAGAAATTTAAATACATACCTTGTTGTCGGGCAATTCACAATTATCATTTGGAATCAGATCCAATTTCTTTTCCCTTTAATACCTGCATATTTTACTTAGCAACAATATTCAATCGCAACCTTTCAAATTATTTTATACAACTCTTTGCAGAAGTTTTCACATCTACTTCTATGCAAATTAGTTTTTCCCGTTTTCATACGAATTCAATTTATTTTCAATATTGGATTTTAACTTCCATTTATAACTGATTCATATTAGTTTCATTTACTAATTTATTTTAATTTCCAATTTGTGATCCTTTCGTCGCTAACGAAATTTTTTCAAAAATCTCCAAAAATTTTCTAACTCCCAAAATTTTCGAAATTTTTTGGCGGAGTCTCCTTTGTACGTAGGAGCTTTTGCAATTTGACAATAGATATAAATATGTATACATCGACCCACACGGTCGGAAAAAGCAAAAACAGTTCATATTTCCTATTTTTATTGCGTAATCGTACCTTTATTTAGTATTTTAAGCAAGCAGCTTATAAATTTAAGCAATTAGCGCAATCCAAACCAACCAAACAGTCTTCAAGTACCTGTACTATCTCAATTTAAATATGTAAGTGCCACATATAGAAATTCTATTAGCATTTCACTTACTTTTAAAGGCTAAACACAAGCATTTCAAAAGCAACAAACACCAAACGCTTACATAAGCGATTTATATAATTTAAAGTTAATCCAATTGCTTCCAACCAAATTTATATGCCATTACATTCAATTTTAATGGTTTACAATGCAATTTCTTACATTCAATTCATTTGTAAGCAAAACAAACTCCTATTCATATCAATTGATTCAAAAAGCAATTATATTTGCTTCCACTAATTCATAGAATTTAATTAAATCTCGTTTACGTTAAACGACAATCATTTCTATGCAATTTGATAATATCCATGTGAATAAATAATTACTTAAGTTTTATAACCAATTAAAATTGATTCCAACTCAATTTTATTTAATTCAATCCCTTTTTAATTTATTCATAATCATTTTATTTAGCTCGACACATTCCATGCTTGTGTACTACTAACCATTCCCAAATTAATTTAAACCGAGCTTTTATTTAATGGCTTTTACCCTTATTCGAAGGCAAGCTTCCTTAAATTTAAACTTAAGTTACTTTACTTTAATTTATTCCAACATCAAACTTAAGTTTGCTTCTATTTGATTCTCATTTAATCAAATTCCATTAAACTCAGTTAGCCCACCATTTCATTTTAATTCACCTCCACAATTTATCAAAATAATATCCAAGCGTATACTTAACTCATTTATACTTAAATTCAGTCTGATAATCCAATTTCAATCACAACGTTGATTTAGTTTTTTATTAATCAGACTTCGTCCATTCATTATTTAATTCCATTAACTCATTTTATATTTCACTTTCTTAATTCATTTGCGAATTTATTTTATTTATAAAAGCCATTCTCAATTTACTTGCAACTTTCGTTAAATATTATTCATATCACGTTTGAATTTTATTTGTAATTCAAACCATCACTTTTCCAATCCAACTCTATTTTATTTCTACAACATCTCTTCTTATTTAATTCATTATCAAATCCAAGTCGAATTCTATTGACAAATTCGAATTCATTTCCAAACTCCATCAATTTACAATCCATTTGTTTAATCGAGTTAAATTTTATTACCATACTTTATCAAATAATTATTTATTAGCTTAATTCCAACTTTTATTACAAAGAAAATTACTTCATTAAATTTTCCTGAGTTCAAAGTTATTTTTATAATTCCAGTTTGGTGTTTCCTTTTATTTTCCCAAAAATTTCAACACTTCTATTTTAAAAATTTAGAAATGCTTTTAAACCCACCTCATACTATTAAAATAGCTTTTATAAAAATATTTCTTATAACTTGATGTCTCATCCAGTCCATCCTTGTTCTCACAGAAATTCAGTCATACGTTGATCAGGCGTAGGACTGAAAATCTATAAGTACTTGGTAAACCCGTTTGCAACATCCAGTGAAAATACTTGGAAAATAATTTTATTGAAAATATAGGAAACGGTTTTTGAAAATAGAGCAAATATCTTTGGTGACAATGCTCTAAAAATCATCACCCCCATCCATGGTCACAGTTACATTACAGGGTTACGTTGCCGTCGCAGCAAAAGTCCATGCAACTGCAGGCTCTCCGCGGCCTCTCGATTACGCCATGGAACCCACACGACAGATCACAGTTACATCCAGGGTTACGTTGCCATCACAGCAAAAGTCCATGCAACTGCAGGCTCTCAGCGGCCTCTGATTTTCGCTGTCGAAATGAAACCTCTCCACTCCTGCATAGGTCGCAGTCTACCGATATAAAATCAAACACAGACTGTTGGCTCTCAACGGCACACATGACTTTCGCTATGTTATACCATAGGTCGCAGTTACATCCTGGGTTACGTTGCCATCGCAGCAAAAGTCCATGTAACTGTTGGCTCTCAGCGGCACACACGACTTACACTATGGTATACTCAACTCACAATCCTCAGGAACTAGTTTTATGCGGACTCCTCACAGGATCAACTTTAGAACCCCCCCTTGGGGCTCAATGCAGCACCACCCGGTGGCACTCCTGAGAAGTTCATTCCATGGGAGCGCCTTTTTCCTAGAGCGATCATCAAAACACTTTATACTATACACATATAGTATCTTTCAAATCATACACCTAGTATGAATTTTATCAAAGCTCCTTTACACAAAATCGATTATCCCAAAATCGATAATTCTCAAAATAGGCTTTCCAAATTCCATATAATGTTTTTACTCAAAAATCAAAAGCCTTTCCAAATCCAAAGGTTCCCCAAACCCTTTCCAAAATCCTCATAAGATCCTATATATATATATATATATATATATACAGATATATATAATTTTTAAAACTTTGGATCACTTTAAACTCGTATAAAATTCCTTTTATACTTCAAACACTTCCAAATCCTTTTTCTTCCAACAATAGATTCAACAAGGGGAGAATATATAATAAAGATATAACTTTGTTTACCCAAAATCAAATATTCAAATTTGATTACTCTTTCCAATATCAATTTCCTTTCTATTCACATTCACCTAAAATTTCATTCACTTATTCACATTTGCCTTAATCCCTATTTGGATTATTACCTCGATTCTTATCCCAATTGGGTATTTAATCAATAACAGTTTGAACTCCGACTAGTTTATATTTAGAAAACAGCTTATAAAATTTAAAAATAGAGAAGTAGTTGAAAAATAATTATTAGTTTACAAAATATCTATAAAATGGTTGGAAAATAGCTAAGTAGTTATTGAAATCTTAGATAATTGCAAAATAGTTGTAAAATAATAATTAATTCGTAACTTAGTTGAAAAAAATAGTAACTAGTTTAGAAAATAGTTGAAAAATGGTTAAATAGGTCCAAAAATAATTGTAAAACAAGTATAAAATAATTTGGCTTTAAGAAAGAAGGGTTATGTATATTTAATAACTTGGAAAAAATAAGTTTATATTAAAACAATTTATATTGAAAACAATCCAGAGTCCAACCTGTTCACTGCCCCAACATTTCAATTTAAATTTCCACTCCCATTTAAATTGACCCAATTCCAAATTCAATAATCTTCAATTTCCATTGAAATTGATTTAATCCCAATTCAAGTTGAATTGATTCTCAATTTCCTTCCAACTTCAAATCAAATTCCGTTTGATCTTTAAACTTGTACAACTTTAATTACAATTTCTATCTTACAATTTCTATTTATAATCAATTACATTCACATTTTGCTTTTAACTTGGAATTATACATTTTATTTAGCCAATATATTATTCCATAAACATTTTAAATCAAGATTCCAGAGTTTAAACAAATTTTCAAGATTTCAATATTACCTTAGAATTCAACAATATCCAAAATTCTTTGGCAAATTCAATTATCCTTTTGAATTTCAAAACCAAACCCAGTTCACAAACAACTCCAATTTGAAACAATTTGGTAACAATTTCTCTTCTAGAAACTCGAAAATGAACATCGATGATGCTACAGTCATCACCGACATTATTTTCCAGTGACCGAAAGAGTTCAATGCTTTTATCTCTTTAAAAACATTTCCAAATATTTTTAATTTCAAATCTCCCAGATTTCAAATTCAACACAAAAAAAATATTTTTTGAAATAATACTATTATTTTTCCAAAACCTTTGGAAACCACTTCCAAATCCAAAGGAATTTTAAATTTTCCCAAAAATTCCAAATTCCCAATCCATCCAATTCATATTTAAACATTACTCTGGAATTTTCATCATACTTTATTTCCAAATATTCTCTGGAAATCTATTTCAAATTATAATCTCATTTATTATGAAGTTTATTTCAATTTATAAATTACATTCACAATCTATAATTCAAATTCCATTTTGTCATATAATTTTATTCTTCAACTTTGGTTATAAGTTTCAATTTGGTCATATTTTATATTACTTCTTAACTTAATTCCAATAGCTTAACAACCAATCACCTAAATATTCATTAGAAGGAAATATTGCTTTATATATAAAATATATCCTTATGCAAATTCATTTAAAATCTTCGTAAGAAAATAACAAGTACGCCCTTATATATATATATATATATATATATACATATATACTCAACTCATTCTAGAGTACTACGGACTCTATTCAATGAGTAATCCCCACCAGAGCCAAGGTTCTCGCTTACCCTTCAGCTCTGATACCAAATGTAACGACCCGAAATTTTCGAAGCCGAAAATTCCAGATAGTTATGAAAAAGAAGAAAAAGATAGAAGAAGAAGAAGAAAAACACCAAACATCTCACATTCGCAGTGGATAAAATATAATAAATAATAAATGTCTATAAAAGAATACTATATCTGTTGATTACATTTAATATACATCAGAGTTCCACACATATACAGTAACTGAATAAATACAAGTATCATGTCTCAGATTAACGGATATATAAATATAGCGGAAATACTCTACTCGTTACTGCCATCCAGTTTGCCTCCTGACCTCCAGAATGTCCCTACCTGAAAATCTGTAATACTCGGTCTGACCCGAGCATTACACCAAAGTAACACCCGGGTCAGGTTGGAAACCAGCGTGAGTAAAGCCAACTAACACGGAATGCAAAAGTTTACAACCCATATAAACCCAGGTAACTTATATCAATTTCCACTTCATAAGTTGTTATAGACATCACTTATTCCACACATTAATTTCTAAGTGCCAGAAATTAGATTTTATGGTCCAATTCACTTAAAATCATTCCAATATACCCTATTGATTCCACGTATCAATTTGTAAAGAATCGAAGTGATTTCGGGTATTAACTAATACCCGACTCCGGTCTCTTAGAGTTCAATGTTATTAATTTACCTTCCCTTTTCATAATAATCACATCTATCCTTGATTAAGTTCTCAGATTCATTAACTTATAATAACTTACATTGACTAAAATCCTTGAATTAATAATGCTCATAATTTACTAACCCTCCATAAATTTTGTTACACTAATTAAACAAGTAATTAATCCTCAATTAAGCAATTACAATTAATTACCCCATTTGATTTATGATATTAAGTAATTTTTCTTCGATTGCTTTTATTAGTAAATTCTATTAACTACATTGATTAATTACCTTAATCAATCATTGATTATTCCAAATTATTAATTACTCTAGAATTAATTAACCTTTAATTGATTATATTATATTAATTGTTCACAATCATTAGCTACTCATCTTAATTAACTTCTTAGTTTCCATTAACAAACTCACTAAATTATCTTGAAGTTAAATTATCATTAACTGTTAAAACAAACACCTTTATTTAAAATATCGATTTAAGTGAAATAATAGAAAAAATATATTTATGTTATCTTTAACACCTGAAACATAAGTAATTATACCTGAGGAAAACCAAGCATTACTCAACAATAACCGAGTGTCCTCAGCTCTTCTGACATTTTTTTTAACTTTTACATTTGTATGTACAATTTCAGCTTATGTTACAAGCATATCCAAATTACTTAATTCTTGCTTTTAGTTACATTTGTATTTTATATTTTGACTATCAAGATTTGGATTATATTTAATATAGTGTACTTATATTTAATACCCATCTTTTCTATGGTCTTATACCGCATCCTCGATTAATTCTTCTGTGTGAAAATACTTCTTTAAAGTAATTTACTTAGTATACTCAACCACCATGAAAAGAAACCCATCAAATTGTTTATCAAATCGAAGATAAAAATGTAACAAATAAGGCATTTTCTTAGAAACAAACATGTTCATTTCGGGCAAAAATTTAACCCGAGCTTGCACCTAAAATTCATATATATAGATGGTCGAATTTTAAAAGGTGATACAAATGAAAGTTATAGGCCTTTCCGTTAGCTTTCCAAAGTGACCAAGATCATCAAATTTGGATGAACGGTTCAAAAGTTATGACCATTTTACTAAAAACATTAAGCTTAGCCTGAACTTATGCATTTGCAGGACAACGACCAACAATTGCAATTTTAGCATAGAAAACATCGAAATCAGGCAAAATGAATAAATGAAAAGTTGTAGCTTAGTTTCTAATATTTCCATAACATTAAAAATTACCGAATTCCGATAAGAATTGTAAAAGTTATGGATAAAACAATTCTGAGATTTGAATTTCACAACTTCTGTCATTTTGTCTCGGGACAGCGATAAACAATTATAATTTTGGCCAAGATAACTTCGAAATTTTGGAAAACTCAAAACTTAAAGGTTTTAGAACAAAGTCTAAGCTTTCTGGAACATCTAAATTTATCGAAATCGGTTGAGGAACGAAGAAGTTATGACCAATTTAGTTTCAGCCTTAAGCACAGAGCTAATATTGGTTTTGCTCTCGGGATTACAGTAAAAAATTCAATTTTTACATAGCTAACATCCAAATTACAGAAAACACAAAACATCAAAGTTGTATCACATGAAATAAGCTTTCCAGAACATCCAAGAAATCGAAATTTCATTAAGAATTGAGAAAGTTATGGTCAAATTACTAAGCTGCGTTTTTGATAGAACCGAGCCACTTTTACTTACTACTATCATCTCTTCAAGAATAACATGAATACTAGAAATTTAAATAGTTTTTCTCACCTTACACTTATGTATTTGACTTGACTCTTTTTCCTTAGCTTTCTCCAAGCTTTTTCACTTTATCCTACTTTTGTTTTTGCTTTGTAAAAAAAAGAAAATAAGTGAACATTTCCACCCTTTATATAGTAATTTTCAAGGCTAGTTTGGTAATTTTAGTTTTGGACACTTGTCTACTTCTCTTTGCACAAGCTTTAGAATGTTGAAACATGTCTACTTAGGTGTCTTAAGATGTTTCTACACATGGACACCTAATGGGCTTATGTGTCACTATTTTATTTAATCTTGTGACACATGTCCTTCATTTTTTTTATGCAAGCCTTATTTCATGACACATACCTTATTTAGTAATCATTTAAGGTGTTCTAGAAGTGTACACCAAAGTGATATATGTGTCATAATTCTATTTCCTCTTAAGATAGGTGTATGGTCCATATTATGCCACTTGTCTTCACCATGTCATGCCACTTATCCTATACTTATAAATGTATACATACTTATACCTTTTGTATTATTTAAAAGCATACATAAATATAAATAAAATAGAGATGGTGTAGATAGTATATTTTTAAAACCGAACAAATCACCTTTAAATTAAATTTCAACCATTCTATTATCTTCAGTATCATCATTATAAATTTTATAAGCCTTCAAATTATTTCAAACAGGCTTAGAAATTTCAGATTCAACAATTTACCCAATTTCAATTATTAAATACAATATTTAAACTATATAATTCAATGATTTAATTTTCAAGTAAATACTTATATCTCAAATTCACGTTAAAATTAACTTTTAAATGTTTAAAATCAATTCAATTATCTCATTCTACATTGTTAGAAATTCTGGGTCGTCACACATGTGGAAGAATCCATTTTGAAAGGAAGCAATTGATGTGAAAGGGCGCTTTCGTCCCCTTTCAACCCCTTCGAAAGCTTATAGTACATCTAAATTTTGTTGTAGCTTCCCTTCGACTCCTTCGAAAGGCTTTATTGGCACTATCATCTCTTGTAAATCCTTTTCTTCTATTCATCTTGGTTTCGACAAGGTTGAAGTGAGAATTGGTAGTGACATTTGCCCTCCTTGCGAAGGGATGCTCTTGACTTTCCAAGTCAACCATTTCGAAACCCATAGAATTTCTCGCCTTTTGATACTCCAAGATAGATCTTGATCGTTTTTTACATTTGATCGGACGGTTTTCTCTACATCTGTTACTTCTATAAATTGCACTTTCTTCTTATCTTTTTCGTTTACCTACAATTAAAAACTTCAAGCAAGAATAAAAATTCTTAATTTCCTTATAAATTCCTATTTCTAGTAAACAAAAGCTAGGAGCAAATTCCTTATTATCCCCCTTTTCAAACTGACTCACTATGTTAAATTCTGATTTTGAAATTCGTTTGGATTGAATTTGAATTACTGTTGTAATTTCATAAGGATGATTTAAGTTCTTCGTTCGCATGAAAGTATCCTTTGGTTCATTTTTGTTGCTTATTTTATTCCATTTACCATGTCAATTTGTATTTGGAATTCATCAGATTTGTTTTTTTTAAACTCGAATTTAGGGCTCCATTGTTGTTAAGTGTAAATTCATGTTTGACTCGATTTAATTGCTGGCATCTTAAGGTATTGGATTGAAAATTGAATTTGGGAAAGAAATATTTTTCTAGCAACTTCATAGAGAGGTTTAAGTCGTACTACAAATCAATATTGCATCTTGACTTTTCAACCATTTCAAAAGAGGTTGAGGCGGCCAACTCTACTCTGCTTAAACCTCTTTCGAAGGGGTCAAAAGGACATTGTGTGTTTAACTTTGAGTGAACCCCTTCGAAGCAGTCGATGTAATCAATAAGGAATGGACTCCTTCGATAATTGGAGTACGTTTCGACACTCTTCTGATACCTTTCGAAGAAGTCGTTTTAATGTGTTTCATTTAATGGTCACATAATATATAATTTTGAAAACCCAACCTTTATTTTTAATGAATTCGAAACCTAATGTATATAAAAGTGGGATTAAGATTACTTTCGAAGCATTGAGAGTTAAAGGTTTACACTTCTTATTACAAATTGGACTAAGAATAACATATTTTTGTTAAAGTTGTAATTGTTATTAAGCCTTTGACTTGATCGAAACCACCCAAATCAAAGCAAGTTTAGTTGTCTACATGCTTTCGAAACCTTAGCCCCCATTTTGACTTAATCGAAATCCATTTTAGTTATAAGGGGTATAACTATTGTTTTTATAAACACTGTGAAAATGTTCCAAAACACTTTTTATTTGTGTCAAAGTTATTTAAATTCAAGTCTTTCGACCTAATGGGAATATATTGTTTCGGAAACACTCATATTCTTTAATTAATAAAAAATTCGTAGGCTTCGACATTGTCGAAACATTTATTTGTCCGGCTTGTGAAATGTTGTAGGCATGTGTGTATTCAAACTGGTTGTGTAGGTTTATCTATTCTTTAAATAGTAAAATTTCCTTGGGCTTTCGATATTGTTGAAAGCTGTTTGTTTGTGTTCCCATTCCATTTACCCCTTCAACAATATTGGAAGCTCAATGAATTTCATGTCCCAAATTGACTTTAACACTCTTTCAAGGATACGAAATTACATATTTAGTTGACATTTGAATTATTGCAATAGGTTTTCGACATCTTTAAAATGTGTTAATAATAGAACAAGTTATAACTTTTCACCGAAATGATTTCGCCTAACGGAATCATGGGTGTGAAAAAGGTATCCAAGAAACATGAAAAAGACATAGCTCTAGTGGTAGAATCTTCACCAAAGAAGATTGAAGCTATCTCCAAACATTCTCTGATATCTTCACAGGATGAGGTGGATGCTATTCTGAATGACTATGGTATCACTTGAATTGAAGCCATTCCTCCCATCGAAAGCGATACGTATCAAATTCCTCCCAAAGGGTACTTCGCTTATACTGCCATTCATATTTGGCATGGTGGTTTCCTTCTCTTTCTAGATTTCTTGTCTAAGTTCCTGACCCATCTGGACATTGCACCTATCTAGTTATCACGTAATGTATGTACATACCTTCACTTTTTGGAACTTATGGCTTTGGAGTCTGGCATCCCTTCACTAAATGTTGAAGTTCTCAGCTATTTAGTTCGCCTAGTCAAGCTCAGCAATCTGAACAACCAGATCTTCAAAGCTAATCCCCCTAAAAAACTAATTTCAGAAGGTGTAAATAAATCTAGAGACCGGGAGATGCAAATTTTCTTCGTTATACGTTTTTCGAACATTAATGGAGTCTTTTCCTCTCTTTGTAAGTTGATAACATTCTTACCTTTATTCAGTTACTTTCTTTTGCTAATATACACTTCTTTATTAGGTACTACTGCTAAAGATCTCAATGATGAGGATAAAAGAACTATAAAGTTGTTGATCGCTGCTTCAAGTAGCATCCTAAATAGGCTTACAATGCCGACTCCTTCCAATCTTCAGAAATATTCCCTTCTCCATATTGGTCAGAGAGTTCTTGGACAACTCCCCTCTTGTCCAACATACTTCTCGAAACAAACGTTTCTTGTCATTGGGTGATCTCAAGAACTTCTCTCCTATGTCCCCAATTTTCCCAGATCACCCTGGTAAGCTTAAGCATAGTACTTGTAGTTTATTGTTGTGTTAATTCTTGAATCACTTTATTAACTTATACTTTTCAAATTTTCAGCAATTGCTCCTCCAATCGAATTGATCGTAAGTGACCCAGTTCTCCCGACTTCTATGACTAGTGCATCATCCTAGTCATAAGCCATTGCTAGATCGAAGATGATCGCCAAAAGAAAATTGGGTGAGATGGCTACAGTAGGCTCATCTCTTAAGGAAGCTAAGACTGCTGAAGTTCCATCTTCTCCACCACCGAAAGAGGGTGGGACTATTGACGTGGGCAAAACTTTAAAAGGTCCTATTATTTAAGCTCCTATTGGTCATCCCAAAACAATCCCTCAAAGGACGATCTCATCTCTCATATTGTTGTTTCTGATTCTCCTCTGTCCTCGAGCAGATGCAAATAAATTTGGTGACTTCAACTCCTTCTCAGGAATTGATGTGACGACGCGGATTTTGCCCGCTCGAAAATCGACATCCATACTTCATATCGTATTCGAATGTCATAGATTCGACTGTTCAAATCCGATTCGCCGGAGCTTATAACAATCATTAAGTAAACAACACAGCGGAATAAAAGAATAATACATTGATATACAGCTTTGATACAATATCTGATACAACAGATGATCCAATAGATATCAATATACATCAGAGATATGATACAATAAAATAGCAGCGGAAAAGAAAATAGATGACAACATCTAGCAGCGGAACAAAATAACTCTGAGATAGTCTTCAAGGAAGAACTGCAACTCTATTTCCAAGAATCAATCCAGCAATAGCTCGAACTCCCCATAACAATGCACCAAGCTAGGCAAGACTGGTGCGAACCAAAGACTGAACTAACTCCAGATAATCCACTATATCTAACTATCTGAAAAACCCAACTCTAGACTGTTCGTGTAGAAAATAATGAGCACCCAGAGTTTAGGAAAGAAACAATAAACTCCGGATCAGTCGTGGGACTGGTGTGAGCATCAAAAACAGTTTATCTTTTAAAACATTCAACAAAAGATTTTCAAAGTCAATTCGCAATGCTTTTTGAAAAATGAGACTACCATAAGGCCTCCCGCACACACACACAATGCAAACGCAGAATCGGAGGAGATTTCTTCTTATGATAGTTAAAGATGCTTGATACGCATTAAAAAGAAACATTTGATATTATTACTAGTGCATAGTGTAGAGAAAATTTATTTCGAAAGTAGAATATAAATCTTAGCCAGCATAGACATTTCGCACTTATGCCTACTATAGCTACCATGTTCAATAGCAGGTTACCGCCACATTCCATGGCAGGTTATACAACTAAAACCGTACAAGTCTCGTATTGTTTCTTTGGATTTCCAACGAATGATCAGGCCAAGGAACTTCCCATTGCCACATGAGAATGCCTCTGGATGGACATCCCCGAGAACCAAACCGGATCTCTACCAACACAAGGCCGGGTTACCCCTAACTGAGTAACAACTGACCGAATATGCCATCCCCCGGTCCTTTGGGACCTTTCAACCGAGCGCTCGTAATCAATTCACACAATCATAACAAAGTGTTTTCAACATGAGTAAGTATCTGGGCTCCATACCATGATACCACCCTTTTCCAGAAGGAAATGCACATATCCTAAAGGGCGCTACCCCTCATAACCTTGCCGCATCTTTCCTATTTTGACCATTCCCGAGGTGTGAGGCTCGACGAAGTCACGTCCACAAAAACATACTTTATACAAAAGCGATGCTTTGGGTCAACAAATGATCATAGAAATGATCACCAGGATAGACGATCAAACAAATGATCCTATCACAAATAATCAACACAATGATCATTTCACAGCAACACTCAGTATGTCACATTACCAAATTGGGAATATATTGCTGATAACCTTCAACTACATAACCTCTGAGCTCGTACGTCTCAGAGAAGGGTGTTAAGCTAAAAGAATAAATTCTCCGCCACCAACAGAAATATATTTGAAAGAAATCGGCTTTACATCTCAATTTGTAATGTCAGACATACAATCCATACAAGTCTGTTCTGGGTTCGAACAGAACCGAAGGCACTTACAAAGAAGTCCTTGCAATCCGTATATTCACAATCCCGATCGGATTCCCCATCACTTAGGGAGTTTCTATACCGGCGCGACTCGGTGCAGAAACAATCGATAGGTCATCCTATCGTTTTCGCAAATACCCTGGTCTTCATCACCGGTCTTCAAATGCTATCCATATACGACGTATCACATATTCGGAATGGGTTATACGACCCAAAGGTCCTCTCCCGGTTAAACCGAATAGTGAGCGAAATAGTTCAAAAACATATGGATATTGGGATTTCAATTAAGTCACAACTTATTAATTCAAAACTTTCTTTCAAATGGTTTAATCCAATTACCATTTCAATCTTTAAACAAAAAGATTCATTTTCACAACCTTTAACGGTTTAAACAATTTTCAAATTTTAATCTTTTAAACAAAAGATTCATTCACAGATTTTTCCAAATCAATTTTCATTTCAATTCGATTAACTCGTTAAATCTTCTAAATCAAAGATTTAACTTATAGCCTTCAAAACAATTTCATTTCAATTTGATTTAAACAAATCATCAATTTAAATCTGTTAAAAATAAACAGATTTAATTCATAGCTTTCAAAAAGAATTCATTCATAACTTAGGAAAAATCATTTCTCTTTTAAATCTTGAAATTCCCCTAATTAACTGGAATCTCGGTTCTTATCTAAAAGTGTTTATCATTTGAAAACAACAGTTTTCATTTTGGAAATCTGATTCATTTATACGAGTTAAAGTTCTTTGGTTAAATCCAAATTCTCAAAATTATACTTTTAACTGATAATGACTAGTATAATATCATTAATCCTTAGTTTCAAATTATAGAATTCAATTCCTACTTTTGAATTCAAATTTAAATCAAATTATTTAAATTCCAAACTTAATCAAGTAATTTAAAATAAATTTCCATTCCAAAAGCTTTTCACATTTATTCCGATTCCATTTCCAAAACATTTGAATTTAAATATTCAACTTTTAAAAATCATTTTAAAATCATTTTAAAATCTGTGACTTAATCGATTTGCTCGTGAAATCCATAATTGTGTGTGTATGGTGTGGTCCAGGGGTTATACACAGTAGTGCACATCATTCAATCATGACAGATCAAATACAACAATATATCTGATAAGCGATATAAATTTTAACGCTTATCTTCATTCACAGATCACAGATAATATATGGATGCAAATAAATATACACAGCTCAAAACAAAGCATCACATATCAGATAGGACAATCAATTCAAGGCATCCCATACAAAACAATCATTCATAAGTAATTCAAGCATCCAATAATCATTTATAAACAGGATTTATTAATCGATTAATCCTATGTAATTCAATTTATCTCCAATTAAATTAATTACTTATGAATTTATTATCCAATTCTGATTAGATTATTTTCATTAAGTAATTACATTTAAATCATTTATAATTGATTATCAAATTTATTTAATCCAATAAATCATTAACATTAATCACTTTAAATCAATTACTTAATAATCCTTAGTTAATTATTCTTATTAACTAATAATATTTCTTAATCACTTTCTTAAGAAATTATCTTAGATTAATTTAATCATTTCTAATTATAAATTAATCTAAATTATTTATTTATAAATTAAATAAATCATTCTTTAATTACCATATTAATTTAGTCATTTTATTACCTTAATTATCTCTAAGATAACAAATTTCTTTATTAATGATTTCATTAATCATTTAAGTGTAACTTAAACATTACACTTTTAAATTTAAATTTAAATTCCATTTTGAATTTAAGAATCAAAATGAACATATATTTAAACATTAACCAATCTAAATATTGATTTATAAACCTTAAAATAAATGTAAAAAATATTTATTATTTACATAGGAAACCTATATAAGAAAAGCCTTTGAATTAATTTACTTAAATTTTAAGCTTTTAAATTACATTACATTTTAACTTGCAATTTCAAGTTTAAAATCAACATTTAACCTTCCATTAGAAATTCTTTTACAAAATAACTTTATCAAAAATCAAGTTTAAACATTTGTTTGGAACAAATTTACTTTCTTTTAAAAAAAACTATTTTAATTTGAACTTGTTTAAAAACACATTCATGTTTAAAACAAATTTAAAAAAAACAAATTTTTTTTTTCCCAGAAAACTGTCAGGTTTTAAACAAGAACCTGAAACAAACACTGACCCAAAGCAATTCTCGTCTGCTTCGGGTCAAACTCGAACGTGCTTCGAGCAAACCCACGCGTTTACTCGAGTCAAACTCGAGAACGTCCTGAAACCACTCACCATCAAAATTCCCAGATCTCTCATAAGTGCACATGCACGTGCACCGCTCCATCGCCTCACTCCGGCCATTGCCACTAAGTCGAGCAAGTCGCCGATCACCCACACACCATCCTCCAACCATCTGAAGGTCGCCATCTGTTCGAATTTGAAAAATGAATACGAAATCGAAACCTGGCACAAAACAAAGCCCATTGCTACCCAACCTGTCAACGCGCCGTTCTTGTTGCCTCGACCACCGGAGTTCGTGCAACTCCGGCCACCACCTCATCTACCTCCCTACGTCCATCCCCTCAAGTTTCGTTGAACTCGGTTAACAGGGGAAGACGAACGAGACAAATTCTCGACCACACAAAAAATTAGGGTTAGAAACTTCAACCCATCGCCGCTACCACCACGACGAAATGGAGCGGCGACAATTATGTTTCCTACCACTACCATAGGCTTCTCCACCACCTCGAACAACCTCGACCCGCCCAGATAAACACGTCGCCTGAATTCGATCAAAAGGCCTAATTCGAACATCATTAATTTGCTCTTACAACATCCCACTAAAAATCCTCAAATTCATGTTAAAAATCATCATTTTCAGTAAGGATTCAAGTTATATACTTGAATCAATATTTCGTGAAATTCGAAATTTCCAGAGATTAAAGTTTTTACTGTAACATTTGATTTTTTTACTTTATATGCATTTATTATTTCACGAAACCATTTTTATATTTTAACTCATACTAAAACACAACTATTTTGTTTTGAAAACAAAACCTGATATTGATTAGAAACAAGGAAATGGATTTTTTCTCTTTGTTGGTTTGGACCCTGTAAAGTAAACAGAGAGGAAGAACAGATGTAGACATAACACTTAAATCATATACACAAGTTAAACTTCTAGTTGATATTCACAGATGCTATCATTTCCACAAAGCATTCATATAGAGGTAGATACAACCATATTCATTTATAACAACTTCATTCTTTTTTTAAAATAAATAAATAAATAAATAAAGTTACTCACTTTGGTTTTCAACAGAAAGGAAGAACAGAACCTTCTTTGTGTTAATAGAGGCTTTGAATTTGCTGATGCAAGCCTTCTACTTGATGTTGAGTTTGTATTGATTTGTTTTGATATTTGTAAACTGAAGTTTTGCTTTAGTTTGAGATGTTATCATTCCAGATTTGCTTTGGTTTTGTTCAAGTTGTTGCTCATTTCAGTTTTACTCTTTTTTTTTTTTTTTTGTAAGTGAACAATCTGATGAAGGGGGTTGGTGTATATGTGAAGTTTGCAGGCCTATATCATCATGTTTGTACAGGGTATTAAAATAGGTTTGTAGGCTGAAGATGTTTTCTTTCTTTATTTATTTATTTTACTTCTTGGTTCGGCTGACAGAAAATATATTGTGCTAGTATTTAATGCCTTTGTACAAATCTATACCTATATCATACTTAAAGATATCTTGTTTGTACTTGAATGTATATATTTCTTCTTTTACTTTGTTAACTTCGGCTGAGAGATGATATGGCTAGCATTAAATGTTTGCCTAGATTTACACATCCATATTTATCAAATATTGTTTGTACACTATTAGTATATTTTAATCCCCCTTTAAAACTTTCAGCCTGCACACTTTGGTTTTGTTAGCCATGCTATTCGAACTTGAATACTAAGTTGCTTGCATTATAATGTTTCATTTGTACAACAGGGAATGGTATTTGTTTATACCCTCAAGGACAGAGATCTTTTCCTTTGTTCCTTCTTTACTTTGCTTTTGCTTGTTCCAGGTTGTATTTCCCTTTTTATGTTTGTACTTTGTTAGCTTATATGCTTTGTTTTGATTGTTATTTTGTTTATATACTTGGTTTTGTTTATTTTACTCGGCTGAGAAGATATATATCAATGTGCTGAGGAGATGGGCATTAAATGCCATGTCCTATTAGTTTTACAACCCATCACTTATACTATTTGTTATCATGCATGTATTCTTTTGTTTGCATTTGTTAATTATTTTACCTAGACTTACTAATATCATGCTTATACTATTTTATTTCTACATATACAGGTTTGTATTGCCCACTACTTTCTTTGTTTATACTAATATCTTCTTTTGTTGTTTCCCTGGTTTACATACTTTCCCATTTTGATATCTGCAAGTACAAAATTTTGATTTGTTGTCTTGTTTAATAGGCTTATGCTTGTTGACTAAGCTGATATATATATCTCCTTTTATTTGCACATAGATATTTACTTTGCTTTCTTTCACACTTATCTTCCTTTTTGTTTGAATACTTATTGTTTTTGTTTTATAATTTATCTTCTAATCATATTTCTAACATACGTATTAAATTTACAACGTATATTTTATTTTATTTCTTTCTTTTGTTTTAGTGTGCATACATAGATTTATATTTTATACTTTGCTTGTAGTTCATTTTACTTATGTATTGAATTCTAATTTAACTTTAACATTTATTTCTAACCATAAATTTATTTGAAACATTTATTGCTAATACTTATTTTACTTTGTTTATATATCTTACTTTGTTTTGTTTCTTATTTATGCATTTGTTTATTTATGTAAAAATATATACTTTTATTTTGCTTACTTAAATGTATTTGCTTTATTCTTGCATTTTAAATTTACTTCTATTTTTAGTTTAAATAATTATCATAAATTTTACTTTAAAAATTATTGTTTTACATTTCTCTTTGTACACATATATTTTATATAACTCAAATTATCATCATTTATAAATTTTTAAATCAATTTATTTATTTATTTTTATACTTGTGTCCAAAGTATATTATTTATTTTTCAAAAATCATTTATTTAAGAATTTATTTAAAATCCAATATATACATATATATTCACATATATACAAATTTTCAAATTCATACGACTTAATATGATTTCTATTTGAATCGGGGAAACTCGCTGCCCTTTATAATTAATTTTACAATTTTTAAATTCAAAAATTCATTTAAATTATCAATTTAAATTCATAAAAATCCTGGGTCGTTACAAACTTCCCCCCTTAAAAGGATTTCGTCCTCGAAATTCGCAGGCACGAAAACAACAAAGATAGATAAAAGATAGAGAAATATCTTTTCAGATCAAACTGGATATCAGTTCTGCATTTGGCTTGCCCAATCAGAATATCAACAATAGATACAAGAAATTATAATAGAATTTCAAAATTTGATTTTAAACGAAATCGTTTTATCGATACAATTCTAATCATTCTTCATATTCTATTAATCAATTTAATTCAATTAAAATTTCTAATTCCAAATTCATTAAGGTTTTAATCAAAGAAATGATAAGAAATCGATGAAAATATAAAGTAAAGATTTTCTACAACGATTCGTAGAGCATCACCACACCGAACTTCTTTTTAGAGCTGTCACGAAGAAATCAAAAGAATTTGGAAACGAATCAAAGAAAATTGACAAGAAAGTTGTTTCCACTGTCATAGGGTATTGACCATTTATAGTCGTATTTCCCTGTCCGTTATCTCGTTCTCTTCTTGCACTCATACTCACTATCAGTAGATAGTAAGAGAATTTACTAAGGCGTTAAAACGGATATCTTAAGGATTACTCATTCTAGGATTTACTTCATCCTATCTCTAATGAGTTACTTAATTTGTTATACTCCTGAGCTAAAGTTTAACCTTAGCTCTGATACCAAATTGTGACGACGCGGATTTTGCCCGCTCGAAAATCGACATCCATACTTCATATCGTATTCGAATGTCATAGATTCGACCATTCAAATCCGATTCGCCGGAGCTTATAACAATCATTAAGTAAACAACACAGCGGAATAAAAGAATAATACATTGATATACAGCTTTGATACAATATCTGATACAACAGATGATCCAATAGATATCAATATACATCAGAGATATGATACAATAAAATAGCAGCGGAAAAGAAAATAGATGACAACATCTAGCAGCGGAACAAAATAACTCTGAGATAGTCTTCAAGGAAGAACTACAACTCTATTTCCAAGAATCAATCCAGCAATAGCTCGAACTCCCCATAACAATGCACCAAGCTAGGCAAGACTGGTGCGAACCAAAGACTGAACTAACTCCAGATAATCCACTATATCTAACTATCTGAAAAACCCAACTCTAGACTGCTCGTGTAGAAAATAATGAGCACCCAGAGTTTAGGAAAGAAACAATAAACTCCGGATCAGTCGTGGGACTGGTGTGAGCAACAAAAACAGTTTATCTTTTAAAACATTCAACAAAAGATTTTCAAAGTCAATTCGCAATGCTTTTTGAAAAATGAGACTACCATAAGGCCTCCCGCACACACACACACAATGCAAACGCAGAATCGGAGGAGATTTCTCCTTATGATAGTCAAAGATGCTTGATACGCATTAAAAAGAAACATTTGATATTATTACTAGTGAATAGTGTAGAGAAAATTTATTTCGAAAGTAGAATATAAATCTTAGCCAGCATAGACATTTCGCACTTATGCCTACTATAGCTACCATGTTCAATAGCAGGTTACCGCCACATTCCATGGCAGGTTATACAACTAAAACAGTACAAGTCTCGTATTGTTTCTTTGGATTTCCAACGAATGATCAGGCCAAGGAACTTCCCATTGCCACATGAGAATGCCTCTGGATGGACATCCCCGAGAACCAAACCAGATCTCTACCAACACAAGGCCGGGTTACCCCTAACTGAGTAACAACTGACCGAATATGCCATCCCCCGGTCCTTTGGGACCTTTCAACCGAGCGCTCGTAATCAATTCACACAATCATAACAAAGTGTTTTCAACATGAGTAAGTATCTGGGCTCCATACCATGATACCACCCTTTTCCAGAAGGAAATGCACATATCCTAAAGGGCGCTACCCCTCATAACCTTGCCGCATCTTTCCTGTTTTGACCATTCCCGAGGTGTGAGGCTCGACGAAGTCACGTCCACAAAAACATACTTTATACAAAAGCGATGCTTTGGGTCAACAAATGATCATAGAAATGATCACCAGGATAGACGATCAAACAAATGATCCTATCACAAATAATCAACACAATGATCATTTCACAGCAACACTCAGTATGTCACATTACCAAATTGGGAATATATTGCTGATAACCTTCAACTACATAACCTCTGAGCTCGTACGTCTCAGAGAAGGGTGTTAAGCTAAAAGAATAAATTCTCCGCCACCAACAGAAATATATTTGAAAGAAATCGGCTTTACATCTCAATTTGTAATGTCAGACATACAATCCATACAAGTCTGTTCTGGGTTCGAACAGAACCGAAGGCACTTACAAAGAAGTCCTTGCAATCCGTATATTCACAATCCCGATCGGATTCCCCATCACTTAGGGAGTTTCTATACCGGCGCGACTCGGTGCAGAAACAATCGATAGGTCATCCTATCGTTTTCGCAAATACCCTGGTCTTCATCACCGGTCTTCAAATGCTATCCATATACGACGTATCACATATTCGGAATGGGTTATACGACCCAAAGGTCCTCTCCCGGTTAAACCGAATAGTGAGCGAAATAGTTCAAAAACATATGGATATTGGGATTTCAATTAAGTCACAACTTATTAATTCAAAACTTTCTTTCAAATGGTTTAATCCAATTACCATTTCAATCTTTAAACAAAAAGATTCATTTTCACAACCTTTAACGGTTTAAACAATTTTCACATTTTAATCTTTTAAACAAAAGATTCATTTACAGATTTTTCCAAATCAATTTTCATTTCAATTCGATTAACTCGTTAAATCTCTAAATCAAAGATTTAACTTATAGCCTTCAAAACAATTTCATTTCAATTTGATTTAAACAAATCATCAATTTAAATCTGTTAAAAATAAACAGATTTAATTCATAGCTTTCAAAAAGAATTCATTCATAACTTAGGAAAAATCATTTCTCTAGTAAATCTTGAAATTCCCCTAATTAACTGGAATCTCGGTTCTTATCTAAAAGTGTTTATCATTTGAAAACAACAGTTTTCATTTTGGAAATCTGATTCATTTATACGAGTTAAAGTTCTTTGGTTAAAATCAAATTCTCAAAATTATACTTTTAACTCATAATGACTAGTATAATATCATTAATCCTTAGTTTCAAATTATAGAATTCAATTCCTACTTTTGAATTCAAATTTAAATCAAATTATTTAAATTCCAAACTTAATCAAGTAATTTAAAATAAATTTCCATTCCAAAAGCTTTTCACATTTATTCCGATTCCATTTCCAAAACATTTGAATTTAAATATTCAACTTTTAAAAATCATTTTAAAATCATTTTAAAATCTGTGACTTAATCGATTTCCTCATGAAATCCATAATAGTGTGTATGATGTGGTCCAGGGGTTATACACAGTAGTGCACATCATTCAATCATGACAGATCAAATACAACAATATATCTGATAAGCGATATAAATTTTAACGCTTATCTTCATTCACAGATCACAGATAATATATGGATGCAAATAAATATACACAGCTCAAAACAAAGCATCACATATCAGATAGGACAATCAATTCAAGGCATCCCATACAAAACAATCATTCATAAGTAATTCAAGCATCCAATAATCATTTATAAACAGGATTTATTAATCGATTAATCCTATGTAATTCAATTTATCTCCAATTAAATTAATTACTTATGAATTTATTATCCAATTCTGATTAGATTATTTTCATTAAGTAATTACATTTAAATCATTTATAATTGATTATCTAATTTATTTAATCCAATAAATCATTAACATTAATCACTTTAAATCAATTACATAATAATCCTTAGTTAATTATTCTTATTAACTAATAATATTTCTTAATCACTTTCTTAAGAAATTATCTTAGATTAATTTAATCATTTCTAATTATAAATTAATCTAAATTATTTATTTATAAATTAAATAAATCATTCTTTAATTACCATATTAATTTAGTCATTTTATTACCTTAATTATCTCTAAGATAACAAATTTCTTTATTAATGATTTCATTAATCATTTAAGTGTAACTTAAACATTACACTTTTAAATTTAAATTTAAATTCCATTTTGAATTTAAGAATCAAAATGAACATATATTTAAACATTAACCAATCTAAATATTGATTTATAAACCTTAAAATAAATGTAAAAAATATTTATTATTTACATAGGAAACCTATATAAGAAAAGCCTTTGAATTAATTTACTTAAATTTTAAGCTTTTAAATTACATTACATTTTAACTTGCAATTTCAAGTTTAAAATCAACATTTAACCTTCCATTAGAAATTCTTTTATAAAATAACTTTATCAAAAATCAAGTTTAAACATTTGTTTGGAACAAATTTACTTTCTTTTAAAAAAACTATTTTAATTTGAACTTGTTTAAAAACACATTCATGTTTAAAACAAATTTAAAAAAAACAAATTTTTTTTCCCCAGAAAACTGTCAGGTTTTAAACAAGAACCTGAAACAAACACTGACCCAAAGCAATTTTCGTCTGCTTCGGGTCAAACTCGAACGTGCTACGAGCAAACCCACGTGTTTACTCTTGTCAAACTCGAGAACGTCCTGAAACCACTCACCATCAAAATTCCCAGATCTCTCACAAGTGCACGTGCACCGCTCCATCGCCTCCCTCCGGCCATTGCCACTAAGTCGAGCAAGTCGCCGATCACCCACACACCATCCCCCAACCATCTGAAGGTCGCCATCTGTTCGAATTTGAAAAATGAATACGAAATCGAAACCTGGCACAAAACAAAGCCCATTGCTACCCAACCTGTCAACGCGCCATTCTTGTTGCCTCGACCACCGGAGTTCGTGCAACTCCGGCCACCACCTCATCTACCTCCCTACGTCCATCCCCTCAAGTTTCGTTGAACTCGGTTAACAGGGGAAGACGAACGAGACAAATTCTCGACCACACAAAAAATTAGGGTTAGAAACTTCAACCCATCGCCGCTACCACCACGACGAAATGGAGCGGCGACAATTATTTTTCCTACCACTACCATAGGCTTCTCCACCACCTCGAACAACCTCGACCCGCCCAGATAAACACGTCGCCTGAATTCGATCAAAAGGCCTAATTCGAACATCATTAATTTGCTCTTACAACATCCCACTAAAAATCCTCAAATTCATGTTAAAAATCATCATTTTCAGTAAGGATTCAAGTTATATACTTGAATCAATATTTCGTGAAATTCGAAATTTCCAGAGATTAAAGTTTTTACTGTAACATTTGATTTTTTTACTTTATATGCATTTATTATTTCACGAAACCATTTTTATATTTTAACTCATACTAAAACACAACTATTTTGTTTTGAAAACAAAACCTGATATTGATTAGAAACAAGGAAATGGATTTTTTCTCTTTGTTGGTTTGGACCCTGTAAAGTAAACAGAGAGGAAGAACAGATGTAGACATAACACTTAAATCATATACACAAGTTAAACTTCTAGTTGATATTCACAGATGCTATCATTTCCACAAAGCATTCATATAGAGGTAGATACAACCATATTCATTTATAACAACTTCATTCTTTTTTTAAAATAAATAAATAAATAAATAAAGTTACTCACTTTGGTTTTCAACAGAAAGGAAGAACAGAACCTTCTTTGTGTTAATAGAGGCTTTGAATTTGCTGATGCAAGCCTTCTACTTGATGTTGAGTTTGTATTGATTTGTTTTGATATTTGTAAACTGAAGTTTTGCTTTAGTTTGAGATGTTATCATTCCAGATTTGCTTTGGTTTTGTTCAAGTTGTTGCTCATTTCAGTTTTACTCTTCTTTTTTTTTTTGTAAGTGAACAATCTGATGAAGGGGGTTGGTGTATATGTGAAGTTTGCAGGCCTATATCATCATGTTTGTACAGGGTATTAAAATAGGTTTGTAGGCTGAAGATGTTTTCTTTCTTTAATTATTTATTTTACTTCTTGGTTCAGCTGACAGAAAATATATTGTGCTAGTATTTAATGCCTTTGTACAAATCTATACCTATATCATACTTAAAGATATCTTGTTTGTACTTGAATGTATATATTTCTTCTTTTACTTTGTTAACTTCGGCTGAGAGATGATATGGCTAGCATTAAATGTTTGCCTAGATTTACACATCCATATTTATCAAATATTGTTTGTACACTATTAGTATATTTTAATCCCCCTTTAAAACTTTCAGCCTGCACACTTTGGTTTTGTTAGCCATGCTATTCGAACTTGAATACTAAGTTGCTTGCATTATAATGTTTCATTTGTACAACAGGGAATGGTATTTGTTTATACCCTCAAGGACAGAGATCTTTTCCTTTGTTCCTTCTTTACTTTGCTTTTGCTTGTTCCAGGTTGTATTTCCCTTTTTATGTTTGTACTTTGTTAGCTTATATGCTTTGTTTTGATTGTTATTTTGTTTATATACTTGGTTTTGTTTATTTTACTCGGCTGAGAAGATATATATCAATGTGCTGAGGAGATGGGCATTAAATGCCATGTCCTATTAGTTTTACAACCCATCACTTATACTATTTGTTATCATGCATGTATTCTTTTGTTTGCATTTGTTAATTATTTTACCTAGACTTACTAATATCATGCTTATACTATTTTATTTCTACATATACAGGTTTGTATTGCCCACTACTTTCTTTGTTTATACTAATATCTTCTTTTGTTGTTTCCCTGGTTTACATACTTTCCCATTTTGATATCTGCAAGTACAAAATTTTGATTTGTTGTCTTGTTTAATAGGCTTATGCTTGTTGACTAAGCTGATATATATATCTCCTTTTATTTGCACATAGATATTTACTTTGCTTTCTTTCACACTTATCTTCCTTTTTGTTTGAATACTTATTGTTTTTGTTTTATAATTTATCTTCTAATCATATTTCTAACATACGTATTAAATTTACAACGTATATTTTATTTTATTTCTTTCTTTTGTTTTAGTGTGCATACATAGATTTATATTTTATACTTTGCTTGTAGTTCATTTTACTTATGTATTGAATTCTAATTTAACTTTAACATTTATTTCTAACCATAAATTTATTTGAAACATTTATTGCTAATACTTATTTTACTTTGTTTATATATCTTACTTTGTTTTGTTTCTTATTTATGCATTTGTTTATTTATGTAAAAATATATACTTTTATTTTGCTTACTTAAATGTATTTGCTTTATTCTTGCATTTTAAATTTACTTCTATTTTTAGTTTAAATAATTATCATAAATTTTACTTTAAAAATTATTATTTTACATTTCTCTTTGTACACATATATTTTATATAACTCAAATTATCATCATTTATAAATTTTTAAATCAATTTATTTATTTATTTTTATACTTGTGTCCAAAGTATATTATTTATTTTTCAAAAATCATTTATTTAAGAATTTATTTAAAATCCAATATATACATATATATTCACATATATACAAATTTTCAAATTCATACGACTTAATATAATTTCTATTTGAATCGGGGAAACTCGCTGCCCTTTATAATTAATTTTACAATTTTTAAATTCAAAAATTCATTTAAATTATCAATTTAAATTCATAAAAATCCTGGGTCGTTACAATTGAACCCCTCCAGACCATCATCACCAGTGCCTCCTAGTGATTTTGAAAAAATGGTTCAACCTATCTTAAGATTTTCATCCTTTACTTCTATTCCTGACCTGATAGGTCACTGTCAATCTCTAATAGAGCAATAACTTCTAGTATATTTCATATCATTTAAGCTTCTTCTTACTATTTCTCTTTGAATGCTAACTTATGTCATATTTTTCCTTTCAAGTTTCTAAAAGATGGCTCTCTCTTCAAGAAAGCGTGTCGAAATCTTCTATTGAGACATCTAGGCTTTAAGTGGAAATCTCAACCTTGAATAGCCAGATAATCTCCCTGTCTACTGACAAAAATAATGTTGTGAAGGAACAAGAAAGAATGGGAGCCTTTCTTGCTCAAACAGAGTCTATTATTTCTAAAGAGTGGAAAGCAAAAAAAAATATTTAGCGGATGAAAATTTTGCTTCGAAAATGGCTTTGAAAGAGTCTGAAGATGAGAAGGCTCGAATAGTGGTCAAACGATCCTCTCTCGGGAAGAAGCTGGAGAAAAAGAAAAATTTCTTAATGCTGGCTGTCATACTATTTCTAAAGCCAAGTAGACGGTGTCACAATTTCTGAGTACTTCCCTTACTGATGTTACTGTAAACTCTTATGAGGATTCCCTTATGCTTTCTTATGTCGAAAATGTTGAAAAGCGCCCAGACTTGAGCTTCTCTTCACTCGATGCTGCCAGTAGATTCATGAATAAGGTCAAATAAATGGAGTAGGGAGTTGAAGACCCTGAGAGAGAAGCGAATGCTTCCAAAATCTTATCTTTTGGAGTCTCTTCTATCGAAGTACTCTGATTCTGAGGAAGAAGGTGATGAACATGGAGCCGTCGTTGAAGAAGGCGGCAATGATGACGATGATAATGATAATAATGATGATGATAATGGTGATAGCGAAGATTAAGGTAAATGTTTAGGTGGCAACGGAGATGGTCACGCTGATGTTCGTGAAAAAAATGGCGATGACATCCCTGAGGCTTCAGAAAAAGCCAATCCCTATCCAAGTGACCGTGAAACAAGCACACCTAAACTTCCTAAGCCTTCTGATCTTCAAGAAGGGACTACTAACATCAATGTTGAAGAAAAAAGAGAGAGAAAATAGATCACTCAAACTTCAGTTCCCGTTTCTCAGGTATGAGATTCCTTGTTTAAATGGCTTTCACTTCCAAGATAATAATAGTTGACATCTTGTATTTCAGATAAGGTGGAAATCCATCAAACTTTATAAAAAAAAGCTTGAAAAAAAAGTAAGTAGAAATAAGTAGCTTGTATAGAGAGTTAGATAAGCAGTTAAAAGAACACAATACACTCTCTGACAAGTATCATAGGCTTAACAAAAGTGCGGTAGTGTTAGCGTCTTTCAAAGATCAAGAAGCTTCCCCCCGGCTGAAGAGGGCACGCCTTCGATGTGCTAAAATTTTGGAAGATAATCTGGAATTAATTACACTCTTTTGGACGTTGGTTGAAGAGATGGACATCCTTGTAGACTTCCTATATGTATCCTTTTGTGGACATCCGACTGTAGATTTTTCATACTTAGGTGATTTTAGTGGAGGTCTACATAGGCATTTACATAGGAGATATTTGGATGAATTTTGATCCTATCCACATTGGGGGCTCGTTGGAATTTACTACGGGTCAAATCAATCCCTCACGAGTTGCCTCTTGAAAAACTTAAATATTATAAGGACAAATTTGTTTCTGAGTAATTCAAAAATTGGTTTTGTATGAAACAAACAAACATGTATAATTATGTAATATGAATTTCCTGTACTACATTCTTTTTGTACTTAGTTGTGTAATACTATGTTATCATAGAATAAACATACTTCAAGCAGCCTTGTTTCCAAAGATTATTTAAGCAAATATGTCAAATTACAAAGATATTATTTAGAGAAGGCTTCACTTTTGAAATCTTCAAAATTAGCCAGATACCGCTTTCTTAGAAACCTGTAGAGACTTTATATGGAACACCCATGCCCACTTTTCGATTTTATCAGTAAAGAAAAAGAAAATCTTCTCAAGGAAACTCAAAAATATCATACCAAATTATTATGTGGTTATGATAATCCTTCTGCCGGGGAATGTTACTATAGAAAATATCCTCCAATTATTGCCCTGGAAGGAGTTAATACCCCTTTTGATTCAATAATTACTCTGTCAGACAATTCCTTAAACAAAGTCAAAAATGATGTTTCTTAACTTTAAGTGTAATAAAACAAGTGTTTGATTAAAATAATAGAATACGTTTTGCTTTGTTTCTTCTTGAGTTTTAATCTCTATTGTTGTAATAAAAGAGATTGATTATTTGAGTTTTGACTTAGTTTTTACTTAAGTAAGGCTCACAGTTAGTCATCGTATCACTCTCAGCGGATTCCCTGTCCCATTTTATCTACATTAGAGATAGATTGGTTGCAGATTTTGAAATGAGAAGCCTTCTTAAAGACCCTCTATCCGCTCATCTACAAGGCAACACTGAAGCGCTAGAATGGCGTAGAATTTTTTTGCTTCAGAAGACGATCACTAGGGACCTTAATGACTACATTACAAGTCCTGAAGCGGACATCAAGAACAAAGACGAAACAATTTCTCAATTAAAGCATCAAGTTAAATCAAACCCTTCGATTGAATTCGATCAAGGTATGTTTAAGCTTCTTCAACAGATAAGTGATTTAGAGATAAAATTAAAAGACGGTCAAGCCCAGTGCAAATCCTTGGAATTTATCATGGGGTATAACATTCAAAATATTAATTTACCAACTTCTTTGATCAATTCGACTATTGTGAAATCGACAAGGTCCTCATCTTTATCTATTCAAAAGTTTCCAGCTACGATTAACCCTCCACCTGCCTTAGATGAGAGAGTAGTGGGAGAATGGTGCAGGAAGGTCAAATTCGAAACGATGAGATATTTTGAGGACCAAATAGAAAGTGAGGTATTCAAAGCGCATAAAGGAGTACACATCCAGGATTCAAAATCTTGAACATGATAATTATCGTCTTTGAAAGCACATTGCAGATTTAAAAAGACAAAACAGAACCCTAAAAGGTGCTGATAAAGCTTTCAACCGTGCTTTAAAGGCTCGCATTGATTCCATTGGTGATGCTGACGAAATAAGGAAAAAGGAAAAGAATCTTAAAGATATTCTTTGTATAGCAATTCAGCATATTATTTATCCTTTGATTGCTGAAAATCTAAATAAGACTATTCAGGTGTTGTAAAACATGCACTTGTGTTGTATAGTTGTAAATATTTTGTAAATTATGAAAATTATAAAATTATCACCTGGTCTGCAATCCTTTCATAAAATGTTGTTTCCGAATAAGCTCTCTGATAAATTAGAATATGGTTTTGTATTTGCTAGCCAATTCAGTCTTCCTTGCTAATCTCATTTCCTTGAAAAGTACGAAGTAAACAATAATCTTTATCATTAACTTGAAACGTATATAGAAGTTTATCCACACTATTAGCAAAGGTTAACATATCATTATGTAAACATATGATAATAAGTGAGAAGTAATTCTATAATTGAATACATTTGAATGTCTTGAAACCCATTTTTAGTAACGATGAGAGATAGCAAGGAATTCAACTTTAACCATATTAATAGAATACCAAAAATCTAATGATAGAGAATTGAAAATTCAATTTCATATTCAATCATTGAAGTTTAGGAATTCATCTTCTGGAGATAGCTAATAGAAAGTCAGTAATAATCGTGTAATAGAAGTGCAGAAATTATCGTTTGAAAGTTTGCAGTAGAAGTCGAGTGACCTTGATTTGGGCATTAGTAAAATAGATCTCGAGCTTAATTGAAGATTAGGAATTCATAGAAATCTTAATATCAACTGCTCTATATCCAAATTTGGGCATTAACGAATGAAATTTAAAAGTTAAAAGATTCGAAACCAGATTCGGGTATTAATGGATGATAACCAGAAATCCATTATAATAATCTCCATAATAGAAATCTAGAGCCTAGATTCGGGCATTAATGAGCAAAGTCCAGGAATTAATAGTAATAGCTCCGAAACCTAGATTCAGGTATGATGAAGACCATAGATTATTAGTAAAGACCCAAAATCCTGATTCGAGTATTAATAAGTGAAGTTTGGAAATTCTTCTTTAATAATTAGTCGGAGGCTGTAGATTCTTATTTAAGCCTTCTGGTATGTAACACTTCCTTGAGTTTTGGCTCTTCTGACATGTGTCACCCTTTAGGCCCTGTATATTGCCCTCGTTTGATTTGCCGCTTCTCGGGCTCGAACGTCTTAGTCTATTGTTCAATATGCCGCATCTCGGGCTCGGACTTCTTGGTCTGTTGTTGTCTGGTGCACTTAGTTAGCTTATCCACAAGCAGGACCCAAGGACTTATCCAACCTCCCTCCAGAAGGTGCTCCAGCCAAGCCTTACAGGCGGGACTAAAGGCTTGTTCGATGCCTTGGCCAGGCCATAGCATGGTGGGACCAAGGATTACTCTATCCTCACTCCAGGTGACACCTTGACTTAGCCATGGCATGGCACGATCAAGGGTGTGTCGATGCTTTAACCAGATGGCGTGGATAAAGGCTTACTCTAACCTCTCTCTAGGAGGCACCTTGACCTGGCCATAGCATGGCACAACCAAGGGCTTGTCGATGCTTTAACCGGGCCATAGCATGGCATGGTTAAAGGCTTACTCTAGCCTTCCTCCAGGAGGTGCTTTGACTTGGCTAACTCGGAACGCACAAAGGCTTTGACCGTTTAAGGTAATGTCCAAGTGCAAGGAGAATTCTACTCCCGACCATGTAGATTTTTCTTAGTAAAGTACTTCTTTATTGAATACAACTAGGATCTCTTTACAAATTCATTGATTTTTCCTTATCTGAAGAAACTGATCACCGTTCCTTCTGGTGCCCTACATTGGTTTGTCTCATGTCCATTCATCATGTGCTAGTGACAATAGGATCCCCCTCTTTCATATTTAGGTTTTTTCTTCTGTGATGGCCAATAGTTGAGTTCTTCCTTGGTTAGCAAACAAACATTCTTGATTGATTTGTCGAATTGCATTCCATAGGGAGTCTCGACTTGATGCTTGTATTTTACGGATGGTTACTAGATTTTTTATTACTTGGTTCTAAAGCTTCACCCTCAACGGCTAGTTTTCTTTTCAAAACCCTTTGAAGTTCATATGTAGGCAATATCCCACTTGTTGCTTGATGCCATTTATGCGCAAGGCGTATTAATTAGCCATCATTCCCACTTCAAAGATCGTGCCTTTACTGTAGAGTTGAATTGTTTTACTCATTTGGTCAAACAAGTTATCACCTTCATTTTTTGTTCCTCCTAAGGAAAAGATATGTGTGGGACTAATGCGAAAGGGTTTAAACTCCATTTATCTGGATCATAAGATTCAGCTTTCTTTTTCTTTAAGATTCTTAAATCTCCAATCTCAACATTTATTATTCATGTAATTTGGAATCATTAACTGTTCTATGGGAGAATCCAATTGGATGTGGCTTCGAGGATCCTAGTTTCAACCTTTTGGTTTTTCTAAACATGGTGATGTAAAGTCTAAAGTAGGTAAGCTTAGAATAGAATTGGGTTAGAGGAAAGTGGATATGGAAGTTCAACAAGGTCGGAGGTTCAACCCCTCCTTTTGGCACCAGAAATGTTAACAAGAAAACCTGTCAACACTCCAAACCAGAGTTCAAAACATAGATGTCCTATGATATAAGGATATAAGTTGAATTATCAAGTTCCGACTTCTGTGGAAGCTAGCCTTTTAATAACTCATGGAATGGACCTAAAAGATATTGAGCTAAGGGTTTTGACTTACTCTTAAAGGTTCAAATTGACATATGTAGATCATAAACTGAACTCATAAGAATATTGAATCAGCTGCATATCCAAAAATATCATAATCTTGATTTAATTAAACTAAAGTAATACAAATGGACCAAATTCCCAATCTAATTTGGGAATTAGGGTTTTCCAATTTAAGAAGGTATAAGAATGAGATGAATAAATTCAGATCCCCTAAACTAGACCCCTAGGGTCCCATTTGTAGGTACGAGTTGTCACCTTTCGAATTATTCCTTTCGACTTGATCGAAAGGCGATCTTGGAGACCTTTCGTTTCCATTCATATAAGGGTATCCTTATGCACTTCTTTTTAATGGACTTGAGTGCTTTTGACTTCATCAGAAGAGGTAAGTGCGCTTCTCCACTTTGTGTTGCTGTGTTGTTGTAAGTAAGAAAAGGTATGAGCTTTCGACTCTATCGATAGGTAGATCTTTGGGCATCGAAGGAGTTGCGACGCTGAAGGTTTTAAAGCGAAAGGTAGCTTTCGATGGCACACTTGCTGATTGATGCAGAACCCCATCCCCTAGTGTAGGAGATTGTAATATTGAACCCTAGTAAGTTCATTCTCAATTGCGATGGTTTCGACCGGTTCGAAGGCTTATTTATGCTTTGGAAGGGGTTGCTCTGGCAAAACATCCTTCTGTGGAATGTGAATAAAGGCAAAACCCTCAGTTTCAAATGATTTGGCATGCATGCGAATCGCTATAATTTGTTGCCTTTAAAAGGTGTTCCTCAACTTATTTGAAGTGTCTGCATGCATATGGAAGCATCCATTATGAAAGGAACTAATTGAAGTGAAAGGGCACTTTCGTCCCCTTTCGACCCCCTCAAAAGCTTATAGTACATCTAACTTTTGTTGTAACATCCCTTTGACTCCTTTGAAAGGCTTTGTTGATTCTATCATCTCTTGTAAATCCTTCTCTTCTATTCACCTTGGTTTCAACAAGGTTGAAGTAAGAATTGGTTGTAACAGCTGCGATCGTGGCTAAAGGTTCTGCTTCGGCCCATTTGGTGAAGTAATCAACTACAACGATAGCGTACTTTTCACCACCTTTAGGGATTGATGAAGAACCGATAATTTTATACCCCACATGGCGAACGGCCATGTGCTGACCATTTGCGTGATTTCTGTTGGCGGGGCTCTTGGAACTTTTGCGTATATCTGGCATTTATCACACCGTCTTACATAATCAGCGTCGTCTTGATTTACAGTTGGCCAATAATGCCCGTAAAAAGTATTATCTTTTCCAAAGTTTGCCCCCTAGTATGATCGCCGCATTCCCCTTCATGAACTTCTCTTAGAAACAATTGGTGGTTAGATTCCGGTGCCGCTACTCATATAAGCGTTTCTATACAGGGCTGCTTGAGCTACCAAAATCCTACTGATGCTGAAAGATACATCTGTGTGGGTGATGGAAAATCGGTTAAAGTAGAGGCTATTGGGCATATTAAGTTGTTATTAAGAACTTAGTCTTATTTGGATTTATTTGATACATTTATTATACCGTCATTTGGATGGAATTTGGTTTCTATTTCTAAGTTGGACAAATCTAGTTATTCTTGTCCATTTGGGAATGGTATTTTTAGTTTATCAATAAATTTAACTCTTACTAGAGTTGGTTCTCTTAATGTTTATGATAACTTATATATGCTTGGTGTTAATACCTCTTATAATGAAGCCTTGCATGGGGAATCACGCGGCACTAAAAGGAAAGCTGATAAGGAAAATTCAGCTGCATTGTGGCACAAGCGCTTAGGTCATATATCTAAAACTAGAATTCAAAGGCTTGTGTCGAATGGCATTTTGGAATCAGTTGATTTTTTGGACTTCGATGTCTATGTAGAGTGCATCAAGGAAAAACAGACCATACATAAGGAAATTGGTGCCAATAGAACAACTAACGTCTTCGAATTGATACATACAGACATTTATAGGCCATTCCCTGAGGCATCATGGAATGGTCAACAATATTTTATCTCATTCACAGACGACTACTCAAGTTATGGCAACTTATATCTTATACATGAAAAATCAGAATCCTTGGACATGTTCAAGAAATTTAAGGTAAAAGTTGAGAACCAACTCAACAAAAGAATCAAAACTGTCAAATTTGACCATGGAGGTGAATATTAAGGTAAATCGATGGATCAGATGAACAATGCCTAGGACCATTTGCCCAATTCCTATAGGAATGTGAATAGTCCCATAGAACACTATGCCAGGTTCACCTAGCATGAATGGTGTTGCTGAGAGACGAAATAGTATTCTTAAAGGCATGTTGAGGAGTATGTTTAGTCATTCTACCTTACCAAAATCACTCTAAGGGAGGCATTAAAGACATCAGTTTATATCCTTAATAGGGTACCCACTAAAGCAGCTGCAAAAACACCTTATGATGGACACGCAAACAACCCACTCTAAAGCATTTTTATATTTGGGGATGTCTAGTTGTGGCAAGGCCTTATAGGCCAAATGAAGAAAATTAGACTCTAAAATGGTGAGCAGCTAATTTATTGGTTGTTCTAAGCAATTTCGGGCCTATAAATTTTATCATCCCACACTAAGGAAATTTTTTGAGATGGGAAAAACAACATTTTTTGAGGATGTTGAGTTAGGGAGGAGAAATGAAGCAACGAACATTGTTTTTGAGGCAGAATCATCATCTATGATTCCCACTACAGTTACTTCTTATAACAACATACAAATTATCGTTCCTATCATTAATGAAGAAGTGTCTGAAACCCCAACAAGACAGTGTTAAAGAAAACCCTCTTCAAGTTGTGGAAAATGTTCCACAAGAAAAAACTCAACAATCTCAAAATGAATTGCCACTAAGGAGATCCATTAGAGAAAGGGGAAATGCCAATCCGGATGATTATGTGGTATTTCTTCAAGAAATAGAGGATAATAATGGAATGGTGGAAAATGATCCTATCGACTTTCACCAAGCCACACAAGATGCTAATTCTCAAAAGTGGATTGAAGCAATGAACGAGAGTATAAATCCATGAGAGGCAATAAAGTTTGGGATCCTATCCATTTACCTAAAGGCAAGAAACCCATTGGTTGTAAATGGATATTTAAAACCAAAAGGGACTGTAATTTCCAAGCCTGGAAATGAAATTACCATATCTTTTGATCTGTTAGCCCGAAATAGGTGATTTTCTTTTAGACTTCAAGCTAAGCTTACCATATTCAACTTTAATGTTTTGAGTCATACAAAATTTTGAGCTTTAAAGAGTCGAAATAGCTAAATAAGTCATAGTCGTGAGTTCGATTGCTAAGTTTAGTGCAGTTTTAACTATTGTTTCGTGACCATTTCTTGATGAACTCAGAAGCTAAGTATTGTTAACATTTTAAGCTATAAAATTATGATTTTTCATTAGCATTTGTTGTAAAATATTAGGATTGAATTGCTATTGAATTCGATGTTTTCTTGCACGTGTTTTGGAAACGATTTCTTAAGGAAATTTTTGATTAAAAGCTAATTTTGAATTAATATTTTTCTAAATCAATTTCTATTAGTAATAATATTTTTCCAAAGCATATTTTATGTATACTAAGCTGTGACGCCCCATCCCGGGACCCACACTAACAAAGAGTACAACTGTGTAGTACCGTTTGCTAGTGCAGAGAATGAGGCTGGTTAAGAGCGACCATCTGTGAATATTGTCTTAAGCGAGTATTGAATACGTCGATTAGGTGTTTCAATTTTTCCTTTTTTCGAGGATCGACGTACTCAATTCAGGCATAACACAAAATTATGGTGGCTAAGGATTGATTCAAAACAATATATAATAATAGCAATTCACAAATCATAGAACATGAACATATATGTATACAAACAGCGGAAACATGTCAAGCGTTACATAAATTTGTGGCTCTTATGAATCACATATACAAAAATAGCCACAACAAAAGAATATACATGAAGGAGTCTAGCTCAAAAACGAAAGACTACTAATATACATGTACACTAAGTAGACACGATAGTGAACTTCCAAAAGCATAAGCTAAACCAGATTAGATCCATAGCATCCAAAAGCCTAACCTGAAATGACTCGGTCTGGCCCGACTATTATTTATAATGATAAAAGGTTCATTCTGGCTTGAATAGAGGGATTAGTGCATAAACAAGGAGGTAAAACTCAAGTGAGTTAATAAGCCCATAGCGGTAGGTAAAAGCATGGTATTCAATATCATACATGCAAGTGGTAAATGCATTAAGCCATAAAAACCCACAGTAAGGAATTCCTCAAAAGAACTTGAATCATTGCATAAAGTGTTCACCAAACTCCAATTATCGAAGCATAAAGTTAATGATTAAAGCTTTCTAAAAAAATTTGGTGAAAATAATTCAATGCAAACTAAAAAGCCCAAAATGGCAAGACTCTTAAAAGAGTCCTAAAATTCCATAAATATGTAATCGCCAATATTTAGTTTATAATTAGCTTCAATGAACTCAGGACCTCTCGCACCTGAAGCGAGAACCATACCACTAGAGAAAATGCCCTATTTCGGACTTACGGATCTAAAGATATAGCAATTTCAATTTCAACGAAAAGATATAATGCTCATCTTGTAGCAAAAGGTTTCACTCAAAAGGAAGGCATCTATTTTAAAGAGACTTTCTCTCTGGTTTCTTTTGAATAATTTTGGAACTTTTTGCAATTTTTACCTTAAGGTACATCAAATGAATGTTAAAACTGCGTTTCTCAATGAAGATATTGAGGAAACAATTTATATGGTGCAATCTCGAAAATTTTGTAGTCATAGGTCCAAAGCATACGGTTTGCTAACTAAAGAAATCCATTTGTAGGCTCAAACAAGCCTCTCGTCAATGGTACCACAAATTTCATAATGTAATTACCTCATTTGGTTTCGAGGCAAACATCATTGATAACTATGTGTATCACAAGTTGAGTTGGAGTAAGTTCATATTTTTGATTTTATATATTGACGATATATTACTTGCGAATAATAGCTTACATATTTTGCATGAAACAAAGAGATTTCTTTCAAATAATTTTGAAATGAAAGATCTTGGGAATGCTTCTTTTGTATTAGGAATCCAAATATATCATGATCGTTCATAGGGTATTCTTGGATTGTCACAAAAGAATTATATAGAAATTGTGCTTAAAAGGTTTGGCATGCAAGATTGTAAAACAGGTGATACCCCTATCACTAAAGGAGATAAATTTTGTCTCAAACATTTCCCTAATAATATCCTTGAAGCTAAAGAAATGCAAATCCCTTATGCATCTGCTATATGGAGTCTAATGTATGCCTAAGTGTGTACGCATCCGGATATTTCATACATCGTAGAAGTGCTGGGAAGAAATCTTAGTAATCCTGGAATGGATCATTGGGAAGCACCAGAAAGGGTTATGAGGTATCTTTAGGGAACTAAGGATTATATGTAACCATACAAAAATCAGACTGGTTGGAGATCATTGAGTATTCGCGGGATGCCAGGATAGTAGAAAATCCACTTTAGGATACATATTTCTATTAAGTGGAGGGGCTATATCATTGAAAAGCGTTAAGAAAATGCTCATAGCTTCTTCCACCATGGAAGCAAAGTTTGTTGCTTGCTATGAGGCATCCAATCATGGGAAATGGATACGAAATTATATCACTTGACATCGCATTATTGATAATATTGAAAGACCATTAAAGTTGTATTGTGACAATAGATTGGCAATATTATATTCTTATAGCAATAGAAGCTCAAGTAAGTTAAATTACATTGACATCAAGTTTCTAGTTGTGAAGGAGAGAGTACAGAATGGGTTAATATCCATAGAGCATATTAGGACAAATTCCATGTTAGCAGGTCCGCTTACAAAAGAATTACCAACCAAGGTCTTTCATGAGCATGTTGCTAAAATGGGTGTATCTTATATATAAGTTTATTTTTATTTAGGGGGAGTTTATGCTCGGTCATTTCTTCCATAACATTGTTCTATATTTTGATTATGGACATGCTTTGGTTTTTCTAATCAGAAATAAAGAAATAAAGTTTTCTTTTGCACTCCAATTAATTATACATATTGGAATTTTTGATCTCATTAAAGTAAATTTGGATCAACTGGAAATAGGCATGTAAAGATCACATTCAATGTAATTTACTTGCTACACATACATGATCGATCTATGTCATTTGATTGTATTGCTATATGTGACCGTTGATGAGTTTAGTTTCAATAACAGTAATGCATGCTGCTTTGATCCTATATTAACACAATTAATGGAAAGTATTGTTTTCGATATACCATATTATCAAGATAGCTATTTGAGAGCTTATAAAGTTGAATACATTCTATAAAGTTACATGTGTGGCCCAAGGAGAGATTGTCAAAATAATTCAACGTAATAGAGCCATATATTTTAATGTTTAAATGTATATGCTATCTTGTGATTAAGTTTAATTATCTGATCTATTCTGGAATAAATATATTAAGACTTAATAGGTATACTCGTCATATAAAATTATAATGTATAGATATTAGAGTGACAATTTTAGTTTGTTGAAGGGTCGAACTAAAAAAAATGCCACAGTACTATAAATATGAGGTTATGGTTTCAAAATTATACAGGTCTTATTATATTCTCTCTATCCTCTTCTATAGAGAATTGTCAGATCTAAGCTTGTGTCAATTTGGAAGATTATAACCAAGATGATGTTCTCTTCAGTAATTAACAATGGATTCAGGTACGTTTTTGTTGATTTATTCATCTTCTTTTGATTTCTTCTCAATTAAATCAGTATGAATCACTATTCAGATCTAGAGTTTCATGATTAATCTATCTTAAAGTATATTGAAATACTAACATAAAGCTGCCATACTTTTCTCAATATTAGCGCAATTACTTACTTCAGCAAAAATAATGCCAAAAGGAGCGATTATTAATGCAATAAGAGCATGTTGGGCCTGACAATGGTCATGACGTACTTGCGCAATTAAGCTGCTTAAAGTCAAAGCTGAATGTAAAATTTTCACATTTGATTCATGAACTATGTGTTCCAGTATTTAATTCTAAACATGATGTGCATTGGAAGACAAACAAAAATATGCATTATGCATTATCGAGCATGCAACTTAATAATTATTGATGTATAAGTCTGAATAAAAGTTACGTAGCAAGTTTTGTTTAAAGTTCCAGAAGAAAATCATGTTTCAAGCAGGCAAAGTTTATATGAACGTACTTAAGGCAAGGTAATTTAAAATTAAAGAATAAAAGTCAAGGTGCTTTAAAGTAAAGGCATGGTTTGATTGTTTGCTTGCACATTTATACCGTTTCAGCCACATTGCTATTTTTATGCTTTTCTATCTTGCATATCACCGGTGTATAATATATAAACTTCACATGGTGAAAATGTTTAGTTTGCTTTTAAGCTCATTATGATAGCACCATTTTAAGTGTTCCGATTCTTGTATTATGTTGCTGCCTAGTCCATATCCTGTATCAATTAAAATGATAGTACAATTTTTAGTGTTCTAATATTTTGTAGGCTTGCACAGACTTAACATTAACTTGGTATACTTTTTATTTTGAACTTCTATTAGACTAGTAGTAATACCATGTAAATTAATTATTGGTAAGAAATGTATATGTATTAATGTAATCATTTTCATACGACTTTACAGAGATAACACATTCAGCTCAAGAACTGTTCAATCGAATATGAGAAAGAAGCTCTACGAGGAGTTGAAAGAAAAATGAGGAGATTTCTACACTCAAGGCTAAATTGAGCGGGTTAGGTACGAGTATGGCAGATGTGATGGAGTTTATGCAGGAGTATAGACAACAAATGGGTGAGGACGGAAGTGGGCCATCGCATGATGTATAAGATGCTTCACTTGGACATGTAGTGATAGATTTATGCATCATATACGTATTATGTTATTAAGTGTTACTGTAACAACCCTATATTTTGTAATTATTTTAATTGAATATTGATTTTACTTTATTTTATTTATTTAACTAAGATAATTTTGTTATTTCAAATATAAACTTTGATTTTGATGTGAATTAGAATTCCAAACATGATTAAACAGAATATTTTACAAAAAAGTGTATTTTGGTCAATATGATCAACTTTGAATTTTAAATTTTAAATTTGAAAGTTTGAAAATTTTAAAATTTAAATTTGAATCTTTTATTATGAAAGTAAATAAAATTTTAAGAACACTGCTTTTCGTTTCGTCGAAATCTGATTTATAATGTGAAATTTATGCCTTTTTAACTATTGTGTGAAATTTGCTGTATTTAACAAAATTGTTTATTTTAAATTATATAAATAATATTTTATTTGGTCATGTAATGTAACGTCCCGCCTTTTCGCATGCTTTAAATCGACACACGTGCCAATTCAAACCATACGAAACGGCGGATTGTTATGGGGGTAAATAAGAAAAACGAGAAAGAAATAAAACAAAATAGAATCTCACAGCGGAAGGATAAAATATAATAATCAAATATACAGTTCATGAAGCTGTTTACAGAATATTAAATTTTTCTTATGAAATATATATCAGAGTTGCACATACCAACGAATAAAATCGATGCAGCGGAATACAATGTAGTGGAATATAATATAATAATAATAATGAAATCTTCGTCTTCGTCCTCCAGAAATAAAGTCTTCGATCCTGAAATGCTCGGACTGACCCGAGCGAATTGAAAAGACAAAACATTCGAGTCAGAACTATAAGATCTTATGTAAGTTAAATCAACAGAAATAAATATGAGTGCAGTAACTCAAGAGATGCTCGGGATTTACATCTCTTAAGGATCCGTTAAACTATTTACTATGTAGTATATTTCGCTATTATAATAGTGTCTAATTGTAAAATAAACTTACTTTTAAAATGCATTAAGGCTTTACATTTTCCACCTTAACACATTTATATATTCCCATAGTCCATACAGTACCGTAATCTCCCTCGTACTGGGCGTCGTCAAAGGGCACTCCGTAGGTATGGTACAAAACCAAAATCGTATAAGGCGTGCTAGGGTACGTGACACGGCACAACTAGGCAATGCCAGGGTAGATATACCAATTACGCTTCTGGTTCGGTGATAATGCATAGCCGCAGCTACCGCCCACCTCGAGCCACACCCCCAAATCAAAGAAATCAAAAGTGGCCATCGAAAAATCCAAAGTCAGAGAAGAATAGCGAAGGGATGTGTCCGATAAAAGGGGCTACCTTCTTAACCCGTCGATCACTCCTGTTTTAGCCACCTTATGCCCACTCACGGGAGTTGGGTCCACGTATTTACCTCAAAGGAAACGCCGCCACCATCCTACTTCAGTCTGGAATCTCCACCGCGTGCACGGTTGTTGAAGTGGTTTTCGAAGTTGGCAGAGAGTATGACAACTTTCGATCCCGGTCTCTTCAACAACCAAACGTTATTATAACACCGCGGTCTTTTCAAAATAGTTTATACTTTAAAACCAGAAATAAAATATTCATTTCAAAACCATCTAAATACGATATCATTTTTATTTTAAAACCCAAATCAATATGATATCATTTTCACATCAAATATATCTTTTTCAGAAATCATAGTACTTTCAATGTATATACCCAAAACCTATAGCTTCGAAACAAAATTTTCAATACTTAATGGTTTAATAATAAAATACTTTATAAAGTAAATTAGCTTTTTTTATTTCTCAAATCAATTCCAAATACAGATTTGAATTCCCAAATAAACCATTTAAATTTTCATATATTTCAATGTTTTAAATATTCCACCTTTTCAAAACCAAATTTTTAATTCCTATATATATGCCAAATTCACTTTACTATTATTTAGTTTTGAAATACTTACTTAATAATTCCAGTATCCTTTAAATAAAACTTTCAAATTCAATAATTTAATATTCCTCAATTTATTAGACTAGATATATTCTTAAATCGTCTTAAACCCGAATTTAGTTATAACACCATATTCTTTTAAAATCTAAATTTCGATAAGATCTTAATTAAATAAAATATCAAATCAATTTCAAAACTATCTTCTCAACTTTAATTTATAAAAATCAATATAAACTCTATATTAGAATATAATTTAAGTAAACACTAATCTGTAATATATTTTAATAAAATCAACTTTATTATTAAACTTACTTCATATTTTAAACAATTTTATACATAGCTTAAAACCAAGAATTTAACTATATATAAAATAAAATAACCTTTATCAAATATCCGAAATCAATATCTCATAAAACTATACATATATTTCTTTACAAAACCATAGAAAATCATTTCAAAATATTTATATATATATATATACCGCGGCGTCTGTATAAAATTTTCTATCCTATGTTCAAGTGATACAGATATTTACCATTTCAATCCGTAATTTAAAATAAAAATTACGGTTATATATCATTTCAAACCACAATCCCGAATGAAATGAAAATGCATAATAACTTGCAGTTTATAACAATATAAAATACAGCATCCATTCATCCAATATCATCCATCAACCATTTATCAAAACCATCATCAAATTCAACAATACATCAATATATAACAGTTAATAAAATAACAGGCAATTACTGGCAGTTTATTATGCAAAATAAATTAACTGATAATTTAACTGACAGTTGTATGCACAATAAATTAACTAATAATTTAACTATCAGTTTATATGCAATAATAAATTTAACTAGAAATTTAACTGGCAATTTATATGCAAAAAGGAATTAAATAACAAGTAAATTAAATGAATGCAATTTAACTGAGATAATGATGAAATATATGCCAAACAACTATACATAAATTTTTAAACCCATCATAAATCAATTTAACAGACGTAAGAAATCTTAGAAGTTGTGAGTGGGTTAAAACACACACCTTTTGAATTTAAATTGAATATAAATCCAATTTAAACCCAAAAATGGCATAGACTCCAAATTCGTCCAAACCAGCGCTAAAATGTTCGAAATTTCAATACGATCCTAACAGAAGAAACCACGCGTGATTTTGACCTTGCAGGTGAAATTTATTCGAATTAAAAGATTTGAAATTAAAAATAAAATAAAACAGAAATAAAATAACATCACCTTATCAAAATTTGCCATGTCAACCGTACAGAAACCCACGCACACGAGAACCACTCCCTCCTTCAACACGCACGCAGCCCACCATTGACCATGAATATCCGTCACCATAGGTCACTAGGGGCTCAACCACCACCCTAGACGAACTTGCCGGACCGAGGCGCACGCCTTCCCCTCTGTCTGATCGCTCCAAACTTCGTCGGCCGTCACGCGCAAACCGAGAATTCTAACCCTAAAACTCAATTCAGGCCGCCATCGGTAGTGCTAGGCCATGAGACCACCACCAATTGCCAGCACGAGACTCTCTCTCCAAAACTCATATTTCAATTTCAGAAATCGCTGCCAAAATCAAAAATCGATTCATGTCCTTTGACCGTGATTTCTGCTCGACTCGTGCACTATTACGACAAACGAGCACTTGACGTAGGTTCCATTCGTTGAGATCTTCGATTCTATAATTTTTTTGAATTTTTTCGTGGAGTTTGGATTTTTTTGACTTTGATTTGATTTGGAATTGGATCTAGAATTTATAGAATTTTGTCTTCCATTGAGGAAGAGGAGGAATAGAATGAATTTATGTACAGAAAAATGATAATTAGGGAGGCTATGGTTTATAGCAGGATATTTATATAGAAAGTTGAAATAGAATAAATGGATGGGGTTGAATACGCGCTAACGACAAAGTGGCCCAAAAAGCCCGTTCTGACTCCGGAACGAAATTGTGTCAACCCATATATCAAAATAGACGTTTTAAAATATTTTAAACGCAATGGAAAATGTTTCAAGTCAAAATTCCAACGTATGAAGAAATTATGCTAAAAACCATTTTTTCAAATTGATTTCAATTTAATTGATTTCAAGACGTTTCATGCCCATATGATCAAACGACAAGTCCGGTCGATACGAAACTTGAAATCCTACAATAATTCACCGTTATGGATCCGATGAAACTTGTTTCGTCGAAATCCGAGTCACTGGCCAAAATGGCTATTTTTATACCTTTTAATAAATTAATAATTAATTAATTAAACTTATTTTAATTTCAATTTTATAATTTACAATTTTTATCACATTTATATTTCTCAATCATTTACAATGTTTTAAACAAATTTAATTGTCAGTTTAGAGGTGAATAATTTATAAATTTCAATATTAACCTCAATTTCATAAAATTCAAAGTTATAAATAAAATTTCCAAAATTTCCATTTAATTAAATTAAGCCATAATTTTTCCATTCATTATTTTCAAATAGATGGGTTTACCATTGGATTCAAAATTATTACATAAATTATTCTCATATTCCATCTAGATTTCACATAACGTATTATTTAGCTATTTCAATTTCATTTAATTTCAATTTATCTTATTATCAGAAATTAAATTCCAATATATTGATAAAACTTTATTTCCATTCCTTATAATTCAACAAATTATCCAATATGAATAATCTTAACATCATTTCTTTTAATTTAAATCATCTATTCATTCATACACCATTAGCAAAACATTATTACCCATTACTACACTAATTTACTAATATAACCCTTAATTAGATTAATTTCAATTGATTACCCATTTTAATTTATTAGACTCTATTAACGTTAAATTTCATTTAAGCTATCACTAACGAACAAGTGTTGAAATTGATTGCATACACCGTTCTCATCCTATTATCAATTGGATTAATTTTCATTGGTTCGTAGTTATTGCATTAATTCTTATAAATATAACATTTAGGTTTCTTTATTCTAATTGATTTCCAATTTTATTATTAAAAGAAATAAACAGGTAACTTATACAAGTGTTACCATGCCTTTAATTACACCCATGAATTTCCTATTATCAAGCAACCATTACAGTTCTTACATACTTATGCTTTTATATAATTACCATTAACTATATCATTATTATTCCATTAACAAATCAGGTATTTACATTCGTTTTTTTTCTTTCATTTCAATTTATCCATTTATAAGTTTTACATTAATAAATCTTTATTTCCAAATATTACCGTACTTAACATTAACATAAAAATTTATTATTAATTTCCACTTATTTGCAATCAATTTACTTATTTGATTTCACACTTATAAGTTTTCACTTCCAAACAATATTATAATTACCTAGAGGACATTGATTTTATTTCATGAATTCATAAATTAATTCGCTAATGCCTTTGTTTTCTTATATTCAATGTGTAGCTACGTAACCGTCTTCATTAATTCCATTGATTTGCATTAACTCCATTCCATAAATCTACACTCAATTACTACCTTAAAATAAGTTTACGTTTCTATTAATTTCCATTCACACTTCCGTTATATAACTTTTGTAACCAAGTTATAACATTTACATTTATTTTCTTATTTTAGTTAATTACCAAATATTCCTACTTACACTCAATTATAACTTTGCAATCTTAACAATCCATAAATTGTCAATTTCCTACTATATACATTAATTACTATTAAATGTTCTCCATAAATTTATTTACTTGGTTTCAAACTTTTTATTCATTAATTAATGCCCTATAAATAAACTTACTTTTCCATTAAATCTACATTGTTTCCAATTAATTGCAATATAATTTTTAAATGGTAAACTTTAATTTCAATTTCTTCCTCTAATTTCTAACATTCGTTTCCATGTAAATTTATAAGATTTTTATTTCCTTCTAAATTTAACTACAATCTTATTAAATTTCAATTTAAATCATCAAAAATTACGGGTCGTTACACTCTCCCCCATTCAAAACTTTTCGTCCCCGAAAAAGAAAAAGAAGGGAAAAGAAGAATTAGGAAATAAATGTATTCATAGAAATAAGTTTACAGAATTGGATAATTTAACTAAAATATATAGATTTATAAACAATTAAATCTTTTATATTCAAATTAATAAGGTTTGGAAACATTTTCAAAAATTTTCTAAGTCCAAAATTTACGGGAAATTTCGGCAGAGTCTCCTTTGTACGGAGAGACTCGGGTGAAAATATAATATCAAATATAATATTATATAACATATATTTTCCAAAATAATATATATCCCAACACGGGAAAAACAATAATATAATAGCACTATAAACCGTAATCAGAAAACGTACCTATTTGTCGGGCAATAATGCTTATATTATGAAACCAAATGCAGTAGCAATTGCTTCCATAACCTGTATTTCACTTATATAATCTAAAAGAGGTAATAATTGTACAAAATGAAATATTTAAGTTGTTTTAATCACAACAACAATCAATACAACAACAAGCAATTCCAACAAGGCATACAACCATCATACAAAATCAAAACAATTCAATCATTCATTCATATTAAAAAAACAAATAGTTGTTCGGGTTCAAACTTTAAATTGTACGGAATGAAAAATAAACTACTAAGTGTACCCTTCACTCAGCAGTCTTAGGTGAAACTAAATAGATTATTCATACATCCCAACAATTTTAAAATATCCTTACCCAACAACCATAGGCCAAAACAAACAATACTTCCAAACAAGAAATCAAATTAAATTTTCCAATTTCATAGCATTTATTTTTTGATTTCCTTTATATAAAGATTTATTCTTTTTTTTATCTTCATTTATTTGCAGTATTCATCTTTCTGCTTATTTTATTAATAAATAGCTTCAATATTTTTTTCTTAAGTTTATTAACTTTCATATATACTTCTTAATTTTATTTATTTAATTTCATTTATTATTATATTCCATTTATAATACTTACCTTTCTATTTTAATAAATAGCTTTTATTTTTATACTTAAGTTCACAACAACTCTAACACCAAATTCTTATTTGTTAAGGAATTTCATTGAATACTTTCATTATTTCAGATTTACTTGTATAATATTCTATTACAATTTCTTATTAAACATTTCAACTTTTCATATCTTTTGGTAAGTTATATATATGCCTTTAAGAATGTAATTGAAAATCATACAGGTTTATCTTATTTCTTTTAAAATTTATTCAATGTTCAATAATTATTCTTTGTTTCATAGGTTACAGTTTCGAATTACCTTTAGTTTCATTCATAACCTAGCATTAAATTCCTTATTTTAATTAAAGACTCCAATTATTAATCGGTTACATTCCATTTCACTACAATAACGGAAACTATTAATAAATCGGAAACTTAAGAATTAAATACCGGGTTAAATTTCAATTCATTTTAAAATAATAGATAAATATACACTTACAAAATCAAATTATATTTAAACAATTTAAAATTTATATTTGTTTATCAAAACAACTCTGCAGTAAAACTCTACAGTGGCCTTCCCACTTCGAAACTCGAAAATGAATATCGATGATGCGTGCACTCATCACCGAAATTATTTTCCAGCGACAGAGAGGGGAGTACAAAACCTAAATTTTTCCAAAATTTCCTTTAAAACATTTCCTTTAAATTATATTGCAATATTTATATCAGAAAATACTTCTAATAATAATATTATTATTATTATATTCCGAAATCATTTGAAAGAAAGTTTCAAAACCCCGGAACTTAAGTTCTAAATTTTCAATTTTCATTTAATTTATTTTAAATCTTATTTCACTGTTATTTATAAATTTCATTACCTAACTACCAATATATTGCAACTATACATATATATATATATCATTAAAAAAAATTATTTTATATATAGAAAATATAATAGGCAAAATTATTTCATTCACCTATATTAAACCAAATATTATGTCGGTCTGTCCTATTAAGTGTTTAGAAATCCTTATTGATGTCATAGCGTCCCATGCACCAACCAGAATTTATAAATACAAAACGGAACAAATTAACACAATATCAAAACTTTTTACAACACTAATAAATACGCGCTCTCATATATACACACTCAGCGACTCCCATAGGTATTACTACCATATTAGTAAAGAGTCAAACCCCATAAAGCTAAGGTTTATCGCTAAACCAAAGCTCTGATACCAGATGTAACGTCCCGCCTTTTTGCATACTTTATTAGACACACATGCCAATTCAAACCATATGGAAGGGCGGATTGTTATGGGGGTAAATAAGAAAAACCGAAAAGAAATAAAACAAAATAGAATCTCACAGCGGAAGGATAAGATATAATAATCAAATATACAGTTCATGAAGGTGTTTACAAAATATTAAAATTTTCTTATGCAATATATATCAGAGTTGCACATACCAACGAATAAAATCGATGCAGCGGAATACAGTGTAGTGGAATATAATATAGTAATAATAATGAAATCTTCGTCTTCTTCCTCCGAAAATAAATCTTCGATCCAGAAATGCTCGGACAGACCCGAGCGAATTGAAAAGACAATACACTCGAGTCAGAATTAAAAGATCTTATGTAAGTTAAATCAACAGAAATAAATATGAGTGCAGTAACTCAAGAGATGCTCGAGATTTATATCTCTTAAGGATCCATTAAACTATTTACTATGTAGTATATTTCGCTATTATAATAGTGTCTAATTGTAAAATAAACTTACTTTTAAATAGCGTTAAGGCTTTACATTTTCCACCTTAACACATTTATATATTCCCATAGTCTATACAGTACCATAATCTCCCCCGTACTGGGCGTCGTCAAAGGGCACTCCATCGGTATGGTACAAAACCAAAATCGTATAAGGCGTGCTAGGGTAGGTGATACGGCACAACTAGGCAATGCCAGGGTAAATATACCAAGTACGCTTCCGGGTCGGTGGTAACGCATAGCCGCAGCTACCGCACACCTCGAGCCACACCCCCAAATCAAAGAAATCAAAAGTGGCCACCGAAAAATCCAAAGTCAGAGTAGAATAGAGAAGGGATGTGTCCGATAAAAGGGGCTACCATCTTAACCCGTCGATCGCTCCTGTTTTAGCCACCTTATGCCATCTCACGGGTGCTGGGTCCATGTATTTACCTCAAATGATACGTCGCCACCATCCTACTTCATTCTAGAATCTTCACCGCGTACACGGTTGTTGAAGTGGTTTTCGGAGTTGGCAGAGAGTATGACAGCTTCCGATCCCGGTCTCTTCAACAACCAAACGTTATTATAGCACCGCGGTCTTTTCAAAATAGTTTATACTTTAAAACCAGAAATAAAATATTCATTTCAAAACCATCTAAATACGATATCATTTCTATTTTAAAACCCAAATCAATATGATATCATTTTCACATCAAATATATCTTTTTCAAAAATCATAGTACTTTCAATGTATATACCCTAAACCCATAGCTTCGAAACAAAATTTTCAATACTTAATAGTTTAATAATAAATTACTTTATAAAGTAAATTAGCTTTTTTTATTTCTCAAATCAATTCCAAATACAGATTTGAATTCCCAAATAAACCATTTAAATTTTCATATATTTCAAAGTTTTAAATATTCCACCTTTTCAAAACCAAATTTTTAATTCCTATATATATGCCAAATTCACGTTACTATTATTTAGTTTTGAAATACTTACTTAATAATTCCAGTATCCTTTAAATAAAACTTTCAAATTCAATAATTTAATATTCCTCAATTTATTAGACTAGATATATTCTTAGATCATCTTAAACCCGAATTTAGTTATAACACCATATTCTTTTAAAATCTAAATTTCAATAAGATCTTGATTAAATAAAATCTCAAATCAATTTCAAAACTATCTTCTCAACTTTAATTTATAAAAATCAATATAAACTCTGTATTAGAATATAATTTAAGTAAACACTAATCCATAATATATTTTAATAAAATCGACTTTATTATTAAATTTACTTCATACTTTAAACAATTTTATACATAGCTTAAAACCAAGAATTTAACTATATATAAAATAACATTTATCAAATATCCAAAATCAATATCTCATAAAACCATACATATATTTCTTTACAAAACCATAGAAAATCATTTCAATATATATATATATATATATATATATATATATATATATATATATATATATATACCGCGGTGTCTGCATAAAATTTTCTATCCTATGGTCAAGTGATACGGATATTTATCATTTCAATCCGTAATTTAAAATAAAAATTACGGTTATATATCATTTCAAACTGCAATCCCGAATGAAATGAAAATGCATAATAACTTGCAGTTTATAACAATATAAAATACAACACCCATTCATCCAATATCATCCATCAACCATTTATCAAAACCATCATCAAATTCAACAATACATCAATATATAACAGGTAATAAATAACAGGCAATTACTGGCAGTTTATTATGCAAAATAAATTAACTAATAATTTAATTGACAGTTATATGCACAATAAATTAACTAATAATTTAACTATTAGTTTATATGCAATAATAAATTTAACTAAAAATTTAACTGGCAGTTTATATGCAAAAATGAATTAAATAACAAGTAAATTAAATGAATGCAATTTAACTGAGATAATGATGAAATATATGCCAAACAGCCATACATAAATTTTTAAACCCATCATAAATCAATTTAACAAACATAAGAAATCTTAGAAGTTGTGAGTGGGTTAAAACACTCACCTTTTGAATTTAAATTGAATCTAAATCCAATTTAAACCCAAAAATGGCACAGTCTCTAAATTCGTCCAAACCTGTGCCAAAATGTTCGGAATTTCAATACGATCCTAACATAAGAAACCGCGCGTGGTTTCGATCTCGTAGGTGAAAGTTATTCGAATTAAAAGATTTGAAATTAAAATAAAATAAAACAGAAATAAAATAACATCACCTTATCCGATCGCTCCAAACTTCGCCGTCCATCACGCGCAAACCGAGAATTCTAACCCTAAAACTCAAATTCAGGCCGCCACCGGTAGTGCTAGGCCATGAGACCACCACCAATCGCCAGCACGAGACTCTCTCTCCAAAACCCATATTTCAATTTCAGAAATCGCTGCCAAAATCAAAAACTCCCAAATCGATTGTTAGGGTTCATGATTCGTGTCCTTTGACCGCGATTTCTGCTCGATTCGTGCACTGTTACGACAAGGTTCCATTCGTTGAGATCTTCGATTCTATAATTTTTCTGAATTTTTTCGTGGAGTTTGGAATTTTTGACTTTGATTTGATTTGGAACTGGATCTAGAATTTATAGAATTTTATCTTCCATTGAGGAAGAGGAGGAATAGAATGAATTTACGTACAGACAAATGAGAATTAGGGAGGCTATGGTTTATAGCAGGATATTTATAGAGAAAGTTGAAATAGAATAAATGGATCGGGTTGAATACGTGCTAACGACAAAGTGGCCCAAAAAGCCCGTTCTGACTCCGGAACGAAATTGGGTCAACCCGTATATCAAAATAGATGTTTTAAAATATTTTAAATGCAATGGAAAATGTTTCAAGTCAAAATTCCATCGTATGAAGAAGTTATGCTAAAAGCAATATTTTCAAATTGATTTCAATTTAATTGATTTCAAGGCATTTCAAGCCCATACGATCAAACGACAAGTCCGATCGATACGAAACTTGAAATCCTACAATAATTCACCGTTACGGATCCGATGAAACTTGTTTTCTCGAAATCCGAGTCAGTGGCCTAAATGACTATTTTTATACCTTTTAATAAAATAATAATTAATTAATTAAACTCATTTTTATTTCAATTTTATAATTTACAATTTTTATCACATTTATATTTCCCAATCATTTACAATATTTTTTAAACAAATCTAATTGTCAATTTAGAGGTGAATAATTTATAAATTTCAATATTAACCTCAATTTCATAAAATTCAAAATTATAAATAAAATTTCCAAAATTTCCATTTAATTAATTAACCCATAATTTTTCCATTCATTATTTTCAAATAGATGGGTTTACCATTGGATTCAAAATTATTACATAAATTATTCTCATATTCCATCTAGATTTCACATAACGTGTTATTTAGCTATTTCAATTTCATTTAATTTCAATTCATCTTATTATCAGAAATTAAATTCCAATATATTGATAAAACTTTATTTCCATTCCTTATAATTCAACAAATTGTCCAATATGAATAATCTTAACATCATTTCTTTTAATTTAAATCATCTATTCATTCATACACCATTAGCAAAACATTATTACCCATTACTACCCTAATTTACTAATATAACCCTTAACTAGATTAATTTCAATTGATTACCCATTTTAATTTATTAGACTCTATTAACGTTAAATTACATTTAAGCTATCACCAACGAACAAGTGTTGAAATTGATTGCATACACCGTTCTCATCCTATAATCAATTGGATGAATTTTCATTGGTTCGTAGTTATTGCATTAATTCTTATAAATATAACATTTAGGTTCCTTTATTCTAATTGATTTCCAATTTTATTATTAAACGAAATAAACAGGTAACTTATACAAGTGTTACCATGCCTTTAATTACACCCATGAATTTCCTATTATCAAGCAACCGTTACAGTTCTTACATACTTATGCTTTTATATAATTACCATTAACTATATCATTATTATTCCATTAACAAATCAGGTATTTACATTCGTTTTTTTTCTTTCATTTCTATCCGTTTATAAGTTTTACATTAATAAATCTATATTTCCAAATATTACCGTACTTAACATTAATGTAAAAATTTATTATTAAATTCCACTTATTTGCAATCAATTCACTTATTTGGTTTCATACTTATAAGTTTTCACTTCCAAACAATATTATAATTACCTTGAGGACGTTGATTTTATTTCATGAATTCATAAATTAATTCGCTAATGCCTTTGTTTTCTTATATTCAATGTGTAGCTATGTAACCGTCTTCATTAATTCCATTGATTTGCATTAACTCCATTCCATAAATCTACATTCAATTACTACCTTAAAATAAGTTTACGTTTCTATTAATTTCCATTCACACTTCCGTTATATAACTTTTGTAACCAAGTTATAACATTTACATTTATTTTCTTATTTTAGTTAATTACCAAATATTCCTATTTACACTCAATTATAACTTTGCAATCTTAACATTCCACAAATTGTCAATTTCCTACTATATACATTAATTACTATTAAATGTTCTCCATAAATTTATTTACTTGGTTTCAAACTTTTTATTCATTAATTACTGCCCTATAAATAAACTTACGTTTCCGTTAAATCTACACTGTTTCCAATTAATTGCAATATAAATTTTAAATGGTAAACTTTAATTTCAATTTCTTCCTCTAATTTCTAACATTCGTTTCCATGTAAATTTATAAGATTTTTATTTCCTTCTAAATTTAACTAAAATCTTATTAAATTTAAATTTAAATCTTCAAAAATTACGGGTCGTTACATGTAATGTTCTAATTTATGTTTATATGGGTAAATAACATGTATTGTATATATTTTTGTTTTAAAACATTTTTGAAAGTGTAATTGACATTTTCCAGTGTCAGTTGTATTTTTTACAATTTCTAATTTCTAGCTTTAATTAATTTAAGGAATTCTTTATTTATTTTTCTATTTTCTCAAGATCTTATTTTATTTTCATTCCAACTTTATTTTGTTCCTCATTTATTTTATTTATTTGATATTTTATTTGTTTTAAAGTGACATAGAAATTTTCTAGGGTTAATGGTATTTTATTTGTAATTTTCATGTCTTGTTTCCAATTTTTAAACATTTTCTCTAATTATTTTTCTATTTTCTTTAAATTTAATTATTTATTTCACTTTGAATATGTTTAAAAAAATTATTTTATTCCAAAATTTTGCTTTAGAACATTTTTAAAATGAAGTAGATATTTTTCCAAAGCCAATGTTGATTTAATTGTAATTTTTGAACCCCGTTTTGAATTTTAAGCAATTTCTTTAATTCTTTTTCCATTTACTTTAAAATTTTATTATTTATTTTTATTTTATATTACTTTTCTTCGGTTTTTAAATTCAAATTACTGATTTTATTTTATTTTAATTTTATTAAGGAAAAGAAAATCTGAAAGGTTTAAAGTGCTTTTAGAAACTTAAGTCTTTTCGTTTCCAAAACTCTTCAGTTTCCCACAACCCCTCAATTACTCTTTTGGACGTGTAAATTTTTGTTTAGCCATGTATTTCTAGTCTTCATTCACGAAAAAAAATTCCACTTCTCATTCATTCACGGCTAGGAGAAAAAATTGGTAATGGCTATCTTCTTTTTCTCCTCATTTTTCATGGTTTTTGCCTTGTTTTCTTGGACTTTTTGCTCGGCCTCCACTCTATTGTCACAGCCATCATCTCCTACAGCTCCTATTTGTCACCATCACCACCTACTCCTTCAGCCTTGACCATGGCCGAGACCCCCATGATGTTAAAATCCACAAAAATCCAACCTAATGCCTTAAAACATGCTAGTTTGAGCATTGTTGCTTCACCACTTCATTTTTCACCACCATCACTGTCCATACCCTTACTCGCCACTCCTGCCCCTGACACGACCCACACTCCACTGGCCTAGCCAAACATCCCATGGCCGAGCCCCTTTGTTCAACCCAAACCAAACTATTTGCCTAAAAACTCTTCACATTCTCACCTTGTAACTCCTCCATGCTTTATGCCTTATGGCCGTGCACTATGGAACCCAAACCGAAGCTAAACCTTGTCCAAACCAGAGCCTAATGCATCCCTAGGCCGTGCAAAATAATCTAGAAAGCAAGACAAAAAGTGTTGCATTCAAATTGTTTTTCATTTCAAAGTTATCTCAATTTAAGGTTGTATTGAATTGTAACCTTATTTTGGTTTTGTTCATCGGTTGTGTACAAGATCAATAAGCTTGAATCTTATCCACTTGATTCTATTGTTGTGTCATCATGCCTTTGGAAATCCGTTTGTGTTATTTGATTTGCTATCTCCAGCACAAAGAGGTGAGTAAATCTCACACGACATTTTATACTTATGCAATTGTGAAGCGACAACAACTGAATATGTAGAATTATATATGATGTTATAACTGCCTATGATTATTTATATATGATGTTAAACCTATTAATTTACATGTCATCTCATCTATTACTGTTATATGTTGTTAATTATTTATTTATATATGTTTATCACACTGCAAGTTCCCTGTAGATTTGGTTCACTATTGGTTGAAATGATACATACTCGAACAGACTTTAGAATACGGAAAAACCGTTAAGGGCTGAAATGATGGTCCTGAACGATTTTTATTTATTTATTTATTTTAACTTGTGATTGCGGGTTTGAAATGATAGAACCCAGATTTTCTTTGTAATCTACGGATTGAAATGATATATATCTGTATCACTTGACCTAGGTTAGAAAACTATACACAGGCCCATGGGTATTTTATAAAGTATTTTGAATATTTTTTAAGTATTTTTAAAAGTGTAAATTTATGAAAATTTGATTTAAATTGGATTTTTAATGTTTAAATAAGAAATTTTGATTTTTTTCTATAAGTTAAAAATGTTGAATAATTAAATGATTTAAATTGAATTTTTGAAATACAACTTAAATCTGGAAATTTGGACTTTGGCTTTTAAAATGACATTTAAGTTATATAAATAAAATTTTAAGTGATTTAAAATGTAAATTTACGATAATGTGATTTAAATAGATTTTAAAGTGTTTTAAATAAAGGATTTATGATTTTTTTTATAAGTGGAAATGTTAAATAAATAAATGGTTAAATTGAATTTTGGAAATATAACTTAAGCTTGTAAATTTGGAATTTTGGTTAAAAATGATATTTAAGTTATATAAATAAAACGGAAATTTAATTATATTTGGGAAAATGGTAATTATGATAATTTGATTTAAATTTGAATTTAAGTGATTTATTAAAGTATTATTGATTTTTTTCTGTGAATTTAAATGGTTAAATAAATGAATGCTTAAATGTGTAATTTTAAAATACAACTTGACTTGGAAATGTGAAATTTGGTTTAATTAAAGGTTTTAGTTAAATGAAGCCAATTGGAAATTTAGTTTAATTTGTGAAATGGAAAAATAAAAAAATGTAAGTGTTAATAAATTGCATATGTGAAGGAAAGGAAATTATACACTTGAATTTGTTAAGTGAAATTATTGAAAAATTTGGATTTTTCTGTAAAGGTCACTTTATAAAATCATAAGTTGAAAGAGTATTTTTAATGAACATTTTTGAATGTTAAAAATGTGATTTTATAATGTTTAAAGGGTTTAAATCGAAGTTTATTATTTGCTGGAAATACACTAAAATCTGGTAAATACTTTTTATAGCATTCAGAAATGCTATGGTTTCTGTAAATGAACTAAAAACTTAATAAAGGCCTATTACCACTACAACAAAAATAACCTATTACAACACGCTTTTTACAACGGGAATTGGCTGCCCGTTGTAATAGAATGCTATTACAATGGTCTTTTCAGGTCCATTGTAATAAATGCTCTATACAACGCCCTTTTTACAATGGGCAATGTCTGCCAGTTGTAAAAGAATGCTATTACAACGGCCCTTCTAGGCCCGTTGTAGTAGATGCCAATTTTGCAACGTTCACAAATGCTCGTTGTAACAAATGCCAATTTTACAACGGCATAAAATACATGTTGTAAGAGGTGCCAATTTTACAATGGTCATAACGCCCGTTGTAATAGATGTCAATTTTACAACGGTCAAAAAATGCCCGTTGTAATAGGTGTCGATATTACAACGGTCGTAAAATGCCCGTTGTAATCAATGCCAATTTTACAACAATCATCAAGTGCCCATTGTGATAAATGTCCGTTGCCAATTTTCGATAATCGATAATTAATAATTACAATGCTTTCTTCAAATTAATATTTATTATTTATTAATATTTAATAATTAATCATTAATAAAATTATATTAATCATAGGTTACTAATTACTAATTATATTATTATATTACTAATTAGTAATAATTAATAAATAAGAAGTAATGATTAATAAGCAATCAGTAATAATAAAGATATTTAATAATTAATAATTGATAATCAATAATTTAGAAGCAATATTTCGTATTAATAATTAATTTTTAATAATTATTAATTTTTACTAAATACTTTCTATTAAATAATCAATAATTAGTAATTAATGAAATATATTAAATAATTAATGAAATATATTAGATAATTAAGAAGTAAAAATCAATAATAATAATTAAGACTAAAATTTAATAATTGCTAATTAATAATTAATTGTAATAATTATTGATTGATACTTAATTTTAATAATTATGATGTAATAATTTTTTTTTTGGCATAGCCGACGGGGTTGAATGGACCCCTACCACTTTATTAATGCACCGAGGAGAAAAAACATACAAAAGAGGTCAGAGCGCACACACACGTATGAGCAACAAAGAAAGTAGCGAGGCAACAAAGTGCACCAATACAAGAAAAAACAAAGAGAAAACAAACAACATGGAAGCAGAACAGGAAGGGATCAGATAAGTTAACACGACCAAATCATTTAATAGTTATATTTATTATTTATTATTTAATAATTAATATTTAATAATTGAAATTGATACTTATATCTATTATTTAATTGTTCAAAACAATTTGAAATTTGAAGTTTTTTGAATTAAATTTAAATATATTTATAAAATTCAAAAACAAAATTTTGAAATTAAGTAAAATTCGAAAGTTAAATCAAAATAATTGATATTCATTTTACTTAAGAAGCTAAACAATAAATCAGAAATAATATTTCATAATCAATTTTTAGTAATTACTCATCAATATTTACTATTAAATGATAATTAATAATTATTAAATAAGAAATACGATTTCATAATTAATTTTCAGTAATCACTCATTACTATTTACTATTAAATAATACTTAAAAATCCATAACTTATAAGTGATATTTAATAATCAAAAATAATATTTATTAATTTGTATTTAATATTTAATTTATATGCTATAGTTTAATTTATAACTAATAAGTAATATCTATTGACCATGCAAGCTATAGTTTAATTTATACGCTAAATATGTTTGTGGCGTAATCAAAATCTAAATAAATTGAATGATATAGAATGTGAATATAACGCACTAATTCATACATATACCAACCCGTTAACATTGTACTGCACCATTTTCCAAACCCAATTTTTGGATCCAAAATTAAATATTTGCCTCCAAACCCAATTTTTCATCTAAACATTTTGGCCATTTCTTTCAAATCTAGGTCAGATCAAACACACACCTCCACTACCATTCCAGCAAAGTCGAACTCCACCGTGAGCTCCCTCCTCTTTCAAATACGTCTCCCTCCCCGATGACACCTCCAGCTCTGTAATGACCCGCAAATCTGTACCCCTTGATTCAACACTATTCTCTATCAATCAACTCAAGATGTATGGAAATACGAACCATTTGGGTTAAAGAAGAAGAGGTAGAAGAAGAAAATAGAAAACAACATCAGAATCTAACCATCGCAGCGGAATAAAATATAATAGGTAATCACAGATCTTTACACCAAAACAAATACTATATCTGTTTATACATACATCATCAGAGTTCCACATCAATAACATACAACTGGATACACCGTGGAATAATAATCAAATACGGAAGTACGTATCGCCATCCAGCTCGTCTCCGGAGCTCCACAGCATCCTTTCCTGTATTCTATAATACTCGGTCTGACCCGAGTATTATAGTTAAATAATGCCGGAGTCAGTCAGGAAAACCAGCATGAGAAATCACACTCAAATTGATTATTGAAGTTTCAAAAACCCTTTGAAAACAAAAGCATCTCGTATGACCGCGCCACAAATAAACATGTCGAGTTTTTACCTTACAGTAGATAAAACGTTTTTTATTAAAATCCTTTGCTATTATAATAGGGTCTATATACAAATACTTAAGATAGCCGAAATTGTTACATTATTAAATTCCAGCTGTTCGCGCGAAAATTAGTCGCAAACATCCGATAGTTGATAATTCACAATCATAGATCTCAGATGAATAACAAATATGGAGATCACTCAGAAAAATTCAAAAGAAAGCAGTAAACAACACATATTTTATAGTGGTTCGACGATCTTGCCTACGTCCACTCTGAACTTGATAACTTTATTGATTCACTTGATGATTTCAATCTATTACAGCAGGTTACATCAGACTATAGCTCTGAAGTTTAAATACAACGGTGATGATAAGATGTAGAATTGAATCCTGCAGAGTCTGGACCTTGAATAGCAAAAAGATCCCTTTTCTGTAGGCTTCAGGGGGCTATTTATAGGCGTAGGAGGCTGATATCGCGCTCAAACTTCGGGAGACTCCTTCTGGCACGTGAGTTGGCCCACGCGACCGATCCTACCAAGTTTTGACTCGATCCGTGATCGATGCGAATCGATTTCGTATCGATCAAGAAATGGTCCAATTGAGATGAAATTTGGAAAGAACATTCTTTACCTTGTACGTAAGCTCTTGTGAAAATTTCATAGCATTTGGACTTGTGGATCTCGAGTTATGATCGATATAAGATGGAGTTTTTCGTTCGGCTGTTCGCTTCGAATCGATCATTTCGAATCGATCCTTTCGAATCGATATTTGCACGTGTTTTCATGATGACGTGGCATGCATTCCTCAGATCGGTCCACCATTCACTCCGAGTTGACCGCGTCTTTGCTTAACCTTCGCCTTGCTCGCATCGATGTCATTGCCCTGTTCAAATCAATCAATATCATGTTTTTCGTTTTGATATGTAGAATGCCTTGTTTGTACCAATAGAGATGGACACGAACTAGGATCAATATCAGAAGCCTGATCGATACGAACAAGAGGGATTGATTGATGCGAAATGGGCTACGATCGATCGATGCGAAGCACACTATCAGCTGATGGTTACGAAGACGAACGACGAAATGATGAATTTGAATGGATGGATTCGAACAGTGGCTCATCGATGGATACAAAACTGATCGATTCGAACCACAGTATGATGATGGATACGAATCTGGTGGATTCGAAATATGGCTCGTTGATGGATACGAACACGAGGTTATATCCTTCAACTTGCATCGATCATAACTTGAGCATACGAGCTCCGATTAACCTGAAATTTGAAACGCTGGCTTTTATGGCTTTGCTTGTCATGTCTTGTCAATTGTGGCCCGATCCAGACTCGAACAAAACTCGTCAACATCCATTGCGAAATAATGTATAACCAATCTTTGAGACGAACTATCTTTAGTTTTGCAGTCAATTTTTTGGTGTCACGGCCTTGCCAAAAGGCGGGATACACTTGCCCCCTAAAACATGCCTTGCGATAGGAAGGTGTGCTTTGTAATGTCATAAGATGGATGTTCATATTCTATGGATAACCTGTAAAGAACTTGATAGTTTCATATGACCTCGAATGACGATCGTTCGGGATCGTATGCCATTTGAGGTGAAATGGGACCGTTCGCGGTCGAATGCCGTTCGTGGCAAATGGTGACAATTCGCGGTAGGGGTGCCGTACGAGGCAAGCTGAGATCGTTCGCTATCGGGTACCGTTCGAGGCGAATTGTGACTGAGGTCAGGTGCCGTTCGAGGCGAATTGTGACCGTTCGAGGTCGGTGCCGTTCGGGGCGAATTGTGACCGTTCGAGATCGTGTGCCGTTCGAGGCTAATTGTGACCATTCGAGGTCGGGTGCCGTTCGAGGCGAATGAGTGTGTCCGGGGGGGGGGGGGGGACTTAGTATTATCGATACCAGGTCCACGCTCGAGCGAGTTCCTGAATCGTTTGTCAGGACGATTTATTGCCATCTCAGAGCATGCCTAAGGACCGTTCGTGACCCCGTACATATGTAAGTAGCTTAGCCATTTTAGAATTATCAAAACCAAATATCCATTCAACCGATGAGTTTTAAAACAGAAATGTCTGACAAAATCAAATCCAAACATGAAAAACACAAAGAACAAAAGCAAAACAGTGGCGTCAGAGTGCAAACACCTACATCGATGTGGTTTATAGTTGTATCAGAGCATGCCTGAGGATCGTTCGCGGTCCTGTACATGTGTGAACAACTTAGTTGTGTCGATGTGGAGTTTTCCACTCGTTCGTCATTATCTCAATCAATTGATAATAAGCTGATGTCTCGATCCTGAGTCGTCTTCAGTTGGTGCAGGTGATGGCCGTTCTTGTTCCACCGTTGCGGCCCTCCTTCTCACATACTGCAATAGCAAACCATTCCTGATGTGCCCCTCGACTTCGTCTTTTAAGTGTCTGCACTCATTTGTGCTGTGACCATTCAACTCATGGAATGAACAATACTTGTCTGACCTTCTCTCGTTGTTAGTCGGATCTCTCCTCGTTGGCTTTCGATAAGGGACCTGTCCCTTAGTGTTCTGGTAGATCCGTTCCAAAATCTCGTTTAACTCTGAGTAGGTGGTGAATCTTGGTTCCTTTCACGGTCGCATTGATATGTTATCGTTATCCTCAGTCTTTCATTTTCCCTTGCTAGTTTCTGCACTTTTATCAGGGGGATTTCCACCTTTGACCGCATAAACATCAATTCCTTCTCCTTCCTCTCTTTCAGCATTTGCATCCTCCAACCGTAAAAATCCTTCAGCTTCATGATAAAATTCCCCTAGATCCATAGGGGGATCTCTTGTCAGCGAATTCTTGAATTCTGTGCCGTCAGCTATGCCCGACACAGCTGCCATCAAGACCATGGAAGGGTCCGGTCGATCCACCGATGCTGCAGCTGCATTGAATCGCGTCAAAAAGCTTCGCAAAGATTCCCCATCTCTTTGTTTCAGTTCTACCAAACTCATCACATTCTTGGGTCTCGAAATGTGGACCCTGAATTGCCTCATAAACCTTTCAGTCAAATCATTTCATGTCCTGATAGATCCACTCTCCAGTTGTCTAAACCATAACGCCGCAATATCTGCTAGGTAAAATGGAAAGCACCGGGCCATGACCGCCTCTGATACCCCAGCACTTCCATATGCCGCATATACTTTGTCAGATGAAGTGTAGGGTCTGTCCTTCCATTATACATATCCAATGATAGTAGCTTAAAATCTGGTGGGTTCCTAGCTCGTCTGGTTGCAGTGGTAAAAGGGCTCTTATTCACATCCTCCAAGTCTTTGTTAACCAATCTGCCTCTCATAGCCTGCCTGACTATCTCTGCCAAATCTGTCATTGTATCCGAGCTGTAGTCCTCGTCCATTGCCATCGATTTGCCCCCCGAGTTCACGAGGGAGTTCTGGAATCTGCTCTCCTTGCTGAGCTTCTGTTCCTCTGCCAATGCCACGATGTTCCAATCCACCTGATGCTTTTCTTGGTACTGGTTCAGCCTGCTCTAGATGAGTGCCCCCTAGCTCTAGTGCCGCCTCAGATGGTCCTGCTTCGTTTTGAACTCCAAATGCTCCTTGATTCCGCGCTCCAAGTTATCCAATCTGTTGAAACAAATTCTGGATCATCTCTTCTTGCCTTCTCATCATTGCCTCCATCTCATCCCTGGTGATGAAGATCGATGCCTGATTTGCGCCTGAAGAAGCCTCTTGACTCCCTTCATGCTGACTCCTATCAGGCCTTTGTCTTCTACTTGATTGTCTCGTCATGACTCTTCTAATCTCAATCTCTAAACTTTCTGATTCAACTCTCAAATGATAGAACTCCTGAATTAGCCTTCTCTGTGAAAGTACCAAAATGTTCGTGCCAAAATTGGTCACAAACACCCGATAGTTGATAATTCACAATCACAGATTTCAGATGAATAACAAATATGGAGATTACTCAGAAAAATTCAAAAGAAAGCAGTAAACAACACAGATTTTATAGTGGTTCGGCGATCTTACCAACGTCCACTCTGAACTTGATAACTTTATTTATTCACTTGATGATTTCAATCTATTACAGCAGGTTACAGCAGATTACGGCTTTGAAGTTTGAATACAACGGTGATGGTGAGATGTAGAATTGAATCCTACAGAGTCTGGACCTTGAATAGCAAAAAGATCCCTTTTCTGTAGGCTTCAGGAGTCTATTTATAGGCGTAGGAGGCTGATATCGCGCTCAAACTTCGGGAGATTCCTTCTGGCATGTGAGCGGGCCCACACGACCGATCCACCAAGTTTCGACTCGATCCGTGATCGATGCGAATCGATTTCGTATCGATCAAGAAATGGTCCAATGGAGCTGAAAATTGGCAGGAACATTCTTTACCTTGTACGTAAGCTCCTGTGAAAATTTCATAGCATTTGGACTTGTGGATCTCGAGTTATGATCGATACAAGATGGAGTTTTTCGTTCGGCTGTTCGCTTCAAATCGATCACTTCGAATTGATCCTTTCGAATCGATATTTGCACGTGTTTTCGTGATGATGTGGCACACATTCCTCAGATCGGTCCACCATTCACTCCGAGTTGACCTCGTCTTTGCTTAACCTTCGCCTTGCTCGCATCAATGTCGTTGCCCTGTTCGAATCAATCAACATCATGTTTTTCGTTTCGATCTGTAGAATGCCTTGTTCGTACCAATAGAGATGGACATGAACTAGGATCAATATCAGAAGCCTGATCGATACGAACAAAAGGGATTGATCGATGCGAAATGGGCTATGACCGATCGATGCGAAGCACACTATCAGCTGATGCTTACGAAGACGAACGGTGCGAAATGATGAATTTGAATGGATGGATTCGAATAGTGGCTCATCGATGGATACGAAACTGATCGATGCGAACCGCAGTATGATGATGGATACGAATCTGGTGGATTTGAAATATGGCTCATTGACGGATACGAACACGAACACGAACATGAGGTTATTTCCTTCAACTTGCATCGATCATAACTTGAGCATACGAGCTTCGATTAACCTGAAATTTGAAATGCTGGCTCTTATGGCTTTGCTTGTCATGTCTTGTCAATTGTGGCCCAATCCGGACTCGAACAAAATTCGTCGACATCCATGGCGAAACAATGTATAACCAATCTTTGAGACGAACTATCTTTAGTTTCCAATTAATTTTTTGGTGTCACAGCCTTGCCAAAAGGTGTGACAGCCCGCAAATCCGTACCCCTTGAATCAACACTATTCTACCTCTATTAACTCAAGTGGCATAGAATTACGAACCATTAGTGTTAAAGAAGGAGAGATAGAAGAAGAAGAAACTAAACAATACCAGAATCTCACAGTCGCAGCGAAATAAAATATAATAGTAAACATAGAACTTTACAAAAAATGAAATCTATCACTGTTTTATACATCATATCATCAGAGTATCTCATACAAACCACATTTACCAGTCAGACAAATCCATACAATCACAGCAGCGGAATATATATATAGGTACAGATAATACGTCTCGGACTCCAGCTCCTCTCCTGCTCCATAGCATCCTGTCATGAACATATAATACTCGGTCTGACCCGAGCATTATAATGAAATAACACCCGAGTCAGTCTGGAATACCAGCTGATAATAATGCACCCAAATTGATTATTAAAGTTCCAAAAATCCCTTTTGAAACAAAAGCATCTTGTAAGACCATGCCACAAATAAACATGTCGGGTTTTTATCTTATGATAGCTAAAACACTTTTTATCGAAATCCTCTGATATTATAATAGGGTCTATATACAAATACTTATAAAATAGCCGAAATTGTTACATTCATTAAATTCCAGCTACTAGCCACAAAAGTGGGTAATACAAACAAAACTCGTAAAAGGCTTGTAGGGAGAATGGATTTCCAACAATGACTAGGCACTGGGGTACCACCTGTCACAGTACGAGGCCTAGATCACCGTACCGAGGACCACTCCCGATCCCCTGCAACACAAGGCCGGACCCATCCCTTACTGGACAGTTCCGAATAAGATCACCCCGCGGTTGGGATCAGCAACCGCCCACTAAGCCGAAATAAAAAGGGACATCTAGACTGGGATGACCTTACTCTCCGGTGGGGGCTACCCACGAAGCCTTGCTGCATATCCCCTGATTTTCAGTCATTCCCATTTGATGAGGCTTGAGGCTAAGCGTTACCTTTTTAGAACATATCCCTTAGAATGCCCATCGTCCACCTGACGATGTTTCGCAAGCATTCATCCACGGGTTCGAACGGAACCGAAGGCACTAGTCCTACTACATCCATTTTGGAAATATCCTCAAGATTAGTAGCGACTAGCCCTTGCACTTCACTGCTCCATCTTCGACTCCGGACACGTTTTTCGCACGAAACGTACAAACCGGATCGAAGTGGTTTTCGAGAAATAAATCTCGATCCCGGTCTCTTCGAAACGATCAACGCATTTGTCCAATATTGATAGTCGGTGATTTATCTATCAATTTATATTCACAAACATCCATCACACAATAAATAATTTTCCACATTATTTATTTGCCTCTAATATCTTTACGAGATATATTTCCAAATTTTCAAAGCTCAATTGAAAACAATTTCCCAAAATTTTTCCTTTATAAGGTAAATCCTTTATCATTAATCCCCATTGGAAATAACCAAGTTCAAAACATTTAGATTTAAAACAGTTAAACATTTTATTTTGAAATATACTTTGAATTATATAAATTACGTCTAGTTATGTACTCAAAATATAATTTCAAATATTTAAAGTAAAACTATTTATTAATAAGGGTTTGGATAACAAAATTTAAAAGTATTGGTTTTAAAGGATAAATACTAATTTCCAAATTACTTAAATCATCCGTTCTTTAAATAAATCCATTTATAAAATATAATTACTAATAAACCTCTTAAATAAGCATACTATAGCTAAATTTATTACTTATTTTTAAAAGAGAATTTCTTAAGAACACTTCCTTAAAACAATTTTAACTTAACTTTTCAAACCCGATCTAAATCACGAACTCGGTTTTTCCCAAGAAAACATTTCCATTGAAACAACCCAAAGAATCTTCCATATAGATCCCGCCCAATCTATCCCAACCCAAATTTACGTTAGTTATCATAAATTTATTTCCAAGCTTAAAATAAACTCCTTTTGAAGTTTAAACTTCCTTTTCCATTCCCGGAAATTCCATTTTCATGGTATAGGTTTTAAACATTTTAAATAAAACATTTGAGAATTTATTACTGGAAAATATTACTTCTGAATTTCTTAACTAAATTCCAAGGGTGAAAAATGCATTTCAAAAATATTGATTTACATTTATAATTATTAATTTATATTTAGAAGCTTCGTTGAAAACATATTTTACTTTTCTGGCAAACTCTATTCATTATCAACATAACCCATCAATATTTTAACACTTTATACCTTCTTATAAAATTTCTCACCCAAATCTATACTTTGCATTTATCAACTAATAATTTTCCCGCTTTCTTTAAAATTCCCATTTACAAATTTCATTCTTCATCCGAACCAAATTCAAATTTTATTCCTTTAAATTCTTTATATAACAATTTCTTTCATTTCTTAAATCCCAATTTAATCCATTTATGATTAAAATTCTGGATTTATATTTATTTCAACAATATCACAGTACAATTTAATTCCAGATTTATAAATCACAACATACAAACAATTTGCATTATCAATTCTAAAAATAATCACTATATTGTGAGGAATCCAGTTGGATCCCTCCAACCTGTTTTCCCTGCATCCACAAATATTAGCACATCACATATATAAATACCAATCCAGACTAATAACAACCATTATATTCAACCAATCACACTGATATTTATTTTAACCAGCTAACATTCCAAATGTGAGTGAGATTAACTCACCTTGGGTTTCGGCGAGCGTTCGAAATTTAAATTAAACCGAACGACGTTCGATTTAACCCAAATTTCTACTTGCCCGGAATGACTCCGGATCTGCACCATCTCGTAGTATTCTTTTCTGCGATCCCGGCGCCGTGAATTTTATCGAAATCTGATATCGTACGGACAAGATATTAATTTTTAAAGTTCAAACTATAATTATATACATAATTATCCTTTCTTTAATTATTAATTACCAACCAAAAAAAATCAGGCCACTCATCCCACAAGGAGCAATCACGGCCGCAAAACAAAAACCCCATCTCCTTCGTTCGCCTCCGCACGCAACACAGATAACACGACCAAAACCACCTTCGATAAATCCCAAAACGCGACCACCCACGCTCCATATGAGTTCGATCAGAACGTGTCATTTGGTAGCTCGTCGCGCCCTTATCCCATGGCCAGAAGCAGGACGAACTCGGTCATCTTCCCCGTCGAGAAATCAAGCTTGAACCGAAACCCTAGTTCGCCACCTCGGGAACAATCCAAGACCCTAGAACGAAAACCCACCATCAGATCTCTAGAGCTTGTCGAGCTCTTCGACTCTGCAGTAGGAAGAATTTGAAATAGAAGTGTGGATAAGGAGAGATCGAGAGGGGAAGACGGACGCGTTTCAGCCATTAAACGAAAAAGAACGGCGGCGGCTCGTTTTTGAAGCTAGGGTTTTGATAAATAATGAATATATATTATAGTTTTATATTATTTAATTAATATAATTCTCGATTTAACAGTTTATGCAAACGAACTCCAAACTACGCGTTCCGACAGGCAACCCTGGGGTTTTTCCGCGTTCCGGACACAATGGAATAGGTTTCGTAAGCTAATTTGATCGTATGTGCGAGTTACAGAATTAAACGATCAATTTTAAATTAAACCAATTAAAACGATTTCGATGCGTTTTAAGCTGCCACGGTCAAACGCCAACTCTGATTGCTACGAAAATTGAAATCCGATAATAACTAACTATTACGGATCCAATGGAACTAGTTTCGTCGAATTCCGAGACTGTGCCCCGGAAGGCTATTTTAACTCGTCTATTAAATCGATCGATTTTCACAATCGTCGAAATCACTTAGAATTTTACTTTTAAAATTTTAGTACCTTAATAATAAATCATATAAAATTTATAATCACATTAAAAATCATTCTGGCTCATTTCGGACCCGAAATCTGATTAAATTGTATTTTTATAATATTAAATCCATTATTAAATTAGTATAAAATTCCAAATAGTAACTTATTAACTTTTAAATTCATCTGAAAATCCAATAACACTTTTAATGATTAAACTTAAAATAAATTCTAGAACTCATTTCCATATCTGTTTACCTCCAAATGCACAATTTATCCCGATTCAATATTTAATTATTATTATTTAAATTCCAATTGGATTACCATATTTGAATTATACGTAATTTATTAATTCCACCCAATTCTTTTTATTTTAAGACTAATTCAAAATCTACATTGAACATTTAAAATGAATTAAATGTTCAAAATTCAATGCCCAAAATTCCGGGATGTTACAAAAGGCGGGATAACATCAGCTACTAGCCACAGAGTGAGTAATACAAACAAAACTCGTAAAAGGCGCGTATTGAGAATGAATTTCCAACTAATGACTAGGCACTGGGGTACCACCTGTCACGGTACCTGGTCTAGATCAGTATACCGAGGATCACTCTCGCCCCGCTGCAACACAAGACCGGGACTACCCCTTACCGGATAATTCCGAGTAAGATCACCCTACAGTTGTGATCAGCAACAGCACCACTAAGCCGAAATAAAAAGGGACATCTAAACAGGGATGACCTCACCCTGAAGTGGGTTCTACCCACCTAGCCTTGATGCATAACCCCTGATTTTCAGTCATTCCCGGTTGATGAGGCTTGAGGCTAAGAGTTACCTTTTAGATCGTTCCGCTTAGAATGCCCATTGTCCACCTGACGATGTTCCAAAAGCATTCGTCCATACAAGTCCGTCTCGGGTTCGAACGGAATCGAAGGCACTAATCCTACTACATCCATTTTGGAATCACCTCAGGATTAGTAGCGACTAGCCCTTGCACTTCACTGCTCCATCTTTGACTCCAAACTCGTTTTTCCATGAAAACATACAAACTAGATCGAAGTGGTTTTCGAGAAATTAATCCTGATCCCGGTCTCTTCGAAACGATCAACGCATTGGCCGATATTGATAGTCGGTTATTTAACTATCAATTAACATTCACAACATCCATCAACAATAAATAATTTCCCAAATTATTTATTTATCTCACACTATCTTCGCAAGATATATTTCCACTTTTCAAACCGTTTTGAAAACAGTTTCAAACTATCTTCTTTTACGGAATAAATTTTCCCAAATATTTCTATTTCCACTGAAATCACCAAGCATAAAACTTTAGGATTTTAAAATAATTTAAAAACGCTTTAGTGTAAAATATGCTTTAAAACATTTAAATTGAAAATTACTTCAATACTTTATTAAAAATATATACTTTAGGAATATTTAAAATGAGGTGACTTTATAAATATAAAACTAGATTTTTTACTTTAAAACAAAATAGTAAGTCACCTTTAAATAATTAATACGATAATAGATTTGAAAAATACTTACTTTAAAATTTAAACATTTAGAAATAATAAATTTTCTAAAACATGCTTTTTAAACAACATTAAAACTTTTATCTTGTTTAAAAATTTACTTTGAAAACGTACTTGGCTATCTAGGGAAATATACTTCTCTTCACATCCTTTAAAAATAAATCACTATTTATTTTTAAACAAATTTCCCGTTCCTTTAATAAATTCCTACCTTGAATTTATTCTTCCCAAATATCCACTGATATATTTTACTTTACTTTTATAAACCCAGTTTATACATTACATAGTCACATTCTCTTTTAAATTTCCAATTTCAAACACTTGAATCAATTTTCAAATTGATTTCCAATTTATTCCATTTGAAATAACTTCCTTCTTTATATATTTCAATAAATTTAAAACTTGGATTTTAAAATAAATTCTTTATTCCTTTAAATAATGTCACTTAAGGTTTAAAATTCATTATTTCTCTGTTTATCCAGAATCCCCTTTCCATACTCGAAATTTATTTATTAGAATTTTAAAATCAGTTTATTCAAATTTCCTATAATTATTTTACTTACAAATTCACTCCTTTATTTTCTTTTCAAAAATCCAATCCTATATATTTAGATAACCCAGTGTACCGAAATATTCAAGCAAACTATAGCATTCAATATTCCAATGTAATTCATCACAGAATATCAAATAATCATAATAGAGAATGTTAAATAGCCTAAATAAACGTTGAGGAATCCAGTTGGATCCCTCCAACCTATTTCCCTGCATCCACAGATGTTAGCACAATATAAATACCAATTCCACTTCGAGATGGAATATCGCGGTATATGGGATTTATATAATATCATCCGCTACTATGCGGCGTATATGGCTCATCCCCATATAATGCGGGAAATCAATCATTCCAAGATATATTATATACTATAATATAGTACATCAAATCAATTCGACCATTCAACCAATTATTTAAATTTAATCATTTAAATTAAAATTAAAATTCAGCTGAGTGAGATTAACTCACCTTTGATTCATTTTTTTGCAGTCCGACCCAATCCAGCTTGATTCTCCAAGATTTTTGACCTTATACAACATTTACACGGTTTACTAATATCCAAACGAATCGAATAGTCAATTACCATTATATACGTTTATTTTTTTAAATTCTTTTTGGAACCACATAGATGTAAAATAGTCTAAAACTCTTCAAAAAAAAATTCCTAAAATTCCTATGATTTCCAAAATCTTATATTTATACACATATATTTATTGCTTGCCAATACATGTATTTATTAAATCTAATGAAAATAAAATTTCTTCCTAATTTATATATTTACATTTTAAACTAAATAGAATTGCCTATAAATAAATAAAAAGTCTGTATACATATATTTCCTATCTGCCTACCTTAACTTTGAACCATGTATGAATATATTTTTTATAGAACAGGATTGTTTCACCTTATTGAAAAATAAATTGATGAGTTATATATATACCTATTAAATTAAAACCCGAATTATTTCTATAGTATGTGTTAAATTTTAAGTTGAACCATACACCTTACTAGAAAAGGAACTCAGGCTATGAATTTGTAAACCAACTCTTGTATTGGTTGTATCAGCCATGCATGCTTTTTATGCTTGTTACAAACAAACTCTTTCGGACTATCAACTTTTGTGAACAAGATGAAATGTCATCACCATTCACGTTGCCTAAATTCCCTTGACCACTCCCATTATACTCAAACACTAGGAAAATAAAGACCCTGAATCCATGCCCATTCCCTTTGCTATTTGAAGTCAATGCTGTCGCCATTCTTATGCCTTATTATGACTTTCAACTCAATCACAAATCCTAGTAAATTCAATTCAAAATTGATTCTTGCATCGCAACCTATGGCATCAGCGATGGCGGAGAGGATGTTCTATAGGCCAAAGCAATGGTGCGCTTTGATATGAGGAGAAAGTCACGATGAAGTTGGAGAAGCGACACATGTGCTGAGGCGCTGCCGAGAAGCAAGTCACGATGAAGATAGAGAAGTGGCATATGTTGATTTGGGATTTAGGTATTTGGGATCGATGAAAGTAGAGAAGCAAGTCGTGATGAAGGTGAATGATCGGCTTTAAAACAAGAAGCAATTAGGGATTTGAGATTTCTAAATTGAGAAGCAAGCCACGATTTGGGAATTAGGGTTCTAATGAAACTTAAACGGGTTGGAAGTGAACTAAGATTAGAAGGGACTCTAAAATTTTAGAATGGCGCCTATTTTTCTTTTCTTCTCTTTTTCATGTTCGATTTCGGTATGAAGACTAGAGAGGGAGACGAAGATGTAATATAAATTGGGGATGGCTTCTTGAGTACGAGTGTCCAATTATAAAAATATATTTGACTAGTCGACTTCCAATTTTTATTATATTATAAAACTTCCAAAATGTCTCATTATACATATCTTGAAATTTTGAACCCCAACGGAGGCATGCTGCTAGGCATTTATAATGTTATACGCCTTTTCCGGACGCATTGGAAAAGGTTTCGAGTCCTAATTCGATCGTATGGAGAAGATAGCCTTTTGGACCCAGTTGTTATATTAAATTTCGATAAAATTTCAGAGTGTTTATCTAACGTACGGTCAAACGATCACTCCAAACACTATGAAAATTAAAATCCGATAATAATACAATATTACGGATCCAATTGCACTGGTTTCGCCGAATTCCGAGACTGTGCCGCGGAAGGCTATTTTTAAATATCAATTTAAACTATATTTTTTTTTAAACTGAACAAAACACTTCCAAATTAAATTTTAACTCCTTTACTATCTCCAGTTGTATCAATATAAACTTTACAAGCCTTCAAATTATTTTTAATAGGCTTAAAACTCTAGATTCAACATTTTACCCAACTTCAACTTATTTAATTTAATAATTAAATTACCGAATAAATGGTGGTATTTGAATTCAAGTTAGAAAAAAATTAACTTTTAAATATTTAAAATCAATTAAATATGCCGTTTCCAAATGCTCAAAAATTCCGGGTCGTCACAAGCTCCCCCCACAGCACCTCCACTTACTAAGAATGGGCTGAGAACTTCAGCTCTAACCTCGTCCACGTCAACAGTGCTAGCAATTACTTGCGATGCCAATTTTTTTTCCATAAATTTAATTAACCTCATCGACGTCGATTAGTTCACCCCTTATCGCTGTCTTAGCTTTTCCAGGTCTAATTAATTGGTATGTGTTATCAATTACTGTTGATAATTATTACAATTCTCTCAATTATCAATCACATGCAGATATATATAGGGACGAAATCTAAGGTTGCAAGTTTGTTGTTGGCATTAATAGCAGTTTGGTTGCTCTATTTCATTTGTATGGATGAAAAAATTTCATAATTTAAGAGTATTTCCTATGCATCCGAAGTTCATATACATTAAAAGTAGTTTGTTGCTCTGTTTTATTTGTACTGGCATTGATTGGTATATGTTTTGGTTGCTTTATTTTACTTGCAGATATACTCGGCTCGTAACAGAAATATTCTCAATTGCACTATACATCTGAAGTTCAAACAGATGTGTGTTACCGTGCCTACAATTCATTAAAAAGACATCAATTTTTTCAGTAACTATGGTAAACGGGCAAGTCACCCTTGGCTACCAAAGGTAAGCTCTAACAGTTTAAGAAAGTGACTCAAAATGATAAAAACTCTTAATGATTTAACTCACAAAAAATCCCTTGGATATGCCATATTTTAAGTATGTTGATGTAAATTACATTCAAAGAATTTCATTTCAGTTGTCCAATAAAGCAAATTTCAAAGTGACATTAGAATTTATGCATAGTATTGTCTTTCTACCTATTACATGATTAGGGAAGAAAGAGCTATTAGAGATTTGCAATCAGCGATGCAAGAGACGAGGCCCGGTAGTTTAGCTGAAGGGGCTTATCTATATATTGTTCATTTATCTGATTCAAGAATTTCACTCGATTTTATCAAGGTATGTATTCCTAATCTCACGTTTATTACATTATGTGCCATGAATTAAGCATTTTGGCACATATTTCATGCCATTTCACTTCAGTCATTAGACATATCACAATCTTATGTTTACCCTTTATTATGTCAGTAACCATTGAATTTTTGCCTATTTTCAACAATTAGTTTAAAAATCTGATAAATGTAGAATGCAAAAGGTAGCGAGGCTAGTGTGAGCATTGAAACTTGTTCGCATTATTTGGTTTTTTCTGCTGAAGAAATCAAAGAAGGGGACACCCGATTTAAGTGTTCTCCACCTATACGTGAGGAAGCTAATAGACAACGGTTGTGGGAAGCTTTAATGGTATTATATTTTCATGTTCTTATATAAAATTAATTTTGTTTGTTTGATCTATTGAAACATTATACATAATGGACTGCTATTGTTTTTTAGGATGGGCATATCGACATGTTGAGTCCTAACCATTCACCGACAGTACCAGAACTAAAAATTTTCAAGGAAGGTGACTTTTTGAAAGCATGGGGTGGAATATCATCTTTGCAGGTGAACTCTTCACTTTTGGTCATTTAACTATACGTCAAATAATGTTTACACTGTTTGATATGCTTTCATCTGAATTTAATCATTGATTGAAGCTTTTGCAAGTGGTATGTTGGATAAATTGATTGATTAAGTCAAATATTTGATCGAATTGTTTAATGAGAAAAATAATTACAAAATATTATGAAATGAACTCATTTTATTGGTAATATGTTTACTGAACCACATTCTGAAAATTATTCGAAGTTTCATAATGAAACCTAGTCATATTCATCTGCAGTGTGTTCTTCCTATAACTTGGACGTATGGGAAGAAATATGGAATGACATTCAATCGGTTTGTAAAATGGTGGAGCGAGAAGCCGTCTAAGCTTGCGGGCCAACAAAATATAAAGGTAAATTATGTTCATGGTTGCTGCTATAGCATTTGCGCTAATGATTTGAATAAAAGCAAACTATGTTAAGGGAAATTAAACTTTCATATACCAAATGAATTGTTTCAAAACATAATATCATATATAAGAAGATTGATAATAGCCCCTTATCCAAATCAGCTGTGACAGTAATAATCACTTAATCTCTTTCTACATAACAATGATACAAATTTATCCACGTAATTTACATTATCTTTGTATGTATTGCAGGACATAGCAGAAGCAAAGGAATTTTTGAAGAAAAAAGGTGTTATGTGGGTTTTGATTAACTAAAATATTATAGTTCAAGGTTTGCTTCAATGTCGTTTGGTCTAAATTTTAAATCTTTTGTTATTATTTGTATGTACTACGTGTTATATTAGTTTAGGGTTGTATTCGATGTTTTGTAACTATATAAAATTTTATGAACGATGCGAATAGATAAATCTTTTTGTTATTTTGAAATATGAATTTCTTTTGCTATTTTTAATAAATATGATTAAATATGGTTGTCACTAGTATAATAATTTTGTTTCAATTCAAATTAGTTTAAATTTACACGTGCATTGTAGTAGTTTTAGTTATTTTCTTATTTAAATTTTTTTAACAACTGGCAAAAACAGTTGCAAAAGACTCTTTTGCAACGAGAAATTGTAAAAGGATTAATTGCAACGGGCATAAACAGTTGTAAAAGACCCTTTTGCAACGGGCAAAAACCGTTGTCAAAGACTCCTATTGTAATGGGCAGTAACCGTTGTAAAATTCATCCACTCTATTACAACATTGCATAATACAACGGGCCTAGGCCCATTGCGAAACCCCTATTACAACAGGCATTGCCCGTTGTAAAAGGAGTATTTTGTTGTAGTGTACAGCAGTTCTGTAAATGCTATAGTGGTCTGCTGTCTTTGCTAAAATTAATAAAAACCTTTAATTTGAAATCTTAGCTATTACAGCATTTCAGGAAATGCTATCTTTGCTGTTTTAAACTAAAAATTCAACTAAAATGAGATTTAACAGCAGTTTTAAATGCCGTCTTTGCTGAATTAAAATGTTTTCAAGTATACGGCTTTTTTTAAATGCTGCATAAGGTTGAAATTTCAATGTTTATGGTTTTTAACTAAGTAAATGAGCTCAGAATGGTTTGAAACTTTAGGAATTGAATACTTAATTTGAAAGTATAATAACTCCACATTTAAACTATAAATCATTTTAAAAGGTGATTTGAAAGGATAATAAATGAATGTTATCTTGAATTTAGAAGGTATTCAAAGTTGAATATTTGGATTTGAACTTATATAATGATTTGGAAATGAAGTTATGAAAGATATGATATTTTGATATTAAAATGATCTGAAAATAAAGTTCTGAAAGATATGATATTTTGATATTAAAATGATTTGGAAATGAAGCTTTGAAAGGATATGATATTTTAATGTATTAAAATGATTTGAAAGGAAGTTTTGAAAGGATATGATAATTTAATATATTGAAATGGTTAGAAATGACTTGATATTTATTTTGATAAATATTTGAATTTGAAAGATATGGTATGCTGATATATTGAAATGGTTTGGAAATGATTTAATCTTTATTTTGATTAAGATTTGGATTGAAATGATATTTTATTTTGAAGTATAAAATATTATTTTTAAGTTATGACCACGGGTTATAATAATGGCTGGTTGGCGAAGAGATCGGGATCGGATATGGGCATACTCTCTGTCGATACCGGAAAGCACTTTGACAACCGTATACGCGGTGGAGATTTCAGAATGAAGTAGGATGGTGGCAACGTTCTTGAGGTATGTTACGTGGACCAAATTCCCGTGTATTGGCATAAGGTGGCTACAACAGGAGCAATCTCGGGCCAAAAGGGGTAGGCCCTCTGGTCGGACACATTTCTTCGATACCATTCTATTGCTTTTGTGATTGTTTGGGCACCCCTCCGATTTTGAAAATGTGTTCCAAGGTGGGCGTATATGGCTGCTGCGTTACCACCAGCCCGTGTGCGTAATTGATATATCTACCCTGGCTTGCCTTGTGTGCCGTGTCACCTACCCTATAGAGCCTTTACTACGAGTTTGGTTTTCTTCCGTAGCCCATGTGTATCTTCTCGTAGTCTCCCGATCAGGAGATATGCAGATATTGGATGGACTACTGGGACTATTACGTGTTAAGGTGGAAAATGTAAAGCCTTAATGCTATTTAAAAAGTAAGTTTATTTTATTATTAGACATTATTATAATAATGCAATATTGCTACATAGTAAACAGTTTGATAGATCCTTAGAGGATGGACGGTCCCAAGCATCCTTTAAGTTACTTGTACCTTTACTGCAGTTCACTTGAGTTGGTTTACATTGTATAAGTATGTATGTCCTGACATGAGTGTTTGTATTATTTATGCTCGAGTCAGCCTGAGTATTCACAGATTGAGATTCCACTTTTCTCGAGATTTGGAATCGCTGGAGATTATCTGCTTGTCTAGTTTTATCTATTCCACTTCCAGTTATCCTGTTGATCCCAGTATTGTATTCATTTTGTACTTGGTCATCATCTTGAGACTTCTTTTGTACTTTATTTCTTCTGTTGTATTTTATGTAACTCTGATATATTTACATAGTAGCTTCATGAACTACTATTTCTTTTACTTCCGCTGCACTATTATCACTCTGTGTTTATGATCTTTGATTTTTTATTTACTGTATATTCTGAGATTTGCCAAATTTTATTTACAATGCGGTATTTTAAGCAATTCAAGTCCGACATGTGCGGATGCGAATAGGTGAAAATACTGGGTTGTTACAGTTACTCGGGCATGTTGGTCTGAAATGGTAGTTGTCATGTGACTTTGTAATCTTTTTTTTACTGATTATGATGTTGCATGTGTTTTAGACATTGTTTGTATTTTTTTCTAGTAGTTTGTTGGTTATATATATACTAATTAGCTATGCATATTTTATTGTTTGTCATGATATATGTTAATTAGCTATGCACTTACAATTATTCTGTTCGGTTTGAAGTTGAACGGATCGAAGCAAACAAATTGCTAATAAATATTATATTAGCTAGGCGATGCGAAGATGTCGCTAAAATTTCAGTGACGCCATAGCGACGGCAGTCTTGAATAAAAATTAGGGTCGTCACTATAGTGTCACTAAACTTTTAGTGATGCCATGGTGAACAATATTCAAATAAAGGGCAAGCATCGCAATGGCGTCGCTAAATTTTAACGATAGAGATGCCCATTTTCTAATAAGCAATAGGCGTCGCAAAAATTTAACGATGCCATAGTAATGCCAACCTATTTAGCGATGCTCTCTTTTTCAATCGCACATTTAGCATCGCTATGACGTCACTAAAAAATACACGATGCCAAATGCACGACAAAAAACTGCAGATTTGTAGTAGTGTGTTATATATGTCTTATTTGGAGGTTGAAGGGCTGTTGTAATAAAAAATCACTCCAAAGTATCGATGGCTACCGACCGCTACTGACAGTTTTCGACGACTAGCGCACCAAACCGATCTACCCCGTGACCTTCCACGTGTACACGATGGGTCGTCGAAAGCCGTCGACATGGTCGTTGCTAGTGGTCGAAAGTGAACCAACGAAGCCATCGAAAAAATTATCGAAGTACTATTCTTCGACGTCTGATATTTCGATGCCTTTTTCCGTCGGCTATCGATGGCCGCAACGGTTTAAAGCTGTCGGAATTTCTGTTGTTTCTTGTAGTGACTTTTGAAAGTTTATCATATATTAAGCAATGTTTATGATTATAATTCTTTTTGGCTTTTTTAGCTTGAAAGTTTAATATTAGCAAAATTATTACTTCATGTTGTTGTAAATGACTTGTAACCAAGAAGTTTCAATATCTACTAAAATAAGTCAGAATGTTTATATAAACATTAATGAAGTTAGAATTAGTAACAAAATATATATTTATTATTATCAAAATCTTAATGTAGAAAAATTGTAATGCATAATGCATTAGTAAATTTAATATCATCTGCCAATGACAGTTTATCGGTATACCAATGAACATTCTATCAACGGTAACGGTAAAGTATTGGCAGTCATTTTTGACTCATTAATAATATCGTTACTGTAACGGCTTCTACTACCGGCAACGTTTACCATTAACATAAAAGTTTTAGTTTTAATTACAAAACTCATGGCCCATGTGAAAGGTCATGAGGATTACCCATTCGTGGCCCTTGTGGTGCAGACAAGATGTACATATTTGTATCTCTTATTTTGAAGGCAGGGACATGTGCATTACCCATTCGTGGTCCAACTGCATTAAGTATGAAAAATAAAATCAATTTCGGTAGTTCGTTTATTCACTGCAATGGAGAGCTTGAAATGCCGCAGTTGCATGTGCATAGTAAGAACTTCCTTTATTAAAGATAAAGATAGCGTGTAGTAAAAATTTCTTAGCATAATAGATGGTGATCTGAAATAAAACACGTTAGTCAGCCATGGTTCTGTTAAATTAATCAAGAAATGTAACCGTCCCAGTTGCAATAATTTTTAACATGCGACATGCGTGATAACTCTTAGTCTTATGATTCCAAGGACATACATTGTCGGTCATCTTTTATATCAGATATTTTTTGTATAGCCATCAGTAAAACCCTATATAAACCAACATCAGCTCATTGATTTTGTGCAAATTACAATAGCTTTTAAAACAAACTTAAAACACATGTTTGGCTTTGTTTCTGGTCATTGTAGCAGTAGCTTTCCAGGCCAATGCATCAAGAAAAATAAGCAACTTAATCTCAATATCTGAGAAGCACGAGGCATGGATGTCTCAGTATTGATGAGTTTATGCTAAGGGCAGTGCCGGTGGCGTTGGTAGCATAATTAAGCACTAAATGATTCTGTGTAATCCATGTTCTTTTTGGATATGGTAAGGCAATGCTCCTTCTCTGCGTTGGTAGCATAAACTCGTCCACACTGAAACATCCATGCCTCGTGCTTCTCAGATATTGAGTTTAAGTTGCTTATTTTTCTTGATTCATTGCCCTGGAAAGCCAATGCTACAATGGCCAGAAACAAAGCCAAATACGTGGTTTTGATTTTTTTAAAAGCCATTTTAATTTTTATAAGGTCAACAACTTACTCATATTGTTTGCCTATGATCTTGGCAGTGTATAATTTGACACCATGGAAGTGTATGAGAAAACCATTCATTTTCTTAAACATGACTATTCCCAGGTCCAAAAGATCCATGAAAAAATGTGGATATTTTTCCACGACCTTTGATTGACGAGTTATTGGATTCATGGTGTGGTGTAATAGCTTATGATGTGCGTAGAAAAAAGAAAATTTTCTTTTAAGAGCTTCATTTACCACTATTGACTTTCCAGCTTATGGAATGTTCTCTGCTTGGAGTACACATGATAGATTAACATGTCCTTATTGTATAGAGCAAACAAAATCCTTTGCTCTTGTGAAGGGGAGTAAACCTTCGTGGTTTGTTTGTTGCCGATGTTTTCTACCATTGGACCATCCATTTAGGAAACAAAAAGACAAGTTCAAGAATAATATAATTGAATTAGATAGTGCTCCCATCCAATGTTTTGGCAATGAGTTAAAAAATGTTGTGTCACAATTGTCTTATATTGCACCTTGGTTTAAATCGAGAAATAATAAAATAGCAAGCTTCGGTGGAAAGAACAATTGGCTTCGTAGAAGTATATGTTGGGATCTTTTGTACTGGGAGAATAATTTGATTCGTTGCGTTATAGACGTAATGCATGTGGAGAAACTTTTTTGATAATATATTTGATACTATAATGGATACCGGTAAAACAAGAGAAATTTAAAAGCTAGAATTTATCTTGAAAAGTATTGTAGTAGAACGCGATGGATGAGCTTGGTTAAACATCACAATGGTTGCTACTACAAGCCGAAAGCTCCTAACTGCCTTACAAAAGACAATCAAAATGATGTTTGTAAGTGGGTTAAATCAGTCAAATTTCCAGATGGATATGCTTCTAACAAAAAGAAGATGTGTTAATGAGCCTGAACAAAAATAAGTGGGTTCAAGAGCAATGACTGTCATGTGTTTATGCAAAAACTTCTTCCTACCACGTTCCAACCATTTGTACCAAAAAATATATGCGAAACTTTGATGGACTTAAACAACTTTTTCATGAACTTTGTGCAAAACAAATAAATATGGAAAATATGATACTTCTAAATAAAAATATCATTGATATTTCTTGTAAACTTGAGAAGATGTTTCCACCTAGTTTTTTTTTAATTCTATGGAACATTTAGTTGTTCATCTACCATATGAGGCTACGCTACGTGGTCTGGTTGGATATCATTGGATGTATCCATTTGAACGGTATGTTCTTACTGTAATGTTTGAATCTTTCTTCATGATTTGTTATTGATATTCCAACCACTTCTTAAATACGATGGAGGCGTATATTTTATTTAAAATAAATAGAAGGTAATAAAGCACATGTTGAGGGATCCATTGCTGAAGCATATGTCATTGATGAGATTCCAAACTTCACATCATGTTATTTTGGTCCAAATATTATAAAATTTTGGAATTAACCTCCAAGAAATGATGACCAAGGAGAAGTTTATATTCAACAGACGTTTGTCTATATGTTCCCATTCACGAAAAGTATTATCTAATGCATTTGTTCGACTTAATCTATCTCAATTTGAACATCATGTCATCCATAAGTATGTGCTTTTCAAATGCACCGAAGTAGAAGAATATGTGAAGTTCACATTTTATAATTTATAGCAAAGTAGTTGAGGCAACTACTACCTAATTTAACTTTATTTTTGTTGCTTACAATGAATGCAAAATGAATTAATAAGTCAATACCCTATGGAAACTGAAAGTTTTATAGTTATGAAGCTTGAATCTGTACTTCTTGATTGGTTGAATAATAGTGTAAGTATTCTCATTACAATGTAGTTTGTAACTAAATAAATGAAATGAATACTATTAATGAGTCTTTTTTGTAAATAGATTCCATTTCAACCGAGTGGTATTGGACATCAGTTATATTTACTTGCACAAAAACCAGAATATATAGTAGAGTGCTACAACGGTTATTATGTAAATGGTTTTAAATTTCATATTTATGGAAAAAAACAAGGCAACGATGAATATCAGTGTTTGTGTGAAAGGGAGTTGTTACAATGATTTGGAAAAAAATTATTATGGGTTGTTAAAAGAATCACAAAGTTTAGATAGTTTGGGGTGAGAAATGAATTATTTGTATTTAATTATAAGTACTTTGACACGGTGAGTAGAAATGAAATGAATGTACACCATGCAAATGGACCAATAGAATTGAACAAAAATTCTCGACTACAAACTAGTGATAAATTTGTATTTGCCCAACTATGCCAATAAATGTATTTATTGTCCATGCCTGGTAATGACCTAATTGAATGGGTAATGGCAATTAAAACTGCAGCCAGAAGTCGATTCGCAAGTGAGTTGTTGAGCGCTAAATTAATGGAGGATGGTGTAGACGTCGATCAAGTAGACGAGATGTATCAACCTTCTATTCACTATCGATGATATCTCGGATTAACCATTTATAGTGGAAGATTTTGATGTAGTTGATGAAGAAAAGTTGGAAAATGTAATGTAGACAAATAATGTTTGTTATTCTAGGTTAGATGATGATGAAAATGCATATGATGCTGAGGTGGACTATAATGGGGATGTTGACCTTAACGACGAGGAAGAAAATGATGATGGTTATCAAGATAAAAATATTAATGATAAGGACACTAAAGACGAATTTGCATTATAAATAGCTAGAAAATATTTTGTGTTGAATAAAGTTTATGCAAGTACATTAGTTTACATTAACTTTGATGTTTTTTAGTGTATATATCAAATTTTTTTGTTATCGACTTAATGCATTTTCTAAAATTGAGTCCATAATTCTAATTGTAGAAGCATAATCTACATCGCATACAACAAACTTTTGTTTTTGAGTTTCCAAAGTGCATTGCAATAAATCCTAGATCATAATTGCATTTTTTTGAGCATATGAATTTGACTTATTAGTGGACAAATAACCTGACATATTTAGTATGCTTATGTAAATAAAAAAATAGTAATGAAAAGACATGAATGGCTTTTAGAACGAGTTGCAATATATTACTGATCTATTGAGAATGAAAGCAAGAACAAAGAGATAATAATCAACCATAGAAACAAATTCGATCAATATTAATAATCATAATCTTTATGGATTGATTCTATTTAAAAGCCTATATTATAATGTTAATAACAAGTCTTGAGTGGTATGATGGAAAGCCTATATTAACAGCACAACAAGCCTTAAGTGGTATAATAGAAAGTTGCCCATCTAGTAGCAATATAAGTCAGCAGCTAAAATGGTTATTCTTATGACTTTCAAGAAACAATCAAATTAACAAAGAGTGCATCCGGTAAAGCAAAGTTTTAACCTTATCCAGGAAAATTAACATCTAGCTAAAGATACATTCTTCTGAAAAATTAAATGATATCACATTTTGCAAACTATTTTTGATTCAAACTTCACATGTGCTATGTAGTTTCTTGGTAATTTTTAGGCAATTTCCCGCCTTAACCTGTTTTTGGGTATTACCATGTTAGTATATGTGCTGCCAAGCTTCTTTCATTTAATAATGCATTGCTACATCTGGTAACTTTAGGCTACATCATGCGATGTTTCAAAATTAATTTTGATAGGGCTATATGCAACATAAAATATTCACTCTTGATTTCATTTGAGTTAGATATGCTTATCTCCCTTAGCAAGAAGATTATTTTAATTTTTCTGATATGATGCTATTGTTATATATGTGATCTTCCAACGAATAATATGGTATAATTAACCTTTCTATAGGATGCTATTGTTATATATGGGATCTTCTAATGAATAATATGGTGAATTCATACGTAAGAAATGTTTGGTTTTCTTACCTGCCATTCCACTGTGATATAATTCAAAGCATAATCAAGATGGCTCGTTATATTTTTAATTTTGGATGCTTATGCCGAGTCACTTCTCTATAGTGAAATTTGTAAAATGCTATTTCCCTTTCCTTAGTTAAATTTGAAAAATCCTTAAATTTGAAGATCTGTATAACAAGCCTGATCAAATCTCGTTACCTCAACTTACTCATCACCGACACCGACTCATTTCAGTGGATCATTTTTTCGTGGCTGTGCATATAATATAGTTACATATGTGAAAATGTTCCTCCTGATCGAACTCATCAATGGCGGGAGATCTGTTCCTTCTACGCGACTCTTTAGACTGGGATCTACCGTGGGATCGGGTATTGTGAGTGGATTCCTCCATGCTCCTTAAGCGTGTCATGAGTTGGTACACCAAAGTTTCTTGTTGGGCAACAAAGCGGTCAGTTATCTCATTCACAACCCTATCTAAGTCTTCTCGGGTGACAACTGAGTCTAGGAGCAGGGAGCAAGCAGTTGGGTTTTCGATGGGGTTGAGTGTATTTGCGGTAACCATATTTTTACCCTTGTCAGCACTTCGCTTTGAGGGAGCCATATTCTAATCATGCGCTAAGGCCTTGAGTTCAACTCTCAGTGAAAGCACCAAAAATGTTTGCTCAAAAGTTGGACAAACACCTCAAAATCTGATTTCTTCCTTTTCCTTTTTCTTTTCTAGTTAGATTTCATCTAATTTGATTGACGTGGGGTTTTTATGTTCCAGCATGTATGGAATGAATTGTAGGAAATGTAGAGACAGTTCACAAGTGCAGAGTTTGGAAAGTGGATAAGGAAAATAAATAACACAGAGTTTTTATAGTGGTTCGGCTCGAATGTTCCTACATCCACTTTCAATCTTATTATTCTATATTTGATTTGATTACAAGTACAAGATATATGCAAAAAGAGTAAAACTTCAAGCCGAAGTGGTGGATTTTCAACAGAGTTTTCTCTCTTTTTTCTCTCAAAATATGTCCCCATTGTTGTTGAGAAGCTCTGGTATTTATAGAGTGGAGTTGTGAAGTGTGGAGGTGGAGATATAGCTTTCTGAATCTGGCTCGGTGTTTTGGGTAGGAAAGTCTAGTTCGGCATTTAGTCTGGGAGATTCTCATTCGTTGATCCAAACAATTGGTCTGGAGCTTGATATGTCGAGCCAGACCAAACATTTGGTCCAGCATTTTGGAGAGTGTCGGACCAAATATCTGGTTCAGTATCTCGTATAGTGCCGGATCAAATATCTGGTCTAGTACTCCGAAGAGAGCCAAACCCAATATCTGGTCTGGCATGCCAGACCAAATGTTTGATCTGGCATTTTAGTGAATGCCAGATCAAGTATTTTGCCCGACGGTTCTGCCTTCTTCATCATATCTCAAATCTACTTCTTTATTTCCCTCTGTCCGCTTGCTTTAAGAAACCGAGCCAACATTTGCCCCCCAAAGTATGTCGTGTAGTCACACAACATGCTTTATTTGGTTCAACACTAAGTCTCTACAACCGGTCGAAAACTCTAGACCATTCGTCTTCCCTTTCTTATTCCCTTTAAATACTGCTCCCCTCTGTAGGATCGATTTCACCCTATAGAAGGAGGTGAATAGGGTGATACTATCAATTATAAAAATTATTGCGGAAATTTGTATAAAATAATTTCAACACAGATATATCAGAATTATAACAGTACAGATAATAGCAGAATAATAAATGCAAGAATGATACAGAATTTACCCAGCTTCGGCAAAACCCTGCCTACGTGCTACCCCCAAGGTTTCTACTAGAAATTAAGCAGTCATACGCTTACACATGTAAACTCACGACACCCGCTATCGACTAGCCTTAACTCTACGTGCAAAATCCTGCCACAACTCAGCCACTAAGTTGCGAATTCTCAAACTACACCATGTAGTTTGTCCCCTAGTCACACGACTAGAAATTACAATGGTTTAAAAAAGGAAAATACAATAAAAACAAAATAACCCAGAACCCTAATTTAAAATAAAGTAAAGCCTTTAAAATAAAACAAGGCCGGCCCACAAAATAAACAAGTGATAAAATTAATTCCTTTTTCTTTCTATTATACGGCCGACTTTGCCCTATGAAAAAATGGCTCGTTCATTTATTCTTATTCGTTCCAAATTAGGGCTTTGTGAATTTTGGAGCGCCGATTGCTGGTAGTTCCTCAAATGGCTTCAAAGCTTCTTCAATTTAGCTTGCGGTCGCTTCCAATTAGTTGAGTTTAATTATTGAGAGAATTGGTATGTCTGTTCTTTTTGATTTATAATATACTCGACTTTGATTCGAGTTTTATGATTTATTCTTCTTTGTTTAGCTCGAACTCGAATGACTTTTGCCGATGATGTTTTAGGGCTTATATGGGAATCAAATTCCTTACTTTTCGTTCATATATTTCATACGAATTCGTTTGATAATTTTTGGCTTACCGTTCGATTTTGCATTGATGATTATGATGATTTCTAACATTTTCAATTCGTATAGTTGTTTACTTGATTAACATGGTGTTGATTTCTTACGTGGCTACCACGGCTTCGAATTTCGACTTGTTCAACTTCGGCCTTGTCACTACTTTTGTTTTCTGGCACTTTGTTGACTTCGGTCATGGTAATTTTATGTTGATGTTTGCTTCCGGCATTTAAATCTGACTTGTTCAAATTCATGATTATCATGACTTGAATCTGCATGCTATGTTTGCATATTGAGTTGTTGGGCCACTGTGTACATGTCTTCACTGTGTGTTTGAGTCTGGTTTCTGGACATCTATATGCTACATGTTTGCATAGTATTGTAGTCACATGTGGAAGCTGCTTGTTTTGCTGCCTGGTCTATTGGCACTGTTCACTGGTCCTAGTTTGAGTCCCTACTGCATGTATTTGTGTTTCCAGTCATCATGCAGTTGCATTGAGTTGGTTTGCCTTTGTTTCCAGTCTTTGTTGTACATGATTGCATCTTGAATCTGGTCTGGCCTTGATTTCTTTGTAGTCTCTGGTATCATTCTTTGAGATAGTTTGCATTTCAGTTGCATTATTGGTCTTGTAAAATTTCTTTGTACACGTTGCATTGTATCTTGCTTTATCATGTCTGCATATGGACTTGTGCATGCTTTAGTGCCGCCGTGCCTTCATGAGTCTGGTTCCATTGCTTTGTTGTATTGAGTTGGATGTATTATTCAAGCATGTAGATGGTCTTGTGTGACATCCCGGAAAATTGGGGCAATATCAATTTAATAATCTGCATTAAAAATTAAATTAATTTGATAATAATTGTTAATAATATTTGAATTGATTTAATAATCTTCTTTTAAATAAGTATTTAACTGATAATTTATCTTTTGAGAACTAATTTAATCGTTTTCTATTTACAATATATATCTATATATTTGTTTATATTATAAATAGATAAGCTCTGTTTTAAATTAATAAATAAAGTTATGTTTTCTAATTCTACTATTTTTGATAATTTGGAAATTTAATATTGAATAAATAATAATATGATTTTAAAAATACTCAAGATAAATTTAATTTGTTTAAAAATAAATTCTAGCCTAGGTTTAAATTTAAATAAAAAGATTGTTTTGTTCTTTTTAATTTAGCTTTATTAAATAAGTCATTTATATTTTGAAGAGATTGTTTCTTTTGTAAATCATTTTAAGTTAATAATGAGTTCTATTTAAACAATATTAACAATATAATATCTTTACAATGGATTTGAAATAAATAGGAATTGTTATTTTAAACATATGTTGATATATATACACATATTTTGGGAAGCTATGATTTGAAATATAAAATAAAACCCTTCAAGTATTTAAGTTAAAAAAAATCTTATAAAATATTCAAAACATAAGCATAAACAAAACAAAATAAAATAAAATAGCTATGGATAAAAATCATACTCTATAAACTTCTTTATATATGTATATGAGATAAATACAAACCAGGTTTGTATATGTGTAGCCTGTAGGTTTTAAATGGCAAAGTGAGTTAACAAAGCAAAGTAAAAATAAAGGGCAGGTAACCTGTTAATAAGACTCAGGCAAGAAAAGGAAATAAAATGCAAAGCAAAGTTAAGAAACAAAATAAAAGAAAATTACATATGCAGGCAAAAGGAAAACAAAATTTCAGGCTAGAAAAAGTAAAATATTGTGTGTAGCCTGTAGAACTTGGAAATGCAAAGTAAAGTAAGTATAAACAAAGTAAAAGCATATTTGGCATAAGTAAAAACATAACTAATAGGTCTGTAGCCTGTAGATAAAGATGCAAAGGCAAGAAAAAAAATAGTAGCATTTAAATAACCAAGACTAAAAGTGTACCAGGCAAAGGAAATATTTTTGTAGCTGTAGTTTAGGTATGCAAGCAAGTACATAAACAAAAGTAAAATAAAGCATAGGGTACTTATGCATTTAATGCCTCTATCTCTAAGCAACAAACAAGTCAGTTCAAATTGTTTTTAATAATCATCTCAGCCTCCAAATCTCTGATCAAAGATAAAGTAAAAAGAAAAATGTACCAGGCTAGATGTCAAAACCCAGAAACACCCCCCTGTAAAGCTCTTTCTATATTTAACTTCCCATCTCTGTTCGTTTTCATCATAGCAAGCTTTTTTTTTATTTACAACTGAAACAAGTACTTAGCATTTAATGCTTCCATACCTAGCAGCAAACTAGCCAATTCGAATGTCATAAAAAAAAGATAAGTGTACCTGCCAATTTGTTTAACCCATACCCTCTTTACAAAACACTTCTATATTTGTATATCTGCCCATTTCATTTGTCTAAGATAGCAAGTCAGAGAAGAAAATATTAGCAAGTTTTTTTTTCTTCTTTTTTTTTTTTTCAAAAACTGAAACAACTTCATCTAAACAAACTTAAGTAACATTGCAACTCAACAAGGCAAGAAGATTTAGGATCAAAAGCAAAGCATTTCTCAGTTTTAAAGGTTCAAAACTGCTTTTCAAACTAGCTATGCTCTGTCCCTCTTCTCTAATCAAGGTGAGTAACTTCATTTATAAACCTGAGTATCTGGTAGTTTACTTAAGCATGAAATTTGTTTACATACTGTTGAATGCTTGTGTGTTTTGCAATGATGTCCGTGCATTAAAAACCTGTGAGACATCCTGTTTTTTTATCTCAAGTTCATACTTTACTTCAAAAATCGTTCCTGATTTATCTGGTTGTTGTTAGGACTTAGCATCTAAACAACATTTGTTTGTTTGATTATAAAGTTAAGTTTAAAAATTTTATTTAGTTAAGATAACTTTAACCTTTCTCTGCAAATCAAAATCTATCAGGAAGGTTTGAATTTTTGTGAAAAAATGCAAATGCGTTAATTTAATGACGCAGCGGATAATAACAAAACGATATAGATCGATGAAAGTAGCAAACGGTGGATTGAAGATTCTGAAATGCCCAAATTCGTTGATCACAAAGATACCGAATTCTAGCTATCTTCGACACGTTGATCGCACACGATACCGTGAAAGAAGATCTACAATTCTTCAAACGTTGATCAAGCGCACTTGATACCGTGAATTGGCTTCAACGATCGTTGATTCGAGCGCACTCGAATAACCGAAAGTGGAGATAGGAGATCACACTCAACTACCAATTTAGATGAAAGCACACAGCAATCAAACAAAGTTTTTATTCAACAATCAACCGCTCTTCAAATATTACAACACACCCCTATTTATAGCCTTTCGCCCAGCCCCTTAAGTCGTACACGACTTACGACTCATCCTTGGGTCGGCAGCGACTCATCAGCAGTGACTCACTATAGACGACATACGACTCATCGATATTACAATATCACGACTCACGACTTAACATTCAACGACTCAAAGAAAAAAAAACAAATTACAACACAACATCACGACTTACGACTTACAAAATCACAACATATTACATCACTTAGGTCGTAGACGACCTAACTACATACGACATAAGGAACAAACGGTTGACGACTTAAGAGACATCTTCAGACAGCACCTTCATGCGACTTAAACATGGACGACTTAAGACTTCAACGACTTAACATGAGTCGTAACTCGTCGGCAGCTTGAAGGAACGGTAACTTCCCACGACTCAGCTAAGTCGTAACCCGCTTCCGACTTAAGGCCTTCAACCATTGGAACTTCTTCCTGCTTTTTGTTAAGTCGTGGACGACTTATAGCCATGCCGTTAGATCGTGTGTGACTCATCAAACCCGAACGACTTAAGCTTCCATTAAGTCGTAACTCTTTTCCATCTGATCTGTTAGGTCGTAGCTCTTTTCCCCGAGCTTTGTTAAGTCGCAGCTCCCCCTTACGTGACCCCTTCGGTCGTGCACGACCTATAGCCTTTTTCTTAAGTCGTGTGCTACTTATCCCTTAGAGAATTATGGGTTGCGTATTTTCATCTCTGGCCTGAGCTGCATCATTTAGTAATTCAGGAACATGAACTGAACCCTTATACTAAGCAACGATTTTAGGAAGCAAGATTTCATTTTCTAGTTGAGGATTGGAAGTGAAATTCTGGTTTGCACTATTTTGGAGTTTTTGGGAATCTCTGATGATCTATGAGACTAGAAGTGGTCGGGTTGTGCAAAGAGGTGCAGGAGCCTGCCGAGGTGATGGGAAAAATAGTCGGAGGTGGTCACGACCACGGTGGCGACAGCGGCAAGCGATTGAAGTTTCTAAACCTAGTTTTTTTGCCGTGGTTGTGTTTGGTCTCGTTCGATGACCAGAGACGATCGAGCGTTATGGGCTTTTGGGAATTCATAGAGGGATGGTAGGAGAAGCCATAGTCTGTGGTGGTGGTTCTCTGGTGGTCGGAGGAGTAGGGGCGAAGCGTTGACAGGTTCGAGAGGGGGAAGAGCTGTGTGTTCCAAGTTTTGTTTAGGCTACTCGATTTTGATTCGAGATGCTGCAGTGGGTTTGGATGATCGTGATGTTGTCTTGAGTTGATCGGTGAGGGGTTGCAGTTCTGGTGGATGGCCGGAGGTGGCCAAAGCCACGGTGCACGTGCACCGTGTCGTTGAAGTGCAGTGGAAGTTCTGTTGAACTTAGTGTGTGCAGAGGGTTCTTTTTCTTCCTGATTGTAATTTGGGTTTTGAAGCAGATTCAAATGAAATTGTATACCAGATTAAACAAAGTGCATATCCAGTTGAAATGTGAATTCAAATTTATCTTTTTGAATTCAAAACTGAAATGAGATAAAAGTTTTAGAATATTTAAATATGGATTTTCAGGTTTTCAAACCTGATAGTTTTCAGATTTTAAATTTAATTTAAAATTTGAAACCAGAATTTTGACAGTGGTTCAAATTTAAAGTTTAAAGTATAAATTCAAATGAACTTTTGAATCCAAGGTTTCAAATGAATTTGGTTTTAAATCAAGAATTAAAATCAAGTATTTTTTAAAAGCAAGTTAAAACCAAAGTTTTTAAATCAAAGTTAAATTTTTGGATTCAAGTTCTTCTTTGAATTCAAATCTGAAATTTTAAATCAGTTTTTAAATATGAATGTTTTAAAACAAGTTTAAATTAAATAATTAATGTATTTTAAAAGATTAATTTTAAAATAAAAAATTAAGTAATCTAGTTTAAACTTTTCTTACATAAGTTTCATATATAAGTAATGAATGTTCTTCACATTATTTAAAAGTTTTATAAATTGAATTTAAATTTGGTAATGTTTAAATTGGTTAATCATTTTGGATCTTAAATTCAAAATGGAATTTGAATTAAATTTAAAATGTAATGTTTAAATACACTTTAATATTAATGAAATCATTAATAGAAATGAATTACCTTATAGATATTTAAGGTAATAAAATAATTTAATTAATAAGATAATTAAAGAATGATTTATTTAATTAATAATTTAGATTAATTTATAATTAGAAACAATTGATAATGTTTAAATATAAGATAATTTCTTAAGAAAGTAATTAAGGAAATGTCATTAGTTAATGACTAACTAAGAATTATCAAGTAACTAATTAATGTGATTAAATTTAATAATCAATTAGATTAATTAATTAAGATAATCATTTGTAAATTGTGAAGTAATTACTTAATGGAAGTAATTAAGAGATTAATTACTTACTGTGGTTAATTTTGATAAAATGATTAATTTAAGTTGATTAATTTAAGAAAATCATTTGACAAATTGATAAGTGTAATTACTTAGTGTATTCAATGGAGCATAATTACTTAGGGAAGTAATTAATATTAATTACTGAATGTAATTAATGAAAGATGATGTATGAATGAAGTAATTTGAATAATTACCTTTGTAATTAATTAAGGTATTGATTAATGGAGATAATTATTATGGGATAATTAATTTATTAATATGAGTAATTAAGGGTATTTAATTACTGGTTGATATTAATCAAGGATGATTAATAATTATGTTTAACTAAAGAGTAATCACTTAATGTAATTAAATAAAGTAAATAATTTAAATCTGAATTAGAGATCATTAATTTATATAAAATTGATTAATTAAGGAATAATCAATAATGTGGTGATTAATTTATGTAATTAATTAAGAATAAATGTAATTAATTAATTAATAAAGTAATTAAATGTTAATTACTATAAATAATTTTGGATAATTATTTTATCAATTGATGACTAATTACTCATTATAATTATAAGATGATTAATCAAGGGTATCTAATCAAGATGAATATCTAGAGATTAATTAATTAACTAATTTGATTTATAATTAATTAATGGTTGTATAAGCAGGATTTATAGATAAAGAATTAATTTAATTTACTTTAAATTAATTAGAGATAGAAGTAGTTAATTTAATTCATTTTAAATTAATTATAGATTGTGGTTTATAAATCATTGCTTATGAATGATATTGATATTTCATTTGATGATTGTGAATTCAGATATGACATGAATAGTATCTATGTGATATGGATGCTTGGTTTAAATATGATAATATTTAATTATCTGTTTGGATGATAATATTGATTAACTGTTTTTGATGATGATGTGATTATCTACAGTGATATTGTGAATTATCTATCTGTGTGTATATTGATTATATTGAATTAAACTGTTAAGACTAAATAGACAACTTGGCCTTAAAAGACACGTTTTGGATTTCGATGACACCGGGATCGGGTTTGCTACATTACATCGTGATAGGGGGTTCTCGCTTTGCGTTAGGTGGCGAACGGGAGACTCTTACCCCTACATGCACCCGGGGGTAGTATAAGGCCTTGCGGGGTTGGTTGCGAGTCGAGAGGCTGGCCGTAAAAGCAAACCCGAGGTATCACTGTGAGCCAAGGTGGGTCTGGGATGGTTACAAAGCCTACCGGTCGCCACTGCCCCGGGTCGTCACAGTTGGTATCAGAGCGCTAGGTTGAGCGAATACCTAGGCTCTTGAGTGATTTCTTCCTTGAGAGAGCGTATTTGTAATTTTGAGATATATATATATATATATATATATATATATATATATATATATATATATATATATATATTCCTACCTATTGTTGGGTCACCTGTTCAGGTTTTCCAATGAGCTATAAAGGTAGATTGGGTAGTGGTGTGCGTAACACGACTATCGATGGTTGGAGTTTGAATGATTGAGGTTGGAAGTGTATTTGTCGAGACTGTAGACCTAATACCGTCTCGAGTGAGCTTTGGGTGGTGTAAGGATTTCATTAATCTCTGAAGGAATCTTTTAAGGTTCGGAGTTCATTTTTGAAGTGTAGTTTGGATGAGCTAGAGTTTAGATCTGTCGGTTGGACAGAAGCAAGTCATGATATTTTGATACATCAAGGTGTAGTAGCTGTGTGATGAGACACAGTGACTATGGATGTCTCCAAAGATGTTTCTTTGGAACAAGTAAGGAAGAGTATCTGCTTCGGTGTTGTGATTGTGTTCAGCTGGGAGTTTCTGTTCGGTTTGAAGTCCGAGATTCTCGAAGAGCTTGGGATTAGGAAGTCTTCTGGCTTAGCAGTTTTTCTTGGGGTAACTTCAGAAGCAGTAGAGTAGATCCATTTCTTCGATGGATTGGCCACATAAGCATAAGCTATTCTGTTTGGTAAAGAGAGAGCAGTATTTTTGGAATTAGGCTAGATCGATCGCAAAAGTGACTTGCGATAGTTTGATGTTCTCTTGGTGTTTCAGAGATATTTTTCTGGATGTCTTCAGGAAGTCAAGATTTGGTCAACATCTGGAAATTGAGTTTGGTGAAGCAGCTCAGGTTTTGGAGGAACTTCTGAGTTTTATTTTTGGATATGTGAACTTTATTTTTGGAATGTGTTGTCCAATCTGTGCTTGAGTTCATCATCAGCATTTTCATCTGTTCAATCAGAGTTGCGCAGTGGAAGCATGGTGGCAGCTGTTTTAGTTTGGAAGCAGTGGGATGTTGCAATATTTGGATTAGAGAGTTCTACAGGAAATTTTTCAGGATCTGAGGCCAGATTGGAATGCACCTGTTTTATCTTTTCCGGATGAGAGAGGTGAGATCAGCCTTCTGATTTGAAATAGAGTTTGTGTTCTGGGTTTGGTCGATCTTGGAAAGATCATTTTGTTAGATTTTTTTTGGTCCAGTTTATTTCTAGGAGCATCAGCAAGAGTTAAGCTGATCAGGAAAGATGTAGGCAGCATAGGATCGTCCGAAGAGTTTTGTGGATAAGAGTCGGAGGAGTTTGGATTCCGAAGTCGGAGATTTGATTTTAGATAAGTGTTTGGTCTTCAGGATTGAATTGTCAGTTTGGATAACTAGAATTCGTTGTGTTTCGCGTATCTCTGAGGGAGTACATGTAAGATTTATCTTTGGTTGTAGAACCAGCAGTTCAGGGAGTTTTAGTTGTTGATTCAGACTTGTCTGTAGTCTGATATCCCGTCTTGTTTTGTAGATCTAGATGAGTAGAAGTTCTGTAGCTTAGTAGTATTGTTTATTTGGGATCTGTAGAGCGAGTATCCCGGTGTTTATACTTGGGGAAACTCGAGAATATTCTATCCAGAATCTTGTCTGGATAGTTAGATTTGTTTATTTGGATGAATTGGTTGCTATGTTTGTTAGCATATGATTAATATATGCTTGTGTTTTAAAATAAATATTTAATTAGATTATTAAATTACCTTTGTTTTAAATTTCGGGGACGAAATTCTTTTAAGGGGGAAGGAATGTGACATCTTGGAAAATTGGGGCAATATCAATTTAATAATCTGCATTAAAAATTAAATTAATTTGATAATAATTGTTAATAATATTTGAATTGATTTAATAATCTTCTTTTAAATAAGTATTTAACTGATAATTTATCTTTTGAGAACTAATTTAATTGTTTTCTATTTACAATATATATCTATATATTTGTTTATATTATAAATAGATAAGCTCTGTTTTAAATTAATAAATAAAGTTATGTTTTCTAATTCTACTATTTTTGATAATTTGGAAATTTAATATTGAATAAATAATAATATGATTTTAAAAATACTCAAGATAAATTTAATTTGTTTAAAAATAAATTCTAGCCTAGGTTTAAATTTAAATAAAAAGATTGTTTTGTTCTTTTTAATTTAGCTTTATAAAATAAGTCATTTATATTTTGAAGAGATTGTTTCTTTTATAAATCATTTTAAGTTAATAATGAGTTCTATTTAAACAATATTAACAATATAATATCTTTACAATGGATTTGAAATAAATAGGAATTGTTATTTTAAACTTATGTTGATATATATACACATATTTTGGGAAGCTATGATTTGAAATATAAAATAAAATCCTTCAAGTATGTTAAGATAAAATAAATCTTATAAAATTTTCAAAACATAAGCATAAACAAAACAAAACAAAATAAAATAGCTATGGATAAAAAGCATACTCTATAAACTTCTTTATATATGTATGTGAGATAAATACAAACCAGGTTTGTATATGTGTAGCCTGTAGGTTTTAAATGGCAAAGTGAGTTAACAAAGCAAAGTAAAAATAAAGGGCAGGTAACCTGTTAATAAGACTTAGAAAAGAAAAGGAAATAAAATGTAAAGAAAAGTTAAGAAACAAAACAAAAGAAAATTACATATGCAGGCAAAAGGAAAACAAAATTCTAGGCTAGAATAAGTAAAATATTGTGTGTAGCCTGTAGAACTTGGAAATGCAAAGTAAAGTAAGTATAAACAAAGTAAAAGCATATTTGGCATAAGTAAAAACATAACCAGACTTTGTATAAATAGGTCTGTAGCCTGTAGATAAAGATGCAAAGGCAAGAAAAAAAATAGTAGCATTTAAATAACCAAGACTAAAAGTGTACCAGGCAGAGGAAATATTTTTGTAGCTGTAGTTTAGGTATGCAAGCAAGTACATAAACAAAAGTAAAATAAAGCATAGGGTACTTATGCATTTAATGCCTCTATCTCTAAGCAACAAACAAGTCAGTTCAAATTGTTTTTAATAATCATCTCAGCCTCCAAATCTCTGATCAAAGATAAAGTAAAAAGAAAAATGTACTAGGCGAGATTTCAAAACCCAGAAACGCCCCCCTGTAAAGCTCTTTCTATATTTAACTTCCCATCTCTGTTCGTTTTCATCATAGCAAGCTTTTTTTTTAATTTACAACTGAAAAAAGTACTTAGCATTTAATGCTTCCATACCTAGCAGGAAACTAGCCAATTCGAATGTCATAAAAAAAAGATAAGTGTACCTGCCAATTTGTTTAACCCATACCCTCTTTACAAAACACTTCTATATTTGTATATCTGCCCATTTCATTTGTCCAAGATAGCAAGTCAGAGAAGAAAATATTAGCAAGTTTTTTTTTTCTTCTTCTTTTTTTTCAAAAACTGAAACAACTTCATCTAAACAAACTTAAGTAACATTGCAACTCAACAAGGCAAGAAGATTTAGTATCAAAATCAAAGCATTTCTCAGTTTTAAAGGTTCAAAACTGCTTTTCAAACTAGTTATGCTCTCTCCCTCTTCTCTAATCAAGGTGAGTAACTTCATTTATAAACCTGAGTATCTGGTAGTTTACTTAAGCATGAATTTTTTTTACATACTGTTGAATGCTTGTGTATTTTGCAATGATGTCCGTGCATTAAAAACCTGTGAGACATCCTGTTTTTTTATCTCAAGTTCATACCTTACTTCAAAAATCATTCCTGATTTATCTGGTTGTTGTTAGGACTTAGCATCTAAACAACATTTGTTTGTTTGATTATAAAGCTAAGTTTAAAATTTTAATTTAGTTAAGATAACTTTAACCTTTCTTTGTAAATCAAAATCTATCAGGAAGGTTTGAATTTGTGAAAAAATGAAAATGCGTTAATTTAGTAATTCAGGAACATGAACTGAACCCTTGTACTAAGCAATGATTTTAGGAAGCAAGATTTCATTTTCTAGTTGAGGATTGGAAGTGAAATTCTGGTTTGCACTATTTTGGAGTTTTTGGGAATCTCTGATGATCTATGAGACTAGAAGTGGTCGGGTTGTGCGAAGAGGTGGAGGAGCCTGCCGAGGTGATGGGAAAAATAGTCGGAGGTGATCACGGCCACGGTGGCGACAGCGGCAAGCGATTGAAGTTTCTAAACCTAGTTTTTTACCGTGGTTGTGTTTGGTCTCGTTCGATGACCAGAGACGATCGAGCGTTATGGGCTTTTGGGAATTCGTAGAGGGATGGTAGGAGAAGCCGTAGTCTGTGGTGGTGGTTCTCTGGTGGTCGGAGGAGCAGGGGCGAAGCGTTGATAGGTTCGAGAGGGGGAAGAGCTGTGTGTTCCAGGTTTTGTTTAGGCTACTCGATTTTGATTCGAGATGCTGCAGTGGGTTTGGATGATCGTGATGTTGTCTTGAGTTGATCGGTGAGGGGTTGCAGTTTTGGTGGATGGCCAGAGGTGGCCAAAGCCACGGTGCACGTGCACCGTGCCGTTGAAGTGTAGTGGAAGTACTGTTGAACTTAGTGTGTGCAGAGGGTTCTTTTTCTTCCTGATTGTAATTTGGGTTTTAAAGCAGATTCAAATGAAATTGTATACCAGATTAAACAAAGTTCATATCCAGTTGAAATGTGAATTCAAATTTATCTTTTTGAATTCAAAACTGAAATGAGATAAAAGTTTTAGAATATTTAAATATGGATTTTCAGGTTTTCAAACCTGATAGTTTTCAGATTTTAAATTTAATTTAAAATTTGAAACCAGAATTTTGACAGTGGTTCAAATTTAAAGTTTAAAGTTTAAATTCAAATGAACTTTTGAATCCAAGGTTTCAAATGAATTTGGTTTTAAATCAAGAATTAAAATCAAGTTTTTTTTAAAAGCAAGTTAAAACCAAAGTTAAATTTTTGGATTCAAGTTCTTCTTTGAATTCAAATCTGAAATTTTAAATCAGTTTTTAAATCTGAATGTTTTAAAACAATTTTAAATTAAATAATTAATGTATTTTAAAGGCTTAATTTTAAAATAAAAAATTAAGTAATCTAGTTTAAACTTTTCTTACATAAGTTTCATATATAAGTAATGAATGTTCTTCACATTATTTAAAAGTTTTATAAATTGAATTTAAATTTGGTAGTGTTTAAATTGGTTAATCATTTTGGATCTTAAATTCAAAATGGAATTTGAATTAAATTTAAAATGTAATGTTTAAATACACTTTAATATTAATGAAATCATTAATAGAAATGAATTACCTTAGAGATATTTAAGGTAATAAAATAATTTAATTAATAAGATAATTAAAAAATGATTTATTTAATTAATAATTTAGATTAATTTATAATTAGAAACAATTGATAATGTTTAAATATAAGATAATTTCTTAAGTAAGTAATTAAGGAAATGTCATTAGTTAATGATTAACTAAGAATTATCAAGTAACTAATTAATGTGATTAAATTTAATAATCAATTAGATTAATTAATTAAGATAATCATTTGTAAATTGTGAAGTAATTACTTAATGGAAGTAATTAGGAGATTAATTACTTATTGTGGTTAATTTTGATAAAATGATTAATTTAAGTTGATTAATTTAGTTTAATTAATTTAAGAAAATCATTTGACAAATTGATAAGCGTAATTACTTAGTGTATTCAATGGAGCATAATTATTTAGGGAAGTAATTAATGTTAATTACTGAATGTAATTAATGAAAGATGATGTATTAATGAAGTAATTTGAATAATTACCTTTGTAATTAATCAAGGGATTGATTAATGGAGATAATTAATTATGGGATAATTAATTTATTAATATGAGTAATTAAGGGTATTTAATTACTGGTTGATATTAATCAAGGATGATTAATAATTATGTCTAACTAAAGAGTAATCACTTAATGTAATTAAATAAAGTAATTAAATTTAAATCTGAATTAGAGATCATTAATTTATATAAAATTGATTAATTAAGGAATAATCAATAATGTGGTGATTAATTTATGTAATTAATTAAGAATAAATGTAATTAATTAATAAATGAAGTAATTAAATGTTAATTACTATAAATAATTTAGGATAATTATTTTATCAGTTGAAGACTAATTACTCATTATAATTAGAAGATGATTAATCAAGGGTATCTAATCAAGATGAATATCTAGAGATTAATTAATTAACTAATTTGATTTATAATTAATTAATGGTTATATAAGCAGGATTTATAGATAAAGAATTAATTTAATTTACTTTAAATTAATTAGAGATAGAAGTAGTTAATTTAATTCATTTTAAATAAATTATAGATTGTGATTTATAAATCATTGCTTATGAATGATATTGATATTTCATTTGATGATTATGAATTCAGATATGACATGAATAGTATCTATGTGATATGGATGCTTGGTTTAAATATGATAATATTTAATTATCTGTTTGGATGATAATATTAATTATCTGTTTATGATGATGATGTGATTATCTACAGTGATATTGTGAATTATCTATCTGTGTGTATATTGATTATATTGAATTAAACTGTTAAGACTAAATAGACAACTTGGCCTTAAAAGACATGTTTTGGATTTCGATGAGACCGGGATCGGTTTTCCTTATTTGGAACATCCGAAAACCACATCGATTCCAAATTAACGATAGGTCGTGAATCTGAAGTGAAGATGAAGATTCAGAGTGCAAGGGTTATTGTCGTTAACTCTGAGGGTGATTCCAAAATGAGTGTAACGAGATAATGCCTTCGGTTTCGTTTGAACCCGGACGAACTTGTATGGATTGAATGCTTTCAACACATCGTCAGGTGGGCGATGAGAATTCTAAGAAATGTATTCTCTAAAGGTAATCGCAGCCTCAAGCCTCATCAACCGGAAATGGCTAAAATAGGGGAGGTGCAGCAAGGTTAGGTGGGTCATGCCCAAGCAGGACAAGTATATTCCCCTGTCTAGATGTCCCTTTTATTCGGCTGTGTGGGAAGTTGGTTGCAAACAACTGCGAGGTTATCTTGTTTGGGACTGTTCAGTAAGGAATGGTTCCGGCCTTGTGTTACAAGGGGTCGGGAGTGATCCTCGGTACGTTGATCTAGGCCACGTACTGTGACGGGCGGTACCCCAGTAGCCCTGCCATTGTATGAAATCCAAAATCCAATAAGTGCCTACGGTTTTGATTGTATTACCCACTTTTGTGGCCAATAGCTGGAATTTAATGAATATAACAATTTCGGCTATTTTCTATTTACTTGAAAACCCTAGACCTATTATAATATCACAGAATTTCCTATCAAATGTTTTGGTTAGCGTAAGGTAAAAACTTACCCATGTTTATTTGTGGGGAGTCTTACGTGATACCTTTTGTTTTCAAAAGGATTTTCAAAATTAAGCAACTTTAACCTGTTACTCATACCAGACCCATGTCTGACCCGGAGTTCATTTCTGTTTTTCATAAACTCTCGGGTACCCAAATTTTTACGGGTAGCCAAGGGATTTAGGTTAGCTTTGACGAATTCTGGAGGAGCGATGGAGCAGGAGGCTTCAGCGATTGTAGATGTATATATAGTTTCGCTGTGTTGGTATCTCTGAGTTATTTGCTTATGTTGTATTGAGTTATATTAACTAGACAGGTGTCTATAACTGTCTAGTATGTGATGTATCATTTGTATAACTCTGATTGATGTTGTATATTATGTAAATACTTATGTGATTATTATAATTTATTCGTTCCGCTGTGAGATTCTGATGTTGTTGTTCTTTCTTCTCTATCTTTTCTAATTTCTCATCCCTTTCTTTCTTCAAGACGAAACAGATTTCTGGGCGTAGGAACCCGGGTCGTCACATCTTGTTTACATGTCTGCATTGCACTGTCTACTGTTATATATGTTGCAGCCTATTTCATTGGTGCATCCCTTGTTGTTGCCTTTTACTCGTGTACCATCTGGAGCTTGCTGTATATATTTTATATGCTGGCTTGAGTTGCTATGTTGTTCCATGGTTTCGACATTATTTGAGTTTATCATGGTGTCTGTACGTTCATGTTTCCAGTTGTCATTTCTAGTGTGTTCGTAAGTCCGCACTGTGCCTTAAACTTGTGAGCATGATGAACTTCTAGCTTGTGCCTAGTCTGGTGCAGTTTCATTGTGTGTTGAGTCATTGAACTTGTATGCTTGATATGTTGGCTTGAGTACGGTACCTTGATTCACAGTTTGAATTCAAGTGTACATCCAAATTTTTGGTCGAGGCTGTGTTGTATGTGCTGTATTTGAATCCTTGTGCTCGACAGTTTTGTGATATTTTGTAGTGCACCTGAGTTGAATCCAGCTTGGAGCTCGGGTTTGACCTTATGCTGATATTGTGACATTATTCTTATTGCACTTGAGTTGAACCCGGCTTTACATTTGGGTCTGACCTGTGCTCACATTTCCCTGTAATTTTATCAAGTGTATATATCGTTGTGCACGGCCTTGTGGCATGTACAGTGATACACTGTGCATGTCACAAGCTGTTCGTGTATGATGAATTCAAATTTAAATGATGACGAACAATCCAAATAACTGAGGAAAATAATATTTTCAAAATACATTTTATTTTACACTGCAAAAATATATTCTTTTCAATTTTACCGCATCAGTATTTATTTTTGCAGATTGCTAAGATGCTGGATTCAATCTGGAATAAAGTTGTAGATAAATTACGAGTGAATAAGCGATATGTTGTGAGGTGTATTTGTAAATGATAAATTGTGATGTAATCGAATTTGTATTGTATTTGTATATATATATAGTGAGAGCTTGAATTTGTGCTATTCAAAAATCGAAACAAATATTTGTTTGAATAAAATATCCATTTGAATTCAAATTCTATGTTATTTATTTTATACAGCAAATATACATAAATTATGTGAAAAATATAATAGTATATTAACAAATACATTTAAATGAATATATATATATATATATATATGTTTATTGTCATCAAACAAAAATCATATAGTTGCATATTCAACAATCTCCCCCTTTTGATGATAACAAACATATATTTAAGATTTTGAATTTGTTAAATGTATTTGATCATTCAATTTGCTCCCCCTATTTGAATGCTCTCTCTCTCTCTACACAAAGCTCCCGCTTCATATATTCATACAATTAAAAATATGCAAATGAGCCTAGATGCAAATAGAAAATATTTGACATTTACTTGCTTTTATTTGACAAAATCTTAACTTTTCTCTCCCCTTTTTGTTATCAACAAAAGAGCAATTGTGTTAGAAAAATAAAGATAAAGTGATAGATATAAATACAACATTAAAACTCAATTGAATATAAATATTAAAATCAAACAAAAATCATAAATACTCTGTTAGGCGCATATTCCACTTTTAGAATGATGGGAATGATGTCATCATATAAAACCATACAGTTTTGTCTATTTGTGGTATATTTATATCGGGAATTTGAATATCCACCAATCATGCATAACCTTTAGGACTTTTAAATGAGGTTAGTAGTATTCCAATTTTATTTTATTTAAAAAAATGAATTCATGTATCTTCTAACGACGCATAACCGTGATGACTTTTAAATGGTATTATAATCAACTTGATTATTATAAATCAATTTTGATATGTGTTCCATACATGCATAACCGTGAGGACTTTTAAATGAGAATGGAAGCACATAATCAAATATTCCAAGTAATTCATCCATGCATAACCGTGAGGACTTTTAAATGAGAGTGAATACTTTGGTTTTTTTAATATTTTTAAAAAAAAATATAAAATGGAAAACAAATGATTCCTGTTTAAATCATCACATATTAACATACTATAATGGATTTTGATGAGTGATGGTTGATAGAAATATGATGGAAATAGAAATGGTCATGGAATTTTTACTAACAATTTTTTTTATAACTCTTGCTTAAATTTCTAAAGAAATTTACTAATTATACTGTCTCGAGTTATAATATATGATAAATATCAACACTCATCACTTTTTAGTCACTACTTATCTTTTTGATAATTAGTAGGGAGTCAGATTAGTCAATGTAGTCATTTAAAATCAAATTCAAAAATAATTAAAAAAATCAATTTTTCTAAAAATGACCAATCTGAAAACAAGGTCAAAAATAATTTTCTAGAAGGGGTTTTATAAGAAAAATTTCTATTTTTTTTTTTTTTGCAAATTATTTGAAATGAAAAATATGCAGATATTTTCTTTGAAAAAATGATGTAGTTACTAAATGTCTCGATATAAATCACGTTCCACTAGTAATTTTTCTATCATCTAGATTACCAGTGTAATCTGCATCTGAATTTCTTTTCACTCAAACTTTTTATTAGTTGAATGTTACAGACTAGATCACGAGTTGTGCAACAAAATATCTCAAAATCATTTTTAACAACTTTTTAAATGAAATTCTCTTGAATTTGAATTGAAGCCGTGCAAAGAAACAAAAAACTATGAATATAGAGTCAGCCGTGAAATAACCAAATGTATTATCATTTACCAATAAAACACTATCATTAATCCAAACTATTACATATGAAGTAGTTCAAAGATTCTGGAGATTTTATAGTGTTCTTGGCATAAGAATATAATTGGCTAAAATTTTTGAATAAGTCAGAATCAAAGTCATCATTCATTTCATCATCACATTACTGGCTGATTTAATTCAAATCTGATATGGTGCGGATTATCACATAAATGTATTGTTCAAGATGAATATACCATTACCTCTTTTACCTTTACGATATTTTTTCGTTGTTGTCCATTGTGATTCTGTCACCTTTGTACCAGGCTAAGGAACTTTGCTTTGTCCCCCGTTGTGTTTCTGGAACAGCCAGAATCCAGATAACACTATTGTTGTTCCTTAGCCTGCCACCACTCCTGCACGATAAAAGATTTTTGTGACCTATTTATTTTTATAGATCCATGATTGTTAGTGGCAGAATATTTTGAAAAATAATTCTGTGGAGACACAAAACTATTTATATATGTTTCTTTTTGCACCCAGATTTGTTTAACTTTGAGAGATTTTATATTTGTGCCTTTTGGAACCCAAATTGGTATAGTTTTCACGTATTTGGGTCTATACCAGCAATTATTTTGATTGTGTCCAAATTTTCTACAAATTGTGCACATTGAATTAACTTGATTAATTTTTATTGTGACAGGTTCAGATTGATTATATCCAAGTCCTTGTCTGACTGTATTAACAGTTTGTATCCCTAAGAGCATATTCAACGATTTTTCACTTTTGGAAAATTTATCTAAAGTCATTGACAGTTGTTGGACTTGTGTTTTGAGAGATTCATTTTCGTTTAATAATTGTGTGCACTTTTTAATAGAATTTCCCTTCTTGTATTTTCACTTTCTTTCAAATTCAGAATTTCATTTTCAAGTGATTTAATTTTGTTTTCCGATTTTTTAATCTCTTCTTCGAATGTTGGACACTTATCACACTTAGGGATCCTACTTTGATAGGTTTTAACTAATTGGTCAAGTTGTTTATTTATATCTATCAAAGTATCTTTTTTTGATTCAAGTTTGGCATACTTCTCCCTAAGTTGTTCAAAACAGCCATTTACTTCGTGAAAATATATAAGTAATTCTGAGTGAGTGAGTTTTGGTACCTCGCTTGGCTCGTCATCGTCGCTATCAGTTATATTACCTTGAAGGCACATAACTACTTTCTCACTCTCACTGCTAGTACTTTTATTATCTTCATCATTTGTATTCCACGTGGCTGCAAAATTTCTCCTTTTTGATTTCTTTTCAAAGTTGTGTCAGTTTTGAGGACAACTGGGCTTGATGTGTCCAGGTTGGTTGCACTTATGACAGATGATTTTTTGCTCATCTGTGTTATCTAAAACTTTGATTATTCTGCTTTTTAATTTTTGATTTAGAGCTGGATTTCCATATTTGCGGTTCTACATTTTTAATCTCTTTATTACCATTTCCAACTCTGCTGCTCCATCATCATCGTCGTCGTCATCACTTTCAGTTGTTCCTTTGAGAGCTATTGATTTCTTTCGAGTATCTACTCCTTCACGCCCTTCCTTGAATTTCATTTCTAGCTTATAAGTGGTGAGATTTCCGATGAGTTCTTCAACTTTGATTTGTTTTAAATCTTTCGATTCTTGAATGGCAGTCACTTTTGCTTCAAAACTTCATGGAAGGACTCTGAGAATTTTTCGGACTATTTCCAATTCCGTGTATGATTTTCCGAGAGCTTTTGATTTGTATATGATATTGGAAAGTCGTGCGTACATCTCTTTGACATTTTCCTCCTTGGCCATTATGAAATTCTCATATTCGCTACTCAACATGGTAAGGCGAGATTCATTGACTTGAGATGTTCCTTCGTGAGTCACTTAGAGTGTATGCCACATTTCCTATGCAGTTGAACAATGTGAGACACGATTAAATTCAAATTGATCCAATGAACAGATAATGGAATCCATAGCTTTAGCGTTAACATTTTGTAATTTATTTTCTAGCTCTGTCCATTGATCCTTCGAGTTATTTATTTCTTGATTATTTATAATTACAGTTGGTGCTCTATAACCTGTCTCAACAATATCCCAAGCGTCAATGGTTTTCAGAAAAATTTCCATCCTAATTTTCCAGTAAGCATATTCAGCATTGAACATTGGTGGTCTAGCTATGGACTGACCCTCAGCAAAAGCATTATTAAAAGAAGACATTAATATTTTTTTTAAAAATTGGCTTTTGAAAAATCAAAATTTTAAAACAAAAATGGCTTTTGCTCCTAGCTCTGATACCACTTGTAGGATCTATTTCACCCTAGAGGAGGTGAATAGGGTGATACTATCAATTATAAAAATTATTGCGGAAGTTTGTATAAAATAATTTCAACACAGATATATCAGAATTATAACAGCATAGATAATAGCGGAATAATAAATGCAGAAATAAAACGACATAGGATTTACCCAGCTTCGGCAAAACCCTGCCTACGTGCTGCCCCTATGGTTTCTACTAGAAATTAAGCAGTCAGACGCTTACACACGTAAACTTGCGACACCCGCTATCGACTAGCCTTAACTCTACGCTCAAAACTCTGCCACTGAGTTGCGAATTCTCAAACTACGCCACGTATTTTGTCCCCTAGTCACGCGACTAGAAATTACAATGGTTTAAAAAAGGAAAATACAATAAAAACAAAATAACCCAAAACCCTAATTTAAAATAAACTAAAGCCTTTAAAATAAAACAAGGCCGGCCCACAAAATAAACAAGTGATAAAATTAATTCCTTTTTCTTTCTATTATACGGCCGGCTTTGCTCTGTGCAAAAAAGGCTCGTTCCTTTTATTCTTCTTCGTTCCAAATTAGGGCTTTGTGAATTTTGGAGCGCCGATTGCTGGTAGTTCCTCAATTAGTCAAGTTTGATTGTTGAGAGAATCGGTATGTCTCTTCCTTTTTGATTTATAATATACTCGACTTTGATTCGAGTTTTTTGATTTATTCTTCTCTGTTTAGCTCAAACTCGAATGCCTTTTGTCGATGATGTTTTAGAGCTTATATAGGAATCGAATTCCTTATTTTTCGTTCGTATATTCACTACACCAAATAGCCCATTTTGTAACATTTTTCTGCTTTCAGTTTCTAATGGTAATAACCGTTATAAATTTCTAACGGTTATTTCCATTACCAAAGTTGGTCACGATTAATACCGTTACTAAATACAACAATTTCGTAAATAATTAAAAGCAACAAGGATATGATTGTAATTTTATTTATATTATTGCTTTTCCCAGTTCTTACGGACGACATTTCATCCTTTCAACGTTTTTTCCTCTTTTGTTCATTCTAGGGTTATCGCCCTTTGTTCTACCACCGCCTCTGCCGTCTGACACCGCCTCCGTTGTCTGCCACCACCTTCTACCAGTGCCTCCGTTGTTCTACCATCGCTTAAGTTGTTTATTTTCTACCAATTTGACGAAGACAAGGAAGTTTAGGTTTTCTTTCTATTTTGGCAATCGATTGCAAACTAATTTTCAAATTTAAATCGGGTGATTACTTCAACTTTAATTTATTTTTGAAATTAGGTATTTTGTGCTAAATTAAGTTGACTTTTTGTGTCAAAATGATTTTTTATGTCAGCCGACATTGATAGTAAAGGCAACAGTCTCACTCAGTGAGTCTCATGCATATAAGCTTGGCAAATAGCAGATCATGTCTAAAGTTTTATTGTCCAAATTATTTTTAAAATGATTCGGCTTAATCATAAGTGCTAAATTAACAACATAAAAGTAGTAAGAATGCTATTATAAGGAAAAAGTGCTTGCTGCAAGTAAGGTTACGAGTAATGCTTTATCATTTTTCAATAGGCTTAAGTCAAGATATTAGTTAATTAATGTGTGCTTGATATGGTGGATGAATGTAAATTTTTTTGATAAGAAATATAGATTCATTTGTTTGTTGTTGCATTAGAAGTTAGAACAGAGTCATGATAAATCCTACTCTCTTTGTGTTTTGAAAAGATTATGGTGCTATCTGTATGAAACCAGCACAATTATGTTGTATTTAATGGTTATATACTTTTGTACTTATGACAAAATGTCAGGTTTAGGCATACAAGCTCGTGTATTTCAGAATACCGAAATAGATAAGGCTAACTTTCATAAAAGCTTTATAAAGTTTGAGTGAATGCAGAAACTCTTAAGAGTCACATTTAAGCCATTTTTAATATCTAGCTTGTAACTATTTTTATGTTTATAAATATCTTAATTTTAAAAAAACATTCAATGGCTAAAAAAAGGATCTGCTGGTTTTCTCATAGGTGAGAATCATAATTAAAGTTAGGAAGTTATTCCAACACATTATATTATGGCATTAAGTCGTTTTTTGAGTTTAAAGATATCTGGTTCATATCTTCCAATATAATTAAGGCCACATAGTCTGCTTGCTGGCAACAGCAATATCGCATGTGTTTGATTCATCAAAATAGATATGATATCTTATTACCATACTAACAATTTTTATGTAGTCAGTTTGTCCATATCTTCCTTTTTAATTAAATAAATTATATCAATTTGAGTACCGACTTAGGATGTTTTCTTAATTGTGATATCTTATATGTTATTATAATCAGCATAGCTTGGTCGATGGTGTTGCATTATCTGATTGTCTATAAATACTCGTATTTTATTAAAGTGATGCAACTGTAATGTTGTTCGGATCACCATTATCAAATCTGTATCTTGTCAAATAATTAAAGTTGTTTGATATAATAGTATGTAGATCATATTCATTTTAATATTCATTGAGGGGTAGTAATGATTAGAAAAAGGGAGATTTATACGTAAATTTCATACAAAAGTAGTTATGCAGTGCTTACATTTTTTATCTAACACTTTCATTTTTCCTTCGATTCTTAAACATGAATTGAGGGCTCACACTTGTCACTTGTCACCTTCAGTTTCAATGTGCCTTCTCTATCTGCATTAAATATTAAAACGTTGCAATTTTAAAGATAAACAAAACAATATGGAACTGTCCATAGGTAAATACATGTTAAGCTCATCACATTTCGCTTGTAAACTGGATAGATGCAGACTTAATAAAACGAAAACTAAAAGAAGAAATTCTATCAAATAATACAGCAAATTGTCGACCTAAGCAAGTAAATCAATATATAAATGCCCTGCAACATATCGTGGATGCATTCTTGAATAAGTGTCGATTACAACTACTATGCATCATAAACCAAGACAACTTGAATATCATCAAACAAAATCCTTTGTGAAATTAAAACATTTACTTTAGAAGTTACAATCAACCACGTCGTCTCTTTGATAAAATGGCATAGATTTTGGTTGTTTTAGTCTTTTTGGAAATCGGAAACAAATCCCTCTTTTTAAAAATTTATTTGTTTTACATCTCTTCCTTTCAAAACTATTTTATACATCCTCATTTTTCGGCTTCTTTTTTACTTCTCTCTTTTCGAATTTAAGAATGGCCGCCAAGACGTTTATTGTGAGCGGTTATGGGTTATGAACATATACCCTAAAAGCATAGGTCAAAGTTAGTTAAATTACTTAAATATCATTTTGAATTTCATCTATTCTTTTTGAAAATATAGATGTATTTTATATAAAAGAAACTTTTGGAGGATTTAAAACTTATTTCATAATTATAAAGATAAAGATGTATGATAAAGTTTCACTTCTGATTTATATCGGTATATGTTTGCACAAAAAGAATACCGTTCATCTATCCCTCATTATGTTAAATGGAGTTGTCTTTCCTTTTCTATATGTCTGCGTTTGTTTTTATATACATAACACAAAACAGGAATAACTGTTTTTTCTACGTGAAGGGATGGGAATATATACTCATCCGACTATTTTGATGAGAGTTACTTCTTTGTTTTTGACGTTCAACATGAACAACTAGAATTAATTATTATGACCAAGCACTAATAGACTTGGAAAGAATAACATTATATGGAAAATAAAAACGAGAAACAAATGCATTGTTTTTTAATTAAAGCCTTTATAGGTAAAAGAGTTAGTACAGACAAACAAACATTAAAGTCCATACACATTACGTGTACGAGAGTTGCTAATTAATAAATTTTATACGACATGTAAGGACAAAATTAAATAATATCTATTAATAAACGCAATCATAATATTAGTTTTACCATTAAGAAATTGGACCAAACCTGAGGTGGAAGTAGTGGGATTTAAGGATAAAATAAATGATATTCAGTCTATGAAAGGAAACACACATATGGGTACAAGTTGTTTTTACAATTCTATTAGCTGAATTGTTATTTAAGTCAATGTAAGAAAGTTAAAATTTCTGTGTTAGCTGATTTTTATTTTGTTTACCACGCATTACGTTGGGAATCACGCATGCATCTCTTGAGTTTCTAATGATGGTTTTTTTGTTCACCTCCATAAATTATTTTAGTGATGGTTCTTTACCAAATATGCAGGTTGTTGGTGTTCATGTTACTTTGAACGGGGACCTTAAAAATCAATTTGTGGAAGCAAATGTTGGATTTGACACCATTTGCAAGGTATCATACTAGCATAGAATGAATATTAATTCATCTTCTACTTTTTGTGTATTGTTTCTACTCAGTCGTTCTCTAGTAAGGCAATATATTACTTCCATATTATAAAATTGATGTTGAACTATCATTTTTAGGTCAATTCTCAGCTAATTAGCAATATATGCACAGATGCTTTCTGTAAGGCTATTAGTTATAACTCCTGATATATTTATAATTATCATTGCACGAAAATCTTATGTCAATAACTAACATCAATTATCATAATATTATTAGTTTATTCGCTTGATGGGTCATAAGGCCTCTCATGTGGCTCTAGAATGCGCTCTCCACTCACATCCAAACATGGTTAGTAGTTCATTCATTATTTTTGTTTATAAGCTTTCGTAGCAACAATATATTGCATTGACATTATTTATTTATGTTATGGCAGGTCATCTTAGGAGAGGAGGACTCTGCATCAAGACTTACAATCTATGACATTACAAAACAAATATGTGATGCATTTCAGGCTAAGGTTGAAAAAGGTTGAAGTTCTTTCAATAATGTTTACCATCAACATATCTTTTATTTTATTTTACTTTTGAACACATTTTTTGTACTCCAGATAAAAATCATGGTGTGATACTTATCCCTGAAGGTCTTATGGAGAATATTCTGAGCTTTACACTCTTCTTCAGTGATTTCTACAATCAATTTTGGATAGAAATTGTTCATTTAACACAGTAGTCATGTTGTTTCCTTACCAGTTTCACAAGGACGTGCTAAGAATACTAGTCGAAAAGATGAATGGAAAATCACCATTTGGGCTTTTATATAGAAATTCATTTTTTTAGTCTCAAGTAAAACATTATTTAATAGACTGATTAGTTGCAGATTCATTTTTTTGCGGACATTAACTGCAGAAAATTCATGGTCTTTTTGGCCAAGGCTTTTCTGCTGAGAACATATTATCACATCTCTCGGCTTGGGCATCTGCGTTGTTGGAATTTATGCCGCCATTTTTCAGGAAACAAGTAATTGAACAAATATCCTTTCTCGTTAGGATCATATGTTTGTATATCTCTTTGCACAAATGTGCTGCTTTTATTTTGCAATTGCTTCTTAGCCCAAAATCTGGTAACTTGGCCCAGTTGTCACAGGTTAAGTGGTGTTAGTTGTATTATTATGCAATTTTTTTCCTTTTTCCTCCTTTTCTTTTCTTGTTAATCTGTACTATCATATAATGTTGACAATGCATGAATTATCATACCTTGTATTCAGAATGAGCTTGAGAAGCTTCTTGCTCAGCTGGTGGAGTCAAAAATGAACTATAATATATATTTATACTGTAAACTAGACACGTGCAATTCTTTCAAACTTATTAGGCTGTGGTTCCATGCAAAAGCTTAGTTTCACCAAACATTCTCATCTTAGCATATTCTCATCTAGGTTGGTTCATTGCATATAAACGTACACCTGTTTGGAAGCATAATATATTTTTCAACAAATGGATCGTATCAGAAAGAAGTGGTTGATGTCGGTTCTAGTATACTTATGTAATATATTAGTTTACGAAACTATTGTATTGCAAGCAATGTGTGCTTATAGGCATGCTTTATCTCGATTGCTTTAGTGATTTAACATGGTCATTTGTATTTGCACTAGGAAAGAGCTGTCAATACATTTCATCTGCAGATAAGATTATCATCAAATGTTCCTAAATTTCAAGCCGAATCCAAGCTATTTTTCAAATCTGAAGCATCGTCTGAATCGCAGCTGTGTTTCAAAGCTTGAGGATCATCAGAATATCTGGTAATTTCATATTCTATTAAATATCTACTGAATTCACTATTTGTTATTTCATCTCTCTCCATGTTTGTATGATTGGATTTAAGAAATAGTAGATTTCGGTTCTGACCATTGCCGTAAAACAATTATTGCATAAATTAGAAATTGGGTCCCATCATTATTTGCTCTATCCACCGTTCCCACCATATGGCCTTTAGCCACTCAAAAAAAATTTCTTTCTTCTTGTTCTGTAAAATATTTGAAATGAAAGAAATTTAGATATACGATTATTATTTTACTGATTTTACCTGGTTAGACTAGATATGTATTGGTGCGAAACTAAAATTTCAGGAAGAAAATGGTTGAATTTCATAAAAAAATTCTTTTTTACTTTAGTTCATATTTAATACAGCTAAATTGACAACATTAATTTGTCCTTCGGTTGATATGAATGAACTTATACTAAACATTGATTGAATTTCAATTAAATGATTTGGTAGCTCGTTAGTTGTGTCATGCAAGTAAAGAAGACCATATACTACAACTGTTGTACAAACATGAATAGAGTTTATGCTAAATGAACTATTTAAATACCATGTCCTCCGTGTTCTTTAACCATACTGAAGTTTGAGATAAAAAATGAACAAATAATTTAATAAAATGACTAGCAAATACTTTTGAGATGAAATAATTATAATCTTAACTTTTATAAGTTAGTCACAATTTGATAAGATAATTCACTTATTTTTTATAAAATTAATCCGCAGTAGATTGACTGTTAGAATATAATATAAATTTCTTTCATTCTATATTTTTTATTCAACATTATTTTTTGTAACAAAATACACTATATGCGACCAAGTCGTTCCAACAATGCCAATTATAGATGTTGCTTTTTCTCTCCTAGTCTTCTTTACCAAATATTTTTATGACCCAAGTTGTTCCTATTCGTATTGCCACTGTCTTCTCATTTAGCATAGCTTTTATCATTGGAATGTGTTTGAGCCAAATAGCTACAACAAGTTAAAGTTAAACATCCACATTTTTCCTATGATATTGTTTCTCTCCCTATCAAAGGTTATCTTTGTTCAATTGTGGCCTAAGTATCAATCATGCACCATGTTATTCCAAAATTTATGGTCAACGTATTACATATCTTCTGGTTAAAATACCATATATGTTTGACATAGTAACATGCATTAAACTATCATGATTTTAGCAATTTTCAACTATATATTCATATATGTAGTGCTCTGTAAGTTGTGTGTGTACTCAGAAGTGTGTTGTTTGTAGCACTCTACAGTTAATTGAGAGCATTGCTGAAGGTACATAATATTTCTTTGGAGCATTTTACATATACATCTACAGAACTTTCTTGTTAGGGTTCTAGAGAATAATAAGCCATTGTGATTTTTACCTTGGATTTTTTTAAGGATAAATCTTTTCTAATGTGTATCAGATACACATTGATTATTTTGTATCTTTTATGATTTTATCTTCTGGTATGTATTGTATAACAACTTCAGTGAAAATTTATAACCTTTTCTATGTATAGCAACTTCAATGGCACTACTAGCCTGACCTCTATTGCTGGAGCTCTCATTTCTGACTCGTTTGCTGGCCGCTTTTGGACAATTGCCTTTGGTTCCATGATCTATCAACTAGTATACATATTTCTAGATTTTCAATATGCATACCTTTCCTAAATTTCAGTTTTCTTAAAAAATGTAAGAAAATAAGTCTACAGTTAATAATTTAGGAACATCAATATTGAAGCATGATATTTATAAGAGAACTATAGATATATAGGGTATGGTGGCACTTACAATATCAGCAGTACTGCCATCTTTAAGACCTGCACCATGCACACAACCTGGAAACCGTGAAAGAGCATCAACCTGGCAACTACTAATCCTCTATGCCTCTCTTCTTCTAACTGCAATTGGTGCAGGAGTAATTCGACCATGTGTAGTTGCCTTCGGTGCTGACCACGTGGTGTTTGTATGAAACATAAATGTTTGGTGTTGTTCTAATTATTGATCGTATGTTTTCTTAATGTTAATACTATATATTTTTTGTATAGATTGTTTGTAGCTGTAATAAAATATTGGTTCTATATAGTTTGTTTGATATTGTTTTAGTTATCACGGTTATAAGTGTTAGAAAATAACCTTTCGTAATGGTTATAACTGTGATATAATTTGCATTTGTCACAGTTATAAGTGTTAGAGTTTCCTTTTTGGTAATGGTTATAAATATTAGAAACTATTGTTCTGTCACGGTTATAAATGCGATACTATCTAAATTTCCCACGGTTATAAGTGCTAGTAATAACCATTTTATCATGATTATAACCATGAGTAAATATTGTTCTGTCACGGTTATAAGTGTGATAATATCTGAATTTATAACGGTTATAAGCGTGAGAAATTACTATTTTTATCACGGTTATAACCTTGAGCAAAAGTGTGACTAAATTTGCCCACGGTACCTATTTTCATGGTTATAACTGTAACAAATTAGTTTTGTCACGCTTATAACCGTAAGGAAATTGCCTTTCTGGTGTTGTGATTTCATACGAATTCGTCTGATAATTTTTGGCTAGTCGTTCGATTTTGCATTGATGATTGTGATGATTTATGACATTTTCAATTCATATAATTTGTTTACTTGATTAACACGGTGTTGATTTCATAGGTGGCCACCATGGCTTCGAATTTCGACTTGTTCAACTTCAGCCTTGTCACTGCTATTGTTTTCTGGCACTTTGTTGACTTCGGTCATGGTAATTTTGTGGTGATATTTGCTTACGACATTTAAAACTGACTTGTTCAAATTCATGATTACCATGACTTTAATCTACATGATATGTTTGCATATTGTGTTGTTGGGCCACTATGTACATGTCTTCACTGTGTGTTTGAGTCGGTTTCTGGACATCTATATGTTACTTGTTTGCATAGTATTGTAGTCACATGTGGAAGCTGCTTGTTTTGCTGCCTGGTCTGTTGGCACTATTCACTGGTCCTAGTTTAAGTCACTTCTGCATATATGTATTGTGTTTCCAGTCATCATGTAGTTGCATTGAGTTGGTTTGCCTTTGTTTCCAGTCTTTGTTGTACATGATTGCATCTTGAATCTGGTCTGGCCTTGATTTCTTTGTAGTCTCTGGTATCATTCTTCGAGACAGTTTGCATTTCAGTTGCATTGTTGGTCTTGTAAAATTTCTCTGTACATGTTGCATTGTATCTGGCTTTATCATGTCTGCATATGGACTTGTGCATGCTTTGGTGCCTCTGTGCCTTCATGAGTCTGGTTCCATTGCTTTGTTGTATTGAGTCAGATGTATTATTCAAGCATGTATATGATCTTGTTGACATGTCTGCATTGCACTGTCTACTATTATATATGTTGCAGCCTATTTCACTGGCGCATCCCTTGTTGTTGCCTTTTACTTGTGTACCATCTGGAGCTTGCTGTATATATTTTATATGTTGGCTTGAGTTTCTATGCTGTTCCATGGTTTCAGAATTGTTTAAGCTTATCATGGTGTCTGTACATTCGTGTTTCCAGTTGTCATTTCTAGTGTGTTCGTAAGTCCACACTGTGCCTTAAACTTGTGAGCATGATGAACTTCTAGCTTATGCCTGGTCTGGTGCAGTTTCATTGTGTGTTGAGTCATTGAACTTTTATGCTTGGTATGTTGGCTTGAGTACGGTACCTTGATTCACAGTTTGAATTCAAGTGTACATCCGAATTTTTGGTCGAGGCTGTGTTGTATGGGATGTATTTGAATCCTTGTGCTCGACAGTTTTGTGATATTTTGTAGTGCACCTGAGTTGAATCTAGCTTGGAGCTGGGGTTTGACCTTGTGCTGATATTGTGACATTATTTTCATTGAACTTGAGATGAACCCGGCTTTACATTTGGGTTTGACCTGTGCTCACATGTCCCTGTAATTTTATCAAGTGTATATATCGTTGTACACGGCCTTGTGGCATGTACAGTGATACACTGTGCATGTCACAAGCTGTTCGTGTATGATGAATTCAAATTTAAATAATGATGAACAACCCAAAAAACTGAGGCAAATAATATTTTCAAAATACATTTTATTTTACACTGCAAAAATATTTACTTTTCAATTTTACCGCGTTAGTATTTATTTTTGCAGATTGCTCAGATGCGGGATTCAGTCTGGAATAAAGTTGCAGATAAATTATGAGTGAATGATATGTAGTGAGGTGTATTTGTAAATGATAAATTGTTTTGAATTTGTATTCTATTTGTATATATATAGTGAGAGCTTGAATTTGTACTATTCAAAAATTGTAAAAAATATTTGTTTGAATAAAATATCCATTTGAATTCAAATTCTGTGTTATTTATTTTATTCAGCAAATATATATTAATTATGTGAAAAATATAATAGTATATTAACAAATACATCTAAATGAATATATATATATATATATGTTTATTATCATCAAACAAAAATCATATAATCGCATATTCAACACCCTCTTCTATTTTTTCTTTTACTAAATTTCTTGATTTACTTCGAATCGACTGAACTTCGAATCTGGCCATTTTTCATCGCCTGAACTCTTGATATTTCTGCATCTTCATTACTAGAGGTAAAGTTTTCTAATTTCAATTTTTGTCCTAAGTTTTTAGGGTTTATATTTTAGGGGAGTTTGGTACATGCCGTGAGTGTGTGTAACGACCCGGAATTTTGGGCAATAAGAATTTAATAATCTGTGTAAATAATTTAATTGGTTTAATGATTTTCTTTGTAACTTTAATTTAAAATTGGTTAATTTAATCTTTTAAAAGGTTAATAAATTTTAATCTGGCAATAAATTGATAAGATTTGTTTTCCAAAGCTAATTAAATATTATTCTGTTTATAATATATATATAATTGATATATATTGTGAATAGGAAATCTTTTGTTTTAAATTAAAAGTTGAATTTTCAATTTGTAATATATGTAAGCATATGTTGTAATTTGATATTTGTTTTAAAATTTAATATTTCTCAAAAGATAATTTAAAGACTAATTCAATTGTTATTTATTTTAATAGAATAATTTAAAGGGGTTTTAATCAAAGTTTTGTTTTGTCTTTCTTTAAGGTATTTAAAATATGATAGTTTAAAAAGGGATTTAAACAAGTTTTATTTTGTTCTCTTTTTAAAGTGTTTTGGTTATAAATATACATATAAAGTTATTAAATAAACTTTCTTTTTAAAATATCTCTTGAACTAGAAATGCTTGTAAAACATAAGCTATTGATAATATAAAAATTTATAAAGATTTCATACTTGTATATGTATTTAATTAAAATTCAAAAGCCTCTCATAAAACCATTTCACTAATGCATATAAATATTTCATAAATGCATATAATACTTTGTGAATACATATATGATTTAAATAACTTAATAAAATGGAGTAACACTTGTAAGCTTTTAAAAATAGCTTAGTGACATTTGTTTACATTAACAACATGTGGCAGCTTATAATTTTAAATTTTAATAAATGTCTTTAGAAGAAAACAAACTTCTTTTAAAAAAACATTTTCTTTTCTTCATGCTTTCGAAAATTAATGGCAAATCTGAAGTAAGTTTGAAAAGTAAGATCTGCAAAGCAAACATTTAAATCATGCATTTTCCAAGCTGCAACCTTCAGAAATCAAACCTGCAAATACAAATCTACTTCAATCTGCAAACTTCAAAATCTGCAAAATAAAGTCCTAGTTCAACCTGCATTTCAATGAAAAGATCTGCAAATTGAAAACTACAGCTAAAACAAAGTAAAGCTTCAAATATGCAAATGCATTTTTCTGATTAAAAGATTGAAGCCTGGAAATAGGAAAAACCTGCTCTGCCTTTAATTTGAGGTGAGTAAACTATTTTTTTTAAAAAACAGTTTAAATTGATTCTGATCCTAATGCACGTGATTATCTATGAGTTGATTCTGGTGATTGCATGAAAATCTTTTAATATTGATATTATTGAATGGATGGATGTGTGTAAATATGTATGATTGTTCTGTATGTATATATCAAAGCTCTATTGCCTGTTTCTTTTCCAAACCATGATTTACATTCAAAATTTCTAAACTCCCAATAACATCAATATTTGACTTTGATGATCAAATGAAAGTTGTTTGTTATAGTTTGATGATAATTTTAAAAATAGTTTCTGAAATTTTTAATTCACAAATAATGTATAAAATAAGATAATTCAGTGAAACCCAATTTGCATGTCAAAAATGAATATCTTCAATTTCTGCTTTGGACTATATAGTTGGAATTGTTGTTAAAATTGATGAATTTTATCATACATTTTATAATTTTTAAATGGATATTCAAATGGAAATTTAGGGATGATCGTTTTGGGCAATTCGACAAATTGCCGATGCTAAACTCGATGGTTTGGGTTAAAATCTTGATTGAAGCTTGATAATGAAGTGTAGATAATGGGAAAAATGCTAAAGAATTTTTCTAGTGGTTGAATTGATCGAATTTGGGTAAACTAGGGTTTATTTTGGCTGTTGGGTTCGGCTGATTTTGCTTGGCCTTTGCGTCATGGATGGGAGACCGGAACTGTGCGCATGTGGGGGAAATTGAAGGTTGTGGCGTAGCGTCGCATTGGTGAGGTTGGAGAGGCGCAACGGCGACGTTGGGTGCGGCGACCATGGAAGTTTTGGGTGATCCATGTCCACTGCAGTGTCGAGCAAGGGGTGATATTTTGAATCGCGAAATTATTTGAGATTCTGGGTGTAAATTCAGGCTCGCGAGGGGTGAGGTGATGATGGACGTTGGTCGCGTTGGTCGTCGTTGGTCGGAGGAGGTGTGCTAGGTGCACGAGCACGTTGTGTACACGACTTAGTGATGCTGGGAATTGTGATTGGGGAAGATAAGTTGAGGAACTCGAAGATGTTCTCGCGTCATCTTCAGGGACGACTCGAAGAGAAGGGAGTTAAGTTTGGTCTCGTGTTTGTTTTGCATTTTCATAGAGGCGACTCGAAGCTGGGATCGGGCTGGCTCGTGAGAGACGAGTGATGTACTCGTGTTTTGTTTGTGGGCTTTGGGGTTAATACTGTGTAAATGTGAAAGTTCCAGTTTAACTTATTGTTGGAAATGAAATAAAATCAAGCTTTAGGTTTTAATACCAAGTTATAAAGGAATCAAATTTATAAAAGGTTAAACTTGTTCCTTGATATAAAAGTAAATCAACTCTTTAAAGAGTTAATTGAATTAAATTTTTAAAATGTAAATTGTTTAAGATGATTACTTTTTTTTAAAAAAAAAAATTAATTACATTTTGGACTTTAAATTTAAAGAAGTATGTTTTGAGTTTAAATTTTGAATTAGATTTCTAAATGCCTTATTTCCAAATGAGGATATTGTTATAATTTTGGAAAACCAATACAATAATTTGTTTAAGTTATTAAAATTTGATTTAATATTATAATTTAATTATGAAGATGAATAGGGTTAGGTTATTCTTAAGAATACTTAATTACATATGATTTGTAATTAAATAAAGAATTAATTAAGATAAATGTTTTCTTAATTAATTAAGAATTTTGAAATAAAGGAAGTTAATTAATTAATTGTTTAATTAATTTTAAATAATTAGTTAATTATTTATTTAATTTTAAATAATCACTTATTAATTAAGTGTAATTACTTAATAAAGTAATCAATGGTTAATTTTTAAAATGTAATTAAAATGCTAATTACTTATGAAAAGTAATTACAGGATTTGCTTATGGAAGTAATTGGAGGAGTTACTCATGTGAGTAATTTATTGGAAGTGATTAATGGGATCACTTAATGTTATCAATTATGAAATTGATTGACTTAATTGTTTATAAGTTAATTAAATTATGGAGTAATTAATTAGTTATAATTACTTGTTAAGTAATTAAGAGTTAATTACTTAATTATTTTAGATAATTAATTAATGTGATTAATTAATTAATAAATGAGATTAAATTAGGGTTAATTACTAAGTGTACTTAATTAAGATTGTAATTAATTAAGGATTTATTTATAAATTTAATTTTTTAATAATTACTTAATGAAGTAATTAAAGATTAATTAATTTGATTTATTAATCAAGGATTAATATAATTAATTTGGAAAATAATTAATTAAGAAGTTAATTAATTAAGATAAGTAATTACAAAATTTTTAATTACTGTTATGGTTAATGAGATAAATAATTACAAGTTAATTATTTAATTTATTAAAGTATTATTAATTAATAAAGATTATTAATTAATATAATTAATGAAGTAATTAATTTAAGTAATTAATTTAAGTGTGATTAATTAATTGTAATTAATTAAGGATTAATGTAATTAATTATGGTTAATTAATTAATGAAGGATCATTAATTATTGTAATTAATGATAGTAATTGAAGGTTAATTACTGAATATGGTTAAGGATAATTACTTGAAGGTAATTAAGAGATAATTAATCAAGGAAGATTAATTACAGAAGATCATTAGGGAATGATAAATGAATTTGATTTGTAATAAATCAATGAAGCAGGATTAAGATAATCCAAGTGATTAAAGGATAGTAATTAATTTAATTAAAGGTTAATTAAATCGATTAAGAGTTAATCAATTCTGCTTTGGATGATTGGTTGATATTGAATGATTGATATTGGATGTTGGATGATAATGGATGATTGATATTGGGTGTTTTGTTGATATTGGATGATATGGATGTGTATGAGATATGTGATATGCTGCTTGTAAGATGAATGGTTTATATGACTTATCTGTTGTGATAATGTTATTCATCTATCTGTTTATATCATCCTGAATAAGTTAAACTGTTTAAATCCCTTAAGTACAACTTGGACATTAAAATGGCGTTTGGTTTCGATGAGACCGGGATCGGGTTTCCATATTTGGAATCCGAAAACCACATCGATTCCAATTAAACGTTAGGTCGTTAATCCAAGTGGAGCAAGTGAAGACTCGAGGTGTAAGGGCTATACGTCAGTATAACTCTGTGGGTGATTCCGTAATGAGTTTGACGGAATAGTGCTTATAGATTCGAGATGGCGAATCAGAGTGCAAGGGCTATGGTCATTGACTCTGAGGGTGATTCCAAAATGAGTGCAATGAGATAGTGCCTTCGGTTTCGTTCGAACCCGGAACGAACTTGTATGGATTGAATGCTTTCAGCACATCGTCAGGCGGACGATGAGCATTCTAAGAGATGTGTTCTATAAAGGTAATCGCAGCCTCAAGCCTCATCAACCGGGAATGGCTAAAACAGGGGAGGTGCAGCAAGGCTTCGTGGGTAGCTCCCACTGGAGAGCAAGATTTACCCCTGTCTAGAGGTCCCTTTATATTCGGCTGTGTGGGGCGGTTGATCCGGACAACCGCCGGGGTTGTCTTGTTCGGAACTATCCAGTAAGGGATGGGTCCGGCCTTGTGTTGCAAGGGATGAAGGGAGTAATCCTCGGTACGGTGATCTAGGCCACGTACTGTGACGGGCGGTACCCCAGTAGCCCTGCCATTGATGGAAACCCATTTTCCCTACGAGACCCTACGGTTTTGTTTGTATTACCCACTTTTGTGGCTAGTAGCTGGAATTTAATGAATGTAACAATTTCGGCTATTTCTTATTTACTTGAAAACCCTAGACACTATTATAATATCACTGGATTTCCTATCAAATGTTTTGGTTAGCGTAAGGTAAAAACTTTTCCATGTTTATGTGTGGGAAGTCTTACGTGATACCTTTTCTTTCTAAAGGTTTTTCTAAAGTTAAGCAATTTTAAACCGTTTACTCACACCAGACCCCTGTCTGACCCGAGTGTTTATTTTCTGTTTTATTAAACTCTTGGGTACTCATATTATGTATGAGTAGTCAAGTGATTCAGGTTAGCTTGACGAATTCTGGAGGAGTAATGGAGCAGGAGGCTTCGACGTGTAGATATATTGGTTCCGCTGTGTTTAGTATCTGTTTCTTCTGTTGTACTTGAGTTGTATGAATTAGACAGATGTTTATAACTGTCTAATATGTGTTGTATAATTATGTAACTCTGATGTAATCTGATACTATGTAATATTTTATGTTAATTATTATATTTTATTCGTTCCGCTGTGAGTTCTCTGATGTTGTTGTGTTCTTCTTTCTCTTTCTTTTCTTCTTCTATCCCTTTCTTTCTTCAAAATGATGCGATTTCCTGGAGGTAGGAAGTCGGGTCGCTACAGTGTGAACAACCTTTGTTCTGAATCGAGGAAAGGAAGTGAGCGTGGGGATTCAAGAGTGATTTGGTGAAGAAAAACTCATGCTTGGTGAAGGTAAGGTGGCCGTGACTATGGAGGGTGAAAGGATTTTCCTATTGGGTTAGCGATAAATGATGGAATGTTGGTTTGTGTTATTGGAATCGGGTACATTGTGCAACTTGCAAGTCCACCCGATCCAAGTTGCTGAGTGGTTGTTGTGGTTAAGCTGAAAGGTCTGGCTATGGTAGCTATAATATAGGAGGCAACGCGTGAGGCTGGTTTCATAGAGCAATGAAAACTCCTTGCAGTCAATGGTGGATGGATAACGGACTGCTGTGCTTTGTACCCTTCTGCAACCCGGTAATACTTCTCCAGCAAAACCATCATTTTACCATCCCACTTGGTTACAAGCTCACGTTACTGAGCTCGGCTAGGCTAGCGCATGAAATATGTGCACGTGGCTTGCTTACAGGAGGGCGAGATTCAAGCCAACATAGCCATTGTTCGGTGGGTTTGGTTCGGCATCGTGAGGTCGTTCGGTCTTTAGGATAGAGTACTGCCAGGCCAAATAGCCCGGGAACATGGTCCATAGGTTTGCCGAGCTTGAGATGGTTAGGCTAGGAGTACGATTTCAACTGGGCTAGACAATAGGAGGTTCCCCGTGAGTGTTTTTAACTTCGTTTTGAACTTTGCTTGACCTTTACTTTCTGACGCAGGGAACATGTCTTCTGGTCGTGAGCTTCGTTCCAAGTTTGCAGCTTCTCAGCCTGTCGAGGCTGGTACTTCTTCCTCTGACGCCCCAGCCAATCCTCCCAGGCATCTTGGTTCTGCTTTCTCTTTGGTGGAGATTATGCTCCTAATCAGATGCTAGTTAGGCCTTCGAAATGTTATCCTAGTGTGTTGACGATAGCGAAGCTGAACTCCATAGCTACTACTTTTGGGTAGACCGCCGGGACATGATACTACCTGGCCCGGGCGATAAAGCGTGCTTTCCCCCAAGCGAGTATATGGCATACAGCAAGTATCATTGTATGCATGTCATGATTCCTCCGCTTACCAATTGGATTGCCAGCTTTGTGATTTATTTAAAGGTTGCTCCTATGCAACTTCAGTCGAACTCTTATGTTATCCAGACGTGTTTATATATGATATTCATGAAGTAGTGTCGAAGACCACCCACTCATAGAGAGATCAGATATCTATATAACATGAGGAGTTATCGAAAGAGGAGTCCTTTTATCAGTTTAGAGTCTGCCCACAAATTCAAACCCGCCTTGGATTTATATTCTAAGTTTAGTATGTTCAGAAGGAATATTTCTTTGTACTCGACGACACCGTGGCCCAACACACTTTTACCTCTGGCTGTAAGTTATTGTATTATCTTTTTTTGAACTTTTTTTTGGCGTGGCCTTTTATTGCTCCATAATTTTCAGGTTGTGTGAAGGCGGCGGAGGATGACAGCTTGAAAAAGATGGCCAAGGAAATATTGGCTATCCCGAAGGTCGAGCGAGAAGCTTCATTCCTACTCCGTGATGTGGCCCTCCGATTCTATAACTTGATTTGCCCAGACAGTCCATGTACAAGATTAGGCCAAGTTCTTCTGAGAGAGCAATGGGAGCCAGAGGCGATGGGGGTGATGGAGACAAAGGTAAAGGCCTAGATGAAGGAAGTGGTGTGGCTAAATCCCTAAAGAAACTGAGACATAAGAAGAGTGCAGTTCATCCTCCCCACTTGGGGAAATCTCTACAAATTCGAGATGCTCCCTCCCCTGGCGATGAGGGAGGTTCTCATTTGGGAGCAGAAAGTGAAGAGGAGGAACGATCAGAGAGTAATTCTGCAGCAATGGAAGGGGATGTTCATGTATCTCCAGATGTGGATATCATAAGCAGTGAGGGATTGGGCGTGGATTCTTTAAAGAATGCGAAGGCCGTGCGAGAGTGGCCTAAACAATTGGAACAACTTGAGCTAACCCCACGGCCAGCTTCTGCTACCAATATTTCCTGGGAGAATGTGGCTTCAGGTGATCTGAGTGAAATACCACCGCCTTCAGCATCAGGTGGAGTAGGAATCTACGAGGAGTTTGGCCTTTCTCCAGGTACTTTTGATTACTGTACGAACATTGATATACATCTTGAAAACTTTTTGTTTATCGACAAGTCCCAGCCTCCACCTGCTCCTCAATCCAACGAAGTCCGGTCGCCATGTGTTCTCCTTCCTACGAGTGGAGGCCCATCCCTCGGTGTTCCTTACTTGAGTGAGATCCTATGATCCAGTCTACCCCAAGGGTTTGTAGTAGCTTATTACGTCTTAGTGTCTTGAGTGTTACACATTTTTTATGCTTTCTTACTTTCTTGAATCTAATGTTGTTTTTTGTATCCAGGGAAAAGGAGAAACCCTAAGCTGAATGAAATTGCCAGGCGGCTTGAGCAGTTCAAACGGATGAAAATGACTTTCGTTTCTTCCAAGGCGACTTTCGAAGGGGAAAAACTATACAATAGAATGTTAGGGAGAGCCCGTCGGGCCTGGATAAGGGAGAGAGCCGTGAGTCTTCTCAAAAAAATGCGAGTTCCTCGGGTAAGGAGGCTACCTCCCCTGGTTTCCAAAATTCCTTCCGTCGTCGTCATCACTATCCGATGTGTTTCGAAGTGCACGAAGTGCCGGATGAGTTAGGAGAGGGAAATATTGATTCTTTCTTCTTAGATTATCAACAGCCGACACGGAATCCCTTTAATGGTCATCTTGATATAAATCCTGACCCTACGGGTCGTCATGCAGTGGATCATGATACCGAGTTCCTTTTACCTTGAAATCCATTGGTTTGGATCCTGGATGAGGCGAAGACTCTTGATTTTTCTAACTTGACAACACGGATGGCTCAGATTACAGATGAGACTAGAAACATATTTGACTATCAGTCCCGTTTGGCCAAAGCTAGTGAAGAAGTAGGGAGTGTCAGTGTGCGGTTGCTTCTAGAGATGGAAGACCATCGCAAGGCGCTCAGGGAGAAAGAGGCTTAGTTAAAGGACGTCGAAGCATCACGCACCTCCGAGATAACGAAGGCCAAGGAGGAGGCAAGAAAAAGAGGCTACTAACCTATGTAAGACGCAGATTGAAATGGCTATCAGTTTCAGTGGATGAGGCTCGGTAGAAGGATCTGGAGCGAACCACTCCCTCAAGGACAAGGTAAAGAAATCAGAAGTGGCTTTAGCTGAGCTGAGGGCGTCTCGGGTAAGTGGAGAAAAGGAGAGAGGCTCATATCAAGTTAAGATCTACAGGTTGAAGGTGAAGCATGCTCTGTTGAGGAGAGATAAGGAGCAGTACATGAGTAAGGTGGTGGGCCTCTAGATCGAAGTTGATAAATCCAACGACTTTTGCGACACGGTCAACCAGATACTGAAGGTACTTACTTCTTATTCTAGAAACATAGGAACCTTCAGTGGATGGATGACTACCATCAGGTGATGGCCGGGATCCATGCTCGACTTAGCGAGGAGACTAAGGCTGTAGTTGCACAGGAAGAAGGGGCTGTCTATGACGTTGGGATGCTGAACATCCAGTTCACCGTGGAGGAGACCAAGGCTATAGCCAAGGGGTATGAGTTGCTGGCTGAGGACGCAGATGATGAGGGCGTATCGGATTTCAAGGGGCTTGGTTCCAAGTCACATTGCCACAGGTATCTTGCCTTTTTACCCTAGCTTTGTCATTACCTATTCTGGACAACAGAACTTACAATTATTTTTATTTGCCTCATGCAGAGGTGCCTCCGGGGCAAGCTGGGTCTTCGCGAGAGGAAGACGAGCTTCCCAGGCAATAAGAGCCCTCGAAGGACAAAGCTGGAGGGAGCGAACCGAGCGGTAAGGATGTCCCACCTTCTTAGCCAAGGATATTTCGTTTTCCCTTTCCCGCATGCATTTTTGAAGGATGTATGGACATTCTGCATATGTACATAAATAAAAGAGATAAGCTCTGTATGGGAGAAATTTAACATCGTACTATTCAACTTCTGTTTTATACATATATATATACATGTTTTTCTGGGTTGACTTTTGTGATGTGTTTTTTTACAGCCTGCTCTGTTTATTTGTGAACTATTTATGACTTAGTTAATTGTTATAGTGTTTAGAGATACAGAGAGAAATGTAGAAATGCTGTTATATTCAAGGCCAATCGCGAACAGTAACTACTCGAGCTAAAGCCAGTGACGTGAGAATTATTCGATTTATCGTTGCCAGCGTGTGTGGTGTCGATCGCCAAGTGCGAACTACTCCTAGCTGCGGCTATGCCTTAATCATGGGGTTTATAGTCGGTTTGCAATTGTTGGCAAGCTGAACGCCAATGATAAACTGCCTTGGCTATAATTTGTGCCTAATTCATGGCTTATGATCATTTCATCGTTGCCGGCTTAGGGGTGCTGATCTTCAGTAGTGAACTTCTCGGGCTTGTTTCGTGCCCTTTATCGTGGGTTTCTTATTTTCACTGTTGCCGGCGAGAGTCTGCAATTGTTTACAGTAGGAATGGTCATCAGATAAAACAACTAAATGAAAGAACGATTAAATAAGATAATTAATACGAGACACCAAATTTTATAGTGGTTCGACCAAAATATGTCAACGTTCACTGCCTTTCTTTTATTGCTTTAGTGCATGCTTCTTTACAACTCAAGAGAAGTAGAGGCAAAGATGTTGGAGATTCCATGCTTTCCTAAACACCTCTCCATCTACCATCGACAAGAGGTAAGCTCCGTTGTGGAGGTCTTTATGTACAACGAACGGTCCTTCCCAAATTTGATCTAACACCCCAGGCCGTGGGAAGACTCGTTTGAGAACCTAGTCTCCTTCTTGTAGTGTTCGAGGCCTCACTTTGGAATTGTATTGCCTTGCCACCTTTTATCTATGAGCGGCTACTTTGAGAGCGGCATCATTTCTCTTCTCCTCGATCAGGTCGAGTGATACGTTTATTGCATCCTCATTTTCTTCCAGATTATAATGTATCCTTCAGTGTAAGGGACGATTGTTTTAACGGGGAGCATAGCTTCGGATCCGTATGTCAATACGAATGGAGTGTGTCCTGTCGCGGTTTTATAAGAAGTTCGGTAGGCCCACAAAGCCGTAGGCAACTCGTCGACCCATGCCCCATTGGACTTTTCCAGTTTCTTCTTGATCAATGTTTTTAACACCTTGTTTACTGCTTCGACTTGTCTGTTTTCCTGTGCACGTGCCACAGCTGAAAAGCTTTAGGCGATCCCATGCTCGTGGCACCAATTGGCGAATTCCTCGCTCAAGCTGGAGCCTGTTGTCCGATATAATTTTCTGTGGTACCCCATACCTACATAAGACGTTATGTGTTAAAAATTCATCACCTTGGTAGATGAAATCTTGCTTTAAAGGTTCCGCCTCCACCCATTTGGTGAAGTAATCTACTGCCACTATGGTGTGTTTCGCCCCTCCTCGCTCCATGGGGAGTTCCCCGATTAGGTCGATCCCCAGACGGCGAAGGGCCAAAGACTAACCATCTGGGTCAGACCAGTAGGTGGTAGTTTAGGGATTTTGGCAAATCTCTGGCATTTGTGGCATCTTTAAGCAAATTCGGTTGCATCTTGGTTTAGTGTGGGCCAAAAGTACCCATAGCGCAGAATCTTTATGGCTAGAGTTTGACCGTCAGTGTAGTCATTGCAACTCCCTTGGTGTTTGTTGTTGAGAATATATTTTTCTTCGATTCCTGTGACTTACCATAGTAGGGGATTGGAAAACCCATGACGGTACAAGATGCCCTCCTAGATTGTGTAGCAGGATGCCTTCCTTAAGATTTTTTTAATTTGATTGCGATTTGTCGATAGGATCCCTTCTTGTAGGTAATTGACGATGGGAGTCATCCATGTTTCTTCGTTACTACTGATGGGGTGTGATCTGAAGACACTCGAAGCTTGGTGTAGCTTGCATCATGACGTGGGTTGCTCCCGGCATCGGCTCGTTTCTTATGCTAGCTTCTTTGGCAAGGGCATCTGCTTCTCGATTCTTCTTCCATGGGGTATGTTTGATTACATAGTAGTCTAGCTTGTTTAGGAGGATTTTAACCCTACGGAGGTACGAGACGAGCCTTTGCTTTTCGAGTCTGGAATCCCCCTAGGATTTGGTTTACGATTAGCTGTGAGTCACTGTGTATGCATATTGATTTGATTCCTATTTCCCTAGTGTTCTTTAAATTAGATATTATCGCTTCATATTTAGCGTCATTATTGGTTGCGGTGAATTCTAACCTCAGCGCGTAACTTAACTTTCATCCTCAGGGTGTGATGATCACTATTCCTACCCCCGGGCATAACTTGTTGGATGCTCTATCAATAAACATATTCCCACTCGGTTGTTTCCTCAGTTCTGATGGTCGTATCCTTTTCTGGAATGGTGAATTAGCTATGAAATCAGCTAGGGCCTGCCCTTTGATTGCGGTACGTGAATGGTAGGTGGTATCATACTAGCTTAGCTCGACGCACTATTTTAACAGACGTCCCGATGTATCCGGTTATGCAGGACCTAGCACAATGGTTGATTTGTTAGGACTCTTATGGAGTGAGATTGGAAGTAATGCTATAATTTTCTGGATGCTATGAGCAAATAGTAGGCCAATTTTTCGATCTTCGAATATCTAGCCTCTGCATTGGTAAACCTTTTGCTGATGAAATATGCTGGTTTTTGGGTATGGTCATCTTCTCGTACCAACACGACTAGGTATAAGAAGAGGCTTTCTCTATCTACAGGGGTAGAAAGCACTGGTGGTTTCTGCATGTGTTCCAACAGGCTTTAGAAGGCTGAGTGGCATTCACTAGTCCATTCAAACTTTCCCTTGTCCTTTTTCAGGGCTTCGAAGAATGGGACGCATTTGTATGTGGCCTTAGATGTAAATGCTTAGAGCGGCTACCTTCCCGTTTAAACTCTACATTTCCCTTCGTGTGGCTGGTATTTTGATGCTTTTCAGGGCTTGGAACTTTTCGAGATTTGCTTCAATTCCTCTATTGTGCATAGTGAAACCCAAGAATTTTCCCGAGGATACTCTAAAGGAGCGTTTTAATGGATTCAGCTTCATTTTGTATTTGCACAATACCTGAAACATCTCGTTTAGGTGGTGTAAATGATCTTCTCCCTTTCTTGATTTAACAAGCATGTTGTCGACATACACTTCCATGGAGTGACCAATCTACTGCTCGAACATCTAATTAACTAAGCGTTGATAGGTCACACCAGCATTCTTAAGCCCAAAAGGCATGACCTTGTAGCAATATAAGCCCAAATATATGACAAAGCTAGTATGTTCTTGATCTGGTACATGCATGGGAATCTGGTTATATCTCGAGTAGGCATCCATAAATGATAACAATTCATGTCCTACTGTTCCGTCCACCAGTCGGTCAATACAGGGCAGGGGAAAACAATCCTTGGGGCAAGCCTCATTGAGATTGGAGAAATCGATGCAGGTTCGTCATTTTCCATTGGATTTTTTCACCAGAACCGGCTTGGAGATCTAATTGGGGTAGATAGCCTCGCGAATAAAATAATTGGCAAGTAGGTTTTTTACCTCCTCGTTGAGGGCAGTTAAGCATTCCAATCCCATGCTCCTCTTCTTCTACTTGACCGGAGTCTTGGTTGGGTCTATATTTAAGTGGTGACAAGCAGTTTCGGGGATATTCCCACCATTTCTTCGTGGGTCCATGCGAACACATCTAAATTTTTTACGTAGGAACTCTACCAATTAGATTTTTAGTTTTTTTTTGTCTAGCTGCGACCCTATCTTGAAAAGCCTTGTTTTGTCGCGATCATCTGCTGCAGCATGTTGCATGGCCTCCATGTGCTCAGTGCTTGCCTCCTCCTCTTTGTCTCTTGGGTCTAGTTCGTTAAATAGGTCGCTGGTATAATTGAGAGAGGCGCCTTCTTTAATTGCTATACTTCCATAGTTTTGGCGCAGAGGGCGGCCTCTATGTTTTTTCCCTTTTCCTTCCTCTTGTTCTGGCAGAATTCTATCACATAACAATCGTGGGCCGTGTCTTGGTCGCCTTCTACTTCTCTTATTCCCCCATCGGTATGGAACTTCATTTTCAAGCACCAAGGGGCTAAGGTTATCTGAAAAATTGGTAAGGCGGGTCTACCCAGGAATGCATTATAAGTAGAATGTTCGTCTACCAACACAAATGTTATCTTTCGGATAATGGATCGAGGGTGATTTCCTAGCTCAAAAAACAAGTCCAACCGCCCCAGCGGAATTGTGGCTTTTCTAGTGAATCCGTGTTTGGGCTAATTGCATGGCGATACGTCTCTCATTGATAACTTCATTTTATTGAAGGCATGTTTGAATAATATATTCATTGAGCTTCCCGTATCGACCAGAATGTGGAACACCTATGCCGGGTCTTCCAACCAAATCCTCATCGCTGAAGGTTATAATGGTCATTTCTCTTCGTTTTGGGGAGGCTTCCTTCTGTAATGGAATGAACATACCCTTCTCCTTCCTTCAAAGACTTTCCGTACCTCTCCATCTCGGCCCAACTTTCGCCGGTTGAATGCGGGACCCATGATATAGTATGAACAATTATTTTCTCTTGACTGGCGTGGCTCGCACTTGCTTCTTCTTTGTTATTTCCATGTTGGAGCGGCCCTAGTCCTTCGTGGGTCGGAGTGGGGGAGATGCTTTTGTTGTGCATACCATTCCAATTTATTTTTTTGGATGTATTCTTCAATGAGGTCCCGCAAATGTTGACATTCTTCTGTGTTATGTCAATGAGACTCGTGGAAGCGACAGTACTTTCCCGTCCTAAACGCAGCTTCTGATTCCTTCTTATATGGAGGGCGCTTGTACTTCAATTCGTGTTGAGTGGCCAAGTAAATATTTTCCACAGTGTCATTAGGAGGAGTGTAGGAATCAAATCTTGGTCCCGGTCTGTATCGTCGTTTATTGTTTTTTTTAGTTTCAGGGTTGCCCTGACGGTTACCTTTATCGTCATTGTTTGGTTTGCTACCTTATCCTCGAGGCGGTACTCTTATGTTTCAATGTGAGCTGGAACCCCCTGCAGGCTGCTCGCCATGCTGGATAGCTGCTGCATCTTCCAATCTCGTATATTTTCCTGCTTCATGGTAGAATTCCTAAAGAGTTAGAGGCTTCTCCTTCGTCAGTCTTCTTGCAAGTTTCGAGTCCGGCTGGACACCTCCGCATAGTGCAATCGGTGTAAATCTTTCATCTACGTTTTGCACCACTACTGCGGCCGCGTTAAAATGGGTAAAGTATTGTTGCAGAGGTTCCCCTGATTTCTGCTTTACGTCGAACAAGGAATACGCATCCCTAGACTATTCTACATGAATTCAGAACTGGCTTATGAACTTCTCCTTCAACGTTTTCCAAGAAATGATGGATCCGTAAGGTTGGTGATAGAACCATGTGATTGCTCAATCTGACAAAAATTGCGGGAAACATTTACATAATACACCTTCAGTTGCTCTGTTTATGAGCACGTGCTGAGAGTATCATTGTAGGTGGACGATTGGGTCAGAGGTGCCCTTATATGGATCCATGGTGGTCATCTTCCATTCTCAAGGTGTGGTTGCTGCCTCTATGTCCCTAGTAAAAGGGCTAGATACTCTTGCGCATATCCCCCTTTCAAGTTGTTCATGCCTGAGGTACTCCCTAAAGAGACGCCTCATTCTTTCTTCAGGCTCGGGGGTGGCCCTGGGAGAAGAGGCCCCCTCTCTTTGATAGTGATGGTGCCTAGTGCCTTGATTGAGGCCAGATTAGTGATGATTAGTTCGAAGCATGACAAGATCAACCATAGACGGTCCATGTCTGGGGCATCCTTGACTGGGTGCAGCTCTTGATGACCTTGTTGGACCGGCTTCGGGTTGGGTCCTGGCTCGGCTATGAGTCCTTGTATCCTCCTGATCGAACTCATCATTGGCGGGAGATCTGTTCCTTTTACGTAACTCTCTAGACTGGGATTCACCTTGGGATCTGGTATTGTGAGGATTCCTCCGTGCTCCCTAAGCGTGTCATGAGTTAGTCCACCAAAGCTTCTTGTTGGGCAGCGAAGCGGTCAGTCATCTCATTCACAACCTTTTCTAAGTCTTCTTGGGTGACAACCGAGTCTAGGGGCAGGGAACGAGCAGTTGGGTTTTCTTGATCTTCTTGGATGGGGTTGAGTGTATTTGCAATAACTAAATTTTTACCCTTGTCAGAATTTCTCTTTGAGGAAGCCATGTTCTAATGATGCGCTTAGGCCTTGGTTTCAACTCTCAATGAAAGCACCAAAAATGTTTGCTCAAAAGTTGGACAAACACCTCAAAATCTGATTTCCTCCTTTTCCTTTTTCTTTTTTAGTCAGGTTTCATTTGATTGACATGGGGTTTTTTACGTTCCAACATGTACAAAATGAATTGCAGGAAACGCAGAGACAGTTCTGAGGTGCATAGTTTGGAAAGCGAATAAGAAAAATAAATAACATAGTTTTTATAGTTTTTCTGCCCGAATGTGCCTACATCCACTTTCCATCTTATTATTCTATATTTGATTTGATTATAAGTATAAGATATATGCGAAAAAAGTAATACTTCAAGTAGCCGAAAGGGTGGATTTTCAGCAGAGTTTTCTCTCTTTTTTCTCCCGAAATCTGTCCCACACAACACCAAAAAGGTGTATTTGTAACGAATATAGTTGTTACAAATGAAATTTATAACAAATATAGTCGTGAGCGGTACAGGCGTGAGGAATGTCGTTACAAATATTTATAACGGCCCCTACCCGTTATTAGATATATCACTTACCAACGGACTTTGTCGTTAGAAATCTAAATTTTTATAACGAAATAGGTTGTTATTATTTGCATCGGTTTGTAACGGGTATTTTCCGTTATTTAGTTTCCCCTTTCATGGTGGAAGAAGGGGTTATCATTCTAAATTATCACGACCTTGTCCGTTACAAATTTCGTCATTAGTAACGCACTTATTCGTTACAAATTTCATCAATAGTAACGACTATGCTCGTTATAAATTTCATCTTTAGTAACGAATATGTTCGTTACAGCTACCAAACCATGTAGAACTGCATTTTTGCTAGCATTTACACTACAGAATGGTCTATTATAATACAGCAGGTACATACATATCAAAAATTATAGAATTTCGATAACAATAAGCAATTACGCATCCAAACATACAACTTAAATTGCACAAATATTTGACAACAAATTAAAGGAAGATTCGAAATTTCACAAGTTCATCATATATGACTAAAGAGTATGAAATCAAAATATTACAAGTTCGAACATTACTTCAAAAATTCTACTTCCATTGCTACCATTGACACTAGAGTTTTCCTTTTGTCTTTCCTCCGCTGCTTCAACTAACGCCTGCATAATACCCAAATAAATTATAAACAAAGTTGAACTTGAAATTATTTTGCATATTAAATAAAGCAATATATAATGAAGCGCTGTATGTAACAAAAATATTTTTTTTTTAACTGAACCAAAGAGCGAGTCGATCAAGATTGGATTTGGAGTCAGCAGCTTTAAAGTAAGACCCGAAGCATACTTCCATTAAAATACATTTCCTCAAATTAAGTCTACAACGACTTTTGTTCCAAGTATCACTTCATTGATGTATATACAACCCTGCCAGTAAGAAACCAAATTAGGTTGCAATTAAGAGGAATAAAGAGTGAAATATATGTTTATATCTCCCAAAATGTTTCAAAGGACTGGTAAACTACATACATTATAGAAATATTCAAATTTAGACATATTCAAAATTTTCACGTTTCCCTAGGATACATTTTAACTTTGAAATAAGCCAAAGCACGACCAAACTCTTTTTGATGGCTGCAAGTTGTCAATACAAACTGCCTTACCATCACAATAGCTACAAACAACATAAATAAATGGACAAAGAAACTTATGACGTATACCACCGACCTGAATTTAATATGAGTGACCTGTTAACTTAACTATACACACAATAAAATGGTGGGTTCCAAATGGGGACACCCTAGGCCGTTACTTATAAGAGATCTAAAATTTATAACTATATTTATTTTATAATCTATTTTACTTTTTAGATTTATGTAAATATGCAAATCATAAAGTTCATCTTATACAAATTAATTATACCATTGATTATCAGTTTATATTTATTAAACAATATATACTTTAGAGCGAATGAAAGAAACCCCCATATTTCATGGTTTATCTAAACCACCAAAACTTAAGGTTCAGACTTGCAATAAACCTCACTGTCAGCAAATCATCACAGCTTCAACCAAAATGGACTAAAAAGCAGAAGAAATCAACACCAAGACTCGGTAAGTTAAATATGAAATAGTGGAATCAAATCTAACACGAAGTTCAATTATAGTGAAAGGCTTAAAGCCAGATCATTTTGCGCAAGATCGTTCTAGACACAATCGCCTAATACCACTTAAAATAGTGTTTTAATGATGATGGATTAAACATTTACAACGGCGTGTATTTTCAGCTTCCATCTATTAGCATTAAACATTATTTCCACCTTGTCTTTGCTGTTTATTTATCAAATTTTATTACTTGGTGTTGCTGGTTTAGCAATATATATGTTATTCCATCGACCTACACTTCACCTGACTTCAGTTCAACACACCTATCCCACCTTCGACCTGTTTTAATTTTTTCCATCAACCTACACTTCACCTGACTTCAGTTCAACATACACATCCTACTACAACCAAACTGTGCATCAAACTGCACTTCAAATACCCCTAGTGAACATATCATATTCACTGCTACTCAACTGCATATCATATTCACAACACTCTCACAACCTTCCAACCACCTCAACCAGGCACAACCACCTGGCCATCTCATTACACAAAACTGCAGTTCATGTCTACTATTTTCTGCATTTCTGTCCCCCCACAATTCATATCATTGCCGACAAACTTCCTACTACCCATTGTCCATACTTCATTCACTACTACACAAACAAAGCCATCCTTTATTATCCCTTATTATTTATTAAAACTCACAAAATAGCTATCCTAGTATTTAATCCAAATTTAGGTTTCTGCTTTCACTATATTTACTAAAATGTCACCGTCTATTTCTTCCCCACATTACTGCATATTTCGTTCCTCTAGTTAACACAATTTAGATCCAAAAAGTACTAAGTTTCTAAACGTAATTGTTTTATACAGGTAGAAATTTTCTTACCATTAAATCACAAATTTTACAAGTTTTCCCAAATAACAATAGACGTTGCACAAAGGTAAAAGTTAAATTCGTAAATTTTATAATTTCAAAATTCGATAATTTTTATAGAAGAACCGAAATGACGTCATTCAAACAATATGCTTCAAAAGCTTCTTAAAAAAATTGTTTTCGCCCAGAAAATATTTTCAACTTTCTTCACGGATTTAGAAAGGAAGTTTTGAGTTTCTCATCATATCTAATGAGAAGTCACATACGTATTCATTTTCTATTGGCTACTGAATTTTGGGATAATCCAGTGAACAGTTGCAACCTTTCAAGTATGTTGTTTCTTATTATAAATGACAATGTGGCTTCGCACGCACGCACGCACATGCATGCGTGCATGCACATGCACACTTGTTGCTTTAAATTTTTGATACGAAATACTTAATTTGTCAATCATACATAAATTGTTCATTTGACTCATAAATCAACATATATAATGCATTTTATTCAACTTACTTCATGTAAGAGATAGGAGGGGAAACTTTTTTCATCGTTTATAGCATGTTAAAAAATTGCTAACAATTTATTTGTGTTAATTACTAACTTTGGTTCATTTTACTCCTTATTAAATGCATATCATGTGTATTTTATAAAAATGGAGTTTCCACTTTCTTAGAGACGGTTCAACTTCAGCCATTTAAAAAATGAAGTGAACTTCCTTTCCATCAATCTGCATGCATTTTAAATTCATATTTATGAAAGAACTAATTACAGAAAATTTGATTAATTTGACTAATAAACCAATGCTTTTACTATGATTTTATCCAAAAGGAATTTCAACTTCCTTGAAGTAAGTTCATCTCCTCCCAGTAAAAGTATTATAGAACGTTCAAGTCATAACTTATTGGAATGTTTCCCACGAGTATAACCGAATAATGAAAACTGATCTTAAATCAAACTTACAATAAGAAAATTCAAAATTTTGAATTTTACAAAATTACTTTTGTATATGTCAAGTGCTCATCATTAGAAAATATGACTATAGTTTAAAAGCAAACACAATAATTGAGCATAGATATAATTTCAAGATATTGAAATAAGGGGATGGACGTATGATGTAAGAGGGATCAGGTTTATTTATCAGCAAGCATTTATCAAACATGCAAAAATAAAAATATGAAAAATCCGAATGTATCATGAACTGATGATGTAAACAAAGTGTATGTTCGATTTGAATTGAAAAGCTGTGGGGGTGGGGAGAGAGTATTCAGCAAAAAAATAGCAAATCTGTTGTGATTCTCACCTAAAATCTTTGTCATATAAGCATCTCAGTATATTCCCGGGAATCCACGCAAGTTCACTAACACAAGCCACTCCTTTTAAACAATACCTTTTAAACAATAGAACCTATAAAGATCGGCCAAGTTGTCCATGACGTTTTTCTTGATAAATGGCTGACGATCAATATGAATAGGTTAGCTATATTATTTTAAGAAAATTATCGTGTAACAAAAATAAATAAGATGTTCAATAGCCATACAGATTTATCTTGAAGGCAGTCTGCTACTTTCCTAATAGCCCCAACTGTTACAGTTTCCATCGAATGGTGTGCAACTTTTTGTAAACCAGCAATAGCTTGTTGTCTAACATTTGTATCATCATCCAGTAACAAATCACATAAAACATCTGGCAAAAATTTATTGCATATACCTCATAAACTTGTGCTGAATAAAGAAAGTCCTCATGCATTACAATTGTTAGGAATTAATAACTGCTTACTGATTATTGAAGGCACTTCAGATCGAGATGGATTTGACAATAGACAATTACTCAAGTGTTCAATTAAAGATATGCGGATTTCTACAGCTTTGTCTGTTGATTTATTTAAAAATTCGGAGAATAAAGGCCGAAAAGATTCAGACATAAAAATTTCTACTAGAGCAAAAAGTTCCCCAAGAAACTGAACTGCTAGATTAGATCTTCATAACATTCCATATCTAGCATTATAAGACAGAACTTATATCTTGCAGTTTTCTTCAATATTCCTACTCTCCTTCCAAAAGATGGACAATAAATGTCCCGTAATCCTTCAAACGTTTCTATAATCAAATCAAAGATGTCCTGCAATGAAACAATGACATGCCAACAAGAATGAGAAACAGATTTTACAATTTTAGCACTGAAAATCATTTATCATCAATTATGTTGATTCATAGTATTTCTTATGCACCATTAAAACATCATCGCTATAAGGAGGATTCGGTGCATGTATACGAAGAATATCACATACGCATACAGCTATCAGAAGACAAACATTTTTGTCTTTATATTTTAGAAGCCCTTTTGGAATTGCATCACGAAAAAGCTTCAGTGAATCTAGCACCGATTGTGTTGGAGGCTGTTTTAACTTTGAGAGTCCATTTGCAGCTCCCTACACCAAAAGTAAACCAGGTTTTAGAACAGAGAATAGTTTCACTTAAAGTCTTAAAGCAAAATTTTTTATTTGTACAACATTATTGGATGGAGGCATATATAATGTTTTTTCTAGGGCTTTCCCGTACAACTACAGTTGGACATTACGAAGCTTATGCTTCGGCTCTGAATGAGATCAAGGCATATATTGGTGTGAGGTGGAAAAGGTGAGACTGGGAAGGATAGATTAAATGTACCAGCAAGTGAATAACTGGAAATTGCTAGGAGATTCAGGAAACCAAACCAATGATACAAGTTAGTATCGCATGCTACCTACATTTTTACTAAAGGAAAATGCAATTCTACATATAGGAATGAATACAAATTCCATATTCCATTTACATATTTATGTTTCTATCGAATCTAACAAGATAGCCTTGCTTTTTAGGGCCATGACATATCGCCATTAGTAAAAAGATTTATTGATATCAACCAATGACACAACAAATGTCGATCTACCAAATTGAAATAGTTGGGCTGCGAAGATCTAGAATGGCCGAACTTAAGATATTCAAGGTAATTTATTATTAAGAGCTTAATAATGCAGTTTTATAAAACTCACTTCAGCTTGCTAAGAGCCTAACACACAAAAGCCATCCAACGGCCGGGATGCTTGCTAACAACCTTACATTACACTCCCTTGCTAACAGCCTCACACTAATGCCCCGGTAAACGTTGACAACCAACCATTGACTGAATCATACTTTATAGCTTAACACACAATACATAAAATACACACAAATAACCCATTATTCCCACTCCATTAAACTAAGCTTACCCCGAACTAAAATTTAGCAAACCACTAAAACAAGTTTAAACAGATTAAAACTATAATATACAGCTAACCCTAGATTACTCATAACCATACAAGTTCTGAATTAATAACAGTCGCTAAAATGAAAAACCTCACTGCTTACAACACTTCCCTTACCATATCACTTTTACAACTCCAACCTCACTGCTTTATCCATATCATCCCTCTACCAAACTATGCAGTGCACAACACAACTTCTCCAACCCCATATCACAAACATACACGCAAAATCTCCCTAACCTGCTACAACATACAATCTGCTGCAAGTCAACTGTCAAACACTCACAGCAAAACACCACTGACCAACAACAACTGCCTTCACCTTCTACAGTCGGTTGCCACACACCCTCCAGCCATAACAACTGCTTTAAACCACCACCAAACTCCATGGCATCAACCATATCTCCATGTTAAACATTTCACAACCCCTGCCATATCACTGACCAATCATCAACCTGTTGCATAACTCCTGTGCTACCACTACATCTACCTTTGAATCACCGCTGCATCATTGCCTAACCTCCTACTGCCATACAAGTTCAACTATTCGACCTCAACACACAGTCTACCACTAGGCCCTGACCACAAGTCTCCCTCAACCACTATAATAAATCACTACCACATCAGTTCTATCCCTCTGCCATCTCCATATAACCACATCAGCAACTAACATCTTCATCTCCTCACATTAACATTCACATTCAGTTAAATTCATCTACATCCATCTCCTTGCCCACTGTCCATCCCCATATCCATAACTCCCCTAACTAGTCAATCAACATACTCGACTTGCCTCTGCCAACATCTGCTTCTGCGACTCCACGCAACCCACATCGCAACCACATGAACTCCACCTCACTCCCCAAAATCGATCGCCTAAAACTATACCTACCTCCCAAATCGCCGCGAACCAAAACTCCAACAAGCCACCCACGTCTGAACCCAAAACCGCCTTCACAATTCACTACTAGATTCCGAAAATCAAATTAGAGAATGATAAACTAGAAAACATTATAAAATCAGTTACTCACATGATTTAGAGCAAAACAAATTAGAGCCGACAGCTTCCAGTTCGAGTCTTTAAGACTGTGTCGACGGCCGAAGGTCGAGAGAGTGACTGGAGGCTTCGAGTTTGAGGCGGCGTCGGCATCTTTGAGTTCGAGGGAGTGGGGAGAATCGGTTATTATCGCAAACAAATTTTGATTTTTTTTTTGTTGCCCCGCGGTTTGCCTCAATAATCTTTGCTTCCTACTACGAGCGCTGGTTGTTGTTTGTTGATTTGTCTTTGACATCGGCCGATGTTGCTTCGGGCAAAGGCTAGCGCTGCAGAGGGGGCGCTAGATGCGGGGGTGGCGACAGTGGAAGGAGCGAAAACCCTAAAATGAAATTTTGACATGAAAGAAAGCAAGAAGCGTAAGAAATGGAGTGAGGAATAATAAGAGATAAAATGACCCTCCTATCCATGCTACCTTTAATTGTTTACAAAATCACCATATTTGGTAACGAAAATAACCGTTGTAAATGCTTGTAACAGAAATATGCGTGGGGAATTTGTAACGGTTATAGCCGTTATAAATTAAAACGAAAAAAGTGTTACAAAAGAGCCTATTTGGTGTAGTGCCATTGTTGTTGAGAAGCTCTGGTATTTATAGAGTGGAGTTGTGAAGTATGGAGGTGGAGGTAGCTTTCTAAATCTTGCTTGGCATTTTGGGTAGGAAGGTCTAGTTCGACGTTTGGTTAGGGAGCTTCTCATTCGTTGGTCCAAACATTTGATCTGGTGCTTGATATGTCAAGCTGGACCAAACATTTGGTCCGTCATTGCGGAGAGTGCCAGACCAAATATCTGGTCCGGTATCTCGTAGAGTCCAGACCAAATATCTGGTCCAGTACTCCGAAAAGAGCCAAACCAAATATCTGGCCCATCATGCCTGATCAAATGTTTGATCCAGCATTTTAGTGAATGCCAGATCAAGCATTTGGTCCGACACAGTTCTGCCTTCTTCGTCATATCCCAAACCTGCTTCCTTACTTTCCACTCTCTGCTTGCCTTGAAAAATTGAGCCAACACCTTACCTACTGTTTAACACAATGTCCAAAATATATGGATTCAATGTAATTTTTCAATGGATTATACGTTCTAATTATGTTCAGTGTAGTATTTTGTATAATGCCAGGTGGATGGTATCTCGACGTCTACTTCAAAAACGAACTTATTCAAATCAACTAAATTTTTTTGCTACATCTAATTCTCAACATAATGGTGGCCCATCAAATGAAGAAGAGTGAGAGAGAAATGTTCATGATGGAGACGAAGAAGTTGAAGAAGAAAAAGATTATGAATTACTACTCAAGATTACAATCCTACAGTTGATCCATTTACAAAGAAACCTCCATTTGAATGGGAAGGCAATTAAAAATAAAAATTTTATATTAATTATGAATATTTATTTCTTTAAATATATACTATTGAAGAGATTATTTAACCCAACACTATTTGTGTTGGTTTCCTCAACCAAAAGGCCTCTCGTATTATTGGGCAAATATGGTCTAGATGGTTTATGGGACCATGGTTCGAATTTAAGTTGGTACCTCAAGAAGCATACTCTTTGATAAATTCAAGGTATTACTACTTCAAACAACTATGGTTTTTTCATGGGGAAAAGTATAAAGTTATTTACATTATTGTAATTTACATAGGTGCATTAACAATGCATTTTGGTGTACGTACTCAAGAATTCTATCGGCTTCATGTATGAATAAAATTTATTATATGCATGAATCTTGTTCATTTAACCATATTTTATATATTAATTTCAAGCTAATCATATTTCTATTTGTATAAATTTGCAGAAAATCCATGATTCCAATGTTATTTTGCAAATATGATTACCAAGTAATGAGCTCTATTAATAAATTTATTGAAAATCATGAAAAAGAATTAAATGGACAGAATAAACCAAATGGATAGAGAAAGAAACAAAGTAAAATATCATATCTCTAACCATAACATAATTAGACAAGTAGTCAAATGGCTTATGTTTGTTTTTCTTCACTTTTTTTGTTGAATGCTAGTTGATTTATCCAGTTCATACTTTATTCCTCTTAATATTCAAATAAACATTCAGACAACTACCCTGGTTAGTCGTATTTTTTCAAGTATAACTTGAGTAATTTTGCATTATGTATTATACATTGCTTTAAATGAAGAAATGATTACAATTTAACTAAACAATAAACAATAACCAAATCATACAACATAAGGACAATATGATAGTCTTATTAGTCGTGTAAGAAGATCTTTTATGTAGGGACATTTCTCATATGATGAAACTCATGAACTAGTATAACCAAAAGCAAGGATCATCCACCTATTTGGGTTCTTCCCAATATACGGAATGAGATGATTGATATTCGTTGGGCACCAGAGGAATTTGAGAAAAGAAGAGAAATAATGTGAAAGAATCGCCTTACGTCGAAAGACAGGACCTACACTCGTCATTGCACCGGTTCTATTTCAATAGCCTCACATAATGAACAAATTGTGAGTCAATACATTTTTCATCCAGTAAACTATTAACTATGCTAGTTAAAGTATATATGTTGAAGTTTATTATTATACATATAATGGAAAGTTAAGAGGATGTGTGTGTGGGTATGTTATATCATTTTTCATTTTGCTATAAGTTTAACAAGTCAATTCGTCCTTGGCAACAGTGGTCAACTGTTGCTGTTGTGGCACCAATTCATTGCTACTGCTGTGGCAGCGGTATATTATTACTGTTGCTGTGGCATCAGTTATTACTACCACAACAGCACATAAAACAAGGATTACTTTATAATCGACTACTGTTGTGGCATAAGTTTATTACTACCCGAGTATAACTATAAAAGTCTTTTGTAGGGCATTGACCTTGCCAATTGTTTTTATCTTTTTTCTTTCCTTTTGCCCGAAATTACAAATTAATAAGCTGGTTGAACATACATGAAGCTTAGTTAGAAACAAAACAATACTAACTCATATTCTAGTATGAGTGCTAGTCTATAGCACAAAAGGCACTAAAATTCACAATAGTTTGATACTCATATCTTAAAAAATATCATGTTGTTACCAAGTTCAATAGATTGATCACATGTGAAATAATACCTTTAATTGGGAAGCTGGTTAAATAATTATTTGGTTACAATGAAATATTCGATTTATCATGAAATATTCTTATAGCACTAAGTACATTACTGTGCACTTTGAACCACATTATCTTCTTCAGCAATAATACTTTCGACCTGAGATAGATTCATAAATGTGGTAGTTGTATGAACTAAAGATGATGAGGGGTTGTCAATATTGAATATAAATTTGGTGTCCTAAATATTCTATACTAATAGTTAAACTATAAGAAGAAAATACTACTCTATAACAAAACGGATGTATCTATAGAATAAGTGCACGTATATATAGACCTACACATGATATAAATGTATAAATAATGCAAGCATGTAAGATTTCACCCTTACTAATATTATTATCAAATATTCTTATATTCATGTAATGAAAGCAAAAGGTTGTAACAGAAAAGGAACCAGTGTTTCATGAGGCATTTCGATATTGGCATGTTTTGAAAGATCCGTCTAACTCCTTAAAAAATGCCAAAAAAATATGTAAGAGTAGTATATATGTGACAACAAATCTGCAAAAATAATGATAATTATTTTATTTAGTTTAAACAATTAGGATGTTTGTAGTAAGATGATTTTATTTTTTTTCAATTAGGAGAATTATTTCAAAAAAAAGGTCGAGTCACAGGAAGCAATGGATGTTTTCAATCCACAGCGTGGGCTGGATTCGCCAGCCTGACTAACAAAAGGAAAGATGTATGGGGCACCACATGTAGAAGTTAGCAACTTGCATGGAGGTTCTCTGTCTTCTTTAGCCAATGCTCAAGGATGTACTTCTGCTCCAAATCCATCTACCAAGCCAATACATACCCAATTTTCATTGGAAGAAATTGTTCAACGGTTAGAGCTATAAATTCTAAGTATGCAATTAATGTTGAATGTTTCTATAGCTATCTATTGTAATTCATATATTATGTTTAAATTGGATGTTGGTTAAATTAAAGAAGTCCCCTGATATACCTATGTAACCCCCTATACATACGCTGACCACTGATCATTTTTTAATGTCTTCACAACCGGCCGTGTCAATGTGGCCTTATATCTCTGGTCAGTACAATATGTCTACACAAGCCACCATGCCTACATAAGCAACAATGCCTACACAGTCATAAAAAACAAATGGGATTTTCTCCATTTAGTGGTATATTTCCTCATTTTATAGGTTAGTGTATTTTTACTCACAATTTCTGTTACCCATAATGTCAGCTTTGTCGCAATTGCTGATCATCTATTGTTATTATATACTATGCCAACTGACAGAGTCAATAATAGTTTACTTGATCGATTGAAAAAGCAGAGACATTTCTATTCGGACAAAAATATGTGTTGATTAAACAAAAGTATGTGCAGTATAGTTGATTAGTATTCAGAATAAAATATGTAAACATATGTGGGCAAAGAACTCCATGTGCAGTTGCTTTATTTTCAATGGTTGACATGTCATAACCCATATTATGTATAGTCTAACTTAAAATTGACAAGTTTGAAAATAATATCCAAGAACATTACCAAAGTTTATGAATATGCATCACTGTATATGCATAAAAAACTGATGGGACAAACACTCAAACTTAGTTTTCCATGCCATAACTTAGTAGTTAGCTTATGAAGAAATATTTGTATTGGATCAAATTTGCTTTCGTAAAGCTAATGGTCCAGAGAATTACCTCCATGAAAAGCAGCGAACAATAATGCTTATTATCACAATCATAGTAGAGAAAGAGTTGTATACTAAGTATCATATCGAGATATGAGACTTTTGCTACATTCATAAGTCAAAAAAAGTAGGCTAATTGATCCATTTTATTTTATTTTTTCTTTATTAAATGTATTCAACCTTCATAAAAAGATTTTATCAAATTTTCGATCAATGTGCCATCAAAAACATAATCATTATTGCCCTTATATATGGTGATTCATTACTTCTCTTAGAGTTCTAGTATACATTACAACTTTAGGTACTTTACATGAGGTGTGCCACTTTTACCTATCATTTGATAAGTGGAAACTGAATTAGGATGGAATATTAACTTTTACATTTTTAAGCAAAGGAAAAATAGACTAGCATGAAGCATACATTGATCTAAATATAATCCTACACGCATCTACTACCAGGGTCGGCCCAATGTTATATCGGACCATGAGCAAACTTCAAACTTGGACTTTCCATTTTGTAAACAAACCTCATTGGTTAACTGAAAATTTGAAAAATTACAGAACTCATCTTTAAGTTTTTTATTTCATTTTTGCAGCAAAATCATCTTGCTCAATACTTCTCTACATATTCTTCTATTTGCATGATACTCAATTCACTTAATCAATTCTAATAAATATATAGAATAGAATTTATTAAATATGAATTTTGATAATTCAATCTGGAACCTTTAATAACGACCAATTCTTAAGAATAAGCCATATAAAAAATTCAAAGGAAAGCCATAAATGCTAGATATGTCAAAAAATGTTGAAATAATTTTGTTCGATAACATGTTAGCTCTCATTTCTATAAATTATGCAAACTGATCTATCAAAAAATATAAATTAAATAAATAGGATGATTTATACTTATCTAAATATAATTACTCAATTTAATAAACTAAATTAGAAATTAAATGACCCGTTTTCTAATGTATTTAGTCTCAGGCTATGCAACATAGAAATGAATAACTTAAGAGAGGACGAAGACATCTCTAAAAAAGAATGACATGAGAAGAAAACGAGGTGGTTCTGCTTTATGAAACAGGTTTTTTTTTCTGCTTTATGAAATGTTTTTTTGAAAAGTAAATTAACCAAATACGACCCCCTTAATAGCTGGGCCTTGGGCTGTTTCCCAGCTCGCATAGCCCAAAGGCCAGCTCTATTTACTGCACAAAAATTTGTCCAAATTATAAACTCGTTTTCATTATAAAAAAGGGAAATTCCTATAAGTACTCTAATCATTGAGAGAAGACTAGCATGAAGTCTTAAATGTGCTATAGGAAGCTATTGTGCTGGAGCTGCAATGAGTAGTATGATGCTGAAATGGAGAAGCCGGTGTTGTAAAGAACAATTGAATTGTTGAACTGGAGTTATCTCATGGTACTGCAGCATGGTGCTGAAATGAGCATGAAATCGAAACTTGTTATGAGATGTAGGGTGATTGAAATGACATGAAATCTGACATGCCAATTAGCATGATGGTTGAACTGTGCTTGCGTATTGCAAGGTAGCTACGGGATAGCTGAAACATGCTTAATTGGCATGAAAACAAGCTGCTGCCTTCAAAACATGATAGCTGAAACCTAAAACATGCTTAGCACTTCATACAACAATTTTTGAACTGGAGAGTGGCATATGAAAGCTGCTGCCTTCAAAAAATGAAAGATGAAATGTGCTTAGTACTTAATAGAACCAATTTAGAATTGGAAGGCTAGTCTTTTGAAGCTGAAATGTACTTAATACTTAAAAAACCATTTTAGAACTGGAAGGGTAGTCTTGGAACCTGCTACCTTCAAAACATGGTATGAAAACTGCAGCAAATATATAAACTAAGACAGGTGCATATATGTAGCAAGCAAGGCTTGAAGACCCAAATTTTATTTTTATTATTATGGATGCATTTAAACTCAAAATTGAAAGTTGTCGTGGTAAGTCAATAAGTAGACTATAAGCAAAGATAGAAAATAAGCAGAGTTCTATTTTATTCACATTCTTATGTTTTTTTTCCTGCCTTTGTAAATGAGATAGAAAATTCTACTTCTAAAATTTCTTGTTATCCTTGTAGTAATGTGTATTTATTTTATGGACCTGACCATAGATCTATGCCATTGGGAGCACATGCATCACAACAGTCATCTTTGCATTCCAACGCATTCGGGACTGTGCAAAAAAGTGTGCCACTCTTTTATCTAATGCAAGACAAGTGCCATATATGCAACAATATTCATATATGCAATTTTTTTCAGGACCTTCTATGCCTTGTCAATCAACTTGCAATTTCGAAGAACATCAACATCATGAAGGTATGGAGTGATTAGCATTCCCACTTGTTTGTTTTGTTTTCCTTGTTGAAGTAATGTATGCACATATATGTTAGTGGACTTGTTTCCTTTATTTTTTCTTTCTAAAGTACATGTGTGCATGTTTTGTGAACATGTTGGATTATCTTTTTATTACTGTAATATATTTGGAAATGTATCCTTACTTTCCCGTTAGAGTAATTTATATAAATATCTTAGTGAATGCATGTGTAATGTTAAATTGAGTACTTTATCATTTACCTGTTATTATTGGATATTATGTAATTTCTATATAATACTGAATATATTTTCACATATTTGAAATTATAGAGCCGATATGATAAATTCTTGATGGTATTACATCATTTACTATTATGGATAATTTATATGTTTAAATTATGCAAATTTAAGACCGACTAAAGACAAAATTTTGGTATTTAAAATTCAATTTCAAATATATTTAAGATTGTAGCATCAGTCTTTACATTTTGAGACTGAAATCTCAATCTTAATATTTTTTTGCAACTAGGAATTCAAAGACTGAAATTTCAGTCTTTGATCAGTCTTTAACTATGATTTAAAGACTGAATTGCTTGATTAAAAACTGAAATTTTCAACTTTTAATCTAATTTTTTTTTGTAATGTAAAAAATAAAAATTAAAGTCAGGGGCAAATCAGTTTGCAGATATTACCAACGATGAATATGTTGGACTTTGTAGTGGATAACATCCTCATTTAATGACTTCGGTGGAAACAAAAGGACTCGTGCATGAAAATGCAAACGATGTGCTTTCGAGCATTGTTTGGAGAACTATTGACAAGAAATCTAGCCATCACCTTGAAGCAAATTTTTAGAAGGAAATAATCCTTTCGAAACCGCTTTCGAATGAGTCGAAAGGGTATTTACACCATCAAAGGGAAAAACTTTTGAAAGTACTGATTATGATGTCATGTAAAAGGTTCTTTCGAAAGAAATTACTTATTCCGAAGAATTTAGACACCTTTCGAAGGATTCTCCAAAAGGGTATGACTTTAATGATCACATAGTAAATCCCTTCGAAACCCATTTTGCACGAGTCAGGAGGATCTCTATGCTTTCAAAGGGACCCAGGTCACAACTTATGTATTAAATTAAAGTTGATTCAATATGCTATGGAATCTTATCTTGGACAATGACACAAGACCAGTTGACTTGGTAAGTTTGTATTATCATCATCACACCACTTTTGTACTGCATGGCTTTCGATATGATGATGATATGCTTCAAAATCAAGTTATCCAAGAGCACTTGTAACGACCCTGACTCGAACTTCGAAAATCGACATTCAAATACATCACCCGTATTCGAATGCCGCAGATTCAAACGTTGAGTCTGATTCGCCGGAGCTTATAACAACATTAGATGATACGATACAGTGGAAACAAAAAGGAATTTTTTATTGATACACAATGGATACAACATTGATACAAATGAAATGATCAACATATATCACAGATAGATACAACAGTGGAAATAAACAAAGCAGCAACAGCAGAAAGATGATATCTTAGACTACCAAGCGAGAGAGAGAGAGAGAGAATCCGACAATACTGCAACTCCATAGCCCAAAGTTCCAAAACTCCAAATCGAAAGCAAGAACCACCATCATGCTGAACTTAAGCACGTCCGGTCCGAACCAAAGACTGAAGGCTATCGAATCTACATCTGCTATCTAACTATCTGAAAACCTGACGCTAGGCTCCCCGTGTGGAAAATTATGGGAACCCAGAGTTTAGAAAGGAAACAATAAACTCCAGGTTAGTCATTGGACTGATGTGAGCAAAAAAAAAACAGTTTATCTTAAACAAAAACAAACAAAAAGAATTTGAAAAGAAATTCGCTATGCTTTTTGAAAAATGAAACTACCATAAGGCCACCCCGCACACACACAATGCAAGCGCACAATTGGAGAAGATTTCTCCTTATGATAGTCAAACATGCTTGATACGCAAAATCCTTTTGATATTATTATTAGTGCATAGTGCAGAAAACATTAACAAGTATAATATTAATCTTAGCCAGCATACGTACCATTATAGTATGTCTACTATAGCTACCATGTTAGATGGCAGGTTCTACAACTAAAACCGTACAGGGCGTGTATTGTATGATTGGATTTCCAACAAATGGTCAGGCTAAGGAACTTCCTCACCGAATGGGTACGCCTCTACCCCGAGAACTTAACCATCTCTCTGTCAACACAAGGCTGGGTTACCTCTGCAACTAGGTATCTAACTGTCACGAGTATGCCATCCCCCGGTCTAGACCAACCTTTTTCGAGCGCTCAACACCAACAAATACCAACAACAACATATGTTAAGTATCTGAGCTCCATACCATGATACCACTTTTTATCTAGAAGGAAATGCATATACCCTAAAGGGGCGACCCTCATAACCTTGCCGCATTCTTCCTGTTTCAACCATTTCCAGGTTGTGAGGTTTGAGAAAGTCTCGTCCACAAAGCTACGTTTTTCACAAAATGCATGCTTCGATCAACAAATGATCAGCACTCAGCATGTCACACTACCAAATTGGAAGTATATCACTAATAACCATCAACTACATAACCTCTGAGCTCGTACGTCTTAGAGAAGGGTGTTAAGCCAAGAGAATAAATTCTCTACCTCCAACAGAAATGTATTTGATAGAAATCGGCTTTACATCTCAAAGTGTAATGTCAGAATACAACCATACAAGTCTGTTCCGGATTCGAACGGAACTGAAGGCACTTCAAAGAAGCCCTTGCAAATTCGGGTATTCACAATCCCGATCGGACTCCCTATCAAATATGGAGATCTCCATACCGGAGCAACTCAGTGCAGAGACATTCGACAGGTAATCCTATCATTCTCGAAATTACCCTGTCTTCGCCACCGTTTTCAAATGCTATCCATTTCGTCGTATCATTATTTGGAATGGGTTTTATGATACAAAGTCCTCTCTCGGCTAAACTGAATAATGAGCACACAACTTTGAAACAAATTCAAATATTTTGAGGAATCCGGTCGGATCCCTCCAACCTATTTCCCTGCATCCATAGTTGTTAGCACAACAATTAAATACCAATTCCACTTCGAGGTGGTATATCATGGTATATGAGACTTATATAATATCATCTGCTATTATGCGGCACATAGGGTCTCGTCCGCTATATAATGCGGGAAACCAATCACTCTAAATACATATATAATACCAATTCCACTTCGAGTTGGAATATCACTGTATATGGGTGTAATATAATAACATCCGCTATTATGCGGCGCATAAGGTCTAATTCAATACAACTAATAGTAATTTATCATCCAAGCACACAATCAACAATTTTAAATTCAACTATTTAAAATTAAATCGAAAAATTCGAATGAGTGAGAAGATCTCACATTTTCTTTATTTTACAGTCCATTTTCATTCCAGCTTGATTTCTTTTAGATATTGACCTTGTATAAACAATTTATACAATTTATTAATATTCGAAATAATCGAACAATCTTTTATCATTTATTATTCTACTTTTAAACTAATAATTCTTCTTTTAATATCTTTTAGTATTTTAGAAAAATTAAATAGGTTAATTTAAACCAACTAGTAATTTAGAAATGTATATTTACTAAATTAAAAACAAAATGATTTTATACTTACTGTTAAAATATTTTTCTAACCTATACAAATATTAATTAAAGGTGAATTATGAAATACCTTGTTTCAAAATGAACTGGAAGATTTACAACTGTGTATATATGTATTTATACTTACTATAAAATAAATTTTCTACATATGTCTTCATTTATATTTTTCTGTAATATATATATATATATATATATATATATATATATATATATATATATATATTACTGTATATAACATATTCATTACCTTTAAATTAAACAGAAATTTTTATAAAATAAATCATCACTGTGACTGTTTTTTTATTTATCACATATATAATGAATTAAAATAAATAAAAGAGATAAATATACCTCACTGACCACGACATCGACGCGCGTCGCTGCAATCTACCACCTACGCACCCTGACCATCGCACTCGCCCAATATCTCCACTTCCAATCCCTATGCGTGCACGAGCGCTTCCTCCACCAACGACCCAAATAGAAATGAAAAACACTACGAATTCAATTTGTGCGCTGCCCTTGGAGCCGCAGCCACCGTACGCCATCGCGCCTCTCTTCGCAACATTTTTTATCGGGAATCCTTACCGAGCAATCGCGCATCGCCATCCCATCAGACAAGAGGATGCGCGAGTACAAGCTCGCGATGGAGCCGACCCCCTTTTTTGCTCGTCGCCGCCTTGCTCGATTTCGAGCTCCATGTCGCCGTGTCGCGGTTCGTTCTTTGAACGAGACGAGTCGACTCGTGAATCAGGCCGAGCAAAAGAACATGGACGTTTCGTGATTTTGATTTGATTTAAACAGAGGGAGCGACCATTATTTGTTTTGAACGGAGACACGCATGTTTTTGAACGAAAAGGATGGTTTTCGTTTTCTTTTATTATTATTTTCTTCCTCTTTGAACGAGCTAAGAATTTTTTTTCAACACGTGTTAAAATATTTGCCAGGTGTTGTAATGGATAGAATGTGTAAAAATTCTCCTGAAAAACATTATTAAATACATATATTTATTCTAAATAGTTAAATTTTTAAATTTAAATTTAAATCGCCTTGGATTTGTAGTTTAAAATCTTGATCTCCTATCGAGGCATGCCGCCAGGTGTTTATAATGTTATGCCCCTATTTCGACACAATGGAAAAGGTTTCGAGTCCAAATTCGATCGTATGGAGAAGATAGCTTTTTGAATTCATTTATTATATTGAATTTCGATATAATTTTCAGCGTGTTTGCTTATCGTACGGCCCAATGATCACTCCAAACATTACGAAAATTGAAATCCGATAATAATACAGTATTACAGATCCAATGGAACTGGTTTCGTCGAATTCCGAGATAGTGCCTCGGAATGCTATTTTTAAATATCGATTTAAACAATATAAATCCAAAACTGAATAAATCCTTTTCATATTCAATTCTGAAGCTTCTATTATCTTCAGTATTATTAATATAAATTTTCTAAGCCTTGAAAATATTTTTAACAAGCATCAACTTAAAAATTCAAAATTTTACCTAAATTTCTATAATTAAATTCAATAATTAAATTGCCAAATTCATTCTGATATTTGAAATCCAAGTTAAATCAACATCTAAATATTAAAATTCATTCAAATATTTAAATTTTAAAATGTCAAAATTTCTGGGTCGTCACATCCTTCTCCCCTTAAAAGAATTTCGTCCCGAAATTACTTGTTAAGTGAATGATCCTTAACCCGTTTATCAAAACCAAATAGTTTTATTAACTTGTCAAAGCAAATTTTTTATTAAAGGGCTATTATTGCTTCAACTAACTTTCCAAAATCTTCCATAGATTCCAGTCAACATTGTCTTCTTAATAATTCAAATTTAAATTCAAATTCACATTTTAAATTTTCAAAATTTCTCAAAATTTTTCTAACTCCCTAAATTTTCGAAAAATTTCGCCAGCGTCTCCTTTGCGCGGCTAGCTCGGTACGACTACAAAATTCCACTTTCAAAAAGAAAATGAAAAACCGAGCGGCTAGATAAGAAAATCATCAAATTTCATACTGAAATTTAAAATACATACCTTTTTCGAGCAATTAAAAATTATCTTCTAAAATCAAATCCCAATTCCATTTTTATTTTTATCACGTGTATGCTATTTAACAACCATATCCAGTTTCTACATTCAAAAATCATTTTGCACATTCGATTACAGAAGTTTGAACACTTACTTCTTATATCATTTTTTCTTCACTATTGAAGTTATATATACATTTTCATTCAATCTTGCATTTCCAATTTCATTTGAATTCAATTTACAATTTCAATTGTATTTGGATTCAATTTACCTTCTGAATATTGAATTTTATCAACTATCTTTCATTCACAACTGATTCATCTCACTATTTTAAATTAGTTTCATTTACTAATTTATTACAAATTCCAATTCACTTTATCTCAAACCATTTTTTCCACCTTTTTTACCTTTAGTTCACTTTGAACTAATTTTACAACTTCATTTTATTTCACACAACTCAAATTGGTTTTCAATATTTAGTTTCAATTCCAGTTTTATTCTTTTGTTCATTCCCTAAAATTTATTTTCCATTCACCATTTTGGTTTATAACCACTTATATTTAAACTGGATTTCAAATTTCGTATGAATTTGATTCACCTTTCATTTATAATTATTGAATTCAATTCATTCCAAACCATATCTATTTGGTTATTCCTTTAATTATTTCACTTACTAATTTTATTTTAATACTTTGCTTTACAAATCAAATTCAGTTCCAATTCCAGTTCTATTTTCTTACTAATTTGAAATGAATTTTCAACATTCAATTTCACTTTCATTTAATTGCAATTGTAAATTTATTTATTCATTCACAATTTTATTTTCCACCTTAATAGATTTTATTCCAATCATTTAGTCTATAAGACTTCTCAAATTCACCTTTATTCAAATTATCTCAAGTTAATTTCAGTTTAAGTTTGAATTTTCTAAGTTTTCAAACTTATTTATTATTCCATAACTATTTTTAATAATATTCCAGAGTCTTTTCAACATTTCAAAATCATCTTTGAAATGAATTCAAATTTTCTTTTGAAATTATAAAACCAAATCCAGTTTGCAAATAACTTCCATTTAAAATAATTTAGCAGCAATTCCTCTCTTGGAAACTCGAAAATGAACATCGATGATGTTGCGATCATCATCGAAATTATTTTCTAGCGACCAAAAAGAGTTTAGAGCTTTTATCTCTTCAAAAACATTTTTCCAAAACCTTTGAAAATCATTTTCAAATCAAAGGAATTTAATATTTTCCCAATTTCCAAATCCTTCCAATTCTTTTCAAAAACGTTTCTCTAGAATTCCATTTCAAATTATAAATCACATTTACGATTTATATTTACAAGTTTCATTTATATATGAATTCATTTCTTAGCAGCTTGTTATCATTTTTAATTTATTATTCAATAAAAATGTTAATACTTTAATATTTTCACTTCCTTAAAAACAAGCAACCATATACTACTGTAATAATTTATGGAAAATCATTCCTTTTATATACGAAAATAATTTGGGTAAAATTATTTCATTTACCCTATTTTAAAACAATACCGTGTCGAATTGTTCTGTATAAGTGTTTAGAGATCCCTATCGATAGAGTTGTACAGACTATACCGACCAAAATCCATATACCACTCAACAAACCAATCATCACAATATAAAAAAATTATATCACTAACAAATATGCGCTTATATCTATTATTACACTCAACACATTCTAGAGCACTACTGACTCTATCTCTTATGAGTAACACACCAGAGCCAAGGTTATCTCTTAACCAATTTCTCTGATACTAAATTGTAACGACCCAATTTTTCGACGCTCGAAAGTCGACATCAATACGTCCACTGTATCAAATGCCGCATAATCGAATGGCGGAAAATCGAACCGTTAGGGTTAAAGAAGAAGAAGATAGGAGAAGAAACATAAATAATAACAGAATCTCATATTTCACAGCGGAACAAATATAATAGATAAATGAGTAATCTTTAAAACAAAAGCACTATATCAGTTTTACATACATCACATTATCAGAGTTACACAACATGATACAATACTGACAGTCTTATAACTTGGCTACATCGAAAATGACTTAGCACAAACTCAAACGCAACGGATAATACATAGTATAGATGATACGCCTTGCCATCCAGCTTCAACTCCAGATCTCCATTTCATATCTTTTCTGACTTCGCTCCAGAATAATGATAACCTGACTCTAGGCTGCCCGTGTGGAAAATTATGGGCACCCAAAGTTTAGAAAGAAACAATAAACTCCAGGTCAGTCATGGGACTGGTGTGAGATCTTAAAAACAGTTATTTTGACAAAAAAAATAAAAAGCAATCCGCTATGCTTTTGGAAAATGAAACTACCATAAGGCCTCCAGCCACACACACAATGCAAATGCAGAATTGGAGAAGATTTCTCCTTATGATAGTCAAACATGCTTGATACGCAAAATCCTTTCGATATTATTATTTGTGCATAGTGCAAAAAACAATTCGAAAGTATAATATTAATCATAGCTAGCATAGACATTTCGAACTATGTCTACTATAGCTACCATCTAAATAGTGATGACCACCATAAGTAAATGGAAGATTATACAACTAAAACCGTACAAGGCGAATATTGGAGATTAGATTTCCAACAAATGGTCAGGCTAAGGAACTTCCTACTGTCAATGGGTACGCCTATGGAGGAACTCCCCAAGAACTTAACCAGCTCTCTGCCAACACAAGGCCGGGTTACCTCTGTAACTAGGTAACTACTACATGAGTATGCCATCCCCTGGTCGTTTGCGACTTTTATCCGAGGATCCTCAACCACAAAGCAACAACCATAAAGTATAATAAATTTGCAGCAACAGTATAGGTAAAATATCTGGGCTCCATACCATGATACTACCCTTTTCCACAAGGAAATGACACACCCTAAAGGCCGCAACCGTCATAACCTTGCCGCATCTTTCCTGTTTCGACCATTTTCGGAGTGTGAGGTCCGACGAAGTCTCGTCCACAAAGCTACACTTTTCACAAAGTCATGCTTCGATCAACAAATGATCAGCAGCACTTCGTATGCCACATTACTAAATTGGGAATGTATAACTAGTAACCATCAACTACATAACCTCTGAGCTCGTACGTCTCAGAGAAGGGTGTTAAGCTAAGAGAATAAATTCTCCGCCACCAACAGAAATGTATTTGATAGTAACCATCTTTACATCTCAAAGTGTAGCGTCGGAAACACATCCATACAAGTCCATTCCGGGATAGAATGGAACCGAAGGCAATTTAAAGAAGCCCTTGCAAATCTGGATATTCACAAATCACGTCCGGAATCCCCATCACAAAGGGTGATAAAATCTCTATATTGGAGCAACCCGGTGCAGAGACATTCGACAGGTAATCCTTCCGTTTTCGAAAAAACCCGGTCTTCAACACCGTCTTCAAATGCAATCCCATTTCATCATATCATTATTCGAAATGTGTTTTATGACACAAAGTCCTCTCCCCGCTAATCCGAATAATGAGCGCTTATTTTTAAAAATAAGTGTTACATTCAGATTTCAAACAAACCACAACAAATTTCCACTTTGATCTTTTAAAAGATCCATTAAAAGATTCGATGTGAATTTCGGATAACCATTTGGAATCCGATCCCCGGTCGCATCGAAATTCAAATGCCATTTAAAGGCCAATATTGATAGTCGGTTATTTAACTATCAATCAACATTCACAACAATCACTGCATTTCAAATAATTTTCCTCCAATTATTATTTTCAAAATATCTTCGTACGATATACTTTTAACACCTCAACCATTTGAAAACAAATTTCAAATAACTTTTCACTTTCAATCTTTTGGAAACAAATTTCAAATCAATTTCCTCACGCGGAATATATTCCCAAATATTTATTCATTTCCACTGAAAACCCGCCGAGTCCAAATATTTTAAAATACTTATCCAAAATATACTTGGAAATATTTAAAATAAAACCATTTTGAAACACTTGCTTAAATATTAGTTATGAAAATATTATACTAGTGTCTCATATAAAAATTCAAGTCCAAATTAATTTTAAAATAAATTTACTAGATAGGATATAACTATTTAAATATCCAATTTCTAAAAACAATATCAATTAAATCTTTAAATTATTAATTCCATAATTAATTAATTAATTAATTGAATCTTTACTTTAAAGATTTACAAAATAACTTAAGAAACTACTTTCTCCAAAATATTCTTCTAAAACCAATTCTAGAACTTTTAATTTATATTTCAGAAGCTATTTTAAAAACATACTCGGCTTTTTAGGGAAAATACACCTTCCTTCTCAAAATGGATCATTTTGAATCAATTAATAAATCCTTCTGGATTTATTTTAAATTTACGTTCCAAGTCCATAAATTCCTTTCCACACTTATTTAAAAATAAAACGGTATTTATTTTTTAAAACAAATTTCTCTTTCTTTTATAAAATTCCCATTGTGAATTTAAATTTTCTAATATCCTCTGATATACGATTTTCAAATTGATTCCCAAATATTCACTTTCAACACCAAATCAATTTTCAAATTGATTTCCAAATTTATTTCAAATACCAAATCAAATCCCAAATTTATTTTCCAAGCATTTACTTCAAACAACAAATCGATTTCAGAATTGATTTCCCAAAATTTATTTTTAAACACCAAATCAATTTTCAAATTGATTTCCAAATTTATTTTGTTTTAAAATAAATCCCTTTATTTCTTCCAAACTATTTAAAATCCGTATTTTAAATAAACTCTTCAACCTTTGAATAATATTACCCGAAATCCATTTATTTAGCCTTTTTCCCATAATTTGGAATTTTATTCAATAGGATTCAAAAATAAAAATTTATCCTTTCAAAATTCCTTCTTTTGAATTTATCCAATTCTCAAAAATAAATTTTACTGTAACTTTCAACTTGAATTTTAAAAATTCAATTCTATTTATTTTCGGTATCCTACGATACCAAAAATATATTCGGTTAAACTATAGCCTTCAACGATTTCAATCACCAATATGATCACACACATATTATAAATAATCAACACACAACATTGAAACAAATTCAAATGTTTTGAGGAATCCAATTGGATCCCTCCAACCTGTTTCCCTGCATCCACAGATGTTAGCACAACAATTAAATACCAATTCCACTTCGAGGTGGAATATCGCGGTATATAGGATTTATATAATATCATCCGCTATTATGCGACGTATAGGGTCTCATCCGTTATATAATGTGGGAAAACAATCACTCCAAGTACATGTATAATACCAATTCCACTTCGAGGTGGAATATCACGATATATGGGTTTAATATAATATCATCCTCTATTATGCGGTGCATAGGGTCTAATTCAATACAACCGATAATAATTTATCATCCAAGCACGCAATCAGCAATTTTAATTTAACTATTTAAAATTAAATCGGAAAATCCGAATGAGTGAGAAGATCTCACCTTTGCTTTATTTTGCAACCCATTTTCATTCTAGCTTGATTTCTTTCAGATATTGACCTTGTATCAACAATGTATACAATTTATTAACATTCGAAATAATCGAACAATCTTTTATCATTTATTAACCTAATTTTAAACTAATAATTCTTCTTTTAATATCTTTTAGTATCTTATAAAAATTAAATAGGTTAATTTAAACCAACTAGTAAATTAGAAATGTATATTTACTAAATTAAAAACAAAATGATTTTATACCTTACTGTTAAAATATTTTTCTAACCTATACAAATGTTAATTAAAGGTGAATTATCAAATAACTTGTTTCAAAATGAACTAGAAGATTTACAACTATGTATATATGTATTTATATTTACTGTAAAACAAATTTTCTGCATATATCTTCATTTATATTTTTCTGTAATATATATATAAATATATATTACTGTATCTAACATATTCATTACCTTTAAATTAAATAGAAATTTTTATAACTAAAATCGTCACTGTGACTGTTTTTTATCTATCACATATAATTTAACGAATTAAAATAAATAAAAGAAATAAATATACCTCACTAACCATGACCTCGACGCGCGTCGCTGTAATCTACCGCGTACGCACCCTGACCATCGCACTCGCCCAATATCGCCACTTCCAATCCCTACGCATGCGCGAGCGCTCCCTCCACCAGCGACCCAGACAGCAATAAAAAACATCGCAAATTCAATTCGTGCGCTGCCCTTGGAGCCGCAGCCACCGTACGCCACCACGCCTCTCTTCGCAACATTTGTTATCGGGAATCCCTACCGAGCAATCGCGCTGTAACGACCTAGAATTCCATCATTTGAAATTTGTATATTTAATTGATTTTAAATATTCCCAAGTAAATTTTATAAGTCGAATAAATTACATTTCAAATATAGTGATTTAACTGGATAATTAAATTGATAATTGAATATTTGAAATTGCAGAAATAATTGAGATTTGGATTTAAAATGAGTAAAATAATTTATAAAGTTGAATTAAATCTTATTTGAATTAGAATTATGTTAGAGAACTTTTAAAATCGAATTAAAAGTTAATTTGTAAAAATTGAATATTTTAGTATTTAATTAACGAGTAAAAATAGCCATTTTTCAAACAGTCTCAGATTTCAGCCAAACCAGTTTCATCAGATCCATAGTGTTATATTATTGTATTATTTCATATTTCGTGTCAATTGGATTTACGGTTTGTCCGGGGCAAGCTAAAATGCGTAGAAAATCGTTTAAGTAAATTTTAAATTTAATTTAGTCGATTCGAAAACCTATCTTCTAGATACGATCGAAATGGCTCTCGATATATATTCCGTTGAATTCGGAATAGGGGTAAAACATTATAAACACCAGGCGGTATGCTTCATTTGGAGTTCAAAAAAATTTCGGGTGAATAGTGTCGAATTTTTTTCTATAAAAGGACTTCATAATTCACTATTTTCACCAAAAACACTAATCTTAGAAGCCCTAACCGCCACCCACATTCTAATGACCAGAATTTCATTTCGATCCACCTTGTTTTTCTTCCAATCCACCAACAGTCATAAAAAAAAATCAACTACAAAGTTGAAGAGCGTATCGAGATCTACAACTTCTACGGTTGTGATCGATTTTGGAGGCACGGATCGACGGCAGTCCTCGTTTGAATGACATGCATTCATTCACATTTTTCGAGCAAGAATCAGGGCCTTGCTCGACTGGTTTTGGATCGATAATGGAGTTGATGATGAGCTTCACGATGGCAGTCTTCGATCGTTGTCTAGGTCGTCAGAGGTCGAGCGAAAATTTGAAAAACAAAGGGCAGTGATGGGTTGTTTCGTGCGTCATTGACCTGGGGAGAAGAAGCAAAAGCAACGTCCTAGATCTAGGGTTCATGAGATCAACAGCCAGAGAATAAAAAGGTTTGGAAATATGAAAAGAAATTGTGAAATAAATTATATTAAAATTCGTATAATCTTTAAAATACTTTAACTTTTTCATACAAGGTCCGTTTCGCACGAAACGAATTGCGTTGGGTTTGTATTGAAAAGCACTACGTTATGGAGCTGAATTGGAATTTATTTGAGCTATTGAAAATTTTGGTTGAAATTAAACGCTTGTTTAACTTTAATTGGAATAAATCGCTAACGCGACGACTGCAAGCAATATGAGTTAACTAACTCTTTCTGACTCACTGATATATTTATATAAGTAAGAAATAATATTATTTACGATGATTGATGATTGATGATTGTTTGAATGATATATGATATATTGATTTGCATTTAGATATATACCTGCCTAGTGGAGCAGATGACCCTATATGTTCCCGTGTATGAGCGGATGACCCTTTGTACGTGCGTCTGCCTTGAAGCGGACATTGTACACATAATTTTAATATATATATTTATTGCAGATGACATGTTGGAGGGATTCAACTAGATTCCTCACTAGTGTTGATTTATTTACAGATGTTGTGATATATGCTGTTATCATATGATATATGATGTTTTGGATGTCGTGATTGATGTATTTGGTGTTGTTGCAGCATTACGCTTATTTTTGGAATTTTAAAAATGTTTAAATGATGATTTCCAAATTTAAAAAGATTTTCAAGTGATTTTGAAAGTATACATTTTTTTGAATTTTGAAGTGTTAAAGGAATGGATTTATTTTAAATAAATGAGTGTTATAATTTTTATGTTATAAAAATTATGATGTTTTGGGAAATATAATTGAAATGTGACTTTTGAAATATGAAGTTAACTATTTTGTAAAATAGTTTAAATGAAGATTTTTGAAGTTATAATAAACGGTATGTAAATATAAGATTTATAAAATTGATCATTTATAAATCAAAGTGTTAGAATTATATATGAGTTTTATAAATGTTAAAATGAAGTTATAAATAGATTTATAGGTGAATAAGATTTACGAATTGCGAAGTTATAAAGATGAATGAATTTTTTTCAATAAAGAGATTTGTAAGTAATTACTTATAAATTAGATTTCGGCTATAAATGAGATATATGTAGAATTGGTTAATAAAGAGATTTATAAATTGAAGTTTTTATAAAATAATAAATGGAGTTTATAAACATTGTTTTATGAATCCGAAATTGATTGAATTTGATAAGTTAAATATAGAAGTATATTAATGGAATTATATCCACGATTTTGGATAGTGGATAATCCTTTAATTAAATTTGCAATAGTGATGAATTTAGTAAAAGAAATATGTCCACGATTTATGACGGTGAATTATCCTTTAAATTAAATGTTGAAATAATATTAAATTCTGTAAACAATTTATATTCACGATTTTGGACAGTGAAAAATGTATTAAAGAAATGTTTTGGGAAGTGATATTTTAAAAGGAATAAAATGATTAAAAGATGTGTTGAAATGTATTAAGGATCGAATACATAGATTTTAACATTCATCGTTGAAATAGACGTTTTCGAGAAATAAGGAAAGGATGGACTATAACGCTGTTGTTATAGTAAATGATTTCCGAAAGGTAATGTTTTTTCATAGTATTGGGATTTATATATCTGTCTAATTTTCGAATCCCTATACTAGTGATTTTGGGTTGTCGTAACGATGTTTTACGTAACATCCGTTTTGACCCAAATAAATGTGTTTAAAGAGAACGTTTTCATTAAAAGAATAAATATATACTTAATCCTAATTTAAATATATGCAATATTTTCTAAGTGTTGAAAATAAATTGAATTGTGAATTACTTATTATTAAATAAGTATATGGAAATGTTTTCCAAGATTGAAATATTGAGATGGTTTTGTGATTATATATTTTTAAAGATAATTTGAGGTGAATATTTGGCAAATGGTTTAATTAATAAAAGATTAATTAAAAGACCCAGTGATTGTTACGACGCTGAATATTTGTTTGTTTTCTTTGATAGTTAAATAACTGACTATCAAACATTAGCCAAATTTTAGTTCCTTGACTTGATGTGGGAACTATTTAGTCGTACACTTAGTACGTAGCCTTCTATGTAGGCTTGATTATCATTTGTGTTGAGGATGTTGATTCGTATAGTGCGGAGTGTTACTCCAATCTATCGAGCTTCCTTCTTAGCCCGAAGGATAGCAAGTTGAAAGTTGGAGACGTGATAAGTCTATAAGACTTAGTTTCTATGTGAGGTTGAGAAACTATTTTGCGTTGTTGGTGCAAAGAGACCGTGATCAGATTTATCTGAAAACCACTTTGGACCAACGTATATGCGACGATTGTGCAGGTTGCTTGTGATGATATTGATATTTTGAAGTTTCATAGTGGGGGACTGCTTGTTGATCGTTTGGGGTTAAAATCCCAATATACATTTAGTAGCAGTGATCTATTCATTATGAAATATCCAGTGCAAGGACTATTCACTACCAATCCTAGGGATTTCCCGACAAGATATGATAGGAATGTACCTTTGGTTTGTCCCGTTCCTGGCAACTTGTATGGATGTTTGTCGGACGTTGCATTTCTATAGATTATGTACATTGGTTTTTACAAACGCACATCAGTGGTGGCGGAGAAGGCAACTTCTCTTAGCTTAACACCCTCCTTGAGACGTATGAGCTTAAGTGTTGTATTTTTTTGGAAGGTAATTACTAGTCAACGGAAATGGCTGTGTGGCATTCAAAGTGATGTGATATGTGGTTGTGAAAGGTAATCGTTACCTCGTCAGGCCTCATCAATCGAAAATGACCAAAACAGGGTTAGATGCGGCAAGGTTAAGTGTCGCTCCCATTAGGGTATGATCATCCTCTTCTAGATATATCTTTGCATGCTACAACGTCGTGTATCTGATTATTGTGGTTTGTATGCTAGAAGGCCCTCGGTAAAGGTCGGTAACGACCGAAGGATGGCATATTCGGTACCATCTAGTTATAGAGGTGAGCCGGTCTTGTATTGGTGGCGAAACTTTGTGATGGTTTCTCGGTACATTCTTCTAGAGATGTACTGTCGGAAGGCAGTCCCTTCACCTGGTCATTTGTATGGAAATCCAAACTCCACTACGTGTTTGCCATTTTGATTGTATTACCTAATTGGGCTATATGCTGGAATTTAATCAATGTAAAAATTTTGACTATGATTAATATTATTTGTATACAGTAGACACTACTATAATATAAGAGGATTTGATATAAAATATTTTAGTTATCGTATGGTAAAAACATGTCCGTGTTTATGTGCGGACTTGTCTTATGAGATACTCTTGTTTTGATAAAGGAAAAGTTTGGTAATTTAATAAATTCAGTTGAGTATGTTTCTCATGCTGGTTTACCAGACTGATCTGGGCATTCTTCCCTTTCAATGCTCGGGTCAGACCGAGTATATTTACAGGTCTAGATTTGGTGCTTTTGGAGCTTCAGCAGGAGAGCTGGAGATCTTCATTTCCGTATACACGTACTTGTTTTGATTATCCGTTGTGCTTTGTTAGTTGTTGTTATTATCGACATTTGTAAGGACAGGTTATTATAACTGTTCAAGCTGATAACTATTGATTGATTGTTGAACTCTGATTGATGTATGTATGTACAGTTTCTATTTTGTAAAGATCATTGATATGATATTATATATTTTCCGCTGCGATGTGGGATTCTGTATTGTTCTGTTTGGTTCTATCTTCTCTCTTTCTTCTCTTCTCTTCTTCTCTCTTCTTTTCTTTCTCTTGACTTTTCGTCAGTTTGTGCTTTTTTGGTCGAACATGTGTGGATTATTGTCTATTCAAAGGGTACAGATTTTAAGGTCGTCACAGCTGGTATCAGAGCTTAGGTTTTGTATATTCCTAAGCTTTGATGTGTACTCAGTATAGATAGGGGCAGTAGCACTCTAGATTGAGTCTGAGTGTATTATATATATGACCGCGTATTTGTTAGTGAATATAAAATGTTTTAGTGTTTACTTATCCGTTGAGTTGTTTGTGAATTATGGTCGGTATGTGGGACGTCATGTTATCGATAGGGATTTCCAAACACTTAAATGAGGCAAGTCGACATAGTATCATTTTAAATTGGGTAAATGAAATAATTTTACCTCTATTATATTTTATATATAAATGAAACTATTTTTCAGAATTATTAAAGTGTATATAAATTGACTGTTTTGATGATTGAAAAAATATATAAGTTAATGAAAGATGTTTGAATAATCTAAATAAAAACAACAATTGTAAAAGAATAAATAGTATAAGTAAAGAATTATAAGTATGGAATAATAATTAAATATGATTTATAATTGTGAAATAATATTATATATATGAAGTGAAACTATATGAATATATTTATAAATATGAGTTGTAAATAAAAATGGATTTAGACTAATTATTTGTGAAATATGAATCCCATTAATTTTGAAAGTTGTTTTTTTAAAATTAAAAAGATTATACTATTATAAATCTAAATAAGATAAAAGAATTTGGAATGATCTTATGTAAGTAAAGTGACATAGTGAGATTATATAATTAAAAGATTTATAAATGTGATTTATAAATAAAAGGATTTTTGAAAGAGTATAAAGCACTGAGTTCAGTACTGTTGCTGGGAAATAATAAGGGTGATGACTACAACATCATCAGTATCATTTTTGAGTTTCTATGTGATGGATTTGCTACCAATGGTAAATTGAAAATGAAAATTGAAGTTTTGTTACGATAAACAAATTTGAAATTAAAATCCAAGTTAAATTTGATAAAAATAAGTGAAACGAGTTTTGGACTTATAATATGAAGTAAGAATTTACTTTAGCAAAGTTGAAATAAATTTGAGTTAGCATATTAGATATATGATTTGAAAATTTTAAGAATGAGTTTAGCGAAGGGAAGTGAACTTAGGTAGATGTTCGCGGAATGATGAATAAATAAGTTTTGTAACTTATAAAGTGAGAAAATGTAAGTAAAACCAATTGTTAAAATGGTTAAACTATTTTGTTAAGTAAAGCAAGATATGAATTTGAATAGTGAGATGAAATTTGACTTAAGTAAAAGTTAAATAAAATAGAATTTGAAATGAATTAGTAGTGAACTTAAGTTGTAGAGTAAATGTAAATGAATTGAATTATAAGTTAAGTCAAATAGAATGGAATGTTGTGAAGAAATATAACTTAAGTGATGCTGAATAAAGTTGATTTTGGTATCAAAGTAAATTAATAATGTGAATTAATAAAATGAAGTGATGAATGTGAATTTGAGTTATATAAAGAAATTCAGCTTTATTTGTAGATTGAATTAGCAATTGAAATATGAATTGAATGTTAATCATTGAATGTAAATAAATTGATATGGAATAGTGGATGTAAGTGTTAATTCATTAAAGCTAATTTAAAATGTTGAACCAAATTGAATGAATGTAAAGTAAATTAATTTGGTAATGTTGGATATACATTGTTCGTTAGATGGATGCTAGTTCATTGAATAGAAATTCATTAAGTGTTAATGAAATTGAATCAATGAAATTGAATCAATGAAATTGAAAGCTAAATAATTGGATCCAAATTGGAAGTTAAGTGAATTTAAATAGAGTTGATTTGATTTGATTTAGAAGTGAAAAAATTGGAATATGAATTAGTGAATGTAAACTAATTGAATATGAATGAATGAATGTTAGTAAAATCCAATGTTAATGAACCAAACGTGATTAAATTGAAAAACCAATTCAATGGATATTTATAAGAAGTGAATGAATATTGATTTGTTATGGATTGATTGGATCGATATTGGTTTGTTGGATGTTAATTGGATGATAATTGTTGGATGGTTGGATTGTTGCCTTTTGTTGCATTTGCTATATTAGCATATGTAGTAGTTGTATTGATATATGTTGTATTTTGATATTACTTTCTATACACATGTTTCTCACCTTTTTGTTGAGTGTTTACTAGGTGAGTATGGCGCTTGCTTTGCATTTGGAGCTCGCTTTCGCGCTATATTAGCGATATATGCTCCCTATTAATATATAAGGTACATATCTCGGATTACATATCGTACTTTTACACTTTTTTCCCTTTAGGATGCCTCATCCTCGTAGATGAGATGTATATTTGTGATATATATATATATTGCTTTTTTTCTCCGGATCGAACCGTGCAAAGGAGACTGTGGCGAATTTTTTTGAAAATTCAAGGCGTTAGAATTTTTTTGGAAAAATTGGAAATTTTTTGGAAAACTAAATTTTGATTTTAAGTTGAATGTTAAATGATATTAGTTGGTTTTAAAAGATAATTATGTATGATTTGAAACTTAAAAAAGTTTATATAAGAAATTTCACTAATGGATTTTGGGAAAAGTTAAAAGGTTAAATAGATTTGGTAAATCTAAATTGAACGACTTGTTTTGAAAAAGATAACGGATTTTGTGACCTTTTCTTACCTGGTAATTTCGAGGACGAAATTCTTTTAAGTAGGGGAGAACGTAACGACCCAGAATTTCCAATATTTGAAATTCATATATTTAATTGATTTTAAATATTCCCAAGTAAATTTTAAGTCGAATAAATTATATTTCGAATATAGTAATTTAACCGAATAATTAAATTGATAATTGAATATTTGAAATTGCAGAAATAATAGAGATTTGGATTTAAAATAAATTAAAATGATTTATGAAGTTGAATTAAATATTATTTGATTTAGAATGATGTTAGAGAACTTTTAAAATCGAATTAAAAGTTAATTTGCAAAAATTGAATATTTTAATATTTAATTGACGAGTAAAAATTGCCATTTTCGAACAGTTTTGGATTTCGACAAAACCAGTTTCATCGGATCCGTAATGTTATATTATTGTATGATTTCAAATTTTGTGTCAATCGGATTTACGGTTTGTCCAGAGCAAGCTAAAACGTGTAGAAAATCGTTTAAGTAAATTTTAAATTAAATTTAGTCGATTCGAAAACCTATCTTCCAAATACGATCGAATTGGCTCTTGATATATATTCCATTGCGTTCGGAATAAAGGTAAAACATTATAAACGCTAGGCGACACGCTTCGTTTGGAGTTCGAAAAATTTTCGGGTGAATAGTGTCGAAATTTTTTCTACAAAAGGACTTCATAATTCATTATATTCACCAAAACACTAACCCTAGAAGCCCTAGCCGCCACCCACATTCTAATGGCCAGAATTTTGTTTTGATCTTCCTCGTTTTTCTTCTAATCCACCAGCAACCATAAAAAATTTCAACTTCAAAGTTGAAGAGCGTATCGAGATCTACAACTTCAACGGTTGTGATCGATTTTGGAGGCACGGATCGATGGCAATCTTCGTTTGAACGACCGTAATTCATTCACTTTTTTCAAGCAAGAATCAGGGCCGAGCTCGATAGGCCTTGGATCGATAATGGAGTTGATGCTGAGCTTCACGATAGCAGTCTTCGATCGTTGTCTAGATCGTCATAGATTGAGCGAAAATTTGAAGAACAAAGGGCGGTGATGGGTTGTTTCGTGCGTCATTGACCTGGGGAGAAGAAGAAAAAGTGATGACCTAGATCTAGGGTTTATGAGATCAACGGCCAGAGATTAAAAAGGGTTAGAAATATGAAAAGAAATTATGAAATAAATTATATTAAAATTAGTGTAATCTTTGAAATGCTATAACTTTTTCATACAATGTCTGTTTCGTACGAAACGAATTGCATTGGGTTCGTATTGATGAGCGCTTCATTATAGAGCTATATTGGAATTTATTTAAGCTAGTGAAAATTTTGCTTGAAATTAAACGCTTGTTTAATTTTAATCAGAATAAATCGCTAACGCGACGACTGCAAGCAATGTGAGTACAACTCACTCTTTCTGACTCACTGATATGTTTATATAAGTGGGAAATAATATTATTTATGATGATTGATGATTGTTTGAATGATATATGATATATTGATTGGTATTTGGATATGTACCTGCCTAGTGTAGCAGATGACCCTATACGTTCCTGTGTATGAGCGGATAACCTTATGTATGCGCGTCTACCTTGAAGCGGACATTGTACACATATTCCTTATATGTATATTCGTTGCAGATGACAGGTTGGAGGGATCCAACTGGATTCCTCACCAGTGTTGATTTATTTACAGATGTTGTGATATATGATGTTACCGTATGATATATGATGTTTTGGATGTCGTGATTGATGTATTTGGTGTTGTTGCAGCATTGGGCTTATTTTTGGAATTTTAAAAATGTTTAAATGAAGATTTCCAAATTTGACAGGATTTTCAAGTGATTTTGAAAATATATGTTTTGTTGAATTTTGAAGTGTTAAAGGAATGGATTTATTTTAAATAAATAAGTGTTATAATTTTTATGTTATAAAAACTATGATGTTTTGGGAAATATAATTGAAATGTGACTTTTGAAATATGAAGTTAACTATTTTGTAAAATAGTTTAAATGGAGATTTTTGAAGTTATAATAAACGGTATGTAAATATAAGATTTATAGAATTGATCTTTTATAAATCAAAGTGTTAGAATTATAAATGAGTTTTATAAATGTTAAAATGAAGTTATAAATGGATTTATAGGTGAACAAGATTTACGAATTGCGAAGTTATAAAGACGAATAAATATTGTAAATAAAAAGATTTATAAGTAATTAGCTTATAAATTGGATTTTGGCTGTAAATGAGATATATGTAGAATTGGTTAATAAAGAGATTTATAAATTGAAGTTTTTATAAAATAATAAATGGAGCTTATAAACATTGTTTTATAAATCCGAAATTGATTGAATTTGATAAGTTAAATATAGAAGTATATTAAAGGAATTATATCCACGGTTTTGGACAGTGGATAATCCTTTAATTAAATTTTCAATAATGATGAATCTGGCAAAAGAAATATGTCCACGATTTTTGAAAGTGAACTATCCTTTAAATTAAATGTTGAAATAATATTAAATTTGGTACACACTTATATTCACGATTTTGGACAGTGAATAATATATTAAAGAAATGTTTTGGGAAGTGATATTTTAAACGGAATAAAATGATAAAAGATTTTTTGAAATGCGTTAAGGATCGAATACATAGATTTCAACATTTATTGTTGAAATAGACATTTTCGAGAAATAAGGAAACGATGGACTATAACACTGTTGTTAATGTCAATGATTTCCGAACGGAAATGTTTTTGCATAGTATTGGGATTTATATATCTATCTAATTTTCTAATCCCTATACTAGTGATTTTGGGTTGTTGTAACGATGTTTTATGTAACATCCATTTTGACCCAAATAAATGTGTTTAAAGAAAATGTTTTCCTTAAAAGAATAAATATATACTTAATCCTAATTTAAGTATATGCAATATTTTCTAAGTGTTGAAAATAAATTGAATTGCGAATTACTCATTATTAAATAAGTATTTGGAAATTTTTTCCAAGATTGAAATATTGAGATGGTTTTGTGATTATATCTTTTTAAAGATAATTTGAGGTGAATATTTGGCAAATGGTTTAGTTAATAAAAGATTAATTAAAAGGACCCAGTGATCGTTACGGTGCTGAATATTTGTTTGTTTGCTTTGATAGTTAAATAATCGACTATCAAATATTAGCCAAGTTTTGGTTCCTCGACTTGATGTGGGAACTATTTAGTCGTACACTTAGTACGTAGCCTTCTATGTAGGCTAGATTATCGTTTGGGTTGAGGATGTTGATTCGTATAGTGCGGAGTATTACTCCAAACTATCGAGCTTCCTTCTTGGCCCGAAGGATAGCAAGTTGAAAGTTGGAGACGTTATAAGTCTATGAGACTTAGTTTCTGTGTGAGGTTGAGAAACGCTTTCGCGTTATTGGTGCAAAGAGTCCGGGATCAGATTTATCTGAAAACCACTTTGGACCAACGTATATGCGACGATTGTGCAGGTTGCTTGTGATGATATTGATATTTTGGAGTTTCATAGTGGGGGACTGCTTGTTGCAGAGAAGGCAACTTCTTTTAGCTTAACACCCTCTTTGAGACGTATGAGCTTAAGCGTTGTATTTTTGTGGAAGACAATTAGTAGTCAACGGAAATGGCTATGTAGCATTCAAAGTGATGTGATATGTGATTGTGAAAGGTAATCGTTACCTCGTCAGGCCTCATCAACCGGAAATGACTAAAACAAGGTTAGATGCGGCAAGGCTAAGTGGGTTGCTCCCATTATGCTATGATCATCCTCTTTTAGATATATCTTTGCACGCTATGACGTCGTGTATCTGATTATCGTGGTTTGTATGCTGGAGGGCCCTCGGTAAAGATCGGTAACGACCGGAGGATGACATATTCGGTACCATCTAGTTATAGTGGTGGGCCTGTAACGACACAGAATTTCTGTCAATTAGAATTCGTATATTTAATTAATTTTAAATATTAATAAGTAAATTTTATAAGTCGAATAATTTATTTTTCGAATATCTGGATTTAATTGGATAATTAAATCGATAATTTAATATTTCAAAATACAGAAATAATTGGAAATTGGGTTTAATGCGATTAAAATTGATTTTTAATATTTTATTTTATCATATTGGAGTTAAAATGATGTTATAGAACTTTTAAAATCGAATTAAAAGTTGATTTGTGAAAATTGAATATTTTAATATTTAATTGACGAGTTAAAATAGCCATTTTTCAAACAGTCTCGATTTCGACGAAACCAGTTTCATCGGATCCGTAATGTGATATTATTGTAAGGTTTCAAATTTCGTGTCAATCGGATTTACCTTTTGTCCGGGGCAAGCCAAAACGCATAGAAATTAGTTTAAATCGATTTAATTTAAATTTGATCGTTTATTGCCGTAACTCGCACAGATGATCGAATTAGCTTCCGTGTCCGGAACGCGGGGTAAACCCTAGAAACGCCAGTCACCGCGCGAGATTTAGAGTTCGGAAAATTTTGAGTGAATAGTAATTTGGAAATTTTCTATAAAAGGCCTTCACAAATTCATTTTTGCAAACAAAGAAATTAGGGTTCCATCTTTAGCTCAGCCGCCTCCCACTATATCAATGGCCGAAAACTTTGATTCCTTCTCCTTTATTATCTTCAAATCCACAAAGAAATTCGAGAAACATTCTAAATGAAAGTTGTAGAACATCCCGATATCTAGATATCCAACGGTGGAGATTGGGAATGGAGCTACGGATCGACGCGAATTTGGGTTGGAACGGCCGAACTTCGGTCGCATTTTTCTTGATATTGGTGAAACCGAGCTCGCGCGTGTTCTGGCAGATGGTGCGGCAGGGCATGGGCTTCGAAACCGTGGGTTCTGATCGTCGTCGAACGAAGTATGGTGGAGGCGATTTGTAGCCCTAGTTCGGCGGCTATGGGTTTACTTACGTGAATTGCTTGTAGATCACGCGTTTGGGAGAGATGACGTGCATGCGGCCGAGATTGCTAGTGCTTGAGTTCTACGGCCTTGATTCATTTAGGTTTAAAATTATAAAAGAAATTGTAAATAAATTATAATTTAAATCGTGTAATATTTAAAATGTTGTATCTTTATCATACGAGGTCCGTTTTGGACGAAACAAGTTGCGTTGGAATCGTGTGGACGAGCAATACACAATGGAGCTGGATTGGAGTCGTTTGGAGCTAGTGAAAATTTCGGGTAAAATTAAACGCGTGTTTAATTTTATTTGAAATAAAACGCTGAAACTGAATTGAAAGCAAGGTGAGAACTTCTCACTCAATCGAATAGTTTCAATTTAAATTTTAAATAGTTAGATTTAAAATTGATGATTGTATGCCTGGATGATAAATTATTATCTGTTGACGATTGAAATAGACATTATATGCCGTATATTAAGCGGATGTTATTTATTAAAAATATATACCGTGATAATTCCATCTTGATTGGAATTGGTATTATATATGTACTTGGAGTTGATTTCCTGCATTATATAGCGGATGAGACCCTATTGCGCCGTATAATAGCGGATAATATTTTATAAATCCTATGTACCGCGATATTCCGTATTGGAACGGAATTGGTATTGTGCTAACATCTGTGGAGGCAGGGAAACGGGTTGGAGGGATCCAACTGGATTCCTCAACTGTATTGATTTATTTATAGATATTGTGGTATTTGTTGATTATCATATTGATATATGATGTTTGGATGCCGTGATTGAACATTTTGTGCTGTTGCATCATTGGCCCTATTTTGAAGTTTTAAAAATGTTAAAGCAATGATTTTTAATTTAAAAGGATTTTTAAAGTGATTTTTGAAAATATATGTTTTATCAAATTTTTGAATTGATTCATTTTAAATAAATTGACGTTATAAAATTTAATATTATAAAAATTATGATTTTTGTGAAATATAGTTAAAATGTGATTTTTGGAAATATGGAGTTAATGAATTTTATAAAATAGTTTAAATTGGGATTTTTGAATTTTTATAAACGATTTATATAAAAGATTTATAATATTGATATTTATAAATTAAAAATATAGGAATTATAAAACGAGTTTTATTAAGTGTTAAAATGAAGTATAAATGGATTTCATAAGTGAATGAAAATTTTAGATTTATAAATTGTGAAGTTTTAGAATGAATAGATTTTGTAAAATAAAAGATTTATAAGCAATTAACTTATAAATCGGATATTGGCATTTTAATTGAGATTTTCGAGTAAGTATAAATGGTTTATAGATGAGATTTATAAAATATATATATTATAAATCGAAATAATGGAATTATAAAAGGAGTTCTGTTAATGCTAAAAATGAGGTTATAAATGGAATTTTGTAAGTAGTAAGATTTTTAAATTTTGTAAATTGAAGTCTTTATAAAACATAAATGGGAATTTATAAACATTGTTTTATAAATCCGAAACCGACTTATTTTGATAAGTCAATTATTTTAGATTTTTAAAGGAGATATATTCATGATTTTGGACGGTGGATAATCCTTTAAACAAAATGTGTAAAAAGTTGTTGAATTTGATTAACAAAGAATATTCACGATTTTGGGACAGTGAATAATATATTAAAGTGTTTTGGAAAGTGATATTTTAAATAGAATTAAAACGATTTGAAATTGTTTTAAAATGCATTAAGTGTCGAAACCATAGATTTCAACATTCATTGTTGAAATAGTCGTTTTCGAGAAATAGAAGTAAATAGTGGACTATAACACTGTTGTCATAGTAAATGATTTCAGAAAGGAAATGTTTTATAGAGTATTGGGATTTATATACTTATCTTAAGTTCGAATCCCTATACTAGTGATTTTGGGTCGTCGTAACGATGTTTTGCGCAACATTCGTTTTGGCTCAAATAAATGTAAGCACACATTTACTTTAAAGAATGAAATATATACTTAATTTCGATATAAGTGTATTGAATATTTTTCAAGTGTTGAAAATAAATGGATTTGTGAATTACTTATTATTATTAAATAAGTATGGAGATGTTTTCCGATGTGAAGCGAAATGTTTGAGATTACATCTTTTAAAGATAAATTAAAAATGAATATTAGAAATTGATTTGAAAATTGTATATTCATAGATATTTTGGAATTGTAAATTCACTATGGAATTTAGAAAAGAAAGGGAAATTTGTTCAAAAATAAACGTTGATTTATTTTTGAAGTGTGGAAATAAATTTACGGATTTGGAACGTAAATACAAAGTAATCGGTAATGATTTATTTAATTGGTTTAAATGAACCATTTTGAAATGAAAATGAATAAAGATTTGTGAATATATCATGTGTAGGGAAACGATTTGAAATTTGTTTTCAAAAGTTGTAAAGGTGAAAAGTGATTTGAAATTTGTTTTCAAATGTTGAAGTGTGGAAAATATATATCTTGTAAAGATATTTTTGGAAAATAAATAATTTGGAAAATTATTTGGAACTTGGTGATGTTGTGCATACTTATTGATAGTTAAATAACCGACTATCAATATTTACCTTTAAATAGGTATTTGTTGTGATTTGCTTGAATTTGAATGCCACACTTATTTTTTAAAATAAGCGCTCACTATTCGGGTTAGCTTGGAAAGGACCTTTGGGTCGTATAACCCATTTCGAATGTGTGATACGTCGTTATGGATTGCATTTGAAGACCGGTGTTGAAGACCGGATATTTTTGAAAACGGAAGGATTACCGTCGAATGACTCTGCATCGGTTGATCTCCGATATAGAGGTTTTATTTCCCTTAGTGATGGGAAGTCCGGATATGATTAGTGAATATCCGGATTGCAAGGACTTCTTTGGAAGTGCCTTCGGTTCCGTTCGATCCTGGAACGGACATGTATGGATGTGTGTCTGACGTTACAATTTGAGATGTAAAGCTGGTTTCTATCAAATATATTTCTGTTGGTGGCGGAGAATTTATTCTCTTAGCTTAACACCCTTCTCTGAGACGTACGAGCTCAGAGGTTATGTAATTGATGGTTACTAGTGATACATTCCCAAATTGGTAATGTGACATACGAAGTGCTGTTGAGCATATGTGATCAAAGCACAGCTTTTGTATAAAGCGTGGCTTTGTGGACGAGACTTCGTCGGACCTCACACCCCGGAAATGGTCAAAACAGGAAGGATGCAGCAAGGTTATTAAGGGATAGCGCCCCTTTAGTGTATGTCATTCCTTCTGGATAGAGGTGGTATCATGGTATGGAGCCCAGATATTTAACCTATGTTGTAGCTGCAAATTTATTACTTTGTGGTTGTTGGAATCGAAGATCCTCGGATATAGATCGGTTACGATCGGGGAATGACATATTCGTGTCCGTAGTTACCCAATTCGAAGGGGTAACCCGGCCTTGTGTTGGCAGAGATCCGGTTATGTTCTCGGGTTGTCTTTCCAGAGGCGTACCCATGTGGTAACGGGAAGTTCCTTGGCCTGACCATTTGTTGGAAATCCAAAGAAAAATACGATCTTGTACGGTTTTAGTTGTAGAAACTATCATTCACTTATGGTGGTCACCACTGTTTGGATGGTAGCTATAGTAGGCATAAGTGCGAAATGCCTATGCTGGCTAAGATTTATATCTTTACTTTGGAAATGATTTCCTACACTATGCACTAGTAATAATATCAAATGTTTCTTTTTAATGCGTATCAAGCATCTTTGACTATCATAAGGAGAAATCTCCTCGGATTCTGCGTTTTCATTGTGTGTGTGTGCGGGATGCCTTATGGTAGTCTCATTTTCCAAAAAGGATTGCTAATCTATTTTAAAATTATCTTGTTCTTTGTTTTAAAGATAAACTGTTTTTAGTTCTCATACCAGTCCCATGACTGAGTCGGAGTTTATTGTTTTACTTCCTAAACTCTGGGTGCCCACCAATTTCCACACGGGCAGTCTAGAGTCAGGTTATATGGATATTCTGGAATTCAGGAGTTGCTGGAGGCAAGCTGGATGGCATGGCGTATTCACTAGTATATAGTATTTCTTTTCGGTTGTTTGTTGTTGTTGTAACTCTGATAATGTAATGTAATGTGATGTAATGTAATAACTGATATAGTTCTTTGTTTAAAGATTATTCATTTATCTATTATATGTTGTTCCGCTGCGATTGTGAGATTCTGATATTGTTCTGTTGTTTCTTTCTGTTCTGTTCTATCTTTTTTCTCTTTTCTTCTATCTTCTACCTCTTCTTCAACCCAAACGGTATGATTTTCCGGCCTTCGATTGCTCGGCAGTTGATACAGTGGACGTATTGATCTCGACCTTCGTGGACGAAAAGTGGCGTTCGTTACATTTGGTATCAGAGCTTATGGTTAAGAGACAACCATGGCTCTGTTGGGAATTACTCATTAGAGATGGAGTCAGTAGCACTCTAGAATGAGTTTGAGTGTAATAATAGCCACGAGCGCGTATTTGTCAGTGAATATAAAAATGTTTTATATTGTGTTTGCTTATCCGTTGATCTGTTTGTGAATTCTAGTCGGTAGATGGGATGCCATATTATCGATAGGGGTTTCTAAACTCTTAAACGAGATAAGCTGTCATAGTATCATTTTAAATGGGGTAAATGAAATAATTTTACCTTGATTATATTTTTATATAAAGGAATAATTTTTCAGAATTATTAAAGTGTATATGAATTGATTGTTTGGTTGTTGAATAAGTTAAATAAAAACAACAACTGTAAAAGAATGAATTGTATAAGCGAATGAATCATAAGTATGAAGTTATAATTAAAATGATTTACACTTGTGAAATAATCTTATATATAATAAGTGAAATTATATAAGTAAAAGATTTATAAATGTGATTTATAATCTGAAAATAAAATTCCAGAGAAGTGTTTTGAAAGGATTTGATATTTTGGAAAATTGTTTTGGAGAAATTAAAGCTCTAAACTCTTTTCGGTCGCTGGAAAATAATTATGATGATGATCGCGACATCGTCGGTGTTCATTTTCGGGTTTCCAAAAGAGGGATTGCTGCCAAATTTTTTTAAATGAAAGTTGTTTGGAAAAATTTGGATTTGGTTTTGGAAATTCAAAAGGTAATTTGAATTGATTGCAAAAATGGTTTTGAAAGGTTGAAAAGACTCTGGAATCCTATTTAAAATATTATGGGAATGATAAATGAGTTGATAACTTATACAATTTGAATTTTGATGGAATAAATTTAACTTAAAGGATGGAGTTAAATTAAAGGAAGTGTAAGTGAATCAATAAAAATCCAAGTGGTAATTGTTGAATATAAGTTGTATAACTTATGAAATGAGAAAATGAAAGTGAAACAAATTGTTAAAAATGGTTGAACAATTTTGTTAAGCAAAATAAATCTGAATTTGAATAAGTGATGGAAAATTTGACTTTGGTAAAGTTAAATAGATTTACTTTAGAATTGAAATCTGAATTGTATTTATAAGTGGAAATATAAGTTAAGTTAAACAAATGATGTTTGAAATGGAATATAACTTAAGTGAAGTTGAAAAAAAGTTGATTTTGGTATCGAAGTAAATTAATCAAGAGAAGTGATGAATATGAACTTGAGTTATATAAATAAAATTCAACCTTATATTGTTAAAAGAATTAGTAATTGAATTGAATATTAATCAATCGAATGTAAAAGAATTGATATAGAAAAAATGAATGTAAGTGTAAATTCATTAGAAGCTAATGAAGTTGAGAAATTGAATAAATTGAATGGAAGTCAATTTAATATGAGCCAATTGGAATTAAAAGTGTTAAACCAAATTGAATGTTGAAAGTAAATTAAATGAATTTGGTTGTATTGGGTATACTTTGGTTGTTAACTTGTTGTTGGTTGATTGAATAGAAATTCATATAAAATTGAATTGATAAATTGAAAGCTATAAATCAAATTGGAAGTTAAGTGAATTTGATTTGAATGTGGAAGTGAACAACTCGAATGTAAATTAGTGAATGCAAACTAATTGAAATTGAATATGAATGAATGTTAGTAAATCCAATGTCAACAAATCAAATGTGATTAAATTGAAAACCTATTCAATGAATATTAATGAGAATATGAATGAATATTTATTTGGTTATGGATGTTAGTTGGATGATAGTTGTTTGATGGTTGCACTTGTTGCTTTTGTTGCATTTGCTATGTTGGCACATGTAGTTGTTATGTTGCTATATGTTGTATATTGATATTACTTTCATATATGCATGTTTCTCATGGTTTGTTGAGTGTTTAGTAGGTGCGGATTGCGCTTGCTTCGCATTTGGAGCTTGCTTTCGTGCTATATTAGCCGTATATGCTCGCTAATAATATATAAGGTACATATCTCAGATTAAATATCGTACTTTTACATTTTTTTCCCTACGGGATGCCTCATCACTTGATGAGATGTATATTTGTGATATATATACTGTCATTTTTTTTATGATCGAGCTGCGCAAAGGAGACTCTGGCGAAATTTTTCGAAAGGCGTTAGAATATTTTTGAGAAAATTGAGAATTTTTTTTTGTAAAACTAAGTTTGGATTTGGAAACATAGTAAAGATTTTGTAACAAGTTTAACTATGAATTTTGGGAAAGTTAAACACTTAAGAGATTTTAAAAATCTAAATTGAACGGTTTGTTTAGGAAAGGTTAATGGATTTCAAGACTTTTTCTTACTTGGTAACTTCGAGGACGAAATTCTTTTAAGGGGGAAGTTTGTAACGACCCAGAATTTCTGTCAGTTAAAATTCGTATATTAATTAATTTTAAATATTAATAAGTAAATTTTGTAGGTCGAATAATTTATTTTTCGAATATCTGGACTTAATTGGATAATTAAATCGATAATTTAATATTTCAAAATACAGAAATAATTGGAAATTGGGTTTAATATGATTAAAATTGTTTTGTAAAATTTTATTTTATCATATTGGAGTTAGAATGATGTTATAGAACTTTTAAAATCGAATTAAAAGTTGATTTGTGAAAATTGAATATTTTAATATTTAATTGACGAGTTAAAATAGCCATTTTTCAAACAGTCTCGGATTTCGACGAAACTAGTTTCATCGGATTCGTTATGTGATATTATTGTAAGGTTTCAAATTTCGTGTCAATCAGATTTACCGTTTGTCCGGGGCAAGCCAAAACGCATAGAAATTAGTTTAAATCGATTTAATTTAAATTTGATCGTTTATTGCCGTAACTCGCACAGATGATCGAATTAGCTTCCGAAACATATTCCATTGTGTCCGGAACGCGAGGTAAACCCTAGAAACGCCAGTCACCGCGCGAGATTTGGAGTTCGGAAAATTTTGAGTGAATAGTAATTTGGAAATTTTCTATAAAAGGCCTTCACAAATTCATTTTTGCAAACAAAGAAATTAGGGTTCCATCTTCAGCTTAGCCGCCTCCCACTATATCAATGGCCGAAAACTTTGATTCCTTCTCCTTTATTATCTTCAAATCCACAAAGAAATTCGAGAAACTTTCTAAATAAAAGTTGTAGAACATCCCGAGATCTAGATATCCAACGGTGGAGATTGGGAATGGAGCTACGGATCGACGCGAATTTGGGTTGGAACGACCGAACTTCGGTCGCGTTTTTCTTGATATTGGTGAATCCAAGCTCGCGCGCGTTCTTGGAGATGGTGCAGCAGGGCGTGGGCTTCGAAACCGTGGGTTCTGATCGTCGTCGAACGAAGTATGGTGGAGGAAATTTGTAGCCCTAGTTCGGCGGCTATGGGTTTACTTACGTGAATTGCCTGTAGATCACGCGTTTGGGAGAGATAACGTGCATGTGGCCGAGATTGCTAGTGCTTGAGTTCTACGGCCCTGATTCATTTAGGTTTATAATTATAAAAGAAATTGTAAATAAACTATAATTTAAATCGTGTAATATTTAAAATGCTGTATCTTTATCATACAAGGTCCGTTTTGGACGAAACAAGTTGCATTGGAATCGGGTGGACGAGCACTACGCAATGGAGCTAGATTGGATTCGTTTGGAGCTAGTGAAAATTTGGGGTAAAATTAAACGCGTGTTTAATTTTATTCAAAATGAAACGCTAAAATTGAACTGAAAGCAAGGTGAGAACTTCTCACTCAATCGAATAGTTTCGATTAAATTTTAAATAGTTAGATTTAAAATTAATGATTGTATGCCTGGATGATAAATTATTATCTGTTGATGATTGGAATAGACATTATACGCCGTATATTAAGTGGATGTTATTTATTAAAAACATATACCGCAATAATTCCATCTTGATTGGAATTGGTATTATATATGTACTTGGAGTTGATTTCCCGCATTATATAGCGGATGAGATCCTATTGCACCGTATAATAGCGGATAATATTTTATAAATCCTATATACCGCGATATTCCGTATTGGAACGGAATTGGTATTGTGCTAACATCTGTGGATGCAGGGAAACAGGTTGGAGGGATCCAACTGGATTCCTCAACTGTATTGATTTATTTACAGATATTGCGATATTGGTTGATTATCATATTGATATATGATGTTTGGATGCCGTGATTGATCATTTTGTGTTGTTGCATCATTGGCCCTATTTTGAAGTTTTAAAAATGTTAAAGTAACGATTTTTAATTTAAAAGGATTTTTAAAGTGATTTTTGAAAATATACGTTTTATTAAATTTTTGAATTGATTCATTTTAAATAAATTGACGTTATAAAATTTAATATTATAAAAATTATGATTTTTGTGAAATATAGTTAAAATGTGATTTTTGGAAATATGGAGTAAATGAATTTTATAAAATAGTTTAAATTGGGATTTTTGAATTTTTATAAACGATTTATATAAAAGATTTATATAAAAGATTTATAATATTGATATTTATAAATTAAAAATATAGGAATTATAAAAGAGTTTTATTAAGTGTTAAAATGAAGTATAAATGGATTTCATAAGTGAATGAAAATTTTAGATTTATAAATTGTGAAGTTATAGAATGAATAGATATTGTAAAATAAAAGATTTATAAGTAATTAACTTATAAATCGGATTTTAGCATTTTAATTGAGATTTTTGAATAAGTATAAATGATTTATAGATGAGATTTATAAAATATATATATTATAAATCGAAATAATGGAATTATAAAAGGAGTTCTGTTAATGTTGAAAATGAGGTTATAAATGGAATTTTATAAGTAGTAAGATTTTTAAATTTTGTAAATTGAAGTCTTTATAAAACATAAATGGGAATTTATAAAAATTGTTTTATAAATCCGAAACCGACTTATTTTGATAAGTCAATTATTTTAGATTTTTAAAGGAGATATATTCACGATTTTGGACGGTGGATAATCCTTTAAATAAAATGTGTAAAAAAATGTTGAATTTGATTAACGATGAATATTCACGATTTTGGGACAGTGAATAATATAATAAAGTGTTTTGGGAAAGTGATATTTTAAATAGAATTAAAACGATTTGAAATTGTTTTAAAATGCATTAAGTGTCGAAACCATAGATTTCAACATTCATTGTTGAAATAGACGTTTTGGAGAAATAGAAGGAAATAGTGGACTATAATACTGTTGCTATAGTACATGATTTCTGAAAGGAAATGTTTTATAGAGTATTGGGATTTATATATTTATCTTAAGTTCGAATCCCTATGCTAGTGATTTTGGGTCGTCGTAACGATGTTTTACACAACATTCATTTTGGCTCAAATAAATATGTTTAAGCGCACGTTTTCTTTAAAGAATGAAATATATACTTAATTTCGATTTAAGTATATTGAATATTTTCCAAGTGTTGAAAATAAATGGATTTGTGAATTACTTATTATTATTAAATAAGTATGGAAATGTTTTCCAATGTGAAGCGAAATGTTTGAGATTACATCTTTTAAAGATAAATTGAAAATGAATATTAGAAATCGATTTGAAAATCGTATATTCATAGATATTTTGGAATTGTAAATTCACTATGGAATTTATAAAAGAAAGGGAAATTTGTTTAAAAATAAACGTTGATTTATTTTTGAAGTGTGGAAATAAATTTACGGATTTGGAACGTAAATACAAAGTAAATCGGTAATGATTTATTTAATTGGTTTAAATGAACCATTTTGAAATGAAAATGAATAAAGATTTGTGAATATATCTCGTGTAGGGAAACGATTTGAAATTTGTTTTCGAAAGTTGTAAAGGTGAAAAGTGATTTGAATTTTTTTTTTCAAATATTGAAGTGTGGAAAATATGTATCTTGTAAAGATATTTTTGGAAAACAAATAATTTGGAACTTGGTGATGTTGTGCATACTTATTGATAGTTAAATAACCGACTATCAATATTTACCTTTAAATAGGTATTTGTTGTGATTTGCTTGAATTTGAATGCCACACTTATTTTTTAAAATAAGCGCTCACTATTCGGGTAAGCCGGGAAAGGACCTTTGGGTCATATAACCCATTTCGAATATGTGATACATCGTTATGGATTGCATTTGAAGACCGGTGTTGAAGACCAGATATTTTTGAAAACGGAAGGATTACCGTCGAATGACTCTGCATCGGTTGATCTCCGATATAGAGGTTTTATCACCCTTAGTGACGGGAAGTCCGGACGTGATTAGTGAATATCCGGATTGCAAGGACTTCTTTGGAAGTGCCTTCGGTTCCGTTCGATCCCAGAACGGACTTGTGTGGATGTGTGTCCGACGTTACAATTTGAGATGTAAAGCTGGTTTCTATCAAATATATTTCTGTTGGTGGCAGAGAATTTATTCTCTTAGCTTAACACCCTTCTCTGAGACATACGAGCTCAGAGGTTATGTAATTGATGGTTACTAGTGATACATTCCCAAATTGGTAATGTGACATACGAAGTGCTGTTGAGCATATGTGATCAAAGCACAACTTTTGTATAAAGCGTGGCTTTGTGGACGAGACTTCGTCGGACCTCACACCCCGGAAATGGTCAAAAAAGGAAGGATGCAGCAAGATTATTAAGGGATAGCGCCCCTTTAGTGTATGTCATTCCTTCTGGATAGAGGTCGTATCATGGTATGGAGCCCTGATATTTAACATATGTTGTTGCTGCAAATTTATTACTTTGTGGTTGTTGGAATCGAGGATCCTCGGATATAGATCGGTTACGATCGGGGAATGACATATTCGTGCCAGTAGTTACCCAGTTTGAAGGGTAACCCGACCTTGTGTTGGCAGAGATCCGGTTAGGTTCTCGGGTCGTCTTTCCAGAGGCGTACCCATGTGGCAATGGTAAGTTCCTTGGCCTGACCATTTGTTGGAAATCTAAAGAAACAATACGATCTTGTACGGTTTTAGTTGTAGAACCTATCATTCACTTATGGTGGTCACCACTGTTTGGATGGTAGCTATAGTAGGCATAAGTGCGAAATGCCTATGCTGGCTAATATTTATATCTTTACTTTCAAAATGTTTTCCTACACTATACACTAGTAATGATATCAAATGTTTCTTTTTAATGCATATCAAGCATCTTTGACTATCATAAGGAGAAATCTGCTCCAATTCTGCGTTTGCATTGTGTGTGTGTGCGGGTGGCCTTATGGTAGTCTCATTTTCCAAAAAGCATTGCGAATCTATTTTAAAATTATCCTGTTCTTTGTTTTAAAGATAAACTGTTTTAAGTTCTCACACCAGTCCCATGACTGACTCGGAGTTCATTATTTTCCTTCCTAAACTCCGGGTGCCCACCAATTTCCACATGGGCAGTCTAGAGTCAGGTTATCAGGATATTCTGGAATTCAGGAGTTGCTGGAGGCAAGCTGGATGGCATGGCGTATTCACTAGTATATAGTATTTCTTTTCCGCTGTTTGTTGTTGTTGTTGTACACTCTGATAATGTAATGTAATGTGATGTAATGTAATAACTGATATAGTTCTTTGTTTAAAGATTATTCATTTATCTATTATATATTGTTCCACTGCGATTGTGAGATTCCGATATTGTTCTGTTGTTTCTTTCTGTTCTATCTTTTTTCTCTTTTCTTCTATCTTCTACCTCTTCTTTAACCCTAACGGTACGATTTTCCGGCCTTCGATTGCTCGGCAGTTGATACAGTGGACGTATTGATGTCGACCTTCATGGATGAAAAGTCGCGTTCGTTACAGGGCCGGTCTTGTGTTGGTAGAGAAACTTTGTGATGGTTTCTCGGTACATTCTTCTAGAGATGTATTGCCGGAAGGTAGTCCCTTCACCTGGTCATTTGTGTGGAAATCCATACTCCACTACGTGTTTGCCATTTTGATTGTATTACCCAATTTGGCTATATGCTGGAATTTAATCAATGTAACAATTTCGGCTATGATTAATATTATTTGTATATAGTAGACACTACTATAATATAAGAGGATTTGATATGAAATGTTTTAGTTATCGTAATGTAAAAACATGTCCGTGTTTATGTGTGGACTTGTCTTACGAGATACTCTTTTTTTGATACAGGAAAAGTTTACCAAACTAATCCGGGCGTTCATCCCTTTCAATTCTCGGGTCAGACCTAGTATATTTACAGGTCTAGATTTGGTGCCTTTGGAGCTTCAGCAGAAGAGCTGGAGATCTTCATTTCCGTATACAAGTACTTGTTTTGATTATCCGCTGTGCTTTGTTAGTTGTTGTTATTATCGGCATTTGTAAGGATAGGTTATTATAACTGTTCAAGCTGATAACTATTGATTGATTGTTGAACTCTGATTGATGTATGTATATACAATTTTTGTTTTGTAAAGATCATTGATATTGTAACGTTTCGAGATTTTTGACTTTCAAAAATCGACATTAATATGTCCACTGTATCAACTGCCGAACAATCGAAGGCCGGAAAACCGAATTGTTAGGGTTTAAGAAGAAGAAAAAGATAGAAGAAGTAAGAAAGAAAAGCAACAGAAATGATATCAGAATCTCACAATCGCAGCGGAACAACATATAATAGATAAATGACTATCTTTAAAACAAATAACTATATCATTTAGTACATTACATCACATTACATTATCAGAGTGTTACGAACAACAAACAGCGAAAAGGAAATACTATACACTAGTTGATACGCCACGCCATCCAGCTTGCCTCCAGATCTCTATAGCAACTCCTGAATTCCAGAATGACCTGATAACCTGACTCTAGACTGCCCGCGTGGAAATTGGTGGGCACCCAGAGTTTAGAAAGGGAACAATAAACTCCAGGTCAGTCATGAGACTGGTGTGAGATCTTAAAACAGTTATTTTTACAAAGAAAATAAAAAGAAATTCGCTATGCTTTTGGAAAATGAAACTACCATAAGGCCTCCCGCCACACACACAATGGAAACGCAGAATTGGAGGAGATTTCTCCTTATGATAGTCAAAGATGCTTACTACGCAGAAACATTTGTTATTATTACTAGTGCATAGTGTAGAAAACATTTCGAAAGTATAATATTAATCTTAGCCAGCATAGGCATTTCACACTATGCCTACTATAGCTACCATCTAAACAGTGGTGACCACCATAAGTAAATGGCAGGTTCTACAACTAAAACTGTACAAGGTGCGTATTGGAGTTTAGATTTCCAACAAATGGTCAGGCCAAGGAACTTTCCATTGCCACATGGGTACGCCTCTGGAAGGACGCCCCGAGAACCTAACCGGATCTCCGCCAACACAAGACCGGGTTACCTCTGAATTAGGTAACTACTGACACGAGTATGCCATCCCCCGGTCGTAACCGACCTTTATCTCGGGATTCACCAACAACCACAAAGAAATAAATTTGCAGCAACCACATAGGTTAAGTATTTGGGCTCCATACCATAATACTACCTCTATCCAGAAGGAAATGTACATATCCTATGAGGGCGCTATCCCCAAATAACCTTGCTGCATTCTTCCTGTTTCGACCATTCCGAGGTGTGAGGTCCGACAAAGTCTCATCCTCAAAGCTACGCTTTTCACAAAAGTCATGCTTCGATCAACAAATGATCAGCAACACTACGTATGCCACATTGCCAAATTGAGAATGTATCACTAGTAACCATCAAATACATAACCTCTGAGCTCGTACGTCTCAGAGAAGGGTGTTAAGCTAAGAAAATAAATTCTCCGCCACCAACAGAAATGTATTTGATAGAAACTAGCTTTACATCTCAAATTGTAATGTCAGACACACATCCATACAAGTCCGTTTCGGAATCGAACGAAACCGAAGGCAATTCAAAAAACCCTTGCAATCTGGATATTCACTAATCACGTCCGGAATTCCCATCACAAAGGGTGATAAAATCTCTATATCGGGGATCAGCCGATGTAGAGACATTCGACGGTAATCCTTCCGTTTTCAAAAATATCCGGTCTTCAACACCGGTCTTCAAATGCTATCCATTATAACGTATCACTATTCGGAATGGGATTTATGACCCAAAGGTCCTCTTCCGGCTAAACCGAATAACGAGCGCTTATTTTAAAATAAGTGTAGCATTCAAATTCAAGCAAATCACAACAAATACCCATTTAAAGGTAAATATTGATAGTCGGTTATTTAACTATCAATAGATATGCACAACATCACCAGATTCCAAATAATTTACCAAATTATTTATTTTCCAAAAATATCTTTACAAGATATATTTTTTCCACACTTCAACCATTTGAAAACAAATTTCAAATCACCTTTCACCTTTACAACTTTTGAAAACAAATTTCAAATCATTTTCCTTACGCGGAAACACTTCCAAATATTTATTCATTTTTATGGAAATCTGCCGAGTTCAAATACTTAAAAATAATTGATAACACTTATCAAAAATATACTGGGAAAACACTTTGAAATAAAACTATTTTTCTTTAAACACTTTACTTAAAATATTAGTTATAAAAATATTATACCAATATTACATATAACTTAAGTCCAAACTAATTTTCAAAATAAAATTAGTAGATAGAGTATAACTATTTAAATAACTATTTTCTAAAACAATTATTGATTAAATCTTAGAAATAATCATTTCTGTATCAACTTAACAAATCTTTACTTAAAGGATTTAAAATAATTTAAGAAGTTAATTTCTCCAAAGTATCCTTTTCAAAACTAATTCTAGAATTTTATATATATATATATATATATGTATGTATGTATGTATGTATGTATGTATGTATGTATGTATGTATGTATGTATCTTTCAAAGCTATTCAGAAATTTTATTCGGCTTTCCAGGAAGAATACACTTTCATTACAAAATGGTTCATTTAAACCAATTAAATAAATCCTTACCGTTTTACTTTAAATTTACGTTCCAAATCCGTAAATTTATTTCCACACTTCAAAAATAAATCAGTGTTTATTTTTAAACAAATTTCCCTTTTCTTTATAAATTCCATGTGAATTCACATTTCCAAAATATCCACTGATATACGATTTTCAAATATTCACTTTCACAAAGATAATCACACAGAGATTATAAATAATCAACACACAACATTGAAACAAATTCCATTATTTGAGGAATCCAGTTGGATCCCTCCAACCTATTTCCCTGCATCCACAGATGTTAGCACAATACCAATCCCGTTTCATGATGGGATATCGCGGTACATGGGTTTATATAAAATATTATCCGCTATTATGTGGCGCAATAGGGTCTCATCCGCTCTATAATACGGGAAATCAACTCCAAGTACATATATAATACCAATTCCACTTCGAGGTGGAATATCGCGGTATATGTGTTTAATATAATAACCTCCGCTTAATATGCGGCGTATAGGGTCTATTTCAATACAACAAATAGAAACCATCATTCAATCACATAATCAAGCAATTTTAAATTTAACTATTTTAAATTTAAATCGAAACAAATTCGATTGAGTGAGAAGTTCTCACCTTGCTTCCAATAGCTGTTTCAGCGTTTTATTCCGAACAAAATTAAATGCGCGTTTAATTTTACCCAAAATTCACACTAGCTCAAATAAATCTAATCCAGCTCCATTACGTAGTGCTCGTCAATACGAACCCAACGCAACTCGTTTCGTGCGAAACGTACCTTGTATGAAAAAGTTATGCAATTTAGAAGTTTGAACGAATTAATATAATATAGTTTACAATTTTATTTTTAATTTCTAACCCTAGAATCAATCAGAGCCGTCGATTCTCTTCCCACCAGATCTGGCCGCTACCTCCATCTTCTCCTCCACTTCAAACTCACGTTTGAAACAAACCCATGAGCCGTCATTTTTGCCATCAATTACGCGATCTCCTTGCTCGACTACACGACGATCAGACGCTGCCATTTTGAAGCCCTATGCTAGTACCACCTTCGGCTACAACATCAGCAAGCTCGGCCTCATCATCATTGAGAAAAACGTATGCAAATGCAGTAAATTTGAGCATGAATTACCGCCACATCGATCGACTTTGCATGATCATCATGGTATGGATTTAAAGGTCTCTTCGTTGTCTACAACTTTAAAGTTGAAGCTATTAGCTAATTGTCGACGGATCATGAGATATTAGAGGAGAAACAAGGATGATTTCTGGCCGTAGAAAGAAAAATGGCGGCCAGCCCCAGCCTGGTTAGGGTTTGAGTGAAAAGAATGAATGTTGAGGTCCTTATATAGAAAATATTCGCGCACTATTCACCCGAAATTTTTCCGAACTCGAAACGAAGCGTGCCGCCTGGCATTTATAATGTTTTACCCCTATTCCGAACGCAATGGAATATATATCGAGAGCCAATTTGATCGTATTTGTAAGATAGGTTTCCGAATCGAATTATTTAAATTTAAAATTCACTTAAACCGTTTTCAGTGCGTTTTAGCTTGCCCCGGACAAACCGTAAATCCGATTGACACGAAATTTGGAATCTTACAATAATTTAACATTACGGATCCAATGAAACTAGTTTCGTCGAAATCCGAGACTGTTGAAAAATGGCTATTTTTACTCGTCAGTTAAATATTAAAATATTCGATTTTAAAAGTTCTATAACATTGTTCAAACTCCAATATGATTTAATACAACTTTACAAATCAATTTTAATCACATTAAACCTAATTTCCAATTATTTCTGTAATTTCAAATATTAAATTATCGATTTAATTATCCAATTAAATCTAGATATTCGAAATATAATTCATACGACTTACAAATTTTACTTGTTAATTTTTAAAATCAATTAAATATACGAATTTCAAATGACAGGAATTCTAGGTCGTTACAGATATGTTATTATATATTTTCCGCTGCGATGTGAGATTCTGTATTGTTCTGTTTGGTTCTATCTTCTCTCTTTCTTCTCTTCTTCTCTCTTCTTTTCTTTCTCTTGACTTTTCGTCAGTTTGTGCCTTTTGGGTCGGACATGTGTGGATTATTGTCGATTCAAGGGGTATGGATTTTCGGATCGTCACACGCGCGTCGCCATCCCATTAGACGAGAGGACGTACGAGTACAAGCTCGTGATGGAGCCAACCCTCCTTTTTGCTCGTCGCCGCCTTGCTCGATTTCGAGCTCCATGCCGCCGTGTCGCTATTCGTTCTTCGAACAAGATGAGTCGACTCGTGAATCAGGTTGAGCAAAAGAACAGGGACGATTTGTGATTTTGATCTGATTTAAACAGAGGGAGCGGCCATTATTTGTTTTGAACGGAGACGAGCATGTTTTTGAACGGAAAGGATGGTTTTCGTTTTCTTTTATTATTATTTTCTTCCTCTTTGAATGATCTAAGAATTTTTTTTCAACGCGTGTTAAAATATTTGCCAGGTGTTGTAATGGACAGAACGTGTAAAAATTCTCCTGAAAAACATTATTAAATACATATATTTATTCTAAATAGTTAAATTTTAAATTTAAATTTAAATCGCCTTGGATCTGCAGTTTAAAATCTTGATCTCCTATCGAGGCGTGCCGTCAGGCGTTTATAGTGTTATGCCCCTATTTCGAACACAATAGAAAAGGTTCCGAGTCCAAATTCGATCGTATGGAGAAGATAGCTTTTTGAATTCAGTTATTATATTGATTTTTGATATAATTTTCAACGCGTTTGCTTATCGTACTACCCAATGATTACCCCAAACATTACGAAAATTGAAATCCGATAATAATACAATATTACGGATCTAAGGGAAATAGTTTCGTCGAATTCCGAGACCGTGCCTCGGAATGTTTTTAAATATCGATTTAAACAATATAAATCCAAAACTGAACACATCATTTTCAAATTCAATTCTGAAGCTTCTATTATCTTCAGTATTATCAATATAAATTTTCTAAGCCTTGAAAATATTTTCAACAAGCATAAATCTGAAGATTCAAAATTTTACCTAAAGTTCAATAATTAAATTGCCAAATTCGTTCTGATATTTGAAATCCAAGTTAAATCAACCTCTAAATATTAAGATTCATTCAAATATTTAAATTTTAAAATGTCAAAATTTCTGGGTCGTCACATTAATTTTTGAAAATTGGATAAATTTAAGAGATGGAGTTTTAAAAAAAAGAAGATAAAGATTGATTTTTGTAATCCTATTGAATAAAATTCCAAAATATGGGAAAAAGTTTAATAAATGGATTTCGAGTAATATTACTCAAAAGTTGAAGAATTTATCTAAAATACGAATTTTAAATAGTTTGGAAAGATTAAGGAATTTATTTTAAAAGGAAATAAATTTAGAAATCAAATTTGGAATTTAATTTGGTGCCTGAAATAATTTTGGAAATTAATTTGGAAATTGATTTGGTGTTTAAAAATAAATCGTTGGGAAATAAATTTGGAAATTGATTCGGTGTTTGAAATAATTTAGAAATCAATTTGGAATTTGATTTGGTGTTTGAAAATCAATTTAGAAATCAATTTGAAAATATGATTTGGTGTGGAAAGTAAATATTTAGAAATCGATTTGAAAATCGTTTATCAATGGATATTTGAAAATTTAATTCACAATGGAAATTTATAAAGAAAAGAGAAATTTGTTTTAAAAATAAATATGATTTATTTTTAAAAGCGTGGAAAGAAATTTACGGATTTGCAATGTAAATTTATAATAAATCAAGAAGGATTTATTGATTGATTTAAGTGAACCATTTTAGAATGAAAAGTGTATTCTTCCCTAGAAAGCCGAGTATGTTTTAAAAGTAGCTTTCAGATATAAATTATAAGTATTAAGGTTAGTTTTTAAAAGGATGTTTTGGAGAAATTATTTTTCTTAAGTTGTTTTGAAAATCTTTAAAGTAAAGATTTATTTAATTAATTATAGAAGTGATTATTTAAAGATTTAATTGATATTCAATTTAGAAAATGGTTATTTAAGTATTTATATTCTATCTACTAATTTTATTTTAAAATTAGTTTGGACTTGAAGTTTTATATGAGATATTGGTATAATGTTTTCATAACCAGTATTTAATAAGTGTTTAGAAATAATTTTTATTCTAAATGTTTCCAAGCATATATATAATTTAGATAAGTAATTTAAATTATTTTAATGTATTTGAACTCGGCAAATTTCCAGTAGAAATGAATAAATATTTGGAAATATATTCCGCGTGAGGAAAATGATTTGAAATTCGTTTTCAAAAGTGTTGAAGTGTTGAAATTATATCTTGCGTAGAAATTTTGAAAATAAATAATTGGGGAAAAATTATTTAAATCTTTGTGATTGTTGTGAATATTTTTTGATAGTTAAATAATCGACTATCAATACTGGCCTTTAAACGGCATTTGAATTTCGATGCGACCGGGGGTCGGATGCTGAATAGTTATCCGAAATCCACATCAAATCTTTGTAATGGATCTTTGTTTAAAAGATCAAAGTGGAAATTTGTTGTGATTTACTTGAAATCTGAATGAACGCTTATTTTTAAAATAAGCGCTCGTTATTAGGATTAGCGGGAGAGGAATTTGTGTCATAAAACCCACCAAATAATGATACGACGAAATGGGATTGCATTTGAAGATGGTGTTAAGGACCAGGTATTTTCGAAAGTGAAAGGATTACCTGTCGAATGTCTCTGCACTGAATTGCTCCGGTATAGAGATTATATCACCCTTTGTGATGGGGAGTTCGGACGTGATTAGTGAATATTCGAATTTGCAAAGGCTTCTTTGAAGTGCCTTCGGTTCCGTTCGATCCCGGAATGGACTTGCATGGATGTGTGTCTGACATTACACTTTGAGATGTAAAGCTGGTTTCTATAAAATACGTTTCTATTGGTGGCGGAGAATTTATTCTCTTAGCTTAACACCCTTCTTTGACGTGTACGAGATCAGAGGTTATGTAGTTGATGGTTACTAGTGATACATTCCCAATTTGGTAATGTGGCACACGAAGTGCTGCTGACCATTTTTCAATCGAAGCATGGATTTTGTGAAAAGCGTACCTTTGTGGATGAGACTTCATCGGAACTCACAACCCAAAAATGGTCGAAACAGGAAGAATGCAGCAAGGTTGTTGTTTTGAGGGTAGCGCTTTCATAGTATGTCCATTTCCTTCTGGAAAAATGTGGTATCGTGGTATGGAGCCCAGATATTTAACCTATCTGGTTGATGCAAATTTATTACTTTATGATTTTTGCTTGTGGTTGAGGATCCTCGGATAAAGGTCGGCAACGACCAGGAGATGGTATACTCATGTGTGGAGTTATCTATTTTACAGCTTCATTGCACTGGAAGCGCCAGGTAACTCGACCTTGTGTTGGCAGAGAGCTGGTTAACTTCTCAGGGCGTCCCTCCAGAGGCGTACCCATGTGGCATAGGAAGTTCCATAGTCTGACCATTTGTTGGAAATCCAATCTCCAATACGCGCCTTGTACGGTTTTAGTTGTACAACTTGCCATTTACTTATGGTGGTGACCCACTCTTTAGATGGTAGCTGTAGTAGGCATACAATAATGGTTGTATGCTGGCTAAGATTAATATTATACTTTCGAAATGTTTTTCCACATTGTGCACTAATAATAATAATATCAAAGAGATTTTGTATATCAAGAATATCTGACTATCATAAGGAGAAATCTCCTCCAATTCTGCGTTTGCATTGTGTGTGTGGTGGTAGGCCTTATGGTAGTTTCATTTTCCAAAGGCATCACAGGTTTCATTTTATTTTCTTTGTGAAAATATTTGTTTTTAAGATCTCACATCAGTCCCATGACTGACCTGGAGTTTATTGTTCCCTTTCTAAACTCTGGGTGCCCATAATTTTCCACACAGCCAGCCTAGAGTCAGGTTATCAGTTGTTCTGGAGTGAAGTCGGGAAAGTATGCTGTGGAGATCAGGAGCAAGCTGGATGGCGAAGTATATCACTTATACTATGTAGTGTCCGCTGCGTTTGGGTTGGTGTAAGTCAATTTTTTTTCATGTAGTCAAGTTAGTATAAATGCCAGTGTTGTATTGTCTTATTCTAAACTCTGATGATGTATGTATAAACAGATGTGATTCTTTGTTTTAAAGATTATTCATTTATCTATTATATTTTGTTCCGTTCCAAAATATGAGATTCTGTTATTGTTTCTTCTTCTATCTTCTTCTTCTTTAACCCTAACGGTTCAGTTTTTGGGCATTCGATTGTTCGGCATTTGATACAGTGGACGTATTGATGTCGACTTTCGGGCGTCGAAAAATCAGGCTGTTACACTTGTCCACCATTTTGCCTATAATCTCCATCCTTTCAGCTATCACCATGATCAAACCCGACCTTCATTCCCGCATCATTCGCCTGAAATCAACGAATTTCCTCTTTCCGTTCAACTCGGAATTTTTCGATAAATACATTCACGAGATGATTTTCTAAATTCATGATTCTGTAATATGAATCTGATCATATTACCCAAACTTAAATTCGATATTATTGATTTTTCTGTTTTAAACATATTTTACTGTAATTCCTATTTTCTAGATGAATTACCTAATATTTCTACTTGTTTTTATTTTTTTTTAAATTTGTATTACATCAACACAAACAAATTTCTATTAATCATCATATGTTGAAAGAGATCAGGGGAAGAGGTATTGAATTTTTTTGAATTAATAAAGTAGATGTAGCCTGTAAATGTTTAAACAGAGGTGTATATATATACCTGTATATAAACATGCATACATATAACACATTTCCATTTGTACAAACACACTTCCAAATCATTAATCTCAGCTATCATCAAAGACAAAGGAATATATAGAGTATTGGTTTAAGAGTGAAATTTTGCTCACCTGAAAATGAAGACAGAGGAACAGATTTCTTTTATTAATATGGAAACTGGTGATTTGAAGCTAAAGCTTTGAATTGTTGATATATTACTTGATTTTGATTTGCTACTTTAAACCTGAACTTGAATCATGTTGAAGCTTTGAAGAAATTGAAGTTGTTTGATGTTGAAAAACTTTGAATTGCTCAGGTTTTTTATTTTCTTTTTCAACCTTTTGATTTCTCATTTCCAGGTTTGATTTTTTTTTGGATTTCCAGGTTTTAGAGAAGATGAGAGAAAGTTTTGCACTGAACTAATAACCAGGTTTTCTTAAATTCATTTGTTACGTATATAATTAAAATTTAAAAGAGATAAGTATGCCACTTGTTCATTTATGTTAACACTTGTATAAATCCTTTATCCTTACCTTACAAATGTCATTTATAATAATTTTATGTTTAAATCTCTCCTTTAAATAATTTTATAAATTTTGTTTTAATCCTTTTTATCTTATGTTTGACATGTTTATATAAATTTTAAGTATTATGTTTTTATTGTTTATGTAATATATTTACATATGTATTATGTTAAAGAGAAGAATATCTTATTTTAAAATTTTAAACTTAAGTTATCATACTTTTAAATAAATAAATATTTACGCAATTGTTTTTGAAAATATATAAAATTAACTTTGAACAACTTTTGAAAAAGTATTATATTTACAACTATTTATATATATATATATATATATATATATATATATAAGAATTTAACTTAAAACAGCCTTTTGAAAGTTAATACATCAATCTCAAATCATAACTTCTAAATATAGATATACACACACACACACACACACACCCACATATATATTAAAATTAGAAAACAAACTTTTATTAGTTTTAAATATAGAATTTTTAAATCCAATTCATTTTCAGGACATTCATTTTTGAATTCCAAATCAAATTTCTTCTTACAATCTCTTTCTATGTATTTATTTCCAAATTTTGAAATTAGTTCTCAATTAATTCACAAATTAACCCAAAAATTATATTAATTACCAATTTAAATTGGACTAAAAAAGGGTATCGCTACAGATTCTCCCTCTTAAGAAAATTTCGTCCTTGAAATTTGCTAGACAGGAAGACAACAAAGAACAGATGAAAGATAGAGAAATGGTTTATCGTGTTCAATTAGAGATGTCTATTCTACATTTGGCTTACCAAATCAGAATATCATCAATAAATACGAGATCGAACTTATTCGATGCTTCACGGAATATTCGGGTCATCTGATCTACGAAATATGCAGGGACATTGGTTAGTCTAAAGGGATAACTAACCATTCATAGAATGTACAGAGACCAAATAAAAGACAAATGGATACAATTTTTCGTAATCCCCAGCTGATGGAATCCTTGGGCTAGATCCATCATAGAAAAGAATTGATTGCTTGGTGCCCAATTTGGGGCAAAGGAAATTCATGAACAATATGGATTCCAACTTAGGTCAGAATACCCAAAGTATACCTTAACTTGTCCCTCTTCAGACTTGGATCTTCACAAGAAATCAAAATAAAATTTCCAAATTTTGTTTTAACCAAAATCGATCTATTGAAAAAAAAAATCTAATTTAACCAATTTAATTCAATTAAAATTTCAAATTTATTAAATTTAAGAACGTAAAGGAAACTGATTTGAAACTGATGATGAGAATACGGACTAAGAATTTTCCTACAACATAAGATTGCGTATGTCAAATAAGGGTTAAGAAGGTAAGTGCATATCGTGTGCAATTGATCATTAGATATGCTAAAGGCCGAAATGATCATCCACATATCAAAATTAGTATTAGGTATGCATCCTCTCATTTTCGTTTCTCGATAATGGATTACAAGTTTTTCCCCAATTTTATTTGGGGTTACAAGAATTTGATTTAACCAAGTATAAAAAAAGAAGATTTAAGAATTCAAAAACTGGTCCCGAACTTGGACCCTTAAGGTCGTATTAACAGGTGTGGGTTAGACCCTTCCGCCTTCATCCTTTCGAAGTTATCAAAAGGTCTCTTTTCCCACCTTTTGTACCCATCCTTTCGTCTTCTTTCTCCAGTCCTCATCGAAAGTATGCTCGTGTAAAATATTGATCTGTTGTTTTCCAATATTGCTTTTGGGTACTTCTAAAGCTATTCGACATCATTGAAAGGTACATTTCCATTAGTGGAAAATAAGTCATGGTACATCATTGTGCCGTTTGAATGTACATAGAAGCACATTTCTTTATCTCCTTCGAATCCTCTCCATTTTTGTTAGGGTCTAGTACTATCATGATAAGTTACCGCTTAAATGAGTGAAGCAAGGTATTTGGATGGTTTCGAATGGGTTTAATGGTGATGAAATGACCTGTTCGAAAGGTTATTTATGATGGAGAAGCTTCTCGGTGGTCAAATGATAGTTGCGGAAGGTGGCTTACGAAAGCATCTCCTTGGTTAGTTTGAAATCTCATCCTTTAATATTCGTGGATGCAATATTGGCTACGTGCGAAACCTCCCTAATACTTGTGGAAGGATTCAACTGTTTTGAAAGGCTAGTGTTTGCTTTTAAAAGGGTTCTTTTAGCGAAATCTTCTCTACACATTTTGAAGGTCGTTATTTGATACCTTCAAAAGGCATTCTTAATACATTCAAAACTCCTTTATGCATGGAAAACCAACTGTTTCGAAAGGATCAACGAGTCTAAAGGGTAGCTTCGCCCCCCTTTGGACTCCTTCGAAATCCCTTATTCCACTTAAGGCTTGTACGAGCAGTAGATGCTTGAAGCATTAATCCAACCTCTTCGTAAGCTATTCAGTGCCTTCGAAATACTGCTTTTGAATCACGGCGAAACCCTTCTTTTCAATTTTGCGAAGCTTCTTCAACACTTCTATGACGACCCGGGATTTTGGCCATATTATTTTAATAAATATTTAATTCAACTAAATAAAAAATAAACTTATCATTTTAAAAAGATAGGACTTTTGGAATATTTTCCATTTATATATATATATATATGTATTTTGAAAAGGAAACTTTGATTTGAAAATTTAAAATAAAATCTCTTAAAAATATTTACGATAAAATCTATCTTATATAATTGAATTAAAATGCTCTACCTTATTAATATTTGGTATAAATATATATATATGGATAATAATGTTTAAAATAAAATCAAATCCTATCAATATTAAATATAAGTATAAAACATATAAATATAAATTAAATGTTGATCGTTAAAATAGAAATAAAAGTAAAAACAAGGATTAAGTGATTATGGTGTGCATGAAACATAAGTTAAATCTTGTAAGGACAAAAGTATAAAGTAAAACCAGAAAAATGTATGTATACGAATTATGCAAGCAAGAAGATAATAAAACAAAATATCTTTATACAAAAATCAAAATGAGATAAGGCTGTAAACAAGATGGGAAGCATATGCATTTAATACTATCATCTTAGCCAAAATAAAGTCATTTCAAATATTTAGAAATCATTTCAATTTCAGAGAAAAAAATCTGATTTAGTCAAAGGAAGAAAAAAAATCTGTCCAAAGAAATGAGCTTATTCTAGAAGACACCCCCACCATGTAAAAACCATTTCTATATATATAACCTTTTGTTCCTGTTCGTTCATAACTGAACAAGCAAGAAAAAAATATATATCACTCTGTACAAATTCAAATACGAATTTAAATATCATTTCAACTAAACAAAGTAAGAAAAATGATTGAAGGGAAGATCAAAATTGCAGTTTTTAAAAATAACAGTTGCTCTCTGCTCAAACTGGTTTTCAGGTGAGTAAACATAGATTTTAAAGTTTTAAGTTTAATTAAAAACAGTACAGGTGATTCATTGATAATATGGTTTTGTATATGCTTTATTTTTGAATATAGTCCTGTGTTTATATGTAGGTTGTTCTATGAAATATTGAATATACTGTACTCCTCTGTTTATTGTTACAGAGTTGAATATTTATTCAAACTCAAAATATTTTCATCTAATCATTGTAAATCTTAGAGTTTTCAAACAAAACAAGAAGGTTTAAACCTAAATCAAGGTTTTAAAAGCTGCTTAAAACATGTTGGTGAGGTATCACCACTAGAATCTTGTTTTACAGATAAACATGTAATATTTTGATAAATTCGAATGTCATGAAATGCTAATTCAATTTCATAACTTGAATCCACACTGTAAAATCAGATTTTTAAAACAAAAATGGTAATTTTTAGTTTAGTATTCTATGAGCAGTTCATATTTGAACAAAATATGCTTTTTAACCATTTTCTGATGATTGATCCAATATTGGATGTTGGAATTTTGCGCGAAGAAGGTTTGAACATCGATGATTTCAGGAAAATTGTCATATAATTTTTCCATTGCATGAATTGATGGGACGAGGCGAATTTAGGGTTTATGTTCGAGTTTTGGACATGTCTGGAAACGAGGTGATTTCGTCACCTCTGATGCATCGAGTTGCACGAGCTCCAGAGGGATGGTAGCATGGGGTGTTGACATGGTGTGGACGGAGTTGGAGCATCTTCGGTGGTTGGAGCAACTGGAGCGAAGTGATTTTGTTGGATGGGTTGAGTTCATGAATATGAGCGAAATGCTAAATTTCGATTTGAATTTTTGGTGTCGAATCGAGTTTTGATTTCGAGTATAGGGGTGATTCGCGACTTGCCTAAGGTAGTGAAGTTTGCCGGAGCGACGAAGAGACGCCGTGCACGTGTGCGGCATAGGTATGTGTCAGCGTTTGTTGGATGTAGAACGACTCGAGTTGTTACTCGAGTAAAATAGTGGATCGCTTCGGGTTAGAAACCGAGTACGTGAGCATGTTTACCTGATATTATAGTTTAAACTTAAACTTAATCTCAACTTAACTGGAAATAAATAAAAAGAAGAGGAAGAAGAACGTACGTAAGGAAGAGAAGATTGACTCGGAAGAAATGGTGGGAAACTCGAGTATTTACTCGAGTAAAACCTGGGAAGTACTCGGGTTGGTTTTCAAACTTGCAATATAAATAAAGTAAAGTTAAGAAAATTATTTTTCAACAAGTTTTAAGTATTGTCGATTTAATAAATGTTTAACAGTTTAAGTTAAGAATTTATTATAAGTTTTAATTATTTAAGTTAATACTTTAGAATGTTTTTAAAATCCAATTAATACTTTAATTAAGTAGTTAATGTAAGACAAGATTTAAACTTAATTAAAGTTTTCAAGTTAGTAATAAATTGATTTCAAAGTTTAAGGAAGATTTTTAATGTAAATTAAGATGAATAATTATTATTAATTAATTTTTTTGGAAAGTAATTAAGAATGATTAATTTATAATTGTAATTAAAGATTGGTTAATAATTAAGTGTCTAATTAATTTGTAATTAAGAATTTTTAATTAGATAATTAAAGTTAATTAATTGATAATTAGTAGTTAATTAAATAAATAATTAAGGATTAATCAATTTGAAATTAAGTTTCATTAATTAATAATTAAGGTTATTAATTAATAATTAAGGGGTAATTAGTTTAGTAACTAAGGTTTAATGAGTTGATCAAGAAGCGATTAATTAATTAAATAGTTTGAAATGGAATAGTTAATTAATTGATGATTAGTTAAACAGGATTAAGTGATTAATTTTCAAATAATTAATTTAAATTGAATTAATTATAATAAGGATTAAAGATGCTTGCTTATGGATGATTGTGTAAGTAGAATATCTGAATTTTGTGATATCTATTTGGTGATATTCTGTGATACTCTGTTATATGCTTTGATATATCTATGATGATTGTGTATGATTTATCTGTATGTGAATTCAAAGTGTTTAATTAAATTGTTTAAACTATTAGAAAAACTTGACTTTTAAAGTGCGTTTGGATTTCGATGAGACCGAGATCGGGTGTCAGTTATGATTATCCGGAAACCACATCGATCCAAATTAAACATTAGGTCGTGACATTTGCAAGTGAAGATCGAGATGGTGTTTCAGAGTGCAAGGGTTATTGTCGTTAACTTTGAGTGTGATTCCCAAATGAGTGTAACGAGATAATGCCTTCGGTTTCATTTGAACCCGGAACGAACTTGTATGGATTGAATGCTTTCAAAACATCGTCAGGTTTGGATGATGAGCATTCTAAGAGATATGTTCTATAAACGTAATCGCAGCCTCAAGCCTCATCAACTGGGGGAGGTGCAGCAAGGTTAGGTGGGTATCACCCAAGCAGGACGAGACATACCTCTGTCTAGATGTCCCTTTTTATTCGGCTGTGTGGGCGGTTGCTAGCTACAACCGTGGGGTTATCTTATTCGGAACTGTTCAATAAGGAATGGTTCCGGCCTTGTGTTGTAGGGGGTCGACAGTGATCCTCGGTCTAGTGATCTAGGCCCCGTATTGTGACGGGCGGTACCCCAGTAGCCCTGCCATTGTATGGAATCCAATCTCCAATAATTACCGTACGTTTTGATTGTGCCCAACTATGTTGGAATGTGTGATGTAAGCATATCAGCTATTTCTGTATTTTACTTGAAAACCCTAGACACTATTATAATATCACTGGATTTCCTATAAAATTGTTTTGGTTAGCGTACGGTAAAAACTTACCCGTGTTTATGTGTGGGATGTCTTACGTTATACCTTTATTTTCAAATGTTTTCAAAGTTAAGCAACTTTAAACCATTTACTTACACCGGAACCATGTCTGACCCGGAGTTTATTTCTATTTTTCATAAACTCTTGGGTACTTGAATTTTTATGAGTAGCCAAGTGATAGGTTTTGGATTGTTGAGTTCTGGAGGAGCTTGGAGCAGGAGTCGAGACGTATATATCTATCTAGTTCCGCTGTGTTAGTTGATGTATGTTGTATTTTGGGATGTATGCAATGGCAGATGTATATATGACTGTCATGTTTAAATGATGTTGTGTAACTCTGATATATGTAAACTATGTAATAGTTACGTGATGTATTATATTTTGTTCCGTTTCCGCTGTGAGATTCTGATGTTGTTATTCTTACTTTATATCTTTTCTATTTCTATCCCTTTCTTTTCTTATTGATGATACGTCTTTCTATGGTTAGAAAGGCGGGTCATCACAGTTGGTATCAGAGCATAAGTTGAGATAATATCTAGGCTCTGGTATAGTATTTATCTTGAGAGTGCGTATTTGTATTTTTATATAACTATAAACCTATCTAAATTTGTTGAGTTACCTGTCCAGGTGGCCAACATGAGTTCTGGAAGAAGAGGCAGGGCCAGTACCTCGACTGATAATTGACGAAGTCAAACTGCTGGTGCGGCTGTAGATCTAGTACCGCCTTAGGTTAGTTTTGCCGTTTTATGCAAGGACTTCATCAACCTTGGAGGTAAACCATTTAAAGGGTCAGAAACGACAATTGAGGTCCAAGCTTGGCTACGCTCTTGTGAGCGCATCTTTAAGAGTATGAAGTTGTCTGATGAGCGGAAAAGGGAAATGGCTTCATAGCAATTGCAGAGCACTATAGCCTGGTGGTATGCAGCAATAGCAAATATCTCCAAGGACGACATTTCTTGGGAAAGATTTAAAGAGTTGTTTGAGGAGAAATTCATGCCAACAGTAGGAAAAACTCGTCTATACGGGATTTTCTGAATTTTGAAGCAGGGTAGCATGACTATAGCGGAGTATGAGACCAAATTCAATGAACTTTCTTGCTACGGACTTGGACTCATTGACACTCCCCTTAAAAGGAATGAAATGTTTGTGCAAGGATTGAGGCTAGAATTTCATGAAAAGATGACGGCACATTTGAAAGGGTCTTTTGTGGAGTTAATTGATATGGCACTCAAATATGAGGATTTGATGAATAAGAAATCAGTGGCACGAGCAGCAGCAGTCACATCAGAGTGGACCGGGTTCGGCTTTGGTTCAGAGATCTCTATGCTTCAATTGCCACCAACCAGGTCATATGATCAAGGATTGCCTGCTTCTTAATAAAGCTCAGCAGAATAAGGTATTTTCTTTGGAGGGTGCACCATCTACTTCATCTTAAGGCAAGGGAGTATTGGAAGGTACATTACTTTTAGATGGCAAGTATATTAAATTTTTGTTTGATTTGGGTGCTTCTTTGAGTTTTATTTCTCTGTAATCTGTAGAGAAGTTCTTTCTTACCCCTGGTACAGTAGACTGTCCCACCTTTGTATCTAATCCTATAGGAGGGGTAACCAAATTAGATATGATCTGTAAGGATTTGAGGATATCCTATCTGTTCCATAGTTTTTCTTGTAACCCTTATGTGTTGAATTTTAAGGGGTTTGACCATATATTGGGGATGGATTGGCTCGATAGGTATAAGGCTGTTCTGAATTGTGATGAGAGAACAGTTTCGTTGGAAACCGATCTAGGTAGAATTGTTAGAGTGACGTGTGATAATTCTGGAATTCACTTGAGTAGTCTTTTATATGGAGTTGAGGCTTATCAAGAGAAGGTTGAAGATATCGATGTGGTCTAAGATTTCCCTGATGTATTCGAGGAAGTCAAGTGTTTGCCTCCGCATCGAGGGATAGAGTTTCATATTGATTTGATTCCAGGAGCAGTTCCAGTGATTCAGCCTAGTAGGAGGATGGCTCCGAGAGAGAGAGAGAGAGGAGCTAGTTAAGCAGACTCAGGATCTTTTGGAGAAGGGATTGATTAGGCCCAGTTTTTCTTGTTGGGGTTCTACTGCGGTGTTTGTCACTAAGTCGGATGGATCACTAAGCTTCTGTGTGGATTATCGAGAATTGAACAAAGTGACCGTTCGAGATAAATATCCTCTTCCTCGTATTGATGGTCTTTTTGACCAGCTACATGGAGCTTTTGTCTTTTCTCAACTGGATTTAGCTTCAGGTTTCCATCAGTTAAGGGTAGCTGAGGACAGTATCCCTTTAACTTCATTCAGGGTACCGAATTGTTTCTATGAATGGTTGGTTATGCCTTTCGGGTTAACCAACGCTCCTGCTTACTTTGTCGATCTGATGAACCGAGTCTTTCGAGATGTATTGAATAAGTTTGTTTTGGTGTTCATCGATGATATTCTGGTCTTTTCTAAGTCTGAAAAAGAGCACAAGCAGCATTTGAGAATTGTGTTGGAGACACTGAGGAGGCATGTTTTAAAGGCAAAGTTCTCTAAGTGCCATTTTTGGAAATCGAAAGTCAAATTTTTAGGGCACATTTTTTCTGGTGAAGGTATTTCTGTAGATCCAGCGAAGGTTGAGACTATTCTAGAATGGAAGCAACCGAAGACGTCGACTGAAGTTCGTAGTTTTCTAGGATTAGCTGGCTACTATAGAAAGTTTATCAAGGATTATTCCAAGATTTCTTCGCACCTAACTAAGCTAACAAGGAAGGGAGCTAAATTCAAATGGACACCCCAGTGTGAAGAAGCTTTCCAGGAGTTGAAGACGAGGCTAACCAGTGCACCTGTGCTAGCTATTTCGGATGGAAAAAGAAAATTTGAAGTTTATACAAATGCTTGTATAGTTGGGCTGGGAGTAGTGTTGATGCAAAATGGAAGAGTAATTGCGTATACGAGTCGGCAATTAAAACCACATGAAAGGAACTACGCTACACACGATCTTGAGTTGTTAGCCATTGTTTTTGCTTTAAAGATATGGAGACACTGTCTTTTGGGGGAGAAGTTCGAGTTATCCACGGACCATAAACCGTTGAAATATCTTTTCTCTCAAAAGGATCTCAATCTGAGGCAACATCGATGGGTTGAGTTTCTGGCATCCTATGATTTGGATATTCTGTATACCCTGGGAAAGGCGAATGTTGTGGCCGATGCTCTTAGCAGGAATGCAGTTCCGTCTCTTTTGGAAGTTGTTCCATCTCTCCAGGAATGAATCATAAGTAAGCAAATGGAGGATAGATCTTTTAAGGAACTAATTCTTGGAACCAAGGATGGTCGATATTCATATTTTAAGGTGGACGATCAAGGTGCTTTGAGGATTAATGGTCGTTTGTGTGTACCTAATATAGATGGATTAAGGCAAGAAGTCTTAGCTGAGTGTCATCGCTCCAGACTGAATATCGACCCAGGAATTTCTAAGATGTATAAAGATATGAGAAGAGTTTTCTGGTGGCCGAGCATGAAGAGGGTTGTAGCTGCTTTCGTTAATAGTTGTGCTATCTGTCAGCAAGTGAAAGGAGATCAGCAGAAGTCAGCCGGATTATTGCAGCCTTTGGAAGTTGCAAAATGGAAATGGGAGATGATTTCGATCGATGTCATCGATGGTTTGCCAAGAACCAAGAAAGGAAACGATGGAACATGGGTGATTGTGGATCGTCTAACTAAGAACGCCCATTTTATACTGGTTAAGGCAACTCGTACTACAGCTTCTCTGGCAGAGATTTTCTTGAGGGAGATAGTCAGATTGCATGGTGTTCCTGTCAGTATAGTTAGTGATCAAGATCCTATCTTCACCAGCAAATTCTGGGAAGCTCTGCAATCAGCTATGGGAACGAGTTTGAGATTGAGTAAAGCCTATCATCCTCAGATAGATGGACAGACAGAGAGGCTAAACCGAATTCTAGAGGATATGCTGCGAGCTTGTGTTTTGGATTTTGGTGGATCTTGCGAAGACCATCTACATCTGGTAGAATTCTCATACAATAACAGTTACCAGGCGAGTATTAAGATGGCTCCTTATGAATCTTTATATGGAAAACCGTGTAGATCCCCATCCTATTGGATAGAGTCGAGAGATCATCTTGTGCTTGGACCAGATCTGATTCGTGACGCTTATGCGAAAGTTGGGCTTATCAAGGAAAGGATGAGAGCTGCTCAGGATCGTCAAAAGAAGTACGCAGATAAGAGGTGAAGACAACTGGAATTCGAGATTGGTGATTTAGTCTTTGTCAAAGTTTCCCCGATCAAAGGAGCTATTAGACTCGAAAAGACGGGAAAACTTGCCCCGAGATATATTGGTTCATTTCGTGTATTGGAAAGGATTGGTGCTGTAACTTACAGAATTGAATTGCCAGAACGGATATCTGGAATTCATAATGTATTTCATGTATCCCATCTAAGGAAATTTGTCCACGAGCCATCATTGGTTGTAGAACCAGTAGTCCAGGAAGATTTGAAGATCGAGCCAAATTTGACTGTGGCCAGGAACACTGTTTGGATTATTGATCAAGACGAGAGGCAACTCAGGAGCAAAGTAGTGAAGCTCGTCAAAGTGTAGTGGAGTGAGGATCCCAGAGATTGTACCTGGGAAACTCTAGGTAGTTTTAGAAAAGCCTATCCGGATTTGTGTCCGGATAACTAGTAATGTTTGTTAGGATAGACTGTTTGGTTGATTTGATGTATGAATGATATGTATGCTTGGATTGTTGATATAAAAGCTTTTGAATTATCTTTTATTTTAAATATCGGGGACGAAATTCTTTTAAGGTGGGAGGAATGTGACGACCCGGGATTTTGGTCATATTATTTTAATAAATATTTAATCCAACTAAATAAAATGTAAACTTATTGTGATGTCCCGGAAATTTAGGCAATATTTATTTAATAATTTCCATTAATAATTATTTTAAAATGTGAAATATTGATTTAATAATCTAATTCAAACAAAAATTATCTTTTGAAAACTAATAATTATTTAGTTTGATAAATGATATTCTTTTCAGAATTTATAATAATGATAATTTTATATTTGGGAATTTTATTCTTTTCAAAAATTTAAAATATTTAAATGATAAAATGTAAGCTTATTTAAAGAATATTTTATTTATAATGTATATATGTGTATACATTGTAAATAGAGAATTTGGTTTTAATTTAAATTTAAATTTAATAAGGATATTTTCAAAAAAATTATACATATATAGATGTATAACTTGTAAATTGGTTAATTTGATTTAAATTAGTATTGAAAACTTTTCAAAAGTTTGATTTAAAAATCTATCTTATATTTTCAAAAGAAATTAAAGTAAATATTTATTTTGTTTAAAAATAAAAATATAATAGTTTAAATTGTATTTTATAATAAAAGTTTATTTTGTTTTATTTTAAAAAAATTATTTTGGAAATAGACTTAGTTTATTTATATTAGTGTATAATATTTAGGTTTGAAAACTTTGGAATATAATGTAATTTAACATTCTTTTCTTTTTTAAAATTTTCTCTTTTGAAAATTTAGTTTTAAAAATATTATTTTAAAAATATTCAAGTAAACATTAAAATGTGTAATTTTATAAAGAAATTTATATGTAAACATGTAAAGGCTAAATATAGATAAACATATAAAAACATGTTAAATTAAATTAGAAATTGTTTTAGGAGAATTTAAAAACCTTTATAAAATTAAGAAAATCTATTTTAATATTAATATGAACATGTGTTAAGCATTTGACTAATAGAGGAGACACTTGTAATTAATCTACAAACTTAAGTAACAAGTGGCAATGTTAATATATTTTGAAATTAATTATTGTAGGTAAGAAAACGTAGGAATTCATTTAGTTCAAACCATTTTTCTTCTAATGAAAACTAAAATCAGATTTTAGAAGAAATTCAAAAAAATTCTGCAAACAAACACAAATCTATCTAAAATCTGCAAAACCAAATTCAAACCCAAATACAATTCTGTTTAAAAATCTGCAATTTTCAACATCAAATTGAAGTTCAGTTCAACTCGAAACTTTAGCAAATGAAGATGGAGTTCTACTGCAGTTTAAAATCAACTTCAACAGCAATCAAATTGGAGGCAAAACTCATATTTCAACTAGCAATCAAATCTGTTCCATGAAAAATAAGTTTGCATCTGGATTTGTCATTTGCTTCTTCAATTGATTAGTGAGTAAATTTCTTTATTTTAAAAACAGTTCTTTCCTTTAAAATCAATGCTTAAGCAAGTATTAGCACTCAAGATTCTAATGCAAACTGTTTTTAAAATCAAAACTGTTAAAGATAAAACTGCAGTGGCTTCATTTTTTTTAAGGTGAATAACTTCACTATTTAAAAAGTGCTTTAATTTATCTGTTACAGGTGGACTAATAAAATAAGCATGTTTGTATGATTTTAATGTAATGGATATTCTGTGTAAAGATATATATAAACTTATATGTGTGTGTTTACAGGTATCTGATTACCCGTTTCTGTTTTTAAAACTAATTTTTTTTTTAAAAAAAACCCATTACCTCTTAATTGATTTCAGTTAAGATTTGTTATGTAAGCAAAAGATGTTTGCTTCGTATGAAATTATGATTATAAATCATAATTAAATTCAATTTGAAAAACTGTTGTCTCTGTATCAATAATAACAGTTATTGTTCTCAATAAGCAAGAATATCAAACATCTTAAATTATTAAATCAAGTTTATAACTTGAATGCATGTACAAAATCATGAATTTTAAAACAAATATCACATTTTTTAGTTAACTGTGGAGTAAGAATTACTGGGTTGAACAAAATAGGGGTTTTGGGTTTATCTGGTGTTCTAGTGATTTTGGGTTGTTGTGGTGTTTCTTGGAGGAGGATGGCTTATATGTGAGTAAGGGAAAATTATTAGGTGGATGCTCGGAGGTGGTTGGCGACCGTGGTTGGCAATTTCAGGTTTGTAACCCTAGTTTTCTAGAGGTAGGGGTTTTGGTAGCTTCTTGGTTTCTCTGTTGCATCAAGTGATGCAAGCCTTTGGGATTAGGAAGAGGAGGCGTAGATGGAGGGATGGCCGGAGTTGTAAGTGATCAGGTGATCGGAGGAGAATTTGCGAGTGGTTGACAGGTTTGGGATATTTGATGCTGTGATGTTCTAGGTTGCTTGATTCACTCGAATTTGATTTTCGAGCTGCTATGGGGATTTCTGGTGGTCGTGATCAGGTGAGGGGATGATCGGCGACGTGGTGAGGTTGGTTATGGTGTCTGTAGGTGGCCGGAGCGCTGGTGCATGTGCACCGTGCATATATTTGTTTCTGATGAACTTATTGGATGGTGTAGTGTTATGTCTCGAGTTTTACTCGAGTAAATCAGTAGTTTACTCGAAGTAATTAGGTAGTGAACTCGAAGCTTGTTGTTGGGGTCTCGGGTAAGTATTGTTTCAGGTTTTATAAACCTGACATGTGCAGTTTTTAAAATTTTGAATGAAATTCAAAATTTTTAAAGCAGGGTTTTTAAATGCAAGGTTTAAATTTGAATTCAGGTGAACTTTTGAATTCAAAGTTTTTAAAATGAAAATTTTAAATTAAGTAAGATTTAAAACAAGTTTTTAAAATCAAGTTTAAATAGAGTTTCAAGGTTTCTATGGGTTCAGATTTGAATTTAAATTAGATTTGTAAAATTTTAAAATGCTAAATAAGTTCAAATGTTTTTAAGTAAATTTAAAAATGAATTTGATTTCAAATAAATGTTTTAAACTTGACAAAATTCTTTTCTTTAATATTAAATAAAAGTTATGATGTGTTTAAATTTAATTTGAAAGTTAAGATAATCAATTTAATTTAAAGCTTGATTTCTTTAATAATTTGGTTTTAAACTTTTCTTATATAAGTAATGAATGTTTTCACTTTTATTTTAAGGTTTATAAGTTTATTTAAATTTGGATAAATTTTTTAAATAGTTAAACATTTTTGAATCTTAAATTTTTAAATGGAATTTGAATTTAATTTAGAAATGCATTATCTTAAATACATTTTGAATGTTAATGAAGTCATTAAAAAGTAAATGAGTTATCTTAGAAATATTTAAGATAATAAAAGAATTTAATTAAGGAATGTCTTAATTATTTGATTTTAATTAATGATTTAGATTAATTTATATTTAGGAATGATTAATGATAATTAATCTAAGATAAATTTCTTAAGTAAATAATTAAAGAAAATGTTATTGATTAATAAAAATAATTATCTAAGTATAATTAAGTAATTAATTAATGTGATTAATTTTGATAATTAATTAGATTAATTAATTTAAGATAATCAATTGTAAACTGTTAAGTATAATTGCTTGATAAAAGTAATTAAGGAATTAATTACTTATTGTAATTTATTTTGATAATGTAATTTATTTAAGTTAATTAATTTAGTTTAATTAATTTAAGTAAATCATTTGATGGTTTAATGAGAGTAATTATTCAATGTAATTAATGGAGCATGATTACTTAGGGAAGTAATAAATGATAATTACTGGAATGTAATTAGTGAAGATGATTTATAATGAAGTAATTTGGATAATTACTTTTATAATTAATCAAGGGATTAATTAATGAAGGTAATTAATTATGGGATAATTAATTTGTTATGAGTAATTAAGGGTAGTTAATTACCAGACTGATATTAATCAAGGGTGATTAATAATTGTATTTTAAATTTTAGATTAAGTACTAAATGTAATTAATTTCAAATAAAGTAATTAATTTAAATATAAATTAGAGATCATTAATATAATTAATGATGTATTTAAGAATTGTTTAATTAAGTGATTAATTATTATAATTAATTAAGGATGAATGTAATTAATTATAGTTAACTAATAAATGAAGTAATTAAATGTTAATTACTTATGATTAAGGTTAATTGATTTTATGAAATTAATTAAAGACTAATTACTTATTGTAATTAGAATGATTAATCAAAGGTGTTTAATCAAGTTGTATACTTAGTGAATGATTAATTGACTAGATTAATTAATTAATGGATATATAAGCAGGATCTATAGATGTGGTAATTAATTTAATTTATTTTAAATTAATTAGAGATAGTTATAATTAATTTAATTCATTTTAAATTAATTATAGATGATGGTTAATAAATCTTTGCTTATGGATGATATTGATATTTCTTTGGATGGTTGTGATCTCAGAAATGAGATGAGTAATATCTATATGATATGGATGCTTAGATAAAGTATGATAATATGGATTATCTGTTGTGATGATTATCTGTTGTGATGATGATACGGGTTATCTGTTATGATGAGAATGTGATTATCTATTGTGATATGTGAATTATCTATCTGTGTATATATAGATAATGATGAATTGAATTAATTGTTCAAACTAAATTCACTTGGACATTAAGATGGCGTTTGTATTTCGATGAGACCAGGATCGGATTTCCAAATTTGGAATTCCGAAAACCACATCGATCCAAATTAAACGATAGGTCGTGAATCTCAAGTGAAGAGTGAAGACTCGAGGTGTAACAACTATTCGTCAGTATAACTCTGAGGCTGATTCCGTGATGAGTTTGACGGAAATAGTACTTTCAGGTTCGAGATGATGATTCAGAGTGTAAGGGCTATTATCGTTAACTCTGATGGTGATTCCAAAACGAGTGTAGCGAGATAGTGCCTTCGGTTTCGTTCGAACCCGGAACGAACTTGTATGCATTGAATGCTTTCATAACATCGTCAGGTGGACGATGAGCATTCTAAGATTGGTGTGTCCTATAAAGGTAATCGTAGCCTCAAGCCTCATCAACCGGGAATGGCTAAAACAGGAGAGGTGTAGCAAGGCTAAGTGGGTCATGCCCAAGTAGGACGAGATTTACCCCTGTCTAGAGGTCCCTTTTTATTTCGGTTGTGTGGCAGTTGGCGACGGCCAATCTGCGGGGTGGTCTTGTTCGGGACTGTCCAGTAAGGGATGGTTCTGGCTTTGTGTTGCAGGGGATTGGGAGTGATCCTCGGTACAGTGATCTAGGCCACGTACTGTGACGGGCGGTACCCCGATAGCCCTACCATTGATGGAATCCAAAATCCAATAAGTGCCTGTACGGTTTTGATTGTGCCCAACTATGTTGGAACGTGAGATGTAAGCATTCCAGCTATTTTTGTATTTTATTTTGAAAACCCTAGACACTATTATAATATCACTGGATTTCCTATCAAATGTTTTGGTTAGCGTAAGGTAAAAACTTTTCCATGTTTATGTGTGGGAAGTCTTACGTGATACCTTTTGTTTTCAAAGGATTTTCTAAAGTTAAACAACTTTAAACCCGTTTACTCACACCAGACCCATGTATGACCCGAGTGTTTGTTTTCTGTTTTATTAAACTCTTGGGTACTCATATTATGTATGAGTAGTCAAGTGATTCAGGATTGCTTTGACGAGTTCTGGAGGAGATATGAGCAGGAGGCTTCAGCGTGTAGATATATATATAATGGTTCCGCTGTGTTTTGGGTTGTATCTGTTTTTATCTGATGTTCTTGAATTGTAATAACTAGACAGGTGTTTATAACTGTATAGTTTGTGTTGTATTAGCTATATAACTCTGATGTTTATGATACTATGTAATGTTTTATATGATATTATATAATTTATTCGTTCCGCTGTGAGATTCTGATGTTGTTTGTTTTCTTTCTTTCCTATCTTTTCTCTTTTATATCCCTTTCTTTCTTCTTAATGATGCGTCTTTCTATGGAATGAAAGGCGGGTCGTTACATTGTGGTATCAGAGCACTAGGTTGAGTGAATATCTAGGCTCTGGAGTGGTGTCCTTCTTGAGAGAGCGTATTTGTAATTTTGAATATATATATATATATATATATATATATATATATATTTCTACCTATTTTATTGGGTTACCTGTTCGGGTTTTCCAATATAAGTTCTAAAGGTAGATAGGGTAGTGGTGTGTGTAACACAACTACCAATGGTTGGAGTCCGAGTGTTTGAGGTTGGAAGTGAATCTGCTAAGGCAGTATTGGGCATCTTGAGTAGTTTTGCAGTTTGGTGTGAAGGATTTCACCGATCTCTGAAGGAAATCTTTTCAAGGTTTGGAGTTTATCTTTGGAATGTAAGCTTGGTTGCACTCGTGCAAATGGATTTTCTTGAGTTTGAATCAGTCGGAAGTGCTGTAGCCAACGATGGTCTCTTGGCAACCGTAGGAAGGAGTTCTGTCTGTATTTGAGTTTGAGACTCAGTTTGGCAGAGTGTTTTGTGATTGGTTTGAGATCGAGTTTCCTGAGAGATATCTGTCTTTTGAAGGCTCTATTGTGGAAGTGGCTGATGTAGCTTTGTGATTCGATGAGCTTTTGGATAAGAAAATCTTTGGCAGTAGTAGCAGCAGTGAGGACCATTTCTTCGATGGTTCAGAAATCTCTGTGATTCTTCTGTCAGTAGGCCAGACAGATGGTGAAGTTTGTCCATTTCTTCTGGAAGCTCAGCTGGGTGTGATGTTTGTGGTTGGAGGTGGACCACTAGTTTCTTCTTTTGGTTAGAAGGCTTTAGCCGTTCTGATTGTTGAAGAGAGAATGGTTTCTTGGAATCTGAACTGAGTGGAATCGCAAAAGTGACTTGCGATGGTTCGGAAGTTCTCTGAGTAATTCTTTTTTGGTTGAAGCATCTCTAGAGGATGTTTGAGTTATCGAAGTGGTTTGGTATTTTTCTGGATATCTTCGAAGGAATTAAGATTTGCATCCGCATCGAGAGATTGAGTTCTTTTTCGACTTGTTTCTTGGAGCTTTACCGGTGGTTCAGCTTAGTAGGAGGGCTCTTTGAGAAAGAGATCTGTTTAAGCTGGCAGGATAGATCGGATCTTGTTTCCTAGCAGAATTTTTGCTATGGTGTTGTGATCGAATCGGATAGGTTACTGAAATTTTATGGAATTTGATGAACAATGTTTTCGAAGTGGATTGATCAAGTTTGTACTTGTGTTCATCAACAGCATTCTCAAAATCAGAGTTGCGCAGCGGAAGCATAGTGACAGCTATTCCAGAATAGAAGCAACACCCGATTCATAGGGAATTTGAGTTTTGTCTTGGATCAGAGGATTTCTACAGGAAATTCATTTTGGATCTGGAGGCTTGATTGTCTTGTGCATCTATTCTTTTTTCAGAATAGGAGTTGTATGCTTGAAGTCTTCTGTTGTTTGTGTAGTAGAGTTTGTGTGGTGGATTTTGATGGATTTTGGGAGAACCATTTTGTTGAGTAGGATCTGGAGATCATTTATTTCTTTGTCTAGATTTGTTCCGTGAAGCATCTGCGAAGATTGGATCTTTCTATTTTCTCTTAAGGGTTAAGTGTTTGGTCTACAGGATTGAATTGCCAATTCGGATGGCTGGAATTTGTTATGAATGTCATGTATCTCTGAGGGAGTACGTGTATGGTCAATCACTGGTTTTAGAATCAGTAGTTCTGAGAGATTTGGAAGTTAATCAGGACTTGTCTGTGGTCCAGTATCTTGTTTAGATTTGTAGATCTAGATACATAGAAATTATAGATCTGAGTGGTATAACTAGTTTAGATTCTGTAGAGTGAGTGTCTCGGTGTTTGTACCTGGGAAACTCTAGGGAATCCTATCTAGAATTTTGTCTGGTTAGTTTGAATTGTTTGTTTGAATTGGTTGCTATGGTTGATAGTATTTGGTTGATAGCATATGGTTGCTATTTTAAAATTAAAATCTTTATGGGATTATTAAATTACCTTTGCTTTTAAATTTCGGGGACGAAATTCTTTTAAGGGGGAGGAATGTGATGTCCCGGAAATTTAGGCAATATTTATTTAATGATTTCCATTAATAATTATTTTAAAATGTGAAATATTGATTTAATAATCTAATTAAAACAAAAATTATCTTTTGAAAACTAATAATTATTTAGTTGGATAAATGATATTCTTTTCAGAATTTATAATAATGATAATTTTATATTTGGGAATTTTATTCTTTTCAAAAATTTAAAATATTTAAATGATAAAATGATCTTTCTAAGCTTATTTAAAGAATATTTTATTTATAATGTATATATGTGTATACATTGTAAAAAGAGAATTTGATTTTAATTTAAATTTAAATTTAATAAGGATATTTTCAAAATTTTTTTTACATATATAGATGTATAACATGTAAATTGGTTAATTTGATTTAAATTAGTATTGAAAACTTTTCAAAAGTTTGATTTAAAAATCTATCTTATATTTTCAAAAGAAATTAAAGTAAATATTTATTTCGTTTAAAAATAAAAATATAATAGTTTAAATTGTATTATATAATAAAAGTTTATTTTGTTTTATTTAAAAAAAAATTGTTTTGGAAATAAACTTAGTTTACTTATATTAGGGCATAATATTTTGGTTTGAAAACTTTGGAATATAATGTAATTTAACATTCTTTTCTTTTTTAAAATTTTCTCTTTTGAAAATTTAGTTTTAAAAGTATTATTTTAAAAATATTCAAGTAAACATTAAAATGTGTAATTTTATAAAGAAATTTATATGTAAACATGTAAAGGCTAAATATAGATAAACATATAAAAACATGTTAAATTAAATTAGAAATTGTTTTAGGAGAATTTAAAAACCTTTATAAAATTAAGAAAATCTATTTTAATATTAATATGAACATGTGTTAAGCATTTGACTAATAGAGGAGACACTTGTAATTAATCTACAAACTTAAGTAACAAGTGGTAATGTTAATATATTTTGAAATTAATTATTATAGGTAAGAAAACTTAGGAATTCATTTAGTTTAAACCATTTTTCTTCTAATGAAAACTAAAATCATATTTTAGAAGAAATTCGAAACAATTCTGCAAACAAATACAAATCTATCTAAAATCTGTAAAACCAAATTCAAACCCAAAATACAATTCTGTTTAAAAATCTGCAATTTTCAACATCAAATTGAAGTTCAGTTCAACTCCAAACTCTAGCAAATGAAGATGGAGTTCTGCTGCCGTTTAAAATCAACTTCAACAGCAATCAAATTGGAGGCAAAACCCAGATTTCAACTAGCAATCAAATCTGTTCCAGGAAAAATAAGTTTGCATCTGGATTTGTCATCTGCTTCATCAATTGATTGGTGAGTAAATTTCTTTATTTTAAAAACAGTTCTTCCCTTTAAAAATCAATGCTTAAGCAAGTATTAGCACTCAAGATTCTAATGCAAACGGTTTTTAAAATCAAAACTGTTAAAAATAAAACTGCAGTTTCTTCATTTTTTTTAAGGTGAATAACCTCACTATTTAAAAAGTGCTTTAATTTATCTGTTACAGGTGGACTAATAGAATAAGCATGTTTGTATGATTTTATTGTAATGGATATTCTGTGTAAAGATATATATAAGCATATATGTGTGTGTGTGTGTGTGTGTGTTTACAGGTATCTGATTACCTGTTTCTGTTTTTAAAACTTAAATTTAAAAAAAAAACCATTACCTCTTAATTGATTTCAGTTAGGATTTTTTATGTAAGAAAAGGATGTTTGCTTAGTATGAAATTATGATTATAAATCATAATTAAGTTAAATTTGAAAAACTGTTGTCTCTGTATCAATAATAATAGTTATTGTTTTCAATAAGCAAGAATATCAAACATCTTAAATTATTAAATCAAGTTTATAACTTAAATGCATGTATAAAATCATGAATTTTAAAACAAATATCACAATTTTTAGTTAATTATGGGGTAAGAATTACTGGGTTGAAAAAATAGGGGTTTTGGGTTTTATCTGGTGTTCTAGTGATTTTGGGTTGTTGTGGTGTTTCCTGGAGGAGGATGGATTATATGTGAGTAAGGGAAAATTATTAGGTGGATGGTCGGAGGTGGTTGGCGACCGTGGTTGGCAATTTTAGGTTTGTAACCCTAGTTTTCTGGAGGTAGGGGTTTTGGTAGCTTCTTGGTTTCTCTGTTGCATCGAGTGATGCAAGCTTTTGGGATTAGGAAGAGGAGGCGTGGATGGAGGGATGGCCGGAGTTGTAAGTGATCAGGTGATCGGAGGAGAGTTTGCGAGTGGTTGACAGGTTTGGGATATTTGGTGCTGTGATGTTCCAGGTTGCTTGATTCACTCGAATTTGATTTTCGAGCTGCTGTGGGGATTTCTGGTGGTCGTGATCAGGTGAGGGGATGATCGTCGATGTGGTGAGGTTGGTTATGGTGTTTGTAGATGGTCGGAGCGCCGGTGCATATGCACCGTGCATATATTTGTTTCTAATGAACTTGTTGGATGGTGCAGTGTTATGTCTGGAGTTTTACTCGAGTAGATCAGTAGTTTACCCAAAGTAATTAGGTTGTGAACTCGAAGCTTGTTGTTGGCGTCTCGGGTAAGTATTGTTTCAGGTTTTATAAACCTAACATGTGCAGTTTTTAAAATTTTGAATGAAATTCAAAATTTTTAAAGCAGGGTATTTAAATGCAAGGTTTAAATTTGAATTCAAGTGAACCTTTGAATTCAAAGTTTTTAAAATGAAAATTTTAAATTAAGTAAGTTTAAATCAAGTTTCTAAAATCAAGTTTAAATAGAGTTTCAAGGTTTCTATGGGTTCATATTTGAATTTAAATCAAATTTGTAAAGTTTTGAAATACTGAATAAGTTCAAATGTTTTTAAGTAAATTTAAAAATGAATTTGATTTCAAATAAATGTTTTAAACTTGACAAAATTCTTTTCATTAATATTGAATAAAAGTTATGATGTGTTTAACTTTAATTTGAAAGTTAAGATAATCAATTTAATTTAAAGCTTGATTTCTTTAATAATTTGGTTTTAAACTTTTCTTATATAAGTAATGAATGTTTTCACTTTTATTTTAAGGTTTATAAGTTTATTTAAATTTGGATAAATGTTTTAAATAGTTAAACATTTTGAATCTTAAATTTTTAAATGGAATTTGAATTTAATTTAGAAATGTATTGTCTTAAATACATTTTGAATGTTAATGAAGTCATTAATAAGTAAATGAATTATCTTAGAAATATTTAAGATAATAAAAGAATTTAATTAAGGAATGTCTTAATTATTTGATTTTAATTAATGATTTAGATTAATTTATATTTAGGAATGATTAATGATAATTAATCTAAGATAAATTTCTTAAGTGAATAATTAAAGAAAATGTTATTGATTAATAAAAATAATTATCTAAGTATAATTAAGTAATTAATTAATGTGATTAATTTTGATAATTAATTACATTAATTAATTTAAGATAATCAATTGTAAATTGTTAAGTATAATTACTTGATAAAAGTAATTTGGGGATTAATTACTTATTGTAATTTATTTTGATAATGTGATTTGTTTAAGTTAATTAATTTAGTTTAATTAATTTAAGTAAATCATTTGATGGTTTAATGAGAGTAATTACTTAATGTAATTAATGGAGCATGATTACTTAGGGAAGTAATAAATGATAATTACTGGAATGCAATTAGTGAAGATGATTTATAACGAAGTAATTTGGATAATTAATTTTATAATTAATCAATGGATCAATTAATGAAGATAATTAATTATGGGATAATTAATTTGTTATGAGTAATTAAGGGTAGTTAATTACTGGATTGATATTAATCAAGGGTGATTAATAATTGTATTTTAAATTTTAGATTAATTAATAAATGTAATTAATTTCAATAAAGTAATTAATTTTAATATAAATTAGAGATCATTAATATAATTAATGATGTAATTAAGAATTGTTTAATTAAGTATTAATTAATTAATTAAGTGATTAATTATTATAATTAATTAAGGATGAATGTAATTAATTATAGTTAATTAATAAATGAAGTAATTAAATGTTAATTACTTATTATTAAGGTAAATTGATTTTGTGAAATTAATTAAATACTAATTACTTATTGTAATTAGAATGATTAATCAAAGGTGTTTAATCAAGTTGTATACTTAGTGAATGATTAATTAACTAGATTAATTAACTAATGGATATATAAGCAGGATTTATAGATGTGGTAATTAATTTAATTTATTTTAAATTAATTAGAGATAGTTGTAATTAATTTAATTCATTTAAATTAATTATAGATGATCGTTAATAAATCTTTGCTTATGGATGATATTGATATTTCTTTGGATGGTTGTGATCTCAGAAATGAGATGAGTAATATCTATATGATATGGATACTTAGATAAAGTATGATAATATGGATTATCTGTTGTGATGATTATCTATTGTGATGATGATATGGGTTATCTGTTATGATGAGAATGCGATTATCTATTGTGATATGTGAATTATCTATCTGTTTATATATAGATAATGATGAATTGAATTAATTGTTCAAACTAAATTCACTTCGACATTAAGATGGCGTTTGGATTTCGATGAGACCGGGATCGGATTTCCAAATTTGGAATTCCGAAAACCACATCGATCCAAATTAAACGATAGGTCGTGAATCTCAAGTGAAGAGTGAAGACTCTAGGTGTAAGAACTATTCGTCAGTATAACTCTGAGGGTGATTTCGTGATGAGTTTGACGGAAATAGTACTTTCAGGTTCGAGATGATGATTCAGAGTGCAAGGGCTATTGTCGTTAACTTAGAGGGTGATTCCAAAAGAGTGTAGCGAGGTAGTGCCCTCGGTTTCGTTCGAACCCGGAACGAACTTGTACGGATTGAATGCTTTCAGAACATCGTCAGGTGGACGATGAGCATTCTAAGAATGATGCGTGCTATAAAGGTAATCGTAGCCTCAAGCCTCATCAACCTGGCATGGCTAAAACAGGGGAGGTGCAGCAAGGTTAAGTGGGTCATGCCCAAGTAGGACGAGATTTGCCCCTGTCTAGAGGTCCCTTTTTATTTCGGTTGTGTGGCAGTTGGGGACGGCCAATCTGCGGGGTGGTCTTGTTCGGACTGTCCAGTAAGGGATGGTTTCGGCTTTGTGTTGCAGGGGATTGGGAGTGATCCTTGGTACGGTGATCTAGGCCACGTACTGTGACGGGCGGTACCCCGGTAGCCCTTCCATTGATGGAATCCAAAATCCAATAAATGCCTGTACGGTTTTGATTGTGCCCAACTACGTTGGAACGTGAGATGTAAGCATTCTAGCTATTTCTGTATTTTATTTTGAAAACCCTAGACACTATTATAATATCACTGGATTTTGGTTTGCGTAAGGTAAAAACTTTTCCATGTTTATGTGTGGGAAGTCTTACGTGATACCTTTTGTTTTCAAAGGATTTTCTAAAGTTAAACAACTTTAAACCCATTTACTCACACCAGACCCATGTCTGACCCGAGTGTTTATTTTCTGTTTTATTAAACTCTTGGGTACTCATATTATGTATGAGTAGTCAAGTGATTCAAGATTGCTTTGACGAGTTCTGGAGGAGATATGGAGCAGGAGGCTTCAGCGTGTAGATATATATAATGGTTCCGCTGTGTTTTGAGTTGTATCTGTTTTTCTCTGATGTTCTTGAATTGTAATAGCTAGTCAGGTGTTTATAACTGTCTAGTTTGTGTTGTATTAGCTGTATAACTCTGATGTATATGATACTATGTAATGTTTTATGTGATATAATATAATTTATTCGTTCCGCTGTGAGATTCAGATGTTGTTTGTTTTCTTTCTTTCCTATCTTTTCTCTTTTCTATCCCTTTCTTTCTTCTTAAAGAAGCATCTTTCTTTGGAATGAAAGGCGGGTCGTTGCACTTATCATTTTAAAAAGATAGGACTTTTGGAATATTTGCCATTTATTTATATACATATGTATTTTGAAAAGGAAACTTTGATTTGAAAATTTAAAATAAAATCTCTTAAAAATATTTACAATAAAATCTATCTTATATAATTGAATTAAAATTCTCTACCTTATTAACATTTGGTATAAATATATATACGGGTAATAATGTTTAAAATAAAATCAAATCCTATCAATATTAAATATAAGTATAAAACATATGAATATAAGTTAAATGTTGATAGTTAAAATAGAAATAAAAGTAAAAACAAGGATTAAGTGATTATGGTGTGCATGCAACATAAGTTAAATCTTGTAAGGACAAAAGTATAAAGTAAAACCAGAAAAATGTATGTATATGAATTATGAAAGCAAGAAGATAATAAAACAAAATATCTTCATACAAAAATCAAAATGAGATAAGGCTGTAAACAAGATGGGAAGCGTATGCATTTAATACTATCATCTTAGCTAAAATAAAATCATTTCGAATATTTAGAAATCATTTCAATTTCAGAGAAAAAAATCTGATTTAGTCAAAGAAAGAAAAAAATCTGTCCAAAGAAATGAGCTTGTTCTAGAAGACACCCACCCTGCAAAAACCTTTTCTATATATATTATCTTCTGTTCCTGTTCGGTCATAACTTAGCAAGCCAGAAAAAAAAAATATCACTCCGTACAAATTCAAATATAAATTTAAATATCATTTCAACTAAACAAAGTAAGCAAAAGGATTGAAGGGAAGATCAAAACTGCAGCTTTTAAAAATCACAGTTGCTCTCTATTCAAACTGGTTTTCAGGTGAGTAAACATAGATTTTAAAGTTTTAAGTTTAATTAAAAATAGTACAGGTGATTCATTCATAATATGGTTTTGTATATGCTTTATTTTTGAATATAGTTCTTTGTTTATATATATGTTATTCTATGAAATATTGAATATACTGTACTCCTCTGTTTATTGTTACAGAGTTGAATATTTATTCAAACTCAAAATATTTTCATCTAATCATTGTAAAGCTTAGAGTTTTCAAACAAAACAAGAAGGTCTAAACCTAAATCAAGATTTTAAAAGCTGTTTAAAACATGTTGGTGAGGTATCACCACTATAATCTTGTTTTATAGGTAAACATGTAATATTTTGATAAATTCCAATGTCATGAAATGCTAATTCAATTTCATAATTGAATCCACACTGTAAAATTAGATTTTAAAAACAAAAATGGTAATTTTTAGTTTAGTATTCTACGAGCAGTTCATATTTGAACAAAATATTATTTTTAACCATTTTCTAATGATCAATCCAATATTGGATGTTGGAATTTTGCGTGAAGCACGTTTGAACATCGATGATTTCAGGAAAATTGTCAAATAATTTTTCCATTGCACGAATTGATGGGACGAGGCGAATTTAGGGTTTATGTTCGAGTTTTGGACATGCCTGGAAACGAGGTGATTTCGTCACCTCCTATGCATCGAGTTGCATGAGCTCCAAGGGGATGGTAGCATGGGGTGCTGACGTGGTGTGGACGGAGTTGGAGCATCTCCGGTGGTCGGAGCAATTAGGGCGAAGTGATTTTGTTGGATGGGTTGAGTTCAGGAATACGAGCGAAATGCTAAATTTTGATTTGAAATTTTTGGTGTCGAATCGAGTTTTGATTTCGAGTATAGGGGTGATTCGCAACTTGCCTAAGGTAGTGAAGCTCGCCGGAGCGACGGCGAGACGCCGTTCACGTGTACGGCGTAGGTATGTGTTAGTGTTTGTTGGATGGAGAACGACTCGAGTTGTTACTCGAGTAAAATGGTGGATCGCTTCCGGTTGGAAACCGAGTACGTTAGCATGTTTACCTGATATTATAGTTTAAACTTAAAATTAAACTCAACTTAACTGGAAATAAATAAAAGGAAGAGGAAGAAGAACATACGTGAGGAAGAGAAGATTGACTCGGGAGAAATGGTGGAAAACTCAAGTGTTTACTCGAGTAAAACCTGGGAAGTACTCGGGTTGGTTTTCAAACTTGCAATATAAATAAAGTTAAGCAAATTATTTTTCAACAAGTTTTTAAGTATTGTCGATTTAATAAATGTTTAACAATTTAAGTTAAGAATTTATTATAAGTTTTAATTATTTAAGTTAATACTTTACAATGATTTTAAAATCCAATTAATTAAGTAGTTAATGTAAGACAAGATTTAAACTTAATTAAAGTTTTCAAGTTAGTAATAAATTGATTTCAAAGTTTACGGAATATTTTCAAATGTTAATTAAGATGTATAATTATTATTAGTTAATTTTTTTGGAAAGTAATTAAGAATGATTAATTTATAATCGTAATTAAAAATTGGTTAATTAATAATTAAGTGTCTAATTAATTTGTAATTAAGAATTGTTAATTAGATAATTAAAGTTAATTAAATAAATAATTAAGGATTAATCAATTTGAAATTAAGTTTTATTAATTAATAATTAAGGTTTTTAATTCATAATTAAGGGGTAACTAATTTAGTAATTAAGGTTTAATAAATTGATCAAGAAATTATTAATTAATCAAATAGTTTGAAATGAAATAGCTAATTAATTGATGATTAATTAAATAGGATTAAGTGATTAATTTTCAAATAATTAATTAAATTGAACTAATTATAATAAGGATTAAAGATGCTTGCTTATGGATGATTGTATAAGTAGAATATCTGAATTTTGTGATATCTATTTGGTGATATTCTGTGATACTCTTGATATGCTTTGATATATCTATGATGATTGTGTAAGATTTATCTGTATGTGAATTCAAAGTGTTTAATTAAATTGTTTAAACTATTAAACAACCTAACTTTTAAAATGGCGTTCAAATTTCGATGAGACCAGGATCGAGTATCAGTTATGATTATCCGAAAACCACATCGATCCAAATTAAACGTTAGGTCGTGACATTTGCAAGTGAAGATCAAGATGGTGTTTCAGAGTGCAAGGGTTATTGTCGTTAACTCTGAGGGTGATTCCAAAATGAGTGTAACAAGATAATGCCTTCGGTTTCGTTTAAACCCGGAATGAACTTGTATGGATTGAATGCTTTCAGAACATCGTCAGGTGGACGATGAGCATTCTAAGAGATATGTTCTATAAAGGTAATCGTAGCCTCAAGCCTCATCAAGTAGGAATGGCTAAAACAGGGGAGGTGTAGCAAGGTTAGGTGGGTAGCACCCAAGCAGGATGAGATATACCTATGTCTAGATGTCCCTTTTTATTCGGCTGTGTGGGCGGTTGCTAGCTACAACCGTGGGGTTATCTTGTTTGGAATTGTTCAGCAAAGAATGGTTCCGGCCTTGTGTTGTAGGGGATCGGGAGTGATCCTCGGTACAGTGATCTAGGCCCTGTACTGTGACGGGCGGTACCTCAGTAGCCCTGCCATTGTATGAAATCCAATCTCCAATAAGCGTCGTACGTTTTGACTGTGCCCAACTATGTTGGCATGTTAGATGTAAGCATTTCAGCTATTTCTGTATTTTACTTGAAAACCCTAGACACTATTATAATATCACTGGATTTCCTATAAAATTGTTTTGGTTAGCATAAGGTAAAAACTTACCCGTGTTTATGTGTGGAAAGTCTTACGTGATACCTTTATTTTCAAATGTTTTCAAAGTTAAGCAACTTTAAACCGTTTACTCACACCAGACCCATGTCTGAGCCGAAGTTTATTTCTGTTTTTCATAAACTCTTGGGTACTCGAATTTTTATGAGTAGCCAAGTGATAGGTTTTGGATGTTGAGTTCTGGAGGAGCTTGGAGCAGGAGTCCAGACGTATATATCTATCTAGTTCCACTGCGTTACTTGATGTATGTTGTATTTTGGGATGTATTAATGGCTGATGTATATATGACTGTCATGTTTAAATGATGTTGTGTAACTCTGATATATGTAAACTATGTAATAGTTATGCGATGTATTATATTTTGTTCCGTTTCCGCTGTGAGATTCTGATGTTGTTATTCTTTCTTTCTGTCTTTTCTATTTCTATCCCTTTCTTTTCTTATTGGTGATACGTCTTTCTGTGGTTAGAAAGGCGGGTCGTCACAACTTTCATGGGCCTTCTTTCATACCTTTGTTCTTAAGTGAGCTTTATGGTTAATATATTCCCCCCCTCACCCCCTGTATAAAATAAGCTTTTGTTCTTTAGGACAAAAATCTAATAACTTTCCTTTTGCATTATTCCTTCCTCAATAAACTTATTTCCCTACAAAGTACAATAAAGGTAACTTTCCTTATTGTTAGTTTATATTTATGTAAGAATATGTTCAGTAGTTTATTCATAATATTATTGAAGCTAATATTAGTATTTCCATTATTAGATTCCTAAATTCAAAATCTGGAAACAACAGAAATTACTATACCATCATCTGGGTTAATAAGTGATATGAAATCCGCATTTGGGAATGATTGAAGATCCAAAATTCTTGTTTGGAAATAACAGCAAAAGTCCCAACATCCAATTTTGGTAATAAAGAAAGAAGTCTAGAAATTAAACTCTTGTTATATTAATAGAAGACCTGGCATCTAGTTTAAATCTGACATTAATAATTGAAGTCTAGAAGTCTTCTTCTAGTGCTAACAATTGTCTAGTAAAAAAAGTCCATGAATTATCATATGGAAATAAGTCATAGGAGACCAGGAATCCTTATATGGGATGAATAATAAGAGTTTAGAAATCCTTGTCTGGAAATAATAGTAATCCTGAAATCCAGATTCTGGTGTGATAACTACTATCCAAAAGTTAGTAGTAGAAGACTAGTGACCCTGATTCAGGTACTAGTAAGATAGATCCAGAAGTTAATAGAAGAATAAAAGTCCATAATAGAGGTGTCAATAACAACTACCCAAAACCCAGATTTAGGCGTTAATGATTGAAGTCCAAGAATTAATAGCAGAAGACCCGAAACCTAGATTCGGGTATTAATAAGTGAACACAAAAAATTAATATTGAAAGACCTGAAACCAAGATTCGACCACTAATTAGTAAAGCTCAAAAATCATCCTTTGGAAATTGGCCAGCTACTGTAAATTCTTATTTAAACCCTTTGTTCTACACCACTTTTTGGGCTTTAATTATTCGAATGTTTTTCTTCGAGTTGCCTCTTTTGCTTCTCGATTCTTTTGACATGTGCCACCTTTTAGGCATTGTACATTGTTACTGTTTGGTGTGCCACTTCTCGGGCTTGGACGTCTTAGTCTGTTGCTGTCCTGTGCACTTGGTTAGCCTATCCACAAGCAGGACCCATGGATTTACCCGATTTCTCTCCAAGAGGCACTCCAGCTAGGCCTTATAAGTGGGATTGAAGGCTCTTTCGATGCCCTGACCAGGCCACAGACTGGAGGGATCAAGGGCTTGTTCCATCCTCCCTCCAGGAGGTGCTCCTGCCAGGCCTTATAGGCGGGACTAAAAGTTGTTCGATGCCTTGACCTTGCCATGGCATGGCGCATTCAAGGGTTTACTCTGTGCCCCCTCTAAGGGGCGCCTTGATCTGGCCATTGCGTGATGCGATCAAGGGCTTATAGATACTTACCATGGCCATAGAATGGCGCGGATAAAGGATTACTTTGACCTCCCTCTAGGAGGTGCTTTGACCTAGCCATCTAAGCGTGGATAAAGGCTTATGAACGTTCAAGGTAATTTTCAAGTTTAAGGAGAATTCTACTCCCAACCATGTAGACTTTTCTTAGGAAAGAGGTGTTTTATTCGTTCATTGTGGGAAAATATGGTCACAAATGTTCTGCATTCCACGTTCTAGTAACCATATTGCCATCTGGTCGACATAGTTTGTAAGCTCAAGAAGGAATTACTTTGCACTATCAGGGGACCCTCCCGGTTCGATCCTAGCAGCCCATTCATAGGATTTCTTGTGTTCGTCGTCACTCTTCGGAGCACTAGATCTCCCTCTTCAAATGATCTTGTCTTTACTTTCGAGTTGTTGTATTTTGAGATTCTTCTTTGATATTCTATAGTCCAAACAACTACTTCATCTCTTAGCTCGTGTATTAAATCCAGTGACTCTTTCATTAATTATTGGTTTGGATCAAAGGCATAAGAAATTCTTCGATGTGAGGATACTTTAATTTCGACTGGGAACATTGCTTCACACCTATATGTTAGATAGTAAGTGTTATGACTCGTTGCAGTTTTGGAGGATGTACTACAGCTCCGGAGTACAAGTGGCAATTCTTTACCCAATTCCCTCTTGCTTTGTTCAATCCTTTTTTAGGATAGTCTTGTTCGTCGCTTCAACGACTCCATTAACCCTTGGATGTGCCATGGGAGAAAAGCTTTTGATAATCTTGTTCTTATGGAAAAATCGAGAAAATTCTTCACTTTCAAATTATATTACGTTATCAGATATAATCTTGTAAGGGATCCCCAGTCTAGTAATGATGTTTTTAGTGATGAGTCTAAGCACTTTCCTAGAAGTGATCTTGGGGAATGACTCTGCTTCTACCCACTTAGTAAAGTAATCAATGGCTACTACATCATACTTTGCACCTCCTTTGGAAATCAACAATGGTATAATTAAATCGACTCCCCATACAATAAAAGGCCACGGATTAGAGATCGAAGTTAACCGAGGAATCTACAAGTATTTTTGATACCTTTCATATTTCTTTACATACTGTATAGCTTGATCTATCATTTGAGACCAATAGAAACCTTGTCTTATGATTTTCTTAGCCAACTTTATCTCATTGGAATGGTCTACACAAAAACCTTCATGCCTTCCCCTAATAATTTCATCCCATCTTTCGGACTCACACATCTCAAGTAAGGAGGAGCGAATATTTTCTTATAAAGAATATTGTCCATCATTGTGAAGATTGGAGCCTATTGTCTGATCATCCTAGCTTTCATCGTGTCAGATGATAATATCCCATTGGTAAGATATTCTATAATATGTGTCATCCAAGTATTACCTTAATAATTATCTGCCTTCGGATTATTGGGCTCCTCATAGAAATTTCTTCATTAATTTCCCTTTCTTCTCTTCCTTGCATCATGGCTTAGGATCTAGTAAAACCAATAGTTCATTCCCTAGTTCAGGCATTTCCTCTTCAATAATGGGATTTGCTTGATACTCTACCGGTTTGATACGAGTTTCTAGATCTCCTCGTGGGCTAGCCAATTTTGCTAATGAATCCGCTTGAGAGTTATCTTCCCTTGGGACTTGGTGTATAGAAAAATCTTCAAATAAGGCAAGCATTTTTAGTACCGTCTTAACATATAGAGCTATTTTGGAATCTTTAGTCAGACATGTCTGCTTTAATTGATTCACCATTAAATGAGAGTCGCTAATGATTTGAATTCATGGTATTTTAAATTGTCGGGTCGGAATTTATCATGTCACTATTAATTCATATTCAGCTATGTTATTTGTTGCAGAGAACCCTAGCTTCATTGCATAGTGTAAGCATCAACGATGCCCATCGGGTGTGATTATGACGTACCCTGCTCCAGTTCCCTGCTCATTTCATGCCCCTTCCATAAATAGTTTCCATATGGTTTTTGATCTCTGTCTTTTTCTGGCTGTCCCTTAACGAAGTTTGTACATTCATTGATAAAGTCTGCTAATGCCTTCTCTTTAATTGTTGTTCGTGATTGAAATTCAATGTCATATTAGTTAAGTTCAATTCAATTTCCCATTTTACTAGCCTCCCTGAAGTCTCGGGTTTATTGAAAACCTATTTGAGTGGAAAGTTAGTCAATACTCTGATTAGATGTGCTTGAAAGTACACTTTGAGTTTCCATGCTGTCAGTATCAAGCAGTAAGCTAATTTTCTGTGACTGGGTATCGAACCTTGGCTTCCTCAAACGTCTGCTTACATAATAAATGGGAAGTTGAGTTTCATTTTTCTCTCTAAGCAGCACCGAACTAACCGCGTGTCCTTAAACCGCTATATACAAATATAACACTTCTCCATCCTCGGGGCTGGATAATATTAGTGGCCGTTCTAAATGATTTTTTAATTCTTGTAAGGCTTTCTTGCAATCTTCTTCCCACACAAAATTCTTTATTTTCTAAATCACATTTAAGAAGGGAATGCATTTATCGGTTGCCTTGGATATGAATCTGCTTAAGGCTGCAATTCTACCATTCAAACTCATTACATCTCTGCTGGTTTTGGGCTCTACCATGTCTTTGATAGCTTAGATTTGGTCGGGACTGGCTTTGATTACTTGTGCGCTAACAATGTAACCTTATAACTTTCCGAAATGAACTCCAAAAGAATATTTCTGAGGATTCAATCTCATTTGATACTTTCATAATACTTCAAACATTTCTCTGAGATCCTTAAAGTGATTCTCAGCTTCATGAGACTTTACTAGCATATCATCCACATACACTTCTATCTTTCATCTGATCTATTGCTTAAACATTCTATTGATCAATCTTTGATAGCTAGCTCCTGTATTTTTAAGCTCAATAGGCATTTCTTTATAATAGAAAGTTCCCTAGTCGACAATGAAGCTTATATGCTCTTCATCTAGTTTGAACATAGGTATTTTATGATACCCTAAATAATCATCCATGAGAAATAATGGCTTATGACCACTAGTTGCATCAACTAACCGGTCTATTCTGGTCAACGGATAACAATATTTCGGGCATGATTTGTTAAGACCAGTGTCATCGACACATTTTCTCCATTTGCCATTTTCTTTTTTTACCAACACTAGGTTCGCTAGACATTTTGGATAAAAAACTTCTTGAATGAATCCATTTTCAAGCAGCCAATTAACCTCTTCTTTCAAGGCATCAGATCGAACCTTATCAAATTGCCTCTTCTTTTGTCAAACGGGGTAACATTTGGATCAATATTCAGTGTGCAACACATAACTGGTGGGTCAATCCCGATCATATCCAAATGAGTCCTTGCAAATACGCCTCTATTAGCTTTAAGAAATTGAATTAAGTCTGCTTTTAAGTTGTTCGTCGGTTCCTTTCCCACTTTAACTATCTTGGCCGAATCATTTATCTACGTATATCTCCTTAAGATCCATTATAGGCTTTACCTCTCCGTTTCTACTCGGCAATCTAATTCTATAATGATCTCGCTTTCTTCTATAAAGTTAGCAACAATCTTTTCCTCTTGTTCCTAGGTGATATGTGCCTTCCAAACACACGTTTACTTATTCTATTAAATCTCATTTTTTCTTTAAATGTTAGATGTAAAAATCCATCATCTAAAGGTTGAAAAATAGCAGAGGAATCATAATAAGAAGAGTGCACCCATTTATATTGATCAAGAGTGGAAAAATTCATTTCACGGGAGCTAAATTGTTCTCCCCAAATAGTACCCCAACTCTTTTAGTCAAGAATTTCACCGAGTCCATAATTTCACCATCAGATATTTCGGTGAAACAAAAGCATCCACCTCATCAAGCACAGGGCGGCCAAAGACTGCATTGTACTATGATGGTTGATTGATGATCGCAAAATGAGTTTCAAAAATTCTGCAGCATGGTGGTATTTCCATTAGTACTAGTAGCTTCACTTGCCCTACCGGAGTTGACCCTTTTGTTATTGAACCCAAAAATAGGTTTAAGACTAGGCTCTAGCTTATCTTTAGGAATGCCCATTTGATCAAAGGTGTGCTTGAAGATGACAATGACAGCACTTCCAGTGTCTATCAGGATCTTAGACACTATGGAAAGCCCGATTTGAGCAATGATCATAAGGGGGTAATTATAAGGATGATGAATTCCTATTTTGAGCTCTTGTGGGGTGATCAAAAGATTTGACATCTGCATATTAAACCATGGATTTTTAAGCTACAACTCTTCCTATACAAAAAATACTCCTTCCCTAGCTACTTCGATTATGTTTCCGGCTTGTTTACTAGCTCCAGCTGGATGCGGTCCTCTATGAACAACATCAATCCTATTCAAGGGTGGACTCAAGTATAATGGATCTTCATCTTCTAACATATTCACAGCATTATTAAGGAACTTTTGTGGTCCATCGCTAGTCTAGCGTGCTCTCTATTTGTCCTGGACGAACTCTTTTAGGTGTCCTTCATGGATTTGCTTTCGAATAATTTCAGCCAGCACTTAGCACTCATCAGTTTTATGGCCATTCGCTTTATGATAAGCATAATAATCGTCCCTCTTTCTTTACTCAAGGTAGCTCTGGCCTTGAATGAAGTTGGAAAGTTAACTTTTTCTTTAGTTGTAGCATAGATATAAGACGATGACTTGTTCAAAGCAATTGAATTAGTATTAAAATCTTCCCATCTTATCCTTTTGTGTCCTCTATCAAATCTAAATCTTCAACTCTCCTTCTTAGGGTTAGCTTTCTTTTTGGCATAGTATAATTCATCCAGTCGAATGAATTTATGAGCTTAGAAATGAAAGTCTGGTTATTCTTTACATCCATAAATAAAGAGCTCTTTCAAAAAATGTATTTTCTATCAACGCTGAATGCACTGGAATTAGCTTATCCCTATCGTTCATGTCTTTACCCTTTAGTGCCTCTATATTGAATCTTCTAGGGTAGTCACCTAGCGATTCTCCTTACTTTTGTTCGATGTTTACTGAAATAGTATAATCAACTGTGGGATCTTCGCATATGCAGAATTGAGCAGAGAATTCGTAGGAGAATTGTTTCCATAAGTAAATAGTATTCTCTTGGTATTGGCGGTACCATTTTGTGGTAGCTCCTTGAAGTGTTCCTAGGAATAGCCTACAATGCACCACCCTAGAAGCATTATATAGATCCATTTGGCTGTTGAAAGCCATCATTGGTCATCAGGGTTAGTAGTACCATGATATTTCATTGTTGGAATTCAGAAGTGAGATGGAATTACTATTGGCATGATTTCATCAGTAAACGGAGCTACTCGTTCATTATCGTTCACTTGCTTATCTAGAGTTCTTTTCCTTTTAGCATTTAGCATATCCTTAACCGCCTTCACTGCCACATCCTTTAGATAAGCTTTAGTATTATGATAGCTTTTCCTATCTGGATCGTATTCCTTTGAAGTGAGCTTCCAATTTGCTCCAAAGATTTATCTCGCGTTCTACTTTGATGATCAGCTTTGGTTGCATGATGTTCCTTCTTTTTTGATGAATTTAAATCGATCTTACTCTTGCCTTCAAATGTATAGGCTCTAAAGTTCCTCCTTGGGGAGACTAATTCATCTCTTGTTGTTAGTTTAGCAGTTTTAGAAGATTTCTGAGATAGGGCTGCTTTCAGGAGCTCTTGCATTTTTAGTAGTTGCTGTTCTAAATGCCTTATCTTAGTTGCATTATCATTTGGTAATGCTAGAATTGATGGTTGTCTTGGCACAACTCCTTCAAAGTTGAAGGTTGGAGTAATATTTTCTTCCAAAACCGTTGTGTGTACCACCTCCTCATTCAGTCGACTAAGTCTTTTTGACTCATTTTCCTACAACAGGTTAAACGTTCTATAATTAGTCTATAAAGAAACCATAAGGTTGGAGGTTCGAGCTCTCCTTCTAGCACTAAAAATATTGCAAGAAATCTAGCCAACACCTCGAAGAAAAGTTTAAGAAGGAAATAATCCCTTTGAAACCACTTTCGAATGAGTCGAAAGCGTATTTATACCCTCGAAGGGAAAACCTTTTGAAGGTTCTGATTCTGATGTCTTGTAGAGGGTTCTTTCAAAAGAAATTATATATTTTGAAGGATTCAGACACCCTTTCGAAGGAGTCCCCTAGGAAGGTATGACTTTAATGATCACATAGTGAATTCCTTTGAAACCCCTTTCGCATGAGTCAAGACGATCTTTATGCTTTCAAAGGGACCCAGATCACAACGTATATATTATATAAAACTGGATTCAATATGTTATGGAATCTTACCTTGGATAATGACACAAGTCCAATTGACTTGGTAAGTTTAAATTATCATCATCACACCACTTTTGTACCTCAAGGGCTTTCAATGTGATGAAGATATGCTTCAAAATCAGGTTGTCCAAGTAATTCTCCTAGTATCGCATATGTCAAATAAGGGTTGAGAAGATAAGTGTATATCATGTGCAATTGATTTTTAGACATGCTAATGGTTGAAATGAACTTCCTCATATTCGAAATCAATATTAGATTCATGCATCCTCTCAATTTCATTTCTCGAGAATGGATTACATGTAGCAGAGTTTTCCCCAATGTGATACAGGTTACAAGAATTGATATAGCTAAGTAGTAAGAAAGAAGATCTATAAATGCAAAAACTAGTCACGAACTTGGACTCTTAGGCTCACATTTATAGATATGGGTTAGACCCTTCCACCTTCATCAAGCCATCAAAAGGTCTCTTTTCCCACCTTTCGCACCCATCCCTTTGTCTTCGTTCTCCAGTCTTCATCGAAAGTATGCTAGCAGAAAATATTGATATATTATTTTCCAATATTTCTTTTAGGTACATCCAAAGCCTTTCGACATCATTGAAAGGTACATTTCCATTAGTGGCAAATGAGTCATGGTACATCATTTTTTTGTTTGAATGTAATCGGATGCACTTTTAACTTCTTCATCTCCTTCGAAACCTCTCCATTGTTATTAAGATCTGGTACTACCATGATAAGTTACTACTTAAATGAGTGAAGCAGGGTATTTGGATGGTTTTGAATGGGTTTATTCGAAAGGTTATTTGTGTTGGAGGAGGCTTCTTGGTGGTCAAATGATAGTTGTGGAAGGTGGTTTTCGAAAGCATCTTCTTGGTTAGTATTAAAGCTTATCCTTTGATATCTTTGGAGGCGATATTGGTATGGGTGAAACCTACCTAGTACTTGTGGAAGGATTCAACCGTTCCGAAAGGCTAGTCTTTGCTTTCAAAAGGGGTTGTTTGAGCAGAATCTTCTCCATACATTTCGAAGGATCCAAATATACATGCGGATGCTCGTTATTTGACACCATCGAAAGGCATTCTTAACACATTCAAAACTCCTTTATGCATGGTTACCCAACTATTTCGAAAGGATCAACTGTCAAAAGGGTAGCTTCCCCCTTTCAACTCCTTCAAAATTCCTTATTGCACTTAATACTTGCAAGAGCATCAGGTGCTTATAGCATCAATCCAACCTCTTTGAAAGCTACTTTAATGCCTTCGAAACTCTTCTTTTGAATCATGGCGAAACCCTACTTCTCAATTCTTGCGAAGCTTCTTCAACACTTTCATAGGCCTTCTTCATACCTTTGTTGTTAAGTGAGCTTTATGGTTAACAAGAACAAAGGGCGTAGTCACTCCAGTCAAACAACAAGGACACAATGATAGAATTACAACTAAGTTATATGACTTTATAATAAAATGTTTATACTTAACTAATTCTTACATTCATGCATGCATGCTCCAAAAATAGGATCTTGCTGGGAATTTTCTATAGTGGCATCGGTGGAAGTCATCAACAAGATCAAAACTAGAGAATTAGGTTCTCTTTCAAAATAAGAGCTTATATATTGCGACACTAGTGGTGGTAACAATGGTTGCAGCGGAAGCCACATGTCTAAAGCATTTGAATTCAATGTTAATAATGAGGGCATAACACCTAAAGCCAACTATACGTACCAAGGAGCAACTTTGAAAACATGCAAATCTAAGAACTTGTTTCATCATCCAAGCATGATAAGTGGTTTTAAACACGTGTCATCTAATGATGAAGCAAACTTACTAAACGTTGTGGCTCATCAACCTATTTCTGTTACCATTGATATGAAAATTTATGCTTTTCAGCTATACTCCAGCATAATGTCCACAAGTAAGAACGCATGTTCCTACTTTATGAAAATTTTCTGTATCTGACATGTATATGATTCATGTCTTTCTTAGACCCATGTGATACAGACTTAAACCATGGTTAACAATAGTGGGTAATGGAATTGAAGAAGATGGAAGTAGGTATTGGTTGGTCAATAATACATGGGGTTCTTTAGGGGGAGAGAATAGTTATGTGAAGATACAGAGAGATGTCGATGATAAAGAAGGGTAATGTGGTATTGCTATGCAAGTGTTGTTATCCGATTTTTTGACCTAAAAGAATTCAAAGGAAGTCAGAATAACTCAAGAATCAACCAAAAGGACTAAAAGAAGGAATTAAGAAAGACTCAAGATAAGGAAAAAAATTGACTAAGATGATGGATCGCTAGCGATCCATCGATTGTGGATCGCTAACGATCCATATGGGTCGCTCGTGGATCCTCCTATCCTCTTGCACCATGATCTAGTAAGCTTTCTAGGGATGTCTTCTATGTTTGATGATATTCCAAGCAAGCAAGTGGGAGAAGTAGGTATTCATCTGATTCCTGTAATAGTGCAATGTCATCAGTACATGAATCATCATCAAGACAAAGCATCTAGTCATGAAATTACATGTAGAGCATCTACACAGGGTAGGGAACGTGATCCAATTCAAATGTGCCAAAAACATTCTAATCTCATGGATCACTAGTAATGCATGCCCAATGGATCATTTGCGATCCATCACTTTAGCTCGGCTCGTTACCAAATTTCTTAAGCGCCTTTGTACCTTCAAGTGCAACCTTCTAGCAAGGCGGCCTAGCCGAATAGTTCTCCAATCCCCATAAATACTGACCCATCTGCAAAATAAAGAGGATCTTCTGGACTGGCTACAGGAACTCTGTAGAGATTGTTCGTCACTATTATTCTTCACTCTTCTTCTCTCACACAACGGTCATCTAGGAGTTCGTTGTGATTCTCCAGCGAACTCTTGTAATTTTGACTTGATCTTACTTAGGATATTCGATAATGTTGCAATCCAATTTAACTTGTAACAACATTCAGTTAATAAGAAAAATTATAAAATGGACGTAGGCTTCGTTAATAGTTGAATCACTATAAAATTCTCTTGTCTTTTTACTTTATCTATGAGCTATTATTCCTTGTCTCTATTATATTTGCCTTGATACACAGGGTTGGTGCTTTCACACTCAATCTGGGGCGTTGATCCATTTTTGGGTTAATATTTTAGAGCTTTCATTAAGAGACGAACTTATGCTTAGATCTAGCTATCTACTTTGGATCAGATAGTTTCAAAAGCTAGAACCTTAATCTCTGCTTAGAAGATTTTCTATGAAGAATCGATGGCACCGGAAAGAAGGCGAACTACTTCTGGAAGATCCATTGGATCTACCATTATTGGAGAAGAAACAAACCCTCGGAAAATTGAAGTCAACAATCCCGACAATCTACATTTAGGGGCTAACTCTAGAGATTAGGTTCTAAGATCCTTTATTCAGCGTGAAGTTGTCACTAGAGATGAATTAAATAAAATGGTTGAAAAAATTAATCAAAAGATGGAAAATAGCCAAAGGGCTCTCATTGGAAAATTGAATGCCCACAATTGCCATGGAATAATAAAATTCTTTTGTTTCTGGCTTAAATAGGTGAAACGGGAAGCAGCCGTAGAAATGAGTGATAGGTGGAAACGTAGGAATCAATATGGAAGGAAACACAAACACTCCACCAACCACGAGGCAACTGACTACAAACTTGAATCTAGGAGTGAAAAACCCATGGGAAGATATAGCCATGAACCTCTCCGACTTAGAAGATAGTGAGCGACTTAATGACGACAAGTTGGAAGGTAATACTAATGCATTCAATGATTCCATGGAGATCCAAACTGCTCCCGTCAAACCAACCGTAAGTCAATGGAATCCTAAGGGAGTGGCTCTTTCGAAGACAGGAGAGTAAAGGCTTCAGCCTACTCACCAAGATCTTTGCAAAACCAAACACTCGATGTAGTTACTGACATTCGACCCACGGATTACTGGACATCTGAGGTATATATCGTAGACAAGGTCAAGCGATTAATGGATGAAAGTAAGGATAGAAGGGATGATGAATGGGGATCTGCTCCAAGTCAGACTCCTTTCACTAATGACATTTTGAATGAGCAGTACCTTGAAAAGTTCACTAAGCCAACTATTTCATCCTATAACGGAACGAGAGGCCCAAAACCCCACTTATATAACTATAGTTGGTACATGGACAGAGCGAATGCTTCGGATGCCGCTCGATGTTGACGTTTCCCTTTGGAGGTAATTGCTTCCATGTGGTCACTAGGCTTCAGATAAGATCCATCTCCGCCTTCAATCAACTAGCAACAAGATTTCTTGATCAATTTAGACTTCACACGGCAAAGCTAGAAGATGTGATGTCCTTGTCCGGCTTATTCCAGGGACAAAATGAATCTCTGAAGTATTTCATGAATCGGTTCAACACTGCGGTAACTTAAGTAAGTAATCCAAACGATAATATGGTTTTCATGGCCTTAGTCCGTTCATTTCAACCCGAGACTGAATTAAGGAAATAGATCAAAATTAAACAACCCACCACTAAGAAAGGCTTTGACCGAAAGGTGAGCCAATACTTGAGATTGGAAGAGGCACAGGAATTAGAAAGGAAATCTACTAACCTACAACCGACCAACTTTGGGCAGAGTGGTACAACGACAAACAAACATATAAACACCACCAGGACAACTGAAGGGAACGTGGGAAAAGTGGAAAATAGAAAAGGAAGAACCAGAATTCTAATAAGTGAAATGGAAGTAGCAAGCGACTCAATGGTTTGCGGGCCGAAGAATACACCCCGCTCAATGATACTCTAGAAAACATCTATCTCGCGGCATAGGAAATGGAATAGTATAAGAAGCTGCCTAAAAAGAACCAACTGAACAACAAAAGCGTTCCATAAAGTACTGCCGCTTCCATGAGACACATAGACACAACACGAATGAGTATCGTCACCTGAAGAACTTGATCAAGGAGTTGATTCAGGAAAACAAGCTTCAATAGTATATGAGGAAACCACTAAATCCTAACCAACCCATAGCGCCCCAAGCTCTTAGAGACTAAGGGAACCAAGCCGGAACTAGCATTAGGTACCCCAGACGGACTGACCAAAGACTCATCATTAGAATGATATTTGGAGGGCCCTATCCCGCACAGAAGAGTTGGGGAGAACTGGAGCGGGATGCGACCTCATTAAAGCACTCTCTGAAAGATGCATGCTTTGTGATTGAAGATGGAATCCCTGCTAAGCAGCAGAGAACCCTGAATAATGACATAGTATTTCAAAATTGAGACACCGAAGGAATAAAAGCTCCAACTCTTGACCCAATGGTCATGATAATAGGAATCTTACCCACTATGGTCCGATGAGTATTGGTAGATAGTGCAAGTTCCATGAATATACTTTTCAAACGAACCTTTGATCATATGAAGATCAGTATGAAAGATGTATCCGCCTACCAAAAAAAGATTCATGGTTCACCGGTGAACCCAAAAAACCCATCGGAAAGATTGACTTACCCATAGAACTCAGAGAAGGAAACCAAAGAGTCACCCTCATCCAAACCTTTGCGATCATGGATGAAAATTCCGCCTACAATGCCTTCTTGGGGTGACCCGCTTCGACATATTTTAGGATTGCTTTAGCTCAATGGTGTTTGACTATGAAATTTCCGATGGAAAATGGTGTCACCGCGATCAAGGGAGATCAATATGCCACTAGTGAATGTTATATCGTAGAACTACGCGAGTCTAAATGAAAAGAAAAGGGGAAGAATGTGGGGAGAACTCTCCACATTCGTGAACCAACCGAATAGCAACTACAGAGCCGCCCTTGGCTTGGGGACCATAGCCGATTCGATAAGGCTTTGGACCCTAGAGAGAAGATTTTAGGGAAGGAATGGTAAGCATAGGCAGAAGTGATGGTGTTTGCCCCAATCGACATTGATGACCCAACATGGGTCCTCAAAATTGGATCGCATCTTGGAAACAGGATACGATTGAAACTCATCAATTTTATTCGTACCAATTTAGACGTATTCATTTGGACGCATTCCGATATGTGCAGGATGTCACCAGAGATAGCCTGCCACGCACTTAACATTGATCCCAAGTATATTCCTGTGAAGCAGAAAAGGCGCAGTCTAGGGCCCGAGCAGTCCAAAGTGCTAAGAGAAGAAGTGGACAAGCTGATGGCGAATGGCTTTGTTAATAAGAAAACTTGTCGACACCCCAAAGTTGATTTTAAGGAAAAGGTTAATCCTTTTTAATCTCTCTAGGTTAAGTTGAGGAAGATAGGATGTGGGAAATCCCTTTGATCCAATCTTTCGAATAGGTTTCTTTTGTGAAAACTTTCTCTTAAAGACTATTAGACCATGTCAAGCACATAAGTTTTCCTCTTTTTGGTCTATCGAGCCGACTGAAGTAGTCTGACTATCCCTTCAAAACCTTCCTTTCGAAATAGTTTTAGAACACAAATGTGTGATTCTAAGGATTCAAAGGGTGACGCTTGACTAAGTGGGTTTCAAACTTGTCGAAACCCAAGTTATTTGGTGTCTTAGGTTTGGTTCAGGAAACTAAGGTAAAACCAGCTTGGGTTAAGGATCCGACTCACTAGAGGTGAATGTTAGATGAATAGTGATTTGTAGTTAAGGACTTGGATTACTTGAGAAATCAAGGGTTGCGACTTACTCAGAAGGTGCCTTTCTATGAGGTTGATACATATAAAAAGCATTTAATCAAAATAAAAGCCTTCGAAACAATTATATAATCAAGAATATTGAAATTCTCCCTTTAATAATTCAATGAAGCCTTTACAAATCAGTTTTCCCTAATTTATTTACAAATTAAGGTTTATAACTTTGAAGAATTAAGAAAATACAAGTATGGAATGAGCGAACCAGGGTCCCTTAGAACATACCCCATATGTCTTATTTATAGATGCGGGTTGGCACCTTTTGACCCAGTACTTTTGACTTGGTCGAGAAATAGCTTCAGATACCTTCCGACTCCTTCAACACTTGCGCACCCCTCTGCAATGCTTTTGAATGGGATCATGTGCCTCCGTCTTCTTCGTAAGGGGTGGTTGTGCCTTTTCTTATTTATGTTGCTTTGTTGTCATAAGGAATAAAGGTAAAAGCTTTCGACTCTATCGATAGGCAATATCTAGGTGTTTCGAAGGTATTGAAATGCTTATGGTTTCAATGCCGTTAGTAGCTTCCGAACATATGCTTATGAACTGATGCGGAACCTTCTGTGGACGTTAATGGCTTTGATCGGGTCGAAAGGCTTGCTTTTGCTTTCAAAAGGGTTGTTCCAACCAAGGTGTGTTTCTGAGTGGTTTGAGTGTAGGCGAAATCTTTGGTTTCGAAAGGTTTGGCACACTTATGAAGGGTTGTCATTCCTTGTCTTCGAAAGGTGTTGCTTTAATTCAATCGAAAGGTCTTCATGTATGCGGAAGCACCTGCTTTGAAATGTGATCTCTTGAAATGGAAAGATGCTTTCGACCCTTCCGAAAGGTTGTGATATTTCTAGTCTTTGGCTGTGCATCCCTTTGACTCCTTTGAAAAGTCTTGTTGGAGCTTCTTTCTCTTGTTCTTCTTTGTCTTTTATTCAATAAGGTTTCGATAAGGTCGAAAGGATATTTAGTAGTAACATTTCCCTCCTCTAGCGAAGGGATGCCTTTGACTTTTCAAGTCAAACAGCTTGAACTTTCAATATTTCCTGCCTTTTCATATTCCCACGTGAATCTGGACTGTTCATTTAAATTTAGTTGGGAGGTCTTCTATCTTAGCTGACTTTTCTTATAAATCACTTCCTTCTCTTCTCCTATTTTATTCATCTGCATTCAAAATTAACTTCGAGCAAAATCAAAGTTCTCAAACTCTCTCAAATAATTTTTATCTTCAATAAGAATTCAAATTTACGGTAAGCCTCCTTTATTTCATTTTTCTTCCCAATTTTTTTTATTTTACAGTGGATTTCAATCCATAAAACATTCTTGGCTTAGATCTTTATTATTGCTTTAGATTCAATGGAAATTGTTTAAGTTTCTATTCGCATTGAAACAATTTGTAATTTTTTTTACCACGATTTGATTTGACTTCCTATTAATTTTTATTTTAATCTTTCCCAATTTAGATTTTACTGTTATTGCTATTTTTAGAGAATTCAAATTTTCATCTCAAATATCTCAAAATTTAAAATAGTCGATTCGCCACCTTTAACACATACTTATTCTAGAGTTGTTTAAGTTAGAAATATATACATTTTGTAAATGAGATTGAAGAAAGGATATAAGTTGCGAATTAAGTCAAACGCTTTGAATTAAACAAAACCTACTGTATTCGACTTAGCCCGAACCTACTATGTTGATTCAAATCATTATATTTGTTATGCTTTCGAAACCATATTCCACCTTTTGACTCTGTCGAAACCTTTTATAACTAATTGAGATTTAATCATTATATTTTACCAACATCGTCGAAACGTCCCAAGTTCTTTTATTTTCTTACCAATATGATCTAACTCAACACCTTTTGACTTAATTAGTATATAAGGTTTCAATGGCATTTACATTCTCTTAGAAAAACTAAGTTCATGGGTTTCGACAATGTTGAAAGATTCTTTTAAACCGTTTATTGAATGTTTGTAGCGTATATTTCATTAAAAAAATTCTTGTTGGTTTTTACTACTTTCCTTTAATAACAAAAATTATATTGAGCTTTCGACATTGCTGAAGTGTATTTATTGGATGTGTGCTTTCACCCTCCCTTTTGAATCTGTGAATGCTCAGCAGATTTTATCATTGGGCGTTCGACATTATTAAAGGGTGTTGACTCCTATTTTCCTTTTCGACACTATCAGAAGATCAATGAATCTTACTTTTCTAACCTTGACATTTTTCCAAGAATATGAAATTTCATGTTTTGCTTACTTGATATTCTAATTATTATGATAGGTTTTCCATATCCTTGAAAGAATGTCAGTTTCATAACGTGTTATATTTTCTAACTAAAATGATTTCACCTAGCAAAATCATGAGTTCACCAAAGAAGATTGAGGCCATCTCCAAATATTCCTTGATATCCACTCAAGGCGAACTAGATGCGATCCTAATTGACTTTGGAATTACTGATGTAGAAGCCTTCTGCTCTTCTGAAAGCGATACCATCCACAATCCTCCTGAAGGATTCTTTTCCTACATAGTAGTTCATATATGGCATGGAGGATTCCTTCCTTTTTCAGACTTCTTATCCAAGCTCTTGGCCCATCGGGGGATTGCTCCTATTCAGCTCTCACCTAATGTTTACGCATATCTCCTTTCTCTAAACTTATGGCAATGGAATCTGGAATTCCTTCGCTCAATCCTGAAGTCTTGAATAATCTAGTTCGATTGGTTAAGCTGAGCAATCTAAACAACCAAATCTTCAGGGCAAATCGACCCAAAAAGCTAATTTCTGAGGGAGTGAATAATTTTAGAGAGTGGGAAACACAATTTTTCTATATCAAATGTCTTCCCAACATTAGCGGGGCTTTCTCTTCTCCACATAAGTTAATCTCATATTTTATCTTCCCATTCGCTTATTTCCTTTTGCTGACCTATGCTTTTTGTCAAGTGCTCCTGCTAAAGAACTAAAGGCAGAAGACAAGTAAACAATGGAATCGCTGGTTGCAGCTTCAAGCAAGATTGGAAATAGATTGACGCTGTTGAATCCCACAAATTTGCAAAGGCACTCTCTCTTGCCCGCGGTTCAAAGGATACTTAGCGAAGCTCCTTTGGTCCAGCATACATCCCGAAGCAAATGCTTTCTCTCTTTCATGGACCCGAAAAACTTCTTCCAATATCACCTATATGTCCTGATCACTCCGGTAAGTTTAAACACTGAACCTGCAGTTTATTCTCGCATTACTTCTTAAATTTCTTTCCTGACTTATAGCTTGTTTGAATTTTCTACAGCTGCTCCTTAGACTGAAAAACATACAAGTGATCCAGCTCTTCCTTTTTCAACTTCTCGTGCATCGTCTTTCTCCCAAGCTATTGCTAGATCAAACATGGCCGCAAAAGGAAAGTTAAGTAAAATGTCCATGGTGGAACCATCTTGGAAGAGAGCTAAAATTGTCAAAGTTCCTGATTTTCCACCACCGGTCGAGGGGGAATTTGTTGATATAGAGAGTTCTCTGAAAAGTCCAACCATTGAAGCTCCTCATGATAAACCTAAGGAGACTCCCACTAATATTGATCCACTTGCTCGCATTGTCAGCTCGAGCTCTTCGAGTGTGATCGAGCAGATGTAGAAGGACTTAGGGACTTTAACCTACTCAAGTGTTGAATCTTCCTGGACCACCATCTTCTATACCTTCGAACGATTTTGAAAAGATGGTCCATTCTATTTATATTCCTCATCTTATACCTAGTTCACCCGCCTTCTTCTGTTTCTGATCTGGCGGGTCATTATCGGGCTCTAATTGAACAGCAACTCTTGGTATGCTTTTCTTCACTTACCTTTATTATTACTGTTTTTCTGTAAGTTTTTGACTTATGATGTAATTTTCTCTTAGATTTCCAAGAGCTGGTTCTCCTTGCATGAAAATGCGTTGGAATCCTCTGTCGAAACATCGAAGCTTCAATAGAAAATTTGTGACTTGAATAATCAGGTTTCCTCCTTTTCTATGGAGAAGAACAAGGCTACGATTAAATTGAAGAGATTGAGTGGTTCTCTTGCCCAATTAGAGTCCATTATTTTAGAAGAAAGGAAAGCCGACCAACTTCTTGCTAACAAAAACTAAGCATTGACAAGGACTCTCAAAGAGTCTGAAGAAGAAAAGGCACGAATGGCAGCTAAACAATCCTCCTTAAAGGAAAAGCGTAAAAGGAATAAAGCTTCCTTTACACTGGTTATAGCCACCATTTCCGATGCAAAGCGGCGAGTGTCATAATTTCTTGATTCTTCTCTTGAAGACGTTATTATGAATTCTTTCGAGGACGCTATGATGGTCGCCTATGCTGATAACATTGAGAAATGTCCAAACCTAAGCTTCTCCTCGGTCGACCCTACTCTTATCGACAGGTCGTGGGAAAAATCAAAAAGATGGAGAAAGGGACTGAAGTTGCCGAAAGGGAGTAAATCGATGTCTCAAAAATCCTATCTTTTGAAATTACTTCCTTCGAAGTTGAATCAGACTCTGAAGACGAAGGCAACAAAGATAAGGTTATCGAAGAAGAAGGTAGCGACAATAATGATGGTAATGATGATGATAACGATGATGATAACATCAATGGAGGTCAAGGTTTAGGTGGTGATAGAGGTAGTCAATCTGATGCTCTTGAAAAAGGTAGAGTTTATAACATGTAAACTTTTGAAAAAGGCAATCCTGATCCATCTTCTCATAAAGCAAGCCTGCCTGAACCCCCTGCGCCTTCAATCCCTCAAGAGGAGCCTGCTTATATTAAAGTTGAAGAATCAAGGGAGAATGAGCAGGCTTCTCAAGCGTCAATTCCTATTTCTCAGGTATGAGATTCTCTGTTTAAACATCTTTCGCTTTAAAGATAGTAATAGCCTGAATCATTTATTTTAGATAAGAAGGAAATTTGTTCACCCTTATAAAACCAAGCTTGAAAGAAAACAAGCAAAAATAAACAGTTTATATAGGGAATTATATAAACAATTAAAGGAGCATAACATTCTCTCTAATAAATATCATAAACTTAATAGAAGTGCGGTAGTGTTAGCATCCTTTCATAAACATCAAGAAGTTGACCCATGACAGAGGAGGGTGCGCCTATGATATGATCGTCTACTTAAAGAGAATCGGTAATTGATCACACTTTTTTGAATGTTGATCGAGGAAAGAAGTATTATGGTGGATTTTCTATATAAAACCTATTGTAGACACCCAACTGCCGACTTCTCATACTTAGGTGATTTTAACGGGTGTCTGCTTACGCATCTAAACAAAAGATATTTCGATGAATTTGGATTTGGCTCGCACCCTAGAGCATGCTGGAACTTGCCGCGAGTCAGATCAATTCTCTAAGACTTGCCCTCTAATAAACTTAAGTATTATAAGGACAAGTTTATTTCAGAATTATTTTCAAAGTCAATTTTGTATGAACTGGATGAATAGTCGTAGTTATGTAATAATTTTGATTTGTGAATGTTTGTTTTAGTTTTTCTTTTGTACTTAGCTTCATTTTATTATGTGATCATAGAGTGAATTTCCTTTAGGAAATTTTGTCTCTAGAGATTATCTAAACTAGTATGTTAAATTAAGAAGAGATTATCTCAAAATTACATCAATTTTGAAATCTTCAAAAGTTGCCAGATATTGTTTCCTTAGAGACTTAAAAAAACTTAATATGGAATATCCTCATCTCCATTTTGATTTTCTCGGTGGAGAAAAGGAAAAGCTACTCAAAGAGATTTGAACATAGGATACCAAATTAATATGAAGTCGTGATAGTCCTTCTACTGGGGAATGCCACTATAGTAAATATTATCTGGTTATCACTCTGGCAGGACTTAATATTCCTTTCGACTCATCGGTTATTCTTTCTGCTAATTCATTGAATAAAGTGAGAAATGCAATATCCCAACTTTAGATGTAAAGAAGATGTCTAATTGTACTTTTTAGTTTCATTGTTACTTGAGTTGTAATCTTTTATCGCTTTCAATAAAGAGATTGATTACTTAAGTCATGAATTTATTTTCTTTTTGTTTAAATAGGAATTACAGCTATCCACAACACCTCTCTCAATTGATTTGGCATCATGCGTTATCAATATCAAAGATAGGTTGTTAGCGGATGTCGAAAAGAAGAAGCTTTTTGACGATACTTTATCTATTCATTTTCAACATAAAACAGAAGCATCAAAATGGTATAGAAGATTTTTTCTTTGGAGGACAATTGTCAAAAATCTCAACGATAGGATTGCTAATTTAGAAGAAGATGTTAAGGGCAAAAGTGAACAGATTTTCTCATTGAAGTGTCAAGTCAAATTCGTCAATCGACTTTGACCATAAAATTTTGGAGCTTCTTCAACAAGTAAGCAATTTGGAGATTAAGTTGAAAGATAGCTAACCTTAGTGTGAATCTCTCGAATTCATTATGGGGAGTAATATTTCAAACTTTGATTCACCAGCTTCTTCCATGTTCTTTCTGCTACAAAATTAATAAGATCTATTTCTCTTGCTATCAGAAAATTCCGTACAATGACTAATCCTCCTCCTGGTTTAGACGAAAATGTTGTAAGGGAATGGTGCAGGAAATTCAAGTTCGATATGATGAAGTATTTCGATGAGAAATAGAAGATGAGACACTCACAACGCATAAATAACTATGCTACTAAAATTCAAAAGCTTGAACGTGAGAGATATTTTTTTTAGAAGCATGTCGTTGACTTAGAAAGAGAAAATAAAACCCTTAAAGGCGTGAACAAAGCCTAAACCACGCTTTGAAGACAAACATCGAGGTTATTGATGATGAAGACAGGATAAGAAAGAAAGAGAAGAAACTTAAAGAAGTTCTTCGCATCGCTATTCATCACATTGTAGATCCTTTAATCGCTGAGAATTTGAATAAAACTGTCAAAGACTTATGAACCATGAAATGTACACATTTGTTTTTGTATATTTGTAAATAATTTTAGAAATTGTGTAAATTGTGAAAATATCACCTGGATTGTAGTCTTTTCATGTAAAGTTATTTCTATAACATCTGATTGATAGCTTATACCATAATCTCTATATTTGTTGGATCTTTCAATCTTGTTTACTGTTCTACTTTACCTGAAAAGCACAAAATAAACAGTATTTATTATTGTTAACTTGTCGTATGTATAGAAATTCATCTATTTCATTTGTGGATATTAATAGATTAATATGTCAAAATTTGATAAGTAATCGCATTTGATGAAATGTTTTGAATCTCATCTTCGGTAATGATAAGAAATAACTAAGAAGTCAACTTTAAGCATATTGCTAGAATATCTGAAGTTTGATGGTAAACATCCATTGTTTCAACTAATGACATAAATGTTTTTAGAAAGTCATCTTCTGAAGGCAGCTAACAAAAAGTTAATAATGACCATGTAATATAAGTTCGGAGATCAATATCTGAACACTTGCGGTAGAAATCCAATGACCCCGATTCGACCGTTAATAAATGAAATTAAAAAGCTAAGAAGTTTGGAACTCAGATTAGAGTATTAGCAGATAACATTCAGAAATCCATGACAATATCTTCAATAGAATTCCTAGAGCCCATATTCGGGCATTAATAAGTGAAATTAAGTAATAGCCTCAAATCCTAGATTTGGGTAAAATTAAGTAGTAATCATAAAACCCAAATCGGGTGTTAGAAGTAGATAATAAGAAATCCATAATAATTATTTTCATAATAGAAATCTCCAGCCTAGATTAGGATATTAATAAGTGAAGCCTGGTGATAGTTTCGAAACCCAAATTCAGGCTTTGAAAGATGAAGTCCATAAATAAGAAACCCGAAACCCAAATTCGGGTATTAATAAGTGGAGTTCCTTTCTATTCCTTAATTTTTGTCTTCTTTGACATTTGCAATCCTTTAGGTCTTGTATGTAGTTGTAGTTTGATTGGCTACTTCTTGAGCTTGGACGTCTTAGTCTATTATTTGATATGCCGCTTCTCGAGCTTGGACGTCTTAGTCCTTTGTTTGATATGACGCTTCTTGGGCTTGGAAGTCTTAGTATGATGTATGATATGCTACTTCTTAGGCTTGGACGTCTTAGTCCATTGTTTGGTGAGCCACTTTTTAGGCTTGGACGTGTTAGTCTGTTGTTGTCTAGTGCTCTTGGTTTGCTCATTCTCAAGCTGGAACCAAGGACTTACCTAGCCTCCCTCTAGGAGGCGAGACCAAGGGCTTGTTGATGCTTTTATCTGGCCATAACGTGGCGCAGATGAAGGCTTACACTCCTCCATGGAGGAGGTGCCCTTCCCCGGCCATAGTGTAGCACGGATAGGGACTTGTCAATGCTTTAACCTAACCTTAGCATAGCACGGATAAAGGCTTACACTCCTCCCTCCATGAGGTGCCCTACCCTGGCTTAGCGTGGCATGGATTGGGGCTTGTCAATGCTTTAACCTGGCCATAGCATGATCTAGATAAAGGCTTACACTCCTCCCTTCAGGATGTGCTCTGTCCTTGCTAACTCGGTTTAAATAGAGGCTTTGACCATTAAAGGTAGTGTCCAAATGAAATGAGTATTTCTCTCCTAACCATGTAGATCTTTCTTAGTAACGTAATTATTTATTAACTTCATTCATGATCTCTTTACAAATTCATTGATTTTTCCTTGATGGAAAAAGTTGATTATCATCCCTTCCAAGGCTCTGTAGTGATTAGTTTCGTATCCATCCATCATATGGAAATGGCAGTAAGATCCCCTTGGATTCCTTTCATATTTTGGTTTCTTTCTCTATAATGGCCAATAATTAAGCTCATCCTTAGTTAGCAAGTAGAAAATCTCTATGGATTTTGTTAGGTTGCATTCTTTAGGAAGTCTTGGCTTGAAACTTGTTTCTTTAGGATGGCTTTTCAGTTTCTTGTTACTTGGCCTTGTAGTTTCACCTTTATTGATTTCTTTTATTTTTAACACACTTTGGAATTCCCATGTTGGAAGTATTCCATTTGTAGTCTGTTGCCATTTATGTGCAAAGGCGTTATAGTCTACCATTACCTCTTCTTCAAAGATTGTGCCTTTGGCATAGTTTTGAATCGTCATTCCTCCTTTAATTAAACAATTTGTCATTTCGATTTTTCCTTTATCCTAATGAAAAAACATGGGTTAGGCCGATATGAAAGGGATTTAATCTCCATTTTTATGGATCATATGATTCCGGTCTTTTCTTATTCATAATCCTTGGAGCTTCTAATCTTAGCCTTTGCTCTTCATATAGTTTGGAATCTTTGGTTGTTCTTGGGAGGATCCTACTAAGTGTGGTTGGAAGATCCTTGCTCGGATCTTTTAACTTTGCTAGCCATGATGAAGTTAGATCAAAAGTAGATAAGATTGAAATAGAATTTGGTTAGAGATAGGTGGTGTTGAATGTTCAACAGAGTCGGAGGTTTGAGCCCTCCTTCTAGTGCCAAAATGTTAACAAGAAAACTTATCAACACCCTAAAGTTAATTTTAAGGAAAAGGTTAGTCCCTTTTAATCTCTCTTGGTTAAGTTGAGGAAGATAGGATATAGGAAATCCCTTTGATCCAACCTTTCAAATGGGTTTCTTTTGTGAAAACTTAATCTTAACAACCTTTCGACCCTGTCGAAACACTTACGTTCCCCTCTTTTTGGTCTATCGAGCCGACTGAAGTAGTTTGACTATCCCTTCGAAACCTTTCTTTCGAAATAGTTGCGGAACACAAATGGATGATTCTAAGGACTCAAAGGGTGAGGCTTGACTAAGTGGATTTCGACATTGTCAAGAGCAAAGTTATTCGGTGGATTAGGTTTGGTTCTAGATCTAAGGTAAAATCGGCTTAGATTAAATTTATAACTCACTAGAGTTGAATGTTTGATGAATAGTGATTTGTAGTTAAGGACTTGGATTACTTGACAAAACCAGGGGTTACGACTTACTCGAAAGGTGCCTTTCGATGAGATCGACATCGGTAAAATGCAGTTAAATCCAAATAAAAGCCTTTGAAACAATTATAGAATCAAGAATATTGAAATCCTCCCTTTATTAATTCAGCGAAGCCTTTACAGATCAGTTTACCCCATTAGATTTACAAATTAGGGTTTATAACTTTGAATAATTAATAAAATACAAGTATGGAATGAGCGAATCAAGATCCCCTAGAATAGAACCCTTGGGTCTTATTTACAGATGCAGGTTGGCACCTTTTGACCCAGTGCTTTCGACTTGGTTAAGAAGTAACTTCAGATACCTTTCGACTCATTCGACGCTTGTGCACCCCTCTGCAATGCTTTTGAATGGGTTCGAGTGCCTCCGTTTTCGTCGAAAGGGGTGGTTGCGCCTTTTCTTCTTTATGTTGCTTTGTTGTCATAAGGAATAAAGGTAGGAGCTTTTGACTCTGTCGACAAAGGTATTGAAATGCTTATGGTTTCGATTAGTACCTTCCAAACTTATTCTTGTGAACTGATGCGGAACCTTCCTTCGATGTTAATGGCTTCGACCAGTTCGAAAGGCTTGCTTTTGCTTTCAAAAGGGTTGTTCCAACCAAGGCATTTCTGAGTGGTTTGAGTGAAGTCGAAATCTTTGGTTTCGAAAGGTTTGGCGTGCATATGAAGGGTTGTCATTCCTTGTCTTTGAAAGGTGTTACTTTCACTCAATCGAAAGGTATTCATGTATGCGGAAGCATCTGCTTCGAAAGGGGATCTCTTGAAACGGAAAGGTGCTTTTGACCATTTAGACCCCTTCGAAAGGTCTTGCTAGAGCTTCTTTCACTTGTTCATCTTTATCTTTTATTCAATAGGGTTCCGACAAGGTCGAAAGGATATTGGTAGTAACAGGCATTATCTACGATGGAACTTACCTTGAATGGGTATCTTACCCAGTTTTCGTAAATAAGTCCAATTGGAAATGGCGAAAATGCATGGGCTAATCGGATATAAACAAAGCTTGCCCGAAAGACAGTTTTCCTCTGTGCAAAATTTATCCGCTTATGGAAGGAACATCTAGACATTGAACTGCTACCATTTATGGATGTATACTCGAGGTACAACCAGATCATGATGCATGAACCGGATCAAGAAAATACCAGTTTCATTACAGATATAGGATTATATTGCCACAAAGCAATGCCATTTGGCTTAAGGAATGCTGGGGCAAGTTACCAGTGGCTACTGAACACCATGTTTAAACGTCAGATTGGAAAGACAGTAAAATTTTATGTAGACGGTATGTTGGTTAAATCATGCATAGCTGCAAATCACTCGAACAACCTCGTTGAAATGTTTAAAGTACTCCAAAAATATGGAATGAAGCTCAATCCACTTAAATGTCATTTCGGGGTGGCCTCAGGAATGTTCTTGGGATTCATCACAAGCGCCAAAGGCATCGAAGCAAATCCTAAGCCAATAACCGCTTGCGGGAAGTCGAGGCCCCGAGAAATAGGAAAGAGTTACAAAGACCGAATGGAAATGTTGCAGCATTGAGCCGTTTTATCTCAAAAGCTATCGACAAGTGTATACCCTTCTTTGACACACTAAAGAAGGGAAAGAAAAACTTTGAATGGAATCAAGCTTGTCAAACTACGTTCGAAGATCTACTGTGGCATATGGAAACCATGCCAATCCGTGCAAGCTGGTAGACGGAGAAAATTTGTACATCTACTTAGCAGTCTCGCCACATGCATTGAGTGCCGCACTTATATGAGAAGAAGCTAACATCCAGCGACCCTTATATTACATCATTAAACGGTTCACTGGAGCAGAAAAGAACTATCCAAAATTGGAAAAACTGGCATATGGTCTCTTGATCGCATCCAGAAAGTTACAACCATACTTCCAGGCACACCCTACTAGAGTGCCGACAGATCAACCCTTGAAGCAAGTGTTATACTGCTCAGAGACCTCTAGAGGCTTATCAAATTGAACATCGAACTAAGTTAGTACGAAATCACATACCAACCTCAAAAACTGATCAACGGGCAGGCGCTAGCAGATTTCATTGCCAAATTTACAATACAAGATAACGAGGAAGGAATGACTCCAAAAGTGGAGAAACGTTGGAAGCTGTTCGTCGATGGTGTGTCTAATAACGTTTGTTCGAGAGCAGGGGTAGTGCTTGAGACTCCCAAAGGACGATCCATTTTCTATGCCTTACACTTGGAACTCCCTGCAACAAATAATGAGGCGGAATTGAAGCATTGAAAGCTAGGCTAAAGATTATGAGGGAACTCAAGATAAAATTTGCATACATCTCTTAGATAGTCATTTATCAGGTGAAAGGAGAATACCAGGATTAGGGAAAGAACCTTGCCCCATATCTATCTAAAGTGCAGAAACTATTGAACGACATCGAGCATTACACCATAACTCATATCTCGAGGTAACAGAACATGAAGGCAGATTATCTGGCCAAGCTGGCCAATTCTGGAGAAGCTCAGTCATTGGGGCTGGTCCTAGTTGAAACATTGACCACTCTGAGCATAAGATAAATGGATATCGACTGAATTTTTGAGACAACCAAGGAATCAGAGACATGGATGATGCCTATTAAAAACTACATGCTCATAGGAGCTCTCCTCACAGACAGGAACCAGTGGAAAAGGCTTCTTCGAAAGGCACCGCGATTTGTAGTACAGGGTGGGATACTATATCGAAGGGGGTTCTCTACCCCTTGCTCAGATGTATGACCAAAGTCGAAGCTTGAAGGATCCTAAAATAAATTCATGATGGCGACTGTGAAGATCATACTGGGGGGCAAACCCTCGCAAAGGAAGTTCTTCGATATGGGTATTTTTAGCCAACTGTAAACCGTGACGCAGCGGACTATGCCAGAGGGTGCTCTCAATGCCAAAGATTCAGCAATATCAAAAAAAATCCCTTAACGGAACTAACATAGATGGTCAGCTCCTTACCATTCGTAATCTAGGGAATCAATTTGATTGGCGCATTACCAATGGCTAAAGGGGGAGCCAGATATGTTATCGTTGTTGTTGGCAATTTCATCAAATGGGCCGATGTGGAGCCATTAGCCACTATTACCAAAAATAAAGTCATTAACTTTGTCACTAATAATATTATTTGCAGGTTTGGGGTGCCACAGAAAATCATCATGGATAATGGGACTCAATTCGAAAGCGCTAAGTTCAGAAACATTTACAAACACTTCCGAATCGAGAAAAGCTTTTCCGCTGTCATACATCCGTAGGAAAATGCACAACTGGGGGCGGTAAATAAGATCATCAATTCCACCATAAAAAATGGCTAACTAAAGCAAAAGAAAATTGGATCGATGAACTTCCATTCGCGCTATGGGTCTATAGGACAATGCACAAATCTATAACTGGGAACTCTCCATTTGCCCTAGCATATGGATCGAAAGAAATGACCCCAGTTGAGCTAGAAGTCCCTTTTCATTGGAGACGAAACTTTGAGTAAAGACAGAACAAATAGCTCCTACTCAAGTCGCTCGATATGGTCGATTAGAAGAGGGAAGAAGCCGAATTACGGATCGTCGCTCACCAAAAAAGGGTCACATGGTACTTCAACTTCAAAGTTCATTATCGCATCTTCGAAGTGGGATACCTTTTCCTTAAGAGGGTCTACCCTATACCAGGTGCACTCGGACTAAACTGGGAAGGACCCTATGTGATCAATCAGAAGCTAGGGGATGGCATATTCAAGCTAACAATCGCTGACAGAATCAAAATTCTCTAGGCATGGAACAACGAATCGCTTCATCATTACTTTATCTAAGATTATCTTATATTTCCTATTTCCATCAAATAAGCCATCCCGGAATACCAAAAGCATAGTAAATAGGCAAAACTTACCCATCTTTCACTAATAAAATTGCTTTGCTTTCTGAATCAATAAAACCGTGTTCACAAAAGTACCTGCCTAGTCAAGGGGTCAAATCGACTCAAAATAATCCAATCGCTACTTATGATAGTGGCACCACTCTCAAGTATGCCTCACTTACCCATCAGGTTGATATAAGCAAATCGACTCAAACCGTTGGATCGGCGGAACCCGATCCCCATTTCTAAGATCCGGTGCTGCTCGCCATTTCGTAAGCCGTGCACCGCTTCTTAGATTACAGAATCACATCCAAGAAAGCATAACTATCGAAATCGTGCACCCCCATAAGCCGCGAATTACGTTTTGAGTCATGGATTCATGGTTTCAAAATAAGAACTCCTCACATTGCCGGAAGATTGGTAACATCGAGAAATTTTAAATCGTTCTGTATCGAAGGGTCATATGTTCCCAAAAGCCACGCATCATATAAGCCATGAAAGCTCCCAAAAGCAGCGCATCTCATAAGCCATGCATACTCTCAAAAGCCATGCATTTCACAAGCCACACACATTCTTAAGTACCGGAATTGTCCTAGCAATGCCGAGAAACTCGTCTATTGTAGGACTAACAAGAATCAATCCACTTCCACAATCAAGAGTAATGGGTATGAATCTAGCAATGTCAAACGATTATGAATCGGTACAGAATTCCAATTATTGATCGTCAATACCTATGGAATCAAGGCGTTCAAATCGCAGGTTCCCGAAGATAGGAACCGTAAAACAGGTCCAATTAGATGCATTCGAAAAATCACTTGGATCAACCGGTCATTTGTCAAGTGTTTGAAGTAAACAGCCTCGTGAAATACTCAAAAACAAAAAATTAGTACTTCACAGTTCTGTTACTCTAAACAAAGAATTTTGGCAGTAATTACAGGACTAGATAAAATAGCAGTAAATAAAATTTCCGTAAGTGCATGAAACATAGAAAAGTAGATAGATAAAGATACAATCAGAATGTTAATGTTGTATTACTTATAGCATTTTCTATACAAAGTCAAAATGTGGAGACCGTACCCACACACAATATCTTCCAATAAAAAAGAAAATACAAATGCTATAACAATCGAAGCAATGAAGTTCAAACTCTGCACTTGTACAAAAAAACCTATCAAACAAAACAGTATGTCCCGAAATCTGGCTCTATTGTTACTTGAGCCCGTCAATGCTCCTTTCCACCGCTCCCCTTCCCACCTTTAGTCGGAAGTTTCTTCTTTCTCTTAGAATCCCTACCAGGAGTAGTGTTTCTGCTTGAAATATCAACTATCTCCTCTATGCCAGCATCTCCTCCCTGCTCTCTTCGACCTTCTCGAAAGACTCCCCCTTGGTCCCGTGATTTTGGGACTTGAGGGAGCTCCTTGAAGATTTTCCTCGATCTTTTCCATCTTAATGGCCACATCTGTTGTTCTGATATATGTAGCTGGCTAGTTTGGTGTTCCTGCTCTCGAGCTTTAGTTACTGTGAAATCGCCCAATAAAGATATGGACGGGTCGCCTAGACCACACAATGCAACAATCTTCTTGGATTCCGGCCCTGGTTGTGAGCTACACACAAGTGTAGCAATCGAAGCAGCTATGGAAACAAGCATCATGGCGGTTGAAATAGTAGGAAGCCTAGGGATCAAAGAAATTGGCAGGTCGGTAAGCAAAGAAGATGGACCTAGAATATCAAAAATGAAAGCATTCATTTCATCCTGTTCATGCGGTGTGAGCTGAAAATTCTCAAACTTGGCGAAAACAAGAAGGTTACCTGCATCAGAAGAATGGCCAAGAATTTAAATTCATACTCCATACCTTCTCCTTCTTTGGGCTGCACGATCTTCGAAGAAGTTCCAGGACCACCTGAAGCTCCAAAGACAGCTACCGGAGGGGTAGACAACAAGGCAGCATAGGCCGAACTCGCTAACTAATTGCGAGGCAGATTTGATGATTTGCCTGGCCCGAAAATAAAGGCTTTTTCAATGTTTTGGCAGTTTCAGTAATAGCAGCATCGGTAGCCTCATGTTCCCTGTCAATTCGAATGATCTCTCAACTCTCTATCAGAGCTTTCTTCGATTCTGTATTGAGATAAGCATCCTTCAACTTTTGGTCAGTGTATACAACCATATTTTCTCAAAAATGGGCTAGAATTTCTTCTCAAACCACGGCAAGAGTATATGGGAATTTAGGACCCAAATAGCTGAGCTCCCCTGATGCAGCAAGGAGTTAACATAGAAATTTAAGATGGTATCATCCATCTTCTTTTCAAAAGTATCCTGCAACTCCAAGTAGTCCACTATCACGACGACCTTCTCAACTTCAACACGGTTCTTCTCAACATTAAGCTGCATGATTCTCATCTAAAGTGAAGCAATCATTTGAGTCTGATCAGAAACGGCCTTGTCATGGGATTCCATAACTCCTGCGTAATCAGCAATTGTCCTTTTGTATGTTTCGACAACTTCTGATGATCAGTGATAGTTTTCTTTTGAGATTCAATGGTCAGGTCACGGGCTTCAAGCTCCTCTTTCAGCTTAACTTCATCCACGTATGCCTTCTTGATTTCATCTTGAAATACGATCTCTATGTTTGCGTGGGTCTCTTTCAGTTCCTTCAACAAGCTAGTACTATTCTTGCTCTCTCGGAGTGCAGCGTCCCTCTCTTGTGTTAATCGCTCGATTCTTGTGTCACATTCCGTTAACACCCTCTCATAATCATTCTTTTTCAATTCAATAGAAAGGATCTCTTGATAATTGTTGCAGCTCGTGTCTGACAGTTGCTTGCATAAATTTTCTATCCCTTAGCTTGATCCAAATAACTTTGAATCGCTTGAAGATGGGGCATATAGGAATCTTTACAGATTGGGCGTAGGTCACGGTCAAATTTAACTCCCTTTACAAACCACATAGGAAGCACAGCTTCAAGGCTTAGGGGACTGGACAGAAGAACATAAGCTGGCCTCCTATGAGGACGTGAAGAACCAGAAATGAGAACCACGTGAGTCGATGGAGCTTGAGATAAAGATGAAACTTCAACGGTGGAAGCCGGAACTTCAATTCCGACCGAGATGGGTGCCGAGGCAAAAGCTTGATGCTCAGAGGGATGAGAACCACGGTCTACCTTCGGCTTCTTAGGCGGCTCTTCTTGGTCATCGGGAGTTTTTCTCTTCTCATAACCACTCTTGTAAAGCCTACCCTGTTCTCTGTCATCCCAACGATGTGCTTCAGCTTCTAAGTCTTTCCACCATCTCCACTCTTCATCGGTTTCACAGGGCTGGTGGTGGCTTGAAGACCATCTTGACCAACGTTGCGAGTCGGTGAATAGTTCAAGATCCTCGTAAAAGTCCATGGCGTCTCATAGTACCTGATATAAAGAATGAATAAATAGCTTTAGCATAAAATGGACCTAAATAATGCGTGAGTAAGTGAATGTGACCCTAGTGAAATGTGAAGCATATCATGGGCAGCCTTAAATGGCATTTCAAATCGGACTGGGAAGCCAGCGCGGTAGAAATTGGGCCGACTCTAGACACAATATGACTAGAACGAGGAGATGATCACTCGAATTCAAAATCCTCACCCATGAGTTTATCAATATCTAATAAACATTTCTTAAATCCCCAAAGTCAATACCGGTTTCCTTAAGTGGGGAATCCTGAAGTCGCTCGACGGTTGGGAGAGAATCTTTATCACGAATCTCTTAGAGAGGTGAATCGAGGAGAACGAGACTCAATCTCGAAGTTTCATCACACGATTTGAAGTTTCCATCACCGGAATTTGCACTAAATTCATCATCACTAGAGGAGGAATCATAACTACTTCTACCTTAAACTTCACCCTCCTTATTTTCCGTTTTCGCCGCAACCTTGCCCCCATGCTCCTTTAATTCTTCTTCCCGCTCCTTCGAAATTGAGGGCACTCTTGCGGGACAGTTGGCTTCAGTCGTAACACCCCTACCTTCATGAATTTCTTCGATCGACCCACCAGATGGATCTTCTCCTTCTAGGAGATCACCCTCTTTGGAGCTGCATGAAGAAGAAGTGGAATGTCCAAATTCAAGAATGGGAAGGAGACAGAACTTCAGCGGCCAGATCTCCTAGGATGCAAGCCTTCAGGGTATGGAAAATCGGATCAATTGATTGATTTTTGTTCAGTCTTGGAATAACTGCAAGAAGTATTCAACCTATCAAAAATTCCATAGCGACACATTAAATCTCATTAAGTAAAAGAGAGAACTTACCCCACGTCGTCCAAAGATGATTAAATCCCTCAGGGCACGTAACAAAGAAACACTAGGTCTCGAATTGAGACAGGTTACTTTGAAAACGTCGCACAATCTTGCGATTTCTTTGGGCCTCGATGACGATAAGGAATGGACATTCGTCTCTCTTCTTGAACGAGCGAAATTATCTCAACTCATTGAAACTCGAAACATGATTAAATGTCCACATAAACAAAACGTGAAGGCAGGTCAAGATCGCATACCCGTTAGGATGAATTTGAAATGGAGCAATTCCCAAGTTCAGAAGAGTTTCCTTTAATAAGTGACTGAAGGTGGGCACTGATCCATTTTAAGCACATATACTGGTGGCAACCCGAAGGTGACATATATGCAAACCCATTCATCAACGAAAAGCACACGTCATCGTCCAGAATGCCATGTTGTAAGAAATCTTATGTAGAACTTTAGCAGAGACTACAAAGGAAGCTCTCTTCGGGGGATTAAGTAGAACTCTAAAATTTGGAGGAGTCCTGGTCAACAGCCAGACTAACCAGAACAAGTTGACAGTATTTAGCTCACGGTACTGAAGAGGTAGGCGCTACTGAAACTATTTGTGAAGGCGCAACTGATGACGACTCGTCTTCTGGCAATGTCGGACTTCCTCCACCGGACTTACGACGAGATGACATGTGCTTTATTCTATACAATAGAACTTTCATCTAACGCGGTCAGGTAATTCTAACTTTAACTAAAAGTCCCCCTACGACAGTTGAACTCCCAAAATGTATCAATTTATGCTAACACATTGAGTGTTGACTGGGGCAAATGTAGTGTGTTATCTATGTGGATGGGCTTGGTGTCCTGAACACTACACACGCTCTATCCTGTGTAGATAGTTCACTCCTAGTGAAGAAAGAAAAGAGCTTTTCATATCATTTATTGAAGTTATTTCTCCTACACTTACCAATTATCGATCAACGATCGATGATGGATCCACTATCCGAAATGACGCGGGAAGCTCCTCCCATTTAAGGTACACCAAGTGTGCAATAGTGAGACTAATCCGAAGTGAGCCACTAAAGATTGATGGGTCTGAATCAAGTAGAGTATTCTTAGCATAAATCGGTTTTAGCTCTCCGGAAGGTGATAATAACATAAGTTGCACATGAGATGCTACCCTAAACTATTATCACCTCCCATAAAAACCAAAACCGATCTGCAAGATTCCATGCCGGATTAACAATGTAATTCAATGAAAGTTAATTCTGATTCTATGAAAAAAGATAGCAAAACATGTCAAGCACGAGGGTAAAAATCGGATTTCGTTCTGTGAAGAACTCAAGACCCGATTTACTATCTTCTTCCACAAAATCGCAATCAACTCGAATTCTCTGTAACGATCACCATCAATACAACCTCGTCATCGAATTGCTAAACAAACACCAAAATCCGCATTACCCACCTCTAGTCAAGATTCAAAAGGAGAGCACGAATGAACTTGGGATGTGGTGACCTAAAGCAAATAAGATCGATGGTGATCTAACGGTGGAAGGTCAGCGGTGATCCAAAAAGATGAAGTAACTAGGACACGAGGCTAGGTCAAGGCGATGGAAAAGTCGAGAATGGTCGATGGCGAGGAGCTACGGCGGCGAACATCAGCAACGACGATGGAAAAGGTGGATTTAGGGTTTGAATTCTCTGGGTTATGTCACGAGGCAGAAGGACCGAGTGGCGAATGAAGATACGAATTGGAAGCAGGTCGGCTCGAATGATCTAAAGAAGACATTACAAAAGAAAATTTGTTAAGTCTTTGTATCGCTAGCGATCCATGGACTATGGATCGCTAAGGATCCATATAATTGCAACCAAACTTTTCCAAACTCACCAAGCATGATCTATGTATCTTTTGCAAGCATATTGAAAGTTGTGGGATTTAAATTGATTTATTATGACGAGTAACGGTGATTCGTGTGCAAACTCAACAAATGGTTGAATAACCAAAGTCAAATTCACATGATGGCCCTCATACGATCATTAACTCAAAAGCAATAACTTTCAGAGCACGCCTTGTTTCCAATGAAAACATATTATAGGAGGCAAGTATTATCCGAGTTTCTTACCTAACGGAATTCAAAGGGAGTCAGAACAACTCAAGAATCAACCCAAAGGACTAGAAGAAGGAGCTAAAAAAGTCTCAAGAAAAGGAAAACAAAAATTGGCTAAGATGAGGCATCAGTAGTGGTCCAGCACCTATGGATCGCTAGCGATCCATATGGGTTGCTCATGAATCCTCCTATTCTCTTGCACCATGATTTAGTAAGTTTTATAGGGATGTCTGCTAAGTTTGATGATATTCCAAGCGAGCTAGTTTGAGAAGTGGGCATTCATCTGATTTCGATAATAGTTCAATGCAATCAGTGCATGAATTATCATCAAAACAAAGCATCTAGTCATGAATCTACATGGAGAGCATCTACACAGGGCAAGGAACATGATCCAATTAAAATGAGCCATAAACATTCTTACCCCATGGATCATTTGTGATCCATCACTTTAGCTTGGTTCGTTACCAAATTTCTCGAGCGCCTTCGTACCGTCAAATGCAAGCTTCTGGCAAGGCGGCCTAACCGAATAGCTCTCCAATCCTTATAAATGTTGAACCATATGAAACATAAAGAGGATCTTCTGGACTAACTGTAGGAACTCTGTAGAGATTTTTCTTCGACGTTATTCTTCACTCTTCATCTCCCACACAACATTCATCTTGGAGTTCGCTTTGATTCTCGATCTCTTGTATTTCTAACTTGATCTAACTTAGGATATTCGATGATATTGTAATCCAATTCAACTTGTAACAGTAGTTAGTTAACAAGAAAAGTTATAAAATGGACGTATGCTTCGTGAACAGCCGAACAACTGTAAATTCTCTTGTCTTTTTACTTTAATTGCAAGCTATTATTCCTTGTCTCTAATTTATTTGCCTTGATAAACAAGGCGGCTGCTTTCATGCTCAAGCCAAGGTGTTAATCCATTTTTTGGGTTAATAAGCTCATACCAGACAGCTTTATTAATAAAAGCGATGTTTCTTCTGTAATGCATACACGAATCTAATAAAGCCACAGTAAAGATTTTGCATGTTTGCAACCTTGATCAATTAAACCCAAGTTCTAGTGATCACCTGCAGATCACATAGCACGAGCATACAAAAAAGAAATTAAAGTACTAGTAGCGGACAATTAGATAACTATTCATAGACTCCTTCCCAATAGATCAACCATTTGAATTCATTTAAAACTATAATATACCATCATGGTTCTATGCTCACTTCTCGTCTGTTAACTTGTAGGAGCTCTCTGCGAGCTACTTCATAAAAGATGAGTATTCAATAAGTAACAAGAAAAAATAGAATATGTTAAATTAAAGCTTTGATGTAATTTTAAAAGCAAAATCTAATACGATTTTAGAATATTTGTTGTTGGAATCTTAAGTGAGTTAATTTAAAAAAATTAATGGTAATAAAATTCATAATAATTACATTGTACAACAAATATATTTATGATATATTATTATTAAGCCGTCCCAAAAGTTAATGGTAAGAAAATTTGTGATGAATGATGTTGTATAACCATAATATATTTATCAGTTATCATTATTGAGTCATTGCAAAAGTCAGTGGTAATAAAATTCGTAACGTATGACATTAATTTCAGATCCGTTAACAATCTCTAATTTCAGTAATGCATAAAATTTCCATTCTGTCTATTTAGATGATAGATAGGTAGAAGGAAAAAAGAGAAGGCAACAGACAATTTTATTTTTTTTCTTCTCCTTCCTATATCATTTCTCTTTCTAAATAATTCTTCCAAGTAATTAAACTAGAAAGTGCTAAATTCAGAATGATTTACAATTGTGCAAACTTTAAATCTACCAAATTTTAGAGGCTATTTAATTTTGAGGATGAAGTAGTTAATAGCTAGCCTTGCATCTTAGGGATAAGCCTCGAATTGTCCCAAAAAAGCGATGAAGTACACAACTCGGCAATTTCCATTAGTCAGATCCAACAATTTAAGATATTTTCACCTACTGCAAATGGCAATGACCGATGATTTCATTGGAATAGTATAGCCAAATGTGACGACCGCCCATGACTCCCGCACCAAAACAATGGAATAGTGCGCTGAAAGGCGTGCCAGGTAGCCATGGACGATAGTCAGGGTAAAATAAAACAGCAAACTCTATCGTACAACTCACAGCGCATGGATAAAATACAATAGAGAAATATATAGTGAAGCTCCATAACAGAAAAATCATCATATAAGCATCGTAGTAGTTTTATACAAACATGAATCATCCATACATCAAAGCCTCACTACAAACACTCAATCAGATATAACAGCAGAATACCCAGTACATATAGTAAGAAAACTAGTATGCAAAGCCTCGTGCTCGTCTTCGTCATCATCAGCGTAGATCTCTAAGAACAGCACCTGTCACCTGCTACCTAGTCTGCCCATCCCAACATGGATGAACAGCCCAAGGTAATAAGAGGAGACATAAAACCTTGAGTCAGACAAAGTCTTAGTGAGCAGTAAATAAACTATCAAACATACCAAAAGAGCATAAAGGATAAAAGGAATAGGAACCAAACCATCCCACTCCACCTCTTTCTACAGTGATAGCCCCCAGATACACACCAAAGAGAAGTAAGCATAACATATCAGATAATTAAGGTAAAGAAATAATCACTCGAGTCAAGGGCGATGTTTTCCAAATACAAACCCCCAAGGCCTAAACCAAGATCAGATAAGCACCTAGAAAATACCGCTCTTGAGACCGAATGATGATACAACCAAACGTCCAAACATCCATGACTCTGGCTATCACTGTTATCCTTGCTTCGATTTTACCGTTGATTGAATGACCATCCGTCAAGGGCTAATGGTAACCCCGGTTCCAGACATAACTCCGCACACTGCCTTGTGCCTAGGACTTATCTACTTTGCCCAGAGTACTCGACTACCTACCTGTAGTCTTTTGGTTGTCCCGACTACCTACCTGTAGTCGTTATGGGCACCCCATGTACTCTTGCTTTTGAGCATGCTAGAACCTTCAACAACGATGAGATCCAAGCCTCCTAGTCATCCTCCTTAACGACTATCCTCATACTAGCTCAAGCTACCTCTCGAGCAATCCATTATCAACCAACTCGAACCATCCCTCGAGTTATCAACATGCTTGGAATGATCCCTGCCTGGATTACGTCAAGTCTACATCACATCATACTTCGCTTTATTACACCATAGCAAAGTCTCAACTCAACAACATGGTTTGCCTCATCGCATCATGGCAAAGTTCCATCTCAACATCATTCAATCCATACATATGAGCTTCAACATTCGCCTCATATGCCTTAGCAGCTTTCACCATCCAAAAGCCTCTTCTATAGCTTTTTGAATCATCTTTGACCATACTTGTCCAAACCTATCAACTAGATAGCTCATTCACAACAATCAATCAAGGCAAACATTAATCCAAACAAATAAGTATTCAATCAAGATCTAATTAGGCATTTATAACTAAAATGGCAATTTCGTAAATAAATGAGCACAGAACTAACATACATGAATCATGGGTTTTTAGCATAGATCTAGCAAATATAAAACATGGGTTTTGTTTCTATAACTTAATAAATGAACTTGCATAGGTAAACATCTTCACAAACAATGGATCTACACTTGGATCTAAGAAAAATGCACAAAATCACTATCTACAACACTCCAACAAACCACCAATCCAATATACTCCTTTGGGTCCGCGTGAGAGATAACTACCACTCACCAAATCACTCAAACACCTCAAAAACTAATCACTACAGATCTGGACAGCGAAGGTCAAGGCTTGATCCGGCAATATTTCGCTTCAAACGATGAAATCTAGCTTCGTTGGATGAAGATCTTCAACTTTGTCTCTTGGATCTTCAATCTCGATCTTCGATCTTGGATGGATGTTAGAATTAGATTGGAATGGAGAAAAGAAGATGAAGAAATGTTGTAGTCGAGTTCCCAAAATGGTAGCACTTCGTCGCTTCAAAAACCGGTGCCAAAAAGTGAGCCAAAGCCCTCTATTTATAGGCTGAAATCACCCTTAAGTCGGCCGCCCCTTAGGTCATCCCCGACCTATCACTTGCCAACCTAACACTCTCGCCGACTTATCCCCATGGCCGACCTAACTACAAAGCCGACCCTACGACTCAACATCCTACCGACTCAACGACCCAACACACACACACGGACCTATCGGCTTAACGAGATGCCGACCTAAAGCACATACCGACCTAACACTATGGTCTGCCCTAACACCTAGCCGACTTACGACTTAATACAAGTGCCGACCCAACGACTCAACACACACTGCCGACTTAACACTTATGCAACCTAACTAGACACGGAATAGCCGACCTAACTTCATAATGTCGCTCCACCGACCTATCTCCTCTCATTAAGTCGGCAACTCTCGGCTAACTACTAGGTCGCTCCAAAGTCTTAACTCGCCCACTGCCTAAGTCGGTAGCCTCCTTGGGTCGGTCCATTACTTAAGTCGGCCAATAACTATAGGTCGGTCACCATCTTAACTCGGTCAACGTACTAAAGTTGTAACTCGTGTACTACCTAACTCGGCTAAGCCTATGAGTCGGTCACAACTCAACGCTTAAACACACGAGTTACTCTCCATACGACTCAGGCTAGAGATAACTCAAACAACACTAACGACTTGTAAATTCTACGATTTATCGACACGTAAAATACGGGTCGTTACATTCTCTCCCCCTTAGGAATTTCGCCCCCGAAATTCCAAGCAATCAACAGCAATCAAAATTATTCCACATGCCTATCATCCATAGCAACCAACGAATCATGCAACCAATTCTAGCCTAGAGTGCAGGATTCTAAGACTTAGAACAAGCTACAAATTCATGAGATGTCACGACACTTTAGGGCCATACCTCGAAGAGTCCGGGATGAGCTGCCTTCATCCTCTCTTCCTCCTCCCACGTACAGTCGTTAACATCATCACTCCATTGTGCCTTGAGCAACGTAATCGTCTTCCTCCTAAGCTGTTTCGTATCGGTTTCAACAATACGAAGCGGCTTACGAAGTCTCGAAACAACTGGATCAACCTCCAAGTCTTCACAGCTATCAGCAGAAACCACCGTAGTTGGGTCATGCACATACTTCCGTAGATAAGATACATGAAAAACATTGTGCACACCCGCCATCTTTTCTGGTAACTCCAATCTATAAGCGAGCTCTCCAATCCGCTCGATAATCGGGAATGGTCCAACAAATCTCGGAGTCAATTTCCCTTTCTTCCCGAATCTAATAACACTCTTCAAAGGAGAAATCTTCACAAAAACCATATCACCTACGTCGAATTCCAAATCCTTTCGACGATTATCGGCATAACTCTTTTGACGATCTTGGGCTGCCTTCATTCGTTGCCGAATGATCTCTATACAATCCGAAGTCTGTCGAATCATCTCTGGCCCAAGTATCAACTTTTCTCCAGTTTCCAACCAACATGTCGGAGAGTTACACGGTCTTCCATATAATGCCTCATATGGTGCCATACCAATACTCGACTGATAACTGTTATTATAAGCAAATTCCACCAAATGAAGATGATCTTCCCATGATCCTCCGAAGTCCAAAACACAAGCTCTGAGAAGATCTTCCAAAACTCGGTTGACTCTTTCAGTCTGACCATCTGTTTGAGGGTGATAAGCTGTACTCAAACACAACTCGGTTCCCAAAACTTCCTGGAAGCTCTTCCAAAATCCACTAGTGAACAATGGGTCTCGATCTCTCACTATACTCTTCGGAACACCATGGAATCGAACTATCCACTTAACATAAAGCTCAGCCATCTTCGATGCAGTCCTAGTCGATCGAACAGGAATGAATCTTGCACTCTTAGTCAAACGATCTACTATGACCCAAATTCCTTCATTTCCTGCTCTTGTCCTAGGTAGACCGTCGATAAAGTCCATCGACACTTGCTCCCACTTCCATGTAGGAACCTCTAATGGCTGAAGTAATCCACTGGGCTTCTTCTGCTCAGCTTTCACCAACTGACAGTTCATACACTTGGAAATAAAATTTCCAACATCCTTCTTCATACCTTCCCAGTAATAGGCTCTCTTCATATCCCGATACATTTTATTTCCACCTGGATGAATTGTCAACTTCGAGTGATGGCTTTCCCTCAGAACTTCATCTCTTAATTCATCTACATCGGGAACAACTAGCCGTCCTTGCTTTCGAAGCCAACCCTCTCGATCGACCTCGAATCCCTTATCCTTTTCTGGGTCCAATCCGGATTCCAAATCTCGGATAATCTTGACAAGCTTATCGTCTCGCTTTTGGCTCTCACCAATCCTTTCCACAAGAGTAGGTCTTATCGATAAATTTGCCAACATCTCAGGTTCCAATTCACATCTAGGCCTGAAGTCAAATTCAGCCAAATACTCGAGACTCTTCCATTCTGAAAACATAGCTCCCAATCCTGCATGTCTTCGACTTAACGCGTCAGCCACTGCGTTACCTTTTCCCGGAGTATAGACTATACCAAAATCATAAGATGCTAAGAACTCTAGCCATCTTTGCTGTCGAAGATTCAAATCCTTTTGGGAGAACAGATACTTCAACGACTTATGATCTGTAAACAACTCAAATCTAACTCCCAATAGATAGTGTCTCCATATCTTCAAAGCAAACACAATCGCCGCTAACTCCAAATCATGAGTCGGATAATTCCTTTCATGCGGCTTCAGTTGTCGACTAGCATACGCAACAACTTTATCTTTCTGCATTAGCACTGCTCCAAGTCCAGTGCCACATGCATCGGCGTAAACCACCATCTCTTCATTCCCACTTGGAATAGTCAAAACAGGAGCACTTGTCAGTCGCTCTCTCAGGATTACGAAAGCTTGCTCACACTTGTCATCCCATCTGAACACTTGGTTCTTCTTCGTCAATCCTGTCAACGGTGCAGCTATCTTGGAAAAATCTTTGATAAACCGACGATAATATCCTGCTAATCCAAGAAAACTCCTCACATCAGATGCATTCTTAGGTCTAACCCAATCCTGGATTGCTGCCACCTTAGCGGGATCAACCGCTATTCCCTTTCCAGAGATAACATGGCCTAAGAACCTCACTTCACTCTTCCAGAAGTGACACTTCGAAAACTTAGCCTTCAGCTGATGTTTCCGCAAGATTTCCAAAACAATCCTTAAGTGTGTCTTGTGCTCTTCTTCAGTTCTGGAGTAAACCAAAATATCATCCACGAACACAAGCACGAACTTATTCAACTGATCTCTGAACACCCTATTCATAAGATCCACAAAATATGCTGGCGCGTTAGTCAATCCAAACGGCATTACCAGCCACTCATAAAAACCGGATGGTGTCCTGAAAGCAGTCTTTGGCACACTATCCTTTGCCACTCTCAACTGGTGAAATCCCATTGCCAAATCCATCTGAGAAAACACCTTAGCCTCGTGAAGCTGATCAAACAAGTCATCTATTCTCGGCAATGGATACTTGTTCTTCCTAGTCAACTTATTCAGCTCACGATAATCCACACACAACCTCAACGATCCATCCGCTTTGGTTGCGAACACAACTGGTGCACCCCATTCGGACACACTTCTCCGAATGAATCCTTTCTGCAAAAGGTCTTCAACCTGCACCCTCAACTCTAGCTGCTCCCTAGGCGCCATCCGCCTAAGAGGCATCACAACAGGTCTGGCTCCCTCAACTAGATCGATACGAAACTCGATCTCCCTATGCGGCGGCAACCCTTTGACTTCGTCAAAGACATCCTCGAATCCATTCACAATAGGCACTGATGACAGTCCATCCCGTGGAACAACCAGCGAATACATGAAGCTCATGAAGACGCCTTCCTCATGCTTACATCGTATCACAACCTTTCGCCCTTCCACATTCCCGACTGTCACCTCAAGCCTCTCACAATCAATCCTTGCCGCATACTTCTTGAGCCAGTCCATACCCAAAATAATTCCGAACCCCGCAAAGTTCAGAACAAAGCAATCACAATCAAACGAGCAATCAAGACTCGACACAACTAGACCACGGCATATCATACACAAACATGACGAACCCCCAACCGGATTAGTCACAACCAATGGCCTATCAACAATATCCGGTTTCAAACCTAACCGGCCTACCAAATCATTACAAACAAAAGAATGCGACGCTCCAGTATCAAACAACACTCTAACTGGAACACCACAGATAGAAAGAGTACCTTGAACCACCACACTCTTCCCCTTTTCTTCAGCAGTAGGAGCTTTTGAAGATGACGGCACAACTTCCAAAGCATAAGCTTGCACGATCTGCCTATCTTTCCTCGGCTCTGGGCAATCCTTCTTGATATGTCCCAGCTTATCACAGTTATAACATTTTCCCGGCACCTTGGGATTCTTACAATCTTTGTAAAGATGGCCCTTCTGTTGGCAGTTATAACAAGTCACTTCGCCTTTCGGCTTCTTCTGGCCATCCTTACCCTTCTGCTGCTGCTGCTGCTGCTTCCTCCTCTTATTGCCACTCTGGTGTGGTTTAGATCCTTCCCTGGTTACAGCAACAACAGAACTTTCCTTAGGAAATAAACTCTCATGCCTGAGGGCTTTCTCCACAAGCTTCTCAAATGGATCGTCCAGATGATCCACCAACTGCCTCCCAAGATAAGCATCCAAACCAGTCACAAACTTCTCATTCTTCTGATAAGGAGAATCAATATACGATCTAGCATACTTGGACAAAGCTTCAAACTCAGAAATATACTCAAGAACTGGTCTCCCACCTTGCTTGAGTTCTACAAACCTCTTAAACAAGACAGATTTCTGAGCTGTAGAGATAAACTTAGCTTCAAATCTGACTTGGAATTGCTCCCAAGTAATCTCTTCTTCTGGAGTATCGATGGTGATAGAATTCCACCAATCAGCAGCTCTTCCCTGAAGCTGTCTCGATGCAAGCTTCCTCTTAGTTGCATCCTCAATCCCTAAGTCACCAAAGATCCTTCGACATGCATCAATCCATCTCTGCACCTCAATAGTCGACTCTGTCCCCAAGAAAGCTTTTCCTCCAAGAGAAGTATAATCCTTGCAAAGCTTGGCAAAATCCACCGGTCTTGGAGCTTGGACTTGAACTCCCACATCTTCTGATGGCCCTGGAGCTGGTATCCTTCTCATGATCGAAGTCATCATCGCTTCGAACATAGTTCCATAATCAACCGCTCCTTCAGTAGCACGGCCTTCCCTTGCAGTTGGTCTCGCTCTTCGACTCATCCTTAATATCTGTAATAAGAATGATTAGAACACCTTAAGAAACAACTGCATAAGGAGTTCAAATCCTACTAGGCTACTATATTATATATAGTAATCATCCATCAAAATACAATTACGTCTCTCATACGTAGTTACGTCAGCGAGCGTTGGCTAAAATCGATTAACCAAAGCTCTGATACCAAATGTGACGACCGCCCATGACTCCCGCACCAAAACAATGGAATAGTGCGCTGAAAGGCGTGCCAGGTAGCCATGGACGATAGTCAGGGTAAAATAAAACAGCAAACTCTATCGTACAACTCACAGCGCATGGATAAAATACAATAGAGAAATATATAGTGAAGCTCCATAACAGAAAAATCATCATATAAGCATCGTAGTAGTTTTATACAAACATGAATCATCCATACATCAAAGCCTCACTACAAACACTCAATCAGATATAACAGCGGAATACCCAGTACATATAGTAAGAAAACTAGTATGCAAAGCCTCCTGCTCGTCTTCGTCATCATCAGCGTAGATCTCTAAGAACAGCACTTGTCACCTGCCACCTAGTCTGCCCATCCCAACATGGATGAACAGCCCAAGGTAATAAGAGGAGACATAAAACCTTGAGTCAGACAAAGTCTTAGTGAGCAGTAAATCAACTATCAAACATACCAAAAGAGCATAAAGGATAAAAGGAATAGGAACCAAACCATCCCACTCCACCTCTTTCTACAGTGATAGCCCCCAGATACACACCAAAGAGAAGTAAGCATAACATATCAGATAATTAAGGTAAAGCAATAATCACTCGAGTCAAGGGCGATGTTTTCCAAATACAAACCCCCAAGGCCTAAACCAAGATCAGATAAGCACCTAGAAAATACCGCTCTTGAGACCGAATGATGATACAACCAAACGTCCAAACATCCATGACTCTGGCTATCACTGTTATCCTTGCTTCGATTTTACCGTTGATTGAATGACCATCCGTCAAGGGCTAATGGTAACCCCGGTTCCAGACATAACTCCGCACACTGCCTTGTGCCTAGGACTTATCTACTTTGCCCAGAGTACTCGACTACCTACCTGTAGTCTTTTGGTTGTCCCGACTACCTACCTGTAGTCGTTATGGGCACCCCATGTACTCTTGCTTTTGAGCATGCTAGAACCTTCAACAACGATGAGATCCAAGCCTCCTAGTCATCCTCCTTAACGACTATCCTCATACTAGCTCAAGCTACCTCTCGAGCAATCCATTATCAACCAACTCGAACCATCCCTCGAGTTATCAACATGCTTGGAATGATCCCTGCCTGGATTACGTCAAGTCTACATCACATCATACTTCGCTTTATTACACCATAGCAAAGTCTCAACTCAACAACATGGTTTGCCTCATCGCATCATGGCAAAGTTCCATCTCAACATCATTCAATCCATACATATGAGCTTCAACATCCGCCTCATATGCCTTAGCAGCTTTCACCATCCAAAAGCCTCTTCTATAGCTTTTTGAATCATCTTTGACCATACTTGTCCAAACCTATCAACTAGATAGCTCATTCACAACAATCAATCAAGGCAAACATTAATCCAAACAAATAAGTATTCAATCAAGATCTAATTAGGCATTTATAACTAAAATGGCAATTTCGTAAATAAATGAGCACAGAACTAACATACATGAATCATGGGTTTTTAGCATAGATCTAGCAAATATAAAACATGGGTTTTGTTTCTATAACTTAATAAATGAACTTGCATAGGTAAACATCTTCACAAACAATGGATCTACACTTGGATCTAAGAAAAATGCACAAAATCACTATCTACAACACTCCAACAAACCACCAATCCAATATACTCCTTTGGGTCCGCGTGAGAGATAACTACCACTCACCAAATCACTCAAACACCTCAAAAACTAATCACTACAGATCTGGACAGCGAAGGTCAAGGCTTGATCCGGCAATATTTCGCTTCAAACGATGAAATCTAGCTTCGTTGGATGAAGATCTTCAACTTTGTCTCTTGGATCTTCAATCTCGATCTTCGATCTTGGATGGATGTTAGAATTAGATTGGAATGGAGAAAAGAAGATGAAGAAATGTTGTAGTCGAGTTCCCAAAATGGTAGCACTTCGTCGCTTCAAAAACCGGTGCCAAAAAGTGAGCCAAAGCCCTCTATTTATAGGCTGAAATCACCCTTAAGTCGGCCGCCCCTTAGGTCATCCCCGACCTATCACTTGCCAACCTAACACTCTCGCCGACTTATCCCCATGGCCGACCTAACTACAAAGCCGACCCTACGACTCAACATCCTACCGACTCAACGACCCAACACACACACACGGACCTATCGGCTTAACGAGATGCCGACCTAAAGCACATACCGACCTAACACTATGGTCTGCCCTAACACCTAGCCGACTTACGACTTAATACAAGTGCCGACCCAACGACTCAACACACACTGCCGACTTAACACTTATGCAACCTAACTAGACACGGAATAGCCGACCTAACTTCATAATGTCGCTCCACCGACCTATCTCCTCTCATTAAGTCGGCAACTCTCGGCTAACTACTAGGTCGCTCCAAAGTCTTAACTCGCCCACTGCCTAAGTCGGTAGCCTCCTTGGGTCGGTCCATTACTTAAGTCGGCCAATAACTATAGGTCGGTCACCATCTTAACTCGGTCAACGTACTAAAGTTGTAACTCGTGTACTACCTAACTCGGCTAAGCCTATGAGTCGGTCATAACTCAACGCTTAAACACACGAGTTACTCTCCATACGACTCAGGCTAGAGATAACTCAAACAACACTAACGACTTGTAAATTCTACGATTTATCGACACGTAAAATACGGGTCGTTACACCAAAGACCAATAGGCCCTTTTGATTCGAGGGGTTGCACTTCAAAAATGGAGGCAAAAGATGCATTTTTTTTTACAATGAAAAATATGGTCTACATTCTGACCATTGATAAACTGCCACTATCTAATCCATCCACCAAAGCAGAGAGCAAGGAGTAGCAATCCTGGATCAAGCATGACTACCTGTGCAAAAAATTCATTTTGAATGGCCTCTGCGATGACCTATATGAATACTACAACACAAAGGAAAAATCAGCTAAGAAGATCTAAGAGGCGCTGCAGAAGAAGTATGACACGAAGGAAGCTGGAGCAAAGAAATATTTAGTTAAACGCTACCTCAAATATCAGATGTTCGATGATAGGTCGGTAAAGATGCGGTCTCGTGATCTTTAGAAAATATTTCATGAGATCATCTCTGAAAGTATGACTATTGACAAATGGTTTCAAGCTGTAGTATTTATTGATAAATTGCCCCTAGTTGGAAAGAGTTCAAAAATAAGCTTAGACATAAGACTACAGAATTTTCACTTGAAACTTTGATTATTAATCTCGAAATTGAGGAGGAATACCAAAAACAGGATATGAAATAGGAAGCTTTTGTTGTTTCCAGCAACACTAAGAAGGCTACGATTCTGAAACCCAATCCCAAATGCTTTAAGAATCAAAATCGTAAGCCTAATCAGAAGTGCAACATGAATAAGAACTTTCAAAGGAACCATACTGCATCACAGTAACAACGACCCTTAAAGAATGATTTTGGTTAGTTTAGTTGTTATAACTGTAACAAACCAGGTCATATGGCACGAAAGTGTCGGAACAGGCCTCGTCTTCTCCTCGGGCGAACCTAACCGAAGAATAGTTGATAACAGCTATGATTACAAAGATCAACCTTATAGGAGGACCAGAAGGATGGTGGGTAGATACTACTGCTAAATGTCATGTGTGTTATGACCATGTTATGTTCAAAACATACACGGATGTTGAGGATAAGAATGTGTTGTTAGGAGCTTCACACACCACTACTGTTGTTGGGAACGGAATCGTTGAGCTAAAGTTTACCTTTGAAAAAACTGTCGTACTGAGGGATATGATTCACACTCCAATGATGAGAAAGAACTTAGGTTCGAGTTATCTTCTTAATAAGGCTGGCTTTGCTCAAACTATAGGGACTGATTTGTATACGATAAATGAATGGTATATTTGTGGGTAGAGTTTATCCTACTAAGGGCATATTTAAGTTAAATGTTGAAAGTAATAAAGTATCCCATTCTGTTTATATGTTGTGTTCATTTAATATGTGGCATGCTAGACTTTATCATGTTAACAAATGTATAATAAAGAATTTGAATTGCTTAGGATTAATTCCTAATATGTCTTTAAAAGATTTTGAAAATGTGATTTTTTTTTAATCGAGCCAAAATTACAAGACACCACATAAATCTGTAATTAGAGAATCTGAAACTTTAAAGTTAATTCATTATGATATATGTGAACTATATGGAACTTTGACAGGAAATGGACATCACTATTTGATCATATTTATTAATGACTGCTCTGATTTTACTTATGTGTACCTGATGAAAAATAAAAGTGATGCATTTGAAATGTTCAAATCCTTTATGAATGATATTGAAAATTGGTTTGATAAGAAAGTTGAAAGATTATGTGGTTTAGAGGCACTGAATATGAATCTGGTATGTTTATTGGATTTTATAATTCACATCGTACAATACATGAATGAACTTCACCTTACGCGCCTGAAATGAATGGTAAAGCTGAAAAAAATAGGACTATAAATTGAATTAGTTGTATCTATTTTACTTAATTCAGGCGTAGCATCACATTGGTGTAGGAAAATCTTGTTAATTATATGTTATGTTTTGAAGAGAAGTCCTAAATCTAAGAGCAAAGTTTCTCCCTATGAGATTTTGAAAAAAATGATAAACCAAATGTGTCATATTTTAGAACTCGTGATTATTTAGCATGTGTTCGTATACTTGGTCCTAAAAGAATTAAATTAGCAAGTAGAGCATATGTATATGTATTTATTGGCTATGCTATTAATAGCAAAGCATATAGATTTTATGATCTGAATGCACATACTATAATAGAATCCAGTGAAGTTGATTTTTCTGAACTGAACTTTCCTTTTAAATTAAGGAATAGCCGGGACACATCTAGTAATAATATTCCTATAATAATGAACAAAATGACTCTTTTGAAAATGAACTTAGAAGAAGTAAAAGAGCTAGAACTGCAAAAGGTTATGATTTGGATTTTTGTGCTTACACTTTAGAGGGGGATCCCTTAAACCTCCAAGAAGCATTATCTTCATAGGATGTCGATTTTTTGGTAAAAGGCTATAAATGATGAGATGGATTTTCTTGAATCCAATAAGACTTGGCACTTAGTTAATTTACCATCTGGTTGTAAGACCATAAGTTGTAAATGAGTACTTAAAAAGGAAATTAAAACCCGACGGAATAGTTGATAAATATAAAGCCCGTCTAGTAGCTAAAGGTTTTAAGCAAAGAGAAAATATAGAATTTTTTGATACCTTTTCACTTGTAACTAGAATTGCATTATTTAATTATTAATTTCACTTGCTTCTATCATGACTTGATAATACACCAAATGGATGTTAAAACTGCGTTTTTAAACCATGAATTAGAAGCGAAATTATATATGGACCAACTTGAAGGTTTTGTAATACATGGACAAGAACATAAAATTTGCAATATATAGTCCGAAACAAGCACCTAAACAATGGTATGAAAATTTGGACAATTTGATTATTCCACAAGGTTTCAAAGTTAATAAGAGTGACAAATGTATTAATTATAAATATGAGAATTACTTTGGCTCTATTATATATTTGTATGTATATGATCTACTTATTTTTTGTTTAAAGATTGATGATGTTAACACGATTAAATCTTCTTTTAAGTGCCAATTTTGATATAAAAGACCTAGGTGAAGCGAGTGTAATCTTTGATATTAAAATTATTAGGTCTAATAAAAGAATTTTTTACATCAATCTCATTATATTAAGAAGATGTTAAAGAAATACAATTACTTTGATTATAAACTTACTTGTGCATCGTATGATCCAAGCGTAATACTATTTAAGAAAATGGTGAACGAACAAAACAGTTTGACTATGCAAGCATCATTGGCAGCCTTCAGTATGCCATTGATTATACTTGACCTGATATAGCATATGTCGTGGGATTATTATGCCAGTTTACTAGTAGACCTAGTATAGAGCATTAGCATGCTATTAAAAGGGTTATGAGATACCTAAAACAAAGTTAGAACTTTGAATTACATTATGGAATGTTTTTAACTGCACTTGAAGGATACATTGATGCAGATTGGAATACTTTATCCGATGATTCTAAAGCAACCATCGACTATATTTTTAGCATAGCTGGTGGAGATTTTTCTTGAAATTCAAGAAATAGACTATTTTGGCTTAGTCCACTATGGAGTTTGAGATGATAACATTAGCAATAGTTAGCAAAGAAGAGGATTACTTAAGGAATATGCTAGTTTGGATTCCTTTATGAGAAAAGCTGATACAAGTTGTGTTGATCCATTGCAATAGTATTGCGGCTATTGCAAAAATTCAGAACCGTTATTATAACGGTAAGAGATGACAGATATGTCGTAAGCACAATATTGCAAGAGAGTTACTCTCTTCAGGTGCTGTTAGAGTTGATCATATTCGCACTGATGAAAATTTGAAAAATCCTTAGTCACTCCCAATGGTATTACCCGTAGACACTCTCAATGGTATTCCAACCCATATGACTGGAGATCCTAAGAACTAGGTTCAGTGGGTAAACAACAAGTTGTAAAGTGATAAAATGTGAACTTGCTATATTACAAAAGGTTTAGAAGCATGTATAGTTATAGCGGTTAGATGATGAGCTAATAGAAACTCTTAGTGAGATCTATACTCTATGTGAAGTGGAGTACCTAGCAATAGGAGTATACTTGGAAGACTCACCTTTATAAATGTTGGAATGAGGCCGTTTCCTGTGAAAATTTTAGGGGCAAAAGTTTTACCAAAGTGTTTATTAAACCGGGATGCATGAGTTAGTTGAAAGCACTTTAGAAAGGTTGTTGTGGTTTGATGTCGAAGATAAAGTCCAGGACTACGTATCACTCGGTATATTACAAATCTTACTTACTATGCAAATGTTTAAATCGAATGATACCTTTGTTTATGTATAATCCTATATTTTCATAAATAACTTTGAAAAGTTTTTTTAATAATTCAAGTGGGAATCGTTGGAATTTTAAGTGAATTAATTTTAGAAAAAATTAATGGTAATAAAATTCGTAATAAATGATGTTGTTTAATGATACTACATATGATTTATTATTATTGAGTCGTTGCAAAAGTTAATGTTAATTTTTTTTGTAAGGAATGATACTGTATAAACGGTAATCTATTTATAAGCTATTATTATTGAATAGTTGCCAAAATTAATGATAAAAAAATTCATAATGAATGACAACAATTTCAAATTTATTAACAATCCCTTATTTCAGTAACGTATAAAATTTCAATTTTGCCTATTTGAATGATAGATAGGTAGAAGAAAAAAGAGAAGGCAGCATAGAACACTCATGTGGAAAATAAACTTCTTCAACACTACTGATTCAATTCATGTTGATAACAAACAAAAAGGAATACGAACACCGTAATGGAACAAACTTTCCTAAAAAGTAATCAAATTCCACGTTCTTCATTTTTCTTAGAACAACAATAAATACCTATCAACCAATACCCTTAATTCAACCAAGCCGATTAACTTTGATCATTAACCACATCAATTGGCTCCTGCAATCACCAGAAGAGTTGCAGCCATGGAAGCCCAGTTCAAAGGATTGGAGGAAAGAGATAGGGGTCAGGGTTATTCGTGCACATTGGGTATGACTTATGCACGCAAGGGTTTAGAGGCAGAGGGCTGGTGACAGTTTTAGATTCAAGTGGTGTAACGAATTTTTGTGATGTTACCGGTTCAGGTGATGGTTGTTGAAGTTGTTGGAGATTATACTGTCGAGGGTGTTCTGGTTTATCTTGGGTCTGGGTAAGTACGATATGTAAGAATGAAGATATGCAAGTTTAATAGAGAGCTGATGGGAAACACTGATGGTTGTAGATAATGAGGAAAGATAAGGCAGTGAAGGCTGAGGGTAGCGAATGATATGGACAGTTTAGGGTTAAAGGAGAGACAAAAGCCATGAAATTTTTCATCGAGATCCAAAAACTACTCTAATGTCTCATTAAAAATAGTGAAGTCCTAGAGGTTTCCGACTAGGCACCAGGGCAACATGGACCCAAAAAACATTCTGATAACTGGTTAAAAATATTAAAGTGCTAAAAGCTTTCCATCTTTGCTAAGGGCACCGCATCGGTGCTTAAACACTGGCCATGGTGCCAAATCATCGGACCTGCCACGGTCACAATTGGCATTTGATCGCCATCCGTTGTGTCCTTCTTCGAATCGGCGGCATCCATAACATTACATTAAAAATAACGAAAATTCTTAATATGCCAAATGTAAGTAGCCGATTTTACTCAAAATAATTTCATCCGTTGGATCATTTGCCACCTCTTTGAAATCCACTTTTTTTTTATGTCTCGGGTGTTTCTAGTGGAGTATAACATTTTAGAACAATTGAATAAAATAATCATAAGATTAAGGCTTTGATGATACATCTTTATTATATAACTTTATTAGTAAACACTAGTACATGACTCAAATATATGAGCATGCTATATAATTTAGAGCCTAAGTAAACATAAAAGATGAAAAGATGAAATACAAGATATAGTAAATGCAAACAAGAAAACATCAAACCTTCGCTGGTTCTATTTTTCCTTACTTTCCTCCTTTCACTCCTCATTCAACTAAAAATAATTATAATACCCTTTTTCCTTTCGCCTCTAGTTCACTTCGAAAATGTCTTTACTCTTCTTAAACCACATTTAAATATGATGTAGTATTTTCATGAATCACGCTCAACCCGAGCAAAGTTATCTATACTATATTATGATTAGTGAGTTGAATTTCAAGCTCACACAGACCTCCTTGAATTTTGGCAACCGAACCGTCTCTGAAATTTTCTTCCTCTACGGTGACTTATTTTTATCCTTCCCTTTCCTCCTGCTGAATCTTCCGTTCCTCAATCGGTAATTTCCTCCACCCGAAATCGACCGATTCCTCTTACGCTTATCTTCTCTTCCAACGTGAACCCTTTTCTTTTATTCCCCGTATAACTTTCTTATGTTCTTTCTCCCTCTTTCCTCTTTGCTCTCAAACCCTAAGTCTAAAACGATTTGATTTTCACCCAACGCATCCTCGCATGACTACTGTGCTATGATTCAATGACAACGTTTACCCCGCCTATCTTTAAGCTTCTTCCCTGGTGTCTGTAGAGCCGTACCTCTTAGATAAACTCGCAAAATGATGGGGGCAGATATAGATTGAGCCTGGTAAAACGTAACTGCGGTTAATCTCTACTAAGCGACAAAACCTTCCCCTGTTATCTATCCTTTTGCATATTCCCCCTCCGGTCTCCTACCTATTTAGGTAATCTTCACTCCTTTAGCTCGGTTTTTTTTTGGATTTACAGAAGTGTTACTGATTTATTTGCTTAATTCGTTCAATTTTCATATTCGTTCGTTGCCTACTTCAACTCATACTGATTTAGTTGCTTAATCATTCATCCTATCAGTGTTGCATTGTTCGTCTTTCAACGTTTACGTTTCACGTATCATTATCCTTACCAGGTATATTTTTAATTATATCTTATCGATGATTTAAGATTTGGTAATGATTTCGGTTGGTTTAAGATTCTAGGCGTTTGATTTGTTGAATAATGATTTGAGATCTGGTTGCACCTGTGAGATCCGTAATATTACTAAGGATTTAACTGATTAGCATTGTATTTTGCTAAATTTTTGCTTTGTACTTTACTATGCATTAATTTTTATACTGCTCTGTTTGGTACAATGCTTATACAGAGTTGGATAGTTTTTGATTGTGTTTTGTCTGAGTTTTTGTAACAACTGATATTGACTTTACAACGCCTCTTTCATACCATGGAGTTTTCTCTTGCTTCCTTCTTTCTACAGTAGTATTACATTTTCTGACATTGTGTCTAGTTGTTGTTGAGATGGTTTGCACGTTAACATATTTTGGGTTGGTTTGCCATTAATCCCACCAACCTTCTCTTGTTTTTTACTTCCTATACCTTAACGTTTGTTTTTCGGATTTACCCATTCGTTTTTAGAACAATTTCTCACAATTATGAATTAATATGTTCATGTTATTAGACCACCACATTCTACAAATATAACACTATGGTGTTGTCAATAGGTTAGTAGATTATTTAGCTACAAATATTACTAATCAACAAAAGATAAATTATTGGGATTTTATGTAAACCTAAATATGGGAATATAGCATGCTAATTATACATCAAAACTTTTTACATATTCATATTTATTTAAGACGTAATAGATGTAAAAGTTTAGTCTAAAATTCTCATCTTTTATTTAATAACATACTAATTAATGTGTAACCATATAATATTTCATACTTCTATTTTTAATATGCTGTAATGCACTAGCCAAAATACTTCCAATAGAAGCGAAGAAGTGGCATCCAAACAAATGTGTGGACACCGAAAGCTTTTTTTTTAAATCATTAATAATAGTGAAATCTCTTGATTAGCACAAAAATATTGGATTTTCTAATCCAAATATTCAATGAAGGGTGTAATATTTTTTGTAAAAATATCATAAACTATACACGGATTGCTAATAGGTATGTAAGTCTAATTAAGCAAGCAAATCTTGCTCTGGTTTTATATATTATCATGACCTAAGCCCAATTACCCATAACACAGACATATTTTCAATCCTTTCTCTATTCTCCAAACCACAACCAGGAGGAGACGGCTGAGGTTGCGACTAAGCTCACGATGGAGCGGGCTGACGTAGTGCGTGCAGCCAAAGAAGACAACGTGGAGGAAGCGATATCGATGTTGAGTTTGAGCAGAGCTTCTGGCGACGTGCGGTTGATGGCTGGTAATGGCGACACAACTGACGATGATGAGCGATGTGAGCAAGGCCTGTTGATGGTGGCAATGGCATTTTGCTACGTGTGATTGCGGTTGTTCTTGGCTGAGATGTCGCAACAAATCTGGACAGCAAGTGGACTGAGATCAGCGACAATCCAAGGATAGTGGTGCTGGTCGAGAAAATGGGATTAAATTATTTTCAAGCATCACTACTCAGTCATGTACTACACATGTGAAAAATGAATTAAGAAAGACAAGCTACTGTTGCATCATGAAATAGGAGAATTGCTGTTGGAATGCGAGAGAAATGTGGTAATGTCTTGATGTTGCAATACTTAAATACAACGATGAAATGAGGTAATGTTTGAATATTTGGGCATTCATATCACACTTAATTGGAAACCAATTAGATCCCTGTCATTTGCTTCTATGTTGTTTCTTTTCTTTCTTTGACCTTTAATTTTAAAATGGTAACTTGAATCTGTGTTGTTTGGGTTTGTGAATGTGAGTCTAAGGTAGCGTGTTCGGGTGGAATTTTGCTGTGTTTGAGTATAGCATGCATGTGTGTGTGATTTGCATGTGTTTTGTGTGAAAATATATTGATGTATGTACTGCTGGGTGTTTGGTTGAGTAGTGCGGGCATGTATGTGTATCAATGTTTATATAACTGTTTACTTCTATTATTGTTAGTATCAGTATGTGTATGGGTTGTGTGTATATACTGCACTCCTATTTATTGAACTATGTGTGTGAGTGTCATAGAGTTTACGTTGTGTGTGTGGGTTAGTTGAGTTCAGTATGTGTGACAGTGTGTTTATATATATAAAAAATTCATATAAAGAAAAGGCATGTCATAGAAAAGAAAATTATTTGCTTATATACTTTATACAAAGCATGAGCAGGTCACGTTTTACAATAGGGTAGCAAACCATTTACATTTGTACAAAGCATGAGTAAGTTTCATTTGTACAAAGTTTTGACACCTGTCACTGTTATATATTTACGAACATTTAGATAGTGAAACTCTTGGATTGCCACATTGATTTATTTGTTTGAGTGCAAAACTGTTAATGTGCGCATGAGATTTTATACACACACCCGTGTCTGTTAATATGTGTGCTATGTAGGTAGTGTTCGGTGGGTTAAAATTCAAGTATCTTGCTAAGAATCATGCACACAGTATGCATTTATTCAATTACCAATACAATGGCAAGCTAGATGAGTATGTAACCGATCGCGTAAAATTTAAATTCATAGTCTAATAAACATAATATAGTTCATAACTAAATTTAGTTGTGGTAAAATTTATTGTTTAGTACATTTACGGATCCACTCTCCTTTTGAATATAGAAATATAATCACCTTTTCTTTCTTTTATGGAAACCTTTCAAAGTCACCCTAAATGTATGTTATCAACTTTGTTTTTTGAAGAAATATGAGCATTTAATGTTGCACTATTAAAAGAATTCTTTGCTAGTTTCCGATCATCAACCATCGGATCTATATTTTGAGAGCGGATTAATGTAAATTTAAAATTTTCTTAAACTCCATGTTTTGATTTTTCAGTTTCGTGTTAAGTGGTATTTTTCTCCAAGAGTTGAAAATGTTTAGTGATTTTAATTTTTTATATTCTAAATAATATAATTAATCTCTTCTACCTTAATATTTCCATGATCTTAGTGGTTTTGGAAATAACAGATGCATGTATTAAATTTTATATCTTTATGTGAATTTTTGTATTATGAAACTTTGACATATAAAGCAGATTTCATGATTTGATCACTATTTTTATTTCTCATCCATTTTTTCTTAAAAAATTATTTGTTCATATATGTCTTCATTTTAATTTACTTTATATATTGTAATCAATGTATATCCATATTTAAGGTAGAAACAAATATAGTATGATTGAAAGTATAAAAGACCGAATTATTCATTACGTGGCTTAAAGGAATAAGGTTAAGAAAACTTATTCCATTATATAAAAAATTAAGTGTACAATTTTTTATATCATTTTCTTTAATTTAACCTGAACTCCTGTTCCTACTTCTCCTTCATTTGAAGAGTTCTTTTACATTTATTTCCTCCACATATTTATTTATATTTGAATTTTCTTCTTAAATGCATTCTTTAATTCACAAAAAAACTAAATGAGTTTTCCTTCTAACTTTTCTTTCTCAAATAAATTTTATTCTCTTTTGAGTTACTGCATGAAACTACCTCATTCTTCATTAGTCCTGACTTTTCCAACCATAAAATACCCTCCTCTCATCTCTTAACCATTTGCACCTTCAAACACAGGTGGCAAGTTCAATCATTCCAATCTTTATGTTCTGTTCTGTGTTTTGTCAAAGATAGAATCCTAGTTTGCTCCTTCGTGCCATGCTCCTTGGTATTTTGTTTTTCATTTTTTTAATCCTTTTAATTCCATCTACTGGATTTGTGATTTGATCCTCTTCTTTGACCTTTTCTCTCTACCTTTTGATTAATTTTCACCAAGAATTTTATATCTAAGATGAAACTTTTCTTACTATATTTAGTAGCGAGTCAAATCCATCCATCATTTTTATGCAATTTAGTTGTTTGATGCTTATTGCTAATCAAGTGCATGATTCGATTTAAGAATTTATGTTCATGATTTCTAGGTTGGAAAATTTATCTAATTATGGCTATGTTAAATAGAACCACTTTGAGAGTATAACATGCATTAATATTTCTTTTATTTAAGAGATTCAGTTGAAATAGTAGTGCATGTGGTACATGTTCAAAAGAAAATTTTAAAAGAAATGAAGTTATAGAGAGAAAATTTTGTGGACGTTTATTGATGTATTTACTCTTATTTTGAAGCAGGTTCCGTAATATATCATACACTTGATTTTGCATTTTTAAATAAAGTTACTTCCAGATGCATTGCATCCATACCACTGTACATTCAGAAGAGAGAAGTCATTGGCAGAATTATTATTTTCATTTCAATAGTGTTGGTGACCTTTATAAATCTTCACATCAAATAGAAAATGTAAACATATCTTTGCTACTTGATGTAGGACCGGCAGCCACAGTCTACAAATATACCATATCAACTATGTTTAGATTGAATTAGAGTCATATTCTTTAGCATTTTCCCTATTTTGGTGAAATTCCAGAGCATATGATCCAATTATGGTCATATCTCTTTCCTTCTTACACTTCCTCTCTCCTTGCATTTTTCACTTTTTTCATAATTCTGCATATCCAAACTCAATATGCAGATGTGCATTTCTCTTTATTATTTTCTACATTATTGAAAATACAACTATTCTTCTTCAGTACCAGATATAACAATATAAATGTTAGATGTTCATTATTCATTACTGGATATAACAATATAATTGCTAGATGTTCGTTATTTAGATGCATGTGCTCTCTTTCTAATGTCAAATTGACGTGAATAAATTTTTCTATAGAACAATTGCACTTAAATTTAACCATTTATGTGAAAAAAACCGAGTCAACCAACTGTTGGTGTCTCAATCACATTTTTTTCTATGTTGCACCAACACACATATCTATCTCAAGTCTCCCATACGTCTTCAGTATTGCTTCTCACAGCTAGCTATATTTTAATTTAAAAGTGATTCATTGAGCCCTTTACTGTAAATTGACACAACTGAATCCTAAGCACCAATAAATTAGTTATTTTTTCATGGACATAATTACTCTTCACTACAAGTTAAGCTAAATATGTGTTTAACGCGGTGAATAAATTTGTCGTTAATAATAGCAGCATACCCACTTAATTTCTTTAATTCTATGATTTGGTAGACCAATGCTCTAAACTCTCTTTCATTCTTTTGATAAACATGAAAGTGGAAATTATTTTCATCTTTTTATGTAGAAGGGTTGCTAAGCTTATTGTTAGTTGGTGTTTAATTTTGCAGGAAATAAGGGAATCATTTCATTCTTATGAAATTGATTGATGTATCAGGTCTACTAGAGCAAAATAAAGATCACTTTCACTTTTTAGTAAATCAGGCCACCAATAGAGTAAATATACAACGAATGAGTAAATCATTTTATATGGTATATCTTTCATTTTCTATAAACACGCTGTAACGACCTGGAATTTTAGGCAATATCAATTTGATAATCTGTATTAATAATTTAAGAAAATTTTTCTTAATAATTTTATTTTAATTTGGTAGATTTAATCTTTTAAAGGTTAATATATATTTAATCTGGTAATTTTATGAATATCTTTTTAACAATTTAAAATTGATGAGATTTATTTTTCAAAGCTAATAAAATTTTATTCTATTTATAATATATATATTTGATATATATTGTGAATAGAAAATCTTTTGTTTTAAATAAATTGAATTTTCAAATTGTAATATATATGTACATATATGTTATAATTTGGAATGGTTTTGGAATTTAATTTAATTTATTAATAATTTATGTATGTATGAATATTGTAGTTTGAAGCTTTGTTTTAAAATTAATATTTTTCAAAAGTTAATTTAAAGATTAATTCAATTGTTTTTAAAATATAAGATAATTGTTTATTTTTAAATATGATAGTTTAAAAAGGTTTTAAACAAAGTTTTGTTTTGTTTTTTTTAAAAATGCTTAATATAAAATGGTTATAAATGTATAAATATAAATGTTTTAGATTTTTAAAATATATTTATAAAGATTTATTTATATTATAATTAGTTTTAGGATATTTTCTTTAAAAAGGTAAGTTTATATTTACATATGTAAGTATTTATTTATAAAGTAAATTTAATAAGTAAGTTATATTTACATTTAAATTAAATAAAAATTTATAAAAAAATACAAAGACATGTGTAACCATATTACACCTCTTAAAACACATGTAAGACAATTAAGTACTTGAATGACAAATGTAAATTTTTAATCAACATGTGGCACTATTTTTATTTTGATTTTTAATAAATGTTTTAAGAAGAAAATTAGTTTTCACAAACACTTTTTCTCATTTCTTAACTCAAATTAATGGCAACCAGAAATTTACTTCAAATCTAAAATTTAAACCAAAATCAAATCTGAAGTAAAAACAAATCTGCAAACTCAAATGAAAAGCAAATCTGCAACATTCAATCTGTAAACTTCAAACTGCATTTCAAAGTTCAAGATCAACCTGCAACTTCAACCTGTAATGCTAGAATTCAAAATCAACTCAGCAAGTCATCTGCAAGTTTAAAATAACAATTGAAGGCATGCAGTAAGATTTTCAACATCAAAGTATTTTTCAGATAAAAGTTCAAGCCTGGGAAATAAATTGAAAACTGCACTGCTTTAAAATAGGTGAGTAAATTTCTTTAAAAATAGTAAATCTAGATTTAATTACCATGCATGTGATGATCTGTGATTTGAATTTGGTGTTGCATGAAAATCTTTAGTATTTATATTATTGAATAAATAGATATGTTTATATATGTGTAAAAGAAAGGTCTGTGTATAAATAACTCTTTGTTACTTAACTTGACCAGGTTTCATTTAAAAAAAATTAAAATCTTCCACTAAACATCATTATTTGGCATTGATGATTGAATAGAAGTTGCTTGATATTGTTTGTTGTTGATTTTAAAAATAGTTTCTTAATTTAAAATGCAACAGATAATTTTTAAATTGAAAATACAGTGGAATTTTGATTCCTGTCAGAAATCATAAATCTTAATTCTTGCTTTGAGTTATATAAATTGAATAGTTGTTAGAAATGATGAATTTTAACATGCATTTCATAATTTTTAAAGTGATATTGAATTGGGAATTAAATGTTGAAGGGTTACGGCAATTTGATCAATTGCCGATGATCAAACCCATGATTTGAGTTGAAATCTTGGGCGAAGCTTGTTTTTGAGATGAGGATGTTGGGAAAAATATAATTGAAATTTTCTAATGTTTGATTTGTTCGAAATCGATCAAACTAGGGTTTTATGTTGTTCTTGGCTGGGTTGAACTGTAGAAGCTTTTGCGACTTGAATATTTGACCGGAGTTGTGCACATATGGGGGAAATGAAGCTCGTGACGTGGCGATTCTGTGGTGGGGACGGCGATGACAACGGCGTGGAAGTTGTCGGCGGCGAGGGGTTGTGTGTCGAGTGTGTTCTGCAGTTTTTTCGAGCATATGGCCCAATTTTGATTCGAGTGTGATTTCTTGAATCTGGGTTGAGATAGGGGTTGTCGAAGGCGAGTGGGGTTGGTTGGCAATCGGAGGATGGCTCGACGTCGTTGGGTTTGCTGTGCAATGTGCACGTGGGTTGTTGTGTGCACGGCTTGGATCTGGAGAGTTCGAGTTTGGGGAAGTCGAAGGTTCTCTCGGGAATGGGTACGTGCAAGCATCGGGGGCGACTCAAAGTTGAGGGAACTGAATATTTTCTCAGGGAAGGCTCGTGTAACTGCCGTGTTTGTCTGGAGTTTTGGGTTATGTGTTATATAGTTGTACTGTGTAAATGTTAAAGTGCAAATTTAAATTGTTGTGGGATATTGAGTTCAAGCATTCAAGTATAAACAAGCTTATAAAAGGAAACATTAAACTTGTTCTTTGAAATAAAATGTAAATTAAATTTATATTTCAAATTTAAAATATTTTAAGATGATTGTTTTGAAAATAATTATCTAATTAAATTTTGAATTTCAATTTAAAAGAGTATTTTGAATTTAAATATTGAATCAAAGTTTTAAGTAAATGTGAGTTTGAATAAAAGAAATTAGGCTTTAAACTATAAAAATGTTTATGAAGGTAAATAAATTTATAAAAGTTAAATATTGTTCTTTGTAAGTAAAGTTAATTAAACTTTGAAAAATGTTAATTTAAATGAAATGTTTTCATTTTAAAATATTAAATCAAAGTTATTAAGAAATATTTAATAACTAAGTTTTCAAATTTATATTGAAAATAAATAAGTTTAAATTTAGATAATTTAAAGTTTTTTAGATTTTAAAATTCCTTATTTCCAAATAAGGTTAAAGTTAAGGTTTTACCAAATAGAATAATTTGTCTTCAAAGATTTGATTGATTCAAATAATTAAATTTGTGATGATGATTAAGGTTAAAATTATTTTGATATGAACCTAAGAATACTTAATTATTATGATTGGTTAATAAGTAAAGAGTTTTAATTAAGATAAATGATTTTCTTAATTAATTAAGGATTTTGAAATATAAGAATTTAATTAATTAATTATTTAATTAATTTTAAATAATTAGTTAATTGTTTGTTTAATTTTTAATAATCACTTAATTATGAATTAATTAAGTGTATTTACTAAATGAAGTAATTAATGGTTAATTATTGAATGTAATTAAGAATGGTAATTACTTATGGATGTAACTAATGGAAGTAATTACTAATGGAAGTAATTAAAGTTGAAGTGATTAATGGTTAATCACTTGATGTTATTAATCTAAGGATTGATTAATATAATTGTTTTGAAGTTAATTAATTATAGAATAATAAATTAATGAATTAAGGAATATTTAATGATGGGATTAATTACTTGTTAAGATAATTAATTAATAGAATAATCATTTAATGAAATAATTAGATGATAATTACTTATGCAAGTAATTAAGGGTTAATTACTTAGTTAATTAATTAATGTGATTAATTAATTAATAAATGTGATTAATTTAAGATTAATTACTAAGTGTAATTAATTAAAAATGTAATTAATTAATAAAGTAATTAATTAAGGATTATTTATTTATTTAATTGAATAATTGATTACTTAATGAAGTAATTAAAGATTAATTAATTTGAATAATTAATCAAAGGGTTAATATAATTAATTAAGATGTTAATTAATTAAGATAAGTAATTATAAGTTGTTAATTACTGTTTATGATTAATGAGATGATTACAAGTTAATTATTTAATTTGTTAAAGGATTGATTAATAAGGATCATTTGTTAATTAATGAATTAATCAAGGTTGATTAGTAAAAGTGATTAATCTTAGTATGATTAATTAATTGTAATTAATTGAGGTTTAATGTAATTAATTATAATTAATTAATTAATGGAAGCAAATGAAGGATCATTAATTATTGTAATTAATGATAGTAACTAAAGGTTAATTACTGTATATGGTTAAGGATAATTACTTGAATGTGATTAAGGATGATTAATCAAGGAAGATTAATTAAGAAGATCATTAAGAGATGATTAATTTATTTATTTGGAATAAATTAATGAAGAAGGATTTAGGTAATCCAATTGATTTAGAGTTAATCAATTCTGCTTATGGATGATTGATTGATATTGAATGATTGATATTGGGTGATTGGTTGATACTGGATGATTTGATTATCTCTGGTATGTGATATGCTGCTTTGTGAGATGAATGTTTGATATGAATTATCTATTGTGATAATGTGATTCATCTATCTGTTTATATCATCCTGAATATAAGACTAATTGTTTAAATCCCTTAAACAACTTGGACATTAAAATGGTGTTTGGTTTCGGTGAGACCGGGATCGGGTTTCCATATTTGGATATCCAAAAATCACATCGATCCAAATTAAACGTTAGGTCGTGAATCCAAGTGGAGCTAGTGAAGACTCGAGGTGTAAGGACTATTCGTCAGTATAACTCTGTGGGTGATTCCATGATGAGTTTGACGGAGATAGTACTTATAGATTCGAGATGGTGATTTAGAGTGTAAGGGCTATGGTCATTGACTCTAAGGTTGATTCCAAAATGAGTGCAACGAGATAGTGCCTTCGGTTTCGTTCGAACCCGGAATGAACTTGTATGGATTTAATGCTTTCATAACATCGTCAGGTGGACAATGAGCATTCTAAGATAGATGTGTTCTATAAAGGTAATCGCAGCCTCAAGCCTCATCAACCGGGAATGGCTAAAACAGGGGAGGTGCAGCAAGGCTAGGTGGGTAGCACCCATTTCAAGGTGAGTTCATTCCTGTCTAGATGTCCCTTTATTTTGGCTTTGTGGGTGGTTGGTCGCGCCAACAACGGGGTGATCTTACTCGGGACTGTTCAGTAAGGAATGATCCCGACTTTGTGATGCAGGGGATTGGGCGTAATCCTCGGTACGTTGATCTAGGCCACGTACTGTGACAGGCGGTACCCCGGTAGCCCTGCCATTGATGGAAACCCATTCTTCCTACGAGACCCTACGGTTTTGTTTGTATTACCCACTTTTGTGGCTAGCAGCTGGAATTTAATGAATGTAACAACTTCGGCTATTTCTTATTTACTTGAAAACCCTAGACACTATTATAATATCACTGGATTTCCTATCAAATGTTTTGGTTAGCGTAAGGTAAAAACTTTTCCATGTTTATGTGAGGGAAGTCTTACGTGATACCTTTTCTTTTCAAAGGATTTTCTAAAGTTAAGGAAATTTTAAACCATTTACTCACACCAGACCCCTGTCTAATCCAAGTGTTTATTTTCTATTTTATTAAACTCTTGGGTACTCATATTATGTATGAGTAGTCAAGTGATTCAGGTTTTCTTGACGAATTCTAAAGGAGATATGGAGTAGGAGGCTTCCACGTGTAGATATATTATGGTTCCGCTGTGTTTGTATTGTATCTGTATCTTGTGTATCTTGAGTTGTATAGTTAGACAGATATTTATAGCTGTCTAATATGTGTTGTAAAAGTTGTGTACTCTTATGTAATATGATATTATGTAATATGATATTATGTAATATTTTGTGTGATATATTATATTTCATTCGTTCCGCTGTGAGTTATTTGATGTTGTTGTGTTTCTTCTTCCTTATCTTTTCTTCTACTATCCCTTTCTTTCTTCATTAGTGACGCGTCTTCCTGGAGATAAGAAGACGGGTCGCCACAGGTGGTATCAGAGCGTTATGTTGAGTGAATACCTAGGCTCTGGAGTGGTGTCTTTCTTGAGAGAGCGTACATGTTATTTTTATATATAACTATATATCTATATTTATATTTATCTATACCTACCTGATCTGTTGGGTTATCTGTTCGGATTTTCCAACATAAGTTTTAGAGGTAGATGGAGTGGTGGTGCGTGTGTGTAACACGACTACCACTGATGGAAGAGGTCCATATGTTTGAGGTTGGAAGTATTTGTCGAGACTGTAGACCTAATACCGTCTCGAGTAAGATTTGTAGTTTGGAGAAAGGATTTCTCTGATACCCGAAGGAAATCTTTTTAAAGATTCGGAGTTTATCTTTGAAGTGTAAGTTTGGATCTGTCGGAAGTGCAAAAGTAAGTGATGGTATCTTGATAACTGCGTGGTGAGATGCAGTATCCATGGATATTTTCAGAAGATGTTTTCTCTTGAAGCAGTTTTAGAAATAGTTGAGGAGCAGTCTTTACCTATCGTAGGGAAGATTCGTCTGTGTAGGAGTTGTCTGGATCTTTAGCAAGAAGGTTGGCTTCTTTGGAATATGAGACTAAGGTCTGTAAGTTATTTCGCTTTGGCATGGTCTCATTTGTCATTCCTTAAGAAGAGCGAGATGTCGATGCTTGGTTTGGAGCCTGAATTTCTTGAGAGGTTCTTTGTCATCTCGAAGGTTCGTTGTGTGGTTTGTTGATAGTTTTGGTTTCTGAGAAGCCTTTGGATTAGAAGTCTTTGGTTAGCTGTGGTAGCAGTTCAGCTCGAAGTGTTCGGTGTGCTGACGATAAGGTCTTTTAGCTTTGCAGTATCATCAAGGTAGAGTTTGGAAGCAGAAGTGTGGTTGTTTATCCGATGGTTCAGGAATCTTTGTGGTTCTTTTTCAGCAGTCCGGGCAGATGCTGAAGTTTTTCTTGAAGGGTTAACCTTGTTTAGAGAAGCTTAAAGCTGTTCTAATTGATAAATAGAGAACAGTTTCTTTGGAATCCGAACTAGGTAGGATCGCAAAAGAGACTTGCGATTAGTTTGGGAATTTTTCTTAGGCAATCTTTTTGTTGAGATTGAGGGTTCTCATGTGGAAGTAGGAGCTACTGATGTAATCAGAAGTTTGTCTGCATCTGGAGTTGAGTTCCATACTGTTTTGTTTTCAGAAGTGATTTTGGTAGTTAGCCTAGTTGTAGTTTGGTTCTTGGAGATCGTTCAAGGTGTTTCCATATCTTCTTGGAAGGAGACGTTTCGATGTGGTTTACCAAGCTTGCGCCTAAATCCATATTGACGTTTGATAAGTTAGTAAAGATGTTTCTGGTGTAGTTTAGGCTCCACACGACATGATCAAAGGGCGTTATGTCGTTGTCTGGCTTGTCACAAGGACCATGGAATCACTGAAAGCTTTCTTTAACCAATTTAACATCGTTGTTACAGAAGTAGCAATCTAAAGGATGATCTTGTATTCATGACACTTGTCCACGACATTTACCCAGACATAGATATCGATAGGTGGGCAAAAATGAAGAAGCCCACCACCATAGAGGAATTCCACTGGAAGGCAAATCAGTTTCTCATGTTGGAAGAAGCAAATATGGTTGAAGGCAAGCCCGACAATGAGCAATCGAAAGAAGTGGTTCAAAGTAATGTTGTATTTAAATAAGATGGAAATGGTTTAGGAAGTACTGTAGGAAATGCAGAGGAAGCTGCAAATCAAAAAAAGAGAAATCAGAATGTTGGTAGGCATGACGGATACAAGAAGCATCAAAGGAATTTGAGACCCATGGACTATATACCGTTAAATGATAGTTTAGAAAACATCTATCTTTCCACTCAAGCAACTAAGTGTCATAAAAAACCACCTAAGAGGGAAGCAACTGAGCAATAAAAAAGGTTGGGGAAGTACTGTCGCTTCCACGAAAATCAAGAACATAACACAAATGAATGTCGACATCTGAAGGATTTAATTGAGGAATTGACAAGCAACAACAAACTCCAACAGTATGTGAAGAAACATCAAAACATCGAATAACCTATTGACCCTTAGGTCAATATGCTCAAGGAAATCGGCTTGGACCCAGCGAAGAAAGGCCCAATCAAATAGAGGGAATATTGGTCACAAAACCATTACCGGAGGAACTTACCCAGCACAGAGGTGTTGGGGTGAGATGGAATGATATGATAATTCTTTAAAGCATGCACCACAAGAGAGTTGCTATGTTGTCAAAGATAGAGCTTCGACCATGCAACAAAGGATAATTACGGATGGCATCATGTTCAAGAATCAAGATACTGAAGGCTAGAAGCACCGACTCTCAATCCATTGGTGATAACGGTCGGTATTGGGCTAGCAGTTGTGCTTCGAGTATTGGTTGACAATGGAAGTTCAATCAATATCGTACTCCTAAAAACATTCGAATAAATGAAGATTAACATGAAAGATGTGACTACTAGTGATACAAAGATTCAGGGATTTATATGACCCAAAACAGCCAACTGGAACAATCGACCTACGTGTAAAACTAAAAGAAGGAAAAATAAGGGTGGTTCTCATCCAAACCTTCGTGATTATAGATTAGTATTCTGAATATAATGCTTTCTAAGGCCGAACGGCCTTGTCGACTTCGAAATCGCTTTGGCTCCGTGATGTTTCATGATGAAATTCCTAATGGAGAATGGTGTAGGAGTAGTAAGAGGAGACCAAACACGGCAAGTGAATGCTATATTGCTAAGTTATGCGAAACTTACGCTTTGAAAAGTTAAAGAATGTGGGGAAGGCTCTCCACATTTAGGAAACACAAGCATAGCAAGTATAGAACCTCCCTTGGCCGAGGAATAGTCATTTCGATAAGGCTGTGGATCCTAGGAAGAAGAGTTAAGGGGAAATGTAGGTAGCAATGGCAGAATTTTCGGTGGCTGTCTTTGTTGACATGGACGACCCAATTCGGTTCTTAAAAGTAGGTTTCCAGCTTGGAATCAAGTTGCATAAGGAATTGATAAACTTTCTTCGTGTCAATCTGGACGTGTTTGCTTAGAAACATTCTGATATATGCATAATACCGCCAGAGATAGCATGTCACACATTTAATATCGATCCAAAGTTCACACCAGTGAGGCAAAAGAGATGTAGCCTGGGTCCGGCGCGATTCTCTACATTAAACGAAGAAGTGGATAAGCTGTTGGCCAATGGCTTCATCCGTGATGTAGCATATCCTAAGTAGGTGTCAAGCCCTGTGTTGGTCCAAAAATAAAATGGGTAATGGAAAACTTGTATTGACTGTTCAGACTTGAACAAAGCTTACACGAAGGATAACTTTCCATTTCCAAGAATCGACTAGCTTATTGATGGAAACATACTGCATGGATTGCTCTTATTTTTGAATGTCCACTAAGGATATAATTATATTATGATGCACGAACCTAGAACAGGAGAACACCGGCTTTATCATAGACTTAAGGATATACCACTATCGCATAATGGCTTGCGGTCTGAAGAACGTTGTAGCTGTTTACTATAGACTAGTGAATATAATGTTCAAGAGCTAGATCTGACGTATGATGGAAGTTTACATAGATGACATGCTAGTGAAGTCATGAGTGTCTTGAAAACATTTGGATGATCTTTCAGAGATGTTTGAGATCCATTAAAAGTATACAATGAAATTAAATCCCCTAAAGTGTTCTTTTGGCATTACTTCTAGAAAATTTCTCAGTTTTGTTTAAGGGGAACCGAGGCCAATTTAGAGCATATTAATGCATATGAAATTTTAGAGCCCCGACCATGAAGAAGGAATTACAAAAGTTAAATGGAAAGATTGCTGTAGTCAGTGGTTCATCTCCAGGCTGATGGATAAGTGTATACAGTTCTTTGATGCCTTAAAGAAGGTTAAGAAGAACTATGAATGGAATCATGACTGCTAGATTACTTTCGAAGAATTTCTATAACATATGGAGACACCACATATTCTATCTAAACCGCTAGACGGTGATGACTTATTCAGTTGTCTGGTGATGTTTACCTATGCATTAAGTGCGACACTTGTGCAAGAAGAAGCTTGAGTTATGTGACCCATCTACTACATTAGCAAGCAATTCACGGGAGCTGGACGGAACTACCCAAATGGAAGGCTGGTATACTACTTGCTGATAGCATGAAGGATACGACGATCGTAATTCCAAGCTCATCCGATCAAGATGCCGACAGATCAGCAATTGAAGTAGTTACTATACCAACTCTAGACTTTGGGATGGCTTCTAAAGTGGAACATCAAGTTGAGCCTTCACGATGTGACTTACAATCCTCAAAGAGCGATTAGTGGACAAGCATTAGCTGATTCATCGTCGAGTTCACTATTCGGGGTGATGAGAAGGAGGATATAAAAGTCAAAGTATCCTACAAGAAATTGATCATTGATGGCGTGTCAAACGAATTCTACTCAGTAGTGGGAGTTGTGCTTGAAACTCTCAAAGGACGATCAATCTGCTATGCAGTGAAGCTAGAATTTCCAACCACTAATAACAGGGCAAAATATTAAGCATTAATAATTAGGTTGAATATTTCGAAGGGGCTAGGAATAAAAACTTTAGACACCTAACGCGACTCTTAACTAGTCGTCTACTAGCTTAGAATGGAATATCAGGCTAAGGGTACGAAATTTTCCTCTTACTTATCGAAAGCATGAGAGTTGCTCAATGACATCAAACACTACACAATATCTTCACATTCCTAGAGAGGAGAATATGAAGGCCAATTCTTTAGCTAAGCTAGCCGGTTCTGGAGAAGCCCAGTTGACGAGATTGGTTCCATAGAAATATTAATTGCTCCTAGCATAGATAAAATGGATGTTAATTTGGTTTTGGAGACTATAGAAGAGGAAGAATCATGGATGTGGCCAATAAAGGATTATTTTCTTAAGGGAGTACTCCATAGAGATAGGAACAAATGAAAGAAGCTTCTTTGAAAAGCACCACGATTCATAGTACGGGATGGAGTGCTATATAAGAGAGGATTATCCACCCACTTACTTAGGTGTGTAACTAAAGAAGAAGATAGGAGGATCCTCATGAAAATTTATGAAGGTAGATGCAGTGTCCACGCTGAGGTGCAGACATTAGAGAAGTAGATACTCTGCTATAGATATTTTTGGCCAATAGTAAACTGAGATGCGGCAGACTATACCAAACGGTCGAATCGATGCTAGAGATTCAAGAAGATTCCAAGAGCCTCATCTTTAGAATTTACGCAGGTGCTCAGTCCCTAGCAATTTGAAATCTAGGGAATTGATATAATCAATGTATTACCGATAGCAAAAGGAGGAGCCAAGTACGCCATCGTTGCAATTGATTACTTTACAAAATGGGCTAAAGCAAAATCGCTTGCCTGGATCACTAATAAGAAAGTAATTAATTTTGTAGCGAATAATATTATTTATAGGTCTGAAGTACCATAGAAAATCATCATAAACCGCGAAACTCGGTTTGAAAGCTCCAAGTTCAAGGACTTTTGCAAGCATTACCGGATCAAGAAGAGCTTTCCATGGTAGCACACCCACAAGCAAACGAGCAAGTGAAAGTAGTGAATAAATTATCAAGTCCACCATAAAGAAGTGGCTAACTAAAGCTAAAGGAAATTGGATTGATGAACTTCCCTTATATTATGGGCTTACCAGATTACACACAAATCAGTGACTGAGAACTCACCGTTCGCCTTGGCATATGGTTCAAAAGCTATGATCCTGATGGAACTAGAGGTCCTTTCTTATCGCAGTAGACATTTTAATCAGAGAGAAAATGAAACATCTCGAGTCCTTGACCAAATCGATGAGAAGCGGGAATAAGCTAAATTAAGGGTCGCTGCTCACCAGAAAAGAGTGGCATGCCACTTCAATGCCAAGGTTCGCAACCGTAATTTTGAAGTAGGAGATCTGGCCCTGAAAAAATCTTCCAAAATACATAAGAGCGTGTCCCATAATAGCAAGGACCTTATGTGATTGACTAGAAGCTTGGAGATGGGACACTCAAGCTGGCTATGGTAGATGGAGTTCCCATCCCGCACGCTTGATACGGTGACTCGCTGCAGCAGTACGATATCTACTTTTCACAATTTTCTTAAATAAGCCATCCAGGGAAACTAGGAATATTATTAATAAGCAGGACATGCCATCTCTTCTATTTATCAATAAAGTTAGCTTCTTAAACCAATGGAACCGTGTTCTCATAAGCAAACTGCCAAATCGATGGTGAAAATCGATCCCAACCTTTTGAGAACTAGCATTACTTTAGGAATGTCGGGAAGGTCCAATCCGCCAAGTCAATGGAGAAAGTCAACTCAAACCACAAATTGACAGGGAAAATAGATCTTTTCCATCTGAGAACTGGCAGTGCTCCAGCAAAGTTATGAAGGTCCAAACCACAGTGCCAAAGAGTAAATCGAGTCAAACCATCGGATCGATGAGAAAAATTGACCCAATCTTTTGAGAGCCGGCATTGCACCGACAACATCGAAAAGGCCCAGCCGTCGAGTCAATGGAGAAAATCGACTCAAGCTGTCGGATTGATGGGAAAAATCGATCCTTGCCCTTGTGAGAACCAGCATTGCTCTGGTAATGTCGGTAAGGCCCAAAATCATTGGGTCGATGGTCAGATCAACTCCTATATCCTAAAAATAGGCGTTTCCTCGACAATGTCGGCAAGTTTCGAACTGCCAAGTTAATCAAAGAGTCAACTCAAACCTCTCGTAACTTAACATCACCTGGAGATAAGTGATAATAAAAGGAGTTACCCAAAAATGGTGATAGGCAATGTCAAGAAGAAATCCATGGAGTTGAGAAATTCTTGTGCAAGTTTATAGAGGTAGAAACTGGAGCACGATGGAGATCTCAACACTGAACTTGGAAAAATTTTGTTACGATGAAAGATGATGATGACTCATCTTTACGATACTTACATCCAGAATGACATTGGTTGTTGATGTCAACTTGGAAGAATTAAAAATGCAACCAAGGAATTAGCGGCATTTAAAATATGCTTGGAATCAAGCAGCAAAAGCCATTAGTTCTCAAAGATAGGAACTACCTGGCAAACTAGATTAAGGGCAATCGAGCGAGGTCCTCTAGACATCAAGTCTATTGTCGATGCCTAAAATCTAACGTAAAGCCCTCTGGAATGGGTCAAATATACTGATAGTTGGTTGGAAAGAACTCGGCTGAACCTGAACTACAATAGCCACAGAGTTGGCCAAAAATGCAAGACGTTTTACACTAAATGGACTAATTTGGTATATAAAAACAGAGCTAAGCAATGAATATACTAAAGAAATTGTAGGAATATTATTTATATGCAAAGAGTTGTGGTAAATAAACATGTTGCACAAAACAAAAGTATATAATAGTGGAAATTGCAATATAAGCAATCATGTTATATGCACAAGAGATTAAGCATAAATAGACACAGTACATAAAACATAGAAAAATTCATAGAAGAGTGATTATAGAGGAAAAGATCATCTTCATTACTTATAATAGTTTTATATACAAACACACAGTGGATGTCGTACCCGCACAATATCTGCAAGGTTAAAGTAAAAGGATAAAGACTACAGACTCGATCACCATAACAACATAATAAACAAAATGACTTGGTTGTCCTATCCCACTAAGCCTTCTACTTCTTTCCACCTTGATTGCCTTTGCAAGTCTTACCCAAATGAGTCTTGAGTTTTTTTCCTTCCTTTGGGTTCCCCACCAGGGGGATCATTGCATTATGAATGAGTGGACTCTCCATCGGTACTAGAACCGTCCTCTCTAGGCTTGATAATTGGATCATCTGTGTGCTTGAGTAGGCTGATCTTGAAAGTGAGAAATTTCTGATAGGAGCCTGTCAGTTTCGAAGATGTAGGATTAGTTATCCCTACCACTTTCTTCACTTGAATTTTCCCTCTCTCCTTCTTTAACCCATCAGCCATAGTTTCATGCTCGGTCAGGTCGGAAGCACCTATGATGAATACATCCTCCTCTTGAGAGACATAGATTGCCTCCAAGCTCTCTAAAGCGGTGATCTTCTCGAACTCAAGACCTAGGCCAGAACAGCAATAGATATAGAAAGACCTACAAAGATGGTGGTTGAGACAGTAAAGATTGCTTCAGTACCTGAACTGCGCATAACTAAAGGTAGAGGAAGAAATTGAGGTTGAACTACAAGTTGGAAAATAGAGTGATAAAGTTTAGTGATGAATTTTCATGAGAATCAAAGCTTCGCAAAGACTGTAGAAATAAGACATATACCTGTAGCAGGATCTCGTTAGAATGCAACGAATTCACCTTCTTCTATCCCAATCTCCCTAAGCTCTACCATGATCGGAGGAACATATTGTTCATTAAGAGTGCCCATTAATGAAGCTGGAAGAACATGAGTAGTTGTGGAGCTAACTCCCATAGAAGCAGGAATAATTGCTGCTGGATCATGATATTTTGAAGCAGGTGTTTCACCGTGAACAAAAGAACCAACAAGATCTTTGGCAGCATCAACAGTAGTAGCATCGATATCATCTTTAGCTAGAATAGCCTTTCCAATGAAAAGAGCTTCGAATCGTCAACAACAAGATAAGCTGCCATCAGTTTTCAAAGCGATTGTCTCTAGCTTGCGCAGTCATACCTAACACTTCTTCCCAACCACTAGCAAGTGCCTCATGATATTTGTTGCCCAACCATCTTAGATCCTTGAACACGACCACTTTGGTATAAAAATATAGCATGTTGGCATCAACCTCGGTCCAGATCTTTTTCTTCCCATCATGAAGCTCTTTGAGCTCTTGCTCGGAAATCGCAAGTTTAAGACCGACAACATGTTTTTCGGTGGATAACTGATCCTTTTCGTTAGCAAGTTTTATAACTTCCTCACACTTGGTAAGTTCAGTAGCTTGATTTGATATAGTCTAGTCCCGAGTCTGGAGAATTTCATTTTTTTTGAGTAAGTGCTTGAGTCCTCTCTTCATCTTGTTTTGGACCTTTGAAATTTCAGCATGAGAAGCTTTTAATTTGTTCCACATCATGATTTTGGCATAGCTATAGGAAAGCTTTAACTCATCCATTAGTTTATCTATACTCTCCCTCGGCTTCTAAGTAAGGTCTCTTTTTCTAGTAAACTTAATCAAATCAATCTCCCTCTCTTTCATTGTCCGCTCGAAAGCAGCTCTTTTAGATTCAAAGGATTGGATATTGGTGTAGTTGATCTTGTTTACTTAGGAAAGAGCAAAGCAAAGTTTATTCATCTTCTACCCTTCTTTGATGCCGTTCTTGACGATCTTTAGGTTTTGCATCACCGCCTCTTTGGGTGTATCAGGGATGTCTTTGTTAAATTTGACATCATGCAAAAAGAGATATCGGAATGTGGCTTGCAAAAACGGAGGGCTGCTGGAAAGAGTGAATGAATGAGAAGAGACTCCTTTAGAAGTAGGAGGGACTATTAAAATCATAGCCCAAGAGGCCGAAATTTGTTGAGTTGAAGAAGTTTGAGCCTGTGCATGAGGCAGAACATCATTGGAAATAATTCCACGACAGTTCAATAAGTCTCTTGAGTACTTAGAAGGGTCACGAGATAGATTAATATCAGCTTCCCTCTTCCTTCTCTCCTTCTCCCTCTCTTTATCCGTCTCCCTATCAGCCTTGCAAGCTTCATTCTACTTGTGGTCTTCCCTCCTTCGCTACACTTCCTCGGACTCGTAGTGATGAGGCAGATGTGGATTGAGAATTTGGCCTCTATGTGCACTAGCATAGCAGGAGAAATTCTCATAATAACCACGATCTATGGAACCTGAAATAAGGAAGAAAACAATATCAATATTGGAATTTCGAAGTAAATTCAATGCAAAAATGAATGTCCGTGATCATAGTAAAGTGTGTGGTGCTAATGACTACTTAAATACATTCCCAACCATATTAGCAAGGAATTAAAATGAGGGTCTCTCCACCTTCAATTACATAGCCCACTTGAGAAAGAAAATTCTTAACCAACATCTCCAGAATGTCGCTAATGGTGAAGTTGATCTCACCAATGTCACTCAAGCTAACAAAGATGTTGCCAATGAGGCGGGATCGGGGAAAAATCCTTACTAAAGGCTATGTGGATTAATCTCCGACCATTTTGGAAGTTTCTATGGTAATTTGTTCCTGACAAGGTGAGCTAGGGAAATTAGGACTTATCCGAGGCGATCCACTGAACGATTCATCCCTATCTTCACTAGCGCGATAGTTGCTATCATTATCACCGACATCCACTTCTTCCTCACCCACTTCATTTCCTTCTCTCCTTAGGAATCCCTTATTTTCTTCTGCGATCAAAGATGTCCTTATGCCTCCATCTCTACCGCTTGGAATGTCAGCTTCAATAGGCCCTACAGGCTCTTTCATCGCTGGCTCCTCTGCACATACTGTGGCAGAAGGACCTGCAACTTCTCCTTGAGCATTCTTGTTGGAGCTATGAGTGGTGGTAGAAGAACGGGTACGACCCCTGCAGTCACTTTGTGCTAGAGACTCAGCAATGAAAATATGTCATGGAGAAGAAAATCAAATCGTCGAAGATTGTCATTCTTTAAAAGGAATGCTACAATGCATTGATTAAATCTAATTTCCTTAAGAGCACTGAATGTTCTCTCGTGCTCCTCTCTATCGTAACGAGCCAGGATGTTTACAAGGAAACACACATCAAGTTAAAAAAGTTATGAATTTTGTCTTGGGAGAAGCAAGGGAAAAGGAGCATACATCTAGACAGCCAAAACCAGTTCAAACATATAGGCATCGCATGAACAAATATTCATTCTTTAAGTCAGAATGCTTATTATGGAGTTTTTCAATCACTTTACATCCCTTTCGTGTTTTTATAATTAGATAAGATGGGAAATCCCACCTTTTCTTATGTTGTAGAAGATATGTTAGCTTGTTGAATCTTGGAGGTCGGTGGAATCTATTCATGAAGAGGGTGTACATCAAATTTAGAATAGCCATTTGGTTGCACTTGGAATGAAGCTAGTCCAAGTTCTTATAGCATCATCATTAGAATAGGATTGAATGGCAGGATGACACAAGCCATGAACATATATGATTACAAGTTGTGAAGTCCTACAGGGGATAGTGAGCGAATTCATCCCTTGTCGACAAATAAACATCCTCCTCTAAAATGCCATGTTAGACTCATATGTTTCAAAGCAACCTTGTAGATATGATTAAGTGCACCTACTACAGTGGTTCGTTCATAATTCTCAATCCCAAAGGCAGCCAACCAACAACTAGCTCAACTGGGACTATTGACATTGGGATTTAGAAGTTTTAGGAATGCTTGTCTCGGTAGGGATAGATGGCGAAACCTGGCTATAGAAGACCAAGCTTCAGGAGGAGTGGATGATCCTTCGCCAAACATAAGATGGGGTAACCGATAGGTCATTCTAAAACATAAAACTTGTGTTCAACACAGTCAAATTTGTTTTATTTTAACTAATAAGCCTGTGTGACCAATGCTTAGAGTCTAAAGGATGTTGACATGTTGACCAATCAAATCCAGAACATTGACCTAAGCAAGTGTAGTGTTTTAATTTATGTAGTGTGGGTCCAGTGTCCCGCACACCAAAAATGGACCACTTTGTGTAGATAACTCGCTTGTGCTAGAAAAATGAGCTGCGTCATACTTTGAAGTTATATTTCAGAATTTACCCATTATCAACGACTAATTGATAATGGAACCACTGTCCAAAGCGACGTGGAAAGCTTTTCTTTTCACGATTATTGAAAGTGCAGAAGTAAGAAAGATGATGCGATGAGATCATCCAGTAGGATCGATGTCACGATAAATCATCGCAGCGGAATTCAAGCAACGATAAAGACTTAGCCAAATTCTTGAAAAAAGATGATTGAATCCAGAGAATAGGGCTTGACTCTGGAACTGCTAGCATTCGATCGAGGTAAAGGTCAACTTCACCACCGATCAAACACAACCCAAAATTCAACCACCTTCCATCAATTACAATCGACCAAACCCCTATCGCCATCCGTCGTCATCGTTACAATGCCCAACAACACAAACCTCTAGTCAATTCAATTAGGTGCTAGGTTTTAAAGATGAATCAGGACCGAGTTATTTGAGTGGAAGCAAGACGACGACGAATGTTTCAGGGTTGCGGCGGCAGTTCTATGTGATGGAGGCAGGTCAATAAAAATAGCATAGCAGTGGAGGATGATTTATGGCGTGGTTCTAGGTCAGGTCGGCATCAAGTTGAATCAGATGGAAGCTTGAATGTCTCGGGTGCGAAATAGATTAGCAAAGTGTTGTAGAATTTTTTTTATTTTGTTGAATTTATAGGTTGAGGAGGAACCCAAATAAATCGATACCGAGTTAAACAACTTGGCCCTGAGTTACTTCACTTTCCCTATTTTGTTTTGAAGCCATTCCAGAGAATAAATGTGCCAAAAAAAGCGTGAAGTAGCCTTTGAAATGCAGATTACATCATTAATGTTGAGAAATGGAATTTCAACTATAGCTTAAGCAAATAGTTAAAGAAAAATTAACTAACTAAAACAATGTCTTGAAACGGCATTCGAACGATCAACTAGAATTCATAAGATAGCAGTCCAACACTTGCCTCAATCCAGAGCATGCTTTGTTTTAAATGAAAGCACACTCCGACAGTCTTGTGTAACCTGATTTTTAATCAAGCAGAAGATATGTAAGTTGGAACATCAAGACGAACATAAAACGACTTGAAAACTTAGAATTATACTTAGATGAAGCAGAAAAATAGTTCGGACAAGTTTCACTAAAAATTAAGCATGGAAAAAATTCGGCAACTAGTTGTTTGGCTCGATGCCGGTCAATTTTACCCCTAAAAACACTTCCCCAACTTCATATGAGTTATTTACAATGTATTCCATTCCCGACCAAGTGTTTTCCCAAATTTTAGAAGAACAATTTCAAGGGTTGAAGAGTAGATAGCTAAGAAAGTAGGATAACTCAAGTAATTATGGAACGATCACTAGAATCAGTCAATAATCGATGAAAAAGGGGATAAAACACATCAACATAAAGTTAAAAGAATGATGCAAAAAGGTTGGAGCTATTTCCAGCGAAGGGAAGAAACAATTACTGAGTCAAATGAATCGGTAACAAGTTATATTTACAACTCAGCGGACCCTAAAATTTTTTGTGTAACCTTGGGTCAATTCTTATATTCTAACATGCAGGCTTCTGACGCGGTACACTTGTTTCATTATAAGTACTAGCTATAATGCAATCAAAACAGGATCTTCTTCTCCCTTCTTTTTCTTCTTCACTGTGGATCTAGGACTCCATTTCCCTTCACCATCCGCCTACCGCACAGTAGTCACAAAGGCAGCTACTCTTCGCAATTCTGGGTCGTCAACTTCTTGTACTTGCGACTCTAAATCTCCATAATCACATATAAGCTATCTCAGATCCATAATCAAAAGAACTATAAAGTGGACGTAGTTCAGAGATTGCCAAACCACTATAAAAATCTTGTGACTCTTTGTCTTATTTTATTTTTTTCAATAGTATCAGCTAGAACTAGATCATAAAGGTTCCCTACAACTTAGTCTTAGGTGCCAATCCATTTTTGGCGTTAATGCTAGTCAATTGGTTTTAACCTCTAGATACGACTTTATAATATAAAATATAATTTTATTGCCGTACTACTCAAAGACTCATCTAATAGTTAATTAACCCACCCATCTACTTTGAGGTCTGTGCATCTGCCATATAGATTCTACAGTAGTAGGAAGCGAAATCCATCAGAGCATACCCAAGTCTTTGTTACCGATCGCTTGAGATTGTTGGGCGTTAAAGCCTATATGCCAGACCTACTGATAAATACTGGTACTACAGTACTGACATGAACAATTGACCTTTTATAGCTGACACTCCATTTAGACTAACCTAAGTAAGTCAAAGAAAATGCCTCATTTCATTACTTACTACCTCTTATTGGATATGAAGCAAACCACATTTCCCAAAAAGTAACGGGCCATTTATTACCCCAAATCTGAGGCGAACCCTCGGTATATTTCCCCTACCTATCCATAACAAATATCTCTTCCCCACATGTCCCATGATTGGAGATGCCCCGTATTAGTAGTAAGTGTATGATTGTCGGTAGCCTCTAAGTAAAGGCAGACTTCTATTGTGTAACTCTACCGACCTCGCCTCCTAACTCACGAAACCAAGCCTACAACCCAAAGCCTAAGTGTTGGGCTAGGCTCACTAATTCACATTTCTACTAAACATATAATTTAAGCTATACAATTTCCTACTATGAAAATTATTTTTCTTTCTATGTATAATTAATAAAATTAATACTTACTTATTCGATACTTTATTATTATTCCTAATTTATATGCTTAGGCTTTGGTATCCTTGGAATGTCCAATGAATGTCATTACCTTTAGTAATTAGTCAATAATGTTAAATTTGGACAGTTTCTTATTAATTCTCATTTAATCCATTTAACCTATTTACCGATTTCAAAATCCATCATTTTGCCTATTCAATTCTCATAAATGCCATATTCATTTCCCTAATCAGTTCAAATTCAGTTCCTTTTTAATTTTGTATTAATCACAAATTTATTCCCCATAAATCTGTAATTAATGTCCATAAATCATAGTTCTTTAATTATTACGTTGTTAATAACAAATACTTATATAGTCATAGATTATGCTATTTATATATATTTTTAATTTCAAATTTTAAGTGCAGTTATACGTGTGTGTGTATTTCTAATTATTAATTTCTAAACTAGAACATTCCTTTTCACATTTTAATTTATTAGAGCTATCCTTCCAAAAAGGAACACTGTTATAATTTTCCATTAATTAACCAAAAGTGAGATCTTTGCTTCATTTGAAATTACAAACAATTATTTCTTTTCTTTTATTGAAATAGACAGTGTAAATTGCGGAAAAGAATAGCCACATCATACACATCTCTTTCCCTTATTGGTATATTTCATGTTAACTCAAATGATATGCGTTTATATATATTTTGGAATTGAATAATTTATGGAAATTACATGGATCCTGCTCCAAATAAACAAAAAAATATAAATTCACATTCCAATTCAACTTAGGAAACCTAATTTACAACCCAATTTTTAGATCTGGAATTTTTTTACAACTTTACCATCATTCTACAAATACTTACTTAGGACCAACAAATTTCCAGATGAGGCTGTACATATTATTCGTATTCCAATTACCTGTTTTATTGAATACAGAGGCGACAACCATATATGTCTGTTTTAAGCCTACAATTCATCAGATCTTATTTAAGCATAATCACTATTATGAAAGTCCTTCTAGCCTCCAACTAGGCGCTAGGTGAGGTTTACTACATAGCGATTTGCCTACGTCTTCCTAGATAAGGTTTATCGCCTCAAGTATGAATATAAACATGTATTAGACACTGATTAGGCATTATTAACGTTCACTATCATGCATAAACATCAATACGCTTGTTTTTGGTGGTCTTCCTCTTTGGTTACTCCAAAGCACATCAAAATCCTAAAATTTCAATTGATATTAATCGACACTAAATACTAAAATTTTCGAAATATATGAGTTATCAAAAATGCCCAACTTCGATTAATCACCTCCTAACCAATTAATCCATAATTCATACTTACCGCCTAGCACCGATTTATGTGTACATGTGTGTATATATGTACATATAAAATATTTTATAATTTTTTAGAAGTAACAGAGAAGGAAAAATTGCGAAGCTTCGTACTTAGATTAGAAATGAATCAATCATAATCGTTAGATTAAAATGATTAAATCCAGGCTTTTGGTCAAGGTTAAACCCTAGCCGTCACCATGCGATCGGTCGACCGCTTTCCTTTAACCATTCGACCGACCCAAAGAGGGGATAGATCGGTGGGGTCCTGCACTTATTATAATTTATTTCCATTTTGATTTTTAATTATTTTCACTCTCGAAACTTCAAACTCTAATAACTTTTTCGTTTGAGCTCTGATTGAAAATCTCCATGTACGAAAGTTGCTTAGAAAATCGTCACGAATGCAATGGTGCAAATTTCATAACCAAATTTCAACTTTTGCTCATATTCCATTTTTGGAGCCTTATTGATAATTTATTATTGTTAGTTTTATGGGGTGTTACATTATCCCCCTTTAAAATAATTTCATCCCCGAAATTCCCTACGTGTTGAATCATGTCACATAACTCGCAACCAATCTAAGCTAACTAACCAATTAGAGTACATCCAATTTTGTAGCCAAAAAAGTAAAGTGGTAGGTGTATCACAACATATAGGACATGTATGCAAAATGATTCCAAATCGGTGCCTCTTATAAGAATGCATTTTTTTAGATACATTTTTGAAATATGATGTAAAAAACCTAGATATACTGGTAGTTTTATATGTATGCATGTTTCCAAAAATCATATTTTACACAATAATTTCAACTCTCCCATGAGTAGGAGTATAGTTCAACCAATTTTGCATACAATGCCTACCATCCAAAACCTAACACATAAATTTTAACATTCAAATTTTTTGAAAAGATTTCTTCATCTTTACTCCTACGTTGAAAAAGGAATTTGGATGGAAAATCTTACATTTCCACCCTTCTTTTGGATACCTATTCCCTTGTAACTTGAAACCCCCTCTTCTTCACTCAATTCTTTTCCAAGTAAATTTACACAAGAAGGTTTATTTTTGGATGTTAAAGCATAACTAACCTTTGCACTTGTTTTGTTTCACTATCAACAACGTATGGAAATAGAAATTTCAAAGCTAAAATAGCCTTTTTCCTTATTATCTATGTTTTTTTCTACTGTCACCTTGTCGAACAATAAAACTTACACTTACTGATACATCGATGCTCCTTATGCTTGTATGTTGCATTTGAAAATCATAAATTTTCTCATTTAAAACGAAAATTTTAAACCCAATTTTCAAAATAATTTCCAACTTGAAAAATAGTTTAAAGAATTGAATTCTAAAAGCATTTAAACACCATATTTTATTTTATTTATTTCCAGAAGCACTTGAACAAAACCTTCCAAAAAACATTTTTACCCAACTTCTCAAAACTTATATCAACTTTTCCAAATTATCTAAAATTCCTTTATACAAAACTTATCCACCATTTAGTTTTTTAAAACTTAAAACACTTTTAAAATTACTTCCATAACATTTCTAAAACTATTAATCAAACAATCATTAAATTCCAAAATCCTTTTTTGAAAATATTTCATATCACCTCTTAGATTTCGCAATCATTTCATAATTTTTAAATACTTTGAAACCAAATTTTCAAAAGCATTCAAACCAAAATTTCAAAGCTTTTGAATATAAAAAAAAATTAAAACATTTTTTGCTTTTCCCTGAAACAAATCAAGCCACATTTTAACGAATCGGGACTCCATCAATGAGTTAATTCATATGGTTGACCTAGTATTATGTAGTTAATCCTAGATTTGGGGAGTCTTTATTTTTATTCTAAAACAATAAACTAAATACATGCATATTTATAATTATTAGCTTTTAAGGCATAGGGATAGTGATCTATAATTCGCAGCAACCTTTCACTTTTCTGCATTTGCTAAAATTTATTTCCTCTATCTTCTAAAATTTAAGGATCTAAATATTTTTAATTTTTATTTGCTAACTTAATTTCCTAAATACTTTATAAACTTCTAATCTTGCAATTTTATCGTTAGTTACATCTCCTTATGAGATTTTCTTATTTAAATCGTGTGTGTGTGTGTGTGTGTATTTACACATATATACATGCAATCGTCTCATTCCATAAATTCAATCAACAGAGTAATAAAATATGAATACATCTCATACAATATATCGCACTTTTCCTAAATTTGAAGGGAGACAACTAGCGATTACAATCTAAAAAAGTAAAAGAAAATTATTGGAAGCCACCATTCATCATCAACTGGGGTTGATGAGGTTTTGGCCTCAACACTCCTTACAAATTTAACATAGACATTTCTAGTATACCTTTCTACTATCACCCAACTTCCTATACTCACCTTTTTGGCTTCAAATAAATGTGATCCATCCATTACTTTAATCATTGTATTTAATTGTGGAATAAATTATATGTTCCCACACCATAGTGGTGAGCAATATAAGCTATGCATAACTAGAATAACGCATCGGAAAATTGGTTTGATGGAATAACTCCAACTACCTATCTTGTCTTCATTAATTCTTAAGTCAATCAACATCCTTATGCATGTGTGCTATCTTAATACTCTCATCTCCAACCATACTACTATCTTCACTCAATCAAAATTTCTAGATATTATCCTCAAAAAACCTTGGTATTCACTTTATTTATCCTTAATCTTTCATGTAAGTATGTTTTATGACTCATAAAACTGTAATTTGATACCGTTCACCATTCTTTTGAAAGTTCTTCTCATGGCTTTCACACATCTCTAATAAATGTTCTTTGGTTCATACGAATACTCCTTAAATTCGATGGATATTCCCTATTGTTACCCTACGAGCATTTGTAGCTATTTTATTCGTAGCCTAAAACCTTTACCCCTTCTTATCTATGTAGTTGTAACATCCTAGAAATTTATCATTTTAAATTTGAATATTTAATGATTGGTTTTTACTATTTACTAACTTGAATTTAAACATAAAGATTATTTAAATATTTGAATTATGAATTGTGAATTAACATTAATTTGATGGATTTAGTAGCAATTATTTAACTCCTTTCAATTAATAAATAATAGTGGTAAATACATTTTGTAAATTTAATTCCAGTAATAAATGGTATTTTTGGGATTTCACATAACGTAATAATCAGTGTATTTTATTAGTTTTGATATCGTGTCGTATTTCCGTGTGCGATCGTATTTTTGTTTTATGCTTCACATTTCGTGTGAAAATGAAATTCTTTGTGGAGACATGTTGGAATTTGCGATATAAAAATGAAGTCAACACTCAGAAAAATGAAATAACTTGCCTTATTTCTTTTCAGTCATCCGCCTCATCTCTTGTAAAAAGAAAAACAAAAAGGAAATGACCGTTAACTACAAAATTTGAAATTAAATCCATCACTGCCCTAAAAATCATAAAGTTAATTTCTTTGAGTTTGAATCATCAAGATCTATTGACCCATACGCATCTCGAAGCATGCGGTTGTGTTTTTAGGGTGCTCGAAGGTGAGGCAGCATCTAGGGTTTGTGTTTATGTTTTATTTTTGAGGTATTTGATGAATCGAAGGATCGGGTTAGTTGAGCTAAGGTGAGGTAGTGGTGCTAAAATGTCAAGGTCCGATCACCTCTTGTGGAGTGTGACAAACACTGTAGTGGTGAACCTTGCCCAGGTCGTGTCTTCGTTAGGGTGTGTCAAGGTTGAGGTGATGTTATGGTCAAACTAGTCTCGAGGAGAAGATTACAATGAGGTGGTCGGAGGTGCTCAGATGGCCGTTGCTGTGGTATTGAGGTGAGGGCAATGAGCGATGCTTGACTGTGTGCATGTTTCTTTTTGGGAAGGAGACGATGTATGTGGAGGGGGGGGGGGGGGTTGGGGGATTATAATTTAATTGGTAACTAGTGTTAAGTGATGAGAATAACAATTTAATTTAAGTCCAAAAACTTATAAAAACGATAACTTATTTATATTAGGTCCAAATTGATCACGATCGGTCGCGTTGCACTAGTGGCATCGAACACTACACTTTGGAATTAGATTGATAGTAAATGAAGCTTGTAGAATTTCAAGGTAAAACATTACTTTTATCCAACATAACCATATATACAATAGAAAATAAAACTAAAATCTTACTTTATTCTGATCATGATTCGCGATAAGAGTTGAGTTATATAATCAAATTGATAGAGTTAGGTGCATACCTTAGGGACAATTATATAATTGGTTGCATACATCTAAGTCGATAACCAATCTTGTTCATAATAAAGGTGTTTGATTTCTAAAATATACTTTGTTATATAAAGATATAATTAGTTAAGTAATTAATTTAAAGTACATTAAATAGAAAACCCTTAAATGATATGTTATGTGGTAGTAATTTCAATATGCTGTAATCATGAGAAATTTATCACATTAAATAACATATTCTTTAGATATTCCTAGTCTAGATGTCCCAAGATAGTATATTGATACGTCAGCCGTGACTAAAGTACATAACGTTCTCTAAATGTTGGACGGTGTATTAATCATGGTTGCCGAAGGCACCAAAGGATTATGCACTAGTAGTTATTGGATAACTATGAATTGAATTACTCGGGAGTTACTGTTGTTAATTATGAATGAATTACTCGAGAGTTTCCTGTTGTTAATTATAATAGAAGATCTCAAAGAGGCGATATTACACAGTTTCCTTGACAAGATAATATATGGAACTTTTATGTGCATACTTCACTTTGATTATGGTTAAATTAAGGCATAGTGATCCATTATGTGACTATAGTTGAGTTTGAGGTAAAGCACTGGAACTGAAACACTATTCAATAGAGAATTTATCTCCTCGATCATAAAAGGTTGTATCACTGGCAACTACAGTCAACTCAAGTTCAAAGTCTCTAGCTAGAGCAGCATGAACAAAAGTTTCTATTATTAAACCAAGGACTTTGTGCTTGAACTAACCAAGTTGAATGTGGATGATATTGAAGTTTCGATAAAAATCAAAGTGATATAGTATTCATACCTTTGATTTGCACAACCGCATTTCTGGATTATCTAAAAAACTACACAATTTCATTAAATTATAAAATGTTGTAAATTAATTAAATTGATAAATATTTGAGAAATGTTAACTAATATTTGATTTATTTTATTTTTTTAGTTGTTTGTAATTATTACATATTTATAGAAGTTATATTTGTTTGTATCGATATATGATATTTGTGTAACCTTAGATGGGTTAAATAAAAGATAATTGCATTAGAGGTTCATGGAAATTTGTTGCCATATAATGGCTATATAGAATATAGGCCATGCGTTGAAGTGGAAGGGGAGGAGAAAGGGAGAACTAAAGGAACTGATTAGTGAAGTTTCAGTTTAAAGAACGAAATGGTTTAATTCATTCAATTAAAATAAATCCAATAATTCTCATTAAATTCATTTTATTCTTTTCATTCACTTTTATCTCCTCATTATTCACAGCTATGGATGGAATTTAATCACCTTATTCCACATAAAATCAACTCCAAAATAAAATGAAAATAATAAAATAAAATAAATATAAGTGGTTCATCATCTCTTGCAAGGACTGGGTGTGGATTTGGAGATCCGAGGAGAAATCTTAAATTAAGGTGCAAATCATAGGCTACCTCTTTAGGTAATCTTTTAATTTCATTATCATTTATAAATACATAATTTAATTATGTAGATTATATCTTATATATGTTATAATATATATATTAATATATATATATATATATATATATATATGCTTAAGTTGTCAGATTCATTGTGTATATTCAAATTGAATAAATTAAAAAAAAGGAAAACATGAAAACAATTTTTTTAATACCAAATAATTTATTTTAAAGCCAAATAAATTTATTTTAAAGCTATAAAGTATGAAAAACATTTTTTTATAATACAAATTGAATTAGTATTAAAGGTATTCATTTAAAACAATGGTTATAAAGTTAAAGATTAAATTTTACAAGTTATACAAAGTTTAAACAATTTCCTTAAATAAGTGTTCTAATTCAAATTTAAAATATATCTATGAATACATCACTATAGTATCAACTAAATTCATATTAAAGGTATTCATTTAAAACAATAATTACAATGGTTAAATGTTAAAATTTCAGTTTAACAAGCTGTGTAAAGTTTAAACAATTTTTAAATCAATGTTCTAATTCAAATATTAAATAGAACCTATTTAAAAGCACATGTCTAATTTTGAATTTTTTTGAGTCAAACTAAAATTCAAAATGTTAATTTTAAATTTCATAACGCATAAAATTTTCTACAATTAATTTTATTACATATAAAGGTTTGAGTGCTCAAGTGAGATTTGAAAAGGCAAACAAAAAAGCAAGTAAAGTAAGGAAAAAGACCTCCAATTTCACCTCTTGTTCAATGCCTGCTTAAAATCATAATTATCATATTATAAAAATAAGTAAACTATTATCAATCAATTAAAATAATTTTATAACATATTACATATATAAGTAAACTATATATGTATATGTGTGTGTGTGTGTGTGTGTGTTATTCTACATGATTTCAAAATAAAACTACGGACAACGAAGGCATATATAAAGACCGAATAAGTCCATTGCGATGTAAATCCCAGTACCTATAAACGCACGCATTAACTATGTACACTACTTTTATTTGATATGCTTATTATGATATATTTAATTTTAATGTAATTCAAACTCCATTTTAGACAAAACAAATAAAATATGATTTTATTTAAAACACACTACAAGAATTTTGATTTTTAGTAGCGCTCAAAAAACACTACTAAAAGTTTTAGCAGTGTTTTGATAAACGCTGTTATAAAACACGCGACTAAAAATACCTGATTTTTAGTTGCACTTATTTCAACGCTACCATAAATCGTTTTACTGCTGCGTTTATGAAACACCACTAAAATCTTTTTTTGCAGCGTGTATAAAACGCTACCAAAATGTACTTGGTCTGCTCAAAAATATTTTGGTGGAATTTGTTAAACGCTGTAATAGAGGACATAGTTTATTGACAAAGCCCGTAGCCACGTTTATTAAACACTACTATATATGTTCTCCTTCGACCCTTTATTTTTTGTAGCATTTTTTAGTAGCATTTTCGAAATGCTACTAAAAATATTCCAGCTCTGCCTATAAATTGCCTCCAGTTCAATCTTGTTCATAGCTTATAACATAATACATAAACACATACACATTAAACAACCGCAAAATACATATACATATACACATACACATTCAAACATAAACACATTTAAAAACCACAAAATACATAAACAAAAGCACTAACATAAACCATATGTTAACCGTACATAGAAGTTTACACAACCGAACAGTAGTTTCAAGACAAAAGGTTAACCGTAGATAGAAGTTTACACAACTGAACTACATACCACAAACAATATGCTACTGCTGTAGTTAAAATACCATAAACATCTGAACTAAGCAAGTACAATAAACAACCAAACTGCCTAACAAGTACGATAAACTAGTGCTGCAACTGCTTATTCTTCAGAAATGCCTACCCGTGGACAAAATATAATCAACACTGAGATAATAATGATAGGACCATCAATACTGAGAAAACAATGAGACTAAAGTTATGCACATACTTCCCTGCCTACTCATTCATATCATTTCAAACTATACTACTAAACACTTACATCTTAGAACTGCGCGTACTAACATCTCCAACTCAACATTTTCATTTTCACATCATTGCTACACATCATAAATCAAAATTCACATCATTGCTGTAGATTATCATTATCCATCTGCTTTCGACAAGCTTTTTCAACCAACATCACTTCAGCCTATACTATAACTTGAAACATCACACTCCTTTCCTTCTTCCCTCTCCTACAATCCCCTACCACACACATCCACTGCAACAGTTTCACCAAACTGCCTCTTCAACTTAAAACATTCTCCCAAACCACACAATTACAACTCTGCAACAATTCAGCCAACCACTTATAGTGCACCATCAACTCCTATATGAAACGTGTAAAAGTGAAATGAAAATATCTGAAGGATATTTATAATTAAATGAAATCAATATTCACTGCATGCAATAATGTATAATACATGCCTATACATATAAATCAAAATAAAATTGTATCTAGTTGATTGCAGCATAACCGTCAATGATTACAGCAGAAGAAAATGTTGAGTTTCATCTAATATAAAAAAGAAAACTGAAACCAGCCTTCGAACAGATATAAATCACATACCTTTTTGACAAACCGGATTAAATAGGGATAAGTAGATTGACATCTTAATTTGGCTTCCTTATCTCAGTTTCCATGTCCTCCTAACACTGCTCTACTTTAAATACAGTCAAGTTGGAATCATACGTGCATGTAACTTTATTTTACATACCTAAGCAAACTTTATATTATACAAATTCAACTAAAAATAGTTAGTTACAGAAAGATATAAAAGAAATTGTATTTAAATTTTACAAAACCTGATAAGCACCAACCCTTAACACAAAATTCCGGACATAATGTGTGAAGATTGATACCCAATTACCCTCATGATAGTGTTAACTGCAGCAACTCCTTCACATCCAGATTCCAAAAACACCCTCATTAGATGAGAATGAATAAAAATAGTTTAAGTAATGGCTCCTAAGTCCTAGATATCTTGTTGCTAACTTAATGGTTATTCACATTTTCAGGTGTTACCGTAGTTTATAAACCATTTACCTTTCTGGCATCTTCCTTGTCCAGTGTAGGAACATGATATGTACTAGAAAGAGCTTTACAAATGCCAATAGACTCCAGAAAATCACTTCATTCTCTGTACCAACTACAAACTTGCTTTTGCCCTGCATAAAAAGAGTATGCCATTACGAACTTGTCTATATTTTCATAATACGATGGGTGAAATCAACATATTGAAATATACTCATATACTTTAGAATAAGTAACCAAGCAACAAATTGATCGAGCAACATTGTTCAAAGCTGCTCCAGCTCCATGCACTTAAGCAGCCTCATTGTATCACTATCACAATCCATTGCCAGTCAGTCCCGCTAGTTCGTTTGAGCATTGTTCGTTGCAATTTAGTTCAGTTCAAACTTGATTAACATTTTGCTTCAGCATTATCCAGACATACTCTAGTCATTTGCTCGTTTCGTCTTCGTTTGCTACAACATTGTTCGTTTGCTTCAGTTTTACTACCATTTCTGTCATGCCATCAGCTATATGTACAAGCAACATATTGATCGAGCTTCAAAAGAAAAACCAAATTCTTCCTAAGTATCAATACATTCGGCTCATCATTTTCAAAATGCACTGTAGATATGCTCAGCTCCACTAGTGCTTCGTTTCAGAATTGCTCCAGAAGTGGATATGCTCACCATTCTTTCTTTGGCACTTCAACTTGTGCTTGCTGCCACATCAATTTAGTGCACACTTACTTCAGACTTGCCATTTCAATCCAGTTCATTCTTGCTTGAACCTATGTCTGTTGCCACTTAATTCTAATTCTTTCTATGTTGTAAACATGTTCAGTCTGTCATCCTGCCTTAGTTCTGTTAGGAAGGAAGGGGCAATAGTCTAAGTATTCATATAATCACAATCATACAAGTATTACAATAGTGATAATCATAGTTGTGCACCAAACAATAAAATCTATATCTAAAAAACAAAAACAAAATGTCAAAATCTATACCTTTCCGTATATGAATGGATATTCCAAAAGGAAGTGGACATTGGATAAATAACACCAACTTTTATCTACTTCTTACATAATTGTCGCTTCAAAATGCAATATTATACAACTACCGGAAGCACAAAGAAATTAAGTATGAATTCACATATTCACTTGCAAAAATGATTTTAAAAGTCGAAGCATTGCTGTCTAATGTAATTTGGATTATGGTATATTTACAAATGCATTTGTTTCACAAAACTTGTGCACGACAGCAGCGTACAAACCTGTAAGAAAGCTAATTCGAAATTAAGTAATAAAGATGAGTCATTAGTAACTTTATTTGATTATGCATACTTTTTAATTTGTTTGTAATTTCTAGACTTATTCTTCTTCAAATTTTATTGTATCAAGTTATTCAGTATTTAGATAGTCAAGCCATAAATATTCAATACTGAAATAAATAAGAAGCGGCATTTTTTCTAAATTTTGATTTTTCATTGTAGTAGATTTACTGTAGTGGCATTAGATATCGAAAGATTAATCAAATTGAATAAGCAATAATAGAAGTAGATGCATACTCAGCACAAATTCTTAAATAGAAGAAAAATAAGCAATAAGTGATGCATCACATTGTTAGCAACGGAGTAGAAAGCTTCTAGGAAATAAAACATTTCACTAACTTTTGACTCCAACTAGTTATGAGTTAAGGTATAGCAGATTTTCCAACTAAATATAGCAAAATGACAAAAATTTGGCGGGAATGACACTCAACTCCAATAAACAGTAAATTAACAATAAGCATTTCACGTAAGTTGAAGTTTGGACGACGGAGAAGGCATCCAGCCACTTCAATGAAGGCACCATAGATTGAGGTGCCAACTTAACTAAATTTAATATTGAATTTTCAATGCAAATTCTAGAACTATATGTTTATCTACCTGTGGCCACTGTGGAAAGCCACAACATGCTTTCACATGCAGCTTAGAAGAATCTCCATCCTCCTCGACTGTATGCTGACCTTTATGTTTCATAGCCATTTCCATTATGTGTTCACTTTGTTTATGCATTTTTTGAGGCTCGACTGTGCCTGTAACCTTGAAATTGTGTTCTTCCACTTCATTAAACCTACTAACTGAAAGCGAATCCTCTGTCTACCTACACTAAATTAAAAGATATCCAAATATTTCATCCTCCTGCAGTGATTCATACTAAAACTGTAGCCACCACACCAAGCATACGATTCTTAAAACACTGATTACATCTTAGTCTACTGATGTTCATTGCACAACAGTACTATTTAAAAATAACCAAAAGTCATTACCAACATAAAAGTTCACCAAAACTGTCTAACTATGTTAACATACTATATCTTCCAAACCTGTTCATTTGCAATGGTCAATTGGTTAAACAGTACTAAACATCATGGAAAATGAAGCCAACAAGTTGTCACGCAACAGGACATGAAATGTATTAATCAATTTATATGAATAAAATAAAACTTTCCAACTTTTTTGTGAATCATGCAGCCAACTATATAATTGGTAGAAAGATGATTCCCTATCTCTCACCTTATTGTGATAGTCGCCGTTTTCCTCTCTGATGTATGCGTGCTTTACGAACTATTGTATTTCATGGATTTTTTTGGGTATGAATAGCTGCTCTAATTCAACATGCGATCTGCGTTTATGCAATATTTGCGTTAGAGGATATGTATAAAGATGATATTGACTGAATTAAAGATGATTTGTCATATCATTTTTTTAATGGTGTCAAACATTGTGTGGGAGCTAGATGGGCATAATTTTGGCCCAGAGACAAGCATCAAATGTAATGTCAATATCCGTTACATATAGATGTCTTATATGACAACTTGCAGCCACTTGACAAAAAGAAAATAAATAATTAAGTACACGAGAGAAATGAATTATGAATGTAACTTTATTCATTAGATGCTTTAATTGTTCATTATTCACTTGAACTATTTCATACGCATTGCATTTGATCGCTAAGTGCTTGTAAGCTTTCACTATCAAGATGTTTGGAACCCACCTGGTAGTTACTTCTGATTTAGATCTGTCAATCCCCATGCAAGCAATGTTCATCTTGCATTGCTTTTCTACCGTAGTGTTCACTATATTTGAGATCCCTCAGCCTACTGTCGCACCACGTCGTCCATCAGCTAATACCTTTTTCCTGCAATTTATAATTAGACACTTGCTTGTAAATATTTGTTTTTTGTTATATCTCCTTTTGCCGATCATCATATGATGATCCCCTATTTTTGTACTTGATACTAACATACGAACAATTATATATGTGTTTACTCTGTAGGCAGTAAATAACGAGTGCTCTCCTCATAAGAGGACCACTCTTTCATCAAAAAAAATCCAATGGTGGAGCCAGCCCAAAATTTGAGGTAGGATAGATTTTTCACTATATTAAAAATCATATAAATAAATAAATGTACAAAATCGCAAAATTTTCTAGTTTGCCATGAAAATTAAGGTGTGCTAAGAAGACATTCCAACTAATAGCCATTCAAAAGGATTGCTTTATATGAAACACAAATCATTCATAATTAAAGAGAAATCATTATTTACAGTTGATATAGGTCAAATCATTGCATGTCATACTCAAATTAGTGCATTTCTTATTCAAATTATTACATTCGACGTTATGGCCATTAAAAGCTTCATCAAAGTACACAAATTGAATGAAATTTTAAGGCTACTAGTAGAGATTTAGGGATGCTAAGCTTTATGTTCTATTATAAATGAGATTGTTGGATTCAAAAGTGAGACGGTTCTAGTTTGAAACTGTTTTAGAGAGGTTTGACTTAAGCAATGGAGATTGACATTCTATGTTTGACATGAAACTAACATGAAAAATAGGCATTAAATATGACTTGTATTTGGCAATCGGCATTGATTAATTTCAGGTAGGGCCAGTACAATAATTTTAGATAGAGCATGAATTAACAAAGTCAAACAATTTGTAAAGAAATACCAAAATATCAGGTAGGCATTGTGCATTAATTTTGTTCAAAAGAGCTTCAGAGTAAGAAATATGCTCATTAACAAGTTATAAGGAAATTATCACATTCTAACCTCATTAACTTCCATAGAAAGATGCTCATTAACAAATTCTAAGGAAATTATCACCATTCTAACCTCATTAACTTCCATAGAGAAAGATAAATCGTTATAATTTAATCCTAATGAAGAAACATCAAGTCTGTAGTATTTGGTCGACTTTAAATGATATAAAGGTTGAAATATTACCTCTCCTCCTCTACTTGGTATAGGAAGAAGATGATAACTGCAAACACTTTGCAATGAAATAGAATGAATCATTGCAAGCTTCTTAACCTGCTTTGAAGTTCAAGTTAGTAAGAACATTTGTTAAATTCCTTTGTTTTGAGATAGATATATGATGACTGACTTATTGCTGCAATTTATGTACCAAATCTTTCAAAACAGTATTTATAGAGAGATTGTTTGAGTTACTGCCCAATCCTCAAGAATTGAGTTAATGTCCAATCCTCACAAACTAAAACTATTAACACCTAATTTTCAACTTCCAGTTTTTACTATACCCCCTAAAATGAAATAGTTATCTACTACTTAGTCCTTGAAAGTCTTATAATATAAACAAAAGAAGTTCAAATTAATCGCTAAATAGTTCAAATTAATCACATTTATTAAAATAAAATACAGAATAAAATCAACCACTCAAATTAGGGTTAAATCAACTATTCAAGTTAGACAGAAATTTGAAAATACGATGCATTCAAATTAATATTAAATCCAAATCAAATCATAAAATCGGTTTACAAAATTCATACCTAAATATACCTATACCGCGAGGAGAAATCATGCTAGCTATAGTGACAATGTTGAGTGGAGTACAACGACAGAGTCGGCGATGAAAAGGAAAAATTTATCTTTAGCGCGATGAAAATTGAGCAGGATTAAAAAGGAGGAAATTTTTTAGAAAGTGAAAAGGTGAAAGTGAAAGAGGGTGATAAATTTTTCTAAGTATACGTATGGATTTAGATGCGTCAGTTTATTTAGCTTACGCGAATTTTTTAGGAAAGGCGGGGAACGTGAAATGTTTTGGCTGCGTTTACGTTATTAGTGAAAATATTATCGATTGCATTTAAATAGGAACGCCATGAATTTTTGCAACTAAATGGTTTTTCTTGTAGTGACAATTTTTAAACTGTATTTAACTCAGTTAGGCTACATAAGCCCCACAAAGATCCAAAATGTAATAAAATTTGAAATTCACACATTTAACCCACTTCTACCTGGCCCGGTTCCTTCACAAATTATATAATTACCCCTACAACATGCTCTCAACTCTATTAAGTTAGACATTGGAGTTCATTCAAGTGTAAATAATTAAATAATGTTTCTATTTAATAGCAAAGCACATCCTTAAGTGTCACTTGGTTCAATCTAATAACATTTATCAATTAACCATGTTACCCGAGCAAGTGATTTATAACTTCATGTCAAATCCCAATTACGATGAGACATACCTTCTATATCAATGGAGACAAATACCATCTTGCGTAGTATTTCACTCCATGAGTTTCAAAATGTACATAACTATACCCGTAGCATGAACAATTATTAAGTGACCGACGATAATCATAGTAAGGTTTTCATTCAAAAGATTCAAAATACTCTTAAGTTGAAAGACGACTACATATCATCATATGAGGTCTTGTACTGGACATAGATACATTTTAAATGACTTAATTTCATTTTGTATTTCTAGATTATCTCGAATATCTTTGAAAAATGTGTAACATGATCCATATATTTCTTTTACTTTAACAGCATATCATCCATATACACTTCCATTGTCCATGTGATGTATCCTGCAAATATGTTATGACCAACTTCTATTAAGTAGCTCTAGCATACAGTAGACATAACTGCGTGGCTTTGTGACAATATAGCCCTATGTCTATAATAAAATTGATGTAATCCTCATTAGAATCCCATATTGCAATTTGGTTGTAGTCAGAGTAAGCACCTATGAACTAGAGAAGTTTATGATCAGTTGTTCCATCCATGAGATGGTCTATCTAGAAAAAGGAAAGTAGTCCTTTGGACATGCATTGTTTAATTTCAAATAGCCGATGCACGTCTTCCACTATTCATTAGGCATCTTAACCAACATGGGATTTCCTATCTAATATAGCTGGCGATCTTCTCGGATGAAGTTATTATGTAGTAACTTATTCATTTCTTCCTTATGCACGATGGACCACTATTGATAAATGTTATGCCTGGTTTTCTTATTAGAAAAGATTTTAGGTTAACATTTAATCATAGCTTGCAATGTTGGGAATGATATCACATATATTTGAGTAAGTTTAGACAAACATATCACAATTCACTCATATTGAATAAATCTAGACGAACACATCATGGTTCGCTTGTAAGATTCATATGCTTCCTTTTCATCTTTTAACCAAGCTATGATTCAATTTTAACTACCTTGGAATGATCTTCTTCGTCCATCGGTATGATCTCCATGAACTTGGCTGGTCCACTCTTTTCTCCATTCTATACTTCTTTGGGATCATGTTTTCACGCTCTCCATAGGTGGTGTATTTGTAATTTTTTTGTATTTGTGATTTGATGTAGGGAGGACTCTCCATATGTTTTCATTTCTCCTTACGATGAGCTTCTCCGAGCACAGTCGCATAACACTATCTTCTCTCGCTCTAATTTCCCTTTACAACTCCAATGCAATAATTAGTTGAACGTTTTATAGTCAAACACCATGGTGCTATAATTTGTAAATTAGTTAGGCTCGATCGGCCCAAAAATGCATTATAAGTAGATCCATGTCTATTACAATGAATGTTTCCACTTGTACAATGCTATAGGGTTTTGTCTTATTTGCACTGCCAAAGAAACTGTAACACCCTATAATTTAACAAAATTAAATAATTAAATTGAAAAAGTTAAACTCGTAATTACACATAAAGTGAAAATAGTAAATTTATATAAAAGATGGAATTAGGCTTCATGACCTAATCCATTGCATCTAGAATATCATTTACAGTAGAGAACATGTATAACTTGCTGAATTTGATAAAATAGGCTAGAAATGAGAAGAAGTCAAATCCATGGCATTTTCGTAATATATTAATTTTGAGATTTTAGCCTAAATTTGAAATACTTTAATCAATAAATAGAAATGAAAACCTATTGTCTAATCATATTTTAGCCTAAACATATTACTCTACTCTCCATCTTCTTCTTCGCCTATTCTAAAACAAAAAATCGGTTACAAACCCACCAAATCAAATCCAATTGAACAAATAAATATATGAAGCCGTTAATCACGAAGAAAGCTTTGCAAATAAATTAAAGCCATTAAGAGATTTTGCATTTTAAAGGCAGAAAATTTCTTAATAGCGAATAAGGAGGAAGGTTCACCTTAAAGCCAATAATTGTGTATATATCGGTAGGAAACAGTAATCCACCTCTTATCATCTTAAACCAATTCAATAATGTAATTATTAATTAAATACAGATTTTTTATATACAGTTGATTAGGATGTAGTATGCCATGGCTAGATGTGTAATGACCCATAAATTTATCACTTTTATAAATTATATTCATATTTGAAATATTCAAATACAAGATTTTATAACATAAATTATAATGTTTTGAACCATAAATCATAATGGTAAACTTGTTTTAAAAGTATTTTAAAAAATATAGATATATATAGGGTTTTTAATCAAAAAAAGGGCGAAAAATCAGTTTTTGGAAAATTCAGATTTTCTGAATATTAGCGTGCATGGAACTGGATACATACACTTGTTTATCCATTTAAGTAAGGATATGAAATAAAATTATTATTTTTTATTTTTTAAAATAAAATATATTTATGACATCATTAGGGATGTCATCGATGTAGTTCCAAAATTAAGTTTAAATAATTAAATAATTGTTTTAACACGATAATAATCCATTTTAATTAGTAATGTAGTGATAATAAATCATTTATAATAGTTATATAAAAATATGTACTTTTTTTGAAAATATAACAAAATTCATAACGCTTTGTCAACAACACTAGTTGTAAACACTTGTTCAATATTGATTTATATGGTTTTATAATTCAAATGCGATCATTTTAATTAATTAATAACGATGAGAAATTAGTTTTCAAATTTTATTTACATTTATATGTAATTTAATTAATAAGTGAGAATGTGATCGGAAATCAGCTTTTAGATTTTCAGCGGTTTAACAAACGGAAGTTGTTCAAAATGATTGCAACATTCTTTTTTGTCTTGTGCATGTCCATACACATGTATATACATGTCATACACCTACACATACACATATATGCATTTACTTTTACTGTATAAATTTAGATAAGATAAAAACATAAATATCTTAGATATTTACGTACAAAATCTAACCAAACCTTCACTTAAGTCAAAGCTTCCATGCCAAAGCATAAGAAGTGATGGCAAGGAGGAGAAGAGAGTGGGCCACGAGTGATGGGATAGTAGGGGAGTTGGTTGGCATATGGTGAAAGGAGATGTGATGGAAGACATTTTACATATTTTTTTTCCTATAAATACACGCCCCCTCTTCTCATAAATCCTTACAACAAACCATCTTCTTCTCTCTTCTTCCTTAGCTTCTTGAAGCTGACTTCTCTAGTCTCCTCCATCATAGTGAAGCTCTACTAAAATAATATGAAGAAATACCACCTTAAAGTCGAGATACAAGTCCATACTCCCATCCCTCTTTCATTTTCTTGGTCGTTCACTACAAGGAGTCATCACCATCTCAAAACCAAGTTTCTACCTCCTACAAGCCTAGGTCGTGCACTATAAGGAGTCATCACCATCTAAAAACCAAGTTTCTACCTCCTACAAGCCTAGACCGTGCACTTCTAAAGGGAACTAGGGTTGATTCAATTAGCTTGGGTGAGATTGTAGTGAAGCTATAATCAAATTTAGAAACTATAGAAACCAATGAAGGTGAGAAATCTACTATTAAAATTTTAAATTATATGATGAAATGATATATTTGGTATGGATGTTTTCTATGTTTTATCATCATGTTTTGGATGTTGATGATATGTTTGTTTGATGTGGAAATGATTCACGGTATAATATAGGTCGAACTTACACCAAGGAATCACTTTCCTTTATAGCATGAAATGGTACATATGGCATTGCTAAACCTCTTTAAAATAGTTTAGATGATTTATAAATAGCTTATAAACATTAAAACTCATTTTGGAAAAGTTGGAAGCTTTTTGGAAAATGGAGTAGAAATAGGCCATCGTATTTCGACAGTTTAAGATTTCACGACCTGAAAAGTTAAACGGACGTATAGAATGGATAGAGACATAATTCTCTGCAATAAGAATTTTTGGGACCATAATAAGTGTATTTTTCAAGAAAAAGAAGAAAATCAATATTTCCTTCAGTAAAGTTTGAGATATGTCCAAATCAAGTTTTCAAATACATCACATTTTGGCAGTTCGGAAACCCAAATGGTAAAATTATAATAGATATTTTTAAATCTTTAAAAATATGAAAAAAAATTATACAAATTTATTAAAATATTTTAAAAATATTTGATTTATTAAAATGGACTTATGTGGAATGGACTTATCATTTTTATCAAAGAAGCTTTTAAAAACATAATTCACATCAGTTTTTCAGCACCTTTTGATAACTTTTGAAATTAAGATTTAAACTTGGGATTTTTGTCCCAAATCTTTTGAAAATGTTTTTCAAATAATAAATCAAGAATTTTTAAGAGTTTAGAGTTGATCAGATAATTTTACCACCTTAGGATGATAAAGAGATAGTCTCTAGACCCGAGCTTGGACAATTAGTGTTCGAGTTCCGCTCTAGCTATCCGAACTGGCCCGACGGAGGGGATAGTAAATTTGATTTACTCGGACTATATCTTCATAAGATAAAAAGATATATGGAGCTTTCCAAAAGTTAAAGAAGATTTAAAATATTATTTTGTTTGTTATAGAAAATATTCTAATTAAACTCTGTATTAAATTTCGAGGAAGGAACTCTTACTATCACTATGAATTTGAAAGGTGATTTCATCGTTATTCGACGAATAGTACAAGTCGAATAAGGAATTTAATATTAGGTATAATCAGTCTAAATTAATGGTTCCCATTTATTCAATACTAACTGGTTTGGTTTTACAGTAAAGGACGTCTTAAATAACAATGTTTTTAACCCATTAAAAACATGTTTTGGAAAGGTGAAATCTTTATTAAGATTTTAATTATACTTTTCTGAAGTAATAAAGATGAAATATTTTGGTATTTTCAAAGTTAAAAAGGGGTTTTAATTAACTAAAGGATTTGTTAAAAGAGTTTTAATTATCCCATATATACTGAAACAGAATGTGTTTTAAGACGTGTATCTCTAAAGAGATAATTTACTTGGATAAAAGATATGGATTAATTGAATAATAATCACCCATATACATAACATCTTTTATTGAGAAATTGGTTCATAGGAACCGAGGTCGGATCTGGGTGATTCCTTTTCGAAAACCACTTCAAACCCACATACATTTGAAAGTGAAAACATGTTGAAGACGGAGATCCTTATAATGTAGAGCCACTTGCCACTAACATCTAGGGTAATTCCCTTACCATATACATGGTTGTAGTGGTTCGTTCAATTTTTAATCTTCAATGCAAGGACTACTTGCTACTAATCCTACGGGTAACTCCTAAAAGGAGTAGGAGAAGTGTCTTTGTTTTGTCTTGTGCCTAGACAACTTGTATGACGAGTGTTTGACATTGCATTTCCAGGACCACATACATTGACTTTTGCAAAGTACATCTGTTGGTGGTGTAGGAGGTGACCCCTCTTATATTAACACCCTTCTCTAAGATGTACGAGCTCAAAGGTTGTTTTTTTATGGAAATCAATTACCGTTGACCCAAAAATGGACCAACTTCCTGGTTTGGATTTGAAAGCACCAGTCCTGTCCTGATAAAGCAATATCACGGATCACAGATATGAAGAAAAAACGGTTAAAGAAACAAGATAGAGAATTTTTGTAGTGGTTTGGCTATTAATGAAGCCTACGTCCACTTTATAACTTTATTATAGACCGAATATTTTTATAAGAGTTGTTTGATTATAAGGCTTTGATTATTTTCTAGCTAGATTGAATCTCCAGATTTGGAATCCATTGGGGAGAATCACAGTGTATTCCTTTGGAGATAGTTGTATGGAGGTAGAGAGTGAAAATTAATTCCAGTAGAGCTTTAGCAATTGTCTCTAGTTTCACAGATGCTACATGCATGATGCATTACTGGTCTATCTCGATTCTCCCAAGGAACTTGGGCTTATCCTGCTTGGTTATTCCGCATTCGGTGCTTCTGTATTGGGAAGAGTTTCCCACATCGCTAACCATTTTCGGACGCGAGTTCTGTTATATAGAATGAAGCAGCCTTCTACACATCATAAGTCAAGCGGGCGAAGCTCGGCACTCTCCGAAGCTGAATCGTCATCTACCTCGTAGGCCTAGTATGGTCAATTAGTTCTGGTTGGGCCCATCATGGACCGCATGTCTCCTAACTTTCGAGTCCTGCTTAATCGTCCTGAAAGAGCATCGTCTGTGATTTCTAGCAAGGCTCTTCACAATATTTGTAAGCAGCATGAAATTCCCGAAGAATATGTGCATCTAGGTGCGAATGACTAGTTTGCTCATATGCCTCCCCTGGGGTACACCGCTTGCCATAGATATATGTGTTTAAATGGTGCCATGCCTCCCTTCAACGATTTCCTACACAAAACAATCTCAAATTTGGTAATTGCCCCATTCCAGCTTCATCTGAATGGTTATGCCATCCTTACTTGCTTACACGTCCTTTTCATGCGGACGCTCCATCATGATGCGAGTTTCAATGAGCTGCGGTATTTCCTGGCTTTCAAGAGGAGAGATGACTATCCCTCTTTAATCATAATTGAAGCCCAAAGGAACTGAAAGATCATCTTTCGGTTACAAAGCAACCTATCACAGTTTAAGACACAATACTTCTTTGTTAGGTACCCCAAGGGGTTTAATCGCCGGTGGACGACAGGGGGTAAGCTTCTCTTTCCCGTTATCAAGACTTTGAAGTGTTGTAATGGGGTGTATAACTGATTGGGTGTCCTTTGCAGTTATCCCAAGGCTGAACAGAAACACAGCTCTTAATGAAACTTTTCGAACTTTAAAGGCTATCGATGCCGAGGAGCGGCGTGTTAAAATATTGCTGACCAATGAGAACTTGCGCCAATACGAACTGTTGGCTCCGGGTAGATTCGTCACACGGATTGAAGCTCCCTTTCCCGAACGAGCCAGAGTTCACACCAGATCCTCTTCTTCGTCCCACGGTTCTAAGGAAGGTCAGGAGATATATAGCCCGTCCAAACGATCACTTGATGAAGCTCATGAGAAGGAAGAAGCTGCTGCAGTTGGTCTGAGTGGTTTGGCAAGAATGCTCTCTATTCCAAAGGAAGCGAAAGAAGAGTTTGTACAAGGAGAAGGCAAGGCCATAGTTGATTCGAAAAAGGAAGAGGGAGAGTTTGAAAGCAGCAGAGATGAAACCACTGTCAGTGATTATTTCTCATCAGAATCTAATGGTGACGATTCAGAGTCTTGTGATCAGACTCTGAGAATGAGCTTCATTCCCCTAAGTCCATCTCTTCCCAATGTAGGCGATGAAGGCAAAATCCCAGAGGTCAAATGTCGCCCAAATTCCCCAAGTAAGAATGTTGGAGCGGGGCTCGGGGATTTCAATGAACTTTTTTTGTTGACTTCGATGCACTCATGAAACGAGACTTTAGATTCAACGTGACTCCTTCTTGCTCAGGCGATATCACGTCCTTAGTTAGCACAATTCCGCTTATAACGACCATAATTAATCCGACTCCACCTTCGACAGCCGTTTTTTCTGGTTTGTGACGTTGCATTAGGAAATATTAGAAACATAGCATGTTACACTAGGATTACACTTGTTTCCATATATTTTTTTGTTCCTTCATATACTTGCTCAAATTATGTTATGCTTCTAAATCTTTTCATGTACACCTTCTTCTAGGCATGACGAGAGGGCGAGGCTTCTATCATTTGAGGACTATACCAATTCACAACAGTACCCCAAGCGTTCCTACAGCTGGCATCAAGTCTGGGAGACATAAGAAGAGTACCGGTGGAGGAAACAACTCGAAGGCGAAACCCATCGCCAAGAGGAGAGAGATAAGGCTCATCAACACAAAGGTGGTTATAAGAAAAGAAGATCTCATGAGGGTAGTGACGAGCCATCTAAGAAATCAAAGTTTGACTACCGCTCCCATCGTTTGGAGCTCGCTTCAAAACACAGTTCCATGGGCCAGGAAATTCCTAACACTTCTGCCTCGATTTTTCCACAAACTCATATTTCATCTTCTTCCATTGTCATTGTTGCCCCTGGCACATCTCATCCTCACCGAAGACAGGCTTATACTCTTCCTTCGAGCCTGCCTAAGCTTGAGGCCGTGCTTTCGGGTTTGTTCTTGAAAAGGGTTAAGTTTGACTTGGATCTTCGTCCAGTTTGCCAAGATTCCTTCGTGCCGCATATCCAAGCTATCCAAAACGATCTAGAGTAGGCTGAGAGATGGGTGAAGCTTTGCAAGCAACTAGTAGATACAAATAGGAATAATTACTAAGAGAAATTCTCTTTTGAAGCAAAGAAAGATGATTTTGGAAGGGCGTTGGCCGATCGAAGCGCTAAAATTAAATAGTTGGAGGAGGAAAAGGAGATAGTGCTCCGAGAAAGCATTAGAACTGCCAGCCTTATGAAGGAGCTGAAGGACGTGCATGAGACGGTCGAGATTGTCTAGAGAGATGAAGTTAAAAAGACTCATGTGGAGGAAGCTAAAATGAAGGTAGAAGTGAACGCTTGCAATGCTATCATTAAAGCTCAAAGGAAAACAATCGCCGATCACGATCTAATTGTTGAGGGGCACAATAAAACAATCTTTAACCAAGCCGAGACCATTGCAAAGCTACAGGCTCAGGTCACACAATGCAGTGCCAATAAGATGGCTGTTGATATTAAGAAAGCTGCGGTGACAACAAATTATTTAGACCTCCTACATTCTTTTGATCGTAAAATGGAGAAACTGGATGCAACAATCCTGAACTTTTATGTTAACTCTCTGTTTCACTAAGGAAGTCTCGGCTATGTGTCCCGAAGTTTTTGCACACCTCGCCCTTGTCTGGGAGGAAATTTTGTCTTGTTTCGATGACAGCGGCAACGTTTACTCCGATCAAGAGGTATGAAATGCCTATCTCAATGATGAATCCAAGGAAGTGCTACTTGAGGGTCATGAGATTTTCCGAGTCAAGCGAGAGAGAGAGGGTGCCGATGCGCTTGCCAAACCTTCTTCATCCAGCATAAGCGGACCGTCGAAGCAGCTCCATGACCAACCGATGAGTTCAGGAGTTGATAATACTCCTCATGTGATAGATCCCTTAAAAGAAGGCGATGCCGGTGGGTTCGAAGTTACTATTTGCGATCCTTCCCTTGGTGTAGGTAACATTCATGTTTCTCCTGAATTTGGGAGTCTCCATCTTACACCGTAGGAGCAAGAGGAGTTTAACGCTTTCATCTTTGATAGGTACATCTACCTTCCCTATCAAAGCGCCTACTACTTCAGCGTCGGTGCCTGCATCCATTTTTGCCTCCTCAAAGATTGTATCCATTCCTGCTCTAGTTCCTAGATAAATGTCTAGTTCACAACTAGGGCCGAAGGACGAGAAAATAGCGGTGCTCCACAGCTTGGATGACCCCTTTGCATCTTTGGAAGGTGATATAACTGCTGTGGAGGTTAAGAAGTAGGAGATGTAGATGGAGCAGCTGTAGAAGACTCGGCGTGATTTAGGTCCCATCAAGAAGGAAAAGGTGGAGGCAGTCAAGGCTTCAAAGAGTTCCTGGAAATCGAAGACATGCGAGGGAAAGGGAAGCTCTTTTGAAAAACTTTCGGAGGAGGGGAAGGAGATTACCATCGAAGTTCACATTGACATTACTGGCAGCAATACCTCTCTCGAAAAGAAGTAGAAGCTACCAACCAGAGGTGGAAAGGGAAGCACTTGCAAAATGCGTTAAGCGGTTGGTGCGAGGATGGACTTGGTTTTAGCCAACAGCTTGCATGAAGACTGGCTTATTTTGACTTGTTTTTGATTCTTTTTGAATCACTTTGTTCAAGTGCAAAGTTTTCAGTTTGCATCCGTACTATAGAGTTTGTATTTTCCTTTTGTTGGTCGTTTTTGTATGGGTACGGCTCCCATATTTTGCTAGTTCTGTGATTATAGTTAAAGTGCTTCATTTGAAGTGATGGAACTTAGAGATTAATAGAACAAAGAGTTTTTTGTTTGGAAATTTGCGAAACTTTAGAAAATTTTCTAAAACTTAGAAAGTTGTTGATTGGAATATTTGTTTGGAAGTTAAAAAGTTGAATTTGTGAACTTGAGGTTTGGAGTGACAAAGCCTATGAACTTGTGTATTTGTTTGGTTCTATCTTAGTACAGGTGTATGCCCCCAATTCATAGGATTGTTCACTTCAAATAACTTTCAAATAGCTGATAACTTGGGGTCTAAATAATCTTTATTGAAAATTCGATTAAGTTACAACTTGGTTCTAATTTTTGGAGATATTGCGATTTTAGCAAGCGATCTCATTTTTTATGTGGAATTTTGCGACACTTGGGTGAATATGCAATTCGCGCATGGGTTTGTATTGTCGATTATTGAGTGCCTTCTAGCACCAATTTTGTACGGGCTGCACTTACCATTCCTGACTATATGTATGCGGTTTCTAACGCTCCTCCACATTGCCTATCTTCGAGCAATGCGAGGAGTTAGAACTTTGGTGCACGGCTCATGAGATGTGTGGCTTTTATTTTTCCTCGGTGGTACCTATCTTCGAGCAATATGGGGAGTTGTCATTTCGGTACTCCTGAGGGATGCTTATCTTCGGGTAACATGAGGAGTTGTTATTTTAAGGCTCTTCTATGTTGCCTATCCTCAAGCAACACGAGGAGTTTTAGTTTTGGGGTTCCACGGTGTTTCCTATCTTCGCTCAACACAAGGATATTTTGTTTTGGGGCTCCTCGACGTTGCCTGTCTTCGGGGAACACGAGGGGTTTTTATTTGGTGCTCCTCGACATTGCCTATCTTTGGGAAACACGAGGAGTTTTTATTTTGGGGCTCCTCGACTTGCCTATCTTCAGGCGAAACGAGGAGTATTTATTTTAGGGCTCCTCGACGTTGCCTATCTTCGGGCTACATAAGGAGTTTTTATTTTGGGGTTCCTCGACGTTGCCTCTCTTCGGGCAACATGAGGAGTTTTTTGTTTTAGGGCTTCTCGACGTTGCCTATCTTTGGGCAACATAAGAAGTTTTTTACTTTAGGGCTCCTCGACGTTGCCTATCTTTAGGCAACATAAGGGGTCTCTAATTTTTCTTAGCCTTCTCGATACCGCTGGAGTAGTTTAATTGCCAGATGGCAAGAATCGATTCGAGTCGATTTGCTTTTGTCGAATCTACGGGTGATTATTATGAACACAATTTATTTAGTTCAAGAAGCAAACTTTACTAAGGAAAGCACGACGGATTCTTTGCCTATTTACAATGCCAACGGCATTTCCAAGATGGATTATTTGTTGAAGAAATAGAAAATACATAAGATGGTTTTTTAGATGAAATAATAGCGGAGCGATTCACTATTCCAGGCTTTGGGAAGTGCAACCCGATCGACGATTGTTAGCCTGAAAGTCCTATCCCTGAGCATCTGATCAACGTCATACGGTACTTCCCAGTTTGGTTCGAAGGCTCTCGGCATAGGATATCCCACTTCAAAGGTTTGACTACGAATATTGAAGTTGAAGTACCATGCAACCCTTTTTGGCGGGCAGCCGTTCTCAACTTTGCGTCTTCTTTTTTCATCGATCATGTCTAACGATTCGAGTAGGAGTTGCTCGTTTAGTGCCTGATTGAAATTCTACCTTTGGTGCAAGGAGACTTCTAGTTCAACAGGAATCATTGCTTCCGAAACATATGCTAATGGAAACGGAGTGTGGCCAGTTGCCGCTTTGTGCGTTGTACGTGCGAGTGGCAGATTGTCGACCCAATTTCCTTTTGCTTTTGTTAATTGCTTCTTAATAGTGGATTTGATGATCTTGTTCATTGCTTCTACTTGCCCATTTGCTTGCAGATGATCCACTGCTGAAAAGCTTTTCCCGATTCAGAAGCGTCTGTAGAAGTCTTTGAACACGACACTTTCGAATATGGTTCCATTGTCAGTGATGATTTTTTGCGGCATACCAAACCCACAAATGATGTTTTTAGTGACAAAGTTAATAACTTTCCTTATGGTTATGGTGGCTGGCGGTTCCGCTTCGGCCTATTTTGTGAAATAGTCTACTGCGACTATAACATATTTGGATCTTCCTTTATCTATTGGAAAGATACCAATCAGATCGATCCCACATATCGTGAATGGACATGGGCTAACCAATTGCATCAGCTCCATTGAAGGAGTTCTCTTAATTTTGTCGAATCTTTGACAGCGATTGCATCTTATGAAGTGATCTGCGACATCACAATTTATTATTGTCCAGAAGTATCGATATTATTGTCCAGAAGTATCTGTATCGAAGGACTTTCTTGCCAATATCTTCCCCCTAGTGTGGTCTCCACATTCACCTTCATGTACTTCCTTTAGGATTTGTCATGCTTCATCATAGGTCACACGCCTAAGAAGAGGGGTCGAGAATCCCCTTTGATAGAGTATCCCATCCTGTATCATGAACCTTGGTGCCTTGCGGAGGAGCTTCTCCCGTTGATTTCGGTCAATTGGTAGGGTTCCTGCAAGTAAGTAGTCCTTTATTGGTGTCATCCATATATCTGGCTAGATGTGGTCTCTACAATCCAGTCTACGTCCATTTCGTTTGTGCTCGGGTTGATTAGTGTTTCTACCGAAACAAATCCCAATGACCGGGCTTCTCTAGAGCTTGTCAGGGCTAAATAATCTACTTTGGTATTTTTCTCTCTTGGGATGTGAGTTATGGTGTGGTGCTCGACGTCGCCTAGCATTTCTGGTACTTTGCATAGGTACGAGGCAAGATTCTCCCAACGCACCTGATACTCCCCTCTTACTTGACAGATGACCAGCTGTGAGTCGCCGTATACGTAAATAGATTTTATCTGAAGCTCCTATACAACTTTCAGTCCAGCTATCAGTTTTTCATATTCTGCTTCGTTGTTTGTGGTGGGGAATTCCAAACGTAAAGCATAGTTAATGGATCGCCCTTCGGTGGTTTCAAGCACTACTCATGCTCCCGAATAGAAGTTGTTGGATGCACCATCGATGAAGAGCTTCCATTGCGCATCTGATTTCGATTAAGCTTCCTCCTCCTTGTCTCTTATAGTAAATTCGACAATGAAGTCGGCCAATGATTTCCCGTTGATTGCCTTCCTCGGATGGTATGTGATGTCGTATTGGATTAACCTTTATGTTCCACTTGAGTATTCATCCAGAAGTTTCAGACCGGTACAAAACTTGCTTCAGGGGTTGGTCAGTCAATATTTTGATTGGATGGGCCTGGAAGGATGGTCTTAATTTCTAGGATCCAATCAAAAGGCAATATGCTAGCTTTTCCAGCTTTGGGTAATTCTTCTAAGCTCCAGTGAATCGTTTGCTAATTTAGTACACAGGTCGCTAGATTATCGCTTCTTCCTGCACGAAAGCTACGATCAGTGCGTGCAGGGAAATGACTAAGTAGATGAATAGGTCTTCTCTATCCACCGGTTTCGATAAGATCGTGGGAGTTTCCATGTGCCGCAGCAATTCGTTGAAAGCTATTTGACAAGCTTCGCTCCAAACAAAGTTTTCTTTCCTTTATTCAGTGCGTTGAAGAAGCATATGCACTTGTTTGTAGTTTTGGAGATGAACTGACTTAGTGCTGCAACCTTTCCGTTCAAGCTTTGAAGCTCTCTCTCGTTTCTAGGGGCTTGGATTTCCCGTAACCCCGTTATTTATTCTAGATTTGCTTCGATGCCAGGGCACTCACGATGAATCCCAAGAATTTTCTACAGACTACTCCGAAGTCTCACTTGAGTGGGTTATTTTTCATTCCATATTTTCGAAGTATTTCGAATATTTCAACGAGATTATCGAGAAGGTTAGCAGCCACTCTGTATTTGACTAACATAGCATCCTCGAAACTTCCATGGTCTTCCCAATCTGGCGTCTAAAGATAGTGTTTACTAGCCTTTGGTACATTGCCCCTGCATTTTTCAAACCAAATGGCATTACTTGCTAGCAGTACAGTCCCAAATCGATGATGAAGCTGGTGTTCTCTTGGTCTGGTTCATGCATCAGGATCTGGTTATAGCCGGAGTATGCATCCATAAATGACAGCAGTTCATGTCCTGCCATTCCATCCACTAATTGATCGATCCTAGGGAGTGGGAAGCTGTACTTTGGACAAGCCTTATTGAGGTCCAAGAAATCAATACAGGTTCGTCATTTTCTATTTGACTTCTTGACTAGGACTGGGTTCGACACCCATTCAGGGTAGGTTGCATCTCGAATGAAGTCGTTAGCCATCAGTTTATCTACTTCTTCTCCTAATGCCTTGGACCATTCCGGGCCTAAGTTGTGCCATTTTTACTTAACTGGGGTGAATTTAGGGTCAATATTAAGAGCATGGCAGGCAATGTCAGGTGATACTCCACACATAATGGAGTGTGTCTAGGCAAATACGTACAAATTAGCGCGAAGGAATTTGGTTAGTTTTGATCGCATCTTGTTTCCAAGCTGCGACCCAATTTTCAGGACCCGTGTTGGGTCATCTACACAGACTGGGACAAATACCGTCAATTCAGCCATTGTTGCCTGATCCTCCCCTAAGCTCTTCTATCTAGGGTCCAAAGACTCGTCGAATCAACTATGGTCCCCAAGCAAAGGCAGTTATGTAGTTGCTATTTGGATGGTTCATGGATGTGGATGGTTTTCCCACATCTTCACCTTTTTTCTTTCTTCTTGACTCGTGCAATTCTACAATGTAGCATTCCCGAGCGATGCTTTGGTCTGACATTCAAAATGTCGACTCTATGTTCCATAGGGAACTTCATTGTATGGTTCCATTGGGATAGTGTTATTCTGAAGTCAGCTAATGCGGGTCGTCCCAAGAAGGCATTGTATGCTAACATTTCATCCATGATCACAAAGGTCTGAATGAGGGTGAACCTTCGCTCACCCTCTTCGAACTCCACGGGTAGGTCGATTGTTTCCACCAATTGCTTGGGTTCATCAGTAAAACCCTGGATCTTTGTTTGGCGCACGGACACACTTTTCATGCCAATCCTCATTTGATCGAAAGTGCGCTTAAAGAGAATGTTAACAAAGCTTCGGCGGTCAACCAAGACCCGCTGAAGTATAGCAGGCCTAATTCCTACCGTCACCACCATCAGATCAAGAGTTGGAGTTTCGACCCCTTCGGTATCCCGATTTCGGAACACAATATCGTCATTCAAGATCCTCTACATAACTAGAGTCTCGTCTTCCATAGCCAAACATGATTCCTGTGGAGCGTGCTTCAGCGAACTTGCATATTGCTCTATTTCCCCCCAACTATTTGTGCGGGATGCGACCCCTCGGATATTGTTCTAATGATGAGTCTCTGGTCAGTTCGTTTTGATCCTTCTTCGTTGGTTCCTACTTGATTTCTTCTTTCTCTTGGGTGTTGAGGAGTTGCAAATTGATCGTGGTTTTGTGGTTGCCTTACGTACTGCTGGAGTTTGATGTGTTGGATTAGTCCCTAAATGAGATTCTTTAGGTAGCGGCATTCATTCGTATTGTGGATGTGTGCCTTGTGGAAGTGGCAGAACTTCCTCGAGTGCTTCTGCTACTCAGTCGCCTCCTTTTTGGGTGGCCTTTTGCATTCCTCAGTCCCTTGAATTGCGAGAAAAATGTTTCCCAGTGTGTCGCTCAGGGGAATGTAGCCTTCGGGCATAAACCCTTTGAGCCTATTGGAGTTTTGACCTTTTCTCTTCGAATTCCCATCTTTCTCGATGGTTTCTTCAGCAGTTCGCGAAGTGTGCGCATTTTGATTCATTACAACATTGCTTTACCCTGCATTTGCCAGTTGCACACTAGTAGACTTCCCTTCCAATTCTTGAACTTCCTCCAACCTTAAGTACCGACTTGCCTTGCGATCGAAATCTTTCCTGGTGGTAGGTTATTTCATTTTAATCCACTTTTCAAATTCAGTTCCGGGTGAATGGCACGAACTAATGCCATAAAAACCTTGTCTAGGGTTGCTTACTTCCATCACCATGGTGCTAAACCTGTTCATGAAAGACTTCAGATTCATTTCGCCTTTGTAACAATTCGGATAGGGACATGACATCTTTTGGTTGCACAGTATGGATTTGAACTGATCAAGGAACCTTGCCGCTAGTTGATTAAATGTAGAGATAGATCTTGGTAGAAGCCAAGTGAACCACATTGACATGACCCCTTCGAGAAAGATAGGGAAGCATCTGCATCGAACATCTTTAGAGGCATTCTCTTCATCCATATACCAACTGTATTTGTATAGGTGAGGCTTCAGTTAATTCGTTCATCATAGGACAGAATGGTTGGCATTGTGAATTTTTCTGGAAATCTTTCGTTCAGGATTTCATCGATAAAGGGAGTCCTACTTGGAATAGATCCCCACTCATCATCTCTTCTATCTTTACCCTCCTCCATTAATCATTTAACCATGTGTACTATGTATGCCTCTGATGTCCGATAGTCCTGAGGACAACGATCAGTCACTACGCCAAGTATTTGACTTTGCAAACGGTCTAGGTGAGTGGTGTGAAGCCTAGGTTCTGCTATCTTCGAGAGAGCCACTCCTACAGGGTCCCATTGGCTTGAGGTTGGTCTCATTGAACAGTTTGGCCATTCCTTGCATTCACAAATGCATTAGCGTCTTCTTCCAGTTTGTCATTTAGCTCTCCGTCCTATGAGTCGGAAAGATCCACAGCTATGTCTTCTATGGGGGTTTTTGCCCCCTGACTCAAATTCAGGATAGATTGCATGGTGGTATATGGAGTGCTTGCTTTTCCATCTACGTAAAGTCTGTTGTCACCTTCTTTGGTGGTTGTTTTCCGTTTCTTCTATGTTGACTAGAAACAGAATAATTCTCTTGTTCCACGGTAGTCATGGGTTTGGGCATAGTCCTTGGAGCGAAATTCGACTGTAGGGCAAGGAGAGCGTTAAGCTTATCCATTAGATCCTTTTAACTATTCTCCATTTTTGGTTGATCTCATCAACCATTTTATTTAACTTGTCCTTGGTAACAACTTCATGCTGACTAGAGGAGGCAGTTGCCTGATTTCCAAAGTTAGCACCATTCACTTCGGTTTGTTGGGGATTGGCATCTTCTCCAGCTACTACAGCCCCTATAGACCTTTCAAAGGCAGTTCTTCTTCTTCTAGGATCCATTGATTCAAAATAGTGTATTCTTCAAGCAAAGATAAGGACTTAACTTCTGGACCTATGGGATCCAAAGTAGAAAGCTACATTTGGATCCTGAGTTGGAGTTCTCAATGAAAGTACCAAAATGTTGACCCAAAAATGGACCGACACCCTAGTTTGGATTTGAAAGCACCAGTCCTGTCCTGATATTGCAATATCATATCACAAATATAAAGAAAGAATAGTAAAAGAAAGAAGACATAGAATTTTTATATTGGTTCGGCTGTTAATGAAGCCTATGTCCACTTTATAACTTTACCATTGACTTATTGCTGTTACAAGAGTTACCTGATTACAAGGCTTTGATTGTTTTCAAGCAAGATTTAATCTCTAGATTTTGAATCCACTAGAGAATCATAATGTATTCCTTTGGAGATAATTATATGGAGGTAGAGAGTAAAGAATAATTCCAATAGAGCTTCAACAACCAGTTTGAAGAAGACCCACTTTATGACGTAGGTGGCATGCTATTTTTAGAGGTTGGAGAGTTCTAGGCCAGGCTTCTCATCATCAGCTATCAGGAAAGTTATAGGCAACCTGGAGGGATTTTTGCTTGCAAAAAGAGTCAACACCATCGGTCGCCGGCGACCCATGGCCAAAGGATCGCTGGCGACCCATGGCCTATGGGTCGCTTGCCATGGACTCGGTTTGTTTTGTGGACCAATTTTTGCCCTTTTCAACGGTGTTCCATATCTAATTCGTTTGACGGTTTGAGTAGAGGCATGGGTTATTGGTGAGCTAAGCCCTTAGGATTTTTGGAACCTGGACTTGGAGATGTCCCCATAGCATTTTATCATTGCTTTTACGTTTTGATGGCGATCCACTGTTTGTTTACACTCAACTACTGATTGAACTAAAGGGATGCTAGTCTCTCGGTTTCATTGATCCCATCTGTTTCCCTAGTCAAATAGCTTGGCCGTTGTCAATCCCTTGTCTCGGTTTTTCTAGTTGAGTCCTGAACCATCCTGTCTACCCAAGGTTGTTCTGTTTTCTGTTGGTTTCTTTTGGGTTAAAAACCCGGATAACAATTACTGTATTATTGGAAATGGAAATGTGGAATTTAAAGTAGGATTTGTTCTATAAAAGGTAAAATGTTACCTTAAGCATTGCACGTTGGAAATGACAAAAATAAGGTAGATGTGGCAGGGCTAAGTGGGTTGCTTCCATTAGGATACGTTCATCACTTTTCTAGATTACCCTCTATATTTCGGGTTTGTTGTGTATCCTATGACCTTGGATAGGTCGGGAATGACCAAGGTGATGGGATATTCAATATTATCTATGGCAGAGGTAGGTCGTTCGGTGTAGGTAGAGGGCAGCGGGGCAGTGCCTCAATACATTCCACTAGACATGTACTATCATAAGGTAGTTCCATACCTTGTTATTATATGGAATCCATTCTCCAGTACGAGCCTTTTCAATTTTAGTTGTAAACCTATTATGTTAGAATTTAATAAATGTAACAATTTCGGTCAAGATTATGTGTGTGTATATATATATATTTGAAAGAGTTTCAAAGAATATCATTGAAAATAATATCTCTAACTTTGCATAGCAAACGGTTTGGTTATCATTAGGTAAAAATTCATTCGTGTTTATATGCGACGTGATCTTATGAGATACCCTTTGTCTTAAAAAATATTAGTGTTTTGAGTTTTCTCACACCAGTCCTACGACTGACTCAGAGTTTATTTTCTTTTCCCTTAAACTCTAGGTGCCTTACTTTTCCAAACAGCCAAATAGTTTAAGTCCAGCTTGGAACATTTTGGAATATCTTGGAGCATGAGCTGTGTTTCTTCTATAGATTGCTTTCCATTTTCATTTCCGCTTCATTTGTTTAATGTTTGTATTCAGCACTAGTTGGGATGGAGATTTATAACTGTTTAGGCTGGGATTAGGATAGACTCTAATGTATGTATTCAAAATTTCCGCTGTAAAAATTATATATTGAAATAATATATGTTGTTCCATTCGTGTAAGATTCTATTCCATCTTCTTTTTCTTCTTACCCTTTATCGATCTGTCTTTCCGACACTTGGATTCGTGACAAGTGAAACCATGGACGTATCAGTGTCGATCTTCGAGGGTCAGAAAGGTGGGCCGTCACATTTAGTATCAGAGCTAAGGTTGAGCGAACACCTAAGCCTAGTAGGGGTAAAGTCTCATTAGAGATAGAGTTAATGATACCCTAGGATTAGTAACTCATTAGAGATAGGGTAAGTGACACCCTAGAATGAGTTTGAGCGTATTATATATGTTTTGTTAACGTTATATAAAATTGATTTTTGTTTTGGAAAATTGGTAAATGCAATAATTTTACCTAGGATAATGTTTTCAATATAAAGGAATATCTTTCAAATGATATAGTTATTTATGTAGTGTTCGGTTGTTAAGGGAATGATGATATTTGGTTATTATCATTGATTGATTGGTTTTTGATTTAAAAGTTTAAATATGAACACCTCGTGAATTTAGTTTCGACTTTTGACTATTTGTTCTTCGATAAATAGTAATATTGGTTTAAGGTTAAAGGAATTTATTTAACATAAATAAATTTTATGAACGCATTTAATAAGTGATTTTATAAATTCGATTTATAAAACGTGTTTTATAAAGAGATTTTTGAGAATTTAAATCTAGGTATTTTGGAAAATCTATGAAAAAATGAAAATGATTTCATAGAAGTTCTAGTTTTAGGAGTAGAGATTACAAAATAGAAAGTTTATATCTATATAAGAGTATTTATGAAATATTTTTTAAGAGAAATGATATAAAAGTGATATTTTGAAACAATAAAATTGGTATATGAATTTTTAGGAAAGTTGATTCAAAATAAAGTTATTTTGAAAAGGAGCGTTTTAACAAATAAGTCCATCTTCTATTATAAAGGAAATATAGTTTTAAAGAAGATACAAAATAGTTTGAAACAAATATTTCCAGAAGGTTTATATAAAAGATTTTTAAAAGTAATATTTTATAAATAAAGTAATAAATTTATAAATGATGTTTTATAAATATTACAAATGGATTTGCAATCAATATTTTGTAAATAGATTCATAAATAAAGATGTTTTATAAAAAGAAGTTTTATGAAAAGGAAGGAGATTATAAGCATGGTTTTATAAATATAAAAGCATTTATTTTGATAAGTAGATGATGGCTTTTATAAAGGAGGATACATTTTTTTAAATAGTAAAGTAATCACTTAAAGGAATGTTTTAAAAGCGATATTTGCAAATGGAGTTTAATGGTTTAAAGTGATTAAAAATGCGTTAAGTAATCAGAAGGCATAGATTTCAATATTATTGTTGTAATAAATGTTTTTGAGAAAACACGGAAGACATAGATGTTAGAACTAAATTTACACATTTTATTTATGTATATTTTAAACTAAAAATAGTATTACGCATTGTATTTTGTATGTGTTTTACAGGATTTTAAGGCGAGACCAAAGTTTGATGAATTCAAAAGAAAAACCATGAAATTGAAGATTTATTGTGCAAAAGCATCAGTGGGGCAGTGATTTGCTTCAACTTATACACTAGGAGGTCAAGAGTTCAAATCGCATAAAGCAATTATTTTTGTTGGAAGTTCATCAATAATAAAAATGAAGGTTTTCCATACATAACATGCGAAGATGAGATAATACATACATGGAATTGATTAGATAACATATCCATCCTTTTTTGAAGTAGAGATATCATTTTATAGGAAAATATTCTCATTAGAGTCAATTATGGATATATCTACTGGGGGCAATATCTCATTGATCTACCAAATTAATCAAATCAAAACCTACTATTTTTTACATCATTTGATTAATTTCACGGCCAAATACATTGCTCTTTACTTGAATGATATTTGGGCTAGATTCACTGCTTTTACATGAAAAAAGGCTCTCCACACCTATATATACTCTCAACTGAAGACCATTGTAGTATCCAATATTTTGTATCTTGTTTTTAGTTTAAGTTTTCTTTTTTTCACTTATAGCTAGTTAGTAATGGCTATTAATTAGGTTTGCCAGCATTGTAATTACTACTAAGTTTTTCTCCCTTCCTGCCACCGTAATTTATTTTACGCAATTTTAATAAACTTTTTTCCTTTTCCATTGTCTTTTGTTCTAGTTTTTTAAGAATTGTTGCCTTCTTCTCTGAACTGGTTTTGTAAAATCAGTGACAAAGATCGGTATCAATCTATTTAAGTTGCTTTTGTGATTAGATTTACAAGACAATTTATTTTAGATAATACTAATTGAATTGTAGTTGATTGTATAGTTAGAACTTCGATTAGGCTCGATTTTCAGATATATATCTTTTACAATTTCTTCATCGATTTTATAAAATCAGTCCCATTTTTAAGTGAAGAAAGCAGATTTAATTCCAAAACAACCTTTCAGTGATAAAAACTTTGATCTTTCTGTGAGAAAATGATTTTGGCATTGAATCGATATTTTATTACTGTTATTTAATTTTATGCAATTTGTAGTTTAGAAAACATCTCTTAAATTTCGTCTAACTTGCCTATAAAATTATTTAAACATTAATTTTAAAATTCCTCCATGTGTTCGACGTGCATACTACCACCTATGTGCTTATGGTTATTTTACAATATTTGCTTTTCTAATCCTATAGAAAAGTCCATCAAGTTTTGGGCACCATTGCCGAGATACAATAATTAATTTTTTTTGTTTATTTAATTTTTGATTCGTGTTAGTTTTTGTTTCTGTTTTTGTGTATCTAATCAAAAGGAATAAAAAATAAATAAATAAAGTTCAATCTAATTACGGATTTGATAAAAAAATTCCTTTTATTAGACTACACAATCTCTTTTCTTTTTATTTCTTTCCTTTTTTTAGTGATTATTTTTATTTGGCAACTTCATCTCTTTTCATATGTATAAAAATTATTCTTGATTATTAGATTTGGTAAAAAAAATCCATCTCTAGAACAAGAATAAAAAAAATATCCATTTTTTACTTCTACTTTTTCCTTTTATTCTCTTTGCTTTTACTTAAAATAAAACAATCTTTTGTTTTTGTTTTATTCCTTTTTTCCCCCTTTTGCCTACTTTTGGCTACATATGTTGTAGTATTTTTACTGCAACAAGAAAACATCCCTTTTGGTACTTATTTTCTTTTGCAACTATTTTCTTTCCCTTTTTTTCTTATATATAAAAATTATTCTTGATTATTAGATTTCGTAAATCAATTCCATCTCTAAACGAAGATTACAAAAAAATTACCATTTTTTTACTTCTGATTTTTCCTTTTATTCTTCTTTCCTTTTACACAGAAAAATTTCTTTCACTTCTTCTCTCCACACCAGCCTACCCACAAACTCATTCACCGAGAACAAACAAAATTAATCTTTTCTTTGATAAGATTGCTATTTTGATAAGAAGGTTTTTGAAGTGAAATAAAAAAATCATGGGCTATCAGCAAGACTCGAGTGGAATCAACAAGCATCAAAGTCGAAACTAATTTTGTAAGTATAATCTTTCTATACAATTTCTCTACTTTCAAGAAAAATTGCTTGCAAAAACAGGTTGCTGCAAAATGCAAATCGGCGTTGCTTGTGCATTTTTTTTATTTGAAATTATTTTGTGTGATATAAATTGGTTGTGAAATATTAATTGAACTGCAAAATACTAATGATCGAAATTGTATTTTGTGAAATTGATTATCTTGAACAATTAGATCGTGGACATATAATAGTTCAATTTATTGAACTATGTAATGACCTGATATTTTCAACCATTCGCATCCGCACATGTCAGACTTGAATTGCTCAAAATATCAGATTGTTAATTGAAATTTGGCAAAACTTAACATCTACAGTAAATAAATCAATCACAGAATCACAAATACAGAGTAGTAAAATGATACGCAGCGGAATAAATGAATAGTAGTTCATGAAGCTACTATATAAACAAAGTTAGAAATAAAATACATCATAAAATCCCAGATGCAGTGAAGTCTCCAGTACGGACAGATGACTTCCCTAAACCAATCGACTGGATGACTGAAAAGATATATAGCTGCATCTTCAAGCAAAGCTCCAACTTCGAAGGTGGGTCTCAAATGCTGTATCACTCAGTCTGACCCGAGCGTAAAGCAAAACACAAAACACTCGAGTCAGGATTAACATTCTTATATCTATAAATCCAATTTAAGTTAAATATCAACTGAAATATAATTAACTTAGAGGATGTTTGGGATACCCATCCTCTAAGGATCCAAGGAACTATCTACAGTAGAAATATACACTATAACACCATGGTCATTTCAATTTTATTTATATTTCAAAACTAAATTATCGTTTTCATTTCAAATATCTTTATTTTCCAAATTAGTATATATATCCAATCATTTATGAAGTAAAGTATTTTTATTTCCTCAAACTTCACAAATCGCTTCAAAAATCAACTCGACCTTCCCGTTCAAATTTAATTAAATCAAAATTTATCAATTTCCATTCAATTTAGTTTCTGACTAAACTAATTCAAATTTTATCTATTTTAAATACGGATTTGAACCACAAAATAAACCATTTAAATTTCAATATAATTCGAAGATAATATATTTCAAACCTTTAAATATTCAATATTTCAAAGACTAAACTTTGATAGTTGCATTTATCTCCCAACTTGACTTCACTATTATTTAATTTTGAAATATTCACTTAATAAATTCAATATTATTTATATGACCTTAAATTTACATTTTCTATATACTACCTTCGATTTCTTTAGACATGAATCATCCATTAAATTTCTTAAATAAAAATTCAAGTTATAGGATCATATGTTAAAGTTTCGAATTTAATAGTTTCAAATTGATTTAACTAAATAAAATCCTTAATTAATGACAAATTCAAATAATTCCCAAATATATCTTCAAACCTTAGCTTATAAAATTTATTCCACAAATCTATTTCAGAAATACAAATTTAATAAATCCTTAAACATATTTCATATTAATAAAATCAATCTTAATTAAATTATCTTAATATTAAATCTATATATAAAATAACCTTTATATATAATACTTTAAATCAATATTCGTTAAAACTATATATTTCTTTTCAAGACCATAGAAATTATTTTCAAACATTCATCTAGACCACGACGTCGATGTAAAATTTTCTATTCTATGTACAAGGGATACAGATATTTATCATTTCAATCCATAAGTTAAATATATACAGGTGGATATCATTTCAACCCGTAATCCCAAATTCAATTCAAATGAAAATTGCTTGGGTTTATCATTTCAACCCATAACGAAATTCTCCTATTCTAAAATCCGTTCGGGTATGTATCATTTCAACTCATAGTGATTTCTATACTAACAGGGAACTTGCAGAGTGATAATAGATATGAAAATAATAATAACAACATGCATATATCATCAAAAATAAATATAAACAATAGGATGTGGTGTCATATCCCATAAGTGAACAGTTACAGATAATAGCATATATAACAATTTAAATAACTACAGCATCATATTTCAATTGTCATTTCAATTTAAACAAATTTAACAAATAAAAGAATGTTAATCGTGAGTGATTGCTCACCTTTCGAGGCTAGAGAATACAGAAGATGACATGGATACGCACACTGATACGGACACTGAAATTTGAATTATAAATCCGAGCACGAATTTCAAAGCAAAGTAGGATTGGCACGAATTGGATGAACGAAGCTGATAATCAAGAATTTATGAATTGAATCAGAATCGGTCTGATATGTACAGAAATTTTTGCTATTTTAATAAAAATCAAAATTGCATCCCTAAGAAAAATTTAAAGTCGAATCACACACACACACACACATATATATATAATTTACCTTTTTTTCATACATAAACCAATAGTTTTAACATTTGAAATAAAACATATATGTTAAATAAAAATCCTTATAATTTTTCCAAACCATTTTAATTTTTACACATAGATCAAAATTTCTATTTACAAATCTAAGACCCAAACCACCCCTTACGACCTATGTATATAATATCATTAAGATTTATATTTTAAAATAAGATTAATATATAAAACTTCAACAAATTACACTGTTCAAATCTCATTTATAAACTACTATATACATATGGTACAAAATCCACTTCACAATACAATTATAAATTTTAAACACTTTACCTATATATATAAACTAATATATAACTACCCATACATAAACAGTAAAGCCTATACACAGACTTATATAAAATTTTAGATAACGGCGTACGAATTAATTATATAACTTATATTATAACTTATTTTTATAAATATATATAATACTGTAACCTGTGCAGACCGAAAATATAAGTTAGAATGTAAACTTTATACAATATATATAAATAGCAACTAATATAAATTTAATTTTTTTTTGCGAAAGCAACTGGTCTACACTAAAACACATATACACCCTTAACTTTTATGCAAACATGCATGCCAACTGAAATGAAAACTTATATATTAGAAAACTAACTCCATACATAAGTGTATGCAAAGTGTATGTGTGTCTATATATATATATATATATATAAGGCCATAAAGATATATCTATAATTATTATAACTTTATATAAATATATGTCATATACGAACTTAGGAAAATAAACAACTTCAAAAATCCTATACAACTTCCATCATAATAAGATGTAAATTGACCTTCAATAAAAGTTATAAACCTGTTTATTATAAAACTATGTATATAATAACAGATTTACAAAACTTATAAAATAAATCATACAATACGGTTTGTAAAATATACATATATGGACTCAATGTTAAAACAAAAATGAATATTAATCTACTTGCCAAATATGCAGACTCCATTTGCAGATCCAACACAACTCACACATATTAAATATGCATACACTTCTAGAAACAAAACAAACTTTTCGAAAAAAATTGAAACCACGTTTGGTATATATATGTATTCAAATCCAACAAATTTATATAAACCACTATATGTATGCATCTTATATTTTTATACCACTATCAATATATCATAACTATACTCCATATAAACAAATATCGTACCAACTTTGAATGCTAGAATATGCATCAACAGCACGTACAGGGGACGTGTATTGATAAAATCATCCATATCATAGCTAAATATAAAACTATATAATATATATATAAATAACACTTTCAAATATAAACTTGACTTACCTATGCCTGGTTATGCGAACAGTAGAGGAAACAGGGGAGGGTCGCTGCGTCTTCGATGGATATTGCGCAAGGGAAAGAGTGGGTTCGGTGGAGGAGCAGAGTTTGGAAAAGGTGAAGGAGAGGCCGAAATTTGTAGTGCCAGGCAAGTTTATATAGAAGAGGAAAAACAATAGAGAGGGAAAGAAGAGAAATCTGGGAAGAAGCAATAAAAAAGGGAATAAATACGAACAGAAGTAAATGGAAACGACTAAATAAAAGTAATCAAAGAAATAGCACAATCACATGCTATGATTCAGTGGAGGATTTAAGGCAAAATATTCACGTTGATTCAGGAAAATAATCAAAGCAAATAAATGGTAGCACGTTTCAAATTTGAACGGAAGGAAAGAGAAAAGTCACAATTCCAGAAAAATATCAAAGTAAGAGCTACACATTTATTCAAGAGCTATTAAAGAAATTTTTAAATTGTGAAGGCAACGTTACTCTGCGGTATATTTTTAAAATAAGAATGCTGAACAAAAATCAACAGTCAAATATGGTGTGGTGTAAATAGCAAGAGTCATGCTGATTACTGAATAAAATAAAACGAATAACAATTTATTTTATTTTTTTGAAAGCGAGGAAACCAAAAGGTCACAATTAAAGGTAAGCTTTAAATTTTTGATAAATACAAAACGTATCTAAGTTTATACGTTTATAACTTTCCAACTGTAGTGTATATCTATAATGAACGGTCATAATGAAAGAAGTGGAAACAGGGAGCGTAGGAAAGGAAAGGTTAGAAAAATAAAATTATTTTATGAACATCAATTATTACTGACTTAAGTTGAACAGAATCACACCCTAAAATATACTTTCTTAATTTTTGATGAAAATTTATCATTTGCCACATTTAACTATACGTAATCCAAATGTAAGATTTTATTTCAAAATATTATTATTTAAAATTTCTCAATAATCAAATTAAATACGCTAAATAAAACCATTAAAAATTAACAAAATTTTACGGGTCGTTACACTCTTCCCTACTCAAACCTTTTCGTCCCGAAAAGGAAGAAGGTAGGAGAATAGAAACAACCAAAAAGATAAATAGATTGAAAGACAAGGATAAGCAATTAATTTAGGACCATATAAATTTTACTTGAAATATTCATTTGAAAACTTCATTTGAAATTAAATTTTCTTTAATACTTAAAAAAATTTCAAACCCATTTGTAAAATTTCTTGCTTCCTTTATAAATACCATTTATAAGTTTTAAATAACACCTTTTTAAATATATATGAAAACTATTTGGAAACAGTTATTCACATCCTTGGTTATATTTTCAAGGAAGTTATTTGACAACATTAAATCCATAGTTTATAAATTTACTAATTTATCTTAAGACACTTTCAACATTATAGATAAATTAATACTCATTTCTTAAATATGTTATAATAAATTAATAACTTCTACATAATTAATGACACTAATGATTTACTATTAAACCATGTAGTATATAAATAAACAATATTTTAAAGATTATATTCAAAATGGAAAGGAGGGTAGATTCAGAAAAACGAAATATAGGTGAATAAATAAAGCTGAGCAGATAAGGTAGGTTCAAAGGGATAGTATCGGGCTTGAATAATTAAATCAAACCATAAAATTTTAATCTCAAATATTAATACAAAATTTCTTTGTTGGAAATACCTTTATAATAAAATTCTTTTATATCGAAACGAATTTTTCCTTTCAAAAATACTTGTATAACTCGATGTTTCAACAAGTTTATCCTCATTCTTGTAGACTCTGGCCATGCGTTGATTAGGCGCAAAGCTAGAATTCTTCAAGTACTTAGTAGACCTGTTTCAACACCCAGTGAAAATACTTGAAAAACCTTAAAAAAACAGATATGGAAAGTACAATCCAAACAAAACAATCAAACCAAAACCTTTGTCCAACCATGGTTCGTGTATACACAATGGTTACGCCTGGATCCCCCAGGAAACAATCCGTATCCGTAAGCTTTCTCAGCCCTGCGAGTTACGCCATGATGACTAGTAGGGTGCAGGATACACAATGGTTACGCCTGGGTCCCCTAGGAAACAATCCGTACCCCTAGGCCGTCTCAGCCAGGCAGTTTCGCTACTAATGGGACCAACACAGATTGCAGGATACATAATAGTTACGCCTGGGTCACCCAGGAAATAATCCATACCCCTAGGCCAGACTCAGCCAGGCAGTTGCACTATGCAGTCGCGAGAGAAAAAAAACCATGGGTTACGCCATGGTGGGAACACTCGAGTATCACATCCGTAAAACTAAAAATCAAAGAGAATAATATCGATAGAACGAATCCACAATTTGGCCACAAAGCGGATATCAAGCAGAAGGCACTTTCCATATCTTTACTTCGAAAATATATATCATATAGTACCTTTTCAAATCACTTTCAAATATCATACTTATATAAAGTCCATTATATATATGTAACGACCCGTAAATTTTCGATAATTAAAATAGCTAATTTAATAAGATTTCGTGATTTAATGTTAGAAAAAAAAATTTTTGTAATTCGTTTGGAATAATAATAACTGAAATGAATTGCAACAATAATTATCCAAGTAATTATTTATAGATTGAATGGAGTTCCAATCTAATTGAATTGACTCAAATGTCATAACTTGGTTATAAGGGAATATATGGAAAAACAAATGTAAATAAGTGAATAAGAATTGTGAATTATTTAGGTAGAAATACAAATTTTAATAGATTGGTTTCGAAGATTTGAATAGTAATAAATATTGAAAAATAAAAGCTACTTAGTGAATGCCTTTGCAATCAATAGTTGGATAGGATAATAAATGTTGAATTCATTGGGTATAATAGAGTAATTGATTGATAAGTAAAATCTATTTAAAATCAAATAATTGAATATTGAACAGGTAAATTGTTTAAAGTAAATATTTAAAACTTATTGAATAATTGAATAATTGTAAAATGGAAATAGTGTTCTAAGATGTGAATTGGTTTTAAAAGTTGAATCTTATAAGTTCAATTTCAAATATTTCAAAGGATAATGAATTATTGGATAATCAAAAATTGTTTAAATTTAATATTTGGAATTTATTGAATAATGGAATAACGAGTTTAATATGATTAAAAATGATTTGTAAAATTTAATTTTATCATATTAAAGTTAGAATGATATTTTAGAACTTTTAAAGTCGAATTAAAAGTAAATTTGTGAAAATTGAATATTTTAATATTTAATTGACGAGTTAAAATAGACATTTTTCAAACAGTCTCGGATTTCGACGGAACCAGTTTCATCGGATCCGTAATATTATATTATTGTAAGGTTTCAAATTTCGTGTCAATCGGATTTAACGTTTGTCCGGGGCAAGCCAAAACGCCTAGAAATTTAGTTAACCGATTTAATTTAAAATCGATCGTTTATTGCCGTAACTCGCACAGATGATCGAATTGGCTTTAGAAACCTATTCCATTGTGTCCGAAACGCAGGGTGAACCCTAGGAACGCCAGTCACCGTGCGAGATTTGAAGTTCGGAAATTTTGGATGAATAGTGTTTTCGTTGGAATTCTATAAAAGGAACCCTTCACCATTCATTATGCAAACCCTAATCTCCAATGCCCTAGCCGCCACTTCAATATTCAAAGGCTAGAATTGCTCAATTTTTCTTCCTCAATTTCCTTCCAATCCACACGTTAATTCCAGAAATCTCCAACTACAAACTTGTAGAGATCGTTGAGAACTACGATCTCAACGGTTATGATCGATTTTAGAAGCACGGATCAACGGCAAATCGAGATTGAATGCACTAGTTCGTTCACGTTTTCCAAGGCTTTGGGGGCGCCAAGCACGGCCAGCCTTTGACCGATGATAGCATTCGAGTTGAGCTTCAAAATGGTGGTTCCTGATCATCTTCAAGATCGTTGTAGATGGCGCGTGAATTAGGGTTTTGTGGAGGCTTTATGGGTTCATCACGTACGTGTTTTACTGGAAAGAAATGCGTGAGAGAAGAGAAAGGGGAGGGCGGCCCAGATCTGTAGTTTGTGAAATCAACGGCCATGATCAAAGTGTGGGTTTAAATTAAAAAGAAAATAGTATATTAGTTTACATTTAAATTCATACAAACTTTAAAATGCTGTATCTTTGTCATACGAGGTCGGATTGTGACGAAACGAATTGCGACGGGTTCGTTTTGTCAAGCACTACGCTGTGGAGCAGGATTGGAATCATTTGGAGCTAGTGGAAATTTTGGGTAAAATTAAACGCTCGTTTAATTTTATTCGAAATAAAACGCCGGGACTACATTGAAATCAAGATGAATGTTTATAACGCTCACAATGTACTAAATATTTTTATGCTAGTTAAATTTAATATTATGAAGTGATATGAATTTTATTTGTCGTTGCTTGATAAAATTTAATTGTCATATAGATTGTCATTTGAATTAACCGTTAAAAATTTAATTGACAGTTAAATTGAAATTAAAATTGAATTGCGATTAAATTACCTGATATTGATAACTATGAAATTGTCATGAATTATATTGTCTATTGGATGATGTATTTCGATGGATGCTATTGGTTGATATTTAAATGTTTCGATGTTTATTTGCTTATATATATATATATCCTGTTATGCATACATATGAAACTGTGATTTGATTTAAGTGATATATATTCATCCCTGACATTTAATTGAAATAAATAATTACTTGGCCATAGGATAGATAATATATACGGACACCGGATTGACTAAATTAATAAATTTTAAAATCGTCGATTTGAAATTTATTTAAATGTTTTGATTTAAAAGTTATAAATAGAAATCGAATTTATCGAAAAAATTGAGTTTGGAATGTTGAAATAAATTTTGGTTAAAGGAAATTGTTAAATAATTTAAGTTGAGACTTTGAGATTAAAAATCGGGATATGATTGAATTTCGAAAATTTATTTGTTTTAAAGATTGAACATTATTTCGAGCTTTGAGTATTACTAAGTAAAAGTGACATAAAAATGATATTTTGAAATTGAGCTTGGAATTGAATCATATTTGAAATTTGGATTTAAATTTGAATATTGAAGGATAATTTTGTTAAGTGTTATAAATTGATATTTTGAAAATCAAGCTCCAAATCGATATAAATTGAAATTGAATTAATTGAAGGTGAATGTAAAATTGAATTAATTTGAAGTCAAAGTTGACATTGATTTGAATCGAAATCGAAATTGAATCGGTAGAATGGAAATTGAAATTGATTTGAATTGGGAAGTTATAATTGAAATGGACTGGTTTTGAAGTTGTTTTATTTTGTTTTCCAAATTACTCTGTTATATAAACCATTTTTGAATCCTTCAACTATTTTAATCTATTTTAAGTCTACTTAACCCAATTTAAATTATTTTAAACTATTTTATCTATTTTAAATCCATTTTAAGATTTTAAGTATTTTAAGTATTTTAATTATTTAAAACTACTTTTAAAACTATATTCTAAAAATTCAAGCTGGTCAATAAGGTGAAATGTTTATGTTTAAATCTCGAATGTAAATACGAATTGGGTTAAATGAAGTTGCAACCTAAATTGAAATTCGAAATGATTTGGAAATCGAAATGAGATATTGAGGCGAAAAATGTTTTTGAAACGGAACCTTACATTTTGAATAGATATGATGATATTTGAAATGGATTTGATTTTTGAAGCGAATATGATATTTTGGTATCAATTATGAATCGATTTGAAATGTAAAAGAGCCACCGGTGTAATAATACGTAGTTATAAAAGAGACCGGGATCGGATATGGACATACTCTCTGACGCAGCGGAATTACGGAAAAATAGATGAAACGATAAAAGTAGCAAACGGTGGATTGAAAATACTACAAGGCCCAGATTCGTTGATCCGAAGATACCGAATTCTAGCTACCTCTGACACGTTGATCGTGCACGATACCGTGAAGAGAGATCTACAATTCTTCGAGCGTTGATCAAGCGCACTTGATTCCGCAAATTGGCTTCAACGATCGAAGATTCGAGCGCACTCGAATGTCGAAAGTGGAGATAGGAGATCACACTCAACTACCAATTTAATGTAAGCACAAAGCTGACAAATAAGAACTTTATTCAAAATGAACCCCCCCTTTACAATGACACAACACGCCTATTTATAGGCTACAACTCAATCAACAACACAGTTCCCCAACCCAACATAAGTCGCTATGCGACCTTCGACCTAAACAAGGTCGCTAGCGACCTAACTTATTAAAACAACACAGCCCACACGAGTTAAGAAAGTTACAACACACGCGAGCTAACAACATGCACGACCTTACAGTATTACTACACGAACGACTTATCCACAAACGACCCTACAACTTATGTACATCTCAACGCCTCCACGCGACCTAAAAACAGAACACAACGACCGAACACTGGCCGACCTACGACCTATATATAAACGACTTAAGTACAATGCAACACAAGAATACAACAAACGACCTATCCAACTTCGCGACCTAACACACTAGGTCGTGAGCGACTTATCAGCTCATTAGGTCGCTTCCCATCTAAATCCAACGTAGTTTGTTTGTGCAAGCGACCTTCACCTAACTCGCATAACTCGCTGTTCCTTAGTTTGCTATACCGTGGCTCCGTTAGGTCGTGGCTCGAAGAGTTGATAATTTGAGGCAACGCTGCATCTCCATTCCTCGTTAACTCTCAATCCCGTACACAGTTAGGTCGTACGCGACCTTCGAGCTTGTTAGGTCGCTCGCGACCTAAGAATTCATCAACCCAGGCTGCATCATCCTCCCCTGGTTTGGAAAAATTCGTCCTCGAATCTAAAAGTTCTTCCCCCTTGGATCGTTCATCCCCATAATAAGGTATAAGATGTTTAACATTGAACACATCAGAAGTGTACACTTCCTCCGGCAGCTTCAATCTATAAGCGTTTTCATTGATCCGTTTCTCAATCTTTACAGGACCAATCTTTCGAGCTTTAAGTTTATTGTATGTTCCCACCGGAAAACGATCTTTTGTCAACACTGCATAAACCAAATCACCTTCCTCGAAATTCACACTTCTCCACTTCTTATCCGCCAGTCGTTTATACTTTTCATTTGATGCAAGCAACCGGTCATGAACAGTTCTGTGGCACTCCTGTAACTCATTTACGAAGTCACTAGCCCGCTTAACAACTCCCTTCTGATATGGTACTGTTGTCAAATCCAACGGCCCCTTTGGCATGCTTGAATATACAATCTGAAATGGACTGAAACCCGTACTACGATTCACTGCATGATTATGAGCAAACTCTGCTTGACATAACTTCACATCCCAGCTCTTCAGATTATCCTTCACAAGACACTGCAATAAGTTTCCCAGCGATCTGTTCACAACCTCCGTCTGTCCATCAGTTTGCGGATGATAAGCACTACTGAATTTCAGCTTCGTACCCACCATTTTCCACAAACTCAGCCAAAAATGACTCAGAAATCTGGTATCCCTGTCTGAAACTATTGATTCTGGTAACCCATGTAAACGATAGATCTCTTTAAAGAACAATTGTGCCACATGAACTGCATCCGTTGTCTTCTTACAAGCAACAAAATGTACCATCTTCGAGAAACGATCCACCACAACATATATCGAGTCATTTCCCTGTTGTGTCCTCGGCAAACCCAACACGAAATCCATGCTAATGTCCACCCATGGTTTTTTAGGAACAGGTAAAGGCATATACAATCCCGCATTTGTAGCTGTCCCTTTCGAAACCTGACAAACATGACATCTACGCACAAACTTTTCAACTTCCCTTCTCATCGACGGCCAAAAATAGGATTGAGAAATCAACTGCAACGTACGATCTCTACCCACATGGCCTTCTTCATGTAACTCTTTGATAATCTTCATTCTCAAGCTGCAATCTGGTACGCATAATCGATTCCCCTTGAATAATAATCCATCCACCAACACAAATTCATCAGTACTCCCATCCTTGACTTTCTCAACAAATTTCGTAAAGTAAGGATCTTCTTCAATCAACTCTGGCAATAATTCAAACCCTGTCACTTCAATTTTCATTATCGTCAACAAATGATTCCTCCTGCTCAAAGCATCTGCTACACGATTCATCTCCCCTGACGTGTGTTTTACAACAAAAGTAAACTGTCGTAGATACGCGACCCATGAAGCGTGCCTAGCTGAAATTTTGTCCTGCCCTTGCAAATGCTTCAATGCTTTGTGATCCGTGTAAAGAACAAACTCCTTCTGGAACAGATAATGTCTCCAGTGCTTCACAGCTTGAACAATTGCGTAATACTCAACATCATAAGTGCTATATCTCAACTTAGCTCCAGACAACTTCTCACTGAAATAAGCAACTGGTCTTCCCCTCTGACTCAATACTCCACCAATCCCAACCTTCGATGCGTCAGTATATAATTCAAACAACTGAAAATCCGGTAAAACTAGAATTGGCGCTAATGTCAATAGTGTTTTGATCTTCTCAAAAGCAACCCCGGCTTCCTCTGACCATGCAAACTTCTTTCCCTTCATGCAATCGGTTACAGGTGCCATCACACTGCTAAAGTGTGGAATGAATCTTCGATAAAAAGATACCAACCCATGAAAACTTCTCACTTCAGTAATTGTCTTTGGCTGTGGCCAACTCCTGACAGCTTCCACTTTATTTTCATCCACTTGAATACCTTCCTTTGACAAAACATACCCCAGAAATAAAACACTGTCCGTCATAAACACGCACTTCTTTGCTGCTGCATAGAACTGCTCCTGTCGTAGAATCAACAGTACTTCTCGCAAATGTTGGATATGCTCTTCCGTACTCCTACTATAAATCAAAATATCATCAAAGTAAACAACCACAAACTTCCCAACAAATGGTCTGAAAATCTGGTTCATCACTCTCATAAAAGTACTAGGAGCGTTTGACAAGCCAAATGGCATAACCAACCATTCGTATAAACCCTCCCTGGTTTTAAAAGCAGTCTTCCATTCATCGCCCGGTCTAATACGAATTTGATGGTATCAACTCTTCAAGTCAATCTTTGAAAACACAACAGCCCCACTCAGCTGATCAATCAAATCATCAAACCTCGGCATAGGAAATCTGTATCTCACAGTGATCTTGTTTAAAGCCCGACTGTCCGTACACATCCTCCACGAACCATCCTTCTTCGGTACCAATAAGGCTGGCACGGCACATGGACTCAAACTCTCCTGAACACGCCCTTGTTCTAACAATTCTTCCACCTGCCTTCTGAGTTCTTCATGTTCCTTAGGACTCATCCTGTAATGTGGCCTGTGAGGTAATACTGATCCGGACACAAGATCAATCTGATGTTGAATGTCCCTCAACGGTGGTAACTCCTTCGGCAATTCTTCTGGAAACACATCTCTGAATTCTTCCACTACAGGCTTTACCTCCTCTGGAACTTCAACAGATTCACTAGCCTCATGTCCAATCAACAAAAACACCTCTGGACTCTCCTCTACTTCTTCAACAAATTCCTTCAAAGTCAACAAATTTTTAGGCTCCTCAATCTCTTCTGACTTGCTCTCTTCCTGCTGTCTCTTCTTTGAAACTAAAATAATTTATCGCCTTCAAACATAAAACTATAGCTATTGGTTCGACTGTCATGCTGCACTGCTCGATCATACTGCCACGGTCTTCCCAAAAGCAAATGACAAACATCCATCTCAACTACATCACACCAGATCTCGTCTTTATATTTCTTTCCAATAGAAAATGGAACTCGAACTCGCCTGTCCACCTTCACCTCTCCTCCTTTTCTTAGCCATGCTAACTTGTAAGGATTAGGATGTTTCTCCGTTTTCAACTTCAACTTTCTCAGAGCTTTAGTAGAAAGAATATTGTCACAACTTCCTGCGTCAATCACAAATTTACAAACCTTCCCCAATATAGTGCATGTCGACTGAAAGATATTACTCCTCAACCAACTAGCTTATTCTTCCTGCTTCGGTGTTAAATAAGACCTCCTCATCATTAGATTACATCCTTCATCTCCTGACGCAATATCATGTTCATCCTCCTCAGTTGGACTAGAATAACCTTCATCAACATTCTCACCTTCAGCTTCAGCAATCATAGTTCGTTTCTTCGGCTTCGGACATTCATTACTCTTGTGACCCACTTCCTGGCAATTATAACATTTGAAACTGTTGTTGACCTTCGCCTTCGCAACTTCATTCACAACTGGTTTACTGACAGATTTAGAAACATTGGAACTCCCACTAACACCCTTGCTCTGAATATTGGAACTTGGAAACACACCACCTCCTCACCTTCCCTGCTTCTCCCAATCCAACGCCTTCTGATGTGCCTCTGCAACAGATCTAGGATCAAACATGTTCACCATGTCTTGAATCTGCATCCTCAACCCTCCAACAAACCTAGCAGTCAATTGTTCCTCTGTCTCCATAATGTCATTTCGAGCAATTAGTTGATAAAATTCGTCAACATAATCGTTAACAGTCTTTGTCCCTTGCCTCAGATTCTGCAACCTCTGATACATTAATGATTGATAATTGTAAGGTAAAACTGTAGCTTTCATCAGTTTCTTCATCTTATCCCAAGCAACAACCTTCGTCTTCCCCATCCGTTCTCGTGTAAGTTTGGTTTGCTGCCGCCATGCCATAGCTCTCCCCCTCAACCAAGTAGCAACCAACTTCACTCGACGATTCTCCGGAACTTCTTTGAAACCAAAGACCTCTTCAACATTAGACACCCAGTCCAAGAATTCTTCTGCAACCATTCCACCCTTGAATTCTGGAATTTCCATCTTCATCCCCGATTCCCAACGTCGATCATCTTCAACATCCCAATATTGACGTCGTCCCTGATCTCGATCTCGGTAATGAACACTTCCTTTATCACCATCGTACTCTTCATCAAAATCTAATGCATATCGTTGTCGATCACGACTTCCAACATCTCTACCACTACCACTTCTACCACCAACATCCCTTCGATTTCGATCATCCACATTTCTATCCCGATTGTCAACACTTTTACGATCATGACATCCTCTACTCTCCCGATCTGAATGTGTTGAAATTCTACTTCCCCCATGGCTCGATTCAGGTGAAACCCTTCTTCTACTTTGATTCATTTCAAGCATCATTCTCTCTAATCGACCAATTCCTTCATCAAACTTTTCATGCATGCGTTGTCCCATTTGATCAGTTTCTTCTCTTCTGTACAACACTTCAACATTCTGATGGCGGTTAGCTCTCCTTGGAGGCATTGTCAAATCAAACAATCAAACACCTCGGCCTACACTTCTACACAAAGCTATGCACAACTTCAACTTCAAACTCCTTGGCTCCAAGACTCGGCTTAGCTATGATTGGCTAAGTCTAGCTCCGATACCAAAAATGACGCAGCGGAATTACGGAAAAATAGATGAAACGATAAAAGTAGCAAACAGTGGATTGAAAATACTGCAAGGCCCAAATTCGTTGATCCGAAGATACCGAATTCTAGCTACCTCTGACACGTTGATCGCGCACGATACCGTGAAGAGAGATCTACAATTCTTCGAGCATTGATCAAGCGCACTTGATTCCGCGAATTGGCTTTAACGATCGAAGATCCGAGCGCACTCAAATGTCGAAAGTGGAGATAGGAGATCACACTCAACTACCAATTTAATGAAAGCACAAAGCTAACAAACAAGAACTTTATTCAAAATGAACCCCCCTTTACAATGACACAACACGCCTATTTATAGGCTACAACTCAATCAACAACACAGTTCCCCGACCCAACATAAGTCGCTACGCGACCTTCGACCTAAACAAGGTCGCTAGCGACCTAACTTATTACAACAACACAGCCCACACGAGTTAAGAAAGTTACAACACACGCGAGCTAACAACATGCACGACCTTACAGTATTACTACACGAACGACTTACCCATAAACGACCCTACAACATATGTACATCTCAACGCCTCCACGCAACCTAAAAACAGAACACGACGACCTAACATTGGCCGACCTATGACCTATATATAAACGACTTAAATACAATGCAACACAAGAATACAGCAAACGACCTATCCAACTTCGCGACCTAACACACTAGGTCGTGAGCGACTTATCAGCTCACTAGGTCGCTTTCCATCCAAATCCAACGTAGTTTGTTTGTGCAAGCGACCTTCACTTAACTCGCATAACTCGCCGTTCCTTAGTTTGCTATACCGTGGCTCCGTTAGGTCGTGGCTCGAAGAGTTGGTAATTTGAGGCAACGCTGCATCTCCATTCCTCGTTAACTCTCCATCCCGTACACAGTTAGGTCGTACGCGACCTTCGAGCTTGTTAGGTCGCTCGCGACCTAAGAATTCATCAACCCAGGCTGCATCACTCTCTGTCGATACCGAAAACCAATTTAATAACTAGTATACGTGGAGTGTTGATCCAGAACGAAGTGGATGGTTTGGTGAACGCGTTGACTGAAGAAAGAGAACGATATTGGACGACCCCTGACATGACTAAAACAGGAGCCGCGTCGGGCCATTGAGGTTCGCCATCTCTAGCGGACATACTTCTTCGATACCATATCTATTACTTTTGTGATTCGATTTGGGTGTACCCCTCGATTTGGGAGTGTTGTTTCGTGGTGTTGTGGTAGCTGCTGGCTATGCTCAACATCAGTCCGGATCACACAACTACTAGTATCCTAGTTGGTATCGCCTCGTGTACCTTGTCATACTGATTATCCTATTCGCGACTACTACGTTTTGTTTTGTGTTATACCTATGGGGTACCCACTTATAACCACTAGTTTACGGTGGGGTTTACGGTGCTGTATAGACTATGGCATTATAAAATGTGTTAAGGGGAATTATGGTAACGCCTTAACGCTATTTTAATAGTTTTACTTTACTGTAGACATATTATAATAGCGTATTGTACTACATAGTAGATAGTTTAACGGATTCTTGAGAGATGGAAAATCCCGTAACATCTCTTGAGTTACCGCACGCACGTTGACACTGGATATGAGATGTCAAACCCCGTAAACATCTCTGACGTCGTTACACTCATATTTATTTACGATTGATTTAACTTACATGAGGATATTTTAGTCCTGACTCGAGTGTTTTGTCCTTTCATTACGCTCGGGTCAGACCTGAGTTTTTCAGCTTATTGAAGGTCTAATTCTGGAGGACGAAGACGAAGATTTAGTATACTATTACTCTTATTATCTTTGCATCATGTTGTCTGCTGCATTATTCTATTTGTTCTGTTGTATATGTATAACTCTGATATAGGTTGTATATATAATGATCAAAGTATTGTAAACAGCTTCATGAACTGTTTATTTGACTATTATATTTTATCGTTCCGCTGCGAGATTCTGTGTTGTTTCATTTCCTTTATTTCTCTTTCTTTTCTTTTCTTATTTACTCCAATAACCATCTGCCCTTTCGAATGGTTTGGAATCGGCACGTGTATTGGATCGTCGGTTTAAACTGTCCAAAAAGGCGGGTCGTTATAGTTGGTATCAGAGCTTTGGTTTAGCGATAACCTTAGCTTTGTGGGGTCTGACTCTTTATAAATAGGGTAGTAATACCCTATGATGAGTCGCTGAGTGTATATATATGAGAGAGCGTATTTGTTAGTGATACAAAATGTTTTATATTGTGTCGATTGATTTGTCGAGTGGCTTATGGATTCTGATCAATACGAGTAATTAACGTCATTGATAGGGATCTCTAAACACTTAAACAGAACAATTCGACATAGTATTGTTTTGAAATTGGGTAAATGAAATAATTTTGCTCTAATTATATTTTGTATATAAAGAAAATTTTCAGAAATTATTGTGACTTATCTAGCTTACCTGGTTGTTAGGAATGATAATATTGGTCATTATCATTAATTAGATATTGTAATTTAATAAATAAGGTGAATTACAAAATGAACAACGATGAAACACTTGTGGAATGTTTTAAGAAAGAAAATCCTATAAGAATATTTTAAAAAGGTGACTTATGAATTAAAATAGATTTAAATTGAGAAATATTGAATTTAAGACCCGGGATTTTCACTCACGATTAATGTTCTTTTATTTATTAAATTTGATTTCAATTGAAATGACGATTGAAATATGTTGCTGTAGTTATTTACACTGTTACATATGCTATTACCTGTATCAGTTCACCTGTGACATCTGACACCATTATCTGTATTTATGAAATGATAATCCAGTTTGGTTGATAATTGATTGATCGTTTGTTGTTTACATTGGATGTTAATCGTTAATGTATAAAGCGATAACTAATATGCAACTGAATTTGATAGGATAGTTAATGATTTAAATGGATATGTATGTGTTGAATTTGAATAATTAAATTTGTACGATATGAACCCTTTTAAATGTTAAATTAATTGGCACGTAGAAATTTGGTTAACTATAACTTGAACCATATAATATATGTTGTTTAAATCGATGTAGTATGAAATTGAATAAATTGAAGAACCGTATAAGTATTAATGTAATAATCTTTAATCTACATGAAATAATAGTGTATATTCTAGAAATAATTATATTAATTTGCACAAACAACAATGCGAATTAATACGATTATTTCGGGATTATTTGAATTAATTATTGGATTATTATTGATTGTTGCTATTGTTTGTTTATTTACTTTGATACCATCCGTGTTATCACACTGCAAGTCCCCTTTGTTATGCTTGATTTTGAATTGAATTGGAATCGGGTTGAAATGATAAATACCCAAAATGAACTTGACTAGAATAGAGAATTAAATAAACCCGATTGGTCAATAATTTGATTTGAAATAAAATTAAGATTTTATTTGAATAATAAGGTTTTGAAATATAATTGGAACGTAAATTTTGATAAAAGGAAAATGTTAATATTGAAATCTGAAACAAAATATTAATGTAATAACTGATGAAAAACGTTGTTTTGAAATGAATTATTTAACAATTAAATTTGGAATCATTCATTGAATTAAGTTTGAAATGATTTAATAATTAAGTTTGAATTTATAATCAAGTTGAAATTATTAAGTTTTGAAATTATTAATAATTAAGATTGAAATTATTTAATAATTGAATAAGATTTAATTATTTGATAATTGAATAAAAATTGAATTCTTTGATAAGAGAAATTGAACTTTTGAATAAGTGGATTTGAACTTCGTTAATAAATGAAATTGAGTTTCTTTATTTATTTAAGTTTAGGAAAATTATTTTAAGTAAGTGAAATTGAAACTTCTCATTTATGTGGAATTTAGTTCTTTATTAATTGAGTTTGAAATTTGTAACGAAGTCAATAAATAAGTGAAAATTGAATTTCTTTAACAAGAAATAAAATGTGATTTATTGAAATGAATGGGATTTATTGAAATTAACGTAAGACTTGTAATTTAAGAATTTGATTTGACGAATCTAATTAAATTCAAATTTGAAGTTTTGATATAATGAAGTTGAACTTAAGTAATTGATTTAATGAATTGAAATTTAAATAGAAGTTGTTTTGAAGGATAAATTTACTTAGCGAATATTGAATGAAATCGATAAATGAATTTAAATTGATTTGAATGAAAATTAAACCATTTTAAATGATTTCGGAATGAAACTTATGTACGAACTTGAATAAATATTTGAATTGTTAAAATAAAAGATGAAATCGAATTATAAGATTTTGAAATGGTTCTCAAAGCTCTGAAGAAATATATAGTAATATTAGTTGGAAAATGTTTATGGAAATATTTTGAAAGGATTTTTAAGAAGGAATGAGTTAAGTACTCCTCTCTTTTGTCGCTGGAAAATAATTTCGGTGATGATTGTGCAGCATCATCGACATTCATTTTTGAGTCTCAAAGTGGGGGAGACTTCTAAGAAGCTTTGCTTTTTCTTTGGAATTATTTTGGGTAAATGGGTTTTGGTTTAAACTCCAAAGGTATGATTTGATATATTAAATATATAAGTGTATATGTTTATTTTAAACGATTTGAAAAGAACTGGGCATTTAAATTTCTAAGTTATGTTAATTAGTAATTTTCAAATTATTTGAATGAAATGTGAATAACCAGAATTTATAAAATAAGAGGATTAAGATATCTAAGCTTATGTTTTGGGAAAACTTTAGAGTTGTAGTGTACCTTTAAAGTTGAAAGGTAAAGAGGATTTAAATAAAATCAAATTTGTGAATATTCTAATTAAGTAAAATGAAATTCTATAAATTTGTATAATACCAAATTTGCATTCTAATAACATATAATAGGACTTACCAAATATTAAGAAGTTGAAATGATGTTTTGGATATGTAATGAGATATTGTACAACTAAACAGAACCTGAAAATAATTGAAGTATACAAGTAAGGAAAACTCAAAAGGAATAAAAATGTATATAAATGGGAAATTTGGTTGTGATAAAAATGTTATATACTTAAATATAGCATGAAATGATGAATGGATAAATGGAACAAGTAAGTGAACTTAAGAAAAGGTCATTTAGTCAAGCAATGTCTTTGTAAACTGGTTATAGACTTTAAATATAAATTTGCAACAAGAAAATATATATGTGAAGATAAATTTGTAACTTCTGAGATAACTATAAACTAAGAAAAGTCATATATAAGAAGTTAGACTGTTATGGAATGACTATAAACTAAAGTGATGATTAATAAAATGTTCAACAAATAAATTGGTTATTAACTGAAACTGAATATGAAGTAAATGTAAACAAAAGAATTTGGTATGGCTAAGAATCAAATTGGAATTGAAAGAGATAAACCAAATTGAATGTAAAATTAATAATTTGGTTATGTTAGGTATGGTTTGGTTGTTATATGATTGTTAGTTGATTGTATATAATTCATTAAGTGTTAATGAAATTGAAAGCTATAAATCATTGAAATCAAATTGGAAGTTAAATGAATTTAAATAGAATTTAATTTGATTCAAATTGGAAGTGAACTAATGTAAATATGAATTAGTGAATGTTAACTAATCGAATTGAGAATGAATGTTAGTAAAATCCAACGTTAATGAATCAACTGAGATTAAAAATTGAAAACCAAGTCAATAAATATTAATGAGAAGTGAATTTATATTGATTGGTTATGGATTTGTAGGATGATTGTTGGATGACAATTGATTTGGTGGATGCATTTGTTGTTTTGTTGCGTTTGCTATGTTGGCACATGTAGTTGTTATGTTGCTATATGATGTATATTGATATTATTTTCATATATGCATGTTTCTCATGGTTTGTTGAGTGTTTAGTAGGTGCGGATTGCGCTTGCTTCGCATTTGGAGCTCGCTTTCGTGCTATATTAGCCGTATATGCTCGCTAATAATATATAAGGTACATATCTCGGATTACATACCGTACTTTTACACTTTTTTCCCTACGGGATGCCTCATCACTTGATGAGATGTATATTTGTGATATATATACTGTCACTTTTTTTCAGATCGAGCCGCGCAAAGGAGACTCTGCCGAATTTTTTCGTAAATCCGGGTGTTAGAAAATTTTTCAAGTTTTAAAATTTTATAACTTGTTTTGATAACTAACTCGTAAACTTCATAGACTAATCGGAGTAGCGTAGTTATGACTATATAAATGGAATTTCATTGTTTTATAAGTTGGTAACTTTGAATAAAATATATCTAATGTTGAATTCTATACTTAGTTCCTTTTCCTTCTTTTTCCTTTTCGGGGACGAAAAGTTTTGAGTGGGGGAGAGTGTAACGACCCGTAAATTTTCGATAATTAAAATAGCTAATTTAATAAGATTTCGTGATTTAATGCTAGAAAAAAAAAATTGTAATTCGTTTGGAATAATAATAACTGAAATGAATTGCAACAATAATTATCCAAGTAATTATTTATAGATTGAATGGATTTCCAATCTAATTGAATTGACTCAAATGTTATAACTTGGTTATAAGGGAATATATGGAAAAACAAATGTAAATAAGTGAATAAGAATTGTGAATTATTTAGGTAGAAATACAAATTTTAATAGATTGGTTTCGAAGATTTGAATAGTATTAAGTATTGAAAAATAAAAGCTACTTAGTGAATGCCTTTGCAATCAATAGTTGGATATGATAATAAATGTTGAATTCATTGGGTATAATAGAGTAATTGATTGATAAGTAAAATCTATTTCAAATCAAATAATTGAATATTGAACGGGTAAATTGTTTAAAGTAAATATTTAAAACTTATTGAATAATTGAATAACTGTAAAATGGAAATAGTGTTCTAAGATGTGAATTGGTTTTAAAAGTTGAATCTTATAAGTTCAATTTCAAATATTTCAAAGGATAATGAATTATTGGATAATCAAAAATTGTTTAAATTTAATATTTGGAATTTATTGAATAATGGAATAACGAGTTTAATATGATTAAAAATGATTTGTAAAATTTAATTTTATCATATTAAAGTTAGAATGATATTTTAGAACTTTTAAAGTCGAATTAAAAGTAAATTTGTGAAAATTGAATATTTTAATATTTAATTGACGAGTTAAAATAGTCATTTTTCAAACAGTCTCGGATTTCGACGAAACCAGTTTCATCGGATCCGTAATGTTATATTATTGTAAGGTTTCAAATTTCGTGTCAATCAGATTTACTGTTTGTCCGAGGCAAGCCAAAACGCCTAGAAATTTAGTTAACCGATTTAATTTAAAATCGATCGTTAATTGCCGTAACTCGCACAGATGATCAAATTGGCTTTCGAAACCTATTCCATTGTGTCTGGAACACGGGGTAAACTCTAGGAACGTCAGTCACCGCGCGAGATTTGGAGTTCGGAAATTTCGGATCAATAGTGTTTTCGTTGGAATTCTATAAAAGGAACCCTTCACCATTCATTTTGCAAACCCTAATCTCCAATGCACTAGCCGCCACTTCAATATTCAAAGGCCAGAATTGCTCGATTTTTCTTCCTCAATTTCCTTCCAATCCACACGTTAATTCTAGAAATCTCCAACTACAAACTTGTAGAGATCGTTGAGAACTACGATCTCAACGGTTATGATCGATTTTAGAAGCACGGATCGACGGCAAATCGAGATTGAATGCACTACGTTCGTTCACGTTTTCCAAGGCTTTGGCGGCGCCGAGCATGGCCGGCCTCTGGCCGATGATAGCATTCGAGTTGAGCTTCAAAATGGTGGTCCTGATCATCTTCAAAATCGTTGTAGATGGCGCGTGAATTAGGGTTTTGTGGAGGCTTTATGGGTTCATCACGTACGTGTTTTACTGGAAAGAAATGCGTAAGAGAAGAGAAAGGGGAGGGCGGCCCAGATCTGTAGTTTGTGAAATCAACGGCCATGATCAAAGTGTGGGTTTAAATTAAAAAGAAAATAGTATATTAGTTTACATTTAAATTCATACAAACTTTAAAATGATGTATCTTTGTCATACGAGGTTGGATTGTGACGAAACGAATTGCGACAGGTTCGTTTTGTCGAGCACTACGCTATGGAGCTGGATTGGAATCGTTTGGAGCTAGTGGAAATTTTGGGTAAAATTAAACGCTCGTTTAATTTTATTCGAAATAAAGCACTGGAACTACATTGAAATCAAGGTGAGTGTTTATAACGCTCACAACATACTGAATATCTTTATGCTAGTTAAATTTAATATTATGAAGTGATATGAATTTTATTTGTCGTTGTTTATTAAAATTTAATTGTCATATAGATTGTCATTTGAATTAACCGTTAAAAATTTAATTGACAGTTAAATTGAAATTAAAATTGAATTGTGATTAAATTACCTGACATTGATAACTATGAAATTGTCATGAATTGTATTGTCTATTGGATGATGTATTTCGATGGATGCTATTGGTTGATATTTAAATGTTTGGATGTTTATGTGCTTATATATATATATCCTGTTATGCATACATATGAAACTGTGATTTGATTTAAGTGATATATATATTCATCCCTGACATTTAATTGAAATAAATAATTACTTGGCCATAGGATAGAAAACTATATACGGACACTGGATTGGCTAAATTAATAAATTTTAAAATCGTCGATTTGAAATTTATTTAATTGTTTTGATTTAAAAGTTATAAATAGAAATCGAATTTATCGAAAAAATTGAGTTTGGAATGTTGAAATAAATTTTGGTTAAAGGAAATTTTTAAATAATTTAAGTTGAGACTTTGAGATTAAAAACGGGGATATGATTGAATTTCGAAAATTTATTTGTTTTAAAGATTGAACATTATTTCGAGCTTTGAGTATTACTAAGTAAAAGTGACATAAAAATGATATTTTGAAATTGAGCTTGGAATTGAATCATATTTGAAATTTGGATTTAAATTTGAATATTGAAGGATAATTTTGTTAAGTGTTATAAATTGATATTTTGAAAATCAAGCTCCAAATCGATATAAATTGAAATTGAATTAATTGAAGGTGAATGTAAAATTGAATTAATTTGAAGTCAAAGTTGACATTGATTTGAATTGAAATCGAAATTGAATCGGTAGAATGGAAATTGAAATTGATTTGAATTGGGAAGTTATAATTGAAATGGGCTGGTTTTGAAGCTGTTTTATTTTGTTTTCCAAATTACTCTGTTATATAAACCATTTTTGAATCCTTGAACTATTTTAATCTATTTTAAATCTACTTAACCCAATTTAAATTATTTTAAACTAATTTATCTATTTTAAATCCATTTTAAGATTTTAAGTATTTTAAGTATTTTAGTTATTTAAAACTACTTAAAACTATTTTCTGAAAATTCAAGCTGGTCAATAAGGTGAAATGTTTATGTTTAAATCTCGAATGTAAATACGAATTGGGTTAAATGAAGTTGCAACCTAAATTGAAATTCGAAATGATTTGGAAATCGAAATGAGATATTGAGGCGAAAAATGTTTTTGAAACGGAACCTTACATTTTGAATAGATATGATGATATTTGAAATGGATTTGATTTTTGAAGCGAATATGATATTGTGATATCAATTATGAATCGATTTGAAATGTAAAAGAGCCACCGGTGTAATAATACGTAGTTATTAAAGAGACCGGGATCGGATATGGACATACTCTCTGTCGATACCGAAAACCACTTAAATAACTTGTATACGTGGAGTGTTGATCCAGAACGAAGTGGATGGTTTGGTGAACGCGTTGACTGAAGAAAGAGAACGATATTGGACGACCCCTGACATGACTAAAACAGGAGCCGCGCCGGGCCATTGAGGTTCGCCATCTCTAGCGAACACACTTCTTCGATACCATATCTATTACTTTTGTGATTCGATTTGGGTGTAGCCCTCGATTTGGGAGTGTTGTTTCGCGGTGTTGAGGTAGCTGCTGGCTATGCTCAACATCAGTCCGGATCACGCAACTACTAGTATCCTAGTTGGTATCGCCTCATGTACGTTGTCATACTGATTATCCTATTCGCGACCACTACGTTTTGTTTTGTGTTATACCTATGGGGTACCCTCTGATAACCACTAGTTTACGGTGGGGTTTACGGTGCTGTATAGACTATGACATTATAAAATGTGTTAAGGGAAATTATGGTAACGCCTTAACGCTATTTTAATACTTTTACTGTACTGTAGACATATTATAATAGCGTATTTACTACATAGTAGATAGTTTAACGGATCCTTGAGAGATGGAAAATCCCGTAACATCTCTTGAGTTACCGTACGCACTTTGACACTGGATATGAGATGTCAAACCTCGTAAACATCTCTGACGCCGTTACACTCATATTTATTTACGATTGATTTAACTTACATGAGGATATTTTAGTCCTGACTCGAGTGTTTTGTCTTTTCATCACGCTCGGGTCAGACCTGAGTTTTTCAGCTTATTGAAGGTCTATTCTGGAGGACGAAGACTAAGATTTGGTATACTATTACTCTTATTATCTTTGCATCATGTTGTCTGCTGCATTATTCTATTTGTTCTATTGTATATGTATAACTCTGATAAAGGTTGTATAAATAATGATCAAAGTATTGTAAACAGCTTCATGAACTGTATATTTGACTATTATATTTTATCGTTCCGCTGCGAGATTCTGTGTTGTTTCATTTCCTTTATTTCTCTTTCTTTTCTTTTCTTATTTACCCCAATAACCATCTGCCCTTTTGAATGGTTTGGAATCGGCACGTGTATTGGATCGTCGGTTTAAACTGTCCAAGAAGGCGGGTCGTTACAATATAGGATTTCATTCTCAAATCAAATTCTTTCCAAATCAATAGTATATCAAATCACACTTATATAGACTTCGATTATAAAAAATTCTCTTTACAAATTGAGTACCTTTCAAATCACTAGATTTCAAACCAACTTTATATTTATACAAATCCATTTTATATAAGTTCGACCACTCCCAAATCAAGTACCTAATAATATAAGGTTCTCAATTTCAAATTATTTCAATATCAATTCAGTTTCAAAATCATATATGATTTCACCAAATTTTCTTCCAAATTAGATATCTCAATTTCAAAGTTCCCAAAATAATAGGTTTAGAAAAATAATCCCAGTTTCCAAATTAACATAATTCAAGTCAACAAATTCATTTCCAAAATCACCATATAAGTACTGGTTTTAATTCCAATCTAATTTCAAAACCAAATATTTTTCTCAAAATCAATTATACTCAAAATGGTTTCCAAATTTATAATTATCCCTTTAAAACCTTTAAACTATTTATTTCTATTTGAAATATCCGATTTACCTTTCTGAAACCATTATTTAAAACTAATTTTTTTTTTCTCAAAACATTTCAAAACTAAATTCCACATTAGTACAATTCAAAATAGTCATATTCATTTACTTAAACAAAAGGTTTCAAACTTAAACATACAAAACTAAACTTATATGCTTTATCAAATATTTTATCCTCTTCGAAATTTTTTAGCTTTGAAAACTTAACCTCGATTTGGAAGTGTTCGAACATTCAAAATAGTTAGGGAAATAAAATTTTCAATTCAAGAGTTGAAAATCAACAATAAATCAATTCCAATAGATAGGATTATACAAAAACAAATCCGAAACTCGAGGACCGAATACCGGTCTCACTTTAAATTGTTTCAAATATATACATATATCTTTCGAAAATATCAAATTAATTCGAAATTTGAAATCAAAAACGGTTTTACAAAATCACTCGCATAGCGAAGCTATTAAAGTGGTCTCTCCCCCACTTTGAAACTAGAAAATCAATGTCGATGATGCGTGCACTCATCACCGAAATTATTTTCCAGCGACAAAAGTGAGTTCTGGACTTCTATTTTCTTGAAAACTGCTTTGAAATTTCTTCAAAATTATTGGAATTTATTTGAACTCATTTGAAACATTTCTTATTCGGAAAATACTTTTAAATCGTATTATTTTTATATATTTTCCAAAATCTTAAATCCAATTTCAAAATACCGGAATTCAATTCTCGAATTTCAAATTTTACCCTTCAGTTATATATCATTTTTATATAAATCAATTTCGTATAAATTTCCAAAATTTCAAATCCTTTCAAAACTTTTATATATAGAATAACATTTCACTTTTATATATAGAATAAAATCATAGTTATCCAAATAATAATTTCGATATATAAAATAATTTCAAACATAACCCGATTTTCAAAGGTTGATTCAAGAATGGATTTCAAAGCAACGATAGAGATTTAAATTAGAGGAACTCCAATCAATAGAGTCCTGATTCGAAGATAGACTCGATCGAAGATGAGATAATTAAATTACAAAATAGAAGATGGATATACTTCTATAAATCGCGGCGACCTTAATCGGGTCAACCGTGATTTCAGGAATATAATCGATGCGGAATTCCAAAACAAATCGAGATTCGATCGCTAGAGATAGAATTCGCCATATCAAGATATAGAAGCATCGTAAACCGAGGATACAGAAATCTTCGGTGAATCAATGCCAATTGTAAAGGAGTTTTCACCCCCTTTACAAAACATTTAGTGGAATTATGGGATACTCCAGAATCAAACGAATATAAATAGAAAGATACAAGGATGAATTTCGGAACCGAGGGACATTCCAAAATTCAAAGGAAATCGAGTCAAAAAGGAAGAGATTCAACTCGAACAAAAGAGATTCTGTAAATAAATTTACCATATATGCTAAGTTTTGCCTAGAGCCATAGCTCTGATACCAACTGTAAGGACCTGATATTTTCAACCATTCGCATCCGCACATGTCGGACTTGAATTGCTCAAAATATCAGATTGTTAACTGAAATTTGGCAAAACTTAACATCTACAGTAAATAAATCAATCATAGAATCACAAATACAGAGTAGTAAAATGATACGCAGCGGAATAAATGAATAGTAGTTCATGAAGCTACTAAATAAACAAAGTTAGAAATAAAATACATTAGAAAATCCCAGATGAAGTGAAATCCCCAGTACGGGCAGATGACTTCTTTGAACTAATCGGCTGGATGACTAAAAGGATAGATACCTGGATCTTCAAGCAAAGCTCCAACTTCGAAGGTGAGTTTCAAATGCTGTATCACTCAGTCTGACCCGAGCGTAAAGAAAAACACAAAACACTCGAGTCAAGATTAACATTCTTATATCTATAAATCCAACTCAAGTGAAATATCAACTGAAATATAATTAACTTAGAGGATGTTTGGGATACCCATCCTCTAAGGATCCAAGGAACTATCTACAGGGTAAAAATATACACTATAACACCGTGGTCATTTCAATTTTATTTATATTTCAAAACTAAAATATCATTTTCATTTCAAATATCTCTATTTTCCAAATTAGTATATATATCCAATAATTTATAAAGTAAAGAATTTTTATTTCCTCAAACTTCACAAATCGCTTCAAAAATCAACTCGACCTTCCCATTCAAATTTAATTAAATCAAAATTTATCAATTTCCATTCAATTTAGTTTCTGACTAAACTAATTCAAATTTTATCTATTTTAAATACGGATTTGAACCACAAATTAACCATTTAAATTTCAATATAATTCGAAGATAATATATTTCGAAGCTTTAAATATTCAACATTTCAAAGACTAAACTTTGATAGTTGAGTTTATCTCCCAACTTGACTTCACTATTATTTAGTTTTGAAATATTCACTTAATAAATTCAATATTATTTATATGACCTTAAATTTACATTTTCTATATATTGCCTTCGATTTCTTTAGACATGAATCACCCATTAAATTTCTTAAATAAAAATTCAAGTTATAGGATCATATGTTATAGTTTCGAATTTAATAGTTTCAAATTGATTTAACTAAATAAAATCCTTAATTAATGACAAATTCAAATAATTCCCAAATATATCTCCAAACCTTAGCTTATAAAATTTATTCCACGAATCTATTTCAGAAATACAAATTTAATAAATCCTTAAACATATTTCATATTAATAAAATCAATCTTAATTAAATTATCTTAATATTAAATCTATATATAAAATAACCTTTATATATAGTACTTTAAATCAATATTCACTAAAACCATATATTTCTTTTCAAGACCATATAAATTATTTTCAAACATTCATATAGACAACAGCGTCGATGTAAATTTTTCTATTCTATGTACAAGGGATATAGATATTTATCATTTCAATCCGTAAGTTAAATATATACGGGTAGATATCATTTCAACCCGTAATCCCAAATTCAATTCAAATGAAAATCGCTTGGGTTTATCATTTCAACCCATAACGAAATTCTCCAATTCTAAAATCCGTTCGGGTATGTATCATTTCAACCCATAGTGATTTCTATACTAACAGGGAACTTGCAGAGTGATAACAGATATGAAAATAATAATAACAACAGGCATATATCATCAAAAATAAATATAAACAATAGGATATGGTGTCATATCCCAAATGTGAACAGTTACAGATAATAGCATATATAACAATTTAAATAACTACAGCATCATATTTCAATTGTCGTTTCAATTTAATCAAATTTAACAAATAAAAGAATGTTAATCGTGAGTGATTGCTCACCTTTCGAGGCTAGAGAATACAGAAGATGACATGGATACGCACACTGATACGGACACTGAAATTTGAATTACAAATCCGAGCACGAATTTCAAAGCAAAGTAGGATTGGCATGAATTGGACGAACGAGGCTGATAATCAAGAATTTATGAATTGAATCAGAATTAGTCTGATATATACAGAATTTTTTTCTATTTTAATAAAAATCAAAATTGCATCCCTAAGAAAATTTAAAGTCGAATCACACACACACACACAGATATATGTAAATATATAATTTACCTTTTTTTCATACATAAACCAATAGTTTTAACATTTGAAATAAATCATATATGTTAAATAAAAATCCTTATAATTTTTCCAAACCATTTTAATTTTCACACATATATCAAAATTTCTATTTGCAAATCTAAGACCCAAACCACCCCATACGACCTATGTATATAATATCATTAAGATTTATATTTTAAAATAAGATTAATATATAAAACTTCAACAAATTTCACTGTTCAAATCTCATTTATAAACTACTGTATACATATGGTACAAAATCCACTTCACAATACAATTATAAATTTTATACACTTTACCTACATATATAAACTAATATATAACTGCCCATACATAAACAGTAAAGCTTATGCACAGACTTATATAAAATTTTAGACAACGGACGTATGAATTACTTATATAACTTATATTATAACTTATTTTATAAATATATATAATACTGTAACCTATGCAGACCGAAAGTATAAGTTAGAATGTAAACTTTATATAATATATATAAATAGCAACTAATACAAATTTAATTTTTCTTTTTTTTGCGTAAACAACTGGTTTACACTAAAACACATATACACCCTTAACTTTTATGCAAACATGCATGCCAACTGAAATGAAAACTTATATATTAGAAAACTAACACCATACATAAGTGTATGCAAAGTATATATATATATATATATATATATATATATAAGGTCATAAAGATATATCTATAATTATTATAACTTTATATAAATATATGTCATATACGAACTTAGGAAAATAAACAACTTCAAAAATCCTATACAACCTCCATCATAATAAGATGTAAATTGACCTTCAATAAATGTTATAAACCTGTTTATTATAAAACTATATATATAATAATAACGGATTTACAAAACTTATAAAATAAATCATACAATATGGTTTGTAAAATATACATATATGGACTCAATGTTAAAACAAAAATGAATATAAATCTACTTGCCAAATATGCAGACTCCATTTGCAGATCCAACACAACTCACACATATTAAATATGCATACACTTCTAGAAACAAAACAAACTTTTCAAAAAAAATTGAAACCACATTTGGTATACATATGTATTCAAATCCAACAACTTTATATAAACCACTATATGTATGCATCTTACATTTTTATACCACTATCAATATATCATAACTATACTCCATATAAACAAATATGCGTACCAACTTTGAATGCTAGAATATGCATCAACAGCACGTACAGGGGACGTGTATTGATAAAATCATCCATATCATAGCTAAATATAAAACTATATATAATATATATAAATAACACTTGCAAATATAGACTTAACTTACCTATGCCTGGTTGTGCGAACAGTAGAGGAAACAGGGGAGGGTTGCTGCGTCTTCGATGGATATTGCACAAGGGAAAGAGTGGGTTCGGTGGAGGAGCGGAGTTTGGAAAAGGTGAAGGAGAGGCCAAAATTTGTAGTGCCAAACAAGTTTATATAGAAGAGGAAGAAACAATAGAGAGGGAAAGAAGAGAAATCTGGGAAGAAGCAATAAAAAAGGGAAGAAATACGAACAGAAGTAAATGGAAACGACTAAATAAAAGTAACCAAAGAAATAGCACAATCACGTGCTATGATTCAGTGGAGGATTTAAGGCAAAATATTCACGTTGATTCAGGAAAATAATCAAAGCAAATAAATGGTAGCACGTTTCAAATTTGAATGGAAGGAAAGAGAAAAGTCACAATTCTGTAAAAATATCAAAGTAACAGCTACACATTTATTCAAGAGCTATTAAAGCAATTTTTAAATTGTGAAGGCAACATTACTCTGCGGTATATTTTTAAAATAAGAATGCTGAAAGAAAATCAACAGTCAAATATGGTGCGGTGTAAATGGCAAGAGTCACGTTGATTACTAAATAAAATAAAACGAATAACCATTTATTTATTTATTTTAGACGGTGGAAAATTGAAGAAATAAAAGGTCAGTGAAAGTAGGAATGAATATATTAGAAAAGTAACGATTCTAGTAGCAACGGTCATCTTAGATTAAGTTGAAAAATTTATAATAATTTATTACCGTGGCTATGGTTCAAATTTTTTTTGAAAGCAAAGAAACCAAAAGGTCACAATTAAAGGTAAGCTTTAAATTTTTGATAAATACAAAACGTATCTAAGTTTATACGTTTATAACTTTCCAACTGTAGTGTATATCTATAATGAACGGTCATAATGAAAGAAGTGGAAACAGGGAGCGTAGGAAAGAAATGGTTAGAAAAATAAAATTATTTTATGAACATCAATTATTACTGACTTAAGTTGAACAGAATCACACCCTAAAATATACTTTCTTAATTTTTGATGAAAATTTATCATTTGCCACATTTAACTATACGTAATCCAAATGTAAGATTTTATTTCAAAATATTATTATTTAAAATTTCTAAAAAATCAAATTAAATACGCTAAATAAAACCATTAAAAATTAACAAAATTTTACGGGTCGTTACAAACTATTGGCAAAAGAGGTTGTATACTACCCATAAACCATTGATCGTTTCCTATAGTATTTCTACTATACGTGAACAGCCATGAGACCTCTTCACCCTTCTAATTGAGTCAGTCAACTAATGGAGCACAACTTAGTATTTTTTACCATTTTGAAATAAAATCCATTTCTGCTTAAAATTTTCAAACTTAGCATGGTTCAAACGGTTGGAAATGATAAGTTTAGTGATACTATTGAGGCATGAAATGCATGCTTAATCCATTTTAACTCTGACTTTGATGAATGTGAATATATTTTTGAGTTAAACAACTTGCTTGATTCACACACTTCACTCTAGACTTGAGTTTTGAATTGCAGATAAAACCAATGATTGCTAATAAATGTACAAACTATAGTGTTTTGAATGAAATTATTCTTAGTCGCACAAATTTATGGGATTATAACGACAAATGTTTGGAAATAGTGAACCTTTGCGTTACTAGAACCATTATGGGTAGAGTTGTACTATGCGACACATTTGATTTTGAATGTAGGCATAACGACATGCCATTCATCGAGTCCATTCTCCATTTCGAAGCAAACTCCAAAAATAGTGCTAAAAAGCATGGGGGAGAAAATAAAGGCATTTATCACAATTCGTTCATTATTTGCATAAATCACAATTTATATATGATCCATGTTCGCATTTGGTTATAAAATTGCATTTCATTTTATGAATCATTTTACAAATCATCCATCTTTGGGTACTTTCACTCACATTTAGGAAATGTTTTTTGGACAGTGCAGATACTGTCTCAACCAAGTGTGGGGGAGGCTCTCCGTTGCATTTCATTATTACTATTTTTCTCTTCTTTTAAATTTTACAAAAAAATTCATCATTTTTCTTTCTTTCATTTTTATTCATCCTGTTTTTTTTTTTTAAATTTTCATCTCATTTTCCATTATTTTCAAGAATCCGATTAATTTCAAATTGTTACGAGAAAATAAGTTAGTCATTTGATGGAAATTTTTGTGAATCACTAATATCAAATGGAAAATGTAATGAAAAGTTAAATTACGAGTGATAATAGTCTAACTAGTATATAGAGGGATTCATAAGTGATGTTTATGAAATCTAGTCTAAATTGTCTTTGTTTAAAAAGTGATTGATTTGTACACGCATTGATTTTTTTTAATTCTTTAAAAATAAGTGGTGCTAAGCTAATTTTGCATAACTTTCTCTCCTAAAAAAAACAAAGAAACGCAAAAGGAAAAAACAACATAAGAATACTAAACACCTATAGTCGATAGGTGTCCACAAGTGAGTATGGACACTCGTCATGCTTTGTACCCTTCTCACGTAAGCCATGAAGTAGTGCATGGATAGAACACCATGGCCTTAGTTTTCTGAGTTAGGTGTGTAAATAATAATAAATCTTTTTTTTTCAAATAAAAATAGAGTAAGCAATTGAAACCCATGCACCTTCTTGACATTACTGATTTGACTAATTATACAAAAGGAAATAAAAATACCACTTTTCAAACCGTGACACACAAATAAAAAATTATTTCATGGCCGCACTATGTTATCAACCGAAACAACTGGCCAAACTAGAGTTTAACGTATGAAAACTTGAATTATGTTCGAAATTTGTGACTGGTTAGGAATCAAAAATTTCTAGAGATTGACTTAGACTTATATATACTACTATGTTGCAACCATCCAAAATAAATCGAGTTTTCATTTTTAAATTTGCATTCATGTAGCAGCATTAGGATCATCGCATATGGCATTTGGATTTTATAGGTAGTAACCATTGAAAACCTCCACGAGACACCACTCATCCACTAGGGACACCTGGAGATTTAACGCTTGTTGTGTATGCTCAACGCAACCGTGCTTCCTATGAAAATGTGAGAAATAAATTAGTTAGGTTAGATGAATAAATGGCCTTTATTCGAGGTCAAATAAAAGTTCAAGTGAGGGCGAAATGTTGGACCTCAATTTACGCATTTTCTTTATGTATATTTTACCTTAAAAACATTGTCGTGCATAGTATTTTGTATATGTTTTATAGGATTTTAAGGTGAGACCAAAGATTAAAGAATCAAAAAGAAAAACCGCAAAATTGAAGATTTATTATTCAAAAGCATTAGTAGTGCAGTGGTTGTGCTTCAAATTATACACAAGCATGTCAAGAGTTTGTATCTCAAAAAGCACATTATTTTTGTTGGAAGTTCATCAACAAAAAAAAGTTAAGATTTTCCATAGATAACATGCGCAGATGAGATATTTCATATATGGAATTGATTAGATACCATATCCACCTTTTTTGAAGGAAGAGATATCATTTTATAGGAAAATAATCTCATTAGAGTCAATTATGGATATATCTAATGGAGACAATATCTCATCGATCTACCAAATCAATCAAAGCAAAATCTGTCGTTTTTTAATCATTGTATTAATTTTGTAGCCAAATACATTGCTCTTTACTTAAATGATATTTGGGCTAGATACACTACTTCTATATGGGAAAAAGGCTCTCCACATCTATATATACTCTCAACTGAAGACCATTGCAGCATCTGATATTCTATATCCTATTTTTAGTTTAGGTTTTCCTTTTTCTCTCGTAGCTAGTTAACAATGGCTGCCTGTTAGGTTTGGCAGCATTGTAACTATGATTAATTTTTTTTCCTTCCAACCATTGTAATTTATTTTATGCAATTTTAATAAAGTTTTGTTGTTTTCCATTGTCTTTTGTTCTATTTTTCATGAATTTTGCCTTTCTTCTCCAAATTGGTTTTGTAAAATCTATGAAAATATTGGCATCTGTAACGACCCAAAATTTTCGATCCCGAAAATTCCAAATAGTTATGAAAAAGAAGAAAGAGATAGAAGAAGAAGAAGAACAGAAACATCAACATCTCACATTCGCAGCGGATAAAATATAATAATAAATAATATCAGTTTACAAAGAATAATATTCTGTCGATTACATTTTGATACATCAGACTTACATATATATTCAAACACTGGACATATATAAATCAACATGTCTCGGATTTACAATAATATTATACAACGGAAATACTCTACACATTTCTACCATCCAACTCGCCTTCTGAGCTCCAGAACTTCCTTACCTGAAAATCTGCAATACTCGGTCTGACTCGAGCATTACATCAAAGTAACACCCGGGTCAGGCTGGAAACCAGCATGAGTAACCCAACTAACATGGAATACCAAAGCAAACAACTTATATAAAACACGGGGTAACTCGATTCAATTCACAAAGCCACAATTAGTTATAGACATCATTTATTCCACACATCCATTACCTAAGTACCAAGGTTTAGATATAAATAGTCCAATTCCTTTAAATCACTTCACTCCAGCATATAGGTTTCACATATTAATCAATAAAAATTCTAAGTGGTTTCGGGTATTTCCTAATACCCGAACCCGGTCTCTTCTAGTCTCAAGTCATCCTTACACAAGTTATCCAAATGGAATACACACATAGTATCTTATCAGATATACCAATTTATTCAAAGCATCCAATACCATTCAATTATTCATAAGCAAAGCTTAATCACATACAAATTTAATTTAATTAATCTTGATTGAATTACTAACCTCAACCACTTAGATTTCTTCATTTAACATTAATTAACTTCCAATAAATTAATCAATCATCCCTTCATTATTCATCTTAATTAATCAACTTGGATTAATTATCCTTCCATTATATTCAAGTAATTAACTTTAATTAATTTCACGATATTAATTCTTCTTAACCAAATCAATAAGTAATCTTAATTACTTCATGAATTAATCAACTATTTTAATTACATTAATCCTTAATTACTTATATGAATTAATTCTCATAAGTCACTTATTATTGATTAATTCATCTTAATTAATCAATTTTTAATTATATCGTTAATTATATAAATCAATGATTTCCAATTATATTTCAATTTATCCTATTCTAAATTAATTACACTAAATAAATAAATCATTAATTAAACCATGAACATTAATCAGTCTTGATTTATCTCCTCCCGACATTATCTACTTTTTATTGATTTTATTAAATAAATTAATTACTCCTTAATTAATCATCTTAATTAATTTCTTGATTAATTTCACAAGTAATTATATTTTATTAATTCTGTTAAGTAATTACTTATTAAACCATCCATCGATTATTCTAAATTCTTAATTAATCAACTTAACTTTAATTAATTAATTCAACTCTTAATTACAAAATTAATCAACCCAAATCATTAATTAATTGAATTAATTAATTATCCATGTTAATTACCCTTCTTATTTGATGAATCACAAATCATTAAGCCCTTATTAACATTAAAATGAAATCATTTTCTTATTTATGACTTAAGTTTAAACAACTTAAAACCCAAATACTTCGAGTCAAACCACAATTAACTCGAGAACCAACCAAAACCAAAGTCACATCATCATCAGTGCACATCCAATCAATTTAATCATTCAACCAATTATTTAAATTTAACCATTTAAATTTAAATAAAAATCCAGAAGCGTGAGGTTTACTCACCTTTGATTTTGCAATCCAAATCCAATCTCGATTTGTTTTCCACGATTTTCAGACCTCATGTAACATTTTGATAAATCAATTAATTATCATAGATTCAATTAATTATTTAATTTAAAACTAAATTCCTTTCAATAAATTAATTAGTTAACAATTCAATTTTAACTAAATAATTTTTTCTTTTTTTCTTTTCTATTTGAATAAAAATCATAACTGTAAAACCCTCTTTTTTTCTTTCTTTTTCTGTACCAGAACTTGAACACAATTTACAATAGGAATAATCTATTACTTCTTTTACAGGCTACTGAATTATAAGCCAACTCAGCAACTAAATTCATATCCCAAGGTTACTAATATTTCTTCTACTTGCATTTCACTCCTTTGCAAACATATACAGATTGTCAGATTTCATTTAGTTGTCTTTTTATTACTTGCTTCACAACTCAAACAGATTACAAACCAAAATAATCATTTAATTCAGAAAATTAATAGCATAGGTAAATGAGGGTTTAAACTCACCTTAACGAAGCAAAACACCATCTACTGAAAATTGCGATGCCGTCTCGAAGCTCGCTGCGCTACCCAACCAACATCGAAAACCCCTAGCTTCGTCGCCTGCTCTCGAACACACCACCAGAACAAAATTTGAACGTTGCTGCCAAACCTTCATTTCCATCGTAGACCACGACGCACAGTCTCGTGTCGTCACAGACCATGTCTCCACCACCACTCATCACTGTCGCAGCGACGCATGGAGTCGATAACACTCCTAGCTAGCATCCTCGATGAAACCTAGACGAGAGATATCGCAAATCGAGTTCCGTTACTTCGTGAATTCGAATTTGGATTCCAAAATTTTTGGGAAAAAAAACGCACGATAGGGTTTCGAGGTTCTAAAGGTGAACGCAGCCATTGATCTTGCACAAATGAATTAGAGGAGGGAGGAGAGGAATATCAGTCGCCATTTTTTTTCAAACGAGGCTGAAGGTTGATCGGCCATTGATTTCATATTATTTTTTATGCGTTCGATCCTGCTATTGAGAATAGAGAGGGAGACGAGAATAAGATAGAGATTTGGGTAAGCTTCTTGAGTACGTGTGTTAATTAAATAATTAAATATTTAAAACATCTCGTGTTGCATAACGTGAAATCCCGAACCTTGAATCAGACATGCCAACAAACGTTTATAAGGTTCTACCCGCATTCCGAACACAATGGAATGTGTTTCAGAAGCTAATTCGATCATATGCGCGAGTTACGGAAGTAAACGATCAATTTTAAATTAAATCGATTAAAATAGTTTCTATGTGTTTTGAGCTGTAAGGGTCAAATGACAACTCCGATTGTTACGAAAATTTGAAATTCGATGATAACTAACTATTACGGATCCAATGGAACTGGTTTTGTCGAATTCCGAGACTATTCCCCGGAAGGCTATTTTTAAACATTGATTTAAACGATAAAATTCCAAAACTTAACAAAACACTACCGAATCAATTTTTAACACTTTTACTATATTCAATATCATCCATGTAAATTTTACAAGCCTTTAAATTATTTTTAACAGGCTTAAAATTCCATATTCAACATCTTACCCAATTTCGAATAATATAATTCAATAATTTGATTATCAAGTAAATATTAATATTTGGAATTCAAGTTAAAATTAACCTTTAGATATTTAAAATCAATTAATTATTCCAATTTAAATTGTTAAAATTTCCGGGTCGTCACATTCCTCCCCCTTAAAAGAATTTCGTCTCCGAAATTACTAGTTAGGGGGAATGGACCAATACCCGTTTACCTTTCCCCCAAAACCAACAGTTTTATCAACATCCTACCAACTATCTTTTATTAAAGACTCACTATCACCTCAACCAACTTCTCAAAACCTTCTATAGTTTTTCAAACAATACCCTTTTGCTCAATCATATAAATTTCAAATTTAAAATCAAGTTTTGAATTATCAAAATTTCCTCAAAATTTTTCTAACTCCCTAAATTTCCAAAAAAAATTGCCAGCGTCTTCCTTGCGTGGCTAGCTCGGTACAACTATGAAATGCCTCTACGGGCTCCCTAATTCCAAAAGAAAACAAAAGCCAAGTGGCTAGATCAAAAACCCAATCCAATTTCATACATAAATTTAATTACATACCTTTTTGTCGGGCAATTCAAATTTATCTTCTGAAACCAAAACCAATTTTCTTTCCCTTTATAATACCTGCATATCTTACCTAGCAATAATGTCCAATCATAGCCCTTTAAAATCATTCCATACATTTCCTTACAGAAGTTTTCACATCTACTTCTATTCAAATTAGTTTTCCCCGTTTTCATATGAATTCAATTTATTTTCAATTTTGAATATTGAATTTTATCTTTCATTTATAACTGACTCATATTAGTTTCATCTACTAATTTACTTTAATTTCCACTTTGAAATCGTTTTGTCGTTAACAAAAATTTTCCCCAAAAATTTTCTAGCTCCCAAAATTTTCAAAATTTTTGGCAGAGTCTCCTTTGTACGGTGGAGCTTTTGCAATTTGATAAGAGATATAAATATATATACATCGACCCACACGGTCGGAAAAAGCAAAAACAATTCATATCTCCTATTTTTATTGTGTAGGCGTACCTTTATTTAGCATTTTAAGCAAGTGGCTTCTTATTTTAGCAATTGGTGCAATCAAATCCAGCCAAACGGCCTTCAGGTACCTGTACTTACTAATTTAAATATGTAAGTGCCATATATAGAAAATCTATTAGCATTTCACTTATTCTCAATAGCTAAACATAAGCATTTCAAAAGAAACAAAAACCGAACGCTTACCATAAGCGATTTATATGATTTAAAGCTAATTCTGATTGCTTCCAACCAAATTTATATGCCATTTCATTCAATTTTAATGGCTTACAACTCAAGTGCTTACATTCAATTTATTTTTAATCCAAATAAGCTCATATTCACTTCAAATGATTCAAAAATCAACTAATTAAATCTCTATCAACTTATAGAATTTTAATTACTTTTGTTTACGTCAAACGACAACTATTTATATGTAAATTCGACGATATCCGCTTAATAGAGTATTCATTTTAGTTTATAACTACTTTAAATTAATTTCAACCCATTCTGTATTTAAATCCATTTTATTTCTAATTTATTTACGAACCATACATATGCATTTCATTTCATCTCCGCATTGGATTCATTCAAAACAATTTATTAAGCTTGGCACATTTAATACTTATAAATTAATAACCATTTCCAAATTAATTTAATCTAGACTTTTATGATCTTTCACTTTTGCTTGAAGCCAAACCTCTATTAATTTTAAACTTAAGTTAATTTACTTTCTTCAAATTATTACAACTTCATAACTTAAGCTCACATCATTTGCAAATAAATTTTCTATTTCACCTTAACTTGATTTTATTTCAATCAAATCTCATTTCAATCTACAAATTCATTTGATTAGTTATTATAAATTAAATTCCCAAATTCAATTCATTCACGACTCATTTAACTAATTACAAGGCCATTTTCAATTTATTCTACCTACCTGGGTTTTGTTTGCAATTCAAACCATGTCTATTATAAATAAATTTCATTTCATTCGACACACTTCCCTTATTTTTATTTTTATTTTTACAGCATCTCCACTTATTTAATTCATTAACAAATCCAAGTCGAATTCTATTTACAATTCGAATTCATTTCCAAACTCCATTATTAACTTACAATCCTTTTTATTTAACCGGGTTAAATTTTATTAATATACTCTATCAAATAATTATTTAGCCAATTAGCTTACTTTCAATTTTTAAATCAATATTCAATTTTAATACAAAAATCACTTCATTAAATTTTCCTGAGTTCAATTTTATTTTATAATTCCAGTTTGGATTTTCTTTCATTTTTTCAAAATTCCAACACTTTTATTTTAAAATTTTAGAAATGCTTTTAAATTCACATCATAGTAATAAAATAGCTCTTTATAAAAATACTTCTTATAACTCGATGTCTCAGCCAGTCCATCCTTATTCTCACTGAAATTCAGTCATACGTTGATCAGGCGTAGGACTGAAAATCTATAAGTACTTAGCAGACCCATTTTCAACATCTAGTGAAAATACTTGGAAAATATTTTATTGAAAATATAGAAAACAGTTTTTTTCTTTTTTTTAAAATAAAGGAAATATCTTGGTGAGAATGCTCTGAAAATCGTCACCCCCATCCATGGTCGCAGTTACATCCTGGGTTAGTTTTCCATCGCAGCAAAAGTCCATGTAACTGTAGGCACTCTGTGCCCCTCGATTACGCCATGGAACCCACAACAGATCGCAGTTACATTCAAGGGTTACGTTGCCATCGTAGCAAAAGTCCATGTAACTGCTGGCTCTCAGCGGCACACACGACTTTCGCTGTCAAAATGAAACTTCTCCACTCTTACATAGGTCGCAGTCTACCGATATAAAATCAAACGTAGACCGTTGGCTCTCAGCGGTACACACGACTTTGGCTATTTTACCATAGGTCGCAGTCTATCAATATAAAATCAAACGTAGACCGCTGGCTCTCAGCAGCACACACGACTTTCGCTATGGTATACACTAGTCATAATCCTCAGGAACTAGTTTTGTCCGGACTCCTCATAGGATCAACTTTAGAACCCTCCCTTCGGGCTCAAGGCAGCACCACCCGGTGGCACTCCTGAGAAGTTCATTTCAAGGGAGCGCCTTTTTCCCCAGAGCCATCATCAAAACACTTTATACGATACACGTATAGTATCTTTCAAATCATACACCTAGTATGATCTCATACAAATCTCCTTTACACAAAATCCATAATTCTCAAACTAGGTGTTTCCCAAGGGATTGACCAGGCAACTTAGTACTCGGCCAGAAAGGAGTGCTCGGCACAAAGTAGCGCTCGGCATCAGGAGAGCGTTCGGCCAAATTAGGATGTTCGGCCTCCAGGACACGTTCGGCATCCAGGACACGTTCGGCATCCAGGATACGCTCGGCATTGAATGCCGTTCGGCCAATTAAGATCGTTCGGCCAAAAAAGAAAGGTTGTTCGGCCCCCCACATGCGTTCGGCCAAGTACGCTCGGCGAGCCTAGATGGTTCGGCATTCTGGTTTGATTCAGCGAACCCCGATCGTTCGGCATTCATGCCCCGTTCGACCTGCATCTCTCATTCAACCTCCCGCCTCGTTCGGTCTAAAGATGGAAGACTCGGCATGGCTCGTTCGGCATAAGGAGGGAAGGCTCGGCATGCTTCGTTCGGTACAAGAAGGAAGACTCGGCATGCCTTGTCCGGCCTCCCTGGTTCGGCATACAGTACATAAACTACTTGGACCAAGTTGTTCGACCACCTGGCCCACCAGGGAAGTCCAACCCACTTTCGTCTATAAATAGAGAGGCAGGGGCACAGAAAACGGGATCAGAATTTTAGAGAGCACTGGGAAGACTCTGCCATTTTCAAGACTCATTCAAGACTTATTTCTTTTACTTTGCAATTGTATGCTAATACTGAAGGATGGATTGTATCTGTAATCAAGTATCTAGTGAAGAAATAAATATCAACTTCAAAGTGGACGTAGGCTACAACGCCGAACCACTATAAATTCTGTGTTCTCGTCTCCCGCATTTTAATTTATATTATCTTCTCTATTTTAATTTATCTTCTTCATTAATCTCTCTACACAAACTCTCTAAGGGTGTTAGTGACCAATTTTGGCGCTAACATTTTGGTGCTTTTCACTGAGAATCGAATTCTCAGGTTGTGAGGATCTACTTTGTAGCTACTGGATTGCATAAATCCCCCGAAGAAGATCCGTAATTATTCATAAGGCATCTGTTGATTCTACTCAGAGTTACAGCCAACGACTCTACCATGGGAAGACCACGAACAAGATCGACCTCCCAAAATGTAGATGCCCGCGAAACCGCTAGTGTTCAACAACTTGGACCTAACGATCAACAAACAATTCGAGGCACGGGGCCCTCCAGCCAAAACCAAGCGGAAGCTGTTTCACGAGAAGAATTGAATGACTTGATAAAAGAGCTTACGGAAAGCAGAAGGCAACTCGCTGAGCAAATGCAAGTTATTGCTGACCTCATGACCCGACTTGCTCAACAGCAGCATCAGAATGCTGGAGGTAGCCCTGTCCCCTACTCCGAAGATGATAGCTCAACTTCAGCTGATGAACCTCCCAGGCGTAGACGCCGCAAGGATGAAGATGACCAAGCAGGTGCCACTGATCTCTCTACTAGGAACCAAGCCCGTGGAGCGGAACCCAACCTTCCTCCTACCATACAAACCCCAGATTTGACAGCTATGGTCAGGCAGTTGATGAGAGAGAATCAAGGTTTGACTAATGAAGATTGGGGAATGTCTAATAGTCATACTCCCTACACAGATACCATTCTACAGGCTGAATACCCAAGGAAGTTTAACATGCCCACCATGCCCGCCTATGAAGGAAAAACTGACCCTAGACAACATGTAATGAGGTATGGATGGATGATGGATTCAGCAAGGGCCAACAACGCCACTAAGTGCAGGTGCTTTCCAATAACTCTGTCCGGAATTGCCACCATGTGGTTCACTCGACTTCCTCCACGGTCAATCTCAAACTTCGACGAATTAGCAAGGAAATTCATAGAAAAATTCAGGATGCACGCCACTCGACCCAAGGATGTGGTGTCCTTATCAAGCGTGACCCAAGCTCCTGGAGAATCACTGAAAGTATACTTGCAGAGATTTCATGTTGCCGCTACTGAAGTGAGCAATCCAAACGACCACGCGATTTTGATGGCAGTAATGCGTGGAGTGGATCCAGACTCTGAATTTGGGTATTGGTTGGCGGAAAAGCCACCAGCTACGTTGGAACGTTTCTATTCGAAAGCCCACCAGTTCATAAGGAGGGAAGAAGCTCGGTGGATAAGGAAAGACAAGGCACCAGGGTCCGTTCAGGAGTCTGTAAAGGGCAACATCGCCATGAAAGCAACCGACGATAACCCTGGAAAGGCTCAGGCCAGCGTCCAAAATAAGCCCGGGCAGTCTAAGGGAACTAGAAGTGGAAATCCTGGAAAGAAGAAGGAAACGGGGAGATGGAAGTCAAGGATCCCAACCTACAACGAATACACTCCACTGAATGCGTCTCTTGAAAACATCTACTTATCGACCTGCAACACTTTTCAATACAGAAAACCACGCCCTAAGGAATCAACAGAGGAGCAAAAGCGGACTGAAAAGTATTACCGCTTTCACGAGTCTTATGGGCACAACACAGACGAATGCAGGCATCTCCATGACGCTATTGAGAAATTGATTAGGCAGAAGAAGCTGCAGGAATTCGTCAAAGATACGCCAGAAGGTAGACAAGAGACTTCAGACCCCGGACGTGGCCCAGCTCTACACCAACCAGAGCAACCTACTCGAACTGTGGGAAGATTGGTTATTAACACAATTGCTGGTGGACCTCATCCTGCGGATAAAAATTGGCAGGAAATGGAGCGATATGCTAATTCCTTGAGACATACAGAGCATGAGTGCTGTTCAAATGTGGAGGATTGAACTCCCGCAAAGCAGCAACGCACGATGCACGACGATATTGTGTTCAGGAATAGAGACGCGGATAAGGTGGAAGCTCCCACCATCGATCCATTGGTCATATCCGCAACCATCGGACCGGCATTCGTAAGGAGAATCCTAATTGATTGCGGAAGTTCTGTTAACATCATCTTCAAGAAAGCGTATTGCCAAATGAAGCTGGAGACTAAGGATTTGAAACCATCTAAAGCCCAAATCCATGGCTTTAACGGCACAGCCACAGACGCAGTAGGATATGTGGAGTTACCAGTTGAACTGGGACAAGGTGAACGCAGGAGAGTGCGAATCCTACCATTCATAGTGCTGGATGTTGATTCACTATACAACGTGTTTTTGGGACGACCATCCCTCGCAGATTTCATGGCAGTCTTGGTCCCGTGGTGTCTCACACTGAAATTCCCAACAGACAAAGGAGTTGGCGTAGTGCATGGCGACCAAGCAACCGGACGTGCATGTTACGTGGCTGAGCTGAGAGAGGCCCAGCACAGAGAAAAGGGGAAGACTGCGGACAGCATCGTCCGCATCCCGAATTTTGATGATTGACAATTAGCGCCCGAGCCCTGGCTCGGGCGACATTCTCGGATCGTTGGAGACATAGATCCGAGAGATGACAAAGGGGAACCCAGGGAACCAGACGCAGCACCGGCCGAACTAACAATTGATATTCCAGTTAGCCACAGTGACCCGACACGAGTTCTTAAAATTGGGTACAGCTCGATCCCCTAATGGCAGAGAATTTATCTGATTTCCTCCGAGGTAATCTTGATGTCTTCGCCTGGACACACTCTGATATGCGTGGGATTTCCCCTGCAATTGCGAGCCATATGTTGAATATAGACCCGAAACACGTACCTGTGAAGCAAAAAAGGAGAGGCATGGACCCGGAGAGGTCTACAGCTCTCAAAGAGGAGGTGGATAAACTCAAAGCCAATGGGTTTGTCCGCGACGCCCTCTACCCGGAATGGGTGTCCAACCCTGTGTTGGTAAAGAAAGCAAACGGGAAATGGAGAACCTGCGTTGACTATTCCGATTTAAACAAAGCATGCCCGAAGGATAGCTTCCCGCTACCACGAATTGATCAGCTGGTCGATTCGACTGCCGGGCATGAGCTACTATCTTTTATGGATGCATACTCCGGGTACAATCAAATCCCAATGCACATCCCGGACCAAGAACACACCAGCTTCGTCACAAACGTCGGGCTGTATTGCTATGTAGTAATGCCTTTTGGGTTGAAGAATGCAGGAGCAACCTATCAACGCCTGGTGAACCGAATGTTCAAGGATCAGATTGGTAGAACAATGGAAGTCTATGTGGATGACATGCTCGTGAAGTCACGACAGTCAAACGACCACATCCAAGACTTGGCAGAGATGTTCGGTGTACTAAGGCACTATGGGATGAAGATCAATCCTTCAAAGTGTTCATTCGGCATGGCATCAGGGAAGTTCTTGGGATTCATTGTGAATGCACGAGGAATTGAAGCTAACCCGGAAAAGATCCAGGCCATCCGAGATATACAGGCACCTAGAACCATAAAACAGGTACAGAGCTTGAACGGAAAAGTAGCTGCACTCAGTCGATTCATATCCAGAGCCACAAATAAGTGTGTTCCTTTCTTCGATGTCATAAAGAAAGGAAAGAGAAACTTCGAATGGACGACTGACTGCGAGGAAGCATTCCGAGCCCTGGTGAGACACTTGGAAAGTCCTCCAGTGTTGTCAAAACCAGTAGACCACGAGACGTTGTACGTATATTTGGCTGTGTCCCAACACGCTATCACTACAACCCTAGTTCGCGAAGAAGACAAGGTTCAAAGACCGGTGTACTATGTTAGTAAACGACTGACGGGGGCAGAAAAGAATTATCCAAAGATCGAGAAACTTGCCTATTGCCTGGTGATTGCATCACGCAAGCTTCGTCCCTACTTTCAGGTGCACTCAATCAGTGTTTACACTGACCAACCCTTGCGACCGGTGCTCTAACGACCGGAAACTTCCGGTAGGATGCTAAAGTGGAACATCGAGTTAAGCCAGTTTGATATCACCTACTTGCCACGAAGGACCATCCAAGGGCAAGCATTAGCTGACTTCGTTGCTGAGTTCACCATTCCGGATGAACCGAGTGAAAATCACAAAGTAATCCCTCCTGTCCGATGGAAGATGTTCACTGAAGGGGCATCTAACGACCGTTGGTCGGGAGCTGGGATAGTTCTGGTAACTCTCGAAAACCGATCGATTTGCTACGCTTTGAAGCTCGAATTTACAGCGACAAATAACGAAGCCGAATACGAAGCACTGATTGCTGGCTTAAGACTTGCCAATGAACTGAGGGTAAAGTCCATCGAAATCTTCTGCGACTCACAGCTGGTGGTATATCAGGTACGGGGAGACTACCAAGCGAAAGGACAAAGACTGGCTCCTTACCTTGCTCGGGTCCGGGAGCTACTAGTAAACCTGGAATATTATGACATTTTGCATGTCCCACGCGAACAGAATAGGGAGGCCGATTCGTTGGCTAAATTCGCAAGTACTGGCGATGCACAGCAGATGGGATTATTCCCTGTCGAGACTCTGCTTGCACCAAGTATAGACATGATGGAGATAGATCTCGTCTTGGAGACCGAACTCGAAAGGGGATCATGGCTGACCCCGATCAAACAATACTTGTTATACGGAGACTTACCTGAGAAAAGAAACGAAAGACGCCAAGTCCTTCGTAAGGCTTCGCGTTATGTAATGCAAGACGGGATAATGTATCGGAGGGGATTCTCGACCCCCTTACTCCGGTGCATGGCCCATGACGAGGTAAAACGGGTGTTGGAAGAAGTCCATGAGGGAGAATGTGGTGATCATACCGGGGGGCAAACTTTGGCGAGGAAAATCCTCCGCTATGGATATTATTGGCCGACTGTAAATCGGGATGCTGCAGACTATGCGAGAAGATGCGACAAATGCCAGATATATGCAAAGATTCCGAGAGCTCCGCCAACGGAACTCACACAAATGGTTAGTCCCTGGCCATTTACAATGTGGGGAATCGACCTAATTGGATCTCTGCCCATAGCCAAAGGAGGCGCGAAATATGCAATAGTGGCAGTCGATTATTTCACCAAGTGGGCGGAAGCAGAGCCAATGGCCACAGTCACCACCAAGAAAGTCATTAATTTCGTTGTACGAAATATCATATGTCATTTTGGCCTCCCACGGACCATCATAACGGACAACGGAACTCAATTCGAAAGCAAGGAATTCAAAGAGTTCTGTCAGAGGTATGGCATTGAGAAAAGGTTCGCAGCAGTTGCTCACCCGAAGGCGAATGGGCAGGTAGAAGCCGTCAATAAAATCATCAAGTCCATATTGAAGAAGCGTTTGGAAAAGGCTAGAGGCAAGTGGGTGGATGAACTCCCAACAGCGCTTTGGGCCTATAGAACTACCCACAAGACCGCGACTGGCCACACACCGTTCGCACTGGCGTACGACACGGAAGCCGTCATACCCGTAGAACTTGAAGTTCCGTCACACCGGGTAACCTATTACGATCCTGCGTCAAACCAGGATCTCCTATTGGAATCATTAGACTTCATTGATGAGAAACGCGAAGAAGCTGATTTGAGAGCAGCTTCATACAGACACCGAGTCGCTAAATATTATAATGGAAAAGTCCAGCCAAGAACCTTTAGTGTGGGAGATCTCGTTTTGAAACGAGTCTTTCCAACCCCTTCGCACATGAATCCCGCATGGGAAGGTCCATACGTCATCGAACGGAGGCTTGGAGAAGGAACTTTCAAGCTAACGACCGTCGATGGTGCGACACTCCCTCGAGCATGGAACAGCGAGCATTTGCGGCGTTATTACACTTAGTCTATTTCCTTTATGAGGTAGTTGCATTTATTTCCAGTATGCTTTCTTCTTGGCATGTAATAAAATAATCTAGCTTGTTTTCATCAATAAAGGCTTGAAGCCATCTTTTCCATGAATGACCAATGTCTCTTCGTATGATATTCCTATGACGCGCAATTAAAGATTATGATATCCTGGCTAGCGTACGAACGCTTATAATAAATGACAAAAAATCTCCAAGTCCCCAGAGTGCGGACTGGAGTACTCTAAGTCCCCAGAGTGCGGACTCTTGTATGAACGACAATAAATCTCCAAGTCCCCGGAGTGCGGACTGGAGTACTCTAAGTCCCCGGAGTGCGGACTCGAGTATAAACGACAAAAAATCTCCAAGTCCCCGGAGTGCGGACTCGAGTATAAACGACAAAAAATCTCCAAGTCCCCGGAGTGCGGACTCGAGTATAAACGACAAAAAATCTCCAAGTCCCCGGAGTGCGGACTGGAGTACTCTAAGTCCCCGGAGTGCGGACTCGAGTATAAACGACAAAAAATCTCCAAGTCCCCGGAGTGCATACTGGAGTACTCTAAGTCCCCGAAGTGCGGACTCGAGTATAAACGACAAAAAATCTCCAAGTCCCCGGAGTGCGGACTGGAGTACTCTAAGTCCCCGGAGTGCGGACTCGAGTATAAACGAAAAAAAATATCCATGTCCCCGGAGTGCGGACTGGAGTACTCTAAGTCCCCGGAGTGCGGACTCGAGTATAAACGATTCAAAATGTCCAAGTCCCAGGAGTGCGGACTGGAGTACTCTAAGTCCCCGGAGTGGGGACTCGAGTATAAACGACAAAAAATCTCCAAGTCCCCGCAGTGCGGACTGGAGTACTCTAAGTCCCCGGAGTGCGGACTCGAGTATAAACGATCCGAAATCCCCAAGTCCCCAGAGCGCGGACTCGAATACAAATGACTCGAAATCTCCAAGTCCCCGGAGCACGGACTGGAGTACTCGAAGTCCGGTATATAGACTTAATTACAAGCAGTTCAGACCTCCGAGTTCCTTGAATAGGAACTATGACGCAAATGACTTGGATATGTCAAGTCCCCAACATACGGGCTATGAAATATTCTAAGTGCTTGAAGCACCAAGTGGAGATTGATCAAATCCAGGGAAGCTCCCAAGCCATGTAAAGACGAACCAAGAAGTCTAAGTTACCCATAACAATTCATATTTCAATCACAACCATAAAATAAACTGAATAATAAAAGTCTTTTGAGAAGACAAAAGTGAAGACCAAATTTTATTCGCAAAAAGCTTATTTACACAGTCTACAAAAATTAGTACATGACTTAAACTGGTTCTCGTTGAACGGGGACGACGGTCATTTCTTGTGTTTCTTTGACTTCTTCCCGGATGGTTCCTTCCCAGAGCGCTTACTCTTGGAATCCTTCCCTGACGGAGGGGTGACGACCGAAGACGTAGGAGGAACATCCATGGGCTGGGACTTGCCAGGAAGAATGACCTTCAATGGTTTGTTCAGAGGAACGTCCAGGTCCACTTCACGCGGCTCGACCTTGAATGAGGTCGTATCTCTTTTCCCTTTCTCGAGCCATTCCTTCATGCTCAAGTCGGATGTGTGCTCAGAGGAGCCTGTGGTTTCTACTTCGAAACTCTCCGAGGAAGAGTCAGATTTGCCTTCATCCAGCACCCCGATTACTTGAGCATCTGGACCAGGATCTCCGCCGACTTGAGTAGCCTCACTCGCCTTTATCTCCACCTCCTTGGCGGCATCGCTCCTCGGAGTGGGCTCGGGGTCAGAACATCCTGCACAGAAGAAACGAAAATAAGCAAGTGTTAGAACACAACAACTTCTGAGGGAACGAGAAAGATCTTTGTGAAGCCCAGAGGTTACTCACCAGATGCCGGTGGGTTCTCAGCCGCCAGGGGTGTCCCGCCCTCCGGGATGGGAGATAAAACATGAACGCCAAGCCCGGGGGCTTCCGGGTCATAACCAACGTGCTGCTCGAAGGGCTCAAGTGTCGACCGACTGGCCGGTTGGGTAGGCACGTGAACTGGGGCCACAATGCCGGAAGGGTCCGTAGCCACCTCTTTCCCTTTCCTGGAGGGAGAACCTTTGTTGTAGAGGGCTTTAGCCGCCGATAAATCTGAAGGCTCTTTCCCCCTCAGGAATTCTTTTATCAATGCTTCTTCGTCGACCTCATCGGCGCCGCTCTCAACCTTCCTGATCTGAATCAGGGTCTCCCATGCCTCGGCCAATGACTCAAGGTAGCTGTCGCCCAGAAAAGTTAGATCTCGAAGCGTGAGAACTCGGGCATTGAACTCAGCAATGAGCGGGTCGAATTCGGTCTTTATCTCCTCCCTGCCTTCTTCCCTGGCTGCCTCGAGGCGAGAGTCGATGTCGACAGTTGCTGCCCTTTTACCTTCCTCACGGGCCTCATTCCTTAGTGCCTCGATTTTGGAGAGATCGTCTTCAAGTTTCCCCTTTAAGAGCCGGGTGGCGACGATCTCATCACAATAGTTCTATGCCTCAACCTGGGCGGCCACTTTCTCTTCCTTCTCCTTATTGAGTTGCTCCTCGAGCTCCTTAACTCGTCTATTAAGCACATCTCGCTCCTTCTGAACGGAGTCTTTCTCCAAAGCTAATGCCCCACACCGTTGAACCGCTTCATCGAGCTCTTTCTTATGAGTCAATTCAAGGCGGGAAACAGCCTCGGCGGTGTCCTTAGCGCTCTGACGAGTAGCTTCAAGCTCGGACTTATAAGCGGCAATTTCTTCATCCTGGGCCTTAATGATATACCTGTCATGAATAGCTTCAACCTTTAGACGGTCAATTTCATGCTGGAGCTCCATAGAGACTTCATAAAGTTTCTCGGCCAGATGGATGAACGCGTCATGTTGCACGTAGACGTCATTGGTACATGCGATAGCATTTTGTTTGACATCTCCGGGAATAGGATGAATCGCCGGAAGGAACTTTAACCCATCAAAACAAATCTTCGAAAACTTAGCCTTAAGTTCGTTCAATCTCTCCGACACTGTCGGGTCTGTTACGGGAGCGGGAGGAGACGGCTTTGAAAGTTCGCCCTTCCTATGAGAATCTCGGGAGTGCCGGGTAGAAGAAGAGTTAGAGTGTTGGTCCCGGGGAGCATCAGAATGCGACCTCTTATGGCCACGTTTGTCTTTGCTTTGCTCCTGATAAGAAGAGGTCTCCTGGCGGTGCTCGGGCTGATAATAAGTTTTCTTCCGAGATGACGAGTCCCGGGCATGATAATCTCGGTCGCTGGCGCTGTCACTGTCTTTGTCTCGGCGCTTCCCGAGGCCCGAGGCCCGAGTCCCGACCAGACTGGCGTAAAGTCGACGAACCGCGAAGGGGGTCGTATCCGTGAGAGCGCCCCATGTCACCTGCAATCAAACAATAGCGAATTAGCGAAAGAGAAGAATGATGAAAGAAAAGTAGGTGCAAAGTGAAATGCATGTGTCTGTGTGTGTCCTAGTGCTACCCCCCGACGGACCAGTGGCTTTGCTAACGGGAGTCTTTTCCCCTTGGATCAGGGCTGGGACGCCCGCATCGCCCCTGACGGGCGAGCGAAACTTAAACAGCTTCGGGTCGTTGAAATCATAGTTGAGCAAGTCGTCGGGAATGGAGAGGTTCGATAAGCCCTTACGAGAACTTTCAACGCGCTGTGAAGAAGCCTCTTTCTCTGGCTGAATAGGCGTAACTTTGGAAGTCCCACCAACCTTCTCCTTCCTCGACTTGCACGCTAGCTTCTTTTTCCCTTTCGAAGGGGAAGATGACGTTTCAATATCATGAACTTCGGCTGCAGAGCCTAAATCCTCACCTTGCTTTTCAGGTGGCTCGCTTGGAATTTCCCCTTTTTCCGGAGCTTCAGGAGAAGGACGAACGGATGATTCAGGCAGTTGTTTCCCTCTGACGTGTACGGGCTTGGGAAGCGAGGCGCCCTCTAGAAGACTAACCCGGCGGCCAGGGGCTAGCAAACCAAACTTTGATAATGACTCATTGGAAATGAGGGCTCGGATATCTCGCTCTTCAGCAGGAAGAGCTCTAATGGCGTCGACAGCATCGGAGTACCCCCGGCCCTCGGGACGTGGGATGAGATCTGAAAAAATAGAACAATGAGTTAGGAGAAGTTCAACCTCAATCGGGAACGGACATCAACTCAGAGAAAGGACTTACTTCCTTCAACCCACCGTCTCGCAAAGCCTTGGGGGCAGCACACGTAAAACCACTCCTGTTTGTACAGGGCGAATTTGCTACTCCACGCGCTAGTGAAAAGTTGGCACTTCCGATGTGGCTCAAGAAACATGTAAGAGGGGCTTTCTCCCCGTTTCTTGGTCATATAGATGTACCTTATATCGCCAGGAGTTGGAGGCCTGGAGAAGACGGCCATGAAAAGCATGTACGTGCCATAAATGAAAGCGTGACCATTTGGATGAAGTTGAGACGGGGCGACGTCCAGATACTGCAGCACGTCGTGAAGGAATAGATTGAAAGGTGGCACGCTACCAACCCAGCACATGAACTTGCTACACGCCGTATATCCCGCTGGGGGCAGATGTGGGCGGTCGTTCCCCGACGGAACGAGCACGTCAGCAAACGAAATGCCATGGATAGAACATATCCGCTTAAGAGCGGCCTCAGTGACTCTCGAAGCCTGTGAGTCAACTGGGTCATCCAGTAAAATCGATGATTCCAAAGTATCGGGAGCCCAGTCATGAGCGGGAGAAACTGACGGGTCAGTTGTGTCGGGGACCGTTCGCTTAGAAGACGGCCCAAGTTTGTCGAAAAGTGTAGCAGAACTAGATCTTTTGGACATCTTGAATAAATAGCAGACCCGACCAAGCATCTGTGTGAACTATACTCGAAACATGATCGACGTTAGAATTAACAACGCAGATAACCCCCCCGTGTGGTATGTGAACTAGTGCAAACAATCGTGCATAAGCATTTAATATAACGTCAAGCCTAAAAACATCGCTTCCGAAAACCGTCATCGCTGACCGTCCCCGAAAGCCTTCTGAATAATGACTGCAGTAAGACACTAGAGGTATTTATGTATGGTCGGCATGTTAAGTATATTCGGCATTTGCTTGTGTTCGGCATTTAGGTTTGTTCGGCACCTAGTTATGTTCGGCATGATAGTTTGTTCGGCATTCACTTGGGTTCGGAATTAAGGTCTGCTCGGCGCCTAGCTATGTTCGGCATGTTAAGAGTGTTCGGCATTTAGGTATGTCTGGCATGTGTATGTGTTCGGCATTAGGGTTTGCTCGGCATCTAACTACGTTCGGCAGGACAGTTTGCTCGGTTAACTGATGGCTCGGCAAGGCCATTGCTCGGCCTACATCCATCGTTCGGCCAAAGCTCAGTTCGCACTGAGAATGTGACATTCGCCCAGAGTACAATTCAGCCAAATCAACGCCCGGCCTTGCCGCTGGCTCACACTTCACCCTTCTAACCCCTTTGTTCGGCCATCGTTACGCCGTGCCAACTAAGATCCCGACCGAGTCCAAACACTCGGCATATCCTCCATACCTTCCTCTCCTTCACCGAACACCCACTAAAAATCCTGCCAAGCATTCGAATTTAGCTCTCTCTCTCCCTACCTCTAGACGCTCGACCTTGGAAACGCTCCAAATCGAACTCGAGTCCTCACCAACATTAAATCTATGCGAATCGATGGGAAATTGCCAGAAAAGGAACACGGGTGAGAAGACCATACCTAGTACGTGAATCGAGCGTAGGAAAGTTATGAGGAACTCTTGAATTCTGATCGCACGAATGGCTTGAGAGCTCAGAATTGTAAAAGCAAGAAGTGAGAAAAGAGAAGGAGAAGAGGTCGGGTTTTATAAGGGAAAAGAGGAAGTTGAAGAGTTTCTGACCGGCTCTACCGGTCAAAATGCTACCGGCACTTGTCTCGTTCGGCTCGATCATTCGGCATACAAAGTCACTCGGGGTAACGCATCGTTCGGCCTTCCCTGCTGCGTTCGGCCAAGGGAGCCTTATGACCCTCAAGGGTGACGACTAAGGTTTAATCAAAGTGCATCACGATCGGTCACGTAATACACTTTGGGGGGCAAGTGTTTCCCAAGGGATTAACCAGGAAACTTAGTACTCGGCCAGAAAGGAGTGCTCGGCACAAAGTAGTGCTCGGCATCAGGAGAGCGTTCGGCCAAATTAGGATGTTCGGCCTCTAGGACACGTTCGGCATCTAGGACACGTTCGGCATCCAGGATACGCTCGGCATTGAATGCCGTTCGGGCAATTTAGATCGTTCGGCCAAAAAAGGAAGGTTGTTCGGCCTCCCACATGCGTTTGGCCAAGTACGCTCGGCGAGCCTAGATGGTTCGGCATTCTGGTTTGATTCAGCGAACCCCGATCGTTCGACATTCATGCCCCGTTCGACCTGCATCTCTCATTCAACCTCCCGCCTCGCTCGGTCTAAAGATGGAAGACTCGGCATGGCTCGTTCGGCATAAGGAGGGAAGGCTCGGCATGCTTCGTTCGGTACAAGAAGGAAGACTCGGCATGCCTTGTCCGGCCTCCCTGGTTCGGCATACAGTACATAAACTACTTGGACCAAGTTGTTCGACCACCTGGCCCACCAGGGAAGTCCAACCCACTTTCGTCTATAAATAGAGAGGCAGGGGCACAGAAAACGGGATCAGATTTTTAGAGAGCACTGGGAAGACTCTGCCATTTTCAAGACTCATTCAAGACTTATTTCTTTTACTTTGCAATTGTATGCTAATACTGAAGGACGGATTGTATCTGTAATCAAGTATCTAGTGAAGAAATAAAAATCAACTTCAAAGTGGACGTAGGCTACAACGCCGAACCACTATAAATTCTGTGTTCTCGTCTCCCGCATTTTAATTTATATTATCTTCTCTATTTTAATTTATCTTCTTCATTAATCTCTCTACACAAACTCTCTAAGGGTGTTAGTGACCAATTTTGGCGCTAACACTAGGCTTTCCAAATTTCAATATTGATTTTACCCAAAAATCAAAAGCCTTTCCAAATTCAAAGGTTCCCAAAACCTTTTTCCAAAATCCTCATAAGATCCTTTATATATATAGATATATATAATTTTTAAAACTTTGGATCATTTCAAACTTGTATAAAGCTCCTTTTATTCTTCAAACACTTTCGAAAATCCTTTCCTTCTAGCAATAGATTCAACAAGGGGAGATTTATCTTATATAACAAGGATATATATATATATATATATATATATATATATCTTTGTTTATTCAAAATCAAATATTCAAATTTGATTACTCTTTCCTATATCAATTTCATTCAAATCCATACGATGTACACTTATCATCCGTACGCTATACCAATCTGATCGCTCACTCGATCACACAATTTCACTTCCGAACTAGTATCGTCCACCCGACTTCCTAGTGCGAACACAGATCTGGTTTCTTGATTAGAAATCGTCATTCTCCTTGCATAGCCATAACTATGATAGAGAATATCCAGAACCAATCAACAATCCATATTCAGGTTCGTTGTCGAAAAACGAGTGAAAAATCCCACTCGAATCGATATAACTATCTCGAAATTCTGTGCTCGAATCTGGATCAAATCACTATGCGAATAGAATAATATATGTACATCCTACGTATTTGTTTTCATTGATTATTAGCCAAATCAATTTCCTTTCTATTCACATTCACCTAAATTTTCATTCACTTATTTACACTTGCCTCAATTCAATTGAATTATCACTTCAATCCTTATCTCAGTTGGGTATTTAATCAATAACAGTTTGAACTCTGACTTGTTTATATTTAGAAAATAGCTTGAAAATTTAAAAATAGATAAGTAGTTGAAAAATAATTATTAGTTTTCAAAATAACTGTAAAATAGTTGACTAATTTTAAAATAATTGGAGAATAGCTAAATGTTTTCAGAACTTTTAGATAATTGCAAAATAGTCATAAAATAGTAATTAATTTGTAACATAGTTGAAAAATAGTAATTGGTTTAGAAAACAGTTGAAAAGTTGTTAAATAGTTCCAAAATAATCGTAAAACAAATATAAAATAATTTGGCTTTAAAAAGAAAGGTTGTATATATATTAAATGGCTTGGAAAAATAAGTTTATATTAAAACAATTTATATCGAAAATAGTCCAGAGTCAAAACTGTTCACTTTTCCATCAATTCAATTTAAATTTCCACTCCCATTTAAATTGACCCAATTCCAATTTAAATAACTCCAATTTCCATTGGACTTGATTTATTCCCAATTCAAGTTGAATTAATCCTCAATTTCTTTCCAACTTCAAATAAAATTCCATTTGATTTTAATCCTACTCGCCTTAATTTCAATTCCAAATTATTCCAATCAATTTTGGACTATTAATAATTGAACCTACTTCAAGTTCAAATCATTTCAGTTTAATCTAATCCAAATTTTCCATTTAAAATTTTAAACTTATACGTCTTCAATCACAAACCGAATTAATTTAAATCAACTTCAATTTTGAACTAATTCAATTTCAATCTCAATTTTGATCCATCTCGAATTATATAAATTCAAGTTAAATTCTCAAAGGTTGGTTTAACTCTTTAAACCAAATTAACCTTTATTTAAAGTTTTTAAACAATTTAATTTCTGAGCTCAATTTCCAGAATTTCATTTTCAATCAATTTAATTTTAATTTGATTGTATTTCTGTTACCACTTAATTTAATTCCAATTCAAGATTTCAGTTAATGCCCATAATATAACAACCAATCACCTTAATATTTATTAGAAGGAAATATTACTTTATATATCAAAATAATTTTTTATATAAAATCATTTAAAATCTTTATAAGCAAATAACAAGTACGCGCTCATATATATATATATATATATATATATATATATATATATATATATATATATAGACACACACTCAACTCATTTTAGAGTACCACGGACCCTATTTAAGGAGTAATACCCACCAGAGCCGAGGTTCTCGCTTAACCTTTTAGCTCTGATACCAACTGTAACGACCCGAAATTTTCGATCCTGAAAATTCCAGATAGTTATGCAAAAGAAGAAAGAGATAGAAGAAGAAGAAGAACAGAAACATCAAAATCTCACATTCGGAGCGGATAAAATATAATAATAAATAGTATTAGTTTACAAAGAATAATATTCTGTCGATTACATTTTAATACATCAGAGTTACACATATATTCAAACACTGGACATATACAAATCAACATGTCTCAGATTTACAATAATATAATACAGCGGAAATACTCTACACGTTCCTGCCCTCCAGCTCGCCTCCTGAGCTCCAGAACGTCCTTACGTGAAAATCTGCAATACTATGTCTGACCCGAGCATTACACAAAGTAACACCCGGGTCAGGCTGGAAACCAGCGTGAGTAAAACAAACTAACATGGAATACCAAAGCAAACAACTTATATAAAACCCGGGGTAACTCGATTCAATTCACAAAGCCACAATTAGTTATAGACATCATTTATTCCACACATCCATTACCTAAGTACCAAGGCTTAGATTTAAATATTCTAATTCCTTTAAATCAGTTCACTCCAGCATATAGATTTCACATATCAATCTATAAAAATTGAAAGTGGTTTCGGGTATTTCCTAATACCCGAATCCGGTCTCTTCGAGTCTCAGGTCATCCTAACACAAGTTATCCAAATGGAATACACACATATTATCTTATCAGATATATCAATTTATTCAAATCATTTAATACCATTCAATCATTCATAAGCAGAGCTTAATCACATACAAATTTAATTTAATTAATCCTGATTGAATTACTAACCTCAACCACTTAGATTTCTTCATTTAACATTTATTAATTTCCAATAAATTAATCAATCATCCCTTCATTATTCATCTTAATTAATCACCCTGGATTAATCATCCTCCCATTATATTCAAGTAGTTAACTATAATTAATTTCATGATATTAATTCTTCGTAACCAAATCAATAAGTAATCTTAATTACTTCATGAATTAATTAACTATTTTAATTACATTAATCCTTAATTACTTATATGAATTAACTTCTCATAAGTCACTTATTATTGATTAATTTATCTTAATTATTCAATTTTTAATTACAACGTTAATTATATAAATTAATAATTTCCAATTATATTTCAATTTATCCTATTCTAAATTAATTACACTAAATAAATAAATCATTAATTAAACCACAAACATTAATCAGTTTTGATTTATCTCCTCTCGATATTATCTACTTTTTATTTATTTTATTAAATAAATTAATTACTCCTTAATTAATCATCTTGATTAATTTCTTGATTAATTTCACAAGTAATTATATTTTATTAATTCTGTTAAGTAATTACTTATTAAACCATCCATCGATTATTCAAAATTCTTAATTAATTAACTTAACTTTAATTAATTAATTCAACTCTTAATTACTAAATTAATCAACCCAAATCATTAATTAATTGAATTAATTAATTATCCATGTTAATTACCCTTCTTATTTGATGAATCACAAATCATTAAGCCCTTATTAACATTAAAATGATATCATTTTCTTATTTATGACTTAAGTTTAAACGATTTAAAACCCAAATACTTCGAGTCAAACCATAATAACTCGAGAACCAACCAAAACCAAAGTCACATCATCATCAGTGCACATCCAATCAATTTAATCATTCAACCAATTATTTAAATTTAACCATTTAAATTTAAATAAAAATCCAGAAGCGTGAGGTTTACTCACCTTTGATTTTGCAATCCAAATTCGATCCCTATTTGTTTCCCACGATTTTCATACCTTGTATAACATTTTGATAAATCAATTAATTATCATAGATTTGATTAATTATTTAATTTAAAACTAAATTCCTTTAAAGAAATTAATTAGTTAACAATTCAATTTTAACTAAATAATTATTTCTTTTTTTTTCTTTTTTATTTGAATAAAAATCATTACTGTAAAACCCTCTTTTTTCTTTCTTTTTCTGTACCAGAACTTGAACACAATTTACAACAGGAATAATCTATTACTTCTTTTATAGGCTACTGAATTATAAGCTAACCCAGCAACTAAATTCATATCCCAAGGTTACTAATATTTCGTCTACTTGCATTTCACTCCTTTGCAAACATATACAGATTGTCAGATTTCATTTAGTTGTCTTTTTATTACTTGCTTCACAAATCAAACATATTACAAACCAAAATAATCATTTAATTCAGAAAATTAGTACCATAGATAAATGAGGGTTTAAACTCACCTTAACGAAGCAAAAAACCCTCTACTGAAAATTGCGATGCCGTCTCGAAGCTCACTGCGCTACCCAACTAACATCGAAAACCCCTAGCTTCGTCGCCTGCTCTCGAACACACCACCAGAACAAAATTTGAACATTGCGATCAAAGCTTCATTTCCATCGAAGACCACGACGCACAGTCTCGTGTCGTCACAGACCATGTCGCCACCTCCACTCATCACTGTCGCAGCGACGCATGGAGTCGATAACACTCATAGCTAGCATCCTCGAAGAACCCTAGACGAGAGATATCGCAAATCGAGTTCCGTTACTTCGTGAATTCGAATTTGGTTTCAGAAATTTTTGGAAAAAAAAACGCGCGATAGGGTTTCGAGGTTCTAAAGGTGAACGCGGCCATTGATCTTGCACAAATGAATTATAGGAGGGAGGAGAGGAATATCAGTCACCATTTATTTTTATTTTTCAAACGAGGCTGAAGGTTGATCGGCCATTGATTTCATAAAAAAATATTATGCGTTCGATCCTGCTATTGAGAATAAAGAGGGAGACTGGAATAAGATAGAGATTTGGGGAAGCTTCTCGAGTACGCATGTTAATTAAATAATTAAATATTGAAAATATCTCGTGTTGCATAACACGAAATCCCGAACCTCGAATCAGACATGCCGACAGACGTTTATAAGGTTCTACCCACATTCCTAACACAATGGACCGTGTTTCGAAAGCTAATTCGATCATATGTGCGTGTTATGGAAGTAAACGATCAATTTTAAATTAAATCGATTAAAATAGTTTCTATGCGTTTTGAGCTGTCAGGGTCAAACGACAACTCCGATTGCTACGAAAATTTGAAATCCGATAATAACTAACTATTACGGATCCAATGGAACTGGTGTCGTCGAATTCTGAGATGTGCCTCGGAAGGCTATTTTTAAACATTGATTTAAACGATAAAATTCCAAAACTTAACAAAATACCACCGAATCAACTTTTAACACTTTTACTATCTTCAGTATCATCCATATAAATTTACAAGCCTTTAAATTATTTTTAACAGGCTTAAAATTCCATATTCAACATCTTACCCAATTTCGAATTATATAATTCAATAATTTAATTATCAAGTAAATATTAATATTTGGAATTCAAGTTAAAATTAACCTTTAAATATTTAAAATCAATTAATTATTCCAATTTAAATTGCTAAAATTTCTGGGTCGTCATAGCATCAATCTATTAAAATTTCTTTTATAACTACTAGATTCACAAAAGAGTTTATTTTAGGTAATACCAGTTGAAATGTAGTTGATTGTATAGTTAGAACTTCGACTAGTTCGATTTTCATATATATATATATATATATATTATAATTTCTTCGTTGATTTTATAAAATCAGTCTATCTTTTCAGTAAAGAAAACAGATTTAACTCTAAAACAACCATTAAGTAACAAAAGGTTGGATCTTTCTGTGAGAAAAAGATTTTGGGATTGAATCGGTATTTATTCATTATTCTTTACTTTTTCTGCAATTTGTACTTTATAAAAAATCTCTCAAAATTCATCTAACTCACCTAAGAAATTATTTAAACATTAATTTTTAATATTAGTCTATGATTTGAAATTGGAATATTTAATTGATTTTAAATATTAGAAAGTTAATTTTTAACTTCAATTTCAAATATAACCAATTATTGGATAATGTAATTAGTGGATTTAATGATTGGAAATTGGGTAAAATATTGAATCTTGGTTTTTGAACTTGTAAAAAAGATAGTTTAAAGGTTTATAAAATTTGTATTAACAATATTAAAGATAATAGAACTTTTGAAATTGAATTAGAAAATGGTTTGTTCAGTTTTAAAAATATACCATTTAAATTGATGTTTAAAAATAGCCTTCCGAGACATATTCTCGGATTTCGACGAAACCAATTCCATTGCATTCGTAATAGTGTTTTATTATCGGATTTCAAATTTCTCAGTTTTTGGAGTTAACGATTAGTCATACGTGATATAAACGTGCTGAAATTTATGTCGAAAAATTAATATAATAACTAGGTCCGAAAATTTACCTTCTTCATATGATCGAGTTAGGACTCGAAACCTTTTCCATTGCATTCAGAATAGGAGTATAACATTATAAACGCTTGGCGTCATGCCTTGATAGGATGTAAAAAATTTAAGCTTCGAATTGAAGTCGATTTAAATTTGAATTTAAATATGTTTCCCATCTATGCTTTTTTCTTTCATTTCTCAACTACTGTAGCAAGCCTATGCAGGCATGCAAGGCGGTTTACAACACGTGTTCTCCCTGGTATAATATTGTAACGATCCTGATTTTTATGCTAAATTTAAATTGGTAATTAATTTAATTTTTTAATTTAGTTGTGAATTAATGGTGAGTTATTTGAATTATGGGTTGAAATTCAAATAATATTTATTAATAACAATAGTAGTTCGAGATAATATTGGATTTGAAAATAAATATTTTGAATAAATTGGGTTTGAAAGAAAAACTCTATCTTTAAAAAATTTATAGAGATTTGTTTCCAAATTTATAACATACATATGTAATATGTATTTTGAAAATACATTTGAATTCAATATGGTAAATTTCTAAAAAATTAACCCAATAAATATGTATAAATATTTATTTATATTATGAATAAATACTTATTTAAAAGTACAATAGTTTGAAATATAAATAGAATTTGATTTAGAATTTAAGAAATTATTCTGTATCTATAACACGAAGATTTGGAAATTATGTTTTGAAATCGATATAAATAAATTCACAGAAAGTAGTTAAAAGGTTAAAAATCAAATGTATACATATGTTTTGAAAAATTTATAAGATTTGAATAAAGTAAGTATAAAACTAAATTTAGAATATAAGGTATATGTAAAATTGGTAGGTAAATTTATAAAATGAGATTTTAAAGAAATTGTTTCTAATTTTATTTAAACTATGCATTATAATTTAAAAATGAGCTTTGAATATAATTTTAAATTTTTAAAAGGGTTAGTTAAGAATTAAATTTTTTATTCATGAGTAATTGAAATTTTCCTTTGAAAATAAATAAGGAAAAAATGATTTATAAATAAATATACATAAGGTATAAAAATGTAAATAAATTTAAGTTTAATAAGGATATAAACACAAATTTTAAATAGATTTCAAGAGAAGGTCTAAAACATAAAATTGTTATTTTTAACAAGTGTTAAGGTAAATAACAAATGTTTACAAATGTAATATGAGGATTAACAAGTGGCAAGATGTTTGTTTTTCTTCTCAAAACTTCAACATTTCATGTAATAAAAAAAAACAAAAAAAACTGAAAGCAAAGCAAGAGGATCAGATCAAAATTCAACAAAGCAAAGTATTCTTAAAACAATCATGCAAATATGAGAATCAAACACTTTCTGAAATCCGGAAATCAATACCATGCATGCAGTTCTAATTTGGTTTCAAAAGCAACAAGATCAAAGCAAACAAAGTGATTCAATGTCTTCAACGTGGAGTTTAAAATCAGAGGAGAAGAAAAATCAAAACTTTAGCATTTTAAAAACCTGAAATGGATTTAACTAAGCAGGCAAATCAAAAGAAAGCTGCATGCAACAAATTTCAAATCTGCAAAATCAAATAAAAACCAGAAAAGCATTTCAGAAATGTGCTCTGCTTCCAAAAACAAAGGTGAGCAAACTCTCTTACATCTGCTTATGTCTTTGATATTATGATCTTTGAATTATGCTATGAATGGTGATATGCATGTTGGTTTTATATATGGGTGTGTTGATATTTGAAGGTATGTCTGGAAATAGGAAAAAACCTGGCCTGTGTTCGTCCCAGGTTTTGAAAGCTTATGTGAAAATTTAAATTATTAAAACACAAAAACATTTTTGGCTGTTGTTTGCTGAATGAAAGAATGTTTACATGAGGATAACATAAGTTATAAAATTTTAAATAAGTAAAATTAACAATGATTATTGGAAACTAAAACTTACAGCTAAAAAAAATGCATCTCTGTTTATATAACAGGTTTTGTAAATCTGTTCAAAAGAAAAAAAATTCCACATCTCTTCCAATAATAGATGTTAAGCTTCAAGAAAATTCCGATTATACTAACCTAATGCCATTTTTAAAAAATGCATTTCAAATTAAAAATGAAAGGTTGTTGCCTGGAAGTAGGAATAACAGTAGGAATTTAAAGTTTTACATCATTTTCGAATTTCATGAACTCGAATTTGGGTTGCATCATCTAAAAATATTTTGGAAGTGATGATTTTTGCAACAAAATCCATAATTTATAGTTGCGAAATCTAGGCGAATTCACGAGATGAACGGGAAATGTTTCTCGATTGATTGCCATTGATTGAGACCAAATTGGAGCTTGAAATTTTTGTCAGGGGGTACTCGTAGTTTGAGGATGATAGGAAAAATACTCGTTTAATTTATTGATAACCATGGTGGAGGCACGGTGAGATTATAGGGTTTAAGGTGAAGTTTCTGGTTAGCACGATTCTCGTGCTCGTGTGAGGTCCGTAGTTGATCGAGCTTGATGAAATTCAGGTGAATGTTAGCTGGGAGGTTGTTGAAGGTGTGGCCGGAGTTGTTGATGCTCCGGTGGTCAGAGGCGTTTGGGCGAGGCTGTTATAGGTTGAGTTACGAACTACAAATTGGGTCTTAGTGCTCGATTTCGTTCTGTCATCATTTTCTTCAAGTTGGGGGGTCGGATAGCTTGTGGTGGTCATAGTTGACTTGTAGGTGGCTTCGGCATGGATCAGAGGTAGCCAGAACGTCGTGCACCATGCACGCGTGGGTTGGGTGTATCAGCAGATTGGGGAGAAGAAGAATTATGGAAGAAGAAGTCTCGTGTTCAAGCACGAGGGAACAACAATTCGACTCGAAGCCGAACTCGGAGTAGGGTTTGGTGTTAAACAAAATACTTAGAAATAATTTTAAAATGTAAAATTTTGGTCACTCGGGAAAATTTCTAGAGATCTCGAAGAAGAGCTTGAGTACGATGGGGTTTAGCTCGGGGAACACTCGGGTGGGCTGAGAATTCTTATGTCTTCTAGTTTTGAAACTTTAGGGAATTTGTTAAATAAATTTCTGAAACAAATTCCTTTTTATAAATAATGATTTATTTAGTAAGTAGAAAGTAACAATTAAAAGTTTTGAATTTATATTTGCAACGAGTTACTTTAAATTAAACTTCATGAGTGGTTTAGAAATAAAAAATCAAAGGTTTCAAATTTTTAACTTAAAAGTGAGTTGATGTATATCGTTAATGATATCAAGTAAGTAATGATTTGTAATTAAGATTAATTCATTAATAATTAAGAAAGTCAATCAAAGGATAGTTAGTTATAATTTAGATTTAATTAATTAATAATTGAAGATTTAGAAATTAAAGTAATTAATGACTAAAGATTGATTTATCAAATATTAAAGAGTTAATTACTTTAAAGTATAGTTAATTAACGAGGTTTATTAATTTAAGTAATTAATTAAGAAATAAATTAAGTTATAAAAATAATTATGTTTTAATTTATTAAAATTAAGGGTTAATTAAAATTTAGATGATCAATTAAGAAAGATAAATTTATGAAGGTGATTAAGAGATAATTATTGATTAAGGGTTAATTAATTGTTGTAATTAATTAATCAAGAAAATTTATCAAAGTGGATTGAAAATTTATAAATGATTAATTAACCAGGATTGAAATAAAATTATTCATAAGTAATTTATCTGATTTAAATAAATCAGATAATTAATTTATCTCACTCATGAATGTTAGAATTCTATGGAGTGCTTTGAATTGATTGATATCCTTGATTTGTGATAATGTGTGATATGAATTATTTTGTTTTGTGAATTGTGATGTAACTTATTCTGTGATGAAATTAATTATCTGTAATGTAAATTATTATTGGTGATATATACATCTATGATTTGTGAATAAAAGATAAGCGTTACAATTGGATTGTACCGCTTGTCTGATATTACTGTATTTGGACTATAATGGTTGATTTTGTTGCACTATTGTGTGTAAACCCTGGACCACACTTATACGCACACAAATATGGATTTCATGTGGAAATCGGTTAGGTCATAGATTTTAAAAAAAATAAGCTTTGATTTTGTATTTTTAAATTTAAATAGTTTTTGGAAATAAATTAACTTTAATATGGAAAGCTTTGAAAAGGTGTTTTAAGAATGAAAGTTATTTTGAATAAATAATAGAGATTTGGAATTTGAATAATTTAAATTGGAATTCAATATCTGGAATTGAATTCTGTATTCGGTATTTATGATTTAAAAAGGGGTATACAAGCTTATATCGATTTAAACCAGTTAAAAAAATGTTGTTTTGAGAATTTGAATTAACCTAAGGATTTTAATCTGTATAAATGAAATCGGGTTTTCCAAAATAGTACTGTTTGATTTCAAATGATAAAAGCTTTCACATAAGTGATGAATTTCAAATTCATAAGGAATCTCAATTTTGAATTGAAATAGTTTTCCAAGTTGTAAATGAATCTTTGGAAATAACTTTGAAAGCTATAAAATGAGTCTTTGATTTAAAGACCCGATGAGTTAATCCAAATTGGAATTGAATTGTTTTGAAAACCTATGAATGAATCTGTGTGACAGATTGATGAACCTTGTTTTAAAATTAAAAAGGGGATCTTTAAGATAAATCTTTTGTTTAAAAGATTTAAATGTGGAAATTGTTTAAACCATTGAAGATTTTGAAAATGAATCTTTTTGTTTAAAAGATTGGAAATGGTGTGATTTGTTTTAACCATTTGAATGAAAGGTTTTGGGTTTTAAGTTGTGACTTAACTGAGATCCCATATCCATATGTTTTTAAATATTGCGCTCATTATTCGGTTTAGCCGGGAGAGGACCTTTGTGTCATATAGGCCATTCCGAATATGTGATACGACGTTATGGATAGCATTTGAAGACCGGTGGTGAAGACCGGATGTTTGCGAGAATTATAGGATGATCTATCGATTGTCTCTGCACTGAGTAGCTACGATATAGAGATTTCCTAAGTGACGGGAAGTCCGATCGGGATTGTGAATACCTGGATTGCAAGGGCTTCTTCGGAAGTGCCTTCGGTTCTGTTCGAACCCGTAACAGACTTGTATGGATGTGTGTCTGACGTTACACTTTGAGATGTAAAATCAGTTTCAATCAAATACATTTCTGTTTGGTGGCAGAGATTTATTCTCTTATCTTAACACCCTTCTCTGCGACGTATGAGCTCAGAGGTTATGTAGTTGACGGTTACTAGTGATACATTCCTAATTTGGTAATGTGGCATACGAAGTGCTGCTGATCATTTGTTGATCGAAGCATGGTTTTTGTGAAAAGCGTAGCTTTGTGGACGAGACTTCGTCGAGCCTCACACCCCGAAAATGGTCGAAACAGGAAAGATGCAGCAAGGTTTTAGGGGTAGCGCCCCTAGGGTATGACCATTCCTTCTGGAAAAGGGTAGTATCATGGTATGGAGCTCAGATACTTACTCGTGTGGACACTATATATTTATTACCGTGTGATGTTGTTGTTGGAGGGCCCTCGGATGAAAGGTCCCAAAGGACCGGGGGTGGCATATCTTAGGTTTTATTCCTCGGGAAGGGGGTAGCCGGCCTTGTGTTGGCAGAGAACAAAGGATAGTTCTCGGGACGTCGCTTCAGAGGCGTACCCTTGTGGCAATGGGAGGTTCCTTGGCCAGACCATTTGTTGGAAAATCCAAAGAAACAATACGCGCCCAGTACGGTTTTAGTTGTATAACCTGCCATTCACTTATGGTGGTCACCACTGTTTGGATGGTAGCTATAGTAGGCATAGTACGAAATGTCTATGTTGGCTAAGATTAATATTATACTTTCGAAATGTTTTCCACTATGCACTTATAGTAATAATATCAAAGGATTTCGCATATTAAGCATCTTTGATGGTCATAAGGAGAAATCTCCTCCAAGTCTGCGTTTGCATTGTGTGTGTGGTGGGAGGCCTTATGGCAGTTTCATTTTCAAAAAGCATTGCGGATTTCAATGTTTTAAAATTCTTTTGTTTGTTTTTTAAAGATAAAATGTTTTTGTTTGCTCATACCAATCCCATGACTGACCCAGAGTTTATTGTTCCCTTCCTAAACTCTGAGTGCCCACAATTTTCCACACAGGCAGTCTAGAGTTGGGTTTTTCAGATAGTAGATATCGATTTGATACCCTTCAGCTTTCTCTTTGGAATCCTTTAGAGTCTTTGGATTCATGGACGAGACTTGCTTGCCTTGTTGCAATGTGATGGTGGTTCGAGTTATTTCTGGATTGGTGCTTTGGAGTTGCTGTTTGGAGTTTTGGTTCCGCTCCTAGTTCATTTGTTTTTCCGCTGTAGCATTATCTTGTATCTTTGATGTTGTTTCATATTGTATCATTGTTATATATTGGATATTGTATTCATTGGTATTGTATACGATATTCATTTCTTTTTTCGTCTTCCGCTGTGTTGTTATATTAATTATGTTATAAGCTCTGGCGACTCGGATTTGAACGGTCGAATCTGCGGCATTCGAGTACGATGTAAAGTATGGATGTCGATTTTCGAACTCAAAAAATCCGTGCCGTCACATTTGGTATCAGGGCTGAAGGTTGAAACTTTAGCTCAGGAGTATAACACATTAAGTAACTCATTAGAGATAGGGTGAAGTATACCCTAGAATGAGTATATCCCTAAGATATCTGTTCGAATGCCTCAGTAAATTCCCTTGCTATCCACTGATAGTGAGTATGAGTGCAAGAAGAGGACGAGATATGGGACGGGGAAGTACGACTACAAATGGTCGATACCCTGCAATAGCGGAAACAATTTTCTCTGTCAATCTCCTTTGATTCGTCTTTTCAATTCTTTGATGATTCCTGGTAGATCCAGGAAGAAGCTTCGATATATTTGCATGGGACACAAACTCCAGATGGGTCAGAATTGTTTGCTTGGATGAATTGTTGCTTTGGTTGATAGGTATATTTTGGTTGTTTAAACTAAAAGTTTTGGATTGTACCCATATATCTGTTTATTCTGTTGGGTCCAGATATATTCTACGAATGGTTAGTTATCCTTTCGAACTAACCAATATTCATGTATATTCATAGATCTGGTAACCCGAGTATCTTGTGAAAATTAAATAGATTCGTTCTTATATCTATTATTGATATTTTGATTTGGTAAGCCAAATGCAGAATAAATATTCAATTTTATCGGAAAAATATTTCTCTGTCTTTCATCTATCCTTTGTTGTCTCCCTACTTTCAAATTTCGAGGACGAAATTTTCTAAGGGGGGAATCTGTAACGATCCTGATTTTTATGCTAAATTTAAATTGGTAATTAATTTAATTTTTGAATTTAATTGTGAATTAATGGTGAGTTAATTTGAATTATGGGTTGAAATTCAAATAATATTTATTAATAACAACAGTGGTTCGAGATAATATTGGATTTGAAAATAAATATTTTGAATAAATTGGGTTTGAAAGAAAAACTCTATCTTTAAAAAATTTATAGAGATTTGTTTCCAAATATATAACATACATATGTAATATGTATTTTGAAAATACGTTTGAATTCAATATGGTAAATTTCTAAAAAATTAACCCAATAAATATGTATAAATATTTATTTATATATATGAATAAATACTTATTTAAAAGTACAATAGTTTGAAATATAAATAGAATTTGATTTAGAATTTAAGAAATTATTCTGTATCTGTAACATGAAAATTTGGAAATTATGTTTTGAATCGATATAAATAAATTCACAGAAAGTAGTTATAAGGTTAAAAATCAAATGTATACATATCTTTTGAAAAATTTATAAGATTTGAATAAAGTAATTATAAAACTAAATTTAGAATATAAGGTATATGTAAAATTGGTTGGTAAATTTATAAAATGAGATTTTAAAGCAATTGTTTCTAATTTTACTTAAACTATGCATTATAATTTAAAAATGAGTCTTGAATATAATTTTAAATTTTTAAAAGGGTTAACTAAGAATTAAATTTTTTATTCATGAGTAATTGAAATTTTCCTTTGAAAATAAATAAGAAAAAAATGATTTATAAATAAATTTACATAAGGTTTAAAAATGTAAACAAATTTAAGTTTAGCAAGGACATAAACACAAATTTTAAATAGATTTCAACAGAAGGTCTAAAACATAAAATTGTTGTTTTTAACAAGTGTTAAGGTAAATAACAAATGTTTGCAAATGTGATATGAGGATTACCAAGTGGCAAGATATTTGTTTTTCTTTTCAAAACTTCAACATATTCATGTAATCAAAAAAAAAACAAAAAAAAAACCTGAAAGCAAAGCAAGAGGATCAGATCAAAATTCAACAAAGCAAAGTACTCTTAAAACAATCATGCAAATATGAGAATCAAACACTTTCTGAAATATGGAAATCAAGATCATGCATGCAGTTCTAATTTGGTTTTAAAAGAAACAAGATCAAAGCAAACAAAGTGATTCAATGTCTTCAACCTGGAGTTTAAAATCAGAGGAGAAGAAAAATCAAAACATTAGCATTTTAAAAAGCTGAAATGGATTCAACTAAGCAAGCAAATCAAAAGAAAGCTGCATGCAACAAATTTCAAATCTGCAAAATCAAATAAAAACCAGAAAAGCATTTCAGAAATGTGCTCTGCTTCCAAAAACAAAGGTGAGCAAACTCTCTTACATCTGCCTATGTCGTTGATATTATGATCTTTAAATTATGCTATGAATGGTGATATGCATGTTGGTTTTATATATGGGTGTGTTGATATTTGAAAGTATGTCTGGAAACAGGCAAAAACTTGGCCTGTGTTCATCCCAGGTTTTGAAAGCTTATGTGAAAATTTAAATTATTAAAACACAAAAACATTTTTAGCTGTTGTTTGCTGAATGAAAGAATGTCTACATGAGGATAACTTCAGTTATAAAATTTTAAATTAGTAAAATTAACAATGATTATTGGAAACTAAAACTTACAGCTAAAAAAAATGCATCTCTCTTTGTATAACAGGTTTTGTAAATCTGTTCAAAAGAAAAATATTTCCACATCTTCCAATAATTGATGTTAAGCTTCAAGAAAATTTCGATTATTTTAACCAAATGCCATTTTTAAAAAATGCATTTCAAATTAAAAATGAAAGGTTGCTGCCTGGAAGTAGGAATAACAGTAGGAATTCAAAGTTTTACATCATTTTCGAATTTCATGAACTCGAATTTGGGTTGCATCATCTAAAAATATTTTGGAAGTGATGATTTTTACAACAAAATCCAGAATTTATAGTTGCGAAATTTAGGCGAAATAACGAGATGAACGGGAAATGTTTCTCGGTCAATTGCGATTGATTGAGACCAAATCGGAGCTTGAAATTTTTGTCCGGGGGGGGGGGGGGGGGGGGGCTCGTAGTTCGAGGATGATAGGAAAAATACTCGTTTAATTTATTGATAACCATGGTGGAGGCATGGTGAGATTATAGGGTTTAAGGTGAAGTTTCTGGTTAGCACGGTTCTCGTGCTCGTGTGGGGTCCGTAGTTGATCGAGCTTGATGAAATTCAGGTGGATGTTAGCTGGGAGGTTGTTGAAGGTGTGGCCGGAGTTGTTGATGCTCCGGTGTTCGGAGGCGTTTGGGCGAGTCTGTTATAGGTTGAGTTACGAACTACAGATTGGGTCTTAGTAATCGATTTCGTTCTGGTATCATTTTCTTCAAGCTAGGGGGTCGGATAGCTTGTAATGGTCATAGTTGACTTGAAGGTGGCTTCGGCAAGGATCAAAGGTAGCCAGAACGTCGTGCACCGTGCACGCGTGGGTTGGGTGTATCAGTAGATTGGGGAGAAGAAGAATGATGGAAGAAGAAGAAGTCTCGTGTTCAAGCACGAGGGAACAGCAGTTCGACTCGAAGCCAAACTCGGAGTAGGGTTTGGTGTTAAACGAAATAGTTAGAAAAAATTTTAAAATGTAAAATTTTGGTCACTCGAGAAAATTTCTGGAGATCTCGAAGAAGAGCTCGAGTACGATGGGGTTTAGCTCGGGGAACACTCGGGTGGGCTGAGAATTCTTATGTCTTCTAGTTTTGAAACTTTAGGGAATTTGTTAAATGAATTTATGAAACAAATTCCTTTTTAAAAATAATGATTTATTTAGTAAGTAGAAAGTAATAATTAAAAGTTTTGAATTTATATTTGCAACGAGTTACTTTAAATTAAACTTCATGAGTGGTTTAGAAATAAAAAATCAAAGGTTTCAAATTTTTAACTTAAAAGTGAGTTGATGTATATCGTTAATGATATCAAGTAAGTAATGATTTGTAATTAAGATTAATTCATTAATAATTAAGAAAGTCAATTAAAGGATAGTTAGTTATAATTAAGATTTAATTAATTAATAATTGAAGATTTAGAAATTAAAGTAATTAATGACTAAAGATTGATTTATCAAATATTAAAGAGTTAATTACTTTAAAGTATAGTTAATTAATGAGGTTTATTAATTTAAGTAATTAATTAAGAAATAAATTAATTTATAAAAATAAGTAAGTTTTAATTTATTAAAACTAAGGGTTAATTAATTTAGATGATCAATTAAGAAAGATAAATTTATGAAGGTGATTGTAAGGACCCGATTCTTCGACTTCCGAAAAACCGACATCAATACGTTCACTGTATCAACTACCGAGCAATCGAATGCCGGAAAACCGAACACTTAGGGTTTTAAGAAAAAGAAAGAGGTAGAAGAAGAGAGAAAAGGATAGAACAGAACAGAAAGAAACAACAGAACAATATCAGAATCTCACAATCGCAGCGGAACAACATATAATAGATAAATGAATAATCATTAAAACAAAAGAACTGTACGTTTTATACATTTCATCACATTACATTCATTATCAGAGTGTATAACAACAACAACAACAACAACGGAAAAGAAATACTATACTTAGTAATATGCTACGCCATCTAGCTCGCCTCCAGATTTCTGTAGCAACTCCTGAATCCAGAATGACCTGATAACCTTAACTCTAGACTGCCCGTGTGGAAATTTGTGGGCACCCAGAGTTTAGGAAGGGAAACAATAAACCCCAGGTCAGTCATGTGACTGGTGTGAAAACTTAAAACAGTTATTTATCTTTAAAACAAAGAACAGGATAATTTTAAAATAGATTCGCAATGCTTTTTAAAAAATAAGACTACCATAAGGCCTCTCGCACACACACACAATGCAAACGCAGAATCGGAGGAGATTTCTCCTTATGATAGTCAAAGATGCTTGATACGCATTAAAAAGAACCTTTTGATATTATTACTAGTGCATAGTGTAGAAAACATTTCGAAAGTAAAGATATAAATCTTAGCCAGCAAAGGCATTTCGCACTTATGCCTACTATAGCTACCATCCAAACAGTGGGGCGCCACCATAAGTGAATGATAGGTTCTACAACTAAAACCGTACAAGATCGTATTGTTTCTTTGGATTTCCAACAAATGGTCAGGCCAAGGAACTTCCCATTGCCACATGGAAACGCCTCTGGAATGACGTCCTGAGAACCTAACCAGATCTCTGCCAATATAAGGCCGGGTTACCTTTCAAACTAGGTAACTACTGACACGAATATGTCATTCCCCGATCGTAACCGATCTATATCCGAGGATCCTCGATTTCCAACAACCATAAAGCAATAAATTTGCAGCAACAACATAGGTTAAGTGTCTGGGATCCATACCATGACACCACCTCTATCCAGAAGGAATGACATACACTAAAGGGGCGCTACCCCTAATAACCTTGCCGCATCCTTCCTGTTTTGACCATTTCCGGGCTGTGAGGTCCGACGAATTCTCGTCCACAAAGCCACGCTTTATACAAAAGCTGTGCTTTGTTCACCAAATGCTCAACAGCACTTCGTATGTCACATTACCAATTTGGGAATGTATCACTAGTAACCATCAACTACATAACCTCTAAGGGTGTTAAGCTAAGAGAATAAATTCTCCGCCACCAATGGGAACATATTTAATAGAAACCAGCTTTACATCTCAAATTGTAACGTCGGACACACATCCATACAAGTCCGTTCCGGGATCGAACGGAACCGAAGGCACTTACAAAGAAGTCCTTGCAATCCGGATATTCACTAATCACGACCGGACTTCCCATCACAAAGGGTAATAAATTTCTATATCGGGGATCAGCCGATGCAGAAACATTCGACGGTAATCCTTCCGTTTTCACAAATATCCGGTCTTCAACACCGGTCATCAAATGCAATCCATAACGACGTATCACATATTCGGAATGGGTTATACGACCCCAAGGTCCTTTCCCGGCTAACCCAAATAGTGAGCGCTTATTTCAAAAATAAGTGTAGCATTCAATTCAAACAAATCACACCAAATACCTATTTAAAGGTAAATATTGATAGTCGGTTATTTAACTATCAATAGGCGTGTTCAAAATCACCAAATTCCAAATAATTTCCCAAATTATTTATTTTCCAAAAATATCTTTACAAGATATACATATATATATATATATAATTTCCATACTTCAAAAATAAATCGATATTTATTTTTAAACCAATTTTCCCAATTTCGTTTATAATTCCATATTGAATTTACATTTCCAAAATATCTGTGAATATACGATTTTCAAATTGATTTCAAATATTCACTTTCAATTTATCTCTAAAAAGATAATTCTTAAAACGTTCATTTCATATTGGAAAACATTTCCCTACTTATTAATTAATCTCAAATTAAATTAATTATCATTAATTATTTAATTAAACATCCATATTATTAATTAGTTAAATAATTAACATTCATCTTAATTTCCTAAATAATTAATGAATCCAATCATTAATCTTTTATTTATCTTTTAGATAAATATTCCTTATTTAATTAAACATTTAAAACAAAATGTTTCTAAATTTCACTTTAAATTCCAATTAACACTTCTTTTCAACTTATTAATTAAGTTTATTTTTCTTGTAAACATATAAGATTAAGTTTGTTTTGTTTTAAAATCTTATTTTAAATAAATTTGGATCTTAAGTTAAAAGAAGTGTTAATTGGAATTTAAAGTGAAATTTAGAAACATTTTGTTTTAAATGTTTAATTAAATAAGGAATATTTTTCTAAAAGATAAATAAAAGATTAATGATTGGATTCATTAATTATTTAGGAAATTAAGATGAATGTTAATTATTTAACTAATTAATAATATGGATGTTTAATTAAATAATTAATGATAATTAATTTAATTTGAGATTTAATAAGTATTTCACAAATCTATTTATTTTCAACATTCGGAAAATATTCGATATACTTAAACCAATATTAAGTACATATTTCATTTCTTAAGGAAAACATTTTCTTTAACACTTTTATTTGAGTCCAAACAAATGTTGCGTAAGACATTGTTACGACGACCCAAAATCTCCAGTATAGGGATTCGAAATTTAGATAGATATATAAATCCCAATACTGTACAAAAACATTTCCTTCCGGAAATCACTTACTATAACAACAGTGTTATAGTCCACCACTTCCTTCTATTTCTCGAAAACGTCTATTTCAACAATGAATGTTGAAACCTATGGTTTCGATTGTTAATACATTTTAAAACATCTTCTAAAACAATTAACTTCATTTTAACATTTCACTTCCCCAAATCATACCCGTTTTATTCAATAATATATTCAATGTCCCAAAATCGTGAATATACTTTATTTTCCCAATTCAATGTTTCTACACATTTATCAAAGATTTTCCACAGTCCAAAATTGTGGATATAATTCCTTTAATAATTTCTATGTTTACTTATCAAATTTATTTGATTACGGATTTATATAACAACGTTTATAAATTCCATTTCTATTTCATAACTACTTCGATTTATAAATCTCCTTTAATAACCAATTCTATTTATATTTTGTTTACATGTCGAATCCAACTTATAAGTAAATTACTTATAATCCATTTATTCACAAATCCATTCTTTTATATCATTATTAATTTATAAATCTAAAATTCTTATTTATAAAACTAGGTACAACTTGATTTTAACACTTATAAAAGCTCGTTTTATAATTCCAATATCTTTAACTTATAAAATATCAATTTTATAAATCTTTTATATAAACCGTTTATAATAATTCAAAAATCCCAATTTAAACCATTTTATAAATTTATCAGCTATTTATTTCAAAAATCATGCTTTGCTTATATTTCACAAAAATATAATTTTTATAACATAAAAATTTATAATGTTTTAATTATTTAAAATGAATCAATTCAAAATTTTAATAAAACATGTACTTTCAAAAATCACCTTAAAAATCCTTTAAAAATCAAAATCGTTATTTTTAAACTTCAAAAATGGATCCGATGATGCAACACACCAAATAGTCAATCAAGACTTCCAAACATCATATATTGATATGATAATCAATCGAATATCATAATATCTAAAATCAAATAAATAATGGTGAGGAATCCAGTTGGATCCCTCCAACCTGTTTCCCTGCATCCACAAACATTAGCACAATACCAATCCCGTTTCAAGATGGGATATCGCGGTATATGGGATTTATAATTTATTATCCGCTTAATAGGCGGCGCAATAGGGTCTCATTCGCTGTATAATGCGGGAAATCAACAACTCCAATATATACATATTCCAATATATATATATTGCTATATATAGATATATCCTACTATATCAAATATCACAACCAAACAGCAATCAATAAATGCAATTCAAATTCTCAATTTGAGTGAGAAGATCTCACCTTTGATTTTATTTTGCAATCCATTTCCATCTTGACTCGATTTTTCTTGATTTATACCTTGAATAAATATTAGATGATTTTATTAATATTCGAACAATTTGAATAATTAATTTCCATTTGATAAATTAATCACCTAAATTCATTGCATCCATTTTTTTGTTTTCTAAATCTTGTGTTCTCATACATTTAGTTCTGTAAACATATATATTCATTAAATTCAAATGGAAAATAAAAGAAAAATATTCTTTCCAGCATTTATATTAAACAGAAAATGGTTTATACTTACCGTAGTAAATTATATTTTATGCTTGTCTATATATATACATTCATTGTAATAAAATTTCACTTTAAGCTAAAAATTTTAAATTTCAAACAAAATTCCTTTTTAATAATTTGATTTAACAAAAAATTAAATTCAAAACAAATTTTCCTTTCTATAGATTATATTTAGTTATTAAAAATAAATTTAATAAGTTATTATTATTATTTTGAAAACATATATATTTATAAAAAAAATGTTCTATACAGATTTTATAAATCAACCTTCAAACACTTCATAATTCCTGCTTTCTTAATCTATCATATATAATTAAATAGATTAATCGACTAATAATTTAGTTAAACCAATTTTTCTTTACAATTCTGTTTTTTCTTAGTAACTCTAACTAAACTAAATTTACAAATCTCCAAATTTACACATAAATCTACAGAGTTCATTTGCCAGATTTTTTTTAAACTTAAGTAAATTTTAAATTAAAATGCTAAAATCACGTTACCTACTAGATGAGAAAACCCCAAACATCGGCTCCTGCTCTAAGCTCTGCACGAGGTCGAACTCGACAACTATCTCCATTGCCATCACGACCACGACCCACTGCCCTAGCCATCATCGAGCTCTTGCCTCACCGTCGACATCGCCGCCAACCTCAGTACGAACCCCACATTTCACCTCCATCCACTACAAATCGAACTCGCTCCACCTCGTCGCGAATGCCCATGTGAACCCTAACAGCCTTCGCGACCCTGACTTTGCTGCCCATTAAGTCGCCGCTGCTCGCTGTTGACGATCCACTGCCGCCACTTCATGGCATCGCGATTCGTGATTCCTTTTTTTTATTTAACTGCCATCGGTTTTAATTTGGGGAAGAGGGATAGAAAAGGAGGGAGACGGCGTGATTTTCGTTTATTTGGATCTGAGGATTTCGAATGAAGAATTTTGGGAACGAAGAAATTAAAAGGAGCGGCCATTCAAATTTTCTCAACTGAAATGCTCGGCCATTACAAATTTTTTTCCTCGATTTGCTCAGAGGTTTGAGAAATGAAGGTTGCGTGATTATTTAAAAAGAGATGGAGGGTGACAGGAGTACATGATTTTTGCAGAGAATTGTCGTGCTTGCATTACCTCTACAGCGTTTGTGATGGGGAAGGCAGAGTACTGATGTTGACCAAATTTAAATTTAAATTTAAATTGAATCCGTTTTAATTTCAACGCGTTTACTCCGCGTGTGCTCACATAACAACTCCGAAAAATACGAAATTTGAAATCCGGTAATAATTCAATACTACGGATCCAATGGAACTGGTTTCGTCGAATTCCGAGACTGTTTCTCAGACAACTATTTTTAAATATCGATTTAAACGATATAATTTCAAAACTGATCAAAACAGTTTCAAATTCAATTCTGAAGCTTCTATTATCTTCAGTATTATCAATATGAATTTTACAAGCCTTTGAAATATTTTTAATCAGCTCAAAATTGATGATTCAAATTTCTATTCAACTTTCAATAGATTAAATTTTATAATTTAATCGCTAAATTCATTCTGATAATTTGAAATTTAAATCAAACCATCATTCAAATATTTAAAATTAATTAAATATTTCAATTTAAATTGTTCAAAAATTGTGGGTCGTTACAACCTTCCCCCCTTAAAAGAATTTTGTCCCGAAATTACAAGTTCGGAAAAAATGATCCTTAACCCGTTCGCTCTCTTTCTAAAACTAATCATTTTTATCACCTTACCAACACCAATTTTTTATTAGAGATCCATTATCATTTCAACTAGCTTTCCCACTTCAATCATAAGTTTCAACTAACATTGTTTTCCTAACAATTAAAATTAAAATTTAAATTCAAATTTCAAACTTTCAAAAAAATTTCAAAAATTTTCTAACACTCTAAATTTTCGAAAAAAATTTCCAGCGTCTCCTTTGCGCGGCTAGCTCGGTACAACTACAAAATGGCACCACGGCCCCTCAGATTCAAAAAAGAAAACGAAAAGCCAAGCGGGTGGACAAGAAAATCACCAAATTTCATACTGAAATTGAAATACGTACCTTTTTGTCGAGCAATTCAATTTTATCTTTGAAATCAAAATCCCAATTCCATTTCTTTTAATACACCTGTATATCTTGCTAGGAGTAATATCCAATTCCATCGTTCAAACCATTTTGCCAATTCCATTACACAATTTTTAACTTTCAATTTCATTTGAATTCAATTCACAATTTCAATTCTATTTGAATTCAATTTATCTTCTATTCTGGATATTGAATTTTATCTTTTAACTTTCATTTACAATTGATTCATATCACTATTTTAAATTAGTTTCATTTACTAATTTACTTCAATTTCAATTTCAAAATCGTTTGTCGCTAACAAAAAAATTTCAACAATTTTCAAAAAAAATTCTAACTCCCAAAATTTTCGAAATTTTTTGGCAGAGTCTCCTTTGTACGGAGGAGCTTTTGGAATTTGACAAAAGATATAAATATATATACATCGACCCACCCGGTCGGAAAAACAGAAAAATAGTTCATATTTCCTATTTTTATTGCGTAGGCGTACCTTATTAGCATTTTAAAGCAAAGCGGCTAATTATTAGCTTATTAGCACGATCAAATCCAGCCATACGGCTCTCCTATACCTGTACTTACTTAATTTAAACACGTAAGTGACATATATAAGAAATTTATTTGCATTTCACTTATTTTCAATAGCAAAACATATGCATTTCATGAATAATGTACATAAAACAATTTCCGTAAGCAATTTACATGGTTTCAATACAAATTTAATCGCTTACAACTACATTCCATACCATTTCTATTTAATTCAAGTGATTTACAATTCACCTTCTTACATTCTATTCATTTTTTATGTCCAAAAAACTCATATTCATTTCAATCGATTCCAACATCAATTCTATTTGTTTTTTTTATATTAAGCCATTGAAATTTATACAACTCATTTGTGTCAAACGACAACCATTTCTATGCAAATTTCGACGATATGCACTTAATAGAATATCCATTCTAGTTTATAACTAATTTTAAATTGATACTAACTCAATTTACATTTTATTCTATCTTATTTCCAATTGATTTCGTTCAATTCAATTTGCATTTCATATTCACATTCATTTCGAATTTATTTTATCAACAACAAGGTCATATTCAATTTATTTCAAATTACTTGAATTTATTTGCAATTTTGAACCATTTTTATTTAGCTCACAATTCAAGTTTTAATTTAATTAATTCAACTTCCATTTCAGTATTTCATAAATTAATAAATTATCATACTAGTATATTGAATTCAATCTATTTTATTTTACCCAAGTTTGGATTTTATTCAACTTGATTCAAATCTCATTCCATTTTTCAATTCATTTATTTACAAATGTTACTTCATTTGTTCATTTACAAACATAATTTAATTTCAATTCACCATTTTGATTTATAACCACCTATATTTAAATTGGATTTCAATTCTATGTGAATTCAATTCTTTTAAACCATATTAAATTTGTCATTACTTCAATTAGTTTTGCTTACTAATTTTTTTATTTCAATACTTCACTTCGTGTCCTTAGACATTTCTTCCAATTCACTTTATTCAAATTTATTCACTTATACTTACTTTAATTTAACTCCATTCTTTAAATTAAATTTATTCTATTAAAATTGAGTTTGTATAAGTTATTAACTTATTTATTATTCCCATAAATATTTTAAATAGGATTCCAGAGTCTTTTCTATCTTTCAAAACCATTATTGAAAACAATTCAAACTATCCTTTGAATTTCCAAAACCAAACCCAAATTTTTCAAACAACTTTCACTTAAAACAATTTGGCAGCAATCCCTCTTTTGGAAACCCGAAAATGAACACCGATGATGTCATGATCATCATCGGAATTATTTTCCAACGACCAAAAAGAGTTTAGAGCTTTTCATTCCTTCAAAACATTTTTCCAAAAACCTTTGAAAATTATTTTCAAATCAAAAAGGAATTTAATTTCTAAAATTTCCAAATTATTTCAAAAACATTTCCAAATACTTCCCTGGAATTATATTTCTAATTATAAATCACATTTATAATTTACGTTCTCCAATTTCATTTGTATATGGATTTTATTTCTAAACTTTTGATTATGATTCCAATTTCTTATTCAATATTCAATGGTAACAATTTTTAATATTATTAATTCCTAACATCCAAGCATCCATATACTATAATAATCCATGGGAAATTATTTATTTTCTATACAAAAATAGTTTTGGGTAAAATTATTTCATTTACCCGATTTTTAAAACACTACTGTGTCAGTTTATCTTGTTAAAGAGTTTAGAAACCCCTATCGACACAGTTAGCTAGACTGCACCGACCAGAATCTATAAACAATCAACTGATAAGTCAACACAATACAAAACAATTTCATATTCAATAACAAATACGCGCTCATATCTATTATTACACTCAAACTCATTCTAGAGTACCGCTGACTCTATCTCTAATTAGTAACACCCAACAGAGCCATTGTTGTCGCTTAACCATATGCTCTGATACCACTTTGTAAGGACCCGATTCTTCGACTTTTGAAAAACCGACATCAATATGTTCACTGTATCAACTGTCGAGCAATCGAATGCCGGAAAACCGAACACTTAGGATTTGAAGAAAAAGAAAGAGGTAGAAGAAGAGAGAAAAGGATAGAACAGAACAGAAAGAAACAACAGAGCAATATCAGAATCTCACAATCGCAGCGGAACAACATATAATAGATAAATGAACAATCACTAAAACAAAAGAACTGTACATTTTATACATTACATCACATTACATTCATTATCAGTGTGTATAACATCAACAACAACAGCGGAAAAGAAATACTATACTTAGTAATATGCTACGCCATCTAGCTCGCCTTCAGATTTCTGTAGCAACTCCTGAATCCAGAATGATCTGATAACCTTAACTCTAGACTGCCCGTGTGGAAATTGGTGGGCACCCAGAGTTTAGGAAGGGAAACAATAAACTCCAGGTCAATCATGTGACTGGTGTGAGAACTTAAAACTGTTATTTATCTTTAAAACAAAGAACAGGATAATTTTAAAATGGATTCGCAATGCTTTTTAAAAAATGAGACTACCATAAGGCCTTCCGCACACACACACACACACACAATGCAAACGCAGAATCGGAGGAGATTTCTCATTATGATAGTCAAAGATGCTTGATACGTATTAAAAAGAAACTTTTGATATTATTACTAGTGCATAGTGTAGAAAACATTTCGAAAGTAAAGATATAAATCTTAGCCAGCATAGGCATTTCGCACTTATGCCTACTATAGCTACCATCCAAACAGTGGGGCGCCACCATAAGTGAATGATAGGTTCTACAACTAAAACCGTACAAGATCGTATTGTTTCTTTGGATTTCCAACAAATGGTCAGGCCAAGGAACTTCCCATTGCCACATGGAAACGCCTCTGGAATGACTTCCCGAGAACCTAACCGGATCTCTGCCAACACAAGGCTGGGTTACCTTTCAAACTAGGTAACTACTGACACGAATATGCCATTCCCCGATTGTAACCGATCTATATCCGAGGATCCTCGATTTCCAACAACCACAAAGCAGTAAATTTGTAGCAGCAACATAGGTTAAGTATCTGGGCTCCATACCATGATACCACCTCTATCCAGAAGGAATGACATACACTAAAGGGGTGCTACCCCCTAATAACCTTGCCGCATCCTTCCTGTTTTGACCATTTCCGGGGTGTGAGGTCCAACGAAGTCTCGTCTACAAAGCCACGCTTTATACAAAAGCTGTGCTTTGTTCAGCAAATGCTCAACAGCACTTCGTATGTCACATTACCAGTTTGGTAATGTATCACTAGTAACCATCAACTACATAACCTCTAAGGGTGTTAAGCTAAGAGAATAAATTCTCCGCCACCAACGGGAACATATTTAATAGAAACCAGCTTTACATCTCAAATTGTAACATCAGACACACATCCATACAAGTCCGTTCTGGGATCGAACGGAACCGAAGGCACTTACAAAGAAGTCCTTGCAATCCGGATATTCACTAATCACGACCGGACATCCCATCACAAAGGGTAATAAATTTCTATATTGGGGATCAGCCGATGCAGAAACATTTGACGGTAATCCTTCCGTTTTCACAAATATCCGGTCTTCAACACCGGTCATCAAATGCAATCCATAACGACGTATCACATATTCGGAATGGGTTATACGACCCCAAGGTCCTTTCCCAGCTAACCCGAATAGTGAGCGCTTATTTCAAAAATAAGTGTAGCATTCAAATTCAAACAAATCACACAAAATACCTATTTAAAGGTAAATATTGATAGTCGGTTATTTAACTATCAATAGGCGTGTTCAAAATCACCAAATTCCAAATAATTTCCCAAATTATTTATTTTTCAAAAATATCTTTACAAGATATATATATAATTTCCATACTTCAAAAATAAATCGATATTCATTTTTAAACAAATTTTCCCAATTTCATTTATAAATTCCATATTGAATTTACATTTCCAAAATATCTGTGAATATACGATTTTCAAATCGATTACAAATATTCACTTTCAATTTATCTCTAAAAAGATAATTCTCAAAACGTTCATTTCATACTGAAAAACATTTCCCTACTTATTTAATAATAAGTATTTCACAATTCTATTTATTTTCAACATTTGGAAAATATTCGATATACTTAGATTAATATTAAGTACATATTACAAGTCTTAAGGAAAACATTTTCTTTAACACTTATTTGAGTCCAAACAAATGTTGCGTAAAACATTGTTACGACGACCCAAAATCTCCAGTATAGGGATTCGAAATTTAGATAGATATATAAATCCCAATACTGTACAAAAACATTTCCTTTCGGAAATCATTTATTATAACAACAATGTTATAGTCCACCACTTCCTTCTATTTCTTGAAAACGTCTATTTCAACAATGAATGTTGAAATCTATGGTTTCGATAGTTAATACATTTTAAAACATCTTTTAAAACAATTAACTTCATTTTAACATTTCACTTCCCCAAATCATACCCGTTTTATTCAATAATATATTCACCGTCCCAAAATCGTGAATATACTTTATTTTCCCAATTCAATGTTTCTACACATTTATCAAAGATTTTCCACAGTCCAAAATCGTGGATATAATTCCTTTAATAATTTCTATGTTTACTTATCAAATTTATTTGATTACGGATTTATAAAACAACGTTTATAAATTCCATTTCTATTTCATAACTACTTCGATTTATAAATCTCCTTTAATAACTAATTCTATTAATATTTTGTTTACATGTCGAATCCAACTTATAAGTAAATTACTTATAATCCATTTATTCACAAATCCATTCTTTTATATCATTATTAATTTATAAATCTAAAATTCTTATTTACTTATAAAACTAGGTAAAAATTTGATTTTAACACTTATAAAAGCTCGTTTTATAATTCCAATATCTTTAACTTATAAAATATCAATTTTATAAATCTTTTATATAAACCGTTTATAATAATTCAAAAATCCCAATTTAAACCATTTTATAAATTTATCAGCTATTTATTTCAAAAATCATGCTTTGGTTATATTTCACAAAAATATAATTTTTATAACATAAAAATTTATAACGTTTTAATTATTTAAAATGAATCAATTGGAAAATTTAATAAAACGTATACTTTCAAAAAACACCTTAAAAATCCTTTAAAAATCAAAATCGTTATTTTTAAACTTCAAAAATGGATCCGATGATGCAACACACCAAGTAGTCAATCACGACTTCCAAACATCATATATTGATATGATAATCAATCGAATATCACAATATCTAAAATCAAATAAATACTGGTGAGGAATCCAGTTGGATCCCTCCAACCTGTTTCCCTGCATCCGCAAACATTAGCATAATACCAATCCCGTTTCAAGACGGGATATCGCGGTATATGGGATTTATAATTTATTATCAGCTTAATAGGCGGCGCAATAGGGTCTCATCCGCTATATAATGCGGGAAATCAACAACTCTAATATATACATATTCCAATATATATATATTGCTATATATAGATATATCCTACTATATCAAATATCACAACCAAACAACAATCAATAACTGCAATTCAAATTCTCAATTTGAGTGAGAAGATCTCACCTTTGATTTTATTTTGCTGTCCATTTCCATCTTGACTCGATTTTTCTTGATTTATACCTTGAATAAATATTAGATGATTTTATTGATATTCGAACAATTTAAATTATTAATTTCCATTTGATAAATTAATCACCTAAATTCATTGCATTCATTTTGTTGTTTTCTAAATCTTGTGTTCTCATACATTTAGTTCTGTAAACATATATATTCATTAAATTCAAATGGAAAATAAAATAAAAATATTCTTTCTAGCATTTATATTAAACAGAAAATGGTTTATACTTACTGTAGTAAATTATATTTTCTGCTTGTCCATATATATACATTCATTGTAATAAAATTTCACTTTAAGCAAATATTTTTAAATTTCAAACAAAATTCCTTTTTAATAATTTGATTTAACAAAAAATTAAATTCAAAACAAATTTTCCTTTCTATAGATTATATTTAGTAATTAAAAATAAATTTAATAAGTTATTATTATTATTTTGAAAACATATATATTTATAAAAATAAATGTTCTATACAGATTTTATAAATCAACTTTCAAACACTTCATAATTCCTGCTTTCTTAATCTATCATATATAATTAAATAGATTAATCAACTAATAATTTAGTTAAACCAATTTTTCTTTACAATTCTGTTTTTTTAGTAATTCTAACTAAATTAAATTTAAAAATCTCCAAATTTGCATATAAATCTACAGAGTTCATTTGCCAGTTTTTTTTAAACTTAAGTAAATTTTAAATTAAAATGCTAAAATCAAATTACCTACTCGATGAGAAAACCCCAAACATCGGCTCCTGCTCTAAGCTCTGCACAAGGTCGAACTCGACAACTATCTCCATTGCCATCACGACCGCGACCCACTGCCCTAGCCATCATCGAGCTCCTTCCTCACCGCGACGTCGCCGCCAACCTCAGTACGAACCCCACATTTCACCTCCATCCACTACAAATCGAACTTGCTCCACCTCATCGCGAATGCCCACGTGAACCCTAACAGCCTTCGCGACCCTGACTTCGCTGCCCATCAAGTCGCCGCTGCTCGCTGTTGACGATCCACTGCCGCCACTTCATGACATCGCGATTCGCGATTCCTTTTTTTTATTTTAAACTGCCATCGGTTTTAATTTAGGGAAGAGTAATAGAAGAGGAGGGAGACGGCGTGATTTTCATTTATGTGGATCTGAGGATTTCGAATGAAGAATTTTAGGAACGAAGAAATTAAAAGGAGCGGCCATTCAAATTTTCTCAACTGAAATGCTCGGCCATTATAAATTTTTTCCTCGATTTGCTCAGAGGTTTAAGAAATGAAGGTTGCGTGATTATTTAAAAAGAGATGGAGGGTGACAGGAGTACGTGATTTTTGCAGAGAATAGTCGTGCTTGCATTACCTCTATAGTGTTTGTGATGGGGAAGGCAGAGTACTGATGTTGACCAAATTTAAAATTAAATTTAAATTGAATCCGTTTTAATTTCAACGCGTTTACTCCTCGTGTGCTCACATAACAACTCCGAAAAATACGAAATTTGAAACCCGGTAATAATTCAATACTACGGATCCAATGGAACAGGTTTCGTCGAATTCCGAGACTGTCCCTCGGACGGCTATTTTTAAATATTGATTTAAACGATATAATTTCAAAACTGATCAAAACAGTTTCAAATTCAATTCTGAAGCTTCTATTATCTTCAGTATTATCAATACGAATTTTACAAGCCTTTGAAGTATTTTTAATCAGCTTAAAATTGAAGATTCAAATTTCTATTCAACTTTCAATAGATTAAATTTTATAATTTAATCGCTGAATTCATTCTGATAATTTGAAATTTAAATCAAACCATCATTCAAATATTTAAAATTAATTAAATATTTCAATTTAAATTGTTCAAAAATTCTGGGTCGTTACAGTGATTAAGAGATAATTATTGATTAAGGGTTAATTAATTGTTGTAATTAATTAATTAAGAAAATTTATCAAAGTGGATTGAAAATTTATAAATGATTAATTAACCAGGATTAAAATAAAATTATTCATAAGTAATTTATCTGATTTAAATAAATCAGATAATTAATTTGTCTCACTCATGGATGTTAGAATTCTATGGAGTGCTTTGAATTGATTGATATCCTTGATTTGTGATAATGTGTGATATGAATTACCTTTTTTGTGAATTGTGATTTAAGTTATTTTGTGATGAAATTAATTATCTATAATGTAAATTATTATTGGTGATATGTACATCTGTGATTTGTGAATAAAAGATAAGCGTTACAATTGGTTTGTACCGCTTGTCTGATAAAAGCGTTATAGTTTATACCGCTTATTGATATTGTTGTATTTGTACTATAATGGTTGATTTTGTTGCACTATTGTGTGTAAACCCTGGACCACACTTACACACACACAAATATGGATTTCACGTGGAAATCGGTTAGGTCACAGATTTTTTTAAAAATAAGCTTTGATTTTGTATTTTTAAATTTAAATAGTTTTTGGAAATAAATTAATTTTAATATGGAAAGCTTTGAAAAGGTGTTTTAAGAATGAAAGTTATTTTGAATAACTAATAGAGATTTGGAATTTGAATAATTTAAATTGGAATTCAATATCTGGAATTGAATTTTGTATTCGGTATTTATGATTTAAAAAGGGGTATACAAGCTTATATCGATTTAAACCAGTTAAAAAAATGTTGTTTTGGGAATTAGAATTAACCCAAGGATTTTAATCTGTATAAATGAAATCGGGTTTTCCAAAATAGAACTGTTTGATTTCAAATGATAAAAGCTTTCACATAAGTAATGAATTTCCAATTCATAAGGAATCTCAAGTTTGAATTGAAATAGTTTTCCAAGTTATAAATGAATCTTTGGAGATAACTTTGAATACTATAAAATGAGTCTTTGATTTAAAGACCCGATGAGTTAATCCAATTTGGAATTGAATTGTTTTGAAAAGCTATGAATGAATCTGTGTGACAGATTGATAAACCTTGTTTTAAAATTGAAAGGAGATCTTTAAGATAAATCTTTTATTTAAAAGATTTAAATGTGGAAATTGTTTAAACCATTGAAGATTTTGAAAATGAATCTTTTTGTTTAAAAGATTGGAAATGGTGTGATTTGTTTTAACCATTTGAATGAAAGGTTTTGGGTTTTAAGTTTTGACTTAACTGAGATCCCATATCCATATGTTTTTAAATATTATGCTCACTATTCGGTTTAGCCGGGAGAGGACCTTTGTGTCATATAGCCCATTCCGAATATGTGATACGACGTTATGGATAGCATTTGAAGACAAGTGGTGAAGACTGAGTGTTTGCGAGAATGATAGGATGACCTATCGATTGTCTCTGCACCGAGTAGCTACGGTGTAGAGATTTCCTAACTGATGGGAAGTCCGATCGGGATTGTGAATACCCGGATTGCAAGGGTTTCTTCGGAAGTTCCTTCGGTTCTGTTCGAACCCGGAACAGACTTGTATGGATGTGTGCCTGACGTTACACTTTGAGATGTAATACCAGTTTCTATCAATTACATTTCTGTTTGGTGGTGGATATTTATTCTCTTAGCTTAACACCCTTCTCTGAGACGTACGAGCTCAGAGGTTATGTAGTTGATGGTTACTAGTGATACATTCCCAATTTGGTAATGTGGCATACGAAGTGCTGCTGATCATTTGTTGATCGAAGCATGACTTTTGTGAAAAGCGTAGCTTTGTGGATGAGACTTCGTCGAGCCTCACACCTCTGAAATGGTCGAAACAGGAAAGATGCAACAAGGTTTTAGGGGTAGCGCCCCTAGGGTATGACCATTCCTTCTGGAAATGGGTAGTATCTTTGTATGGAGCCCAGATACTTACTCGTGTGGACACTGTATATTTATTACCGTGTGTTGTTGTTGTTGGAGGGCCCCTCGGATGAAAGGTCCCAAAGGACCGGGGGTGGCATATCTTAGGTTTTATTCCCTAGGAAGGGGGTAGCCAGCCTTGTGTTGGCAGAGAACGAAGGATAGTTCTCGGGACGTCGCTCTAGAGGCGTACCCTTGTGGCAATGGGAAGTTCCTTGGCCAGACCATTTGTTGGAAAATCCAAAGAAACAATATGCGCCCAGTACGGTTTTAGTTGTATAGCCTGCCATTCACTTATGGTGGTCACCACTGTTTGGATGGTAGCTATAGTAGGCATAGTACGAAATGTCTATGTTGGCTAAGATTAATATTATACTTTCGAAATATTTTCCACTATGCACTTATAGTAATAATATCAAAGGATTTCGCATATTAAGCATCTTTGACTGTCATAAGGAGAAATCTCCTCCAAGTCTGCGTTTGCATTGTGTGTATGGTGGGAGGCCTTATGCAGTTTCATTTTCAAAAAGCATTGCGGATTTCAATGTTTTAAAATTCTTTTGTTTGTTTTTTAAAGATAAAATGTTTTTGTTTGCTCATACCAGTCCCATGACTGACCCGGAGTTTATTGTTCCCTTCCTAGACTCTGAGTGCCCACAATTTTCCACACGGGCAGTCTAGAGTTGGGTTTTTCAGATAGTAGATATCGATTTGATACCCTTCAGCTTTCTCTTTGGAATCCTTTGGAGTCTTTGGATTCGTTGATGAGACTTGCTTGCCTAGATGCAATGTGATGGTGGTTCGAGTTATTTCTGGATTGGTGCTTTGGAGTTGTTGTTGCTGTTTGGAGTTTTGGTTCCACTGCTAGTTAATTTGTTTTTCCGCTGTTGCATTATCTTGTATCTCTTATATTGTTTCATATTGTATCATTGTTATATATTGGATATTGTATTCATTGGTATTGTATACGATATTTATTTTTTTCTCTTCCGCTGTGTTGTTATACTTAATTGTGTTATAAGCTCCGACGACTTGGATTTGAACGGTCGAATCCGCGGCATTCGAGTACGATGTAAAGTATGGATGTCGATTTTCGAACGCAAAAAATCCACGCCGTCACAAATATGTGTCTCTTCCTAACTTTTGTTTCCAAAATCGAATTCTTTGTTGAATGATAAAACCCCTCCTTTTGCTTATCTTCTTGAACAAATCGAACTCGAAAAAAAATCGAAATAATGGCCGAACGCCCCTTCTCGTCTCCCTTCTTCAGCTAAATTCCAATCAATCCACATCAGAAAAAAATAAAATTAATGAAGGGGTCGAATCGAGTTCGACGAACTCAGGAACATGGACGTACGTGTGGTCAAGCAGCGAATTTGGGGGAACTCGATGTCGTGATGACGCTCTTGGTCGCATGCGTCGATTTGAGCTAGGGCGTCAACACTCTAGGTTGAAGGCGCGTGCGTTGCTAGCAAGGCCGAGGCAGGTTCATTCCTATGGTAGAAAAGTCTGGGTGGTTCGTCGTCAATTCATGGTGCCTAGCATTTCGGGTCGTTGGGGTTCGCCTGAGAGCTAGGGTTCCGCTAACTTGGGTCTCAACGACGGGGTCGTTCGAGGTGGTCTGGGTTCATGCTTTAGCAGTGAGGTAACTTTTTCCTTTTTTTGTTTTGCTTTTTTTTAAATTAAATTGAACACTATATATATACAGAAAAAAGTAATTTTAGAATCATATTTTACAAATGTATGTTGAAGAAGAAAGCTTTACAGTAAATAAAATTCTGTTTTTGTTTTTACAGAAAAATATATAGACAAACAGTATTATATACATATAGGCAGTAAGGTTTTTTTTTTTATTTAATCGCATGTATGTATATATACTACGAAGAAATTGTACAGTAAGATCAGCTTTATTTTAAAAGATATATATATATATATATATAAGTTGTAAAAAAGAAAAATATGTATATATACATAGGATTTTGGAATATAAGAGTTTATATAAAATTTGGGTTTTTAAGCCTATATATAGATTACTTTTATATGCAGTTTGGAAATGAACAAAAAAATTATTAAGATACATAAACACATTTTTAAATCTACTAGTTTACTTTAAATAATGTATTATACTAACTAACTTGTTCAATAAACTTATTTAATTTATTATAGTTACGAAAAGGTTTTTAAAAGGGAAATTATCAGTTTAAATTAAATTAATAAATGGAAATTGATAGGTCGATTGTTTCAAATATTAATAAACGATGTAATGTTCGTACAAGGTACAAAATCGTGAAGGAAATAGCTGGTCGGATGGGATTGCAAATTAAAGGTCAAAGGTGAGTTAATCTCACTCACATCTGGATTGTCGGTTAATTTAAATAGTTAAAATTAAATTATTGGTTGGTTGCTTGAATTGATAATTTATTATCAGTTTGGATGTGATATTATATATAGCAGTATATATATTAGAGTAATTGATATTCTCGCATTATATAGCGGGCGAGACCCTATACGCTCCGCCTAATAGCGGATGACCCTATATACCACGATATCCCGCCTTGAAGCGTGATTGTTAATTTATTTGTTAACTAACATCTATCGATGCAGGGAAACGGGTTGGAGGGATCCAACTGGATTCCTTAAAATTTGTTGGATTTTATTTTCATATTCAATTATATGAAATGTTGAATAATTCTGTGATATGTTATGTTGAAAAATCAATTTATTTGATGTTAATATGTTGCTGAATATATTATGTCATTTAAAAAAATATAAGTATTGAATTTTAAAAAGAGGATTTTTAAAATAAGAATTTAAGCAATATTGTTTGTAAGTACGGAGGAGTACATTTTTAAATTTAAGATTTAAATGGGTGGGGAAAAAATCAAGAGAAGAATTATGGAATAGAGTATGAAATGGAAATTTTGAATTTAAATAAGGCTTTTAAATCATAATAAAAGAAGTAAAACGGGAATGAATGGATTTTGGAATAAATTTAGATAAATCAAGAAAATAAACTTTAAAATGGAATTTAATTCTAGAAGATCGATTTGGAAATCAATTAAGTGTTTTGGAAACAATGAGTTAAAGAAAAACAAGGGTATGGAAATTTTAAACGGTGTTTATAAATAAAGTGGGATATTTACCAGTGGATAAATTTTGGAAGTATAAATTCACGGTGGGAATTTAAAAGGAAAGGGTGATTTGTTTTGAAAATAAATTGTGGTTTATTTTTGAAAGTGCGGAAAAGTAATTTACGGGTTTGGACGTAAATTAAACTGGAAATAAATCGAGAAGAATTTGTAAATTGTCAGAAGGTTGTATTGGAATGGAATGTGTATTTTCCTGAAAGGTTAAGTGTATTTTCCAAAGAAAGTTTTTAAGTATAAATTAGAAGTTTTAAAAGCTGTTTTAAAGAAGAGTGTTTTTAAAGAAATTTATTATTTAAATTGTTTAAAAAATTTAATATAAAAATTTATTAAATTAATTATAGTAGTAATTATTTTAAAGGTTAAATTAGTATTATGATTTAAAAAAGATAATTATTAAGTATTTATACTTTATACAATAGTTTTATTTAAAAATAGTTTTTGGCTAAAGTTTGTATTTGGAAAATTATTATAGAACTTTATAACTAATATTTTGAATAAAGTGATTTAAGTAGTTTTATTTCAAACGTTTAAGTGTATATTTTTGGGTAAAGGGATTTTAAAATATTAAATTCTAAATTATTAAGACTTAGAGCTTTTCTGTGGGAATAAATGATTGGTTGAATGATTGATTAAATTTGATAGTTAAATAATCGACTATCAATATTGGCCAATGCACTTATCGTTTCGAAGAGATCGGGATCAGGTTTAATTACCCAAAAACCACTTCGATCCGGTTTAAACATTTGCGAATGAAGACCGTGAAGATGATAAAGATGGCGATTAAGTTTTTCCAGACCCAGGGCAACTTGTATGGATGAATGCTATCAGACCATTGTTAGGAGGACGGTGAGCATTTTAAGTGAATCTGTGCTAAAAAGGTAACGCATACCCTCAAGCCTCATCAACCGGGAATGGCTAAAACAGGGAAGGTGCAGGGAGGCTAAATGGCTAGCACCCAATTAGGATAAGGTCGTCCCTGTGTAGATATCCCTTTTTATTTCGGCTGTATGGGTGGTTGCTGATCCCAACCGCGAGGTGAACTTATTCGAACTATCCAGTAAGGGGTAGCTCCGGTCTTGTGTTGCAGAGGATCGGGAGGGATCCTCGATACTCTGGACTAGGCCAGGTACTGTGACGATCGGTACCCCAGTAGCCCTGCCATTGTATGGAATCCAATTTCCAATAAGCGCCTGTACGGTTTTGATTGTGCCCAACTATGTTGCAACGCGAGATGCAAGCATTTTAGCTAGATTCTATTTTACTTTCTATAGAAACTATTATAATATCAGACGGATTTGATAAAAATGTTTTGGTTATCGTTAGGTAAAAACCCGACATGTTTGTTTGTGTCGTGGTATTACGAGATACCTTTGATTTCAAAGAATTTTGAAAACTTTAATAATCCAATTGAGTGTGTTTTCTCACTTTGGTTTTCCAAACTGACTCGGATAGGATGCTGTGGAACTCAAGAGACGAGCCGAATGGTGAGACGTATCACACGTACTTGATATATATTCGCTGTGCAGTATAAGCTGTATAGTCAGCTTTTGTGAGGACAAGTTAATATAACTGTCCAGTATTTTGCTATTGATTGTGATGTATTCTGTTGATGTAATGTATTAAACAGATATAGTTCTTTTTGTATATAAATCAGCCATTTAACTATTATATATTGTTTCATTATGATTGTGAGATTCTGTTGTTGTTTTCTTTTTCTTCTTCTACCTCTTTTCTTGTTTTACCCTAATGGTTCGTACTTCCGTCCACTTTGAGTTGTTCTGATGGAGACTATTGTCGAAATCATAGGGGCACAGATGTGCGGGCTGTTACGTACCCCCGTGTTTGACCTACATGCTATACGCCTATGAGCTTGCAGTTATTTTATAATTTGTGCCTTTCTAATCCCATAGAGAAGTCCATCAATTGACTATAACTCTATATTTAAAGTAAGTAATCTTCGAAAGGATATATTTTATATGGTGTACGAAATTAAAACATATCCAATATTTGATGTTAATATTTGAGATAGGTAATTTATATCTATTTTTAAATTAAGGATGATGTCCATTCAATGTCTGAGAGGCAATGAAACCCCAACTTGATCGGCTTCATTGTTAACTAATAAATAGTTTAAGTTTGACATCGAAAATTAATATTAATTAATCAGATCCCTATACTAGTATTTTTGGGTTGTTGTAATGATGTTTTACGCAATGTTCATTTTAACCCAATAAATTGTGTTTTGGAAAATGTAAAGCTTACCTCAAAGATTTTTATGGATTTAAGTATACAGAGGTGTTTTCTAAGTGTTGAAATTGAAATGGTTTGTTTGGAAAGAAGATAAAAATTTTTGATGAATAATTTTTATAAAGTAATTGTATATAAAGAAGCATCTTTATGAAAATGTTTTAATAAATGTTTTATGAAATGTTTTCATAAATGTTTTGGGAAGGTTAATAACTACGTATCAGGTATGTAGATCATTTCATTGCACGATTTTGATTTAGGATTAGTACAGGACTATGAAGTGTTTACCCTGGTCCAAAAAAAGAATTTATTATCCAATTCTTGACGTGGAACATTGATTAGGGTTTGTGGTTAGGTACTTGTATTTTCTATCATAGTTGAGAGCTATGTAAGAAAATGAAGTTATTTTTATCAAGAAACCTTATTAGAGTTCGCATTAGACGATTGAGGAATCAATACTAGCTCATAAATAAAGTTGTGTATTTGAGTAGGAGATCAAAACCGATATTGCATACGACTGACCTTGGTATATTCGAATTTAATATCGAATCAGATGGTGCATACATATAATCCGTGAGCGTAACATAGGGTTGTATTTGAAATTTATATTATTTTTTTACTGGGTTTTTGGTTAGATGTAATTTCGGGAATGAAATTATTTTAAGGGGGAAATCCGTAACAATCCACAAAGTTATCACTTTGATAAATTATATATCAAATACAAGATTTTATAACACAAATAATAATGTCTTGGACTACAAATAATAATGGTAAACTTGTTTTAGAAGTATATTAACAAACATAGATATCTGGGATTTTCATTAGAAAAATGACAAAAATCCTCACACTAAAACCATCTTCTTCTCTCTTCTTCCTAAGCTTTCTAATGGCCTCTCTAATGGCTTCTCTAGTCACTTCCATCACAGTGAAGCTCTACTAAAATAATAACTATCATATACAAAGAAATACCGCCGTAAAGTTGAGATACTAGTCTGTACCCCCAGCATCTCATTTTCTCCTTGATCGTGCACTAGAAGGAGCCACCACCATCTCAAAACCAATTTTCTACCTCCTACAAGCCTAGGTTGTGAACTTCTAAAAGGAATTAGGGTTGATTCCCCAAGCTTTAGTGAGATGGTAGCGAAGCTATAGTCAAATTTAGAAAATATAGAAAACAACGAAGGTGAGAAATTCTACTATTAAACTTACAAATTATATGATGATATAATATGTTTAAAATGGATGTTTTCTATGTTTGATCTTCATATTTTCGATGTTGATGATATGTTTATTTGATGTGGAAATGGTTTACAATGTAATCCAGGTCGAATTTACACTAAGGAATCACTTTCCTTTATAACATGAAATGACATATATGGCATTGTTAAACCTCTTTAATATAGTCAAAAATTATTTATAAATGGTGTATAAACATTTAAACTCATTTCAATGAAGTTGGAGAAGTTTGGAAAATGGAGTAAAAGTAAACCATCGCGTTTCGGCAGTTCGCATTTGTGCGATCTGAAAAGTTAAACGGACGTATAGAATGGAATATGAGTTGGAATTCTCTGATAAGAATTTTCCGAACCGTAATGAACATAGTTTTCCAACAAAATAAGAAAATTAAGATTTCATTTAGTAAAGTTTGATATATGTCCAAATTAAGTTTTCAAAAAACATCGCATTTTGGCAGTTCGGAAACTAAAGTGGTAAAATCTTAAAAATAGATATTTTTAAATCATTAAAATATGAAATAAATTCCATAAATATATTAAAATGTTTTAAAAATATTTGATTTATTAAAATAGACATATGTGGAATGCAATTAGCATTTTTATCAAAGAAGCTTTTAAAAACACTATTCGTAACACTTTTTGCAACAATTTTTGGTGACTTTTGAAATTAAGATTTAAACTTCAAATTTTTTTCCAAATCTTTTGCAAAAAAAATTTCAAATAATAAATTAAGAAATTTTAAGAGTTTTGAGTAGACCAAATAAATTGACCATATTATGGCTGATAGAGAAATAGTCTTTAAATTGGAGCTTGGACAATAGTGTTTGGGTTCCACTCTGGCTATCCGGACAAGCTCGACGGAGGGGATAGTAAATTTGATTTACTCGGATCATATCGACTTAAGATAAAAAGAGATTTAGAGCTATTCAAAAGTTAAACAAGATTTAAAATAGGATTTTTGGTAGTTAAAGAAAATATTCTAGTTACACTCTGTATTAAATTCCATGGAGGGAACTCGTACTATACGTATAAATTTGAAAGGTGATTTCATCTTTATTTGATGAATAATACAGGATAAATATGGAAATTGATACTGGGTATAATCAGTCCAAAATTCATGGATCCCTTTTATTCAATTCTACTGGTTAGGGTTTTACAGTAAAATCTTAAATAACATTGTTTTTGACCTATTAAAAACATGTTTTGGAAAGGTGATATCATCAATAAGATTTGAATTATGCTTTTTCCTAAGTACTTAAAAATGAAATGTTTTGGTATTCCCAAAGTTAAATGGGGTTTTATTGACCAAAGGATTTGATAAAAGAGGTTTAATTATCCCGTATATATTGAAATAGAATATGTTTTAAAGACGTATATCTGTAAAGAGATATTTTACTTGGATAAAAGATATTGATTATTTGAATAATAATCAGTCACATACCTAACAATTTTTATTGAGAAATTGGTTCGGGTAACCGGTGTCGGATTTGGTGATTCCAATCCAAAAACCAATGTACATTCGAGAGTGAAAACATGTTGAAGACAATAATTTTGTAGATGGAGATCTTCATAATGTAGGGATGCTTGCCACTAACCTCTAGGGTAATTCCCATATCATATATATGGTGGCAGTGGTTCCTTCGATGATAAATCTTTAATGAAAGGACTACTTGCAACTAATCCTAAGGGTGATTCCCAACAGGATGTAGTAGGAGAAGTTCCTTTGATTTTGTCATGCGCTTGGAAAACTTGTAAAGACGAGTGTCTGACATTGCTTTTCTAAGACCACATATATTGTTTTTTACAAACATATATCTGTTTGGTAGTGTAGGAGGTAACCCCTCTTATACTTAACAACCTTCTCCGAGAAGTATGAGATCATAACTTGTACTTTTATAGAATTCAGTTTGTGTGTTGTTGGAAATGGTAATGTGGAATTTAAAGTAGGATTTGTTCTGTGAAAGATAAAACGTTATCTTAAGCCTCTCACATCGTGAATGATAAAAATTGGATAGATGTAGTAGGACTAAGTGGGTCACTCCCATTAGGATATGTTCATCGCCTTTCTGAATTACCCTCTATAGTTTGGGTTTGTTTTATATGCTGTGGCCACAGAAAGGTCGAGAACGATTAGGGTAATGGGATATTCTGTACTATCTGTGGTAGAGGTAGGCCGATTCTCTGTTAGTAGAGGGCAGCATGGTGGTGCCTCGGTACACTCCTTTAGAGATGTACTATCGGAAGGTAGCCCTTTACCATTGTATGGAATCCATCCTCCAATATGAGCCTTTACGGTTTTAATTGTAAACCCTTTTGCTGGAATTTAGTAAATGTAACAATTTCGGCTAAGATTATATATATTTATTTGAAAGAGTTTTCAAAGAATGTCATTAAAAATAATATCTCTGATTTTGCATAGCAAATAGCTTGGTTATTGTAACGACCCTGAAATTCAGACCAATTTAAAAAATTTAAATCGTTTATTTAGTGCAGAAATTAAAATTTTCACAAACAAATTCCGTCTCCATTCAAACTTCATATTTGGAATGCGTCTAGATAGACATAGGCGTGCGCCAAATTCCGTCGGAAAATATTAAAGTAAATTTCGCTCGTCGCATTTACCTATTAGTTTAAATTCTATGCGGAAATTTTCTTTCGTCCGAGCCCAAATATTTTCACATCGTTGCATAAGAAAAATATCCTGAACCTGACGGTGCATTTCGTTTCGTCAAATTTCGCTTTTAATTGATAGTAAAATTGTCGTTCGAGCAAATGGTTCAATAAGGATTATCACTTCGCAAACAGTGTCAAACTATAAATATTTTCATACCGTTGTGACCGTCTCGTCGCGGCGATCAAAACGATATATTTATTTGTGTAAATCGGAGTTCGGCGTTGTCAACTATAATAGTTGAACGGATTACAAACCGGTCCGTTACGCAACATAAACCGGTACCCGTTTTCTTCAACGTTCAGAATTCTAATAGGCCTTGACTATTCAACTGCCTTGGAAACCCAATAGCCATTTCTGTTACCGAGACAATCAAACTGGAGACCTTTGATTTCCTATACTATTCCGTATATATTGGGTTCGATTCATATTTCATTCGTTTGCAAATCTGGTACGTGCTCCTTCTTCCTACCTCTGCTTTTCCTTTCTTCTTCTGCTTTATATTTTTTTTATTTTCCAGTATGACTCACGAAAGCTGCTCCATTTCCCACGTCCGCCCCATCGCCTCAACCTCTGCCACTTCGCACCAACCTGCACCACCCGCCTTCGCCACTGTCTCCACACGCCACGTCCCTCCTCATCCCGCTTCCTCCGCCTCTTCCATGCAGACCCACCCCACACGCCCAGACCACCCCACGCGCTCAGACCCGTCCCCTGCCTTTGCCCAGCCTCTCTCCGCCACGCCCAGACCCCACTGCCTCCACCGCACAGCCAACGGCCACGCGCCTACAGCCCGAACCACCCTGGCCGCACTCACCCACGCGCCTACGGCTCGAACCACCCTGTCCGCACCCACTCACGCATTACCGAGCCACAGCCCTTCCTACACCACTGCATCACACCCCTGCCGCACTGCACAATCCCACGACTCAGTGCCGATTACCCTTCTGTTCATGTATATATGAAGAGATATAGTATATGGAAAGAAGAAAGTTGTTCATATACTATATACATTAGTTTATAAAACGGGTTTTGCAAGTATAGTCTTCAAATTCTGTGCATAAATTTATTTTTTCGCTTAGCTCACTATTGTTGCTGTGTTTGTCCCAGCAACTGCGGATCCGGGATCTCAGTCCTAGGCTTCAACCGACTTGTCGAATCTATCTTGCTTCGTTGTTTGTTTGTGTTCGCTTTGTGTCGTGCTTGTTAGCGTCTCTTATCTATTCGCCTTCGTGCTTCGTCATCTTCTCTAACCACGCAAGGTGAATATTTTATTCACGACTCAGTCTATTATGCTATGATAACCAGGTGATAGATGTTGTTAATATTAATTTGGATGTTAAAATGGTTGATGTTAAAATTGTTCACATAAACTGTTAATTGCTATAAAAGTTAAAATTTAATATTGTTAGAATTGAAAACTTCTAAATTGACGCCATGTATTGTTTAAAGGTTTAATGTGATAAATTGTGATATGATGTTGATTTATGGTAAATAGTTGTGACACTAAATTTGCTATGTAATTTGGCCGTTAATATAAGCGATAATTAATATGAAGTTGAAATTGATATAGGATAGTTAAACAATTTAAAATGGATTATATATGTTGAACTTGACCCCTTTAAATGTTAAATAAATCGACGCAAAGAATAGAATTAATCTCACTTTGAACCATTGAATGTATGTAGTAAATTGATAACAAGACACCAAGTGAAACCATAATGTGATAATCCTTAATTCGCATGAAATGATAGTGTGGATTCTAGGAATAAGTATATTAATTTTCATAAATAACAAATGCAAGTTAATACGATTATTCCGGGATTATTTAATAAATTGTTGAATTGTTATGTATGGTTGTTGTTGCTTGTTTATTTACTTTGACACCATCCCAGTTATCACACTGCAAGTTTCCTTTGCTATGCTTTGTTTATTTAAATGATATCGGGTTGAAATGATAAAACCCAATTGAACAACTTGGCCTAGGATAGATAATTAAAAATAAGAAACCCGATTGGTCGACAAAAATCATTTTGAGATGGAAATATATTTGAAACTAAGGAATGAACTTAACAATTTAATTGGAAATTAAGTAACGAACTTAAGGGATTTAAATGGAAATAAATTAAATGAATTTAAGTGAAACGGATTAATAAACCTATTCGTTGGAATAAAATGAATTGGAAATTTAATTGAAATGAGATTTAGAAACAAGTAAGTTTTAGAATTTAATAATTTATTAGATTTAGATTTAAACTCGGGTTTTAATTAAATAGATTTGAAACTTGTTATAAATTAAATTAAGATTTAGAAATTTGACTTAAGCGAAATTTAAACTAGCTAAAGTTTTATAGAATTAATTTAGTGATAATTTAATGATTTTAAATTTGATGACTAAATAAAACCAGGACATTGTGAACACAATATGGATTGTGTTGATTTTAACATAACTTATTTGTGATATATGGAACTAAATAAATGAAATGGATTTCTTTAAAATAGAAATTTAATTGAATTAGTAAACGAATCAAATGAAACTTTGATAAAAAGGGAACCTAGTAAATGGAATTAATTTAATCTAATTTAGGATTATTTTTAATATAACGATGAACGAAAATTATGAGTTGAAATGAATAGAAATTTGATTTAATGATTCGAATTAAATTTACCATTAAATCGAATTCATTGATTTTGAACTAAACTTAATAAGAGAAATTTAGATCTTATTAAATTGAACTTGAATACTTAATTATTTTGTTAACTCGAATGTTTGAACTAAAATTGCATTTGAAAATATGTTTTCAAAAATCTGAAATAAATCGAATCGTAAAATGTCAAATTTTGGAAGTCAAACTTGCAACTTGACTTCTGGACTTTGATTTGTTTTAAACTTTAATTTAACCGACCATCGGGTAGTAAATACGTAGTTATTAAAGAGACCGGGATCAGATATGGACATACTCTCTGTCGATACCGAAAACCACTTTAATAACTATTATACGCGGAGTGTCGATCCAGAATGAAGTGGATGGTTTGGTGAACGTGTTGACTGAAGAAAGAGAACGATATTGGATGACCCCTGACATGACTAAAACAGGAGCCGCGCCGGGCCATTGAGGTTCGCTACCTCTAGCGGACACACTTCTTCGATACCATATCTATTACTTTTGTGATTCGATTTGGGTGCACCCCTTGATTTGAGAGTGTTGTTTCGCGGTGTTGAGATAGTAGCTACTATGCTCAACATCAGTCCGGACCACGCAACTACTAGTATCCTAGTTGGTATCGCCTCATGTACCTTGTCATACTGATTATCCTATTCGCGACCACTACGTTTTGTTTTGTGTTATACCTATGGGGTACCCTCTGATAACCACTAGTTTACGGTGGGGCCTACGGTGCTGTATAGACTATGACATTATAAAATGTGTTAAGGGGGATTATGGTAACGCCTTAATGCTATTTTAATATTCTATTTTACTGATTAGACATTATCTACATATCGTATTCTGTTATATATATATATAAATATATAGATAGTTTATCGAATCCTTGGAGATGTTTATTTTATTCATCTTTGAGGTATGAACTTTATTCCCTGCACTTGATTTTCCTGTATAATATTTTGAGTCCTGACTCGAGTGTTTCTTTTTGTATATGCTCGGGTTAGTCTGAAGCTATCTAGTTGCTGATCAAGGTTGGTTAAAGATGTTGAAGACTTAGCATTATCTTTATCAGTCTATTTCTATTCTAGTATTGTTGTTCTTGTCTGTTGGATAGTTATGTATTTCATTTCAGTCATTTTATGTTGAGACATTGTTGTACTTCTGTAGTAGCTTCATGAACTACTATTGTGACGATGTATTTTCCGCTGCATTATTCTGTGACTGTTCTGTGTCTGTGATGTTGTATTGATTCTCATTTACATTTATGTATATAATTCCATAATGATTCGTGTTTTGTATTATTTAAGTTGACATGTGTGGATTATTGTCAATTTAAATGGTCCAAATATACGGGCTGTTACAGTTGGTATCAGAGCTTTGGTTTCCACTAAAAACCTTAGTTTGGGGTTATATAAACTCATTAGACATAAGGTAGCAATACCCTAGAATGAGGAGAATCAATTCAATATCCATATCCTTTCAAATTCAAACTTCTTAATTGTTTCGTTGATTAGACTTTCCTTAAAGTTCTATGATTTTCTATCCTTGGTTCTAAATCTCTTTTGGTATTTCAGGATGAGTGCCAGAAGAAACAACAGGGGAGGAAGGGGAAATGGTCCTGCCCAGGCTGCACCTGCTGCCCCAGCTCCAGTCAAATTTACCACTCTCATTAAGGAGTATACACAGCTTGGAGGTGTTAAGTTCTCCGGATCCGAGAATATTATTGAAGCTCAACAATGGATCAAAAGCTTAGAGATGATATTTTCTGGATTGGAAATCACTGATGCTCAGAAGCGTCAGCTTGTTGCTTGGCAACTTCGGGATGCCGCACGAGACTGGTGGGAATCTATTACTTCTCGTATCGAGGAGAACACCATCACTTGGGCCCAGTTTAGGTATAAATTTGTTTGGATTTCGTACTCTAAATTCTTCTTTTAATCTTTGAAGTGTTATTCATCTAGTCTATCTTTAATTAGGGACACTTTCTCGACACAATGGATGCCAGCTGCTGGGAGAACCCAACTTTATAGAGCTTTTATGGACCTTAAGCAAGGCAGTATGACTTTTTCTGAGTACGAGAGGAAATTCAACGAGCTCTCCAAGTTTGGGCCGGGATTGATCGATACCCCACTTCTGAAGAACGAGAAGTTCATTATGGGAGCGAGACCAGAGTATTATGACTTGCTTACCGGCCACACTCACTGCACCTTCACAGAGCTTGTTGATTATGCTCTTAGATATGAGGCAAAGCCAAGGGGACCCACTGCCAAGGCCCCTCCTACTCAGCCCTCTTCCAGCCAGCCCAGAAAGAGGAAGATGAATTTTGATCAACAAAAGAATGCTTGGCAAAGACTACAGGATTAGGATATGCCCAGAAAAGCCCAATCGACCTTGCTAAGATCACTTGCTTCAAATGCGATAAGAAGGGCCATTATGCTAATAGTTGTCCATCCACCGGGGCTGCTATTCCACCACCTCCTCAGATGAGAAATGATTTATGCCATGTCTGCCTCCAGCCAGGTCACTTCAAGAGGGACTGCCCATTGAGGAAGAAAGGCACACCATCAGGAGTATATGCTGTCACCACTCCTGCACCACTTCCACCACCTGCTCAGGATGACCGAGGTACCTTACGAAGTACTTTTTCATTACGTGATTTACCTGTTAGGGTATTATTTGATACCGGTGCATCTCATAGCTTCATATCTATTGGTCTTTGTAATAAGCTCAAATTAGAGCCTATTCTTGCTACTACTTCTTTATGTGTCTCCAACCCTATTGGAGGACTTGCCAACCTCAGTCGAGTTTGTAAAGAGGTTGTGCTTCTGTATGGAAGATATCGATTCACTTGGGATTTATATGTGCTTGGCTTCGTGGCATTTGACATTTTGTTGGGTGCTGATTGGTTAAGAATATTTGATGCTGTTATTTCCTGCAAAGCTCGTTCTGTTTCTCTAGTCAATGACAAGGGTCTACCACTTGTCATCGAATGCAAATCACCTCAGAAATATGCCGAAAGCTTCATATTCTCTCTCGATGCTCACCCGGATGACCTTAGTACTACACCTATTGTTCAGAAATTTCCCGATGTATTTGGAGAAGTCAACTCTCTACCGCCAAAGCGGGAGATCGATTTCTGCATTGACCTTATTCCTGGAGCTACTCCCATAGTTCTCCCTCACAGAAGAATGGCTCCTAAAGAAAAAGCTGAGCTTAAAACCCAAATTGATGATCTATTTGCTAAGGGCTTGATCAGGAGAAGTTGTTCTGAATGGGGCGCCGCAGTCGTCTTTGTCACCAAATCAGATGGATCTCTGCGCATGTGTGTTGATTACCGGGAATTAAACAAGCGCACTCTCAAGAACTGCTATCCGATGCCTCGCATTAATGATTTATTCGATCAGCTCCATGGAGCTAAAGTTTTCTCACAACTTGATCTAGCCACTGGGTTCCACCAACCCAGAGTAGCAGAAGATAGTATTCATAAGACAGCTTTCCGTACCGAGAACGGATTCTATGAATGGTTGGTTATGCCATTCGGTTTGACCAACGCACCTGCCTATTTTGTTGACTTAATGAATCGAGTCTTCCGTGATGTCCTTAATAAGTTTGTCCTTGTTTTCATCGATGATATTCTCGTTTTCTCCAAAGATGAGAAAGAGCATGAGACACACCTTGCTTATGTTCTGGAAACTCTCCAAAATCATCAGCTTAAAGCCAAGTTCTCTAAATGCCACTTCTGGCGAGACGAAGTACGATTCCTTGGCCATATTGTTTCTGAAAACGGGATTTCGGTCGATCCAGCTAAGATCGCCGCAATCAATGTAAGTTCTATCCTATTCGTTATTTCTATTCGATCCATTTTATTCCTTTCTAATTTGAAAATTTATCTACAGGATTGGGAGACTCCCAAAACTCCTACTGATATCCGTAGTTTCTTGGGCCTAGCCGGTTATTATCGCAGATTTATTGAGCGCTTTGCCCGGATTTCTGCCCCACTTACTGCTTTAACTCGAAAGGATGTCAAGTTTATTTGGAGTGAGAAGTGTGAATCAGCTTTCAATGAGTTGAAGCGTAAGTTAACTTCAGCCCCAGTTCTTGCGGTAATTGACGGGAGTGAAGGATTAACTGTCTATACCGATGCTTGTCGAGAAGGTTTAGGCGCTGTCTTGATGCAAAATGGTAAGGTTGTTGCGTATGCTGGTCGTCAGTTGAAGACCCATGAAGTAAACTATGCAACACATGATTTAGAGCTTCTTGCAGTTGTATTTGCTTTGAAACTATGGAGGCATCATCTTTTGGGAACAAAATTTGAATTATTCACAGATCATAAGTCCTTGCGTTATATTTTCTCTCAGAAGGATTTGAACCAGAGACAAGTCCGATGGCTCGAATTCTTAGCTGAATATGATCTTGACATAAATTATACTCCTGGGAAAGCAAATGTTGTAGCAGATGCTTTGAGCCGAAGCAAAGCATTGTCATATTGTAATCTTGTAGAAGGCATGCTATTTCAACTTGTTATCTCCCCATCTCTTATGGACCGCATAAAAGCTAAGCAATATGAGGACACTTTGCTCTATCGCATGAAGGAGTTAGTTCTTGGTAGAGTTGGAAATGCTGACAATAAAGTGGGAGCACAGATTGATAGTAACAGAGTTCTGAAGATTGACAACTGTATTTGTGTTCCTAATGTTGATGGATTGAGACAAGAAGTGCTTAGAGAAAACCATCAGTCATCACTTTCATTTCATCCTGGTGTCACCAAGATGTATCGAAATATGAAGCGTTTATATTGGTGGAGTGGGATGAAAAGAGATATATCTGCATATGTCAACAGATGCACTACTTGCCAGCAAGTCAAAGCCGATCACCGGAAGACGGCAGGATTACTTCAACCCCTAGAGATTCCCTGTTGGAAATGGGATCAGGTTTCTATGGACTTCATTGATGGATTACCGAGAACCAGAAAGGGTAACGAGAGTATATGGGTTATTGTTGATAGGTTGACCAAATCGGCTCACTTTATTCCTGTTAAGACCACTCGTACTGCTTCGAGTTTGGCCGAGATTTATATGAGAGATATTGTTAGACTACATGGGGTTCCATCTAGTATTGTATGCGATAGAGATCCTTTATTAACTAGTAAATTCTGGAAGGCATTTCAGAACGTCTTGGGCACTAAACTGAATCTGAGTACAGCTTATCATCCTCAAACAGATGGCCAAACTGAGAGGGTAAACCAGGTTTTGGAAGATCTGCTCCGAGCTTGCATTATTGACTTCGGTGGATCTTGGGAAGACCACCTCCATTTGGTTGAATTCACTTATAATAACAGTTATCAGGTAATCAGAAATTTTCAATTTGAATAACTAAAATTGAATTGAAATTTAACTATCTTTATAATCAGGCGAGTATTGATATGGCACCGTTCGAAGCTTTGTATGGACGGCCATGTAAATCGCCAGCTTGTTGGATTGAGCCTGCTGATCGACTAATTCTTGGCCCAGATATGATTATGGAAGCATCCGAGAAGGTTAATGAGATTAGAAGGAAGATGAAGACCGCACAGGATAGGCAGAAGAGCTATGCTGATAGGCGTAGAAGAGATTTGGAATTCCATGTTGGAGATGAGGTATTTCTAAAGGTATCACCTTTGAAGAATGTTATTCGGTTTGGTCATAGAGGGAAGCTCACTCCTAGATTTGTAGGACCATTCACTATCGCTGAGAGGATTGGTACACTAGCCTATAGAGTTGCGCTGCCGGAGAAATTTGAAGGCGTGCACAACGTCTTCCATGTTTCACATCTTCGGAAGGTTGTACACGATCCATCCATGACCATTCCTATTACTCAGTTAGATGAGGTTGATATTGAGCCAGATTTGACTATAGAAAGAAGACCACTTCGTATTGTTGATAGGGATACGAAGCAGCTTAGAAGGAAATCTGTTAGCCTAGTCAAAGTCCAATGGAGTCCCGATAATCGTGATTGTATTTGGGAAACCGAGAAAAGTATCAGGGATTCAAATCCAGAATTGTTTGTTGAAGGTAAACTCTATTCTATATTCTATATTTCATCCGATAATCAATTCTATATCCATCATATCTCTTTTATTTGTTCTTCCACTCTTCACTCTGTTCCTTTTCGAGGACGAAAAGTTTTGAGTGGGAGAGAATGTAACGACCCTGAAATTCAAACCAATTTAAAATTTTTAAATCGTTTATTTAGTGCAGAAATTAAAATTTTCACAAACAAATTCTGTCTCCATTCAAACTTCATATTTGGAATGCGTCTAGATAGACATAGGCATGCGCCAAATTCCGTCGGAAAATATTAAAGTAAATTTCGCTTGTCGCATTTGCCTATTAGTTTAAATTCTATGCGGAAATTTTCTATCGTCCGAACCCAAATATTTTCACATCGTTGCATAAGAAAAATATTCTGAACCTGACGGTACATTTCGTTTCGTCAAATTTCGCTTTTAATTGATAGTAAAATTGTCGTTCGAGCAAATGGTTCAATAAGGATTATCACTTCGCAAACAGTGTCAAACTATAAATATTTTCATACCGTTGTGACCGTCTTGTCGCGGTGATCAAAACGATATATTTATTTGTGTAAATCGGAGTTCGGCGTTGTCAACTATAATAGTTGAACGGATTACAAACCGGTCCGTTACGCAACATAAACCGGTACCCGTTTTCTTCAACGTTCAGAATTCTAACAGGCCTTGACTATTCAACTGCCTTGGAAACCCAATAGCCATTTCTGTTACCGAGACAATCAAACTGGAGACCTTTGATTTCCTATACTATTCAGTATATACTGGGTTCGATTCATATTTCATTCGTTTGCAAATCTGGTACGTGCTCCTTCTTCCTACCTCTGCTTTTCCTTTCTTCTTCTGGTTTATTTTTTTTATTTTCCAGTATGACTCACGAAAGCTGCTCCATTTCCTACGTCCGCCCCATCGCCTCAACCTCTGCCACTTCGCACCAACCTGCACCACCCGCCTTCGCCACTGTCGCCACACGCCACGTCCCTCCTCATCCCGCTTCCTCCGCCTCTTCCATGCAGACCCACCCAACATGCCCAGACCACCCCACGCGCTCAGACCCGTCCCCTGCCTTTGCCCAGCCTCTCTCCACCACGCCCAGACCCCACCGCCTCCACCGCACAGCCAACGGCCACGCGCCTACAGCCCGAACCACCCTGGCCGCACTTACCCACGCGCCTACAGCCCGAACCACCCTGGCCGCGCCCACTCACGCGTTACCGACCCACAGCCCTTCCCGCACCACTGCATCACACCCCTGCCGCACTGCACAATCCCACGACTCAGTGCCGATTACCCTTCTGTTCATGTATATATGAAGAGATATAGTATATGGAAAGAAGAAAGTTGTTCGTATACTATATACATTAGTTTATAAAACGGGTTTTGCAAGTATAGTCTTCAAATTCTGTGCATAAATTTATTTTTTCGCTTAGCTCACTATTGTTGCTGTGTTTGTCCCAGCAACTGCGGATCCGGGATCTCAGTCCTAGGCTTCAACCGACTTGTCGAATCTATCTTTCTTCGTTGTTTGTTTGTGTTCTCGTTGTGTCGTGCTTGTTAACGTCTCTTATCTATTCGCCTTCGTGCTTCGTCATCTTCTCTAACCACGCAAGGTGAAAATTTTATTCACGACTCAATCTATTATGCTATGATAACCAGGTGATAGATGTTGTTAATATTAATTTGGATGTTAAAATGGTTAATGTTAAAATTGTTCACATAAACTGTTAATTGCTATACAAGTTAAAATTTAATATTGTTAGAATTTAAAAATTCTAATTGACGCCATGTATTGTTTAAAGGTTTAATGTGATAAATTATGATATGATGTTGATTTATGGTAAATAGTTGTGACACTAAATTTGCTATGTAATTTGGTCGTTAATATAAGCGATAATTAATATGAAGTTGAAATTGATATAGGATAGTTAAACAATTCAAAATGGATTATATATGTTGAACTTGACCCCTTTAAATGTTAAATAAATCGACGCAAAGAATAGAATTAATCTCACTTTGAACCATTGAATGTATGTAGTAAATTGATAACAAGACACCAAGTGAAACCATAATGTAATAATCCTTAAATCGCATGAAATGATAGTGTGGATTCTAGGAATAAGTATACTAATTTGCATAAATAACAAATGCAAGTTAATACGATTATTCCGAGATTATTTAATAAATTGGTGAATTGTTATGTATGGTTGCTGTTGCTTGTTTATTTACTTTGACACCATCCGAGTTATCACACTGCAAGTTCCCTTTGCTATGCTTTGTTTATATTAAATAATATTGAGTTGAAATGATAAAACCCAATTGAACAACTTGGCCTAGGATAGATAATTAAAAATAAGAAACCCGATTGGTCAACAAAAATCATTTTGAGATGGAAATATATTTGAAACTAAGGAATGAACTTAACAATTTAATTGGAAATTAAGTAACGAACTTAAGGGATTTAAATGGAAATAAATTAAATGAATTTAAGTGAAACGGATCAATAAACCTATTCGTTTGAATAAAATGAATTGGAAATTTAATTGAAATGAGATTTAGAAACAAGCAAGTTTTAGAATTTAATAATTTAAAAATTTATTAGATTTAGATTTAAACTCGGGTTTTAATTAAATAGATTTGAAACTTGTTATAAATTAAATTGAGATTTAGAAATTTGACTTAAGCGAAATATAAACTAGCTAAAGTTTTATAGAATTAATTTAGTGATAATTTAATGATTTTAAATTTGATGACTAAATAAAACCAGGACATTGTGAACACAATATGGATTGTGTTGATTTTAACATAACTTATTTGTGATATATGGAACTAAATAAGTGAAATGGATTTCTTTAAAATAGAAATATAATTGAATTAGTAAACAAATCAAATGAAACTTCGATAAAAGGGAACCTAGTAAATGGAATTAATTTAATCTAATTTAGGATTATTTTTAATATAACGATGAACGAAAATTATGAGTTGAAATGAATAGAAATTTGATTTAATGATTCGAATTAAATTTACCATTAAATCGAATTCATTGATTTTGAACTAAACTTAATAAGAGAAATTTAGATCTTATTAAATTGAACTTGAATACTTAATTATTTTGTTAACTCGAATGTTTGAACTAAAATTGCATTTGAAAATATGTTTTCAAAAATCTGAAATAAATCGAATCGTAAAATGTCAAATTTTGGAAGTCAAACTTGCAACTTGACTTCTGAACTTTGATTTGTTTTAAACTTTAATTTTACCGACCATCGGGTAGTAAATACGTAGTTATTAAAGAGACCGGGATCGGATATGGACATACTTTCTGTCGATACCGAAAACCACTTTAATAACTATTATATGTGGAGTGTCGATCCAGAATGAAATGGATGGTTTGGTGAACGTGTTGACTGAAGAAAGAGAACGATATTGGATGACCCCTGACATGACTAAAACAGGAGCCGCGTCGGGCCATTGAGGTTCGCTACCTCTAGCGGACACACTTCTTCGATACCATATCTATTACTTTTGTGATTCGATTTGGGTGCACCCCTTGATTTGGGAGTGTTGTTTCGCGGTGTTGAGATAGTAGCTACTATGCTCAACATCAGTCCGGATCACGCAACTACTAGTATCCTAGTTGGTATCGCCTCATGTACCTTGTCATACTGATTATCCTATTCGCGACCACTACGTTTTGTTTTGTGTTATACCTATGGGGTACCCTCTGATAACCACTAGTTTACGGTAGGGCCTACGGTGCTGTATAGACTATGACATTATAAAATGTGTTAAGGGGGATTATGGTAACGCCTTAATGCTATTTTAATATTCTATTTTACTGATTAGACATTATCTACATATCGTATTCTGTTATATATATATATATATATATATATAGTTTATCGAATCCTTGGAGATGTTTATTTTATTCATCTTTGAGTTATGAACTTTATTCCCTGCACTTGATTTTCCTGTATAAGATTTTGAGTCCTGACTCGAGTGTTTCTTTTTGTATATGCTCGGGTCAGTTTGAAGCTATCTAGTTGCTGATCAAGGTTGGTTGAAGATGTTGAAGACTTAGCATTATCTTTATCAGTCTATTTCTATTCCAGTATTGTTGTTCTTGTCTGTTGGATAGTTATGTATTTCATTTCAGTCATTTTATGTTGAGACATTGTTGTACTTCTGTAGTAGCTTCATGAACTACTATTATGACGATGTATTTTCTGCTGCATTATTCTGTGACTGTTCTGTGTCTGTGATGTTGTATTGATTCTCATTTACATTTATGTATACATATAATCCCATAATGATTCGTGTTTTGTATTATTTAAGTTGACATGTATGGATTATTGTCAATTTAAATGGTCCAAATATACGGGTTGTTACAGTTATCATAAGGTAGAAACCTGTCTTTGTTTATTTGCAGCGTGGCCTTACGAGATACCCTTTGTTTTCAAAAATAGATATGTTTTGAGTTTTCTCACATCAGTCTTATAACAGACCTGGAGTTTATTTTCTTTTCCCTTAAACTCTGGATGCCCTACTTTTTCGGGCAGCCTAGTAACTATAATCTTGCATGGAACATTGTGGTGGAGCAGGGAGCAAGGAGCAAGAGCTTGAGTTTCCTCTATAGATAGTTTTCCATTTCCATTTCCGCTACATTTTTTTCTATTTGTATTCAGCACTAGTAGGGACGGAGATTTATAATTATCCTGACTGAGATTAGGATAGACTATGATGTACGTATTTAAAATTTCCATTGTAAAGATTATATGTTAAAATAATATATGTTATTCCATTCATGCAAGATTTTTAACAGTCTTCCTTTTCTTCATACCTTTAATCAATCCTTCTTTTCGGCACTTGGATTTGCGATACATGAATTCCGTGGATTTATTAGTGTCGATCTTATAGGGTCGAAAAGGCCGGTCATCACAAGATGATTAAAAAAAGATTTTCCATTGATTACAATTACAGAAAGCTAATCACCCTTCAATTAAAAATTGTAAATGCACAATTATTACGAACTAGAAATATTATATATCAAAATTGCAGTTCTTAATGACGTGAATAACTGGTGATGTTTGTTCATCGGTTGGGTATATGAATTGATCAAAAAAGAGATGGAAGTTCGGTGAATGTTGATCATCCCTTTTGATTCAATAGAAAAACATTGAGGATATGATGATCAGGAACCAAGGACATGAAGAGGAGGCTGAGTAGGTAGCCACGTTAAGGTTTGATTGACCAAAGATGGTGAGAAATCAACAGAGTGGAAAGCCCTAGTTTGTAACTATAGAGGGCATTGCACCAATGATAGGATGCTAGAGGAACGTCATCAGGCGGTGCAACATGAGAGCAGTCAATGACCTTGTCGAATCTTTACCTAGGAGCTATAGCGATAGCGGAGGTGACTGAATTAATCAGCTTTAGTCAAGATCGGGAAATGTTCAGCCTTTAGCATATGTTTGTATGAAGAGAAAAGAAAACTATAAAATATATTAAATTAAAAAATTATGAAAATCTCCCTTAACTTCAAACATTTATAACTCTTGCATGACTATCATTTCACGAGCAGTACATTGCATCGGTATCGTGGTGAGACAAGGAACGTTTTGGTATATTGTTTTTTATGGTTTAGATAGTTTATATAATTGTATTAGTTGTGAAATTTCATTGTACATGGTTCTTATTTGGTGGTGCAATAGTCTGAGGAGCTGAGTCCTTGATATGTGATAGTTTGAGGAGCCGAGCCGATAGCCCAAGGAGCTAAGTCCTCAATAAGTGATTGTCCAAGGAGTTGTGTCCTTAGTATTTGATTTGGCATCATGACACGTTTAGAAGATTCGAGTCCTTACTATACGATTTGATGATAGTAGATTCACATTGGGGTCAAATCGTGGGCATGTGATTAGGCTTAAGGTAGATTTTAGTGAGACCAGAACATATGATGTCACTATAGTATTATATTATGTTTAGCCGACTTATTAGTTGCAGGGGACACACGTTAAGGTATAGTTTTGGAGCATAAGTGTTGTTTCACTGGCTTATTAGTACTGTATGCTTATATGATGTATTTGACTCATTATATTTTTGTCTGACCCCCTCTATCATTCTTATTTTTTAGATATACTTTGATAAGTTAATAAAGATAAGTGGAGGTGACTTGGAAGCATGATGGTACGATGAAGATGCATATTTATTTATTAGCTATCTATTATTTTTTCTTGATTATTCCCACACATTAGGATGTTTATGTTACTGGTGTGTGGAAATGACCTAAGTGAAGTGTACTTGATGCATTATTATTTTGTTCCAAGCTGGACCTCACCTTACTTGATCATCCAACTATACTCACATTAATGCATGTATGCTACCGACAACTCTCTAGATAAATATGAATATATCCTAATGGATGCGACTCAAATGGCTTGCTCCCATTAAATCTTTGGTTTTAGTTATCCACGATGTTGGACATTAATGCTCAAAATGAGCGATTAATTGTCTTAGATTAACAAAGCATAAAGAATAATATCAAAATCAATAGTTAAGAAATCATCTATAGAAAGTGAACAAATGTTTTATATAGAAATTAGATCGCATACACTTGTCAACAACAAATAAATCAGGATTTAAAACATTTGATTCTTACTTGTGCTTGATTTTCACATTATAACTATTTGTAAAACACTTTAAAAAATACTTTTTAAAAAGGCAAATTTTATTTCCAGGTGTATTAAAAAGTTACACTTAGCTTTGATTTTAAATGTACCCTTTTTAAAGATTTCCAATTCTATAAACTGTCATTTGTAAATTTAAATACCACATTAATAAAGAAAATATATCAAGTTATAATCTTTTCATGCATATAAACATCACTAATTGCCCTAAAAATAATAAATCACATTTTATTTTCATTTATAAATTTAAAAAAACATTAATTAACTTTAAACATAATAAATCAAATTTATAATAATTTATAAATTTAAACCATTTTAATTAACATGAAAGAAAATTAAGCTAATTTATAATCACTTTTATAAATTTTAATCAACATATATCCTGTATTTCCGAAACTCGTTGAATATTAGAAAATATAGTTTAAACAATTTTCAAAGTGACAAAACACGATCAAACATTTATTTAGTAAAAATGCAAGCATAAGATCAATACACACAAAAATTTAAGGAGATGATATTCCATAGTTGATGGTATAGCTGAAACTGCTATAAGGTCACTTACTCAATTCAATGAGTATGTCACAAATATTTCAACTAAACATCAATATAAGAAATAAAAAATGTAAATTATATGTAGATAAAAGTAAATAAATAAATAATTGTGATAAAACTCTTTGGGACTCTCTACAAAAGTCCTATGTAAATCACACATATGTATGTGTAATTTTCGAGGTGTTCCGTAGCGACCTATTCGCTACGAAAACACTCAAATCGCTCCTTTTTGCCCCTACAAAAAAATGATTATTTATATCATCCGCTAGCAAGTGGGAATTCAAATCTAAATAAACAGTTAAATAATAATACACTTTCCACTTAACAAGCATAGAACGGTAATTTATTCTATCAATAGATATCCAAAGGATCTATTCAATTTTATTATAGCAGAATAGGGTTTTATTATGCTAAATAGATGCCCCAAATGAATTATAATTAATTTAACTACGTTAACTGTAATTAAATATATTCACTAATTTATAATTTATTAAAATTATCAACCATCACCAGGCATACAACTATCTATAACAACACAGATGTCATATAATTTATTTAAAGGTGAGTTAACTCGAATTTTATGTGGACGCTTTCGCCTTTCGGTTCAGTCTAAAATCGAACAGCGTTCGGCTTAGCTTGAAATCCTACTAGCCATAAGTTCGATGAATGCAATTCCAAAGTGTAGATTACATCAATACGAGTCCAATGCAACTGACTACATCCAAATCCGACCTCATATGAGCAAGATATTATTTTTATAATTCTTCTATTAATCAAACTAATAAATTATTTAATCAATCACTGATTACCATTAATCAAATCAAAATCCTTCTTCGCAAATATAATCATGCATACAGACATGTAGTGACACTTATGGCCGGAACTTCTCCCCTCCGCCTCTTCCTCCACAGTTGATGAAACCAACTATCGTTCGCTCCATTACACTCCACTCTGCAACAACATAAAAAAGTAGAGCTCGGCATTCCCATTAAAATAACAACCTATTTGGTCATCATCCCCCATGTAAACTATCATGCACATTTAGGTTTGATCGGGCACTAATTCAGGTGGTCCTTCCTTTTGTCACAGGAAACCCTAATCTACCCTTAGATTCACCTAAACTGCTTAGCTCTCCTTCTATGTGATACACAAGCTCTCGACATCTACTGTCAAACTCCATCAAATCCAGTCGCAACCAAATTCAAGCACCTAAAAAGTAAGGGTCCATACACCCGAGTTTGATAAAGCCAGTTTTATGATTTCTTATTGATAATTTTGTTTGATTTGGAATATTTAAAAATGCAGCCATTTTTTCATGTTAGTTTACAGGAATGATAAAATAGGAAGGAAGAGATGAAAATAGGAATAAGAAAATGAGGCTAAGTTGATTTTTTTTAGTTTTATAAACAAATTTACTTAACTAAATCAAGTTAACAAACATTCTCAAGCTATCCAAAAGTTTCAAGCAACCATCTGGTCAAGCACATCACCATTAAAGTAACTTAAATTTTTATACGAATCCTGAATTGATTTTGAGAACTTTCGAAAAGAAATATTTAAGGTACTCCACTACACAATATTCCATTCTCGTACAAATCGCGAACGACAAATATAATAATACAATCATGGACCAAAATATGACACGATCAATAATAAAATACATAGGTTATTTTATTTTTTGTATTTTCAAAAATGCCATCGTTTGCTAATAAATCATTAAATGACAATTTAAATATTTTCTAAATTAAAATTTATGGAAAAATCTAACAAATTAAATTAAAAAATACGTCAATAAAAATCAAGTCATTATATTTAACTATTGATTTTCATATTATTTATTGGAACCATCTTTTATTCTAAATAAATTTGCAAAATAGATTCACTGTTATTATTTATAAATTAAAAGAAGTTAAATACGGCTATTTAATTCATTTAATTTATATTAGATTCACAGTTTAAATATTTAAATAACCACTACTTTTTAATTCAATTTATTGAAATTAAAAAACAATTATTTAAATATTTAAAATTGATTAAATGTTCGAAATGATAAAAATTTCAGGATGTTACATTCTTCCCCTTTAAAAGATTTTTTTCCTCGAAATTTCCAAAATAATAAAAAATATTTCCAAACCCTTAAGGTTTAAAAACTATTAAAATAGGGTATTAAACTTTTAAAGTTCTTTATGTTATGGAAAATTCAGGTGGCATCTCCTATCTTGGGCGATCCAGGAAAAACTATAACTCACTACAATTAGCCCAAATCAACCAAAATAAAACAAAAGCCAAGTGGCCTTCGATATTTGGGGCATAAAATCATATATAAATCAAAATGCTAATCTAAAATCTACTACGTAGCTCTTTTGCATTTGATTTTTATTCAGCAAGCAATTCCTTATCTCAATGAAAACACAAATGCGCAAGAAATAGTAATCTCTTGCATCCCTGTACCTATTTTGTACTCATAATTCAAAATAAAACTATGCCGACAAAAGCAATACACAAGTTATTTCTACCATATCCAATAACAACATACACACATAACAACCATATGTAACCAAAAGTACAGAGGTTATCCCATAATAAAATACTATTATCTAATCTTTTCAAAAGATAAATTTTTAGAAATAAATGCCTGATATTTTATATTCAAATACATATTTTTCAAATTTCTCCAAAGATCAATAAATCAAAACTAAAATCAATTATGACAAGGAGGGTGCTCCGCTTACCGAAGCGTGGTATACCTCTAGAATCAAACAACACAAAGCATCCATGGGTATTCCGGTTTCTCTTAAATCAATAACTAGAGTAAACAAATATATCTGGCGCGTATCCCAAATTAGAAAAAACCCTATCTCCCAACTTTAGTCACAACCAAAATATTTGAAAAATCACTTCTCAAAACTCTTTTCAAATATCCTGAAATAATAATAATACTTTACCAAAGTTTCCAAAATAATTTTTTATTATTTCTTTCACAAATTCTTTCGAAATCACTTTTCAAAAGCACCGGGACTTAAGTCTTAGAAAATGACAACATTATAAATTGTAATCTATAAAATCACACAATCAATTAAATTAAATCAAATTCCATAAAAGAGTAAACAAACACTAAATACCATCAAAATGTTAAGTGACTTAATAACAAATTTTATTTTTTGCCTAGGTTCACAACTTTCTCCATCGTCCAACAGTATGGATAATTTCCTAAGAAACCAAACATAATATACAAATATACTCTAGCCCGTAAAATATATGTAAATCATCCATTTGCAGTATATGATCCAACCACTTGCTCGGATAAATAGGCTTCACTTCGAACTAGTATCGTTCACTCGACCTCCCTAATGTGGACTCTGATCAGGTTCCTTGATTAGAAATCAGTTCACCTTGCATAGCCATATACTGTGAAAGGATTCAATATCATATCAAAAATCCAGATCAAGTGTTCACTGACAAGAATCAAGTGAGCAATCCTTTTTCAACTAGTGCGAATCACTCCAAACTTATGTACTCGAATCCCAGACCAAAATTCAGACAAATGAAATGATCTCCATATAACTTATGTACTTAATTTTTAGTGATTTCTTAACTACACCAATCTTTCTCCAAATCACTTTCATTTTCATTTCAAGTATTTCATTTAATACTAAGGTTATTTATGAATTATTTCACAAATTTTCACTAAAGTTTTTATATATTTTATGAAGATATAACTTTATATAACATTAAATTTAAAACTTAATCCACATTTACTCACTTGTATAACATTCCTCCATATCCAAAGAATTCATACAAAATGCAATTTTAATTTATTTTTCAAAATTCAAATACAGGCCTAAACAAAATATGGGTCTTTAGAACTGAATCAACCCATGGGCCTTTTTGCCTTAGAGTGTTCTACGGAAAGATGTTTATGGGTTGGCCCAATAACATCAAATAGTTTGCGCAACTTAGATGATTAACCAAAATTAGGGTATTAATAAAACAATGCTCATTAAAAATTTCCTATCCAATTTAACCCACTTAAAACTTGAGTTAATTTATTTATTTTCTATCCAAGGTTTAAAATTTTCATTTATCAAATTATTATTCAAAATATCTTTTTGTTTTAAACCAATTTCCTTTAAGGAAGCTTAAGAACCAAATAGTCGGTTTTGTTTCAAATCATTTTTGAAATAATAAATATACATATTTCCCTTTTGTATATGAAATCATATTATTGGAGTTAAAAAAAATTGTTTTTACCAAAACAACCCTATGGAAAATTACTATGGTAGAATTTTCCCTACTTACAAACTCGAAAATAAATGCCGACGATGTTGCAATCATTACCAGAATTATTTTTCAATGACAAAAGTGAGTTCGGTGCTTTCTTATCTCTTTTAAAATCCTTTTTAAAATATTTCTATACACAAAAATTTTTAAATAATAATATTATTATTTCCCCCAAAGCTTTAAAAACAACTTTCGAAAATATGGGGATTTAAGTTCTCAAATTCTCTACTTAAATCCCTTGTTATTTATAAACACTATTTATATAATATACTTATATAATTTCACTTTGAATATCTATTCCCATAAACACTTTCGAGTAACATTACATTACTTGCTCAAATCCTTTTGAAATTATTTCAAACAATACCAAGATCTAAATTCTCAAAAAATCTTTTCTTTACTTACAAGACACCATTTATAAATCATATAAATCATTATATATATATATATATATATATATATATATCATACTCATATAATGTGTACCCTTAAAAAATTTATTACATTATCCTTTATTATAACAAATTTGTTCTTAAATATTTATCCTCTAAATGTCTTATCTTACCATTAGATTATGTTAAATAACTTTGATTAAAAGTTTGCTTTTAACTCAACATTATCAAAAGATTACTTTTAACTTTAAATTTTCACCAAACACCTTATAGTCAAACTAAGAAACATAATTCACAAGAGGTTAGTTTTAACACACTCATAATTATCTAAACAATAAATGCCCACAAACTGATCAAGCATAAATTAACAATCAACAAACAAAAATGAATGCTCCTAAACTATCCGAGCACGAAAAATCAAACAACAATGATAATAAAGAAATATTATACACTATAAATAACTATATAAATTTGTAAATTATTCCTTTATATAAAAAAATATATAAATGTTATACCACCTTTTGACAAGGTAGTATATCAGAAAAGTTGGCTAGTTGGCTTCTGTGATCATAAAGGTAGGAATCCCGGAGAAATGGTTATCAAGCTCGAAAATTGATGTTATTTGGAACTATGGACAATAGTTGGATGGATTTGGATCGGGTCCTAATCAAGATGCAATCAATATGAAGTGACAAGGAAGGCTCCGTAAGGCGACATTTAAAATTCCAAATCAATCGAAGTTCGTATGCTCAAGTTGGATAAAGAAAGAATTTATATGGATCGATCGAGAACGATTCATAAAGTAGCATAATACGACGAAGGTTGATCAATATCTCAAAATCTACAAACCCAACGCACCTGAAACTTCCAAAGCATCAATAAATTGAAGAGAAAAGCCTACAAAAACGATCGCATGACAAAACTCCCAAATCTTGAAAAAAGAGGCCAACCATTATTGGAACAATCGTACAAATCAGCCAAAATAATCCATAGTTTCACAAAAAATACGATATCTCACAAACAGTATGTCGAAATTGCATGAAATTTAGAGAGCAACTGTCTTACATAATGAAGAAACCCCATAATCGATCATGGCTCAAAACTACCAAATCTTAGAAAAAGAGGTCGATCATTATTGGAACGATCGTACAAATCAGCCAAAACGATCTATAGTTTCATGGAAAATGTGATATCTCATAAATGGTAAGTCGAAAATGCATGAAATTTAGAGAGAAAGTAGCTGACATCATGAGGACTGACATGATCAATATTAACTCAACTAGATGAAGCATGGATTGACCTCCTATGATCCAATTTCTAGTCAAAACAGCAAAGATCGATTAATATCTCACAAACGGTAAGTCGAAATGACGCGAAATTTTGGGAGTATGGACTAGAGCCACGGGGGACCCCATAAAAACGATCACAGAACCATTGGAGTTAGTATGGAAGGATCAGGCTAAATTATTTTTTATGTTCGATTGATCCCAAATTTTATGGATCGGGTCATATCGGCCTGGAGGTTCTTCCGCTGAAATTTTAGTCTAATCCATGCACTTCTTCACCTATAAATACAGTGAACTTTGCTCATTGGAAAGGGCTTTTATTTTATCTCTCCTTCATTACTCCCATTCTCTTCCTCCATTATTTTTATAAGGCAAAAACAACTGTACTTGTAATCCTACATTATAAATAAAATATCGTTGGAGTGGACATAGGCCCGAGATAGCCGAACCACTATAAAACTCGGGTGTTCCTTTACTTTTTCTGCTACTTATTCTATGATCTGCGTGCTTATCTTTCTATTTGGATATTCGTTTTGAAAATTGGCGCTTTCACATAAAATGGGTGTTTGTGACCATTTTTGGTGCAAACATTTTGGTGCTTTCGCTGAGAAGGACTTGCACGAGTGGATTTGGAAGCTAGAATCTTAGATTTGGAAGCTTCGATGCTTGGATCTAAGAAGCAATTGCTAGGCAATCAACAAGGAGACCATTAGCAGATAGGAGTCACCATAGAGGGAGTCAGGAGGATTCTTCTAGAGTTGGAGAAAATCAGACATATATCTACATCACTAGAGACGAGTTGGAAATGATGATCGAAGCAATGAAGGAAATGATGCTAAAGAGACGAAAGGATATGATCCAAAATCTTTTCAGGCAGATGGGACAAGCTGGAGCACAAAATCAAGGAAATGGATTAGCAGGAAACGTTGGAAATATGGATCATAGAGTTGAATAGCAGGAGCTGAGGAAAACCAGACCAAGGAAACGAAGCCAATAGATAGCAGGATGGAGTAGTACGACGGAGGGTAGTCACCGGCCGAAACATAATAATCGGTATCGATTGTTCCAAAATAATTGGCGTCGATCAATTTAGACTCAGGTGCATGCCCTCGGTTATCCTGGATAAATCCCAGGCGGAATGTTGGACAATGCTAAGTAGTTTATTGTCAATCAGAACTTGGATGCGCTTTGGAAGTGGATAATCTAAGATTCCCTCATAATCACCGGGGGTAGGATGGAAATGATGATCGAAGACCACTTATGGATGCTAGAACAGCTAGTAATCCTGGACTTGAAGTGGAGACTAGTAGACTTAGATATGGATTGGAGCAACTAGGGGCAAATCCCTGCCAAGGAGAATGGATCAGCACCACTCCCCATGGAGCCAGGGGCATGGATTTAGACGGCCTTATAAGAAAAATAGATAGCGGTGGAGGAATAGGAGCAACAATCATCCGTCGTAAATTGGAGCGAGCCTGACTGAAGGACACAGGCCATCATCTCTTGATCAGGATGGCATGAAGTAAAAGAGACTCCACATTGAAATGGCTAAGTCACTTACAAATGTACGGGATCGAGGTTGATCCCTAGGCATGATATGAGATGGTGATAAACAACCATAACAAATGATTTCGAAACTCACTTGAATGTGAAAAACAAGTACTTCGCCTCGAACAGCATTCGATCTCGAACGATCATGTTTTTCCTCGAAAGGCACTAGATCTCGAATGATCACATTTCGTCTTGAAAGGCAGTCGATCTCGAACGATCACATTATGCCTCGAACAGCCACTCGATCTCGAATGATCAAATTATGTCTCGAATAGGCAATCGATCTTGCGATCACATTATGCCTCGAATAGGCCCTCAATCTCAAACAATCACATTTTGCCTCAAACAAGAACTCGATCTCGAATGATCACATTATGCCTCGAATAGGAACTCTATCTCGAATGAATGCATTTTGCCTCGAATAGGCATTCGATCTCGAACGATCGCATTTTGCTTCGAGCAGACAATCGATCCCATACGATTATAATCAGCCTGGGACGGATATGAATTTGATAATGATCTCGAATGGCCGTTACTAACAGTCAGGTAATATCACAAATTTGTTCATAGGCCATCAAGGGGTTTTGAACATTGGACTTAAGGAAATTCAAAACATGCTTTCCTACCACAAGGCATGTTTTGGGGGGCAAATGTTATATCGCCTTTTGACCAGACAATATATCATAAAAGTTGTCGAGATGCCTTCTGTGATCATCAATGCAGGAAGACCGAAGAGACGGTTGTCAGCTTGGAAATCGATGATATTTGGAACTATGGACATTAGGTGAGTGGATTCGGACCGCGTCCCAATCAAAGTGCAATCAATATAAATTGATAAGAAAGGCTACATGAGGCCAAATTTCAACTTTCAAGTCAATTGGTGTTCGTTTTCTTGACTTACAGGCGAAGAATGATTTTATATGGATTGATCGGGAACGATCTATAAAACAACATATATCGATAAAGATCAATCAGTATCTTAAAATATACAAAGCCAATGCACTTGAAACTTTTAAAGCATCAATATATTGAATAATGGAGCTTATAAAAATGATCGCATACAAAACTTCAAAATCTTGGAACAAGTGACCACTCGTTATAGGAACGATTGTACAAATCGGCCAGAACAATGCACAGTTTCATGGAAAATGCGATATCTTACAACTAGTAAGTCGAAATTGCATGAAATTTGGAAAGAAAGTATCTTAAATCATGGAACACCCCCATGATCCATTTTAGGTCAAAATTCCCAAATCATGGAAAAAAGGCCAAACGTTATTGGACGATCATACAAATCAGCCAGAACGATCCACATTTTCATAGAAAATGCGATATCTCACAAACGGTACTTCAGAATTGCATAAAATTTGGAGAGCATGTAGCGAACATCATGTAGAACCCATATGGTCGATTACAGCTCAAAAGGATTAAGCATGGAGTGATCTTCTATGATACAATGTCTAGTGAAAACAGCGAAGATTGATCGATATCTTTCAAATGGTGAATCAGAATGGCGTGAAACTTTGAGAGCACGGACTAGAGGCACGGGGGAACCCCATAAAATTATAGAATCTCCCTTAGAGTTAGTATGAAATAATCGGCCTAAATTATTTTTTGGTGTCCGATCGATCCTAAATTTTGTGCATCGAGTCGTATGGGTCTTGAGGTTATTCTGTCGAAATTTCAGCCCGATCAATGCCCGTCTTTATCTATAAATATAGAAGATTTGGCTCGTTGCAAAGTGCTTTTCTTTTAGCTCTCCTTCATCACTTCTTACCTCTACCTCCATTATTTTTCTAAGGCAAAAACAACTGTACTTGCAACTTTACGGTATAAATTAAAGATCATTGGAATGGACGTAGTCCATAGATAGCCGAACCTCTATAAAACTTATGTATTCCTTTACTTTTTTTGCTATTTATTCTGTGATCTACCTGCTTATTTTTCTATTTGGAAATCGATGTTTTCAAATACAACTGGTTGTTTGTGACCATTTTTGGCGCGAATAATAATCCTAGGTAAATATTTTATTTGCTAAATTTTCAAAAATCAATATCGTATCTTTTTTCCTTATTCAAGTATTTTGAAATCCCTCTCGACACTGTGGCATCTCTCGTCTCAACTAGAATTCATAAACAACTCGATAGATCATTTAACAAAATATGTTTTTATAATAATAACAAACAGACTCTCGTATATATAATACTCTCAAAATCATTCTAGGGTGTCCCTTACCCGATCTCTAATGAGTCATACCCTGCCAAAACCAAGGTTCTCGCTTGACCTTCAACTCTGATACCAAATGTAACAACTTAGCTTTCGACTATCGAAATTCAACACCAAATACGTCTACTGTATCCCAATTCCAAACATCATATCATGGGAAAGATAGATTTTTATGGTAAAATAAAAAGAATAAACAAGGAAAACAAAATCACACAGTGGAAACGACAACATATAATATAATAAAGATGGTACAAACTATCACTCCAAGGTATGAAGTACATCCGTGTTAAAACAAAACCCATTACCTGGTCGGTTATAAATTTCTTAGGAAAACCCTATTATGATACCCATATTATTAAAGAACATTATAAATAATGTTGTCTAATAATACGGAGAATATGGCTTGTTAAGGGCGACCGAATGTGAATATATCTTTAAACTAACACTGACACGTCAAACTTAAGGTTTACTTAATCTTTGGAGTAAAGTTTGACTTGTACAATCTTAGTTCAAAGTAATAATCACACCGTTTTCTCAAGAATCGAAATAGTATATCATACAAGAAATATGTGAGAAATGCAGAATACGGATCTTAAGGCTAGGATTAACACTAGAGGGGGGGCGAATAATGTTTTAAGGAATTACTAAATATTTTTGAGTTTTTGTTGATTTGAACACAAATGTATGCAATATTCAGACACAGATATGATCACAGAAACAAACATAGAAGCAAAAATAAAGCAAAAACAATAAAAGAAAAGCACATACCAGATTTTATACTGGTTCGGAGTTACCCTACATCCAATCCCGCACACAAGTACGGATTTCCTTTCAAAAACAATTGTACAATTACACCCTCGATTTCAAGGCAACGAGGTACACCATTCCAGATTCACAATCCTCTGGGTAGAGATACTTGATTTCACGGGCAACAAGTTCACCCAATTGATTTCCAAGGCTACAATCACACCTTTTCTCATTTGATTGATTTCATAGACTACAATCACACTTTTCTCGCTTAGTTTATTACAAAGAAGCCTATAACTCTGAAAAGCACTGAGATCTTGTTGAGATAGTGATAGAGAATCAAACCAGAGATGATCTAATTAGATTCAATGTTGATTTCGGTAGAGTAATGGTAAAAATGTGTATAAAGAAATGTGGAAGAAGAAGAGGATTGAAATCAGAGAAAATATGAATTCAAATTCGTTCAAAACTACCAATATTTAATAGTAGAACAACAACCATTTCCATTCATGAAAGGATATGATGAATAGACACTTCTTTTAAAATTCAAAATTTTAAAATAAACTGCTACCAAGTCGACAAGGGGTATTTGAGGATGTCGACATGCCTAAGGTATTTTTGGTAATTTGCTTTTCTTTGAAAATAACTTATATCTTGTATTAAAACTATTTAAAACTTTATAAATATACTTAACTATAGTTAAAATACATAAGTAAATATAGAGAATGATATTTATATATATATAATTTTATATTTAAATCTAAGCAAAAATATTAAAAGTTAAATATATTATTATTAAAAGATTGTTTAAAACCAAGGATAATTTGATTTTGGAAAAAAAGATTATTTTGAGGCTAAAAATATTTAAAACCAGGATGGATCTTTTTGATTCATTTAAAAGAAGGTTTTGAAATCATTTTGAAAACAAGATATAATTTTGTAAAAAACATTTGAATAAAAGTTAGTGGATACAAAACAATGTTCCATTAGATTTTTCGTACGTTCCATCCTACTTAGGGTTCCATCCCTTTAACAGGCTCGAAGTGGATTCCATTCCACGAATAAATTGGATTTTAAGATGCCAGTGATTTTCTAGGAGTTTTAACAAAGTTCCTAATTAAATTACTTATTATTGAAATCTTGAAATCTTGATAATCTTGATACTCATGAGTCTTCAATCTTGATATCTTGAATCTCTATACTGTACAGTCTTCATTCTTGGTACCTGAATGGTTAAATCCTGCATATACATATACATATATATATATATATATATATATATATCTAAACTATAATGTTAGTATTTATATTTTATAATCTTATTCTAAGGTTGCCGTCATCAAAACCATCATCTCGAGGACTAACAATCTCCCCTTTTTGATGATGACAACCTTTGTTTATAAAATATTACTTCTATCCTAATATCTCCCCATTAATCTATGCCTAACTATCCTATTTTATACTCCTTCCCCTTTGTCATCAACAAAAACTAACTCCAATCTATATAACACCCCCCTTAATCTAATACTCTATGACATGTGATTATAATGATAGTGTTATCATAAATAATCAACACTTGATTCTAAAACTAAAACGTAATCCTGAATTGCTAACTATCCTAACTAAGATTCCATATACGGTAATATTTATAATAGTGAGTAATCAAATATAAGAACCCAAATTACTTATTAATTACATATTGTTTTATTTACATTTTCATAGAGAACGTAAGAAAGAACATACAACAATAAGAAAGAGAGAAAATAAACTAATGTGTGTCTTTGAAAATGGAAGATTTATGAACCGAAAAATTTGGGTAGTGGAAACAGAAATTTCCACATTGTTCGACTAGATTTCCATCCTTGTCAAAGCATACTTCGCCAATGCAAACGACTTTGTCATCATCTTCAGCGTGCTCTTCTTCCATGAAGGCTTCTTCTTCTTCTTCTTTGCTGTCCTCTTGCACTTGATCTCCTGAAGACTCTTCATCAATCAAGATTGGATTAGCGTAATTGTCCATTAGAAACTTTTGCAAATTTCTAAGGATTTTGCCTTGCTGTTCTTGTTCTTTGGCCATTCTAAGTTGCACCAATTGAATTTCAGTCATTAGTTGTAATGCATCCTTCAAGGAATCCTCCATTTTCATCACTCGTGCGAGCGTAGTTCATTGAAATGGTCCAGTAGAAGGAGAATAGGAGTGAAATCAGAGAAAATATGAATACAAATTCGTTCAAAACTACCCCTATTTATAGTAGAACAACAGCCATGCCCATTCGTGAAAGGATAAGACGAATAGACACTTACTTTGAAATTCAAATTTTTGAAATAAACTGCTACCATGTCAACAAGGGGTACTTGAGGATGTCGACATGCCTAAGGTATTTTTGGTAGTTTGCTTTTCTTTGAAATAACTTTTACCTTGTATTAAAACTATTTTAAACTTTATAAATATACTCACTATAGTTAAAATACATAAGTAAATATAGAGAATAATTTTTTGATATATATATATATATATATAATTTTACTGTAATTTTATATTTAAATCTAAGTAAAAATATTAAAAGTTAAATATATTATTATTAAAAGATAGTTTAAAACCAAGGATAATTTGATTTTGAAAATAAAGTTATTTTGAGGCTAAAAATATTTAAAACTAGAATGGATGTTTTTGATTCTTTTAAAAGGAAGGTTTTGAAATCATTTTAAAAATAAGATATAATTCTCTAAAAAACATTTGAATAAAAGTTAGTGGATACAAGACAATGTTCCACTAGATTTTTCATAGGTTCTATCCTATTTAGGGTTCCATCTCTTTAACAGGCTCGAAGTGGATTCTATTCCACGAATAAATTGGATTTTAGATGCCAGTGCTTTTCTAGGAGTTTCAACAAATTCCTAATTAAATAACTTATTATTGAAATCTTGAACTCTTGATAATCTTAATACTCATGAGTCTTCAATCTTGATATCTTGAATCTCTATAATGTACAGTCTTCATTCTTGGTACCTACATGGTCAAATCCTGCATATACATATATATCTAAACTATAATGTTAGTATTTATATTTTATAATATCATTCTAAGGTCGTTGTCATCAAAACCATCATTTTAAGGACTAACATAATAGTCATAGATCACAGTGGAATGATAAATATCATATACATATACAAAAGTGAGAGTCTATTAAATATAACACAATACCCTCATAATATACATTTGGTACAAATCTCTATATCAATTATACATATCATATACAAAACAAAAAATCCTAAATGGGATAAACTAAAAGGCAAAAAATTTTATCTCCTTGCTAGCACAACAATCTAAAGGTCAACTTGTCCTGTAACCTGAAAAGTCTCTGCCTAACCCAAGTATTATTAAATAAATGGGTCGATCTATCTCTAAATATCCAAAAGGGTGAGAATAAGATATAACAAGAGAATAAATGACATATAGGTAAATCCAGATGTCCAAGATATAACAAGTCTTGGAATTAATTTTACTCAGAATTTGTCTTAAGGCACAGGGTTATATATTTAAGTCACAAACACATATTAGTCACTAAACACAGAACTACATAATAAATTACAATATTCCTAACGTAAAGAAACCAATTCCCTACTGTAGCAAACGAACAATTATGGTATCACTCATAATGATCTGACACCAAAGGTCAGGGAATAAAGAATCTAGACATGATAATAAGGATCAAGGAACACACAATCTTGACACAATCAACAAGAAACACAGAATCTCGACATGATTATAAGGATCGGGAATCATAGAATCTCAACACAATCACAAGGATCGGGGAAAACAAAATCTCGACATGATCATCGCAACCATGACTCAAAAACTCTAGATTAATCAATGTTATTATATATATGATAAATCCATAACTATACCTTCTAAGGATCTGTCGGTCTCACTGAGCACCAAAAGATAGTAACTCTAAAGTGTCAAATACTACCACTTTTAGTAACCACAGGAACTTAACCAAAACACCCATACCACCTGGTGAAATTCAAGTATTTACTAGAAGCTAGTAAATTTCACTTGTTACGGATACCACCGAAAAACCTAAACTATATTCCCTTAAGGATCTAGCGGTCCCAACAACACCGAAAGAGAATACAACCCTAAAGTGTTAAATTGTAATGACCCACTTATTCATATTGTTTAAGCGGACAGCCAGCCACACATGACCCACTTAAATTGAAAGAAAATGTGGATATTTAGGGAAAAGAAAAGGAAAGTAGGTAATGTGACGCCCCACCTCTATACCCACGCTAGCCAAGAACACTACGGTGTAATGCTGTCAACTAGCACGGAGAATAAGGCTGTTGAGGAGCGACCATCCGTGTAATTGCTTTGCGCGAGCACCGATATGTCAGATAGTATAACATGCATTTTATTTCAAGAGGAAATCCGACATATCGATACAAACACAAAGCTACTACACAGTGGCTATAATAATCTTCGGAAACAAATATAGAAATAAGAATAACACAAATCAGTCACAGATAATTCATATCACAAAGGCGGAAGAAGATATGAATATATAACTAACACATGAAAGTGTATATCAGAGTAGTGGTCAAAAAGATCCACAATAATACAAAAGAATAGCAACACGTGCTATACAAAAGAATACAACTATGAGTCCATATCTCAAGTGTATACACCAAAATAAACTACTAATCTAAGTAGTTAGCCAAAAGTCGGAGGAATCAATCCCAAGTGAGAAGTCAAGCTGAAGCACCTGTAACATCTCGGTCTGACCCGAGTATTATTTGATAAGAAAATAATAAACGGATCAGTCTAGCTATAAATATCAGATGATACGATATAGAATAAGAGGTATGACTAAACACATAATAATCACAATGCCAAGCTGTGATATATATAAGTAATTGAAAATCAACAAGAGATTAATCAATATCACAAAAATATTCTCAAAGATCCAAAAAGGGTTTCATACCCAAAACTTGTATTCACAACAAGTTAATGACACACGAATTCACCAATGCACAAAAATTGACAAATCATATCAATGAAAATCACTAAAATTGGTGAAGCATAAATTCCAGAATTCAACACATGAAATCCAAAAATCAAATAATTCGGAGCATCGACGTCGTACAGCGTGACGTCCGATGATCCAGAAACACAATAAAAGGGAACAACGACGTTGTACAGCGTGACATCCGCTGAACCAAAACACAATGAAAGGGGACAACGACGTCGTACAGCGTGATATCCGATGAACCAAAGCACAATAAAAGGGAACAACGATGTCGTACAGCGTAACGTCCGATGAACCAAAACAGAATAAAAAGGAACAATAACGTCGTACAGCGTAACATCCGATGAACCAACACACAGTAAAATGGAACAACGACGTCATACAGCGTAACGTCCGATGAACCAAATCACAATTAAAACGGAACAACGACGTCGTACAGCGTAACGTCCGATGAACCGAATCAAAAAGACATCGCACAATGCTAGTCTAAAACATAAATTGATCGTCATCGACCATCAAGAAGTGTCAATTACAATAAGCTAGTAAATATATGAGCTTAGCTTCATGTCCCATAACCACTAGCTTAACTTAAATATTTACGAACAAATTGTAGATATCCACTAGAAAATTGTCACAAGAGTTTCAATAGAACAAGTCCAAGAATTAACCGACGAAGTAAACGCAAGCGTTTCATACCACTCGTTTTACTAAGCCGTTTGATTAGATTTCTCATACGAGTGAGGTAAAGGCTTGTATATACTAATAGATTGGAAAACGGTTTAAGAAACGAGCTTTGTAATAAAATAGTGTTGAAATCATTTGAGGAAAGAGTTTTGATATTTACTACTAGTATAGAAAACCTTTATATTTTTAAAGTGACAAATCACAAAGAAGATTGTAAGAACAATCAATCACAAAAATTCACATTCGAAGACGTGAATAAAATCCAAAGAAATCGATACCGAATCCATCAAAATAGATATTCCCAAAAATCATGAAGAAAATGTCATCAAAGTCGATAATAAGTGATAATAACAAAAGGGAATCAACACGAATCGATTAACGTTAGAAATTCAATCCAAAAAGGCAAAATGGACTGAAACAGCAGGTTCAGTCGACTGAACAGAGTTTCCAGTCGACTGACCCTATAGCTGAAAATTTTCCAGGTTCAAGAAAATTTCTGTTTCCAGGTTCATTCGACTGAACAGAAGATTCAGTCGACTGAATCATGCCTGGAAACTTTTGGGTTCCAGGTTCAGTCGACTGAACAGAGGATTCAGTTGACTGAATCATGCCTGGGCTGTTTTTCAGCCTATTCAAATGAAGAGTAAACTCTTCCAAAATGCAACCGGACGAACATTGGCTCTAAGGGTTTATGCCAATCAACAACCCGGCCCTATATGCTCCTCGATGCATCACCAAAAGCATGATCAAACATCCATAAAAGGATTTTCACACAAATTGGCTTAAAAACCCAAAAACTGAAATATTCACAAAACCAATCCAAATCAAGGGCAAATGCACATGAAGGAGTGTTAGGAATTCATACCCAACAACCAAAGATAATTATAGTCATAGATGTGAGATAAAAATCTCACCTTTGAACCCAAACGAATGAACATGAAGCTTGAAAGCAAAGGAGAATCAACCACTCTTCGAATCCAACTCAAGAAGCTTGATTCTAAGCTTAAAAGAAGAACATTCCCAAAATTAGGTTTTAGGAATTTCTGAAATTGATAAGAGAATGGGTTGGAGAAGAAGAGGAGAAGCTTACCAATGGGTTCTTCTATTAGTTTTGGAGCTAGAGTTTGATTTGCAAAAGAAAACTAGGGCTTGGAGTTTTAATTTCCTCTTCCACTCTCCATTAATATAAAAGCTTGAGTATTAGGAATATGAAGTGAAGTAATGAAGAGGAGAAGGGGTTGGGACTGAATACATAAGTGGGGTTATTGGGCTCAGCCCAAACCAAAACCCTAAGTAAAAAGTAGCAAAAATCAACTTAACCCAAACATATCGAAGCTTATACTCAAAAAGGTCGCAAACGGCATTTTAGACTCAATGGGAATGGTCCCGAGTCCTAATTCGACCGTATGTAAAAAGTAGTTTTTCGGACTAAATTCCGAGTATCGATAAAATATTTAAATAAAATATTTAAATATAAAAATCGATAAATATGCGGGTTGTTACAGACTCCCCTCCTTAAAGAAATTGCATCCTCGCAATACTTAAGAAGAAGATAAGAAGTAACAACCATAGATGCATATCAACACAAAAGAAAATTTGAAATAGGAAGTTCACCATAAGGAGCATGAAAGAGTAAGCCTGAACGGGATCGCTCGATGAATTCTATGGATTCCCAAGAGCAATCCTTAGGATTTGAGAACCATTGAACTCTCACAAGAAGAACATCTTTATTCCGAAGGCGCTCAACCTCCGAAGTAATGATACGAATGGAATGTTGCTCATAAGTCAAAACTGGTGAGACTTCAATTTCATCAATAACACCGGCTCGAGAATAAAAATAGAAAACCTAAAAGCATTTCCATAGTTAAAAGACGCAGAAAATGTCAAGAATAGCAGAAAATTGAGCCAGTGCAACGGCGTAGTACAGAAACGGTATGCCCGAGAAACTAGAAACTCGAATAATTTGGAACACCGACGTAGTACAAAAACGGTACGTCCAATGAACCGATAAACCGGAACAACGATGTAGTATAATAATGGTACACCCATTGATCCAGATAAGACAGAACATCGATGTAGTATAATAATGGTACATCCGATGAACCGAACACCCTAAAAGAACATCGGACACTAGTCCATAAAAGGAATGAGATAAAGCTCAATAAAATGATGTATATCGAAACGTCCGATGAATTTGATAAAAAGATAATTCCATTCAGACATCATCAAAGAATCAACCACTTGTTGCCTACGACAAAGCGCATTGGCAACACGATTTCCCTTCCGGGAATAAAAAGAATATCAAGATCATAAGATGCCAGGAACTCGAGTCAACATGAAGTTCCTTATGAGAACATAAATTTTCCAAAGATTTATGATCGATGTGGAGAACAAATTTCTTCCCCAAAGATGATGATGCCAAACTCTAAAAGTAAAAACGATAGCCGCGAGCACTAGATCATGAGCGGCATATCTAGTCTCGATAAGCTATAACAATTTAGAAACACAAGTGATAGCACGTTCTCATTTGCAAGAGAGCGGCATCCAAACCAATACGATTAGCATTGGTACAAAAGATAAAGTCTTGGATCCCCTCGGGAATCACAAGAATAAGAGTATCGAAAAGAAAGAATTTCTTTTAAATAATCTCCTTTCCTGAAAAGTTAAAACTTTCAAAATTACATTTATCTTTACGTAATAATCTTTCTACAAAAATTTACATTTTTACAAGTCAATATATCGTGTTTGATTGTCTCATCCAAACGTTTAGGAAATTCCTATCGATAACGTTGATCAGGCGCATCGACCAAAATTCTTAAAGCACTCAACGGGCAATACAATTCACAAAATCATCTTCTATATGATAAAAATATCTCTTAAAAAGTTTTAAGAATATTCTTTGCTCGTTTAAGAACAAAATCCAACTGCACTTATAAATAAATCTTATGAAAAAGATTTGCAAAAATTTTAAATTTCTATTTTCATCCAAAATCAATAAATACAAGAATGGTCTCATCGAAATATTCATAGAATATTCGATTTATAAAATGGATGAAATAAGCTGGACAAACTGAATGACAAAATAAGTCATTTATAAAAATCGTAACGAGTGCGGAATGTGGTAAGGGGAATGTGAACTCCCGTAGCTCATAGCCAATTGAAAATCGGTGACAAGGTCGAACTAGAAAGACCTTAACACCACACAAAAGATTTCTTAGGTGATAATCCTAAGACAAACTCAAAAATACCGGAAAAGTTTCACAAATTATTTAGATAAGAGAAATAACACTTTTCTCATCTTGAGGGCTTAAAGAATAAAATGACGCCTTCAAAAATTTGAAATCGGAATCTCAAGAAAAAATAGAAATCTGCTTAACAGATAGAAAATGTCGAAGATGAATAGTCCACACGGAAAATAGGATATGAGCTTCACAACGATTAAGCCAATCCTTACAAAAATCAATTCTGAAGCCTAAGTAAAAATATCGGCCCGGAAAGAAAAATCACATAAAATAGTTTCGACATCAATAGAAAGCAAATTGAGTGTTGCAGATCAACCATCCGGATTCGCAACTCTCAAAGAAGTCATCAAGCCCAAAATATTTTCAAAGAAAAAGAATAAACAAGTTCTTTTGATATAAAATAGTGGGATGGAACCCATATCAAAAAGAACTCAAATAAGAAGGTCACGAAATAAAACAATGCCATCAAGGATTGAGTGAAAAATACCTTGACCAAGAGAAGTGTCACTAGGAGTTTGCACAATATTCAGCTCTCCCTCTCTCCTACTTTGAAGAATGGGACATGTAGATATAAGATGACCCGAACTTTTGCAATAACGGTAAAAGAGAGGTTTCGGGCATTCCCTTGCATAGTGGTCCGTGGAACCACAATTGTAGCATCGTCCATGACTAGAGGTAGGAGTATTTGCTACCAGAGTTTGTTTTCTTGATAGGATTGGGACCTTTGAATATAATAGGCCTCTTCATGTTGTTGTTGAAGTTCTGTTTGGCACGCACAACTTCAATATCGCTTTCTCTATCGGCCTCTTCAAGACGAAGAGCGATATCAATAAGCTGATCAAATGAAACCTCAAGTTTCAAGAGTAAAGGCTTCTTAAGATTCTTATTCAAGCCATAGACAAATCTCTGATTTTTCTCCATCGGGGTATTAATATACTCGACCCCGTATTTGGACAGTGATTCGAAAGATGCGACATAGTCTGTCACAGAAGATTCACCTTGAACAAGGTCAATAAAACGCCGGGCCAAAGTTACTTTTTCAGCCTCCGGCACAAATTTCAATTCGAATCTTTCCCGGAATTGCTCCCAAGTGAGATTCGCTTCAACGATTTCAGAAATTAAAAGCTCATACCAATATAATGCTCTTTCTTGGAGCATGCTAGAAGCCACTTGGACTCGATGTAGATCAATAAGGTTCATGCGAGAAAAGATGCGATCGCATGATTTGAGCCAAGCCTGAATTTCTATAACACTCTCAGATCCTTTGAATGGCCTTCCACCCAAATCGGTATAGTCTCTGCACAAGCGTGCAAAACCGGATCTAGGATGAGTAGGCACTAGATTGGGACCGGCTGCTTGAGCGTTCTTTACTAGATCAAGAAGCTACTGGGCAGACATAAATACTCCATCCTGAGGAGTAGCACTAGATTGACCGGCGTTGGGACGGCCTGGTCTAACCATTTCTCTTCTTTAAGAAAGAAAGAAAGAAGAGGAAAAAGTTATTCTCAAAATAAATATCAAGCAATCTTGATAGATAAAACAAGGAATCATAAAGAAAATAGGATGAATCGGTACGAAGACTCGAATAAAATCCTAAAGCACGACTCCTAAGAAAGACTTAGGACGATGATCCTTGTTAAATTATTCTACATTGTTCCGAAGTTTGGCTTTGATACCAAGCTGTGACGCCCCACCTCTATACCTACGCTAGCCAAGAACACTACGGTGTAATGATGTCAACTAGCACGGAGAATAAGGCTGTTGAGGAGCGACCATCCGTGTAATTTCTTTGCACGAGCACCGATATGTCAGATAGTATAACATGCATTTTATTTCAAGAGGAAATCCGACATATCGATACAAACACAAAGCTACTACACAGTGGCTATAATAATCTTCGGAAACAAATATAGAAATAAGAATAACACAAATCAGTCACAGATAATTCATATCACAATGGCGGAAGAAGATATGAATATATAACTAACACATGAAAGTGTATATCAGAGTAGTGGTCAAAAAGATCCACAATAATACAAAAGAATAGCAACACGTGCTATACAAAAGAATACAACTATGAGTCCATATCTCAAGTGTATACACCAAAATAAACTACTAATCTAAGTAGTTAGCCAAAAGTCGGAGGAATCAATCCCAAGTAAGAAGTCAAGCTGAAGCACCTGTAACATCTCGGTCTGACCCGAGTATTATTTGATAAGAAAATAATAAACGGATCAGTCTAGCTATAAATATCAGATGAGACGTTATAGAATAAGAGGTATGACTAAACACATAATAATCACAATGCCAAGCTGTGATATATATATAAGTAATTGAAAATCAACAAGAGATTAATCAATATCACAAAAATATTCACAAAGATCCAAAAAGGGTTTCATACCCAAAACTTGTATTCACAACAAGTCAATGACACACGAATTCACCAATGCACAAAAATTGACAAATCATATCAATGAAAATCACTAAAATTGGTGAAGCATAAATTCCAGAATTCAACACATGAAATCCAGAAATCAAATAATTCGGAGCATCGACGTCGTACAGCGTGACGTCCGATGATCCAGAAACACAATAAAAGGGAACAACGACGTCGTACAGCGTGATATCCGATGAACCAAAACACAATAAAAGGGGACAACGACGTCGTACAGCGTGACATCCGATGAACCAAATCACAATCAAAGGGAACAACGACGTCGTACAGCGTGACATCCGATGAACCAAAGCACAATAAAAGGGAACAACGATGTCGTACTGCGTGACGTCCGATGAACCAAAGCAGAATAAAAAGGAACAACGACGTCGTACAGCGTAACGTCCGATGAACCAACACACAGTAAAATGGAACAACGACGTCATACAGCGTAACGTCCGATGAACCAAATCACAATTAAAACGGGACAATGACGTCATACAGCGTAACGTCCGATGAACCGAATCAAAAAGACATCGCACAATGCTAGTCTAAAACATAAATTGATCGTCATCGACCATCAAGAAGTGTCAATTACAATAAGCTAGTAAATATATGAGCTTAGCTTCATGTCCCATAACCACTAGCTTAACTTAAATATTTACGAACAAATTGTAGATCTCCACTAGAAAATTGTCACAAGAGTTTCAATCGAACAAGTCCAAGAATTAACCGACGAAGTAAACGCAAGCGTTTCATACCACTCGTTTTACTAAGCCGTTTAATTAGATTTCTCATACGAGTGAGGTAAAGGCTTGTATATACTAATAGATTGGAAAACGGTTTAAGAAACGAGCTTTGTAATAAAATAGTGTTGAAATCGTTTGAGGAAAGAGTTTTGATATTTACTACTAGTATAGAAAACCTTTATATTTTTAAAGTGACAAATTACAAAGAAGATTGTAAGAACAATCAATCACAAAAATTCACATTCGAAGACGTGAATAAAATCCAAAGAAATCGATACCGAATCCATCAAAATAGATATTCCCAAAAATCATGAAGAAAATGTCATCAAAGTCGATAATAAGTGATAATAACAAAAGGGAATCACACGAATCGATTAACATTAGAAATTCAATCCAAAAAGGCAAAATGGGCTGAAACAGCAGGTTCAGTCGACTGAACAGAGTTTTCAGTCGACTGACCCTGTACCTGGAAATTTTCCAGGTTCAAGAAACTTTCTGTTTCCAGGTTCAGTCGACTGAACAGAAGATTCAGTCGACTGAATCATGCCTGGAAACTTTCGGGTTCCAGGTTCAGTCGACTGAACAGAGGATTCAGTCGACTGAATCATGCCTGGGCTGTTTTTCAGCCTATTCAAATGAAGAGCAAACTCTTCCAAAATGCAACCGGACGAACATTGGCTCTAAGGGTTTATGCCAATCGACAACCCGACCCTATATGCTACTCGATGCATCACCAAAAGCATGATCAAACATCCATAAAAGGATTTTCACACAAATTGGCTTAAAAACCCAAAAATTGAAATATTCACAAAACCAATCCAAATCAAGGGCAAATGCACATGAAGAAGTGTTAGGAATTCATCCCAACAACCAAAGATAATTATAGTCATAGATGTGAGATAAAAATCTCACCTTTGAACCCAAACGAATGAAGATGAAGCTTGAAAGAAAAGGAGAATCAACCACTCTTCGAATCCAACTCAAGAAGCTTGATTCTAAGCTTAAAAGAAGAACATTCCCAAAATTAGGTTTTAGGAATTTCTGAAATTGATAAGAGAATAGGTTGGAGAAGAAGAAGAGTAGCTTACCAATGGGTTCTTCTATTAGTTTTGGAGCTAGAGTTTGATTTGCAAAAGAAAACTAGGGCTTGGAGTTTTAATTTCCTCTTCCACTCTCCATTAATATAAAAGCTTGAGTATTAGGAATATGAAGTGAAGTAATGAAGAGGAGAAGGGGTTGGGACTGAATACATAAGTGGGGTTATTGGGCTCAGCCCAAACCAAAACCCTAAGTAAAAAGTAGCAAAAATCAACTTAACCCAAACATATCGAAGCTTATACTCAAAAAGGTCGCAAACGGCATTTTAGACTCAATGGGAGTGGTCCCGAGTCCTAATTCGACCGTATGCAAAACGTAGTTTTTCGGACTAAATTCCGGGTATCGATAAAATATTTAAATAAAATATTTAAATATAAAAATCGATAAATATGCGGGTTGTTACAGGTAAGAAGAAACTAAATAATGTAGAATCTCACAGTGGAATGAATAATCTATAATATACAACAAATCTTTACACAAAAGCAAACTGTAATATATATATAGACATTAGTCAGAGTATGCAAACTTATTTTAGCTCGGACAGTTATAACAACCTATCCTCACAATTGTTGATAAATACAACAATGAATACAATGGAAAAATAACCATATACGTGAATATTCTTTGGGCTCCAGCTCGTCTCCTGAAGCTCCAAAGCATCCAAACTAAATCTGTAATATGCTCGGTCTGACTCGAGCATTTAGGAAAAAAACAACGCTCGGTTCAGTCTGGTAAAAACAGTGTGAGAAACTCAAATCATAAGAAATTTTATTTATTATAAATTGTAAAATGTTTCAAAATCAATGGTATCTCTAAAGACCACACTACACATAAATACAGAAATGTTTTGACCTTACGATAACCAAAACGTTTTTATAAAAAATCCAATGGTATTATAGTAATGTCTAAATTGAAAATACTTATTAATCATAATCGAAATTGTTACACTAATTGAATTTCAACATAATAGGTATACAACTAAAGCCTTAAAGGCTCATATTGGAGAATGGATTCCATATAATGACTGGGCTACTGGGGTACAGCCTATCACGGTTCATCTCTAGATAAAATAACATGGAGGACCTTGCCAAGATCCCCTGCCGACATAGGACCGGCCTACCAATAGACTAGTATTACCAAACATGATCAGCACTCCGTTTATGAGCCTCAAAGCATACAAATGAGAGATAATATCAAATCTAGATAGGGATAACCATACCCGAATTGGGAGCGACCCACTTATCCCTGCTGCATCTTCCATGTTTTAGTCATTCCTAATTGGTGAGGCTTAAGGCTACATTTGACCATTTTGATTGGCAAACCCACTTCGATAACATTACTCTCCAGGTAGTAATGCAATGCCAACATTCATCCATACAAGTTCATTCTAGGACTGAACGAAACCAAAGGCACCACTTCTACTAGATAGTAGTAAGCAGCCCTTGAACTTCGAAGGGCTCCATCTTCAAGATGTCTTAACTTCGCAACAATTGAGTTGGATCGAAGTGGTTTTAGATAACATCTGATCCTGGTCTTTTCAAAACAACTTTTAATGATTTTCTGTAAACTCAACCTGGTTCTTTAGTAAATAAAAAGACAAAGATAAGAGCGGACACCTCCTGACCGTTAGTGGATGGATTTCCTTATCCTTTGTCCTAGGAGAACAAAACAAGTTTATACATACACTACGCCATAGATGGCCTTCTGCAACATTTTTGCAAGGTGTTGCTAGGTAAAATGTTGCGATAGCTATACAATTTTGGTCCTACTGCAACGTTGAATTTTTGGTGTTGCCTTAGACATAAAAATGTGTTGTTCTAGCTAAACAAGTGTAATTGATGCAACATTTTTTATAGTGTTGCTATAGCAGACCTTCGCATATCTTTCGCGCCAATCTACCAAGGCAAATCCTACGTTGGAGAATGTGACACCTCATCAATCCGAACACCACTCCTTGATCTTTTAGAGCCACGAAGAAAAAAAGTCCCTGCAAATAACTTTTTATTTTCGTTCTTCTTTGTCTTCTTACAAAGGTTCAAGCGAACATTCTTAATTTGGGGTTCAGCGATTTCGGTTCGATTAGGGCTTCGATTTGGGGGTTCAAGCTTTGTTCAGCGATTTCGCTTCGATTTGGGGGTTCAAGCATTGTTCACATCACTTTAGGGCTTCAATTTCGATTTTGAGGTATAACACTCTCTCCTATCACTTTAGCGTTTCAATTTAAACTACTTTAAATTGTTAATTCGGCCTGAATTAACAATTCGACTTGTCTAGGTTTCCTCTTGTTGGACACACACACAAATTTTACCTTTTTATGTTAAAATACTCATATTCATAATTGTAGTGATGTACAGCGAAAACATTTGGATAGAACTTCCAAAGTTTAGTGAAGGATATATTAGCGGTATAAGAGCCTTTATACAAAATGGTTTTTCTAAATTTGCCGTAGGCGATGAAATGACGTGCCCATGCAAGAATTGTAAAAATAGCAAGTGGCGTCGTCCAGATATAATTTATGATCATCTCATCTACAATGGTCCATCTCCATTGTATGTGAAATGGATTTGTGAGGTTTCTCACCCAAATTTTGGAAGGAGTGATGAAGATATAGACTGTGATGCTGGTGATTTTGGAGATAATCTAGGTGAAATGTTGCACCGTACTCATGGAAATATGCAGAACCGTGAAGATGAGAATTCTGATGCACCAAATGCCGATGCTAAAAGATTTTATCGCCTTGTCAAAGATGGAAAGAAGCCATTATATCCTGGCTGTTCAAAATTTTCGAGATTAAGTTTTATCATCAGGCTTTATTCTTTAAAATGTGTACATGGAATTACAGAGTCTGCAATTGGGGATATACTAGAATTGATGAGAGAGGCTTTTCCACAGGCCCACATACCTTTATCTTTTAGAGCCGTGAAGAAAATCATTAAAGATTTAGGTCTTGATTACAAAAGAATACACACATGTCCAAACGATTGCATGCTCTATTGGGCAGAAAATAAAGACAAAGATGTATGTAACTCTTGTGGTATTTCGAGGTGGGAAGAGGAAAAGAAAGGCACCCGTGACAATGATCCAGAGAAGTTGATTCACAAAGTCCCGGCAAAAGTAATGCGTTACTTTCCGCTAAAACCAAGGCCGCAAAGGCTGTTTATATGCAAGGAGTATTCACAACTTATGAGATGGCATTCTGTGGGCCGAAAAAAAGATGAAAAACTTAGACATCTAGCTGATAGCGAGACTTGGAAGGCGATGAATGCTATGTATCCTGATTTTTCATCAGAAAATAGAAATAGCAGATTGGGTGTAGCCTCTGATGGATTCAATCCTTTTCGTACAATGAGTACAACTTACAGTACATGGCCAATTGTATTAGTTAACTACAACCTTCCACCTTGGTTGTGCATGAAGCCCGAAAATCTAATTCTTTCAACACTCATCTCCGGTCCAGAGTCTCCAAAGAATAAAATTGACGTATATATGCAGCCTCTAGTTGAAGAGTTGAAAGAATTATGGGATCTAGGCATAGAAACTTATGATGCCTTTACTGATCAAAAATTCATGTTACATGCAAGTGTGTTGTGGACCATTAGCGATTTTCCAGGGTATGCGATGTTATCCGGTTGGAGCACAAAGGGTAAATTGGGTTGTCCTGTATGCCATTATGAGACTTCTTCAATGTACTTGAAACATAGTAAAAAAATGTGCTACATGAATCATAGAAAATTTCTGGATCCGAAACACAAGTGGAGGTTTGATAAGAGGAGGTTCAATGGTGAAGTTGAAATAGGACAGATTCCGGGAAATTTATCAGGAACATACATTGAAGAACTGTTGTGTGACTTTGAAAATAATTTTGGAAAGAAAAAGGATTCCCCTTTCAAAAAGAAGTCAATATTTTTCAATTTACCGTATTGGAGCCATAATTTATTGCGACATAACCTTGATGTTATGCATATAGAGAAAAACATATGCGACAACATACTCGGTACTTTGCTAAATATTAGTGGCAAGTCAAAAGGCCATTTGAAAGCTCGTTTTCATTTACAAGAAATGGGCATCAGGAAGGTCCTGCATCCCGTTTTATCAAATGACAACGAACACTTTAAGATTAGGGCTGCCATATTTGACATGACGAATAAAGAAAAAGAAATATTTTGCTCAGTACTGGAGAATGTTAAATTGCCATATAGTTATGCAGCCAATATCAGTCGGTATGTTCGCACGAAGGAAAGGAAAATCTCAGGGTACAAGACCTATGATGCTCATTTTCTACTTCACTACTTGTTGCAATTTGCTGTTAAAAAAACACTAAAGCCTGAGCTTGCATTGCCTCTGATAAGATTTGGTGCATTCTTAAGAGGTCTTTGGGGAAAAGTAATTGATTTGGAAGATGTGAAGAGGCAACAATAAGAAATTGTCGAAATTCTTTGCCAATTAGAGATGATATTTCCACCGGCTTTCTTTGACATAATGGTTCACTTGACGGTTCACTTGTGCAAGGAAGTTGAATACGGTGGACCTGTGCACGTTCGATGTATGTTTCCGATTGAGCGTTATCTAGCTAAACTCAAATCTTATGTGCGCAACAGATCTAAACCGGAGGGTTCCATAGCCGAAGGTTACTTGGCAGAAGAATGCTTGACATTCTGCTCAAGATTCTTAAGTGGTGGTGATGCAGTTCCTAAATTTGAAAGTTGTCCACAAAATATGGAACATGTTATTGGTACAAGAAGAAATAAGTATGGAAAAGTTATTCATCTAAAAGAATCTGAGTGGATGGCATGTCATTGGTACATTCTATTCAATTGTGGTAACGAGGAAATAGATAATTTAAAAGAGTAAGTTTTTATGTTCTAATTTTATTCTAGCAAGTACTAAAGAATTAGAATATTTCTTTATTGATATTAATACCATCATAATTATTATAGGGAACATCGTGCTTTAATTGATGGTCATGCAATATCGAGAAGATATAAAAGAGAGAAAGCACATACTGAAGAATTCTGGAAGTGGCTGAAGGATGAGGTTGGGAAAAAAGAGGACATTTCGAAAGAGCTAGAAGTGCTTGCAATGGGCCATAATCGGACAGCTAGGAAATTTAGTGGATATGTTATTAATTGATACAGATTCCATACAAAATATAGAGATGCTAAGTGTAAAACACAGAATAGTGGTGTATTCTTGACTGCCTTGACCACTAGCTTTGCAAGTTCAAAAGATCAAAATCCATTGGTTGGTAATGTTAGTTACTACGGAGCAATTGAAGAAATACTAGAAATTGATTATTGGGGAGAAATTTCAGTGGTTTTATTTAAGTGTTGCTGGTACCAAGAAGAGAAAGATTTGTATGGGATGACTCGAGTTAATTTTAATAGATTGTGCCAGAAATCTAATCCGTATGTTATGGATTCACGAGTACAACAAGTATTTTATGTACAAGATCCAACTGATACGGCACTTTATAATGTTGTCAAGAAATTGCCGAGGGACTGGTGTGAAGTCGAAAATGAAAATGGAAATGAAGATGATCTAGTTTTACATGATATTCAATGTGGTAATGGAATAGGAAATCAAGTTAGTGATGTTAGGTGGTATAGAGATGACGTCTCGGCAACACAAATCCTCATTCCGCCTAGCATAGAGGAAACTTCCTCTTGATTTCTATGCAGCAATATCAAGTGACTTCTATTTATGTATTGGTTCTTAATTAAGGGACGACTTCTGTATCTGTTGATTTTCATAATTAATTTACTACTTTTTAATTACTTGACTTCTTGTAACTTATTCTGATTTTATGTGTTCCCTTGTGGTTTCTAGTGCTTTATATACCTGCATACACATACGTACTTAATATACCTGCCCATTTTATTATTTCATATCTTGTTTCCAATGTAAACTCACCATTCTGTATCCATTTTGTATAGGATGGGGGAGCTCATGCAGCTCACATTTCATCACAAGGGTGCATTTCAGAAGGCACAATATGTTGGTGGAACCGATACTGTGGTAAAAAGGGTTGATCCTGACTACTTCTCGTACACAGTGCTCATGGAGTTTGTGAAGGATGACCTTCAATACACCAAAATAGGAGGAATTTATATGAGAAATGGTGAGAAGGGTGGGTGGAAGTTAGTGACGAATGATGCGGACCTCTCCGAATTAGTCAAAGGAGTTAACAGTGGTGGCAACTTGGATTTTTATATCGACAACGTTGTCGATATTGCAATTGAGCCACTAAAGCAAATGCAGCCGCATGTAATCATGCGGCCAAGGCAGAATCTAGTTACAGGTATATATAAATGGATAGTTAATATCATTTACAGATTGTGATATTTTGATATAGCAAAAAAAAATTATTGTGATATTTTGATTATAACATTTAAAGATTATGATTATAATATCATTGTATTGTTGCAGCTACAAAACCAGTGAAACGACAGTACGTGACGGCTCATCAACTACAATAAAACCAAAAAAACAAGAAGTTAGCTGAAGTCAACAGTCCACGGAAGTCAGCACGGCTGAATAGCAATGCAACTGTGAATCTAAAGTTAGGTGAGGTGAACAGTCCTCGGCAGTCGACACGGCTGAATAATCTAGAACCCAATGATGCAACCATGAATCTAAAGTTAGCCGAGGTGAAAAGTACTCGGAAGTCGGCACGGCTGAATATTCCAGAACCCAACAATGCAACCGAGAATCTAAAGTTTGCTGAGGTGAGGAGTCCTCGGAAGTCGATACGGCTGAATAATCCAGAACCCAACAATGCAACCGTGAATCTAAAGTTAGCTGATCAGGTAAATCCTCAGAAGATGACACAGAAAAAAACCAAAAATCAACGATTCAACAGTGAATCTGAACTCATCAAGTGTTAAGAGGAAGTTGGAATCACGTTTACCAACATCGGAAGAAGAAGATATGGATGAAAATGGCATGCAGGTTTGAAGAATTCTTGTTATGATGATCTTATTGTAATTTGAATATTTTGTACCACTCTTGCAGCATACTTACTATGATGTTCTTGTTTATTATATACTTGCAGGATGTTCATATACCACCTCCACCACCTCCAAATGAGTATTCTACACCTCCACTATCTCTAAAAGATTATGAAGTATAGAGAGCTGCTAAGATGATGACGAACCTAAAAGATTATGAAGTACATAGAGATGTTAATGTGATGAGGAACAACGAAGTTCTTGCTTCTCTAGGTGTGCCTGCAATTTCAGCTGAACTGAGAAATGCAAACAAAAAAAGATAAAGGAAAAGAAAAGATGCAAGAGGATGTGGATAGTGACCAGGAATATAATCCGGACCATGAGGAGCATAGTGAAGATGATACTTCACAAAGTCCAAGAACGGTGTGTGATTGCTACATATCTTATTTTTTCTGCTTATGAAGATAATAACTATAAAATCCAATCTTATTTCCTACTTATATATACAATTTAGAGAACTAAAAAAGTTGAGAAGCCCAAGCCTGTTAGTGGACCACAAACTCATTCAGCTAGTGGTATCGCAAAGGAAAAGGAAAAGTTGAGAAGCACAAGCCCAAGCCCAAGCCTGGTAGTAAGTTCAACTGAGAAGGATGTTGAAGGAAAAGGAACAATGGCTGATTATTTGGCTCTGCGGGAATGACAAAAGAAAAATGCTGCAAAAGCTAGTGCAAGTGGTATGGCAAATAAGTATGTTGCGGAGAATGTCTTGCCAGACATTGAAAATGCAGGTACTGAATTGATGTGATAATAATATTTAATATTACAGTAGGATTAATATTTAAGTACCGAATTTACATTATGATTTATGTTATTATTTGACGGGACTTTTCATTTTAATTAAAGGTGAAGTTCCTAAAAGACTCAGAGGTCACACAAAGATGTTTAATATTCATACAAGGGCGAATGACAAAAAAGTTGTAATTATGATGAACCAGTGGTTCCAACCTATTTCAAATGATGACAAAGTAATATCTGAACTTAGCAACTTTTTAGGAACATTGAAAAGGTTTGTGCAGCTTACGTATAAATCTTGGTCGGATGTTCCTAAAAAGTTGAAGAAATCTCTATGGGATTATGTTAAGGTAATCTATTATTAACTATAATGTTGTTGAATTTTACTTTAATAAGTAATATTGATCTATTAACTATAATGTAGCTGAATTTTGATTTATTTATTCTTTTTTATCTTTGATTTGTATTTAAGCAACGGTATATTATTCCGGATGAATGTGAAAACTGGGTGTTGAAGTCTATTCATGACTGTTGGAGGGGGTACAAGAGTCGCATAAAAACAGCTCATTATAAAGCTTATAAGACTGATGAGGAGAGGCTAGATAACAGGCCGGACAACATCCCAGTGGAGGATTTTAAAGTGCTCTTGAGGTATAGGGAAGATGATGAGATTCAGGTATACGTACATATTATTTATTTCGCAAGATAAACGAGTACTTTTTTTTGTGAGATAAACGAGTACTTTGTTTTTTGTGTATTTTTTAGCAAAAAGCCCTAAAAAATTCTGATAGTCGTAAGTTGTATCAAGACACACACACCGCTGGTCCAAAGTCGTTCGCCCAACTTCGTCATAAGATTGTATGTGATACTTTACATTTTTGACTGAAGAGAGTGTATGCTAAACTATCTATTGAACTTGTATCAGGAGACACCATCCGATGCAGCACTTTTTCTTAAAAGTCATAAGAGAACAAATGGACGTGAGTACGTGTCTAATCCTCAAGTAATGAATTACAAACTTGTAAGTAATAATTCTGTTTTGTAATAATTTTGTTCTGTTTTGCACATGTTGCACATTGTTCATGTCTTGCTCATGTTCATGTATGCTCATGTCCTTGAAACTGTCCTTGAAACACTTGTTGAACCTGAGTTTTGCAAACGTACTAATGGCATAGATGTTTGCTTTGGAAATTGTAATTGAGTATATTGTGAGATTAAGAATTTTGATCCCTCAGCCATTTTTTTCCTTTTCTAGTCGAATGAAGAGGACTTGCTTTTGCGTTTGGCTAGAAATGACAAAAAAATGGAAACGAAGAAATGAATTTGGTTAAAGGGATTACTGACTTAGTTTATATAAAAATATATGTCTATAGTAATACACATTTGTGCATAAATAAAATAAATGGCCGTTTGAAGCCTCAGAATCCAGATGACGAAGCCGTAGCTGGCTATCGATGGAATTGTTTTCCATTTTTTACTAGTATATATGTTACAAATTGTTTTCTAATTACATGCACATAAACAAATTGTTTTCCAAAATGTGGCTTTCTCTGCATTCGCTGTACACAATCCATATGTAAGCATTTGCTGCATTCTCTGCATTTACTGTAGGGAAATTTTGATATGGCTTTATTTTGTAGGACTTTGTTCAAAAGGCAATGGCCGGTGGAGAAGGAGGAAATACTACTGAAAGAGTAATTTCGAATGGAAAATCACAGGGTCGTCCTTTGCTTATAGGGAGGCGTGCAAAGTGTTCAAAACAATCAACTGAGGCTCTAACAAATGCTTACGTACATGACTTAAGGCAAAGGTTTGTCGAAGAAATGGAAGCACAGCTAGAATCCAAGGTAAATCAGAAGGTATAAGAGAATTTGGCTAGGGTGCTTAAGAAATTATGTGATGCCAACCCGGAGATGAACATCAATGTAGAGGATCTAACTTCCACAATCATGTCCAGTGAGACTGATAATCTGACTGGAGGCACCAGCTCTTAAGTCTCATTTATGAATTGTTATGTGTACCGGATATTTTGGGGTAGCTTTGTAGTATTTTGGGGTAACTGGATATTTTGGGGTAACTGACATGAATTGTGATGTGTACTGCTGTATGAATTGTTATATGTACTTTGTATTATGCTGTGTATTATGCAAGTGTTTTATGTGATATTGTACTGTGTATTATGCAAGTGTTCTATGTGATATTGTACTATTCTATGTGCTCTTAGTGTCTCCTCAGTATAGTGTTGCAGTAGCTTCAGTATAGTGTTGCAGTAGCTTCAGAATAGTGTTGTAGTAGCTTCAGAACAGTGTTGCAGTAGCTTTATAATAGTGTTTCCACCGGGTTATAAATGTTTCTTAAAATAATGTTGCAATAGTCATTCAAGGTGTTGCCATAGGGATGGACCCAGGTGGGTCGTGGGCCCCACATTATGGGCCCCACAAGGTGCGGGCCCCACAACTTCATAAAGTTATTTTCTATAGCATCATTTTTGGAATGTTGCTACAGACACCTATGGGTGTTGCCATAGACCCAAATAGGGTTCTATTGCAACAATATTACTTATGTTGCCTTAGATAGTCAAAATGTTGCCTTTGAGGTCTAAGGCAACGACAAAAATTGCATCACCCTAAAAGTGTTGCCATAGACCTATGGCAACATTTTTCGGGACTGAGCCAACATTTTTTTGTGTTGCAGAAGGCCATTTATGGCGTAGTGGTATAGTATAGCACCGTAACAGTAACTGTACCGTATAATTTCCATGTTTCTTCTAAATATTTCCAAAGTTACATTATGGTCTAGATTTTGATAGTCGGTTATTTAACTACCAAATAACAATTAGTCAAACAAGGATCACATTTCCTATGGAAACCACTAAGCCTCATAAATAAATATTTTATTAATAAAATCACTTTATAAATCCTTGGAAATCACTTCCATATACTTATCTTGACAGGATAAGTAGATTCATAAACCCCTATATTTTCGATACTTAGAAAATATAACCATGCAGTTATCTCAACGGAATAAGTGTATTAACAAATCAATTAATTTTCAAAAACTTGGTAAAATGACTTTTACATACTTATAAAATGGTATAAGAATATTCATTAACATATAGGGATATTTTTGATTCAAAATCATATTAAAGGGAGATATAAATGGCACACAACCCATCTCCTTGTGTAAATCTCTTTTATCTAATGAATATGTCATTTATAGATCTCCAAATTTATTTATAAACTTTTTACAAATCACCAAGTTAATTAACCAATCTCCTTTATAAATATCAAACCATTTATAATTCCTTTATACATATCCAAATCATTTACAAAACTCTTTCCCAATTCCAACATCTCTTTTTAATTTATAAAACTCCTTTTATAAACATTTTTTGTGCATAAACTCCCTACATGAACTTTAATTAATAAGGTTCCTTTGATAATAATCAATTATTTAAGCCCCCTTTAACAACCAAGTTATTACTTAACAATCCTTGTTTAATTATCTTTAAACCTCTTTCAAATAATAACTTTAGAATACACTTGACAATAAATTAGATTAACTTTAAATAGTATTATTGTACTAATAATTTAGCTCTGAATCAATGATAAATAAATCGTTAATTAAATAATTAACTTCAAGCATTTTTTATATAATTATTAATTAATTTAAGGAATTATTTGTATAATAATTAATTTACTTTAAATAAAATTAAATACCTTAAACATATATATAATTAGGAACTTTAAATTAATAATTACAATACAATTAAAACTTTTTAAATAAATAATCAAATAGCTTTAAAATAATTATTAAATATTCATAAATAATTTTGAAAGAATCATATTAATAAAACGATTAACTTCAAATCATTTTTTAAACAACCGTTAGTTATCTTAAAAAAACATTATCGATAAATATCTTTTAAATCTTATTAATACATAATAATTATTCTTAAAATAACCTTGGTTTAAAAATTAGCATTCAAATTTAGAGAGGCTTAACAAATCCAATGGTACTAATCAAGTTACCATTAATTCCATTAAACTATCCAAGTTATAATCCAGGCATTTAAATAACATCAGATATGTAAATTAAATCCATAATTAACAAGCAATTGTTAATACAACACTTAACCAATATTAATCAACTGGACATCACAAAAGTGTCTATACTTATGTTATAGCAGAATGGGATTTATTTCTGCTAAATAAGGGTCAAAATTTAAATTATCCAGCAAATAATAGCAGTACGTTGATTTATTCTGCTTAAAAGATGTCCAATTAATTTAATTAGCGGAATGGTATTTTGTATCGCTAAACAAATATCCACTTTCCATTTTCAATTCAATTTAACTCAACGGTATTTTATTTGGCCAAATAAACGCCAATAATTAAGGTATATAAATTTTAAACGACGTTATTAATTAAAATAACATAATTTAAATCCTGTTTGTTTTCATATATCATAAATTTATACTTGTCCAAAGCTATTAATAAGTTACATTACAATATTGTACTCTTCAATACGAGTGCAAAGCAAAAATCCATGTATCAATCAGATTCAAAACATGGCATGATATCACCATTCAAAGTTATCCATTTCTTTATATTTAAACAAATATGAAAAATGTTTCTCGCTAAATCAAATGGGCCAAGCACCGAAGCCGACTACACTATCCAACACGCCATCAATAGCACCTTCTTTCCCAATTACCAACATCCAACTTCCTATACACGAAATCAAGTGCACATATGCACGTTGCACACTCAACCGGTGACCGAATTTACGAACAAACTCTGCCACCATGTCCGCCTCGCTATGCTCACCATTCCAGCACCCTTCACCTAGCCTCCGGTACCCCTTACCAAAACCCAAGCATCCAAAACCCGAAACCCAACTCGCCCAGGCTACAAACGCATGACATTTTTATGCTTAGTTTTTGGTCAAACTTTGCCAATCGGAGCTCCATTCCACCATGCTAAGCTTCAAATCTTCGATCAATGCTCAAATCGATAGCAAATCCAAACACTAGTTTTCCATGATCATCGATCGTCATCACCAAACGCCATCGAAATCTCACCAACGACGCTTACGGCGTCGATCAATTCTTCATAGATAATGGGAAATCAAATTTTGAAGTTATGAACAATAATTTCTCTCTTTTAGATATTTGATGATTACTCGATCAACACTTGACGAAATCGAGTGAAACAAATTTCTAAAAATAGTTGATATCAAGATGGATAAATTTTGTTTTGGTCGCTAAGGCTTAAAAAAAGTAAATTAAGAGGATTTGATTTTTGAATAGAAGTTTGAGTTTATTTTCAAGTTACAAAGGATAAACTGAAGGAGCAAAAATAGAACCATGCATCTGTGACAAATGCGGATTAAGGATCTTAAGGCTAGAATAAACAATAGAGGGGGGTTGTAACGACCCAGAATTTTTATTAATTAAAATTTGAATATTTAATTAATTTTAAATATTAATGAGTGAATTTATAAGTCGAATAAATTTTTATTTGAATTTTTGGATTTAATTGAATAATTAAATCGACAATTTAATATGTTAAATTATGGAAATAATTGAAAATTGAGTTAAATATGATTGTAAATGATTTGTAAAATTTTATTTTATCATATGGGAGTTAGAAAGATATTTTAGAACTTTTAAAATCGAATTAAAAGTTAATTTGTGAAAATTGAATATTTTAATATTAAATCGACTAGTGAAAATAGTCAATTTTTGAACAGTCTCGGAATTGAACGAAACCAGTTCAATTGGATCCGTAATAGTTAGTTATTACCGGATTTCAATTTTCGTGTCAATCGGAGTTATCGTTTGATCGTGGCAGTGGTTTGATGAGGTTTAGTTGAGTATTGATGATGCAAATTGAAACCCTAGTTCTAAGGAGATGGGTTTGATTTTGTACGTGAGTTTACTGTAAGGAGTAACGTGAGGGAGAGGGAGAGTGGGGGTGCGGCCAAGATTTCATGAAGTGGGATCCAACGGCTTGGGTTTGATGAGGTTAAAAATTATTAGATTTAGTTGTAAATTTAGTTATAAAATCGTGTATAAACTTTAAAAAATCACAACTTTTTCATACGAGGTCGAAAACGCGCGAAACCAGTTGCGTTGGAATCGTATGGACGAGCACTACGCGATGGAGTTGGTTTGGAGTCGTTTGGAGTTAGTGAGAATTTTGGGTAAAATTAAACGTCCGTTTAATTTTATTCGAAATAAATCGCTAAAACGAAATTGAAATCAAGGTGAGAACTTCTCACTCAATCGAATCAGTTTCGATTTTATTTTAAATAGTTAGATTTAAAATATTTGAATGCATGTTTGAATGATGATTGATATCTATTGATTGTTAAAATAGACATTATACGCCGTTAGTAAGCGGATGTTATTTATTAAAAACATATACCGCGAATATTTCATAAACAGTGAAATTGGTATTATATATATAATAGCAATATATATATATTGGCATATGTATATATTGGAGTTATTGATTTCCCGCATTTTTTGTTTAGCGGATGAGACCCTATTACGCCGTTATTAAGCGGATAATATTTAATAAGAACATATACCGCGATAATTTCGTACTGGAACGGAATTGGTATTGTGCTAATGTTTGTGGATGCAGGAAAACAGGTTGGAGGGATCCAACTGGATTCCTCAACAGTTTTTATTTGATTTCAGATATTTTGATATTTGATGGATTTTCATATTGATATATGATATCGTTGTAGTCGTGATTGACTATTTGGTGTGTAGCATCATTGGACCAAATTTTGGGATTTTAAAATGATTTTTAAAGTGATTTTTTGAGAATATACTATATTTTGGAATTGATCCATTATAAATAAATAAACGTTATAATTTTTTAAGTTATAAAAATTATGATTTTTAAGAAATATAGTTAAAAGCTGATTTTTGGAAATAAGGAATTAATGACTTTATAAAATAGTTAAATTGGGATTTCTGAAATAATTGTGAAAAGTTTAAATATAGGATTTATAAAATTTGATTATTTTATAAATCAAAATGATGAAATTATAAAGGAGTTTAAAGACGTTTTTAAAATATTAATATGAATTGATTTATATAAGAGATTTATAAATGGATATTTATAAATTGAGATATTGAAATTATAAAACGAGTTTTTATAAGTGTTTGAATGAAGTGAAAATGAATTTCATTAAAGAATGAAATTTATAGAATTATAAACGGTGAAGTTATAAATGAAATTTATAAATAGTAAGAATTATAAATTTGTGAAGTTATTTGAAGAATAGATTTGGTTAAATAAATGAATCTTATAAGTTATAAGATTTATGGGTTGGAAAGTCTTTAGAGGAACGATTTTGTAAAATAATCGTTTTATAAGTATTTAACTTATAATATGAACTTTTAGTTTATAATTGAGATATAAACTGGAATAGGTTAATAAAAGAATTTATAAAAAGGAAGTTGTTATAAATAAATAGAAATGGAATTTATAAACGTTGTTTTATAAATTCGCAAATGACTTATTTTGACAAGAAAATTTGTTGAAACCTATTAATGGAGTTATATTCACGTTTTTGAACTGTGAATAATCCTTTGAAATAAAATAAATAAAAGGATGAAATTTGTTAACAAAGAATATTCACGTTTTTGAATAGTGAATAACACGTTAAAGAAATTGTTTTGGATTTGGATGTTTTAAATAGAATTAAAACGATCGAACAATGTTTTAAAATGTGTTGAGATTCGAAACCATAGATTTCGACATTTATTGTTGAAATAGACGTTTTCGAGAAATAGAAGGAAATAGTGGACTATAACACTGTTGTTATAGTAAATGATTTCCGAAAGGAAATGTTTTTATATAGTATTGGGATTTATATATCTATTTTAATTTCGAATCCCTATACTAGTGAATTTGGGTTGTCGTAACGATGTTTTACGTAACATTCGTTTTGGCCCAAATAAATATGTTTAAGAGCATGATTTCCTTAAAGAATGAAATATATACTTAATCTCGATTTAAGTATATTGAATATTTTCTAAGTGTTGAAAATAAATAAAATTTGTGAATTACTTATGAATAAATAAGTATGGAAATGTTTTTCCAATGTGAAATGAAACGTTTAGAGAATTTATCTTTTTGAAGATAAATTGAAATGAATAATTGAAATCGAATATTCATTGATATTTTGGAATTATAAACTCACTAAGGAATTTATAAAAGAAAGTGGAATTGGTTTAAAAATAAATATTGATTTATTTTTGAAGTATGAAATAATATATCTTGTATAGATATTTTGGAAAATAAATAATTTGAAAAATTATTTGGAAACTGGTGATGTGTGCATGTCCAGTGATAGTTCAATAACCGACTATCAATATTTCCCTTTGAATGGGTAATTGATATGATTTGTTTGAATGTGAATGCTACACTTATTTTTGAATAAGCGCTCACTATTCGGGTTAACCGGGAAAGGACCATGGGGTCGTATAACCCATTCCGAATATGTGATACGTCGTTAAAAATTGCATTTGAAGATCGGTGTTGAAGACCCGGTATTTGCGAGAGCGATAGGATGACCTGTCGATTGTCTCTGCACTGAGTTGCAGCGGTATAGAGACTCCCTAAGTGATGGGAAATCCCATCAGGAATGTGAATATCCGGATTGCAAGGACTTCTTTGTAAGTACCTTCGGTTTTGTTCGAGCCCGGAACAGACTTGTATGGATTGTATGTCTGATATTACAAGTTGAGATATAAAGCCGATTTCATTCAAATATATTTCTATTGGTGGCGGAGAATTTATTCTTTTAGCTTAACACCCTTCTCTGAGACGTACGAGCTCAGAGGTTATGTAGTTGAATGTTATCAGCGATATATTCCCAATTTGGTAATGTGACATGCTGAGTGTTGCTGTAAATGATCATTGTGTTGATTATTGTGATAGGATCGTTTATTTGATCGTCTATCTTGGTGATCATTGTGTTGATCATTTGTTGACCCAAAGCATGGCTTTTGTATAAAGTATGTTTTTGTGGACGTGACTTCGTCGAGCCTCACACCCCGGAAATGGTCAAAACAGGAAAGATGCGGCAAGGTTATGAGGGGTAGCTCCCTTTAGGGTATGTGCATTTCCTTCTGGATAGAGGTGGTATCATGGTATGGAGCCCAGATATTTAACCTATGTGGTTACTACGAATTTATTACTTTGTGGTTGTTGGTTTTCGGGATCCCGTGAGAAAGGTCGTTTACGATCGGGGAATGGCGTGCTCGTGTCAGTAGTTACCAGTTAGGGGTAACCCGGCCTTGTGTTGGCAGAGTTCCGGTTTGGTTCTCGGGGATGTCTTTCCAGAGGCATTCTCATGTGGCAATGGGAAGTTCCTTGAGCCTGACCATTTGTTGGAAATCCAAAGAAACAATACGTGACTTGTACGGTTTTAGTTGTATAACCTGCTATGGAATGTGGCGGTAACCTGCTATTGAACATAGTTAGCTATAGTAGGCATAGTTCGAAATGTCTATGTTGGCTAAGATTTATATTCTACTTTCGAAATGAATTTCTTCTACACTATGCACTAGTAATAATATCAAATGTTATTTTAAATGCGTATCAAGCATCTTTGACTATCATAAGGAGAAATCTCCTCCGATTCTGCGTTTGCATGTGTGTGTGTGCGGGAGGCCTTATGGTAGTCTCATTTTTAAAAGCATTGCGAATTGAATTTAAAAATATTCCTCTATTTTGATTTTAAAGATAAATAAACTGTTTTGAGTTCTCACACCAGTCACATGACTGACTCGGAGTTTATTGTTTTCCTTCCTAAACTCTGGGTGCCCACCAATTTCCACAAGGGCAGTCAAGAGTTAAGGTTTATCAGCATATTCTGGATATTCTGGAGTTGCTGGAGGCAAGATGGATGGCAGGACGTATTACTAGTTTATATAGTATTTTTGTTTCCGCTGCACTGTTTGATGTTGTTGTATATTGTTGTACACTCTGATGATATGATGTAATTAAAATGTGATGTAATGTATAAAATGTAATAACTGATATAGTTCTTTGTTTAAAGATTATTCATTTATTATTATATGTTGTTCCGCTGCGAATTGTGAGATTCTGATGTTGTTCAGTTGTTTTTCTGTTCCGTTCTATTCTCTTTTCTTTCTATTTTAAAGTGATCTATTTTCTTTCTGTTCTATTTTATGTTTTCTTTTCCCTCCATCTTCTACCTTATCTATTATCTTCTTTTCTTCTCTTCTTTTTCTCTCTTTTCTTTTTCTTAAAACCCTAAGGGTTCGTATTTTCGTTCATCTTGAATTAATCAATGGAGATTAGTGTCTATTCAAGGAGTACGGATTTATGGGTCTTTACAGGGGTGAATAGTGTTTTAGAGAATTGTTAAATCTTTTTGAGTTTTTGTTAATGTGAACACAAATGTATGCAATATTCAAACACATATATGATCACAGAATCAAACACAGATGCAAATATAAAGTAAAAGCAGTAAAGGAAAGGACACACCGGATTTTATATTGGTTCGGAGTTACCCTACATCTAGTCCCGCACACAAGTACGGATTTCCTTTCAAAAAACAATCTTAACATTACACCCTCGATTTCAAGAGAAACGAGGTACGCCCTCCAGAATCACAATCCTCTAGGTAGAGATACTTGATTTTCCGGCAACAAGTTTACCCAATTGATTTCACAAGGCAACAACCACACATTATCTCGCTTGATTAATTTCCAAGGCCATAATCACACCTTTTCTCCCTAAGTTGATTACAAAAAGACTGTAACTCTGAATTGCACTGAGGATCTTGTTGAGATAGTGATAGAGAATCAAACTAGAGATAATCTAGTTAGATTCAATGTTGATTTCGGTAGAGTAATGGTAAGAATATGTATATATAAATATGGAAGAAGAAGAGGAGTGAAAAATCAGAAAAACTGAATTAAAATTCATTGAAACTGACCTCTATTTATAGAAGAACAACAGCCATGTCCATTCGTGAAGAGTTATGAAGAATAAACACTTCTTTTGAAATTTAAATTTCGAACTCAACTGACACCATGTCGACATGGGGTACTTGAGTATTTCGACATCCCAAAGGCACTTTTGATGTTTTGATTTTCTTTGAAAATAACCTTTATCTTATCTTGAAACTATTTTAAACTTTATAAATATACTTGATTATAATTAAAATACATAAGTAAATATAAAGAATAATATATATATATATATATATATATAGAATTTTACTATAATTTTATATTTAAATCTAAATATAAAAATATTTATAAAAATTAAATATACTTTTATTTTAAAAGATATATTAAAACTAAGGATAATTTGATTTTGAAATTCAAGATTATTTTGAGGCTAAAAGTATTTGAAATTAGGATAGATGTTTTTGATGCTTTTTTAAAAGGAAGGTTTTGAAATCATTTTGAAAACAGGATATAATTTTGAAAAATCATTTTGAATAAAAAGTTAGTGGATACAAAACAATGTTCCACTAGACTTTTCGTAGGTTCCATCCTACTTAGGGTTCCATCCCTTTAACAGGCTCAAAGTGGATTCCATTCCACGAATAAATTGGATTTTAAGATGTCAGTTCTTTTCTATGAGTTTTACAAAATTTCTAAAATAATAAATTACTTGAACTCTTGATAATCTTGATATTCTTGTTACACATGAGTATTCAATCTTGATATCTTGAATCTCTATACCGTACAATCTTCATTCTTGGTACCTGCATGGTTAAATCCTGCATATACATATATATATATCTAAACTTATACTGTTAGTATTTATATTTTATAATCTATTCTAAGGTTGTTGTCATCAAAACCTTCATCTCACAGACTAACAATCTCCCCCCTTTTGATGATGACAACCTTTGTTTATAAAATATTACTTCTATCCTAATAACTCCCCCTTAATCTATGCCTAACTACACTATTTTATACTTCTCCCCCTTTGTCATCAACAAAAACTAACTCTAAACTATATAACACCAAACTATATAACTCCCCCTCATTCTTGGACTAAAATACCTGCATTAATAAACTTATACAATGGAATATAGAATTAAGAGATAATTATACTGATAGTTACAATAATGAATCAAAGATTATATACATATCAATGTATAACTATACATGTTATGTACAACAAACATCAATCCACACTAAATATCAATCAATATCAAACCAAGCCAAAGAAAATGAAATCAATTCAATCAAAGTAAACAATTCAATCAAAGCAACCAAATAAAATCAAACGTTACGAGGAACTTCCACCCATCCTTCTTCTCCAAAGATAGGGTCTGCCTTAATAGCATCCCAATTTTCATTGTCGTTGGTAAGAGAGACTGGAGGATGTGCTTCGTTATCATCCTTGAGTAGGGAGGAAATCATCCATCATATTGCATCGAAATGCCTTTCTTGCTCCTTGATCATCTGCATTTGACTCAATTCTAAGTGTCGCTGGTTACGAAGAATGAACGAGAGAATATTCTTGAACAAATTAAGAGTTTCTTCAAGATTTTCGGATAAGTTATGAATTGGATTAGCCATATTTGAAATTGTGAGAAGAATAAGAGATAGAGAAGATAAGAAATAATATTCAGTGATGAATTCTGGAAGAAATAGGTATTTATAGGTGTAGGAATTCGTTTGAAATGAATAGACATATGGTAGTTATTCATATTTCAAATTCAAAATGAATTATCATTTCTGACCAGTACATGTCGACATGGTCATAGGGGGTATGTCGACATGGTGTAGTGAAATTTGATGATCTATTTTGATTTTGTGAATAATTGTGTGTACATATATATATATATATATATATATATATATATATATATATATATAATATACTAACATTTATTCTGGAGATAAGATAGGCTAGATAATAGAAAGAAATTCCATTACATTTCATACTAAGACGATACAATGATTAATCATAAAGAACTACACGAACATTCAAATCAAAATAAACTAAAACAAATACAACAAGATACGAAAAGGTAGAACTAGTTAGAGGATGATGATGATGAGAAAGTCCAAGTTTCTTGCTGACTTTGGAAATGAACTTGTTCGTCTTGGATGAAATTTTGTCCAAATTCTTACTAACGGATCGTTTAAGAATCTGTTGATTCTCAACAATCGTCTTTTGGTTTTTGAGAAGGGTTTTATTGGATGGATTAGGAGGATAGTCGATGCTTTCCAAAGAGGTTTCACCTTCTTCTTCTTCTTCAATTTCCATTTCATCCCCTTCTTCTTCTTCCTCTTCCTCTTCTTCCATTTCCTCATGAGCCAAACTCTCTTCCTTTTTGGCAAGAGTCTCATAAGGTTGAAAAACAAATGGAATTTTCATAAGCAAAATGTTGGAATGATTGAAAACTTTTCTAGAAACAAATTCTTCGCCTTTAAAATCCACTCCAAAATAGTTAAAAATCCGAGTGAGATAAATTCCACGATATAAAGTATTCTCACCCATTTCAAGATTTTTAGGGTGAAGTTCATCCAAAATAACTTGCGCCCAATTAATGTCATAATTTCCAAAAATAACAGAAAGTGTTTTGCAAACTTTTGAAGTAGGATTGTTAAAATTTCCCGATCTTGGGGTCAAAGTATGTTGCAAAAGAAGATTGACAATTCTTGCTTTTGGTCGAAAATTTTGATTTTTGAATTCAAAACTATCATTCCCTTCGAAAATGTGATGAAATGTCGCACAATCATTTCATCGATTTTAAAATTAGAAAGATCCATTCCCGTACTCTTGCAATTGAGAATGGTACCCAAAAGATCACAATTCAAAACAATTCTAGCGCCTTTGACACTACTCCAAATTTCATCCTCATTTCCATTATAAAATCCACGGTTTAAATTTGCATAGAAAATTTTGACAAGGTTTGGATAGAAAACAAAATCATTTTGAGAAGCATCAACAAGACTAAGAATTTGATTGTTTGCAAAAAGAGAATCAATTTCATAAGAAGAATTTTTTTGAAAGATAGCAAACATTTCGGGATGGACTTTGGCATAATTAGCATAATTGATGTATGCTTTTATTACCTACGGGTCATTGAAGAGTTGCTCTTTTATCTTTCTGGAAATTCTCATGGTGGAGGGGTTGCTTGAATAAGCCATTAAAGTAGAGAGTAGAGAGCTTGAAGTTTTGAAGAGAGAGTTTGAATTTGAAAATGAGAGTGAAAAGATATGATAAAAGAAAGTGAATAAATAGATTCTCAAAGGACATGTTCTCTGGTCAAAAGATGCCTTTTCAGAGAATTGAATGAAGTGAAAAGGTGGAGGGAAATTCAACCATTTGAATTCAAAATTTGAATTTCAAATTCTGGTACCCATGTCGACATCATGGTGGGGACCATGTCGACATGTGCCTATGAATTTTTGTGATTTATTTTTCCTATATACTCTAATATATATATATATATATACTATTATATTTAATGTATATATATCTGGAATATTATTAGAATTATAGTATTTTCAATATATTATTATACCAATCAAATAATAATAAAAATAATAAAATAATAGTAAAAAATTTAAAATTCAAATAACACACCAATTCAAACTCAATAAATCAAGCAATCAAACATCTAATTCTAAGCATGCAATTTCAACCAATTATATTGTAAATGTGTATCTTTTTCTGAGTCCATTTTTCTGATTTCGTCGGAATCGTGAACTGCCATGAAACACAAATTTGAATTATCCGTCTTCTGATCATCATCGCTTGAGGACGAGTCTGAGTCATCTAGAGTAGCAGTAAATTCACGCTTCTGTTTCTTTACCGAATCATTGTTCATAGGAGGATTTCGCCTATCTAGATAAGGGTGGACTCTTTTGATATGGCTTGGTTCATCACAATTGATACATTTGACATTATTCGGCATTACATTCTTATTTCCAGAGTTCTTATAGTTCTTTCTCTTGAGATTATTCATCTTTCTGTGTTTCAGGAATTTCCTAAAATTTCTGGTCATAAAGGCTATCTCTTCATCATTATCACTGTTTGAGTCTGATCCATCGGCCAATGCATTGAATGTCGTTGATTTCTTTTCAGATGCTTTGCTTTCTCTTCTCCCGATCATTTGGAATTCAAATGACATTAGGTTTCCAATTAATTCTTCTATCTTTAAGGTACCGATGTCATTTGCCTCTTCGATCGCAAGTGTCTTTTGATCCCATTCTGGAGTAAGAGAATTTAAAAATTTTCTGACTTGATCTTCTTCAAAAAAATTCTTTCCCAAGGGTATTAAAGAATGCACAGTATCCTAAAATCTGTTATACATATCTGAAATAGATTCATTAGGATTCATTTTAAATAATTGAAATTGATTTGTGAGCATGGAAACTTTGGTCTTTTTAACTTTGCTTGTTCCTTTGTGAGTCACTTGCAAAGTTTTCCAGATTTCATATGCAGACTTACAAACTGACACTCTATTAAGTTCATTTCTATCTAGTGAACAAAACAGAATATTCATGGCATTAGAATTATTTTGTGCAACAGTCTTTTTCGCAGCGGTCCACTGTGCAAAATCAGTTGTGGGTTCAGAATATTCAATTTGTGTGATATTCCAAGTGTCTAATCCTATAGATTGTAAATATATTTTCTTCCTACATGCCCAATATGCATAGTTACTGCCATTAAAAAGTGGTTTGACAGTAGACTGACCTTCTACAAATGAACTAGTGACAGGGATACTAGTGTTCGTAACAATACTAGTGTTGGTAGCCATTTTGAAAACCTTTTCCAAAAATCAAATTATGAAACTTTGAAAACCTTACTCTGATACCAAATGTAATAAATGCGGATTAAGGATCTTAAGGCTAGAATAAACACTATGGGGGGTGAATAGTGTTTTAGAATTGTTAAATCTTTCTGAGTTTTTGTTAATTTGAACACAAATGTATGCAATATTTAGACATAGATATAATCATAGAATCAAGCACAGATGCAAATATAAAGTAAAAGCTGTAAAGGAAAGAATACACAGGATTTTATATTGGTTCGGAGCTACCCTACATCCAGTCCCGCACAGTCCCGCACACAAGTACGGATTTCCTTTCAAAAAACAATCTTTACAATTACACCCTCGAGTTCAAGGCAACGAGGTACACCCTTTAGAATCACAATCCTCTGGGTAGAGATACTTGATTTCCCGGGCAACAAGTTCACCCAATTGATTTCCTACGGCTACAATCACACCTTAAGTCGCTTGATTGATTTCCAAGGCCACAATCACACCTTTTCTCGCTAAGTTGATTAAAAAAATCTTATAACTCCGAATAGCACTGAGGATCTTGTTGATATAGTGATAGAGAATCAAACCAGAGATAATCTAGTAAGATTCAATGTCGATTTCGGCAGAGTAATGGTAAGAATATGTATATAGAAATATGGAATAAAAAGAGGAGTGAAAAACCAAAAAAACCTAATTAAAATTCGTTGAAACTAACCCCTATTTATAGAAGAACAACAGCCATATCCATTCGTGAAGAGTTATGACGAATAGACACTTCTTTTGAAATTTAAATTTTGAACTAAACTGACACCATGTCGACATGGGGTACTTGAGTATGTCGACATCCCAAAGAGATTTTTGGTGTTTTTATTTTCTTTGAAAATAATCTTAATCTTATATTAAAACTATTTTAAACTTTATAAATATACTTGACTATAACTAAAATACATAAGTAAATATAAAGAATAATATATATATATATATAGAATTTTATTATAATTTTATATTTAAATCTAAATATATAAATATTCAAAAAAATTAAATATACTTTTATTTTAAAAGATAGTTTAAAACCAAGGATAATTAGATTTTGAAATTCAAAATTATTTTGAGGCTAAAAGTATTTGAAATCGGGATAGATGTTTTTGATGCTTTTTAAAAGGAAGGTTTTGAAATCATTTTGAAAATAGGATATGATTTTGAAAAATCATTTTGAATAAAAAAATTAGTGGATACAAAACAATGTTCCACTTGATTTTTCGTAGGTTCCATCCTACTTGGGGTTCCATCCCTCTAATAAGCTCGAAGTGGATTCCATTCCACGAATAAATTGGATTTTAAGATGTCAGTGCTTTTCTAGGAGTTTTAACAAAATTTATAAAATAATAAATTACTTGAACTCATGATAATCTTGATCTTCTTGTTGCTCATGAGTCTTCAATTTTGATATCTTGAATCTCTATACTGTACAGTCTTCATTCTTGGTACCTGCATGATTAAATCCTGCATATACACATATATCTAAACTTATACTGTTAGTATTTATATTTTATAATCTATTCTAAGGTTGTTGTCATCAAAACCATTATCTCACGGACTAACAGCATCTTTGTGTCAAAGGATCAATGAATATATGCATGTGTTATGCCCATCCATCAACGTGTTGTGTACTAACATATGTATAAAACCCGTGATGACCGCCCTTATACAACTGCACCAAATGACCTAAAAGAGCACTGTAAGTGTGCCAGGATGATATGGGACGATCATTAAAGTTGAAATTTAAAGTAGAAAACCTGTTGCATATCTCACAGCGCATGTTTAATGTAACGACCCGCAAATCCGTACCCCTTGAGTCAACACTATTCTACAACAATCAACTCAAGTTGCACCGAAATACGAACCATTTGGGTTTAAGAAGAAGAGGTAGAAGAAGAGAAAACAAAATCAACATCAGAATCTAACCATCGCAGCGGAATAAAATATAATACATAATAAATAATCTTTACTCAAAATCAAATATAACTATTTACATATATTACATCATCAGAGTACATCAATCACAGCTCACATCAACAACATACAATGGATACATAACAACTCAACACAGCGGAAATATATATATATAAGTACGAGAGTACGTATCGTCATCCAGCTCGTCTCCTGAGCCCACAGCATCATATCCTGTATTCTATAATACTCGGTCTGACCCGAGCATTACAGTTAAATAACACCCGAGTCAGTCTGGAATACCAGCGTGAGAAAATCACACCCAATTGATTATTAAAGTTTCAAAAATCCTTTGAAAACAAAAGCATCTCGTAAGACCACGCCACAAATAAACATGTCGGGTTTTTACCTTACGATAGCTAAAACAATTTTTATAGAAATCCTCTAATATTATAATAGGGTCTATATACAAATACTTATAAAATAGCCGAAATTGTTACATGATTAAATTCCAGCTACTAGCCACAAAAGTGGGTAATACAAACAAAACTCGTACAAGGCTCGTAGGGAGAATGGATTTCCAACAATGACTAGGCACTGGGGTACCACCTGTCACAGTACGGGGCCTAGATCACCGTACCGAGGACTACTCCCTTCATCCCCTGCAACACAAGGCCGGAACCATTCCTTACTGAACAGTCCCGAACAAGATAAACCCCGTGGTTGGCGCGACCAACCACCCACTAAGCCGAAATAATAAAGGGACATCTAGATAGGGGAAATATCTTGTCCTGCTTGGGCATGACCCACCTAACCTTGCTGCATATCCCCTGATTTTCATTCATTCCCATTTGATGAGGCTTGAGGCTAAGCGTTACCTTTTAGAACGTTTTCACTTAGAATGCCCATCGTCCATCTGACGATGTTTCGCAAGCATTCGTCCATACAAGTCCGTCCCGGGTTCGAACGGAACCGAAGGCACTACTCCTACTACATCCATTTTGGAAATATCCTCAGGATTAGTAGCGACTAGCCCTTGCACTTCACTGCTTCATCTTCGACTCCGAACACGTTTTTCGCACGAAACGTACAAATCGGATCGAAGTGGTTTTCGAGAAATTAATCTCGATCCCGGTCTCTTCGAAACGATCAACGCAGTTGGCCAATATTGATAGTCGGTTATTTAACTATCAATTAACATTCACAAACATCCATCAAACAATAAATAATTTTCCAAATTATTTATTACCTTCAAAATATCTTTATAAGATATATTTCTATTTTCCATCCCTTTGAAAACAGTTTCAAAACCATTCTTCTTTCCAGTATAAACTTTCCCCAAATATTTTCTATCTCCCCTGAAATCACCAAGTACAAAACTAGATTTAAAAATAATTTAAAACACTTTACTTAAAAATATATACTTTTAAAACATTTAAATTAAACTACTTTAATAATTTGTAAAAATACATCTTATATGAATATTTGAAATTAAAGTTACTTCATAAAATATAAAACTAGATTTTCACCTTTGAAACAAAATATTAAGTCACTTTTTAAAATAATTACTACTATAATAGATTTTAGAAAATACTTACTTTAGAATTTAAATACTAGGAATAATAAATTTTCCAAAACATACCTTTTTAAAACAATTTTAAAACTATTAACTTATATTTAAAATTTACTTGAAAGCATACTTAGTGATCCAGGAAGAATTCCAGCTTTAAACATTTAAATCAATTTTCCAAATTGATTTTCAATTTAATCCATTTGAAATAAGTTTCTTAAATTACTCAATTCATTTCAAATTTCATTTAATTACGCACTTAATTATTATTGTTATTCTTTTCCATTTGATTTTAAATCTTTTAACTGAAATATACAAATTTCAGCTTTTCCCAACTTCTTCTTTATTAATATATATATTTTTTTCAAAAATTTAAATCTTACATTTTAAATAAAAGTTTTATTCTTTAATTAATATCGTTGAAGATTGTAATTCAATAACTTCCTGTTTATTCAAATTTCCTTTCTATACGTCCCAATTTATTGTTAGAAATTTAAAGTCACATTATTACTTCTCCGATTCATTCTTAAATTTATTCAACTTTCTATAATTATTTCGCTTACAAATTTACTTCCGTTTAATTTCTTTTCAACAATATAATGCATATATATTGGTAATTCATTATACTCAAATATCCAATCAAACCATAATATTCAATATTTTAATATAACCCATCATCAGATATCAAATAATCACAACAGAGATTATTGAATAATTTAAATAAATGTGAGGGGTCCAGTTGGATCCCTCCAACCTGTTTCCCTGCATCCACAAATGTCAGCACAACATAATATCCATTCTAAAATATACCAGACTAAAGTACATCAATCAATTCAACCATTCAAACAATTATTTAAATTTAATCATTTAAAGTTAAATTTAACTGAGTGAGATTAACTCACCTTTTAATCCTGTTTTGCAACCCACTTCAATTTCATCTTAGTTTCCCGACCTCTGACCTTGTAAACATATTTATACAGTTTATTAATATTTGAATTGATTGAACCATTAACTACTACCTATTCGTTTTATTGAAAATAATAATTTTGTTTTAAACTAATTTTCTATAATAAATTATATATATTTTTCTAAATAAATTTTTCTGTAAATAACCCTAGAGATCTATTTTATAGCATATACATATACATATATAAATCCATATTCTTAAAGAAAATAATTTAGTTTGTAAACTTACTGATAAAAATTCCTCTGCTCTCTTTTTTTTGTGCTTAATTAACAGTAAGCTAATCCTTAGCATAAAGACATTTATTTTAAACAACTGTAATTCTCAAGAATTCGAGAAATCGGTTCAAAAGTCTCACCTTCACGATGTCGACGTGCTGCAGTTCCCAAACCTTAGCCTCTCGCGCCCTCAACCCCACGTCGCCGTTCATGAAGTCACACACACGAGATGCTCCGATACCCTCAAACTCGCGCAAAACGAAGTGTCGCCCCTATCGATCTTCCCTACGATGTCGCTGCATCCACCATCGTTCGTCGCCTCGAAGAGTCTTGCAGTCGCACCCCTTCCAGTGGCGATCGCGACTTCGCACCTCCCTGAGTTCGACTCCCCTTCAAACCCCACGCTTCGCCGTCGCCCCTCCCAGTCTCGTGCTCTCCGCCTCCGCCATTCCCCCTATTTGATTTCGAATTTCCCCCTTTTATTTTTATTAAATCTCGGCTTCTTATTGTTTTTCGCCGAGAGCTTTAGGTATTGAAAAGAACAAAAGAGGGATCGGCCTCCGTTCCCCTTTTTTTTTTAGTATATATAAATGCGGCTGAAAGCTTCCCTTTGAAGCCCTTTGTTTTCTCGAGACGGTTGATTTAATTCCCCTTTGGGAGGAAGATCACACGATTGATAAAAGGAAGAGAATGGCGTATATAAGAAGCTTGTTTAATTAAATTAAATTAAATTAAATTATTATCAATCAAATGTTCAGCGCGTTAATATATCGTACACTCGCACACTAATTCCGATCAATACGAAATTTGAAATCCGATAATAATTCAATATTACGGACCCAATGGAACTGGTTTCATCAAATTCCGAGACTGTGCCTCGAAAGGCTATTTTTAAATTCAATTTAAAACGATAAAATTTTCAAAACTGAACAATTCAGTGTTACATTCAATTTTAACACTTCTATTATGTTCAATGTTATCAGTATAAATTTATAAGCCTTTAAATTATTATTTTTAACAGGCTTAAAATTCCAGATTCAACATTTTATTCAAATTCAAGTTATTTCATTCGATAATAAATTATCAAATAAATTGTGAAATTTGAATTCGAGTTAAAATTTACTTTGAAATATTTAAAATCAATTAAATATTCCAATTCCAAAGCTCAAAAATTTCGGGTCGTCACATTCCTTCCCCCTTAAAAGAATTTCGTCCCCGAAATTACTACTTAGGAAGAATGGTCCAATACCCGTTTACTTTTCTCCGAGACCAATGGTTTCTAACAATTCAACAACTTACCAACTATCTCCTTATAAAAGTCCCATTCTTATTCTTATTAATTTTCCAAACCTTTCCCTAGTTTCAGACTATACCATTTGTTTAACCATTCAAGTTTCAATTTAAAACCAAATTTTGAATTCTCAAAATTTTTCTAACTCCCTAAATTTCCGAAAAATTTCGCCAGCGTCTCCTTTGCGCGGCTGACTCGGTACAACTACAAAAATGGCTCTACGGCCTCCCAAATCTCAAAAGAAAACAAAAAGCCAAGTGGCTCAATCCAAATCCAAATCCCAATCAAATTCCATACCAAATTTAAATACGTACCTTTTGTCGGGCAATTCAAATTTATCTCTTAAAATCAAATCCAATTTCCTTTTCCCTTTTATAATACCTGCATATCCTGCTTAGCACTAATATCCAATCACAATATTCCCAAACATTATATCAACTTTCTTACCAATGTCAATATTTATTAATCCAAATATCAACTTAGAATGTATTTGTAATATTCTATTTCCAATTAAGAATGCACCATTTCATACTTAAGTTAGTATAAGTATTTTATGTGTTTCTTATATTTATTTCACTCCGACTTTAGTTATATTTATTTCTATTCAAATCGATTCTTCCATTTCCATATGAATTCAATTTATCTTTAACTCTGAATATATAAATTTTATTTGTTATTTATTACAAATTCATGTCACTGCTATAATTAGTTTCATTCACTAACTTATTTCAATTTCTATTTTGAAATTGTTTAGTCGTTAATGAATTTTTTTTTTTCAAAAATTTCAAAAATTTTCTAACTCCCAAAATTTCTGAAAATTTTTGGCAGAGTCCCCTTTGTACGGAGGAGCTTTTGCAATTTGACAAAAGAGATAAATATATATACATCGACCCACACGGTCGGAAAAACCAAAAACAGTTCATATTTCCTATTTTAATTGCGTAGGCGTACCTTATTTAGCATTTTAAGCAAGCGGCTTATTATTTTTAGCAAAAAGCCCAACCTAAATCCAGCCATACGGCTTCCAGGTACCTGTACTTACTCAGTTTAAACTTGTAAGTGCCAAATATAAGAAGTTTAACACATTTCACTTACTTGCAATAGTTAAAACATATGAATTCTAAAAGAAATTCACACCCAACATTTTTCTGTAAGCAACTTCTACAATTTCCATGTTAATTTAACTGATCCAATTTATTTATCAACCATTTTTATGCAATTTGAATGGTTTTCAATCCATTCGTATACAACCTTATCAATTTAAATGGTTTAAAACACAATAGCTTACATTTAATTTATTTTAAGTAAACTGAACTCATATTTAATTCAACTGCTTTCAAAATCACTTTATTTTACTTCTATCAATACATAGAATGTTTAACTATTTCATTTACATCAAATGACAATTTATTCTATGCAATTCGATGAGATTTATGTGAATAAATAAGTATTTATGTTTATAACCAATTTAAATGGATTTCAACTCAATTTATACTTAATTCTATTCCATTTCGAATTTATTCACAATCCGTATATTCTCATTTTCATTGCATTTCATATTTGAATTCATTCACTTGCATTCATTTCATATTCCATATTTGTTTATTCCAAACTATTTTATTTAGCTCGAAGACGATCCAAGCTATTTCATTCCATAACCATTTCTCAACTTATTTAAACCACATTTCATTTGATACTTATTTATTCCATCATTTATTTATTCGATATAATTAGTTTATCCACATTCACTTACACCATTCTAATAAACTCGAAACATTCAATCCTTTCCTTATTGTCTCAAATTAATTCAATCTCTTAATAATTTAAATGGTTTACAATTATTTATTTAAGCATTTTCATTTCATTAAATATTATCGGCAACTCACCGAATTTTACTTCAATTGAAATTTATTTTTTTACTTGATTTAAAACCAATCCAATTATTATTAAACTTTGTTTAAGTTGAATTCAATTCAACTCTCCTGCATTCATTTAGCTTAAGTCAATTTCCTTCAATTTATTCAAATTTTATACTTAAGCTCATTCTCATTTTGCAAACAAAGTTCTCTTTGATACTCAACTTAACTCAATTAATTCCAAGGCCATATCCAATTTATTTCCACTTATTGGATTTCATTTGCACATTCAAACCATTACTATTTTAATCCATTCGCATTTTTATTTTATATATCTCATATTATATTTACTTTGTTAACACTTCAAGTCTAATTTTTAATTAATAATTCAAGTTCTGATTCTATTATCCACTTTTAATTTACCATCCAATTTATTAACTCACAATTCAACTACATTCTTAATTACTTTCCTTTCATCAACAATTTGAATCAGCTTTAATTTATAACTTGAGTTTATTCTAAACTTCATCATAAACTCACAATTCAATTTTATTAACTAATTTATTATCTAATTAGTTCTCCCATTACTTATAATCCAACACTTGAATTTTTTTTTTTTTTCATTCCAAATATCACTTTTATTTATTTTCCTTAGTTCAATATACTTTACAATTCAAGTTTGGATTTTCCTCTCATTTCCCTATTCATATAAATATTTATTTGGATTTGTATTCCATTTCAAAAATTTATAAGCCACAACTTATTATTTACACAATTCCATCCATTATAGGCTTGAATATATTCATCTTTTATTTTTAGCTCAGGCCTGTTATTTATTTATAGCCCAATCATATTTATTTCTATGGATTTTAATTCTTTTATAAGTGATTTTGATTTATTTATTCCAATTCCAATCCTTATCCCACTTAATTCCATTTATTCAGGTAAGAATCTTATTCCATTAAATAATTCAATTGAATTTTTATGCCAATTCAATTTTATCTTAACTCGGATTTATTTAATCCAATTCAGTTTCAACTAAATTCAAATACAACTGGATATTATTTCTAGCCTATTCAATTTATTCCAATCCAGTTAAGTTTATTATATTTTTTTTTTTCCATCCAAGTTAACTTCATTTCATTTTAAATTTACATTCCATTATTCAAAGCTTATATTTCCTTTCTGTTTTAAAAATAATCTCAATCTATAAGCTTACAATTCATCTCATCAGGATTTTCAAACACCCGCTTTAGTTTCAAATTATTTTGAAATCTCCAACATTTCAAAATCACACTTCTCAGAAATTTAAACCAATCCTGGTTTTATTCCCAACAAATTTCCTCTAAAATTTTCAAAAACAACTCGTTTTTCCTGAACAAATTAATTTGGCAGCAAATCCGTCACTTAGAAACTCGAAAATGCACATCGATGATGCTGCAGTCATCACCGAAGTTATTTTCCAGTGACTGAAGTGAATTCAATGCTATCTCACTTCCAAAATCCATTTTAAAACAGATTTCCATTCAGGATTATTTCCAAAACAATAATGCTATCATTTATCATTAAAACACTTCGATAAACATTTCCAAATCTCCGGGATTTTTAAATTGACATATTTAATTTAATTTACATTTTAACTATAATTCATTTGTATAGTTTATGCTCATACAAATTTTCATTTGATTATATTTCAATTTATAATTTACATTTATAATTCACATTTATGAATTTCATTTCATAATTGAATTTATCTACTCAAACTTTGGGTTTTTTTTTTTTAATTTCTAGTTAAATTTTCATTTAACAATGATAATACTTTAATATTATCATTTCTAACATCCAAGCAACCATATATTAGCTAAATAGTTTACAAAACTTTTATTTATATCAAAATATATTTTGGGTAAAATTATTTCATTTACCCACATTTAAAACAATACCGTGTCAATTGCTCTATTCAAGTGTTTAGAAACCCCTTCGATACAGTTGCGCAGACTGTGTCGACGAAGGTTCATATGCCACTCAATAAACCAATCAACACAATATTAAAACAATTTATATTCACTAACAAATACGCGCTCATACCTATTAATACGCTCAAACTCATTTTAGAGTACTTCGTACTCTAATTTAAATGAGTAATTCCCACCAGAGCCAAGGTTATCACTAACCTATGCTCTGATACCAAATGTAACGACCCGCAAATCCGTACCCCTTGAGTCAACACTATTCTACAACAATCAACTCAAGTTGCACAGAAATACAAACCATTTGGGTTTAAGAAGAAGAGGTAGAAGAAGAGAAAACAAAATCAACATCAGAATCTAACCATCGCAGCGGAATAAAATATAATAGATAATAAATAATCTTTACTCAAAATCAAATATAACTGTTTACATATATTACATCATCAGAGTACATCAATCACAGCTCACATCAACAACATACAATGGATACATAACAACTCAACACAGCGGATATATATATATATATAAGTACGAGAGTACGTATCATCATCCAGCTCGTCTCCTGAGCCCACAGCATCATATCCTGTATTCTATAATACTCGGTCTGACCCGAGCATTACAGTTAAATAACACCCGAGTCAGTCTGGAATACCAGCGTGAGAAAATCACACCCAATTGATTATTAAAGTTTCAAAAATCCTTTGAAAACAAAAGCATCTCGTAAGACCACGCCACAAATAAACATGTCGGGTTTTTACCTTACGATAGCTAAAACATTTTTTATAGAAATCCTCTGATATTATAATAGGGTCTATATACAAATACTTATAAAATAGCCGAAATTGTTACATGATTAAATTCCAGCTACTAGCCACAAAAGTGGGTAATACAAACAAACTCGTACAAGGCTCGTAGGGAGAATGGATTTCCAACAATGACTAGGCACTGGGGTACCACCTGTCACAGTACGGGGCCTAGATCACCGTACCGAGGACTACTCCCTTCATCCCCTGCAACACAAGGCCGGAACCATTCCTTACTGAACAGTCCCGAACAAGATAAACCCCGTGGTTGGCGCGACCAACCACCCACTAAGCCGAAATAATAAAGGGACATCTAGACAGGGGAAATATCTTGTCCTGCTTGGGCATGACCCACCTAACCTTGCTGCATATCCCCTGATTTTCAGTCATTCCCATTTGATGAGGCTTGAGGCTAAGCGTTACCTTTTAGAACGTTTTCACTTAGAATGCCCATCGTCCACCTGACGATGTTTCGCAAGCATTCGTCCATACAAGTCCGTCCCGGGTTCGAACGGAACCGAAGGCACTACTCCTACTACATCCATTTTGGAAATATCCTCAGGATTAGTAGCGACTAGCCCTTGTACTTCACTGCTTCATCTTCGATTCCGAACACGTTTTTCGCACGAAACGTACAAATCGGATCGAAGTGGTTTTCGAGAAATTAATCTCGATCCCGGTCTCTTCGAAACGATCAACGCAGTTGGCCAATATTGATAGTCGGTTATTTAACTATCAATTAACATTCACAAACATCCATCAAACAATAAATAATTTTCCAAATTATTTATTACCTTCAAAATATCTTTATAAGATATATTTCTATTTTCCATCCCTTTGAAAACAGTTTCAAAACCATTCTTCTTTCTAGTATAAACTTTCCCCAAATATTTTCTATCTCCCCTGAAATCACCAAGTACAAAACTAGATTTAAAAATAATTTAAAACACTTTACTTAAAAATATATACTTTTAAAACATTTAAATTAAACTACTTTAATAATTTGTAAAAATACATCTTATATGAATATTTGAAATTAAAGTTACTTCATAAAATATAAAACTAGATTTTCACCTTTGAAACAAAATATTAAGTCACTTTTTAAAATAATTACTACTATAATAGATTTTAGAAAATACTTACTTTAGAATTTAAATACTAGGAATAATAAATTTCCCAAAACATACCTTTTTAAAACTATTAACTTATATTTAAAATTTACTTGAAAGCATACTTAGTGATCCAGGAAGAATTCCAGCTTTAAACATTTAAATCAATTTTCCAAATTGATTTTCAATTTAATCCATTTGAAATAAGTTTCTTAAATTACTCAATTCATTTCAAATTTCATTTAATTATGCACTTAATTATTATTGTTATTCTTTTCCATTTGATTTTAAATCTTTTAACTGAAATATACAAATTTCAGCTTTTCCCAACTTCTTCTTTATTAATATATATTTTTTTTTTCAAAAATTTAAATCTTACATTTTAAATAAAAGTTTTATTCTTTAATTAATATCGTTGAAGATTGTAATTCAATAACTTCCTGTTTATTCAAATTTCCTTTCTATACGTCCCAATTTATTGTTAGAAATTTAAAGTCACATTATTACTTCTCCGATTCATTCTTAAATTTATTCAACTTTCTATAATTATTTCGCTTACAAATTTGCTTCCGTTTAATTTCTTTTCAACAATATAATGCATATATATTGGTAATTCATTATACTCAAATATCCAATCAAACCATAATATTCAATATTTTAATATAACCCATCATCAGATATCAAATAATCACAACAGAGATTATTGAATAATTTAAATAAATGTGAGGGGTCCAGTTGGATCCCTCCAACCTGTTTCCCTGCATCCACAAATGTCAGCACAACATAATATCCATTCTAAAATATACCAGACTAAAGTACATCAATCAATTCAACCATTCAAACAATTATTCAAATTTAATCATTTAAAGTTAAATTTAACTGAGTGAGATTAACTCACCTTTTAATCCTGTTTTGCAACCCACTTCAATTTCATCTTAGTTTCCCGACCTCTGACCTTGTAAACATATTTATACAGTTTATTAATATTTGAATTGATTGAACCATTAACTACTACCTATTCGTTTTATTGAAAATAATAATTTGGTTTTAAACTAATTTTCTATAATAAATTATATATATTTTTCTAAATAAATTTTTCTGTAAATAACCCTAGAGATCTATTTTATAGCATATACATATACATATATAAATCCATATTCTTAAAGAAAATAATTTAGTTTGTAAACTTACTGATAAAAATTCCTCTGCTCTTTTTTTTTTGTGCTTAATTAACAGTAAGCTAATCCTTAGCATAAAGACATTTATTTTAAACAACTGTAATTCTCAAGAATTCGAGAAATCGGTTCAAAAATATCACCTTCACGATGTCGACGTGCTGCAGTTCCCAAACCTTAGCCTCTCGCGCCCTCAACCCCACGTCGCCGTTCATGAAGTCACACACACGAGATGCTCCGATACCCTCAAACTCGCGCAAAACGAAGTGTCGCCCCTATCGATCTTCCCTACGATGTCGCTGCATCCACCATCGTTCGTCGCCTCGAAGAGTCTTGCAGTCGCACCCCTTCCAGTGGCGATCGCGACTTCGCACCTCCCTGAGTTCGACTCCCCTTCAAACCCCACGCTTCGCCGTCGCCCCTCCCAGTCTCGTGCTCTCCGCCTCCGCCATTCCCCCTATTTGATTTCGAATTTCCCCCTTTTATTTTTATTAAATCTCGGCTTCTTATTGTTTTTCGCCGAGAGCTTTAGGTATTGAAAAGAACAAAAGAGGGATCGGCCTCCGTTCCCCTTTTTTTTATTATATATAAATGCGGCTGAAAGCTTCCCTTTGAAGCCCTTTGTTTTCTCGAGACGGTTGATTTAATTCCCCTTTGAACTGAAGGAGGGAGGAAGATCACACGATTGATAAAAGGAAGAGAATGGCGTATATAAGAAGCTTGTTTAATTAAATTAAATTAAATTAAATTAAATTATTATCAATCAAATGTTCAGCGCGTTAATATATCGTACACTCGCACACTAATTCCGTTCAATACGAAATTTGAAATCCGATAATAATTCAATATTACGGACCCAATGGAACTGGTTTCATCAAATTCCGAGACTGTGCCTCGAAAGGCTATTTTTAAATTCAATTTAAAACGATAAAATTTTCAAAACTGAACAATTCAGTGTTACATTCAATTTTAACACTTCTATTATGTTCAATGTTATCAGTATAAATTTATAAGCCTTTAAATTATTATTTTTAACAGGCTTAAAATTCCAGATTCAACATTTTATTCAAATTCAAGTTATTTCATTCGATAATAAATTATCAAATAAATTGTGAAATTTGAATTCGAGTTAAAATTAACTTTGAAATATTTAAAATCAATTAAATATTCCAATTCCAAAGCTCAAAAATTTCGGGTCGTCACATTGACCCGAATTCCAGTGGGTCCGAATTTTTCGCAAAAATTCTATAACCCTAGACCATTGAAACCCAAGTTGGGAATCTGATATCCTGCAAATAGGCAGAGACAAATATATCAAAGCTCAATTAAATATCTCGCATCATAATTGACTAAAATATAATAGTAAGTAATTACTCACCAATATAATAACACTTTCTAAACAAGTGTCTTAAAGCTGGGAAGTCTTTGCCATCTACCTAACCTGTAGGATGTTATGACGAGGAGGTTAGAACTAAAGTTCTGGTGAATGGATAAATTATATACTTCTAGGCTTAATTCTACATATATCGTTTTATTTCTATTTCTTTTATATTAGGTTCATTAGGTTATAATACTCTCGCCTCTATTCGTGAACCATGCCCATCTACTCCATAATAGATTAAAACCTAATAACTAATATATACATACATGTAGCTATATGCCTAATGACCATATTGGTCCTAGGTACCACCCATGGTACTTTCCGTATTCTCCTCAAAAAGGGCTCCATCATCTTGCTCTATAGAAATATATGTAAAGGACTGCTTCGTAAGGCCTACAATATAGATACTCCATCGTCTTGCTCGGTGAGTATTTCGTAGCTACATCTGTAAAGGATGCTTCGTAAGGCCTACAATACAGATGCTCCACTACTTACTATGAAAATGTAAATCGCGTCCGCACTAGTCTATGCCAGTGCTCGGACATCCACAATGTACCACCCAGTGCATCCATTGAGGACTAGGTAATCGTTCTGTCTACTATTTGAATCCCACCAACAAGTTCTACCCTGTACGGAATTCAGTAGGCGATTATCTATATCTGTAAAGGACTGCTTCGTTAGGCCTACAATTCAGATATTCTAGTTGGTATGTCTCGTTTTCATCATGGCTATAGCCCCACATAGTCATCCCTTAACTAACCAAAAGACTTCTAAAGAGTTAAGAGGTCGTGCCCTACTGCAAACGGTCTAACATCCAAATGGCAGTGCCCCTATCCAATGTGTCAATAGTGAAAGAATCATTGGTCTGTTGGTTTAAATCTAGTCTTTCCTAAAATCGCTCTTGGTCTTGATGTTGGCCGACATCCGCATGTGACTATCCCTAAACTTACTTGCAAGCACTAGACATACGAATACCCTACTCCGAACATCAAGCCCTTCTGACTGCCTACAAAGTTTTGCTTCGTTAGGCCTACAATGCAAATGTAGTCAAGGCATACTCTATTGATGAAACACCTACAGACCTGCCTTCGGGGGTGCAGCTTCATTAGGCCTACCCAGAGGGCCATACTAGACGTCCCGTTGAAGTCTCGTATTCCTTGAAGCCCAAAAATACCAAGTTAGACATGCTTCTCCGTTTCTGAAATTCGTGATGAACTGCTTCATTCGACGCTTCCTTTGGGTTGTTCCAAACGCATCTCAATTCTTTTATTAGACCCTAAGTCCAATCTTTTAATTTACATTTAGTTTACTTTCTTATTCTATTGGCTACTTATTTACCCTAATTAGCATATTCTTTCCCTTGTCTCACGTCTATCTATTGCGATATTTCCATTTACTTAATAGAGAATGCTGTTGGTATGAGCCACATTCATTATCTTGCTTATTTACCTTAATATAAATCTTAAGTTCATTAAAATAAGCCTCTTTTATCATTCCTTCTTTATTTTCTTTTTGACTTAATATAAATTATTTAAATAAACTTCTACCATTATTATCGCTTATTAATGTATTCAAAGACTCAAAATAAGCTATTTCATTCATATTACTAATTATGACTTATGTTATAATTCTACCTGTAATTGTCATTTTCTCTTCTTTTATAGTCCTTACATAATTCCAGCATTTCTTTTCCGTTTCAATCTGCCTTCTTTTATTATGATATAGAATATTCTTTTATTCTCTTATATTATATAATTCAATTTTTATAATAACTATTTTCTTAAATAGTCTGCGTAGTAAATGCAGACCTAGGTTCATTATCGTTTACAGCTTCAAGTTCTTATCTAATAATTTACTTGATTCATGTCATGCTTTGCCTTCTATTCTAGGGAGTAATTCTATTTTATTTGGTTGGTTATGAAAATAATATTTAAAAATCCATTTCCATATTTTAATATTATATAATACTATAAACAATAATCCGTAACTGCTAGATATTTCTTTTACTATTTTAGAATAGAGTAAAATATAGTGGTTTCTCTATTTTACAATAATTATCTTTTTCTTTCTTTTACTCTAGCAATTACGTTTATTGTTGTCTTTTAAATATTATATTATAGAAATGTATCATATTTTCTAAACCAACCAATTAACCTTTTAGTTACTCTCAAACCCAGTTACTAGATTAATTAAATTTTCTCATTTTGACGCAATTTATTACAGTAATTCCATTCCTCAAACTTTTATTATTTTACATCTCATTTCCTTCATTTCAGTATTTTTAATTATTTAATCTATATTCACATTTAGTCTATTCTAATCTGTACGTGAAGAAAGAGGAGAAAATAGAAGAAGAATGACGCTTGCATAGAAATCCAAAACATTGAAACAGATGTAAATAAATACTAATGCTATAAATAAACTATAAATTCCTTGTAGTTCAGCATAACTTATTTAATAGTATTAATTATTGAATAAAATTATCTAAACAGGAATTTAACGATAATATATCTTAACTTAAAAGATATATAAATAAATCCACTCACATGTCATCCTTAGCTTCAATTTCTATTCCTTTTAATTTGCTATGTTTTTCTCTGCTTTTCCCCCATTTTGATTCGCTGTTAATTCTTTGATTTATTTGCATAATTATCTGATTTGTTTGTATGTACTCCCTTGCTTAATTTTATTTTTGGTTTGGTGAAAGATTTGATTGATAGAGGAGAAAGGAAGGGGAGAAGAGAAGAGGAGTTCACTGTAAATGACGGCAGCCGATTCAGAGAAAATAGTGTGTGCTAGGGTTAAGTTACGTTCAATTTATAGGTGCAGCGAACAATATGGAAGCATCTGATTAACCCTAAAAACAATCCTCACCATAGAACTTGATTTATTTACGTTAGCCTATAACGTATAACTCTCCAACGTTATTCATTTATTTCTTTATTACATGACCCTATTAATTCACGTTTCCTTCTAAATAAGGTTTTCCAATTAATTATCCAATTAATTAGATCAAATATATATATATATATATGTATGTATGTATGTATGTATATATATCCAATATTAAATGATTCTTATACGTTATAATTTCTTATCTATTAGAACATGTCAATTAATACCTCTATTAATTGAATGCATATAAAAGTCATGCTTTTAATTTATTCTTATTAACTTACCTACATCATAAACCTAATTACTTTGTTTGATTTTTGTACGCGTTCCAATTCTTTTTAACTTGGAAACAAATAATCCTATAACTTGCGTTTTCATCTAGCTAATTAATTATCATTATTAGCTATTGTAAAGATGGCATATTCTTTGATTAATTGACACCCTTTTTAAAACGCTCAACTAATTGCCAATTGATTAATTGACACGTTTTCCCATTTTAATAAATATCCAAATTAATTCCTATGCGTAACTCAATCACGCATTAGTTGTACATATTTAAACAACCAATTCATTACCAATTATTTGTCATACCCTCTTTTTTTGATTGATGCGTACTTAATGTCTTTAATTAATTTCTCAATTAGTTAATTGCGTCAATTATAAATTAATATATGTATGTTATAATTAATTCATTCCCCACATGCACATCCCTTTATTAGAAGTTCCTTTAATTTATTAATGTTATAAAAGTGACATTCTCTGACTAATTGATGCCTCTACGTCCCTTAATTAATTCCACTTTTAATTGATTGATGCATCAATTAATCACACACTCATTGGTTGCATATACTTATGTAACCTCTTAATTTTTAAATGCATATATTTGACATTTATATTTTTTACGGTTTTGCAATTATGTTAATTCAATTGATTTTATTTGTCATTAAAGCATAGGGTGTTACATTCTCCCCTCCCCCCTTAGGAAATTTCATCCCTGGAATTTGATAAGTGTTCAATCATGCAAACCTTCGTGCATCCATTCTACACTTGCAACCATTTAGTGTACGACCAATTTTGCAATAATCCAAGCATAGTGCGAAGTGCAATACATCATAAAATATATGCATATACAAGAATTTCTAAGTGGTACCTCCTATATGAATGGTTTTTCTTTTAGAAATTCCTTCTAAAACATGATGCATACATCCTAAATACACTTGCAATTTCCATATGAATGCAATCTTTTGAAAATTCAAAACATTTTTAATCCAATTTTTCCCACACTCCTACTGAATATGAGCATAGTTCAACAAATTTTACGTCTAAGCCTACTATAGAACTTTTGATTTTCAAATTTTAGAAAATTCTAATTTTCTAAATTCGATATCTTATGTCAGAAAGAAGGTAGAAAACAGAAAAACTTCACATTTCTCCTTTTACTTTTGCAAATCTCTCTCTCTGTACTTGGAACTTATGTCACTATCCTATAAAATCTCTATTTTCTTTCTCAAGCACAGTTTACATAAGGAAGAATTTTCTTTTCAAACTTTTTCCCAATCTTAATTTTTGGAAAAGTTGTATTTTTCTTTTGCAATTCTTATTTATTTATATTGACGTTTAGGTTGCTTTCTTTAGATCTTACTGTTTTTCTTTTACTTACTTATATCTGCTTTTACTCTTTTTTTAATACAGAAACTTAACACAGCTATCATCTATGGCAAGAAGGTTTAGGACCATGTCTACTCTGATACAAAAAGGTCCTACTCTAGGAATCCGAGTAACTCATATGCTCCTCCTGCCGCCTATTACTTGCTACCAACTTACACTGTATTATTACTTATGACGAATAAGATCTATTCATCTTTTCTATTCTATGCTTAAAAAAGAATAATTAAGTCTCATTTACTGCAATGGATAAGGATTTCAATCTATGCAGTTTCTATCTAAAAAGGCAACGAAGCTTGGGAAATTCTCTCTTTAGCTTTCATCTTTCCCCAACTAAGGCCTACCTATCCCAACCACATGTGTCTTGTCATCTTACTAATATCATTTCACTGTTCTTCTTTAGTCTACACACATGAAACAACATTTCTGTATTTCACTATTGTCCTATACGCCTTATAGGAAATTTCATTATTACTACTAGGAGTAATTATAGCTATAGTCTTACACTTTTTCCATTACACCTAGGAAATGATTCATATCTACTCTATATTTAAAAGTCTGGTTTGGTTTGGTATTTATCATTTTACTTCAAAATTAAAGCTTCTAAATTTTATATTTTCAAAAACTTATTTACTTTTTCACCAAATCATTTAAAAAAAAATGCCTTGCTTGTTCTTAAAACATTTTTTCTTTTTCTTGACTTTAAAAAAATGTACTCATATATTTTCAAAATATCCTTCTTCTTTTTTTTAGATTTTCAAATTTACTAAAACTGAAGTAAATAAGAACAATTATATTATCAAAAATCTCTTAACTTTCCTACTCTTCCAATTGCTTAACCTTAAAGGAGTTACTATCTTACTACACTTAATGGTTTTATACCTTAATGTATTAGAATTACTTTCTCTTATGATAAACCATTAATGCTAAAACCTTCTTTGAATACTTTAAAGGAGGATTTCATGTTTACGTGAAATTATAGGGAAATTATTTTATATTTTATCGAAATAGGCTATATAAAGTATGGTGTTGTCTATACCTTGTACATCTCTTTCATGTATTCCTTATAACTTGCACAAAACATCTTTAATTTATGATTCATAGAAAATTGTATCATTATTTATTTCATTCCAATATATTAAGGTATGTTTACTATATATTTACTTACATGAGATATTTTGTACTGAATTCGTTAATTTATCGTACATTACTTTTCAAAAGAACTCATTTTAAAACTTCTTTATAACTAGAAAATATTTTCATATACTTATTTAAATAATAAGTGTACATACAATCCACTATAGAGATTATCTCCAAAACTCATTTGGGTCAAAACAAATGTTGCATAGAACACCGTTAGTACAGCCTAAAAATACTAATATATGGATTCAATTAAAATAAATATTAATAAATCATGTATGCTATGTAAAAATATTTACTTTAGGAGTCACCTACTATAACAATAGTATCATAATCTATACTTCCTTTGTTTTTACTGAAAACATCTATTACAACAATAAATGTCTACATTTTCGATATTTAACACACTACAGTTTTTATATTTACAATCTTCGTTTACATATAAAGAAACTAGCAAGTTATACATGCTCTATAATTATTCAAAAGAATTTCACTTTTAACAAAATTTACATCATATAAAAACCAATTTAAATTTCATACCAATTATTTTTTTCAAAAACCCAATATTTACTTCCTCAAATATATAAACAATTATATCTTTCTACTTTTCAATTCAAAAGTTTCATTTTATGGGGTTAGATATAAAGTAGATTTTCTTTTTACCAAAACCTCTTATTCCTTCCAAAATGAAAACACTCTCCTGCTATCCTAAGGGACTTCCCTACTTCCTATAACATATCGATACAAATTTTCTCTCAAAACATGGCTTATTTGTATGCTATAAATCAGTAAAAACATAGGGCTCAACATACTTGGGTCATTCCAAACCCAGCTGAATTGATTAGGAGAAAATGCGTACTTCTTATCCACATCTCTCTTTGATGGTAAGTTTCAAATTTTCTATTTCCATTTTAGTTTTGAATAGGTTCTTTCCTTTATTATCCTTTAAAGGGTAGAACTTAGGATTTAATCTATGGATGGTAGGATTTGATGCAAACATGTTAATAGAACAAGTTATGAATGATGTATGCTAGTGACCGCAAGCGTTTGCTAGTGGATAATAATGGACGCATATAGGTACACTAGGCACTATTATTCCTTAAGGATCAGCCTAACTAGGACACTAGAGCATATGCAAATGGATGTATGTGCATTTCTATTCTATTTTTCATGGTTGCAATAAATAGATGATTATCACATGATTATTGCATTTGAATGATGTTTGTAGCACGCATATAAAAATATCAGTTGTCATTAGGGAATTTTTGCATTCATTTGGATATATGTCATGGACATGATTGCATAAAAGGAGGTCAACTGAATAAGTGGACCGCCTAATCTTTTGCATTAGATAGGAACATTAACATTACACTAATTGCATAAGTATCATAAATTGCATTAGAATAACTTAAGGACAATGGATGAATCGTCGATGATTGAGTAGTTGGTTCGAGAATTAAATGAAAACATTTAGTACATTCTTTTATTCTTAGAGATTTCGAGGATGAAATCCCTTAAGGAGGAGAGAATGTAACAACCCAAAATTTAACCCATAATAATTAATTCATTAATTAATTAAATAATAAAATAACTTCGTGAAATTATCAGAACTAAGCCACGGGAGTTGCACCATTGTGTCTGTGGTAATTTTCTGGTCAATTTCCATATATAGAATGTTAGAATCCGAGTTAATATAAGCAAGGAACAAAATAATCAAAGAAACATAAAGAAAAAACATATAGGCCAGAACGAACTGCCAGTCGACCTGAGCACAAGGGCAGTCAACCGCCCGGTCGACACGCCTGCCTATATTCATAAATGAACGAATGTTCATTCTTTCAAAAGTTGAACATGTAATTTGCATTGTTTAAACTGATTTGGTCCTTCTATTCTTGCATCCGATGGCTCTTATTCAGCCTATAATGTGGTTGTATCCTATTCAATCCCAAAATCCAATGGTTTGAGATCCACTTCTATCCCTATAAATAGAACCCTAGGCCTAACACTTTCTTATTCTAAGATTTTCTCCAATTGGGTTCACCTATTCATGAAGGAGCCTAAGCGGAATAGTTTTCCAAGGAGGAAATCGCTATAAATAAAAATATTTAATAGCCCCAAGTGGATTCGTGAAGGCCTAAAGGGAAGAGCTAAGGACCAGAAGTGAGTGATTGTAATTATTTTAAATTTCCTTAAGTAATTTAAAATAATAGGGTTTTCAATAGTTGTAGTTTAACTATGATTTTTGGAGTAACCTTTTTAGTAATTTACTTATAGTTTTTAGAATTATTTTGAGTTTATTTCTTCTAGCTATTCTTTTCAATTAATTTTAGTTTATTTATGTTAGGTACAGCTTTTCTCATTTAATTACAGTTTATTTATAGTATTTTTATTTGTTTATTGTTATTCTTCCTACGCCTTAGATTTCCTTCTATTTTCAGTTTTCTTTTATTTCTCCTTCTTCTTCTTCACGTATGGATTAGAATAAAATTAATGCGAAATTGAATTAAATTATTAGAAATATTAAATAATGGAATATGAGATGCAAATCACAATGACTGTAATATAATTGGAATAGGATTGAAATTATGCCTAATTATGATATTAATTGGACTGAATTAAGAAGATTGGCCTAGTTAGAACTTAGAATTATAACTAAAAATAATAAAAGAAGAAAGAAGCTTATTTTCACAATTAGACCTTGGGTTAAGAAATAATCATGATTATAATATAAGTTATAAATTGATAAACTATGGAAACTATGGTAAACTATGGAAACTATAGCGCTTATTTTAAGACTTAGGATAAATTAATAAGCAATAATAGCAATTGAAAAAAATAAAGGCTTATTTAAATAATTTATCTAAGTTAATAAGCAAAGATAAGAGTAGGACCTATACCCAAATAGCATTCTCCTAATATTTCTATGGTTACGATATTTCCCATAATCTTAAAGTGAGACGATGTGCTTCACATAATCCTAAAGTGAGGTGAGTGTACGCTTATGCTTATAGTGGTAGTAAATGGTCAATCTATGGTAGTTCAAATCAAGGGGGTTTGAACAAGGGGCGCAACTAGATTATTGTTTGATAGGGACTAGTACCAAAAGCATTTCCTCTATTTTTCTATGGATACGGTGTTTCTCACAACCCTGAAGTAAGACGAGGTGCTTCACATAATCTTGAAGTGAGGCGAGGACATGCTTAGGCTGGCTAGGGTAAATTGTCACGACCCATAATTCAGCGTTCAAAAGTCGACATCAAATACCTCACTTGTATTCAACTGCCGGAGATTCGAACGTCAAATTTCAGTTCGGATGGAGCTTATAACAACATCAGACGAATATAAAACAGCGGAACAGAATGAATATCATGCATATAACACAGATACAACGGTATAATATCCATTTCTACATCAGAGTATTTAATACATACACCACAGCTCCAAATAAACATTATAATAATACAAAAGTGATCATATATCCATAAAAAAGTCTTCAAATGAAAGAAGTGATAACGAACTCCCAAAAACTAAACACCTGAGATCTCCAAAAGCTCCTAAGATATCTCCAAAGCAAAAGCTTCAAAATACTGCTAACTCCATAATTCGGAAACCTGCTACTAGGCTGCCCGTGCAGAAATTATAGGCACCCGGAGTTTAGGGAAAGAAATAATAAACTCCATGTCAGTCATGGGGCTGGTATGAGTAAACAAAAACAGTTGCTTTTAAAGAAACTAGATTCATAAAAGAATTTCGGTATGCTTTTAAAATGAAACTACCATAAGAACTCCCGCCACACACACAATGCAAGCGCAGAATTGGAGGAGATTTCTTCTTATGATAATCAAATATGCTTGGTACGGGGAAATTTCTTTGATATTATTACTAGTGCATAGTGTAGAAAGCATTTCGAAAATAAAATATTAATCTTAGCCAGCATAGGTACCATTATATTATGCCTACTATAGCTGCCATGTTAAATGACAGGTTCTACAACTAAAACCGTACAGGGCTCGTAATGTTTCTTTGGATTTTCAACAAATGGTCAGGCTAAGGAACTTCCTGGGCCACATGGGTACACCTCTAGAGGGACGACCCGAGAACCAAACCAGATCTCTGCCAACACAAAACCGGGTTACCCCTAACTGCGTAACTACGGACCCGAGTATGCCATCCCCCGGTTGTAACTGTTTGCACCAAAATTGGTCACAACACTCTTCGGGAGTCGTTGAAGAGATAACAATGAAGAATGTAAATTCAAAACGAGTATTATCTAACAAAAACTCCAATCAACAGTAAAGTAAATGCGTAGACAAGTGATTTATAGTGGTTCGGCGTGTTGCCTACGTCCACTGTGAAGTTTTTTGCAGTTTTATTGATTCTCTTTCAAAGATTACAAGTTAATACAATGATCAACAGCAAGTTACAACTGGAAATTCGAAATCAACAGCAAAAATATGATGTAGGTTGATGGAGATCTCAATCCGGCAGAGTCTGGGCACTTTCGAGTCAAAACGATTCTTTTTCTGTAGGCTCTGGGGCTCTATTTATAGGCGTAGGAGGTTGAGATCGTGCTCAAATCTCAGGAGACTTTTTCTGGCATGTGAGTGGGCCCACGCGACCAACCTCAGGAAGTTTCGAGTCCATCTGTGATCGATACGAAGTCATTTGGTATCGATAAGATGATGTCCAATTGGGCTGAAATTTGGTGGAGACGTTCTTCACCATGCATGCAAGCTCCTATGAAAATTTCATGGCATTTGGATCAGTAGATTGAGAGATATGGTCGATACGAAATGGGGTTCTTCGAGTGGCTGTTTGGTTTGAATCCATCTCTTCGAACCGATGGTTTCGAATCGATGGTGGCACGCGCCTTTGTGATGATGTGGAGTGCAAACTACGACTGGATCCAGTCTTCACTCCGAGTGGACCGCGTCGACTCCATATATCTCGGCGCGTTCGCATCGATGGATGACACGTCATTTAGGCTTGCTGGCTCAATGGATTCGAATGACGCCTCACTGATGGATTCAAACAAGGCTTTCTTTGATGGATACAAGCCTTGTAGCTTCTCCATGGATACGAACTGCAACTGTTGGTGGATACGAATCACTGATGGACACGAAGCAGGGTAACCTGATGGATACGAAGTGCTTTGACCAGATGGATTCGAAGGGATGCTTCCATGATGGATACTAAGAAGACATTGGCCGAAGGATACGAAATGCTTCATCTGCTGATGGGTACGAAGTCCATCGACACGAACTCGATGGATTCGAATACGGCCGCTCCTGATCGATACGAACTCATGGGAGTTGACCGATTCGAAGTAGGTGATCTGCCGATGGATTCGAATGGGACCGAGTCAAACCGAAGTACTTCTATGGATTCGAACTGATCGATACGAACCGAGACACTTCGATGGATTCGAAGTTGATCGATACGAAGGGCGGCACTTTGATGGATACGAAGTCATTGGAGCCTGATCGATACGAAAGTGATCGATACGAAAGCGGTGCTTTTTCCTTCAAATTGAATTGATCATAACTTGAACATACGCACTCAGATTGACTTGAAATTTGAGGTGCTGACTTCTATGTTCTTTCTTGTCATATCCTATCAATTGTAGCTCAATCTGGACTCGGAAAAAATTCAACGATATCCATAGTGAAGCAAAGTATGACCAATCTCTGAGACGAACCGTCCTTTGTTTTCGATCGATCTTTTGGTATCACGGCTTTGCCAAAAAGCAGGATAACATTTGCCCCCCAAAGTACGTCTTGTGGAAACATGACGTGCATTGAAAAGCTGCAATTTCTCTCTGAACAATCATTGCTTTCTTTTGTTGAAATTCGTACTCGGTATTGCTGTAACCTTGCGTTGATACGATTGATTGCTGTATAATAGTGCTTAGCTGTTGGCTGTTGTAATCGTAACAAGATGAATATTCAATCCTTTTAAATGTTTAAAATCGAATATTAGTCCGACATATATGCACATATGTTAATTTGACTCTCGTTAATGTTGTGTGTCCACGAGTCGTTGTCAGTTTTGTTTGCTATTGAATTCCGTATCGATTCTCTCCTGAACCGATTTGGAATTCGAGTTGAAACAACGCTTGGTGGTTTTTTTGACTATCCTCTTGTATCGATCCTCTCCTGAACCGATGTAAAAGGTTGAAAAGCAGTTTCTCATATCGATGAGAGTCGAAATGATGGATACGAAATGATAGTTCGTATCGATGAGCTTGGATGGGTACGAAACGTCCGTTCGTACCGATGAGAAATGATGGATACGAAATTGCTGTTTGTATCGACAAGTTTTGATGGATACGAAATTGCGGTTCATATCGATATGCAGTGGATGGAGTTGTGAACTTGTTGATGTGAATGAGGGCTTCAAGTGATGTGCTCACTATCCACTTCGCATCGATGGAACCCAATGTCTTCAGTACTGCCTTAGTTGTGTACTTCGTATCGATGAAGTATGAGGGTAGTTTCGCATCGATAAGGCCTCAGGCATATGGATTCGGACGGAGCCTTCGAATCGGTCCGTGTTTTGACTGGTTGCGACCGGTCAAGTTGACTGGGAGGCGAATCAACTTGGTTCTTCTATGGCTTCATCTAAATAGTGTGGACTTAGACATTTTTTCACTTTTTACTTTTACTGCCGCCATTTACTTTCGTATCGATAGAGAGAAAGAACCGTTAGCCTTCGAACTGATTCAGTCATTCAATCTTTCAGAATTAAACATTAAAATCAGGTGATTAGTGGATAGAATCATGCTTAGAACGATGGAACTCGAAATCTCAATCCATCCTTCTTGCTTTCATGATCAGTTTTGATGGATGCAAGATCTGGATGGGTGAGAGCAAGATTGGGGATGGAGCACGGCCACGGAGTTGAGGCCTTTTTGGAGAAGAAGGAGTTGTGGAGTTTTCGAATCGAAGGAGATTACGTGATTTCGTATCGATACGAATATGAGAGCGGCGATCGATGCGAAGCCAAAGTTCTCAGATCGATGCGAAATGGTGTGTCTTTGATCGATACGAAATGCATCATTTCGAACTGGATCGATACGAAATGTATCGAGTCGAACCTGATCGATACGAAACGTATCGAGTCGAACACGATCGATAAGAAGCGTATCGATTCGAACACGATCGATGCGAAACGTATCGATTCGAACATGATCGATACGAAACGTATCGATTTGAACATGGTTGATGATACATCTTTGACTCGATACGAATTTGGACTGCAGCGACCGATTCCAAGTTGAAATTAGACGAATTCAGAGAATTTTTGGACATAAAAAATTGACTCCAACGAGCTTCTTCCTTGCATGACTGAACTTGACCTTAGAACTGCATATTGGACTACCTTTCGAGGCTTGTCGATAGAACTGTAATTTAACAAAAATATAACGAACCTTAACTTGGATCGATCATTTGCGTCTGGATGGCACGGTTGTGACGGTCAGCGGTCATTTCCGGTTTGATTTTCAGAGTTTCGTCGTTCGTACATTACAGTTTATTCTATAGAACTTGCTCAAGTAATGCATAGCACTGCACGACACATTCATGCACTTTACACCGAGGAATGCATGGGCTTTTTAGCATCTAATGATGATTTCTCATGAGTTAGCTAGTTATGGAAACTTCAAGTTCGCAACCGTAAGAAACTCAGAGTTCAGTCCCTCCCGTGCTTGAAGTACCGAAGATTGAGATTGAAGTTATTGGTCCAGCTCCGGATGAGTTACCTGACGCATCCTTCATTAGTAACCCATCAAATTCTGTTTCATCCAACATTTCGAAAGACATGCTAGTAAGAATATGTTTAAGGCATGGTTTGTCGATGGATGACGTGCTACTCCCGGGGCCAAATGATAGACCGCACAATCCACCGGAGGGATATACCGCATTCAATCGCCACGCGTGCGCAGCTGGGATACTCCCTCCGTTTAACCAGTATATAAGAGAATATTGTCGTTTTTAAGGATTACCACGTCTCAGTTGCACCCGAATGGATATGCGTCACTCAATAGCTTGTTCATTACATTTATGGAGTATCTCTATCGACTGCCACTCTCGATTGAGATCAGATACTTGTTTAACTTCAAGAGTTGGGCCGATAGTCCATCTTTCACATTCTTGGAGGCGGTGAGAAATTGCCGGGTGATCACGGGGGCTTGGACAAGATTGAGCTACTTCAGGACGGAGTGGTTTTATGTTAGATGCCCCCCAGGGTTTGCTCGACGATGGCTATTTAAACGTGAGTATTGCTATTTTTTCGGGTAGTTGATAAAACTAATGTATTTGAAGTCCAACTCACATCTCTTTTCTTTTTCAACCGTAATTCAGCGACCCGAAGGTGAGCGCTTCAAGGAGATAGTTCGGGTTTTTCAAGAAATCCCAAGTGAAGAGAGGAATATTAAGTTACTATTGACAGATAGGAATCTCAGAATCCTTGGGTTGATTGAGTGACGGAAAAGCATAATGCTTGACGATGTCTTAAGAACCGTCTCGAAAGAATGAGTCAAGCGAAGAAAACCTAAAGTTGTCATAATCGAGGAGGCTGACTCGGAAAGAACTCATACTGATGATGAGCCATTGGGCGAATCTGCGGATGTAGCCCAAGATGCCGAAGAGCAAAGAAAAGGCAAGGCAGCCGTTGTTGAGTCATCTAAAAAGAGAAGATGGAAATCGGTTGTTACGGCTCGACCTGCCTTCGGAATTAGAATTTCGGAGATGTCTCCCCCAAGAACGGAGAATCTTTATGAAGGGCTTGCTGATATTCCAATTCTGGATGATGTGTCCTTGCAGCATGACATCGGATTGGACGAACTTTCAGAAGCCTTAGTTTTGAGCGAGTCTCTGCCCACTAGTGCGGTTGACACATCTGGTTGGTCGGGGGGTTGCACCCACATTCACACTTCACGGCACTACATGATTTCTAAGTGTAATACGCTCACTGTGAGAGATTACTAATTTTTCTTTATGTTTTTGCTTCGCAGATACCATGTCTGGTAGAGGTTCGATGCTTGGCAGTCTCCGTAAGAAACGCCAGTCTTCTTCATATTATGAATCACACCGGAGGGAAGGAGATAGGGACTATGACTATGGGCGCTCGAGTCATGAGCGCTCTGACAGAGATAAGGATTATAGGCGTAGGTCTCGATCTCGCATGTCACCTCCTAGAGCTCCTGCACCGCCTCCGGTTCATGTTTCGAGGCCTCCGGAAACTTCACGGCCCAAGCCGTCTTCCCAACCATCGAGGTCGGATACTCATCGCGGGACGGAGATCGCGGCCTCCCCGTCAACAGAGCAAACGTTGACGGGGCCTTCGGGAGAAGGAGCGGTTAGGCTTGCTCAACTGAGGAAAGAATTTCCTGAAATTTGCTCTGACGGGTTTGTTGTACCTCCACATCTAAAAAGGATACCGTCGACAGTTGCACCTATGATGCATGACTATCTCTCGGACGTATTCTTTCAGTATCAAGAATGGTCGAAGACCGCTAAGAAAGCATCAAAGATGGCCTTTGATCGAGCGGCTACGATCGAGAAGTTGGAGAAAGAACTTGGTCAAAAGGACCACATTATTCAGGTGCTCGACAGTGAGGCCGAGTCTTCTCGAAAGTCGGAGATTGAAGCTCTCAGAAAAGTGGATGAAGCTCAGGCCGCGATGGATAGGATGAAGCATGAGCATTACGCTACGGTGGAGGACATGGGCCACCGAAATACCATCGTGACTGCCGAGCGGGATGCGGCCTTGAAAGAGCTAAACGAGCTCAATGCCAAAGTTGTAGAGATTACGAGGGAGAGGGACACCGCTAACGTTTCCGCACAGGAAGCGTGTGGTCAGGCGGTGGAATTTCGGAGAGAAAGAGATGCGGCCTTGGAGAAGGTCCACGAGACAGAAGCCGAAGTCGATGAGAATGTTCGTCAAGAAGAGACTAAGCTGGAGACAGAGATAGAAGAGCTTCTCATTACTTATAATGCTAATGTGCCGAGGCACAGAAATTTGACATGGCTTGATGATTATCCGACGCATTTGTTCAATGCCTGGAATTTATTAGTTGAAGAAGAGAAAGCATCAAAGCCAGGCAAAGTTTTTGATGAATTCGAGTTGGAGAACCGTATACTGACTGACGATGAGAAGAAGGTTCTCCACGATTTCACGATCTCTCATGCTAGAGAGAAGCTGGGTACCCAACACTTGGAAGTTGGTGAGGGGTATGGCGTTGCGCATCTACCTACAAATTCAAGGATGATCACTTTATCAGGATCGGAGCCGACACCAGCGACTGAGCCACAGTTGGTCCCAGGCTATGACCCTAAGCAGCCACGCTTATCTCCCATAAGGGAGCATTCTTCTGAAGTTGTTCAGTCATCCACGAGTCAAGTTGAGGAAGGTACTCTGCACAAATATACTATGTGTCTGAACTGAAGTACTTGTATTGAAGCGTATTCTGACAACTTCTTTTCTTTCTTGTCCGGTGAGTAAAGTTACATCGACAGCACCTCCTGCAGTCCAAGAGTCACATCAAGAACAGCAGGCTATTATTACTGAAGCGATTGCCACGACGACAGCCGCGCCGACCGAGGTGACACAGGGGGGTTTAATTACTTTCAATGAACAGATGATGAATGAACTCTTGAGCCAGCACAGTGACCCCTTCGTTGACATGTCATTTGTTCTCGGCACGTTCCCACCGCTTCTATTGCGTCGTCACAGTCCACCGCTACCTATCGTGAGTCTCGTGTTGCTCGTGAGGCTGAGATACTTGCTCAAATCGAAGCAGAGATGAAAGTGGCAGCAGACGGCGGTAATTCTGAATGTGTTACGACGGCGGTTGGCCCCACTCCTCTTGTGGTGACATCTTCTGGGGACACGCTAGTCGGAACCAGCGCGCCCATTCCTCCCCCGGTGGTAGACCCGACTCCTTCAACTTCTCGAGAAGAGAATATTCCTTTACGTTCAAGTTCAGATGAATATATCGATATCATGCCTTCGTCAGAGGAAGATCCGCCAAAGGGTACGGGGTCGAAGCGGAAGACTGCTAGTGGTTCCAGTGGTTCCGCGTTGAAGAGGAAACCAAAGAAGAAAAAGTAGACGATCCCCTCTGGTGCATTTTTGGCAACTAGGGAGTCACTTTTATTTTCCTTTCGTAGGCTATGTATAGATGCAGGCTTGGCCCCTGCTAGTAGGAATTTTTTGGAAGAACTTGTACATGAATCTTCACATACAGTTAGTTGAAATAAAATTCATTTTCTTCGTTTCAATTCTCATTTCTTTTGTGCTTAAGTGTTTACAGTGTTTGGCTTTCAGTCCGATGTACTTATGGTGTTTTTACCGTCAAGTAGAGTTCGTGTTATTTGCCAAGTCTGAAAATCTTGGTCACGTGGTGTGATCGATGAATAAGTTGAACTTCAGTCATTGCTTCACTTCAGTTAGTGATTAACACTTGAGTTTTTTGCCCCCCAGTTTCGGGGAACAACATTTGTATTTCGGTGGTCGATCGCACCTATTGCAAATCTTAAGCACATGTCCACACACTGGGGACTTAGGATAATTTGTGATTGATAATCTGGTTCGCACTCCGGGAATTTGAGAGTTATCGATGTTTGTAATACAGTTCGCACTCCAGGAACTTTGACTTGGTAGTTGTACTCTAATTCTCACTCTGGAAATTTGGAGTCGATATTTATATTTTGGTTCGTGCTCCGGGAACCTGGAATTGTTGTTTATACTCCACTTCACGCTCTGGGAACTTGGAGTTAGTATTGATATTTCGGTTCGCTCTCCGGGAACCTGGAATTGATGTTTATACTCCAATTCATGCCTTGGGAACTTGGAGTTAGCATGGATGTTTCGGTTCACGCTCCGGGAACCTGGAATTGATGTTTATACTCCAATTCATGCCGATGGGTTGGTTCGCACTCCGGGAATTTGGAATAAATGTTTATACTCCAATTCACATTCTGGGAACTTGGAGTCAGCCGATAGATGGTCAGTCACACCTATTTGGGCTTTTTAGGAATTCGTTCACACTCTGGGAACGATGGATTTGATGTTTATACTCCAATTCGCAATCTAGGAATTTGGAGTCCGTTCGCACTCTGGGAATGATTTATTTGACGTTTATACTCCAATTCGCACTTTGGGAATTTGGAGTCCGTTCGTGCTCTGGGAACGATTTATTCGATGTTTATACTCCAATTCGCACTGTGGGAATTTGGAGTCCGTTCACACTCTGGAAACGATTTATTTGATGTTTATACTCAAATTCGCACTCTAGGAATTTGGAGTCCGTTCACACTCTGGGAACGATTTATTTGATGTTTATACTCCAATTTGCACTCTGGGAATTTGGAGTCCGTTCGCACTCTGGGAACGATTTATTTGATGTTTATACTCCAATTCGCACTCTGGGAATTTGGAGTCCGTTCGCGCTCTGGGAACGATTTATTTGATGTTTATACTCCAATTCGCACTCTGGGAATTTGGAGTCTGTTCACACTCTAGGGACGATTTATTTGATGTTTATACTCCAATTCGCACTTTGGGAATTTGGAGTCCGTTCGCACTCTGGGAACGATTTATTTGATGTTTATACTCCAATTCACACTCTAGGAATTTGGAGTCCGTTCGCACTCTGGGAATGATTTATTGGATGTCTATACTTCAATTCACACTCTGGGAAGTTGGAGTTAGTTGTAGGACTGTTTTTTGTCGGTCCAGTTCAGCCTTTGATGTGATGGCTTGTCCCCGAGCTGGGGTTTCACTTAGTGAGTGGCCGGTCGTATCACAGCCACTCGCTATTTGAATAAATTCCATTGTTTGATGGAACTTAACTCTTCGTGTGTCGTGATTATTGAATGCTGCATTCGGTGAATCATAGCTCTAGCTTGAAGAGATAGTATTTTATTGCTGAAATAAGAAAATATGGCAAAGTCAGTGCCTTATTACAAGTTCAAACTTCAGAATGTAAAGGAAATTGCAAAGTATTCATAGATTGAATGAGCTTGTCATGTGTGACAGTGACGAAGATCTTTGTCGTTCCAGGCTCCTGACAAAGTTGGTCCGCCACTAATGGCGTTTATCACCAATCTTCCACGAGGACAAGTGGAGTCCTCCTGTCTCGGTTGATTGGGTTCATTATTTTGATTTGATGGGCCCACTTCTCCGGGCTGCGGCGCCCGAACAAACTATTCCATCTTCCTTTCTCTGATCAGTTTTTCAACGAGATCTTGTAAGTGATGACACTCGTTCATATTGTGCCCGTAGCTTTCATGGAACCTGCAAAATTTTCCCGTCTGGATTTGCCTCTCTGGCGACGATCTCGGAGCAGGTTTTTTGTATTGAATTGTATTACGGGTTTGTAAATACAAGTTCTCCAGTGATGTATTCAAAGGAGTATAACTGTCAAACATGGGATTCTTGTGCTGTGGGCCATGATTTTGATCTCGTTTTCTAGTTTGATTCACGCTCTCTTTCCGCCGCGTTTGTTTGTTTTTAACGTTCAACTGAACTTTTCCGGTGCTCTCGCCGGACTGTTTGATTGCGACATTGCTTTGGATCCCTTCCGTACTTGGTCCTGCATCAGTTTGCTTCCTAGACTATTTCGCGTCTTCCCTTCTCAGGAATTGAGTCGCCTTGGCGTGGAAACGGTCCAATGATGCAGGTGGTTTTCCAGCTAACCAGTTGGCAAACTCAGAATCGGGGTCGATCCCCTTAGTCAACGCCATAAGGATGGAGTTATCATTCGGATTGCTGATCTCCGCACATGCAGTATGGAATCTCTCTAAGTAGTGTCTGAGCGTCTCTCCAGGAGCTTGGGTGACGCTAGACAAAGTGTTGACATCTTTTGGCCTTGCGACATGCATGCGGAATTGTTCAACAAATTTCGTGGCCAACTGGTCGAAAGAAGAGATGGATCGAGGTGGCAATCGAGTGAACCACATGGTAGCGATGCCCCCTAAGGATATGGGGAAACTACGACACTTCACTGCATCGTCAGCTCTGGCAGCGGTCATCGACCATTCATATTTCAAAATATGCTGGTTGGGGTCGGAGTTTCCCTCGTACATGGGTAGAGTTGGCATCCTGAATCGCCGTGGGGGTTCAGTAGTAAGAATATCGTCCGTAAAAGGAGTGTGACTTCGAGAGATTCCCCAATCATCATTGGTGAGACCCTGTCTCTCACGGATCATCTGACGTATCAAGGTCTGAAGATCCGGCATTTGTATGTTCTGTGCGGCTCGCGTCGGAATGTGATTGAATCACACATCCTGGAATTGGACCAGATGCTGTTGGCGGTCCAAATCTTGCCTTCTTGGCTCATTGTCTTCTGGGACGTATGGTTCAGGGGTACGCCCATGCTGGCGATTGTCCGGGTTCGACTGATCTTGGGCATCGACCCCTGGTTCAGCCGCGACGTTAGTGGTGCGGTATTCTGCGATGTGATGAGGAACGGCACCTCCTCGGGAGGAGGATCCGGTTTGGAAACTGGCTGATGGACCAACTCAAGTTGTCCAACAGTCAGTGCCGGTTGATCTCCAGCGGCCGACATGTGACTCCCATCCAGCCGGGGTCGTGGAGATCAATTATGATAATCAGAAGATGAAGAACTTTCGCTGGAGGAGCGAGAAGCATGGTCTCTCTTGGATCTCTTTCACTTCTGGCAATCCAGCTTGTTGATCAGCTCGGCGTTAGCGCGTAGTTGTTCTGCTAGTTGTTGCCGACTCTGGGTCAGCTCTTGGAGTAGCAACTGTAACTCTTGTCGGGTAATCGGACCTGATGGTTCCGAGTGTCCAGTAGCATCTTGATTAGATGAAGGTAGTGGCGCAGGATCCTGTCGATCCTGTTCCTCTTGATTGATAGCGTTAGAGGTGGTCCTTGTGCTAACCATCTTGAAGGTTGAATTCCTTTCTCTAGACTTTATGCAAATCTGAATAGAAGAGAAGGAACTTGGATTTGATGATCTGGATCTCTCTCTTAGATTTATTCAATCTGGTATCGATGACAGATCCAATGAGCAGGAGAAAACCTGAGTTCAACTCTCAATGAAAGCACCAAAGTGTTTGCACCAAAATTAGTCACAACACTCTTTGGGAGTCGTTGAAGATATAATAATGAAGAATGTAAATTCAAAACGAGTATTATCTAACAAAAACTCCAATTGAAAGTAAAGTAAATGCGTAGACAAGCGATTTATAGTGGTTCGGCGTGTTGTCTACGTCCACTGTGAAGTTTTTTGCAGTTTTATTGATTCTCTTTCAAAGATTACAAGTTGTTACAGCGATCAACAGCAAGTTACAACTGGAAATTCGAAATCAACAGCAAAAATATGATGTAGGTTGATGGAGATCTCAATCCGGCAGAGTCTGGGCGCTTCCGAGTCAAAAAGATCCTTTTTCTGTAGGCTCTGGGGCTCTATTTATAGACGTAGGAGGCTGAGATCGAGCTCAAATCTCGGAAGACTTTTTCTGGCACGTGAGTGGGCCCACGCGACCAACCTCAGGAAGTTTCGAGTCCATCTGTGATCAATACGAAGTCATTTTTTATCGATCAAGATGATGTCCAAATGGGATGAAATTTGGTGGAGATGTTCTTCACCATGCGTGCAAGCTCCTGTGAAAATTTCATGGCATTTGGATCAATATATTGAGAGATATGGTCGATACGAAATGGTGTTCTTAGAGTGGCTGCTTGGTTCGAATCCATCTCTTCGAACCGATGGTTTCGAATCGATGGTGGAACGCGCCTTTGTGATGACGTGGAGCGCAAACTTCGACTCGATCCGGTCTTCACTCCGAGTGGACCGCGTCGACTCCATATATCTGAACGCGTTCGCATCGATGGATAACACGTCATTCAGGCTTGCTGGCTCAATGGATTCGAATGACGCCTCACTGATGGATTCGAACAAGGCTTTCTCTGATGGATACGAGCCTTGTAGCTTCTCCATGGATACGAAATGCAACTGTTGGTGGATACGAATCACTGATGGACACGAAGCAGGGTAACCTGATGGATACGAAGTGCTTTGACCAGATGGATTCGAAGGGATGCTTCCATGATGGATACGAAGAAGACATTGGCCGAAGGATACGAAATGCTTCATATGCTGATGGGTACGAAGTCCATCGACACGAACTCGATGGATTCGAACACGACCGCTCCTGATCGATACGAACTCATGGGAATTGACCGATTCGAAGTAGGTGATCTGCCGATGGATTCGAATGGGACCGAGTCGAACCGAAGTACTTCTATGGATTCGAACTGATCGATACGAACCGAGACACTTCGATGGATTCGAAGTTGATCGATACGAAGGGCAGCACTTTGATGGATACGAAGTCATTGGAGCCTGATCGATACGAAAGTGATCGATACGAAAGCGGTGCTTTTTCCTTCAAATTGAATCGATCATAACTTGAACATACGAACTTAGATTGACTTGAAATTTTAGATGCTGACTTCTATGATCTTTCTTGTCATGTCCTATGGATTGTAGCTCAATCTGGACTCGGAGATATCCATAGTGAAGCAAAGTATGACCTATCTCTGAGACGGACTGTCCTTTGTTTTCGATCGATCTTTTGGTATCACGGCTTTGCCAAAAAGCGGGATAACAGTAACCAACCTTTATCTGGGGCCCCATCAACAAATCACAAAGTAATATATATATATATATATATATATATATATATATATATATATATATATATATATATATATATCTGCGATATCCACATAAGTTAAGTATCTAGGCTCCATACCAAGATACCACTTCTATCCAGAAGGAAATGCACAAACCCTAAGGGGCGCTACCCCCAATAACCTTGCCGCATCTTTCCTGTTTCGACCATTCTGGGGTGTGAGGTTCGACGAAGTCTCGTCCACAAAGCTACGCTTTTCACAAAGCCATGCTTTGATCAACAAATGATCAACAACACTCAGCATGCCACATTACCAAGTTGGGAATATATTATTAATAACCTTCAACTACATAACCTCTGAGCTCGTACGTCTCAGAGAAGGGTGTTAAGCTAAGAGAATAAATTCTCTGCCACCAACAGAAATGTATTTGAAAGAAATCTTCTTTATATCTCAAATGTAATGTCAAACATATAATCCATACAAGTCTGTTCTGGGTTCGAACAGCACCGAAGGCACTTCCGAAGAAGTCCTTGCAATCCGGGCGTCCACAATCCCGATCGGACTTCCCATCACTTAGGGAATCTCTATACCGTAGCTACTCGGTGCAGAGACATCGATAGGTCATCCTTTCGTTCTCGCAAATACCCGGTCTTCATCACTGGTCTTCAAATGTTATCCATAACGTCGAATCACATATTCGAAATGGGTTATACGACACAAAGGTCCTCTCCCGGTTAATTTGAATAGTGAGTGTCAATTTTAAAACATGTGGATGTCATTCATAAAGATTCACTCATTCGATGTGGGTTTCGTAATCAACTGAAATCCGATTCCCTGTCGCATCGAAGTTTAAATGCCGTTTTACGGCTAACAGGGTTTTCACATCAATAAAGAACAAACACAAACATAGTGCAGTACATGGCAATCTACATCACACAGTATCACAAACAGAATAAAAATATCAATATCGTGCACAACCATAGTTAATTATTTTCCAATGTGGTCTAAATAAATTTAACACACAATTATTTGTAGTGATGTTTAAATCAATGATTAAGATTTGGATAAATAAATTAAATCTTAATTAGCTCGATTTATTGTTTCATAATTAGTTATTTTAATTAACTGCCAATTAAAATAAATTAACTCGATTAGTTTATCTGAATAATAAATTCTCAATTTACAAATAAATTTTAACACTTAGTTGTTATCAATCAATTTTAATCTCAAATTGTATATCATTCTTAATTTCTTTTTAAAATCATTAATTAATACAAACTATTTACCTCAATTTTCATTTAAGAATCTGCTTTACACTTTAAAAATCAATTTATGGTTACATAGAAAATTTAAATGTAAATTAACTTCAATTCTTATTTTAAATTAAATTACTTAATTAAAGGATAAATTAAACTCTTAAAATAACATTGTTAACAAATTTTAAACTTATAGTAACTTTTATTTTTTTAACTTAACACAAATCAATCTTGGTTGCATTGCAAATACAAAAATTACTTAGCATTGTAAATTCAAAGTGTTATTGGGCCTAACCCAATTTCAGAGTAACCCGAGAAAACACCCAGGCAAACTCGAGTTGAACCCCATGTACTTCCCCGAGTCTCTTCCCCTTCTCCCACGTACCCTGTTTCTTCTTCTCTTTTTTTCTTTTTTTTTTCCAGTTTACGTTCCTAACCCAAGATAGCCCAGATATACTCAAGTACGCGAGTTTCATCCCGAAGCAAAAGGTGTAATTTCTCGAGTTTCAACTCGAGCTTCCAATGCTCAACTTACTAATAACCCAAAACTGTAGACACCAACACCACCGTGCACGTGAACGGCGGTTCACCGCCACTCCGATGGTCTTCGCAACCTCCAGCAAGTCGCGCTTCATCCCTACGCTCGAAACCAAAACACTATTCGACAGAAGGAATTCGAAATCGAAAATTCACCCATTTGTCGAACCGTAACTCGAAATCACCGAGATGAATTTGCCTCGCCACCACGTCTCAGGCCACCGGAGAAGCTCGAACTCCGTCACCGCCACGTCAACACCTCATTCCACCATTCCCCAGAGCCGCGTAGCACTCGATCACGTATTAGAGACAAACACGCCTCTTTACAGACATGTCCAAAAACTCCCCCTGATTCGAACTCGTACCTCAAATCTATGCAATAGAAAAATTCTTTGATAATTTTCATGAAGTCACTGGTGTACAAGCTTGCTTCAAACCAAATTTTGGCATTTAAAATTTGTTCGATCATTAGGAATTGATCAAAATGGAAATTTCATTCAACTGTGAACTGCACATTAAATACTTGATTAAAAATCATCATTTACATCTTAAAAATCCTAATTTCTGATAAGAATTCAAGTTGTATGATTGAAGTAACAAATCATTTTATTCGAAATTTTGCAAATTTGAATTTTAAACCGTAAACACACAATTTTGTTTACTGCATAAACTTAATCTATTTGAAACTATTTTTAAATTATAGTTTATACTTAATTACACCTATTTACTTTTGAAGTAAAGGCCTAACAATGATCAAGTGATAAGGTGTTGGGTTTTTGAACAAGTTGGATTGCTCTGAAACTAAGAAAAAACATAGAGTTTCATATGAGCAGGCATATGCACTTGTATATATTTATTTACAAAGGAAAAATTCATGTATATGTATACATACATAGCAACTGCAAACTCATACTTCATAAGAAATAAACAGATAGATTCTTAGTTGGATTTAAATTAGTTACTCACCTTGAAAATAAGGGTAAACAGAGATGCTTCTGTTAAAAAGAAACAGCTTGATTCTTCCTCTTTTCCCTTTTCTGTTTCTTCAGTAATTTGTTTTCAAATTTGAATATAAAGTGATGTTTTTTTTTTTTATGTTCTTTGCTAAGATTTGTTGAACGAATGAACTAAAAATGATGTTCATGTATATAAAGGAGAGGGTATACAAGAAGGTGTGCAGTTTACTGGTGCAACAGTTCTTTAAATTAGATTATATCTCTTTCTTTATTTGTTAACTAAACCCAGGCTTTTTAATTCAGCTGATGGGATCATGTACATGCTGATGAGTAAATAGCATTTAATGAAAGCATTAAATGAAGGCATGTAATGCAATGCTTCTTTGATACTTACAACATATGCTGTTGCTTTTTATAAGTTCATTTGGTCTTGTTTTATTATACAGTTTTTTTTGTTTATATTTCTACACACTTATATTTAAATGTTTGTCTTTCTTTTTTTGATCAAATCTTGTTCTTGTTGTGGCCTCTTGTAATATAGTTGAAGTTCTAAAATTAACATATTGTTTGAATCTATGTATGCATTTACTTTTTTTATTTTAAAGTTAATTATTAATATTTAACTCATCACATATATTTTATTTTATTGTTTAAACAATTTCTTATTTGTTACGTAATTTATTCATTATTTATTTAAAACTTAAACTATCAATTTTTTTTACTTATATCATTCTTTTATTTAATAATATTTTATTTCCCATGAAATTTCTCAAATTAAATTTAAAATTTCAAATAAATTCGCTAAATTTAAATTAACAAATTCTGGGATGTTACAATATCCCCTCCTTAAGAAAATTTCGTCCTCGAAATTGAAAGAGAGAGAAACGCAAACAAAGAATATATGAATTCAGAAAAATAAGTAAATGGCTTACCAGTTTAAGCCGAGATGTCCACCCTGCAGTTGTGATATGTTTTCTTTATATTATCTTCAGTTTCCCAAGTACAGTCCTTTGGATCGCCATTCCATTAAACTTTGACCAGTTTCACAACTTTGTTCCTTAATCGCTTCTCATCACGATCTACAATTTTTATTGGCTCTCTCTTTACTGCCAAGTTAGGAGTAATCTCTAGATCCTGTTGAGCAGCTTCTTCAGTAATACTATCTGGGTCATGCACATACTTGCAAAGATTAGAAATGTGGAACACATCATGCACGCCAGACAACCAGCTGGGTAGCTTCACTCGATATGCCAGAGGACCAATCCTTTCCAAAATAGGAAAAGGATCAATATAACGCGGCGCTAGCTTTCCAGTTTTTCCGAATCTCAATACACCCCGCATCGGAGACACTTTCAGAAATACAGAATCTCCAACTTGAAATTCCAAATATCTTCTTCGGCGGTCATAATAGCTTTTCTGACGACTTTGAGCAGTTATTAATTTCTTTCGAATAAAATCAACCTTCACCGTGGCTTCTTTAATCATATCTGGTGCAAGGACAAGTCTATCACCTGATTCAATCCAGCATGTAGGTAATCGACACGGACGACCATATAAAGCTTCGAAAGGAGCCATTTCTATACTGGCCTGATAACTGTTATTATATTAGAATTTGACCAGATGTAAATGGTCCTCCCAAGAACCACCAAAATCGAGAATGCAAGTACGCAAAAGGTCTTCTAGAATTCGGTTAACCCTCTCAGTTTTCCCATCAGATTGTGGATGATAAGCAGTACTGAAATTTAATTTTGTTCCCAAAGCGGCTTGGAATGCCTCCCAAAATCTACTAGTGAAGATCGGGTCACGATCACTCACTATACTGCTGGGAATACCACGGAGACGAACTATTTCCTTTATATATATACCTGCTAAGCTTGCTGCAGTCTGAGTGGATTTCACTAGAATAAAGTGAGCAGTTTTGGTTAGACGGTCCACTATAACCCAAATCGCTTCATTTCCCTTCTTGGTTCGTGGCAATCCGTCGATGAAATCCATTGATACCTGATCCCATTTCCATTTCGATACTTCCAAAGGCTGAAGTAAACCGGCCACTTTCTTTTGATCGCTTTTGATTTGTTGACAAGTAGCACAGCGACTCACGTAAATAGATATGTCTCTTTTCATTGTCTTCCACCAAAACGTTCTTTAATATCTCGATACATTTTATTAACTCCTGGATGGATGCAAAGTTTGGACTTGTGGCATTCGTCCAAAACTTCACGTTTTAACTTCGGAATGTCAGGGACACAAATTCTTCCTTTCATCCTTATAACCCTATTATTATCAATTGCAAAACTAGAATCTTCACCTCGACGAATCCACCCATATATTTCCTGAAGAAACTGGTCCTCTTTTAGCTTGTTGGCGATCTTTTCAAGAAGAGTAGGAGCAATAACAAGATGAGCAAGAAAAGCGTGCTTTCTACTTAAGGCGTCTGCAACTACATTGGCTTTTCCCGACGTATACAGAATATCTAGGTCATAAGATGCCAGAAATTCCAACCAACGTTGTTGTCACAGATTCAGATCTTTCTTGGTAAAGAGATATTTCAAGGATTTATGATCGGTGAATAATTCAAAATTTTCACGTAAAACAAAGAGATTTTATTAAGTATATTGTTTAAGTTTAGTTAATTTCGTAAATTTGTTAAGAAAGCTGAAAAGATTCTTACCCAGAAGATAGTGTCGCCAGATTTTTAAAGCGAAAACAACAGCCAAAAGTTCCAAATCATGTGTTTGGTAGTTTCTCTCGTGCGGACGTAATTGTCTACTCGTGTAGGCAACTACCTTCCCATTTTGCATTAATACTGCACCTACCCCATCACCACACTCGTCGGTATAGACAGATAAGCCTTGGTTCCCGTTAATGATAGCGAGAACAGGAGCAGTAGTCAATCTCTTTTTCAGTTCCTGGAATGCTTCATCACATTTTGGAGTCCAAACAAATTTAGCATTCTTCATTGTTAGCTTAGTCAATGGGCTAGCCAACTTAGAAAAATCCTGTACAAACTTTCTATAATATCCCGCTAAACCCAGAAAACTTCAAACTTCTCTAGGAGTAGTGGGCTGCTTCCGGTCCAGAATTGCAGAAATCTTGCTTGGATCAACAGAAATTCCTTCTTCATTAACAATATGACCGAGAAATCTGACTTCTTTGACCCAAAAGTGACACTTAGAAAATTTAGCGAATAAGATATTCCTCCTCAATATCTCTAAAACAATTCTGAGATGTTCAGCATGCTCTTCTTCGGTTTTGGAGTAAATCAAGATATCATCAATAAATACAAGGACAAATTTGTTCAATACTTCAAGAAACACTCGGGTCATTAAATCTACGAAGTACGCGGGAGCGTTGGTCAGTCCGAAAGGCATAACTAACCATTCGTAGAACATGTCAGGACCCCTAAAGGCAGTTAAATGAACACAATCCTCGGCTATTCGCAGCTAATGGAATCCTTGAGCTAAATCCATCTTAGAAAAGAGTAGAGCGCCATGAAGTTGATCGAATTGATCGTCAATTCTAGGTAAAGGGAATTTGTTTTTGAGAGTTTATTTATTTAGATCGCAGTAATCTACACACAATCTCAAAGATCCGTCCGATTTAGCGACGAACACAACGGCTGAACCCCATTCAGAAACACTAGGGCGAATCAATCCTTTCTTTAGCAAATCTCGAGTTTGATTGACTAATTCAATTCTTTCCCTAGGTGCCATTCTGTGACTTGCATGAACAACAGGATGGGCATTGGGTATTAAGTCAATTTGGAAATTTATTTCTCGGTGTGGAGGTAAGGATTTTACTTCTTCAAATACGTCGGAAAATTCCCAAACAACAGGTATAGACTGCAAATTGGGTTAAGGATATCCCAAAGTATACATCAATCCATCTCTCTTTGGACTCGGACCCTCACAAGAGATTTCAAAAAAAATTCAAAACTTGTTTTGACTAAAACCGTCCGATTATTACAATCCAATTTAGTTTCGTATCTCGATAACCATTTAATTCCGAGTAAGATTTCAAATTCATTAAATTCGAGGATATAAAGGTTGATAGGAAATTGATAGCGAGCATATGAAATAGGAACTTTCGTACAATACAAACAAAGATTTTCGGGACCTCCAACCTGATTTTTCACGCAAATAGGATCATCAACAAATTCAGTTTTAAGTTCTAATTCACTTACGGTTTGTTGGGAGATAAAGCTATGTGAAGCTCCCGTATCAAATAAAACTCTAACAGCTCTATCATAAATAGTAAGGTTACCTTCCAGAACACCTTTTCCTTTATCTGTTTTCGAAGTTGAAGGGTCTTTCTTTATCGCATAAACATTTGCCACCTGTGCTTGCTTCATTACCGGGCAATCTTTAATAATATGTCCAGACTTGTGACAATTATAGCATTCTTTAGCTCCTTGATCATTCCTCACAGGTTGTTCCTTCTTAACTTGCTTCTTTGGGTTTTTGCAACTGTTTGAATAATGGCCCTTCTCTTGGCAATTGTAACAAGTCATGTTCCTAGCTGAATTTCCTTGACTGCTCTTCTTATCCTTGTCTTGTTGTGGCCTCTTGCCCCCAAACTTCCTTTTTTCCAATTCTGATTACTTGAATTTCCTCCTTCCCTTGGAATCTCCTGCATATCAAGTGTGGCATACCTATATCCCATATCAATAAGATCAGAAAAAGATTCTTTGACGTGTGCTGTCATCCTTTCATGATACTTCTGGTTCATTCCATGGATAAACCTTTCATTTTTCTTAAGAGGCATGTTTAACAATTCCGGACCAAAACGGGATAGTTCGTTGAACTTATTTAAGTACTCTTCAAATAACAAGCTTCCTTGCTTTAAATCCAAAAAAACTTGATACATTCTGGAAATTCCTGCCGATGGCATATAACGCTTTTCAAACACCTCCTTAAAATGATTCCAAGTAAACTCTTCCACTGCTTCATCTATATTGATTGTTTCCCACCAGGCTAAGGCTTCTTCTTGGAGTTGCCAAGAAGCTATAAGTCTCTTCTGCTCGTCTTGCAGCTTTAGCCCTTTAAAAAAATTCTCACGCGATCTTACCCATGCTTGAGCCACAACAATTGACTCCTTGTTGGTGAACGGTTTGCCACCAAGCTTTGAGAAATTCTTATACAAATCAGCCAGATTCGGCTATCGCTAGATATCTATTGCTGCTGCTACTATTGGAGGATCTTGTTTTGGTGTTGCGGCATTCCCTTGACCCATAGATCTTCCTCTACGTCCGCTCATTTTTACTATCTTAAATTAGTAAGAAAATTGATTTAGATATACGGACGAAATATCTTAAGGAATATCAGCAGTAAAAAGAAATAGACTAAGCAAATTTAGAGTTTCAATCTTGGTTATACTCATTCTAGGGCATATTTCACCTATCTCTAATGAGCCATCTAATGTGTTATACTCCATAGCTAAAGTTCTTACTCAACCTTCAGCTCTGATACCAATTTGTCACGACCCAAAATTCAGCATTCAAAAGTCGACATCAAATACCTCACTTGTATTCAACTGTCGGAGATTCGAACGTCAAATTTCAGTTCGGATGGAGCTTATAACAACATCAGACGAATATAAAACAGCGGAACAGAATGAATATCATGCATATAAGACAGATACAACAATATAATATCCATTTCTACATCAAAGTATTTAATACATGCATTACAACTCCAAATAAACATTATAATAACACAACAGTGATCATATATCCCAAAAAAAAGTCTTCGAATGAAAGAAGTGATAACGAACACCCAAAAACTAAACACTTGAGATCTCCAAAAGCTCTTAAGATATCTCCAAAGCAAAAGCTCCAAAATACTGCTAACTCCAGAATACGGAAACCTGCTACTAGGCTGCCCGTGTAGAAATTATAGGCACCTAGAGTTTAGGGAAAGAAATAATAAACTCCAGGTCAGTCATGGGACTGGTATGAGTAAACAAAAATAGTTGCTTTTAAAGAAACTAGATTTATAAAAGAATTTCGGCATGCTTTTAAAATGAAACTACCATAAGACCTCCCGCCACACACACTATGCAAACGCAGAATTGGAGGAGATTTCTTCTTATGATAGTCAAATATGCTTGATACGGGGAAATTTCTTTGATATTATTACTAGTGCATAGTGTAGAAAGCATTTCGAAAATAAAATATTAAACTTATCCAGCATAGGTACCATTATATTATGCCTACTATAGCTGCCATGTTAAATGACAAGTTCTACAACTAAAACCATACAGGGCTCGTATTGTTTCTTTGGATTTCCAACAAATGGTCAAGCTAAGGAACTTTCTGGGCCACATGGGTACGCCTCTGGAGGGACGACCCGAGAACCTAACTGGATCTCTGCCAACACAAGGCGGGTTACCCCTAACTGGGTAACTACTAACACGAGTATGCCATCCCCCGGTTGTAACCAACCTTTATCCGGGGCCCCAGCAACAAATCATAAAGTAATATATATATATATCTGCGATATCCACATAAGTTAAGTATCTGGGCTCCATACCGTGATACCACTTCTATCCAAAAGGAAATGCACATACCCTAAGGGGCGCTAACCCCAATAACCTTGCCGCATCTTTCCTGTTTCGACCATTCCGGGGTATGAGGTTCGACGAAAACTCGTCCACAAAGCTATGTTTTTCACAAAGCCATGCTTTGATCAACAGCACTCAGCATGCCACATTACCAAGTTGGGAATATATTACTAATAACCTTCAATTACATAACCTCTGAGCTCGTACGTCTCAGAGAAGGGTGTTAAGCTAAGAGAATAAATTCTCTGCCACCAATAGAAATGTATTTGAAAGAAATCTGCTTTATATCTCAAATGTAATGTTAGACATACAATCCATACAAGTCTGTTCTGGGTTCGAACAGAACCGAAGGCACTTCCGAAGAAGTCATTGCAATCCGGGCATCCACAATCCCGATCGGACTTCCCATCACTCAGGGAATCTCTATACCGTAGCTACTCGGTGCTGAGACAATCGATGGGTTATCCTATCATTCTCGCAAATACCCGGCCTTCATCACTGGTCTTCAAATGCTATCATAACGTCGAATAACATATTCGAAATGGGTTATATGACACAAAGGTCCTCTCGCGGTTAATTCGTATAGTGAGTGTCAATTTTAAAACATGTGGATGTCATTCACAAAGATTCACTCATTCGATGTGGGTTTCGGATAATCAACTGAAATCTGATTCCCTATCGCATCGAAGTTTAAATGTCGTTTTACGGGTAATAGGGTTTTCACGTCAATAAAGAACAAACAAAAACATAGTGCAGTACATGGCAATCTACATCACACAGTATCACAAACAGAATAGAAATATCAATATCGTGCACAGCCATAGTTAATTATTTTCCAATGTGGTCTAAATAAATTTACCACACAATTATTTGTAGTGATGTTTAAATCGATGATTAAGATTTGGATAAATAAATTAAATCTTAATTAGCTCGATTTATTGTTTCATAATTAGTTATTTTAATTAACTACCAATTAAAATAAATTAACTCGATTAGTTTATCTGAATAACAAATTCTCAATTTACAAATAAATTTGAACACTTAGTTGTAATCAATCAATTTTAATTTCAAATTGTATATCATTCTTTATTTCTTTTTAAAATCATTAATTAATACAAATTATTTACCTCAATTTTCTTTTGAGAATCTGCTTTACACTTTAAAAATCAATTTATCGTTACATTGAAAATTTAAATGTAAATTAACTTCAATTCTTATTTTAAATTAAATTACTTAATTAAAGGATTAATTAAACTCTTAAAAAAACATTGTTAACAAATTTTAAACTTATAGTAAGTTTTTTTTTAACTTAACATAAATCAATCTTGGTTGCATTGCAAATACAAAAATTACTTAGCATTGTAAATTCAATGTCTTATTGGGCCTAACCCAATTTCAGAGTAACCCGAGCAAACACCCAGGCAAACTCGGGTTGAACCCCATGTACTTCCCCGAGTCTCTTCCCCTTCTCCCCCATACCCGGTTTTTTCTTCTCTCTTTTTTTTCTTTTTTTTTCCAGTTTACGTTCCTAACCCAAAATAGCCCAGATATACTCGCGTACATGAGTTTCATCTCGAAGCAAAAGGTGCAATTTCTCGAGTTTCAACTCGAGCTTCCAATGCTCAACTTACTGATAACCCAAAACTGCAGACACCAACACCATCGTGCATGTGCATGGTGGTTCGCCGCCACTCCGATGGCCATCGCGACCTCCAGCATGTCGCGCTTCATCCCTACGCTTGAAACTAAAACACCATTCGACACAAGGAATTCGAAATCGAAAATTCACCCTTTTGTCAAACTGTAACTCGAAATCACCGAGACAAATTTGCCTCGCCACCACGTTTCAGGCCACCGGAGAAGCTCGAACTCCGTCACCGCCACGTCAACACCTCATTCCACCATTCCCCAGAGCCGCGTAGCACTCGATCACGTATTAGAGACAAACACGCCTCTTTACAGACATGTCCAAAAACTCCAACTAAAACCCTAATTCGAACTCGTACCTCAAAAATACGCAATAGATAAATTCTTTGATAATTTTCATGAAGTCGTTGGTGTTCAAGCTTGCTTCAAACCAAATTTTAGCATTTAAAATTTGTTCGATCATTAGGAATTGATCAAAATGGAAATTTCATTCAACTGTGAACTGCACATTAAATACATGCTTAAAAATCATCATTTACATCTTAAAAATCCTAATTTCTGATAAGAATTCAAGTTGTATGATTGAAGTAACAAATCATTTTATTCGAAATTTTCCAAATTTGAATTTTAACCTGTAAACACACAATTTTGTTTACTGCATAAACTTAATCTGTTTGAAACTATTTTTAAATTATAGTTTATACTTAATTACACCTATTTACTTTTGAAGTAAAGGCCTAACAATGATCAAGTGATAAGGTGTTGGGTTTTTGAACAAGTTGGATTGCTCTGAAACTAAAAAACATAGAGTTTCATATGAGCAGGCATATGCACTTGTATATATTTATTTGCAGAGGAAAAATTCATGTATATGTATACATATATAGCAACTGCAAACTCAGACTTCATAAGAAATAAACAGATACATTCTTAGTTGGATTTAAATTAGTTACTCACCTTGAAAATAAGGGTGAACAGAGATGCTTCTGTTAAAAAGAAACAGCTTGATTCTTCCTCTTTTCCCTTTTCTGTTTCTTCAGTAATTTGTTTTCAAATTTCAATATAAAGTGATGTTTTTCTTTTCTTTTTTTATTTCTGTTCTTTGCTAAGATTTGTTGAACGAATGAACTAAAACTGATGTTCATGTATATAAAGGAGAGGGTATACAAGAAGGTGTGCAGTTTACTGGTGCAATAGTTCTTTAAATTAGATTATATCTCTTTCTTTGTTTGTTGACTAAACCCATGGTTTTTAATTCAGCTGATGGGATCATGTACATGCTGAAGAGTAAATAGCATTTAATGAAAGCATTAAATGAAGGCATGTAATGCAATGCTTCTTTGATACTTACAACATATGTTGTTGCTTTTTATAAGTACATTTGGTCTTGTTTTATTATACAGTTTTTTTTGTTTATATTTCTACACACTTATATTTAAATGTATGTCTTTCTTTTTTGATCAAATTTTGTTGTTGTTGTGGCCTCTTGTAATATAGTTGAAGTTCTAAAATTAACATATTGTTTGAATCTATGTATGTATTTATTTTATTTTTATTTAAAGTTAACTATTATTATTTAACTCATCACATATATTTTATTTTATTGTTGAAAACAATTTCTTATTTGTTACATAATTTATTCATTATTTATTTAAAACTTAAACTATCAATTTTTTTACTTATATCATTATTTTATTTAATAATATTTTATTTCCTTTGAAATTTCTCAAATTAAATTTGAAAGTTCAAATAAATTCACTAAATTTAAATTAACAAATTCTGAGATGTTACATATATAAAAGGTCAAAAGAGGGAGCAACAGGTAGCATGGGAATGGTGGCAGTTATGCGTTCGACTTCCATTTCGGTGCTCAGTAATCGCTATGAGTTTCAATTGCTTAGTAAGTGTGTCTATCATAGACACCAAAGTCTAATGTGCAGAGAAACGTCTGGTCCATAGTAGATTATATGGAGTAGCAGGCCGATCAAATGGTAGAACTAGGAATTTAGCCTAATCAAAGCAGCTATCAAGGATAAGTGCAAACAATCAAAGTCAACCTACCTTATCAATTGTAATAGTTTAATCATATTTTCTAGTTTATCTCTTTCCTATTTCCTTTATTTCCTTTTACATATACTAGAAATATTGAGGAGTCTATTACTTTTACTTTGATTAAAATTTCTAGTAGTTACTATCACTCACCAGATTTTTAGTCTGAACTACTCCTCTATTTTTTCCTTTTTCCCCCATAAGCAATCAAGGGAGATGGCAGTAGATTGCAGTGCTCAGAGGTTTCTTTGAGAAGATTCTACTATGTGTTTCCCTACTTTTATTTCCGTTTTTCTTTCTTTGTACTGGCACTTTAGAGGGATACTTATACTTTGATTTTTGTTGACATTACGAGTTTTTATTTCATGAGACATATTGGGTTTTGAGACATGTATGTTGTATTTTATATTTGACTTATTTGGTCTATGAAGCAATTATGAAGTTTTTGTTTTGATTTCCGCTATTTTTACTTATTTTTGTCTTGTGAATCTTAGTCTCTATTAGTTTCTGTTATACCTACAACGCACCATGCCTTTAATTGTGTCCTTTTGGGTATATTAAGGGGTATGGAGTGTTTCACTTGGTGTCAGAGCCAGGTTTCAATCCTGCGACCTGTGGTTTATGGTACGAGTGTCATAATATCCCGGTAAAATATTTCCTCACTACATCCCTCAGAGTATATAACAACAAACAGTGGAAACTAGAAATATAAAGTAATACGCCATAGTTCCTCTAAGCTCATCTTTGTACAGAAATTGCAACTTTAAACCTGTCACCTAGTCTAATCATTTATGAGTATCCAAGATGATAGGAGGAAACATAAAACCTTGGGTCAGATAATAGTCTTGTATAAACGATAAATGACTATCAAAAGCTATACTGGAAAATATGGTACTATATAGGTACAAAAAACCATACTTGGCATGTCCCTGCCACCAAAGAGTTAGCACATAATAAAAAAAAATACGCCACTGATAATAAACGGCAATAGGAGACTATAACAGAACAGGAATCTAAGCAGCCTCCTCCATTGGTTCTATTTCCAATCCTTTCTCCAGCATTCCTATAGATGATAGCCTACCCAAATGCAGATATAGCAACTAACAACCATAGAATCCAAAACCTGGCTATCACCTTATAAAGCCTTAAACATATGACAACTCATATGGCCTCATCCTCGCTTTACCAGAGACTAATTGATATCTCGATTCTCGATCGTGTTCACCGTACTTACAAGTTAAAAACCTCATGCGGTTATCCTTTGTAATACTTCTATACCACCTGACCTAGACCCTGCCGGTCCAAAGTACATGATTAGTGCTACCAGCCCATGGGTTCCCCCGCATATAGTATCCTTCCTTGAACATAACCAGAACACTCGAAGCCATCAACGGTTCCTTGGCACTAGCAAATCTTTAACTTCAATCCATTTTGGGGCAAGAGCCTACTACTTATCACAGTCCATTATCTTACAGCCTCGTTCCATCCCGAGCTGTCAATCCACTCCTTTAATTCCGCTCCTATCCGAGTTTCCGATCGAAGAGCTAAAACTTCATCATGCCATAACTACCAAACCGTAGAAGAAATCATTGATCCACAACTTCCAGCAAGATCCACTCCAACTCCAGAGTTTCCACCCAGATCTTACATTAATTGGAGCCAATACTTTGGATCGGTACCGATCAGAATACTTATCGAATTTGGCTTCCCCTCACTTCCAGCCTCCAGTGCATTTCCTTTAGATGCCATAAATCCCTTGCTTTCACTCCTTGCCTCTTGGTCCTTCCGTCTATGCTTCATAGCCAATCCAACATAGATGATCCATAAAATCTTCAGTACTTGGCCTATTCTCTGAACCAACTTCATAGAGCATCACTGGAACGCATGCTCTACCATCCCTTTGGATCTCACGTTGATTGGTGCACAAATTTTGGATCGACACTGATCCAATTGGATTGGATCGGTACCGATCCATATACTTTACTCTAATCATCGTGAAATTTTCAGAGCATCCTCCTTTGCATGCTCCAGAGCCTATCCTCCAAGTTTCATGTGATTCCGATGAATTTTGCTCCCAAAACACTCTGATCACCAATCTAAGTCCTAAACATGTACAACACTAGCAAACAAATCATGCATAGCAAGAAATTTCAAACACAATAATGAATCAAACATAGAAAATCATTCAATTACATCTAATCATAAACATTCAAGTCATCCAATTCAATGAATGATCTTAAACAAGCATGGATCTAATCTACATCATAAAATTACATAGCCATATATGCACAAATGACACTAGCCAATTATCTAATCAATATTACATGTTTAATTGGGTTGATCCAAGGTTTCAAAATCTGAAATTACCTATGTCTAATCAATTTATAGTTTAATTTGACAATCCTAACATATAATCACCTAATTACAACATATAATCCATCAAAGACTAGTGAGAGATCAAACCACTACCAAACTAATCAAACCTATGAAAATGAGAGGAGATTCGATCAAAACAGTAGAAAATTGGATCTAGATGTGATCCAATTAACATGATCAAGCCCCTCGATGAAGATCTAGTTTTTATTTTTAGATTAGAGACGATATGAGATACAATCTATGCAAAGAATGGAGAATGAGGGAGGAGGCACAAAAATACCAACCCAAGCAAAGCAACACAAGACGAGCACATAAGACAAGCTTACAAGCAAAGCATATAGAAGGCAAGAACAGAAGGCAAGCATATAGGACAAGAACACAAGAGAAACATTCACGGAAATGCGCACCAGTCAGAGTGCAACTTTCATGGTATAGTAATGCACAAAAACTATTTCAAGTTGAAGAAGTAAACCAGGCATGGTTCATGTCTAAAGAGTAAACTTGGCACATGCAAAATTTAACACATATGATGAATACAAAAAATGAGCACGGTGTCAAAAGCATGATCGAATTACTAGAAGAAATATAATCAAAAGTTTATAGTTGAACAAGTCAATAATCTCAGGCTGTAGGTCACAAAATATTGACCAAAATCAAAGTATCAAGTTGGCAATCAGAATCCATAATAACAGCCTTTAATCGAAAGGCCAAAACTGAGAATTGAAAGATTCAAAAAAAAAAATCGAAATATATTGAAATCGAGAAGATTTTTTTTCAAAACATTCTCTATAGAAACACCAACTTATCATTGACTATTTAGAAAGTCAGGAAGGAACAAAATCAATGAATCAAATTTATAGCCAATTATTAACTACAAAAGATCTCGATAGCGGAAGCAATTGTAGCCAACGATCATTAAATAATCGAAGAATACGACCAATAGAGGAGAAAAGGTGTGGTTCAATCAATAATTTACTAGTCAGCGGCTTCTAGAAATCAAAGAAAACAAAACCCTAGAATGGACCAAAGTATAAAGAGATGGCCTAAAGTAATAAAAGAAGGGAGATTTTTTATTTTGTTTGGCCAGATTTAAAAGTTCATAAACAATATAATTGTACTTATGGCTTTATTTTATCTATTTTTTATTTTATTTTAATTTCAAAACTCTAGTTTTTAACTAGGATTGAACTACGGTTTTATGTCTGGGAAATTCTCAACTGGGGGATAGAGCTGAGGTAGGATTTCTAAACGTAGGCTTAGAACAATCAGGTTAGCGATAGTTCTAAGTTTATGGAGAATTTGTAAGCGGTCGATTGTTTGATCTCGTTAGAAATCTAAGCAGTAGCAGTATGCAGGTTTGCCAAAGTTGGGTAAATCTATAAGCTCCTTCTATTTTTATATTTACTCTATTATTACCTATGCTATGATTTTTATTATATTATTTATTTAAAATAAACTCTACTCACCCTGCTTTAGGGTTAAATTGATTCTACATTCACGAACTTAAAGCAAATCTCTCGAGTTATAGTGGATGTCCTATTCTTATTGCCAGTATTTGTAAAGAGTACATTTGACTTAAAATTATAGTTAGATTGTTCCTATATTGGAGTTGGACGCTGTATTGGAAGATAAACTTAAGTTAATCGCCTTTGAAGAAGAGGAACAGAAAGCCTATGAAGTTAAAGCATTGTTAGGTGTAATTTGGCTTGTGTAAAACAGGTTACTTTTATCTACTCCAACTTAAGTGATAAACCAGTGGAAATGTATTCAAAAAGTTTATGATTTTCTATGAAATGATCTGGCAAACTTTATGAAATATATTTAAAAAGTAGGATTAAATTTTTTGATAAAAAGCAATTTTCATAACAATTTTAAAAGCTTTTAATTTTGTAAAAATTTAGTGTAAGGCACATGGTTGCACTTCCCTTTATGTGTACTTTGCTTTTGACAATGAACCTATTGAAAGGAAAATTGAGAAATATGTAAAAACCCAGCTTTTGAATCTCTTTTATAAATAAGAAATGGTTAGTGCTTTAAAATATCTTTTATAAATATTTCTGTCACACTTTAAAAATAATAATAATAATAATAAGCTAAAATATCGCATTTTCTTTCAAAATACACTTTTGTGAAAATTTCTTATTTTTAAAGGAAAAGTTTAGAAAGATATGTTATATGTCTGCTTTTCTAAGCTAAAACAAACAGTTTTGGATAAAAATTGAAGTGAAGAAAGATGTTATGATTTTTGGTCAAAAGGAAACATTTGTTAAATTAACAGAGGATTTTACAGTTTTAGAAAGTTACCAGTCTTGTGGAAATGATGTTAAAATCAATGCTTGACTTGAGAGGTAAATTCAAAGTATAACTATCACTTAAACTTGAAAGGAAAGAATTAAATTAGAGTTAGATAAAGAGGATTACATAGCCTACAAGGACTAAATTGACTATGTAGTTCAGAAGCATAGAAATAGATAGGGTTAAGATAGGAAGTAATGGGAGTGACCTTTTCAATCAATATTGGAATTGGAAGGGTAGAGTACTAAATCAAATTTCCTATAATAGTGAAAAGCAAATGCCATTTTGTACTTTTCTACCCAAGTATGGTTTGAATTGTAGAATCTTTACGCAAGAAAGTTTGAAAAACATAGTTTGGGTAAAATATATTTCAGAGTAAAGAAAGAGTAAGTCAAGCTATTTTATTGTATCAAAAAATGCTAAAGATGGAAGAAGTTTTCTCGATTTGGCTGGCTGTAATAAGAAGAATATAGTTTTTAATGGAAATCGAAATGTGAGCATGCTTTTATTTAGCTAAAGGAGTTATTAACTAATACACCTATTTTAGTACTCCCTAATGGTTCGAAGGTGTTTCGTTATATATACCATGCTGGTAGTGTAGGTAAGGGCGTTATTGTGATGCAACAGGGTAGAGTTGTTTGTTATACTAGTCAACATTTGAAAGTATACGAGAAGAATTATCCAACCCATGTTCTTGAGATGGCAGCTATTATTTCGCTATCATGTCTTGGAGGTAGTTTAAGTTATTTATAGATTATGTCCCTAAAGTATTAGTTGTTTTAACATCGTCGGAAGGGGAAGACGATTTGGATTATTTGTGGATAAGTGTCGTTGATCTGACATTTCAGGTAATGTTATGCCACACATGTTGCTTTTGGCATGGGAAGTTATAGCTACCGGGAAAGTATGTTGTCATCTTACAGCATATGTTCTATGGCGATATTTATATAGTATTGATACTTGAGTTTTCGTCGCAACTACAATTATATTATTGGGGTTGAATTGAGAAGAGTTCCATAAGAAGTTCATAGGCTAGGACATCGTCTATTTTAGATGTTCCTAGGAGGGTTTTGGAAATAATGCTATTTAAGTATTGTACATTATGTCTATTAGATTAAAATGGCAAGGCACCGTTCCACCTTGAGTTGTTTCGACCATATAATAATTGGAATAAAATGGTGATAAATTATGTTTGGGAAAAGATCCCATTAATGGGATTGCATTGAGGAATGGTAAATTTTGGAAATTTGAACTATAAAACATACCCCAGATGAAGTTGGAGTTAAGGTTAGGCAAAGGATGGTTAATTCATGGATTTGGGTTCCCATTAAGAAAATGATGTTGTTATTTGCATGCATTGGGAATGCAGAGGCGGTTCTCATAGAAAGTAGATTTGGAAGAAATGAAAATAGGATTCTTTTCGATCATCCCTTGGACTAGAATGAGGCTATTTATTTTAGAAAGTTCATGAAATACTAACTTGGGATGCATAGCTTGTGTTGCAACGGTTTCAATAAACAATGTACTACCTAGTCGGTTACCTTTGAGGAAAAAATAATTTTAACCTGCAATTTCATTTAAACTTAAAATTTCACTTAGATTTAGGCTTTTATTTGCTAGCTTCAAATATGGGAATTGCATAGGATTAACCCCATTTGAATGCTTGAGTATTTACTTGCCTGTGTACCGTAGAACTTAGGATAAATTCCTATAGAATATAAATGTGATATCTGTGTACCACAATTGTTAAAGGATAGGAAAAATCAGTCATAAGTGAAATGAGATGGATTAAGTTGAATCGAATTGGAAAAAAATTATTATATTTTTAACAATTTAAGAAATCACTAAGTTTGGATATTCTTGAAGAAAATGTGGAATAGCAAAAGGGTTGCGTTAATAGGTACTAAAGGGGACACCATCTATTTTGGATTTTCTTACCTTAATATCTAAAAGATTAAGTAATCGGTGTATTACTGGATGATTTAAGGCATTGGGTATTGTAGATTATGTAATTAGGGATCTTAAGGCTAATTAAACACTAGAGAGGAGTGAATAGTATTTTTTAGTTTTTATGAATCATTTTAAAATTCTTTCAAGGTTATTATTAATCAACATAGAATGAACAATCACATATGCAAACATAAATAAACATGAATGCAGTGAAGTAAAAAGTAGAGAATTAGAGAGATAACACCAGGGATTTTTATGCTGGTTCAGAGTTATTCTACATGCAGTCCCCTACAATTATTTGTATAGATTTCTTTTGAAATGTAAATATTTAAACGAGCAAAAGGCAAACCCAATACAATCTCGATTTTAAGGCTACGAGACACACCCTGTAGATTTTCCAAGCTCTAGGTGCATTCATTTGATTTGGATGGGACACAAGCACAAACACTTTGATTTTCGAGACACCAAGCACACCTAAGTGATTTGAATGAACTACAGTCACACCCACGTAAGTACAACTAGAGTTTGATGGTTTTTCCAAAGATAATTTCTTGATCGTTGGTTACAATTGATCCTATAGCCACTTGGACAGCACTTTGATCTTTGATTGAGAGAAAGATGACTGAAATCAGAGAGTAAATAGTAGAGAATAAATGCAGTGAAGATTGAATATATTCTAGTTTGAATTTGAGAAGTTTTGAATAAATTTTCATTTGAAATTTTGGCAGAGTAAAAGAGGAGAAGATAACAAGAAAGTAGTTTTTAAAAAATTCATTTGAAATCCCATATGTATAGAAAATAAATAGATATGTCCATTGGTGAAGAGTTATGATGAATAGGCACTTCATTTCAAATTTTGAATTTCAAATTAGTGGAATGTATGTTGACATATGATATGCCTAATTTGACATGGGCTAGTGTATTTTAAAATCATGTTTATTTTTAAAAATTTGAAATTCTTATGCTTTGTAAAATATTTTGATACTTTGTAAAATAATTTAAACATAGTTTATGAACATTTTAAACTTTAAAAAAATTTATAATTTTTTTTAAATATATTCTGTTTTGAATATAAAGGATTAGAAAATGAGAAACTAGAGATCAAAGATTGCTACTAGGGACTTTAATAATATTCTACGACTCTATAAACTTTACAATAGCCTTAAGATCTTCATATCCTGATCTTTATAACCATGAGTTTTCATGTCCCCTCCATGAGACTTTATCCTATACAGTCTTCGAATCATACCAGTATAATATCCTACACTATATATTATATATCTTGGCAAAATATTAATATCCATATTTTATATGAATTTATTATTATTTTCAAGGTTGTTATCATCAAAATCAATAAATATGGTATTAACAATCTTCTCCATTTTTACGATGACAACCATTAATATTCTATATGTAAAATATGATATAACCCCCCCTGAGTTGGATAACACCCCCTGGATAAGTGCATATGTATAACTTATATTTTTCTCCCCCTTTGTCGTCAACAAAAATTGGTGACAAAATAAGAAAAATTTAAAAGAGAAACTCCTCTAACTAAAATATATCATGATATACAAAATCAATAATCTAAGTTAAAAATGGTATATATATATATATGATGCATATGATGAATATATGATAAATGGTGTCATTCTATATTAAACATGATAACATAAATTTTATTAATAAATTTTAAACTATACAATTTCAATACTAAATTCAACCAAACTAAATCATTTATACAAATAATCCAAAACCAATCAAATTCAATCTAAATAGACATCAGGTCATTCAAATCAAATCCTAAGAGTATTTATATATATTTTATAATAAATCTAAACCTAATAACTTGATATTTCATAGAACTTTAACCCAATCATGGATACAAAAGTTGGAACTGCTTTAACGCCATCCCAATTTTAATTATTCGGTTTAAAAATGCACTCTAGACCGTTGGATGGTTTGTTTTTGATTAGGGAAGAATTCATTCATCGAATAACATCAAAATGCTTTTCTTGTTCCTTTATCATCTTCATTTGACTTAATTCTAAGTGCTTTTGATTTCGAAGGATAAAAGAGGGAATATTTTTGAAAGTTTGAAGAGTTTGTTCAAGATTTACACTTAATTTTTGACGTGGAGAAGATATATTTGTAAAAATAAGTTTGAGAATGAAAATAGAGTATAGAATAAAATGATGAATGAGTTTTCTTAAAGAAATTAACTTATATAAAATTAGAAAGTCATTTGGAATGAATGGATGGATAGTAGTTATTTTTTTTTAATTTAATTTTTTTACTTTCTGACCATTATATGTTAACATATCAAATGCATGTATGTCGACATACATACTTGTATTTTCAAAAATTAAAGTATTTCTTATAGATTTTGTTTTTGTCTTATACTATTGTACATTTATGACTTCTAGGGACTAATAAACAATATTGAACATTAATTGATATTTTTCAATATTTAGAATTTGAAGGTTACATGGACTTCATTCGAAATAAAGGAAAATACACACGAACAACAAAAATTTCGAAATGAAAACACGTAATACAAAGCTAGATAACATAAGCAAACTATTAGATAGATTTAAAAGAATGTGGATGATGACGATGAAGATCCACTAAGCTTGCAAATTACCTTTTCATTGAATTTGTCCATTTTGTTGGAAGAGAAATGAACTTTTTACTAAAAGAACGCTTCAGATTCATTTGGTTTCTAAGAAGCTTCTCTTGTTTCCTTAGTATCACTTTATTGGTATGTTTTTCAAAACTTTCCAAAGAAGAATCCATTTCCTCTTCCTCTTCCTCTTCCTCTTCCTCTTCCTCTTCCTCTTCCACTTCCTCTTATTCTTCTTCCACTTCCATTTCATCCCCTTCTTCCTCCTCTTTGTGTTGAATTTCTGGTTTTCTTACCATGCCAATCTTTGCTCGTTTTCGAAAAGAGTCTCATATGGTTCAAAAAATGGTAGTCTGTGCATAAGAGTGATATTTTCTTTGTTTAAATTTTCTTTAGGAATGGATTTTCTCCTTTTAAATCCACACCAAAATATAGTAAAGTTCTAGTGAGATACACACTATGAAAGAGTATGTTCTCATATCTAAAAATGTTCTTTTGAACAAAGTCATATAAAATGACTTATGCCAAATTTATGTTGTAGTAACCATTAGTAGAAAAAAGAGCTTTGTAAACCTTTTGAGTGGGGTTATTATAATTAACTGTCCTCGGAGTAATACTTTGTTGCAAAATGAGAATCATAAGTCTTGACTTTGGATGAAGATTTTTGTGTTTAAATTCAAAATCATTGTCATTTTCGAAAAGATTGTGAAAATCTTCACGGTTTTGAAAACCAATTTAAAAAGTGGAGAAGACAATTCTACTAGACTTACAACCAAGAATACGACCCAAAAGTTCACAATTTAAAACTATTTAAGTGCCATTAACGCTACTCCAAACTTGACCTTCTTTTCCTTGATAACATTTTCTATCTAAATTAGCATAAAATGTTTTGAACAAATCGAGGTAACAAACAAAATCAATTTGATGAGATTCAATCAAATTAAGAATATTATTTTCAAAACAGAGATTGTAAACCATTAGAATAAAAATCTTTGAATCTAGCAAAACCTTCCGGGAGAAACTTTTTCCGAAGTAGCATATTCCATATAGGCTTCAATTGCATATTTCTTATTGAAGAGAAAGCCTTTTGTTTTCATAGAAAGCCTACTGGTTATTGGGTTTTGACTAAAATAAGCCTTTTTTGAATTTTTAAAGAGATATGAGAGTGAAACGATATTTGAATTTTAAAATAAAGATAATGAAATGATAGGATAAAGATGGAGTGAATAAGTAGAGAACCAAAGAACATATTCTCTGGTCAAAATGGCATCTTTTTAAAACATAGGAGTTAGTGTAAAAAGTGAGTGAAGTCTGAAATTTGAAATTCTGAATTCAATTCTAATTTTCTGTTTTCTGGCATGTATGTCGACATATGGCGGTGGGTATATCAACATATAGCCCAAAATTTTCAAAACTAAAACTATGCTTATATACTCCTATATATACACACCTATATACTTATATTCATCCAATATTATTCTTACTCTGTATGTCATACTTAAGAAAATAAAAAATTACCAAATAAAAGGTACGTTTTTGCTGCTTTTTGTTGATCAGTTTTGACTAGTCTGTTGTTGTCGTGAAATACATATTCACATTCTCAGTATCCGGTTCATTGTTTATAGAGGAAGTGTTTGAATCATCCAAAGTGGCTACATAAGCCCTTTTTTCTTTTTCTAAATGGATCATTTGCTGGAGAGATCTTTGATTTATTCGAATGTAGGTAGTCTCTTTGAAAATGACCGGGGTCATCAAAGTTAAAGCATCTAGTCGCATTTCTTGCTTCATTAGTCACATTTCTTGTTTCATTAGTCTTATTTCAGGTTTTCAAAAGTTTTTTATTTTTCCATATTTAAGAAACTTGCTAAAATTTCTGGTCATGAAAGCAATTTCTTTGTCATTATCATCGTCAGAATCCTGATTGTCATTTAGTGTACTGAAAGCGATGGATTTCTTTTTTGTTACCTTATGTTCCCATCTACCCTTCATTTGTGCTTCATAGGACATTAATTAAATTGTCGATTAACTCTTCAATTTTCAGAGTGCTAATGTCATTAATCTCCTCAATTGCAAGTATCTTTTGATCCCACTCTAAAAAGAGTGAATTGAGGTTTTTTCTAACTTGATCCTTTTAAGAAAAGTTTTCTCTTGTGCAACTAATGAATGCATTATATCTTGAAATCTACAGTACATGTCAGAAATGGATTCATTTGGATTTATTTTAAATAATTAAAATTAATTAGTTAACAAGGAAAAATTATTCTGTTTAACTTTACTACTGCCCTCATGTGTAACTTGTATTATTCTCTAAATTTCATATGCAGACTTATAAATAGACACTTTAAATTCATTTTATCTAGGGAACAAAATAGAATATTCATGGATTTAGGATTATTCTGTGCAAGTACCTTTTGATCAGCAATATATTCTGCAAAATTTGTTTATGGTTCAATGTGCTCATTTTGTGTAACATTCCAAATATTTAAACCATTAGATTGTAAATAGATCTTTAACCTACATGACCAATAATTGTAATTACTGCCATTAAAAAGTGAGGGTCTAGCAGTAGATTATCCTTCAACAAAAGTATTACCGAAGGTACTGACAGTGTTATTAGCCATTAAATATATTTTTAAATAAATTACAAATTTTTGAAAACCTAGTACTCTGATCCAAGTGTGGGCTGCAGAATTATGGATATTACGGCTAATTAGACACTAGTGTGGTATGAATAGTGTTTCCTGGTTTTTATAAATCATTTTAAAATTCTTTCAAGACTATTATTATTCAACATAAAATGAATAATCATAGATGCAAACACAGATAAATATAAATGCAATTAAGTAAAAAGTAGAGAATTAGAGAGATCACACCAGGAATTTTTATACTAGTCCAGAGTTACTCAACATCCAGTCTCATACAATTACTTGTACGGATTTCTTTTCAAATGTCAATCTTTAAACGAGTAGAAGGCAAACCTAATACAATCTCTATTTCAAGGCAACGAAACACACCCTCTAGAATTCCGAGCTCTGGATACCCTCGCTTGATTTAGATGGGACACAGGAACACACTCTTGGATTTTCGGGACACCAAGCACACCAAATTGATTTGAACAGGCTGCAGCCACACCCATGCAAATATAACTAGAATTGATGGTTTTTAGAAAGACATTTTCTTGATCTTTGGTTACAATTGATCCTATAGTCTATTGGACAACACTTTGATCTTTGATTGAGAGAGATGATTGAAATCAAAGAGTAAATATCATAGATTCATTACAATGTAGATTGAATTGATTTTGGTTGGAATTTGAGAAGTTTAAATAAATTTTCACTTGAAATCTTGGCAGAACAAGAGGAGAGAAGATAATAAGAAAGTAATTGTTAAAAAATTCATTTGAAACCCTCTATATATAGAGAATAAACATACGTGTCCATTCATGAAGAGTTACGACGAATAGATAACTTCATTTTAAAACTTGAGTTTCAAATTAGTGTCATGTATGTTGTTATATGATCTGCCTATATGTCGACATTGGCTAATGTATTTTGAAAACATGTTTATTTTAATATGTTTTGAAAATCTTATGCTTTGTAAGATATTTTGATATTTTGTAAAATGATTAAACGTAGTTTATAAACATTTTAAACTTTAAAAAACTTTCATAATTTTTTTTAAATATATTTTGTTTTAAATATAAAGGATTAGAAAATGAGAAAATAGAGATCAAAGATTGCTACCAGGATTTCAAAAATATTCCATGACTCTATAAACTTTACTATAATCTTGAGATCATCATATCTTGATCTTTATATCATGAGTTTTCATGTCCATTTCTTGAGTCATTATACTGTCAAAACAAAAATAAGTTTAAACTTTACTGTGATTGATTTTTTTTTCTCTGTACATTCTCACATATACATTTTCAGATTTAAATTGATTTTAATAATTGTCTAATAAACTTATTTAATTATTTTGTCACTTAAAAGTAATTTATTAAAAGAAAATTTAGTTTTAAATTTAATTATTTGTTTAAAATTAAATCATTAATTTAAAAAAAACTAAATTATTAGTTGAATTAAAATTGTAAAATGGCAAAATTGGTTCGATTATTTCGAATATTAATGAATGGTATAAATGTTTATACAAGGTCTAAAGTGGAGAAAACAAGCTGGAATGGAATAGGATTGCAAATAAAAGGGCAAAGGTGAGATCTTCTCACTCAAATTATAATAATTGAAAATTTTCAGTTATTGATTGATTGTTGAATTGTGATAGTTAAATTTAAATGGTTGATTGTGTGTTTGGATGATTAATCATTATCAGTGTATTGAAATAGACCCTATGCGCCGCATAATAGCGGATGATATTATATTAAACCCATATACCGAGATATTCCACCTCGAAGTGGAATTGGTGTTATATATGTATTTGGAGTTGTTGATTTCCCGCATTATATAGCGGATGAGACCCTATGCGCCGCATAATAGCGGATGATATTTTATAAATCCCATATACTGCGATACTCCACCTCGAAGTGGAATTGGTATTTAATTGTTGTACTAACGTCTGTGGATGCAGGGAAACAGGTTGGAGGGATCCAACTGGATTCCACAAATATTGATTTGTTTCATATGTTGTGTGTTGATAATCTCTGTGTGATTATATTGTAATTAAAATCATTGTAGGCTAAAATTTAGCCGAATATATTTTTGGTATCGTAAGATACCAGAAATAAATAAAATTGGTTTTTTAAATTTAGGTAGAAAATCTACAGTGAAATTCTATTGAATAAAATTCCAAAATATTGGAAAAACTTAATAAATGGATTTCAAGTAATAATATTCAAAAGGTGAAGAATTTATTTTAAAAACATATGATTTTTAAATAATTTGGAAAGGATAAAGGAATTTATTTTAAAAATAAATTCGAAAATTGATTTGGTGTTAAAAGAATAAATCTTTGGGAAATCAATTTGGAATTTGATTTGGTGTTTAAAAATGAAATTTGAAAATCAAATTGGAAATTGATTTGGTGCGTGTAAATGATTTTTAGAATCGATAAAAAAATCATATATCAGTGGATATTTGGGAATTTAAATTCACACTGGAATTTTATAAAAGAAAGGGAAATTTGTTTTAAAAATAAATATTGTTTTATTTTTAAAAAGTGTGGAAAGGAATTTACGAATTTGGAACATAACTTTAAAGTAAATCCAGAAGGATTTATAAATTGATTTGAATGAACAATTTTAGAATGGAAGGTGTACTTTCCCTGGAAAGCCGAGTATGTTTTCAATATAGTCTATAAATATGAAATTGAAGTTGTAAAGATGGTTTTAAGAAAGATTATTTTGGAGAAATTTTTTTACTTGGGTTATTTTGAAAAAATTTAAAGTAAAGATATATTTTAATTAATTATGGAAGTAATGAGTAAAGATTTAATTGATATTGGTTTTAGAAATTGAATATTAAAATAGTTATATCCTATCTACTAATTTTATTTTGAAATTAGTTTGCACTTTAATTTTTATATGAGATTTTAATACAATATTTTCGTAACTAATATTTAAATAAATGTTTTAAAATAGTTTTATCTAAATGTTTCCAAGTATATATTTTGGATAAGTGATTTAAAGTATTTAAAGTATTTGAACTCGGCAGACTTTCAGTGGAAATAAATAATATCGGGAATCTTATTCCGTGAGTGAAAAGTGATTTGAAATTTGTTTTCAAATGGTTGAAGTGTTAAAAACATATATCTTGCAAAGATATTTCGAAAATAATAATTGGGAAATTATTTAAATATAATGATTGTTATGAATGTTGATTGATAGTTAAATAACCGACTATCAATATTTGCCTTTAAACGACATTGGAATTTCGATGCGACCGGGGGTCGGATTCCAAATGGATATTCGAAACCCACATCGAACCGTTGTGATTGTGATGGATCTTTTATTTAAAAGATCAAAGTGGAAATTTGTTGTGATTTGTTTGAAATCTGATTGAACACTTATTTTTAAAAATAAACGCTCATTATTCGGATTAGCCGGGAGAGGACTTTGTATTGTAAAACCCATTCCGAATAATGATAGGACGAAATGGGATTGCATTTGAAGATGGCGTTGAAGACTGGGCATTTTCGAAAACGAAAGGATTACCTGTCGAATGTCTTTGCATCGGGTTGCTCCGGTATAGAGATTTTATCATATTTTGTGATGGGATTCCGGACGTGATTAGTAAATATCCGGATTTGCAAGGGCTTCTTTTGAAGTGCCTTCTATTCAGTTCGATCCCGAAACGGACTTGTATGGATGTCTGTCTGACGTTACACTTTGAGATGTAAAGCTGGCTTCTATCAAATAAATTTATGTTGGTGGTGAAGAATTTATTCTCTTAGCTTAACACCCTTCTCTGGGACGTACGAGCTCAGAGGTTATGTAGTTGACGGTTACTAGTGGCGCATTCCCAATTTGGTAATGTGGCATACGAAGTGCTGCTGATCATTTGTTGATCAAAGCATGACTTTGTGGAAAGTGTAGCTTTGTGGATGAGACCTCATCGGACCTCACACCCCGAAAATGGTCGAAACAGGAAAGATGCGGCAAGGATATGAGGGTCGCGCCCTTTAGGGTGTGTCATTTCCTTCTGGAAAAGGGTGGTATCATGGTATGGAGCCCAGATACTTAACCTATGTGGTTGCTGCAAATCTATTACTCTTTATGGTTGTTGCTTTGTGGTTGAGGATCCTCGGATAAAGGTCGCAAACGACCGGGGGATGGCATACTCGAGTAGTAGTTACCTAGTTACAGAGGTAACCGACCTTGTATTGGCAGGGGGCCGGGTAGGTTCTCGGGGCGTCCCTCCATAGGCGTACTCATGTGGTAGTAAGAAGTTCCTTAGCCTGACCATTTGTTGGAAATCCAAAGAAACAATACGCGTCCTGTACAGTTTTAGTTGTAAAACCTGCCATGGAATGTGGCGGTAACCTGCTATTGAACATGGTAGCTACAGTAGGCATACAATAATGGTTGTATGTTAGCTAAGATTAATATTATAGTTTCGAAATGTTTTCCACTATGCACTAATAATAATAATAATATCAAAGGATTTTGCGTATCAAGCATGTTTGACTATCATAAGGAGAAATCTCCTCCAATTCTGCGTTCTCCTCCAATTCTGCGTTTGTATTGTGTGTGTGGCGGGAGGCCTTATGGTAGTTTCATTTTCCAAAAGCATAGCGGATTTCTTTTCCTTTTGCTTTGTGAAAATAACTGTTTTTAATATCTCACACCAGTCCCATGACTGACCTAGAGTTTATTGTTCCCTTTCTAAACTCTGGGTGCCTATAATTTTCCACACGGGCATCTTAGAGTCAGGTTAGTAGTGGTTCTAGAGTGAAGTCAGAAAAGATATGCTGTGGAGATCTGGAGTTCAAGATGGATGGTGAGACGTATTATTATACTATGTATTATCCGCTGCGTTGGGATTGCTATAAGTTCAGTTTCAATATGGGTTAGTAGTTGTAAATGCCTAGTGTTTAATGGTGTCGTTGTAAACTCTGATAATGTGATTTATGTAAAACTGATATAGTTCTTTTTTTAAAAGATTATTCATTTACCTATTATATTTGTTCCGCTGTGAAATGTGAGATTCTGTTATTGTTTTCTGTTTCTTCTTCTATCTTCTTCTTCTTAAACCCTAACGGTTCGGTTTTTCGCCATTCTACTGTGCGGCATTGGATACAGTGGACGTATCAATGTAGACTTTCGGGCATCGAAAAATTAGGTCGTTACAGATTCCATTTCTTGAGTCATTATACTGTACAATCTTCGAAGTAATACATGTGCAATATCCTGCAATATATACTATATATCTCAACAAAACATTAGTATCGATATTTTATATGAATGTATTATTATTACCAAGATTATTGTCATCAAAATCAATAATCAAGGTATTAAATGGTATGTGCATTAAGGGTACCATAATGCTACATTTCCGTTGGAGCATACTTATGCTCAAATTATCTATTATGGTGCATGTCGACATCACTTTATTCGACTTCGTAGCAAGGAATGCAGAGATTTTCCTCTGTAGTACATTTGGGTTGAAATTATATGATAGTGGTAAAGATGATAAGTGAAGTCGAAAGAATGATTTGTTAGAAGTGCTTGGAAAGTGGAACAGAGAATCTGATCTTTTCATCACGACTCTTTACCGAATACTCTTTCACAGATGGAGGGAGACCACAAGAGATAGGCAAAAAATATGCCGACAGGTGATACATGGAGTTAAAGTCCACGATGGGCAACATGGTCTGTGTTAGGATCCCACTGCTTAGTTATGTTATTGGGTTAGTTGTTCGGAAAAGTTAGCACCAAAAGTTGTAAGGCCTTTTCCGATTTTTGATACATTAAGGAAGTTAGCTTATAGAGCGGAGCTTCCTTAAGGTTTGGCGGAAGTTTATAATTTTTTCCACGTGCCACACAAACGGAAGTGTTTACACTATTCAACTATCAGGGTCGAGCTAAGTAAGTTAGAAGAAGTTGAAGTAGAAAGTGAGCCACTTATTTACCATGCGCCTACTCGCATTGTTGAGCATAGGACAAAGCGACAAAGTAATTAGACTGGTTATAGTCCAGTTGGAAGATGATCCAGTTCAGAGTACTTGGGATCGTGAGGAGAAATTCCAAGCTACCCATTTAGGGCTCTTTTTTGGCAAATCTATACTTAGAATAGCTAATTATATATGCACTTAGGTTTTAGCTTAGATTACTTCATATGTAGGGTTGTTTGGATGCAAGGAATGGCTGTGAATATGTCAATACGACATGTTTTGGATGATGATTGCTAATGGGTTTATATATTAAGTAAATCTTTGCACATATACGCTAATATATTCAAGTTAGTCTATGCTTACACCATTACTCGTTTTAATTTATTGAGTTGTATGCATATGGTTATTGCATATATATTGAATGGTTACACATTCATATAGAATTGCAAGTATAGGGAATTGCATACATGCTAGATGCACGGCATAAGCACTTTCATTACAAGAGGTCAACAAGATCAGGAGACCGCCTAATTTTTTGCATTAGTATTAGGTTCATATGCATTACATACCTATACGTATATATTGGATTATAAATTTAAACTAAGGACAACGGTTTCCTGTGTACGATAGTATAGTAGATGGTTGTAGGTATTGATTTCTAAATATACGAATTGCATTTTTTTCGTCCTTGGAGATTATGGGGACGACATCATTTTAAGGAGGTAGAATGTAACTCCCTGCAAAATTTACCAAAAATTTATAAGAGAAATTAAGTTATCATAAATAAAGATAAAAAAGAAATTTGACCAAACGTCGTAATTTGGCTATGGAACTTGTGTTATTGTATTCATGGCGATTCGTGGCGATTTTCTAGGCAACTTTCATATATAAAATTCTTCTTCAAATTTTAATAGTCGCTAAAATTTCTTCATCGAATTTCAAGGTAACTTTCACATAAAGGTGAGATTAACTTGTATTTGATTTTAGTAGTAGCTTTTATTTTGAATTAAAATTGAACGAACATTTAATTTTAACCCAAAATTCTCACTAGCTTGAATTCATCGTCGATACGATCGCAACGTGACTCATCGTGTTCAATTTGGACCTCATACGAACAAGTTATGAATTTATTAACATTCGATATAAATGAAAATTAATTAACTTAAGTTTAGAAACTAACCTATCTCCCTTCTCCCTCACGCATGCTTCAACCACGTCGTTTTTTTTTAATTTTCACTCAAATCGATCGCTCACGCTCAGCCAATGCCGACGCCGTCGATCGCTCCGCCACGTCGCGATAGCCTCCACCTCCAAAATTCCACACGCGCACGAAGTCATCTTGAGAAAATTAAAACTGCTCGTGAATGGAAACTAATTGTCGCTACCTCGGTCATCGATTTGACTATCCAACCGGTGAATTGCTTCATATCGACGCTCTCTACGTTTTTGTAGTTGAAGTTGAAGGCCAATTTGGCCTCTAAAGTCTTTAAATGTTGTTGGTCGTTGTATGGAGCTCTTGTTGATGGCGGCTGAAAATTAGGTTTAGAGTTTTAGTTGCAAATGAAGATGGTTGATGGCCTTACATAGAAAATTTCAATGGCACTATTCATTCGTGAATATTTCAAACTCCAAACGAAGCATACCGCCTAGCGTTTTATATGTTATACCCCAACTCCGAATACATGGAATATATATCGGAAGCCAATTCCATCATATTCAAAAGATAGCTTTTCAAAATCAAATTACTTTAATTTAAATCTCTTTAATTAATTCCTATGCGTTTCGAACTCGCACGACCAAATGATACGTCTGATTGTCACGAAATTCGATGGCATGTTACAATTCACTATTACAGATCTAATGAAACAAGATTCGTCAAAATCCAAGACTGTGCCCCGAAAAGCTATTTTTATATGTTAATTAAAATGAATTATTTTCCAAAATTAGTTCAGCCGTTTTTAAGTCCAAATTAAAAGTTCACTATCTTCCTTCTTATTCAAAAAGATTTGAAATCAACTTTCGAAATTATTTTCATTCAATTTAATTTCAAGATTTAAAGTATTAACAATTCCAAATTATTAAACTAAATAATTTAATTATCAAATAAACGACTATATTCGAAATATAAGTTCTTTAACTCATAAACTTAACTTTTAAATATTTAAAATCAATTAAATATTCCAAATTCAAATGACTGAAATTCTGGGTCGTTACAGGAGCATTCATGTAATTTATTCAACACTTAAAAACAAGTTACCAACAAGCTTGGTAGGTGACTATTTCCTATGAACCTATACAATTAAAATAATAGTAACAAAACCCCTATGAAAATCCTAGATTTTTTTTAGAAAACACGAAAAGAAATAAACTAAACAAAACATTGGTAAAAAAAAGTTGAAAGTATCAATAGAGAAGAGACCACGATAATAAAAAGCATCGCCCTAAAGAGAAAGTGGATAATATAAATAACTGTCAAGGTAACCCAAATAAGCTATGAAAGGCCCTATAACATATCGAAGCTAAACTCATCCACGCTCATCCAAGGAATCAAAACGTCCAAGTTGAATGTCCCATGTCAATACCTAAAAATGAAAAAAACTCAACAGACAATGTAAGTCTATATGTGTGTGTGTGAGAGTGTGTGTGTGTGTGTGTGTGTATCCAAGAGGAGAAAATGTGATATGTATGGGAAGACAGTAACCTATGTATGATATGTATCATGTGAGGACATAGAGCTACACATACCACAAAAAGACTTATGGACAAATATGTTAATGAGTTCAATCAACTAAACCCTTTGAAGTAAGACTACAAATTCTAAACACCATAAGTTTTGAAATGAATGTTATATTCAAAATTACAACATTTTAGAATCTAACTAGTTTCCTAAATATAATATAGCATCGGATTCATTAATATACATATCACTTAAAAAGGTATTTAAAGTGCTATTTTATTCCTGTTTTTAAATACCACATTTTTCTTAATTAAATTAATATAAAATTCATCTTTTTTAAGGTATTCATTGAAATAAGTATTATTATCTTTATTATAAATAGGGTTTGAAATCCAATTAAAATAAAACAAAGCGATTACACATAAGCTTGTCAACGGATACTTTCGGATGCGGATAGTGTCATATCCACATCCGAAATTTTTTTCGGATATTGAATATCTGCATCAGCGGATACAGACAGATATCGGGTAATTATCCTATCCACTAAAGACCGATAAATCAAGAAAAATAAATGGAAAATTTTAGTTTAACATAATTTTTTTTTGAAATGCAAGCGAGGTTGACTGGACCCCTACTAGTGTTTATTAGACAAAAAGAAGGACAAAGATAAAAGTGACAAAAACAAAACTTTTGTCACAGCACAAACAGAAGAAAAGGAAATGCAAAAAACAAAAAACACACAAAAGAAAAACAAAGTGAAGAGAACACAACCACCCAGCTAATGGGCAATGAACTCCTCAAAAGAAAAGACTAAACTTAACCAAGTAGCTACCAAGTCAATTCCAAAAACCACAACTGTGAGGCGAGAAACCATGACAAGAGAACCTAATTCCTGTCTCAATCTTATTCATAATTTTGAACCATAGGTCAGGAGCAGAAGCTGCAACAGAGTTGAAACATCTAGAATTGTGTTCTAGCCAAACTGTTCTGAAGTATATTTTGAGCGCAAAAAAAGTAATATCTGTTGTCCCATTCCTTCCTCTCGCAGCATTCTTTAACTCTTCCCATAAAGCCACAGTGGAACCTGCATAGCTTTCCATACCTATCTTATAGAAGAGAGAGCTCTCCATGTCAGAAAGATAAACACACTCAAAAAATAAATGGTCAACAGTTTCAGGAAGCATGTTACAGAAAAGGCAGCGATGATCAATGACCATACCAACTGATATTAACTTATCTCTGGTAAGAACAGCCTTGTGAATAATACGCCAAAACATTAAATTATCACTTGCCATAGATAAGTATTCCAACACACCTTATTCTAGAGAAAACTAGGTAGAGAATTAGTTTGCCAAAGAAGATTGTAAACCCATCCAATTCTGTGTGATCTTCCCTTCCACTGCAAAGTAGAGACATGACTGATAGGGATCACATAGTCACGAAAACTCCTCCACAAAGCATTGACAAACTGATTACTTGAACTGGGAGTGAACAGCTTCCCATTAATAATATTCCCAAAAGCACAAGCATTCCCATGAATTAGTGACTGCATACGATCATGATGACTCAATTTTGTAGATAGCACCAAACCATCAACAATCCAAGGATCATTCCAAAATTTTACAGTGCAACCAGGGGAAATAGAATACTTAGCATAAGGAAGAAGAGATCCTCTGATTCCAAGCAATTTCCTCCAAATCCAGCTTGAGTTTTGAGCAACTTTCATAGTCCAGAAATCCTCAGTCTTAATACGATATTTCCAGACCCAATTCACCCAGAGGTTATCCTTCCTGTTCAACAATGCATCCACATGGGCACTGACAGCAGCCTTGTTCCAAGTTGAGATATTGATGATACCTAAACTTCCAAAATTAAGAGGCTTCTCTAAGGAAGTGAAAGACAATGGAATAATCTTCCTATTATGTATGGATCCAGCCCAGAGGAATCTAAGCATGGCATTTCTTATCATTGCAAGAAGCTGTTTGGGTAGAATAAAAGCTCTTGCCCAATACACAGTGATGGAAAAACAAACTGACTTGACCAAAACCAATCTACCAGCCATGGATAGCAACGTGGTAGTCCAAGAGCTTAACTTAGAAGTGATTTTGTTATATAGAGTAATGCTGTGAGCCTTGGAAACTCTTGAAGTACAAAGAGGAAGGCCAGGATATGTCATAGAATTATCCATAGACAGCAGACCAGAAAAAGACAAGAGCCTATCCTTTTCAACTGTACTAATGCCAGACAAGAGAATGTGAGATTTTGAATGATTTATCCTAAGGCCAGTTGCAAGAAAAAAGGAGTGAAGACACTAAAAAATGCTAGCTATAGAGTGTTCATTGGTTTAGTAAAAATCACAATATTGTCAGCAAAAAAAAGGGAGGAAATTTGTTGATGAGAACACTTTGGATGGTAAGATATTGATTTATCCTTGAATTTCATTGCTAACATACAGTTAAGTGCTTCCATTACAATGATAAAAATGTAAGAAGAGATCGGATCTCCCTGCCTAACTCCTTGTTTCCCTTTAAAGTAACCAGTTGTTTTCCCATTGTAGCATAAGGAGTAAGATGGAGTGGATATACGAACATAGAGCCATGCAACAAATACTTTTGGAAAACCCATCAGTGCCATAACTTGAACAATAGAGGACCATTGGAGACTGTCATAAGCTTTAGAGATATCAAGCTTCAACATTGCTCTTGGGGAGATTTGACTTCTGCCATAACCATTGATTAATTCATGAGCCAACATGATGTTGTCAAGAATGCTCCTAGAAGGTAGAAAAGCAAACTGATTGAAAGAAACAATTTCAAGAAGCACAGAGACTAGCCTGGAGGCTAGAATCTTAGGTATGCACTTATATATTACATTGCAACAGGATATTGGTCGAAATGAAGATGCATTTTGAAATGGCATGACTTTAGGAATTAGGACAAGATTAGTAGCATTAACCTCACCTAGCAGTTTGAAATGATTAAAAAAATTGTGAATTGCAGCTATGAAATCAGTACTTATTATTTCCCAACAAGATTTGTAGAAGACTACATTAAAACCATCCAGGACCCCACACGATGAGGCATTAAGAGCAAAAAGAGAGGCCTTTATCTCATTGTCAGTAACCTTTGCAAAAAGCTTGTTATACATTACTGTGCTTATGCGGGGAAGAGGCAGATTATTGAGAATATCGAGGTTGGGAATGAAATTGTCTTGATTACCTAAAAGCTTAGAAAAGTGTTGGACCAGGTACTCATCAATCTCGTCAGAGGATGTAAGAAAATTTCCCACATCATCCCAAAGAGAATGGATATGATCACAAGATTGCTTGTTCTTTAAAGAAGCATGAAAAAAAGCAGTATTTCTATCTCCTTCTCTGAACCACTTTTGAAGGACCTTTTGCTTTAACATACTGGTTTCAATTTCCAAGACTTGATTAAGCTGAAAAAAGAGGTTGGATTCATTATGGGAAAGGTTAGGGTTAGTAGGATCCCTATCAAGTAAAATTTGAGCTTTCTTAAGCTTGTCCTTTAGAGAGTTAGACGCAAGAGTTCCATTTCCAAACTTACTTGATGCCCATTGTCGAAGTGCAGTCCTAACAGTCTTCAATTTCCTGCACAAGGTAAACATTGGGTTTCCATGATTAGTGTTATTCCATTGTGATGTTACAATTGTTAAGAAATCAGGTTCTTTAACCCAAACATTAAAAAATTTGGAGGACTTTTTTCCTCTGGTAGGCATAGGGATGGGAGATACAATTAAAGGAGAGTGATCAGAAAGGATGGGATAAGGGAGATGAGCATTGATGGCTGACCATAAGGAAAGAGCAGGAGCATTACAAAAAGATAAGTCTATATTGGTGAAAATTCGTTGTCCAGACCGACTTCTATTGTTCCAAGAAAAAGGAATACCAGCACGTACTATGGGAAAAAGATCAGAATCAGATATGGAGATGTTTAGGGGGGAAATATCCCTAGGCATTAAGGGTAGACCACCAACTTTATCATTTAAGTTGAAACAGCAGTTGAAATCACCAACTACAAGCCAAGGATGAGAGTTATGTCTTAATGAAGGGAGAGTGTTTAAGAGAGAAAGCCTCGCTGTTTTAGCCTTATGAGCATAAACAAAAGTTAAGTAGAAAGATAAGTTGAGAGGAAGGTAAAAGGCAAGAAAATGGATAATCAGGGAAGAAATAAGAATGGGAGTGAGAGAGTAGGAAAGGGGATCATGAACAATAAGGATCCTACCATACGGTGCACTGTCTAGATTATGATGGAATTGCCATGCAGGATTAATGTAGGAGGCTGCTTTTTGCGTCGAAGGCAAAGATAGTTTGGTTTCTAGGATCGCAAAAATCTTTATGTTGTGCTCAAAAATCAATGACTTAACTTGATCAAGCTTTGCTGGATTGTGAGCTCCTCTGATGTTCCAAGATGCAATTTTATACATGAAAAACAAAATTATAGGTGGTTCTCACTTGCCTTACTCCTAGTTGTAGGAGGGGAAGATCTTACAGATTTTAATTTGGCTGTTAAAGAGGAAATTCTTGTGGCACTTGAAATTTGCTTATTCAGATGGGAGGGTGGTGTAATCCATCCAGGAATGGAACCAAAATAAGAATAGGGAGAGGTTGAGGGATCGGGAGAGTTTGATAGAAACACGGAAGTAGAGGGATTGTTTGAGAGTGAAATTGGTTTAAAAAGGTCAAAAACAAAACTCTCAATATGGTTAATGAAAGATTGTTCAAGTGTTGTCGTATTATTAGCTACCACCTTTGCATGAGAGTTGATAATAGAAGATTTTGATTGGCCAGAGGAGAGAGGGTTATAAAACACTGCTTCAGTAACCAAGCTTGGTTTTTGATGATTTGTTTCAGTGTTAAAGGAAGTTGAGGAATCCACCACATGCAAAGTTGGTGGTAGAATGGCATTACCAGCAGGTGGAGCATCAGGGCAATCCAAAAAAGTGCTTGTATTAAAATCATTTGCTGCAGACTCAGTTGTTTCATGCAAAAGTGCAGAAAAAGGATCTGCATTCAAATGTGCTTCTACCCGCAATCCTTCTACTTGCAAGTTAACTTTGGGAACTTCTTGCAAGTGCTCTGCTATACACCCTCCTGCAGTTTACATAGCAACTTCTGATATGTTATGCACATGAGTATGCACAGCAGTACTACTTTCAATATTTGCATCAGGGTCCAGAGGCAATACCAGAGACCTGTCCAAGTTATGAACTACTTCATTATGAATAAGATTTGTTACATTGCCACTATTCATTTTCTTATTCTTGTGTTCCTTGCCTTTTCTTGGCTGAACTTTCTTCCATCTCCTTGAGAACTGGCATATGTTTGCTCACCTTTTCCCATAGTAATATTTTCTTTTCCTTCTGTTTTTGAGTTCTTGTCAGCAAAAACTGCTGGAATTTCCACATCAGTACTTGCACTTGTTTTCTTTTTCACTTGGCAACACGACGTCAGGTGACCAAAAATTTTACAATCACTGCAAATTTGTGGCTTCCAAAGGTAATCAACAAAAACAAGCTGATCAGAGCCATCCAGAAGCTTGACCATGAACAAATCAGGCAACTCAGAGCATGCTGAAACTTCAACCAAACATTTTCCAGTTTTTCTTTTTTTTCATCCATACAAAGAAATTTACCTATACGTGACGCTAACCAATTGATTCCAACGTGAGACCAGCAGTAGAGGGGTATATTCGATAGCTTCAACCAAACTGGCACTGACTTTATAGTGCTCACACTGTTACCAATAGTTGGATCCCATTCTTTGACAATGAAAAGCTTGTTCCTCATCACAATCGGGTCAGAGTGGATAATCTTCCTTCTGTCTTCCTCAGAGGACAGATTGAAGAGGAACAAACTACCATCTGACTTCACTTCAATCGAACCTTTAAGATGCCATGCACGTTTGAGATGGTGTAGAACAACCATGTATGGAAGCGGGTTATCGAGGAAAAAACCAACAAGGCATTGACCCCAAGCCACGTTCCCTGCATCAATAACTTCAGCTGGTGGAACAAGAACACCCTTGTCATAAACCAGCGGGAACTGGACTGGCTCAAAACATCCCGCATTACGAGGCTTAGCCTTGAACAGGGAATTCCATCATGGTTGAGAATGAGGAGGAGGAGGAACAGGTGGACATGGAGGAGGAGGAACAGGTCCAAGTAAGGAGAGTGATGATGGATTAGGCGGCGGATCAGGCAGCGGTGGCAGAGGGGGGATGGTTTATTGAGATATGGGAGTGGTTGAAAGGTACGAAGGACAGTTCAAAACAGAAGGGGGGAAGGACGGTAAGGGAAGTGCAGAAGAGATAGGTAACGGGAAAGAAGGGAGAGGACAGGGATGGGGCGCCATTGCAGAGGAAAAATAGTAGTTTTGAGTGGTTAATATATATTTAGCGCTTATAATATTAATTTATTCAGAAGGAATTCGTCAAGATATAAACTTCTAAATTAATAAAACCATAAATAAATATTTTTCACTGTACTAAAATACATGTAATTTAAATTATAATCTTGAAAAATACCGGGCAGATAGTATTCGGATACAGATGCCTTCATATCTGCATTCGTTTTTCTGATATTGGATATTTATCCGCTTTTCGGATGCGAGCAGATTTTGAAATTTTCGGGTACCCATTGACAGCTCTAATTACGCACATACATGTTAATATATCCATTGGGGTATGTGTTAAAAACCCTTTGATTCATTTCAAACTATATATACCAACTTATTATAGTAAAAATATTACCAATTGCTAATCTATGAGATCCAATATAACAAAACCCAAGCCTATTCCAAAATAGTTCATAATTGATATCATTATTAGTTATATTGAATAAAAAAGTATTAAGAAAATTTATAGGAATATAATTACTGATATGACATTCAAAATGTAAATGCGAAATATTTTCCATTCTCATTTATAAAAAACATTTATTATCGATAACTATATTTTTCCTTTTTAACAGTTATATAGTATTTAATTTTCCATGTATAATTAACTACATATGTACTTTAGTTTTAGATGGAGTATTACCTTTCCAAATATATCTAAATATATTTTACTTTATACCCAAAAAATTAAAAATTTATAAAATGAGTTGTTGTATAGATTTTATTATTATCCTAACACCATATGTTAATATCATTATTAGTATCAATATTATATAATTCTTATTTAGCACAATGTAAGGCAAATTTAGATAATATATTTCCTTTTATAGTACGATTAAAACTAAACTCCCTTGGAAAATTTAAATACGATCTATATGTTTCTAAGATCAATACATTTTTAAAATTACAGATCTCATAAAGTTCATTAAATTATATTTTAAGAATAATTATTGATATCCAATTATCATGCCAAAAGGAGGTATATTCTCCGATTGTACCATATTATTAAATCCTAATTTATGAATGTCATAACTTTTTCTTATTTATTTCCAAATATGGGAAATATTATTTGTATTATTAATAGAAATATGTTGTAGATTATATGTACCACTATACCATAGGTTTTTTATTATTTCTTTCCAAATTAAATTCCCATTGGTATCAGTAAATTTCCATAACCATTTTTCTAATAAAAATGTGTTTAGATTATGTAAATTTATAATACTCAACCCTCCCTCATCTTTAGATGTAGATACTATTTCCCAATTAACTAAATATTTTGAACTATTATTAGAATTATCACCACCCATAAAACATCTCTCCTGATTTTATCTATTTTGTCGATTACCCGATCTGGAAAGCGATAAATGACATCAACTAAACGGGTAATGCTTATAAAATAGAGTTAATAAGGACTATTCTACTCGCCCATGATAAAAACCTACTATTCTATTTAGTTATAATTTTGTTAATTTTATCTATTATTATCAACCAGTCATCATATTTATGTTTAGTTGGTCTTATTAAAAATCCAAAATACTCTATTGGAAATTTCATAATTTTATAGTTCAATGTACTAGCTACTTGATTCTCTACCTTATCTATATCATTTAAATTTAAAATGGAACTCTTATCAAAATTAATCTTTAGCTCAAAGAGCATCTCAAAACTATATAATATAAACTTAAGTGTTATAATACGTTAAGGTAAGTGAGAAGTAAAGAGCATGGTATTATCCGCAAATTGGAGAATGGATACGCCATTAATCGGTAATTTCATTTCCAACATTACATAAAATCCCATTACTAGTGGCTTAGTAGATAATTTTGGCAAAAACTTTTGCAGCTATATTAAGCAAAAGAGGTGACAAAGGATCACCTTGCCAAGTCCATGTTTCAGTCGAATTTTATTTCCTCATATATCATTAACCATAATACCTAAATTTCCAGTTTTGAGTAAAGACGTAATCAAACCCATCCATCTAATTTCGAAACACCTAGCTAATAATAAATCCCTGAGAAAATCCCGATCAATTGAATCAAAATCTTTTGCAAAGTCAAGATTTAAAAGTGCACAAGTGATATTTTTTACAACAGTGATTAATAAATTCTTAAGCTACTGCTACCCCATCTGTAATATTTTTACCTTTGATAAACGCAGTTTGAGTAATATTAATTAATTCATTCATTTTAGTGTATAATCTGTTGGCTAAAACTTTAGAAATGATTTTGAAAGAGCAATTTAATAATGAAACAGATTTGAAATCTTTTAACTCATTTGCACCTGCTTTCTTGTGTAATAAGATAATGTTAGGAAACTTATTCCTACCTAATTGTAATGAACCGCTATAAAATTGGTCAAAAATATTAATTAAATCATATTTTAAACACACCAAAACATTTCATAAAATAATATAGAAAACTCATTACGGCCAAGTGATTTATAATTTGGCATATTTTTTATAGCCCTCAAAATTTCCTCTCTGGTAAATGGAACATCCAATCCATCTTCATCAATTCTAGTGTCATTGGGATATAATTCGTCCCAATAGCACTAGTCCTATGTTTAACTTTAGTTCCAAAATTTTCTTTATAATAATTAGTAAATGCCTCATTTAATTCTTTTTGATTAAAAATCTCTACATTATTAATCAAAATAGAATTAATGGTATTATTACTTTTTCTACCATTTCATACTTTATGAAAAATTTAGTATTGATATCACCCTCATCCATCCATTGAACTCTAGATCTTTGTTTCAACATTACTTCTTCCTATGTTAGAATTTTATTTAATTCATCTTTTAAATTTGAAAACACATTTTTGGAAATATTTAAATTGTTAAGTTCCTCTATTTTATTTAGCTTGAGAATCTCATTTAGTAATTTATCCTTTTTAACTCTTATATTACCAAAAACATATTTATTCCATTTATTAAGAAAAATTCTTAAACCTCTAATATTACTTACATATATTACCAGAAATTTATAATTATAATTATTTAGAGAAAACCATTTATTTGTTATTAATTTCGAAAAGTTATTTTCTAACAATTAGAATTTTTTCAAATCTAAATATCTTATATCTATTATTTAAGTTATTACAAGATAAAATAATTCGACAATGATCAAAGTAAATACTCGGAAGCCCAACCACCTTATAAACAGGATATTTATCTTTCGCTTCATCACTAATAAAAAAATCTATCTAAAATAGACATTGAAGATTCCTGTCATTTATTCGACCAAGTGTATAGTTTATTGTTTAACCGTAATTCAATTAAATTACTATTTTGATCAAATTCTTTCATAGCAGAAAAATCTCCTTCTCTAGAAGTTTGTTACCCTAAAATCTAGTGAGTTTGAAGCCCCTACCCATCATATAAGGACTTGAACCAAGTAATCTGAATTTTAGACACTCACTCTAAAGAACCCTACATTCCAATTTAGAATTTGGTTTGTAAACATTAGTAACATTAAGAAATAAGCTATCACCAAGACCAAAAAAACGTATAGAATGAGATTTAATAATTGTTTGTAAAAGTTTTAACATGGTTTTCTTTCCAATCCACCATTAATCCTCCAAAGCTACCCCTAGTGGGAAGATGAACCTAATGATTAAGATAAAGACCTCCTAGACTCCTATACAATCTATAATCATGGTGTCCTTTTATTTTTTTCTTATAATAAAACTATATCAATGCTATTATCTTTAAAAAATGATCTGATTTTACAAAATTTTCCTAGAACATGTAAACCCCTAATGCACCTTCCATTGATACGGATATGAAGATCATGTAAAGACACAATGCTTGGATTGAATATGATTGAATATATATATATATATATGAAAAGAGAAATAGAAAATGCAGCAGAATTTTCAAAGTAATCTCACAATCGATTTATACTAGTTTGGGCATCCCATCCCACGTCTAGTCCAAGAATTCCGTTTTGGGATATCACTAAACAATCCTCACTTCAATGGAGGAACATGTTTCTACAACTGCTAGAACAATAAAATTGGACTTCAACTCGACTGCATAAAGACACTACAATATGACTTCAACTCTATTGACTTCTCAGACTTCAATAATAAGTAAAAAAAATTGACTTAACTTTAAGGTGTCTCAATACACTGATGCATTAACACTATAACACAAGAATACAATAACTGCACAAACGATATTATGTGGAGATATAGAGGTCTAGGATTTTACCTGAATCCGAGGATGTGGAGATAAATGGTCGTTGGATGGAGATTAAATAGTAATCAAAATATTTATATGAATGTATAGAGAAAAGATAAAGGAAAATCAGTATATTAAAAATATTACATAAATTGTTGCATCTTGTATTTCATAACCTTAAAACAACCATTGGTTTAGTAATCAGTATGAAACCGTAAAACAATTTAGTATAACACTTAAAATAAATTCATATGCCTAATATTATTTACATGAAGCGGCACAACATTAGTTACTAGCACATGTAGAAGTATGCGAAATTAATATTATTTACATAAAGCATCATAACATAAGTTAGGAGTACATTTAGAAGTATGTGAAATTTACAAACTAGCATAATTCTGAAGTAACCAAAACAGATAATGGAACTAAAAAGCATATGCTAATTTCTCATAAAAAACACGTGCTCTACAGTGAAATTACACAATAGTTGCTTGTAATTTATTTGTTGAGCGAGCAAAAATTACATTCAGACACTTATTTAATTTTCACCTTATGCAAGGTCATTAAATGATGTAAAAAAATGATTCAAAAAATGATGTTTGATAGATCTCATTTATTGCTTGTTTGCCGGTAAAACTTGTCCAAAATTTGGTTATACTCTAATGTCCAAAATTGCAAAATATAGCACGATATTGCAGTAGTGATACGGCCGATCAAAATACTGTATTGGGATTCAATGAAATAGTGCAATGCATCGGGAGCTACTTATGTTTAATTTTCATTTAGTTAATTAAGAAGAAAAGCAGAAAAGTTTGCTCTGATGTTGAGTGTGATTGTTTTCAATGGATCAATTTTAAGCCAAGTATGATTATCACTCCACAAAATTTTTGGCCAACTGCTTAATATACATCTTGAACAAAAAAATTCCACTCCGCTCTTACACTAGTCTTTGATGTTTGCATTTTCACTAAGTTATTTAACAACAATTTCACTTTCATATTTATGGCTAGAAAAATGAACATATAAACGTTCAGGTAATATGAATGGTAAATGGCAGATATACATATTAGATTTATATTCACTTGTATGTCTTTCACATAATTGTTTATGTAGATATACATTGTCAATGCTTTCACTTGGTTCACAGAAGTACGAACTGTTATGATGTCACAAAACAATTTTATCACATTATGGAATCTTTGTGATTTGCTAATTTTATATACATGCTATTTTCATTGTTTTTTATTTCCGTTGTTCTGGGTTGAACTATTTTGTCTTTCTTCACAGGAATCAGCCATAATGACCAAGGTGATTCATCCAACATTTCACCATTTTTTTAGGTTTGTATAAAAAAATTGTATTGCTTATTTAATTTATATACTAAAGGAGATTGGGGCGAGCTTTAAGAAGGATTTGAGAAGTGTTATCCTTTTCAACATTGGGCAGAATTAGTTCATACTGCATGCGAATAACTTTATTTTCTTTAAACCTCCATATTATAATTCATTCTCTTCTGAAATTAACCAAAAGAAGCATTCCTGCTGATACAGTAACAAAGTTATATAATACTATAGTATTTAGCATAATAAATCATTTTTGCAACAAATTCTCCAAAAATTGTTCATCCATATTATTGCAAGATGGTCTTGATAGTATAGAGTTTGCTAGGGGATCTCACTTCAAAGTGAGGATCAACTAGAGCTCAGATACGTCATTATTAACGCCTTTTGAAGAATAATATTTCTATTTGGAATAAGACTATTGGAGATCAAATTATCGATGTTTTTCCTTTAATAGTTTCACTTTAAATGCTTTTTATGGCCATAGTCCATAGTATAAGACCTGTAAGAACATTTGAAATTAGAGAGATCAATAGACACATGTAGATCTATTATGCTTTCTTAATATGAAAAAGAATTGCTGACTTTAATCTTCATTCATTGTAATTTCAATATCGAATGTGGTTTCTTTTGGAAGTTTGGCATGTAAAACTATACTAGCACGCTTCTTTAAATGATTTAATTCACAATTATTGACATCTATTTTGTAAATGTTTGACATAACAGTTACTAACATCTAGATTGCTAATTTGATTATTGCAGATACTAGAGATAAAATATCAAAAGCAAAGCAAGATGAACTCGACAAGCACCATTGTCTCAGTTGTTAAGTGATTCGGCTTTGGTCCGAGAGATCACAAGTTTAAAACTTGCGTAGTGTGATTCGAATGTTTATTGACATGCGATATGTTGTCCTAGTGGCATGTTGTATATAAAGTACCATTTCAAAAAAAAAAGCAAGATCAACTCAATTATTTGACTGACCTATAAGTAAGTTGTTGATGCAAATATATATGAAATATATGTATAGACATTAGAAAAGTTGCTTGAACGATATGTATGAAATACTATGTATGGATATGGGAAAAATTGTTCGAATGATATGTATGAACTACTTTATGAACATGCCAAAAAAAAATTGAATGATATGTATGAAATATTGTGCTTTAATTTATATATTTTTTGTCAGCGAAAATCTTTTATATTTATATGTAAAGAAAAAATGGGTAAATGGATCTTATATGGGAAAAATGGAAAAAGCGATGGATAAAACCAATAAATTAATATTACATTTAATAACTTTTAAAAAAGGCTATCGTTTACAAACGCTATAGAAAGTAACCATAGGAATATAAATAACAAACACTATTATATAACTAAATAAACGCTATAGAAATATGCATAAAAAAGGCTATAGAAATGTGCAGTTTAAACGCTATAGGGCAGCACCATGAGATAATATTTCTGATAGCATTTTTTCTTAATAGCACTGAGAAAACGCTATAGAAAATTTATTTTCCATACCATTTTCGTTCCTGCTATTCAAAGTTTATGGTCTATATAACATGTCGTTCTACAGCGTTCTCTGAAACGCTCGGTTAGGCATAATAGCGTTTTTCAAATGGTATAAAAACCCCAGTCTGTTGTAGTGCCCAAATGTGGGAGGGTACATGCACTTTAGGTTAGGCAGTAAAAAATCTCAGGGAACAAGAAGGAAAATCCCAAAGTTAGCGTAACGTCAAAAAAACCATTTTTTCAACTTTTTTTAATTTTTAAACTCATGTTGATTTTGATTTTTGTTTAAGGCTTTTTGATAGTTAGAAAAATCATAAAAAATTAAAAATATTTTAGGATGCTTAGAATGATGTTTCAAAATTTGGAGTGACTTGGAGATCATCTGTGTAGTATTAACAAATCTAAACTAATAGAATTCGATAAATAAATATTCGACTTTTGTACCCATTTGACCATCTTCGAGTATCCCTTAAATGTTGTTGTGTTCAGGTAGATTTTTTAACTCTATTAGATGTCGTTAAATGCTTATCTACAACGTAATGCCTCTATTTGAATTATTTTGATATTTTTGATATATTCATCTTTATTGAACTTGTATAGATTACCACATAACTCAACTTCTATATCATAGCTACTTTACTTGAAATATCTCAATAAATTCATAAGTAGTATGTTCATATTATTGTTGTCATCAAAACATAAGAATTGTGTACATAATAAATTGCAGTGGAGATGTAAGATGGTAAGTTTATCATTCTTTATAGTATTTGGTTGTTCAACTTATGTAAACAAAAGCGAGGATATGTTAAAGCCTAGGAGCAACAAGAATATTTTGTTATGGTATAGTGAAGGAGTGAAAGGATATTAGTTTATGATGTTAAACAATCAAGCATATTATGATTAACAGATGTGTGTGGATTGATGAGAACTCTTTGTTGAAGGTGGAACTTCCACTAGTTTGATGACAAGATGACAACAAAAAATTACCAGGCACGATAGAGTGAGTCATTAGTTCTTACCATGTGCAGAATGTGAGTGGTGAGTTATAATACAAAGGTTTCAACTGAAGGTGAAGCTTGAGCTTAGTCAAGGTCGTTTGAAGAACACATGATTCCTTGATTGTTTGATTTTTCAGTAAACTTTAGTAGTAAGCATGATTATGTTGGTGATTTGGTAATACGTGCACTTAGTGTCGTAGAAATCAAAGGTGAGTTTGGCGGTGCAAACTTGGGAAAGTCAAAGAAATCTCCAAGGGGGAGACTATTTATTGATAGGTGTTACATCGAATATGTCCTTGCACGCTCGGTATATGATGGAGATGTTAGTACCACGTAGTTCTCCATTAAACTCCTGGTTTATCTGGTCGAAATGCGAGTCTCCTATATCAGTTAAGTGAATGGTTTGGTGATTTTTACACGATGTTTGTATATAGTTTCATTTCTATAATTAGAATAAAGGGTGAAGAGAAGTTTGAGTGCTACTAAAATTTGATTAGTTCTTGGTCTAATGGTACATAGAAGCACGGTTCTAACATGTTTTCTTTATCGGTGAGTTGAGATTGGTGATTTGATATTTAAGCTGAGGTGGAGTGCTATAAATTTTGTGACTAGAATATATATATCAACCAAATGTTCGAAATGAATGAGTAATTTATTGGAAAGTGTGAGGCATTAAATGCCTACATTAGAAAATGTGAGGCACTGAATGCCTTAGGAAATGAATAGTCCCAAATCTAAGAACAAAATATACATTGTGTATTTATATACTAAGTTGTGGACACTATTACAGTAATTATGAGACAAAGAGAGACATGAAAGCATAACCATCTTAGCGGATGGTGCAATGCACCACCCTACGCGTGTGCGGCCACGCCTGAGCCCGTACCCGAGCCTAAACCTGTATTCGTGGTGCGGGCGAATGGGAATTTGAGGCATATTAGAGGCACATAGCTCTTTGCAGTTGGAAGTTGACTTGGCTTGGCTTGACTGTTCAGACCGGATAGTTTTTTATTTTTGTCCATTCAAACTCAAACGATAATAAAACTGTTGCATCGCTTGGTAAAGAGTCGCATCCTTTCCAAATATCACAACCATTGAAAATGAAGACACCTTCCATGCCTATATATAGGATGCGGTAGAATAGAATCCGTTAAATTTTTATTTTGTTCTCATTCTTCCTTGAAACTCTATTCTTAAATATTTCTCTTGAGTTTGTCGATTCACTGCAATTTGCAACGCAGCATTGCAGAGTTTGGTCCGTTTTATCTTCGGGAACAGATGCTCTTCATCATTCTACACCTTAGAGGGAGCAATATTGTTTCAAGAAAACAGTTTTCATTGGACTCGGATAATCTAATCAGTATTATATCTATTGTATAATCTATTTGCTGCATAGTTCTATTTCTAATGGTTTTGCAAGATAGTTGTAACAGTTATGTAGTTGCAATAGTTTTGCAACATTATCGTAACAGTTTCGTAACACTTTCGTAACTTTCTGCTAACAATCTTGAAGAAATATTTATTTATTGTTGGTTGTTTCTTAGATGACAATGTCTCATGAAAGCAAAAATTCTGCATCAACACAAATTGTGATTACTACTCAATCTACAACCGTGGTTCCAATAATGACATTGTCTTATGGATAAAGGGCAAAAAAGTTCATAGGGATGGACTTCAAATGCTAGCAGCAAAAGATGCTACTTTATTTGACGACTTTAGGCCTTGCAAAGTTTCTTATAGAAGATGCTCCCTTAGTCGAAGAACTGGAACCCGATGCAACAAAAGTTGAAGCCATGAATGTCTGGAAAATTTCTGATTTCATGTGCAAGAATTACATCTAAAATGGACTCGACAATAGCCTATACAATGTATACTATACCGCTCAAACTTCCAAAAAACTCTGGATGACATTGGATAAAAAGTACAAAACAGAAGATGCGAGCATGAAGAAATTCATAGTAGGAAAATTCCTTGACTTCAAAATGATTGATGCGAAGAATGTTATCAACTAAATTCAAGAGTTTCAAGTCATCATCCACGAATTGCACGATAAAGGAATGACTCTTAGTAAATCATTTTAGGTTTTCGCTGCAATTGAAAAACTTCCTTCATCATGGAATGATTTCAAAAACTATCTTAAGCACAAGCGTAAGGAGATGACAAAAGAGGAACTTATAGTTTGATTAAGAATCGAGAAAGATAACAGAAATATAAGAAGAAGACTTCGCATGCCATGGTTTCTAAGGTAAATGTAGTTGAGACAGACAAAACCAACAAAAAAAATATGAACATGCATCTAAGAAGTCAAAGAAATTTCAGAATTCATGTCATAACTATGGAAATAAAAGGCATAAAACCGCTAAATGACGTGCATCCAAAAAGAAGAAATCAAAAGTAAATATGGCTGAAACTTCAGATGACATTTTTGATATGGAGTTATGTGCAGTAGTGTCTGAATGCAACCTTGTTGGTAACTCAAAGGAATGGTTTATAGACACATGAGCCACTTGAAACATATGTGCAAATAAGTGGATGTTTACAAACTACAAAACTGCAACTGAGGATGAACAACTATTCATGGGCAATTCATTCACACCAAAGGTTGAAGGCAAGGGAAAGATTGCAGTAAAATTGACCTCTGGAAAGGAAGTTACCTTGAGTGATGTTCTTCATGTTACAGAAATTCGCAAGAACCTGATTTCAAGGTCGTTGCTGTCCAAGCATGGCTTCAAACTCACCTTTGTGCCCGATAAATTTGTGATGTCAAAGAACGGAGCATATGTAGGAATAGGATATGTGTGTGATGGTTTATTTAAAACAAATGTAATAACTATTGTACCAAACTATGATATGAATAAAACTAATTCTTATGCTTATATTGTTGGCTCTTCTAACATATGGCATTTTGGATTAAGCCATGTAAATTTTGATATCTTACGAAAATTAATTAATATAGACTTTATACCAGAACACAAAATAGGTTCCAACTATAAATGTCAAGTTTGTGCAGAAGCAAAATTGACAAGAACCTCGTTTCACCATGTTGAACAAGAAACTGAACCTCTAGATCTAATACACATAAATATATGTGTAAAAAATGTGTCAAACTAGAGGTGGAAAATGGTATTTCATTACCTTTATAAATGATTGTGTAAGGTGATGTTATGTGTATCTCCTTAGAAGTAAGGATGAGGCATTCGACTTGTTTAAACGGTATAAAGCAGAAGTTGAGAATCAACTCAACAAAAAAAAAGCTTTAAGAAGTGATATAGGAGGAGAATATGAATTTCCCTTTGAGAAATTTTGCACCGAGCATGGTATTATACACCAAACTACATCCCCGTATTCACCTCAGTCCCACGGTATAGCCAAACGAAACAATAAACACTTAAAGAAATGATGAATGCTTTATTCATTAGTTCTAGCTTGCCAGATAACTTCTAGGGAGAAGCTATTTTTCTGAAAATCATATTTTGAATAAGATACCATGAAAGAAAAAATCTAAATCTCCCCATGAACTTTGGAAAAATAGACCACCATCCTACATATACTTAAAAGTGTGAGGGTGTCTTGCAAAAGTGGAGGTACCTAAACCAAAGAAAGTCAAAATTGGACTAAAAAAATTAATTGTGTATTTGTTGGATATGCACAAAGCAGTGTCGCTTCTCAATTTTTGGTGCACAAATCTGAAATTGAAGATACATGCGTAAATACCTTATTAAATCGAGAAATGCTAGATTTTTCGAACATGTATCCCTTTAAAAGAAGGTATTGAAAACTATACTCAAAAGAGCCAAGGAAAACTGAAATATCCAATTCTCTTGAGGATACTAAACAAAATATTTATAATGTTCAGTAAAAAAGTGCTAATCAACAAGTGGAGGAACCAAGGAGAATTAAAAGATCAGCGACCACAAAAACCTTTGGGGCAGACTTCTACACATTTATGTTAGAAGACGATCCATTAACTTACACACAAGCTATGTCCTCCGTTGATATACCTTACTGGAAGGAGGCTATTAATAATGAGATCGAATCCATTATGGAAAACCATCCATGGAAGTTAGTTGACTTACCTCAAGGATGCAAGACCATAGGTAATAAATGGATATTTAAGAAGAAATTGAAACCCGATGATTCAATAGACAAGTATAAAGCTCAACTTATGGTTCAAAGATTCAAACAAAAAGATGACATAGACTATTTTGACACACATTCTCCAGTAACTAGAATAACATCAATAAGAATGCCAATAACAATTGCATCCACACTTGATTTAGAAATACATCAAATGGACGTAAAGACAGCATTTTTAAATGGTGAACTAAAAGAAGAAATATACATGAAACAACCTGAAGGTTTCCTAAACACTGGAAATGAAAGTAAGATTTGTAGATTAAGAAAATCACTGTATGGGCTTAAATAAGCACCTAAACACTAGCATGAAAATTTTGATGAAAATACAAAACTAAATGGATTTCATATAAATGAATGTGACAAATGTATCTATTCTAAACATATAAATATGGAATTGTAGTCTATATGTAGATTATTTACTTATATTTGGAAGTAACAAGGAGATAATAAAATCTACAAAAGATATGCTCGTCGGCAGATTTTACATGAAAGATCTTGGAATCCCTGATGTGATACTTTGTGTAAAAATACATAAAACCAAACAAGAATATGTGTTGTCCCAATCACATTATATTGTTAAAATACTTGAAAAGTTTAAACAACACAATATAATATCAAAAAAAATCACTCGTAGATTTGAACGAAAACAGGGTTAAAAATAGCGGTGATAGTATTTATCAATTTGAGTACTCACGTATATTATGCAGCATTATGCACATAATGAACTGCACTAGATCTGATATAGCATATGATGTAAGTAAACTCATCATATATACTAGCAACCCAAGAAAAAATCAATGGAAAACTATAATTCGAATACTAGGATACCTAAGGTATACACAAAGTCATGTACTACAATATGAAAGGTACCAATCTATAATAGAAAGGTATTATGATGCAAACTGGATAACTGGTTCAACAAATACAAAATCACAAGTGGATATGTGCTTACCTTAACTAGCGGGGCAATATCTTGGAGATTCTCCAAACAAACTTGTATATCAAGATCAACCATAAAATCATAATTTATTGCCTTAGACAAAGCTGTAGAAGAAGTAGATTGGCTTCGAGGTTTTTTAGAAGGTATTTCGAATTGGGAAAACTCGTACCTCCAATAAGCATACATTGCGATAGCCAATCGGCTATTGGAAAGGCCAGTAGTAAGTTTTACAATGGTAAGTCTAGACATATTTGTCGTAGATATAAAACTGTTAGGCAACTTCTCTCCAATGGGTTTATCACAATTGACTATGTAAGATCAAATGGTAACATTGCAGATACACTACCAAAATGTTTACTTAGAGAGAAGGTGTAACAATCCAAATTCTAGTGGGTTCGGTTTGTTCGCAAAAATGCTAAAATCCAAGCCCGGTAAAGCCCGAGTTGGGTATCTGGTATCCTGCAAGTAGGCAAAGATAAATATATCAGAGCTCAAATAAATATCTCACGACAGAAATGACTAAAATATAACTGTAAGTAAATACTTACCAAGGTAGTAACATTTTCTAAACAAGTGTATTAAAGCAGGAAAATCTCTGCCTTCTATCTAACCTGTGGGATGTTATGTGGAGGGGGTCAGAACTAAAGTTATGGTGAATGGACAAATTATACACTTCTAAGCATAATTCTACATACACCGTTCTATTTACATTTTCTGTTATATTAGGTTTAGTGAATTTATAATACTCTCGCCTCTGTGCGTGAATCGTACCCAACTATTCCCTAGTAGATTAAGACCTAAAAACCAATATATATGTAGCTACATGCCCAAAGACCGCGTCGGTCCTAGGTACCACCCATAGTATACCCTCCTCGAAAAGGACTCCATTATCTTGCTCTTAAAGCGCAGTTTAACTACATCTGTAAAGGACAACTTCGTGAGGCCTACAATACAGATGTTCCGTCGTCCACTATAAAAACATGAAACTGCATCCGCACTAGCTTATATTAGTGCTCGGACATCCACAATGTACCACCCAGTGCATACCTGGAGGACTACACGTAATCGTTTTGTCTACTCCCGGAATTCTGCCAACATGGTCAACCTTGTATGGAACTCGGTCGGGGATTTTCTATATCTATAAAGGTTCGCTTCGTTACGCCTACAATACAGATATTCTACTTGGTCTGTCACTTTTCTCATCATGGCTATGGCCCCACGTAGACACCCCTTAACTAATCGTAAGATCCTTTAAGAGCTAAATATCTGTGCCCTACTACAAACAATCTAAACATCCAATTGGTTGTGCCCCTCATCCAATGTCTCGATAGTGAAAGACCATTAGCCTGTTGGTTTAACTCTAGTTTTTCCGAACTCGCTCTAACTGATGATGGCTTGATCTTCACATGCGATTATCCTTTTGGGTCCTACCCACTATAACCTACTCGATATCCAAAGTATGGTGTCATACGAATATGCTACTCCATATTCAACCTTTTGATTGCCTACAACGGTCTACTTCGTTAGGCCTGCAATGCAAAAGTAGTCAACACTTACTCTCTTGATGGAACACCTACAGACCTGCATCAGGGGTGCAACTTCATTAGGCCTACCCCAGAGGGCCATTCTAGAGTATCCTCACGTTTCTTTGAAGTCTCATACTTTCTTCTAGCCCAAACTAACTAAGTTGGACATGCCCTTTCTATACTAAAATATGCAATGAACTGCTTAGTTAGGCTCTTTATCCAGATTCTCTTTCGGGCTGCTCCTAAACGAACCTTACCATTTTATTAGACCCTATATTTAATCTTTTACTATGGTTTAGTTTACTTTTCTTATTCTGTTGGTTACTTATTTACCCTAATCAGCAAGCCCAGCCCCACCTATGTGTGAGACCATCAGTCCTAGACCTAAAAGGGAATGTTGCCTGTACGGACCACTTCTATTATTTTGCTTGTTAACTTAATCCAAGGTCTAAGTTTAATAAAATAAGCCTCTTCCATTTCTTTCTTTTTAATTATAACCTTCGTGTTACAATTGTACTTGCAATTATTATTTTATATTCTTTTTTCTTTTACAACATACATGTTATAAATGTAATTGCAAGTGTCTCTTTTCTATTCTAGTCTTTCTTCTTTTATTGTGATACCAAATTTTATTTAGTTCTCTTATATTATATGATAGTCTTTGCTTGAAACTACGTCCAACTGTCATAAATTACTTATCATAATAACTGTTTTACTTTTTATATTACTATCTATGCAGTAAATGTAGATCTAGTCATATATTCTGCTTATTATTTCTAGTCTTGTCAAATAATTAACTTGATTATTTCCTCTTCTTTAATTTCTTTTAATGCTTCACGTTATTCTCTATTATTTTAGGAAGTAGTTCTATTCTTATTTGCTGGTTACAAAAATTGTGCTAAAAATCCATTTGCATATTTTTAATACTAAATAATGCTATAAATAATAACTCGTAACTGCAAGATATTTCTTTTATTGTTTCTTTAATTATTGGGTGATGAAAAATACAGTAATGTCTCTATTTTTCACTAATTTCATTTTTTTATTCTTGCAGTTACATTTACCGTTATTCTTACAATACTAAACTATGGACATGTATTCTTTTTTTCTAAACTAACCAACTAATCTATCACTATCTTCCAAATCAAGTTAATTACCTCTGTGCGTGAATCGTACCCAACTATTCCCTAGTAGATTAAGACCTAAAAACCAATATATATGTAGCTACATGCCCAAAGACCGCGTCGGTCCTAGGTACCACCCATAGTATACCCTCCTCGAAAAGGACTCCATTATCTTGCTCTTAAAGCGCAGTTTAACTACATCTGTAAAGGACAACTTCGTGAGGCCTACAATACAGATGTTCCGTCGTCCACTATAAAAACATGAAACTGCATCCGCACTAGCTTATATTAGTGCTCGGACATCCACAATGTACCACCCAGTGCATATCTGGAGGACTACACGTAATCGTTTTGTCTACTCCCGGAATTCTGCCAACATGGTCAACCTTGTATGGAACTCGGTCGGGGATTTTCTATATCTATAAAGGTTCGCTTCGTTACGCCTACAATACAGATATTCTACTTGGTCTGTCACTTTTCTCATCATGGCTATGGCCCCACGTAGACACCCCTTAACTAATCGTAAGATCCTTTAAGAGCTAAATATCTGTGCCCTACTACAAACAATCTAAACATCCAATTGGTTGTGCCCCTCATCCAATGTCTCGATAGTGAAAGACCATTAGCCTGTTGGTTTAACTCTAGTTTTTCCGAACTCGCTCTAACTGATGATGGCTTGATCTTCACATGCGATTATCCTTTTGGGTCCTACCCACTATAACCTACTCGATATCCAAAGTATGGTGTCATACGAATATGCTACTCCATATTCAACCTTTTGATTGCCTACAACGGTCTACTTCGTTAGGCCTGCAATGCAAAAGTAGTCAACACTTACTCTCTTGATGGAACACCTACAGACCTGCATCAGGGGTGCAACTTCATTAGGCCTACCCCAGAGGGCCATTCTAGAGTATCCTCACGTTTCTTTGAAGTCTCATACTTTCTTCTAGCCCAAACTAACTAAGTTGGACATGCCCTTTCTATACTAAAATATGCAATGAACTGCTTAGTTAGGCTCTTTATCCAGATTCTCTTTCGGGCTGCTCCTAAACGAACCTTACCATTTTATTAGACCCTATATTTAATCTTTTACTATGGTTTAGTTTACTTTTCTTATTCTGTTGGTTACTTATTTACCCTAATCAGCAAGCCCAGCCCCACCTATGTGTGAGACCATCAGTCCTAGACCTAAAAGGGAATGCTGCCTGTACGGACCACTTCTATTATTTTGCTTGTTAACTTAATCCAAGGTCTAAGTTTAATAAAATAAGCCTCTTCCATTTCTTTCTTTTTAATTATAACCTTCGTGTTACAATTGTACTTGCAATTATTATTTTATATTCTTTTTTCTTTTACAACATACATGTTATAAATGTAATTGCAAGTGTCTCTTTTCTATTCTAGTCTTTCTTCTTTTATTGTGATACCAAATTTTATTTAGTTCTCTTATATTATATGATAGTCTTTGCTTGAAACTACGTCCAACTGTCATAAATTACTTATCATAATAACTGTTTTACTTTTTATATTACTATCTATGCAGTAAATGTAGATCTAGTCATATATTCTGCTTATTATTTCTAGTCTTGTCAAATAATTAACTTGATTATTTCCTCTTCTTTAATTTCTTTTAATGCTTCACGTTATTCTCTATTATTTTAGGAAGTAGTTCTATTCTTATTTGCTGGTTACAAAAATTGTGCTAAAAATCCATTTGCATATTTTTAATACTAAATAATGCTATAAATAATAACTCGTAACTGCAAGATATTTCTTTTATTGTTTCTTTAATTATTGGGTGATGAAAAATACAGTAATGTCTCTATTTTTCACTAATTTCATTTTTTTATTCTTGCAGTTACATTTACCGTTATTCTTACAATACTAAACTATGGACATGTATTCTTTTTTTCTAAACTAACCAACTAATCTATCACTATCTTCCAAATCAAGTTAATTACCTCTGTGCGTGAATCGTACCCAACTATTCCCTAGTAGATTAAGACCTAAAAACCAATATATATGTAGCTACATGCCCAAAGACCGCGTCGGTCCTAGGTACCACCCATAGTATACCCTCCTCGAAAAGGACTCCATTATCTTGCTCTTAAAGCGCAGTTTAACTACATCTGTAAAGGACAACTTCGTGAGGCCTACAATACAGATGTTCCGTCGTCCACTATAAAAACATGAAACTGCATCCGCACTAGCTTATATTAGTGCTCGGACATCCACAATGTACCACCCAGTGCATACCTGGAGGACTACACGTAATCGTTTTGTCTACTCCCGGAATTCTGCCAACATGGTCAACCTTGTATGGAACTCGGTCGGGGATTTTCTATATCTATAAAGGTTCGCTTCGTTACGCCTACAATACAGATATTCTACTTGGTCTGTCACTTTTCTCATCATGGCTATGGCCCCACGTAGACACCCCTTAACTAATCGTAAGATCCTTTAAGAGCTAAATATCTGTGCCCTACTACAAACAATCTAAACATCCAATTGGTTGTGCCCCTCATCCAATGTCTCGATAGTGAAAGACCATTAGCCTGTTGGTTTAACTCTAGTTTTTCCGAACTCGCTCTAACTGATGATGGCTTGATCTTCACATGCGATTATCCTTTTGGGTCCTACCCACTATAACCTACTCGATATCCAAAGTATGGTGTCATACGAATATGCTACTCCATATTCAACCTTTTGATTGCCTACAACGGTCTACTTCGTTAGGCCTGCAATGCAAAAGTAGTCAACACTTACTCTCTTGATGGAACACCTACAGACCTGCATCAGGGGTGCAACTTCATTAGGCCTACCCCAGAGGGCCATTCTAGAGTATCCTCACGTTTCTTTGAAGTCTCATACTTTCTTCTAGCCCAAACTAACTAAGTTGGACATGCCCTTTCTATACTAAAATATGCAATGAACTGCTTAGTTAGGCTCTTTATCCAGATTCTCTTTCGGGCTGCTCCTAAACGAACCTTACCATTTTATTAGACCCTATATTTAATCTTTTACTATGGTTTAGTTTACTTTTCTTATTCTGTTGGTTACTTATTTACCCTAATCAGCAAGCCCAGCCCCACCTATGTGTGAGACCATCAGTCCTAGACCTAAAAGGGAATGCTGCCTGTACGGACCACTTCTATTATTTTGCTTGTTAACTTAATCCAAGGTCTAAGTTTAATAAAATAAGCCTCTTCCATTTCTTTCTTTTTAATTATAACCTTCGTGTTACAATTGTACTTGCAATTATTATTTTATATTCTTTTTTCTTTTACAACATACATGTTATAAATGTAATTGCAAGTGTCTCTTTTCTATTCTAGTCTTTCTTCTTTTATTGTGATACCAAATTTTATTTAGTTCTCTTATATTATATGATAGTCTTTGCTTGAAACTACGTCCAACTGTCATAAATTACTTATCATAATAACTGTTTTACTTTTTATATTACTATCTATGCAGTAAATGTAGATCTAGTCATATATTCTGCTTATTATTTCTAGTCTTGTCAAATAATTAACTTGATTATTTCCTCTTCTTTAATTTCTTTTAATGCTTCACGTTATTCTCTATTATTTTAGGAAGTAGTTCTATTCTTATTTGCTGGTTACAAAAATTGTGCTAAAAATCCATTTGCATATTTTTAATACTAAATAATGCTATAAATAATAACTCGTAACTGCAAGATATTTCTTTTATTGTTTCTTTAATTATTGGGTGATGAAAAATACAGTAATGTCTCTATTTTTCACTAATTTCATTTTTTTATTCTTGCAGTTACATTTACCGTTATTCTTACAATACTAAACTATGGACATGTATTCTTTTTTTCTAAACTAACCAACTAATCTATCACTATCTTCCAAATCAAGTTAATTACCTCTGTGCGTGAATCGTACCCAACTATTCCCTAGTAGATTAAGACCTAAAAACCAATATATATGTAGCTACATGCCCAAAGACCGCGTCGGTCCTAGGTACCACCCATAGTATACCCTCCTCGAAAAGGACTCCATTATCTTGCTCTTAAAGCGCAGTTTAACTACATCTGTAAAGGACAACTTCGTGAGGCCTACAATACAGATGTTCCGTCGTCCACTATAAAAACATGAAACTGCATCCGCACTAGCTTATATTAGTGCTCGGACATCCACAATGTACCACCCAGTGCATACCTGGAGGACTACACGTAATCGTTTTGTCTACTCCCGGAATTCTGCCAACATGGTCAACCTTGTATGGAACTCGGTCGGGGATTTTCTATATCTATAAAGGTTCGCTTCGTTACGCCTACAATACAGATATTCTACTTGGTCTGTCACTTTTCTCATCATGGCTATGGCCCCACGTAGACACCCCTTAACTAATCGTAAGATCCTTTAAGAGCTAAATATCTGTGCCCTACTACAAACAATCTAAACATCCAATTGGTTGTGCCCCTCATCCAATGTCTCGATAGTGAAAGACCATTAGCCTGTTGGTTTAACTCTAGTTTTTCCGAACTCGCTCTAACTGATGATGGCTTGATCTTCACATGCGATTATCCTTTTGGGTCCTACCCACTATAACCTACTCGATATCCAAAGTATGGTGTCATACGAATATGCTACTCCATATTCAACCTTTTGATTGCCTACAACGGTCTACTTCGTTAGGCCTGCAATGCAAAAGTAGTCAACACTTACTCTCTTGATGGAACACCTACAGACCTGCATCAGGGGTGCAACTTCATTAGGCCTACCCCAGAGGGCCATTCTAGAGTATCCTCACGTTTCTTTGAAGTCTCATACTTTCTTCTAGCCCAAACTAACTAAGTTGGACATGCCCTTTCTATACTAAAATATGCAATGAACTGCTTAGTTAGGCTCTTTATCCAGATTCTCTTTCGGGCTGCTCCTAAACGAACCTTACCATTTTATTAGACCCTATATTTAATCTTTTACTATGGTTTAGTTTACTTTTCTTATTCTGTTGGTTACTTATTTACCCTAATCAGCAAGCCCAGCCCCACCTATGTGTGAGACCATCAGTCCTAGACCTAAAAGGGAATGCTGCCTGTACGGACCACTTCTATTATTTTGCTTGTTAACTTAATCCAAGGTCTAAGTTTAATAAAATAAGCCTCTTCCATTTCTTTCTTTTTAATTATAACCTTCGTGTTACAATTGTACTTGCAATTATTATTTTATATTCTTTTTTCTTTTACAACATACATGTTATAAATGTAATTGCAAGTGTCTCTTTTCTATTCTAGTCTTTCTTCTTTTATTGTGATACCAAATTTTATTTAGTTCTCTTATATTATATGATAGTCTTTGCTTGAAACTACGTCCAACTGTCATAAATTACTTATCATAATAACTGTTTTACTTTTTATATTACTATCTATGCAGTAAATGTAGATCTAGTCATATATTCTGCTTATTATTTCTAGTCTTGTCAAATAATTAACTTGATTATTTCCTCTTCTTTAATTTCTTTTAATGCTTCACGTTATTCTCTATTATTTTAGGAAGTAGTTCTATTCTTATTTGCTGGTTACAAAAATTGTGCTAAAAATCCATTTGCATATTTTTAATACTAAATAATGCTATAAATAATAACTCGTAACTGCAAGATATTTCTTTTATTGTTTCTTTAATTATTGGGTGATGAAAAATACAGTAATGTCTCTATTTTTCACTAATTTCATTTTTTTATTCTTGCAGTTACATTTACCGTTATTCTTACAATACTAAACTATGGACATGTATTCTTTTTTTCTAAACTAACCAACTAATCTATCACTATCTTCCAAATCAAGTTAATTACCTCTGTGCGTGAATCGTACCCAACTATTCCCTAGTAGATTAAGACCTAAAAACCAATATATATGTAGCTACATGCCCAAAGACCGCGTCGGTCCTAGGTACCACCCATAGTATACCCTCCTCGAAAAGGACTCCATTATCTTGCTCTTAAAGCGCAGTTTAACTACATCTGTAAAGGACAACTTCGTGAGGCCTACAATACAGATGTTCCGTCGTCCACTATAAAAACATGAAACTGCATCCGCACTAGCTTATATTAGTGCTCGGACATCCACAATGTACCACCCAGTGCATACCTGGAGGACTACACGTAATCGTTTTGTCTACTCCCGGAATTCTGCCAACATGGTCAACCTTGTATGGAACTCGGTCGGGGATTTTCTATATCTATAAAGGTTCGCTTCGTTACGCCTACAATACAGATATTCTACTTGGTCTGTCACTTTTCTCATCATGGCTATGGCCCCACGTAGACACCCCTTAACTAATCGTAAGATCCTTTAAGAGCTAAATATCTGTGCCCTACTACAAACAATCTAAACATCCAATTGGTTGTGCCCCTCATCCAATGTCTCGATAGTGAAAGACCATTAGCCTGTTGGTTTAACTCTAGTTTTTCCGAACTCGCTCTAACTGATGATGGCTTGATCTTCACATGCGATTATCCTTTTGGGTCCTACCCACTATAACCTACTCGATATCCAAAGTATGGTGTCATACGAATATGCTACTCCATATTCAACCTTTTGATTGCCTACAACGGTCTACTTCGTTAGGCCTGCAATGCAAAAGTAGTCAACACTTACTCTCTTGATGGAACACCTACAGACCTGCATCAGGGGTGCAACTTCATTAGGCCTACCCCAGAGGGCCATTCTAGAGTATCCTCACGTTTCTTTGAAGTCTCATACTTTCTTCTAGCCCAAACTAACTAAGTTGGACATGCCCTTTCTATACTAAAATATGCAATGAACTGCTTAGTTAGGCTCTTTATCCAGATTCTCTTTCGGGCTGCTCCTAAACGAACCTTACCATTTTATTAGACCCTATATTTAATCTTTTACTATGGTTTAGTTTACTTTTCTTATTCTGTTGGTTACTTATTTACCCTAATCAGCAAGCCCAGCCCCACCTATGTGTGAGACCATCAGTCCTAGACCTAAAAGGGAATGCTGCCTGTACGGACCACTTCTATTATTTTGCTTGTTAACTTAATCCAAGGTCTAAGTTTAATAAAATAAGCCTCTTCCATTTCTTTCTTTTTAATTATAACCTTCGTGTTACAATTGTACTTGCAATTATTATTTTATATTCTTTTTTCTTTTACAACATACATGTTATAAATGTAATTGCAAGTGTCTCTTTTCTATTCTAGTCTTTCTTCTTTTATTGTGATACCAAATTTTATTTAGTTCTCTTATATTATATGATAGTCTTTGCTTGAAACTACGTCCAACTGTCATAAATTACTTATCATAATAACTGTTTTACTTTTTATATTACTATCTATGCAGTAAATGTAGATCTAGTCATATATTCTGCTTATTATTTCTAGTCTTGTCAAATAATTAACTTGATTATTTCCTCTTCTTTAATTTCTTTTAATGCTTCACGTTATTCTCTATTATTTTAGGAAGTAGTTCTATTCTTATTTGCTGGTTACAAAAATTGTGCTAAAAATCCATTTGCATATTTTTAATACTAAATAATGCTATAAATAATAACTCGTAACTGCAAGATATTTCTTTTATTGTTTCTTTAATTATTGGGTGATGAAAAATACAGTAATGTCTCTATTTTTCACTAATTTCATTTTTTTATTCTTGCAGTTACATTTACCGTTATTCTTACAATACTAAACTATGGACATGTATTCTTTTTTTCTAAACTAACCAACTAATCTATCACTATCTTCCAAATCAAGTTATTAGATTTTTCTCTTTTTAATTCATTTCTCCCGTTTTATCATAATTTACTATAAATTTCTCACTTTTAGGATTATGCCTCTCTCTATAACTTTTAAGTCTAATATTACTTATATTTAATTGGATTCCTTTTTTTTCTAGATAAATAGCATTTAAATATAAGTACACTTCTTTTACAAAATTTATAATTTCAACATAACTAATTAGTAGAACTAACTATTAAAATAAATGCTAAATTAAATATTTAACGAGAATCAAACGATGTTATATATCATAAACATAAAAGAGATACAATTTAAATACACTCACCTGTCGTCCTTAGCTTTGCTCCATGGCCTTCTTGGATCTCCTTCTGAGGCGTCTAATATTTTTATTGAAAGATATTCTCCATAATAATATTTTTTATTTAGGGTCCAGTCTCAGGCAATGAACCTAATTGGAAGAAAATCTGATTGTGAGAAAATAGGTAGGCATAGGGTCCTATTTATAGTGGTATTTGGGGAACTCGGACCGTTGGATTTTGCAGATTGAATCTGAAGCCACCACGTCAAAGGGTCGTTTAGAGCCATCAGATCTATCAAAATTCGGTTCCGATCGAATAAAATCAACCAAAGACGTCACTAGAACAAAATTCGGTTCTGCAAAAGTGCGGGTCAACCTAAGTGCTATGCGGATCGACCTACAGGTCGAACTGGGAAGGATGGGGTCCGACCGATGTTCTTTTGCTGGTCGACCTTACATTTTTGTGGGTTGACCTATAGGTCGACCTACCCCCTTTGTTTTTTTTACGTTTTTCTGATTTTCATTTCTCTCGTAACTTCTTCATATTAACTCGGATTTCGAAAGTTACATATGAAAATTGATCAGAAAATTGCCCTGAACACAATTGTGTAATTTCGAGGCCATATTCTGACAATTCTAAAAATGCTTATTTTCGCTATTCATCGTTATTTAATTATCTAAAAATGCATGGTATTACATTCTCACACCCATTAGGAAATTTCAACCTCGAAATTTGATAATGGTAAAACTATGTCATTCGTATTAATCACATCCATTTTGTGTACATCCAATTTTGCGATCATGTGTGTCCTTGTGCAAAGTGTTATTCAGCATAAAATATATGCACGTACATGAAATTCTACGTGGTACCTCCTATATAAATACTTTTCTTCTTTAAAAATTCCTTTTTAAAATATGATGCGCACATCCTAAATATACTTGCAATTTTTTTTGAACACAACCTTTTGAAAAGTCAAAATATTTTTAATCCAATTTTTCCCACACTCCTGCGGAATAGGGGTGTAGTTTAACGAATTTTACATCCAAATCATACCACATAATTTTTAATATTCGTATTTCAGAAAAATATAATTTTTCGAATTCGATTCCTTATTTTAGAAAGAAGGTAGAAGACGAAAAAACCACACATTTCTCCGTTTTACTTTTGCGCACCTCTTTCTCCGTACTTGGAACTTATGCTACTATTCTATAAAAATATCTATTTCCTTTCCCAAGCACGGTTTACCTTTGAAAAACTTCCTTTCCAATTTTTTTCCAAGCTTAATTTTTGAAAAAAAATGTACTTTTCTTTTGTAATTATCATTTTATTGACGTTTCTGTCGTTTTCTTTAGATTTTACTGTTTTCTTTTAGTTGTTTTTATCTGCTTTTACTTTTCTTTTAATACAGTAGCTAAACAGAGCTATCCTCTAGGGCTAGGAGGCCTAGGACCATGTCCACTCTGACGCAGAAAGGTCCAACTCTAGGAATCCAAGTAACTCATATACTCCTCCTACTGTCTATTCTTGTTACTGACTAATGTTTTATTACTCATGATGAATAAAACCTATTCATCTCTTCCATTCCACACTCAAAAAGGAATAACCAAATCTCAACTTACTGGAACGAATAAGGACTTCAATCTATTCAGTCTCTATCTAAAAATGCAACTAAGCTTGGGGAAATTGCTCTTTACTTTATCTTTCATTTTTCTCCAACTAAGATCAACCTATCCCACCATGCATGTCTTACTATCTTACTAATATCACTTCACTATTCTTCTATAGTCTACACACATGAAGCAACATTCCTAGTTTCTCACTAGTGTCTTATACACTTTATGGTTAATCACTGCTATCTCCTACGTAGCCTTACACTTTTCCCGTCACACCTGGGAAATGATTCCTATCTACTTCATATTTAAAAATTTGGTTTGGTATTTATCATTTCATTTCAAAAATTAAAGCTTCTAAATTTTTGAAACATCAAATCCCAAAATTCTTGCCTTTAAAAGTGTTACTTTGAAGTTTCTATTAAATTCAAAGATACTATAACATTTTATCTTTCTAGACTTGCGTCTTTACAGCTCTTTGAATTTAAATTATTTACCAAACCTAGAGGGATAAACTTACAAATTCTAAGTTTAAAACTTATTCCTCTTTTCCTTTTAAAGATCTTTACAGTTTTCCTAAAAAAATTGGATTTTTAAATTTAATTGTTTACTAAGTTTTTCTCTTCCAAAAACTTATTTGCTTTTTCACCAAACTATTTTTCTTTAAAATATGTCTTGCTTGTCTTTAAAACATTTTTTTTCTTGAATCTCATAAGTGTCCTCACGTTTTTTCAAAACATCTTCTTTTCATAGATTTTCAAATTTATGAAAACTGGAGTAGATAAGAATAATTATTTTATCAAAAATCCCTTAACTTTCCTACTCTTCCAATTACCTAACCTTGCAAGAGTTTCTAACTTACTGCAAAGGCAAGCAACCAATGTGCATAATCATTGAAAAAATATGAAATTTCCATTGCTTAGCTTTCCTACTAAGGCTCTCTATAATATTCCTCCTAACTAACGCCGTCTCTAATTATTGCACTTCTTATTACACCTAATGTTTTTATATCTTAATGTATTGAAACTACTTTCTCTTATGAGAAACCATTAACACTAAAACCTTCTATAAACCCTTTAAAAGAGGATTTCATATTTATGTGAAATTACAAGGAACTCATTTTATATTTTATCAAAATAGGCTATACAAAATATGATGTTTTTCAAAACATGTACTTGTCTTTCACATATTCCTTATAACTTGCACAAAACACTTTTATTTGTGATCCATAGAAAATTATATCATAATTCATTTCATTCCAATAGATTAAAGTATGTTTAATCTATATTCACTTGCAATAGACATTTCCTACGAAATTTATTAATTTCCTAATATTTAACTTATATCTTCCCTTTTTTAGAGTCAAAACTTTTTCAATATTTTCATAACTAGAAAACATTTCCTCTTGCTTATTTATATAAAAAGTGTACTTACAAACCACTTTATTTCTATACTTAGAAATTATCTTCAAAACATATTTTTATTTGGGTCAAAACAGATGTTGCGCAAAACACCGTTACTACAACCTAAAAATATTAGTATATGGATTCAATTAAAATAAATATTAATAAATCTCATATGATATATAAAAACATTTCCTTTAGGAGTCACCTACTATAATAATAGTGTCATAGTCTATGCTTCTTTTATTTTTCACGAAAACATCCATTATAACAATATATGTTGTAACCTACGTTTTCGATACTTAACACACTCTAGGTTTTTATATTTAAAATCTTTGTTTACATGCAAAGAAACTAGGGAGACATGCTCTATAATTTTCAAAAAGAATTTCACTTTCAACAAAATTTACATCATATAAAAACCAATTTAAATTTCATACCACTTTTTTTTCTTAAAAACCCAATATTTACTTCCTCAAACATATTAACAATTATATTTTTTCAACTTTTCAGTTCCAAAAGTTACATTTTATTGGGCAAGACATAAAGTGGATTTTCTTCTTACTACCTTAGGAATACCCCTTCCAAAACCTTGAAAATCTCATTTCCTTACTAAAATATCTTATTCCTTCCAAAATAAAAATGCTCTCCCTACTATCCCTAGGGAACTTTCCCACTTCCTATAATATATGAGTACCGATTTTCTCTCAAAACATAGCTTATTATACACTATAAATCGGCAATAACATGAGGCTTAAAATCCTTGGGTCATCCCAAGCGAACTAGCAAACTATGCACAAATATACTTCTATAAACTTTCCATATGTTAAAATCTATAATTGGAGACTTTTTGCATTTCAGTACATAATATATTTATATTTTATTCAAAAATAAAAATAAGTTCACTCATATTTCCTAATTTACTCAGTATATACTAATTAAGCTCTGATACCAAATATAACAACTCGAATTCCAATGGATTCGGATTTTTCACAAAAATGCTAAAATCCAAATCCACTAAAGCCCAAGTTGGGTATCTGGTATCTGCAAATAGAAAAAGATAAATACATCAGAGCTCAAATAAATATCTCACAATGGAACTGACTAAAATATAATAGTATGTACATACTTACCAAGGTAGTAACACTTTCTAAACAAGTGTCACAAAGTATGAAAATCTCTGCCTTCTATATAACCTACGGGATGTTATGAGGAGGGAGTCAGAACTAAAGTTTCGGTGAATGGACAAATTATACACTTCTAAGCATAATTCTACATATATCGTTCTATTTCCACTTTCTATTATATTAGGTTTATTGGGTTTGTAATACTCTCGCCTCTGTGCGTGAATCATACCCATCTACTCCCTAATAGATTAAGACTTAATAACCAATATATGTAGCTACATGCCCAAAGACCGCATCGGTCCTTGGTACCACCTATAATACCGTCTGTATCTTCCTCGAAAAGAACTCCATCGTCTTGCTCCTAGAGTGTACTATAACTACATCTGTAAAAGACAGCTTCGTGAGACCTACAATACAGATGTTCCGTTATGCACTATGAAAACGTGAAACTACATCCGCACTAGCTTATACTAGTACTCGGACATTCACAATGTACCACCCAATGCGTACCTTGAGGAATACATGTAATCGTTCTATCTACTCCCTGAATTCCGCCAACAAGGTCCACCTTGTATGGAACTCAGTCGAGGATTTTCTATATCTATAAAGGTCTGCTCCGTTAGGCCTACAATACAGATATTCTACTTGGCTTGTCTCTTTTCCCAACGTGGCTATGGTCCCATGAAGCCACCCCTCAACTAATCGAAAGACCATACAAGGCTAAATAGTTGTGCCCTACTTCAAACAATGTAAACATCCAATTGGATGTGCCCCTCATCCAATGTCTCGATAGTGAAAGAAACATTGGCATGTTGGTTTAACTCCAGTCTTTCCCGAACTCGCTCTGACTGATGATGGCTTGATCTTCGCATGCGACTATCCTTTTGATTCCTACCCACTATAACCTACTCGAAATCCAAAGTATGGTGTCATACAAATATCTTACTCCATCATCAACTTTTTGACTGCCTACAAAGATCCACTTTGTTAGACCTGTAATGTAAAAGCAGTCAAGGCATACTCTCTTAATGGAATACCTATAAACCTGCCTCCAGAGGTGCAGCTTCATTAGGCTACCCCAAAGGGCCATCCTAGAGTATCCTCATGCCCCATTGAAGTCTCATACTTCCTTCTAGTCCGAAATAACTAAGTTGAATGTGCTTTTTTTGTACTAAAATCTGCGATAAACTGCTTCATTAGGCTCTTTATCTAGATTCTCTTTCGGGCTGCTCCAAACGCACCTTACCATTTTATTAGACCCTATGTCTAATCTTTTACTATGCATTTATTTTACTTTTCTTATTCTGTTGGTTACTTATTTACCCTATGCAAGTCCAGCCCCACCTATGTATGAGACCATCAATCCTATACCTGAAAGGGAATGCTGCCGGTACATGCCACTTCTATTATTTTGCTTATTAACTTAATAGAAGATCTAAGTTTGATAAAATAATCCCCTTCTATTTCTTTCTTTTTAATTATAACCTTCATATTACAATTATACTTGCAATTATTACTTTTATATTCTTTTCTTTCTTTTATAACCTACATGTTATAAATGTAATTGCAAGTGTCTCTTTTCTATTCTAATCTTCCTTATTTTATTATGATACTAAATTTTCTTTAGTTCTCTTATATTATATGACAGTCTTAGCTTAAGACTACATCCAACTGTCACAAATTACTTATCATAATAACTTCTTTACTTTTTATTCTACTATCTACGCAGTAAATGCAGATGTAGTCATATATTCTGTTTATTGTTTCTAGTCTTATCAAATAATTAACTTGATTATTTCCTCTTCTTTAATTTCTTTAATGCTTCTCATTATTCTCTTCTATTTATCTACTCTATTTGGTTGGGTACAAAAACTATGCTAAAAATCCATTTTCGTATTTTTAATACTAAATAATGCTATAAATAATAACTCGTAACTGCAAGATATTTTTTTACTATTTTTTAATTATTGGTAATGAAAAGTACAGTGATGTCTCTATTTTGCACTAATTCCTTTTTTATTCTTGCAGTTACGTTTATCATTATTCTTACAATATTAAACTGTGGAAATGCATTACCTTTCTATAAACCAACCAACTAACCTATCACTACCTTCCAAATAAAGTTATTAGATTTTCTCCTTTTTAATTCATTTCTCCCATTTTAACATAATTTACTGTAAATTTCTCATTTTTAGGCTTATGTCTTTCTCTCCAACTTTTAAGCCTAATATTACTTATATTTAATTGGATTCCTTTTTTTTTCAGACAAATAACAATTAAATCTAAGTACACTTCTCTTATAAAATTTACAGTTTGAACATAACTAATTAGCAGAACTGATTACTGAAATAAATGTTGAATTAAATATTTAACGGTAATCTAACGATATTATATTATCATAAACATAAAGAGATATAATTTAAATCCACTCACTTGTCGTCCTTAGCTTTGCTCCATGGCCTTCCTGGATCCCCTTCTAAGGCATCTAATATTTTTATTAAAAAGATATTCTCCCTAAAAATATTTTCTATTTAGGGTCCAGCCTCAGGCAATAAACCCAATTGAGAGAAAATCTGATTGTGAGAAAATAGTTAGGCCGAGGGTCCTATTTATAGTGGTATTTAGGGATCTCAGACTGTTGGATTTAGCCGATTGAATCTTAAGCCACCACGTCACAGGGTCTTTTGGAGCCATCAGATCTATCAACCTACGGCTCCGATCGAATAAAATCAACCGAAGACATCACCAAAAACAAACTTCGGCTCCGCAGAAGTGCCGGTCAACCTAAGTCCTATGTGGGTCGACCTTTACCTCGGAAGGATGGGGGTCGACCTATGTTCTTTTGCGGTTCGACCTTACATTTTTGTGGGGTCGACATACCCCTTTGTTTTTTCTTTTCGTTTTTCTGATTTTCGTTTCTCTCGCAAATTCTTTATTAACTTGGATTTCGACAAGTTATATATAAAAATTGATAGGAAAATCGTCGCGAACACAATGGTATAAGTTTTGAAACTTTTAATGATGTCGATACTTTTAAGATAAAAAAATCAAGTGGTAAGAATCACCTACATAAGCGCGAAAGCGCCGCTTAAAGGAGAATTGAAAGGCCAAATTCTCCAAGCACTCATGATACCAAGATGATGTTCATGGCAAGAACGAACACAAATAGAGAACCAAGGAAGATAAGAAACATTTATTGTGTGTTATCCTTTTAGAATTGCACAAAAAGACTTACAGTTCAAAGATAATCTAAGTCGACCGATTCGTCAATAAGTCCAAAAGATAAAACATTAGGAAAGTTCAAAGTCTGTGAGCTACTTTAACCAATATGATAAAAGGTTTCATAAAATTAAGAACAAGTGAGCAACTACTCATTCATGTGGTGGATCGTTGGAAATGGATGAGTAATTTATTGAAAAGTGTGAGGCACTGAATGCCTACATTGGGAATGTGAGGCATTGAATGTGTAATGACCCGAAAATTCGATAGTTAAATTTGTCATATTTATAAGATTTTGGAATTTAATTTTATAAGGAAATACAATTGTTATAACTGGTAACGTAGTAAAAGTTAATAATTAACCTATGAAATATTATATTGATTGTAATAGACTTAATTAAAAGATTGAATTTAAAAAGGTTGGAACCTTGTTTATTTTATGCAAAAGTATAATAAATGAGTTATTGCATGAAACGGAAAGTTGAGTAGAATTCAAATGAATGATAATAGTGGAAAAGATTATACCTGTGTATAAATTGAATATGAGAGAGGTAAGTATTTAATTGATTTATGTAATAAACCATTGTTAACGGTAATTGGAATAAATTAAGGAAGTATGTTAATATAAGTTAATTTTTAATAACTTGAAAGGAAATCCCACCAATTCAAGCTAAATGTTACACTTGGTTATAAATTGAATAGAAGAGAAACTAATATAAATATTGAATAAATTTTTGGAATGGTTTGTAATAAATGGCAATTGAGAAAACCAGTGTTACGTAAGAAATTATAATATTGGGGGGTAAATAATGAACCTATAAAAGTGTAATTAAGAGTTAATGACAATAATTATTGTACGTTACTTATTTTATTAGCGTTAAGTTCAATTTGAAATAAAATTCAATTAATCCACTAAATTATTGCAGTTAATGTGAAATAAATCGGTAAGTGAAGAATGTTGAATTCAATAAGATGTAACCAAGGTAAAATTCCATTCATAATATGATAATTAATGTAATAAGAAGAATGAAACCAAGATGAAATAATTAATTGAGATTTTTAAATTTTAGTTTATGATAAAAATTGACAAAATTCCAATATAATTGAAATACAGTAATTTATGCAAATAAAAGATGAAAATGAGAAAATATTAATGTAATGAAATATAAAACAATGTTAACTATGTTAGTTGAGTGATAATGGATTTAATATTAAGTTTGTAGTCGAATAAAATCGAATTTATTAGAATTAATTTGCAATTAATTGGATGAATTGCAGTGACAGTTGAACACTGTATTTATTGAAATAACTAACCCTAAATTGATATGTGAATTTTCTTTTAGTTATTATAAATATCAAAGGGATTAATTAAAATTAAATGGATTTAATATTTAAAATTACGTAAATATTTATTTAGATGAAATTGAAGTTATTTATGTAATGAGTATGAATCTAATGTTAATTTTACTTATAAAATGACAGTTGATATTGAATGAAAAGAATAAAATTTGAGTTGTGGCAATATATGGGAAATTGGTGTATAATAATAGGTTTATTTGAAATTAAATGAAATCAAACATCTAAATATTATGTTAATAGAAATTTAAAATGGAATCTAAGAATATTAGTATAATAGATTTTTAATCAAATGTTGATTTCATCCGGTGTATTATTGAATTGAATAATATGAATGAAGATTTAACTTATATTTTCTAAATTTAATGAAATTGAAAATTAGCACTAAAATTGATAAGTTAATCAACGATAAATTGATAGTAAATGATTTAAGAAGTTGAAAATGTGGATATTCATCAATTACGGAAATGAAATGGGGATTTTGATTTCATATAATTAAATTTTAATTTATTTAATTAATATAAAAATAGCAATTTTGGCCACTGGCTCGGATATCAATGAAACAAGTTTCATCAGATCCGTAACGGTGAATTATTGTAGGATTTCAAGTTTCGTAGCGATCGGACTTGTCGTTTGATCGTACGAACACGAAACGCCTTGAAATCGAAATTGAAATCAATTGAAATCAATTTGAAAATATTGATTTCAGCATAACTTCTTCATACGATGGAATTTGGATGTGAAACTTTTTCCATCGCGTTTAAAATATTTTAAAACACCTATTTTGATATATGGGTTTACCCAATTTCGTTCCGAGGTCAGAACGGGCTTTTTGGTCCACGTTAGCGGTAGCACGTATATCTATCAACCCGATCCACCTATTTTTCAACTCTATCTATAAATACCCTGATAAACCCTAGCCTCCGTCTATTCTCATTTATCTGGGTGTAAAATTTCATCAGCTACTATTCTTCTTCAATGGATGCAAACCCCAGATCCAATTACAATCCAAAATCAAAAGTCAAAAATTCAGAGTCCTCAGAAAAATCTAAAAAAAATATATATGTTGTAGATTTCATCGATACGAATCTACTGTGGCGTCTGTTTTTGCAATTGATGCTCGTTTCAGCCAGAAAACTCGGTCTAAGATCAAAAATCTCAAAACCCTAGGCTAAATTGGGCGTTTTGATTTAGGAAGGAATCGACGAAATTAGTTTCTGGGTTTTGGCGAGAGGAATGTCAGGTAGCTATAGGCGGTGGTCGCGTCTTCAATTTCAAGCTGTGGCTCTCGAGATGCGTGAATTAGGGTTTCGGCAGGCACTCATTTGGGCGGCGGCGGCAACGACCGGGTACGACATGGTGGGCATGGGTGAACGCGGCCAGTCAGGGCGAAGTTATGATGGCGACGCCGAAGCCATCAACGGCGCAGGGGATGAGTAAAGCACGGTCAAAGGCACGTTGACCGCGGTATGGTCGAGTGTTCTCGCATGAGGAAGGGGGTTGCCTGCGTTTTAACGTGACGTGGCATGGTATTTGATTTTTGTTGATTTGTTTATTTTAGATCTAATTTAATTTTCTAATCGTTTAACGATGATAATTATTGCATCCGAAATTCTTTTCACACGCCATTTTTTTGTTAGGATCATAATAAAATTTCGGACATTTTGGCGCTGGTTTGGACGGATGTGGAGACTGTCAAATTTTTGGGTTTAAATTGGATTCAAATTCAATTTAAATTCAATAGGTCAGTGTTTTAACCCACTCACAATTTCTAAAATTTCTTATGTTTGTTAAATTGATATATGATGTGATTTGGAATTTATTTATATTGTTTGGCATAATTTAACCATCACATCAGTTAATTGCATTCATTTAAATTAAACTGTTATTTATTTATATATTGCATATTAACTGCTAGTTAAATTTATATATATTTTATTGCATATAAACTGCCAGTAAACAATTATAATTTATTTTTGAATATAAACTGATAGTTGATACCAGTTATTTATCACCTATTATATATTGATGTATTGTTTGAATTTGGATGATGATGTGATAAATGGATGTATGATTTTGATGGATGAATGGATGTTTATTTATATTAACTGCAAGTTGTTATGCATTTCATTCCATTCGGGATTGCGGTTTGAAATGATATATAACCGTAAATTTTTATTTTAAATTGCGGATTGAAATGATAAATATCTGTGTCACTTGACCATAGGATAGAAAATTATATACAGGCACCGCGGTATATATATATATATATATATATATATATATATATATTAAAGTGATTTCTATGGTTTGGATAGGATACGGTTTAATAAATATTAAATTTTGGTATCATATAAGTATAATTTTATATATACATATATAGTTAAATTTTTGAATTTAAGCTATGTATAATCTGTTAAATAAAAATGAATAAGTTGGAAAAATGGAGTTTGATAATTTATATCATATGTTTAAGTACAGGTTTAAGATTTTGTGTATATATAGAATTTTAAATGATTCAAATCAATTGAGATTGGAAGATAAATTGAAAATTTATTTAGAATTGAGCTTATTTAAAAATTTAACTCCATAAGTGATGTAAACTTATTAAAATTGGAAATTTTAAAGGTATGATATTTATAACTGGATTTTTATTCAAGATAAATTAAATGAATATTTCTAGTATAAATAAATTGAAGGGAATATTTAATTGTTAAAAATTTGTGTTTTATTTATTGATTTATTATGTGAATGTTTCAAACTAAATAATAGGACCAAAAATTATTAAATAGAAATTTCCAACCTTAGTTTTGAAAAGGTTAAATACTCAAAGTTTGAATATATTGAAGTCGAAGTGTTTTATTGAAACCGGAAGTGAATCTAAGTTTATGTGGTTTAGACTTAAAATAAAGTAAATAAATGGTAAAGGCGTGGAAATTATTTACTTTTTAAAGTAATTTAAAATCAACTATTTTACATACTGTTGAATATCCAAACCATTTAAGTTTTGAAAGTTATGGTTTTAAAGCTATGAATTTCGAAGTATTATGTTTTAAAAAGTTATAATTCAAATGTTAATTTTGAGATATTATAAATTTTAAAGCGGTATGATCTTTCGAAAGAAATATTTGGAAAAAAATGATATCACATTTATTTGGGGTTTTAAAATAGAAATAATATCGTATTTATATGGTTTTGAAATAGATATTTTATTCTGGTTTTTAAAGTATAATTATTTTTAAAAGACCGCGGTGTTATAATAACGTTTGGTTGTTGAAGAGACCGGGATCGGAAGTTGTCATACTCTCTGCCAACTCGAAAAACCACTTTAACAACCGTGTACGCGGTGGAGATTCCAGAATGAAGTAGGTTGGTGGCGGCGTTTCCTGTAAGGTAAATACGTGGACCCAACTCCCATGAGTTGGCATAAGGTGGCTAAAACAGGAGCGATCGACGGGTTAATGAGGTAGGATCTCTGATCGGACACTTCCCTTCGATATTATACTCTGACTTTGGATTGATTCGGTGGCCACCTTCACTTTTGATTTCTTTGATTTGGGGGAGTTTGTCTAAGGTGGGCGGTAGCTGCGGCTACGCGTTACCACCGACCCGGAAGCGTAATTGGTATATCAACCCTGGCGTTGCCTAATTATGCCGTGTCACCTACCATACCGAGCCTTTACTATGAATTTCTATTTGTGTCGTACCTATGGAGTGTCTTCTCGTAGTCTCCCGATCAGGAGATATGCAGGCACTGTATAGACTATTGACACTATTACGTGTTAAGGTGGAAAATGTAAAGCCTTAACGCTGTTTTAAAGTATGTTTATTTTACAATTAGACACTATTACAATAGCGAAATATACTATATAGTAAATAGTTTAACGGATCCTTAGGAGATGTAAATCCCGAGCATCTCTTGAGTTACTGCACTCATATTTATTTCTGATAATTTAACTCACATAAGATATTTTAGTCTGACTCGAGTGTTTTGTCTTTTCAAATTCGCTCGGGTCAGTCCGAGTATTTCAGGATTTCGAAGACTTTAGCCCTGGAGGACGAAGACGAAGATTTCTATTATTAATTAATTATTATAGTCCACTACCCTCATATTTTTCCGCTGCATTATTATTGGTAAGTGTAACTCTGATATGTACTATATAAATATAATCAAATGTTTTGCAAACAGCTTTATAAACTGTATATTTGATTATTATATTTTAGCCTTCTGCTGTGAGATTCTGTTTTGTTTTTATTCTTTCTTGTTTTCTTATTTACCCCATAACTGTGACGCCCCACCTCTATGCTCACAATAACAAAGAGTATTAAAGGAAATACTGTCTATTATTATGAAGAATAAGGCTGGATAGGAGCGGCCATCCGTAGTTAGGCCTTACACTAGTATTGGTTACCTCGATAGGAGTAGTATATATTTTTAGTTTTTCATCTCATATTTATTTACTCCCATCGACATACCCAATTCCAGTATAAAACGAACTACGATGGTTCATAATAGTTTAGGACAATAGATATAATAATAACACAGATAATATAAATGCGGAACACAGATAAAACAAAAGTCTCATATATATAATAACTGATGTCAGTTACAATACATGTGATACAGTACATATGGTACAACTACAACTGTCAACTCTGGAAGCTACATATACAAGTACATTACCGTGAATAATATACATGAATATACTACATCCTATACAAATACACTGACTACTAAACATGACGACGACTACTCCAGAAGATATAAAGAAACTTCATAGCTCTAGTAGCAACCCAAAGCAAGATATCTACAACCTGTGAATACTCGGTCTGACCCGAGTATTACATTCAAAAGAAAATAATACACGGGTCAGTCTAATTCAAACTCAGTTATTAGTGCACAGAAGCAATAACAATTAAATAATGAACAGACGACAGTCACAATAAATCTCGTCTATCCGATCCTTAAGTAAAGAAATCGGATAACGATAAATATAACACGTAACAGTGTTAAACAACAAATCAGCAAATTAAACCAAATCAGAATACAATTCAGAACATTGAATTGAATAAACAAAACAGTTCAAACCATTGAAATATCAATTAAAATATTAATTCGGGTAGGGCTGCAGTACACGCACGCGTGCCCTGCCTCGCCACTACAGCATATGGAACATGCAAAAGATCAAATAATCAAAACAAGATAGAATATCATAAAGGCCATACCGTGTGGCTGCAGTTCACGCTTGCGTGCACTGCCTCGCCAGTATAGTGATGAATTACACAAAAGCTCAATAAAAGCTCACAAACGAGCACAAGGTCAAACCCATAAATCAGGTTCAACTCAAGTGATATTCAAATAAAATCGCAGATGCAAGCACAAGGTCAAACCCAAGTGTTTAAACTGGATTCAACTCAATGTACAAATTCAAATGAAATGGTCAAGACATAAAAATCAAGTCTCGACCCAAGTTCAAATCAATCAACTGTAGACAGTGGCTGCAACAGAGATAAACGAGGTTCAACATGCCTCAAAGTATTAGTTGATACAAATATGCATGTGTGATCAGAGAAATCCAAATACTACATGAAACAGATAAGTAACTGTCCCAAATGGTCAAGACAGCTACACTGAATGATCAAGCTCGCGAAATATTTCAACTACAATTGAACAGTAAGATGGTCAGGTGACTCAACGAACATGCACAGTCATAAACTACCCAAACATGATGCTGCAAAACAGTAAATGCAACTTGGACAAGAATGAAACAAAGGTGAAGTCAAAGAGTCCAACAATAAGTACAGGTCAGTGAAGAACCCTGACTACAAGAACCAGGCTCGGAGATAAATATCAAAATCGTGGCAAACTTCAAGTCAAGTATGCTACAGAGAAAATGGAACAGAGGAATAACATGGAACTGCACAAGGCAGTGATACGCATGAGGTCACAGCCGAATGAAACAAGGATATGGCCAAAACCAAACAGCATACTCAAGGCATTAACAAGTATGACAGGGATGCATACATGCACCAGAGATGAAGACTAAACAACATGGTTTCTGTAGGACTGCAAATATAAACAGGTGCAACTACAAAGGACAACAAGTATGACAGGAATGCATACATGCACCAGAGATGAAGCCCAAACAACAACATCAAGTGGCAGTTCTAATCAAAGAACAGCATAATATGAACAAAGTACATAAAACAGTGAGACAGTGGCTCAATATAAATGTACGAGTAGTCAAGCATCAGCTCAGACCAGATAGAAGCCCACTGAGTACACCAACACGACAACAAACATGGTCAGATACAATGTGCAACCTGAACCAAAGTGTACTTCAGACCAGGCTACACAATATCAAAGTAATAACAGGACCAACCACTGAAGCAAGAGGACTCAAACACATCATGTAAATGAGTTCAACATTGAACTGGTAGAATCAAAGTAAGCTGCATATATGACAACTATACCGGCCTCAATAATGAAGAACAAATGAATGCAAGACAGTAGCAAGTTCGAACAAGTGAACAGATCATAAGCAAGTGACAATGAACGAGTCAGGATCAAAGCACTAACGCATATAGACTTGAAAACCAAATAAAGAATCAAATATAAATGCCACTGTCTCAACGGTTACAGTGCAACAGACCTGGGAGATGAGCCATGTTTATGAACACGATGCAAACCAGACTACAACAAACTCCCAGTAACAACATAAAAGTAATGAAATAACACATGAACCAAATAACTCGAGCACAATGTCAACATCAAAGACACCGCAGAATTAAAGTAAACAAACGGTGTACCATGCAACAACAGTTCAGTATGCAGTAGTTTCAAATCGAAGCCGAAGCCATTAGAAATTCATGAAATCAGAAATGGCCGAAGTCAAAAGCAAAACAACATCATCAAACTCGAGCAGTCGAAATTAAAGGCCACAAAACAAAATAAGCACCCGAGGTCAAAGATCAATAAAACGAAATCAAGTGGCCAAGGTAATCATCAACTTCAAAACATAATCGAAAAAAATTCAACTGTCGAAGTGCGAGTTGAAGAAGATGTGAGTGAAAAGTTCACTCACCTTAGATTTGAAGAACCCAACCCAATCGAAGCCGAAGGCATCTCCTCTTGCTCGCCTCTGCACGGTGTCCAAACGAAGCAAAGACGAACTCGAATCAGGTGGAGGCGCTCAACGATTTGAAGCGATCTAAAGATCAACTGAGGAAAGCCACGAATCTTTGAAGTCGCCATGAATTTTTCCTTCGTATGCTTTTGTTGGCGATGCGATAATAATTGGAGGAGGAACGAACGAACGAATTTGAGGCCGCCATATTTTTCTCGTTTGCTTTGATTTAGGGTTTTGTTTTTCGAATGAACGAGAATCAAAGGGGGACGGGTCGAATTGCAATAAAAAGGGAACGACATTCAAAAGTAATTGGGCCGAAACAAATTTTAAAGCCCGATAAAATTCTCTCAACAATTTCAAACTAATATTAACACGATAAAATCCCTTTAACAATTCAAAAAAGAATTTTCGACTCGATTGAGAACTTCAATTAGCGATTATCCAGCTCAATAATTTTTTTAATGACGATTATAAATTGGGCAAAACCCCGGGTTGTTACAAACTCCCCTCCTTATAAAAATTGCGTCCCCGCAATTTTCATAATTAAGGCTGTCAATAACAATTATTTTTCTAACATAAACTGGTTAAGCTAGAAAAATAAAGGTCAGGAACACAAACGACAAAGAAATCTTTTAATTTCATAAAAGAAATTCACAAATTCTCAACAAAATCTAATTATCAAATAGATAATCAGAATACAGAAATCGCAAAACTGCAAATATCCAGTTACCAAAACGGTAATCAGAAAACAACAAAGGTCTAATTATCAAAAACGATAATCAGAATTCTCAAATCAACAAATACTTAATTATCTCAATCGATAATCAAATATCAAATCAACAAATATTTAATTATCACAATCGATAATCAAATATCAAATCAACAAATATTTAATTATCACAATCGATAATCAAATATCAAATCAACAAATATTTAATTATCTCAAGCGATAATCAAATCAAATCAACAATTATCTAATTATCACAATCGATAATCAAATTTCTAATCAACAAATATTTAATTATCACAATCGATAATCAAATCTCAAATCAGCAAATATTTAACTATCAAAAGCGATAATCAAATCAACAAATATCCGATTATCAAAAACGATAATCAGAACTCATATCAACAAATATTCGATTATCAAAAACGATAATCAAATCAACAAATATCCGATTATCAAAAACGATAATCAGAACTCATATCAACAAATATTCGATTATCAAAAACGATAATCAAATCAACAAATATCCGATTATCAAAAATGATAATCAGAACTCATATCAACAAATATTAGATTACCAAAAACGATAATCAAATCAACAAATATCCGATTATCAATATCAAAAACGATAATCAGAACTCATACCAACAAATATTCGATTATCAAAAACAATAATCAAATCAACAAATATCCGATTATCAAAAACGATAATCAGAACTCATACCAACAAATATTCGATTATCAAAAACGATAATCAAATCAACAAATATCCGATTATCAAAAACGATAATCAGAACTCATATCAACAAATATTCGATTATCAAAAACGATAATCAAATCAACAAATATCCAATTATCAAAAATAATAATCAGAACTCATATCAACAAATATTCGATTATCAAAAACGATAATCAAATCGACAAATATCCGATTATCAAAAACGATAATCAAATCAACAAATATCCGATTATCAAAAACGATAATCAGAACTCATATCAACAAATATCCAATTACATGCAGATAATTGGAAACAACAAATATCTAGAAATCAATTAAGATAATCTAGAAAATCAACATAAAAGGTTGGATCGATCCCATCAGATGGCGAATTTTAGCTACGCCGCACGTGCATCAACATATGGCCGAAGCCTACCAAGTACCCAACATAATTTTGGCGCCCAACATATGACCCGAAGGTCCGGTACTGGTATTGACCCGAAGGTCCAACATATGACCCGAAGGTCCAACATAGTGGCTCGAAAGCACACGAAAATCATCATATATTCAATTAACGAGTCCGGAATTAACCGAAATAGCAAACGCACATGTTCCATACCACCTGTTTTACTAAATCGTTTGATTCTCTTCATCGTTTCCTTGAAAGTGCAAATTGTGTATTCCAAAAATAACATTTCACATTCTCAAACGGACAAGTCCGAAATTAAGCGAATCAGTAAAAGAAAGGGGTCATAATCCTCGATTTTTCTGAAACGTTTAAGTCACTTTCTCATTCTTCTGAAAACACAAACTGTAAAAATTCTGAAAACAATTTCATTTATTTTATAAAAGTAAATAATCTACATTTTCAAACGAACAAGTCCGGAATTAAGCGAATCAGTAAAAGAAAGGGTTCATAGTCCTCGATTTTGCTGAATCGTTTAAATCGCTTCATCATTCTTCTGAAAGCATAAACTATAAAAAATTTGAAAAAAAAAATTATTTTTAAAACGATTTGCAATCCGTGATAAAAACAGCAACAATAGTGACAATTTCAATAAGAAAATTATACTTCTCAAAACACCGTAGAAACGGATCTCAAAATCAGCATTGCGGGATAACCGCTTGAAAATCCACTTTAAAATATGACGGATACTGAAGTCAAAGCGACAGTAATTTTTAAACGTCAAAATCTCATCAAAATAATTCACATCAAAATACAATATCAGTGAATTTTCATTCATTAAAAATGTCAACAAAACACCTTGCTTCAAAATATAGCATTGGTGTAAAAATCCCGTTATAAGAATAACGGCAACAATATACGTTTCATAACCAAGCATCGGTTCAATGTAAAATTAGTGTAGTAACGTGCAACATAAATTTACACGTATACCGAAAAATGAACAAAGAAATCATTCAAATATATCTTCAATGAAGATAATTCAAAACAATCAAAATCTAATCAACATGTGATTAGCATCAAAGAAAACCAGCCAAAACTTCAACAAATTCACATAGCTGCAATCGCCTCGAATCCTCAAATCGGATTCGAAGTTTTTAAAGAAAACAAAATAAACACAGCTATGCAAACAACAAACGAAATTTATTTCAATTTCATAATTTGATTTTTAAATCAAAAAGGTTATCAGCCGTACTCAGCGAAGACAGTCACTGTTTCCGCTGCGCACTCTGATAAACAGAACACACTCAATCAATCATCAAAACACAGTTTCACTTTTTATTTTTAAATAAAGATATTTAAAAATTCCATCCAAATTTCAAAACTTTAGTTTTGACTCAAAGCACAACTAAAATATCGACAATTAGTTGTAACACATGTTCCATCTAAGTTATGTTTTATATCATGTCCATAAACCCCATGCTCTGATACCAACTGTGACGCCCCACCTCTATGCTCACAATAACAAAGAGTATTAAAGGAAACACTGTCTATTATTATGAAGAATAAGGCTGGATAGAAGCGGCCATCCGTAGTTAGGCCTTACACTAGTATTGGTTACCTCGATAGGAGTAGTATATATTTTTAGTTTTTCATCTCATATTTATTTACTCCCATCGACATACCAAATTCCAGTATAAAACGAACTACGATGATTCATAATAGTTTAGGACAATAGATATAATAATAACACAGATAATATAAATGCGGAACACAGATAAAACAAAAGTCTCATATATATAATAACTGATGTCAGTTACAATACATGTGATACAGTACATATGGTACAACTACAACTGTCAACTCTGGAAGCTACATATACAAGTGCATTACCGTGAATAATATACATGAATATACAACATCCTATACAAATACACTGACTACTAAACATGACGACGACTACTCCAAAAGATATAAAGAAACTTCATAGCTCTAGCAGCAACCCAAAGCAAGATATCTACAACCTGTGAATACTCGGTCTGACCCGAGTATTACATTCAAAAGAAAATGATACACGGGTCAGTCTAATTCAAACTCAGTTATTAGTGCACAGAAGCAATAACAATTAAATAATGAATAGACGACAGTCACAATAAATCTCGTCTATCCGATCCTTAAGTAAAGAAATCGGATAACGATAAATATAACACGTAACAGTGTTAAACAACAAATCAGCAAATTAAACCAAATCAGAATGCAATTCAGAACATTGAATTGAATAAACAAAACAGTTCAAACCATTGAAATATCAATTAAAATATTAATTCGGGTAGGGCTGCAGTACACGCACGCGTGCCCTGCCTCGCCACTACAGCATATGGAACATGCAAAAGATCAAATAATCAAAACAAGATAGAATATCATAAAGGCCATACCGTGTGGCTGCAGTTCACGCTTGCGTGCACTGCCTCGCCAGTATAGTGATGAATTACACAAAAGCTCAATAAAAGCTCACAAACGAGCACAAGGTCAAACCCATAAATCAGGTTCAACTCAAGTGATATTCAAATAAAATCGCAGATGCAAGCACAAGGTCAAACCCAAGTGTTTAAACTGGATTCAACTCAATGTACAAATTCAAATGAAATGGTCAAGACATAAAAATCAAGTCTCGACCCAAGTTCAAATCAATCAACTGTAGACAGTGGCTGCAACAGAGATAAACGAGGTTCAACATGCCTCAAAGTATTAGTTGATACAAATATGCATGTGTGATCAGAGAAATCCAAATACTACATGAAACAGATAAGTAACTGTCCCAAATGGTCAAGACAGCTACACTGAATGATCAAGCTCGCGAAATATTTCAACTACAATTGAACAGTAAGATGGTCAGGTGACTCAACGAACATGCACAGTCATAAACTACCCAAACATGATGCTGCAAAACAGTAAATGCAACTTGGACAAGAATGAAACAAAGGTGAAGTCAAAGAGTCCAACAATAAGTACAGGTCAGTGAAGAACCCTGACTACAAGAACCAGGCTCGGAGATAAATATCAAAATCGTGGCAAACTTCAAGTCAAGTATGCTACAGAGAAAATGGAACAGAGGAATAACATGGAACTGCACGAGGCAGTGATACGCATGAGGTCACAGCCGAATGAAACAAGGATATGGCCAAAACCAAACAGCATACTCAAGGCATTAACAAGTATGACAGGGATGCATACATGCACCAGAGATGAAGACTAAACAACATGGTTTCTGTAGGACTGCAAATATAAACAGGTGCAACTACAAAGGACAACAAGTATGACAGGAATGCATACATGCACCAGAGATGAAGCCCAAACAACAACATCAAGTGGCAGTTCTAATCAAAGAACAGCATAATATGAACAAAGTACATAAAACAGTGAGACAGTGGCTCAATATAAATGTACGAGTAGTCAAGCATCAGCTCAGACCAGATAGAAGCCCACTGAGTACACCAACACGACCACAAACATGGTCAGATACAATGTGCAACCTGAACCAAAGTGTACTTCAGACCAGGCTACACAATATCAAAGTAATAACAGGAACAACCACTGAAGCAAGAGGACTCAAACACATCATGTAAATGAGTTCAACATTGAACTGGTAGAATCAAAGTAAGCTGCATATATGACAACTATACCGGCCTCAATAATGAAGAACAAATGAATGCAAGACAGTAGCAAGTTCGAACAAGTGAACAGATCATAAGCAAGTGACAATGAACGAGTCAGGGTCAAAGCACTAACGCATATAGACTTGAAAACCAAATAAAGAATCAAATATAAATGCCACTGTCTCAACAGTTACAGTGCAACAGACCTGGGAGATGAGCCGTGTTTATGAACACGATGCAAACCAGACTACAACAAACTCCCAGTAACAACATAAAAGTAATGAAATAACACATGAACCAAATAACTCGAGCACAATGTCAACATCAAAGACACCGCAGAATTAAAGTAAACAAACGGTGTACCATGCAACAACAGTTCAGTATGCAGTAGTTTCAAATCGAAGCCGAAGCCATTAGAAATTCATGAAATCAGAAATGGCCGAAGTTAAAAGCAAAACAACATCATCAAACTCGAACAGTCGAAATTAAAGGCCACAAAACAAAATAAGCACCCGAGGTCAAAGATCAATAAAACGAAATCAAGTGGCCAAGGTAATCATCAACTTCAAAACATAATCGAACAAAATTCAACTGTCGAAGTGCGAGTTGAAGAAGATGTGAGTGAAAAGTTCACTCACCTTAGATTTGAAGAACCCAACCCAATCGAAGCCGAAGGCATCTCCTCTTGCTCGCCTCTGCACGGTGTCCAAACGAAGCAAAGACGAACTCGAATCAGGTGGAGGCGCTCAACGATTTGAAGCGATCTAAAGATCAACTGAGGAAAGCCACGAATCTTTGAAGTCGCCATGAATTTTTCCTTCGTATGCTTTTGTTGGCGATGCGATAATAATTGGAGGAGGAACGAACGAACGAATTTGAGGCCGCCATATTTTTCTCGTTTGCTTTGATTTAGGGTTTTGTTTTTCGAATGAACGAGAATCAAAGGGGGACGGGTCGAATTGCAATAAAAAGGGAACGACATTCAAAAGTAATTGGGCCGAAACAAATTTTAAAGCCCGATAAAATTCTCTCAACAATTTCAAACTAATATTAACACGATAAAATCCCTTTAACAATTCACAAAAGAATTTTCGACTCGATTGAGAACTTCAATTAGCGACTATCTAGCTCAATAATTTTTTTAATGACGATTATAAATTGGGCAAAACCCCGGGTTGTTACAATAACAATCTGCGCTTACGTATGGTTTGAATTGGCACGTGTGTCGATTTTAAGCGTGCGAAAAGGCGGGACGTTACAACGTGGTATCAGAGCTTTGGTTTAGCGATAAACCTTAGTTTTGTGGGGTTTGACTCTTTATTTATAGGGTAGTAATACCCTATAGGAGTCGCTGAGTGTATATATATGAGACAGCATATTTGTTAGTGTTATAAAAAGGTTTTAATATTGTGTTAACCGGTTCCGTTTTGTATTTATAAATTATGGTTGATGCATGGGACGCTGTGACATCAATAAGGAATTTCTAAACACTTAATAGGACAGACCGACATAATATTTGTTTTGATATAGGTGAATGAAATAATTTTGCCTATTATATTTTCTATATATAAAATAAAATTTTATAAATGATATATATATATATATATATATTTGGTTGCAATATACTGGTTGTTAGGTAGTGAAATATAAATAATAGTTGAAGGAAAAAAAGTTGAAAATAAAATAAAACCAATTGGAAATTTTAGGACTTAAGTTCCGGGGTTTTGAAATTTCTTTTGAATGATTTTGAAATATAGTAACAATATTTTAGAGATATTTTCTAATATAAATATCTCAATACAATTTGAAAGAATTGTTTTAAGAAGATTTTAAAAAAACTTAAGTTCTGTACATCCCCCTCTGTCGCTGGAAAAAATTTCGGTGATGAGTGCACGCATCATCGACATTCATTTTCGAGTTTCGAAGTAGGAAGGCCACTGTAGTAGTTTTACTGCAGATTTATTTGGATAAACAAATATAAATTTTAAACTGTTTTAAATATGATAGGATATATAAAGTGCAAGCATATGTTTATTTGTTATTTTAAAATGATTTTGGATAAAACCCGGAATTTAATTCGTAAGTTTCCATTAATTAATAGTTTCAATTACTGTAGTGAATTGGAACGTAGGTAATTAATAAAATTGACACCTCTAAAGGAAATAAGAGATTTAATGCTAAGTTTATAAACGGAAATTTAAAGGAAATTGAAATGTGTAATGTATAAAACAAGGATATTATTATTGAACATTAAATTAATTAAAGAAAATAGAATGAACTTGTAATAGATAATAAACTTGTAATTTATTAAATTAATTAAATGTTAATAAGGAATTGTAATAGATATTATACAAATAATAAACTTGAGATAATGAAAGTATTCATTGAAATTCTTTAATAAATGAGAATTAGATGTTGTGGTTGTTGTAAACTTAAGTATATTTGAGATGATACTAATTTAAAATAATGAAAAGTAGGTATTGTGAGCAAGTAATCATAAACCTAAGTAAATAGTTTGAAGTTGTTTTTGAATAAAATAAGAATAAAAGATGAAAGGGAAAAAAGAGAATGATTAAAAACTTAAGTTAATAAAATTTATAAATAAATGAATGTAATGCAATGAATAGAATTTGGCATTTTATATAGAAGAAAATGAATTGGTAAGTAATGAATAGAAATAGAAAGAAAAATAATAAATAATGAATGAATGAATATGATGAAATAAAGAAGAAACTTACATGTCATTGAAATGAAAAAAATAATAATAAATAATTGTAAGTAATAAATGAAATTTATAAGAATGCGCTTGATTTAATATTTGAAATTGTTGTTTGTTTGGTTTATGGTTGTTTGGAGTAAAGATACTTCCTAATTGGTTGGATGAATAAATAATATATTTAGTTTCATCTAAGACTGTTGAGTAAATGGTGCACTAATTAGTTTATTTTCATTCTGTACAGTTTGAAGTTTGAACCTGATCAGTTATTTGGTTGTTTGATTTGTGTTGATTTTATGTGATGGTTGTATGATGTTGTTGCAATTGATGGTTGTTGTATTGATTGTTGTTTGCGGTTGAAACAATCTTAAATATTTCATTTTTTATAATTTTACCTCTTTTGGATTATATAAGTGAAATATAGGTTATGGAAGCAATTGCTACTGCTTTGGTTTCATAATTAAGCATAAATTGCCCGACAGATAGGTACGTTTTCGGATTTCGGTTATAGCGTTATTATATTATTTTTCCCGTGTTGGGATATATTTTTATTTTGAAATATATGTTATATATTGTTATTTTGATATTATATTTTTCCCCGAGCCTCCTCGTACAAAGGAGACTCTGCCAAAATTTTCCGAAAATTTTGGACTTAGAAAAATTTGAAAATGTTTTACACCTTTAATGATTTAAGTATAAAAGATTTAAATGGGTATAAATTGGTATATTTTATTTTAAATTATTTTATTTTGTAAACTTATTTGTTTTTAATATTTTAAGTAAGATATATCGATTTCTTATTTCTTCTTTTCCCTTCTTTTTCCTTTTTGGGGACGAAAAGTTTTGAGTGGGGGGGATTGTAACGACCCGAAAATTCGATAGTTAAATTTGTCATATTTATAAGATTTTGGAATTTAATTTTATAAGGAAATACAATTGTTATAATTGGTAATGTAGTAAAAGTTAATAATTAACCTATGAAATTTTATATTGATTGTAATAGATTGAATTTAAAAAGGTTGGAACCTTGTTTATTTTATGCAAAAGTATAATAAATGAGTTATTGCATGAAACGGAAAGTTGAGTAGAATTCAAATGAATGATAATGGTGGAAAAGATTATACCTGTATAAATTGAATATGAGAGAGGAAAGTATTTAATTGATTTATGTAATAAACCATTGTTAACGGTAATTGGAATAAATTAAGGAAGTATGTTAATATAAGTTAATTTTTAATAACTTGAAAGGAAATCCCACCAATTCAAGCTAAATGTTACACTTGGTTATAAATTGAATACAAGAGAAACTAATATAAATATTGAATAAATTTTTGGAATAGTTTGTAATAAATGGCAATTGAGAAAAACCAGTGTTATGTAAGAAATTATAATATTGGGGTGTAAATAATGAACCTATAAAAGTGTAATTAAGAGTTAATGACAATAATTATTGTACGTTACTTATTTTATTAGTGTTAAATTTAATTTGAAATCAATTTCAATTAATCCACTAAATTATTGCAGTTAATGTGAAATAAATTGGTAAGTGAAGAATGTTAAATTCAATAAGATGTAATAAAGGTAAAATTCCATTCATAATATGATAATTAATGTAATAAAAAGAATGAAACCAAGATGAAATAATTAATTGAGATTTAATTTATGAGAAAAATTGACAAAATTCCAATATAATTGAAATACAGTAATTTATGCAAATAAAAGATGAAAATGGAAAAATATTAATGTAATGAAATATAAAACAATGTTAACTATGTTAGTTAAGTGATAATTGATTTAATATTAAGTTTGTAATCGAATAAAATCGAATTTATTAGAATTAATTTGCAATTAATTGGATTAATTGCAGTGACATTTGAACACTGTATTTACTAAAATAATTGACCCTAAATTGATATGTGAATTTGCTTTTAGTTATTATAAATATCAAAGGGATTAATTGCAATTAAATGGATTTAATATTTAAAAATTATGTAAATATTTATTTAGACGAAATTGAAGTTATTTATGTAATGAGTATGAATCTAATGTTAATTTTACTTATAAAATGACAGTTGATATTGAATGAAAAGAATAAAATTTGAGTTGTGGCAATATATGGGAAATTGGTGTATAATAATAGGTTTATTTGAAATTAAATGAAATTAAACATCTAAATATTATGTTAATAGAAATTTAAAATGGAATCTAAGAATATTAGTATAATAGATTTTTAATCAAATGTTGATTTCATCCGGTGTATTATTGAATTGAATAATATGAATGAAGATTTAACTTATATTTTCTAAATTTAATGAAATTGAAAATTAGCACTAAAATTGATAAGTTAATCAATGATAAATTGATAGTAAATGATTTAAGAAGTTGAAAATGAGGAAATTCATCAATTACGGAAATGAAATGGGGATTTTGATTTCATATAATTAAATTCTAATTTATTTAATTAATATAAAAATAGTCTTTTTGGCTACTGACTCGGATTTTGATGAAACAAGTTTCATCGGATCCGTAACGGTGAATTATTGTAGGATTTCAAGTTTCGTAGCGATCGGACTTGTCGTTTGATCGTACGAACGCAAAACGCCTTGAAATCGAAATTGAAATCAATTGAAATCAATTTGAAAATATTGATTTCAGCATAACTTCTTCATACGATAGAATTTGGATGTGAAACTTTTTCCATCGCCTTTAAAATATTTTAATACACCTATTTTGATATATGGGTTTACCCAATTTCGTTCCGGGGTCAGAACGGGCTTTTTGGGCCACGTTAGCGGTAGCACATATATCTATCAACCCGATCCATCTATTTTTCAACTCTATCTATAAATACCCTGCTAAACCCTAGCCTCCGCCTATTCTCATTTATCTGCGCCGTAAAATTTCATCAGCTACTCTTCTTCTTCTTCTTCAATTGGGCGTTTTGATTTAGGAAGGAATCGACAAAATTAGTTTCTGGGTATTGGCGAGAGGAGTGTCAGGTAGCTATAGGCGGTGGTCGCGTCTTCAATTTCAAGCTGTGGCTCTCGAGATGCGTGAATTAGGGTTTCGACAGGCACTCGTTTGGGCGACGGCAGCAACGACCGGGTACGGCATGGTGGGCATGGGTGAACGCGGCCAGTCAGGGCGAAGTTATGATGGCGACGCTGAAGCCATCAACGGCGCAGGGGATGAGTAAAGCACGGTCAAAGGAACGTTGACCGCGGTATGGTCGAGTGTTCTCGCATGAGGAAGGGGGTTGCCTGTGTTTTAACGTGACGTGGCATGGTATTTGATTTGTGTTGATTTGTTTATTTTAAATCTAATTTAATTTTCTAATCGTTTAACGATGATAATTATTGCATCCGAAATTCTTTTCATACGCGATTTTTTTTGTTAGGATCATAATAAAATTTCGGACATTTTGGCGCTGGTTTGGACGGATGTGGAGACTGTCAGATTTTTGGGTTTAAATTGGATTCAAATTCAATTTAAATTCAAAAGGTCAGTGTTTTAATCCACTCACAACTTCTAAAATTTCTTATGTTTATTAAATTGATATATGATGTGATTTGGAATTTATTTATATTGTTTGGCATAATTTAACCATCACCTCAGTTAATTGCATTCACTTAAATTAAATTGTTATTTATTTATTTATTGCATATTAACTGCTAGTTAAATTTATATATATATATTATTGCATATAAACTGCCAGTAAACAGTTATATTTTATTTTTGAATATATACTGATAGTTGATACCAGTCATTTATCACCTGTTATATATTGATGTATTGTTTGAATTTGGATGATGATGTGATAAATGGATGTATGTTTTTGATGGATGAATGGATGTTTATTTATATTAACTGCAAGTTGTTATGCATTTCGTTTCATTCGGGATTGCGGTTTGAAATGATATATAACCGTAAATTTTTAATTTAAATTGCGGATTGAAATGATAAATATCCATATCACTTGACCATAGGATAGAAAATTATATACAGGCACCGCGGTCTATATATATAAATATTTTAAAGTGATTTCTATGGTTTGGAAAGGATACGGTTTAATAAATATTAAATTTTGGTATTATATAAGTATTATTTTATATATACATATATAGTTAAAATTTTGAATTTAAGCTATGTATAATCTGTTAAATAAAAATGAATAAGTTGGAAAAATGGAGTTTGATAATTTATATTATATGTTTAAGTACAGGTTTAAGATTTTGTGTATATATAGAGTTTTAAATGATTCAAATCAATTAAGATTGGAAGATAAATTGGAAATTTATTTGGAATTGAGCTTATTTAAAAATTTAACTCCATAAGTGATGTAAACTTATTAAAATTGGAAATTTTAAAGGTATGATATTTATAACTGGATTTTTATTCAAGATAAATTAAATGAATATTTCTAGTATAAATAAATTGAAGGGAATATTTAATTGTTAAAATTTTGAGTTTTATTTATGGATTTATTATGTGAATGTTTCAAACTAAATAATAGGACCAAAAATTGTTAGATAGAAATTTCCAACCTTAGTTTTGAAATGGTTAAATACTCAAAGTTTGAATATATTGAAATCGAAGTGTTTTATTGAAACCGGAAGTGAATCTAAGTTTATGTGGTTTAGACTTAAAATAAAGTAAATAAATGGTAAAGGCGTTTTTAAAGTAATTTAAAATCAACTATTTTACATACTGTTGAATATCCAAACCATTTAAGTTTTGAAAGTTATGGTTTTAAAGCTATGAATTTCGAAGTATTATGTTTTAAAAAGTTATAATTCAAATGTTGATTTCGAGTTATTATAAATTTTAAAGCGGTATGATCTTTCGAAAGAAATATTTGGAAAAAAATGATATCACATTTATTTGGTGTTTTAAATAGAAATAATATCGTATTTATATGGTTTTGAAACAGATATTTTATTCTGGTTTTTAAAGTATAATTATTTTTAAAAGACCACGGTGTTATAATAACGTTTGGTTGTTGAAGAGACCGGGATCGGAAGTTGTCATACTCTCTGCCAACTCCGAAAATCACTTTAACAACCGTGTACGCGGTGGAGATTTCAGAATGAAGTAGGTTGGTGGCGGCGTTTCCTGTAAGGTAAATACGTGGACCCAACTCCCATGAGTTGGCATAAGGTGGCTAAAACAGGAGCGATCGACGGGTTAATGAGGTAGCACCTCTGATTGGACACTTCCCTTTGATATTATACTCTGACTTTGGATTGATCCGGTGGCCACCTTCACTTTTGATTTCTTTGATTTGGGAGAGTTTGTCCGAGGTGGGCGGTAGCTGCGGCTACGCGTTACCACCGACCCGGAAGCGTAATTGGTATATCTACCCTGGCATTGCCTAGTTGTGCCGTGTCACCTACCATACCGAGCATTTACTACGAGTTTCTATTTGTGTCGTACCTATGGGGTGTATTCTCGTAGTCTCCCGATCAGAAGATATGCAGGCACTGTATAGACGATTGGCACTATTACGTGTTAAGGTGGAAAATGTAAAGCCTTAACGCTGATTTAAAGTAAGTTTATTTTACAATTAGACACTATTATAATAGCGAAATATACTATATAGTAAATAGTTTAACGGATCCTTAGGAGATGTAAATCCCGAGCATCTCTTGAGTTACTGCACTCATATTTATTTCTGATAATTTAACTCACATTAGATATTTTAGTCTGACTCGAGTGTTTTGTCTTTTCAAATTCGCTCGGGTCAGTCCGAGTATTTCAGGATTTCGAAGACTTTAGCCCTAGAGGACGAAGACGAAGATTTCTATTATTAATTAATTATTATAGTCCACTACCCTCGTATTTTTCCGCTGCATTATTATTGTTAAGTGTAACTCTGATATGTATTATATAAATATAATCAAATGTTTTGTGAACAGCTTTATAAACTGTATATTTGATTATTATATTTTAGCCTTCCGCTGTGAGATTCTGTTTTGTTTTTATTCTTTCTTGTTTTTTTATTTACCCCATAACAATCCGCCCTTACGTATGGTTTGAGTTGGCACGTGTGTCGATTTAAAGCGTGCGAAAAAGGCGGGACGTTATAGAATGCCTTGGGAAATGAATAGTCTCACATGTTAAAATAAAATATACATTGCGTGTTTACATACTAAGATATGGATACTATTATAGTTTCTATGAGACAAAGAGAGACATAAAAGCATAGTCATCTTAGCGAGTGGTGCAACGCAGCACCCTGCACGCATGCGCCCGAGCCGAACCCACAACCGAATACGCAGAGCGGGGGAATGAGCGTTTGAGACGTATTAGAGGCACTTAGCACTTTGCAGTTGGAAGTTGGCGTGGCTTGGCTGTTCAGACCGGACGGTTTTTTATTTTTGTCTATCCAAGCTCAAACGGTAAGAAAATAATCGCACCGCTTGGTAAAGGGTCGCAACATTTTCAAACGTCACAACCGTGCAAAATGAATAGGCATCTTCTCATGCCTATATACAGGATGCGGTAGAATAGAATTCATTAATTTTTTATTATGTTTTTCTCTTTCTTCCTCGAAACTCTGTTCTTAATATTTCTCTTAAATTCGTCGATTCTTTGCAATTTGCAGCGCAGCATTGTAGAGTTTGGTCCGTTTTATCTTGAAAAACAGTTGCTCTTCATCCTTCTGCCCATAGAGAGAGCAATATTGATTTAAGGAAACGGTTTTCATCGGACTTGAACAATCTAGTCGGTATTAAATCTATTTTATAACATGTTTGCTGTACGGTTCTATTTGTAACAGTTCTGCAACATATTTGTAACTGTTTCGCAACGTTATGGTAACAGTTTCATAAAACTTTTGTAACGTTCTGCTAACACCAAATATATGAAAAGGAGAAATAATGATTCAATCATTTAATCATATTATGTAAAGGAGAAAAGTCTGAAAGTAAAGGCTGAAAGCAGGAATGAAGGAAATAACTCAAAATCAATTGATTTATTCAATCAATTAATCAACGAAGAATAAGAAAAAAGTAGTTATGATTGAAAATTTGTACATTGATCAATCAATCAAGACAAATATAATTAACATACACTGGAAAGTGGTATGTGAACTAATGCATTAATCGATCATTTTGAATTTCCTTAAGGAATTTAATGTTTCTTAATTCATTTCTCTATCTAAGAAGAAATGAGTAATGCACAAAAATTATTTAAGGAAGAAAAGTCCACTGCCTTCAAGGAAATACATGAATGCCTGAGTAGTAGTTCTATCTAACAAAAGTTGTAGCTCAACTTATTTAATTCTCCCCTGTGGAAAGCGTTTGTAATCTCTCTTTTAACGCTTCGATTATTCCAGAAAGAAAGGAAAATTTGAGTCTAAATTTGTGACTTCTTTTATATATTCGTCTATATCCTAATTTATTATTTGATATATTTGGCGATTCCAAATTTTTGTATAATAATGATTTAATTCCTCAAAATTGGATTTTTGAACCACAAAATCCTAACAAAATTATGCACTGCATATGCATATACATGACTAAGCATGAAACTCTTGTGAACATGAAGATGTAACCAATATGAATTCATGATATAAGGAGACCAACGACAAGATAACACAGAAAACCTTAAATCAGAAGCCAACCCCTCATAAATATACAACTTAACTGGCTTATGAATAAAACGTTAATAAGAGTATTAAGAGTAGGCCGTTTCTTCATAAGCCCATTTGACACAAAAAAATAGCCAGCGTTCCGCGAACATCACATCAACACTTTAACAGTGTTTCATGCATCAATCTGTCTAACCTTTTGGATAATAACAAAAACAAAGTTCAACAGTAAATTTTCATATTAGCCGAGACTAACGGTCACCCTTCAATTTTAAGTCATAGGCTTTAGCAAGACTATAAATGCAGCCACTGTTCTTAATTTCCTCGATTGTATCGTACTTTCTGTAGTACTCTTTCAACATTTTCGCCTGTTTCTTTGCAAGCTCCTCCTCTTCCGCTTTTATTTGCTGAAAAAAAAAGAAGAAGAAGAAAATGAGCATACTTGTTACGAACTATTCAGATATCTGCTTCTACATTCTCCTTTTTTCCTTCTAGATAACCAGATTATGCAGAAACTATATGCAATTAACTATGAGAATATACATCAACAGTATATTCCAAACTATTAATTAACAAGGTGATTTATAGTCATCCATGATGTACAACGCGTACACATATTATTATCATTATTATCATCTCAATGCATCGACCATATTAGCTACCCTTCTACCTTTTGGTGGGTGATTTTACATTCTATGAAATTTTCCGACAAATACCACAATAATTATATCATGAAACAGATATGCCTCAGATATACATGCATTAATTAAAAGAGTCTATAAAGTTAACAAAGCTGTTTTGAAAATTGACAATATATGTCAAAAGGGAGCCCGTTTGGCAACTACTCATTTTAAATATGCTTAAAATGAGTTGGAATAACAGCTCTTAGGCAGATTTGATTTCTTTTATTATTATTTTTAAAAAAAATTTGGATACATAGTACATACTAGTACTACAAGTCTTTAAGTGTTATACAACATACTACATGTTAATTTCAAATCGTGCTACGCAAGTTTCGAACCTGTGACCTCTCGCACCAAAGTCGAACTGTGCTGCTGGTCAATTGTGGTGTTTGATTACTATGACTATAATAATTAATGTATCATAGATTGTATTAATGGACATATCCATGTAAAACAAAGATAAATATATCAAATAGTGACACTTTGCCTGTATATCATCCGAAACAATACTGCTGTTTTAGTTTACAAACATCCAAACTCAAACAAGCTAGCTAGAGGTAGTTTTGACTACTTGTAGAAATTGTCAAACAAGCTTTCCATTCCGAAAACTTAGTGGTATGTTACATAAAAATGTATAATATATATATATATATATATATATATATATATATATATATATATATATATATATAGTACTATAATAGCAAGAATGGATTTCTATGTGTAGCCTAAATACAAACTATAGGAATGGGGATCATCAACATAACATAAACAAACCCAGAAGCATTCACTCAAAAATCTGACAGATAGGCACAAAATAATGAGGGGGGAAAAAAAGATTCCATCCCAGAAACATCTGGACCCAACCCTTATGAGTCTTACCACTTTGTTAGTGATACTCGACATAAAACAGTTTCTAGGTTAAAAGGGATTTTTATGTGTTGCCTAAGCTCAAACATAATTGAAATGTCAAAAAAATAAATAAATAAAGGATGCGTACCCTGATAAGCATGAGTGTTTCAGCAGTATGCTTCCTGCACATCCTTTTCATCTCCCTACCCACCTCAACATTGGGATGTGATTCTTTGACCAGAACAACAGTATTCCTCTCACCATCAGGAATGGGTGGTCGATCCACGAACATCTCAGCCTTGGAAGGCATCGCTGTAACAGGCCTCGGCTTTCCAAACAGCATGAAAGGATTATCAGTTATCTCTGCCACAACAGCTACTGCTTGCTTTACGGTCTTCATTTCCACTAAAGCACAGCTTGGTATTTGGTGAGGTATCGTGTAGTTTGGTATGAACTTGACACTGATGACATCTCCGAACTGGCTTAGTCCACTTTTGACTACAGAGGAAGTTGCAGTTGGTGAGAGATTGCCTATGCATACTGTCCTCTCTACTGTTCGCAGGAATTCCACGTACTCTTTGAATTCTTGTTCTTCAGACATCTGTAATAAAGAAGATGATGATACCATGTAAGAGCAAACCCAACCATAGATATTTCCTATGTGGCATTATGTGTCTGCAAGGTTACTTACTAACACCTCAGTGAAGGTACGTAACAATAATATTGGCTCGTCTTGGTTAATTGACTTATCCAACGTTCTGAACATTACATAAGTCAATTCTACACAGTAGCAATTTGTTATTCCCCAATTGAAAAAAAATGGATAATAATGTCCTGGTCTCTCCATTTGACGTGTAATTTAGCATAGTTTAGACTTACACGTGCAAGATACCGAGACTTATGTTTAAATAAAAGTGACATCTAACCGTAGCTAGTGTCAAATTTAGTCACCAATGGCCAAATTCCGATCATTTCTTTGTTCTATTTTTTGGTTAAATGTACGCAAATAATAATTTGCATTAGAATTACCAATACCTTAGTCTAATAATACTAATACAACAGCATAACAGTGGAACCGACTATTCGATTACATAATTTCGAGATAAAAAATTGTAATTTTTCACTAATATATTTTTGTTAAAATTCAAATGATAACATGTTAAAAAAAATTGAGAGATTTAAGAAGACTATTGTGGAGAACAAAGTAAATAACATTGGAGATATTTAGAAGACATGTTAAAAACATTTTTTTTTCTGACTTCGTATAATTTGATTTTGCAAGCCTGCAGTAGACAAAGCTCCGTAATGGTCAGTTTGATAATTGAAGCAATTCAAATACATCATATCCTCATGTGTCTAACACACGCATACACACATATAAACACACCCACAAAAAGTTCAGTGACATCCCCTTTTTGTAGCACTACTTCAGCACTCGTGTTTTAGCCAAATATTTTATTTAAATATTTGTTATTTCTCTCTCATATTCATTATATGTGCCTGGATGTTTTCAAGTTGGATATTTTATCACCCGAATTCGTGGCCATCTGCGTGTCCACTAATATTTAAATCATCGATTCGTACATCTTTAGTTATGTGATATAGTGGATCCAATCATTAACTAAGCTATTGTAATGGGCTGAGACAATCTAATGATGCAAAGAGGGACACAAAAATGGTATTATTTTACGAAAGAAATTGAAGAATATGTATATAACATGATAGAACAGAAATGAAATCTAAAAAAAATATCTAATTGCTTATTAATCAGCTCTTGCCTTTGGTAGTACCTAAAACTTAGTGACACAATCTGAAGCCACAAAACTGGGACAAAGCTAAGAGCATGTACATTGGATATTTTAATGTTTACAAGCTAAACGTTGACACATTGGACATTTTATTTGCACATCAAAAAGTTACTACTCGTTAATACTAAGAATTCCATCGGACTAGTTTGTTTTAGCTAGACAATCATTCAAAAATTATTTAATTCTACAGTCCAAATAGTTTTCTACCATTTTAAAACAACTTTTATTCGTACTTCTCTCCACCAGCTTGCAGTTATCTCCATATTTGCTAGCCACAAAGTACTGGCTGCAGTTTACAAGATTTTTAACAACTGACAACAAAGTTTGTTCAGATCTAGTTTACTAACATATCTAATGTAGACTTAACTTTCGCTTTTACTTAACTTATGACACTAATGTTGGAGTTCCTAAAGAGTTTGAATGAAATATACATTAGTCCCACGTTAGCAAAATAAGAGGTAAGATTTGGGTATATATACTAAATCCTCATTCCCTATATTGGCTTTTAGGGTCAGCTAATTTTGTGCGAGAGTGAGGACCTAAATCTGATGTACACACACGCCGCCCGTCCGACCGAGCCGTGTCGGGTTCGGGTAAGAAACCTTATTTTTGTTACAAAAAACACTGTAATTTTTTAGCAAGTTTTTATATACGGTAGCGGATTTGAATTACGGCTACGACCGTTGGAAGGAATCGGGTGCAACCCGTTAGCAAGCGGCGGGTCTTTTGAAATTAAACTCAACAGACGCGACCGTTTAAACACTATAAATAAGTGATGAATTCTGATCAAATTTATTCACTCGTTTTCTTTCTCTTCTCAGTCACAGTTCTTCCTCTTCCCTGGTTCAAATCAGTTGCCATCGGACTGACATAATCATTACAGTTTCGTGCAGTCATCGTCTGCTGTATCCTGAGAGGCTTCAACTAAAAGTCTTAAGGAAACTGTCACGTTTCAGGCCTCAGACGATCTCGGTATCATACTGCCTTCGTTCACTTCAGTTTGCTCTGTTTCTTTTGCAGTTTTGATTGTATCATTACTGTTTCCATCTGTTGCTGCTGCAAACTTGGGTTAGGAGTTTGTATGCATGATGTTTCATTGACTGCTTTGCAGTTCAATAGCCATTATACAGTATAGATTATACTAAAACTGTTGCTATTCCGTTTCTGACATAGAGATACAACATCTTAAGACTTTTTTCTGTTTGTTTTGACAAAACAGAGATGGCAACGGAACAAATGACTATTAAAACAGCCAATTTGAACAAACCAGATCTGTTCAAAGGTGAAGGTGACGATTTTCTGACATGGCAGAGTCAGATGCTATTCTATCTCACCACCCTAGGCTTGCAGAAATATCTTGAGGAAGATGAACCAGTGCCGCCTACACCGGGAAACACCAACGCTACAAATCAGCATACTGGTCCAACTATTGATGCGTGGAGGCACTCAGATTTTTTATGCAGAAACTACATTCTCAACTGCCTCGATAGGGTCCTGTACAAAGTGTACCAGCCCATAAAGAGTGCAAAAGCTCTCTGTAATGCATTGGCTACAAAGTACAAAACACAGAATGTAAGTTTAAAAAGGTTCATCGTTGACAAGTTTATGCATTATAAAATGGTGGATTCAAAGTCGGTGACTTCTCAAGTGCAAGAGTTGCAAATTATTATCCATGAAATGGAAGCAGAAGGCCACACGGTTGGTGAATCATTCTTGGTTGAAGCAATCACTGGAAAATTGCCACCATCTTGGAGGGATTATCGCAACTACTTGAAACACAAGAAGAAGGAAATATCCTTGCAAGACCTCATCGCCAGATTGAAGATAGAGGCAGATAATCGTGGAGTCACCATACCTAAAAGCAAAGAGGCCTTCGTTGCAGAAGGGTCAAAGAAGAAAAAGAACTTCAACAAAAACAAGAAAAGGAAGGCGCCAGAAAATAAGCAGAATAACCAGAAGCAATCCAAGAAGTTCAATGGGCAATGTTGGGTTTGTGGCAAAACTAGACATGCAGCGAAGGATTGCAGGCACAAGAAACAGAATAATTCTGAAGCAAATGTTGTGGAAAACATGGACATCGATGGGTCTAATTTTTCTGGAGTTGTGTCAAAATGCAATCTAGTTCAGAATCCTTCTCAGTGGTGGTTTGACACAGGTGCTACATGACACGTGTGTTCTGAAAAGTCCATGTTCTCCACTTACAGCAAATTCGATCATGAAGAAAAGTTGTACATGGGCAACTCTGCAGTGTCAACGATTGAGGGAAGCGGGAAAGTGATTCTCAAGTTCACATCTGGTAAGACTATTACGTTGAATGATGTGCTTCATGTTCCAGACATTCGTAAGAACTTGATCTCTGGACCTGTACTCTCGAAGAAAGGCTTCCGAATGGTCTTCGAATCAGATAAAGTTGTTTTGTCTAAGGCTGGAATCTATATAGGGAGAGGATACTTGTGTGATGGCCTATTTAAGGCTAATGTAGCCGTAATTGGCAACAATAATGTATATTGTAATTCTGAAATGAATAAAAAGGAAGTTTCTTATGTTGTCGAGTATGATGCTCTATTATGGCATGAAAGATTAGGACATATAAACTTTCGAAAGATGAAAAAACTTGCAAATCTGGATTTAATTCCACAATTTCAAGTAGATAAAAAATACAAATGTGAGACATGTGTAGAAGCAAAAATGGTTAAGAAACCATTTCATACTGTTGATAGAAGTACTGAACCGTTACAAATGATTCATACCGACTTATGTGATTTCAAAAACTTACCTACAAGAGGTGGGAAAAAGTATTTTATCACATTTATTGATGATTATACACGATATTGCTACGTATATCTTTTAAGTAGTAAAGATGAAGCAATTACATCATTTATAAAATATAAGGCTGAAGTAGAAAATCAACTAAATAAAAAGATCAAGATATTGAGGTCTGATCGAGATGGAGAATATGAGTCGTCGTTTGAACAATTCTGTGCAGAAAATGGAATAATTCATCAAACAACGGCACCATATTCACCACAACAAAATGGTGTAGCCGAAAGGAAGAACAGAACGTTAAAAGACATGATTACTGCCATGCTTTTAACTTCTGGACTACCGACGAACTTGTGGGGGGGAGCATTAAATATGTCTAATCACATATTAAACAAGGTCCCTCACAATAAAACAGGAACAATTCCATATGAGTTATGGAAAGGACACAAACCAAGTTTTAAATACCTCAAAGTGTGGGGGTGCTTGGCAAAAGCTCCAGTTCCGCCTCCAAAGAAGGTCAAACTTGGACCAAAAACTGTAGATTGTTACTATTTAGGACCAACCCAAAATAGTAGTGCATATAGATTTTTGGTATTCAAGTCTGATATACCTGATATTCATGTAAATACAATCATGGAATCAAGAGATGCATCATTCTTTGAAGAAGTGTTTCCACACAAAAAGAATGAAGGGAATAATGTCCCTAAAAGGACACGAGAAGAATCAAATAGCCCACATGAAAATGAAACTCATCGTGAAAGTGATGAAGTAGAACCAAGAAGAAGTGTAAGGGCTAGAACTTCTAAATCATTTGGTTCGGATTTTTACACATATGTGTTAGAATTCGAACCTCAAACGTACAAGGAAGCCATGTCATCTTCTGAATCTTCATGTTGGAAAGAAGCAATTCAAAGTGAGATCGATTCAATCCTAAGTAATAAAATTTGGGAAATTGTTGACATTCCACCTGGAATAAAACCTATTGGCTGCAAATGGATTTTCAAGAAGAAAATGAAACCAGATGGCACTATTGATAAATACAAAGCCAGATTACTAGCCAAAGGATATCGTCAAAAAGAAGGTGTAGACTTTTTTGACACATATTCACCAGTTACACGAATAACCTCAATAAGAATGCTAATAGCAATTGCATCCATCTACAATCTAGAAATTCATCAAATGGACGTAAAGACAGCATTCTTAAATGGAGACCTCGATGAGGAAATCTACATGGAGCAACCCGAAGGATTGGTGTCCAAGGGAAATGAAAACAAAGTCTGTAAATTGGTAAAATCACTATACGGACTCAAACAAGCTCCAAAACAATGGCACGCAAAATTTGACAGTGTAATGATGAGAAATGGTTTTCGTATAAATGAGTGTGACAAATGTGTTTATTGTAAACAAGTTGGACAATCATACGTGTTTGTTTGTTTGTTTATACGTGGACGATATGCTAATCTTTGGTCCTAACATTAAAGTTATAGAGACCATAAAGAAACTGCTTATCAACAATTTTGATATGAAAGATTTAGGAGTTGCTGACATTATTTTGGGAATCAAAATAATAAGAACGGCTAATGGAATACAATTATCTCAGTCACATTATGTAGACAAAATAATTAAGAAATTCCAACATTATGGAATTAAAGGAGTAAGAACACCTTTTAATCTATCGGAAGTACTGCATAAAAACTCTAATGAAAGTGTAATGCAACTAGAATATTCCCGTGTAATAGGATGTCTAATGTATCTCATGAATTGCACGAGACCAGATATAACTTATGCAGTAAGTCGACTAAGCAGGTATACAAGTAATCCAGGGAAGGAACACTGAAAAGCACTAATGAGAGTGTTGGGATACTTGAAGAATACCACAAATTATTCCTTGCATTATGGAAAATATCCAGCTGTTCTAGAAGGATGCAGTGATGCAAATTGGATTGCAGATTCAGAGGAATCAAAATCCACAAGTGGTTATGTCTTCACTCTTGCAGGAGCAGCAGTATCATGAAAATCAACGAAGCAAACATGCATAGCTCGATCCACTATGAAATCAGAGTTCATTGCATTAGACAAAGCAGGAGAAGAAGCAGAATGGCTTCGTCGTTTCTTAGAAGATATTCCTTTATGGCCTAAACCTGTAACGGCCATATGTATTCACTGCGACAATCAAGCTGCGCTGAGTAGAGCGAAAAACTTTGTGTATAATGGCCTAAACCCATATGGATCCACATGTACTCTCTGTAACCCATATGTACTCTCTGTAAACTCATATGTACTCTCTGTAAACGGCCATATGTATTCACTGCGACAATCAAGCTGCGCTGAGTAGAGCGAAAAACTTTGTGTATAATGGATCCATTTACAAAAGGGTTATCAAGAGAGAAAATTGACTGCGCATCGAGGGGAATGGGTTTAAAAACCTAAACCAACAAGAATTACCTTATACGGAAAGCTATCCTAGCGACTGGAGATCTCACGGACTAGGATCAATAGGCAAACCAGTTATGAGTAACTCAAGAAGTAATGCATTTGTCTGGACTTGGTCCAACTCCATTCCTATGGTGCACAATATACATGCATGCCTACAGAAGTATTTAAAGGTTAAAACTATGTTTTTTAATGATGACCATATCTTGTAAAAACAAGTGGGGTATATGTAGGATGCTCCTAATGGTTGCGATCACCTATGTAAGTGCGAGCTGGGTCGGCTCTACGAGAATATTACAGGCTTTTTTATTCTCTATATACACTCGCAGAATCAGAAATTGTTCAGGACCAAAATGAACACAACCAAGAGATTGGATGAGAAGGGAAACAATGCTTTGTTAAACTTATTGTCTGGTTATACAATAACGGCTGACGGTTCAAAAAGAAAATTCACCGATTAGCCAAGTATATACGATGAGTTTTGATTAGGGAAAGTTCAAAGTGAAATATCTACTTGTCCTTACTAAAGCAATGTTCCATATGTAGTCTGACATATTCCACTTTGTGTGGGGGATAGTATATTATCATTCATGTGGGGGATTGTTGGAGTTCCTAAAGAGTTTGAATGAAATATACATTAGTCTCACATTAGCAAAATAAGAGGTAAGATTTGGGTATATATACTAAATCCTCATTCTCTATATTGGCCCTTAGGGTCAGGTAATTTTGTGCGAGAGGGAGGACCTAAATCTGATGAACACACGCGCGCGCCGTCCGACCGATCCGAGCCGTGCCGTGTCAGGTTCGGGTAAGAAACCTTATTTTTGCTACAAAAAACACTGTAATTTTTTAGCAAGTTTTTATATACGGTAGCGGATTTGAATTACGGCTACGACCGTTGGAAGGAATCGGGTGCGACCCTTGGAGACAGAACGGGTGCGACCCGTTAGCAAGCGGCGGGTCTTTTGAAATTAAACTCAACAGACGCGACCGTTTAAACACTATAAATAAGTGATGAATTCTGATCAAATTTATTCACTCGTTTTCTTTCTCTTCTCCGTCACAGTTCTTCCTCTTCCCTGGTTCAAATCTGTTGCCATCGGACTGACATAATCATTACAGTTTCGTGCAGTCATCGTCTGCTGTATCCTGAGAGGCTTCAACTAAAAGTCTTAAGAAAACTGTCACGTTTCAGGCCTCAGACGATCTCGGTATCATACTGCATTCGTTCACTTCAGTTTGCTCTGTTTCTTTTGCAGTTTTGATTGTATCATTATTGTTTCCATCTGTTGCTGCTGCAAACTTGGGTTAGGAGTTTGTATGCATGCTGTTTCATTGACTGCTTTGCAGTTCAATAGCCATTATACAGTATAGATTATACTAAAACTGTTGCTATTCCGTTTCTGACATAGAAATACAACAACTAACACTTGATTTAACATTTCCACAGTAGATGCCCAAACACTACTTAATATGTTGGAGATACTTTGTAAGTGCTCCATTATTCCTAATGTCTAGGACAAACCAAAATAACATATCTTTGGACTAACCCTAACAAACAGAAAAGAAGACTTAAGCTCTAATCAAGAAGCATGTGCTTTGTTCTGACCCCAATTCCTTATCTCCAAACCCATGCGTCTACACCCCCTCATGATATCCATCACTCATTTTGAATTAATTGATTAGATTAATTAACTGATTCATTGTGATCAATGGTGTTGATTGCATTGATATGATAATACATGGAATTTAGGGACCCAATGATATCATTTTTTTTTATGTTACCTTTTTGTATTTTCTATAAAAGAATACTTGTTTAGAAGAAATAACAAATCATTGCTCCCAACAATTCATTTCTAAAGTTTTTTTGGTCTTCAAACATCTGCAATGAAGAAGAAACACAATTTAAAAGAATTTTGTCTAACATGAATTATGTTAACGAGTAAATATCATGTTCTCCATAACTTTTTCTTGTTTTGTTATTTGTACTTCTATCAATTAAAGATGATATAATGTTGATAATTCAAGATAGTGTATATAAGATAAAATTTAAGTGATATCTTGTTGAATAGATAAAAATATTAAAATATAGTAGCAAGAACTTACATGTTACAAGTATGAGAGGGAAAAAAAAGAACGGAAATACCAGAGGTTTGATTTTAAATTCAGACTAATGTGCCATCTTAATAGCATTTGTAAGATAAGCTGTCAGATGAACAGTTTTAGTATATGAAGTGCTGTAGTGTAATTCAGACTAATGTGCAAGATACATAAACTTACATGAAATGAAAACAGTTTCTGATTAGTAGTCGACGTCAGATTTAATCATAAACAGCCAAATTTGCACAGTTTTAGTAATTTTCGCCAGACTATATGAAAATAACCACTTACTTTAGAATTCTCAATATCATTATCTGATAAGATAATTAATTGAGGGGTATTTGCTTCATATGCAGATCCCGTCCTCTAATGATATCTACCACACTGTTAATTAATTGATTGGACTACATAAAAATTTTATCATGATTACAAAGGACATGATGACTTTGAATTTGGGATAGATGATCTGGATTTGTTTGAGAGTAATAACAAATCATTGCTCCTACCAGACCATTGTTTCAAACATATCACAGTTTAAACATCTCTAGTAACTAACGGTCCATTTGGATGGACTTAAATAAGCTAATTTTGGCTTTTTGAAAGACAAATTAATCCTATTCATTTCAGCTTTTAAAAGCCCAAAAAGTACTTACTTAAGTCGATCTAAATGAGGTCTAAATCTCAAAGCACAATTTGTGGTGTTGGCTATGCTTATTTTAGAGCAAGGCTATTTATACCACACTAAACACTTGTTTTTACTTCCGTTTCAAAGGGCATCAAAATGCCGACCACTCTTCATTGTGTCGATTGAAAACGTGGATAAACTTTGTTTATCATTGTGGTGCTAATAACATTGCTCTTATTTTATTATACTGAGTTCATAGTCTCACATCATCAAAATTACTTTTTAGGTTAAATAGCATATAACAACGGAAACGTTTTCAAATCATAACACTACACTACTTTATGTACAGTAAAAAAAATTATAAAAAAATTATAAAAAAAACTATTGTAATAAGATTTGGACAAAACATGGGTGTTAAAATTGAAGTACAAGATTACATGGTAAAATAATCGCATGGGTTGTCATAAGTTCAGCACAGTAACAATTTTTAACTTATAATCAATTAATATTTTTCAGAAATTCATCACCTTTGTGTGCAGTGTCAATTGTTTGACCAAATTACTACATCGAAACTCCATAGAACGACTAGTCCAGTTTAAATTTACTTTAGACGGGCCTAATTGAAAGTTGCTTGCACAATAAACCCCAAAAAAGATGAAAAAAATAAAATGCAGCAATGGTATAAACAAGGCGATCACAAATCCCACACATAAGCAATGCACATCGCCTTGTTTAATCAGTCTAAATGAAAGAAGAAAATTATTTAGCAGGAATAAAGAAGAAAATTTGGTTACCTCTTTCTTAAAATTTCTTCCTAAAAATTTGCTTGAAAGTAAATTATATGATTTTTCACCAGTAAAAGGAAGAAAAGATTAGACGTGGGAAAGTTGTGGGTTTTTCTAATTTTACTCAATTGTTTTCACACCCGTGTATACCATGCTCTGACATGTGGGGTCACTGGTACTCTTTTACTATTTAACCCATTTGAGATGAATTTGGTCCAATTGCCAAAACATGGAATAAAAGCACGTATTTATTTTAAGGGGGCTTGAAATTTTGAATGGGCTTTGCCAACTGGGGATTGTGGTAAGTGGAACATAGTGTTGTGTGTGTGTGTGTGTGGGTGGGGGGGGGGGGGGGGGGGGGGGGCAGGTTTTGGAGGTTGACATGGGGTCATTGTGATATCAACGGCTGGATTACCTGCCTCGCTAAAAATCAGTCTTTAAGTTGGAATAGCATTGTTGATTTTGAATAAACTAGGAAAGTTTGACAATGATATGATGATATGTGTGTTTGGAGCATCGTTAACCATTTTCACAAATAATAATATAGGTAAACTTTATGTATCTGTGAAATTTATGTATCACAATGTCAACTGACTATTTGCTTATATAACAATAACATATACAATTTTTCTCTAAAGCAACACGATCAATTTCTGCATGTGTCATTCTACTTTTTGTAGATAATTGAAGTTTACATAATTTATTAATATCAACTTTGCATTCTAATTTGGATGACACGTCATTATTTCACATTGACTTTTAAAATTTTATCTTTAATGCTAATTTTATTTTCAGTGCGATAGAAAAAATACTAGTCATTGTCATTTGCAATGTCTTTGCAATGCCTAGTTTTGAACATTGAACCTCACATTAAAAATCATCATTTTCTCCCTCCATTACTGGATTTTACTATAATATGCTTTCTTATAATTTTAATAAAATTACACCTAAGCATATTTGTTATTTCTTCACTTCTGCATTGGATGAAAACGTCCTATGTTAATGTAATCTATAATCACATCCACTTAACAATGTTTTCCATGCATATTTCAAATTAAATTACATAGAATATGAGTTGGTGATACTCTTAAGGGTAATATTTTGTATTGTGATGTGCAAAATCCAAATCTATAATTACACTTCACAACGTCGTCTTAAAATTTTAAACTATATTAACATTGTAGATATTATTATAAAAAACATTGTTTATTGTTAATGTGACTTGACATTTGTTAACCAAAATTATGGTCAACACCCCAAAGAATCCAAGGATGTAAAGTTATTGGAAATGGCGAAAAGTAGAATCCCTAAGAAGATTTGAAAATGTCTTGTTGATACTTCATAGTTGCTCCAAATGTGAGATTGAGCCAATCTAAACCGAAAGGTTATTAGTCTTTGGGATTCTCTTCGTATCTCCACTCAGGAGTAAACTTCGAATTTGACCTTTCGACGTGGTCAAAAAGGTCTTGGCACAAGATTAAAGAAACCTTTTGGATTTGTTGGTTTAATGTAAAATAATCACTTATTTGGTTGAATTTTTATAAAATTTCCCACGAAAGTTATCTCCTTGATTAGGATGGGATTTCCTTAGTTTATTCCACAAGGAGAATTGATATCGGCTCTTGCCGGAAGCTTAGGCAAATGACTATTCGAGAATTGGAGGGTTTTTAAGGTTGCCGGAATATGATAGATTATGAACCTTATCGAAAGGCTTTATCCACATTCTCTATGACTTCGAAAGGTTTTCAAGGATGTTGACTCAAATAAATTTCCCCTGTAGACGAAGGGTTTAGATTACAGGGCAATGACCTCTGAAGGGATATGAAGATTGTCCAAAAAGGAATGCTAGTAACTTCATTGACAAGAACCTTCCGGAGGGACTAAACCTAAAAATTGAAGCTTAACCAGCAAAGATTTAAGTAAACAGTAAAGTAATTCACAAGGCTTAAGACTCCCCTCTCTATCCAAAAAAAGATTTCGCTTTATTAAATTCCCCAAATCAATACCCAATTAGGGTTACAAAGTTGTGATTAAGAAGTTACAGGATTAGAATGAGAGAAAATCCGACCCTCAAATAGGACCCCCAGGGTCTTATTTATAGACGCCGACGGCTGTGCTTTTGTCCTCATGCCTTCGACCAAGTCGAAGGGTTACACTTTTATATGCGGTTGTTAACCTTTCGATGTTCCCTTTCATAATCCGTTGTGGATCCTTGAGATTTGCCGAAGGGTCTATTTTTATTTTTTCTTCTAGGGATCTTTCATCCTTGTCGGAAGGTCTATTATCTATATGGCATGTGAAACCTTCAGCTGCGTCGGAAGGTTGCTTTTTACTTGAATGTTGACGAGAGCCGAGCTTTCCTTGAATGTTGTCTTTATCATAAACCTTCCGATAATGTTGAAAGTTATTTAGCAGGTGTTTCAACAGGCCCAAAAGGCTCATCATGTTTTCGAAAAGGTTGTTATAGAATCGCATGCTTTTGTCCTGACTTCTTTGCCTTTTTCGAAAGGTAAGTGCTTCTTGAATACTATGGAATAAAACCCTCCATCCCCTCCGAAAGGTCTTGAGCTGCTTCATACCGTTGACTGCATCCCTTCGACTCCTTCGGAAGGTCTGATCTGAACTCTTTTTCTTTCGTCCTTTGCTTGAGACCTCCTGACTTAGGCGGAAGGTGAATTTTTTGAATAACACTTGCCCCCCTCCATGCTAAGGGATGCTCTTGACTTTCCAAGTCATCTTCTTCGAAAGCTATAAAATTTCCAGCTTCTTTTTCCTGCAAACATAATTATCAAGGACAAGTAAAAGGATTCTCCCAAACAACTTGTTTTTTTAAAAACAAAGAGGTCACTTTTTAGGATCGATTTAAAACTTTAATTTAGCTTTCCTACTCATTCATTTTTCAGGTGAAATTTTAAACTGCATTTAGTATTAAGTTAATAGGGTAACCAGGAAGCCATCTAAGTATTATTTCAGGAATTTAAAATGTTCTTTCTACTCCTCTGAAGGGAATCAAGGCTGCAATGATGAATTTATCTTTTTTGAACCTCTTGGCAAGATCGGAAGGTGTCCTAACCTCATCTTTCCTTTATTGTCGGAAGATCTAAATAATTTAGTGGTTAGACCTTTCGACAACAAGCTCTCGTTGAGGTCAAAGAGTTCCAAAACTATCAATGCCCTCCTGTATAGCAAAACATCATATAACAAAGTAGCAAATAAACAAATACATTTTCAGCTGTACACCATCACTTCAGAAATTTAACCAAACTTACATACCAAAATATTTACTTATATAATGTTTCATGTTACATTTTCCAAAATGATTTGTTAGTATATACATGTTCAAAATGATACTAACATCCTAGGATTAAACGCCGAAGGCGATTAGCAAAATTGGTAAGATGATTTTCCTTTCCTCTATAGTTCGTTTGGAAAATGTGGTAGGTTTAGACCTAAATTGACTGGATTGATGATGATGATGGGTTCAACCCAAATTGGTTGATAAGGTGAGTATGCTATTAGCGCAAGGTACTCTCCGGAAGCGCCCCAAACAGCCAAATCCATCCAGGACGTATTTGTGGCCAAATCAAAAAGCAAGGAGTATGTTGTTATTATGTGAGGATTAATGAGATTAGGCTGCAGATGAATCGTGTTGCTGGACTGTGCACTATTTACTTCCTCCGCTTCTTGTGGTTGGTTCAAAAATCCTAATGCGAAGCAGCGGCAACAATGCGGCGCTCTGCCATTGATAAAATCTTGGTGGATTGGATGGAGGTTACATATTGCCATTGACGTTTTTCTCTTTTGTTTGTTATTTTTTTGCGGAGATAAATGTTCGTATAATAAAAATTAGAAGAGAGAGGGCAGAGGACGAATGGATTTTGATAGGGATTTTGGTGTGAAAATTGAGACATTCTCTCTCGTATTTCTAGAGATTACCATTAATTGTTTTTGTCATTTTGTATAATTATAGTTTTCGTTTTTATTTGAAAGCAAACGATGGCTAAGAATTATCTGGTGAGGTTCTACGCAAGACAGCTTTGGCACTATGCTTCTTGAAAAAGAACGGTGAATTCCCAACCCTTCTTTGGATCGACAGGTAGGGGGAGAGAGAGACATTTTGACTAGTTCTATACAAAGTGTATTTTTGACACTCAACCATGGAACTTTTATATTCGAGTAAATTTCTGTGAGAGTTTACTTAAGTGTTTCTGTATTTGTGTAAATTAGGACCTAGCCTAAATCCTAGTGCATGTTGTAGTTTGCATTGGATCAGATTGATTTCTTAAAAACTTTTCTTCAAATGGTTCAAGCGTTATATGTGTAAATTTATTTTTGAAATCTTCTCTAAATCTATTTCGTATGAACTGGGGGAGTGATTACGAATAGGTAGCAAACAATTATTTTGTGAACATACGTTTCTCGTTACATATTTTAGCTGAATCTTGTCCATACAATATTATTTCAGACTAAGATCATGTCGTCCTAAGAGATCAACTAAGCCAATATGCTATATAGCGGAAGGCTTTCTTCAAAAAATGACACAATATTGAAGATTTTGTGGTTAATGATTTTTTATATAATATCCATGCTTCTCACTCGCTTCCTCCGAGAGTAGAAGGAAAACTTCTTTTAAAATAAATTAGAAATATTTTATTCAACATTGATTGATGGTTATATTACGATAACCTTCTAGCCACAAAACAGAAATATAGTAAACATATAATAGTTGTCATTCTGAACAGGGTTACTGTATCTTATTATTAACAGCAAGTCTCAACAAGAAACACACTCTAATATGTATTGTTATTGTTGAAATAAAGAAATTTGATTTTTTTTTTGTTTTGTTTGTTCATATAGGAGACTCAAGCAAGACTAGCTTTACTTTCCAAGGCCCTTTTTCAGAATTTGTAATGATCAAGGATAGGTTAAGAGTGAAGCTCAAACAATGTTGATTTCACAAAGGTTCATTTATTTCTAAGCTCTTTGATAACCTTGTCGCAAAGGAGTATTACAAAAAGTATCCCCTTCACCACTACACTATTCAATCATTCTTTAAGGAAGTCGAGATTTTAAAGTTAAAACTTTAAGACAAAGGGGACCGAGATACTGAAGTTTCAAAGAATTCCGTTAGTGGAGATACTAGTATCAATCTTGATTCGGAATGACCAAGTTTTATGAGAGGATAGAAGGCTTGGGAATACAATTGAATGGTAGTCAGACTCTATGCCCATCTTCGGAATCCGTACTTTGGAATTTAGTTTCAAGTGTTGATCATATAATACCTATGGGTTTTGCAAGAACGGTGGATCAAGTCACAAGCATCTCAATATGTATATATGATATAATTTCCATACCTTAGTAATGCTATGTAGCATGATGCAATGCGATATTTATAATATTGTAAATACTACCTATCTTGTTGCTTTTGTTTACACCTTGTTTTTTTTAATTTGAATATGCCTCTTGGAGATTGATGCGTTTCCCAACTTTCCGTTTTAGTTCATGACTCCTTTCTTCATTAAGTGAATCAAGATTCCTTGTCATTCTGACTTTTCTGAGAAACATGTAGCACATAGTACTCTTAATCCTTAGCTCGGAATTGACATATTAATCTAAACATATCATTTTCCTAGACTAGCAAATTATTTCATCGATTATATGAAAAGTAATATATTTAAAATGTTAAGATCTTATCTTTGTCCATGATGTGGGATGATCGTCGATTTTGCTTCTTTCACTTGTTAGGCATGCCAAAAATTAGTTAGTACTAAGCTGCACATAGCTTTCAAAATTTAACATTTACCCAATAGAGAATTTAAATGGACATCAATGACTGAGACCTTGACATGGTAGTTTTTGGATCCATTCATCGTTGTCAAGGGAATCTAAGAATAAGAAAGTCTGAAGATCTCATTAGGAGATTCTTTTAGTAGTGATCTTCTTGCAATAATATTCTTTGACTCGGGTCAGATTACTTGATATGAATAGAAGTCCGGAGATTTTATACCCAGATTAGGGTTTTCAATAATCAGTAGTCTTGACATCCAAATTTTGGTATTATGACGGAATTTTATGAGGTATCACCAGACCTAGATTTGAGTGTTATAAAATATTAAGATAATTCAAAAGTCACTTTTTAGTACACCTTGATAATAAATTTGATGGAGAGTTAGAATGCCGACTTCAGCAAAAAGGAATGTTAGAATATCAAAATGCCTTTGGTAATAAGCAATAGAAACCCGCTATATCATTTTCGATGATAGACGATATAAGGACATAAATTCATATATGCTAATAAGATACCACGTTCTCTAATCTAGAATTAACAGTAAAAGTTTAGAAAACCGTATGTGGTAATTAAGTAGCAGAGGTCTGAAATACCCGATCCGATACTTATAGTTAGTAGAAGACCAGAAATCCAACCTGGTATTTAGTACCAGAAGATTGGAAAACCAATCCTGGAATCTGGAAAATAGAAGTTTAGGATACCATATTTGGCAGTCCATAATAAAGGACCAGGGATTTAGCCTAGCTATGAGTAGTAAAAGACCGAAATACCATTCCCAGCAATAAGTGATAGAAGACTAGAATGCCATTTCCGGTAATTAATGTCGAAAGACTAGAGTGTCATTTTCAAAATACCATTTCTAGTAATAGAAGTTCAGGGTACCACTAATAATAGGGAGCCAAAATTCCATTTCTAATAATTAATAATAGGAGGCCAGAATACCATTCCTGGTATAAGTAATAGTAGACCAGAATACCATTTCTGGTAATAAGTAATAGAAGTCCAGAATATCATTTTTGGTAATGAGAAATAGAAGACCAGAATACCATCTCTGGTAATTATTAATAGAAGACCAGAATACTATTTCTGGTAAATGTTTACTAAGAGAACCCAGAGAACTCTTTCTGATCATGTTTGTCGAATGTGCTGTCTCCAGGCTTTGAGGATGTCCTGCATGCTTTTGCTTTCTCGGGCTCGATTTTTCTTGTTTCATTTGTTTTGGCCAATTTCAAGCGAGGAATCTGTTGTCCAATTCTATGCTTATTAAAGCAAAGCCCATTTTAGGCTTTTTGTCATTTTAGACATTGCCGATCTTTTGGCGGTTGCCATGTTAGGCGATGCCGATTTCTGGTGGTGCCTATTTCAGGCATGGACTTTTCTTAGTTCGTCAGACATTTCATCCGAGTTTCCGGTGTGCTTGGCTAGCTTATTCTGAAGCAGGGCCGAAGACTTATCTGACCTCCCTCCAGGAGGTTCCTTAAATTGGTCATAGCATGACGTGGTTAAGGGATTGTTCAGTACCTTGGCTAGGCCATATCGTAGTGGGACCATGGGATTACTCATCCTCCCTCCGGGAGGCACCTTATCCTAGCCATAGCGTGATGCGGATAAGGGCTTGTGCTGCTTTAGCCTGACCATTTCTGACTTTGGCGTGAATAAAGGCTTACGCTCTCCCTCCAAGAGGATCTTTGACCTGGCCATCTTGGCGTGACCAAGGGCTTTCTACCATTATTGGTAGCCTATCATTTTAGGTAGTCCAAGTTTAAGGAGATTCTTACTCCCAACCATGTAGATTTCTTATTTTCTGAATAGAGTATTTATTTCATGATTTGTTCAATCCTTTGCAAATTGTTCAACTTTCCTTGTCTTAGAAAGTGTAGGATCATTTTTCCAAGTACCTTGCATTAGTTTGTATCATGTCCATTTATGAGATGAAAGTTGCAATATGATCCCTTAGGTCTTCTTTAAAACCCTGGATTTTTCTTCTAAAAAGGCCAATAATTCGGTTCCTCTTTGGTTCTAATATAAATGTCTTCGATTGATGTTGTAAGATTATATTCTCCAAGAAGTTTTAACCTTTGAGCCGCCTTTGAAAGGCGTCTAACTTTTTTGTAGCCTGGTTCAAATACTCCTTCTTGTGGGGTAGGCTTCCTTTTCATTGCCCGTTGATCTTCTTTCAAGGGTTCTTCTTTTAGTCTTAAGGTTTCGGTTGGCAATTCCTTGGTAATTTTTATGCTTCCATTGGGAAGTTCATTTATCAAGGTTATTTCTTTAATTACAGATTTTTTCCAGTGTCCATTGTTCTCTCTTGAATAGCAAGCCTCATTTATAATCTTACTTCATTTGTTCATGAAACTATCATAGTCCTTTATTATCTATTTTTCAATGATAGTCCCCTAGGAATATTATTGAATAGTTCTTCTCATATGATTAAAAATGTTGTCACTTCCACTTGTTCTTTTTCCAAGTGCAAAAATTGGGGACGTTCCAACTTGAAAGGGGTTCAAGATCCATTTCTCATGGTCATAAGATTCCACCTTCTTTTTGTTTATAATCTTCAAGGCTTCAAGCCTTAATCTTTGTTCCTCTTCCTTATTGGAGTCTTTAATATTTACATAGGAATGCCTTGTCAAGTGTGGTTCGGAAGACCCTTGTTCAGACCTCTTAAATCTTTTGGCCATGATCAAATCGAAATAAGTAACTTGATGTGGAATTTTTCCAATAGGAATCATATAATTGTAGTGTCAGGGAATCAACCATTGTGGAGGTTCAAGTCATCCTTTTAGTGCCAAAAAGGTTAACCAAAATTATGGTCAACACCTCAAAGAATCCAAGTAGGTGAAGTTACTAGAAAATGGTGGAAAGTAGAATCCCTAAGAAGATTAGAAAATGTCTTGTTGACACTTTAGAGTAGCTCCAAATATGAGATTGAGCCAATCTATACTGAAAGGTTGTTAATCTCCGGAATTATCTTTGTGTAACGACCCAACTTCCTATCTCCAGGAAGTCGCATCGCTAATAAAAAAGAAAGGGATAGAGAATAGAAAGAAAGAGAAGAAAGAAGAACCAACACATCAGAATCTAAACAGCGGAACGAATAAATTATATTAATAACATAAAATATTTACATAGTTTACAACATTATCAGAGTACACAGATATACAACTCATACTAGACAGTTATAAACACCTGTCTAGTATTTACAATATAATACAACATCACAAATAACTCAGAGATACCAAACACAGCGGACTACTATATATATATCTACACGCAGAAGCCTCCTGCTCCATTGCTCCTCCACAATTCGTCAAAGCTAACCCGAATCCTAACCTGAATCCCTTGGCTACTCGTAAAAATTTGAGTACCCAAGAGTTTATGGAAAACAAAAATAAACTCCGGGTCAGACATGGGTCTGGTGTGAGTAACAGGTTAAAGTTGCTTAACTTTTAAAAACCTTTTAAAAAGAAAGGTATCACGTAAGACTTCCCACACATAAACATGGAAAAGTTTTTACCTTACGCTAACCAAAACATTTGATAGGAAATCTAGTGATATTATAATAGTGTCTAGGGTTTTCAAATAAAATACAGAAATAGCTGAAATGCTTACATCTCACATTCCAACATAGTTGGGCACAACTAATACGTACGGCACTTATTGGATTTTGGATTCCATACAATGGCAGGGCTACTGGGGTACCGCCCGTTACAGTACGTGGCCTAGATCACCGTACCGAGGATTACTCCATTCATCCCCTACAACACAAGGCCGGACCCGTTCCTTACTGAACAGTTCCGAACAAGACAACCCTGGCAGTTGTCGCGATTCAACCACCCCACAGAGCCGAAATAAAAAGGGACCTCTAGACAGGGGTAAATCTTGCTCTCAAGTGGGGGCTACCCACGAAGCCTTGCTGCACCTCCCCTGTTTTAGCCATTCCCGGTTGATGAGGCTTGAGGCTACGATTACCTTTATAGGACATCAAATCTTAGAATGCTCATCGTCCGCCTGACGATGTGCTGAAAGCATTCAATCCATACAAGTTCGTTCCGGGTTCGAACGAAACCGAAGGCACTATCTCGTTGCACTCATTATTGGAATCACCCTTAGAGTCAACGACCATAGCCCTTGCACTCTGATTCACCATCTCGAATCTATAAGCACTATTCCGTCAAACTCATTACGGAATCACCCACAGAGTTATACTGACGTATAGCCCTTACACCTCGAGTCTTCACTTGCTCCACTTAGATTCACGACTACCGTTAATTGGAATCGATGTGGTTTTCGGATTCCAAATATGGAAACCCGATCCCGGTCTCATCGAAATCCAAAGCGTGTCTTTTAGGTCCAAGTTGTTTTAAAGGTTTAAAACAATTTAATACAGTATCTAAATACACACAGATAGATAACTTATAATCATAACTGATAATCAACATTATCACATAAAAGGTAATTCACATTATCAATATCAAACAGATATTTCATATATCACCATCACAATAGATAACCTATGTTATCATCACAATACAATCAAACATTCCATACCATACAATATCATTTATCTCATTATTGAGATCTCAAAGCATCCAAGTCAAACAATGACATCCATTCATACATAAGCAAAGATTTACTTATGACAATATAATTAATTAAAATGAATTAAATTAACTATCTCTAATTAATTTAAAATGAATTAAATTAATTATTTCATCTTTAATTAATTTAAAATAAATTAAATTAATTACTTCATCAATATAAACCTTGCTTACTCAATCATTTAATTGATTACAATCAATTAATTAATCATTCAAAATAAATTACCTTAATTAATCACTCTTGATTAATTACTCTTAATTACATTTATGTAATTATCCTAAATTAATTTCACAAATTAATTAACTTTAAACAAAACAGTAATTAACCTTTAATTACTCAATTAATTTATTAATCATAATTAATTATCCTAATCCTTAATTAATTATATTAATTAATTCCCTTTAATTACTTATTATTGATTAATTAATCATAATTAATCATCTTTAATTACATCATTAATTAAATAATTAATGATCCTAATTAATCCTTAAATTAATTACTCTAAGTAATTAACGAACTTAACTACTATATTAAACCAAATTAATTATCCTTAATTTAATTTCTCAATTAATTATTTGATTAATTACTAAATAATTAATCCAAATTATCTCATACTTAAACATCTCCACTTAATTACAAACATGTAATTATTTAACAATTACTTAACTAAGTAATTTCCAAAACTTTAACTACATAAAGTAATTATTTATAAAACTCAAGTGTTTATAATTAATTAAACTTAATTAATTAAATTAAACAATCATCTTAAACTAAATTAATTACATTAAGTAATTAATTCCTTAATTACTTTATCAAGTAATTATACTTAAATCATTTACAATTGATTATTATTAAATTAATTAGTCTAATTAATTATAAAAAATTAACTACATTAATTAATTATTAAATAATCTTGGTTAATGACCTTCATTAACCATCCTCAAATTATTTATAAGGTAATTAACTTAATTTAATTACAATTTAAATTATCTTTGATCGTTCATTAATTAAAGTTAATTATTAAACTAATTAACCTTAATTTAAAACTTAATTACATAATTAATATTCATTTATCATTAATTATATAACTTAATTAATGATCTTAATTATAAATCTTAACCAAATTTTCAAAATAAAACATAACTTAATTATGTTTAAAACAATATTATTCAAAACAAAGTACTTTAGAAATTTCCTTTTAATTTCAATTTAAATTCAAGTTTAAAACTTATCAAAGTTTTAAATGATTTAAAACTTTTTAAACTGCAAATCAAACAAATGGTATGGAAATTTTTAAAGTTAAAGTCATTTCAAAACTTCCAATAATTTAAATCTCCATTTTAATTTGAAACTTCAAATTTAACCCTTCTTTAAAATTTAAAACTGCATTTCAAATTTTAATTTTGAATTTCCAGATTTAAATAACCTTAAATCTACTCACATTTTTAAAATCTTATTATCAAAATGTTTAAACTATCTTATCAACATGATATGGTTAATAAAGTTAAATTTTTAAACTTAAGTTCCTGTTTTAAAAACTGGAATTTAAAATCAAATGAGAATTTTAAATCTAAAATTTACATTTAAATTTGAACTTAAATTTTACTCAAAACCATAACTGCAGATTTTTAAAAATTTAAACCTAGATTTGCAGGAAACATAAAACAGGTTTCAATTCAAACCTGGAATTTAAATTCAAATTATTAATTCAAACTTGAATTAAATTTTAAACCTAAACTTTATTTAAAACCTATAACTACAGATTTTTGAATTTAAAACCCCAGATTTTAAAAGTTAAAAACCCAAATTATAAAAACAAACACAGTTTACTGTGTAACTGTAAACTACAGTTTAACCCGAGGAAACAAAATCTTGCTTCGGGTTTTCTTTCCATTTACTCCGAGTCACTTACCCACCTGCTTCGAGTAAAACCCCACATCCCCCTGAACATTCCCAAACCCATTAGTTTTTCCAGAAAACATGTCGCCGTGCATATGCACGGCGATCACCACCTCTGGTGATCATCAGTGATGATCCAACACCAACCAGAAATCCACCACAACATCAAACATCAACCCAGATCAAACAGAAATCTAAGAATTCAAAGTTCACCCAAATTTAAAAACCTGGAAAACTTTTTTTTTTCTACAGTTTTCTTTTCAAAACCTGTCAACATCAATTTCAATTTGCTCCGACCACTTGGCAATCGATCCCTCCGGCCATGAACTTCCCCATACTTCAACTACCCACACACCAAAAATCAAAACACTCGATCGATCCATCTTTCCATACTGACCCAATTTTATCCCTTGTTCAATACTAGGGTTCAACCCAAAAATTTCAATCTGCAACCACTCTAAAAATCATTATACTCACTTCAGATTTTTATATAGATCTATGATCCTTCCTTTATAACTCAGAAAGAATTTCGTGTTTCTTATATTACAGATTGCAAAGATCTTCCACAAATTCATATTTTGTTTCAAAAATAAACTGTAATGAAACATGCACCTATAAATGTCAGTACTTGATTTAAAAATCAAGTTACAGCTTAAGTTTTTGATTTGTATTACTGAATTGTTATATTAATTTGATTGAGTTTGAATAAAATTAAACATACATGATGATATTACCTGTGTTACAGAAATATCACCCTGTATTAACTCACCTAAAAAATAAATTAAATCTTAACTTAAGAAGTTAAGACACATTACTTTATAACTGAATTCTAATCTCTGATATACAACCTTCTTTTATTACTCTAAAACACAAATATAAATCTCAAATTAAATCAATTTGTAAAGATTCTTCTAAACAGTGTGTGAATCTGGAAACACTACTCTACATAATCAACATGCATAAACAATCCTAATTACCACAGACATTTCATAGCACATAAACATAATTTATCTCAAACATTTAAATCAAGCAACCAAATATAGTTTAAGGTTTTTAAATGTTACTCACCTATTTGATGAATGCAGAAGACAAATGCAGAGCTTCTGTTGGTCACTTGAAATTTGCAGACATAAGAAACATGCAGGTTTGCTCTGTTGAAATTTGAGTCGTAATTTGATGAGATGCTCATGATCACAACCTAATTACTTGCATGTAGGAAATAGATGATGCTGAGTTGATCTTTGGTGGAGTATGCAGGTTCTCTGATTTGAGATTTGCAGATTGATCGCTATGTTTATGATTATGCAGATTTCTATGTTTGAATATGCAGGTTGTTGTTGAATCAAATGCAGATTTGATCTTCATTTGATTGTGAATGCAGATTTTTTTTTTTAGTTTGAGGAAATGCAAATTTGAGCTTTGAAAATGCAGATTTATGTACAGATTTTGGATTGCAAATATGAGAATGAATTTTTGAGGTGTGCAGATTTTTAAAATAAATTTGAAGATGGGTTTTATCTTTGTTGGATTTAGGAAAAATGGAAAAATATGCATGAAGATGTAAACTTAACTAAATGCATTTTCAGATTTTATGGAAATAAAAGAAAATAAAAACAAAATTAACACTTGTCTATTTTTTAACACTTGTCAAATGAATGCATAAGAATCAAACACTTGTTTTCTTAAAGATAATTAGTTTTTAATTACAAATTAATGTTATATTAGCTTAATTTAAGTTGTTAGTTTATTTTAAAATATGTTTTATGAATTTACAAAAGAAAAATCATCAAATCATGTTTACAAACTTACACTAATAAAAATTAAAATAAATGAAGATTTTATACTTTGAATTTAAATTCAAACTAAATTCAAAATAAAATATTTTTTTCAAATTAAGTTATAAATAAAAGTTCAATTTGAAATAAACATTACAAATCTTATTCAAAATTTATTTATAAAGTCAATACATTATTAATATTGCTTTTATAAATCTCTTTTATTTAAATTTAAAAACATTTTACAATAAGTTATATTTTTATCAAATAAAATACCCATTTTATTAAACCATAAAACATGTTATTGAATTTATTCTAAATTTTAAACAATACCAATTTATTTAAATATGAACCATATATTTATATTGGAAATAAAAAATCAATTTATTACTTTAAAAAGATAAAATAACCAATTTAAATAATTATTGAAGAAGATTATTAAATTTACCTGAATAATTATTAACAGATTATCAATATCAATTTAATTTTAACTACAGATTATTAAATTGATATTGTTAAAAATTCCGGGATGTTACAATCCTTCCCCCTTAAAAGAATTTCGTCCTCGAAATTTAAAACAAAGGCAATTTAATAATCTCATTAAATTTAAAAACACAAGCATATATCAAACATATGCTAACAACCAAAACAACCAATTCAACCAAAACAACCAGTCAAACAAATCTAATTATCCAGAAAAAATCTGGATGAAATTCTATCAAGTTTCCCCAGGTGTATATATATATATACATACCGGGATACTCGCTCTAGAGAATCCAAACAAACAATACTATGAAGCTACAAAGCTCCTATACAACTATATCTATAACACTAGACAAGATATCAGACTACAAACGAGTCTGACTCAACAACCTAAACTCCAGAACTGCTGGTTCCACAACCAGGAATAAATCATACACGTACTCCCTCAGGGATACGTGAAACTCATCGAATCCCAGCTATCCAAACTGGCAATTCAATCCTGTAGATCAATCACTTATTCTCCAAGATACAGAAAAGATCCAAAACACTAAAGAGCTAACTCCTCAAACTTACCCAAATTATAGCTCACTTAAGATCAGAGAAAACTTATACAAAATTAAATCTCCGATTTCAGAGTCCCAAAATTTCTCCGACTCTTATCCACAAAACTCTTCGGACAATCTTGAGCTGTCCATAACCTTACTGATCCGCTCAACCTTCGCTGATGCTTTTAGAAACAACTAGACCAATCAACTCAACAAAATGATCTCCTTAAGATCAACCAAAACCAAGAACTCAAACTCAACTGCTCAACATCAGAAGACAACAACTCACTTCTCCTGTCCAGCAAAGAAAAACAGATACACTTCCAACTGCTTCCGCTGCACAACTCTGATCCGAAGTAGAAGAAAATGTTGAAGAAGAACACGAGCACAACAGGACAACACACCCCAGAAATATGATTCAACAAATCCATAAGAAAAATTCAGAAGTTCCTTCAAAACTCCAAGCTGCTACACCAACTCAATCTCCTAGAAACCATTCTACTATAAAGCTGAACCACCGGTACCACTCCTGGAATTCCAGTAAATAAGAAAGCTCAATCTCCAGATGCGAACAAAACTCTGACTTCCTGAAGACATTCAGAAAAACTCAGATAACCCAAGAAAACACTCAAACACTCGCAAGTCACTTTTGCGATCAACCCAAACCAAATCCAAGGAAAACTGTTCTTCCTTAACCAAATAGATCAGCTTACACTTCACTAGCCAACCCATCGAAGAAACAGGTTCACTCAAATTCTTCTGAACTCTACCTTAGAAAAAACTGCTATGCCAGAAGATCTCTAGCCAACACCTGAGAACACTCCAAGCTGCACTGCTGCCACAGATGCCAAAGAATTCCAAAACAAAATTCTCTGAGAAACTCGAACTTCAAAGCAAACAGAAACTCCGGCTGAACACAGCTACAACACTGAAGCAGACTCACCTTCTTAACTTGTTCCAAAGAAAACATCTTCGGGAACATCCATAGTCACTGCATCTCATCACGCAGCTACTACTCCTTAAGGTATCAAAATACCATCACTCACACCTGCTCAACCTATAGATCCAAACACTACTCATTTAACTTCAGAAATAAACTCCGAACCTTAACAGGTTACCTTCAGAGATCAATGAAGTTCTTTCATCATTACAGAACTTACTCGAGACGGTATTAGATCCACAGTCTCGACAAAACACTTCTAATCTCAAACATTCAAACTCCAACCAATGGTAGTTATCGTGTTACACACACTACTACCTTATCTACCTTTATAACTTATATTGGAAAACCTGAACAGGTAATCCAACAGATAGGTAGAAATAATAAATAAATATATATATAGATATATATCAAAATTACAAATACGCTCTCTCAAGATAGACACCACTCCAGAGCCTAGGTATTCACTCAACCTAATGCTCTGATACCACTGTAACGGTCTAGGCTTTTCAACCATTGACAGCGGCCACAACTGGTAGGCTTTGCAACCATCCCAGCCCCACCGTGGCATACACTGGTACCTCGGGTTTGCTTTTACAGCCAGCCTCTCGACTCGCAACCAACCCAGTGCCTTATACTACCCAAAAGGGACATGTAGGGGTAAGAGTCTCTCGTTCGCCACCAAACGCAAAGCGAGAACCCCCTATCATGCTGTAATATAGCAAATTCGATCCCTCCGGCCATGAACTTCCCCATACTTCAACTACCCACACACCAAAAACCAAAACACTCGATCGATCCATCTTTCCATACTGACCCAATTTTATCCCTTGTTCAATACTAGGGTTCAACCCAAAAATTTCAATCTGCAACCACTCTAAAAATCATTATACTCACTTCAGATTTTTATAGATCTATGATCCTTCCTTCATAACTCAGAAAGAATTTCGAGTTTCTTATATTACAGATTGCAAAGATCTTCCACAAATTCATATTTTGTTTCAAAAATAAACTGTAATGAAACATGCACCTATAAATGTCAGTACTTGATTTAAAAATCAAGTTACAGCTTAAGTTTTTGATTTGTATTACTGAATTGTTATATTAATTTGATTGAGTTTGAATAAAATTAAACATACATGATGATATTACCTGTGTTACAGAAATATCACCCTGTATTAACTCACCTAAAAAATAAATTAAATCTTAACTTAAGAAGTTAAGACACATTACTTTATAACTGAATTCTAATCTCTGATATACAACCTTCTTTTATTACTCTAAAACACAAATATAAATCTAAAATTAAATCAATTTGTAAAGATTCTTCTAAACAGTGTGTGAATCTGGAAACACTACTCAACATAATCAACATGCATAAACAATCCTAATTACCACAGACATTTCATAGCACATAAACATAATTTATCTCAAACATTTAAATCAAGCAACCAAATATAGTTTAAGGTTTTTAAATGTTACTCACCTATTTGATGAATGCAGAAGACAAATGCAGAGCTTCTGTTGGTCACTTGAAATTTGCAGACATAAGAAACATGCAGGTTTGCTCTGTTGAAATTTGAGTCGTAATTTGATGAGATGCTCATGATCACAACCTAATTACTTGCATGTAGGAAATAGATGATGCTGAGTTGATCTTTGGTGGAGTATGCAGGTTCTCTGATTTGAGATTTGTAGATTGATCTCTATGTTTATGATTATGCAGATTTCTGTGTTTGAATATGCAGGTTGTTGTTGAATCAAATGCAGATTTGATCTTCATTTGATTGTGAATGCAGATTTTTTTTTTTAATTTGAGGAAATGCAAATTTGAGCTTTGAAAATGCAGATTTATGTACAGATTTTGGATTGCAAATATGAGAATGAATTTTTGAGGTGTGCAGATTTTTAAAATAAATTTGAAGATGGGTTTGATCTTTGTTGGATTTAGGAAAAATGGAAAAATATGCATGAAGATGTAAACTTAACTAAATGCATTTTCAGATTTTATGGAAATAAAAGAAAATAAAAACAAAATTAACACTTGTCTATTTTTTTAACACTTGTCAAATGAATGCATAAGAATCAAACACTTGTTTTCTTAAAGATAATTAGTTTTTAATTACAAATTAATGTTATATTAGCTTAATTTAAGTTGTTAGTTTATTTTAAAATATGTTTTATGAATTTACAAAAGAAAAATCAACAAATCATGTTTACAAACTTACACTAATAAAAATTAAAATAAATGAAGATTTTATACTTTGAATTTAAATTCAAACTAAATTCAAAATCAAATATTTTTTCAAATTAAGTTATAAATAAAAGTTCAATTTGAAATAAACATTACAAATCTTATTCAAAATTTATTTATAAATTCAATACAATATTAATATTGTTTTATAAATCTCTTTTATTTAAATTTAAAAACATTTTACAATAAGTTATATTTTTATCAAATAAAATACCCATTTTATTAAACCATAAAACATTTTATTGAATTTATCCTAAATTTAAAACAATACCAATTTATTTAAAATATGAACCATATATTTATATTGGAAATAAAAAATCAATTTATTATTTTTAAAAGATAAAATAACCAATTTAAATAATTATTGAAGAAGATTATTAAATTTACCTGAATAATTATTAACAGATTATCAATATCAATTTAATTTTAACTACAGATTATTAAATTGATATTGTTAAAAATTCCGGGATGTTACACTTTGTATCTCTATTTGGGAGTAAACTTCGAATTTGACCTTTTGAAGTGGTCAAAAAGGTCTTGGCACAAGATTAAAGAAGCCTTTCAGCTTTGCTGGGTTAATGTATAATAATCACTGATTTGGTTAAAATCTTTATAAGATTTCCCACAAAAGTTATCTCCTTGATTAGGATGGAATTTCCTTAGTTTGTTCAATAAGGAAATTGATATCGGCTCTAGTCGAAAGGTTAGGCAAATGACTGTTCAAGATTCGAAGGGTTTTTAAGGTTGTCGGAATATGATAGATTATGAACCTTATCGAAAGGTTTTATCCACAACCTCTGTGACTTTGGAAGGTTTTCAAGGATGTTGACTCAAATAAATTTCCCTTGTAGACAAAGGGTTTAGATTACATGGCAGTGACCTCCGAAGGGATATAAAGATTGTTCAAAAAGGAATGTTATTATTATCTTCGTCGACAAGAACCTTCCGGAGGGACTAAACCTGAAAAATAGAGTCTAACCAGTAAAGATTTAAGTAAACAGTAAAGTAATTCACAAGTCTTAAGACTTCCCTCTTTATCCAAGAAAAGACTTCACTTTATTGAATTCCCAAAATCAACAGCCAATTAGTGTTACAAAGCTGTGATTAAGAAATTACAGGATTAGAATGAAAGAAAATCTGACGCTTAAATAGGACACCTAGGGTCTTATATATAGATATCTGCGGCTGTGCTTTCATCCTCGTACCTTCGACTAGGTCGAAGGATTTCCCTTTTATATGCGGTTGTTAACCTTTCGACTATGTCGAAAGGTTTCCCTTTCATAATCCATTGTGGATCCTTGAGCTTTGCCGAAGGGTCTATTCTTCTATTTGCTTCTAAGGATCTTTCGTCCTTGTCGGAAGGTCTATTATCTGTATGGTATGTGAATCCTTCAGCTGTATCAGAAGCTTTCTTTTTTACTTGAATGATGATGAGAGCCGAGATTTCCTTGAATGTTGTCTTTATCATAAACCTTTCAATATTGTCGAAAGGTATTTAGCAGGTGCTCCAACTGGCCCGAAAGGCTCATCATGCTTTCGAAAACGTTGTTATAGAGTCGCACGCCTTTGTCCTAACTTCTTTTCCTTCTTCGGAAGGTAAGAGCTTCTTGAATACTATGGAATAAAATCCTCTGTTCCTTTCGAAAGGTCTTGAGCTGCTTTATATTGTTGACTGCATCCCTTTGACTCCTTCGGAAGGTCTAATCTGAACTCTTTTCCTTTTGTCCTTTGCTTGAGACCTTTTGACTTAGGTGGAAGGTGAATTTTTTGAGTAACAACATTAGATAAAAAATAATCATGAGTTGAGAGTTCTCTTAAATACACGTCTGTGCATTTCAAAGGAATTGGAAAAACACCAAAATATTACACACTAGTAAAGAAAAATAAATTTTATTTCTCAAATTAATTCTAAAATGTCCAAGCATTTTCTTAATTCTCTCATATTCCTTTACGTCTAATTATATAGTATTTGTAATTTCCATAATTATTCACAAAGATCTCCCTAGAGAATCTCCGACGCTTGAAGAGTAAATGTTCAGATCTTTGAACACGAAGGTACGATGTTTACTAATTCTTCAACAACCATTGTTAGGCGACAATTTAAATAAGCATATGATGCCACACGCTTATTAAATAAGTGTCTGAATCCAGGCGTCTATTTAGTAGGCACATATGAATCAAGCATTTATTAAATATGTGCTTGATACCTAAACACTTGTTAAATATGTGTCTTTATTCAAACTTTTATTAAATAAGCCATCAATCCAATTCAAGATTATGAATTTCAAACCGAATACTAAGCTTAACATTCAAGTTGAATTGGTTTGTTGAAGATCCAAACTTAAATACTCATTTTGAATTCTTCATGGTTGGAGATGCTTTGGCATTCTTCTATTATTTAAAATCCATGTCCCTATAATGTATAATTTTTATGCCTATTCACAATGCTCTGTTTAATTATTTTTCCATAAATTTTATCCAAGTTCATTTTATTTTTTCTTTACAAATTGATCTCTCATTACATGTAAACAAACAAATATGTACTAATTGAAATGCATAACATAACATTATGTTTATATTTTATATATTTTTACATTTCATAACAAGCTCTATTTCGTTAACAATATATCTAAAAGAAATTATGAAAATAAATTTCATATATCTTATTATTAATCGGCCATTCTATTTTCAAAAAATTTATGTTTGCCAACTTCTGTGACAAAAACGATTGCAGATATCTTTATCGTCGAATAAATGATTTTAAAATAATTTGGTTTTGTTCAATTGATGCCATTGTTAGATGCGTAAGATAATGGAAATAATGTTATTAATAATTACAACAATAACAATGTGAATATAATTTAACGGTAATTATATAATTGAGAATGGTTGCTATTATAGAATGGTATTAATACAAATTGAATACACACTCTATTTTTTACATTGTATAACAAATTCTATTTTTATAATAATATACTTGAACAGAAATTTTGAAAATAATAATATCTGCTTTATATAGTATATAATATAATCCGTAATGACCTGTAATTTCTAATTCTTCGAATTTGAAGATTTAATTCATTTAAATATTAAAATTTCAATTTTAAATGTAATAAAATATATGTTTCAAATAACTATTCGATTTTTGAAGACATATTTTTAGTTTAATTTATAAGATTTTTTCATAATTTTTAATTTGAAAAATAATTAAATTTTCGTTTGACGCATTTTGCGGCAAACATCCGCTATTTTTGAAACTGCGTAGAATAAATTAATATGTGCTTTTTATTATTGTTTTGTGATCATGTCGCATTGTTGCGCATGATCATTTTTATTTATGTCATTCGCGGCTCGTATGTAGATATGATATTGTGTAGCGTTGTACTGCAAAACTAACTTTTTTGAAAAAAAATTACGCACAAATCATACACACACGCAAGCATCTTCTCATTGTACTTGGATAAGACTTTGGTTTACTTTGCAAGTAATTGATTTTTATTTTCTTATCTAGCTATGAAGTATTTTGGATTTATATAAATATATACGCACGGAACACAAAATAGAAAAAAAAAAGATGGACACATTCTGACACATTCACATTCCTTTAATTTTTCTTCTTTGTTTACGAAGTAAATATAGTAAACTTTTTTAACTTTCAATTTACTTTTCAAACAATTCTGTATACAAAAAGAATTATCCAAAACATCCAATAGGAAGTTGTAGATGATCATGAGCTACACTTTCCATTCACATCGTACTCGAGATAGTAGTGTGTGGAGGTCATGGAGGTTGGAAGTACTGAAAAGGAGGCATGTCTAGGCTTTATAGGGGATGCCGAGCTTGGGATGGTGGTGTCCATCGTAGAGAGGCCTTGTAAAGGAGTTCGTAGCTTTCGACGGTTCATGTTTTCGTCGAGAAATGAACGAATTATGGAGGGGAGAAGGATTCGGCTATGCATGGCCGTGAAAAATGTTTGCATGGTGAAGTGTGTAGGTGCGTGAAGAATTGGAAATATGTGTGTTTGGGCCATTGTGCCATGGGGTGAGAGAGTTTTTAGTTGTCTTAGTTTATTAAATAGTTAATTGAAGTGGTTGACTTTGAAAATGAATAACTCACTCATTTTAAGTCCGTTTGACCTACGGATTTTTGCACTAGGTTCGTATGAACTAGTAAAACATATTATTATAGTTAATTGACCCATTCGATGAAGTATAAAATATTGATATAATATTAGTGATTGAGTATAATTACAAATAATATAGTTAAATTAAATAGATTATTACAGATATCTATTTAGCAGAATAAATAATTATGTAGTTAAATTCCAAATAATGTAGTTAAATTAAATAAATAATTATATCACATAATATTTTAACAAATCTAAATATTTTGAGGAATCCAGTTGGATCCCTCCGACCTATTTTCCTACATCCACAGATGTTAGCACAATATAAAATACCAATTCCACTTCGTGGTGGAATATCGCGGTACATGGGTTTTAAATATGATATCATCCGCTATTATGCGACGCATAGGGTTTCATCCGTTATATAATGCGGGAAATCAATCACTCCAATATATACTACTATATATAATATAGCACATCAAATCAATTCCATCATTCAACCGATTATTTAAATTTAACCATTTAAATTTAAATAAAAACCTAAATGAGTGAGATTAACTCACCTTTGATTTTTGTAATTGCAAGCCATTCCATCTCGACTTGTTTCTTCACAATTTTAGACCTTGTATAAACATTATATAATTTCATTAAAATTTGAACTAATTGAACAATTAATTACCGTTTAATAATTTTATTTAATCTAATATTTGATTTAACTCAAAATTTGGTAGCTAACTTAATAAATTAAATCTTACTCACAATTCCCTTTTTGAAACCTTCCTATAACCAAAATAAATTAATAAGTTTATTAAACAAATAAATCACTAAAACACATTATTGAAACTAAACCAGAAGATAATAAAAAAAAGATATTTATATGTACATTAACTTATTTTTCCAAAATTTATAATAACTTCAGATTACCATTATATAAATCCATAGACTAAATAAATTAATTAACATTCAAAAATCAAACAATTTATTCACAATTCTTTTATCTTACTGTAAAATGTTTTAAAACAGATCTTTACTTTAAACTTTACTGTAAATAAATTTTTGCATGTAGATATACGGATCTATAAATTAAAATAAAATTTTTCCTCTGTAGATATATTTATATACATCACCAAATTTAAGTCGGAAAAGAAAAACTGAAAGCATATTTTACAAGATCTAGTAAAACGAAAGGAGAACAACCAATACCTCACTGACGATTCCGACGTTCGCCAATGTACACACAACTCGAAGCCATCATGACTCGAACCATGCCGACATCCGCGTCCAGTCGTCAATAACTACTTGACTTCGTCAAGTCTGCTTCCTCCATGATCCCTCAACCCTAGCCTCGACTTCGGTCATCGCGAGCGCCTGCCTCTACTTGACTTCGTTCGATCACCCACTGCTTGAATGCCATCCCAACCTAGACTTTGGCCACACAATCGAACCGATGCGCCACCCTCGAGTTCGAACTTCGAATTCGCCAAATCAAAATCCCAAACTTTCCATGCTATCGCGACTCGGTCGCTTCGATCTGTTCATTGGACGAGGCTTCGAATCGAATCATTTTATGTTGAGGAGCGGAATTCGAATGAGAAAATCGAAGCCCGCTTTTCCCTTTTTTTATATTCATGGATTGGGTTTCCAATTTGAAATAAAAATTAGGATATAAGCAGTTGATTTGAACGAACTAAGCTTATATTTTTCTCTGTTAGATGAAAAGGAGATCGATAATTAAATTAAAAGAGGGAGAGGAACACGATGGAACGTTGGCGTGCTGCAGTCCAAAAGCTACAGTGTTTTCGAAATGAAAGAAAAAGTTATGATGTGAAATAATTACGGTTGCTGAGTAGGTTTATTAAGAAATATTTTTATTTAAATTCCAAACGTCTCGATAAATGCAACTTAAAGTCTCGACCTCCTATTAAGGCACGCCGCCAGGCGTCTATAATGTTAACCCCTTATTCTGAACACAATGGAAAAGGTTTCGAGTCCTAATTCGATCGTATGGAGAAGATAACTTTTTGAACTTAGTTATTATTTTAAATTTCCAATATAAATTCAGCGCGTTTATATGTCGTACGCTCACACAACAACTCCAAACACTACAAAAATTGAAATCCGATAACAATATAATATTACGGATCCAATGGAACTGGTTTCGTCAAAATCCAAGACTGTGCCTTGGAAGGCTATTTTTAAACATCAATTTAAACGATATATTTTCAAAACTTAACAAAACATTTCCAAATTCAATTTCAACATTTTTACTATCTTCAGTACTATCGGTATAAATTTTACAAACCCTTGAATTATTTTTAACAGGCTTAAAGCTCCAGATTCAACATTTCACCCAACTTCCAATTATTAAATTCAATAATTTAATTATCAAATAGATAGTGATGTTTGGAATTCAAGTTAAAATAACCTTTAAAATATCTAAAATCAATTAAATATTCCAATTTCAAATGCTCAAAAATTCCAGGTCGTCACACAAAACCTCAGCTGAAGCATCCAAAAAAAGCTCTTACCTCTCTGATTGATGCCTTATCCAGAATCTTTTGAGAAACCCATGATAAGTTTTCCTATCCAAATCATCTTACTTTGAAAAGAGAAATCCCAAATACTAAAAACTGTTGCATTTATCATCACATGAATAGACACAAAATAGATAAGTGCCAAAAGCTTGCTTATTCCATAGAAAAGATGATCCAAAAAGGAGAACTTTTAGACCATATTAAGGACTAGTTTAATACTTTACATTATTTTGTTTTGTTTTCTATTTCATCAAAATCAATATATTAGACTTGTTCTTTCAGTAAATGCATGACATAAATATCTACATTTCGACCACTGAAACAATATCTTCTTGAGCTCTATATATAAGCAAAATGCAAGGAGCAAGTCATAATTAAGGATAATGAATCTTTTATAAAGCTTTATATCCTCATACTTTCAGATCGTTATTTCGATATGAAGTATATCTTCATTATCAAATTTTGACATTCATAAATTCTTTTCGATTTTCTTATTGGCTTTTTCGATGGCCTTCGTTATTTATAAATTTTATATGGTATTTGGAAAATACCCTTTCAGCCAGGTTTATACCCGAGGAAGGACACTTATTAGTTTTCTCAATAACTTTTAAATTACATTTATGTAGTTTAGAATTCTTTATATAGTCTTCAAACAATGCTCTTTTAGCTAGGTTTATACCTAGGGGAATATATTTTCAGGTAGTGAGCTTTGTCTAATATTATTATTACATTTATTTTTCATTTATGGTTAGCCATAAGCTTTGTCTCATGCTTCTTATTCTTATTACAAAACATCTTGAAAGATGAAAGCTTATACCTTGATAATGAGTCGTATATCCAAATGGCGTCACCCGAAAGGTTATCAAAAAGATTTTTTTTTTACAAAAAATAGTACTATAATTGGGTGGATATCCATCGAAGGACTTCTTTGTAGAAATTTTAAAAAGAAAAATAAAATTTGATAAGTAACTTCACTATTTTGTGTACAATTCTGCAAAAATAAATTGTTTTTCTCGGCACGACACTGCTTGGTTGGCAATATTGACTCTGCCGAAGTCTACTACATACTAAATATGAACTATTTTAATGTTTAATTCTCACCATAAGTGTATGAGTTTCACTAAAAAAAATATTTTCCTAAGTATTTCCATGGCCCTAATTCATTGTATCCTGATAAAATTCGTTGGGGTGACCTTGTGTTGAAACTGGGCCGGTCCAATGGAGTGAAATTAGTAGATATCAAAACCATTTCTTTATTTGGGTTATAGTAGCGCTATAAAGTGAAATGGGTTGTACTAGATCCAATCTAGTTAATTTAAATAAAATCCAAATTTATTTAATTTTTTGATTTAATTAATCAATGTTTGAACTAAAATTGATTTGTATAATATTTATGAGTATATCACTATATACTCACATGCGTATATCATGCATGCGCCATATGATAATGTGTACATAGTGTAAATGTATGTAGATATTGGGATTTGTATCTACTATACATTCACCATTTATTTGTGTGTTGGTTGTCTTAAAATTTTATTTAAAAATATAGATAAATGTTTATTTATAACATTGAAGTATATTTACTATTAAATAAAATTAACACTTAAATATATTATTAGATTTTTACCAAGTCAATAAAATTCAAATTCAAATTTTAATATCAAAAATATCTAATTTTAACTAGGTAAACTATTCTAAATTTCAAATTTTGATCAACGGAATCCATTTAAAATATCTTTCAGTTATTTAAAATAAATATTTTTTATTTTAAATAAGATCAATCTTTATCGATTTTTTAAATACACAAACAATTTCGAATTTCTAAAATAATAAAAATGTGAAATTTACTAAAAAAATAAATATTAAAATATAAAATTGTTATATATAATAGCGTAAACAGATCATATCCTAAAGAGGAAACCTTTGAACGTACGTCAATTATTGGGATCTCCTAGATTCACTTTGAATCGATCATTGGATGTTTCTATGATCAAGTATACCATTGAAATTATTTCAATTTAGTGTGATTTGGGCTATTTAATTTTTAGCAACAGGGAGGGGAGGAAGGTTGCTTTTGCCAAATTAAAAAGAGAAGAGAAGGGAGTCAAAGAGAAAATATGGAGGCTAGCTTTGTTTAAATAAAGAGAAAAGCAAAACATATTCTCTACCTTTTACTCGTTCACCTTTTACCAAGTATTTTGATTCGGATATGTAATTCAAACTCCATTCCTCTCCATCTAATGAACGTATAGTTGACTATGACGGGAAGCTTCTATGGGCTATCTAAGCAGCAAGGCCTATTTAACAATTAACGTCATTTAAATCATATTTAAATGCACATCAATATCGTATATTGATATGTGCTTGTATAACTTTTAAATGCTCACACAATTGCACCTAGAAAATTAACAACGTCACCCAGCACATCAAATAGATAAATGATAATATTTCATAAATGTTAATTAATTTAATTAATTTATAGCAAGGTATAGATCAATAAAATCATATGGTATTTTAAAGAACTCATTAATACGATTATGTGACTCGTGGGTGTAAATTAAATTAGCGAAATATTAATATTTATACATCACCATAGCTACTGGTGTGACAGTTTAGCCAAATTGATCCCTTTTAAAACTTTATTGGTAAAATCTAATTTAGCAATTTAAGCAGTACTTTTTAGTAATTACTGTTTATACCAATTCTCTTCTTCGCCACTATATCACATTAAGACTTATGAAATTTAGTTTTGGTCAAATTTTTGGCTTCATCCATATTCCATATGGTAATCAATAAAAAAAGTCCTTGTTTCAATAATAATATTTATTATCAACTATACTACCGTAGCTAGAGATCTTGACTTTGAGTTGACTATAGTTGGTAGTGATATTAACCTTATACAACCAAGGAAACGAATTCCATAATGAATAGTGTTTCACTTTCAATGCTTTAACTCGACCCGAGTATTATCGCTCGATGGTTGCGTACCATGAATTAACTATAATCAAAGTGGAGTTTCCATATTAAAGCTTGACATTATCCTCTAGTCAAGAGAACTATGTAGTATCGTCACTCTGAAATCTCCTATTTGACATAGTTGTTATTAACCAATTGAAAACTCTTCGATGAGTCATTTGATAGTTATCTAATGAATATCAGCGCATAATTCCTAGTGCTCCTAACAACTATGAGTAATTCATTGCCAATATCTAGAAACCCTTACATACTCCAGTCTTAGTGGATGTACCAATATTTTTTCTTAAAAAATCTTAATTAAGAATATTTAGAATAATATGTTATTTTATGTTATGATAATTTTCTCATGATTACAACTCATTGTAATTATTATCACATAACATATCGTTTAAGGATTTTCTATTTAGCATACTTAAATTAATTACTTAAGTAATATATCACAATGTAACAAGTATATGATAGAAAATAAATACCTTTATTGCAAATAAGATTGGTAATAGATTTAGAGATATGTAACAAATTATATAATTGCCCCTAGGTGTAACTACCCGTAATTTTATCACTTTGAAAATGGAATATTCAAACTTAAATAATCATATTTCATGTGATAAATAAGAATAGTGAACTTATTTTTAGAATTAAATAAAGATTTTGGACTTTTATATACCATAACGTTGACAAAATTGACAAAAACGGTTTTCAATAAAGTTGAATATACAGTCCGAAAAATTGTCTTAAAAGATAAATAGCTGCTTTTAAAATCATTATATAAAGATAATAATAGGTTGATAAAGGTGTTTTAATTTTATACACACACACACACTTATGTTATAGTGAATAACAAATTTCGTCGCGCATTGACAAAATCGATGTCGTATATTTGCAAACGAATTTTGATATTATTTTATATTATTTTATAAGTCAAATACACTAGTTTAATTAATTAAAGATGATAAGAAATTGATTCTCAAGTCTGGTTTACATGAATAAATAGTTTAGCTAAAACTTCAAAATATGACCGTAAAACATTCTGTCAAAATTCAACATTTTATCAATTTAAAGTTTTTGCAACGTTGTTGCACCTTTATGTACATATTCTTATAAACATTATAACATATAGTAAGTAATTAATAAATGGTTAATCAAGTTAATTTTGCTAATTAAGGTTAGGAAATTGTAGAAATATCATTAGCAAAAATAAACTAATAAAAACAAAACTTATCAAATCAAAAGAAACATCATTATTACTTTAGATTTTTTACTCCTTAAGTGATAAAGACATAAAGTAAGTATTTGAAATGCATTAATGAGATGGTAAGTTTACTTTTGATAATGTGAAGTTTGGAAAAAAAATCCAAGGGTATTTTAGTAATTTAACAAGTGGATAATTTTGTAACTTACCACCTCTTTCTTTTCCTATAAATACACAAGCATTCTTCTCATTTTTCACACATCCATCTCTTCTTTTCTTAAGCTCTTCTTCTTCTTCTTCTTTAGAGTTTTAATGGCATCCATGCCCTTAGGAAAATAATATAAAATATTAGATAAAAACAAGTAAAGAAGAAATATATACAATATTCCACCTCAAAACTAGTGCGAACTACCTCCTCTCCACCTCTACAGCCCATGGCCTCCCTCTATCACCCCAAGGCCGAGCACACCACCATCTAAAGCATGGCTATGCCTACCCTAGCCTAGGCTGAGCCTAAAAGAGAAGAAAGGACCAAGCTGGTGAAGCTTTGGAGCAAGGAAAAGGGAAGGAAGTACTGCCGAAATCAATTCAGAAATCTATGAATAAGACTGGAGGAGGGGATCTAACTGTGAGTACTTAGTGTTTGTTAATTAATAATTAATCTCTATAAATATTTTTAACTATGATAATATGACAATTTAATCTCTTAATGATTTGTATAAATGGTTGATAACTTGAATGATTTTATGGTTGGTTATGTGGATATTGACATGGTTGATAACTTAATCGTGATAAATTATGAGAAATCATAATAAAATGGTTAATTAATAGAAATGAATTCAAACAATTTGTGTATGGAGTTTATTTAGCCTCTTAATGGTTTTAAAAATATAGAAAGGTTGAAAATGAATAATATAATAATATGTGTATGTGTATGGCCCTTCTAGATGGATTTTTCGTCAGTAACGAAAATGGAGGACAAATTTCCTATTTATAGAGTTTTGGGTTTGCCTTACACTTTTCTGATCATTGCCCTGTAATTCTTACTTGTGATCATCATAAGATTGTTAATTGAACTTTTAAATTTGAAAAAATATGGTTATTAGAATCCAATTTTTCAACTCTAATTAAAAATAAATGGGCTTCAATGAATTTTTATAATATCAAAAATACGGATAATTCTACATTTTTTTTAAAAAAACTTAGGGGGCTTAAAAAATTTCTTAAAATTTGGAGTAAGAATGTTTTTGGTAGTATTAAAATTAAAAAAGAAAATATTCTTTCTGAAATGCTTAAAATAAACAAAATAGATGAAACTAGACAACTAAATATAAGTGACGTAATGTTCTCGCTAATTTAAAAGAAGAGCTTAATTCTATTTTAGAAAAAGAAGAGGTTATGTGGAAATAGAGATCTAGAATTCAATGGATTAATCAAGGTGATAATAATAATTTTTTCTCTCCATAATATGGCTAATGGTAGAAAATGTAGTAACACGATTAATTCTATTTTTGTGAATAATGTAGAATTGGTTAATCAAGGGGATCTTAATATGGCATTTACTGATTATTATAGAGACGTATTTGGTACTAAGAATAAACATAGAATTAACGTTAGATAGAATGATATTTACCCTATTGATTCTAGAGTTGACTTATCTGAGTTTGATAATTCTTTTTCTGAAGAGGAAATTCTAAAGGCTATCAATGACATGCGTAGTGATAAAGCCTAGGGCCCAGATGGGTTTTCCATTTTATTTACAAATTATTTTAGGATGTTTTAAAATTCGATTTAATTAGCATGTTTAATGATTTTTATAATGGGAAACTACAATTAGGAAGATTTAATTTTAAAAATGTAATTTTATCATATAAAAAAATCAATGCTAATAAATTAAAAGATTTTAGGCCTATTTCTTTAACTAACTACTCTGTTAAAATTATTTCAAAAGTTTTAGCTAATAGACTTAACACAAGAATGAATGATCTAATTGATTGTTCACAATCTATTTTTATAAAGGGTAGAAACATCACTGATGAAGTGGCTGCTTTCCAAGAATATATTAATCATTGTTGTAAGAATACTATTACATGTGCTCTATTAAAATTAGACTTTGTGAAAGCTTCTGATTCGATTGATTGAGATTTTCTAATGATATGTTATTAGCTAGAGGTTTTAGTGGTAAATGGATTGGTTGGATTTTGACTTTGCTTGAAACTAGTAATTCTAGTATAATGGTTAACGGTATTTTAGGAAATAAAATTCAATCAAAATGAGGTTTAAAGCAGGGTGATCCTTTATTGCATCTTTTTTTTAACTAAGCCGTAGATGTTTTTACTATGATAATCTTTGGAGACTGTTGGTAGTGAAATCTCATGCCCTGTCCTTTAATTTGCGGATGATACGTAATTATTTACCTCTTATTTGCCTAATCATGTCAATACCCTTAAATTTATTTTATATAACTTTGAACTTCTTTTAGGACTTAAAATTAATTTCGATAAAAATTCCATTTTAGTATTAGATGATATTGATAAGGTTGAAGGACTAGTTGCTAATATGCTTAATTGTAAATCTATGACTTTCCCTTTTGATTTTCATGATTTTTTGATTAGACCAACTAAACTTAAGCACAATGACTAGTTAATTATAATAGATAAAATCAAAAAAAGAATTTCTAATTAAAATAAGAGGTTTTTACCGAGAGCGGGTAGATTAGTTCTCATTAACTCTGTTTTATCTGCTTTTCCGATCTATTGGATGTTTATGCATCTTTTCCCTGATTGGATAATTAACAAAATTGATAAAATTGGGTGGCACTTTTTATGGAGTTGAGATAATTCTAACGATAGTATTAAATGTTTAGTTAATTGGGAAACAGTTTGTAAATCTAAAAAGGATGGTGGTTTAGGAGTCATTAACTTACGTAACATGAATTTGTCTTTCTTAGGAAAGTGGTTATGGAAATTTAAGGATGTTAATGATAACTTTATTTGAAAAGAAATAATTTCTAAACATTATTATAATGGTAGTAATAATTTATACCAAATTATACCTACAGTTATTAATAAGTTGTCTACCTTTTGGAAATCAATTGTAAAATGTCATGAGATTTTTAACCTTGGTACTAATACAGTTATACATTCAGGAAATATTACTTCTTTTTGGCATGATCGTTGGATTTCTTTCATTCCTCATCATATAGAATTTAATGAGCTTTTCAAAATTTGTAACTTTAAGCATGCTTTAATTTTAGATGTTTTTTCTTTGGATAATGTTCTCCCTTGGAATTTTAGTTTTAATAGAATTTTATAAGGTACAACTCTTAGTCTTTGCTTTATGCTAGATTAAATTCATACAATATAGATAATGAAAATGATAATATTAATTGGGAATGGGAAAAGAGTAAGAAATTTACTTCTAAATCATTTTACAAATTTCTTAATTTCTCGGGCATAGTAAATAACTTTTTTAAACTTATTTGGAAAACAAATGCTCCTTCTAAATCAAAAATACATATGTGGTTTATTATGCATGGAAAACTAAATACAATTGAACTTTTAAAAAGAAAATATATACAAATTGATAATACATGTTCTTTTTGTAATCTTTATTTTGAAGATATTAAACATTTTTATTATGACTGCATGGATACTTATTACATTCTAAATAATACTCTAAAAACCTTTAACTTTAGTCTTACAACTAAAGTTAATGATTGCGATTATTATTAAAATAATTTAAGATTTAAGTTCAAAAAGAAAAATAAATTTTTACTTGATACTTTATTCATTATAATTTATTGGAATATTTGATTTGAGAGACACAAGGGACTTTTTAACAACAATAATAGTCTTTTAATAAATTGATTTTTATAATATCATCATTTTGCTTGAAATAGTTCTCAAATCCTAAATATATATTAGCTAAAACTAATCATTTCAAAGAATATCTTAGTAAGGTTAATAATAGTATTAATTTATTTAAATGCAATAATAATATTTTTAATATTAATAATATAACATTAACATTTTCTCTAATTTGAATGATGATTTTGCATATTATCATAATGTTCTTTTGATTGAAGGGCATAAGGATAATTTTAAATTGTTCGATTTTTTACATCTTTAACGTTGGTTAATATATTGCATAATAAGCTTGGATTTCAGTATGTTTCTTATTTTTGTTGCTTTTCCATCTCATAATTTTAGCTCTAGTATAATTACTTTTACTTCTTTAATACATATATATGTATATGAATTTCATTTATATATATACATATGTATAATTCTTATATTTTTCTTTAGTTCCTTTTACAGATATAGGTCTAGGCCAGAAATGGTCCTACTATTTGCAGGTTCTCAGGTTTGCAGGTCACAGGATTATAGCGAGATGTTCTTCCTGGATCTTCTGCATTTGTTGTGAAGTGTTATTCCTAGTTCTTCTATGTCTGTAGGGTGGCGTGCTTCATTCTAGATAGCTCGCTTTTGCAATGAGACGTTCTTTCCAGTTCTTCCATGTCTACAGAGTGGCATTCTTCATTCTGGATCATTCACATTTGCTATGAGACGTTCTTTCTGGATTTTCATTACGGGCCATAGATTATCCACATATTACAATTCTTCCGCGTCTCTCTTTTAGCAGGGGCTATCTATTGATATCATCGTCACTAAGTAGCTTCATGATTATTGAGTACTTCTAACACTTCATTATGGGCGACGGCCTTGTCAGAGCTCGAAATAAGGTGTAATAGGTGGTGGCCTTGCCGGAGCACATTCTAGTTGTAACTGAGACTTTTTCATTTTTTGTATTATGATTAACTACCTGCTAGGCATGTTGGAAGCACCTTTGTTTTCAGTGATATGTATGCTGTCCTCTATTTTAGAGGATCACACTTTTCTCTCAAAAAATAATATTATGAAATGATTTAAAAGTAAAAAGGAGGTTTAATATGAAAAAAATATTGGATTAAATGTTTGAAAATGATTTATAAATATTTTATAAACATATGAAAGTGTTTTGGTGAAGTTTAAAAGGTAAATGAAAATTTAATCAAAAGCAAGCACGTCGCGTAATGGTAGTTCGCGATTTCGCACCACAAAAATTAAATAAGTGTAAAAGTGGAATATAGCTTGGAATCCTTTAAGATAAGAATTTTCTGGACTATTGTATCCATAGTTCCCAACAAAGAAAGAAAATCAAGATTTCATTAAGTAGATTTTGAAATATGTCTAAAATAATTTTCTAAAAACATCGCGGTTTTGCAGTTCGGAATCTAATGCGAATTTCTTTATGAATGATATTTTTAATGGTTAAAAATATGAAATAAATTTGATAAATCTATTAAAATGTTTTGGAAGAGATTTGAATTGGAAAATATGAATTTTCAAACATTAAAAACGTTGTTTTAATCAAATAAGCTGTTTAAGCACTTTTCGCAGCACTTTTCTACTGTAGTTTCTATATCTTTTGAAATAAAGATTTAAACTTAATGATACTTTCTAGAATCATTTGTAAATTTTTTTAAATGAATAATTAAGTTTTTTAGGGATAAATTGGAAGTTTTACAATTCTTTTAGAAAGAGTTTAAATAAATGATTATTATAACACTTAAACAATATAATAGTAATCATTTCCTTAAATGTCATAACAAACTTGAGTATGCGGAAACGACTAGTACATTTGTCCTGTCCATGAGATCTAAACAGTATAATAATGTATGTAACTAAGGTTAGGAATGGAGAAACTAATTCCCTGAACTTACCTGGCCTCTATTTTCTTTTTTAGACGCAGGGTAGAATAAATTGAAAGGAAAGCCTAGATGCTTTAAAAAGGTTTTCCCAAAGTAAAAAGTGAAGAGTTTTACAAGAGTTAAACAAGGATTAAAATAAAACGGTTTTGGGTTTATTGTAACGATGTTTTACATAACATCATTTTTAACCCATTTAAATGAGGGTTTAGAAATAGAAAATCTTAAGGTTTAAATGTGATTTTAAATAAGATGACTTGGTATTTCCTAAGATTAAAGAGGAGATTTAAATGAAAGATTTAAAGAAATAATGTTGAAATGTTTTCCTAAGTAGAAGAGAAAAAACTTGGAATTATTTTAAGATTAAAAAGGTTTTAATTAACCAAAAGGATTTGATAAATGAGGCTTAATGATTCCATATACTCTTTAAAATAAAATGGAATAAACTGAAGAAAAATATCTAAGAAAGATATTTGATTTAAATAAAAGATGAAGTAATTTATTGATGATTGATATCCATATACGAACTAAACATCTTTTTACCGATAATTGGTTTCGAATGAACCGGGGTCATATTTGGATGATTCCTATCCGAAAACCATTTCGAACCAATGCATACGTTCGAAAGTGAAGACTTGTTAATGATTTTGATTATTGAAGACTGGAGATCTTCATTAGTGGGAGAACTTCTTGTTGACATTCTCTGGGTAGCTTCAAATATGGAGACATATATCATAGCAGTGGTTCTATCATATTTTGAAATCTTCGGATTACAAAGACTACTCGCTAGTAATGGTAGTAGGAGGAGTTCCTTCGGTTTCGTTCAGTCTTAGAATGAACATGTATCGATGAGTGTTTGACATTGTATTGCGGAGTCACAAATGTTAACTTTTAAAAACTTACACTTGTTTGGTAGAGAAGGCAACTTCTTTTCGCTTAAAACCCTTCTTTGAGATGTATGAGCTCAGAGGTGGTATGTTCGTGGAAGTCAAATAGTGATCAAAGGAATGGGGCATTCAAAGTGGAACCTATTATGATCAAAGCATGGTTTTGTATGAAAAGCGTGGCATTGTCTATGTTGCGCGTAACCTCACTCCCGAGCCTCACATCTCGAAAATGATACTAGAACTGTGCTACATATTTCAGGCTTAGTATGACGAGGGTGGCGTATGATCCCTGAAGGTGACTAGCGGCATATGATCTAGGTCACTAAGGTATCTAGATGGGACCCTTATTGTATGGTATAGTGGCGTGTGAGTCCTTGCATGAGAAGCCACCAGATATCAAGAAGTGTGGCAATATAAGGAAGAGTGTAGTATGAGTACTTGCACGAAAAATCACCGGGTTCCAGTTGCAATGCGTGGTTATCGCAGTTTCCTAACATGTTGGAAAATCTAATTCCAATACAAGATTCATGGTTTTGATTATAGTCCTAAAATAGCGGTAATGACTTGCAAACATTCCAGCTGCCCCTTTTGGTATCATATATTTCGTCCGATATGTTCCGTTTGGCCTACTCTGGATATATTCCCTTAGACTTAGTCCAGGTATTGATACCTTATTTGAATAAGTTTATTTGAAAGATGTTTTCCAAAAGAATGTCATTAAAGATAATATCAAATTGTTTTGGTAATAAATGTGTTTTGGTTGTATAAGGTAAAAACTCATCCGTATTTATGTGTGGGCATGGTCTTATGAGATACCCTTCTTTTCAAAGGTTTTGATAACATCAACATGAGCTATACATTTAAAATTTCGAGTATCTCACGTTGGTTTATCAAGCCTGATCCGGTATTTTTAATACTCGGGTCAGATCCGAGTAGTTTTAGGATTAGCTAAATACGCTTGGAGTTTCCAAAGAGGAGCTGGAGATCTTTATCATCATGTGGACGTATTTTATTATCTGCTACATCTACTACACTTGTTTTGTCAGCATTTGTAAGGGCATGTGTCATTACTGTCCAGGCTGAATCTAGGTTAGACTCTGATATATATTTTAAAATTTTCCACTGTAAAGATTATTGTTGAAATAATATATGTTATTCCATTCGTGTGAGGTTCTGTTTTCTATTCCATTCTATCTTTATTTTTCTTTCTACACTTAACGATCCGGTTGTTCATGCAATATAAGTTGGACGTGGGTGGTTTATTATCGATTCAAAGAGTATAGAAAAACGGGTCGTTACATAAGGTCATGCTACTAGCTCTCTTAATTTCCCATTTGCACTTGGGTTGAATTATGGAATCTTAATCTCATTCCCATGATCTATTTTCTCCAAACTAATCAAACTAATCCCTTAGTGAATGTGTATGCTATATTATTTTAATTATCTACTTTGTCAATCAACTTTCTCCAATGTTGATAAATTGCCTTTAACATGTGGAACTTTTCAGTGTATGTTTCTCCATTTCTAGTGGGCTCTAGGTTCTTTCGTAATCTGTATCACAACATTGTTATCATATCATATATTAATATAATGGGATTCTCAACTTGTAGAATCACCTTAGCTCAGTTATAGATTTGTGCATACACGCATACACATTGTTTTTATTGTTGCACTTATTCTAGGCAATTACATACCTATTGGTTGCATTAGCCATAACCACTTGTTTGGAACACTTCCAACTTAAGGCTTCTAAATTAAGGTTTGAAGATGAATTTATGATTGATATATTATGCTCAATGTAACTTATGAAGCTCATGTCTGAATACTCTTTGATAAGGAGTTCATTGTTTCTATAAATAATTCTCTAGAATTTCATAAATGCTCGAGAATACCCTTAACTACCATTCAACGAGCTTAATTTGATTTCATATTCCCTCAACATACCAAGTACATAAGAAAAATACGATATGGTAGACAACATAGCATATATAATTCCTTTTGCCAATGCATAAGGAATCCATCTTATGCTCAACATTAACCATTTTATAATCGTGTCTATGTATATCATCTAAGATTATCCCAATGTCCTTTTACACTAATCACAAAGGATGATAATTTCAAATCCAATATCGAGAATTAAAAAACTGAACCGAGTCTGATTTTAACATGAGTAGATAGTTAATAACCAGTAGTCCGTTATTTACTTATAGTTTAAGAGATATTTTAATACCTTTAATATTTCTTCTTACAGACACATGTTTCCTTGCTTTTTGACTGAAATTTAAACTATTTGATTTCCTTTTCAAAATATTTTCTTAATTCTGATGCTTGTTGAGTAGTGCTATTATATCAATTCTTGGATCATATCTAGCATTAAAAAACTCGCTTATTGCTTCCACTGACTTCGAGGCACTTTGGTTGTTATGCACTAATGGTCTATTCTAAATCATTATTTAGTATTTCTGTTCCAACATATATGTATAAAATTCAAAATCATGTCAGATAATAATCTTATGAGTAAAATATGAATTAACTTAGTATGTTAAATGATAAATCTATTACATTAGTTTCAACAATCAAAATTAATGTAGTTATTCTTATTAACATTGCTTACTATATTCCAACAGCATTGGTCTTCTACTCTAGGACACATTTGTGGTCGATGGATTATATTCCTTTGGGTAAAACTATCAAAATCATATTTTGATAATGTACTTGGATCTATTTCAGATTTGTGTATCATGCCACATTGCAGAGTTAATACTCATAATGGCTTAATGACAAGTAAGAAAATCTATTCTCCGACATTGATATGAAACTCGTAGTTTTCTTTTAATGGTGAGTGTTTATATTAGACATTTTAAGGAGTCATGTCTATTTTGGCTTCTTTGATTTCATTTCATCTTATGTAACCATTTTTATCTTTGGATCATATCCAAATCTATTTTACTACCAATAACTTATAAAAGAAATTCTTTTGTCGAGAAGTTATATTTCTCAAAACCACAATAATTTTTCAATACGTGGAATAGGCATTCAAAAATATTTTGTTTATTGCCTTTACATATGAACAAAACTAATTTAATTTTGAGTTTATTATAATTACGTAGATATAATAAATTAGTCAATCAATGTGGGTTGGTCCCAAACTCCTTTGGGGTGATTCGTACAAGATCCATACGTGCAGCCTCTTGACTCACCAACCATGTTGACTCCTCGCCCTAGAATATGTAGGGGTTTCTCATCAACTCTTATCTTGTACGATCCCATAAACTATGTTGTAGATGAAATTAATTTTTACCTTATACACAACCTTATAAAAAGAAGTTAACTCAACTCACTTATTATCAATCTTACTTTGTCCAACAAAGTGTGACCCCTTCTCTATACATCATTATATGCCATAGGAAGGAGTGTCTGTTGAGATTGAGTCTTATTCGTTTTAGGTATTTTATACCTTTCCCAATACACTCACTTATTTGATCAAATCGGATTCTTTTATTTCCTCTGCATGTTATATTTTCTACTTCCATTATATATTTAGTGAACTTATCATAAATACATGACCTGTGTATCGAATGCACTTGTTCATTTCTTTGATAATTCATCGGTGAATTTGACGAAGTAAGTGGATTCTTTGTCGCATCATTAGACTTTGAATTGTGTACATATATATATGTGTCAATCCAGCGAGTTTACTAACTCTTTTGTCACTTCTACTGGAGAGGTACTCAGCATTTAATCTTTTGAGATACAATTCACTAATATCATATTATTTATAATCATATGATTAAAGAATTATTTCTCAAATATGTGGCTATGTCCATAGTTCAAAAATTATTGTAAAAATTTCAAATACTTCTATATTTTCTATAGCTAACCCATCGTCGATGTTATAAAAAATACCGTTATTATAATAGATACATTTCATAATGAATATTCATAATAAAATAGAATTATCCATTTTAGTAAATATTAAAATAGTATTATGTCATAAATAAGATTTGGTATCTTTCAAAAATGATTTTTATATCTTGAGGCATCTGTTTATAAGTGTTATATGATATGCTCCTACTATTTCAGTCATTACTATAATAGCGCATGAAATATGAAGCTTCATCCAATCACTTGATTTATTTCATCAACTATAACTAGTTTACAGTCGAGAGTTTCGGATAAAATATCATGAACTCGAAGAAATAACTCTCATCGAGAACAATTTCTATATGAAAATACATTTGGGATAGATATAACATTTCTCATTCCATATTAAGTACTTATTAGTATTTTATACAATTTTTATTTTCGATGTTTCTTCATGAAGTAGAGGTGTCCATTTACTCTCTTTATCCCAACTATCCCTAAGTTACATCCGCCCTCGTACATTCGCATTGCTTTCTAAATAGTCAAACCATTTAGAGAAAATACTTAATATAAAACCATACCGAACTCTTTATAAAAGTGCATTTGGTTATTCTTAACATTGGATATTAAATAAATTGTACTTTATATAAATTTATCAAACTGAAATTTCATCGATTGAATTCCTTGATCCATCTTGTAGTTTTTAGTCTAGTACTATGATTAACACAATAATATTCCGACTATATTCTGTAACAACTCCGTTGTTAATTACATAATTTCTTACGATTAATTATGGTTAATTAATTTTAATCTGGGATTTGGAAATTTAGTTGAGTAATTAAAGTTTTGTTGTAAATAATTGATTTAAATTATGGGAAGAAATGAGTTATAATTTCTTTAAAGGAGATTTCAATTTATTTTGAAATATTTTTATATGGTTATAAAGGCCAAATAAAATAAATTAGTTTTAATGAATTGAATTGACTAATGTTATGAGATAACTAAACAAAATGTTTATTATAATTATTCTTGTTGGGCATAGTAGGAAATTAGTTGTCGTAATTCTATTTTTCCTTTTTGAGATTTGACCTTTCTTTTGGGTCCAATAGTCCTTAGGAGAAATAGGTCAGTAATCTTTATTAGTCTCATAATTCCCTTTTTAGAAAATCCTGTATGTTTTATTTCTCATAAACCATAGTCAGTAGCAAAGAAAGCCCTAATTTATCTTTTGAAAATCATAATAAAATAAGGAAAACTCAATAAATCAAAGGGAAGCTAGGTAATTGATCATTGTCTCTAACTATATCTTCCTATCTCATAAATTTAGGATTTTTATCATCGCTTAATTTTTGAAACTGTTGGCTAAAAGAGAAAATTAGGTGTCTTAGAGATGGAGATTATTAGCTTAGTATATTTGAGAAGATAGTTTGCAAGCTCTAGAGAAAGGTGAGTTATTCAACTCACACAAATATGTCTAATGATCTTGGATTTTGATTTATTTGCTGACCTTGGATGAAATCATTGGCTGGTTATTTTTAATGTAAATTGAGTTATAAAACCCTTATCATATGATCATTTAAATTATCAATATATAGTTGTTTCTGTGTTTGCATGTAGTATAAATCAGCGCTTGAGAAGTAATAGCAAACAATGCTCAATAAACATGGATCGACGGACTACCGAAGGGAAACCTAGAGCTAAAATAACTCTTGATTTCACCATGACCAATGGACCGTTTGGCACCATCAATGCACCGATGGCGTGTATTCCTAAAGCTATTCTAGCTTCAGGTGAAGCCTCTGATTGCCCTCTTGACAGTCCAGTTGCCCAGCTGTTTATTTGATTGTTGTGTGCTAATTTGTGTGCTCTATTTCATGTTAATCTTAATGATATTTTCGAGTTGTTTAATCACTTTGATGATCTTGTTTGTATCGAGTTCTTATGCTATGTTTTAAGTGCTAAATATACAGTTTATTTTATCAAATAGTAAAGCTATTTATATAAATATATCATTTTTCTATTATATATATATATATATATATGAAAATATGTATAATTTAGATAAGATTATTTTGGGTGTGTATATATGGATATTTTAAATTTTAAGGTGATTGCATAGAAGTTTCATAAGTATATAGTTTTGAATGGAAAAGTTTATGAAGGAAATAGATAATTAAAAAATTATAAGTGAAGTTATAAGAAATTTATTCATACACACACGTTGATTTCAAAAATCTTTTACAATTTTCTAATAATACGATTACCTATTATTTAATAAATCTTAAAATAGAATTTGGAATTTATGCGAATTCCGCATTCTCGTGTGACCTTTGGATTTTTAAAAATAAAACGTTTTGAGCGCCTTTATTCTATAATTTGGAAAATACTAATAGTCAACTTAGTGTTGTTGATTGGTTTTAATGCATTTAAATAACGCTTCATCAGGTATGGTACAACTTGTTGAATATAATGTTTAAGTGGAATTTACAATCCACTAGCGAATACCTGAATTTCACTAGGTAGTATAGCATGTAGGAATGTATTAATACTTTAAGTCTGTATTCTCTTTTGGTGTTCGGCATGGGGCTAATTGATCTTTAAGAGAATATAGTTTAGGTTTTCCAATAGAATCTGTAACGAGTGAATTTACTAGCTTATAGAAAATACTTGGATTTCACTAAACGATATGGGACGTTTTGGTTAAGTTCTTGTGATTACTAAAAGCGATAGTATTTGGCACCTTAAAGTTGCACTCTTTGGTGTTCGACAAGGCCGATAGATCCTTAAGAAGTATACTTATGGATTTTTCCCCAATCTTTGTGGATTTTTCTCCGATCCTTGTGATCGTCGAGGCTTGGTTTTCCATGATCCATGTGATTAGTCGAGATATGAGATTTTTTATTTTCCCCGATCCTTATAATCCTATCGAGATTCTATGTTCCTGATCTTTGGTATCAAATCGGTATGAGTGATACTACAATTGTTTTTATGCAATGGTATGGAATTGGTTTCTCTATGTTAGGAATATTGTGCTTTATTTTGTAATTTTTTGTTTAGTGACTAATCTGTTTTTGTGACCGAAATATAAATCCCCATGCCTTGAGATAAATTTTGAGTAAATTAATTTCGTGACTTGTTGTACCTTGCACATCTTGATTTACCTATATGTCATTTATTCTTGTGCTATATCTTGTTCCTACCCTTCTTGGATACTTAGAGATAGTCTGACTTGTTTATTTTTAATACATGGGTCAGGCCAAGACAATTTAGGTTTTAGGACGCTTAGGCTTTTGGGTGGGTGTACTTGTAGAAGATAGAATCATTTTGGTATTTTAGTTATATCTTCTATAGCATATGTATATGTAGTATTATAGGATGTATGATTTGAGATTGTGACTTCTTTTCGGATGTATATTATGTTAGTCTAGTATTATATTTCGTAAACCCATAGTATGTATAATAGATGATGTATGTTATTTTGCTGCGATCTATGTAACTTTGACATTTATTTCCATATTATACTATTTTGAATATTTATATCAATGTGCTTATTACTTTGTATTAATACTGTATGCATCAAATTTCAGTTCAGATATTAAGAAAAGCATGTAAATGATGTGTCAATGTTAGCATAAAGATATATTCACATTCGTTTGCCCTTAACCAGCCTTATTCTCTGGATTACCCGACGACATTACTTGAAATGTTCTTTGCCAGAATGGGTATAGCGTTGGGGTCGTCACAGCTTTGTATAAGGATTGTGTTCAGAACTTTATAGAATCTACATTGATTCAGAGTTCAGATCTTAAACTAGATGACCTAGAAGTCCTATACCTTAGTGTAACGACCCACTATTTTGGACCATTAAAATCGACAATAAATCCCGACATGTCTGACATGAATAATTTTTAACAATAGATTGTAATATATTTCGAGCATATAAAACCAATCGCAGAATCATAGACATAGATACAATCAGAATAACTCGCAGTGGAAAAAAAACAACAGTAGTAGTTCATGAAGCTACTACAAATACAGTCTCAAACACAGTTACAAAATACCATAATCTGAAAGACAAATAAAGTTGTGAAATAAATACAGTAGAAATCCAAAATATATAAGTCTTTAATACATGAGATGAAATAGAACGACTGAACTGAAATAGATAAAAATAGATAAGCAGATAAACTCCAGAAATCTCTAGCTTCCAGAAGATAGATCCAAGCTGTGATACTCAGGCTGACCCGAGCATAAGAAATAAACACAAACACTCGAGTTAGGACATAATACAATGTAAAATAACTCAAGTGAATTGTAAAATAAATGTACAAGCAACTTAAAGGATGCTTGAGACCGCCCATCCTCTGAGGATCCATTAAACTATTTAATATGTAGTAATATACGCTATTATAATAATGCATATTAGTAAAATATACTTACTTTAAAATAGCGTTAAGGCTTTACATTTCCACCTTAACACATAAATAGTGCCAATAGTCTATACCGCACCTACGTACCTCCTGATCGGGAGGCTACGAGAAGATACTCCATAGGTATGACACAAATCAAACTCGTACAAGGCTCACTAGGGTAGGTGACATGGCACAACTAGGCAATGCCAGGGTTGATATACCAATTACTATCCGCACTGATGGTAACGCGTAGCAGCCACTATCGCCCACCTCGAGCCACACTCCTAAATATCAAAGATGCACACCAATCAATCACAAAGTAATAGAATGGCATATGAAGAAGTGTGTTCGATAAGAGGAGCTACCTCATTGGCCTAGAATCACTCCTGTTTTAGCCACCTTATGCCAACTCACGGGAGTCGGGTCCACGTACATACCTCAATAGAATGTCGTCACCATCCTACTTCATTATGGAATCTCCACCGCGTACACGGTTGTCAAAGTGGTTTTCGGTATCGACAAAGACTATGCCCATATCCGATCCCGGTCTCTTTGCCAACCAATTGTTATTATAACCCATGGTTACAAGTTTCAAAAACTGTTTATATTCACTTCAAAACATATTCATTTAAACCATTTAAATACGATATCAAATAATATTCATTTCAAAGTTGTAACATTTCTAAGTTCATTCATTCAATTATAAAATTTCCAAAGCATCGTAAATTTCAGCAACAACAACATTTAAAAAATGTTACGGATATAGTAATATATCAAAAACCTTACCAAATTCAAAACAGCAGCACTTATAAAGTGCTACGGTAGTTACTTAGTTATTTCAAAACAGCTCCATTTCAAAAACAGCAACACTTACAAAGTGCTACAGTAGGTATTAGTAATTTAAAACAATTCAGTTTCATTTCAGCAACAGCAGCACTCACCAAGTGCTACAGTAGCTATTTAGTTATTCGAAACAGTTCACTTTCAGCACCAACATCACTTACAAAGTGCTATAGTAGCTATTTAATAATTTCAACATATAGTTTAGTTTCAGCAACAACAACACTTACAAAGTGCTGCAATAGCTCTTTATTATTGCAGAACTTAGTTTATTTCCAGAAATGATAGCACTTAACAAATACTGTCTTAAAACCACATCATTTTTAAAGTGCTTCAAATACTAATTCCATATTTAATATAAAATTTCAAAAACATTAAAACTTCAATTTTATCCATTTTAACTTATAAAAATCATATTTTTTTGCTTCAAAAATATTCATTTGAATATCATTTAACTTATGATTCAATAAAATAAACCTTTAATAAATAAATATCCGATTTAAACAATAATTCACTTATTAAGTCAAAACTAAGCTATTTTCTCAACTTTTTATTTAACAATCAACTTAATACTTTATTTTAAATTACCCATTTCATAAATAAAAATTAAATTTCCATTCATTTACTTAACTTAAAAATTTCCATTTAAAACCAAATTTCCAATTTCCAAGTTAAATCATATTTTTAAAATACACCTTTCCATTTAATTCTTTATACATTTTAACTTATAGAAAAATCATAATAAATTCATTTAAATCATTTAGATCCAATTTAAGTTAAAATGTCATATTTTTACATTTAAAAATACTTATAAATCTTAGAAAACATATAATTAACCACGGGTTTGTATAATATTTTCTAACCTAGGTCAAGTGATATGGATAATATATCGTTTCAATCCGTAATTTAAAAAGAAAAATCCAGGTTCTATCATTTCAAACCCACATCCTAAGTAAATCAAATACAATAAAAATAACTCGAGCCTATCATTTCAGCCCATAATGATTTTTCCTTATTCTAAAGTCCGTTCGGATATGTATCATTTCAACCCATAGTGATAAGGGAACTTGGAGTGTGAGATACAGAAAAAAAAATAACAATATAGCATATAATATTATAAGAGATGATGTAACAAATAAAAAATCGGGTTATACATCATATAAACAGATCACATGCATATATGAACATAGTATATCAATCATTACATATTCACTTGTCATTGTTCTACAATTATATAAGTACGGAATGTCTAGAGTGAATAACTCACCCTTTTGAAGCTAGAGATTACGAAGTAAAGGCAAACAACAAATACAGAAAGGCACGACAAAGCATGAACTAGATTCGAAGAGAAGTGGCACCAAAATCCAAGTCTTGTAAACAAATAATTTATCACAAATATAAGTATATAATTCGACAATATAAAATATAAATTAAAATGAAAAGTATGCACAAGAATGAGATACAAATGGCTTTAACCCAAACAATGCCTCGGCCACAATACCTATAGGCTCGGCCTAGGTCTAGTATGGCTCGGCATGATATTTTTGAAGTAGCTAAGCTAGGTTATGGGGTCCATAGGCAGGGCTAAGGCTAGGAAAGTGAAGAGTGGTGGAGTTACAAGCATGGAATGTAAAGAGGCTAGGAACAAAGGGGGTTTTGGTTCACATAGGCTCGGCCATAGCCTAGTATGGCTCAGCCAGGGTTGGAATTTGGGTCAAGTGCATCTCAAGGCATGACTTGGCAGGATTTAGGTCACAGCATGTCAAAAAAAGTGGAGTTTTAAAGTGTGGCCGTGGCAAATGGAAGAGGTGGTGAAATAATGGAAGACTTGTGATGGTTTTGGTCAAGTTTGGTGGTGGATCTAGATCTAGGGGTCATGGCCATGAGTGGAGGAGGTGATGCTCGGTCGTGGAGGAGGTAGAGTGGGGATGAGGTAGAAAATATAATGGAGGCCGAGCACTTGATGAAGAAAAACAAAAGAAAATAAAAGAAAAAGGAAAAAGAAAGAGGAAGAGAACCCATGGAAACTTACTGTAATTTTCTCCAGGAGAAAGCAAATGAGTAAATGAGATGTTGAGGAATGTTTTTGTATGTAATTTAGAAATAGAGGAGGCAGCTAGGGTTTTGGAAATACATGGCTAGAAAGGTGGGGAACGGCTAGAAAGTAATAAAGAGGGTAGGCAAATAGAAAGGCAAGCATTTAAACCAATGTAACCTATGTCTCCTTGATTTTCTCAAGCCATTTATACATAGATATAAAAATCCAATAAATAAAATGAAAGTCAAGACAAATAAAATAGAGAAATAAAAATCAAGAGATGGACGTAGGAAAATAAAAAATAAAAGTAAAGAAATTAATTGCGTGTAAAACGCTGTATTTTATCCAATTTTAAAAGTATAAAACAGAATTTAACGAAACGAAAAGCAGAATGGATATCGGAATTATATCCAGCTTCAAATAAAAAGGTTAGAATTTTAAAATTTAAAATTTAAAATTTAAAATTTTCAATAAAATTCAAAGTTTGACCAAAGTTGACCAAATGTCAAATTTCCAGAAAATGTTTATTTTATTCTATTTGAAAGATAAATTGCAAACAAGTCCAATATTACACTGGAAAAATTCCAAAAATTCAAATTTTAATGAATAAAAATCAAAGTCTTCAAATATATTAAATTTTAAAAATGTTTACAAAATTTAAGGTTGTTACACTCTCCCCCACTCAAAACTTTTCGTCCTCGAAAAGGAACGAAACAAGGAAAAAAAGAAAGAAAAAAGATAGCAAAACAAAAGTACCCGAAACAAACAATTCCGAATTCGAAGCACGTATGATTTCCTCCATCTCCCAGGTACAATCTCGATCATCCGTACTCCATTGCACTTTGACTAGGTTGACGGATTTCCTTCTTAGCTGCTTTGTACTTCTTTCGATAATACAAAGTGACTTCCTGACGACAGTCAGATTAGGCTCAATATCCAAACTCTCGAGAGTAGAAGGCCCGACAATCAAAGATGGATCACGTAGATATCGACGAAGATGCGAAACATGGAATACATTACGCACTCTAGAAAATTTCTCAGGCAAATCCAGACGATAAGTTAGAGAACCAATCCTCTCAAAGATACGGAAAGGACCAACAAACCTAGGAGCAAGCTTCCCTCTCAATCAAACCGAATCACATTCCTTAAGGGAGAGACCTTAAGGAAAACAAGATAACCAACAGCAAACTCCAAACATCTCCTACGCCGATCAGCATACTTCTTCTGCCTATCCTAAGAAATCCTTATCTTCCTCTTAATCTCCTCAACCTTCTTGGAAGCCTCCAAAATCACATCAGGACCAAGACCAAATGATTACCGGATTAAATCCAGCAAAATGGAGATCTACATGGTCTTCCGTAAAGAGCAGCAAACAAAGACATCTCAATACTAGCCTGAATTCAAAGAATGAATGAGATAGATAAATATTAAGATAAGATTAAAAATAGAACACTAAAAATATACCTGATAACTGTTGTTACAGGTGAATTCAATAAGATGGAGATGATCTTCCCCAGATCCTCCATAATCAAGAACATAAGCACGAAGAAGATCCTTTAGAATCCGATTCACTCTTTCCATTTGACCGTCAGTCTATGGATGGTAAGCAGTGCTCAGATTCATACGAGTACCCAAAGATTCCTGGAAGCATTCCAAAACTGACTAGTAAAGGTAGGATCGTGATCACAAACAATGCTGATAGGAACACCATGGAGACAAACAATCTCCCTTATATAAATCTCAGCCAGACTGGAAGCAGAACTGGTATTGACCGGAATGAAATGGGCTGATTTGGTCAATCTATCCACAATAAACCAAATTCTCTCATTACCCCTCCGAGTCCTCGGTAAACCATCAATAAAATCCATGGAAACCTATTCCCATTTCCAGTTGGGAACCTCAAGGGGCTGCAACAAACCAGGGGTCTTCTGATGATCCGCCTTGACTTGTTGGCAAGTCGCACACCTTCTAACAAAGATAGAGATATCCCGACTCATACCTCTCCACCAATAAAGCTTCTTCATATCCTGATACACTTCGACACACCAGGATGAATAGAAAGTCAGGATCGATGATGTTCCCGAAGTAACTCCTACCTCAATCCATCAACATCCGGGACACAAATTCGATTACTTATCCTCAAAATACCTCTATCATCGCTCTAGGCTCCACTATCATCAGGACTACTACCCCAACTCTGCTACATACACTCTCCTTAATTAATCTGATGATGCTATTCTCATCCTGCTTAGCTTTGATACGATCCAAGAGAGGAGAAGAAGAAACGACAAGCTGACACAACATGGCCTTCCTTCGACTCAAAGCATCAGCTACAACATTAGCTTTCCCTGGATTATAGCTAATGTCAAGATCATAAGAAGCAAGAAACTCGGGCCACCGAACCTACCGCTGATTCAAATCCTTTTGGGTGAAGATATACTTCAAAGACTGATGATTAGTAAAGAGCTCAAACTTAGCACCCAAAAGATGATGCCTTCACAGCTTCAAAGCAAAGACTACAACAAGCAATTCTAGATCATGGGCTGCATAATTGGCCTCATGGTTCTTCAGCTGGCGACTAGCATAAACAATCACCTTCCCATCTTGCATCAGAACAGCCCCCAAACCCTCATGACAAGCATTAGTGTACACGATCAATCCCTTATTTCCATTCGGAATGGTAAGCACTAATGCGGAAGTAAGCTTACGCTTCAACTCATTGAATGCAGCTTACACTTATCATCCCATATAAACTTAGCATTCTTGCGAGTCAAGGCAGTGACAAGTGCAGAAATCCGAGCAAAGTTCTCAGTGAATCTTCGATAGTAACCGGCAAGGCCTAGAAAACTGCGAATATCGGTTGGAGTCCTAGGAGTTTCCCAATCCTGTACTAAATAGGGAGAAATAAGGACCACAGGAAAGGTAGAATGATCACAACATAGAAAGAGAAAGAAAGGAGACTTACATTGATCGCAGTGATCTTGATTGGATCAATATAAAATCCATTACTAGAAACAATATGCTTGAGAGATCGGACTTCATCCTTCCAGCAATGGCATTTAGAGAATTTAGCCTTCAACTGATGACTCCGAAGAATCTCTAGAACAAACTTCAAATGCGACTCATGATCTTTCCTTGACTTGGAGAAGACAATGATATCATCAACAAAGACTATAACAAACTTATTAAGCACATCACGAAAAACACGATTCATCAAATCAACAAAGAAAGCAGGAGCATTAGTTAAACCAAAAGGCATAACTAACCATTCATAAAAACCATTCTCAGTACGGAAAGCAGTCTTAGGAATACTTCCCTCAGCAACTCTGAACTGGTGAAAACCTGTGACAAGATCAAGCTGAGAGAAGACAATAGCTCCATGGAGCTGATTAAACATATCATGGATACGAGACATTGCATATCTGTTCTCCTGGTGAGCTTGTTCAGCTCCCTATAATCAACACACATCCTCAAAGAACCATCGGACTTGGTGAAGAAAACCACCGCTGCTCACCATTCGGAATGGCTAGGTCTAATCAGACCTTTGGAGAACAAGTCCTCAATCTGTTTTTTCAACTCGACCTTCTCTCGGGGTGCCATTCTTCTAGGAGGAAGAAATACAGGTCGAGCTCCATGGATAAGATCAATACGGAAGTCGATTTCCTGCTTAGGAGGTAAAGCAGTGACTTCACCAAATACATCAGGAAAGAGTTTGACCACACGAGTCAAATGAAGATCACCAGGAGAAGAATCAAGTGAATAAATAAAACTGCCCGCAAAATTCTGGGGCAAACAACACAGAATAACTAAGGAATTGCCAAAATCATCAACAAGAGGGACAGTTCGAGCATCACAAAAGATAATGGCATTACACCTCTTCAGCCAATCACCTCCAAGCAATAGATCAAAAGCATAAAAACCCAGAACATAGAAATCACCACTGAAACAGTGGTCAAAATATAGGAGTTTCACTTGATTACAAATCCTACTAAGATTCACAGGACCACCAATAGGATTCGAAACACATAAAGGCACATGAGCCAACTCAGGAGAAAGAAAATGCTTAAATTTATCACAAATATCCACAGAAATAAAGCTATGGGAAGCTCCAGTATCAAACAAAACATGAACAGGAAAGTTAAACAGAGAAAAAGTACCCTAAAGTGTACCTTGGTTGTCACTGGAAGCAGGAGTAGGAACAGGTGCAGGTGGTGGTGGAGCTAGAGAAGATGCAGAAGTCACAGCAAAAGTACTCGATGACTTGCCCTTCTGCTGAGTGGGGCAATTCTTCTTAAAATGGCCAGGCTGCAGACAAATGTGGCAGAGATCATGCTTGGTCAACTATGCTGGAGGAATAACGGCACCATCCAAAGTAGGACAGCTATTAGCGTAGTGTCCCTTCTGATTTCATCTGTAGCAAGTAATGGCAGATAGGTCGATCGACTGCCTCTGAGATGAAGAAGATGATCCCATCCCTGGAGTCTTGTTCTAATTCCTCTTCTGATGGTGGAAGTTAGGCTTTCTCTTCCTGGGATTACAACAAAAAGACTAAGATGAAGCAGACTGATTAGCTGGAGGATCCTTAGAAGTAGGATTCTCATATCTAATGGCCATGTCCATCAAAGTGGTGAAAGGACTATGCACATGGGATATGAGATGATTATAGTACTCCGGACGGGCACCAGCAATGAACTTCTCATTTTTCTTGAGAGGAGTGTCAATTAGATTAAGGCCAAACTTAGAAAGTTCATTGAACTTCCTCTCATATTCAGCAAAAGACATATCACCCTGCTTCAGATCCATGAATTCCCGATACAGCTGAGATTTTCCTGCCTCGGGCATCCACTTCATAAGAAAAGCATCCCTAAAGCATGATACAGAAACATAAGAAAGATTTCAAAAAGAGAAACTGAACCAAATTCAAGACAAACAAAATATGATACCTAAATCGTTCCCAAGAAATGCCAGCCTCAGCGGTGTGAGCTGTGACAGACTCCTACCAATCCAAAGCTGCTCCTTTCAATCACCAAGCTACCAACTAACGTTGGTGGGCATTAGTGATCTCGAGATCGGAGAAAATCCTCTCCAAATCATTCAACCACTGTTGAGCTTCAATAATGCTCTCAAATCCAGTGAACTTGGTTCCTCCAAGCTCAGTGTATTCCTTACAAAGTTTACTGAACCTAACTGGTGCAGTAGGCTCATGAGCTGGGGCAACACCACATCCCCTACCTTTAGCATTCCTTCCACTCATCCTGAAAAACAAGAATGAATTTTAGGACAGAGGTAAGTGAGAAAAAAAGACAAGATAGATAAGATAAGATTCAACTAGAATGAACATCCTAACAAAGAATTACTAACCAGATGGATAAGGAAAAGGAAAGTTAAGAAAATTTTAGTTTCAAATAAGAAAAGTTTTCCATATCAAAATACTCTTTGAAAATCCTTTGAAACCATTTGAAAAATCATTTTATATTTTAAAATATGTTTTCACATAAAGAAAGGATTCTAAGGTTTATTTCACTCATTCTAGGGTATTTCTACCCTATCTCTAATGAGTTTTTGCTCCGCAGCCTACGGTTTGCCTAAAACCAAAGCTCCGATACCAACTTTAACGATCCACTATTTTGGACCATTCAAATCAACAATAAATCCCCACATGTCTGACTTGAATAATTAAAAACAATAGATTGTAATATAATTTGGAGCAAATAAAACCAATCATAGAATCACACACATAGATAAAATCAGAATAACTTGCAGCAGAAATAAAACAACAGTAGTAGTTCATGAAGCTACCATAAATACAGTCTCAAACACAGTTACAGAATACCATAGTCTGAAAAACAAACACAGTTTTGAAATAAATACAGTAGAAATCCCAAATACATTAAATACATGAGCTGATATAGATAAAACTAGATAAGCAGATAAACTCCAAAAATCTCTTGCTTCCAGAAGATAGATCCAAGCTCTGATACTCAGGCTGACCCGAGCGTAAGAAATAAACACAAGCACTCAAGTCAGGACATACATACTTATACAATGTAAACCAACTAAAGTGAATTGTAAAATAAATGTACAAGTAACTTAAAGGATGCTTAGGGCCGCCCATCCTCTAAGGATCCGTTAAACTATTTACTATGTAGTAATGTACGCTATTATAATAATGCCTATTAGTAAAATAAACTTACTTTAAAATAGCGTTAAGGCTTTACATTTTCCAACTTAACACATAAGTAGTGCCAATAGTCTATACATCACCTACGTAACTCCTGATCGGGAGGCTACGAGAAGATACTCCATAAGTACGACACAAATCAAACTCGTACAAGGCTCGCTAGGGTAGGTGACATAGCACAACTAGGTAGATATGTTTGTGTCAAAATTGGGCACAACACTCTTTGGGAGTCGTTGAAGAGATAATAGTCAATAATGTAAGTTCAAAACAAATATTATCTAACAAAAACTCCAATCAACAGTAAAGTAAATGCGTAGACAAGCAATTTATAGTGGTTCGGCGTGTTGCCTACGTCCACTGTGAAGTATTTTGACGTTTTATTGATTTTCTTTCAATGATTACAAGTTGTTGCAGTGATCAACAGCAAGTTGCAACTGGAAATTCGAAATCAACAGTAAAATTATGATGTAGGATGATGGAGATCTTGATCCGGCAGAGTCTGGACGCTTGAGGGTTCAAAGATCCTTTTTCTGTTGGCCCTGGGGCTCTATTTATAGGCATAGGCTGCTGATATCTCGCTGAAAACTCGGGAGACCACGTCTGGCACGTGAGGGGGCCCACACGCCTGGTCTTAGGAAGTTTGGGCCCACTTTGGCATCGGTTCGAACTCCATTCGAACTGATCAAGAATTCGTCCAATCAAGGTGAATTTTGGTGTGGGCATTCTTCAACATGTATGCAAGCCTCTGTGAAAATTTCGTGGCATTTGGATGAGTGGATTGGAAGATATGATGGGTTCGAAATAGGGTTCATGGCGTGGCTGTTTGGTTCGAAACCATGCTTTCGAACCGATGGTTTCAAATCCATGGTGGCACGTGTCTTCGTGTTGACGTGGAGCGCACACTTCGCTTCGATCCAGGTTTCGCTCCGAGTTGAATGCTTCGACTCCATGTATCTCGGCGCATTCGAACCGATGGAAGACACGTCATCATGGTTGGTTGACCCAATGGGTTCGAATGGAGTTACACAGGTGGATTCAAACAAGGCTTATGTGATGGGTTCGAACAAGGCTTATGTGATGGGTTTGAACAAGAACTATGTGATGGGTTCGAAGCATGCATGTCTGATGGATTCGAACTTGTGTTCCTCCGATGGATACGAGCTGTGCGACTTCTCCACGGATACGAGGTACATGGATTCGAACACGATGGATTCGAACACAATGGATTCGAGGGTGATGGAGTCGAAGGTGATGGAGTCGGAACCGTGGTGGTTCGGCGGTTTCGAAACCTATGGATTCGAAAGAGATCGTTTCGAACCATTGGTCAATGATGGGTTCGAAACCTAAGCCTTCCCCTTCAAATTGAATCGATCATAACTCGAGCGTGTGAACTCGGATTGACTTGAAACTTGAGATGCTGACTCCAATGGTCTTTCTCGCCGTGTCCTATCAATTTAGCACAATTCGGACTCGGACAAAATTCAGTGATATCCATAGCGAAACGAAGTATGACCGGTCTCTGAGACGAACTGTCCTCCGTTTCTGATCGATCTTTTGGTATCGCGGCTTTGCCAAAAAGCGGGATAACATTTTGCCCCCCAAAGTACGTCTTGTGGGAACATGAAGTGCTTTGAATAGCTGCCATTTCTCTCTGAACAATCATTGCTCTCTTTTTTGCTGAAACTCGTATGATGTATTGTTGTAACCTTGCATTGATATGATCGATTGCTGTATAATAGCGCTTAGCCGTTGGCTGTCGTATTTGTAACGGGATGAGTGTTTGATCCCTGTAAATGTTCAAAATCGAATGTTAGTTCGACATGTATGCACATATGCTAATTTGAACCTTGTTGACGTCGTGTGTCCACGAGTCGTTGTCAGTTTGGTTTGCTATAGAATTTCGTATCGATTCTCTCCTGAACCGATTTGGAAATTTGAGTTGAGACAACCTTGATGGTTGTTTTGAAAAGTCCCTTCGTATCGATCCTCTCCTGGACCGATATTGAAGGTTGAAGGAAACGACTTTGGGTGGTGTGAATATGATACTTCGAACCGATGCGTTGGAGCATTGATGGATTCGAAATCTACATTTGAACCGATGGAGTACACTCGTACTATGATGGGTACGAAATAGTTGTTCGAATTGATTCGAATTTGAAGCGGATGGATACGAGGTCATCCTTCGTATTGAGAGGAAATGATGAATACGAAGTCGTTGATGTGAACAAGGGCTTTCGAACCGATGGGCCCAACGTTTGTTTCGCATCGATGCTGCTCGTCGCCTTGCTGCGCGCTTCGTACCGATGAAACGCGGGGGTAACTTCGAATCGATGGGGTCCTAGGCCGATGGTTTCGAATGGAGACTTCGAATCGATCCACAAGTTGACTGGCTGCGACCGGTCAAGTTTACTTGGAAGGGGAATCATCTCGGTTGCACTCAACACACCATATAAATAGCAGAGGGTTCGCCATTTTTTACTTTTTACTTTCTCCTTGTTTTACTGTGCACTGCATCGTTTCGAAACTTCAGAGAAGAAGGCGCCGTGCTTTCACATTCGAACCAATCCAGATCCAAGACCTTAACTCCTCGAATCCATCACTTGAACTAGGTAATTGGCCTCGAATCCAAACGGCGAAGTAATTGCGAACCCATTTCTTCTTCATCGATTGCTCACTTCAGTGATTGACAAAACCAGATCTGATTTGAGGGGACTTCGAATCGATACGTGGGCCCGAGTTCGAATCGATGATGGCGACGTCACTTCCCCTTGGTTTCGCCTTGATCTCTGGAATGAATTCATGGAGTGACGCAGTTCGTACCGATAAACCATCTTTGATGGATCCATTCGAATCAATGGTTTCGAACCCATCAGCCATCGGTTCGAAGTTCTCGACTTTGCATCGATACGAAGGGCATCGATTCGAACGTGATTGGTGTGAAGTTGAGGGTTTGCTTATCGGTTCGAACCAGTTAACCAAGGTTGGATTCGAAGTCCTCTTTCATCGATCGATTCGAGTGGGCCTTTCTGCATCGATTCGAAGTAACGTTGGCATGGATTCGAATGGGTTCTCTGTGTTCGGTTCGAACCCTATATGATGGATACCAAAATTTGAAATTTTCTAAGCATAATTCCGACGAGCTTCATTCCTGCATATTTGGACATATTAAACTGCATACTTGACCACCTTTTGAAGCTCGTCGATGGAACAGTAACGACTTCTATTCAAATCAAATTTCCATCATACAAACGGTTCAACGATGACGGTCAGCGATGACGGTTATTGTAACTGGACTTCGTAGCTTTGTCTTCTGCATATTTTCTTTAACTCTGTGATATTTATTCAGGTAGCGCATGGCACTGTACCACACACATTCATACACTTCATACTGGGGAATGCACGGGTCATTTGTCGTCTAACGATGGTTTCTCATGAGTTAGCTAGTTATGGAACCGTCAAGTTCGCAATAGAAGGAGGTTCAAAATACAGCTGCTCCGAGACTAGAGGTTCCAGATATTGAGCCTGAGATAATTACTCCGGCCCCAGACGAACTTCCCAATGCATCTTTCATTGCTAATCCGTCGGATTCCTTTCAATCGAATATTTCTGAAGACATGTTAGGGAGAATATGCTTGAGGCACGGTCTGTCACTGGATGACGTGTTATTGCCAGGGCCGAGCGATAGACCACACAACCCGCCGGAGGGATATACAGCGTTTAACCGCCACGCGTGTGCGGTCGGGACACTTCCTCCGTTCAACGAGTATATAAGGGAAGTGTTGTCTTTTTTGGGGATCGCTCCGTCTCAACTACACCCAAACGGATATGTGTCCGTGAACAGTTTATTCATCGTCTTTATGGAGTACCTTCATAGACCACTGATCCCGATCGAGATTAGATATCTATTTAATTTCAAGACCCGAGGTGATTATCCTTCCTTCACATTTCTGGAAGCGGTGAGAAACTGCCAAGTGGTTATTGGGTCCTGGACCAGATTGAGCTACTATAGGACGGAATGGTTCTATGTCAGGTGTCCTCAGGGGTTTGCCCGGCGATGGTTATTCAGACGTGAGTGTAGTTGCGTTATCAAGAAATTACTAAAGCAATTGCGGTCGAAGCGAAACTTATGTTTTTTCTCTTTTTTACAGCGACGATTCGGCGACCTGAGGGCGAACGCTTTAAGGAGATGGTGCGAGTGCTCCGGGGAGTCCCGAGCGAAGACAGGGATGTCGAGTCGCTTTTGACCGATAGGAATCTCCGGACCTACGGGTTGATCGAACGGGGGCAGAGCATACTGTTTGACGGGGCACTAAGGATTGTTTTGAAAAAACGAGTCAAGCACAAGAAGCCCAAAGTTACTATAGTCGAGGAGGCTGATTCTGAAAAAACTAATACTGACGACGAGCCGTTGTTGGAGCCTACAGACGTGGCTCAGGATATTGAAGAGCAAAAGAAAAGGCAAGGCAGCCGTCGTCACGTCAACTAAGAAGGGGAGATGGAAATCGGTTGTCACGGCCCGATCTTCCCCCGGAGTTAGAATTTCTGAGATGTCTCCTCTGCGAACAGAAAGTCTTTACGAAGGGCTTACCGATCTTCCCATCCCGGATGATGTGTCTTTTCAACATGACGCCGGGTTGGAGGAGTTCCATCGTGCTCTAGATTTGAGCGAGCCTTTTATTACTAGCTCAGTCGACACTTTTGGTTGGTCGGGGGGAATACATGTTCATACACATTTCACGACACTACATAGCCCCGAGTCCTAGGTCATCGGTTTCGAGAAACCACTAACTTTATTCTCATTTCTCTTTGCAGATATTATGACTGGACGCAGTTCGATGCTAGGGAGCCTACGACATGCTCGCAAATCTTCCTCATACTACGAGTCACAACGGAGAGAAGGAGACAGGGGTTACGATCGTAGGTACTCCGGGTACTCTGGCCAAGAACGGAGAGATAGGGATTACAGACATCGGTCTCGATCGCGCACTCCTCCTCCAAGAGTTCCTGTACAACCTCCCATCCATGTTCCTCGTTCTTCTGATTCCTCGTGTTACCAGTCAACCTCTCAATCTTCTAAGTATGAATCTCGCCACCGCAGATCTGAGGCAATGCCTCCAGTAGTTGCGGAACAACCTCCTACTGAAATTTCGGGAGAAGGAGCAATCAGGCTTTCTCAACTGAAGAAGGACTTTCCAAATATCTGCTTTGATAACTACACTTTCCTCTTCACTTGAAAAGAATTCCGCCGGAGGCTGAGCAGACGGCGCACGATTATGTGCATGACTTTTATGCCCAATATAGGGCGTGGTATAAGGCGACTGAGAGAGCGTCGACATTGGCCTTTGAGCGCGGGGCCACCATTGAGAAATTGCAGGCTGAACTGGCTCAAAAGAGCCGTATTATTGATGTGTTAAACACTGAGGCTGAATCTTCTCGGAAGTCTGAAATGGAGGCCATCAAAAAAGCCGATGAAGCCCAAGCAACGATGGATAGAATGAAACGTGAGCATTACGCCACGGTAGAGGACATAGGCAATCGAAACACACTATTTACTGCCGAGAGGGACGCAGCCCTAAAGGAGTTGAATGAGCTTAAGTCTAAATTCGCTGAAATCGCCAAGGATAGGGATGATGCGAACAATGCAGCCCAGGAGGCGTGTGAACAAGCCGTGATTCTCCGGACTGAATGGGATGCGGCAGTAGCCAAGGTCCAGGCGGTTGAGACGAAGGTTGAGGAGAAAGTTCAACAGGCGGAGGCCAGGCTGGAGGCCGATATTGAAGATTTGCTCATCACTTACAATGCCAATGTGTTGAGGCACCGAAATTTGGCCTGGCTCCAGGATTACCCGATACACCTCCGCAGCGCTTGGGATCGTTTGGTTGAGGAAGAAGAGGAAGCACACCCGGATGAATCGGTCGACCGATTTGAACTTGAAAACCAGTTGTTGATTGATGATGAGAAGAAGGTCCTCCATGACGCTATTATTGCTCAAGAAAAGGAGATGATCGGTGGTCGATCTCTGGAGGTTGGAGAGGGGTCGGTATCGAGCATCATGCTACTGTCACTGAAGTCACCGCTCCACCTTCGGTAGTACCGGTATCTGTGGTCGGTACACAACCTGTTCCTGCTTATGACCCAGAACAGCCGCGGTTATCTCCCATTCGGGAGCATTCTTCTGAGGCCGCTCAGTCGTCCGCAAGCCAAACTGGGGAAGGTATTCCAAACTTATCTCAAATGTTTTCCAAATAGAGAGTTTGTTCTGAAGCAGTTACTGATAACTTCTTCTTATCTTTGTTTAGTGACTGGAGTTGCTTCGATCGCCGTGACCCGAGAATCAAGCAAAGGGGATAAGGCCATTACCACTGAGACTACTGTTGTAAGTGCAGTGTCTACCGAGGCGGCGCAGGGGAGCGGATTATCTCTTGAGGAACAAACGGTGAGCGAGCTGCTCGGCGAGCAGGGTGGCTTCTCCACAAACTTGCCGTTTATCATTAGTGACCTGTCGCCGACCTCTAGCTCTTCAATGCAGACTGCGGATGCCCCCAGCCAAGCCCAGACGATTCGTGATGAAGAGATCCTGGCCGAGATTCAAGCATGAATTAGAAGCTGAGGGGCAAAGCGGTAGTGTCGGTGGTGGCACTATTCCATCTTTCGTTGCAGGTCCGGTCCCTCCTACTCCTCCGGCGGGGAGTCTTCATTTAGATTCAAGTTCTGAGGAGGACGTAGATATTATGCCCCCGGCCGAAGAGCAGCCACCGGAGAGGAGGTCGTCCAAACGAAGGATTTCCGTTCCTAGCGATTCTGACGACGAACCGCTAATAAGGAAGCCAAGGAAGAAAGAATAGATCGGCCTCCCAAGCAGATATTTTGGTAGATAGGAACTTGTTTTCGTTTTTTGTTAGTAGGCCATGTATAGATGCAGGTTCGGCCCCTTCTAGTAGGGATTCTTTTTTGGGAGAACTTATCTACGTGTAAGTCCTTGTCTTCAATTAGTTGAAATAAAATTTAGTTTCTGTTTCAACTCTCATTTCTTTTGTGCTTAAGTGTTTGTTGTGTTATGTTTTTGGTCCGGTGCACTTGTGGTGTTTTTACCGTCAAGTGGAGTTCGTTTTTATTTGCCAAGTCTGAGAATCTTGGTCGCAAGTTGTAATCGATGAATAATCGAACTTCGGACATTGTATCACTTTGGTTAGCGATTAACACTTAGCTTTTTTGCCCCCTAGTCTTGGGGAATAGCATTTGTGTTCTGGTGGTTGACTGCGTTTATTGCAAACCTTAAGCACATGTCCACATTCTGGGGACTTAGGATAATTTGTAATCGATAACTTGGTTCGCATTATGGGAATTTGAGAGTTATCGACGTTTGTAGTACGGTTCACGCTCCGGGAACCTGGAATTGATGTTTACACTCCACTTCACGCTCTGGGAACTTGGAGTTAGTGTCGATATTTCAGTTCGCACTCCGGGAACTTGGATTTGATGTTTATACTCCATTCACATTCTGTGAAGTTGGAGTTCGCACAGATGCTTCGGTTCGCGCTCCGGGAACCTGTAATCCACATTTATGCTCCGATTCACGCTCTGGGAAGTCGGAGTCAGCCGCTGGATGGTCAGTCACATCTATTTGGGCTTTCAAGAATTCGTTCATACTCTGAGAACGATGGATTCGATGTTTATACTCCAATTCGCACTCTGAGAATTTGGAGTCCATTCTCACTCTGGGAACGAATTGTTGAATGTTTATACTCCAATTCGCACTCTGGGAAGTTGGAGTCCGTTCGTGCTCTGGGAACGAATTGTTGAATGTTTATACTCCAATTCGCACTCTGGGAAGTTGGAGTCCGTTCGCGCTCTGGGAACGAATTGTTTAATGTTTATACTCCAATTCGCACTCTGGGAAGTTGGAGTCAGTTCGCGCTCTGGGAACGAATTGTTTAATGTTTATACTCCAATTCGCACTCTGGGAAGTTGGAGTCCGTTCGCGCTCTGGGAACGAATTGTTGAATGTTTATACTCCAATTCGCACTCTGGGAAGTTGGAGTCCGTTCGCGCTCTGGGAACGAATTGTTTAATGTTTATACTCCAATTCGCACTCTGGGAAGTTGGAGTCCATTCGCGCTCTGGGAACGAATTGTTGAATGTTTATACTCCAATTCACGCTCTGGGAAGTTGGAGTCCGTTCGCGCTCTGGGAACGAATTGTTGAATGTTTATACTCCAATTCACGCTCTGGGAAGTTGGAGTCTGTTTGCGCTCTGGGAACGAATTGTTGAATGTTTATACTCCAATTCATGCTCTGAGAAGTTGGAGTCCGTTCACACTCTGGGAACGAATTGTTGAATGTTTATACTCCAATTAACGCTCTGGGAAGTTGGAGTCCGTTCGCGCTCTGGGAACGAATTGTTGAATGTTATACTTCAATTCACGCTCTGGGAAGTTGGAGTCCGTTCACACTCTGGGAACGAATTGTAAAAAATTTATACTCCAATTAACGCTCTGGGAAGTTGGAGTCCGTTCGCGCTCTGGGAACGAAGTGTTGAATGTTTATACTCCAATTCACGCTCTGGGAAGTTGGAGTCCGTTCGCGCTCTGGGAACGAATTGTTCAATGGACTATCATGTGTTGGTCCAATTCAGCCTTTGTCGTGATGGCTTGCCCCCGAGCTGGGATTTCACTTAGTGAGTGGCTGGTCGTATCGCAGTCACTCGCTATTTGAATAAATTCCATTGTTTGATGGAACTTAGCTCTTCGTGTGTCGTGATTGTTGAGCGTTGCATTCGGTGAATCACAGCTCTAGCTTGAAGAGATAATATTTTATTGCTGAAATAAGAAAAATACGGCAAAGTCAGTGACTTATTACAAATTCAATATTTCAGAATATAAAGGAAACTGTAAACTATTCATAGATTGAAGGAGCTTGTCATGTGTGACAGTGACGAGGATCTTCGTCATTCCAGGCCCCTGAGTAAGTAGGTCCGCCACTGATGGCGTTTATCACCAATCTTCCACGGGGACAAGTCGAGTCCTCCTGTCTCGGTCGATTGGGTTCGTTGTTTGGATTTGATGGGCCCGCTACTCTGGGCTGCGGTGTCTGCACAAACTGTTCCAGCTTCCTTTCTCTGATCAGTTTTTCAATGAGGTCTTGCAAGTGGCGACACTCGTTTGTATTGTGCCCGTAGCTTTCGCGGAACCTGCAAAAATTTCCAGTTTGGATTTGTCTTTCTGACGACGGCCTTGGTGCAGGCTTTTGATATTGAATTGTACCACAGGTTTGTAAGTACAAGTCCTCTAGTGATGTATTTGGAGGAGTGTAACTGTCAAACATTGGATTCTCGCGCTGTGGGCCACGAGTTTGATCTTGTTTCTTAATTTGATTCACGCTTTCTCTTCGCCGAGCTTGTTTATTTTTAATGTTCAACTGAACTTTTCTGGAGCTCTCACCGGACTGTTTTATTGCAACATTGCTTTGGGTCCCTTCCGCATTTGGCCCTGCGTCAGTTTGCTTCCTAGACTGTTTCGCGTCTTCCCGTCTCAGGAATTGAGCTGCTTTGGCATGGAAACGGTCCAATGACGCAGGTGGTTTCCCAGCTAGCCAATTGCCGAATTCGAAATCGGGGTCGATCCCCTTAGTCAGTGCCATAAGGATGGAGTTATCGTTTGGATTACTAATCTCCACGCACGCAGTATGGAATCTTTCTAAGTAGTGTCTGAGTGTCTCTCCGGGAGCTTGTGTGACACTAGATAGAGTGTTGACATCTTTCGGCCTTGCGACGTGCATGCGGAATTGCTCAACGAATTTTGTGGCTAACTGATCGAAGGAAGAGATGGATCGAGGTGGTAGTCGGGTGAACCACATGGTAGCGATGCCCCCCAAGGATATGGGGAAACTACGACACTTCACTGCATCGTCAACTCTGGCAGCAGTCATTGACCATTCATATTTCAGAATATGTTGGTTGGGGTCGGAGTTTCCCTCGTACATGGGTAGAGTGGGCATTCGGAATCGCCGTGGGGGTTCAGCATTAAGAATATCGTCCGTAAAGGGAGTGTGACTTCGGGAAACTCCCCAATCGTCGTTTGTGAATCCCTGACTCTCACGGATCATCTGACGTATCATAGTTGAAAGATCCGGCATTTGTGCCGGAGTATGATCACGTTCCATATTTTGGGCTTGAACCGGATATCGTCGACGGTCCAAGTCTCGCCTTCTTAGCTCATAGTCCTCTGGGACGTAAGGTTCAGGAGTACAACCGCTATGATGACGGTCCAGGTCTGACTGATCTTGAGCGTCGACCCCTGGTTCAGCCGCAACGTTAGTGGTGCGGTATTCTGTGGCATGGTGAGGAACGACACCTCCTCAGGAGGAGGGTCCGGTTTGGAAACTGGCTGACGGACCAACTCTTATTTGTCCGACGGTCAATGTCGGTTGGTTTCCAACGGGTGGCATGCGACTCCCATCTAACCGGGGTTGTGGAGGCCAGTTATGATAATCAGAAGATGAAGAACTTTCGCTGGAGGAGTGAGAAGCACGATCTCTCGTGGATCTCTTTCGTTTCTGGCGATCCAGCTTGTTGATTAGCTCAGCGTTAGCGCGTAGCTGTTCTTCTAGTTGTCGCCGACTCTGGGTCAGCTCTTGGAGTAGCAACTGCAACTCCTGTCGGGTAACTGGACCTGACGGCTCTGAGTGCCCAGCGACATCTTGGTTAGACGGAGGAGGCGGAGCAGGATTCTGTCTATCCTGTTCTTCTTGATTGACAGCGTTTGAGGTGGTTCTTGTGCTAACCATCTTGATAGTCGAACTCCTTTCGTAGACTTTATGCAAATCTGAATAGAAGGGAAGGAAGTCGGATTCAATGATCTGGATCTCTCTCTTAGATTTATTCAATCCGGTATCGATGACAGATCCAACGAGCAGGAGAAAAGCTGGGTTTTCTCAGTGAAAGCACCAAAGTGTTTGTGTCAAAATTGGGCACAACACTCTTCGGGAGTCGTTGAAGAGATAATAGTCAAGAATGTAAGTTCAAAACAGATATTATCTAACAAAAACTCCAATCAACAGTAAAGTAAATGCGTAGACAAGCAATTTATAGTGGTTCGACGTGTTGCCTACGCCCACTGTGAAGTATTTTGACGTTTTATTGATTCTCTTTCAATGATTACAAGTTGTTGCAGTGATCAACAGCAAGTTACAACTGGAAATTCGAAATCAACAGTAAAATTATGATGTAGGATGATGGAGATCTCGATCCGGCAGAGTCTGGACGCTTGAGGGTTCAAAGATCCTTTTTCTGTTGGCCCTGGGGCTCTATTTATAGGCGTAGGCTGCTGATATCTCGCTGAAAACTCGAGAGACCACATCTGGCACGTGAGGGGGCCCACACGCCTGGTCTTAGAAAGTTTGGGCCCACTTTGGCATTGGTTCGAACTCCATTCGAACCGATCAAGAATTCGTCCAATCAAGGTGAATTTTGGAGTGGGCATTCTTCAACATGTATGCAAGCCTCTGTGAAAATTTCATGGCATTTGGATCAGTGGATTGGAAGATATGATGGGTTCGAAATAGGGTTCATGGCGTGGCTGTTTGGTTCGAAACCATGCTTTCGAACCGATGGTTTCGAATCTATGGTGGCACGTGTCTTCGTGTTGACGTGGAGCGCACACTTCGCTTCGATCCAGGTTTCGCTCGGAGTTGAATGCTTCGACTCCATGTATCTCGGCGCATTCGAACCGATGGAAGACACGTCATCATGGTTGGTTGACCCAATGGGTTCGAATGGAGTTACACAGGTGGGTTCGAACAAGGCTTATGTGATGGGTTCGAACAAGGCTTATGTGATGGGTTCGAACAAGGAATATGTGATGGGTTCGAAGCATGCATGTCTGATGGATTCGAACTTGTGTTCCTCCGATGGATACGAGCTGTGCGACTTCTCCACGGATACGAGGTACATGGATTCGAACATGATGGATTCGAACACAATGGATTCGAGGGTGATGGAGTCGAAGGTGATGGAGTCGGAACCGTGGTGGTTCGACGGTTTCGAAACCTATGGATTCGAAAGAGATCATTTCGAACCATTGGTCAATGATGGGTTCGAAACCTAAGCCTTCCCCTTCAAATTGAATCGATCATAACTCGAGCGTGTGAACTCGGATTGACTTGAAACTTGAGATGCTGACTCCAATGGTCTTTCTCGCCGTGTCCTATCAATTGTAGCACAATTCGGACTCGGACAAAATTCAGTGATATCCATAGCGAAACGAAGTATGACCGGTCTCTGAGACAAACTGTCCTCCGTTTCTGATCGATCTTTTGGTATCGCGGCTTTGCCAAAAAGCGGGATAACAAGATATACCAATTACTATCGGGACTGGTGGTAACGTGTAGCAGCCACTACTGCCCACCTCAAGCCACACTCCCAAAAATCAAAGATGCGCACCAATCAATCATAAGTAATAGAATGTCATACAAAGAAGTGTGTCCGATGAGAGGAACTGCCTCATTGGCCCGGAATCGCTCCTGTTTTAGCCACCTTATGCCAACTCACGGGAGTCGGGTCCAGTACATACATCAATAGAACGGCACACCATCCTATTTCATTCTGGAATCTCCATTGCGTACACGGTTGTCAAAGTGGTTTTCGGTATCGATAGAGAGTATGCCCATATCCGATCTTAGTCTCTTTGCCAACCAATCGTTATTATAACCTATGTTATAAGTTTCAAAAATGGTTTATATTCACCTCAAAACATATTCATTTAAACCATGTAAATACGATATCAAATAATATTTATTTCAAAGTTGTAACATTTCCAAGTTCTTTCATTCAATTATAAAATTTCCAAAGCATTGTAAATTTCAGCTACAACCGCACCTATAAAATGTTACGATAGATATAGTAATATTTCAAAAACCTTGTCAAATTCAAAACAGCAGCACTTATAAAGTGCTACGGTAGGTATTTAGTTATTTCAAAACAACTCCATTTGAAAAAACAGTAGCACTTATAAAGTGCTATAGTAGGTATTAGTAATTTAAAACAATTCAGTTTCATTTCAGCAACAATAGCACTTACCAAGTGCAACATTAGCTATTTAGTTATTCAAAACAGCTTACTTTCAGCACCAATAGCACTTACAAAGCGCTGCAGTAGCTATTTAGTTATCTCAACATATAATTTAGTTTCACCAACAACAACACCTACAAAGTGCTGCAGTAGCTCTTTATTATTCCGGAACTTTGTTTATTTTCAGAAATGATGGCACTTTACAAATGCTGTCTTAAAACCACAGCATTTTTAAAGTGCTTCAAATGCTAATTCCATATTTAATATAAAATTTTAGAAATATTAAAACTTCAATTTTAGCCATTTTAACTTATAAAAACCATATTTTTCACTTCAAAAATATTCATTTGGATATCACTTAACTTATGATTCAATAAAATAAACCTTTAATAAATAAATATCCAATTTAAACAATAATTCACTTATTAAGTCAAAACTAAACTATTTTCTCAACTTTTTATATTTAACAATTAACTTAATACTTTATTTTAAATTACCCATTTCATAAATAAAAATCAAATTTCCATTCATTTACATAAAAATTTCCATTTAAAACCAAATTTCCAATTTCAAAGTTAAGTCATATTTCTAAAATACACCATTCCATTTAATTCTTTATGCATTTTTACTTATAGAAAAATCACTATAAATTCATTTAAATCATTTAGATCCAATTTAAGTTAAAATGTCATATTTTTACATTTAAAAATACTTATAAAGCTTAGAAAACATATATATAATTAACCACGGGTTTGTATAATATTTTCTAACCTAGGTCAAATGATACAGATAATATATCATTTCAATCCGTAATTTAAAAAGAAAAATCCAGGTTCTATCATTTCAAACCCGCAATCCCAAGTAAATCAAATACAATAAATATCACTCGAGCCTATCATTTCAGCCCATAATGATTTTTCCTTATTCTAAAGTCCGTTCGGGTATGTATCATTTCAACCCATAGTGATAAGGGAACTTGTAGTGTGAGATACAGAAAACAAAATAACAGTATATCATATAATATTATAAGAGATGATGTAACAGGTATAAAATCGGGTTGTACATCATATAAACAGATCAAAGACATATATGAACATAGTATATCAATCATTACATATTCACTTGTCATCATTCCACAATTATATAAGTATGGAATGTCTAGAGTGAATAACTCACCTTTTTGAAGCTAGAGATTACGAATTAAAGGCACACAACAAACATAGAAAGGCACGACAAGAACGAACTAGATTCGAAGAGAAGTGGCACCTAAATCCACATCTTGTAAAAGAATAATTTATCATAAACATAAGTGTATAATTCAACAATGTAAAATATAAATTAAAATGAAAAGTATGCACAAGAATGAGATACAAATAGCTTTAACCCAAACAATGGCTCGGCCATAACACCTGTAGGCTCGGCCTAGGTTTAGTATAGCTCGGCTATGATATTTTTGAAGCAGCTTGGCTAGGTTATGGGGTCCATAGGCACGGCTAAGGCTAGGAAAGTGAAGAGTGGTTGAGTTACAAGGATGGAATGTAAAGAGGCGAGGAACAAAAGGGGTTTTGGTTCACATAGGCTCAGCCATAGCCTAGTATGGCTCGGCGAGGGTTGGACTTTGGGTCAAGTACATCTCAAGGCATTGCATGGTAGGGTTTAGGTCATGGCATGTCACAACAAAGTGGAGTTTTAGGGTGTGGCCGTGGCAAATGGAAGAGGTGGTGAAATAATGGAAGACTTGTGATGGTTTTGGTCATGTTTTGGTGGTGGATCTAGATCTAGGGGTCACGTCCATGAGTGGAGGAGGTGATGGTCAGTCATGGAGGAGGTGGAGAGGGGATGAGGTCGGAAATATGGTGGAGGCCGAGCACTTAATGAAGAAAAACAAAAGAAAATAAAAGAAAAAGGAAAAAGAAAGTGGAAGAGAAGCCATGGATACTTAGTGTAATTTTCTCCAGGAGAAAGCAAATGAGGAAATTATTATCGAGGAATGTTTTTGTACATGATTTAGAAATAGAGGAGGCATTGGGTTTTGGAAATACATGGTTAGAAAGGTGGAGAACGGCTAGAAAGAAATAAAGAGGGTGCGCAAATAAAAAGGCAAGCATTTAAAACAATGTAACCTATGTCTCCTTGATTTTCTCAAGCCATTTATACAAAGATATAAATAAGTAAAAATCCAATAAATAAAATAAAAGTTTAGGCAAATAAAATAAAGAAATAAAAATCATGAGATGGGCATAGGAAAATATAAAATAAAAATACAGAAATTAATTGCGTGTAAAATGCTGTATTTTATCCAATTTTAAAAGTATAAATCAGAATCTAACGAAACGAAAAGCAGAACCGATATTAGAATTATATCCAGCTTCAAATAAAAAGATTAGAATTTTAAAACTTCAAATTTCAAATTTTCAAATAAAAGTCATAGTTTGACCAAAGTTGACCAAAATGTCAAATTTCCAGAAAATGTTTGTTTTATTTTATTTGGAAGATAAATTGCGAACAAATCCAAAATTACACTGTAAAAATTCCAAAAATTCAAATTTTAATGAATAAAAATCAAAGTCTTCAAATAGATTAAATTTTAAAAATATTTACAAAATTTTGGGTTGCTACACTTGGATGTGTTGTAGTTAGTAATTTTTATTAACTAATAGGGTTAGGAATATAAATTGATTGCTGGGGTAATCAATTGGATCGTATTTGAGATTTTCTTTAAGTATAAAAATATTATTATATAATATATTTGGAATTAGTTTCTAACTTAGAGTTTGGATTATGCAGAACTGAGTCATGGCTGGTGAAGGATCTCGATTTCCTCTTGGATCGTAAGATAGTCATGTTGACGAAGGAGTATTTTTGACCAGTTTGCAACTTAAGGGATTAGTGAGGATAGTTCAAGCTTTTACTATAGTTGCCCTTAATTCCCAAATTCCTAGAACTACATTTGCTTAATTGAGTTGTGACTATAGTAATTTAGGAGGAAGACCATTTAAGGGTTCTAAGAGTAAAGATAAGGTAGGACTTTCGCTTAGAACATGTTAGCTTATCTTTACTCAGATGTGCTAATCAGACTTCGTAAGATATATTTGCATCTAGTCCACTTCAAGAGAAAGCTTTAGAGTGGTATGATCGATTAAATTCTGAGGTACCCAAGGCAGGGCTTACTTGGGAGCAACTTAAGCTCCACTTTGAGTGCGAATTTGTGAATGAAGCTATAGAGGATTCAAATCAGAAAAGGAAATAATACTTTGAGCCAAACGATTTTGAGTTTAAGCATAAAGACGAAAGACGAGAGGAATCTCATTTTGGAGTACTATCTAGGAGGCATATAGTGTGCTATAATTGTGGAGAAGATGATCATTTAGCTATGAAGTGTTCTAGGCCTCACACTTTTTCTTTCATGATATTTTGCAATTATTGTGAAAAGGATGGTCACCAATTTCCACTTGTCCTATGTTGGAAAAGAAGAGTAAAGGGAATTCGTGTATGGTTGGGAGTTCTGGTGGATCTGTATAAGGTATATTTTCTTTATTGAAGAAAAGTGTTTCTTTTTAGATTAAATTTCGCATCTAGGTTAGTTTAGATATAAATAAATATCTTTATGTGAGCTTTCTATCTTGCGGTAGGATAAAAGGATAGTCGGAAGAAATTAACTTGTCAATAAAGTCGGTAATGAAAGAGCAAGATTAAATTCTATAAATTCGAATAAAGAGTAGTTTTTTTCATGTTTGATTATCTGCTAGGATTGTTGCTTGGTTGTATTTATTGTTATATATTTTGGATGCATTGATGTTATTAAAAATAAGTCAATATAACTAAGAAAAATTTGGAATTATTTATTGTGTTGACTTGTCCGGAAGATGTTTAAGGATACTGATCAACATATGGGACGCTATGTAATTGATAGGAGTTCCTAAACATCGAACGAGACATTTGACATAAGAGTAATTATTTTTGGGAATTGGAAAATAATTTGAGTTTTGAAAATAATTTCAATAATACTATGCCATGAGACAATTGTATGAAGTAGAGAAACTTGGTAAGGCAATGTTGAAAGCTTAAGCAATCAACTTTATGGTGACAAAGTGGATCACAAAATTTTTGTGGCTTAATGTTATTTAGAAGAATGAGAAATTTTAATTTATAAAGTAAGAAATTGAGCGAAAGATTAAATTATTGGAATAATTAATGTGGATTTTTAATTTATAAGGATAAAACCATTTTATACTTGTTAAAACTAATAGTGACGGATAATAAAAGTAGATAAAAAATGGTTTTTCTTATTTTTAAATCAAGTGTAATGAAATGAAGATTTAAATTTGGGTTATAATTGGGTTTTCGGTATGAAAAACTAAATAACAAATTATTTTTGAGAATTCGGGATTTGTAAAATCCTAACTAAAAAGGGAATTATGTGTTATATATTCGTTCGCTTAAAAAACTACAAGAACACAATTTTCTTAAGGGGGACGGAGTCCGTAAAAACCCCATTGTTAATTACATAATTACTTACGATTAATTATGGTTAACTAATTTTAATCTGGGATTTGATAATTTAATTGAGTAATTAAAATTTTGTTGTGAATAATTGATTTAAATTATGGAAAAAATGAGTTATCATTTCTTTAAAGGAGAATTTATTTTGAAATATTATTAAATTGTTGTAAAAGCTGAATAAAATAAATTGAATTGACTAATGTTATGAGATAATTAAAAAAATGTTATTTTAATTATTCTTATTGGGCTTAGTAGGAAATTAATTGTTGCAATTCTATTTTTACTTTTTGGGCTTTAACCTTTTGTTTGAGCCCAATGGTTCTTAAGAGAAATAGGTCAATAATCTTTATTAGTCTCATAATTCCCTTTTTAGAAAATCCCATATGTTTTATTTCTCGTAAACCAATCTCAACAGCAAAGCAGGCCATAGTTTAAATCATAAGAATCAAGGAAAATTTAATAAATCAAATGGAAGCTATATAATTGATCCTTGTCTCAAGCATCTCTTAATTTCTGAAATTATTGGATAGAAGAGGAAATCAGATGTTTTGGAGAATAAGATGATTAGCTTAGCATATTTGAGAAGATAACTTATAATCTCTAGTGAAAGGTGAGTTGTTCAACTCACACCTCTATGTCTAATGATCTTGGATTTTGATTTATTTGCTGATCTTGGATGAAATCATTGGCTAGTTGTTTTATTATAAATTGAGTTATAAAGCCCTTATCATATAATCATTTAAATTATCAATATATAGTTGTTTCTATGTTTGCATGTAATATAAATCAGCGCCGGAGAAGTAATAGCAAACAATGCTAAAAAAGCCACCGATCGACGGGTTACCGAAGGGAAACCTGGTATTGAAATAGCCCTAAGTTTTGCCACGACAGGTGGTGTGTATTCCTAGAGCTATTCCAGTTCCAAGTGACGCTTCCAATTACCCGCTCGACTGTCCGGTTGCCCGATTGTTTATTTGATTGTTGTGTGCTAATTTGTGTACTCTATTTCATGTTAATCTTAATGATATTTTTAAGTTGTTGAATCACTTTGATGATCTTATTTGTACCGAGTTCTTATTATATGTTTTAAGTGCTCAATATTCAATTTATTTCTATCAATTAGTAAAGCTATTTATAAAGGAAACTTTTTTTAAATATATCATTTTTCTATTACATACACACACGCATATATATATATATATATATATATATATGTATGTATGTATGTATGTATGTACATATATGTGTTCATATATATATATATATATATATATATATATGGATATTTTAAATTTCAAGGTGATTGCATAAAATTTTTAGTATATAGTTTTGAATGGAAAAAGTTTATAAAGGAAATGGATCGTTGAAAAGTTGTAAGTGAAGTTATAAGAAATTTATACAAACATACACACATACATATATACCTACATGCATACAACACACACACACACACATATATATAGACACACACACACACATACACCCACAAATGTTGATTTCAATATTCTTTTATAATATTCTAATAGCATGAATACCTATTATTTAATAAATCTTAAAATAGATTTTGGACTTTAGGCGATTTTGGACATTCTTGTGTGACCATTTAGATTTTGAAAACAAAATGTTTTGAGAACCTTAGTTCCATAATTTGGAAAATACTAGTAATATACTTAGTGTTATTGATTGGTTTTAATGCTTCCAAATAACGCTTCGACAAGTATGGTACAACTCATTAAATAGAATGTTTATGCGGAATTTACTAACCCATTAGCGAATACGTGAATTTCATCGGGTAGTATGGGATAATTGGGTTAAATTTTTGTGAATGCTCATAGGAAAGTATTTAATACTTTAGGTTTTATTCTCTTTTGGTGTTCAGCATGGGGCTGATAGATTCTTGAGAGAATTAGTTCAAGTTTTCTAATGGCATTCGTAATGAGTGAGATTTACTAGCTAATAGTAAATACTTGGATTTCACAGGAAGGTATGGGACGTTTTGGTTAAGTTCTTGTGATTACTAAAAGTGATAGTATTTGACTTTAGAGTTACTCTCTTTTGGTGTTGACGACGATAGATCCTTATGAAGTATGCTTATGGATTTTTCTCTGGTCCTTTTAGTTTTTTTCCCTGATCCTTGTGATCGACCGAGGCTTGGTTTTCCACGATCCTTGTGATTGGTCAAGACATGAGATTTTATTTGTTTTCCTCGATCCTCATGATCGTATTGAGATTTTGTGTTCCTCGATACTTGTGATCATGTCGAGATTCTCTGTTTCTAATCTTTAATATAAGATCGGTATGAGTGATATCACAATTGTTTGTTTGCCATGGTATGGAATTGGTTTCTCTTGTTAGGCTTTATTCTATAATTCTTTTTTAATGACTAATCTGTGTTTATGAGGTAAATATATATCCTTGTGCCTTGAGATAATTTTATGTAAATTAATTCCGTGACTTATTATATCTTGGACATATGGATTTACCTATATGTCCTTTATTCTTGTGTAATACCTTGTTCTCGCCCTTTATGGATATTTAGAGATAGTATGACCCGTATATTTTTAATACTTGGGTCAGGGTGTGACTTTTCAGGTTTCAGGGCACTTAGGTTTTTAGTAAGTGTACTAGTAGAAGATAGATCATTTTCATATTTCGGTTTTATCTTCTGTAGGATATGTAGTATTATTGGATGTATGATTTGAGATAATGACTTATTTTAGGATGTATATTATGTGAGTCTAGTATTATATTTTATAGACCCGCAATATGTATTGTATATGATGAATATTATTCAGCCGTGATCTATGTAATTTTGATATTTATTTTTCATATTATATACTATTCTGAACATTTTTGTTGGTGTGTTTATTACTTTGTATCAATACCGCACACATCAAATTTGAATTCAGATATTAAGAAAAAAGAATAATTGATGTGTCAGTATTAGTATAAAGATATATTCATATTCGCTTGCCCTTAACTTTCCATATTCGTTGATTCGGTAGAGGAGATTACTTGAAAGGTTCTTTGCTAAACCAGCTATAACGGTGGGGTCGTCACATAATCAATCCTATTGAATACACGGTCTAACACTATGGTTTACTTGCTCATTTCAAATAAACAAATTTCATAAAGGTTTCATAGATTATGAATCCTGATTTTTCACCATATAAAGTTTGTATGCGACTGAATATGGATCAAATATACATATTCTTATCTGTGTAGTTAAAGCACTCGGTAGATTCAATGCGGCGGAGTTGCAAAAAGTCATAGCGGGGATACAGCGAGGATATAGTGTGATATAACATATAACTCTAAAATAGCATATAAAACTCATACTTAATGTTTTTACAAATACATAAATGGCAAATAAATGAAAAATTAATGTTCAATTGAATTAAAATTAATTCATAAATAATTTTAAATAAAGCATGTGCAAATGTACTGTAAATAAACGTGAAACTATTATATAACATAATTGAATATAGTAGGATATTAGAGTATTTTCATTTCTAAAAATATATTAAAAATTCAATCAAACAAAGTAATTTCATAATTTTTATAATGTATAAATGTCATTTTTCAATTCATTTTAAATAAGATATAGAAAAATAGCGGAATATAGCGGGAACAACGGGATATAGCGGGTTTAAAGCGGAATGGCTATATTTAGGGCTATATGGAAAAATCGTAATGGTAGAAATCCACTATGAGATGTAGCAGGATTATAGCGGGTAATAGCGGGGCAATTGACTAAATAGATTGTTATATCACTTAAGAGTCCAAAACTCATAAAAGATAATACATAGAATTGAAAAAATAGACACTTAAACGACCGAAACATGAATGTTTTAGTAGCTTTATAATTTGGCTCCTACGTGGGTTTTGAAGTGATAACATGCTTAAAGATTTACTAGTATGTATATTTAATATTTCTTTGTCAATTATAATTCTATTCTTTTGTATATTTTGATTGATAAACAATTTTATTAATTATATTATTTGCATAAATTTGTTGCAGTAGATAATTGAAACTTTATATGGAATATATTCTAACAATGTTTGAATTGTTAAATACCATCGTTTCAATTTTTTAATAAGGCTCCTACTAGATTTTTATATTCCTCAAAACCTAAGAGAACTATAGAAATCTTTTGATTCTTCTAATAAGTGCGCCCTATGATTCTAGCCTTGAATATGCTCAACAAATCACAGGCTCGCAAGCGATGGATAACTCTTTACTGGTTGTATCACATACACTCATAACCGCAATCTTTTTCCTAATTTTGATCTATAACTTGAGTTTTCTCAACAAATCAAGAGTGGTTATTCACTTATACTTACCAGTTCTCGACGGGCGTAAGTACAATACACGTACCTTAAGTTTGCTCAACAAATACATGCATGTATCTTACCTTGTCTAGTCAATATGCTGATACTATATACATGACATCCCTTGCTTGATTTTTCTCAATAAATAAAGAGTACGCTAGTAGCTATTAACATATAAATGGTAGAGGGCGATTTTTATGAACATGGTTCATTATTGCCAACGAATGTCGATTTCAAGGATCGAACTCGTGACCTCAATTGAGCCAACCCCATTGGCTGGTAGAGGATAAATTTATATACCAGAGATTTAAAAATTTCTAATATATAGTGTGAGTGATATCAATTTAAGAAATATTGTGTTTTTACAAGACACCCTTGTGATTCAAGTATCAAACATATCCGAAATCAAGATATACAAACTTTATGTATGTACTTATTCCAAAAGGTTGTTTTGGGTTCATTTTAGTTCCACTTACATTATTTTATACATATATATTTATATAATTTTAATTTGTTTATAACTATTATAATTTAACTAAGTTAAATAACGCATATATGTATCTTACTCATAAATTGTATTTAATTAATTTATTATTAATTAAATCAAATTTAAATAATTATTTTTATTAATTAAATCATAATAATTTTATATAAAAAATTAAAAGTGGAAATTTGCCATAAGGGCCTCTTTAGCAAGCGCAGTTAGTTTCTAGGACACACAACTGAAATAATTATTTTTAAGGATAAAATGCAAAATAATTAGTTTCTAAGAACTAAAAACTTATGAAATTATGTCCATGAAAATAAGTGGACTGCTGACTTTGTCCTTAAAAGTAATTATTTTGCTGATTTTGTCGTTGAAATTAATTTTTGTGAATGTGTGTCCTAGAAACTAATTGGACTGCAAAGTTTGTCCTTCTGGTAAAATGCCCTAAATTAAAATTTCATATTATTCGTCTTAAACTATTTAAGGCAAATAATTAACTATAACATTTATAGTTTGATTATATGTACTATCAACATATATAACAATTTATAATTAACTTCTAATTAATTTTATTTAATAAATTCATTTGTTTAATTAAACAATTTGATTATATATTTAAATTAATTCATAAATGTAATATAATTCATCTTAATAATTTTATGATAAATACGCAACCATAACAGTTATCTAGACACATATATTTATATATATTTAGTTAACTGGTATTTTAATTAACTATTTAATTATAATTAATCAAATTAATTAAATATATATTACAAAATTCAAAATTAGTTATTTTTTTTTTCAAAGCATTTAAGAAATCTAAATTTATTTTGTCACCTTTATAAAATATCATTTATATTTCAAATTTAACATTTAAATTTAAAATATATTCTGAATCTTTAAATCTTAAATTAAAAATTAGCCTAAAGCCTAACAATGTTGGGTTTTACATCCAAGCCAACCTTTTGGACTATTCTTCCCATTAGGCCAAGTCGGTTACAAAGAAGAGGAGAACACTTGATTATTGTAACGACCCGAAATTTCCTAACTTGAAAATTCCAGATAGTTATGAAAAAGAAGAAGAAGATAGAAGAAGAAGAACAAAAAAACACCAAACATCTCACAATCGCAGCGGATAAAATATAATAATAAATAATAACAGTCTACAAGAGAGTATGACACCGTCGATTACATTTTAATACACCAGAGTTTCACATTTGTTCAAATGCTGGTCATATACAATCAATTTATCACAGAAGTACAATAATATATGTAACAACCCGCATATTTATCAATTGTATATTTAAATATTTTATTTAAATATTTTATCGTTCGTAGGATTTTGGTCCGAAAAGCTACTTTTTGCAAACAGTCGAATTAGGACTCGAGACCCCTCCCATTGAGTTCAAAACGCCGTTTGCGATCTTTTTAAGTGTAAACTTTGATATGTTTGGAGTTAGTGGAATTTTGCTTCTTTTTCACTTAGGGCTTTGGTTTGGGCTGAGCCCATTAACCCCACTTAACTCAGTTCCAACCCTCTCCTCTTCATTACTTCATTTCATATTCCTAACACTTTAAGCTTTAAGCAACAATGGTGAAAGAGAGTGGAAATTAGAAATTCCAAGCCCTAGTTTCATTGCAAATCCAAGATCTAGCTCCAAATTCTAAGAGAACCCCTTGGTAAGCATCCTCTTCACCTTCTCCAACTCTTTCTCCATTCCATTTCAGAAATTCCTAAACCTAACTTTGGGAATGTTCTTCTTTTAAAGCTTGGAATCAAGTTTCTTGAGTTGGATTTGAAGAGTGGTTGATTCTTCTTTGCTTTTAAGCTTCTTCTTCAATCTTTTGGGTTCAAAGGTGAGATTTTTATCTCACATCTATGCTTATAATTTATCTTCGATTGTTAGGTATGAATTCCTAACACTTATTCGTGTGCATTTGCTTTTGGTTTGGATTGATTTGGTGAATGTTCCAATTTTTGGTGTTTTGGGTTCAATTCTTTAAAAATCATAGCTTTGATGTTCAAATGTGTTTTTGGTGATGCAACGAAGAGCTCATAGGGCCGGGTAGTCGATAGGCATAAATCCTTAGTGCTGATGCTCGAGTGGTTGCAAATTGGTCGTGATTGGCCATTGTATTCGATGGGATAGGAAGGGACTGGGAACAGGTCCGGCCGACCGAGCTCTGCTGCCGGCCGACCGACCTGCTTCCAGAGTGCAAAGCACTTCTCTGCCTCAGGGTTTGGTCGACCGACTGCAGAGCACAGTCGACCGACCTGCTTCCCGAGAATTTTTGTAGAACAGGGTCCCGTCGATCGAGCTCTGTAGCCGGCCGACCGACCTGTTGCTATTTTGCCTATTTCGCCTATATTGCGTGGTTTCCCAAATTTAATCGATTCGTGTTATTTCCCTATTTGTTGTTATCATTTGTTATTGACTTTGATGACTTATTTTCTTCGGGAATTCTTGGAATATCCATTTCGATGGATTCGGTATCGATTTCTTTGGATTTTATTCACGTCTTTGAATGTTAATTTTAGTGATTGATTGTTCCTATAATCTTCTTTGTGATTTGTCACTTTAAATATATAAAGGCTTTCTATACTAGTAGTAAATATCAAAACTCTTTCTTCAAATGATTTCAACACTATTTTATAACAAAGCTCGTTTTCTCAAACCGATTTCCAATCTATTAGTATATACAAACCTTTGCCTCACTCGTATGAGAAATCTAATTAAACGACCTAGTAAAACGAGTGGTATGAAACGCTTGCGTTTACTTTGCCGGTTAATTCTTGGACTTATTCGATTGAATCTCTTGTGACAATTTTCTAGTGGAGATCTACAATTTGTTCGTAAATATTTAAGTTAAGCTAGTGGTTATGGGGCATGAAGCTAAGCTCATATATTTACTAGCTTACTGTAATTAACACTTCTTGATGATCGATGATGATCATTTTATGGTTTAGACTAGCAATGTGCGATGTCTCTTTGTTTATGTGGAGGACTGCACTTCATTTTATTGAGCTTCGTCTCATTTCTCGCATGGGTCGTACCTATTTAGGTGCGTCGATGTTTATTTACACATGGGTCGTACCTATTTAGGTGCGTCGATGTTTGTTTACTTCGTGGAGCAATCGGCTCAATAAGTTGGGACATAGGGTGTATCTTTCTAGGTGCATCGATGTTCGTCTATGCATGGGACGTATCTTTCTAGATATGTCGATGTTGACTTATGCATGGGGCGTATCTTTCTAGGTACGTCGATGCTTATTTATGCATGGGTTGTATCTTTCTAGGTGCATCAATGTTAGACATTACATGGGGCGTATCTATTTAGGTGCGTCGATGTTTGCCTTTGCATGGGTCGTACCTTTCTAGGTGCGACGATGTTTGACTGTGCATGGGGCGTATCTATTTAGGTGCGTCGATGCCTGGTTTATGGAATAACGTTCCGTTTGGGATTGGCCATCCTTTTCTTGTGATTTTTGGATTTCTAATTGATGCTTTCTAGAATTTGTGTTTCACCAATTTTATGATTGGCATTTATATGTTGTCAATATTTGTGGCTTGGTGAATGAAATTAGGAGTATGACATACCTTTTGATTCTTGTGTAGATTCTGTGATATTGATTAATCTCTCGTTGATTTTCAATTACTTATATATATTACAGCTTGGCATTGTGATTATTATGTGTTTAGTCATATCTCTTATTCTATATCGTTTCATCTGATATTTATAGTTAGACCGATCCATTTATTATTTTCGTATTAAATAATACTCGGGTCAGACCGAGATGTTACAGGTGCTTCAGCTTGACTTCTCACTTGGGATTGATCCCTCTGACTTTTGGCTAACTACTTAGATTAGTAGTTTATTTTGTTGTATACACTTGAGATATGGACTCATAGTTGTATTCTTTTGTATAGCACGTGTTGCTATTCCTTTGTATTATTGTGGATCTTTTTGACCACTACTCTGATATACACTTTCATGTGTTAGTTATATATTCATATCTTCTTCCGCCTTTGTGATATGAATTATCTGTGACTGATTTGTGTTATGCTTATTTCTATATTTGTTTCCGAAGATTATTATAACCACTGTGTAGTAGCTTTGTGTTTGTATCGGTATGTCGGATTTCCTCTTGAAATAAAATGCACGTTATACTATGTGACATAACTGTGCTCGTGCAAAGCAATTACACGGATGGTCGCTCCTCAACAGCCTTATTCTCCGTGCTAGTTGACAGCATTACACCGTAGTGTTCTTGGCTAGTGTGGGTATAGAGGTGGGGTGTCACAGCATGGTATCAGAGCCAAACTTCGGAATAATATGGAATATTATAACAAGGATCATCGTCCTAAGTCCATCTTAGGAGTCATGCTTTAGGATTTAATTCGAGTCTTCGTACCGATTCATCCTATTTTCCTTATGATTCCTTATTTATCTATTAAGATTGATTGATATTCAATTTGGTGAATAACCTTTTTCTTCTTCTTTCTTTCTTTCTAAAGGAAGAGAAATGGTTAGACCAGGCCGTCCCAGCGCCGGTCAATCTAGTGCTACTCCCCAAGATGGAGTTTTTATGTCTGCCCAGCAGCTTCTTGATCTAGTAAAGAACGCTCAAGCAGCCGGTCCCGTTCCAGAGCCTACTCATCCTAGATCTGGTTTTGCACGCTTGTGAAGAGACTATACCGATTTGGGTGGATGGCCATTCAAAGGATCTGAGAGTGTTATAGAAATTCAAGCTTGGCTCAAATCATGCGATCGCATCTTTTCTCGCATGAACCTTATTGATCTACATCGAGTCCAGGTGGCTTCTAGCATGCTCCAAGAAAGAGCATTAGATTGGTATGAGCTTTTAATTTCTGAAATAGTTAAAGCGGATCTCACTTGGGAGCAATTTCGGGAAAGATTCGAATTGAAATTTGTGCCGGAGGCTGAAAAAGTAACTTTGGCCCGGCGTTTTATTGACCTTGTTCAAGGTGAATCTTCTGTGACAGACTATGTCGCATCTTTCGAATCTCTGTCCAAATACGGGGTTGAGTACATTAATACCCCATTGAAGAAAAATCAGAAATTTTTCTATGGCTTGAATAAGAATCTTAAGAAGCCATTACTTTTGAAACTAGAAGTTTCTTTTGATCAGCTTATTGATATCGCTCTTCGTCTTGAAGAGGCCGATAAAGAGTGTGATGTTGAAGTTGTGGGTGCCAAACAAAACTTCAACAACAACATGAAGAGGCCTATTAAATTCAAAGGCCCCATTCCCAACAAGAAAGAGAGGCAAGAAACCCCGGTAGAAAAAGTTCCTACCTCTAGTCGTGGGCAATGCTACAATTGTGGTTCTATGGACCACTATGCAAGGGAGTGTCCGAAACCTCTTTATTGTCGCTATTGCAAAAATTCGGGTCACCATATAACTGCAAGTCCCATACTTCAAAGTAGGAAGGAGGGAAAGCTCAATGTAGTGCAAGCTCCTGGTAACACTTCCCGTGGTCAAGGTATTTCTCATTTAATCCTTGATTACATTTGTTTTGTGATCATCCTTTCGAGTTCTTGTTGATATGGGTTCATCTCATTATTTTTATATCAAAAGAACTAGTTGATTCCTTTTCTTTAAACATTTTGGGCTTGATGACTTCTTTGAGAATTGTGAATCCGGAGGGGTCCGCAGCACTCAATTTGCTTTCTATTGATGTCGAAATTATTTTACGTGATTTTTCTTTCCGAGCCGATTTTTACTTAGGCTTCGGAATTGATTTTTGTAAGGATTGGCTTAATCGTTGTGAAGCCCATATCCTATTTTCCGTATGGACTATTCATCTTCGACATTTTCTATCTGTTAAGCAGATTTCTATTTTTTCTTGAGATCCCGATTTCAAATTTTTGAAGACATCATTTTATTCTTTAAGCCCTCAAGATGAGAAAAGTGTTATTTCCCTTATCTAAATAATTTGTGAAACTTTTCCGGTATTTTTGAGTTTGTCTTAGGATTATCACCTAAGAAATCTTTTGTGTGGTGTTAAGGTCTTTCTAGTTCGACCTTGCCACCGATTCTCATTTGGCTACGAGTTGCGGGAATTAGCATTCCACCTACCGCATTCCGCACTCGTTATGATTCTTATGAATGACTTATTTTGTCATTCAGTTTGTCCAGCTTATTTCATCCATTTTATTAATCGAGTATTCTATGAATATTTCGGTGAGACCATTCTTGTGTTTATTGATTTTTGGATGAACTTAGCAATTTAAAATTTTTGCAAATCTTTTTCATAAGATTTATTTTTAAGTATAAATAGGATTTTTTGTTTTTAGAACGAACAAAGAGAATTTTCAAAAGTTTTTAGAAACATGTTTATCCTATAAAAGATGATTTTGTGATTGTATTGCCCATTTAGTGTTTTAAGAATTTTGGTCGATGCGCTTGATCAATGTTATCGATAGGAATTTCCTAAACGCTTTGATGAGACAATCAGACACGATGTATTGACTTGTAAAACGTAAATTTATCTAGAAAGAAAATTACTTAAAGAGGATTGTAATTTTTAAAGTTTTAGTTTTTCGGGAAAGAAGATTATTTAAAAGAACTCTTTTCCGACACTCTTATTCTTGTGATTCCCGAAGGGAACCAAGACTTTATCTTTTGTACCAATGCTAACCATATTGGTTTGGATGCTGTTCTCTTGCAAAAGATAGCGTCCTATCACGAGTGCTTCTAAATCATTAAAAGCCGATTGAGACTAGGTATGCCACTCATGATCTAGTGCTCGCGGCTATTGTTTTCGCTTTTAGAGTTAGGCACCATCATTTTTGGGGGAGAAATTTGTTCTCCACCTCGATCATAAATCTTTGGAATATTTATTTTATCATAAGGAACTTCATGTCAACTCGAGTTCCTGGCATCTTATGATCTTGATATTCTTTTTATTCTCGGAAGGGAAATCGTGTTGCCATTGCGCTTTGTTGTAAGCAACAAGTGGTTGATTCTTTGATGTTGTCTGAATGGAATTATCTTCTTATCAAGTTCATCGGACGTTTTGATATACTTCGTTTTATTGAGCTTTATCTCTTTTTTTTATGGACCAGTGTCCGATGTTCTTTTATGCTGTTCGGTTCATCGGATGTACTGTTATTATACTACATCGATGTTCCGTCTTATCTGGATCAATGGATGTACCATTATTATACTACATCGTTGTTTCGGTTTATCGGTTCATTGGACGTACCGTTTTTGTACTACGTTGGTGTTCCGAAATTATTCGGGCTTTGGTTCATTGGGCGTACCGTTTTTGTACTATGCTGATGTCCCAAATTATTTGAGTTTCTAGTTTCTCGAGCGTACTGTTATTATACTACGTCATTGCACCGGCTAAATTTTCTGTGACGTTTTCTCACGTCTTTCTACTACGGAAATGCCTTAGGGATTTCGATTTTTATTCTTGAGGCCGGTATTGTTAAAGGAAGTGAAGTTTTACCAGATTTGACTTAGGAGTTATATTCTATTCGCATCATTGCTTCGGAGGTTGAGTGCCTTCGAAATAAAGATGTTCTTTTTGTGAGAGTTCAATGGTTCTCAAATCCTAAGGATTGCTCTTGGGAATCCAGAGAATTCACCGTGCGAACCCGTTCAGGCTTACTCTTTCATGCTCCTTATAGTGAACTTCCTATTTCAAATTTTCTTTTGTGTTGATATGCTTCTATGGTTGTTACTTCTCATTTTCTTCTTAAGTATTGCGAGGACGCAATTTCTTTAAGGAGGGGAGTCTGTAACAACCCGCATATTTATCAATTGTATATTTAAATATTTTATTTAAATATTTTATCATTCGTAGGATTTTGGTCCGAAAATCTACTTTTTGCAAACAGTCGAATTAGGACTCGAGACCCCTCCCATTGAGTTCAAAACGCCGTTTGCGATCTTTTTAAGTGTAAACTTTGATATGTTTGGAGTTAGTGGAATTTTGCTACTTTTTCACTTAGGGCTTTGGTTTGGACTGTGCCCATTAACCCCACTTAACTCAGTTCCAACCCTCTCCTCTTCATTACTTCATTTCATATTCCTAACACTTTAAGCTTTAAGCAACAATGGTGGAAGAGAGTGGAAATTAGAAATTCCAAGCCCTAGTTTCATTGCAAATCCAAGATCTAGCTCCAAATTTTAAGAGAACCCCTTGGTAAACATCCTCTTCATCTTCTCCAACTCTTTCTCCATTCCATTTCAGAAATTCCTAAACCTAACTTTGGGAATGTTCTTCTTTTAAAGCTTGGAATCAAGTTTCTTGAGTTGGATTTGAAGAGTGGTTGATTCTTCTTTGCTTTCAAGCTTCTTCTTCAATCGTTTGGGTTCAAATGTGAGATTTTTATCTCACATCTATGCTTATAATTATCTTCGATTGTTAGGTATGAATTCCTAACACTTATTCGTGTGCATTTGCTTTTGGTTTGGATTGATTTGGTGAATGTTCCAATTTTTGGTGTTTTGGGTTCAATTCTTTAAAAATCATAGCTTTGATGTTCAAATGTGTTTTTGGTGATGCAACGAAGATCTCATAGGGCCAGGTAGTCGATAGGCATAAATCCTTAGTGCCGATGCTCGAGTGGTTGCAAATTGGTCGTGATTGGCCATTGTATTCGATGGGATAGGAAGGGACTGGGAACAGGTCCGGCCGACCGAGCTCTGCTGCCGGCTGACCGATCTGCTTCCAGAGTGCAAAGCACTTCTCTGCCTCAGGGTTTGGTCGACCGACTGCAGAGCACAGTCGACCGACCTGCTTCCCGAGAATTTTTGTAGAACAGGGTCCGGTCGACCGAGCTCTATAGCCGGCCGACCGACCTGTTGCTGTTTTGCCTATTTCGCCAGTATTGCGTGGTTTCCCAAATTTAATCGATTCGTGTTATTTCCCTATTTGTTGTTATCATTTGTTATTGACTTTGATGACTTATTTTCTTCGAGAATTCTTGGAATATCCATTTCGATGGATTCGGTATCGATTTCTTTGGATTTTATTCATGTCTTCGAATGTGAATTTTAGTGATTGATTGTTCCTACAATCTTCTTTGTGATTTGTCACTTTAAAAATATAAAGGTTTTCTATACTAGTTGTAAATATCAAGACTCTTTCTTCAAATGATTTCAACACTATTTTATAACAAAGCTCGTTTTCTCAAACTGATTTCCAATCTATTAGTATATACAAACCTTTACCTCACTCGTATGAGAAATCTAATTAAACGACCTAGTAAAACGAGTGGTATGAAACGCATGCGTTTACTTCGCCGGTTAATTCTTGGACTTATTCGATTGAATCTCTTGTGACAATTTTCTAGTGGAGATCTACAATTTGTTCATAAATATTTAAGTTAAGCTAGTGGTTATGGGACATGAAGCTAAGCTCATATATTTACTAGCTTACTGTAATTGACACTTCTTGATGATCGATGATGATCATTTTATGGTTTAGACTAGCAATGTGCGATGTCTCTTTGTTTATGTGGAGGACTGTACTTCATTTTATTGAGCTTCGTCTCATTTGTCGCATGGGTCGTACCTATTTAGGTGCGTCGATGTTTATTTACACATGGGTCGCGACCCAAATCGAGATTACCAGATGCGACGTGCCTCCTGCCATGTCGGTTCGAATTCGACTAAACCCCGAGTCGCCCTGAGAACACCGCAGAACAATTACCCTAACCCTACATTCCAATCTCGACTGCGACAAGATGCCGTCCCCTGAAACTTCGCGCGTGTCCATACTTCGCTCGAGAACTCGATTGAATTTGATTGAGGTCGAAATCGACTTCGGTAAAAAAAATTTTTGTGTTCAATTCTGCTTCACGATAGAGAGGACGATGGAAATTAAATAAAGGAGAGGAGAGGCTTCTTGAATACGAGTGGATGAAAATATCTTTTGACCCTTTTTACTTTAAATTTCATTATATTTTCAAAACGTTTCATTAACTGTCATTTAACTTTCAAACTCCTCTTAAGGAATGTCGTTAGTCAATTATAAAGTTTTACCCGCGTTCCGAACCCGATGAAACTTGTTTCGGAACCTAATTCGATCGTATGCTCAAGTTACAGAAGAAAACGATCAGCTTTAAATTAAATCGATTAAAATAGTTCTAAGCGTTTTGAGCTGCCAGGGTCAAATTACAACTCCGATTGCTACGAAAATTGAAATCCGATAATAACTAACTATTATGGATCCAATGGAACCGGTTTCGTCGAATTCCGAGACTGTGCCTCGGAAGGCTATTTTTAAATTCCAATTTAAACGATAAATTTTAAAACTGAACAAAACACTTCCAAACTCAATTTCAACACTTTCACTACCTTCAGTGCTATCAATATAAATTTTACAAGCCTTCAAATTATTTTAAACAGGCTTAGAATCTCAGATTCAACAATTTACCCAATTTCAATTATTAAATTCAATGTTTAAACTATATCATTCGATGACTTAATTATCAAGTAAATATTAATATCTTGAATTAAAGTTAAAATTAACTTTTAAATATTCTAAACTCAACTAACTATTCAAATTTAAATTGTTAGAGGTTCGGGTCATCACAATTATTCAACCCTAAGCATAGACATTACTTTTGTAGACATTCGTCAAATATCTTTAGTTACTTAGCCATAGATGTTGATTAACTAGACCGCGTAGACTATTTGGGCTTTGGTACCATTTTTAGAAAAGGTATAACACCCCATGATTTTATGACAATTAATTAAAAGAAATTTAATAAATAAATAATGATGCTAAAAAAATAGAAATTTTACAAACATTAAAATTTGCTACAAAACTAACACCGTTGGGTTTGTGGTGATTTTTTGATCAATTTTCATATATAAAGTTTTCTGATCGAAATTCAAACGAAAAAGTTATTAACGTTTGAAGTTTGTGAACTAGAAACAATTACATATATAATTATGGCAATAAAAATAAATCAAACGTTAATTAACAACGTTAATGGAAAGTTACACATTAAGGAATCTTAACACCGAATGAAATCTAGGAAAATAAACGTTAAGGGAAACAAATTATCACGGTTAATCAAACAAGGAATGAAACATAAAGAAATCGAGCAGTATAATTAAAAAAATCACGCAGGCTAATTAATCACCATAAAACAAACGGCATGGTCGACCCGAGATGCTCCCAGGTTGACTGGTAGATGTCAACCCTAGGTCAAGAGCAGTCCACCATTCTTCAGGTTAAATTGATAGTAAATTATGGCTTAGTGGACTAAATTTAATATAGTTTTGTCGAACGTCTGGCATTGATTTGAACCCGTACAAATATAGCCTAGACCCTATCTTCCAAACTCTTAATTTCTAATGGGCATAGAAGCTTTATCATTTTCTCTCCTCCTTCAAAATTTTGAATACTTAAAAATAGTTATAGTTTACACATACCCGAAATTGGAGCATTGTAGAAAAGATGATTGAGGAAGGTAATAGGTTCAAATCAAATCACTAAAGCCAACGTCAATTGTAAATCCAAATCTAAAATACAAATCTAATTCCTAATCATTTTCTAATCTAGATCTTTGATAAATCTATATATGCTTGCGGTGTATAAATCCAAATAAGGAGAAAGGGGAGTCAAGTTGAAATAACAAGGAGTAGATATAGAGATTTGGAAAGCTAAAAAGGTGAGTGGAAATAATTATATTTTTTTGTATAATATTAGATTTATATTGTTGTAGATCTATTCCTATATGCCTGAAATGTAAATTGGAATTGTGGCTAAATATATATACATGAAATGAAATTGAAAAACCTATCGACATATTCTGCAATTGTTAACTTAATATCTATATATGTTATATGAATGCAGACCTAAAATATGTTTGGGATATTAGCAGTCTCGAAATTTTTTTATTAAAAAATAGTAAACCATGAAATTTTAATTGATGTAATATTTCTTTATTGATATTTAAAAGGATAATAAGAATGTAAAATAAAGAAATCACAGTAAATTTGAGGGGTTTAAGTGGTATTTTAATTCTTTGGAATATAAGATGTTGCAATGTGAATTTTTATACATTATCAAGTTTAAAATAAAAAAGCACATCATTTAAAATGGTAAGGAACATACCTAAAAAGAAAGAGATGTTTAAAATAAGGATATTTACTATATTTTGTACCATCTATTTCAATAATTATGAAAGATAATTCCTTGTCATTCCAAATGCAACATAAACCTTTCGCTTGGAAAAGATATAAAAATTTATAGTGTTAACATTTCCATGATAGAGACGTAATTCCTGTGCATTAAAATGCAAAGAACCCTAAATGTTAAATAAATAGATATAATTGTGAAATGAACATTCTAAAAGAAAAGATACACGATACCAATAAATATGAGAATTAAATAGCAAGAGATGTAAGTGTAGGTAACAACAAATTAAAGGGTAAAAATGGAATAGAAACAACATGGAAAAAGGACACCGTAAATCTTTTGAAAAGAAGCTGTAAATAGCCTTAAAGCAAGTAAGATATAAACGCATAAAAAGTAAGGATTACGATTAACAAGTAGACCGTAGAGGGAGGTAATTAAGTAAGAATGAATGAAGATATATATAACTAATATATATATGTAGCCTCAGATATGCATTTATAACGAATGTGAACTATTAAAGTTAAAATATGGTTAAATGAATAGAATGACATAGTTATTAGAATAGGTTGGAATGCAGTGTCAGTATTGTTACATAATAGAAGTCTGCACACTTACGGGGCTACTGGCATTTGTGTATACACTATACTGATTTGAGAAATGTCCAACCATAGGACCCAAGGAGTAAATACGCTTGTGTAGAGATGAAGGAATACCCTAATAGATAGAGGAGTCTTCTTCAAAAAAAGGAAAGGAGGTATCGTGTTGATTGCAATAGGAAATCTAAATAGGATGATGAGCGAAGAATAACGCTATGTCAGCATGTGTTAGTACCATGTGAAGGAGTGGGGATGTGTATAGGCTGAAAACGTCATTGGTCCTTAGTAGTCAATGGGAAATGCAGGGGTTACACCTAACGGGTTATACTACCTACTAGTGTACGAAGCATATTAGGTCTTGCATTGCCATGTTGTTTACTAATTTATGTTAGGAGGCATGACTAGTTAACCCTATTAGAGAGGTCTTTCAAAATGTGCATTGGGTAGTCTGTGGAACTGAATCCATAGCCCATGGGGCTGAATCCACCATACTTATAGTTCGTAGTGCTGAGTATCTACAACCGAGAAGAAGACAAGAAAATCCCCAAAAATACAATATAGAGCATGCCTAAATTATTGTAAAGCAGTTATTAGGCACTATAGGAGTTCCTCGGTATGTGCAGCGATGAGAATATGATATAGCGTGGGTGATGGATCCCGACGGGGTGTTGAGTTAGGTGGTATTAACGGGGACGGTATCTTAGTCCAATGGGGGACAATGGTGTGTATGTATATGTGTGTGTGTGTTTATATGTGAATGTACATAACTATAGTCTACTACAGGTAGATGAGACCAATCATACGTGTATGTAAAGTCAAGATAACTAATTGCAAATTAAAAGACATAACAATAAATAGAGAACAATCGACATAAACTAATGTTATGTATAAAGTGTATAATTTACCTATACCACAACGTTGTTCTAACCCCCTTCTCGTTACAACCTACAGGTTAACTTAGACGGACAAGTTCCTTCGGCATGCCCGACATTGACAATGATATTAGACATTGAAAGTGGAAAATCTTGGTTAGTAACTATGTGACTTATTATATTTTGTTATTCCACCGTGAGTTATATCATGAGTGCTTATGCATTCATTTGTTTATATTGCAAGATACCAAACCAACGAGCTATAATTTAGTGACTTAGGTTTTTTTGATTTAGCGAAAATTCAGGACCGTTGGGGTGCAAGTTGTTACAAAAGAGGCAGTATGTAGCAGGTGAAATGGGTAGATATAAAAATAATCTCTACTTGGATTGTAGTGGGCCTTCGAAGCTTAAATAGTTTGTACTAGATCCAATCTCAATAATTTAAATAAAGTACAGTTTTACATAATTCTCTAATTCAATCAATTAAAATTTTAATTAAATTTGATTGGTGTAATATTTATGGGTATATTATCATACACTCATATGTGTATAATGCGCATATGCAGCATAATAATATGTTAATATATACGTATACAAATGTTGGGATTTGCATCTACGATGTGTACATTCTCTATTTATATGCACATTGGCTATCTCAAAATATTATTTATAACTTCGAAATATGTTTACCTATTAAATAAAATTTAAATTTAAATTATATGATTAGATTTTGGCCAAGGCTGTAAAATTTGAATTTTGAAACCCGAATTCTTATTCCCCACTTTCCGATACTTAGGGGAAGGAAGGTGCTCCACAAGACTGGCTTCACCGCCCTCCCGGCGCCAAGATTAACAACAACAAAAGGTGCCCTTCCAGTGGCACCAGAAGCAGCAGCGATACCCTTGGTTTTGACGGAGCTTAACCACTCTTCCTGCGATTTTAATATCTAAAATATCTAATCTAATTTTGACTAGCTAAACTATTTTAAATTTCAAATTTAGATCTACAAAATTCATTTAGAATATCTTTAAATTAATTAAAATGAATATTTTATATTATTAATAAACCTAATTTCGCTGAACATAATTTTTGTTAAAACATAAGTGACTTAAATTTATAAAATCATCAAAACACGCAATTTACAACGAAATTAGATAATAGTATATTTATTTATTTTTATTTATTTTCGGCTATACTTTTTATAAATAAATAAAAAGCTAAAACTATTTATTATATATTTTTAATAAATTAAACACCCTCACACATACATATATATTATAATATAACTTACTAAAAATTGGTAAATGTAATATAATAATATATTATAAATATATATAGGTTTAGAATTATTATTATTTTGTTTACTGAAACATATTTTACGTATACATAATTCTATAATTATTTTAAAATTATAGAATATATAATTTATAATTAGTAAATTGTATTTTCTAAATTATTTTAAGAAAAATTATAGAAAAATAAAAATAAAATATAACATAGTCGAAATGAAATCTTATTAATCTTTTTAATTTACAAAGATTTAAGCAACATATAATAATATGAGAGCAAAGATGGGCCTATCAAACTGTTATTTATATTCTAGCTAGTACATGTTGTTTATAATGTAAAGTGTAAAAAGATTATATCTTAATCAGGAAGCCTTTGAATGGAAGTCGATTAGCGGGATTACCTAGATTCACCATGAATTGATCACTGGATGTTGCAACCATCACATTTTCCATTGAAAGTATTTTTATTTGATGTGATTTAGGCTATTGAATTTTCAGTAATAGGGAGGGGAGGACGGTTGCTCATGACCAAAAAGGGAAGAGAAGGAAGGCAGAGAGAAAATACGAAGGCTAGCTTGGTTCAAATATAGAGAAAAGAGATATAAGTTCTCTACCTTTTACTCATTCTCCTTTTACCAAGTATCAGATCTGGATCTAAAATTTAAACCCCAATCCTCTCCATCTCATCAATACATTGCCAACCATGATGGAGGATTCTTATGGCCAATGAAGCCACAAATCCCATTTAGCAATTAATGCTATTTAAGTCATACGTAAATGTGTGTCAACATTGTATATCGATACATATATATATATATAACTTTTATATATGCACCTAACTAATTACTAGTGGCACCCAAAAAATTTCAATGGCACCCAGTACATTAAATAAATGAATAAATAATATTTTGTGAGTATCAAGTAATTCAATTAATTTATAAAAATTTATAATTCCATTAAATCATGTGGCATGTAGGAGAATTCACTAATATGGTTGTGCGACTCGTAGGGATAAATTTTGTCAACCATTAATATCAAATAATTTTAATATTAACATTCATACATCATCTTAGCTATTGGTGCGACAGTTGGCTGAATTTATCGTTTATACATCTTTATCGTAAAATCTATAAGATCAAGTAATATACCTAGGAGGGGGGGGGGTGAATGGAGTATCTAAAAATTTCACAATTAAATAGATAAAACAAAGCATAGAAATGCAAATGCAGAAATAAATAACTCCAGATATACCCAGCTTCGACATAATGCCTATTGCTTCCCCTAAAGTTATTGCTAGAGTTAAATATTCAAAGATTTACAAACAGTAAACTTGCAAACACTATAACAAATATTCAACCTCTATGCCTAATAACTTTACCTAAACTCAATCCCCTGAGATTAGAATCCTCGAACTACAATGTAGCTCAAATAAAAAAAAGTTAAAAAGGAAATACAAAATATGCGACGACCCATAAATTTATCGCTTGATAAATTATATTAATATTTGAAATATTCAAATACAAGATTTTATAACACAAATTATAATGTTTTGAACCATGAATAATGATGGTAAACTTATTTTAAAGGTATATTAACAAATATGGATATTTGTGCATTTTCATCAGAAAAACGACAAAAATTTGCTTTTGAGAAAATTGAGATTTACTCCATATTAAAGTGAACGGAACTTGATACATACACTTATTTATCCATTTAAGCAAGAATATGAAATAAAAATTATTTATTTTCTTTTTGAGAATAAAATATGTTTATGACATCATCAGTGATATCATCAATTTTATATATTCTCTGGAATTTTAAATTAAGTTCATATAATCATATAATTGTTTTTAAATGTTAATAATTCATTTTAATAATTTATAAAGTGATTATAAATAATTTATTATAGTTTTATAAAGATATATAAATTTTCATAAATATAAGCAAATTCGTAATGTTTTGTCAATACGACAACACTTTTTGTAAACACTTACTTAATATTGATTTATATGGTTTTATAATTCAAATTTGATCATTTTAATTAATTGATAATGACAAGAAACTAGTTTTAAAATGTTGTTTAAATTTATATGTAATTTAATTTATAAGTGAAAATGTGACCAGGAATCAGTTTTAGATTTTTAACAGTTTAATGAATAGAAATTGTTCAAAGTTGTCGCAACATTATTTGTTGTCTTGTGCATATCCATACACATGTGTATACATGTCATACACCTACACATATACATATATACATTTACTATTACTATATTAATTTACATTAGATAAAAACATAAATATCTTAGATATTAACATATAAAATCCAACCAAATCTTCACTTAGGCAAAGCTCTCATGCCAAAGGACAAGAACTAATGGCTAGGAGGAGAGAGGGACATAGGTGCACATGAGTGAGGTGATGGGAGGCTAATGATGTTGTTTTGGAAGATATTTTACACATTTCACCTATAAACACATCCATACACTTCACTTATCATACACGCGCTTCTTTCTCTTCTTCCCTCCTTCTTTGAGCATCCATGAGGGAAATGGCTTATGGCTGAGAGCAATAGGGAGGAGGTGGTGATGGCGTCTGCTAAGGTGTTGGATGCCGAGAGCCAAGGGGAGAAGGCTCTAGGTCGTGAGCATGTATGGTGGTGGTGATGGATGGCCGTGAGCTAGGTGTTGTTGAGGGATGAAGACCGTGAACTATAAGGTAGAGTAGAGTCTTTTGGTGATGTTTTGGCTAGGTAGGTAATGATTAATTTAAGTGTGGTTAATTAGAACATTGATAGCGAAACTATAGCCAATTTTTATCTAGAAACCAATGAAGGTGAGAATTACTCCGCTAGTTTATTTGTTAAACTATGTAATGATATGATATGTTTTACCATGCTTATTTTTTATGTTTGATCATCTTGTTTTGGATGCGATAATATATTTGCTTCGTTGTGGAATTAATTCATGGTAAATACACGTCGAATTTACATAAAGAAAACACTTTCTCTTATAAATTATAAAAGTGATATGGAATAGTTTAACCTCTTTAAACATGAATAAAATGGTTTATAAACAATCTATAAGCATTAAAACTTATTTCGTTAAAGTTTGGAAAAGATTTGAAAATGGAGTCAAAATAAGCACGTGGCGCAACGGTAGTTAACAATTTCGTACCATAAAAGTTAAACCAATACGTAGAATGGAATATAGCTCAACATTATTCAAAATAAGAATTTTTCAAACTCTTATAACTATAGTTTTCAAATGAAGAAGAAAAATCAAGATTTCATTGAATAGAATTTGAGTTATGTCCAAATCAAATTTTTAAAAACATCGTAGTTTGGCAGTTTTGGGAAACAAAGTGGCCGATGCTTTAAAATTGATATTTTTAAATATTTAAAAACAAGAAATAAATTTTATAAATATGTTAAAGTGTTTTAAAAGGGGTTTGAGTAATAAAAATTTACATAAATGAAATGGAATTTGTGTTTTGAACAAAGAAGCTTTAAACATAGTATTCATAGCAATTTCTGCAGTTGTTTCGGTAACTTTTGCAAATTTTGATTTTAACTTAATTATTCTTTCCCAATATTTTTAGTAATCTTTTCGAATGAATAATTAAGTATTTTGAAGATGATTTGGAAGTTTTATAATTACTTTAATTGATTTTTAAATAAATGGTTAAAGGAAAATTGTTTTAAACAATATTTGGAATTATGTTAAATAAATGAAAATCATCTCTAAAAGATCATATAAAAGAGTTTAGAGTTGATCAAATAACTTGACCACCTTATGGATGATAGAGAGATAGTCTCTAGGCCTGAGCTTGGAAAACTAGCATCCCAGTTTCGCTCTAGGTATTCGGACTGGCCCGACGGAGGGGTTAGTAAATTTGATTTAGTCGGACCACATTTTCCTATGATAAAAAGAGATTTGGAAATTTTCAAAAGTTAAATAAGATTTTAAGTAATAAGATTTTTGTGACATATGAAGTATATTGGTTAAACTCTATATTAAATTACGAGGAGGGAACTCGTACTATCCTTATGAATTTAAAAGGCGATTTCACCATTATTCGACGAATAGTAAATGTTGAATACAGAAATTAGTGCTAGTATAATTAATATAATTCCTATGGATCCTAGTTACTGTTTTGAATTTAACATCTTAGATAACAGGATTTTAATCATTTAAAAGATATGTTATGAAAATATGAAACCTCTACTCAAATTGTATTAAATTATGGAAACGATTTCCTATGTAATTCATGAGAAATGGTTTGGTGTTTTTAAAGTTAAAAAGAGGTTTAATGATTCCGTATATACAGAAAAAGGAATGGTTTAAATATGTGTATCTCTAGAAGATATTTTATCTAGATAAAAGATATTGATAAATTGAATAATAATCACCCATATACTTAACATCTTTTATCAATAAATTGGTTTCGAAAAATATGGATCGGATTTGGGTGATTTCTATCCAAAAACCACTTTGAACCAATATACATTTGAAAGTGAAAATATGTTGAAGACAATGATTTTGAAGATGGAGATCTTCATAATATAAGGTTGCTTATCACTAATCTCTGGGATAATTCCCTTGTAATATATATGGTGGCATTGGTTTCTTCAATTTGAAATCTTTAATGCAAGGACTACTCCTTATTATTCCTAAGGGTGATTCGCAAGCAGGATGTAGTTGGAGAAGTGCATTCAGTATGTCTTATGCCTAGACAGCTTATGCAAACGAGTGTTTGACATTGCATTTCTAAGACCACGTACATCGGTTTTTACAAACATACATCTGTTTGGCGGTGTAGGAGGTAACCCCTCTTATACTTAACACCCTTCTCTGAGACATACGAGCTTAACTTTTATTAAAATCAATTAGTGCATTCCGGAGATGGAAATGTGGCATTCAAAGTGGGATTTCTCTAGTGAAAGGTAAAACGTTACCTCAAGCCTCACACATCAGCAATGGCAAAAACAGGGTAGATGTGGCAGGGCTAAATGGGTCGCTCCCATTAGGAGTTGTTCATCACCTTTCTAGGTTACCCTCTATATTTTGAGTTCTTTTTTATGCTGTGGCCATGGATAGGTTGGGAACAACCTGGGTGATGCCTTATTCGGTACTATCTATGATAATGGTAGGATGGTTCTATGTTGGTAGGAGTGGAGCCTCAGGTGCATCCCTCTAGATATGTACTGTCGGAATGTAGTCCCTTACCTTATCACTGTGTGGAATCCATTCTCTAATATGAGCCTTTACAGTTTTAGTTGTTAACCTATTATGCTCGAATTTAATAAATGCAACAATTTCGGCTAGTATTATATATATTTATTTGAAAGAGTTTCAAAGAATGGCATTAAAAATAATTTCTCTGATTTTGTGTAGCAGATGGTTTGATTATCATCAGGTAAAAACCCGTCCATGTTTATATGCGGCGTTGTCTTATGAGATACCCTCTGTTTTCGAAAATATGTTTGTTCTAAGTTTTCTCACACTAGTCCCATGACTGATCCGGAGTTTATTTGCTTTTCTCTTAAACTTTGGGTGCCCTATTTTTACAGGCAGCCAAGTAGTTCAGGTCTAGCGTGGAACATTTTGGAGAAGCTTAGAGTAGGAGCTGGAGTTTCCTCTGTAGATGGTTATCCATTCCATTTCCGTAGCATTTGTTACTGTTTGTACTCAGAACTAGTAGGGACGGAGATTTATAACTGTCTAGGCTGAGATTAGGATAGACTCTGATGTATGTATTTAAAACTTTGGCTGTAAAGATTATATATGAAATAATATGTGTTATTCCATTCATATAAGACTCTATTATGTCTTCTTTTTCTTTTTACCCTTGATTATTCTGTCTTTCTAGCACTCGGATGCTCAACACATGAATACCGTGGATGTATTACAAGACTCGATAAAGTGGATCGTCACACAAAACGACAAAAAACTATAAAAAATCTTCCCTATCTTTGTCTCACATGACCTACTCCCCTTCACAATACAATGCCTTTTATTTCTTATTAAAATTAAATGCTAGAAAATTTTATGCTACCTTTGATTTGCTTGAATTCTAGTTGCATCGAAATTTGTATGCATTGCTTTGCTGCTAAAACCGGTGCACTCCTAGTTGAAGTTGAGTGGATGTTGTTGCGGGATGATAGTTGATGTGTTGAAAATGATAGGAGAGTGGGTGTGTTGAAAAAGGAATTGATGCACAAGCTTTGATCGGATAATAAAAGTAGAAATGAAGAGAGAGAATTCATTTCCCAACTACTGTTGTTGTAGGATAGATAATAGCACGAACAGTTGTTGTATGCGATAGATAAGAACATGTTATGGGATATCTAATAATACAAAGTAGAATGGTAGTAACTCATGCTTATCTTAGACTGTGATATATAATAAGAGTATTCTTCTCAAGAGCACAACAATTCATTTCCCAAAGACTATTTAATCAATACTCAAAGATTTAATAAGCACAAATAGGTTCAACTCAATCATAGCCATATTTTCCAAAAGCAAGAAATTTGAGGCAAGCTAAGAGTATGTTTCCCTCATCTTTGATGTTTAAAAAAAAGGTTGAAAAAATAAAAATTCCAATCCTAATTTTTTTCTTTGTTTTTGCGTTTTTGTAGAATGGAAAAAAAATTCTAAAAGAAAATTGAAGGAGGAGGAAAAGGAAAAAGCTGAAAGAGAGAAAAAAAACTGAAAAAATAGTAGAAATAAAAAACAAACATTGAAATAGACATCGTACTAATCCATATCCATGATCCCCAAATCTAGACGTAATTGTGAAAATCTATCTTCTGAAATAGGTTCTGTAATGATATTGGCAAGTTGTAAATCAATAGAGATGAACTCAATGCAAATGTCCTATTTTGAAATATGATCTCGAATAAAATGTTGACTTACATCTATATGTTTAGTACATGAGTGGTGAACATGATTGTTTGATAGATCAATTGCACTTTTACTATCACATTTTAAGGGATCATGTTGAAGTATTAAGCCAAAGTCTAATAAGGTTGGTCTTATCCACAGAATCTAAGCACAATAACCGCCTAAGGCAATATATTCTACTTTAGTAGTAGACAATGCAACATAGTTTTGTTCTCGACTTGACCATGAAACTAATGAGGGCTTAACATGGAAAATGTCCCACCGATTTTTTTTATCCACAAGACAACCCGCATAATCAACATTGGAATAACCAATTGAATCGAAATTATTACAATAAGGATACCACAATCCAAACTTTTGTGTGTGCAAGAGATGTCACAAAAATCATTTTATGGCTTTTAAATGAGATTCTTTTGGGTTTGCATAAAAACGGGCACAAAGACAGACATAAAACATGATATCGGGTCTAGAAGCAGTAAGATAGAGAAGAGAGCCAATTATACTATGATACTTTTTCCGATCAACTATGAGTTCATTTCATCTTTGTCAAGTTTCGTTAAAGGGATCATGGGAGTTTAAAGTAGATTTTTGTTCTCAACACCAAATCTTTTTAATAGCTCCTTTATGTATTTGGTACGAGAGATGAAAATCCCCTTATCGCTTTGGTTGACTTGAAATCCTAGGAAATACTTTAACTCCCTTACCAAGCTCATTTCAAACTTACCATTCATGACTTTTTCAAACTTTTCACACAATTTTTGATTTATCATCAACATAAATTGGCACAATTAAAAAGTTGTCATGCTCATGTAAAGTAGTGTTAGCACTAGCCTTCCTAAATCTATTTTCCAAAAATTATGCACTAAGATACTCATATAATGCTTGTTTGAGACCATATAATGCTTTTTCAAGTTTGTTCACATTATTTAGAAATTCATGACTTTCAAAATTAAGAGGCTGCTTTACAAATATAATTTTTCAAATAACCATTTAGAAAGGCACATTTTACATTCGTTTGCTTAAGTTTAAAACCTTTAACACATGCGAATGATTCTAATGGCCTCTAACCTGGCAATTGGGGCAAATGTTTCATCCAAATCAATGCCTTCTATTTGATTATATCCTTTTGCAACCGGTCTAACTTTGTCTCTAATTGCATTTCTGGATCCATTAAGTTTATTTTTGAACACCCATTTAGTTTCTACAATTGGATATTCATTTGGTCTAGGAACTAATTTCCAAACATTATTTCTTACAAATTAGTTATGTTGATCTTACATGGAAATTATCCAACATTCAGCATTAAGGGCAACATCAATATTTTTGGTTCGATCTTAGAAATAAAACCATTATGAATACACAAAGCATTAAGGTTTGCGTTAAAGAAGAACATGTTTGTATACCTGCCATTGGATTCCCTATAACCAATTCTGGTGGACAACATGCTTTGAACTTCAAACTCACAATTTTCAAACTTAATTTTGAAGGATTGGTAGTGCATGGATCACCTTTGTTGTTGTCTTCACCACATTTATCATTTGCGCCATCGTCTCCATCATCACTTTTGTCCCTCTCTATCGTTGCATTGACATCTGAATCATCAAACTTCACATTTATTGATTCCACAATTGTTTTCAAGCTCTTGTTGTATATTCTATAAGCTTTGCTCCTTGATTAGTATTCCTAAAACTTCCTTTATCTATTTTGGATTCAAACTTCCTGAGTTGATCACCTGTATTAAGAATAAAACACGTGCACCCAAATACCCAGAAATATACAATGTTAGGTTTCTCGTTGAACCATAATTCATGAGAAGTTTTATTAAGTATTGGTCTAATCCTTACTCTATTAATTACATGGCATTAAGTATTAACCGCCTCTACCCAAAATGACAAAGGAAGGCTATATTCATTAATATTGATCTAGCAAATTAGCAAATTATTGCAGTGTACCATTCTTTCTTTCGATTACCCTAATTTGTTGAAGTGTTCGTGGTGTGTAGAGAATTTATGTTTAAAACCATTTTCTTCATAGAAATTTTCAAAATCCTAATTCTCGAATTCCCACCATGATCAATTCTTATAGTTATTATTGAACCTCCTTTTTCATTTTGAACAAGTTTTACAAATTTTGAAAAATATTCAAAAGTTTCAGACTTTTTGGCTAGAAAATAAACCTAAATAAATCTAGAGTAATCATTCACCAACACATAACAATACTTCTTACAACTTAAGCTAAAAACATCGTTGGGACCAAAAAAATACATATAAATCAATTCAAGAACTCTAGAGGTACTCACAGTGCTTTTGGCATGTAAAGATGATCTATTAAATTTACCCTTTATATAAGCTTTGCACACTTCACTTTTCTTGAATTTCTAATTCGGCCCCTCTGACTAACTCCTTTTTCTCAAACTTCTCCAATAGTCCCATGCTAGCATGTCCAAACCTTCATGCCACAAGGTAGTTTCCTCATCTTTAGCCACTAAGCACCTAGACAGTGTTAGATCATCAAAAGAAAATATGTAGTATTCTCTTTTCTCTGACTTGTAAACACAACCTCACTCGAAGACTTGTCAAAGATCTTACATATATCAATATCATAAGTAAAACTCATACCTTTATCATAGAGTTGGCTGATAGACATGAGATTATGATGTAAATTTTAAACATAAAGAACATTAGTCAAAATGAAGGTGTTGTTACCAACTTTACCTTTTCCAACGATCTTACATTTACCATTTTCACCCATAGTAACACTCCCATATCTAAGGAACTTTGATTTGTCTCCCATCATATGTCTGGAACAACTTGAGTCCACCATTCTTGTTGTTCCTTAGCCCACTAACATATCTATACGTAGGAAGAAAAATACGATCTAAAAAACTTCATAGTTTTATCAAAATTTGCAATAAAAAAGTTTAGTAATCAAAATGTATCAAGGGAGCCTCTATGAACCCAAATTTGTCTAATATGTTTACATTTGTTTCTATACCAACATCTATCAAAACTATGTCCAATTTTACCACAACCTATACATTTTGGAAATACACTTCTACCACGGGCATTGTTGGTTCTATTTTCCATATTGTGTTGTGATTTACCAAAACTATGTCCCTTCCTATTGTTTGCGAATAATTGATTTCCCAAAAGAATATTTAATGACTGTTCACCTCAAGAAAATTAATTAACAATTGATTCAAAGGTTTGACTTTTTGATTTAAATGACTCTTTTTCTTCCACAAGCATGGTGCATTCGTTAATAAAATTTTCACTCTTTGCACAATCACTTTTCTTGAAAACAAAAATCACATTTTAAAGAGTTTCGAGACTTGTTTTTCATTCATCCAATTCATCTTTTCAAGGTTGACAATTTTTACATTCAAGGTCTTGAGCTTCTTTAATTTTTTCATGTTTAGTTTCTAACCTATCACTTATGCGAAGCAGCTTAGCATTTTCAATTTCAACATTTTGTTTTTTAGATTAAGACTATCAATCATTCCATTAAGTTCATGACACATTAAAAGTAATTCTTGATAAGTATAGTTTGATACCTTGCTTGAGTCATCATCACTATCATCATGAGTATAGTGCCCATCAAACGTAGGTTTGATTCTGCCTCATCGCTATTGGTGTACTCTTCTCCCTCTTCATCATCCCAAGTAGCAGCAAATGCCCTTCTTTTCTGTTTCTTTGCTTTCTCCTTTTTAATTGATGGATAATTGGTTTGGATATGACCCGTTCATCTACATCTATAGCACATGATTTCTCCTTCGAATTATTAGAGCTCTTAAATGTCCTTGGTTTAGCTGCTTTATTTTTCGGTTGAGGGTTTGATGTTTCTTGTAACGACATGGATTTTCAGACCTGTCAAAATAGCCAAAACCCGCTCTTTCTAAAACTATGAATGAAAATTACCAATTTAGTATGCATCATAATTTGATAAATATATAAGACTGCTAAATGTATAGAATACAATTTCAATAACACAACTTATCATAGTAATAATCATTTATTCTACTAAATGTGCTTTAGTACATACTAAACTAAGATTTACTATATATCTACGGTTGCACAATTTCGATGAGAGAGATAGCAATAGTCATTCCTACAAACTCAACAAATATGTAAATGCAGAATAAAATAATAAGCATGAAAGATACAACATCACCAGATAATAGCAAACAATAAACAGGAAAAAATATATTATTATTGGGGCTATGTCACAATCACTTGTGACTGCCTACATACCCCTATTAAATTGGGTACCCCATTAGATACATGGTCAATCCAACGTAGTTCTACTCACAAATAGGACCAATGGAGCATACGATGCACAACCAAAGAAATATGCAATTCCCAAACTACCCCTTTGGCTTAATCTACACATTTAGATTTATGAAATCTAATTAACTTTATTATTTTCAAAAATAATCTCTTTTGAAAATACTTATTCGAAAACAATCTCTTCGAATTAAATTCCTAATTTTATTTCAAATCCTTTTGAAATAATAATATATATCTTTTATATCAAATCCTACTTTTTTAGGGATTTACGTCAAAACCTTTTCAAAACCAATACCAATTACTCTGTATAATAATACAGTGGTGTATTTGATATATTTATTTGAAAATCCAAATATACTCTACTATAAAAGGTAATCAAAAATAAGCCACCCGATCAAGAGGTTTCTCTCAATAACAAGGCAACTGTCCCAGCATTCATAAGTAAATAAACAAAATATATCCCTCTATACAAATAGTAGACTGTACTATGGGTTAAACCACCCTTTTGCCCACTTTTTAGTTACGGGTTACCTAAATCATTGGTAACCTAACAAATCATTTTGTTCCCTAAAGTGACAAATCATTTTGCGCTAATGACCACAAATACGTCCTAAATATAGTATTGTTTACTTCCTCAAAATCTTTTCGAAATGATCAATTTCAAACCACCGGATTTAAGTTCTTGAAATTCCCTTTTTATTTATAAAACACATTTTGTAATCCATTGTCTTATAAACTTCTTTTATATAAAATTTCTTCAAGAATATTTATAATTCTTATATAAACAACTATATATAAACTCACTTCAAAATATTTACTTCCAATTAAATCTATTTCTTTTCAGAGAAACAATTCATTTATAAGATAAACATATTTAAAATTATAATAAACATCTTTTATTATAACAATTACTTAATCAAATATTTTCATCGTACAACTTATAGTCAAACTATGAAATTATAATCATAAGGTGTTTGTATCTACCCAACCCATGCATATGGAAATTAATTGCTCAAAAATTGGCCGAGCATAATTCAAGCAATCAAACAAACAATAATAAAAACACATTATTACCAATAATTCAACAAATTAAATAATAATACACAAATCAGAACTAACAGTTAAATATAAATAAATGTCCAAATTTATAAAGCAGAACGAGGATTAATTCTGCTAAATAGATGTCATTAATGAAGTACGTTTCCAATATTTCAACTTATACTATTCCTTGCCCTAGGGTGAAGTTTGGTTGAGCATTGGTTGCATCAAAGCCATATCTAGACACTTCATACTTGAATCTCACAAATAGATATGTCTACACGTTGGCTTTAGCATTGAGCAAAGTTAATTACTTTTATTTAAAATTTGTATAATTATTAAAAAAATATTAAACATGAAACTAATTTTAAAACGCTCTATTATAAGTTAGAAAACAACCTTAAAAATATTATAGGAAAATGCATAGTTTAAATATCATTTTTGTAACTGCCCTGACTCGATCTTCGAAAATCGACACTCAAATACATTACCCGTATTCGAATGCCATAGATTCAAATGTCGAATCTGGTTTGTCGGAGCTTATAACACATTAAGTATAACAATACAGCGGAAACAGAAATGAAATTTTATCGATACACATTATTGGATACAACAATGATACAAATGAATATCAACATTATCAGAGATTAAACAGCGGAAAGATAATAGCACCAAAAGAAGAGATAACACTAGCAGCAGAACAATATCACCAATATGGTCCTCAAGAGAGAGTGAATCCAACATAATGCATCATCGCTCCAAAGTTCTAAAGACTTTCGTATCCAAAACCAAAGCTTAAAGAAACTCATAAACCAACAAGCTCAATCCAACAGCAATGCTGAAGTTAAGCAAACTCAATCCACAATGCGATTGCCAAAATCCAAAGGCTAAATGCTATCGACTCTATATCTACTAGCTGACAATCTGAAAATCTAACTCTAGGTTGCCCGTGTGGAAAATTATGGGCACCCAGAGTTTATAACGGAAACAATAAACTCTAGGTCAGTCATCGGACTGGCATGAGCAAATGAAAACAATTTATTTGAACAAAAACAAACAAAAGGAAATAGAAAGAAATCCGAATACTTTTTTGGAAAATGAAACTACCAAAAGGCCTCCTCGCACACACACAATGCTAACACACAATTGGAGGGGATTTCTCCTTATGATAGACAAACATGCTTAATATACAAAATCCTTTTTGGTATTATTATTAATGCATGGTGTAGAAAACATTTGCATGTATAATATCAATCTTAGCTAGCATACGTACCATTATAGTATGCCTACTATAGTTACCATATTAGATGGCAGGTTCTACAACTAAAACCGTAAAGGCGCGTATTGGTGATTGGATTTCCAACAAATGGTCAGGCTAAGGAACTTTCTGGCCACATGGGTATACATCTGGAGTGGCGCCCCAAGAACTAAACCAGCTCTCTGCCAACACAAGGCCGGGTTACCTCCGTAACTGGGTAACTACTACACGAATATGCCATCCCCCGGTCATTACCGACCTTTATCCGAGCGCTCAACACCAACAACCACATAGGTTAAATCTGGGCTCCATACCATGATACCACCCTTTTCCAGAAGGAAATGGACATGCCCTAAAGGGAACGACTCTCATAACCTTGCTGCATTATTCCTATTTCGAACATTTCGGGTTGTGAGGTTCGACAAGGTCTCGTCCACAAAGCTACGCTTTTCACAAAAGCCATGCTTTGATCAAAAAATGATCAGCAGTACTTCGTATGCCACATTATCAAATTGGGAATGTATCACTAGTAACTATCAATTACATAACCTCTGAGCTCGTATGTCTCAGAGAAGGGTGTTAAGCTAAGAGAATAAATTCTTCGCCACCGTACAGAAATGTATTTGATAGAAACCAGCTTTATATCCCAAAGTGTAACATCAGACATACATCTATGCAAGTCTGTTCTGGGTTCGAACAGAACCAAAGGCACTTCAAAAGAAGCCCTTGCAATCCGAGTAATCCCCAATCACGTCCGGACTCTCCATCACAAAGGGTGATCAAATCTCTATACAAGGGGCATTCGGTGCCAAGACATTCGACAGGTAATCCCTTCGCTTTCGAAAATACTCGGTCTTCACCATCGATCTTCAAATACTATCCATTTCGTCATATCATTATTTAGAATAGGTTTTATGACGCAAAGTCCTCTCCCGGCTAAACCGAATAATGACCGCTTAATTTTAAAAAGCATATGGATATAGTGGGATCTTAGTTAAGTCACAACTTAAATCCCAAAACCTTTCTTTTGAACGGTTTAAACAAATTTCCACTTTTAATCTTTTAGCCAAAAAGATTCACTTTACAAAGTTCACCGGTCTTTCATAAAGATTCATTCATAACTTTCAAAACTATTTCAATTCCAAATATTTTATACAAAATATACACCTTTAAGATCCTCTTCAATTCGAAAACAAAGTTCACCAATCTTTAACAAAGATTCATTCATAGCCTTCAACACAATTCCATTTCAAACTTGAAATCTTTTCAACAAAAACCGGATGTTCTTTCGTTATATGAAAGCCATTATCATTTGAAAACAAATACTTTTCGTTTCTGAAAAATCCGATCAAATATGCACAAGTTATAGCTTTTAAAGTATAAACTTGGGTTAAATTTAAATTCCAAAAATAATACATTTAAAATGATTTAAAACCCATATAAATACATTATATAACTTTTATAAACTTTTTAAACCATAATTTCCAAACATATGTTCATAAAACTCAACTTCAAATCTTGAATTCAAATTCAAATCAAACTATTTTAATTTCAAAACTTTAACTGGTTATTTAAAATAATTTTGTCTTCAAAACTCCTTTCGAAAGCTTTTCATATTTAACCCAATTCCATTTCCACACCATTTTGGATTCTAAATTCAATTTTAAAACCATTTCATTACTTTAAATAAAATCATATTACATTCAAAAATTAGTGACATAACTGAAACCTCATGAAATCCATATTTGTGTGTGTATAGTGTAGTTCAGGGGTTTTACACAATAGTGCAACATCATCAATCATCACAATCCAAGCAGAGCAATATCGATAAGCAGTATAATCCTATAACGCTTATCTTCATTCACAGATTCATAGATGAATAATATAAATTCATCACAGATAAATAAATTACATTCCTCACAACTTAAATCATAATAATTCATATCACAAAGCATCACACATCAGGGATATCAAACAATTCAAAGCATTCCATACAATCCAAACATCCATAAGTAAGATCAATTAGTCATCTGATTAATTTAAACCAAATTAATTACTTATGAATAAATTATTAATCCTGGTTAATTAACATTAATTAATTACAAACCATTTTAATTAATTATCCTTTATTCATTTATTAATTAACCTTTAACAATAAATTAATCAACCTTTAACTATTAATTAATCAACCTTTACTTATTAATTAACCAACCTTAATTAATAATTCAATCAACCTTTAATCATTAAATAATTAACCCCAATTATTGAATTATTATTTAATTAATTACAATAAGTGATTATCCTTAATCACTTATATCAATAAATCACAAATTAATTACATTGAGTAATTATCCTTTAATCACTTGATTAATCAACTTTATTCATTAATTAATTACTTCCTAATTAAGTAATTATCTTTAAGTAATTAATTGCCTTTAATTAACTAATTAATTATCCTTAAATGTAATTACACAAAATAATTATCCCTTAATTACATTAAGTAATAATCTCTTATTAATTACTTTAAGTAATTATACTTAATTAATCTCATTAATTAATTATCCTTTTAATAAATTACATTTAGTAACTATCCATTAGCTACCTGCCTTAATTAATGACATTAAGTAATTATTATTCAATTACTCAAAACTTTAATTCATTAAAAGATAAACTACTTATCTCACTTAATTAATTATTTGTCATTTAAACTTATTAATAAACTTTGTAATGAATTATCATTGACCAAATAACTTAAACCTTTAAGTTAAATTGAGGATTAAAAACACTTCATCTTTTTGTTTATAAACTAGTCAACAATTTAATTAAATTTTAAAACTGTAATAAAAAAATCTGGTAGCTTAACTCGACTAGCCCGAGACAACTTCCAGGAATTCCGAGATTGACTTCGAGTAACCCATATGCTACTTTACTTCGAGCAAAATCATCATTTTCCTCGAGTTTGACTCGATGAGAAACTCGTCTTCCTCAATTTTTCAAACAACACAGATACACACTTATCCCCATGCACGTGCACAAGACTCCGACGAACTCCACTCATCCCTGCCACCTTCCACAAAGCAACGACTTCCATAAGTTTCCCGACCACCCAATTCCATCGAGTTCAACTGGAATTCGAAACAACAATTTGACCACCCAGGCATTCGAACCTAAATCAGCAAAACTGCCTTGCCGACGGTGATTCTGATCACCAGAGACACTGCCATTCCACCAAGAGCCGCTCCGTCGTCCCATGCTCCAATCTACACTGGTCCAATCACTTCCGGTGCCTCGATGTTGCCATAATTCCTTCGAGTACGATTGCACCCCTACGCAAGACTTAAACCCTATTTTATCATCAATCGTTCGCCTTGGCGAATTATAAATTTTTCGATTATTTTTCTGATGAACATCGATGCTCAAACCATGTAACATCCCGCCTTTTCGCACGCTTTAAATCGACACACGTGCCAATTCAAACCATACAAAAGGGCGGATTATTATGGGGTAAATAAGAAAAACGGGAAGAAATAAAAGAAGACAGAATCTCACAGCGGAAGGATAAAATATAATAATCAAATATACAGTTCATGAAGCTGTTTACAAAATATTTAATTATACTTATACAATATATATCAGAGTACATATACCAATAATAACAATGCAGCGGAATACGGTGTGTAGTGGAATATAATAAATAATAATAGAAATCTCCGTCTTCGTCCTCCAGAGCTAAAGTCATCGGTCCTGAAACGCTCAGACTGACCTAAGCGAATTGAAAAGAAAAACACTCGAGTCAGAACTAAAAGTTCTTATGTAAGTTAAATCAACAGAAGTAAATATGAGTGCAGTAACTTAAAAGATGCTCGGGATTCACATCTCTTAATCCGTTAAACTATTTACTATGTAGTATATTTCGCTATTATAATAGTGTCTATTTGTAAAAGAAACTTACTTTTAAATAGCGTTAAGGGATTACCCATATAGCGCTTAACACAAATATATTCCCATAGTCTATACAGTACCGTAATTTCCTCCGTACTGGGCGTCGTCAGAGGGCACTCCATAGGTATGGTACAAAACAAAATCGTATAAGGCGCGCTAGGATAGGTGACACGGCACAACTAGGCAATGCCAGGGTAGATATACCAATTGCTATCCGGGCTGGTGGTAACGCTTAGTAGCTACTACCGCCCACCTCGGACAAACTCCCCCCAAAAATCAAAGAAATCAAAAGTGGCCACCAAATCAATCCAAAGTCAGAGTATAATATCGAAGAGGAGTATCCGATAAAGGGCGCTAACCCCCTTGGCCCGAGAATCGATCCTGTTTTTGCCACCTTATGCCAACTCACGGGAGTCGGGTCCACGTATTTACCTCAAAGGAAACGCCGCCACCATCCTACTTCATTCTGGAATCTCCACGCGTACATGGTTGTTAAAGTGGTTTTCGAAGTTGGCAGAGAGTATGACAACTTTCGATCCCAGTCTCTTTAACAACCCAACGTTATTATAACACCGTGGTCTTTTAAAAATAATTATACTTTCAAACCAAATTATAATATCCATTTCAAAACCATATAATACGATATCATTTCTAATTTAAAGACCCAAATCAATATGATATCATATTTTCAAATATATTTCTTTTCTAAAAACATACCACTTTATATTTTATAAGATCTCGAAACCAACATTTGGATTACAACTTTTCAAAACATAATACTTCGAAACTCATAGCTTTAAAACCATACTTCCAAAACTTAAAGGGCTTGGATATTCAACAGTATATAAAATAAAACAGTTGAATTTAAAATTTATTTATAAAGTAAATAATTTCCCTGGCTTTTACAATTTTATTCACTTTAAATTCAGTCTAAACCCATAACTTTTATATTCACTTTCAGTTTAAATAAACACTTCGATTTCAATATTTTCAAACTTTGAGTATTTAATAAATTTCAAAACTAAGGTTGGGAATTTCTATTCAACAATTCATTGTCCTATTATTTAGTTTTGAAATATTTACATAATAGATCCATAACCATTTAAAATAAAGCTCAATTTATTAACACTAAATATTTCCTTCCATTTATTTATACTATAATTATTCATTTAATTTATCTTGAATAAAAATCCAGATATAAATATCATACCTTTTGAAATTTCAAGTTTAATAAGTTTTACATCAACTTATGGAGTTAAATTTTTAAATAAGCTCAGTTCCAAATAAATTTCCAATTTATCTTGCAATCATAATTGGTTTAAAACATTAAAACTCTATATATATACCATATCTTAAACCTGTACTTGAACATATAATATAAATTATCAAACTCCATAATTCAACTTATTTATTTTATTTAACAGATTTATATATAGCTTAAATTCAAAAATTTAACTATATATGTATATATATAAAATAATATTTATATAATATCAAAATTTAATATTTATTAAACCGTATCCTATCCAAACCATAGAAATCATTTCAATTTTTTTATTTATATACCGCGGTGCCTGTATATAACTTTCTATTCTATGGTCAAGTGATACGGATATTTATCATTTCAATCCGCAATTTAAAAATAAAAATGTGGCTGTATCTCATTTCAAACCGCAATCCCGAATGAAATGAAAATGCATAATAATAACTTGCAGTTTATACAATATAAATACATCATCCATTCGTCCGTCATATCAATCATCAAACATTCATCAATTTATCATCCAATTCAAACAATCACAACAATAAATAATAATTAATTACCGATAGTTAAATTTCCAATAATGAATTAAATAACTGTTTAACTATATTTTATATGCAATAATAAATAAATTTAACTAGCAGGTTATATGCAGTAATAAATTTTACTAAAAAATCTTAACTGGCAGTTTTAAATGCAATGAATAAATAAATTAACTGGCAGTTTTTAAATTCAATAATGAATTAAATAACGTGTAAATTAAATGAATGCAATTTAACTGAGAAAATGATGAAATATGTGCCAAACAGCTACAAATAGAATTTTAAACACATCATAAATCAATTTAACTAACATAAGAAATCTTAGAAGTTGCGAGTGGGTTAAAACACTCACCTTTTGAATTTAAATCGAATTTAAATTCAATTTAAACTCAAAATTTGTATAGTCTCCAAATCCATCCAAACTAGTGCCAAAACGTCAGAAATTTTATTACGATCCTAATAAAAAAAGTCGCGCGTGAAACGGAGCTCGTATGAAAAAGTTAGGAAAATTAGAAGATTGAAAAATTCTGGTCCTGAGTCGACTTCGGGTTCAACTTCGGTCCACCGACTCAATTGCCCGGTGCTTCCTTGGAGTTTTTGCCAAAACGACGCGGAGCGACCTGAGTAACTTTCTTCCTTACCCGAAGTAGATGCAGCAATTTTGCCTCTGAAACTCGAAGCGCGACCAGAAGTTGCTGCAGATCTGCAATTTTTTTTTTGAAATTGAAATTCGATTGGGAAGATTAGGGTTTGCAGTGGAATGAGGAAGAGCATATGTTCAGAATGAGGAATAAGCGATGACCTAGGGTTTATAACCACATATATATAGGCAAACAGAATAGAAAGAACGGGCTAGGTTGGATTTGAGTTTTGAACGATAATTGACCCGAAAAGCCTGTTTCGATTCCGGAACGGAAAAGGTCAACCCATATATCAAAATATATGTTTAAAAATATTTTAAACGCGATGGAAAAAGTTTCGCGTCCAAATTCCAACGTATGAATAAGTTATGCTAAATTCAAATTTTCCAAATTGATTTCAATTGATTTAAATTGCATAAATTTCAAGATGTTTCGAGTCCGTACGATCAAACGACAAGTCCGATCGCTACGAAACTTTAAACACTATTATAATTCACCGTTACGGATCCGATGAAACTTGTTTCGTTGAAATCCGAGTCAGTGGCCAAAATGGCTATTTTCCATTAATTAAATAAATGTACAATTAATTGATTAAATCAAATTTCGCGTTTAAATTCTGAAATTTGCAATCTTTATCACTTTAAAATTCTCAAACATTTACAATGATTTAACAATTTTTAAATGTCAACTTATTAAAGATTAATCAATATAAATCTTCAATTTCATAAAATTCAAAATTGTAGATAAAATTTCCATTAAATTGAATTAATTCATAATTATTCCATTCATTAATTTCAAATAGAAGGTTTTACCATTGGATTTAAAAATTATTACACAAATATTTCCCAATTTCAACTTAATTTTTAAATTAACATAATAATTAAATATTTGATTTCATTCATTTGCAATAAATCAAATTGTTATAAATTAAATAAATAACTCACTATAAAAAATTCAAATTCTATTAGTCAATACACTATCATTAAACGGATAAAATATTGGATTTACAACTATTACCATAATATTCTTACATTCCATTTAACTTTCTATTAACGTAATAATTAGATGTTTGATTTCATTTAATTCCAATAAAACCTATTATTATACGCTAATTTCCAATATATTGACACAACTTAAATTAGCATTCTTTCCATTCAATATCAACTGTCATTTTATAAGTAAAATTTACATTAGATTCATACTCATTACATAAATAACTACAATTTCATCTAAATTAATATTTACGAAATTTTCAAATATTAAATCCATTTAATTGCAATAAACCATATTATCGTGATTTAAATTCAAATAAATAATTAAATGTTGATTCCCATTCTTTTTATCCAAACAATCGTTATCATATAAGCATATTTAACATTTTTTTACATTTCTTACATTGATACTTCTATATACCTCTTAGATTTGTATAAACGGTTATATTTAAAAATGTGAATCTTGTCAATTGCGCGTACTAATTTAGGTTTTAAACTCAATTAACAAAGTTTCCTAAGTCCAATCCCTTTTTACCAAATTTGACAATCCCTAACCATTTTGTACTACACCTTATTAATGTAATATTTATTAGATTTTATTTCAAATTAACGTACAACTTAATTTCCCTTAATTGAGATCTGATTCCCAAATTTTTATTTAACATACTAAATGAATAAATAACCTAAATAAATGGTCACCTACTTACTTTCTTTCATTTATATGTTTACTACTTACCCACCCAGGTATAAGTCCCATATATAACACTAATTAATTTCCATTAACACTACATTATCCAATTATCATAAATTTATTCAATATATACTCTTGTCTACTTATAAATAAATTTATGTATTCTATAAATTCTCATTCGCTCTTCCGTTACTAAATTAAAATCATTAAGTAACGTTGCCTTAATAACAGTATTAAAATTCCTTAACATTTAAGAGGACTTTATATTCAAATAAATTGGTTGACCAATAATTTAGGTAATATATAATAATTTTTATCATACCCTTAAGATTTACGCTGTTCTCTTCTATTTGATTTATAGCCTAAAACGAAATAAACAATCTAACTCCATAAATAAACTTATTTTATTACCCAAATTATACATAGTTTGAATTCAATACTTACCTTTTTTTCTCCGTATTCAATTATATTCAGGTATAATACTTACCTATTTCATTTATTTCGGTTTCATTAAATCTATCCAAATTTTGTTCGCTTCAATATTATTCCATTTTTTACAATTGCTCATTTAAATTCTAACATTCACTTTATTATAAATTATAAGATTTTCTTCTCTATCTAAACATTAATACAAAATCATATTAAATTCCAGCTTTAAATCTTCAAAATTTCAGGTCGTTACACTCACCCCACTCAAAACTTTTCGTCCCCGAAAAGGAAAAGAAGGGAAAAAGAAGAATTAAGAAATCAATATATCTTATTTAAAACATTAACTTTATAACTATTAAATTTTTCAAAATTAATTAATTTAGATAAAGTATCTCAATTTATAACCATTAAATCTTTTATACTTAAACTATTAAAGTTTGGAAAACATTTTTCAAAAATTTTCTAAGTCTAAAATTCACGAAAAATTTCGGCAAAGTCTCCTTTGTACGGAGAGGCTTGGGAGAAAAATATAATATCAAAAATATACAATATACAACATATATTTTACAAGATATATATATATATATATATATATATATCCCATCACGGGAAAAATATAAATATAATAGCGCTATAAACCGTAATCCAAAAATGTACCTATTTGTCGGGCAATAACGCTTATATTATGAAACCAAATGCAGTAGCAATTGCTTCCATAACCTGTATTTCACTTATAAAGTCCAAAAGAGTTAATAATTTTATAAAATGAAATATTCAAGTTGTTTTAATTACAACCAACCAAACCAATACAACAACAACCAATTGCAACCACAGCAAACAACCATCACATAGAATCAACACAAAGTAATCATTCATTCATATTAAACAAAACAAATAGTTGTTCGGGTTCAAACTTTGAATTGCACAGGACGGAAAATAACTGCTTAGTGCACCATTTACTCAACAGCCTTAGATGAAACTAAATAGACTATTCCAATATCCAAACAATTAAAAGTATCCTTACCCAAACAACCATAAACCAAACAACAACAATTCCAAACAACAAATCAAATTTATTTATTATTTATATTTTTTTTCTTCATATGATGATTTCTTATAATTCACATTTATTTCTTGCAAAATTTCATTTCATTCATTTAATAATTTATCTTTTCAATTTACCTTTCTTTCTTATAGTTTCATTTATTTCTAATAAATCTCATTTCACTTACTCATAACATAAATTTCCTTTATTATATTCCATTCATTTATTCACTGCTTAATTTCAAGTTCTTAAGTTTATAATCTTTTATATATTATTACTTATCTACTTACACATTTACCTTCTATCATATTTATTATTGTAAGGCTTCCATTATAACTTAAGTTTATCACAATAACAACATCAATTTCTTATTTATTAGAGAATTTTATTGAATACTTCATTACTTCAAATTTGTAACTTGTATAATATCCATTACATTTTTTTATTAAACATTTCAACTTTTTATATTTGGTAAGTTATATATGTTAAAGAAAATGCAAATGAACTTATACAAGTTTTATCTCATCCTTTAATTAAATTTAATGTTCAATAATATTATTCTTTGTTTCATAAAGTACAATTCAAATTACCTTTAATTTCATTCATAACCTAGCATTAAATTCCTTATTTTAATTTATTAATTACCTACGTTCCAATTCACTCCAGTAACTGAAACTATTAATAAATGAAAACTTAAGAATTAAATACCGGGTTTTTATTCAAAATCATTTAAAATAACAGATAAATTTATATATTTACTCTCTATATATCCAATTATATTTATAACAATTAAAAATTTATATTTGTTTATCAAAAATGTGTCTGTAGTAAACTACTACAGTGGCCTTCTCGCTTCGAAACTCGAAAATGAAAGTCGATGATGCGTGCACTCATTACCGAAATTATTTTCCAGCAACAGAGAGGGGAGTACAGATTTTTTTTTTCAAATTTCTTTTAAAACATTTCTTTCAAATTATATTGAAATTTTTATATCAGAAAATACTTCTAAAATAATATTACTATTCCAAAATTATTCGAAAGAAATTTTCAATAGCCCGAAACTTAAATTCTAAATTTCCCATTTCATTTATTTTATTTTCAATCTTACTTCGACTATTAATTATAAAGTAATTACCTAACAACCAATATATTGCAACCAAATATATATATCATTTAAAATTTATTTTATATATAGAAAATATAATAGGCAAAATTATTTCATTCGCCTACAATAAAACAAATATTACGTCGGTCTGTCCTATTAAGTGTTTAGAAATCGCTATTGATGTCACATCGTCCCATGCATCAACCAGAATTTATAAATTCAAAATGGAACAGATTAACACAATATTAAAACCTTTTTATAACACTAACAAATACGCTCTCTTATATATATACACTCAGCGACTCCCATAGGGTATTACTACCCTATTAGTAAAGAGTCAGACCCCACAAAGCTAAGGTTTATCACTAAACCAAAGCTCTGATACCAACTGTAACATCCCGCCTTTTCACACGCTTTAAATCGACACACGTGCCAATTCAAACCATACAAAAGGGCGGGTTATTATGGGGTAAATAATAAAAACGGGAAGAAATAAAAGAAAACAGAATCTCACAGCGGAAGGATAAAATATAATAATCAAATATACAGTTCGTGAAGCTGTTTACAAAATATTTAATTGTACTTATACAATATATATCAGAGTACACACACCCATAATAACAATGCAGCGGAATACGGTGTGTAGTGGAATATAATAAATAATAATAATAGAAATCTCCGTCTTCGTCCTCCAGAGCTAAAGTCTTCGGTCCTGAAACGCTCGGACTGACCCGAGCGAATTGAAAAGACAAAACACTCGAGTCAGAACTAAAAGATCTTATGTAAGTTAAATCAACAGAAGTAAATATGAGTGCAGTAACTTAAAGATGCTTGGGATTCACATCTCTTAAGGATCCGTTAAACTATTTACTATGTAGTATATTTCGCTATTATAATAGTGTCTATTTGTAAAATAAACTTACTTTTAAATAGCGTTAAGGGGTTACCAATATAGCCCTTAACACAAATATATTCCCACAGTCTATACAGTACCGTAATCTCCCCCGTACTGGGCATCGTCAGAGGGCACTCCATAGGTATGGTACAAAACAAAATCGTATAAGGCGCGCTATGGTAGGTGACACGGTACAACTAGGCAATGCCAGGGTAGATATACCAATTGCTATCCGGGCAGGTGGTAGCGCGTAGTAGCTACTACCGCCCACCTCGGACAAACTCCCCCTAAAAATCAAAGAAATCAAAAGTGGCCACCGAATCAATCCAAAGTCAGAGTATAATATCAAAGAGGAGTATCCGATAAAGGGAGCTAACCCCCCTGGCTCAAGAATCGCTCCTGTTTTAGCCACCTTATGCCAACTCACGGGAGTCGGGTCCACGTATTTACCTCAAAGGAAACGTCGCCACCATCCTACTTCATTCTGGAATCTCCACGCGTACACGGTTGTTAAAGCGGTTTTCGAAGTTAGCAGAGAGTATGACAACTTTCGATCCCGGTCTCTTTAACAACCCAACGTTATTATAACACCTGCGGTCTTTTAGAAATAATTATACTTTCAAACCAAATTATAATATCCATTTCAAAACCATATAATACGATATCATTTCTAATTTAAAGACCCAAATCAATATGATATCATAATTTCAAATATATTTCTTTCCCAAAAACATACCACTTTATATTTTATAAGATCTCGAAACCAACATTTGGATTACAACTTTTCAAAACATAATACTTCGAAACTCATAGCTTTAAAACCATACTTCCAAAACTTAAAGGGTTTGGATATTCAACAGTATATAAAATAAAACGGTTGAATTTAAAATTTCTTTATAAAGTAAATAATTTCCTTGGCTTCTACAATTTTATTCACTTTAAATTTAGTCTAAACCCATAACTTTTAAATTCACTTTGAGTTTAAAAAAACATTTCGATTTCAATATTTTCAAACTTTGAGTATTTAATAAATTTCAAAACTATGGTTGGGAATTTCTATTCAACAATTCATTGTCCTATTATTTAGTTTCGAAATGTTTACATAATAGATCCATAACCATTTAAAATAAAGCTCAATTTATTAACACTAAATATTTCCTTTCATTTATTTATACTATAATTATTCATTTAATTTATCTTGAATAAAAATCCAGATATAAATATCATACCTTTTAAAATTTCAAGTTTAATAAGTTTTATGTAACGATAGCGATTTTTCGTTGCCGAAAAACCGAAATGTTAAAGGTTTTAAGAAAGAAGAAAAGAAGAAAAGAGGAAGGAAAAAGATAGAGGAAAGAGAATAGAAAATAGAACGGAAAGAAAACAACAGAACAATATCAGAATCTCACAATTCGCAGCGGAACAACATATAATAAATAAATGAATAATCTTTAAACAAAGAACTATATCAGTTATTACATTTTATACATTACATTACATCATCATCATCAGAGTGTACTACAACAAACAGCAACAAATAGTGCGGCGGAAAAAGAAATACTATATACTAGTAATATGACATGCCATCCATCTTGCCTCCAGCAATTCCAGAATATCCAGAATATCCTGATAAACCTTAACTCTTGACTGCCCGTGTGGAAATTGGTGGGCACCCAGAGTTTAGGAAGGAAAACAATAAACTTCGAGTCAGTCATGTGATTGGTGTGAGGACTCAAAACAGTTTATTTATCTTTAAAATCAAAATAGAGGAATATTTTTAAAGTCAATTCGCAATGCTTTTAAAAATGAGACTACCATAAGGCCTCCCGCACACACACACAATGCAAACGCAGAATCGGAGGAGATTTCTCCTTATGATAGTCAAAGATGCTTAATACGCATTAAAAAAGAACATTTGATATTATTATTAGTGCATAGTGTAGGAAAAATTCATTTCGAAAATAAAGATATAAATCTTAGCCAGCATAGACATTCCGCACTTATGCCTACTATAGCTACCATGTTCAATAGCAGGTTACCGCCACATTCCATGGCAAGTTATACAACTAAAACCGTACAAGTCTCATATTGTTTCTTTGGATTTCCAACGAATGATCAGGCCAAGGAACTTCCCATTGCCACATGAGAATGCCTCTGGATGGACATCCCCGAGAACCAAACCGGATCTCTACCAACACAAGGCCGGGTTATCCCTAACTGAGTAACAACTGACCGAATATGCCATCCCCTGGTCCTTTGGGACCTTTAACCGAGCGCTCGCAATCAATTCACACAATCATAAAGTGTTTACAACATGAGTAAGTATCTGGGCTCCATACCATGCCACCATCCTTTTCCAGAAGGAAATGCACATATCCTAAAGGGCGCTACCCCTCATAACCTTGCCTCATCTTTCCTGTTTTGACCATTCACGGGGTGTGAGGCTCGACAAAGTCACGTCCACAAAAACATACTTTATACAAAAGCCATGCTTTGGGTCAACAAATGATCATAGAGATGATCACCAAGATAGACGATCAAATAAACGATCCTATCACAAATAATCAACACAATGATCATTTACAGCAACACTCAGCATGTCACATTACCAAATTGGGAATATATCGCTGATAACCTTCAACTACATAACCTCTGAGCTCGTACGTCTCAGAGAATGGTGTTAAGCTAAAAGAATAAATTCTCCGCCACCAACAGAAATATATTTGAAAGAAATTTGCTTTATATCTCAATTTGTAATGTCAGACATACAATCCATACAAGTCTGTTCCGGGCTCGAACAAAACCGAAGGCACTTACAAAGAAGTCCTTGTAATCCGGATATTCACAATCCTGATCGAATTTCCCATCACTTAAGGAATCTCTATACCAGGAGCTACCCAGTGCAGAGACAATCGATAGGTCATCCTATCGCTTTCGCAAATACTCGGTCTTCAACACCGATCTTCAAATGCAATTCATAACGACGTATCACATATTCGGAATGGGTTATACGACCCCATGGTCTTTTCCCGGTTAACCCGAATAGTGAGCGCTTATTCAAAAATAAGTGTGGCATTCAAATTCAAACAAATCACATCTATTACCCATTCAAAGGGAAATATTGATAGTCGGTTATTGAACTATCAATGGATATGCACACATCACCAGTTTCCAAATAATTTTCCAAATTATTTATTTTCTAAAATATCTTTACTAGATATATAATTTTCACACTTCAAAAATAAATCAATATTTATTTTTAAACAACTTCCCTTTCTATTCATAAATTCCATAGTGAATGTATATTTCAAAATATCTATGAATATACGATTTCAATTATTCATTTCAATTTATCTTCAAAAAGATAAATTCTCAAATATTCACTTTATATCGGAAAACAATTCCATACTTATTAAATAAGTAATTCACAAATCTATTTTTTTTCAACACTTGGAAAATATTCAATATACTCAAATCGAAATTTAGTATATATTTCATTCTATAAGGAAATCATTCTCTTAACCATATTTATTTGGGTCAAAACGAATGTTGCGTAAAACATTGTTACGACAACCCAAAATCACTAGTATAGGGATTCGAAATTTAAAATAGATATATAAATCCCAATACTATACAAAACATTTCCTTTCGGAAATCATTTACTATAACAACAGTGTTATAGTCCACCATTTCCTTCTATTTCTCGAAAACGTCTATTTCAACAATAAATGTTGAAATCTATGGTTTCGAATCTCAACACCTTTTAAAACATCGTTAGATCGTTTTAATTCTATTTAAAACATCACATTCAAACATTTTCTTTAACATATTATTCACTATTCAAAAACGTGAATATACTACGTTAATCAATTTCATACTTTCTATACATTTTATTTCAAAGGATTATTCACAGTCAAAAATGTGAATATAACTCCATTAATAGGTTTCAACAATTTACTTATCAAAATAAGTCGTTTGCGAATTTATAAAACAACGTTTATAAACTCCTTTATTTTTTTATTTTATAACAACTTCCTTTTATAAATTCCTTTATTAACCTATTCAATTCATAACTCAATTATAAAACAAAATTCATATTATAAGTTAAACACCTACAATTTATTTGTTTGCAAAAATCGTTCTTTTGAACTTCATAATTATAAATCTTATAATTTATAAGATTCAATTATTTATCCAAACCTATTCTTTCAATAACTTTATCAATTTTATAAACCTACTGCTAATAAAATTCCATTTATAACTTCACCGTTTATAATTCTATAAATTTCATTCATTTATGAAATTCATTTTCACTTCATTCAAACACTTATAAAAACTCGTTTTATAATGTCAATATTTCAATTTATAAATATCCATTTATAAATCTCTTAATATAAATCAATTTATATTATTCTTTAAAACGTCTTTAAATTCCTTTATAATTTCACCATTCTCTTGATTTATAAAATAATCAAATTTTATAAATCCTATTTTTAAACTTTTTATAATAAATTCAAAAATCCAATTTAATTATTTTATAAAATCATTAATCCCATATTTTTCAAAAATCAATCTTTAACCGTATTTCTCAAAAATCATAATTTTTATAACATTAAAAATTATAACGTTTATTTATTTAAAATGAATCAATTCCAAAAATATTTTATAAACGTATACTTTCAAAAAATCACTTTAAAATCATTTTAAAATCCCAAAATCTGGGTCCAATGATGTTACACACCAAATAGTCAATCACGACAACAACGATATCACATATCGTATATGATAATCAACGAATATCAAAATATCCATAATCAAATAAATACTGTTGAGGAATCCAGTTGGATCCCTCCAACCTGTTTCCCTGCATCCACAAACATTAGCACAATACCAATTCCGCTCCAGTACGGAATTATCGCGGTATATGGGATTTAAAATATTATCCGCTTAATAGACGGTGCAATAGGGTCTCATCCGCTAAACAAATGCGGGAAATCAATAACTCCAATATATACATATGCCAATATATATATATATTGCTATTATACATAATACCAATTTCACTGTTTATGAAATATTCGTGGTATATGTTTTTATTAAATAACATCCGCTTTCTAACGGCGCGTAATGTCTATTTTAACAATCAATAGATAACAATCATCATTCAAACATGCATTCAAATATTTTAAATCTAACTATTTAAAATAAAATCGAAACTGATTCGATTGAGTGAGAAGTTCTCACCTTGATTTCAATTTCGTTTTAGCGATTTATTTCGAATAAAATTAAACGGACGTTTAATTTTACCCAAAATTCTCACTAACTCCAAACGACTCCAATCCAATTCCATCGCGTAGTGCTCGTCCATACGATTCCAACGCAACTGGTTTCGCGCGTTTTCGACCTCGTATGAAAAAGTTATGAATTTATGAAGTTTATACGATTTTTATATAACATTTACAACAATTCTTTAAATTTAAACCTACAACTAACATCCACCTTCAGATCCAAGCTCCTGCATCCAGCCGTCCTTTGCCTCCTTCCCAAAATCACGTTCCAACTACAGACATTAGCCGAACAACAACCCATAACTTTCGAATTTAGGGTTAATTAATTCGATCACCTCGACGCATGAAAACACGATCGGGAAGTTCCATCGCGTAGCCCTCACCCAACTCCTTGCTCGGCCCCAAGGCCTTGAAGCTCGGCCATCTCGTGATACGCGCGCACGCAAGTGAACGTGGCACGTTTGCGCTCAAATTCCCATCGATCCGCTCAACTATTCTCGATCATAACCGTTGAGATCGTAGCTCTCGATGTGCTCTACCTCTTTGTAGTTGACAATTTCTGTTAAAAGTGAATGGATTTCGAGAAAAAGGAGGAGGAAGGAGAGACAATTCTGGCCGTTCAACATGGTAGTGGCGGCTGCGTTTGACCTAGGGTTAATTTTTTTTTATTTTTTTATTTTCTTGAGTGAAGGGGCTATTTATAGAGTTTTGAACGAACACTATTCATTCCGATTTTCCAAACTCCGATTCACGCGCCGTAACCAGCGTTTCTAGGGTTTACCCCGCGTTTCGGACACAATGGAACAGGTTTCGAAAGCTAATTCGATCATCTGTGCGAGTTATGGCTACAAACGTTCAATTTAAATTAAATCGATTTAAACGATTTTCTAGGCTTTTTAATTTGTACCGGACAAACGGTAAATCCAATCGACACGAAATTTGAAACCTTACAATAATATCACATTACGGATCCGATGAAACTGGTTTCGTCGAAATCCGAGACTTTTTGAAAAATGGCTATTTTAACTCGCCAAATTAATATTAAAAACAATTCGATGCGTTTCGAGCTGCCACGATCAAACGATAGCTCCGATTGACACGAAAATTGAAATCCGGTAATAACTAACTATTACGGATCCAATAAAACTGGTTTCGTTCAATTCTGAGACTGTTCAAAAATTGACTATTTTCACTAGTCGATTTAATATTAAAATATTCAATTTTCACAAATTAACTTTTAATTCGATTTTAAAAGTTCTAAAATATCTTCTAACTCCAATATGATAAAATAAAATTTTACAAATCATTTTCAATCATATTTAACCCAATTTTCCATTATTTCCATAATTTAACATATTAAATTATTGATTTAATTATTCAGTTAAATCCAATTATTCGAAATAAAATTTATTCGACTTATAAATTCACTTATTAATATTTAAAATTAATTAAATATTCAAATTTTAATTAATAAAAATCCTGGGTCGTTACAATTTTCCCCCCTTAAAAGAATTTCGTCCTCGAAATTAACAAGTAAGAAAAGTTACATAATCTATTAATTTTCCCAAAACAAATTTTAAACTTCTTATAATAACTTACTAAGTTTCAAATCATACTTAGTTATCTTTTCAAAACCAAACTATACCATTTAACTTTCAATTCCAAATCAAAGTTATAGTTTTTCAAAAAAAATTTCCAATTTTCTCAAAATTTTTCTAACGCCTTAAATTTTCGGAAAAATTTGCCATAGTCTCCGTTGCGCGGTTCGATCCGAAAAAAAAATGACAGTATATATATCACAAATATACATCTCATCAAGTAATGAGGCATCCCGCAGGGAAAAAAGTATAAAAGTACGATATTTAATCCGAGATATGTACCTTATTATTTTATTAGCGAGCGTATACGGCTAATATAGCGCGAAAGCGAGCTCCAAATGCGAAGCAAACGCGATCCGCACCTACTAAACACTCAACAAACAACATGAGAATCATGTATATAGACAATAGTATCAATGCACAACATATAGCAACATAATAACTATATATGTCAACATATCAAATGCAACAAAATATAAATTCAACCATCAACCAACTAGCATTCATAACCAATAAATATTCACTCATATTCTCATTAATATTCAATGAAATAGGTTTTTTCAATTTAATCACATTCGATTCATTAACAGTGGATGTTTTTACAACATTTATTTTCAATTAGTTTATATTCACTAATTCATATTCAAGTTGGTTCACTTCCAAATCAAATTCAATTCTATTAAAATTTATTTAACTTCCAATTGGATTTCAATTACTTTAGCTTCCAATTTCTAAAGTAAATTTTTATTTAACTTTAAATTCATTTTTACTTACAACTCATATTCATAAATATATTCATATAGTTTCACTTCTTATATATATAAGTTTATTTCTCAATTGTAAATCACTTTAATTATAATTCAATTCTTATAATTCTTTTGCTTATACAATTATTCTTTTATTTAGATTATTCAAACAACTTAACAATCTACTTATATACATTTTAATAATTCTGAAAAATTATTTCTTCATATATAAAATATAATCAAGGTAAAATCATTTCATTTACCCAATTTAAACAATATTATGTCGAATTGTTCTATTCAAGTGTTTAGAAACCCCTTCGGCATAGTCTTGCGGACCACGCTGACGAAGGTTCATATACCACTCAATAAACCAATCATCACAATATAAAACAATTTAATATTCACTAACAAATACGCTCTCATAGCTATTATTACACTCAAACTCATTCTAGAGTACTACTGACTCTATCTCTAACGAGTAATACCCAACAGAACCATGGTTGTCGCTTAACCATAAGCTCTGATACCAAATGTAACGATAGCGATTTTTCGTTGCCGAAAAACCGAAATGTTAAGGGTTTTAAGAAAGAAGAAAAGAAGAAAAGAGGAAGGAAAAAGATAGAGGAAAGAGAATAGAAAATAGAACGGAAAGAAAACAACAGAACAATATCAGAATCTCACAATTCGCAGCGGAACAACATATAATAAATAAATGAATAATCTTTAAACAAAGAACTATATCAGTTATTACATTTTATACATTACATTACATCATCATCATCAGAGTGTACTACAACAAACATCAATAAATAGTGCAGCGGAAAAAGAAATACTATATAGTAGTAATATGCCATGCCATCCATCTTGCCTCCAGCAATTCCAGAATATCCAGAATATCCTGATAAACCTTAACTCTTGACTGCCCGTGTGGAAATTGGTGGGCACCCAAAGTTTAGGAAGGAAAACAATAAACTCCGAGTCAGTCATGTGACTGGTGTAAGGACTTAAAACAGTTTATTTATCTTTAAAATCAAAATAGAGGAATATTTTTAAAGTCAATTCGCAATGCTTTTAAAAATGAGACTACCATAAGGCCTCCCGCACACACACACAATGCAAACGCAGAATCGGAGGAGATTTCTCCTTATGATAGTCAAAGATGCTTAATACGCATTAAAAAAGAACATTTGATATTATTATTAGTGCATAGTGTAGGAAAAATTCATTTCGAAAATAAAGATATAAATCTTAGCCAGCATAGACATTCCGCACTTATGCCTACTATAGCTACCATGTTCAATAGCAGGTTACCGCCACATTCCATGGCAGGTTATACAACTAAAACCGTACAAGTCTCGTATTGTTTCTTTGGATTTCCAACGAATGATCAGGCCAAGGAACTTCCCATTGCCACATGAGAATGCCTCTGGATGGACATCCCCGAGAACCAAACCGGATCTCTACCAACACAAGGCCGGGTTACCCCTAACTGAATAACAACTGACCGAATATGCCATCCCCTGGTCCTTTGGGACCTTTAACCGAGCGCTCGCAATCAATTCACACAATAATAAAGTGTTTTCAACATGAGTAAGTATCTGGGCTCCATACCATGACACCACCCTTTTCCAGAAGGAAATGCACATATCCTAAAGGGCGCTACCCCTCATAACCTTGCCGCATCTTTCCTGTTTTGACCATTCACGGGGTGTGAGGCTCGACGAAGTCACGTCCACAAAAACATACTTTATACAAAAGCCATGCTTTGGGTCAACAAATGATCATAGAGATGATCACCAAGATAGACGATCAAATAAACGATCCTATCACAAATAATCAACACAATGATCATTTACAGCAACACTCAGCATGTCACATTACCAAATTGGGAATATATCGCTGATAACCTTCAACTACATAACCTCTGAGCTCGTACGTCTCAGAGAAGGGTGTTAAGCTAAAAGAATAAATTCTCCGCCACCAACAGAAATATATTTTAAAGAAATCTGCTTTATATCTCAATTTGTAATGTCAGACATACAATCCATACAAGTCTGTTCCGGGCTCGAACAAAACCGAAGGCACTTACAAAGAAGTCCTTGTAATCCGGATATTCACAATCCTGATCGAATTTCCCATCACTTAAGGAATCTCTATACCAGGAGCTACCCAGTGCAGAGACAATCGATAGGTCATCCTATCGCTTTCGCAAATACTCGGTCTTCAACACCGATCTTCAAATGCAATTCATAACGACGTATCACATATTCGGAATGGGTTATACGACCCCATGGTCTTTTCCCGGTTAACCCGAATAGTGAGCGCTTATTCAAAAATAAGTGTGGCATTCAAATTCAAACAAATCACATCTATTACCCATTCAAAGGGAAATATTGATAGTCGGTTATTGAACTATCAATGGATATGCACACATCACCAGTTTCCAAATAATTTTCCAAATTATTTATTTTCTAAAATATCTTTACTAGATATATAAATTTCACACTTCAAAAATAAATCAATATTTATTTTTAAACAACTTCCCTTTCTATTCATAAATTCCATAGTGAATGTATATTTCAAAATATCTATGAATATACGATTTCAATTATTCATTTCAATTTATCTTCAAAAAGATAAATTCTCAAATATTCACTTTATATCGGAAAACAATTCCATACTTATTAAATAAGTAATTCACAAATCTATTTGTTTTCAACACTTGGAAAATATTCAATATACTCAAATCGAAATTTAGTATATATTTCATTCTATAAGGAAATCATTCTCTTAACCATATTTATTTGGTTCAAAACGAATGTTGCGTAAAACATTGTTACGACAACCCAAAATCACTAGTATAGGGATTCGAAATTTAAAATAGATATATAAATCCCAATACTATACAAAACATTTCCTTTCGGAAATCATTTACTATAACAACAGTGTTATAGTCCGCCATTTCCTTCTATTTCTCGAAAACGTCTATTTCAACAATAAATGTTGAAATCTATGGTTTCGAATCTCAACACCTTTTAAAACATCGTTAGATCGTTTTAATTCTATTTAAAACATCACATTCAAACATTTTCTTTAACATATTATTCACTATTCAAAAACGTGAATATACTACGTTAATCAATTTCATACTTTCTATACATTTTATTTCATAGGATTATTCACAGTTAAAAATGTGAATATAACTCCATTAATAGGTTTCAACAATTTACTTATCAAAATAAGTCGTTTGCGAATTTATAAAACAACGTTTATAACTCCTTTATTTTTTTATTTTATAACAACTTCCTTTTATAAATTCCTTTATTAACCTATTCAATTCATAACTCAATTATAAAACAAAATTCATATTATAAGTTAAACACCTACAATTTATTTGTTTGCAAAAATCATTCCTTTGAACTTCATAATTATAAATCTTATAATTTATAAGATTCAATTATTTATCCAAACCTATTCTTTCAATAACTTTATAAATTTTATAAACCTACTGCTTATAAAATTCCATTTATAACTTCACCGTTTATAATTCTATAAATTTCATTCATTTATGAAATTCATTTTCACTTCATTCAAACACTTATAAAAACTCGTTTTATAATGTCAATATTTCAATTTATAAATATCCATTTATAAATCTCTTAATATAAATCAATTTATATTATTCTTTAAAACGTCTTTAAATTCCTTTATAATTTCACCATTATCTTGATTTATAAAATAATCAAATTTTATAAATCCTATTTTTAAACTTTTTATAATAAATTCAAAAATCCAATTTAATTATTTTATAAAATCATTAATCCCATATTTTTCAAAAATCAATCTTTAACCGTATTTCTCAAAAATCATAATTTTTATAACATTAAAAATTATAACTTTTATTTATTTAAAATGAATCAATTCCAAAAATATTTTATAAACGTATACTTTCAAAAAATCACTTTAAAATCATTTTAAAATCCCAAAATCTGGGTCCAATGATGCTACACACCAAATAGTCAATCACGACAACAACGATATCACATATCGTATATGATAATCAACGAATATCAAAATATCCATAATCAAATAAATACTGTTGAGGAATCCAGTTGGATCCCTCCAACCTGTTTCCCTGCATCCACAAACATTAGCACAATACCAATTCCGCTCCAGTACGGAATTATCGCGGTATATGGGATTTAAAATATTATCCGCTTAATAGACGGCGCAATAGGGTCTCATCCGCTAAACAAATGCGGGAAATCAATAACTCCAATATATACATATGCCAATATATATATACTGCTATTATACATAATACCAATTTCACTGTTTATGAAATATTCGCGGTATATGTTTTTATTAAATAACATCCGCTTACTAACGGCGCATAATGTCTATTTTAACAATCAATAGATAACAATCATCATTCAAACATGCATTCAAATATTTTAAATCTAACTATTTAAAATAAAATCGAAACTGATTCGATTGAGTGAGAAGTTCTCACCTTGATTTCAATTTCGTTTTAGCGATTTATTTCGAATAAAATTAAACGGACGTTTAATTTTACCCAAAATTCTCACTAACTCCAAATGACTCCAATCCAATTCCATCGCGTAGTGCTCGTCCATACGATTCCAACGCAACTGGTTTCGCGCATTTTCGACCTCGTATGAAAAAGTTATGAATTTATGAAGTTTATACGATTTTTATATAACATTTACAACAATTCTTTAAATTTAAACCTACAACTAACATCCACCGTTCAGATCCAAGCTCCTGCATCCAGCCGTCCTTTGCCTCCTTCCCAAAATCACGTTCCAACTACAGACATTAGCCGAACAATAACCCATAACTTTCGAATTTAGGGTTAATTAATTCGATCACCTCGACGCATGAAAACACGATCAGGAAGTTCCATCGCGTAGCCCTCACCCAACTCCTTGCTCGGCCCCAAGGCCTTGAAGCTCAGCCATCTCGTGATACGCACGCACGCAAGTGAACGTGGCACGTTTGCGCTCAAATTCCCATCGATCCGCTCAACTATTCTCGATCATAACCGTTGAGATCGTAGCTCTCGATGTGCTCTACCTCTTTGTAGTTGACAATTTCTGTTAAAAGTGAATGGATTTCGAGAAAAAGGAGGAGGAAGGAGAGACAATTCTGGCCGTTCAACATGGTAGTGGCGGCTGCGTTTGACCTAGGGTTAAATTTTTTTATTTATTTATTTTCTTGAGTGAAGGGGCTATTTATAGAGTTTTGAACGAACACTATTCATTCCGATTTTCCAAACTCCGATTCACGCGCCGTAACCAGCGTTTCTAGGGTTTACCCCGCGTTCCGGACACAATGGAATAGGTTTCGAAAGCTAATTCGATCATCTGTGCGAGTTATGGCTACAAACGTTCAATTTAAATTAAATCGATTTAAACGATTTTCTAGGCTTTTTAATTTGTACCGGACAAACGGTAAATCCAATCGACACGAAATTTGAAACCTTACAATAATATCACATTACGGATCCGATGAAACTGGTTTCGTCGAAATCCGAGACTTTTTGAAAAATGGCTATTTTAACTCGCCAAATTAATATTAAAAACAATTCGATGCGTTTCGAGCTGCCACGATCAAACGATAGCTCCGATTGACACAAAAATTGAAATCCGGTAATAACTAACTATTACGGATCCAATGTAACTGGTTTCGTTCAATTCTGAGACTGTTCAAAGATTGACTATTTTCACTAGTCGATTTAATATTAAAATATTCAATTTTCACAAATTAACTTTTAATTCGATTTTAAAAGTTCTAAAATATCGTTCTAACTCCAATATGATAAAATAAAATTTTACAAATCATTTTCAATCATATTTAACCCAATTTTCCATTATTTCCATAATTTAACATATTAAATTATTGATTTAATTATTCAATTAAATCCAATTATTCGAAATAAAATTTATTCGACTTATAAATTCACTTATTAATATTTAAAATTAATTAAATATTCAAATTTTAATTAATAAAAATCCTGGGTCGTTACAATTTTCCCCCCTTAAAAGAATTTCGTCCTCGAAATTAACAAGTAAGAAAAGTTACAGAATCTATTAATTTTCCCAAAACAAATTTTAAACTTCTTATAATAACTTAGTAAGTTTCAAATCATACTTAGTTATCTTTTCAAAACCAAACTATATCATTTAACTTTCAATTCCAAATCAAAGTTATAGTTTTTCAAAAAAAAATTCCAATTTTCTCAAAATTTTTAACGCTTTAAATTTTCGGAAAAATTTGCCAAAGTCTCCTTTGCGCGGTTCGATCCGAAAAAAATGACAGTATATATATCAAAAATATACATCTCATCAAGTAATGAGGCATCCCGCAGGGAAAAAAGTATAAAAGTACGATATTTAATCCGAGATATGTACCTTATTATTTTATTAGCGAGCGTATACGGCTAATATAGCGCGAAAGCGAGCTCCAAATGCGAAGCAAACGCGATCCGCACCTACTAAACACTCAACAAACAACATGAGAATCATGTATATAGACAATAGTATCAATGCACAACATATAGCAACATAATAACTATATATGTCAACATATCAAATGCAACAAAACAATAAATTCAACCATCAACCAACTAGCATTCATAACCAATAAATATTCACTCATATTCTCATTAATATTCAATGAAATAGGTTTTTTCAATTTAATCACATTCGATTCATTAATAGTGGATGTTTTTACAACATTTATTTTCAATTAGTTTATATTCACTAATTCATATTCAAGTTGGTTCACTTCCAAATCAAATTCAATTCTATTAAAATTTATTTAACTTCCAATTGGATTTCAATTACTTTAGCTTCCAATTTCTAAAGTAAATTTTTATTTAACTTTAAATTCATTTTTACTTACAACTCATATTTATAAATATATTCATATAGTTTCACTTCTTATATATATAAGTTTATTTCTCAATTGTAAATCACTTTAATTATAATTCAATTCTTATAATTCTTTTGCTTATACAATTATTCTTTTATTTAGATTATTCAAACAACTTAACAATCTACTTATATACATTTTAATAATTCTGAAAAATTATTTCTTCATATATAAAATATAATCAAGGTAAAATTATTTTTGATTTACCCAATTTAAACAATATTATGTCGAATTGTTCTATTCAAGTGTTTAGAAACCCCTTCTGCATAGTCTTGCGGACCACGCTGACGAAGGTTCATATACCACTCAATAAACCAATCATCACAATATAAAACAATTTAATATTCACTAACAAATACGCTCTCATAGCTATTATTACACTCAAACTCATTCTAGAGTACTACTGACTCTATCTCTAACGAGTAATACCCAACAGAACCATGGTTGTCGCTTAACCATAAGCTCTGATACCAAATGTAACGATAGCGATTTTTCGTTGCCGAAAAACCGAAATGTTAAGGGTTTTAAGAAAGAAGAAAAGAAGAAAAGAGGAAGGAAAAAGATAGAGGAAAGAGAATAGAAAATAGAACGGAAAGAAAACAACAGAACAATATCAGAATCTCACAATTCGCAGCGGAACAACATATAATAAATAAATGAATAATCTTTAAACAAAGAACTATATCAGTTATTACATTTTATACATTACATTACATCATCATCATCAGAGTGTACTACAACAAACAGCAACAAATAGTGCAGCGGAAAAAGAAATACTATATAGTAGTAATATGCCATGCCATCCATCTTGCCTCCAGCAATTCCAGAATATCCAGAATATCCTGATAAACCTTAACTCTTGACTGCCCGTGTGGAAATTGGTGGGCACCCAGAGTTTAGGAAGGAAAACAATAAACTCCGAGTCAGTCATGTGACTGGTGTAAGGACTTAAAACAGTTTATTTATCTTTAAAATCAAAATAGAGGAATATTTTTAAAGTCAATTCGCAATGCTTTTAAAAATGAGACTACCATAAGGCCTCCCGCACACACACACAATGCAAACGCAGAATCGGAGGAGATTTCTCCTTATGATAGTCAAAGATGCTTAATACGCATTAAAAAAGAACATTTGATATTATTATTAGTGCATAGTGTAGGAAAAATTCATTTCGAAAATAAAGATATAAATCTTAGCCAGCATAGACATTCCGCACTTATGCCTACTATAGCTACCATGTTCAATAGCAGGTTACCGCCACATTCCATGGCAGGTTATACAACTAAAACCGTACAAGTCTCGTATTGTTTCTTTGGATTTCCAACAAATGATCAGGCCAAGGAACTTCCCATTGCCACATGAGAATGCCTCTGGATGGACATCCCCGAGAACCAAACCAGATCTCTACCAACACAAGGCCGGGTTACCCCTAACTGAGTAACAACTGACCGAATATGCCATCCCCCGGTCCTTTGGGACCTTTAACCGAGCGCTCGCAATCAATTCACACAATCATAAAGTGTTTTCAACATGAGTAAGTATCTGGGCTCCATACCATGACACCACCCTTTTCCAGAAGGAAATGCACATATCCTAAAGGGCGCTACCCCTCATAACCTTGCCGCATTTTTCCTGTTTTGACCATTCACGGGGTGTGAGGCTCGACGAAGTCACGTCCACAAAAACATACTTTATACAAAAGCCATGCTTTGGGTCAACAAATGATCATAGAGATGATCACCAAGATAGACGATCAAATAAACGATCCTATCACAAATAATCAACACAATGATCATTTACAGCAACACTCAGCATGTCACATTACCAAATTGGGAATATATCGCTGATAACCTTCAACTACATAACCTCTGAGCTCGTACGTCTCAGAGAAGGGTGTTAAGCTAAAAGAATAAATTCTCCGCCACCAACAGAAATATATTTGAAAGAAATCTGCTTTATATCTCAATTTGTAATGTCAGACATACAATCCATACAAGTCTGTTCCGGGCTCGAACAAAACCGAAGGCACTTACAAAGAAGTCCTTGTAATCCGGATATTCACAATCCTGATCGAATTTCCCATCACTTAAGGAATCTCTATACCAGGAGCTACCCAGTGCAGAGACAATCGATAGGTCATCCTATCGCTTTCGCAAATACTCGGTCTTCAACACCGATCTTCAAATGCAATTCATAACGACGTATCACATATTCGGAATGGGTTATACGACCCCATGGTCTTTTCCCGGTTAACCCGAATAGTGAGCGCTTATTCAAAAATAAGTGTGGCATTCAAATTCAAACAAATCACATCTATTACCCATTCAAAGGGAAATATTGATAGTCGGTTATTGAACTATCAATGGATATGCACACATCACCAGTTTCCAGATAATTTTCCAAATTATTTATTTTCTAAAATATCTTTACTAGATATATAATTTTCACACTTCAAAAATAAATCAATATTTATTTTTAAACAACTTCCCTTTCTATTCATAAATTCCATAGTGAATGTATATTTCAAAATATCTTTGAATATACGATTTCAATTATTCATTTCAATTTATCTTCAAAAAGATAAATTCTCAAATATTCACTTTATATCGGAAAACAATTCCATACTTATTAAATAAGTAATTCACAAATCTATTCGTTTTCAACACTTGGAAAATATTCAATATACTCAAATCGAAATTTAGTATATATTTCATTCTATAAGGAAATCATTCTCTTAACCATATTTATTTGGTTCAAAACGAATGTTGCGTAAAACATTGTTACGACAACCCAAAATCACTAGTATAGGGATTCGAAATTTAAAATAGATATATAAATCCCAATACTATACAAAACATTTCCTTTCGGAAATCATTTACTATAACAACAGTGTTATAGTCCACCATTTCCTTCTATTTCTCGAAAACGTCTATTTCAACAATAAATGTTGAAATCTATGGTTTCGAATCTCAACACCTTTTAAAACATCGTTAGATCGTTTTAATTCTATTTAAAACATCACATTCAAACATTTTCTTTAACATATTATTCACTATTCAAAAACGTGAATATACTACGTTAATCAATTTCATACTTTCTATACATTTTATTTCAAAGGATTATTCACAGTCAAAAATGTGAATATAACTCCATTAATAGGTTTCAACAATTTACTTATCAAAATAAGTCGTTTGCGAATTTATAAAACAACGTTTATAAACTCCTTTATTTTTTTATTTTATAACAACTTCCTTTTATAAATTCCTTTATTAACCTATTCAATTCATAACTCAATTATAAAACAAAATTCATATTATAAGTTAAACACCTACAATTTATTTGTTTGCAAAAATCGTTCCTTTGAACTTCATAATTATAAATCTTATAATTTATAAGATTCAATTATTTATCCAAACCTATTCTTTCAATAACTTTATAAATTTTATAAACCTACTGCTTATAAAATTCCATTTATAACTTCACCGTTTATAATTCTATAAATTTCATTCATTTATGAAATTCATTTTCACTTCATTCAAACACTTATAAAAACTCGTTTTATAATGTCAATATTTCAATTTATAAATATCCATTTATAAATCTCTTAATATAAATCAATTTATATTATTCTTTAAAACGTCTTTAAATTCCTTTATAATTTCACCATTCTCTTGATTTATAAAATAATCAAATTTTATAAATCCTATTTTTAAACTTTTTATAATAAATTCAAAAATCCAATTTAATTATTTTATAAAATCATTAATCCCATATTTTCAAAAATCAATCTTTAACCGTATTTCTCAAAAATCATAATTTTTATAACATTAAAAATTATAACGTTTATTTATTTAAAATGAATCAATTCCAAAAATATTTTATAAACGTATACTTTCAAAAAATCACTTTAAAATCATTTTAAAATCCCAAAATCTGGGTCCAATGATGCTACACACCAAATAGTCAATCACGACAACAACGATATCACATATCGTATATGATAATCAACGAATATCAAAATATCCATAATCAAATAAATACTGTTGAGGAATCCAGTTGGATCCCTCCAACCTGTTTCCCTGCATCCACAAACATTAGCACAATACCAATTCCGCTCCAGTACGGAATTATCGCGGTATACGGGATTTAAAATATTATCCGCTTAATAGACGGCGCAATAGGGTCTCATCCGCTAAACAAATGCGGGAAATCAATAACTCCAATATATACATATGCCAATATATATATATTGCTATTATATATAATACCAATTTCACTGTTTATGAAATATTCGCGGTATATGTTTTTATTAAATAACATCCGCTTACTAACGGCGCATAATGTCTATTTTAACAATCAATAGATAACAATCATCATTCAAACATGCATTCAAATATTTTAAATCTAACTATTTAAAATAAAATCGAAACTGATTCGATTGAGTGAGAAGTTCTCACCTTGATTTCAATTTCGTTTTAGCGATTTATTTCGAATAAAATTAAACGGACGTTTAATTTTACCCAAAATTCTCACTAACTCCAAACGACTCCAATCCAATTCCATCGCGTAGTGCTCGTCCATACGATTCCAACGCAACTGGTTTCGCGCGTTTTCGACCTCGTATGAAAAAGTTATGAATTTATGAAGTTTACACGATTTTTATATAACATTTACAACAATTCTTTAAATTTAAACCTACAACTAACATCCACCGTTCAGATCCAAGCTCCTGCATCCAGCCGTCCTTTGCCTCCTTCCCAAAATCACGTTCCAACCACAAACATTAGCCGAACAACAACCCATAACTTTCGAATTTAGGGTTAATTAATTCGATCACCTCGACGCATGAAAACACGATCAGGAAGTTCCATCGCGTAGCCCTCACCCAACTCCTTGCTCGGCCCCAAGGCCTTGAAGCTCGGCCATCTCGTGATACGCGCGCACGCAAGTGAACGTGGCACGTTTGCGCTCAAATTCCCATCGATCCGCTCAACTATTCTCGATCATAACCGTTGAGATCGTAGCTCTCGATGTGCTCTACCTCTTTGTAGTTGACAATTTCTGTTAAAAGTGAATGGATTTCGAGAAAAAGGAGGAGGAAGGAGAGACAATTCTGGCCGTTCAACATGGTAGTGGCGGCTGCGTTTGACCTAGGGTTAAAAATTTTTTTTTTTTTTTTTCTTGAGTGAAGGGGCTATTTATAGAGTTTTGAACGAACACTATTCATTCCGATTTTCCAAACTCCGATTCACGCACCGTAACCAGCGTTTCTAGGGTTTACCCCACGTTCCGGACACAATGGAACAGGTTTCGAAAGCTAATTCGATCATCTGTGCGAGTTATGGCTACAAACGTTCAATTTAAATTAAATCGATTTAAACGATTTTCTAGGCGTTTTAATTTGTACCGGACAAACGGTAAAGCTAATCGACACGAAATTTGAAACTTTACAATAATATCACATTACGGATCCAATGAAACTGGTTTCGTCGAAATCCGAGACTTTTTGAAAAATGGCTATTTTAACTCGCCAAATTAATATTAAAAACAATTCGATGCGTTTCGAGCTGCCACGATCAAACGATAGCTCCGATTGACACGAAAATTGAAATCCGGTAATAACTAACTATTACGGATCCAATGGAACTGGTTTCGTTCAATTCTGAGACTGTTCAAAAATTGACTATTTTCACTAGTCGATTTAATATTAAAATATTCAATTTTCACAAATTAAATTTTAGTTCGATTTTAAAAGTTCTAAAATATCGTTCTAACTCCAATATGATAAAATAAAATTTTACAAATCATTTTCAATCATATTTAACCCAATTTTCCATTATTTCCATAATTTAACATATTAAATTATTGATTTAATTATTCAATTAAATCCAATTATTCGAAATAAAATTTATTCGACTTATAAATTCACTTATTAATATTTAAAATTAATTAAATATTCAAATTTTAATTAATAAAAATCCTGGGTCGTTACATTTTACATCAACTTATGGAGTTAAATTTTTAAATAAGCTCAATTCTAAATAAATTTTCAATTTATCTTCCAATCTTAATTGGTTTAAAACATTAAAACTCTATATATATACACCATATCTTAAACCTGTACTTGACCATATAATATAATTATCAAACTCCATTATTCAACTTATTTATTTTATTTAACAGATTTTTATATAGTTTAAATTCAAAAATTTAACTATATATGTATATAAAATAATATTTATATAATATCAAAATTTAATATTTATTAAACCGTATCCTGTCCAAACCATAGAAATCATTTCAAATTTTTTTATATATATACCGCGGTGCCTGTATATAATTTCCTATCCTATGGTCAAGTGATACAGATATTTATCATTTCAATCCGCAATTTAAAAATAAAAATACGGTTGTATCTCATTACTAACCGCAATCCCGAATGAAATGAAAATGCATAATAATAACTTGCAGTTTATACAATATAAATACAGCATCCATTCGTCTGTCATATCAATCATCAAACATTCATTAATTTATCATCCAATTCAAACAATTGCAACAATAAATAATAATTAATTACTGATAGTTAAATTTCCAATAATGAATTAAATAACTGTTTAACTGTAATTTATATGCAATAATAAATAAATTTAACTAGCAGGTTATATGCAGTAATAAATTTTACTAAAAATCTTAACTGGTAGTTTTAAATGCAATGAATAAATAAATTAACAATTAACTAGCAGTTTTTAAATTCAATAATGAATTAAATACTGCGTAAATTAAATGGATGCAATTTAACTGAGAAAATGATGAAATATATGCCAAATAGCTACATATAAAATTTTAAACACATCATAAATCAATTTAACTAACATAAGAAATCTTAAAAGTTGTGAGTGGGTTAAAACACTCACCTTTTGAATATAAATCGAATTTAAATTCAATTTAAACTCAAAATTTGCACAATCTCCAAATCCATCCAAACCAGTGCCAAAACGTCAGAAATTTTATTACGATTCTAACAAAACAAGTCGTGCGTGAAACAGTGCTCGTATGAAAAAGTTAGGAAAATTAGAAGATTGGAAAATTCTGGTCCTAAGTCGACTTCGGGTTCAACTTCGGTCCACCGCCTCAATTCCCCAGTGCTTCCTTGGAGTTTTTGCCAGAACGACCCGGAGCGACCCGAGTAACTTTCTTCCTAATCCGAAATAGATGCAGCATTTTTGCCTCTGAAACTCGAAGCGCGACCAGAAGTTGCTACATATCCGCAATTTTTTTTTTGAAATTGAAATTGTATTGGGAAGATTAGGGTTTGCTGTGGAATGAGGAAGAGCATACATTCAGAATGTGGAATAAGCAATGACCTAGGGTTTATAACCACATATATAGGCAAACAGAATAGAAAGAACGGGCTAGGTTGGATTTGGGTTTTAAACGATAATTGACCCAAAAAGCCCGTTTCGATTCTGGAACGGAAAAAGGTCAACCCATATATTAAAATATATGTTTAAAAATATTTTAAACGCGATGGAAAAAGTTTCATGTCCAAATTCCATCGTATGAAGAAGTTATGCTAAATTCAAATTTTCCAAATTGATTTCAATTGATTTAAATTGCATAAATTTCAAGGCGTTTCGAGTCCGTACGATCAAACGACAAGTCCGATCACTACGAAACTTGAAACACTACTATAATTCACCGTTACGGATCCGATGAAACTTGTTTCGTCGAAATCCGAGTCAGTGGCCAAAATGGCTATTTTTCCATTAATTAAATAAATTTAAAATAAATTAGTTAAATCAAATTTCGCGTTTAAATTCTGAAATTTGCAATCTTTATCACTTTAAAATTCTCAAGCATTTACAATGATTTAACAATTTTTAAATGTCAACTTATTAAATATTAATCAATATAAATCTTCAATTTCATAAAATTCAAAATTATAGATAAAATTTCCATTAAATTGAATTAATTCATAATTATTCCATTCATTAATTTCAAATAGAAGGTTTTACCATTGGATTTAAAAATTATTACACAAATATTTCCCAATTTCAACTTAATTTTTAAATTAACGTAATAATTGAATATTTGATTTCATTCATTTGCGATAAATCCAATTGTTACAAATAAATAAATTAACTCACCATTAAAAATTCAAATTCTATTATTCAATACACTATCATGAAACGGATAAAATATTGGATTTACAACTATTACCGTAATATTCTTACATTCCATTTAACTTTCTATTAACGTAATAATTAGATGTTGATTTCATTTAATTCCAATAAAACCTATTATTATACGCTAATTTCCAATATATTGACACAACTTAAATTAGCATTCTTTCCATTCAATATCAACTGTCATTTTATAAGTAAAATTTACATTAGATTCATACTCATTACATAAATAACTACAATTTCATCTAAATAAATATTTACGAAATTTTCAAATATTAAATCCATTTAATTGCAATAAACCATATTATCGTGATTTAAATTCAAATAAATAATTAAATGTTGATTCCCATTCTTTTCATCCAAACAATCGTTATCCTATAAGCATATTTAACGTTTGTTTACATTTCATTACACTGATACTTCTATATACGTCTTAGATTTGTATCAACGATTATATTTGAAAATGTGAATCTTGTCAATTACGCGTATTAATTTAGGTTTTAAACTCAATTAACAAAGTTTCCTAAGTCCAATCAATTTTTACCAAATTTGACAATCCCTAACCATTTTGTACTACACCTTATTAATGTAATACTTATTACATTTTATTTCAAATTAACGTACAACTTAATTTCCCTTAATTGAGATCTGATTCCCAAATTTTTATTTAACATACCAAATGAATAAATAACCTAAATAAATGGCCACCTACTTACTTTCTTTCATTTATAAGTTTACTACTTACCCACCTAGGTATAAATCCCATATGTAACACAAATTAATTTCCATTAACCCTACATTATCCAATTATCATAAATTTATTCAATATATACTCTTGTCTACTTATAAATAAATTTATGTATTCTATAAATTCTCATTCACTCTTTCGTTACTAAATTAAAATCATTAAGTAACGTTGCCTCAATAACAGTATTAAAATTCCTTAACATTTAAGAGGACTTTATATTCAAATAAATTGGTTAACCAATACATTAGGTAATATATAATAATTTTTATCATACCCTTAAGATTTACGCTTGTTCTCTTCTATTTGATTTATAGCCTAAAACAAAATAAACAATCTAACTCCATAAATAAACTTATTTTATTACCCTAATTATACATAGTTTGAATTCAATACTTACCTTTTTTTCCCCATATTCAATTATATTCAGGTATAATACTTACCCTGTTTCATTTATTTCAGTTTCATTAAATCTATCCAAATTTTATTCGCTTCAATATTTTTCCATTTATTACAATTGCTCATTTAAATTCTAACATTCACTTTGTTATAAATTATAAGATTTTCTTCTCTATCTAAACATTAATAGAAAATCATATTAAATTCCAGGTTCAAATCTTCAAAATTTCAGGTCATTACAAACCACCTTCTGACCAAAGCATGATGAACATATTCTTGCCGTTCAACGGAATTCGATAAGAATATCTTTTCCGTTCAACATAAAAATTCTCAACCCTTATAAGCTTAAAAATTATGAGATCTTCACCTAAAATCATCAATTTGTAATACGAATATGATTATGTAATCAGATCTTAAAATGGAAATGTTCGATTTTCCTAATATATAATGATCTTACTGTAAATTATTATTTTCAAAATATTTACTTAATATTTTTTTCTAATATTAAAATAACTTTACATTGTTATAAACAATTTTATTTCTGGAATCATAGTTTGAAATGATTTAAACATGAAGATATGAACTTTTCTTGATGAAATGGTAGCCCGTAAATGTTAAACAGAGAGATGTACGTGCCTACACAGACATGCATACATCCATTCACACACATATATCTATATATACTTGTAGCTATATTTACTTTTCTACAACATTTCCAAATCATCACCATCACAGGCATAAGAATCAAGAAGATCTGGTTTTAAAAGTAAGGTTTGCTCACCTTCAAAATAAAGAACAAAGAACTTGATTTTTGATGTTGAAAACTGTTCTTGATTTTAATTCTGCTTGATCTTTTCTTTTGATTAAACTTCCACTTGATTTGTACTACAAACTTGAGTTTTAAACCGATCTTGATGCCGCTCAGGAATCAGGTTGAAGCTTTTGAAGTTATTAATGTTTAAGATGCTTCAGTTTCGCAATTTGGATGAGATTCTTTCTCTTTGATCCGGAAATGCTTGTATTTGATCTGGTTTTTGGTTTTCCTTTGGTCTATTTTGATTTCCATGTTTTTAATTTTCTTAGGCTTTATCTTTGTTTTAGAAAATGGCAATGAAAGAAATTTGAGAGGTGAAGAAAATAAGCCTGGTCTCTTTCTTCTTACATATTTTTTATTATATTTTAATTTAAAAGAAAATTGATTGGCCACTTGTATATTTCATGACACAATTTTTTTACAAGTGTTATACATGTTTAAAATTTATTTACGAGTGTTACAAGTATGCATTTTTATGTTTACATCCCTACTATAAATAATCTTATAAATTTTGTTTTAAACCTCATGTTATTTTAATTTATACATCATGTTTATATCTTAAAAATATTTATCTCATATATATTTACAAACCAATTTTTAGTTCATGTATAATTTACAAATGCCTAAACTAAATGTTTTTATATTATAACATATATATACAAATTATAATTTATTCATATATTTAAAATTTTAAAGAAAGTATTCTCACCCTTTTTTATCAAATCTTATTTTAATTAAAAAATATTTATCCATATATATTTACTTTTATATCTATTTATATAACCTTAAGAAAAAATGATTTAAAAACTAATTATCTATCAATAAGTAATCACATTTATTTTGTATATAAAAATTTAACTTAAATTATCATTTTGAAAGTTGTTATATAAATTTCAAATCATAACTTCCAAAATTAAAATTTCTATTTAAAATACATATATTTAATTATTTGTGGAAAATTTCTAATTTGTTCACAATTAATCCAAAAATTTGTATTAATTACCAATTTAAATTTGACTCAAAACCGGGATTGTTATAGATTCCCCTCCTTAAGAAAATTTCGTCCCTGAAATTTGCTAGACAGGGAAACAACCAAAGATCAGATGAACAGATAGAGAAATTTTTTACCAGATCAAACTGAATATCTATTCTACATTTGGCTTACCAAATCAGAATATCATCAATAAATATGAGAACGAACTCATTCGATACTTCACGAAACGCTCGGGTCATCAGGTCTACGAAATATGTAGGGGCATTGGTTAGTCCAAAGAGATAAATAACCATTCGTAGAATGTATCTGGACGGCAAAGAATAAATAAATGGATACTTAATTCAGGTTGGAATATCCCAAAGTATACACTAGCTTGTCCCTCTTCGAACTTGGATCCCCACAAGAGACAAAATTTTCCAATTTGGTTTTGACCGAAATCATTTTATCGATACAAATTAATTTAACTTCATATCTTGTTAATCAATTATTTCAAATAAAATTTCAAATTCACTAAAGTTCAAAAATGAAAAGCTGATAGGGAACCGATGAAGAGAATACAAAATAGGAACTTATCTACATTGATTCGTAGGGCCTCCACTATACTAAACCTTCTTCTTTTAGCTGCTAGGAAACCATCAAAGAATTAATATCGGATGATGATCAAAGAAGATCGACAGAAAAGCTATCCCCGTAGTTGCAGGTATTGACCATTTGTTGTGGTACTCCCCTGTCCCCTACCTCATCCTCTTCTTACACTCATACTTACTACCGGTGAATAGTAAGAGAATGTACTGAGGCATACGGATGGATATCTTAGGGATACTCATTCTAGGGTATTTGTAACCCTATCTCTAATGAGTCACCTAATGTGTTATACTCCTGAACTAAAGTTCTTACTCAGCCTTCGTCTCTAAAACCAAATGTAATGGCCCTGACTCGACTTCGAAATCGACACTCAAATACATTACCCGTATTCGAAAGCTGCAAATTCAAATGTCAAATCTGGTTCGCCGAAGCTTATAACACATTAAGTATAACAACACGGCGGAAACAGAATTGAAATTTTATTGATACCCAATATTCAATACAACAATGCTACAACTGCATATCAACATTATCAGAGATACAACAGCGGAAAGATAATAGCACCAAAAGAAAAGATAACAGTAGCAGCGGAACAATATCACCAATATGGTCCTTAAGAGAGAGTGAATCCAACACAATGCATCATCGCTCCAAAGTTCTAAAGACTTTCATATCCAAAACCAAAGCTTAAAGAAACTCCCAAACAAACAAGCTCGATCCAATAGCAATGCTGAAGTTAAGCAAACTCGATCCACAATGCGATTTCCAAAATCCAAAAGCTGAAAGCTATCAACTCTATATCTACTACCTGACTATCTGAAAATCTAACTCTAGGCTGCCCGTGTGAAAAATTGTGGGCACCCAGTGTTTAGAAAGGGAACAATAAACTCCAGGTTAGTTATGGGACTGGTGTGAGCAAACGAAAACAGTTTTATTTGAACAAAAACAAAAAAAGGAAATAGAAAGAAACCCGCAATGCTTTTTGGAAAATGAAACTACCATAAGGCCTCTGCTCACACACACAATGCAAGCACACAATTGGAGGAGATTTCTCCTTATGATATCAAACATGCTTGATACGCAAAAGCCGTTTTGATATTATTATTAGTGCATAGTGTAGAAAACATTTGCAAGTATAATATTAATCTTAGCCAGCATACATACCATTATAGTATGCCTACTATAGCTACCATATTAGATGGCAGGTTCTACAGCCAAAACCGAACAAGGCGCGTATTGGTGATTGGATTTCCAACAAATGGTCAGGCTAAGGAACTTCCTGGGCCACATGGGTACGCCTCTGGAGGGACGCCTCGAGAATTTAACAAGATCTCTTCCAACACAAGGCCGGGTTACCTCTGTAACTAGGTAAATACTACACGAGTATGCCATGCCCCGGTCGTTACCAACCTTTATCCGAGCGCTCAACGCCAACAACCACAAAGAAATAGATTTGCAGCAGCCACATAGGTTAAATATCTGGGCTCCATCCTATAATACCACCCTTTTACAAAAGGAAATGGACATGCCCTGAAGGGCGTGTCCCTCATTACCTTGCTGCATTCTTCCTGTTTGACCATTCCGGGTTGTGAGGTCCAAAGAGGTCTCGTCCACAAAGCTATGCTTTTCACAAAAGCCATGCTTTGATCAAAAAATGATCAGCAGCACTTCGTACGCCACATTACCAAATTGTGAATGTATCTCTAGTAACCATCAACTACATAACCTCTGAGCTCATATGTCTTAGAGAAAGGTGTTGAGCTAAGAGAATAAATTCTCTGCCAATAAATAGAAATGTATTTGATAGAAACCAACTTTACATCTCAAAGTGTAACGTCAGACATACATCCATACAAGTCTGTTCCAGGTTCGAACAGAACCGAAGGCACTTCAAAAGAAGACCTTGCAATCCGGGTAATTCATAATCACGTCCGGACTTCCTATCACAAAGGGTGATCAAATCTTAATACCAGGGCCATTCGGCGCAGAGACATTCGATAGGTAATCATTTCGTTTTCGAAAATACCCGATCTTCACCACCGGTCTTCAAATGCTATCCATTTCATCATATCATTATTCGGAATGGGTTTTATGAAACAAAATCCTCTCCCGGCTAAATTGAATAATGAGCGCTTAATTTTAAAAGCATATGGATATAGTGGGATCTTAGTTAAGTCACAACCTCTTTTGAACGACTTAAACAAACTTCCACTTTTAATATTTTAAACAAAAAGATTCACTTTACAAAGTTCACCAATCTTTCATAAAGATTCATTCATAGATTTAATAACTATTTCAATTCCAAATCTTTTATACAAAAATACACCTTTAAGATCCTCTTCAATTCGAAAACAAAGTTCACCAATCTTTAACAAAGATTCATTCATAGCTTTCAACACAATTCCATTTCAAACTTGAAGTTCTTTCAACAAAAACTGGAAGTTCTTTCGTTATATTAAAGCCATTATCATTTGAAAACAAATACTTTTCGTTTCAGAAAAATCCAAGCAAATATGCACAAGTTAGAGCTTTTAAAGTATAAACTTGGGTTAAATTTAAATTCCTAAAATAATACATTAAAAATGGTATAAAACCCATATAAATACATTATAAAACTTTTATAACCTTTTTAAACCATAATTTCCAAACATGTATTCATAGAACTTCTTCAAATCTTGAATTCAAATTCAAATCTAACTATTTTAATTTCAAAACTTTAACAAGTTATTTAAAATAATTTTATCTTCAAAAATCCTTTCAAAAGCTTTTCATATTTAATCCAATTCCATTGCCAAACCATTTTGGATTCAAAATTCAATTTTAAAACCATTTCATTATTTTGAATAAAATAATATTAAATTCAAAAATCTGTGACTTAACTGAAACCTCGTGAAATCCATATTTGTGTGCATATAGTGTACTCTAGGGTTTTTACACAATAGTGCAACATCATTAATCATCACAATCCAGGCATAGCAATATCGATAAGCGGTATAATCCTATAACGCTTATCTTCTTTCACAGGTTCATAGGTAAATAATATAAATTCATCACAGATAAATAAATTACATTCATCACAGCTCAAATCAAAATAATTCATATCACAAAGCATAACACATCAGGGATATCAAACAATTCAAAGCATTCCATACAATCCAAACGTCCATGAGTAAGATCAATTAGTCATCTTATTAATTTAAACCAGATTAATTACTTATGAATAAATTACTAATCCTGGTTAATTAACATTAATTAATTACGAACCATTTCAATTAACTATCCTTTAATCCTTTATTAATTAACATTTAACAATAAATTAATCAACCTTTAATTATTAATTAATTAACCTTTAATTATTAATTAATCGACCTTAATTAATAATTCAATCAACCTTTAATCATTAAATAATTAACCCCTAATTATTTAATTATTCTTTAATTAATTACAATAAGTGATTATCCCTAATCGCTTATATTAATAAATCACAAATTAATTACATTGAGTAATTATCCTTTAATCACTTGATTAATCAACTTTAATCATTAATTAATTACTTTTTAAGTAATTATCTTTAAATAATTAATTACCTTTAATTAATTAAATAATTATCCTTAAATTTAATTACACAAAATAGTTATCCCTTAATTACATTAAGTAATAATCTCTTATTAATTACATTAAGTAATTATACTTAATTAATCTCATTAATTAATTATCCTTTAATAAATCACATTTAGTAATTATCCATTAACTACTTGCCTTAATTAATGACATTAATTAATTATTCTTTAGTTACTCAAAACTTTAATTCATTAAAAGATAGACTACTTATCTTACTTCCTTAATTAATTGTCATTTAAACTTATTAATAAACTTTGTAATGAATTATCATTAACCAAATAACTTAAACCTTTAAGTTAAATTGAGGATTAAAAACACTTCATCATTTTGTTTATAAACTAGTCAATAGTTTACTTAAAATTTTAAAACTGTAATAATTTAAAAATCTGGTAGCTTAACTCGACTAGCCCGAGACAACTTCAAGGAATCCCGAGATTGACTTCGAGTAACCCACATGCTACTTTACTTTGAGAAAAATCATCATTTTCCTTGAGTTCGACCCGATGAGAAACTCGTCTTCCTCAATTTTTCAAACAACACAAATACGCACTTTTCCCAACGCACGTGCACGAGGCTTCGACGAACTCTAGTCGTCCTTGCCACCTTCCAAAAATCAACGACGACTTCCATAAGTTTCCCAACCACCCAATTTCATCGAGTTCGACTGGAATTCGAAACAAATAATTCGACCACCCAGGCATTCGAACCTTAATCAACAAAACTGCCTTGCCGACGATGATCTCGATCACCAACGACCGTGCTATTCCACTCAGAGCCGCTCCACCGTCCCACGCTCCAATCTACACTGGTCCAATCACCTCCGGTACCTCGACGTTGCCACAATTCCTTCGAGTACGATGGCACCCCAACGCAAGCCTTAAACCCTACTTTATCTTCAATCGTTCGCCATGGCGAATTGTAAATTTTTCTGATGACCATCGATGCTCGAACCACCTTCTGACCAAAGCACGATGTACCTATTCTTGCCGTTCGACGGAATTCGACAAGAATATCTTTTCTGTTCAACTTAAAAATTCTCAACCCTTATAAGCTTAAAAATCATGAGATCTTCACCTAAAATCATCAATTTGTAACATGAACATGATTTTGTAATCAGATCTTAATGTTAAAATGTTCGATTTTCCTGATATATAATGATCTTACTATAAATTATTATTTTCAAAATATTTACTTAATACTTTTTTAATATTATTTTTAGAAATAACTTTACATTGTTATAAACAATTTTCTTTCAGGAATCATAGTTTGAAATGATTTAAACACGAAGATATGAACTTTTATTGATGAAATGGTAGCCTGTTAATGTTAAACAGAGAGATGTACATGCCTACACAGACATGCATACATCCATTCACAAACATATATCTGTATATACTTGCAGCTATATTTACTTTTCTACAACATTTCCAAATCATCACCATCACAGGCATAAGAATCAAGAAGATCTGGTTTTAAAAGTAAGGTTTGCTCATCTTCAAAATGAAGAACAAAGAACTTGATTTTTGATGTTGAAAACTGTTCTTGATTAATTCTGCTTGATCTTTGCTTTTGATTAAACCTGCACTTGATTTGTATTGCAACTTGGGTGTGAACCTGATCTTGATGCTGCTTAGGAATTTGGTTGAAGCTTTTGAAGTTATTAATGTTTAAGATGCTTCAGTTTTGAAATTTGGATGAGAGTCTTTCTCTTTGATCTGGAAATGCTTCTATTTGATCTGGATTTTAGTTTTCTTTTGGTCTATTTTGATTTCCATGTTTTTAGTTTTCTCAGGCTTTATCTTTGTTTTGGAAAATGGAAATGAAAGAAATTTGAAAGGTGAAGAAAATAAGCCTAATTTCTTTCTTCTTGCATATTTTTTTATATTTTAATTTAAAAAAAAATTGAATGGCCACTTGTATATTTCATGACACAATTGTTTTACCAGTGTTATACATGTTTAAAATTTATTACAGGTGTTACAAGTATGCATTTTTATATTTACATCCCAACTTTAAATAATCTTATAAATTTTGTTTTAAATCTTATGTTATTATAAATTATACATCATGTTTATATCTTAAAAATATTTACCTCATACATATTTACAAACCAATTTTTAGTTCATATACAATTTACAAATGCCCAAACTAAATGTTTTTATATTATAACATATATATATACAAATTATAATTTATTCACATATATAATATTTTAAAGAAAGTATTCTAAACCTATTTATTAAATCTTATTTTAACTAAAAAATATTTATCCATATACATTTACTTTTATATCTATTTACATGACCTTAAGAAAAACAATTTAAAAACTAATTATATATTAATAAGTAATCATATTTATTTTGTACATAAAAAATTAAATTAAATTATCCTTTTGAAATTTTGTATATAAATTTCAAATCATAACTTTCAAATTAAAAACTACCATTTAAAATACATATATTTAATTATTTCTGGAAAATTTCTTATCAATTCACAATTAATCCACAAATTTATATTAATTACCAATTTAAATTTTACTCAAAACTGTGATCTTTACAATTTTTAAACAACTCATAATTTCAACAGCAAAGATAGCATTTATGCAAATGCTTCCAAACCAATTCACAGGCAAAAATGTGTTTCAGAAGTAAAGACAACCATTCAAAAAGTGCTACCAAAAGTCTAGACCATTCTTTTGAGGTGAATTTACTAAAATTTGCGCCTAGTTTTCGATGCCTTAATGAATGATTTTAGATCCACACTTTTTACAACAGTTATTATACCTTGGTTACTTAAAAATCATGAATATAAATGCTAATGAATATCTTTTAGTCACTTTAAATAAATTTGTGAAAATAAGGTATTTTACTAAAGTTCTCATATAACGACCATCGCTATAACTTTTGCCTCTTCGTTCAACTAGCTATCAAATGAATAAGCTTCAAAACTTTTACAATAAGAATAATATATTATCAACTTGTTAAAAAGGTAAAGAAAACCGTCACGACCCGAAATCCAGCGTTCAAAAATCGACATCAAATACCTCACTCGCATTCGAATGCTGGAGATTTAAACATTGGACTCCGGTTCGGTGGCGCTTATAACAACATTAGATGAATACAAAACATCGGAAACAAAAGATGATTTCATTTATCAGAACACAGATATAACTTGGATATAACATTTTTACAACATATGAACATCATCATCAGAGTACTATATACATGATACTAAAACAAAACAATAACACCACAGCGGAACAATAACAACGGGGTCTTCAAAAAGTTTCCAACATACTTTGAATTTGATAAGGTCTTTCGAAACTCCAAACACTTTTAGATCCAAAAGGCTTCAAAAGATCTCCAAACCAAAAGCTTCCAAAATCCGACAGCTTCCAAAAGACTTCTAAATCCAAATCTACTATCCAAGATAGCTCCAGAACACGGATAGCCTGCTTCTAGGTTGTCCGCGTGGAAAATTATGGGCACCCAGAGTTTAGGAAGGAAACAATAAACTCCATGTTAGTTATGGGAATGGTATGAGTAAACAAAAATAGTTGTTTGTACAAAACAATTTATAAAAGAAATTCGTTATGCTTTTTGGAAAATGAAACTACCATAAGGCCTCCCGCCACACACACAATGCAATTGCACAATTGGAGAAGATTTCCCCTTATGATAGTCAAACATGGTTGATATGAGAAAATTCTTTTTGATATTATTATTAGTGCATAATGTGAAAACGTTTTGAAAGTATAATATTAATCTTGGCCAGCATACCACCATTATGGTATACCTACTATAGCTACTATGTTTTATGGCAAGTTACCGCCACGCTGCATGGCAGGTTATACAACTAAAACCGTACAGAGATCGTATTGTTTTGTTTGGATTTCCAACAAATGGTCAGGCTAAGGAACTTCTACACCGAATGGGTACGCCTCTAGAGGGATGCCCCAAGAGCTTAACCAGCTCTCTACCAACACAAGACCGGGTTACCTATGTAACTAGGTAACTAACTGTCACGAGTATGCCGTCCCCCGGTCGTAACCGACCTTTATCGAGGGCCCTCAACCCCAACAACCACAAAGAAAATTATCTGGGCTCCATACCAGAATACTACATATTATCCAGAAGGAAATGCACATACCTTAAAGGGCGCGACACTCATAACCTTGCTGCATCCGTTCCTGTTTCGACTCTTTCCGAGGTGTGAGGTTCGATGAAGTCTCATCCCACAAAGCTACGCTTTTCACAAAAGCCATGCTTTGATCAACAAATGATCAGCATTCAGCATGCCACACTACCAAATGGGAGTATATCACTAGTAACCATCAACTATGTAATCTCTGAGCTCGTACGTCTCAGAGAAGGATGTTAAGCTAAGAGCATAAATTCTCCGCCACCAAATAGAAATGTATTTGATAGAAATCAGCTTTATATCTCAAAGTGTAATGTTAGACATATAACCATACATTTCCATCCAAGGTCTGAATGGAACCGAAGGCACTTCGTCCAATGAAGGAAGAAGCCCTTGCAATCCGGGTATCCACAATCCCGGTCTGACTCCCTATCACATATGGAGATCTCTATACCAGAACAACTTAGTGTAGAGACAATCGACGGGTAATCCTTTCATTCTAGAAAATACCCGGTCTTCACCACCATCTTAAAATGCACTCCAATTCGTCGTATCATTAATTTGAAATGGGTTATATGACAGAAAGTCCTCTTCCGGCTAATCCTAATGAACGTTTAATTTTAAAACACTTGGATATAGTCGCAAAAAATTTCCATGTTTAAGATTCGATATGGTCTTCGGATAACCATATGGAATCCGACCCCCGATCGCATCGAAATTCAAATGCCGTTATAAGGCCAAGTGTTTAAATAAACAATTTCAAGAGTTCACATCCACACTAGCAATACATCAAAGATATCACAGAGCATCCATGTAGCGAACCGGAATTATCAATCCCGAAAATTCCAGATAGTTAAGAAAAAGAAGAAAAAGAAGAAACAGAAACACTAAAATACAGGTTCTCACATTCGCAGCGGATCAAAATATAATATCAAATAAATAGCAGTTATACAAAGGAAAACTGTACTTGTCAAATTACACCTTATTACAACAGATTTACACAAATACACAAACACTGGACATATTTAAATCAACCAGTCCCAGACAACTACAATATCACAGCGGAATGCTCTCCATATGTTCCTGCCATCCAGCTCATCTCTTGAGCTCCATAACATCCTTACTTGAAAATCTGTAATACTCGGTCTGACCCGAGCATTACGTCAAAGTAACACCCGGGTCAGGTTGGAAACCAGCGTGAGTAAACCCATCTAACATGAATGACCAAAGCATACAACTTATATATATAACCCGGGTAACTTGTATCGATTACAAATTCACAAATTATTATAGACATTACTTATTTCACTCACAAAATTCTAAGTGCCAAACTTAGATTAAAAAGTCCAGTTTACTTCCGTTCCAGCTGATTGATTTCACATATCAATCTACGAAGAATCGAAGCGGGTATTTCTAATACCCGACCCCAGTCTCTTCAAAATCCAAACGTATCTTGAAGGCCAAGTTGTTTTAAAGGTTTAAACAATTCAATTCAATTCAATACATTTATTGAATTCACATGGCATTTAACATAGATAAATGTCATACACTTATCATTGATATATCCAATATCATAACACATAATATTACAGCATATCATCCAATAGATACAATCCAATAGATATCATCCCATAGATATCATTCAATTCAAACATTCTACCCAAACAATCATCCATAAACAGGAATTATTAATCCATGTTATAATTAATTTAATTACCTTAAATTAAATTAATTACTTAAGAATTGATCACCTAATCTGGCTTAAACAATCGTTAATTAATTACAACTTTTAATTAATTAATTAATTAACCACTCCTTGATTGTTTTATCAATCAATGAATTAATCTCTATCACAGATTAATTACCCTTTAACTATCAATAAATAAACCTTAATTATTAATTAATCTCCTTCACTTCAAAGTAATTGATCCTTAATTACTTTTATAATCAATTATTTAACCTTTAATTAACCGATTAATTATCCATTATCTATAGATTAATAACCTTAATTATTAATGAATATCTCTTAATACAAATTAATTAATCCATAATTATTCCTACAATTAATTAATCTTTAATTAATTACCTCTTAATTTATCACTTAATTAATCCTTTATAAATAATTAATCAAATTAATTAAATTTAACTTAATTTCTACAATTAATTTAGTTAATCTTAAGACACTTAACCTTCATCATTTAAGATAAAACATTATCTTATAAATAGGTTAATTACATTAAAACATTTTTAAACCATTACATCTTAATAGTTAATTATACTTAATTAAATCAAAAATTAAGTTTTAAAATAAAATAATCATCTTAACTTGATATATTAAAGTTACCAAAACATAACTTTTTAAAAAAAAAATAACTTAAGAATTTAGCAATTAATAATTTTAAAATCTAGATTCAATTTTGAATTTAAAACTTACCTTTATATAACCTTTTTATTTTAAAACGAATTCTAATTCTTAACTTAAATTTAAATTCACTTTAAATTTACTAAACAAGATTTAAATTTAACAAACTTCAAACTTCTTAATAACATGTTAAAGAAAACTTTATATTTAAAGAATAGAATTCAAAAACAAGATTTATTTCAAAAGTCTAAAACTTTCTTTATTTAAATTCAAAACTTGTTTTATAAAAACTTTTATAAATTTCCTTTAATCAACTGCTTCAGTTTGAACCAGAGAATCATTCAAACTATTCCAAGTTCCATTTCCTTTTCATAAATTTCAAAAGTTAAGTTTAAAATATAAATTTAAAAAAGACCTATAACCATTTAAAACTGTTAACAGGTTCCAATCCCAAAACTACTCCAGTTTAAACTCGAGCAAACTACTCACAGGCTCGAGCTACAACCCGAGACCCAAACCGCTTCCAAACAAAGACACCAGAACCCTCCAACGTGCACATGCACCAGCATCGAAGCCAACTCCGACCACTGACGAACCCTCCGGCACATCACTTATCAACGACGCAACCCAAACAGATCACCAGAACACTCGCACAAAGCATCGATCAAGATTGAACAATCCAGTTGAAACCCACCATCACCAGAAATCCCCTCGAACTCACGATGCCGACCACCGGACATCGTGCCACCACAGTCACACCATCTCCGATCATCTACGAAGCTACCTCCAAAATCCCATCAAACTCGATGCTTCAGAGAAGTAGCAGCGATCCATTTTACAAGCTAGACCAAAACTAGGTTTACAACCTAGATCACCTCACCGCCAACGCCACGGCGATCAGAAAACCTTCCTGTCATTTTTGACTGAACCACCATCACCTCCTCTATCTCCAGAAATGTTCATGACCACTCTAGATATTCCAGCCACCAGAATTCACCCAAAAGACCTAGTCTAGACATCCCCCAAATTCTCATTCAACACTTCACTAAAATTTGCGATTTTGATTTTAAAAATCCTATCTTTCAAGAATGATTCAAGATATAAACTTGAATCAAGAAATTTCAACACCTGATTTTTTTTCTTACCTGATTCAAAGACTTCCACTGTCTTTCTATTTTTCCCAGATAAAATTTCAAATGTTTTACTTGAATTCATTTTTAAGTTTTAATTTATGACTAAGAAAACACTTATTGTTTATAAACTAAGTCAATACAGAGATTAGAGGAAGAGAAATTGGATTTAGAACTAAATTTAGACTCTGAAATATGAAACAGAGAAAACAAGAATTCAACTAGACATGCACACATGAATACATTTATATATACTAATTCTACACTTATGTAAACACATGCAGGCATCATCATCACAGAGATTTCACAAGTAACAATCAATCATCTATTTAAACTTTTTAATTTAAAGGTTTACTCACCTATAATGCAGAGAGTTTTATTTTCTGGAATACTTTGAAAACAGGGAAACTTTGAATGCTTGAAGCTTGATAAGCTTTGGATTTGCAGAGATGATCTTTAAGACCTTTGATTACTGTTGCTTGCTTGTTGATTTGAAATTGTTACAGGCTTTTTGAAAAATACTTTTCTGGTTGTAGTTTTGAAAATGTTCCAGGCTTTGATTTCAGGTTGTGATTTGTTTACAGGCTTCAAGATAATGATTTCAGGCATTTGATCTTGATAATTTTATTGGTTTGAGCTTTTCTTGATTTGGAAATGAATTACAAAGTTTTGAAAATACTTTGAGGAAGGTTACAGGGTTTGATTTTGAGGATTTTCTATTTCAGAGAAGATGAAATATTGGTTTGAAAATGCTTGCATAGTTTTGGTTTGAGAAATGAATTTAGGTTTTTGTTTTTGAACTGAGCTGTTTTTGGTTTTAGAAAGGTTTCAGATTTGAATTCTCTTAAAAATGAAGATAGGAAAGAGTTGAAAATGGGAAGATTTAAGTTTATATACATTAAATTAGAATTAATTTAAAATGAAAGAAAAATAAAACAACCTAGTGACACTTGTCTCTACCATTGTCTATTTGTTTACACATGTTACTTATATTACTTAGTTTAATTACACTTGTGTTTACATCATTTTTATTTATTTTAAAAAAGATTTTAAAAGCCCTTTAAAATAGATTTCCTTATTAATTAGTAAGTTTCTTAATTTATTAATGCTTTTCTAATTTTAAATAAATAAAACTTTTAAAAGAAAATAAAATAAAAACCAATTATCTTTTAAATAAAATCATATATAATATTGTAAACTCATTTTTAAATGCTAATTCAAAAAAAAACTTTTGTATTTATTCCTATAAAATAAAAACTTTTCCAAATTTCTATAAATAAATTTCTTTTATAGGAAAATAATATCAACAATCTTATTTTTAAATAAAAATCTTATCTATATATTTTAAATCCAAACTCTATTATTATTTAATTTTAAGATATATATTCCTTTAAATTCAATTTTTAAATTCAAATTCAAAGTCAATTTAAAATCCCAGTTTAAAATCAATTCAAATAAATATAGATATCAATTTTAAACAGACACATTATTAAAATTTGAAAATAATAAGCTTATTTAAAAATCTAGATTTATAAAATAACACAAATTAAATTTTTAACTAATTATTCCATTTAAAAATCTATTTATAACTATATTTAAAAACAACTCATTATTAAATCGTTTGAAAATATCAAAATTTTCCAATTTTAATTAATTAATTAGGGATTATCACATTTTAAATTCCTTGAAATTTCGGGATATCACATTCCTCCCCCCTTTGAATCTTTTCGTTCGCGAAAAGGAATGAAGCCACAATTTATTAAAATACTTAATATTAGTTAAATCAGTTTTTAAACATTTTAAAATCTATATAACATTTCCAAAATAGTTTTATAAAAATATCATTTATAACTCGATGTTTCAACAGGTTCGTCTTCGTTCCTATAGAAATTCGGTCATACGTTGATCGGACGTAGGACTGAAAATCTGTAAGTACTTAGCAGACCCATTTCAACACCCAGCGAAAATATTTGAAAAATAATTTTATTGAAAATATAGAAAACATTTTTGAAAATAGAGGAAATATCTTTGGTGAGAATGCTATGGAAATCATCACCCCCACCTTGGTCGTAGTTACATCCTGGGTTACGTTGCCATTGCAACAAAAGTCCATGTAACTGTAGGCACTCCGCGCCCCTCGATTACGCCATGGAACCCACAACAGATCGCAGTTACATTCCAGGGTTACGTTGCCATCATAGCAAAAGTCCATGTAACTGTAGGCATCGGTGCCTTCGATTTTTGCTGTCAAAAATTCTCCACTCCCACATAGGTCGTAGTCTACCGATGTAAAATCAAACGCAGACTTTTGACTCTCAGCAGCACACACGACTTTCGCTATGGTACCATAGGTCGCAGTCTACAGATATAAAATCAAACGCAGACTGTTGGCTCTCAGCAGCACACATGACTTTTGCTATGTTACCATAGGTCGCAGTCTACAGATATAAAATCAAACGTAGACTGTTGGCTCTCAGCGGCACACACGACTTTCGTTATGGTCTGCAGTAGATTGCAGTTACTTTGAGTTACACTATCGTCACAGCATAACTCAAATGCCTCTGTAGGCATCAGCGCCCTCGACTTTCGCTACACACTACACAAAATCCTCAGGAACTAATTTTGTCCGGACTCCTCACAGGATCAACTTTAGAACCCCCCCCCCCCTTAGGGTTCAAGACAGTACCACCCTGTGGCACTCCTGAGAAGTTCATTTCAAGGGAGCGCCTTTTTCTCCAGAGCCATTTCAAAACACTTTATACTATACACATATGGTATTTTCCAAATCATAAACCTAGTATGAATCTCATATAAATCTCCTTTCTCAAAATCGATTATCCCAAAATCGATATTCTCAAGCTAGGCTTTCCAAATCCAATATTGATTTTACCCAAAAATCAAAAGCCTTTCCAAAACCAAAGGTTTCAAACCTTTTCCCAAAATCATTCTCATAAGATCCTTTATATATATATATATATATAACCTTGAAAAATCTTTGGATCATTTCAAACTTGTATAAAACCCCTTTATACTTCAAATATTTTCAAAAACCCTTTTCTTATGGCAAATGATTCAACAAGGAAAGTTTTATATTATATAACAAAGATATATAATTTTGTTTATTTCAAATCAAATGTTCGAATTTGATTACTCTACAAAGTCACTTACCATATTGCTTACTTTCATAAAGTAAATATCTATCATGGAAATATCAAATTTCCATTATATTTAATCATATATTTTACAAAATATACCTTTTATTTCTAAAACCATTTCACATTTGTCATCCACAAATTCCCATTATCAATTTCATTCAAACCCGTATGATGTACACATATCATCCATATGCTATACCAATCGATCGCTCACTCGATCACAGTGTTTCACTTCCGAACTAGTATCGTCCACCCGGCTTCCTAATGCGGACTCAGATCTGGTTTATTGATCATAAACCGTCATCCTCCTTGCATAGCCATAACTATGATAGAGAATATCCAGAACCAATCAACAATCCATATCTGGGTTCAACGTCAAAAATCGAGTGAAAAATCCGAACTCGGATCGATAAATTATCTTGAAATTCTATGCCCAATTCTGGATCAAATCACTATGAGAATAGAATAATATACGTACATCCTACGTATTTATCTCCACTGATTATTTGCCAAATCTATTTTCTTTTCTATTCACATTCACTTTAATTTCTATCCACTTATTCACAATTGCTTAAATCCTCATTTGGATTATCACCTCAATTCTTATTTCAAATGGATGTTTAAATCATAAACAGTTCGAACTCTGTCCAGTTTAAATTTAGAAAATAGCCTGAATTTTTCTAAAATAGATAATTATTTGAAAAATAATTATAAGTTTGTAAAATATCTGTAAAATAGTTAACAAATTGTAAAATAGTAAAATAGTTAAAGTAATTTTAAATAATTGCAAAATAATTGTAAAATAGTAATTAATTTGTAAAATAGTTGAAAATAGTAATTGGTTTATAAAACAGTTGTAAAATAGTTAAATAGTTCCAAAAGTAGTAGCAAAACAAGTATAAGATAGTTTGAGCTTTAAAAAGAAAGTTGTACAGTAAATAGATAGGAAAATAGATTTAAAACAGTTTATATTAAAATATTTTATTTGGAAAAATAGTTCAGAGCCAAACTATTCAACTCCCAATCTCCATTCCCATCAATTCAATTTAAATTTCCACTTCCATTTAAATTGACTCAATTCCAATTTAAATAACTTCAATTTCCATTGAAATTGATTTACCCCAAATTCAAGTTGAATTAATCCTCAATTTCTGTGACGCCCCACCTCTATAACCACGCTAGCCAAGAACACTACGGAGTAATGCTGTCAACTAGCACGGAGAATAAGGCTGTTGAGGAGCGACCATCCGTATAATTTCTTTGGGCGAGCACCGATATGCCAGATAAAAATATAACTTTTCATCACAAGAGGAAATCCGACATACCGACACAAACACAAAGCTACTACACAGTGGCTATAGTAATCTTCGGAAACAAATATAGAAATAAGCATAACACAAATCATTCACAGATAATTCATATCACAAAGGCGGAAGAAGATATGAATATGTAATTAACACATGTAAGTGTGTATCAGAGTAGTGGTCAAAAAGATCCACAATAATACAAAAGAATAACAACACGTGCTATACAAAAGAATACAACTATGAGTCTATATCTCAAGTGTATACAACAAAATAAACTACTAATCTAAGTAGTTAGCCAAAAGTCAGAGTAATGAATCCCTGGGGAGAAGTCAAGCAGAAGCACCTAAAACATCTCGGTCTGACCCGAGTATTATTTAATAAGAAAATAATAAACGGATCAGTCTAGCTATAAATATCTGATGAAACGATATAGAATAAGAGATATGACTAAACACATAATAATCACAATGCCAAGCAGTGATATATATATATATATATATATATATATATAAGTAATTGAAAATCAACAAGAGATTAATCAATATCACAAAATCTACACAAGAATCAAAGAAATGTCATACCCCCTATTTCGTTCACCAATCCATAAATATTGATGATTATATCAATGTCAATCACAAAAGTCAATGACACACAAATTCACCAATGCACAAATATTGATAAAGCTTATTAATGGAAATCACAAAGTCATCGACACACAAATTCACCAATGCACAAATATTGATAAAACTTATCAATGGAAATCACAAAAATTGGTGAAACGCAAATTCTAGAAATCATCTCAAGAAATCCAGAAATCACAAAAAAGGGGGGGAGGCCTATCACAAACGGGAGCATAAAGCTCACCAACACGTGTATCACAAACGGAACGCTAATTCCATGGTTGCTAACCATCACAAATTGAGCCGAAGCTCCACAAACAGCCCGAAGACCATGGGTTGCTACCCCACCAAATTTAATTCAAAAGTCCACAAAATGGGGTTTAGTCTCCCTCACAGACAAAGAGACATCGCACATTGCTAGTGTAAATCACAAAGATGATCGTCATGATCAACTAGAAGTGTCAATTACACTAAGCTAGTAAATATATGAGTTTAGCTTCATGTCCCATAACCACTTGCTTAACTTAAATATTTACGAACAAACTGTAGATCTCCACTAGAAAATTGTCACAAGAGATTCAATCGAACAAGTCCAAGAATTAACCGACGAAGTAAACGCAAGCGTTTCATACCACTCGTTTTACTAGGTCGTTTAATTAGATTTCTCATACGAGTGAGGTAAAGGCTTGTATAAACTAGTAGATTGGAAAACGGTTTTAAGAAACGAGCTTTGTAATAAAATAGTGTTGAAATCGTTTTGATGAAAGAATTTTGATATTTACTACTAGTATTGAAACCTTTATATTTTTAAAGTGACAAATCACAAAGAAGATTGTAGGAACAATCAATCACTAAAATTCACATTCGAAGACGTGAATAAAATCCAAAGAAATCGATACCGAATCCATCAAAATGGATATTCCCAAAAATCACGAAGAAAATGTCATCAGAGTCGATAATAAGTGATAATAACAAAAGGGAATCAACACGAATCGATTAACGTTGGAAATTCAACCCAAAAAGGCAAAATGGACTGAAACAGCAGGTTCAGTCGACTGACCCTGTACCTGGAAATTTTCCAGGTTCAGGAAACTTTCTGTTTCCAGGTTCAGTCGACTGAACAGAGGATTCAGTCGACTGAATCATGCCTGGAAACTTTCGGCTTACAGGTTCAGTCGACTGAACAGACTTTTCAGTCGACTGAATCTTGCCTGGGCTGTTTTTCAGCCTATCCAAATGAAGAGCAAACTCTTCCAAAATGCAACCGGACGAACATTGGCTCTAAGGGTTTATGCCAATCGGCAACCCGGCCCTATATGCTCCTCGATGCATCACCAAAAGCACGATCAAACATCCATATAAGGATTTTCACATAAATTTGGCTTAAAAATCCAAAAATTGGAATATTCACAAAACCAATCCAAATCAAGAGCAAATGCACATGAAGAAGTGTTAGGAATTCATACCCAACAACCAAAGATAATTATAGTCATAGATGTGAGATAAAAATCTCACCTTTGAACCCAAACGATTGAAGAAGATGCTTGAAAGCAAAGGAGAATCAACCACTCTTCAAATCCAACTCAAGAAGCTTGATTCTAAGCTTTAAAAGAAGAACATTCCCAAAGTTAGGTTTAGGAATTTCTAAAATTGATAAGAGATTGAATTGGAGAAGAAGAAGAGAAGCTTACCAATGGGTTCTTCTATTAGTTTGGAGCTAGAACTTGATTTGCGAAAGAAAACTAGGGCTTGAGTTTTAATTTCTCATCTCTCCCACCATTATTGCTAAAGCTTGAGTAAAAAGAAAAATAGAAAGGAAGTGAATGAGGAGGAGAGGGGTTGGGACTGAATACATAAGTGGGCTCAGCCCAAATCAAAACCCTAAGTGAAAAAGTAGCAAAAATCAACTTACTCCAAACATATCGAAGCTTATACTCAAAAAGGTCGCAAACGGCATTTTAAACTCAATGGGGGTGGTCCCGAGTCCTAATTCGACCGTATGCAAAAAGTAACTTTTCGGACTAAATTCCAAGTATCGATAAAGTATTTAAATAAAATATTTAAATAAAAAAAATCGACAAATATGCGGCTTGTTACAGACTCCCCTCCTTAAAGAAATTGCGTCCTCGCAATAATTAAGAAGAAGATATATAGTAACAACCATAAAAGCATATTCAACACAAAAGAAGATTGAAATAAGAAGTTCACCTCAAAGAGTACGAGAAAGTAAGTCCGGATGTGTTCGCTCGATGAACTCTCTAGACTCCCAAGAACAATCCTCGGGATTTGAAGACCATTGAACTTTAACAAGCGAAACATCTTTATTTCGAAGGCGCTTGACCTCCGAAGCAATAACACGAATAGGATGTTGCTCATAAGTTAAATTAGACGAAACTTCGATCTCTTCCACAACACCGGGCTCAAGAATAGAATCAGAACCTCGAAGACATTTTCGAAGTTGAGAAACGTGAAACACGTCATGAATAGCAGAAAATCGAGCCGGTAATAAAATGCGATAAGCCACGGAACCAATACGTTCAGTGATAGGAAATAGCCCAATATATCGAGGCGCTAATTTTCCCGATCGACTGAAACAAACAACACTCTTCATAGGTGAAACACGAATGAACACAAGATCCCCCACAGAAAATTCTAACTTCCTTCTCCGGTTATCAGCATAGGATTTTTGTCTACTCTGGGCTTCTTTCATCCTATGTCGAATAAGTTCAATCTTTTCTGTGGAATCACGAATAAGATCTGGACCTAAAACCAACTTCTCACCGGCCTCAAGCCAACAAGAAGGAGATCGGCATGGTCTTCCATAGAGTGCCTCAAAAGGTGTCATACCAATACTAGATTGGAAGCTATTATTATAGGAAAATTCAATAAGAGAAATATGATCTTCCCAACTTCCACCAAAATCAAGAACACATGCACGAAGAAGATCTTCAAGAGTTTGATTCACACGCTCGGTTTGTCCATCGGACTGGGGGTGATAAGCGGTGCTACAATTAAGCTTCGTTCCCAAAGCTTTTTGAAGACTCTTCCAAATTCTACTAGTAAACAATGGATCACGATCACTAACAATAGAAGTAGGAACTCCATGCAATTTAACAATTTCTTTAACAAAGAGTTTGGCCAAAAGAGGAACGGTTCGGTTAGACCGAACGGGAATAAAATGAGCGGATTTTGTAAGTCTATCAACTACAACCCATAAGCTATCATGACCCGAACGAGAACGGGGAAGGCCATCTATAAAATCCATGGAAATTTGGTCCCACTTCCAAATTGGAATTTCTAAAGGTTGCAATAACCCACTGGGCTTTTGATGTTCGGCCTTATAGAGTTGGCAAGTCATGCAACGCTTAACGAAGTTAGCGATGTCAAGTTTCATTCCCTCCCAATAATAAAGTCGCTTCATATCCGCGTACATTTTACTACTACCGGGATGAATGGTAAATTTAGAACGATGTGAATCTTCTAAAATATCTTTACGAAGATCACTAATATTTGGCACGATAAGTCTACCAAATCTCCGAATGCCGCCACGGGAATCGATATCAAAGTCTTTCAAACCTTCAATATCAATTTTATCCTTAAAATTTTGGCCAAGAAGAGCCAATTCGGGATCTAGCCCTTGAGCTTCAAGAATGCGGTCTAAAAGAGAAGGATGAGCCTCAAGGCTACATAAAACAAACGATGAACATAAATCAGATACGCGCTCTCGAATCTCACAAGTGGATAAGATCTCGAGATCGTTCCATTCAGATATCATCATAGAAACAACTGCTTGTTGCTTGCGGCTAAGAGCATCGGCGACACGATTACCCTTACCGTGGGTATAAAGAATATGAAGATCATAAGGAGCAAGGAACTCGAGCCAACGTTGTTGATGCAAATTAAGTTCCTTTTGAGAGAATAAATACTTCAAAGACTTATAATCGGTATAAAGAATAAATTTCTCCCCCAATAGATAATGACGCCAAATTCGAAGAGCGAAAACAATAGCCGCGAGCTCTAAATCATGTGTGGCATATCTAGTCTCGGCCGGCTTCAATTGCCTTGAAGCATAAGCAATAACACGTTCTTTTTGCATAAGAACGGCACCCAAACCAATGCGACTAGCGTCGGTATAAACAATGAAAGCTTGATTCCCCTCGGGAATAACAAGAATAGGAGCATCGGAAAGGAGTTCTTTCAATTTCTGAAAAGAGGCTTCACATTTGTCCGACCAAATGTATTTAACTCCTTTCTTCGTCAAGCTAGTGAGAGGCACGGCAATCTTAGAAAAGTCTTTAATAAAACGACGGTAATAGCCCACCAATTCGAGAAAGCTGCGGATTTTAGTCACACTCTCAGGTCTTTTCCAATCTTGAATCGCTTCAATCTTTGAAGGATCCACATAAATTCCGGATTTGGAAATAATATGACCGAGAAACTTCACACGAGATTGCCAAAAGTGGCATTTAGAAAATTTTGCTTTCAATTGATTACTCCTAAGAGTTTCCAACACAATCCGAAGATGCTTCTCATGTTCCTCCTCGGTTTTTGAATACACCAGAATATCATCAATGAAGATGAGAACAAACCGATCGAGGAATTATTGAAAACTCTATTCATAAGGTCAACGAAATAAGCCGGAGCATTCGTTAGACCAAATGGCATAACAAGCCATTCATAAGATCCATAACGAGTACGGAACGATGTCAAAGGAATGTTATCCTCTGCAATACGAAGCTGATGAAATCCAGTAGCTAAGTCTAATTGTGAAAAGACTCTAGCACCACTAAGTTGATCGAATAGATCATCAATCCGAGGTAAAGGATATTTGTTTTTGACAGTAAGATCATTAAGCTTGCGGTAGTCAACGCAAAGTCTAAGTGTACCATCGGATTTCTTCACAAAAATAGCTGAAGCTTCCCAAGGCGAGGAACTAGAGCGAATAAATTGCTTCGTCTCCAATTCGGATAATTGTTTGCGCATCTCCTCATTTTCTTTATTGGACATGCGATAAGGAGGACGAGTGATAGGTTGAGCTCTAGGAATGAGATTAATTCTAAACTCAATTGCTCGCTTTGGTGGTAATCCTAAAACGGGCTCAAATATGTCGGAAAATTCACGAACAACGTGAATAAGAGAAATTATATCTTCCTCATCATCATTATCGTCATCACGAGGATTTAAAGAATATAAAGATGCAACCAAGCTGGAATCCGAATCTTTAAGATTAATAGAAATCTGCTTAACAGATTGAGGATGTCGAAGATGAATAGTCCGCTCAGGACATAGGATATGAGCTTCATAACGGTTAAGCCAATCCATTCCCAAAATCATTCCAAAGCCTAAGTAGCGCATAACATGCAAATCGGCTCGGAAAGAAAAATCACACAAAATAATCTCGACATCTTTACACAATAAACTGATTGTTGCGGATCCGCCAACCGGATTCGCAATTCTCAAAGAAGTCATTAAGCACAAAACATCCAAAGAAAAAATATCAACAAGCTCTTTTGAAATAGAAGAGTGGGATGCACCCGTATCAAAAATAACTCGAATAGGTTGATCACGAAATATAATAATACCATCAACGATAAAATGAGATATACCTTGACCACGAGATGTGTTGCCAGGGGCTTGAGCAACATTCAACTTTCCCTCCTTCCTGCCCTGAAGCTTGGAGCAAGAAGATATAACATGGCCGGGAACTTTGCAGTAGCGACAAGAGAGGGACTTTGCCAAGCTGTGATATATATATACAAGTAATTGAAAATCAACAAGAGATTAATCAATATCACAAAATCTACACAAGAATCAAAGAAATGTCATACTCCCTATTTCGTTCACCAATCCATAAATATTGACGATTATATCAATGTCAATCACAAAAGTCAATGACACACAAATTCACCAATGCACAAATATTGATATAGCTTATCAATGGAAATCACAAAGTCATTAACACACAAATTCACCAATGCACAAATATTGATAAAACTTATCAATGGAAATCACAAAAATTGGTGAAACACAAATTCTAGAAATCATCTCAAGAAATCCAGAAATCACAAAAAAGGGGAGGGGGTGGGAGGCCTATCACAAACGGGAGCATAAAGCTCACCAACATGTGTATCACAAACGGAACGCTAATTCCATGTTTGCTAACCATCACAAATTGAGCCGAAGCTCCACAAACGACCCGAAGACCATGGGTTGCTACCCCACCAAATTTGAGTCGAAACTCCACAAAACGGGGTTTAGTCTCCCTCGCAAACAAAGAGACATCGCACATTGCTAGTGTAAATCACAAAGATGATCGTCATGATCAACGAGAAGTGTCAATTACACTAAGCTAGTAAATATATGAGTTTAGCTTCATGTCCCATAACCACTTGCTTAACTTAAATATTTACGAACAAACTGTAGATCTCCACTAGAAAATTGTCACAAGAGATTCAATCGAACAAGTCCAAGAATTAACCGACGAAGTAAACGCAAGCGTTTCATACCACTCGTTTTACTAGGTCGTTTAATTAGATTTCTCATATGAGTGAGGTAAAGGCCTGTATATACTAGTAGATTGGAAAACGGTTTTAAGAAACGAGCTTTGTAATAAAATAGTGTTGAAATCGTTTTGATGAAAGAATTTTGATATTTACTACTAGTATTGAAACCTTTATATTTTTAAAGTGACAAATCAAAAAGAAGATTGTAGGAACAATCAATCACTAAAATTCAGATTCGAAGACGTGAATAAAATCCAAAGAAATCGATACCGAATCCATCAAAATGGATATTCCCAAAAATCACGAAGAAAATGTCATCAGAGTCGATATATAATAAGTGATAATAACAAAAGGGAATCAACACGAATCGATTAACGTTGGAAATTCAACCCAAAAAGGCAAAATGGACTGAAACAGCAGGTTCAGTCGACTGAACAGAGTTTTCAGTCGACTGACCCTGTACCTAGAAATTTTCCAGGTTCAGGAAACTTTCTGTTTCCAGGTTCAGTCGACTGAACAGAGGATTCAGTCGACTGAATCATGCCTGGAAACTTTCGGGTTCCAGGTTCAGTCGACTGAACAGACTTTTCAGTCGACTGAATCTTGCCTGGGCTGTTTTTCAGCCTATCCAAATGAAGAGCAAACTCTTCCAAAATGCAATCGGACGAACAATGGCTCTAAGGGTTTATGCCAATCGGCAACCCGTCCCTATATGCTCCTCGATGCATCACCAAAAGCACGATCAAACATCCATATAAGGATTTTCACACAAATTTGACTTAAAAACCCAAAAATTTGAATATTCACAAAACAAATCCAAATCAAGAGAAAATGCATATGAAGAAGTGTTAGGAATTCATACCCAACAACCAAAGATAATTATAGTCATAGATGTGAGATAAAAATCTCACCTTTGAACCCAAACGATTGAAGAAGATGCTTGAAAGCAAAGGAGAATCAACCACTCTTAAAATCCAACTCAAGAAGCTTGATTCTTAGCTTTAAAAGAAGAACATTCCCAAAGTTAGGTTTAGGAATTTCTGAAATTGATAAGAGATTGAGTTGGAGAAGAAGAAGAGAAGCTTACCAATGGGTTCTTCTATTAGTTTGGAGCTGGAACTTGATTTGCAAAAGAAAACTAGGGCTTGATTTTTAATTTCTCATCTCTCCCGCCATTATTGCTAAAGCTTGAGTAAAAAGGAAAATAGAAAGGAAGTGAATGAGGAGGAGAGGGGTTGGGACTGAATACATAAGTGGGCTCAGCCCAAATCAAAACCCTAAGTGAAAAAGTAGCAAAAATCAACTTACTCCAAACATATCGAAGCTTATCTCAAAAAGGTCGCAAACAGCATTTTAAACTCAATGGGGGTGATCCCGAGTCCTAATTCGACCGTATGCAAAAAGTAACTTTTCGGACTAAATTCCGAGTATCGATAAAGTATTTAACTAAAATATTTAAATAAAAAAATCGACAAATATGCTGGTTGTTACAATTTCTTTCCTAAATTCAAATCAAATTCCATTTGAATTTATTTATTCAACTTTAATCACAATTTCAATTAATTCAAATAAATTTCAAATTGAACCAATTTCAATTCATATCAATTCTGGTTTGAATTAATCCCAATTCCCATTTGAATTTGAACTCTTTCAACTTCAATTTCATTTCAATAATCCAATTCAAATTTTCCACTAGAATTTTTAAACTTATCCATCTTCATTCACAATTCCCATTAATTCAAATCAAATTCAATTTGAACTAATTCAATTCAAATTCCAAATTTAAACCATCCCGAATTATATAAATTCGAGTTAATTTTTTTTAATGTTGGTTTAATACTTTAAATCAAATCAACTTATATCTTTAAACCATTTAATTATGAATTCAAATTCCATTTTTAACTTACTTCAAAGTTCAGATGATTCAAATCCTTTTTAAACAACTACAAGTTTGAAATTCAATTTTTCATCAAATTTCAATTTTGAAACCAAACCTTTGAATTTTTATCTTAAAATTTCAAATCTTAAGTCCAAAATGATTCCATTTTATCTTAATAATGGATATATTACCACACCCATTTCTTCATTTATTTAACAAATCCAATTTCAGCTTAAAAGATTATTAATAACAATAGGATGATATCATCCAAATTATTTTAAACATCCATCCATTTCCAATTTCCAGATCTCAAACCCATTTTGAAATCACACAAACTTCCTATTCAAATCAACAATTTAACTTCCCAAGTTATGTCTCAATTTTCATCTGGAATTTCCAAATCAGGTTGTCATTCAAACTTATTTAACTTCTTCTAAGTTAAATTCAATTTAATCCCATTAATCCCACTCCAAATTTGAATTTTCCATTTCAAATTCCAAATTTCTGTCACTTAAAAGTTCAAAAACTTATTTAACTTCACATTAATAATCTTCCCACTTATAAGTTCAAAACTTATCACTTTGGATTTTATTCCAAATCTAAAACTCAACATTTAGAGTTTATTTTAAACCATCTTTGATATTAGGTATATCCACATATATATACATATTTACGTCTTGGCCCAGCAAGCCAAATTTTAAGATTTAAACCACCTTTGGTTTTAATTCAAAACTAATTTCTTTAAATTTTCAAACGACTCTTGCTTGAAATAGGACCCTTTCATTCAAATATTTTGAATAATACTATTATTATTTCACTTAACATCTTGAAAACAATTTCAAATGTTCCTCGGATTTAAAACTTCTCAATTTACATTCTTTCTAATTTAGAAGTTGTTCTCATCTAATGGTTAGTTCCTTAAAACATTCTGTTTTTGCTTAATCATTAACAAACATCTCATCATTTTAGGATAATAACCAAGGTTACCAATTCATTATTATCTTATTCTAAAACTCCTTCCCAAATTCAAGATTTAAATTTTAGTTTGAATCCAGTTCAGACTTATCTTTATTCAATTCCAATTTGGTTGTAATTCTATTACCACTTAATTTAATTCCAATAATTTAATAACCAATTAACTTAATATTTATTAGAAAGGAATATTGCTTTATATATCAAAACATATTGTTATATATAATCATTTAAAATCTTTATATAACAAGTATGCTCTCATACATACACACACACACACACTCAACTCATTCTAGGGTACTATTGACCCTATTCTTAATGAGTAATCCCACCAAAGCCAAGGTTCTCACTTAACCTTTTTCTTTGATACCAAATGTAACGATCCAGAATTTTTGATCTCGAAAATTCCAGATAGTTAAGAAAAAGGCGAAAGAGATAGAAGAAAAAGAAGAAACAGAAACATCAAAACTCAGATTCTCACATTCACAGAAGATCAAAATATAATATCAAATAAATAGCAGTTATACAATGGAAAACTATACTTGTCAAATTACACCTTATTACATCGGAGTTACACAAATACATAAACACTGGACAGATTTAAATCAACCAGGCCCAGACAACTACAATATCACAGCTGAATACTCTCCATATGTTCCTGCCATCCAGCTCGTCTCCTAAGCTCTAGGACATCCTTACCTGAAAATCTATAATACTCGGTCTGACCCGAGCATTACATCAAAGTAACACCCGGGTCAGGCTGGAAACCAGTGTGAGTGTGACGACTCGACTTTTTATCCATAGAAAGTCGTATCATCTTTGAGAAAGAAAGGGATAGAAAAGAGAAAAGAAAGAAGAGAAAGAAGAAACAACACCAGAATCTCAACAGCGGAACGAATAAATTACATTAATATCATATATATTACATAGTATACAACCCCAATCAGAGTTACACAGATTACATATCACATACTAGATGGTTATAAACACCAGTCTAGTTAGGCAACTCAATACAACTCAACAAAGAGATACTAACACAGAGAACACACAGCAGAAAACTATACATCTAACGCCGAAGCCTCCTGCTCCATTGCTCCTCCAGAATTCGTCAAAACTAGCCTGAATCCCTTGGCTACTCGTAAAAATTTGAGTACACAAGAGTTTAAGAAAACAGAAGATAAACTCCGGGTCAGACATGGGTCTGGTGTGAGGAACAGGTTAAGGCTGCTTAACTTTGAAAAAATCCTTTGAAGAGAAAGGTATTACGCAAGACTTCCCACACATAAACATGAAAAAGTTTTTACCTTACGCTCACCAAAACATTTGATAGGAAATCCAGTGATATTATAATAGGTCTAGGGTTTTCAAGTAAATATGAAATAGCCGAAATTGTTACATTATTAAATTCCAGCTACTAGCCACAAAAGTGGGTAATACAATCAAAACCGCTGGCACTTATTGGATTTTGGATTCTATACAATGGCAGGGCTACTGGGGTACGGTTCGTCACAGTACGTGGCCGAGATCACTGTACTGAGGATTACTCCCAATCCCCTGCAACACAAGGCCGGAACCATCCCTTACTGGACAGTCCCGAATAAGATAACCCCGCAGTTGGCGTACGTTCCAACCGCCCACACAGCCGAAATAAAAAGGGACTTCTAGATAGGGGAAAATCTCGTCCTGCTTAGGCATGACCCACTTAGCCTTGCTGCACCTCCCCTGTTTTAGCCATTCCCGGTTGATGAGGCTTGAGGCTACGATTACCTTTAGAGAACACATCTCTTAGAATGCTCATCGTCCACCTGACGATGTTCTGAAAGCATTCAATCCATACAAGTTCGTTCCAGTTCAAACGAAATCGAAGGCATTATCTCGTTACACTCATTTTGGAATCACCCTCAGAGTTAACGACGATAACCCTTGCACTCTGAATCTTCATCTCGAATCTGAATGCACTACCCCGTCAAACTCATCTCGGAATCACCCTCAGAGTTATACTGATGAATAGTTCTTACACCTCGAGTCTTCACTCTTCACATGAGATTCACGACCTATCGTTGATTTGGATCGATGTGGTTTTCGGATATCCAAATCTGGAAACCCGATCTTAGTCTCATCGAAATCCAAAACTCCATCTTTTAGGTCCAAGTTGTTTTAAAGTTTTAAAACAATTTAATTTCATTATCTATATACACCGATAGATAATTCACATACCACAATAGATAATCATCATTATCAAAATAAACAGATGATCAACATTATCAATCACAAATAGATAATTCATATTATCATCCCAATGAACCAAAGCATACATATCACACAACACTATTTATCTCATATCTGAGATCTCAAACCATTCAAGGAAACCAATATCATCCATTCATATATAAGCAATGATTAATAATCACACCAAATATAATTAATTTAAAATGAATTAAATTAATTATATCATTTCTAATTAATTTAAAGTGAATTAAATTAATTACTTTATCAATATAAATCTTTCTTACCTAACCATTAATTAATTACAAACTAATTAATTAATTATCCTCTAATTAATCACCTTAATTAATCACCCTTGATTAATTACTCCTTAATTACATTCAAGTAATTACCCTTTAGTTAATTTTACAAATTGATTATACTTAACCAAATACCGTAATTAATCTTTAATTACTTCATACATTAATTAACTATAATTAATTACATAAATTTTTAATTAATTACATTAACTAATTGCTTTATTTATTAGTTATTCCTTAATAAAACCATTCTAAAATACAACATTAATTATAATAATTAATGATCTCTAATTACATTTTCTATTTAAATTAATTACATTAAGTAAATAATCTTTATTTAAACCATAATTGTTAATCACCCTTGATTAACTCCATTCAGTAATTAACTACCCTTAATTACTTCACCAAATAGATTAATTACTCCTTAATTATTATCTCTAATTAATCCCTTGATTAATTTTACAAAGTAATTATACTCAAATTACTCCATCATCACATCACCTTCAATTAATTACATCCAGTAATTACCCATTAATTACTTGCATAAGTAATTTCTCTTCATTAAATTACATTAAGTAATTATACTTCACAAATCATCAAATGATTATTCTAAATAAATTAACTGAATTAATTAACTTAATCTAATCAAATTAAACTCAACTAATTACAATGAGTGATTAATTCCTTAATTACTTCCATAAGTAATTATACTTAACAATTTAAACAAATGATTATCTTTAAATTAATTAATCAAATTAATTATTAAAAATTAATCACATTAATTATTTATTAAATAATCCTTAGTTAATAACCTTCATTAACTATTAACAATTCATTAATTATTTTTCTAAGTAATTAACTTATTTTAATCATTATTGATTACAAATTAATTAACCATTAATAGCTCATTAATTCACCCTAATTATTTAATTAATTAAGTGTTAACTATAACTTATTTAATCTTTTATTACTTGATTAATTAATTTCTAATCATTAATCAAAATCTAATCTTATTTAATTAATGATTCTTAAATTACAAGTTAATTATTCTAAGAATAATTAATCTTAAACTTTTAAGTTTAAAACCCTTAATTACTTTAAGTAATTATCCATTTCATTAATTTATTAAATAAATTAATTATCCATTTAATTTCCCTAATAATTAAATGAATAACAAATCATTAAATTCTAATTTAACGTTAAGATAAAACCTTTTTCTTATCTATGATTAAATTATCATTCTCAAATATTTTTGAAAACATTCATTTCCAAATTTAATTTCAAATTTCATTTTAAAATTCCAGTTTTAAAATGAAACCCAATTTATCTTCAACAAATTTTAAAATCAATTTAAAACTTTAAATTTACACGATAAAGAATACTTTCTCTTATAAATTTTTTTTTACAAGAGTTTAAACCAAATTCCTTTTTAAATTCAAAACATTTAAATTTTTCTTTATCATTCAAAATTGTTAAAAACACTTAAATTTATAAAACTTAAATTTATTTAAAACAAAGATTCAAATTTAGATTTGAATCAGATTTAAACTTTATTTAAAACATTCCTTTACATTTCAAATTCCAATTTAAATTCAAATTCCTTTTAAAACACTTTTAAACACTTAACCTCTTAAGGTTATTTTAAACAAATTTGAATTTAAAAACTTATTCATTTCTAGCTAAGATTCAAATTAAACTTGAATCCATCATTTAAAGTTAGATTTAAAACATATTTTAAATCCTTGCTTAACACTTTAAATTTCAGTTTAAATTTTGAAAATAGAACAGGTTTCTAACCTGTGACAAAACTAACTCGAACCACAAATATATTACTCGAGCCTAACCTAACCTAACCCGAGCAAAAACACAAATAACTCGAGAAACTCGAGTAACATTTTCATTTGAAAACATTTAAACTAAAAGTACTGTCAGGTTTATACATAAACCTGTAACAACCCTACACTCGAGCCCACACAACAGCTACTTCGAGTCCAATACCCCAAAGCTTCGAGCCAAACCCGAATCTACATGAATAACTCTCGAGTACCCTTCTTCCCCAAATTAACATCAGACACACCATATCCTACGTGCACCTGCACCATCACTGCCGCCAACTCCGACCACTCGCGACGACACAAGCAAGTCGACGATCATCTTCCAACACCATTCTGACCTTCAAACCAATTGCAGAAGCTAAAAATCAAAATCGAGCTTACGAGCTCAAAACTTGAACAATGTCGAATACTGGAATTACCTTAATCACCAAACTCCGACCACCAGAGTGGCTTCACCTCCGGCCATGACCTCTTCCACACCCCATCAATCATTGTCCTAAATTTGGAACAACTCGACAACCTCTAGAAGTCGCATCGAACAATTTTATGATCACAGAAAAAACCAGTGTTAAAATCTTCATCCCCTAACCACCATCGCCACAGTGCATAGATCCTACTCCATCTATTTTCCCCTGATTCTCCTATCACCACTCCATCACCAGAGAAGTCGCTGACCACCCCGACCATCTAGATCGACAATTACACACCAAAATACCATTTTTAGACAAACCAGAAATGCTCAACCAATTTCAAACTAAAAATTCTGATTTTAGTTTTAAAATTCAAGTTTTTGTTTAAGTAATCGATTTATAATCTTGAATCAATGAATCTGGATGATCAAATTTCCACTTTCATAAAGTTGTTCTGTTATATTTTGATTTCCAGAGACATAAATTTTTTTTTTAATATATTAAATAAAATTTTTAACTTTAACTGATGTTAACAACCACATTTTGATTGAATCTTAAATCTTAACACAACTTAGGTCAAATGAAATGGAATTTAGAAATTCTTGAACTTGGGAACTTATGCATAGAAAAATAATTACACAGCAACTTACACAACTACATACATACATACATACATACATATATATATATATATATATATACCAGTAATGAACTTGTAAATAGCATACAAACACAATTATTTCCAGAGTAAAATAAGCAACTAGAATTCATACTTAATTTTTAAAAAGAGTGATGTTACTCACCAGTAAATTTATGAGCAGAGCACCTTGGTAATGAAAAGCTTGAATGTAATGTGCTTGATTTGAAAACTTCAAGTTGCTGTAGTTCTGCTTATGAATTTAAACTACAGTTTGCTTTTAAAAACTTTAATCTTGTTTTTCTGCATTGCTTGCTCCCTGATTTACAACTTCATGCATGCTTCCAGAAAAAAAGAAATGCAGGCTTGGATGAAACTGCAGTTGCATGCAGGCTTTAGAATTGCAAATTGAATTCCAGGTTAATGTTTTCAATAGAGCTTCAGGTTTATATTCCTAATTTTGAAGAAGAGTTCAGATAGTTTTTGGGTTATTTTGGTTAGAGGAAAATATTGGTTTTAGATTAGTTTTTGAGGGGATTTGCAAGATTTGTTTTGAACAGAATTTTCTGTTTTGAATGTTGAGTACAGATTTTTTTTGTTTTGATTTGAAGAAGATAATTTCAGATTTGTTTTGGGTTTATTAGGTTTGAATGTTGACTGAAGATTTCTTAATTTTTGAAGAAGAATAGAAAAAGGAATAAAATGAGGAGTAATGTGTTTATATAAATAATTTTTTGATTTAATTAAAATAAAAGAAAAATAAAATTAATAGGACACTTGTTCTTTATTTTAACATTTGTCACAATATTTAATTTATACTTAACACGTGTCATTTAGGTATCTTAAGGAATTTACACATGTCTTAAGAGTATTTTAATTTAATTTAAATTGTTTATAAAAGCCTTTAACTTAATTTATTATTCCTTATGTATGTATATATAAATTTCTTTATTTATTTTATAGAAAAACAAAACAAATTATAAATAAAAGCTTATCCTAATATTTTTAAATACTTATTCTTTTAAATTTCAAAACATTAAATATAAATTTAAACTATAAAATCTAATTTAAAAATCAAGTTATATATATGCATATATAGCTACCATTAAATTTTGAAAATAACAAATCCTATTTCTAAAAAATCTATTTATGTTTATAAAAACTAGGTATTATAATTATTATTTTAAAATAATAAATTTGACAAATTTTAAATGATTTATTAAAGAGATTATAGTTTACTTCTATTACTCAATAAATTAGGATCATATGTAAATTGTAATTTAAACTCTTATATATAAGTTTCAAGCAATATTTTTTTTAAATAAAATAAAACAAAGCTTTCATGTTAATCTAATTTAGATTCATATTTAAGTTAATTAAATAAAATTTTAAAACAAATAAGATTTACTTTAAGTATTTACAAACTATATAGTTGTTTATTTAATGGCTTTTGAAAAGAAAAATGTTAAATCTAAATCAAAATTTCCAATTTACTAAAAATAAATTAGAATTAGAAAATTGCTTTATTTACTAAATTCCAAACCAAAGCTTATCTATTTACAATATATACAATTATATATATATATATATATATTATAAATAGAAAATAATTTATTAGCTTTAAAAAAGATAAAATTTACCAATTTAAATATTTATTAAAAGAAGATTATTAAATCAATTCAAATTTTATTATAAAAAATTATTAAATCATTTTAATTTCTAACACAGATTATTAAATTATATTGCCAAAAATTTCGGGATATCACATTCCTCCCGCTTAAAAGAATTTCGTTCCCGAAATTTAAAAGCAAAGGTAATTTAATAATCTACCTTAAGATTTTATTTTAAGCATATATTAATCATATGCTAACAACCATAGCAACCAATTATTCAAACAAACAAATCTAACTATCCAGACTAAATTCTGGATAGGATTTTCTAGAGTTTCCCAAGTATAAATTACGGGATACTCACTTTACAGAATCCAAACAATCTGTACTGCTAAGCTACAGAGCTCCTATCCAACTAGATCTACAAACTAAACAGGATATCAGACTACAGACAAGTCTAACTTAATAATCGCATCCTCCTGAAATGCTGGTTCCCCTACTAGAGATAGACCATACATGTACTCCCTCAGAGATACGTGAAACACATCGAATCCCTGATATCCAAACTGGCAAATTCAACCTTGAAAATCAAACAATAATCCTTACAAGGACACAAAAAATTCCAAAACACCTCGAAGCTGACTTACCCAGTCTTACCCAATCTTATAGCTCCTTAGATCGGAGAAAACTTACCCAAAATCAAATTTCCGACTCCGGAATACAAATTACTTCTTCTCTTAATCCACAAAACACTCCTGACGATCCTAGGCTGCCTCCATCTCTCCCGATCAGCTCAACCTTCGCTGATGTCTCAGAAACAAACTGGACCAAAACAACCCAACAGAATGATCTCCTCAAGATCAATCCCAAACCAAGAACACCAACTCCATTCCACAAACATCAGAAGACTAACTTACTTCTCCTATCCGGAAAAAACAAAAGCACTTCCAAACTGCTTCCGCTGCACAACTCTGATCTGAAGTAGATGAAAATGCTGATGAAGAACATGAGCACAACTGGACAACACATCACAGAATATGGTTCAATAGATCCATAAAAGAAAACTCAGATGTCCCACCTGGTCCTAAGCTCTTCACCAAACCTTTTCTCAAGAAGTCATCCTTCTACTAAACCACCGATAGCACTCCTGGAATCCAGTCGATAAGAAAGTTCAACCTCCAGATGCGGAAAACCCTCTGATAACCCAAGAGAACACTCAAACTATCGCAAGTCTCTTTTGCGATCAATCCAGACTAATTTCCAAAGAAAACTGTTCTCTCTTTACCAATCAGAACAGTTTACGCTTATCTAGCCAACCCATCGAAGAAATGGATCCACTCTGTTGCTTCTGAACTCCATCTCCAGAAAAACTGCTAACTAGAGGATCTCCTTGCTGGCACACAGAATACTCCGAGCTGCACTGCTGACACGGACCCAAAGATTTCCTAATCCAAAGCTCTTCGAGAAACTCAGGCCTCTAACCAGACAGAAACATCCTACTGAACCCAACAACAACATCGAAGCAGATATACTTCCTAAGCTTGTTCCAAAGAAACATCTTCGAAGACATCCATAGTCACTGTGTCTCATCAAACAACTACTAATTCCTGAGGTATCAAGATACCATTATTCGCTTTTGCCTAATCGACAGATCCAACCTCCACTCATCCAACTTCAAAGATAGACTCCAAACCTTAACATGTTTCCTTCAGAGATCGACGAAATCCTTACATCCAACTGCAAAACTCACTCGAGACGGTATTAGGTCTACAGTCTCGACAGATGCACTTCCATCCCCAACAATCAAACTCCAACCAATGGTAGTTGTGTTACACACATCACTACCTTATCTACCTTTATAACTTATATTGGAAAACCTAAACAGGTAACCCAAAAAACAGGTAGAAGTAAATATATATATATATATATATATATATATATATATATATATTAAAAATTACAAATATGCTCTCTCAAGAGAGAAATAACTTCAAACCCTAGGTATTCACTCAACCTAGCGCTTTGATACCAAATGTGACGACCCGACTTTTTCTCCATAGAAAGTCGTATCAACTTTAAGAAAGAAAGGGATAGAAAAGAGAAAAGAAAGAAGAGAAAAAAGAAACAACACCAGAATCTCAATAGCGGAACGAATAAATTATATTAATAACATATATATTACATAGTATACAACACCAATCAGAGTTACATAGATTACACATCATATACTAGACAATTATAAACACCTGTCTAGTTATACAACTCAATACAACTCAACAAAGAGATACCAACACAGAGAACACACAGCGGAAAACTATATATCTAACGCCGAAGCCTCCTGCTCCATTGCTCCTCCAGAATTCGTCAAAGCTAGCCTGAATCCCTTGGCTACTCGTAAAAATTTGGGTACCCAAGAGTTTAAGAAAACAGAAGATAAACTCCGGGTCAGACATAGGTCTGGTGTGAGTAACAGGTTAAGGTTTCTTAGCTTTGAAAAAATCCTTCGAATAGAAAGGGATCACGTAAGACTTCCCACACATAAACATGGAAAAGTTTTTACCTTACGCTCACCAAAACATTTGATAGGAAATCCAGTGACATTATATTAGGTCTAGGGTTTTCAAGTAAATATGAAATAGCCGAAATTGTTACATTATTAAATTCCAGCTACTAGCCACAAAAGTGGGTAATACAATCAGAACCGTTGGAACTTATTGGATTTTGGATTCTATACAATGGCAGGGCTACTGGGGTAACGCCCGTCCCAGTACGTGGCCTAGATCACTGTACCGAGGATCACACCCAATCCCCTACAACACAAGGCCGGAACCATCCCTTACTGGACAGTCCCGAACAAGATAACCCCACAGTTGGCGTACGTTCCAACCGCCCACACATCCGAAATAAAAAGGGACTTCTAGACAGGGGAAACTCTCGTCCTGCTTGGGCATGACCCACTTAGCCTTGCTGCACCTCCCCTGTTTTAGCCATTCCCGGTTGATGAGGATTGAGGCTATGATTACCTTTAGAGAACACATCTCTTAGAATGCTCATCGTCCACCTGACGATGTTCTGAAAGCAATCAATCCATACAAGTTCGGGTTCGAACGAAACCGAAGGCATTATCTCGTTACACTCATTTTGGAATCACCCTCAGAGTTAACGACGTTAACCCTTGCACTCTGAATCTTCATCTCGAATCTGAAAGTACTACTCCATCAAACTCATCTCGGAATCACCCTCAGAGTTATGCTGACGAATAGTTCTTACACCTCGAGTCTTCACTCTTCACATGAGATTCACGACCTATCGTTAATTTGGATCGATGTGGTTTTCGGATATCCAAATTTGGAAACCCGATCCCGGTCTCATCGAAATCCAAAACGCCATCTTTTAGGTCCAAGTTGTTTTAAAGTTTTAAAACAATTCAATTTCATTACTATATAGATATATAGATAATTCACATACCACAATAGATAATCATCACTATCAAAATAAACAGATGATTCACATTATCAATCACAAATAGATAATTCATATTATCATCCCAACGAACCAAAGCATCCATATCGCACAACACTATTTATCTCATATCTGAGATCTCAAACCATTCAAGGCAACCAATATCATCCATTCATATATAAGCAATGATTAATAATCACACCAAATATAATTAATTTAAAATGAATTAAATTAATTATATCATTTCTAATTAATTTAAAGTGAATTAAATTAATTACTTTATCAATATAAATCTTGCTTACCTAACAATTAATTAATTACAAACTAATTAATTAATTATCCTCTAATTAATCACCTTAATTGATCACCCTTGATTAATTACTCCTTAATTACATTCAAGTAATTACCCTTTAATTAATTTTACAAATTGATTATTCTTAACCAAATACAGTAATTAATCTTTAATTACTTCATAAATTTATTAACTATAATTAATTACATAAATTCTTAATTAATTACATTAACTAATTGCTTCATTTATTAGTTATTCCTAAATAAAACCATTCTAAATTACATCATTAATTATAATAATTAATGATCTCTAATTACATTTTCTATTTAAATTAATTACATTAATTAATTAATCTTTATTTAAACCATAATTGTTAATCACCCTTGATTAACTCCATTCAGTAATTAACTACCCTTAATTACTTCACCAAATAAATTAATTACTCCTTAATTAATTATCTCTAATTAATCCCTTGATAAATTTTACAAAGTAATTATACTCAAATTACTCCATCATCACATCACCTTCAATTAATTACATCCAGTAATTACCCATTAATTACTTTCCTAAGTAATTTCTCTTCATTAAATTACATTATGTAATTATACTTCATAAATCATCAAATGATTATTCTAACTTAATTAACTGAATTAGTTAACTTAATCTAATCAAATTAAACTCAGTTAATTACAATGAATTGTTAATTCCTTAATTACTTCCATAAGTAATTATACTTAACAATTTACACAAATGATTATCTTTAAATTAATTAATCTAATTAATTATTAAAAATTAATCATATTAATTAATTATTAAATAATCCTTAGTTAATAACCTTCATTAACTATTAACAATTCATTAATTATTTTTCTAAGTAATTAACTTATTTTAATCATTATTGATTACAAATTAATTAACCATTAATAGCTCATTAATTCACCCCTAATTATTTAATTAATTAAGTGTTAACTATAACTTAATTAATCTTTTATTACTTGATTAATTAATTTCTAATCATTAACCAAAATCTAATCTTATTTAATTAATGATTCTTAAATTACAAGTTAATTATTCTAAGAATAATTAGTCTTAAACTTTTAAGTTTAAAACCTTTAATTACTTTAAGTAATTATCCATTTCATTAATTTATTAAATAAATTAATTATCCATTTAATTGCCCTAATAATTAAATGAATAACAAATCATTAAATTCTAATTTAACTTTAAGATAAAACCTTTTTCTTGTCTATGATTAAATTATCAAATATTTTTGAAAACATTCATTTCCAAATTTTATTTCAAATTTAATTTCAAATTTAATTTTAAAATTCAAGTTTTAAAACTAAACCCAATTTATCTTCAACAAATTTTAAAATCAATTTAAAAACTTTAAATTTACATGATAAAGAATACTTTCTCTTATAAAAGAAATTTTACAAGAGTTTGAACCAAATTCCTTTTTAAATTCAAAACATTTAAATTTTTCTTTATCATTCAAAATTGTTAAAAACACTTAAATTTATAGAACTTAAATTTATTTAAAACAAAGATTCAAATTTAGATTTAAATCAGATTTAAACTTTGTTTATTCCTTTACATTTCAAATTCCAATTTAAATTCAAATTCCTTTTAAAACACTTTTAAACACTTAACATCTTAAGGTTATTTTAAACAAATTTGAATTTAAAAACTTATTCATTTCCAACTAAGATTCAAATTAAACTTGAATCCATTATTTAAAATTAGATTTAAAACATATTTTAAATCCTTGCTTAACACTTTAAATTTCAGTTTAAATTTTGAAAATAGAACATGTTTCTAACCTGTGACAAAACTAACTCGAACCACAAATATATTACTCGAGCCTAACCTAACCTAACCCGAGCAAAAACACAAATAACTCAAGTAACTCGAGTAACATTTTCATTTGAAAACATTTAAACTAAAAGTACTGTCAGGTTTATACATAAACCTGTAACAACCCTACACTCGATCCCACACAACAGCTACATCGAGTCCAATACCCCAAAGCTTCGAGCCAAACCCGAATCTACACGAATAACTCTCGAGTGCCCTTCTTCCCCAAATTAACATCAGACACACCATATCCTGCATGCACCTGCACCATCACTGCCGCCAACTCCGACCACTTGCGACGACACAAGCAAGTCGACGATCATCTTCCAACACCATTCCGACCATCAAACCAATTGCAGAAGCTAAAATTCAAAATCGAGCTTACGAGCTCAAAACTGGAGCAATGTCGAATACTGGAATTACCTCAATCACCAAACTCCGACCACCAAAGTGGCTTCACCTCCGGCCACGACCTCTTCCACACCCCATCAATCATTACCCTAATTTTGGAACAACTCGATCACCTCTAGAAGTCGCATCGAACAATTTTATGTTCATAGAAAAAACTAGGGTTAAAATCTTCATCCCCTAACCACCATCGCCGCAGTGCATAGATCCTCCTCCATCTATTTTTCCTTGATTCTCCTATCACCACTCCACCACCAGAGAAGTCGCTGACCACCCCGACCATCTAGATCGACAGTTACACACCAAAATACCATTTCTAGACAAAACGAAATGCTCAACCAATTTCAAACTAAAAATTCTAATTTTAGTTTTAAAATTCAAGTTTTTTTACGTAATCGATTAATAATCTTGAATCAATGAATCTAGATGATCAAATTTCCACTTTTATGAAGTTGTTCTGTTATATTTTGTTTTCCAAAGACATTACAGGTTTTTTAGTATATTAAATAAATTTTTTAACTTTAACTTATGTTAACAACCACATTTTGATTGAATCTTAAATCTTGACACAGCTTAGATCAAATGAAATGGAATTTAGCAATTCCTAAATCTGGGAACTTATGCACAGAAAAATAATTACGCGGCAACTTGCACAACTATACACATTCATATATATACCAGTAATGAACTTGTATATAGCATACAAACACAATTATTTCCCGAGTAAAATAAGAAACTAGATTTCATACTTAATTTTTAAAAAGAGTGATGTTACTCATCAGTAAATTTATGAGCAGAGCACCTTGTTTATGAAAAGTTTGAACTGGAATGTGCTTGATTTGAAAACTTCAAGTTGCTGTAGTTCTGCTTATGAATTTAAACTGCAGTTTGCTTTTAAAAACTTTAATCTTGTTTTTCTGCATTGCTTTCTCCCTGATTTACAACTTCATGCATGCTCCCAAAAAAAAAGAAATGCAGGCTTGGATGAAACTGCAGTTGCACGCAGGCTTTAGAATTGCAAATTGAATTTCAGGTTAATGTTTTGAAGAGAGCTTCAGGTTTATATTCCAAGTTTTGAAGATGAGTTCAGATAGTTTTTGGGTTATTTTGGATAGAGGAACATTTTGGTTTCAGATTAGTTTTTGAGGGGATTTGCAAGATTTGTTTTGAACAGAATTTTCTGTTTTGAATGTTGATTACAGATTTTTTTTGTTTCAATTTGAAGAAGATGATTTCAGATTTGTTTTGGGGTTATTAGGTTTGAATGTTGACTGAAGATCTCTTAAGTTTTGAAGAAGAATAGAAAAAGGAATAAAATGAGGAGTAATGTGTTTATATAAATAAATTTTTGATTTAATTAAAATAAAATAAAAAGAAAATTGATAGGACACTTGGTCTTTATTTTAACATTTGTCACAATATTTAATTTATAACTTAACACATTTCATTTAGGTATCTTAAGGAATTTACACATGTCTTAAAAGTATTTTAATTTAATTTAAATTATTTATAAAAGCCTTTAACTTAATTTATTATTCCTTATGTATATATAAATAAATTTTTCTTTTTTTATTTAATAGAAAAATAAAACAAAACAAATTAAAAATAAAAGCTTATCCTAATATTTTTAAATACTTATTCTTTTAAATTTCAAAACATTAAATTCAAATTTAAATTATAAAATCTAATTTAAAAATCAAGTTATATATATCATATGTAACTACCATTAAATTTTGAAAATAACAAATCCTATTTCTAAAAAATCTATTTATTTTATAAAAATTAGGTATTATAATTATTATTTGAAAATAATAAATTTAAATTTTTTTAAATGATTTATAAAAGAGATTTTAATTTACTTCTATTACTCAATAAATTAAGATCATATGTAAATTGTAATTTAAACTCTTATATATAAATTTCAAGCAATATTTTTTTTTAAAAGAAAATAAAACAAAGCTTTCATGTTAATCTAATTTAGATTCATATTTAAGTTAATTAAATAAAATTTTAAAACAAATAAGATTTACCTTAAGAATTTACAAACTATATAGTTGTTTATTGAATAGCCTTTGAAAAGCAAAATGTTAAATCTAAATCAAAATTTCCAATTTACCAAAAATAAATTAGAATTAGAAATTTTCTTTATTTACTAAATTCCAAACCAAAGCTTATCTATTTACAATATATATACAATTATATATATATATATATATATATTATAAATAGAAAATAATATATTAGCTTTAAAAAAGATAAAATTAACAATTTAAATCTTTATTAAATGAAGATTATTAAATCAATTCAAATTTTATTATCAAAAATTATTAAATCATTTTAATTTCTAACACAGATTATTAAATTTATATTGTCAAAAATTTTGGGATATCAAAGTGTGTAAACCCATCTAACATGAATGAACAAAGCATACAACTTATATATATAACCTGGGTAACTTATATCAATTACAAATTCACAAATTATTATAGACATTACTTATTTCACGCACAAAATTCTAAGTACCAAAACTTAGATTAAATAGTCCAATTTACTTAAATCATTCCATTCCAGCTTATTGATTTCACATATCAATCTATAAAGAATCGAAGTGGTTTCGGGTATTTCTAATACCCAACCGCGGTCTCTTCGAAATCCAAACGTATCTTAAAGGCCAAGTTGTCTTAAAGGTTTAAACAATTCAATTCAATTCAATTCAATACATTTATTGAATTCACACAGCATTTAACATAGATAGATGTCACACATTTATCATTGATATATCCAATATCATAACATAGAATATTACAACATATCATCCAATAGATACAATCCAATAGATACCATCCCATAGATATCATTCAATTCAAACATTCTACACAAACAATCATCCATAAACATGAATTACTAATCCATGTTATAATTAATTTAATTACCTTAAATTAAATTAATTACTTAATAATTGATCACCTAATCCTGCTCAAACAATCATTAATTAATTACAACTTTTAATTAATTAATCACTCCTTGATTATTTTATCAATCAATGAATTAATCTCTATCATAGATTAATTACACTTTAACTATCAATTAATAAACCTTAATTATTAATTAATCTCCTTCATTTTAAAGTAATCAATCCTTATTTACTTTTATAATCAATTAATTAACCTTTAATTAACCGATTAATTATCCATTATCTATTGATTAATAACCTTAATTATTAATGAATATCTCTTAATACAATTAGTTAATCCATAATTATTCCTATAATTAGTTAATCTTAATTAACTAATTAATTACCTCTTAATTTATCACTTAATTAATCCTTTATAATTAATTAATCAAATTAATTAAATTTAACTTAATTTCCACAGTTAACTTAGTTAATCTCAAGACACTAAACCTTCATCATCTTAAGATAAAAACATTATTTTATAAATACCTTAATTACATTAAAACATTTTTAAACCATTACATCTTAATAGTTAATTATACTTAATTAAATCAATAATTAAGTTTTAAAATAAAATAATCATCTTAACTTGATATATTAAAGTTATCAAAACATAACATTTTAAAAAAAATAACTTAAACATTTATCAATTAATAGTTTTAAAAGCTAGATTCAAGTTTGAATTTAAAACTTACCTTTATATAACTTTTTTTATTTTAAAAAAAATTCCAATTCTTAACTTAAATTTAAATTCACTTTAAATTTACTTAACAAGATTTAAATTTAACAAACTTAAAACTTCTTAATAACATGTTAAAGAAAACATTTATATTTAAAGAATAGAATTCAAAAACAAGATTTATTTCAAAAGTCTAAAACTTCCTTTACTTAAATTCAAAACTTGTTTTATAAAAACTTCTAAAAATTTCCTTTAATCAACTGCTTAAATTTGAACCTGAGAATCACTCAAACTATTCCAAATTCCATTTCCTTTTCATAAATTTCAAAAGTTAAGTTTGAAATTTAAAATTTTAAAAAAACCTGTAACCATTTAAAACTGTTAACAGGTTTCAATCACAGAACTACTCGAGTTTAAACTCGAGCAAACTACTCACAGGCTCGAGCTACAACCTGAGACCCAAACCACTCCCAAACAACAGACACCAGAACCCTCCAATGCGCACATGCACCAGCACCAGAGCCAACTCCGCCCACCGACGAACCCTCCGTCGCATCACTTATCAACGATGCAACCCAAACAGATCAATAGAACACTCGCATAAACCATCGATCAAGATTGAACAATCCAGTTGAAAAATGGAAATCCACCATCACCAGAAACCCCCTCGAACTCATGACGCCGACCAACGGACATCGTGCCACCACGGTCACACCATCTTCGATCATCCACGAAGCTACCTCCAAAATCCCATCAAAATCGATGCTTCCCAGAAGTAGCAGCGATCCATTTTCCAAGCTAGACCAAAACTAGGTTTACAACCTAGATCACCTCACCACCGACGCCACGGCGATCAGAAAACCTTCCTGCCATTTTTGCCTGAACCACCATCACCTCCTCCATCTCCAGAAATGTTCACAACCACTCCAGATATTCCAGCCACCAGAATTCACCTAAAAGACCATTTCCAGACATCCCCCAAATTCTCATTCAGCACTTCATTAAAATTTGCGATTTTGATTTTAAAAATCCTATCTTTCAAGGATGATTCAAGATATAAACTTGAATCAAGAAATTTCAACACTTGATTTTTTTTCTTACATGATTCAAAGACTTTCACTGTCTTTCTATTTTTTCCAGATAAAATTTCAAATGTTTTAATCGAATTCTTTTTTAAGTTTAATTTATGACTAAGCAAACACTTATTGTTTATAAACTAAGTCACTACAAAGATTAGAGGAAGAGGAATTGGAATTAGAACTAAATTTAGAATCTGAAATATGAAACAGAGAAAACAAGAATTCAACTAGACATGTAAACATGAATACATTCATATATACTAATTCTACACTTATGTAAACACATGCAGGCATTATCATCATAGAGATTTCACAAGCAACAGTCAATCATCTACTTAAACTTTTTAGTTTAATTGTTTACTCACCTATAATGCAGAGAGTTTTATTTTCTGGAAGAATTTGAAAACAGGGAAACTTTGAATGCTTGAAGCTTGAAAAGCTTTGGATTTGCAGAGATGATCTTTAAGACCTTTGATTACGGGTTGCTTGCTTGTTGATTTGATATTGTTACAGGCTTTTTGAAAAATACTTTTCTGGTTGCAGTTTTGAAAATGTTCCAGGCATTGAATGTCAGGCTTTGATTTCAGGTTGTGATTTGTTTATAGGCTTCAAGATAATGGTTTCAGCCATTTGATCTTGAGAATTTTACTGGTTTGAGCTTTTCTTGATTTCGAAATGAATTACAAAATTTTGAAAATACTTTGCGGAAGGTTACAGGGTTTGATTTTGAGGATTTTCTGTTTTAGAGAAGATGAATTACAGGTTTGAAAATGCTTGTATAGTTTCGGTTTGAGAAATGAATTCAGGTTTTTAATTTTGAACTGAGTTGTTTCTGGTTCTAGAAAGTTTTCGGGTTTGAATTCTCTTAGAAATGAAGATATGAAAGAGATGAAAATGGGAAGATTTAAGTTTGTATAGATTAAATTAGAATTAATTTAAAATGAAAGAAAAATAAAACAACCTAGTGACACTTGTCTCTACCATTGTCTATTTGTTTACACATGTTACTTATATTACTTAGTTCAAATACACATGTGTTTACATCATTTTTATTTATTTTAAAACAGATTTTAAAAGCCCTTTAAAATAGATTTCCTAATTAATTAGAAAGTTACTTAATTTATTAATGCTTTTCTAATTTTAAATAAATAAAACATTTAAAAGAAAATAAAAGAAGAACCAATTATCTTTTGAATAAAATCATATGTAATATTGTAAACTCATTTTTAAATGTTAATTTAGAAAAAAACTTTTGTATTTATTCTTATTAAATAAATACTTTTCCAAATTTCTATAAATAAATTTCTTTTATAAGAAAATAATATAAACAATCTTATTTTTAAATAAAAATCTTATCCATATATTTTAAATCCAAACTACATTATTATTTTAATTTAAAGATATATATTCCTTTAAATTCAATTTTTAAATTCAAATTCAAAGTCAGTTTAAAATCAATTCAAATAAATACAGATATCAATTTTAAACAAACTATTATTAAATTTTGAAAATAATAAGCTTATTTAAAAATCTAGATTTATAAAATAACACAAATTAAATTTGTAACTAATTATTCCATTTAAAAATCTATTTATAACTATATAAAAAAACTACTCATTATTAAATTGTTTGATAATATTAAATTTTGCCAATTTTAATTAATTAATTAAGGAGATTATCACATTTTAAATTCCTTCAAATTCTGGGATATCACAATCTAAAGCAATCACAGAATATCACGCATCAGAGATATCACACAATTCAACCATTTAATATAATCCAATTATCTATAACACCATTAATTTGTCACATGATTTATAATTGGTTTGATTAAGTCAAAATAATTTAATTCATTACCTAACCCTGCTTAATTAACATTAAGTAATTACAAACCAATTTAATTAATTATTAAATTAATTACTCACATAATTACTTTCATTAATTATCCTTAATTAATGATTAATTATCCTTAATTATTAATTAATCAATAAATTAATTAATCTTTAATTATTAATTTAATTAACCTTTAATCATGTATTAATTAACCTTAATCATTTAATTAATTAACCTTAATTAATCTTTAATTAACCTTTAGTTAATCTTTTTTAAGAAAAATGCGTGATCCTCTACAGGAGAGGAGAGCACACATGCACACTTATATAACCACAATAGTAAAGGAGCTGTCAACAAGCCTGGCAGGTAGCTAAAGACACCCCCCATACAAAAGAAGAATCAAACCCACCCAAACTCCTAAAAAAAACTAAAAACAAATCCTAAAGAGACAACACCGTCCGGATTCCATGGCCTAAAGCGACACCCAAAGAGAAGAAGCTGTCTGAAAATAACTTCCGCAACCGAAACCTCAACAACCAAGCTGAAACATCTCAATATACTACATCTACACAAACTGTTAACAAACTCCAAAACCACAAAAAATAGAATAGATCCTTCCATCGAATTACTTAAAAGCCTTATGATTTAAACGAGGACTTCTCCTAATAATACGAGCTGGAAAGCTCTTACTAGATCTTTTCCATACTTTGGCTGCACAAAATAATTCTCTAGCATGGGTAGAAGAACGAGAAAATTTTTCTATAGACGCAAGACAACAATACATAACGAATCTGAAACCTCTAGTCCAATAATAGATAGCTCTATCAGCACCAACGTTATTGGGACAAGAATGCTCTGTATGCCTCTCTAAATCAACAAATTCTCTGCAACTAGTATCAACCAAATCAATAACAGAAGAAACAACATCACCATGCTTTAAATCTCCTATTACGATGCACGGTGACACATCAACATGCACACTAACTTTTACGAACCGTTCCACTAGTGACACATGATTTCTTGCGCTTTCCTTTCTTCAAAGATGAGGAATAAGAATTAAAGCAGATGACCCTTTCCAACTTTTTTGGTTCTGGATAAAGATCAGAAACCACATCTACTTGCCCAATAGATAAACTACCCGATAACTCAATGCCACTATCAGCTAAATGACTCACAGCAAAAACTTTATTTAAGTCAGATTTTGAAATATCAAGGATATACACCCCTTCATTTACTTCCTGAAATGAAGACTCATTTAAATCAGAAAAATCAAGCTTCTCCTTATTTAAGAATGTAACCTCTTCCAATCTGCCCATCCTCTCACTAGTCATGAAATCTATTTCAACCTCATTGTCAGAATTACCATTACTATATATAATACTATCATCAACATGAGTATATGGAATATCACTAATATCTTCTTTATTCTAAATTATTAGCTCCCTGTTAGTGTGCATATCAACAACAACAGGTACCAAACTACAAACCATATTGTTACTACGATCATTCTCTATTCTCTCTTCAACATAGACTGGTGATGTCAATGTCAATAACCCAACGAAAACCTCTCCATGAATTTCTTCAAACAAAGACACCTCACCATTACTTGAATTAAAATTTTCAGATTTATTTACTATAGAACCACTTAGATATGAACTGTCCTTTGCATAATCATTACTCAAACCAGATTCTTTATTGCCAGAGGTAGCCACTCTGTTTGAATTTTAAATTCTAGACTTAATCATATCAAGCAAATCCATCTTCTACTTATTAATGAAAGTAGCCTAATCCAATCTGCCCTTCCTTAGATCATTCTCCAAAATCTCCTCTACACTAGTTGATGATATCAAAGACAGTACCCCATCAAAAGCCTCTACATGATGATACTTTTTCACCTTTTTAAGATTTTCAGAAATATCAATCACCATTAATTTTTCTGAATTAACCAAATTATTACAATGTGAAGTGCTACTTTCTGTTTTTAAATCGAAGTGTTCCAATCCATTATTTTCTTTATCATCAGCTTCCAAACATTTAAACCTATTATTAGTCTTTATCTCAAAGCTATCCAGATTCTGGGACTTTATTCTTTTGCCTTTTACTTGAATAAAACCTCTAAGATCATTGCCGTTAGACACATTATTCTCGGTGGAGCCTAAAGTAAACAACTTATTACTTATCACAAAAGCATTAAAATCCATTGAGCATTGAACTACAGAGTAATCCAATAATATAGGATCAAAATTGATATTCGCTTCCTCCTTAGACTTTGCAGATATAAGATTTCCATTGTAATCCAGTAAAATATCAGAAAACTCGTCACTATCTACTGATTTTTTTAGACAGGATTTCAGATTTACCAAAATATTCTTCAGGGTCGCCAAACCTTCTCTGTAACCTTTGCCAATATTCGGAGAATTTATCACATCAAAATGAGAAAACCGCTCTTCTAAAAGTTGAATCCCCTCATTTCTCTTTTGCCATAGATTGTCGATAAGGATACCTTTGAGCAACTATATTTTAAAGTAAATTGAAAGCCGTGATCTATAAATTGCGGTCTTGAATTTATATTCTTCGATTTCATCGAGAAAGAATTCTTCTTAAGATCAGAAGAACCATTAGCAAGAAAATCATGATCGATGTTCTTTATCTCGAAAGCTGAAGACTTAGTTTTCTTCGAACAAGAATACTGCTTATGACCAAACATTCCACAGACCAAACTCCGGACTGGATCGCGATAATCAACAGCCATATGGGAATAATCCCCATAGAGAAAGCAATGTTTAAACCCCTTTCTTGGATCGATCCAATTTTTTCTTTTTCGATAACGAAGGAGAACTCGAGGAGAAGTGCTATTAGATCCATTTACAACCTGAGCATAAGGTCGCAATGGAGCAGGGTCATGATCTCTAAAAGAAGAAGATAGAATATAGTGGGATTAATTAAGAGAAAATGGTTGAGAGCCAAAAAATTTCGGATTCAATAATGAAGCAGACGCCATTACTTATAGATTCCCCAACATTTAATTAATCTTTAATTAACCTTTGGAAATAAATCACCATTAATACATAAATTAGCTTAAGACCCTTAAGTTGGAATAATGATTACATTTCATTTTCTTAATTATATTCTTAATTATATTCTTAATTACAATAATTAAGATTATTACTTTTTAAAACAAAATTTACATAGATTAAAACACTTTTAACTTAATAAATTTTGGAATAATTTATTTCTAAACCTTTAAGTAATCTCAAACTTAAAACAGACATTGATTTTTAGGAAAGAAAGGTGTTTTAAGAACTTGTTTAGAAAAATTAATTTTTTTAAGATTTTAAAACTTGTTATATAATTTTTTTCCTTTAAAATCCAAGATCATAAAAACAAGTCTATCCATGTTTTCCCCGAGCATGCTTCCAAGCAACTAGTTCTCATATTTTCTTCGAGACTAACCCATGTTTACTTCGAGTTCGACATCGAGGCAACCACTCTTCCTACCAGACCCAAATACCTGTGACATTCGTGCACGTGCACCAGAGCTCCAACGAGCTACGGTCGACTTCGCCGCCTTCCACAAGTCAACGACCATCTCTTCAATCTCCCTGGCCACCCAGATCGACGAAATGACGTCGAGCTCGTAATTGAGCCACTCAATACAACCTGGAACAAAATTCGATCGCCCATAACTTCCTCGCTCTATCGCCTCAGGCCACCGGAGGCCATGCGATTCTGGCCAAAGCTTCTTCGATCACTATGAGTCATTTCCCCCACGTCTGGCTTCGTCCGATGAACTGACGAAGTTACAACCATTAAAAAACCACCTTCAACCAAACAAGGGGTTTAAACCCTAAAACTTCACCGCGCCATCGCCACAATGATCAGAAAAATCTCTGACTATTTTTCCCTGGCTCGACAACCACCCAAGCACCTTTGGTCGAGATCCCGACACCCAATAATTCGCCGATCGACGGAAATTTGTCAAAACCCATTATATGTTCAACTCACAAATTATCATGATTTAATAGACTAAAAATCATGATTTTTATTTTAAAAATCATCATTTCCAAAAGTAAAACATATTATATAAGTGAATCAAGGATTTATGTTACTTGAATTTTGACATTGATATGAACTTAACTGTTTAACTTCTACCCTGACCAATTTTTCATCATTTTTATCTTAAAATTATTTTTAGATGTTAGATCTTGATTTTATAAACATATTTCCTTTAGATCCTAAAGTCTAAAATGAATCATAGGAAGAATTGAATTTTTGAAAAGGATTTGAAGCCTGTAACCTTTGAACAGAGACAAGAATGCCTGGATAACAAACATGCACATCATATATATACATTTCTATATACATACTAACATATATTCACACATTACTACAACTTCATTGCACAAATAACATATCATAGATCAGAAAAAGGAAAGTTTACTCACAAATTTTTGTTGACAAGGGAAGAAGCCTGGGTTTTGAATTTGATTTCTAGAAACTGGAGATGATCTTTGAATCTAATTATTTTTTGATCTTCTTGTAGTTGATATTTTCGAGATGACCTGATCTTTGCTTTGGGTTTGAAATGAATCCGAATTGACTTGATGATCTTGGTGAAGTTGTAGTTGATTTGTTGTTTAAATTTTCTTTTGATTTTTCTTTTTCCTAGTTTGAGTTTTACAGGTTTCTCCTTTTTTTTTTGAAGCTGAAAGTGATAAAAGAAATGAGTGGGAGAGGAGAAAGAGTATATAACCTGATTTATTTTCTTTTATTAAAATGAAAAGAACAAACTAAAAATTAGGACACTTGTCTTAATTCATGATAAAATTGATTACACTTGTTAATTCTTATGTTAAAGGGTTTACACTTGTTAATTTATGTGTTAATATCTTAACACTTGTCTCTTTTTCCTTTCGCATGAGAATATGATTTTAATAAATATTAATAAGTCTTATACTTTTAATATATGTGTATTTATACCCTTTTTATTTTTATGTTTGTGTATATATATATGTGTTATTAAATTTGTATTCATACTTTCCCTTATATTAATGTAGATAAAAATTTAAAGAAAATAATTTGAAACTAATTATACATTAATAAAAATCTAATATATATTATTTAAGTCCAATTTATTTTTAAGACATTTTATTTTTGAATTTCAAATTCAAATTCAAATTACTATCTATTCATATATATATATATATATATATATATATATATATATATGAAATCAAACACTTATCTTATTTACTTTGAAAAATTCAAATCTATTCATAATTAAATTCCAAAATTTATATTAATTACTACATTTAAATTTGATAAAAATTGGTATGTTATAGACTTTCCCCTTAAGAAAATTTCGTCCTCGAAATTTGAGAGAGAGAGATAGAAACAAAGGATATATAAATACATAAAAAGGTAGAGAAATGGCTTACCAGATTAAGCCAAAATATCCATTGTACACTTGGGACAGGACTTCTGCATACTATCCTCTGTTTCCCAAGTACAGTCGTTTGGATCACCACTCCGTTGCACTTTTACCAGTTTCACCACTTTATTCCTCAATTTCTTTTCATCTCAGCAGATTATCTTCATTGGTTCTCTCTTTGCTTCCAAATTTGGTGTGATCTCCAAATCCTGCTGAGTGGCCGCTTCAATGATACAGTCTGGATTGTGTACATATTTCTGAAGGTAAGAAACATGAAACAAATTGTGTACGCCAGATAACCAATTGGGTAGCTACACTCGGTAAGCCAAAGGACCGATCCTCTCCAGTATAGGAAAGGATCAATATATTGTGGTGCCAGTTTACCAGTCTTTCCATATCTCAACACTCCCCATATTGGAGAAACCTTTAGTAAAACGGAATCTCCAACTTGGAATTCTAAATCTCCCCTCGAGATCAGCATAACTTTTCTGACGACTTTGAGCAGTTTTCAATTTCTTTTAAATAAAATCAACTTTCTCAGTAGCTTCCTTTATCATATCTGGTCACCTGATTCAATCCAACACGCGGGTGATTGACACGGACGACCATATAATGCTTCGAAAGGAGCCATTTTAATACTAGCCTGATAGCTATTATTGTATGAAAATTCAACCAGATGCAAATGGTTCTTCCATGAACCGCCAAAGTCAAGAATACAAGCATGCAAAAGGTCTTCCAAGATTCAATGTATCCTTTCTGTTTACACATCAGACTGTGGATGGTAAGCAGTACTGAAGTTCAATTTGGTTCCTAGTGCAGCTTGAAATGCCTCCCAAAATCTGCTAGTGAAGATCGGGTCACGATCACTCACTATACTACCTCGTATTCCATGGAGACGAACGATCTCTTTTACATACAATTCCGCTAAACTCACTGCTGTTTAGGTGGACTTTACTGGGATAAAGTGGGCAGTCTTGGTTAGACAATCCATGATTACCCAAATCGCTTCATTACCCTTACGAGTACGTGGCAACCCATTTATGAAATCTATAGATACTTGATCCCATTTCCACTTAGGCACCTCTAATGGTTGGAGTAAACCCACCATCTTCTTTTGATCACTTTTGATTTGCTGACAAGTTGCAAAATGACTGCATAAATAGATATATCCTTCTTTATTGGTTTCCACCAAAAAGTCCTTTTGATATCTCTATACATCTTATTAACCCCTGGATGGATACTGAGCTTGGACTTGTGACACTCATCCAAAACTTCATGTTTTAGATCTGGGATATCTGGGACACAGATCCTGCCTTTCAGCCTTATAATTTCATTATTATCAATTTCAAAACTGGAATCTTCCCCCTGACATATTCTTCTATAAATTTCTAGAAGAAACTTGTCTTCTTTCTGCCGGCTAGCAAATTTCTCAAGAAGAGTGGATGTGACAACAAGATAAGCGAGAAAAGCATGTTTTCTACTCAAAGCATCCGCTACCACGTTGGTTTTTTCGGGTGTATACTAAATATCTAGGTCGTATGTGTTGAATATGCGCTTATATGATTTTTGTTTGATGATAATAAACATATATACATTCACTTAAATGTATTTGTTAACGTACTATTTTAATTTTCACAGAATAAATAAATATTTGCTGAATAAAAATAAATAACACAGTTTTTGAATTCAAAAGAATATTTTATTCACACAAATATTTATTACAATTTTTAAATAGTACAAATTCAAACTCTCACTATTCACTATACAATTTTGATACAATTTCTAATTACAACACTATTTTACATATTCACCTCACTACATATCACTCACACTCGTATTTTTATCTTCAACTGCATTCCAATTTGAATCCAGCATCTGAGAAATCTGCAAAAATATTTACTAACGCAGTAAAATTGAAAAAGAAATATTTTTGCGATATAAAATGAAATATGATTTTTAAAAATGATATTGCCTCAGTTATTTGGGTTGTTCGTCATCATATTTTTGTATCTGTGCATATCAGTATTTTATCAGGAACAAAAGTGGCTGCAGTACACTGTGTGCACTGCCTCGCCTACTCGTGTGTGCAAAACAAAATGCACAGCTAACAAATCAAGTACAAGGTCAAACCCAGACAGGTTCAACTCACATGCAATATATTTAAAATCATAACAACGCACAAGGTCAAATCCGAGCTACAAACTGGAGTCAACTCAGGTGCAAATTCAAAAATCAATCCAAATGCAATAAAATGGTCGGGAGCAACATATCACAGACTCGTGAACCATGCTCGGACAGTGACAACATGAAAAGATGACCAGGCAGCAAAGCATATGCATCAGTGCAGTCTCAAAACTGCAAGGAACATTGCACACCAAACCAAGTTCAACTCAAACAACCTCAAATAAAGTACAAGGCAGCAACAATATGAACCACCAGTACAGAGAGCAAATGCAAGTATGCAATGTAGACCACACACACATATACACACACATGTATGTATATACATGAACTAGATTGAAGCACACTGGAATACAACTGCAAATATCAAGACCAGAAAAACAAGACCACAAGTACTCAACAACAGCCAGCACCAACAGTGATGCAAGGTACAGCATGCCAGAGCTACAAATAAGCAAAGGCACAACTCAAATTCAAATAGCAACTGCAAATATCCAATATGCAACATGGCCATGGATGGTACAACAACAAAGACCAAGGCTACAAAAGTGAATATCCCGGTGCCAACATATCCAACTAGAAGTGCAACTACAAGATACAGCAAGCACAACAACATCAATGTCAACAGTTAAAATGGCCAGAGACAAAAGCTCACAGAGGCCAGAGAATTGAAGAAAACTATTGCAGTGAAGCAAGTTCAAATATAATGAAACAGCATGTACAGGACAGTGAAACAGCTAAGCAAATCGAACCAAGTCAAAGTGAAATCGACGTATCAATGTTGAACAAGTCAAGCCGTAATCAACATCAAAGCCGTGGGATGCAAGCGTCAAATTATACGAGATTGACAAAGTCAAACAAATCCCAAGCATCAAAATATAGAGTTCGAATACGAAAATTAAAAAGTAACAAATATACGATTATGAACTAGTCAGAGGAAATCATCAACATCCATACAATATCGAACGGCCAAATCAACAATTTTGAAAATATCAGACGTACGCAAATTAAGGAAATCGAACGCGTATAAAACCCTAATCATCATCGGCAAAATTATCATCGAGTTCAAGCATTCAATCAGAGAATTAAAAGAGCAAAAAATCACTTACAGAAGCCATCTCGAACTCGAACAAATTCGAAGCAACCGAAGTGAGCAACAGCGATTCGATCGAACAAGGCTTCAGGCAATTAACCACTGATTCGATCAACTTAGAATCGGAGCTTCGAAATAGCCCTAAATCTCAGAGCCAAGCAAAGAGAACAAAGCCCTAAAAGAGGAACGGCCGCCATTACAACGAAGGGAATAGAAAAGAAAGGAGACGGGTTGAATAATAAAAGGGGCCGGCCTATTTACTTTTATTGTTTTATTATTAAGGGTTTCAAATTTTTAGATAGGGTTATTTTACTTTAAATTGTTTTTAGTTTGTATTTCTTTTTAAACCGTTTTAATTTTTCTAGTCGTGTGACTAGGGTGCAAACTACGGTTTGTAGTTTGGGAATTTGCAACTCGGTAGTTGAGTTGTGGTCAAGGTTTTGAGCGTAGAGTTAGAATAGTCAATAGCGGGTATAGCGAGTTTACGTGTGTAAGCGAGGGACTTTCTAATTTCTAGTAGAAACCTTGGGGCAGCACGTAGGCAGGGTTTTGCCGAAGCTGGGTAAATTCTGTGTTGTTCTGTTCTGCATTTTATTATTCTGTTATTTATTTCTGTGCTGGTAATATTCTGTGATCCGTGTTAATATTAGTTTATAAGCTTCCGCGATTAATTTTTATAATTAACACTATCACCCTATTCACCCCCCCCCTCTAGGGTGAAATCGATCCTACAAGTGGTATCAAAGCTAGGACAGGAATAGAAGTCAACATCTGTCTTAAAAATTCGATTTTTTTTGAAAAAATCAGTTTTTGTTTTAAAAATTCGAATTTTTAAAATGGCTTCTTTTAATAATGCTTTTGCAGAAGGTCAATCCATAGTTAGACCACCAATGTTCAATGGTGAATATGCTTTTTGGAAAAATAGGATGAAATTTTTTTTGAAAACCATTGACGCTTGGGATATTGTTGAAACAGGTTATAGGATACCAACTATGACTGTAGATAATCAGGAAATAGAGAAACCAAAGGAACAATGGACAGAATTAGAAAATAAATTACAGAATACTAATGCCAAAGCTATGAATTCTATTATCTGTTCATTAGATCAATTTGAATTTAATCGTGTCTCACATTGTCTAACTGCGCAGGAAATATGGCACATACTAGAAGTGACTCACGAAGGAACATCTCAAGTAAAAGAATCTCGCCTTGCCATGCTAAGCAGCGAATACGAGAACTTTACAATGGCAAAGGAAGAAAATGTCAAAGAGATGTACGGTCGACTTTCCAATATCGTATACAAATCAAAAGCTCTCGGAAAAACATACACCGAATTGGAAATAGTCCGAAAAATTCTCAGAGTTCTTCCACGAAGCTTTGAAGCAAAAGTAACTGCCATTCAAGAATCGAAAGATTTAAAAAAACTCAAAGTCGAAGAACTCATTGGAAATCTCACCACTTATGAGCTAGAAATGAAATTCAAGGAAGAGCGTGAAGGAGGAGATACTCGAAAGAAATCAATAGCGCTCAAAGGAACAACCGAAAGTGATGATGATAACGATGATGATGATGATGGAGAAGCAGAGCTGGCGCTACTAATAAAGAAATTCAAAAGGTGGAATCGCAAATACGGAAATCCAGCTCGAAATCATGAATTGAAAAGCAGAATAGGCAAAGCACTAGACAACCCAGAAGAACAGAAAATCATCTGTTACAAATGCAACAAACCCGGTCATATCAAGCCACAATGTCCTCAAAAACGATCAAATCAAGGAAAGAAACTAAAGAAGAAAAGCTTTGCGGCTACTTGGGATGAAACTGACGAAGATGAAAGTGATAACACCGAGAGTGAGAGTGAAAAAGCAAACATGTGCCTTCATGGTGAAGTTACAGACAGTGATGATGACGAGCCAAGCGAGGTATCAAAACTCACTCATTCTGAATTACTTATTTATTTCCATGAAATAAATGGCTGTTATGAACGACTTAGGGAAAAATACGCCAAACTTGAATCTCAAAAGAATACTTTGATAGAATGCAATGAACAACTTGATCAATTAGTTAAGAACTATCAACGTAGGATCCCTAAGTGTGATAAGTGTCCAACATTTGAAGAAGAAATTAAAAAATCGGAAATCAATATAAAATCACTTGAAAATGAAATTCTGATTTTAAAAGAGAATGAAAATACTAGGAGAGAGAATTCTATTAAAAAGTGCACACAGTTGATAAACGAAAATGAATCTCTCAAATCACAAGTCCAACAATTGTCAACGACTTTAGATAAATTTTCAAAAAGTGAAAAATCGTTGAATATGCTATTAGGAAAGCAAACTGTTAATACGGTTAGACAAGGACTTGGATATAATAATTCGAAAATTGTTGAAAACAAGATTAATCAAGTTAATTCTATGTGCACAATTTGTAGAAAATTTGGACACGGTCACAATAATTGTTGGTATAGACCCAAACATGTGAAAACTATACCGATTTGGGTTTCAAAAGGCACAAATATAAAATCTCTCAAAGTTAAACAAATTTGGGTGCCAAAGGGAACAATTATAAATAGTTTTGGGTCTACACAAAATCATTTTTCAAAATTTTCTGCCACTAACAACCATGGACCTATAAAAACAAATAGGTCACTAAACTCTCTTTTCATGTAGGTATGCTGGCAGGCTAAGGAACAACAGCAATGGTACTTGGATTCTGGCTGTTCCAGGCACATGACAGGCGATAAATCGAAGTTCCTTAGCCTAGAAAAATACAAAGGTGGCAGAGTCACAATGGGGAACAATGACAAGTGTAAAATTGTCGGTAAAGGTAAAGTAGGTAACAATACATTTACCTTAAATGACGTTTTATATGTTGAAAATCTGCACCACAATTTGATATCAATCAGCCAGCTATGTGATAAAGGTATGAATGTTATCTTTGATTCTGACATGTGCAAAATTGTTGACAAATCATCAAAAGAAATCTTATTTTCAGGAAAAAGGAAAGGTAATATATATTCTCTATCTTTTGATGATCTCATCCTCTCTAAATGCTTGGTAGCTAAGGATATAGAAGTGAATTTATGGCATAGACGTTTAGGGCATGCTAGTATGAACTTATTAAACAAATTAAAAAGGAAAAGTTTGGTAAGAGGGTTGCCATCACATGAGTTTGAAACTGAAAACATCTGTAAAGCATGTACTTTGGGAAAACTTAGAAAATCATCGTTTCATGCCAAAAACAATGTAAGCACTTCTAGAGTTCTTGAACTAATTCATATGGATCTATTTGGACCTAATGACATTGCTAGCTTAGGAGGCAAGAAATATTGCTTTGTGTTAGTTGATGATTACTCAAGATATACATGGGTATACTTCTTAGCTAAAAAATCAGAAACTTTTTCATACTTCACAAGATTCGCAAAATTCGTGCAAAATGAAAAAGAAGTCTCTATTGTTTCGTTAAGAAGTGATCATGGTGGAGAATTTGAAAATTATGAATTTGAAACCTTCTGTGATGAAAACGGAATCAAACATGAGTTCTCTGCACCACGTACCCCACAACAAAATGGGGTAGTTGAGAGAAAGAATCGTACTTTACAAGAATTGGCTAGGTCTATGTTAAATGAATATGAACTACCTCTGCATCTCTGGGCAGAAGCTGTAAATACAGCATGTTATGTAATGAATAGAGTTATCATCAGACCGATTCTTAACAAAACCCCCTATGAGTTATGGTTCAACAAAAAACCAAACATCGCTTACTTCAAAGTGTTTGGATGTCCTTGCTATATTCTTAATACAGGTGATCAGTTAGGAAAATTTGAAGCAAAGGCTGATGATGGCATCTTCATGGGTTACTCTTCGAGAAGCAAAGCTTATAGAGTCTACAACAAAAAGACTAAAACAATCGTAGAGTCAATCAATGTGAAATTTGATGAAGGCATTGACGAACAGGATACATCCAAAAGTAACGTGGAAGAGGAGAAAGAAAAAGATGAATTTGAAAAACCAAAAGAAACTGCTAATGCTAGAGAAACTACCACAACTCAAGAAGTCAGAAGAAATCTGGATCCAGAAAAACTGAAATACAAAACAGACCATCCACCAGAATTGGTAATTGGAAACCCTATAGCAGGTATACAAACTCGTTCCTCCTTTAGAAATTTGTGTGATCTATGTTTATATAGTGGATTTATCTCAGAAATAGAACCCAAAGACATAGATACAGCTCTTAATGACGAAAATTGGTTTATAGCTATGCAAGAAGAGCTAAATCAATTTGAGAGAAATGATGTTTGGAGTTTAGAACCTAGACCTAAGGACTATCCAGTCGTAGGAACAAAATGGATTTTCAAAAATAAATATGATGAATCTGGAAATGTGATTAGAAATAAAGCTAGACTAGTTGCTAAAGGATACAATCAAATTGAAGGAGTTGACTTTGATGAAACCTTTGCTCCTGTAGCTAGACTAGAATCAATTAGAATATTGTTAGCTTTTGCTTGCTACAAAGGATTTAAACTAAGACAAATGGATATTAAGAGTGCTTTTCTTAACGGAGTTTTAAAAGAAGATGTATTTGTTGAACAACCAGAAGGTTTTGAAAGTCATGAACATCCAAACCATGTATACAAACTAAAGAAGGCATTATATGGTTTAAAACAAGCTCCCAGAGCTTGGTATGAATGTCTTACTTCTTATCTCCTTGAAAATGGGTTCAAAAAGGGATGTGTAGATACCACACTATTTCTGTTGCATGAAAATGATGATATTTTAATTGTTCAAATATATGTTGATGATATTATTTATGGTGCTACTAACAATCTGTTGTATGAGAAATTTGAAAAAGTTATGCAGGAAAAATTCGAAATGAGTCTGGTGGGAGAATTGAAATTCTTTTTAGGATTTCAAGTCAAACAAAGCGATAAAGGTACATTCATTTCTCAAACAAAATATATTAAGGAACTCATCAACAAATTTGGGTTAAAAGATGCTAAACCAGCTAGAACCCCAATGAGCACAACAACTAAACTTGACAGTGATGAAAAAGGTAAGGCAGTTGATCAAAAGCAATACAGAGGTATGATTGGATCACTTCTTTATCTTACTGCTTCTAGGCCAGATATTATGTTTTCTGTATGCTTGTGTGCACGGTTTCAATCTAATCCAAAAGAATCTCACTTAAAAGCAGTTAAAAGAATCATAAGATATTTGTTGTACACCCCACGGTTTGGTCTTTGGTATCCAACAAACGATAATTTTGAATTAAAAGGTTTTTCAGATGCTGATTATGCTGGAAATTTAGTTGATAGAAAAAGTACTAGTGGAGCATGTTTTATGTTAGGACATTCATTAGTTGCATGGTCAAGTAGAAAACAGAATTGTATTGCATTATCTACAACAGAGGCAGAGTATATTGCTTTGAGTGGTTGCTCTGCTCAAATCCTATGGATGATACAAACTTTGCACGACTATGGTCTAAGTTATAAACGTGTACCACTAATGTGTGATAGCAAAAGCGCAATTGATCTCACAAATAACCCTGTACATCACTCACGAACAAAACATATAGATGTTAGACATCATTTTATTAGAGATCATATATCCAAAGAAAATATCTGCATAAATTTTATTTCAACTGATTCACAATTGGCAGATATTTTTACAAAACCCCTACCAGAAAATAGTTTTTGCAAACTACGACTCAGTCTAGGTGTTTTAGAAATTTGCTGAATATTTAACATTTTTTTTCTCCCTACAAATTATCGAAAAGAAAAATAGTGATTGAAAAAAGTGATGAGTGTTGATATTGATTATATATTATAACTCGAGAAAGTATAATTAGAAAATTTCTTTAGAAATGTAAACAAGAGTTATAAAATTTTTTGTTGGTAAAAATTCCATGACCATCTCTATACCTATCATATTTCTATCAACCATCATTCATCAAAATTCTATATAGTTTGTCGATATGTGGTACTTTAAACAGGAATCATTCGTTTTTCATTTTCACATTTAAAAAAAAAAAAATAAAAATAAAAATAAAAATAAATAAATAAATAAATAAATACCAAAGTATTCACTCTCATTTAAAAGTCCTCACGGTTATGCATGAGTGAATTACTTGGAATTTGTTATGTGCTTCCATGCTCATTTAAAAGTCCTCACGGTTATGCATGTATGGAACGCATATCAAAAGTTGATTTTTTTTTCTTTTAAAATAAACAAGTTGATTCTAATCCCATTTAAAAGTCCTCACGGTTATGCGTGGTTAGAAGATACTTGAATTCATTTTTTTTTAAAAATAAAATTGGAATACTACTAATCTCATTTAAAAGTCCTAACGGTTATGCATGATTAGTAGATATTCAAATTCCTGATATAAAAATACCACAAATAGACACAATTGTATGGTTTTATACGATGACATCATCTCCATCATTCTAAAAGTGGAATATGCGCCTAACAATATTTTTATGATTTTTGTTTGATTTTCTATTGAAATTTAATATTTATATTCAATTGGGTTTTAATGTTGGATTAATATCGATTACTTTATCTCTATTTTTCTCTATTTCTATTATTCTTTTGCTGATAACAAAAGGGGGAGAGAAAAGTTAAGATTTTGTAAAAAGGAAGAGAAAAGGTCAAAGAAGTTTTCAATATGCATATAGACTCATTTGCACATTTTTATTTGTATGCATATATGTAGGGGGAGTCATATATGTAGGGGGAGTATCATATAGAAAGGAAGCATTCAAATAGAGGGAGCAATTGAAATTATCAAATACATTTAATATATTCAAAATCTTAAATATATGTTTGTTATCATCAAAAGGGGGAGATTGTTGAATATGCGCTTATATGATTTTTGTTTGATGATAATAAACATATATACATTCACTTAAATGTATTTGTTAACGTACTATTTTAATTTTCACAGAATAAATAAATATTTGCTGAATAAAAATAAATAACACAGTTTTTGAATTCAAAAGAATATTTTATTCACACAAATATTTATTACAATTTTTAAATAGTACAAATTCAAACTCTCACTATTCACTATACAATTTTGATACAATTTCTAATTACAACACTATTTTACATATTCACCTCACTACATATCACTCACACTCGTATTTTTATCTTCAACTGCATTCCAATTTGAATCCAGCATCTGAGAAATCTGCAAAAATATTTACTAACGCAGTAAAATTGAAAAAGAAATATTTTTGCGATATAAAATGAAATATGATTTTTAAAAATGATATTGCCTCAGTTATTTGGGTTGTTCGTCATCATATTTTTGTATCTGTGCATATCAGTATTTTATCAGGAACAAAAGTGGCTGCAGTACACTGTGTGCACTGCCTCGCCTACTCGTGTGTGCAAAACAAAATGCACAGCTAACAAATCAAGTACAAGGTCAAACCCAGACAGGTTCAACTCACATGCAATATATTTAAAATCATAACAACGCACAAGGTCAAATCCGAGCTACAAACTGGAGTCAACTCAGGTGCAAATTCAAAAATCAATCCAAATGCAATAAAATGGTCGGGAGCAACATATCACAGACTCGTGAACCATGCTCGGACAGTGACAACATGAAAAGATGACCAGGCAGCAAAGCATATGCATCAGTGCAGTCTCAAAACTGCAAGGAACATTGCACACCAAACCAAGTTCAACTCAAACAACCTCAAATAAAGTACAAGGCAGCAACAATATGAACCACCAGTACAGAGAGCAAATGCAAGTATGCAATGTAGACCACACACACATATACACACACATGTATGTATATACATGAACTAGATTGAAGCACACTGGAATACAACTGCAAATATCAAGACCAGAAAAACAAGACCACAAGTACTCAACAACAGCCAGCACCAACAGTGATGCAAGGTACAGCATGCCAGAGCTACAAATAAGCAAAGGCACAACTCAAATTCAAATAGCAACTGCAAATATCCAATATGCAACATGGCCATGGATGGTACAACAACAAAGACCAAGGCTACAAAAGTGAATATCCCGGTGCCAACATATCCAACTAGAAGTGCAACTACAAGATACAGCAAGCACAACAACATCAATGTCAACAGTTAAAATGGCCAGAGACAAAAGCTCACAGAGGCCAGAGAATTGAAGAAAACTATTGCAGTGAAGCAAGTTCAAATATAATGAAACAGCATGTACAGGACAGTGAAACAGCCAAGCAAATCGAACCAAGTCAAAGTGAAATCGACGTATCAATGTTGAACAAGTCAAGCCGTAATCAACATCAAAGCCGTGGGATGCAAGCGTCAAATTATACGAGATTGACAAAGTCAAACAAATCCCAAGCATCAAAATATAGAGTTCGAATACGAAAATTAAAAAGTAACAAATATACGATTATGAACTAGTCAGAGGAAATCATCAACATCCATACAATATCGAACGGCCAAATCAACAATTTTGAAAATATCAGACGTACGCAAATTAAGGAAATCGAACGCGTATAAAACCCTAATCATCATCGGCAAAATTATCATCGAGTTCAAGCATTCAATCAGGGAATTAAAAGAGCAAAAAATCACTTACAGAAGCCATCTCGAACTCGAACAAATTCGAAGCAACCGAAGTGAGCAACAGCGATTCGATCGAACAAGGCTTCAGGCAATTAACCACTGATTCGATCAACTTAGAATCGGAGCTTCGAAATAGCCCTAAATCTCAGAGCCAAGCAAAGAGAACAAAGCCCTAAAAGAGGAACGGCCGCCATTACAACGAAGGGAATAGAAAAGAAAGGAGACGGGTTGAATAATAAAAGGGGCCGGCCTATTTACTTTTATTGTTTTATTATTAAGGGTTTCAAATTTTTAGATAGGGTTATTTTACTTTAAATTGTTTTTAGTTTGTATTTCTTTTTAAACCGTTTTAATTTTTCTAGTCGTGTGACTAGGGTGCAAACTACGGTTTGTAGTTTGGGAATTTGCAACTCGGTAGTTGAGTTGTGGTCAAGGTTTTGAGCGTAGAGTTAGAATAGTCAATAGCGGGTATAGCGAGTTTACGTGTGTAAGCGAGGGACTTTCTAATTTCTAGTAGAAACCTTGGGGCAGCACGTAGGCAGGGTTTTGCCGAAGCTGGGTAAATTCTGTGTTGTTCTGTTCTGCATTTTATTATTCTGTTATTTATTTCTGTGCTGGTAATATTCTGTGATCCGTGTTAATATTAGTTTATAAGCTTCCGCGATTAATTTTTATAATTAACACTATCACCCTATTCACCCCCCCCTCTAGGGTGAAATCGATCCTACAGTATGACGCTAGAAATTCCAACCAACATTGTTGCCTTAAATTCAAATCCTTCTGGGTAAAAAGACACTTCAGAGATTTATGGTCGGTGAATAATTCAATTTTTTCCCTAAAACAAGGAGGATTTATAAAGTATAAATATTAAGTTAAGTTAAACCTTTAGTTTTTTTAGGAAAGCTGAAAGAAATTTTTACCCAAAAGTTAATGATGCCAGATTTTTAAAGCAAAGATAATAGCCAAGAGCTTAAGATCGTGGGTTGGGTAGTTTTTCTCATGTGGACGCAATTGTCTACTCGCGTAGGCAATCACCATACCTTTCTGCATTAGAACAATACCCACACCATCACCACATGCGTCTGTATAAACAGATAAACCTTGCCGTTAATAATAGCAAGAACGGGAGCTGTGGTCAATCTTCTCTTCAACTCCTGGAATGCTTCCTCGCACTTCGAAGTCCAACCAAACCTAGCATTCTTCATAGTTAGTTTAGTCAACAGACTGGATATCTTGGAGAAATCCTGGACAAATTTTCTGTAGTATTCGGCTAAACCTATAAAACTTCGAACTTCTTTTGGAGTTGTGGGTTGCTTTCAGTCTAGAATAGCGGAAACCTTACCCGGGTCTACAGAAATTCCCTCTTTAGTGACAATATGTTCGAGAAATCTAACTTCCTTGACCCAAAAATGACACTTATAAAATTTGGCAAACATAATGTTCTTCCTCAATATTTCCAAAACAATTCTCCATTGTTCAACATGCTCCTCTTTGGTTTTGGAGTAGATCAGAATATTGTCAATAAATACAAGAGCGAATTTATTCAATACCTCTCGTAATACTCGGGTCATTAAGTCTACGAAATATGCGGGAGCATTGGTTAGTCTAAAAGGCATAACTAACCATTCGTAGAACGTGTCTCGACCCCTAAAGGCCGTTAAGTGAATACAGTCTTCAGCAATTCTCAATTGATGGAATCCCTGGGCTAGATCCATCTTAGAAAAGAATCGAACATCATGCAATTGATCGAACAAGTCGTCGATTCTAGGCAAAGGAAATTTGTTTTTAAGAGTTAATTTATTGAGATTGTGGTAGTCCATGCACAATCTCAAGAATCCGTCACACTTGGCCACAAACATCACAGCTAAACCCCAACTGGAAACACTGGGACGTATTAATCCTTTATCTAGCAAATATCGTGTTTGCTTGACTAGTTCTATTCTTTCCCTTGGTGCCATCCCACAACATGCATGAATGGCAGGACAAGCATTGGTAACCAAATCGATTCTGAATTCAATTTCCCTATGCGTAGGCAAAGATTTAACCTCTTCGAACATGTTTGGAAATTCCTGGACAATGGGTATGGATTCCAGACTAGGTTCGGGATTCCCCGAAGTATACATAAACTTATTCCTTTTCGGACTCGGATCTTCACAAGAAATTACAATGAAATTTCCAAGTTTTATTTTGACTGAAATCGTTCGATTGTTTCAATCTAGTTTAGCTTCGTATTTCGTTAACCAGTTCATTCCAAGTAAGATTTCAAATTCGTTAAATTCGAGAACAAAGAGACTGATAGGAAATTGATGACGAGAATACGAGATAGGAACCTCTCTACAATGTAGACAAAGTTTCGTAGAGCCACCAACTGGATTCTTCACGCAAATGGGCTCATCGAAAAATTCAGGTTCAAGTTTTAATTCATTTATGGTCTGTTGGGAGATAAAGCTATGTGTGGCTCCCATATCGAACAAAATCTGACAACTCTATCATAAATAAGAAGGTTACCTTCTAAAACTTCTTTTCCTTTGTCTGCTCCAGATGTTGAAGGTTTATCTTTGATCGCATACACCTTTGCTACTTGAGCTTGCTTCATTTTTGGACAAAATTTAACTATGTGACCTGGCTTGTGACAGTAATAGCATTCCCTTGCTCCCTGACTTGTCTTCATGGGCATATCCTTCTTTTCTTGTTTCTTAGGCTTCATACGTCTACTTGAGTAATGGCCCTTCTCCAAACAATTAAAACAAGTAACGTCCTTCGCCTAGTTCTCTTGATTATTCCTCTTCTACTTACCTTGCCATGGTTTCCTCCCACCGAACTTCCTTTTTTTCTAATTCGGATTGCTGTAATTCCATTCTCCTCCGGAACTTCCTGCTTATCCAAGGTACCATATCTATAACCCATATCGATCAAATCAGAAAAAGATTCCTTCACGTGGACTGCCATCCTCTCATGGAATTTCTTATTCATTCCTCAAATAAATCTTTCATTCTTCTTCAAAGGTGTATTCACTAATTCCGGACTAAATCGAGATAGCTCGTTAAACTTGTTCAAGTACTCTTCAAACGATAAACTTCCCTGCTTCAAGTCCGTAAATTCCTAGTACATTCTGGAGATACCATCAGATAGCATATAACGTTGATCACACACCTCTTTGAATCGACCCCAAGTGAACTCATCCTCCGGCTCATCCACTGTAATAGTCTACCACTAAGCTAGAGCTTCCTCTTGGAGTTGCCAAGAAGCTATCAATCTCATTTGTTCATCTTCCAACTTCAGTCCTCTGAAAATTCTTTCGCACAATTGAATCCAGGCTTGTGCTTCGATAATAGACTCCTTGCCTATGAATGGCTTTCCACCTAGTCTTCAGAAACTTTGATATAAATCAGCCAGATTCGGCTGAGGTTGAATAGGAATAGATGCTTCCGTTGTTGTAGGGCCTTGACCAGTCGTGGTGGTACTTCCCCGTCCCCTACCTCGACCTCTTCTAATGCTCATTCTCAGTATCTGTAAATAGTAAGAAAACTTGATTTAGGCACACAGATGAGATATCTTAGGGATATACTCATTCTAGGGTATTTCTAACCCTATCTCTAATGAGTCACCTAATGTGTTATACTCCAAAGCTAAAGTTCTTACTCAACCTTTAGCTCTGATACCAGTTGTCACGACCCAAAATCCAGCGTTCAAAAATCGACATCAAATACCTCACTTCTATTCGAATGCTGAAGATTTAAACGTCGGACTCTAGTTTGGTGGAGCTCATAGCAACATTAGATGAATACAAAACAGCAGAAACAAAAGATGATTTCATTTATCACAACACAGATACAACATGGATATAACGTTTTTACAACACATGAACACCATCATCAGAGTACTATATACATGATACTACAACAAAACAATAACACCACAGTGGAACAATAAAAACGAGGTCTTCAAAAATTTTCCAACATACTTTGACTTCGATAAGGTCTTCCAAAACTCCAAACACTTTTAGATCCAAAAGGCTTCAAGAGATCTCCAAACCAAAAGCTTCCAAAATCCGATAGCTTCCAAAATACTTCTAAATCCAAATCTAATATCCATGCTAGCTCCAGAACACGGATAACCTGCTTCTACGCTGCCCGTGTGGAAAATTATGGGCATCCAGAGTTTAGGAAGGGAACAATAAACTCCAAGCCAGTCATGGGACTGGTATGAGTAAACAAAAATAGTTGTTTGTACAAAATAATTTATAAAAGAAATTCGTTATGCTTTTTGGAAAATGAAACTACCATAAAGCCTCCCGCCACACACACAATGCAATCACACAATTGGAGGATGTCTCCTTATGATAGTCAAACATGCTTGATATGAGAAAATTCCTTTTGATATTATTATTAGTGCATAGTGTGAAAACATTTCAAAAGTGTAATATTAATCTTAGCCAACAAACCACCATTATGGTATACCTACTATAGCTACCATGTTTTATGGCAGGTTACAGCCACGCTGCATGGCAGGTTATACAACTAAAACCATACAGGGCTCGTATTGTTTTGTTTGGATTTCCAACAAATGGTCAGGCCAAGGAACTTCTTATACCAAATGGGTACACCTCTAGAGGTACTTCCTGAGAACTTAACTAGCTCTCTGCCAACACAAGGCCAGGTTACCTCTGTAACTAGGTAACTAACTGTCATGAGTATGCCATCCCCTGGTCCTAACCGACCTTTACCGAGGGCCCTCAACACCAACAACCACAAAGCAAATTATCTGGGCTCCATACCAGAATACCACTTACTATCTAAAAGGAAATGCACATGCCCTAAAGGCGCGACCTTCATAACCTTGCTGCATCCATTCCTGTTTCGACCCTTTCCGGGGTGTGAGGTTTGATGAATTCTCGTCACATAAAGCTACACTTTTCACAAAAGACATGCTTTGATCAACAAATGATCAGCACTCAGCGTGCCACACTACCAAATTGGGAGTATATCACTAATAACCATCAAATACATAACCTCTAAGATCGTACGTCTCAGAGAAGGGTGTCAAGCTAAGAGAATAAATTCTCCGCCACCAAACAGAAATGTATTTGATAGAAATCAGCTTTATACCTCAAAGTGTAATGTCAGACATACAACCATACAAGTCCATCCTGGGTCTGAATGGAACCGAAGCAGTTTGTCCAATAAAGGAAGAAGCCCTTGCAATCCGGGTATCCACAATCCTGACCGGACTCCCCATCACATATGGAGATCTCTATACCCGAGCAACACAGTGCAGAGACAATCGAATGGTAATCCTTTTGTTCTCGAAAATACCTGATCTTCACCACTGTCTTCAAATGCACTCCAATTCGTCGTATCATTAATTCGGAATGAGTTATATGACACAAAGTCCACTCCCGGCTAATTCGAATAATGAATGTTTAATTTTAAAACATGTGGATATAGTCACAACAAATTTCCATGTTTAAGATTCGATGTGGGTTTTGGATAACCATATGGAATCCGACCCCCGGTCACATCGAAATTCAAATGCCGTTATATGGCCAAGTGTTTAACTAAACAATTTCAAGAGTTCACATCCACACATAGCAATATATCACAGGTATCATAGAGTATCCAAAGCAATCATAGAATATCATGCATTAGAGATATCACACAATTCAACGATTCAATATAAACCAATAATCTATAACAAGATTAATTATTCACATGATTTATAATTGGTTTGATTAACTAAAAATAATTTAATTCATTATCTAACCCTGCTTAATTAGTATTAAGTAATTACAAACCAATTTAATTAATTATTAAATCAATTACTCACATAATTACTTTCATTAATTATCCTTAATTAATGATTAATTATCCTTAATTATTAATTAATTAATAAATTAATTAATCTTTAATTATTAATTAATTAACCTTTAATCATGTATTAATTAACCTTAATCATTTAATTAATTAGCCTTAATTAATCTTTAATTAACCTTTGGAAATAAATCATCATTAATACATAAATTAGCTTAAGACCCTTAAGTTGGATAATTGATTATAAAACATTTCATTTTCTTAATTATTCTCTTAATTACAATAATTAAGATTATTACTTTTTAAAACAAAATTTATATAGATTAAAACACTTTTAGCATAATAAATTTTAAAATAATTTATTTCTAAACCTTTAAGTAATCTCAAACTTAAAACAAACATTGATTTTTAAGAAAGAAAAGTGTTTTAAGAACTTGTTTAGCAAACTTAATTTTTTTAAGATTTTAAAACTTGTTATATAATTTTTTTCCTTTAAAACCCAAGATCATAAAAACCCAAGTCTATCCATGTTTTCCACGAGCATGCTTCCGAGCAACTAGTTCTCATATTTTCTTCGAGACTAACCCGTATTTACTTCGAGTTCAACACCGAGGCAACCACCTTTCTTCCCAAACCCAGGTACCTGTGACATTCGTGCACGTGCACTAGAGCTCCGACGAGCTTCGGTCGACTTTGCCACCTTCCACAAGTCAATGACCATCTCATCAATCTCCTTGGCCACCCAGATCGATGAAATGAAGTCGAGCTCGTAATCGAGCAACTCAATACCACCTGGAACAAAATTCGATCGCCTATAACTGCTTTGCTCTATCGCCTCAGGCCACCGGAGGCCACGCGATTCTTGCCAAAGTTTCTTCTATCACCCACGAGTCATTTCCTCCACGTCCGGCTTCGTCCGATGCACTGACGAAGTTACAACCATTCAAAAACCACCCTCGACCAAACTAGGTGTTTAAACCCTAAAACCTCACCACACCATCGCCACAATGATCGAAAAAATCTCTGACTCTTTTTCCCTGGCTTGAAAACCACCCAATCACCTTCAGTCGAGATCCCGACAACTAATAATTCGCCGATCGCCGAAAATTTGTCAAAACCCATTATACATTCAACTCTCAAATTGTCATGATTTACTAAACTAAAAATTAAGTTTTTTCTTTTAAAAATCATCATTTCCAAATGCAAAACATATTATATAAGTGAATCAAGAATTTATGATATTTGAATTTTGACATTGGTATGAACTTAACTTTTTATCTTCTACCGTGACCAATTTTTCATCATTTTTATCTTAAAATTATTTTTAGACGTTAGATCTTGATTTTATAAACATATTTCCTTTAGATCATAATGTCTAAAATGAACCAGAGGAGAAGGAATTGAATTATTGAACAGGGTTTGAAGCCTGTAACCTTTGAACAGCGACGAGAATGCTTGGATAATATACATGCACAACATATTTTTGTTTTTATACATACTAACATATATTCACACATTACTATAGCTTCATTGCACAAAGAACAGATCATAGATCAGAAAAAGAAAAGTTTACTCACAAATTTTTGTTGAACGGGGAAGAAGCCTGGATTTTGAATTTGATTTCTAAAAACTAGAGATGATCTTTGAATCTAATTTTTTTTGATCTACTTGTAGTTGATATTTTCGAGATGATCTGATCTTTGCTTTGTATTTGAAATGAATCTGAACTGATTTGATGATCTTGGTGAAGAAGTAGTTGAATTTGTAGTTTAAATTTTCTTTTGATTTTTCTTTTTCCTGGTTTGAGTTTTACAGGTTTCTCCTTTTTTTTAAAGTTTGAAAGTGATAAAAGAAATGAGAGGGAGAGGAGAAAGAGTGTATAACCTGATTTATTTCATTTTATTAAAATGAAAATAAAAAAATAAAAATTAGGACACTTGTCTTAATTCATGATAAAATTGATTACACCTGTTAATTCTTATGTTAAAGGGTGTACACTTGTTAATTTATGTGTTAATATCTTAACACTTGTCTCTTTTCCTTTTACATGAGAATATGATTTTAATAAATTTTAATAAGTCTTATACTTGTAATATATGTGTATTTATACCCTTTTTATTTTTATGTTTATGTATATATATATGTTTGTGTTATTAAATTTATATTCATACTTTCCCTTATATTAATATTGATTTTAAAGAAAATAATTTAAAACTAATTATAAATTAATAAAAATCTAATATATATTATTTTAATTCAAATTTGTTTTTGAGACATTTTATTTTTGAATTTCAAATTCAAATTCAAATTACAATCTATTCATATATATACATATATATAAAATCAAACACTTATCTTATTCGCTTTGAAAAATTCAAATCTATTCACAATTAAATTCCAAAGTTTATATTAATTACTACTTTTAAATTTGATAAAAATTTGGATGTTACAAAAACTCTAAGAAAGTTTCAATAAAAATAAACGTTATTTTCCAAAAAACAAGTTATTTAAAATTATCGATATAGCGACCATTTTACTTCAAACTTTCATAGCTTTGCTTATATTTTCTATAACTTTTCAAAACATATACTTTACTTTTCCAAACGCTTATAGAAGTGTATAAATCAACCAAAACAAGTTGTATTAAAATATGTTTTAAATCACCACTTTTCATAAATTAAAGTTAAGAGATTTCAAAGTGCGTTTATAGCGAATACCGCTATATGGAAAATTCCGTATTTAATTCAATATTTAGTGTCATTCCATTTTAGATATATATGATTCTAAACTCAAACCATATCACTAATAGACATGTATTAACACACACACACACACACACACACACTAATCAATATGTCTACTTTACATATTCAAGTGAACTTATCACAATTCAGTGGTTTATAAGCCAACTACTTTAACAATCTACATACTTTTAAAGCATCTAATCAAAGGTAAAATTTAAGTAGTTAATGTTTATTATCATTAATATATGGCAAGAATTTTAATAAAGTGATTTTGTAAGAAATTATCAAGAAATATTATCACTTATTAATTTAGATAATCAACTTCATTTAAAGTGAGATCAACTCAGATTTATTTAACCCAAACTCTTCCTGCCAACATTCATTCATAACATCACTTCTACTAACACCTCCATCACTAACCAAAATAGTACTAAACCCATACTCTCCTTTCCTAAAGAATATCACCACCACCTCCATAAAGCTCACGACCCAAGGCACTTCCACCTCCTCCTTGCATACGTCTAACCTCCTCCCTGTCCCTCAAGCTCACTTCCCTAAGGCATTATCACTTTACCACACTCACAGCCAAAGGAAGAAGGAAAGAAGGGAAAGAAGTGAAGAGGTAAGGAATGAAGTGAGTGTGTGTGTCTGTTCATTTATACAGTTAGGAAATGAGTAGAAAACTTTACAAAAACCCTTCTTAACCATGAAGCGCTCCAAGCGTGCAAGGCCATACCCTTAATCCATGCCTTAAACCACGCCTTAAACCACTCCAACATTTAAACATCCTTTAATACTCATATGTTCCATTAATCATACATGCTTACTTTAATTAGTTTTATTAGGAAAAGAGATGTTTTAATACTTGTTTATATATGCATATGATGACTATACAAGTTGCAAAATATTTACACAACTTATATTGAATAAAGAGTTGATTTTTAACAAAATGTTTTCCAATCACATTTTAAGTATTTGTATAAAGTATATACTTTTGTACACATTTCAAAACAAAGTTTTTTAACATTAGTTATTAATTAAAAAGTGTTTAATAAGGTTATAAAATCATATTTAATCACATTAAACCTTAAATACAAATATTTAAAAAATTTAGATATTTAAATACAAAGTGTTTGGAATTATGGGTCATTACATTTCTTTTGGACCATTTCTTGAGACCGTCCATCAACACTACTAGCTTAATGATATGATTATTTTCATCATCGCTGTCAAGAGTGCTACTAAATGTAACTGATTTCTTTTTGGAGTCTAAATGTTTGCGGTCTTCCTCGGCTTTGAGTTCTATTTCATAGGTCATAAGATTTCCAATTAATTCGCTACATTTTTTTTGTTCAGATTTTAGTATTCTTGTATAGCTCTCACCTTTGCTTCAAAATTCTTTGGAAGAATTCTTAGTATTTTTTGAACCAACTCAACCTTAGTTTGGATCTTGCCCAAAGCGTTCGAATTATATACCAACACCGAAAAATGTACATACATCACTTTTATGCTTTCATATTTTAACATCACAAAATTTTCATAATCATTGCTGAGCATAGCGAGACGTGATTCCTTGACTTGAGATGTACCTTCATGTGTAACCTCTAAAGTGTGCCAAATTTCCTACGTAGATAAATAATGAGAGATCGAACTAAATTCAGTTTTATCAAGTGCACAAATAAGGGCATTCAAAGCTTTAGCTTTTATTGGAAGAAATTTCTTATCTACTACATCCCATTTGTATTTAGGTTCAGGGTATTCTACATCATTTATTGTAATCATAGGTGGTGTACACCTTGTTTCTACTATATCCCAAACATCATAGTCAATAGAAGTCAGATATATTTTCATCCTAACTTTCCAGCAAGCATAATCAATACCATTAAACATAGGTGGCCTAGCTATTGACTAACCCTTAGAAAAAGCATTATTTAAAATAGACGTGACTGTAAAGAGAACCTAGAACCAGCTCTGATATCACTTGTAGGATCGAATAATATACCCCAGAAGGAGGTGAATTGGGTATTTAAAAAATTCACAAGTAAACAAATAAATCAAAATGCAGAAACATAAATGCAGAAAACAAATAACTCAAGAAGTTTCGGCCTACCTACTGCTGCCCCCAATTTTTTTACTGGAGTTACTTTTTTAGACGTTTACAAATAGTAAACTTGTAGATGCTAATAAAAAATATTCTAACTCTATGTCTAATAATTCCGCCTGAACTCATTCCCCTAAGATCAGAATCCCCGAACTACAATGTTGCTCAAATAAAAAGAGCAAAAAAATACAAAAACAAAATGACGATAAAAATAAAAAAATCTTCCTTATCTCTATCTCACGTGACCTACTATCCTTCACAATTCAACGCCTTTTATTTATTCTTCAAATTTAACGTTAGAAAGTTTGATGACACCTTTGATTTGCTTGAATTCTAGTTACACTAGAATTTATCTACCTTGCTTTGTCGTTAAACTCATGCACGCCTGGTTGAAGTTGAGTGGACTTATTGAAGGTTGAAAGTTGATGTGTCGAAAATGATAGGAGAGTGGGTGTGTTGAAAAAGGAATTGATGCACAAGCTCCAGATAATGAGAGTGGAAATAAAGAGAGAGAATTCTATTTATTATGTAATTCAACGATCTTTTCTTTCACTGTAATGTGTGTTATAGGCTCATAGAGGGATGTGTAAATATGGAAGTAATTATAAGTGAGGACATATGAAGAAGGAATTGATTTATGAGATGGTTTGTTTCCTTGTATATAAATTAAAATCTGTATATAATGGGAAACAAATATGTGTGAGGATATATGGAGAAGCATTTGATTTATGAGATAGTTTGTTTCCCTGTACACAAAATAAAATTTGTATATAGTGGGAAATAAACTATGTTGCATCTCTCAAAATATATAGTTTGATTGTGTATAGAATTCTTTACTTCCATTCTTTATTTATTTCCCATTCTTCAAATATACTACCTTTGATTGTATGTATATGTAACGTCCTAAAAGTTTATTGCTTTGATTTAATGAATATTTAATTAATTATAAATATTCAAATAAAATGTTTTATAATTAAAATAAAGTAAATATTAGGATCAGGTCCTTAAAATCAAACTCAATACACGAAAACTCCTCTGTATCACCCCTAATTTTTTATAACATTATTCAAGAGATTTAATTAGATAAATTGAATAGAATAATGTAAGTGTTAAGAGATAAGGGGGTTGTGATTTGAATAAATCTAATTAAGGCCGTGCTTAATGAAATAATTAATGGGCTTAAGAATGGGTTGTAAGCTAATTAATTTTCATAAGGGTATATTGGGTATTTTTTGCACGTAGCCCTTAACCCCTATATATTTTCATTCCTGCCATTTCATTCCCACTCACGTCATTTTGAAAATGCAAAACAAAAATACTAAGAGGAGCCGACCATAGTCAAAGAGAAGAGGAATTCAATTCAAAGCAAGAGATTCAAGCTGAGGGGAAATCAATCTCAATCCAATCTCCTTATTTAAATCAAGGTGAACAATAATTCCATCTCTATTTTGTTTTTAATCATATGTTTTCGGATTTAAGGGTAAATTCGTCTTTATGACGATTTGGATGACGATATGCTTGAATATTGATTTGTTTAATTTAAACAGGATTGTCTAAATGGGAATATACATGATTTTAGGGAAAAACTGATTTATGTTGATGTTTAAATGCCATGTAAAAATTTTATGTTGTATAAAACATGATTTTGGAGTTGGATTTTAATTTTGATAATTTTCCAAGCTATGGAAAGATTGTCATGAATTTTCAAAGGAAAATATGGTAAATTGGATTTATAAATTTATTTTGGAAAATATATTAAGGATTTGGATCTAAAATTTTGGTATGTTAAATAACATGATTAAAGTGAATTTCTAGAACTTTTGAGGGTTTTTTCAAAGTGATTTGCTATGCAAATTGATTTATTATAGAAAAGAGGCTTCTTTGCCAAATTTGTTTTGCTTTATGGAAGGGCTTATTTGATTAACTTAACTATGGTTTAGGTTTGAAATAAATGATAGTAATTTTTGTAAAGAATTTTAAAATGTTATGGCAACCAATCTGGTGTCGACACATGGCAGGTTAGTTATAAAAAGTTTGCTTTAAGTAGTATTAAACCAGGTTTACTCAGAAAAGTTTGTTCCACCTTCTTTAGAAGTACCTTTTAACACAAAGATTTCGTCTTCAACCCTGTCGAAACCTATTAAGTAAAAACCAATACACAAGGTATCACGAAGATGGTATGCAGTGGATTGGAGAAAGATGGAAGGATAGGTGTCGAATGCATGGCTTTCGAAGGAGTCGATACCCCAGTTTGTTCTAAAGAAAAGAGAAGCGCCTGCCTTTGTTTTATTTAAGCTTTGAAGGATTCGAAGCATATGTTTTCGAAAGAGGTTTTTGAAAGCTTTCGAAGAAATTACCATCAACTTATGTTTGCTTTTGAATGTATTCCTTTACTTATGAAATAACGCTTTTGAAAGAATGGGTTCCGACCTAGTCAAAGCCCTACTGCCATTCTTTGGCCTTTTGATGGCGTTGAAGTCATCAATGCTCGAAAGGTAGTGTTAGTTTTCGAAAATGTTTTAAGTCTCTTCCTAAATGCTTTCGAAAGGGTCCAAGGGTTTCGATGGCAATGGCTTCGAATGAGGTTTCGACGCTATCCTTCAATGTTTGTTTAAATGATTTAAAACTTTCGAAAGAGATGGGGCCGACGCCATCAAGTTTTCCCTAATATTTTTATATGATAAAGGATGGTTTCAAAATTGATTCTTTCGCCTATATTCACTTTGACCCAAATAATATTTTAAGTATATACCCAATGCTTTCTAAAGAGGGACATTAAATGATTTCGGAAAGGTTACTTCCAATGGATTTGAAAGGGATACTTTCAATTGGTCTCGAAGCTATACTTCTAAACTAAATGTTGATACTTTAATACATATCAAAGGTTTTGAAAGAAAGGTTTTAAAGTGTTTAAAAGGTAAAAGCCTATTGTTTTGATAATATATTTTTATGCTTTCGAAGGAGGATATCCAAGGAATTCGAAAGCAAGGCTTCGAAAGGTTTTGTATCCTAAACTCAACTTTTAAAAGGAGGAACCCATGGATAGATTTAAGGAGTTTTTGTAATGATTTTAAGAAGAAGCTTTCTTTGATAAAATTAAAGGTTAAAGGGATTAACTGTATTTTATATGAAAAGTAATTCTAGGACATTAAACCCACAGGATTGGTATTGTTTTGCAATTATGGTCCTTTAAACATAAATATTTTCACAATGTAATGGACTCATAACTGCATTTTGGGATAAAGGGAAGAAGAGCCAGCTAGGTTGACCAAGTAGTGAATATAAATTGATTAAACTCCTAAATGAGTAGATTTGCATCTGAGAGGTCAGGGAGACCAGAATATAGGATGCCTAAGTATGGAAGATGTCAGGGTGACAGGTTCATAGTGATCCTATGAAAACTATTTTATAAAGAGAGGTTAGCAGGGGCCAATTGGTTTGTAGTGAACCCATGAAAACTATATTCGGATTAAGTTATTGACAGTTGTCAATAGGTTCCTAGTCAACCCATGAAAACTAGGATAAGAGAGAAGTTATTGGAATAACCAATAGATTCAGGGGAACCAATGAATCAATTAAACCCACAAGAGTGGTGGTGTTAAGATAATAGGCAGGAGCCAATAGGTTCATAGTGCATCCATGAAAACTATTAAATAGGACGGGGAGTCCATATATTATATAAAGGTTATTAGTAAGCCCGTAAGAACTAATAGATTAATAGTGACCCTAGAAATTATACATATAGTTGGGAGTCAATTAAATAGAGGAGGGAAATCTAGTATGTTTTAACATGTATGCATATCATCATAATATTTTAAAATGACTATGTTTTAACCATTGTGGATTCAAGAACACAGTATATGGTTTTATAAAGGTTTTGAGATACTAGTGAGGGGAAAACCCGTTCCGCTAAGCGGCATGGTCTCACTAGATATCTAAATGATTTAAGATGGTAGATTATTATTCATAGCAGACTTTATGTCTGACTCGAAGTTTATGTTTTCCCTTAAACTCTCGGGAACTCCATTGATTTTGAGTAGTTTGAGAGTTGAGGTTTTTAGGTACCTCTTTAGATGAATAAGCTTCTGTTCGTCGACGGAAATTCTATCCGTTTAGAAAACCGTCGAACGAATTTAAATTAAAAATAACCGCAAGCGCACGGTGTACGAATGTAGCACGTGGCGAATACGGGTCGATCCGCAGGGAATTGATGATTTTAAAATTTCTATTCAATCAAATTATACCAAAGTCGAGTGAAATTGTTGACTAGAACTAAAATGAAGCTAAAACTAGAGTTAAAATGTGATTAGAAAACTATTGAACTAGAGAACAATTTAGAGTCAAATCCATTCTCATATTTTTGTAAATCAACAAACAAACAATTTATGATCTCTAACTTTGATTTAAGTGAAATATTGTTGTATTTATCATAAGTATGGTTTGTTTATATTATTAATTAACATAACTCAAAACATCAAACTATAATACAACAAATAACCCACTTATAATTCTCATGAAAATGAAGCAAAAGCAAAAGCAAAAGCTATTTTAAGTATGATCTGTTTACTATTGTAATTAGTAATATAGATCATCAAATTTCATTTTTACTTTAATTTCACAATCAAAAATGGATTAGCAAATGATGATGCAACTTGTGTTTATGTTGAATAAGAATAGCTCATTTGCATAAGCAATATAAGCTATCAAACCCGGTTGTATAAACTTGCATCAAAATCCACTTCATGAAGCATAAACCAAATGAGATCATAAATCATAAAATGTTGAAATTACATAAATTTAGAGAGCTTCGTCACCCCTAAATTGAAGGGGTTTAGCTACTCATTTATGGCATTGAAGCAACACAAGTAAGTTTCAACATTAACAAGAAAAGAAAATAGAAAATAAGCAAAGAAAGAAAAAAAGATTAGCTACTAACCACTTGCATAAATATAAATCTAAGCTATGAACATAAGGAAAAAGAGAGCATAGAAATAAATATTAACAATAAGACAAAGAAAAGCATGTAGAAAAAAGAGAAGAAAGAGGCTTGGAAGCCATTATTATTTCATAGAACATTGAGCTTACACTTTAATTTCTAAATTTCTTAAGTAAAATGAAAGAGTAGATGATGGTTTCATATACATAAGAGGGCTATATATACATGCATAAAACCCTAATTCTAATTTTAGGGGGCTACCTAAAATGCCCTTTAGGAAGTGTGGCCACCAAGTAACCATTAGCCACTAATTAATCCATCATTTGTTGTGCATGAAGCTTTATCCTCCACTTAGTTGTCCTTTAGCTCATAATTGTACTTTTAGGTAAGTGTGTGGGGTCCTCCATGATCTTGAACTTGAATTATTTCCTCTTCATTCCTTTGTATTTCATTTGTGCATGCATATATCTTCATATAAGCCTCTTCCATATGCATCCAAATTCCTACAAAAATTATCAAAAAGTGTCCAAGTAAAAATTCTTAAATTGACATGCACAAAAATGACCGTTTTTCCCCTGAATGAAGATGAAAATATGATGGTTGGAAATAATTGAATTTTGGTTTTAAACATGTTAAAATGCCCAAATATGATGATTATTTAAACAAAAAGAAATAAAATATGGATGTAAATATATGCACAATTACGTGCACATCAGCTTCCAAACATGTGGAGGGGGCATGATAGCTACTTAGAGTTCTCTTTTACTTGATTCTGCTGTGTTGTTTGTAATGACAAAGTTGTTATATTGCATGTATATACTTTGACCATCCAAGGTGGCATCTTCATATGTCGCTCTTGGCATATGTTGTAATACATATATTTTCTTTGAATGTGGTTTACGATTATGGGATTATGTAAGTAATTGGAAATGATCTGATATGAAATGTGATCTTGTTTGAAGTTGCAATTTTTTTCCATATTCATGTGTTTCTAAGTATCAATGAATCTAACACTGCCATATTTGGTCGCCAAAGATTAGTAGCTATGGATGACTACATCATCCATAGCCTTTAGTTTTAGGCCTCCAACTAGGGGGAATGTTACAAGTTGGTATCAGAGCATAGGTTTATGAAACTTTAAAAGAAATTTAAACCACAAAGGTATTCAAACATAATCCAATAAACTAGAAACATGATCGGGGTTTGGGATAATGCCATAGTAATGTACTTGTATTTGATATATATATATATATATATATATATATATATATATATATATAAGTACATGTTCTCGTCTCTTTTAGACCGTTCTTTTGTATCTTATTAAGGCTTGTATCCAAATTTATGAGAAATAGGACATGGAAGCAGGAAACAGAAGAGGAATTCTAGGTGGAGGAAGCACCACAACAAATGGAAATGATCGACCTAATACTAGGAGAAACCAAGGTCGACAGGATAATGCTAAGCCAAATGCTAGGTGCTGGAAATCTGCCATTGGATGCGAGGATGGTGTATCAGTTGTTAGCCAATCTTTGCAAGCGGGGCTTGCTGGTAATGTTCGAGGAACTAATCTTGTGGCTCCAATTGGGAACAAATATGCTAAGTTGAGCAGAGTCTACACCAGTCTGGAAAACTGTTTATTGGAATGGAGGATGCTGTTGAAGTTGACAATTATCTATTGCATTGTGAGAGGATCTTTACTAAACTAGGCTTGGTTGATCAGCAAAAGAGGAGGCTGATCTCTGGGCAGTTGTAAGGGGTAGCGCTTCACCGGTGGAATAGTGTGGCTGCCGGAGTTTCAGAGGAAGAGATGACATGGGCTGATTTGAGAAGGAGGTGTGAGTAGAGGTTTTTATCTGAAGTTCTAAGTCGACATTGATGAGGAAGTTCATGGACCAAGTTCAAGGGGAGATGTCAGTAATCGAGTACGCCGCTAAATTTGATGAGTTGTCTTGTTATGGATATACCACTATAGACAATGACATCAAAAGGAATTAGAGGTTCATTCGAGGACTGAGACTTGAGCTTGCTAGAATGACAAGGACGCGTATCCGAGAACCCTGTCAGATGGTGGTGGAGATGGCCATTCGCCATAAAGGAATTCTGGCTGGTTGTGCTAGAGAGAAGCCAGTTGAATCCTAGGGTCCTAAGGAAAAGAAGAGGAAGTTCTTTAAGAAGAAGGGAGCCCAAAAAGGGTGTAACGTCCCGCCTTTTCGCATGCTTTAAATCGACACACGTGCCAATTCAAAACATACGGAAGGGCGGATTTGTTATGGGGTAAATAAGAAAAATAGAGAAGAGGAAAAACTAAACAGAATCTCACAGCGGAAGGATAAATTATAATAATAAATATACAGTTCATAAAACTGTTTACAAAACATTTGATTCTTCTTTATCAATAAATATCAGAGTTCGCATACCAATAAATACCAATGCAGCGGAATACAGTGTAGTGGAACCATATAATATAATAATAATAATAATGAAATCTTCGTCTTCGTCCTTTAGAAAATAAGTCTTCAAATCCTGAAACGCTCGGACTGACCCGAGCAAATTTGAAAAAAAAAAACACTCGAGTCAGAACTAAAAGATCTTATGTGAGTTAAATTAACAGAAATAAATATGAGTGCAGTAACACGAGAGATGCTCGGGATTTACATCTCCTAAGGATCCGTTAATCTATTTACTATGTAGTATATTGCGCTATTATAATAGTGTCTAATTGTAAAATAAACTTACTTTTAAATAGCATTAAGGCTTTACATTTTCCACCTTAACACAGTTATATATTCCCATAGTCTATACAGTACAGTACCGTAATCTCCCCCGTACTGGCCGTCGTCAGAGGGCACTCCATAGGTATGGTACAAAACCAAAATCGTATAAGGTGCGCTAGGGAAGGTGACACGGCACAACTAGGCAATGCCAGGGTAGATATACCAATTACGCTTCCGGGTCGGTGGTAACGCATAGCCGCAGCTACTGCCCACCTCGAGCCACACCCCCAAATAAAAATCAAAAGTGGCCACCGAATCAATCCAAGAGTCAGAGTATAATATCGAAGGGATGTGTCCGATCAAAGGTGCTACCTTATTAACCCGTCGATCGCTCCTGTTTTAGCCACCTTATGCCAACTCACGGGAGTTGGGTCCACGTATTTACCTTACAGGAAACGCCGCCACAATCCTACTTCATTCTGGAATCTCCACCGCGTACACGGTTGTTAAAGTGGTTTTCGGAGTTGGCAGAGAGTATGACAACTTCCGATCCCGGTCTCTTCAACAACCAAACGTTATTATAACACCACGGTCCTTTAAAATAATTGTACTTTAAAACCAGAATAAAATATCCATTTTAAACCCATATAAATACGATATCGTTTATATTTTTAAAACCCCAAATCAATACGATATCATTTAGGCCCAAACCAATATAATGTCATTTTATTTTCCAATATATATTCTTTCCAAACTCATAGGGTTTTCAAAGTGAAATATTTAGAAATCACAACTCTTGTATATAATAATTTCAAATCATACTACCTTGAAAATCATAACTTCGAAACAAATTTCCATCTCTTAAATGGTTAAATATTAAATTACTTTATAAAACACAATAGCTTCTTTAGATTTCACAAATCAATTTTCAAATATCGATTTAAACTTCCAAATACCATTTCAATTCTTATGTTTCAAAGCTTTAAATATTTCACCATTTCAAACAAACTCATTTGACAATCGCATATATATTAAATTCAGTTACTTATTATTTAGACTTGAAATATTTACTTAATGAATTCAATATAATTTAAGAAAAACCTTTAACTTCATACAACTGGATCATCTTTCAATTTATTATATATTCATTTAAATCAACCTGATTGTAACGACCCGTATTTTACGTGTCGATAAATCGTAGAATTTACAAGTCGTTAGTGTTGTTTGTGTTATCTCTAGCCTGAGTCGGTTAGGAAGTTACCTCGTGATTGAGTAAGCAAGGCTTTGAGTCGTTAACGGGTCATGGGAGTTTGAGTCTTGAGTCGTAGACGACTCATAGGGGACCGACTCAAGGAATTTAGGCGACTCATAGGGTGGCCGACTCATAGAGGTAGCGGCTTAAGGTGTTGGCCGAGATAAGTGATGACCGACCTAAGAGATAGTAACGACTTAAGGGTTAGAATGGTATAGCAGTTGCCGACTTAAGGTATGGCCGAGTCATGGGAGTAGCCGACTCATAACATGACCGACTCAAGGAGTGAATGGGTCATAGGAGTGTTTGATTTAGGAGCTAACGACCTAAAAGGTTGCCGAGTTAAGGTTTGGGCCGACTCAGTGGTAAACGACTTATAGGATAGTAAGTTGAGACGTATGGTCGAAGTCATAGGTCGTAAGGTGTTTTGAGTCGTGTATGCTATGAGTCGTAAGTCGTTAGGTAGCTGGGGCGATGAGTCGCACACTAGTTAGGTCGTTGAACGACTCATGGTAAGTCGCTGAGTCGTATGAACGACTTAGGGATAGGTTGTGGCTTCGTTGAGTCGGTAGAGGCTTAGGTCGGCTAGGGGTTAGGTCGGCCATAAGAGTGAGTTGTTGGGTCGGAGTCTCTGTTGAGTCGTGAGTCGGCATTATAGCTGAGTCGTGTGTGTATTGTTGAGTCGGCTATTGGTAGGTCGTACACGGGTTAATGATGTTGAGTCGGGGACGACTCAAGGGGTGGGTCGGCAACGACCTAAGGGGCGACGACTCATAGTGGTTTCAGCCTATAAATAGAGGGGTTTGGCTCACTTTTTGGCACCGGTTTTTGAAGCGACGAAGTGCTGCCATTTTGGGAACTCGACTACAACATTTCTTCATCTTCTTTTCTCCATTCCAATCTAGTTCTAACATCCATCCAAGATCGAAGATCAAGATCGAAGATCCAAGAGCCAAAGTTGAAGATCTTCATCCGTTTGAGCTAGATTTCATCGATTGAAGCGAGATTTCGCCGGATCAAGCCTTGATCTTCGCTGTCCAGATCTGAAGTGTTTAGTTTTTGAGGTGTTTGAGTGATTTGGTGAGTGGTAGTTATCTCTCACGCGGACCCAAAGGAGTATATTGGATTGGTGGTTTGTTGGAGTGTTGTAGATAGTGATTTTGTGCATTTTCCCTAGATCCAAGTATAGATCCATTGTTTGTGAAGATGTTTACCTATGCAAGCTCATTTATTAAGTTATAGAAACAAAACCCATGTTTTATATTTGCTAGATCTATGCTAAAAACCCATGATTCATGTATGTTAGTTCTATGCTCATTTATTTACGAAATTGCCATTGTAGTTATGAATGCCTAATTAGATCTTGATTGAATACTTATTTGTTTGGATTAATGTTTGCCTTGATTGATTGTTGTGAATGAGCTATCTAGTTGATAGATTTGGACAAGTATGGTCAAAGATGATTCAAAAGCTACAGAAGAGGCTCTTGAATGGTGAAAGCTGCTAAAGGCATATGTGGCGGATGTGGAAGCTCATATGTATGGATTGAATGATGTTGAGATGGAACTTTGCCATGATGCGATGAGGCAAACCATGTTGTTGAGTTGAGACTTTGCTATGGTGTAATAAAGCAAAGTATGATGTGATGTAGACTTGGCGTAATCCAGGCAGGGATCATTCCAAGCATGTTGATAACTCGAGGGATGGTTCGAGTTGGTTGATAATGGATTGCTCGAGAGGTAGCTTGAGCTAGTATGAGGATAGTCGTCAAGGAGGATGACTAGGAGGCTTGGATCTCATCGTTGTTGAAGGTTCTAGCATGCTCAAAAGCAAGAGTACATGGGGCGCCCATAACGACTACAGGTAGGTAGTCGGGACAACCAAAAGACTACAGGTAGGTAGTCGAGTACTCTGGGCAAAGTAGATAAGTCCTAGGCACAAGGCAGTGTGCGGAGTTATGTCTGGAACCAGGGTTACCATTAGCCCTTGACGGATGGTCATTCAATCAACGGTAAAATCGAAGCAAGGATAACAGTGATAGCCAGAGTCATGGATGTTTGGACGTTTGGTTGTATCATCATTCGGTCTCAAGAGCGGTATTTTCTAGGTGCTTATCTGATCTTGGTTTAGGCCTTGGGGGTTTGTATTTGGAAAACACCGCCCTTGACTCGAGTGATTATTGCTTTACCTTAATTGTCTGCTGTGTTATGCTTACTTCTCCTTGGTGTGTGTCTGGGGGCTATCACTTTAGAAAGAGGTGGAGTGGGATGGTTTGGTTCCTATTCCTTTTATCCTTTATGCTCTTTTGGTATGTTTGATAGTTGATATACTGCTCACTAAGACTTTGTCTGACTCAAGGTTTTATGTCTCCTCTTATTACCTTGGGCTGTTCATCCATGTTGGGATGGGCAGACTAGGTAGCAGGTGACAGGTGCTGTTCTTAGAGATCTACGCTGATGATGACGAAGACGAGTAGGAGGCTTTGCATACTAGTTTTCTTACTATATGTACTGGGTGTTCCGCTGTTATATCTGATTGAGTGTTGTAGTGAGGCTTTGATGTATGGATGATTCATGTTTGTATAAATCTACTTACGATGCTTATATGATGATTTTTCTGTTATGGAGCTTCACTATATATTTCTCTATTGTATTTTATCCATGCGCTGTGAGTTGTACGATAGAGTTTGCTGTTTTATTTTACCCTGACTATCGTCCATGGCTACCTGGCACGCCTTTCAGCGCACTATTCCATTGTTTTGGTGCGGGAGTCATGGGCGGTCGTCACATTTGGTATCAGAGCTTTGGTTAATCGATTTTAGCCAACGCTCGCTGACGTAACTACGTATGAGAGACGTAATTGTATTTTGATGGATAATTACTATATATAATATAGTAGCTTAGAAGGATTTGAACTCCTTATGCAGTTGTTTCTTAAGGTGTTCTAATCATTCTTATTGCAGATATTAAGGATGAGTCGAAGAGGGAGACCAGCTGCAAGGGAAGGCCGTGCTGATGAAGGGGCTGTTGATTATGGAACTATGTTCGAAGCGATGATGACTTCGATCATAAGAAGGATACCAGCCTCGGGATCATCAGTGGATGTGGGAGTTCAAGTCCAAGCTCCAAGGCCGGTGGATTTTGCTAAGCTTTGTAAGGATTATACTGCTCTTGGAGGAAAAGCTTTCTTGGGGACGGAGTCGACCATTGAGGTGCAGAGATGGATTGATGCATGTCGAAGAATCTTTGGTGACTTAGGGATTGAGGATGCAACTAAGAGGAAGCTTGCATCGAGACAGCTTCAGGGAAGAGCTGCTGATTGGTGGAATTCTATCACCATCGATACTCCAGAAGAAGAGATCACTTGGGAGCAATTCCAAGTTAGATTTGAAGCCAAGTTCATCTCTACGGCTCAGAAGTCTGTTTTGTTCAAGAGGTTTGTAGAGCTCAAGCAAGGTGGGAGACCAGTTCTTGAGTATATTTCTGAGTTCGAAGCTTTGTCCAAGTATGCTAGATCGTATATTGATTCTCCTTATCAGAAGAATGAGAAGTTTGTGACTGGTTTGGATGCTTATCTTGGGAGGCAGTTGGTGGATCATCTGGACGATCCATTTGAGAAGCTTGTGGAGAAAGCCCTCAGGCATGAGAGTTTGTTTCCTAAGGAAAGTTCTATTGTTGCTGTAACCAGGGAAGGATCTAAACCACACCAGAGTGGCAATAAGAGGAGGAAGCAGCAGCAGCAGAAGGGTAAGGATGGCCAGAAGAAGCCGAAAGGCGAAGTGACTTGTTATAACTGCCAACAGAAGGGCCATCTTTACAAAGATTGTAAGAATCCCAAGGTGCCGGGAAAGTGTTATAACTGTGATAAGCTGGGACATATCAAGAAGGATTGCCCAGAGCCGAGGAAAGATAGGCAAATTGTGCAAGCTTATGCTTTGGGAGTTGTGCCGTCATCTTCAAAAGCTCCTACTACTGAAGAGAAGGGGAAGAGTGTGGTGGTTCAAGGTACTCTTTCTATCTGTGGTGTTCCAGTTAGAGTGTTGTTTGATACTGGAGCGTCGCATTCTTTTGTTTGTAATGATTTGGTAGGCCGGTTAGGTTTGAAACCGGATATTGTTGATAGGCCATTGGTTGTGACTAATCCGGTTGGGGGTTCGTCATGTTTGTGTATGATATGCCGTGGTCTGGTTGTGTCGAGTCATGATTGCTCGTTTGATTGTGATTGCTTTGTTCTGAACTTTGCGGGGTTCGGAATTATTTTGGGTATGGACTGGCTCAAGAAGTATGCGGCAAGGATTGATTGTGAGAGGCTTGAGGTGACAGTCGGGAATGTGGAAGGGCGAAAGGTTGTGATACGATTTAAGCATGAGGAAGGCGTCTTCATGAGCTTCATTTATTCGCTGGTTGTTCCACGGGATGGACTGTCATCAGTGCCTATTGTGAATGGATTTGAGGATGTCTTTGACGAAGTCAAAGGGTTACCGCCGCATAGGGAGATCGAGTTTCGTATCGATCTAGTTGAGGGAGCCAAACCTGTTGTGATGCCTCTTAGGCGGATGGCGCCTAGGGAGCAGTTAGAGTTGAAGGTGCAGGTTGATGACCTTTTGCAGAAAGGATTCATTCGGAGAAGTGTGTCCGAATGGGGTGCACCAGTTGTGTTCGCAACCAAAGCGGATGGATCGTTGAGGTTGTGTGTGGATTATCGTGAGCTAAATAAGTTGACTAAGAAGAACAAGTATCCATTGCCGAGGATAGATGACTTGTTTTATCAGCTTCACGAGGCTAAGGTGTTTTCTCAGATGGATTTGGCAACGGGATTTCACCAGTTGAGAGTGGCGAAGGATAGTGTGCCAAAGACTGCTTTCAGGACACCATCCGGTTTTTATGAGTGGCTGGTAATGCCGTTTGGATTGACTAACGCGCCAGCATATTTTGTGGATCTTATGAATAGAGTGTTCAGAGATCAGTTGAATAAGTTCGTGCTTGTGTTCGTGGATGATATTTTGGTTTACTCCAGAACTGAGGAAGAGCACAAGACGCACTTGAGAATTGTTTTGGAAATCTTGCGGAAACATCAGCTGAAGGCTAAGTTTTCGAAGTGTCACTTCTGGGAGAGTGAAGTGAGGTTCTTAGGCCATGTTATCTCTGGAAATGGAATAGCGGTTGATCCCGCTAAGGTGGCAGCAATCCAGGATTGGGTTAGACCTAAGAATGCATCTGATGTGAGGAGTTTTCTTGGATTAGCAGGATATTATCGTCGGTTTATCAAAGACTTTTCCAAGATAGCTGCACCGTTGACAGGATTGACGAAGAAGAACCAAGTGTTCAGATGGGATGACAAGTGTGAGCAAGCTTTCGTAATCCTGAAAGAGCGACTGACAAGTGCTCCTGTTTTGACTATTCCAAGTGGGAATGAAGAGATGGTGGTTTACACCGATGCATGTGGCACTGGACTTGGAGCAGTGCTAATGCAGAAGGATAAAGTTGCTGCGTATGCAAGTCGACAACTGAAGCCGCATGAAAGGAATTATCCGACTCATGATTTGGAGTTAGCGGCGATTGTGTTTGCTTTGAAGATGTGGAGACATTATCTATTGGGAGTTAGATTCGAGTTGTTTACAGATCATAAGTCGTTGAAGTATCTGTTCTCCCAAAAGGATTTGAATCTTCGACAGCAACGGTGGCTAGAGTTTCTGGCATCTTATGATTTTGGTATAGCCTATACTCCGGGAAAAGGTAACGCAGTGGCTGATGCGTTAAGTCGAAGACATGCAGGTTTGGGAGCCATGTTTTCAGAATGGAAGAGTCTCGAGTATTTGGCTGGATTTGACTTCAGGCCTAGATGTGAATTGGAACCTGAGATGTTGGCAAACTTATCGATAAGACCTACTCTTGTGGAAAGGATTGGCGAGACCCAAAAGAGAGATGATAAACTTGTCAAGATTATCCGTGATTTGGAATCTGGATTGGAACCAGAGAAGGATAAAGGATTCGAGGTCGATCGAGAGGGTTGGCTTCGGAAGCAAGGACGATTGGTTGTTCCCGATGTAGATGGATTGAGAGATGAAGTTCTGAGGGAAAGTCATCACTCGAAGTTGACAATTCATCCAGGTGGAAATAAGATGTATCGGGATATGAAGAGAGCTTACTACTGGGAAGGTATGAAGAAGGATGTTGGAAATTTTATTTCCAAGTGTATGAACTGCCAGTTGGTGAAAGCTGAGCAGAAGAAGCCCAGTGGATTACTTCAGCCGTTAGAGGTTCCTACATGGAAGTGGGAGCAAGTGTCGATGGATTTTATCGATGGTCTACCTAGAACCAGGACAGGGAATGAAGGGATTTGGGTCATAGTAGATCGTTTGACAAAGAGTGCAAGGTTCATTCCTGTTCGATCAACTAGGACTGCATCGAAGTTGGCTGAATTGTATGTTAAGTGGATAGTTCGATTCCATGGTATTCCGAAGAGTATAGTGAGCGATCGAGACCCTTTGTTCACTAGTGGATTTTGGAAGAGCTTCCAGGAAGTTTTGGGAACCAAGTTATGTTTGAGTACAGCTTATCACCCTCAAACAGATGGTCAGACTGAGAGAGTTAACCGAGTTTTGGAAGATCTTCTCAGAGCTTGTGTTTTGGACTTCGGAGGATCATGGGAAGATCATCTTCATTTGGTGGAGTTTGCATATAATAACAGTTATCAGTCGAGTATTGGTATGGCACCATATGAGGCATTATATGGAAGACCGTGTAACTCTCCGACATGTTGGTTGGAAACCGGAGAAAAACTGATACTTGGGCCAGAGATGATTCGACAGACTTCGGATTGTATAGAGATCATTCGGCAACGAATGAAGGCAGCCCAAGATCGTTAGAAAAGTTATGCCGATAATCATCGTAAGGATTTGGAATTCGACGTAGGTGAGATGGTTTTTGTGAAGATTTCTCCATTGAAGAGTGCTATTAGATTCGGGAGGAAAGGAAAGTTAACTCCGAGATTTGTTGGACCATTCCCGATTATCGAGCGAATTGGAAAGCTCGCTTATAGATTGGAGTTACCAGAAAAGATGGCGGGTGTGCACAATGTTTTTCATGTATCTTATCTACGGAAGTATGTGCATGACCCAACGACGGTGGTTTCTGCTGATAGCTGTGAAGACTTGGAGGTTGATCCAGTGTTTAGAAGACCTCGTAAGCCGCTTCGTATTATTGAAACCGATACGAAACAGCTTAGGAGGAAGACGATTACGCTGCTCAAGGTACAATGGAGTGATGATGTTAACGACTGTACGTGGGAGGAGGAAGAGAGGATGAAGGCAGCTCATCCCGGACTCTTCAAGGTATGGCCCTAAAGTGTCGTGACATCTCATGAATTTGTAGCTTGTTCTAAGTCTTAGAATTCTGCACGCTAGGCTAGAATTGGTTGCATGATTCGTTGGTTGCTATGGATGATAGGCATGCGGAATAATTTTGATTGCTGTTGATTGCTTGGAATTTCGGGGGCGAAATTCCTAAGGGGGAGAGAATGTAACGACCCGTATTTTACGTTTCGATAAATCGTAGAATTTACAAGTCGTTAGTGTTGTTTGTGTTATCTCTAGCCTGAGTCGGTTAGGAAGTTACCTCGTGATTGAGTAAGCAAGGCTTTGAGTCGTTAACGGGTCATGGGAGTTTGAGTCTTGAGTCGTAGACGACTCATAGGGGACCGACTCAAGGAATTTAGGCGACTCATAGGGTGGCCGACTCATAGAGGTAGCGGCTTAAGGTGTTGGCCGAGATAAGTGATGACCGACCTAAGAGATAGTAACGACTTAAGGGTTAGAATGGTATAGCAGTTGCCGACTTAAGGTATGGCCGAGTCATGGGAGTAGCCGACTCATAACATGACCGACTCAAGGAGTGAATGGGTCATAGGAGTGTTTGATTTAGGAGCTAACGACCTAAAAGGTTGCCGAGTTAAGGTTTGGGCCGACTCAGTGGTAAACGACTTATAGGATAGTAAGTTGAGACGTATGGTCGAAGTCATAGGTCGTAAGGTGTTTTGAGTCGTGTATGCTATGAGTCGTAAGTCGTTAGGTAGCTGGGGCGATGAGTCGCACACTAGTTAGGTCGTTGAACGACTCATGGTAAGTCGCTGAGTCGTATGAACGACTTAGGGATAGGTTGTGGCTTCGTTGAGTCGGTAGAGGCTTAGGTCGGCTAGGGGTTAGGTCGGCCATAAGAGTGAGTTGTTGGGTCGGAGTCTCTGTTGAGTCGTGAGTCGGCATTATAGCTGAGTCGTGTGTGTATTGTTGAGTCGGCTATTGGTAGGTCGTACACGGGTTAATGATGTTGAGTCGGGGACGACTCAAGGGGTGGGTCGGCAACGACCTAAGGGGCGACGACTCATAGTGGTTTCAGCCTATAAATAGAGGGGTTTGGCTCACTTTTTGGCACCGGTTTTTGAAGCGACGAAGTGCTGCCATTTTGGGAACTCGACTACAACATTTCTTCATCTTCTTTTCTCCATTCCAATCTAGTTCTAACATCCATCCAAGATCGAAGATCAAGATCGAAGATCCAAGAGCCAAAGTTGAAGATCTTCATCCGTTTGAGCTAGATTTCATCGATTGAAGCGAGATTTCGCCGGATCAAGCCTTGATCTTCGCTGTCCAGATCTGAAGTGTTTAGTTTTTGAGGTGTTTGAGTGATTTGGTGAGTGGTAGTTATCTCTCACGCGGACCCAAAGGAGTATATTGGATTGGTGGTTTGTTGGAGTGTTGTAGATAGTGATTTTGTGCATTTTCCCTAGATCCAAGTATAGATCCATTGTTTGTGAAGATGTTTACCTATGCAAGCTCATTTATTAAGTTATAGAAACAAAACCCATGTTTTATATTTGCTAGATCTATGCTAAAAACCCATGATTCATGTATGTTAGTTCTATGCTCATTTATTTACGAAATTGCCATTGTAGTTATGAATGCCTAATTAGATCTTGATTGAATACTTATTTGTTTGGATTAATGTTTGCCTTGATTGATTGTTGTGAATGAGCTATCTAGTTGATAGATTTGGACAAGTATGGTCAAAGATGATTCAAAAGCTACAGAAGAGGCTCTTGAATGGTGAAAGCTGCTAAAGGCATATGTGGCGGATGTGGAAGCTCATATGTATGGATTGAATGATGTTGAGATGGAACTTTGCCATGATGCGATGAGGCAAACCATGTTGTTGAGTTGAGACTTTGCTATGGTGTAATAAAGCAAAGTATGATGTGATGTAGACTTGGCGTAATCCAGGCAGGGATCATTCCAAGCATGTTGATAACTCGAGGGATGGTTCGAGTTGGTTGATAATGGATTGCTCGAGAGGTAGCTTGAGCTAGTATGAGGATAGTCGTCAAGGAGGATGACTAGGAGGCTTGGATCTCATCGTTGTTGAAGGTTCTAGCATGCTCAAAAGCAAGAGTACATGGGGCGCCCATAACGACTACAGGTAGGTAGTCGGGACAACCAAAAGACTACAGGTAGGTAGTCGAGTACTCTGGGCAAAGTAGATAAGTCCTAGGCACAAGGCAGTGTGCGGAGTTATGTCTGGAACCAGGGTTACCATTAGCCCTTGACGGATGGTCATTCAATCAACGGTAAAATCGAAGCAAGGATAACAGTGATAGCCAGAGTCATGGATGTTTGGACGTTTGGTTGTATCATCATTCGGTCTCAAGAGCGCTATTTTCTAGGTGCTTATCTGATCTTGGTTTAGGCCTTGGGGGTTTGTATTTGGAAAACACCGCCCTTGACTCGAGTGATTATTGCTTTACCTTAATTGTCTGCTGTGTTATGCTTACTTCTCCTTGGTGTGTGTCTGGGGGCTATCACTGTAGAAAGAGGTGGAGTGGGATGGTTTGGTTCCTATTCCTTTTATCCTTTATGCTCTTTTGGTATGTTTGATAGTTGATATACTGCTCACTAAGACTTTGTCTGACTCAAGGTTTTATGTCTCCTCTTATTACCTTGGGCTGTTCATCCATGTTGGGATGGGCAGACTAGGTAGCAGGTGACAGGTGCTGTTCTTAGAGATCTACGCTGATGATGACGAAGACGAGCAGGAGGCTTTGCATACTAGTTTTCTTACTATATGTACTGGGTGTTCCGCTGTTATATCTGATTGAGTGTTGTAGTGAGGCTTTGATGTATGGATGATTCATGTTTGTATAAATCTACTTACGATGCTTATATGATGATTTTTCTGTTATGGAGCTTCACTATATATTTCTCTATTGTATTTTATCCATGCGCTGTGAGTTGTACGATAGAGTTTGCTGTTTTATTTTACCCTGACTATCGTCCATGGCTACCTGGCACGCCTTTCAGCGCACTATTCCATTGTTTTGGTGCGGGAGTCATGGGCGGTCGTCACACTGATATTCATTTAAATCACTTTACAAAAAAAATCAAGTTATATAAAAATCATATCCTTTAAAAATTCTAAATTTTTATTAAATTTCAATTTAAGTTAATATTCATCTTCCAAATCTTATTCTCATTTAAGTCATAAAAACTCCAGAAATTAGATTTTAATAAATGCTTAATCGTATTTGATCTTAAAAATCAAACTTTATTTTATACTTCAAATCAAATTTATACAAAGCTTAAAAACTGAAAATTTCTATATATATATATAAATAACCAATTCAATATCCCATAAACCATATATATATATAGTTTTACAAAACCATAAAAAACATTTCAAAATTTTTTTTATATATATACCGCGGTGCCTGTATAAAATTTTCTACCCTATGGTCAAGTGATACGGATATTTATCATTTCAATCCGCAATTTAAAATATAAATGCGGTTGTTTATCATTTCAAACCGCAATCCCGAATGAAATAAAAATGCATAGCAACTTGCAATTAATAAAATTAACCATCCATTCATCCATCAAATCATACATCCATTTATCACAGCCATCATCCAATTTCAAACAATCATCAATACATAACAGGTGATAAATAATGGTATCAATTATCAGTTTATACTCAAAATAAATTTAATAACTGTTAATTGGCAGTTTATATGCAAAAATAAACGTAAATTTAACTGGCAGTTAATATGAAATAAAAATTTAACATAACTATGACTGGCAGTTAATATGCAAATAAATAAATTCTAACTATCAAATTTATGCAATAAATAAAATAAATTAACAGTTAAATTAAATAAATGCAATTTAATAGAGATAATGAATAAAATATGCCAAACAGTCATAAATAAGTTTCTACTCATATCTAAAATTAATTTAACATACATAAGAAGTTTTAGAAGTTGTGAGTGGGTTAAAACACTCACCTTTTTAATTTAAATTGGATTTAAATCCAATTTAAACTCAAAAATTCGACGGTCTCCAAATCTTTTCAAACTAGCGTCAACAGATCTGGAAATGTATTACGATCCTAGCAAAAAAATTTCGCGTAAATCGGAGGTTGTATGAGAAAGTTATACGCATTAATGGTGATTGAAATTTCAAAAAAAGAAAAAAGAAATTATATATCACATCATATATTTATTTAACTTGCAATGGAATTTTTAGTATTGCGTACCTTTTTGCTTAGCCAGATTTGGATCTGGAACTACTTTCTCATTTTTTTTTGTTTCCTTGCTATCTTAATATTTTTTTTATTTTATTTTTATAGAAAGTTTTGAAGAGAAGATTGTATAAATATGGATTTGAAGAAAAAGACATGGAAAGAAGATAAGGTTTAAAAGAGAAAAAAATTTAAAGAAGAAGAAGAACAACAACAAAAAAAGAAAAGGAAACTTTGATAAAGAAGAAGATTTGAAGAATAAGAAGAAGAAAAAGGAAAAAAAGAAAGAAAGGAGATTTGAAGAAGAAACATGAAAAAGGAAGAAGGAAGGTGAAGAGTGACAAAAATGAAGCTATAGAAGATGAAATTTTAAAAAAATGAAATGAAGCTACAAGAATGAGGAATGAAACTAGTGAAAAGCTAAATATAAACAAAGTAGGAATTGAAATAAAGTAAAAATATAAACAACCCAATAAAAATGGTAGACATTAAAAGAGGTGAAAGAAAGAAATAAAAATACGAAAAGTATGTAACGTTCATGAAATGAAAAGGCTTTAGACCATGTAAATGGAAATGTGTAATGGAACAAATGAGGAAACAATTAAAAAAACATGTGACAATTATTAATTAGAAAGGGAATGAATGGACCGACGCTACTCTATAAACAAACCTTTAGAATTCAAATTTCAAAATATATGTTCACCCAATTAATTTTTTTTAACCCCAAACATACCAAATTTGACACTCATTAAAGATTTAATTACCACAACATAACTAAATTTAAAAAGACCAATTTACATAAGGGGGACAGCGGATACATAAATAAAATATGAACCATGATTTAAAAATTCAAATTTAAAAATAACATTTTTCTCGACACGTAATTATGAACTCAATTATTTAATTTATTTTAAATTTCAAGGTTAGTAATAAAATCACTTCCGTGCAAATTATGCCTGCTATTTAACTACCGTAAAATGTTGTTTTAAAAATTCAATTTTCTCTTTTTACAACGTTATATTTATATTCAGAATGGAAACGTTCACTTTATTTCCTCAACATTCTTTTATTTTCCTTAAAATTCTTATTCGTTACTTGCAATTCATAAATGTAAACATTCTTATATTCTAAAATGATCAACTTATACAATATTAAATCCATTCTTATATTTCCAAATAATGTACATTCATATTGAAAACATTCTTACATTAATTTTATTAATCGCACTTTGTTTCTTTTCCTTTTTCAATTGAAAGATTTTAATAAATTTATTTCCAATTAATTTTAATCTTACACTTCAAAACAGACCCTAATTAATGAAATCAATTAAATAAATACGTGAACATTGTAATCCTTATTTTTAGTCAAGCAAACATGTTTATAAAATTACAGTTTCCAACAAGCATTAAATTACATACTAAATAAATCTTTTTCTCTATTCAATTAAATAATCAAACGTTTATTCCATCTAAAAATTTTAAGTTGAAGGATTCCATGTTGGGTTCAAAATCTATTATTTTAATATCCTTGAATTTTAGTTTAATCTCTATAAACGAAATATTTAAACGTTAATTTCATTTATTTTGCAATACTTTAATTAAACTAAAATATCGTTTTCTAAACTTAAATCTATGCACCCATTGATCCATTCAATTTGCACTTATTATGTAATATTTTAACAACTCATTTATAACTTTAAATCTATTCCTCAAATTTCACATTTCTATCGTTATATACATTTGAATTCCATCCTATTTAATATATCAAATATTACGTCATTATCATTAATGTAATAAATATATTTTTAATTATTGCAATTGATTTTCCGTTATAACTTAATATACTAAATAGGTGGTTAATCTTAAATACTTGTTCTCATTAACGATTTATTTCTACTTACAAATTAATGCAATTATTACCTATTTCCATCTTTATCTCCAATTAACGTAAAATGTGGTATTCAAATTCCATAAATTTCAATAGATTCAAATTATCATATCTATGAAGAACATTTACGTTATTCTCCATTTATTACCTTGACTTATTCAACGTAACATTTAATTTATATTTATTGCAATGATTTCCAAATCAATTAAATTGAATTAAATATATATGTATCACTCATAATAACTTGTGGTCACAACCCTTGATCACCATTAATAAGTTTATTATTTACAATCCAATAATCTCCATTCTATATATATATACGAATTAACTAATTCAATATTTCCATTTCATTTTCCTATCCTAAATTTATTACTAAGTGTATTTACTCCATTCCAACAAGTTGGAATTCCATTTTTACTATACAATCGTTTCCCTATTCACTTTTATTACTAACCCATCATCATTGCATTTATTGTCTTTTATTGATTAAATCAATTTACCCCATTTTCCCTTAAATTCATACTAACGAAACATTCAATTCTATTTATCGCATAAACTCCATTTCATAAATCTACCTGCAATTTCTACCTAGAAATAAGGTTACATTTCCGTTGAAAATACATTTACATCTTACGTTACTACATTAATAATTAGTAACGTTTATATCATCAACCATCACTTATGAATAATTAGCGTTTCCTATTTATTTTGTTACATTCACTTATATTCACTTTATGAATAAATTGGTATTCCCTTTAACCTATTAATTACTAACTTTAATTATTGCAATTCATTTATCTAACATAAATTTAGAATCTATTTCCAAATTTTCATATTTCAATTAATTAACACCTTACAATAGTTTACAAATAAAAGGGATTGTACTAATTACATTATTTATTTTCTTGCATTACTTTATTACCTCCGTTTATATTCAATTTCCGTAAATCAATATTTTATTCCATTGACAAATTCAATATTTGCAACAATTTCCACTATTACTATTAATTGCAATATATAATTTAATTTGTAAATTTTAATTACCCTTGATACATCAAATTTCAATATTTGCTTTCATATAAATTAATAAGATTTTTATTTCTTTATAAATTTAAAATAAAATCCTATTAATTTAATTCATTTTAAACATCGAATTTACACGGATCGTTAGACTCTCCCCCACTCAAAACTTTTCGTCCCCGAAAAGGAAAAAAAAGGGAAAAGAAGAATTAAATACAATATATCTTATTCAAAATTATTTAATCTTATAAACAATTAAATTTACAAAATTAATTACTTTGAATAAGATATCTTAATTTATAACTATTTAATCCTCTATATTTAAATTATTAAAGTTTGGAAAAACATTTTCAAAATATTTCTAAGCTACTGCACTTTCTTATATAATCCAAAGGGTTACAATTTTTATAAAGTGAATTTTTTTTAAGTGGTTTCAATCACTAACAACAAATCAATACAACATCCATCAATTTCAACAACCAGCATACCCAACAAATTCAAAGCAACCATTCAATCAAACAAACAAATAGTCGTTCGGGTTCAAACTTTTAAATCGTACAGAATGAAGAATAAACCATCAAGTGCATCATTTACTCAACAGTCTTAGATAAAACTAAATAGATTATTCATTCACCCCAAATCCAATTTTAAAATATTTTACCCGAGCAACCATAACCAAACAACAACAATCCAAACAACAATCAACTTAACTTTTTATTAATTTCATTACATACCTTTGTTGTTTGATTTTCCTTTTTACTTATACAGTGATTTATCCTTTAAATTTACATTTACTCATTAAATGTTTGCTTCATTTAATTTTTCTTATTACTTATAATTATTCAATCCCATTAACTCAGGTCACTCCAGTTCTTTTTATTTTATTATAATTATTCATTCAATTATTGCATGCCCTCATTTATTTACATTTGTTTACCAATAGTATTCATGTCCCGTTTAATTTCTTAGCATTTCCATTTTATTTACTTAAGTTGATAATCATCTATTTGTCATACTCCCCTTTAATTTTATTTACTTGGTAAAATTTCGATTATAACTTAAGTTTATGACATTTAATTCTCATTTAATTGCAAATTCATTGGATACTCCATTACCTACTTTTACTTATACAATTTCTATTACATTCTTTATTAACATTTCAACTTTTTATATTTGGTAAGTTATATATGTTAAAGAAAATGCAAATGAACTTATACAATTTTTATCTCATCCTTTAATTAAATCTAATGTTCAACAATATTACTCTTTGTTTCATATGTTACAAATTTCAAATTTTCTTTAATTTCCATTTATAACTTAGCATTTAAATCTCTTATTTTATTTAGGGTTTCAATTATTAGATAAATTCTGTTTCACTACAATAATTAAAACAATTAATTAATGGAAATTTAAGAATTTAATACCGGGTTAAATTTTAAATTTTTATTTTAAAACAATAGATAAGTATATTCTTATAACTTATATATTTCTAATTATATTAAAACAATTCAAAATTTATATATTTTCAAAAATTGAATCTGCAGTAGAACTACTACAGTGGCCTTTCCCCTTCGAAACTCGAAAATGAAAGTCGATGATGCGGCCGCCATCACCGAAATTATTTTCCAGCGACAGAGAGGAAAGTACGAAACTTATTTTCTTCAATATCCTCTTTAAAACAAATTTTCCGAATTATATTAAATATTTATATCAGAAAATGTTTATAACCAATATTATTATATTCCAAAAAATTATTCAAGAAAATTTTAAAACCCCGGATTTAAGTTCTAAATATCCAAATTTCATTTATTTTATTTTTCAATCTTATTTCTATTATTATTTATACACTTTATTACCTAACAACCAATCTATTTCAACCAAATATAGATATCATTTGAAAATCTTCATTTTATATAGAAAATATAATAGGCAAAATTATTTCATTCACCTATATGAAAAACAAATATTATGTCGGTTTGTCCTATTTAGTGTTTAGAAATCCCTATTGATGTCATAGCGTCTCATGCATCAACCAGAATTTATAAATACAAAACGGAACAGATTAACACAATATAAAAACCTTTTTATAACACTAACAAATACGCTCTCTCATATATATACACTTAGTGACTCCCATAGGGTATTATTACCCTATTAACAAAGAGTCAAACCCCACAAAGCTAAGGTTTATCGCTAAACCAAAGCTCTGATACCAGATGTAACGTCCCGCCTTTTCGCATGCTTTAAATCGACACATGTGCCAATTCAAACCATACGGAAGGGCGAATTTGTTATGGGGTAAATAAGAAAAATAGAGAAGAGGAAAAACTAAACAGAATCTCACAGCGGAAGGATAAATTATAATAATAAATATACAGTTCATAAAATTGTTTACAAAACATTTGATTCTTCTTTATCAATAAATATCAGAGTTCGCATACCAATAAATACCAATGCAGCGGAATACAGTGTAGTGGAACCATATAATATAATATAATAATAATGAAATCTTCGTCTTCGTCCTCCAGAAATTAAGTCTTCAAATCCTGAAACGCTCGGACTGACCCGAGCGAATTTGAAAAACAAAAACACTCGAGTCAGAACTAAAAGATCTTATGTGAGTTAAATTAACAGAAATAAATATGAGTGCAGTAACTCAAGAGATGCTCGGGATTTACATCTCCTAAGGATCCGTTAATCTATTTACTATGTAGCATATTGAGCTATTATAATAGTGTCTAATTGTAAAATAAACTTACTTTTAAATAGCGTTAAGGCTTTACATTTTCCACCTTAACACAGTTATATATTCCCATAGTCTATACAGTACCGTAATCTCCCCCGTACTGGGCGTCGTCAGAGGGCACTCCATAGGTATGGTACAAAACCAAAATCGTATAAGGCGCGCTAGGGTAGGTGACACGGCACAACTAGGCAATGCCATGGTAGATATACCAATTACGCTTCCGGGTCGGTGGTAACGCATAGCCGCAGCTACCGCCCACCTCGAGCCACACCCCCAAATAAAAATCAAAAGTGGCCACCGAATCAATCCAAGAGTCAGAGTATAATATCGAAGGGATGTGTCCGATCAAAGGTGCTACCTTATTAACCCGTCGATCGCTCTTATTTTAGCCACCTTATGCCAACTCACGGGAGTTGGGTCCACGTATTTACCTTACAGGAAACGCCGCCACCATCCTACTTCATTCTGGAATCTCCACCGCGTACATGGTTGTTAAAGTGGTTTTCGGAGTTGGCAGAGAGTATGACAACTTCCGATCCCGGTCTCTTCAACAACCAAACGTTATTATAACACCGCGGTCCTTTAAAATAATTATACTTTAAAACCAGAATAAAATATCCATTTTAAACCCATATAAATACGATATCGTTTATATTTTTAAAACCCCAAATCAATACGATATCATTTAGGCCCAAACCAATATAATGTCATTTTATTTTCCAATATATATTCTTTCCAAACTCATAGGGTTTTCAAAGTGAAATATTTAGAAATCACAACTCTTGTATATAATAATTTCAAATCATACTATCTTGAAAATCATAACTTCGAAACAAATTTCCATCTCTTAAATGGTTAAATATTAAATTACTTTATAAAACACAATAGCTTCTTTAGATTTCACAAATCAATTTTCAAATATCGATTTAAACTTCCAAATACCATTTCAATTCTTATGTTTCAAAGCTTTAAATATTTCACCATTTCAAAACAAACTCATTTGACAATCCCATATATAGTAAATTCAATTACTTATTATTTAGACTTGAAATATTTACTTAATGAATTCAATATAATTTAAGAAAAACCTTTAACTTCATACAACTGGATCATCTTTCAATTTATTATATTTTCATTTAAATCAACCTGATATTCATTTAAATCACTTTACAAAAAAAATCAAGTTATATAAAAATCATATCCTTTAAAAATTCTAAATTTTTATTAAATTTCAATTTAACTTAATATTCATCTTCCAAATCTTATTCTCATTTAAGTCATAAAAACTCCAGAAATTAGATTTTAATAAATGCTTAATCGTATTTGATCTTAAAAATCAAACTTTATTTTATACTTCAAATCAAATTTATACAAAGCATAAAACCCGAAAATTTCTATATATATATATATATATATATAAATAACCAATTCAATATCCCATAAACCATATATATATATAGTTTTACAAAACCATAAAAACATTTCAAAATATTTTTTTTATATATACCGCGGTGCCTGTGTAAAATTTTCTACCCTATGGTCAAGTGATACGGATATTTATCATTTCAATCCGCAATTTAAAATATAAATGCGGTTGTTTATCATTTCAAACCGCAATCCCGAATGAAATAAAAATGCATAGCAACTTGCAACTAATAAAATTAATCATCCATTAATCCATCAAATCATACATCCATTTATCACAGCCATCATCCAATTTCAAACAATCATCAATACATAGCAGGTGATAAATAATGGTATCAATTATCAGTTTATACTCAAAATAAATTTAATAACTGTTAATTGGCAGTTTATATGCAAAAATAAACGTAAATTTAAATGGCAGTTAATATGAAATAAAAATTTAACATAAATATGACTGGCAGTTAATATGCAAATAAATAAATAAATTCTAACTGTCAAATTTATGCAATAAATAAAATAAATTAACAGTTAAATTAAATAAATGCAATTTAATAGAGATAATGAATAAAACATGCCAAACAGTCATAAATAAGTTTCTACTCATATCTAAAATTAATTTAACAGACATAAGAAGTTTTAGAAGTTGTGAGTGGGTTAAAACACTCACCTTTTTAATTTAAATTGGATTTAAATCCAATTTAAACTCAAAAATTCGACGGTCTCCAAACCTTTTCAAACTAGCGTCAACAGATCTGGAAATTTATTACGATCCTAGCAAAAAAAATTCGCGTAAATCGGAGGTTGTATGAGAAAGTTATACGCATTAATGGTGATTGAAATTTCAAAAAAAGAAAAAAGAAATTATATATCACATCATATATTTATTTAACTTGCAATGGAATTTTTAGTATTGCGTACCTTTTTGCTTAGCCAGATTTGGATCTGGAACTACTTTCTCATTTTGTTTTGTTTCCTTGCTATCTTAATATTTTTTTATTTTATTTTTATAGAAAGTTTTGAAGAGAAGATTGTATAAATATGGATTTGAAGAAAAAGACATGGAAAGAAGATAAGGTTTAAAAGAGAAAAAAAAAATTTAAAGAAGAAGAAGAACAACAACAAAAAAAGAAAAGGAAACTTTGATAAAGAAGAAGATTTGAAGAATAAGAAGAAGAAAAAGGAAAAAAAGAAAGAAAGGAGATTTGAAGAAGAAACATGAAAAAGGAAGAAGGAAGGTGAAGAGTGACAAAAATGAAGCTATAGAAGATGAAATTTAAAAAAAATGAAATGAAGCTACAAGAATGAGGAATGAAACTAGTGAAAAGCTAAATATAAACAAAGTAGGAATTGAAATAAAGTAAAAATATAAACAACCCAATAAAAATGGTAGACATTAAAAGAGGTGAAAGAAAGAAATAAAAATACGAAAAGTATGTAACGTTCATGAAATGAAAAGGCTTTAGACCATGTAAATGGAAATGTGTAATGGAACAAATGAGGAAACAATTAAAAAAACGTGTGACAATTATTAATTAGAAAGGGAATGAATGGACCAACTCTACTCTATAAACTAACTTTTAGAATTCAAATTTCAAAATATTTGTTCACCCAATTAATTTTTTTTAACCCCAAACATACCAAATTTGACACTCATTAAAGATTTAATTACCACAACATAACTAAATTTAAAAAGACCAATTTACATAAGGGGCACAACGGATACATAAATAAAATATGAACCATGATTTAAAAATTCAAATTTAAAAATAACATTTTTCTCGACACGTAATTATGAACTCAATTATTTAATTTATTTTAAATTTCAAGGTTAGTAATAAAATCACTTCCGTGCAACTTATGCCTGCTATTTAACTACCGTAAAATGTTGTTTTAAAAATTCAATTTTCTCTTTTTACAACGTTATATTTATATTCAGAATGGAAACGTTCACTTTATTTCCTCAACATTCTTTTATTTTCCTTAAAATGCTTATTCGTTACTTGCAATTCATAAATGTAAACATTCTTATATTCTAAAATGATCAACTTATACAATATTAAATCCATTCATATATTTCCAAATAATGTACATTCATAATGAAAACATTCTTAGATTAATTTTATTAATTGCACTTTGTTTCTTTTCCTTTTTCAATTGAAAGATTTTAATAAATTTATTTCCAATTAATTTTAATCTTCCACTTCAAAACAGACCCTAATTAATGAAATCAATTAAATAAATACGTGAACATTGTAATCCTTATTTGTAGTCAAACAAACATGTTTATAAAATTACAGTTTCCAACAAGCATTAAATTACATACTAAATAAATCTTTTTCTCTATTCAATTAAATAATCAAATGTTTATTCCATCTAAAAATTTTAAGTAGAAGGATTCCATGTTGGGTTCAAAATCTATTATTTTAATATCCTTGAATTTTAGTTTAATCCCTATAAACGAAATATTTAAACGTTAATTTCATTTATTTTTCAATACTTTAATTAAACTAAAATATCGTTTTCTAAACTTAAATCTATGCTCCCATTGATCCATTCAATTTGCACTTATTATGTAATATTTTAACAACTCATTTATAAATTTAAATCTATTCCTCAAATTTCACATTTCTATCGTTATATACATTTGAATTCCATCCTATTTAATATTTCAAATATTACGTCATTATCATTAATGTAATAAATGTATTTTTAATTACTGCAATTGATTTTCCGTTATAACTTAATATACTAAATAGGTGGTTAATCTTAAATACTTGTTCTCATTAACGATTTATTTCTACTTACAAATTAATGCAATTGTTACCTATTTCCATCTTTATCTCCAATTAACGTAAAATGTGGTATTCAAATTCCATAAATTTCAATAGATTCAAATTATCATATCTATGAAGAATATTTACGTTATTCTCCATTTATTACCTTAACTTATTCAACGTAACATTTAATTTATATTTATTGCAATGATTTCCAAATCAATTGAATTGAATTAAATATATATGTATCACTCATAATAACTTGTGGTCACAACTCTTGATCACAATTAATAAGTTTATTATTTACAATCCAATAATCGCCATTCTATATATATATATACGAATTCACTAATTCAATATTTCCATTTTGTTTTCCTATCCTAAATTTATTACTAAGTGTATTTACTCCATTCCAACAAGTTGCAATTCCATTTTTACTATACAATCATTTCCCTATTCACTTTTATTACTAACCCATCATCATTGCATTTATTGTCTTTTATTGATTAAATCAATTTACCCCATATTCCCTTAAATTCATACTAACGAAACATTCAATTCTATTTATCGCATAAACTCCATTTCATAAGTCTACCTGCAATTTCTACCTAGAAATAAGGTTACATTTCCGTTGAAAATACATTTACATCTTACGTTACTACATTAATAATTAGTAACGTTTATATCATCAACCATCACTTATGAATAATTAGCGTTTCCTATTTATTTTGTTACATTCACTTATATTCACTTTATGAATAAATTGGTATTCCCTTTAACCTATTAATTACTAATTTTAATTATTGCAATTCATTTATCTAACATAAATTTTGAATCTATTTCCAAATTTTCATATTTCAATTAATTAACACCTTACAATAGTTTACAAATAAAAGGGATTGTACTAATTACATTATTTATTTTCTTGCATTACTTTATTACCTCCGTTTATATTCAATTTCCATAAATCAATATTTTATTCCATTGACAAATTCAATATTTGCAACAATTTCCACTATTACTATTAATTGCAATATTTTATTTAATTTGTAAATTTTAATTACCCTTGATACATCAAATTTCAATATTTGCTTTCATATAAATTAATAAGATTTTTATTTCTTTATAAATTTAAAATAAAATCCTATTAATTTAATTCATTTTAAACATCGAATTTACACGGGTCGTTACAAAGGGGATGCTGCCAAGAAGGAAAAGGCTAATCCAATGTGCTTCAAGTGTGACAAGAAGGCCAATATGCTCATGAGTGCCGATCAGGCAAGGGAAAGAAGGATGCTGATAAGAAGAATGTGAAGTGCTTCAACTATGATCAAGTTGGGCATTATAAGAACCAATGTCCAGAGCCAGTCAGGATGGATAAGGGGAAGGTCTTTGTTGTTGGATCATCAGCTAAGTCTACTACGGCTGATAAAGGGAAGACTATGATGGAAGGTACGTTTTTGATTCAGAGTATACCAGTTAGGATACTATTTGGTACCGGTGCATCACATTCATTTACATCTCAGTGTTTAGTTTATAGGTTATGCTTAGAACCCACATACCTTGTTACTTCCTTAAGGGTTGCAAATCTAATAGGAGGGTATGCAACTCTGGGGATTGGATGTAACCAATTAGAACTTGATTTGCTAGGTCACAATTTTGCATGCAGTCTGTATGTTTTTGATTTCATAGATTTCAGAATCATTTTGGATATGGGTTGGTTGAGAAGGTATGAGGCCAGGATATTTTGCCATGATGGGGATATATCAATAAGACACCCTAATAGTCATAACTAAATTATATTCTCTATAGAGAATTTTGACCGAAGTATTTGTGCCTTAGTAAGTGCAACGGAACGGGTAGAAGAGCTAAGTCAAGTTCGTATAGGAAGAGTGTTTGCATATGTCTTTGAGCCAGTCACAGGACTACCACCGAAACGAGCTGTTGAGTTTCAGATAGATTTTATGCCCGGAGCTCAATCTGTAAGTAAACCACTAGCAGGATGACACTGACTGAAATGAAGGAATTGAAGGTGCAGCCAGTGGATCTACAAGTAAGGAATTTTATTAGACCAAGCAATTCATTTGGGGAGCGGACGTGGTGTGCGTGAAGAAACCAGATGGGTTGTTAAGGATATGTATCGATTATCGTAAGTTGAACAAAAGGACGATAAGGAATAAGTACCCTCTACTAAAAATATATGATCTGTTTGATCAGTTAAGTGGATCCAGAGTGTTTCCCAGTTGGATTTGTTGACAAGGTTCCATCAGTTGAGAGTAGCATAGGGTATTATTCTTTTGATGGCATTTTAAACTAGATATGATTCATATGAGTGGTTAGTAATGCCATTCGGGCTAACGAATGCACCTGCTTTTTTTTTGTGGATTTGATGAAGTGAGTCTTCCGAGAGATTTGGATAGATTCATGTTGGTGTTTATAGATGACATTTTGGTATACTCTAAGGATGAAAGAGAGAATAAAGATCATCTTAGAGTGGTGCTTGAGACGTTGAGTCAGAATCAGCTAAAGGCGATGTTTTCCAAGTGCCATTTTTGAAAGAAAAAAATTAAGTTCCTTGGTCATGTGGTTTTAGAGAAAGAGCTGTCAATCCTTCCTGATAAGAACGAAGGTGTGAACAATTGGAAGAGACCAAAGATGGAGATTGAGATCAGAAGCTTTCTTGGACTTGCTGGCTATTACCAGAGATTTATTAAGGATTTTTCATAGATAGCAGCACCTTTGACTAATCTTACTAGGAAGGAGGTGAATATGTTTGGTCTGACAAATGTGAGGAAGCATTCCTTAAGTTAAAGCGTTTATTGACCAATGCACCAGTGTTAGTAGTTCTAAACGGAAACCATGGGTGGTAGTATACACTAATGCCTGTGGGACTAGATTAGGAGTAGTGTTGATGCATATAAGGAAAGTCATTGCCTATGCATCTTGACAACTTGGGCCGCATGAAATAAGATATCCTACTCATGACATTGAGTTGGCTACAGTGAATTTTGCCTTAGAAATTTAGAGGCATTGTCTCTTGGGAAGAGTTTTGAGTTTTATATAGATCATAAGTCATTAAGATATTTATTCTCTCAAAAGGAGTCGAATACGAGACAACAGAGGTGGCTGGAGTTTTTAGATGCTTATGATTTTGGTATAGAGTACACTCCTGGGAAAGGAAATAAGATAGCAGACGCTCTCAGCAGGAAACATCAGAATGTGGTATTAACTACGTTGGCCGAATGGAAGGATCTAAAAGCCTTGTCCAGTTGTGGTATGTAGCTAATATCCACTTCTATTTCTAGCCAAAGTACTGCAATGTTGTCCTGTTTAGAAGTTCAACCAGTGTTGATGTAGAGAATTGCTTTAAGGTAGAAGGAGGATCCACTATTACCGAGAAGATCAGAAGGCTTGAAGTTGGAACCAAGATCGATGATTTGAAAGATTTTTGTCTTGACCAAAGAGGATGGTTGAGGAAGAAGGCGCGGTTATGTGTTCAAGGTGATGAGAACTTGAGGAAATAAGTTCTTGGGGAATTCAATCGATCCAAGTTTACGATTCATCCTGGAGGGACCAAGATGTATTAAGATGTGAATATGAGCTTTTATTGGGAAGGCATGAAGAGGGATGTTGGCTTGTGGGTGAGACAGTGTCTAAACTATCAACAACTGAAAGCCGAACATGAGAAGCAGAGTGAGTTACTTCAGCCACTAGAGGTTCTAGTTTGAAAATGGGATTCGATATCCATGGATTTTACAAATAGGTTGCCAAGGTCAAGCAGAGGAAATGAAAGCATATTGGTTATTGTGGACAGGTCGACCAAGAGTGCCCATTTCATTCTTAGAAAGTCGATTAGGACGGCACCTGTTTTAAGTGAAGTTATTCATGAAGAACATAGTTAGACTTCATGGAGGTCCTAATAGCATAGTCAGCGATATAGATGCTTTATTCACTACCGAATTCTGGAAGAGTCTATAGGATGTGTTAGGCACTAATCTCAAGATGAGTACCACATATAATCCTTAGATAGATAGGTAGATAAAGAGAGTCAACAAGGTACTCGAGGATTTTTTGTGGGCTTATGTGCTACACTGTGTGGATCTTGGAAGGATCACCAACATTTGATTGAGTTTTCCTATAATAATATTTTTCAAACTAGTATAGGAATGGCGCCTATTGAAACTTTGTACGGAAGGCCATGCAAATCACTAGTGTGTTGGTTAGAACTGGAGAAAGATTGGTCTTATGTCAAGATTTGGTTAGGGAGGAGTCAAAGGAGATTGAGTTGATCTGAGTAAGGATGAAAAAGGCTCGATCTAAAGAGAAGATTTACGCAGATAAGAGGCGTAAAGATCTAGAGTTCTCAACTAGAGCAAGGGTTTTCATTAAGATATCACCAATGAAGGGTGTGGCACGATTTGGAAAGATGGTGAAATTGGCATCGAGATATGTTGGTCCATTCTAGATTATAGAAAGGATTGAAAAGCTCACATACATAGTGGAGTTGCTGAGTAGTATGGTAGGTGTCCATAATGTATTTCATGTGTCTCATCTTTGCAAGTATATGCATGATCCGGAGGCTACTATTCTTCCGACTAAGTTGGAAGATATAGTAATAGAGCCTAATTTGACTTTTGTTAGACAACCAGTTTAGATTGTTGCGAGAGATGACAAAAGATTGAGGAACAAGACAGTCAAGTCGGTGAAAGTTCAGTGGAGCAACAACGCGAAGGACTGTACTTGGGAGACAATGGATAGGATTCGAGATACTTATCTTGCTCTGCTTTGAGGGTATGTGTATCTTAGATTTATATAGATAATTCCTAGTCAGGTAGACTAGTATAGTTGTTATCAGTCATCACCGATGATTGCTTTGTTTAGTATTTAGTCTTTACGGAATTTCGAGGACGAAATTATTTAAGGATGGGAGCCTGCAACACCCCTAATTTTTGATAAAATTATTCAAGAGATTTAATTAGATAAATTAAATAGAATAATGTAAATGTTAAGTGATAAGTGGTAAGGGGGCTAAAATTTGAATAAATCCAATTAAGACCGTGCTTAATGAAATAATTAATGGGCTTGAGATAGGGTAGTAAGCTAACTAATTTGCATAAGGGTATACTGGGTATTTATCACACATAAGCCTTAACCCCTATATATTTTTGTTCCTACCATTTCATTATCATTCACATCATTTTGAAAACACAAAAAAATAATATAAGAGGAGCAGGCCATAATCAAAGGGAAGAGGAATTTGATTAAAAGCTAGATATTCAAGCTTAAGAGAAATCAATCTCAATCCAATTTCCTTATTTAAATCAAGGCGAATAGTAATTTCTTCTCTATTTTTTTGAATCGTATGTTTTCGAATTTAAGGGAAGTTTGTTTTTATGATGATATGCTTGAATATTGATTTGTTTAATTTAAATAAGATTATTTAAATGAAAATAAACACGGTTTTAGGGAAAAACCAATTTATGTTGGTGTTTAAATAACATGGAAAAATTTTATGTTGTATAAAACAATATTTTGGGATTGAGTTTTAATTTTTGATAATTTTCCAAGCAATAGAAAGATTGTGATGAATTTTCAAAGGAAAACATGGTTAATTGGGTTTATAAATTTATTTCGGAAAATATATTAAGGATTTGGGTCTGAAATTTTGGTATGTTAGATAACATGATTAAAGTGAATTTAAAGAATTTTTGGAAATTTTTCCCAAGTGATTTTCTATGCAAATTAAATTATTTTAGAAGAGGGACTTCTTTGCAAAATTGGTTTTGCTTAATGGAAGGGCTTATTTGATTAATTTAACCATGGTTTAGATCTGAAATTAATGGCAGTTATTTAAGTAAAAAATTTGAAAAAGTTAAGGCAACCAATCTGGTGTTGACTGGCTGGTTAGTTAGAAAAAAGTTTGCTTTAAGTAGCATTAAACCATGTTTATTCAGAAAAGTTGGTTCCGCCTTCTTTAGAAGTACCTTTCAACATTGAGCTTTCGTCTTCAACTTTGTCAAAATCTACTAAGTAGAAACCAATACACAAGGTATCACAAAGATGGTATGCAGCGGATTGGAGAAAGGCGGATGACTAGGTGTCGAAAGCATGGCTTCCGAAGGAGCCGATACCTTGGTTTGTTTTAAAGAAAAGAGAAGCGTCTGCGTTTGTTTTATTTAACTCTTCGAAGGAGTCGAAGCATATGTTTTAGAAAGTGGTTTTTAAAAGCTTTCGAAGGGATCACCATCAACTTATTTTTTCTTTTGAATGGGTTCCTTTACTTATGAAATAATGCTTTTGAAAGAAGGGGTTTCGACCTAGTCAAAGCCCTGCTGCCGTTCTTTAGCCTTTCGATGGTGTTGAAGTCATCAATGCTTTCAAAAGGTAGTGTTAGTTTTTGAAGATGTTTTAAACCTCTTTCTAAATTCTTTCGAAAGGGTCTAAGGGTTTCGAAGGCAATGGGTTCGAAAGGGGTTTCAATGCTATCCTTTAATGTTTATTTAAATGAATTGTAGCTTTCAAAAGAGATGGTGTCGACGCCATCATGTTTTCCCTAATATTTTTATATGCGATAAAGGGTGGTTTCGAAAGTGATGCTTTCGCCTATAGTCACTTTGATCCAAATAATATTTTAAGTATAAATCCAATGCTTTCGGAAGGGGTATTTTGAATGATTTTAGAAGGGTTACTTCCTATGGTTTCGAAAGGGGTACTTTCAATTGGTTTCGAAGCTATACTTCTAAAGTTAATTGTTGATACTTCAATTCACTCAAAAGGTTTCGAAAGAAAGGTTTTAAAGTGTTCGAAAGGCAAGAGCCTAATGTTTTGATAATATATTTTTATGCTTTCGAATGATGGTATCTAAGAAGTCAAAAGCAAGGTTTGGAAAGGTTATATGAACCAAACTCAATTTTTCAAATGTGAAACCCATGGCTAAATTAATGGATTTTTTGTAACGATTTTAAGAAGAAGCTTTCTTTGATAAAATTATAGGTTAAAGGGATTAACCATGTTTTATATGAAAGTATTTCAAGGACATTAAACCTATACGAGTGGTATTACTTTGTAATTGTGGTTGCTTCTTCAAATATAAATATATTCACATTGTAATGAACCCATAACTACATTTTGGGGATAAAAGGCAGAAGAACCAGCTAGGTTGACCAAATAGTGAATATAAATAGATCAAACTCTTGGATGAGTAGATTTGCATCTAAGAGGCCAGGGAGACTAGAATATAGGATGCCTAAATGTGGAAGTTGTCAAGGAGACAGGTTCATAGTGATCCCATGAAAATTTTGTTATAAAGAGTGGTTGGTAGGTGCCAATTGGTTTGTAGTAAACCCATGAAATCTTTATCCGTATTAAGTTATTGACCATTTCCAATAGGTTTCTAATAAATCCATGAAAAGTAAGATAAGGGAGAAGTTATTGGAGTAACCAATAGGTTCAGAGGAACCCATGAATCAATTAAACCCACAGGAGTGGTAGTGTTTAGTTAATTGGTAGGAGCCAATATGTTCATAGTGCACCCATGAAAACTATGAAATAGGAGTCCATATATTATATAAATGTTATTAGTAAGCTCATGAAAACTAATAGGTTAATAGTGACCTTAGAAACTATAAACATGGCAGGGAGTCAATTAAACAGAGGATGAGAATTCCAGTATGTTTTAACATGTATGCATATCATCAAAATATTTTGAAATGACTATGTTTTAACCATTGTGGATGCAGGAGCACAATATATGGTTTTGTAAAGGGTCGAGATACTAGTGAGGGGAAAAATCATTCCACTAAGCAGCAAGATCTCACTAAATATCTAAAATGATTTGAGATAGTATATTATTATTCGTAGCAGGCTTTATGTCTGATTCGAAGTTTATGTTTTCCTGTTAAACTCTCGGGTATTCAATTGATTTTGAGTAGTTTGAGAGTTGAGGTTTTCAAGTACCTCTTTAGAGGATTAAGCTTCCGGAGACGTGCAGGAGGCATGATAGCTATTTAGAGTTCTCTTGTACTTAATTCCGCTGTGTTATTTGTAATGGAAAAGTTGTTATATTGCCTGTATATACTCTAATCATCTAAGGGGGCTTCTTCATTTGTCGCTCCTGGTGTATCTTGTGATACATATATTTTCTCTGAACGTGGTTTTCGACTATGGGATTATGTAATGAATTGGAAATAATCTGATACTGAATGTGATCTTGTTTGAAGTTTTAAATTTTTTCCATATTCATGTGTTCCTGTGTATCAATGAATCTAGCACCACCGTATTCGGTTGCCGTAGATTAATAACTATGGATGACTGCAGCATCAATAACCGTTAGTTTTGGGCTTTCAAGTGGAGGGTATTACATCCTCCTAAAAAAAGTTTGTAAATTAGGTCCCTAGAATTAGGTTACTGAATAATTGCAGACATTTATGCAATTATATCCAAAAACTGTATAAATGTCTCTTATTATTCAATGTATGATTGTGGAAATTTTCACAATTTTTTTATAAAATTGTGGAGTTGTCTGCAATTTTTCAGTGAATAATTGCAGAAATGTATATGTATATATATATTCTTAAGTTAATATAATATAAAATTATATACAAGTGAACATCATATCATGGAAACATGTTTAAACATTAAGTAAATGCATTTATGGCATGTTGGCTTTATTAGTAAGGGGAAGAGGCTGTGGTGGCGTGAGTATAAGGGGAGGGAGGCTTGGTGATGAGGTGGAAGCATATGAATGGAGGGAAAAAGACAAGGGTATAGCGGTAAGCTTTAAAAATCCAAGTTTAATCTTTTAAGGTGATTTCGTACTTGTTTAATCTCCTCATTTTCATTTTATAGACTTCTCCATTTCCCTCCCACTTCATTCGGTCATATCTTCCTTTACAACATTCCAAATCAAGATTTTCTTTTTTAAACCATATAGAATTTCAGTGGCTACAACTTTTATTGACACCACTCTTTAAAATTTTCGAATATTGGTTTAAAATTGCATTTCTTTATGCCTCATTTCGGACCCATATTATCAAGGCCGAAAATACCACTCCTTCTTTGGACCATATGTAACAACCCTAGATTTTTGAATATAATTTTAAAATTTGACTTTATTTTATTTTGAAATTATTTTAAATTTGTTTTTATTGCAAGTTTTCATTTTTAAATATTTTTAAAGTGATGATAGAATTTTTCCAAAGTTTATTGAATTTATTTTCAAATTTTAAAGCCTAGTTTCCATTTTTTTGCTTTTTCTTAATTTAATTATATTTATTTAGATTTTTTTTATGCATTCATTATATTTTTGTGTTTGTATCTTTATTTATATGTATTTTTCATGTATTTAAAATTGCAAAAGAAATTATGGAAATTTGAATGGTTTTTGTCCTTTAACATGCTTAGCCTTTTCATATTCAGGTCACCTTTTCATCACCAATCAACACACCACTTCAATTTGTTGCCATATACCTTTCTTTAAGCTGACCATTTCATTCTTTATTATGCACAAAAAAAATATCTCCAACCCTAAAAAGTTTCGGCCATCATCCAAGAGAAAGTTTTGTTAAAAATTTCTATTCTTTTTCACTTTTTTCTTACTTGTTTGTATTGATTTTGCACTTGCATCTCCTTCTTGTGTTTGGCCCTCTCTACTCTAGCACCATGGCCGCATCCACCACCACCACAACCAGCCACCATCTCCTCCTTCTTACTGCCCTTCCATGGCCGAGGCCATATATGATGATGATCTACCAAAAAAATGACACAAACTCCACTTTAATCATCATAGCCGAGCTCTCCACTTGTTCCACCACGCCAACCACCACCTTGGACGAACCATACACCACTACCAGCCAAACCTGAACTTGATACCTCTGCCACACCTGTACTTGACTAAGCAGATCTGGCCTTGCATGATCATGCCTTGGCCGAGACTTTCGATGACATGGAAATCCACTTTTGTGCCATGTAGTTGTGTGTACATGCACACATATCTCTCTACTCGTTTATATTGTTATGGATGACCCCATATGAACCTTAACCTGATCCAAATCCATCCCATAGCGGTGCATTTCCAATCTATAGCTGAAGCATAAGTTGTTTAATGCAAGTGCAAAAGCTTTGGCTTTGTGTTGTGCATTTATTTCTAGCATTGTTTATTAATATTTTGTTTCGAAAATTTATGTTGTATTTGTTTTGTTTGATATTTGACAAGGAAATTAACTTTGGCTCTCCTACTCTCAAATCGTAGTCGTTCTTTCGTGCCTTTGAAGATCATTGTTTTGTGTATTTGATTGTTATCTCTAGCTTATACAAGTGAGTAATTCTCTCCAGACAAATTTATACTAATATGACTAGTAAACTGATCACAATTGAATCTGTAAAATATATTACCATGCTATATCTACTATGCTATGATCATATGATGTTCACCCATGCTTATTTAGCTGTTATAACATCTGTTACTGTTGTATAATGTTATTCTGTTATTTATATCAGTTTATCACTGCAAGTTCCCTTTAGATTAGAATCACTATGGGTTGAAATGATACATACCCGAACGGACTTTAGCATAGGAAAAAATCGTTATGGGCTGAAATGATGGCCTAAACGATTTTTAGTTATTTCATTTTACTTGGGACTGCGGGTTTGAAATGATAAAACCCGAGTTTTCTTTGTAAATTTACGGATTGAAATGATATATTATCCGTATCACTTTACCTAGGGTAGAAAATTTTATACAGACCCGTGTTTAACATATATTTTTCTAAATTTTTTAAAGTATTTTAGAAATGTAAATATTATAATATTTCGATTTAAACTTAATTAAAAAATGATTTTTGTAAAGTATTATTGATTTTCTAAAAATTTATAAGTGAAATAAATTAATGGTAAAATTATAAATTTGAAATATAAGTTATTTTGGAAATTATGATTTGGTTATAAATGGAATTTAAATTAAGTGGAAAAATATGATAAATAGATTTAAAATTCGATTTAAAATGAATTTAAAATGATTTTTATAAGTATTAATGGTTTTTGTATAAGTTAAAATGTTAAATAAATGAATATTTGAGATGAATTTTGAAAATTTAAATTGGAATTTTGTGAAATTTGTTTAAAAATGAATTTTAAGTTGAGTAAATAAAATGAGACATAAGTTATATTTGAAATTTAAACTGAGGTGTTAAGTTAAATTTTTAATTATAAGCAATTGAAATTGAATGTTTGAATTTAATATGTAAATTATTATTGAATTTGATTTTTTGAATGAAAATTTCACTTTATAAAATCATAATATAAGGGTAATTAAATGATTGTTTTAAAAGTGAAAATATACGATTTTATAAGTTTAAAATGGTTTAAATATAAATTTAGTTGTTTATGAAATTATATTGTATATTTGGAATTTAATTAACAACATTTTTGAAATGCTATTATTTCTAGTGTAAAGGATATTACAGCATTTGTAAATGCTGTATTTGATAGAAACGAACTAAATGACAAAATTGAATTAAGGGCTATTATAGCACTTTGTAAGTGCTGTAATTGTTGAATTTAACTAAAGTAACCTTATTACAACATTTTTAATGCTGTCTTTTGTTAAATTGAATTGTTTTATAAGTAACTTTCCGTAGCATTTTCTAAATGCTGCGAAAAGTAGTTTTTCACTGTTTTTAATGAATTTAGGTGAATAAATGAACTTTGTAAAGTTTAAAATTTTGGAAATTTCATATTTAGTTATTAAATATAATAACTTCATTTTAATGATTTAAATGAAGTAATTTGATTTGAAAAATAAACTATTTTTAAATATGAATTGAAGTGGTATTTTAAATTTGAATAAAATGAATGTGGTTTTGAAAAGATATGATATTATGATATATTGAAATAATTTGAAATGATATTGAATTTTTGAAATGATATTTGATTTTGAAATATAAATACCATTTTAAAAATTATAACCACGGGTTATATTAACGATTGGTTGTCAAAGAGACTGGGATCGAATATGGACATACTATTTGTCGATATCGGAAACCACTTTAACAACTGTGTATACGGTGGAGATTCCAGAATGAAGTAGAATGGTGACGACGTTTTTGAGGTGTGGACCTGACTCCCGTGAGTTGGCTTAAGGTCGTTAAAACAGGAGCAATCTCGGGCCAAAGGGGGTAGTTCCTCTGGTCGGACACACTTCTTCGATACCATTCTATTACTGTTGTGATTGATTGGGTGAACCCCTTGATTTTCAGAGTGTTGTTCGGCGTGGGCGTAGTGGCTGCTACGTTACCGCCATCCCTTGTGAGTAATTGGTATATGTACCCTGGCATTGCCTTGTGTGCCGTGTCACCTACCATACCGAGCCTTTACTACGAGTTTGTTTTTCTCCCGTAGCCCATGGAGTATTTAGGGTAGTCTCTCGATATGGAGATACGCTGATACTGGAAGGACAATTGGGACTATTATGTGTTAAGGGGAATATTGGGTCACTCCTTAACGCTATTTTAAAGTAAGTTTATTTTACTGTAGACGTTATTATAGTAGCGCAATATTACTGTATAGTAAATAGTTTAACAGATCCTTAGAGGATGGACGGTCCTAGGCATCCTTTAAGTTACTTGTATCTTTATTACAGTTCACTTGAGTTGGTTTAGATTATATAAGTATATATGTGTCTTGACTCGAGTGTTTTGTATTTCGCTTTACGCTCGGGTCAGCCTGAGTATTCACAGCTTTGGATTCTCTTTCTGGAGCTGGTCTTTGCTGGAGATTCTGCCTATCTGTATTTATATCTATTTCAGTTTCAGCTATTCTAGTTTATCTCATGTATTAGCGAACTTCTATGTATTTGGGATTTCTATTATGTTGTTTTCAGATTGATATTATGTATTTGTTTTGAGACTTTGTTATAGTAGCTTCATGAACTACTATGGTATTTTTTATTCCGCTGCGAGTTATTCTGATTGTTCCATGTCTATGATTCTGTGTATTTGATTTCATTTGCTCCAAATTTATTTACAATCTGTTATTTTGCACCATTCAAGTCCGACATGTGTGTGCCTATGCACTTGGAGGGTGCATCATGATAGGGGGTTCTCGCATTTGGTATGGTAGCAAACGGTTGACTCTTACTCCTACATGTCCCCGCAGGGGTTAGTGGTGCAGTCGACAGGCTGGCCGTAAAGGAACAACACAGGTACCGTTGTATGCTACGGTGGGCGTTACCCCACTGGTGTGGCCCGTTACATTTGGTATCAGAGATTTGGTTTTGGAAAACCATTGCCTGCAGAGCAAAAACTCATTAGAGATAGGGTATTTCTACCCTAGAATGAGTAAAATCAATCTCAGAATCATATCGTTGTGAGAGAACGTATTTTCAAAGTATAAAATGATTTTTCAAAATATTTTCAAAATATTTTTCAAAGATTATTTTGATATAAAATTTTTCTTGTTTCAAAGGATTTTCAAACGTTTTCTAACTTCCTTTGTTTCGTTTCTACCTTGTTAGATTTTTCTTCCTTTAGGATATTCATCCATGTGAATTCTCTTGTCTTACCTTAATTTATCTTTGGCTTTCTTTACTTGTCCTGAATTCATTCTTAATTTTTTAGGATGAATCGAGGAAATGCCAGAGGCAGGGGTGGTGGTATTTCCCCAGCTCCTTAGCTTGTTGTTCCTGTTCGATTCACTGTTCTCTGTAAGGAATTAACTCAACTTGGTGGAACCCCATTCATCGGTTCAGAGAGCATTATTGAGGCTCAAAAGTGGTTGAGGAGTCTAGAGAGGATATTTACTGGTCTCGAGATTACTGATGCCCAGAAACGTCAGTTAGCAGCTTGGTAGTTGCATGATTCTGTTCTAGATTGGTGGGAGTTCAGTACGGCTAACACCATCGAGGCTGATATTTCTTAGGAGCAGTTTAGGTATCCTTTGTGTTATCTTGAATTTTGTTCCTATTTTCCTTTTTCTTTGAACCTATCTTAAGCTTGTCTGTATCTCTTTGCCAAGGAGACTTTTGTGGAAAATTGGATGCCAAAAGCAGGGAAATCTTAGTTTTATCGTGAATTTTTATCGATCTTAAGCTGGGTAGCATGTCTTTTACTGAGTATGAGAGGAAGCTCAATGAACTTTCCAAGTTCGGTCCTAGCCTGATTGACACTCCTCTAAAGAAGAATGAGAAATTCATTGTTGGTGCTCGACCAGAGTACTATAGTCGCCTCATTTTTCATGTTCATGGCACTTTCACCCAGCTTATGGATATGGTTATTCGCTATGAGAACCCCACATCTAAAGGTCCTGCTATTTTTGGTGCTCAGTCTTCCTTTACTAATTCCAAGAAGCGTAAGCCTAATTATCATCAGCAGAAGAAGAATTGGCAAAAGCGTCCTGGTTTGGGATCTTCATCATCTGCTCCTTCTCAGAGGCAACCAGTTGATCTCTCCTTTATCACTTGCTTTAAGTGTGATCAGAAGGGACACTACGCTAATAGATGTCCTACCTTAGCTGGTGCTGCTGTTCCTCCACCTGCTCAGTTGGCTAGGTGTGATCTCTGCTATATCTGTCTCCAGCCTTGTCATTTTAGGAAGGACTGCCCTACTCAGCAGAAGGGTACGCCTTCTGGTATATTTGCTGCCACTTCTGTCTCATCTCCAATTCCTCCACCTGCTCCGGCTCCTAGAGATGACCAAGGTACTCTCCAGGGTGCATTTACTTTATTCCATCATCCTGTTCGTGTTTTATTTGATACGGGAGCTTGCCACAGTTTTATTTCTGTTGATTTGTGTGATAAATTTGAGCATCTCCTTTCTCCTGAGTATGCTTCTGTTCCATTATGTGTTTCAAATCCTATTGGGGGTCCTGCTAACCTTAATCGGATTTGTAAGCAAGTGAGGCTTCTCCATTTTGATCATCGCTTTGGTGGTGATTTTTATGTTCTGGGCTTCGATGCTTTTGATTTATTACTTGGTCGGGATTGGTTAGGGTATCATGATGCTCATATCTCTTGCAAAGCCCGGTCTTTTCACCTTGTTGATGATCAAGCGAATTCCTTGATTATTCAGTGCCGCATGCCTCTGGATTTTGCTAGCAACTTTATTTATTCTCTGGATTCTACTCCTAGTGATCTTGATTCGACTCCTGTGGTTAGATTACATCCTGATGTATTTGGTGAAGTCACTTCTTTGCCTCCTAAGCGGGAAATTTATTTTTGGATTGATCTTATTCCTGGTGCTCGACCTGTTGTTCTTCCTCCTAGAAGAATGGCACCCTGCGAGAAGGTTGAGATGGGAAAGCAAATTGAGGGCTTGTCTTCCAAGGGTCTGATTAGGCCTAGTCTTTCTGAATGGGGAGCCGTGGTGGTTTTTGTCACCAAGTCCGATAGTTCTCTTCAGATGTGTTTTGATTATAGGGAGCTGAACAAGCTTAATGTGAAAAACAGATATCCAATGCCTCGTTTCAATGATATGTTTGATCAGCTTTATGGTGCCACTGTTTTCTCTCAGCTTGATCTTGCCACAGGTTTTCATCAGCTCAGGGTTGCTGAGGATAGCATTCCCAAGACTGCTTTCCGCACTGAGAATGGTTTTTACGAATGGTTAGTCATGCCTTTCGGTTTGACTAATGCTCCTACTTTCTTTGTTGATTTGATGAATCGTGTTTTTCGTTATGTGCTTAATAAATTTGTTTTAGTCTTTGTTGATGATATCCTTGTCTTCTCTAAGACTAAGGAAGAGCATGAGTCGCAGTTGAAATTTGTTCCGGAGACTCTCAGAAATCATCAGTCGAAGGCTAAATTTTCTAATTGCCATTTCTTGAAGGAAGAAGTTCGATATCAGGGCATATTGTTTCTAGTAATGGAGTTTCTGTTGATCCAGTCAAGATCGCTGCGATCATTGTAACTCTTTCTTTCATTCCTCTCGTTTCCTTATCATTTAATAATTCTATCTTTCCGGTTGTCCTTATTTTCTCCCTATTTTTTTTCAGTATTGGGAAACTCCAAAGTCTCCATCTGATATTCGTAGTTTTCTAGGCCTTGCCGGTTACTACCGGAGATTCATTGATAATTTTGCTCGGATTGCTGCGCCTCTTACTGCTTTAACTCGTAAGAATGCCAAGTTTGTCTAGATTTATCAGTGTAAGGCTGCATCCAATGAGTAAAAGAGCAAGCTGACTTCCGCACCAGTTCAAACCGTTCCTTACGGAAGAGAGGGATTGACGGTATACACTGATGCCAGTCGTGAGGGTTTGGGTGTTGTTCTCATGCAGGATGGTAAGGTCATTGCCTATGCCAGCCATCAGTTGAAAACCCACGAGGCAAATTATGCCGCTCATGATTTAGAGTCGCTTGCTGTTGTCTTTGCTTTGAAGCTTTGGAGGCATCATCTTCTTGGATCCAAGTTTGAGCTTTTCACCGATCATCAATCTCTGAGGTATATCCTTTTCCAAAAGGATTTGAATCAGAGGCAAGTTCGTTGGCTTGAGTTTCTGGCTTCTTACAACCTCGATATTAGCTATACTCCTGGTAAAACTAATGTTGTGGCCGATGCTCTGAGTCGAAAGAAGGCTTTGTTGTGTCCGCTTGTTGTTTCTTCTTCTCCCCTTACGGATCATATGGCTAAGCAAGATGAGGATGAGATGCTTAGATTGATGAAGGAGAGTGTTCGTAGCAGGGTTGGTTGTAGTAGTAGTGGTAGTGGAGCTCAGATCGATGATAGAGGGATTTTGAGGATTAATGGCAGGATTTGTGTCGCAAATGTTGATGGTTTGAAGCAGGAGTTGCTTCAAGTGAATCACTGATCCAGGCTTTCTATTCATCCTAGTGTGTCAAAGATGTATTAGGATATAAAGAGGTTTTATTGGTGTAGGGGGATGAAGAGGGACATCTCTATCTTTATTAGTCAGTATGCGACTTGTCAGCAAGTCAAAGCTGATCACCAGAAGACACCTGGTTTGTTGCAGCCCCTAGAGATTCCCAATTGGAAGTGGGAACTGGTTTCCATGGATTTCATCGATGGTTTACCGAGGACTCGGAGGGGTAATGAGAGTATCTGGGTTATTATGGATAGACTGATCAAGTCCGCTCATTTTATTCCAGTCAAGTCTACTCGTTCTGCTTCTAATTTGTCTGAGATCTACATGAGAGAGATCGTTCGTCTCCATGGTGTTCCTCTTAGTATTGTTTGTGATCGTGACCCTATCTTTACCAGTCAGTTCTGGAAAGCGTTTCAGGAATCTCTGGGTACTCATTTGAATCTAAGCATTGCTGACAATCCACAGACTGTCGGTCAAACGGAAAGAGTGAATCAGGATCTCGAGGATCTTCGTCGTGCTTGTGTGCTTGATTATGGAGGATCTTGGGAAGATCATCTCTATCTTCCCGAATTCACCTACAATAATAGCTATCGGGTATAATCTTATCTTCTGTTTTTCAGTCTATTCTTAATCTTTTTATCTATCTTATTCCATCTTTACATTCAAGCCAGTCTCAAAATGTCTCCGTTTGCTGCTTTATACGGACGACCTTGTAGATCCCCATCTTCCTGGATTGAATCCGGTAATCTTTGGTTCTTGGTCCTGATGTGATTTTGGAAGCTTCTGAGAGAGTTAAGGAAATTAAGAAGAGGTTGAGAGCTGCTCAAGATAGGCAGAAGAAGTATGCTGATAGGAGTAGGTGGAATCTGGAATTTTTTGTTGGTGATCAGGTGTTCCTTAAGGTTTCTCCCTTAAGGAATGTCATTCGCTTTGGTCGTAGAGGGATGCTTTCTCCTAGGTTCATTGGTCCTTTCCGCATTGTGGAAAGAGTTGATTCTTTGGCTTATCATCTGGATTTTCCCTAGAAGCTTTCTAAAGTGCATGACGTATTCCATGTCTCGCATCTTCACCGATATCTTCATGATCCATCTCTTATTGTCCAGCCTTCTGCTCTTGATAGTTTGTATATTAGGCTTAATCTGACTATCGAGAGGAAGCCACTTCGTATTGTCGACAGAGGTACGAAGCATCTCAGAAGAAAATCTGTTAATCTAGTCAAAGTACAGTGGAGTACCGACGATTGAGATTGTACCTGGAAGACGGAGGAGAGCATTCGTGCTTCGAATCCGGAATTGTTCGTTTCAGGTACTATTTTGTTTTTCTATCTTGTTTTTCTTTATTTTCCTTGCCCGTTCTTTTCGAGGATGAAAAGATTTTGAGTGGGGGAGCATGTAACAACCCCAGATTTTTGAATATAATTTTTAAATTTGACTTTATTTTATTTTTAAATTATTTAAATTTGTTTTTATTGCAAATTTTCATTTTAAAATATTTTTAAAGTGATGATAGAATTTTTCCAAAGTTTATTGAATTTATTTTCAAATTTTAAAGCCTAGTTTCCATTTTTTTGCTATTTTCTTAATTTAATTATATTTATTTAAATTTTTTTTTTTTTATGCATTCATTATATTTTTGTGTTTTTATCTTTATTTATATGTACTTTTCATGTATTTGAAATTGCAAAAGAAATTATGGAAATTCGAATTGTTTTTGTCCTTTAACATGCTTAGCCTTTTCGTATTCAAGTCATCTTTTCATCACCAATCAACACACCACTTCAATTTGCTACCAGCAGCTGACCATTTCATTCTTTCTCATGCACAAAAAAATATCTCTAACCCTAAAAAGCGTAGGCCATCATCTAAGAGAAAGTTTTGGTAAACATTTCTATTCTTTTTCACTTTTTTCTTACTTGTTTGTATAGATTTTATACTTGCATCTCCTTCTTGTGTTTTACCCTCTATACTCCAGCACTATGGCCGCCTCCACCACCACCACAACCAGCCACTATCTCCTCCTTTCCACTGCCCTTCCATGGCCGAGGTGTGACGACCCTGAATTTTGGACAATTAAAATTGAAAAATTTAATTGATTTTAAAGATTTAAATGATGGTTTAGCTTGAATTTCAAATATAACTATGAATTGGGCAATTTAATTTTTGGATTTAATTATAGAAATTTGGGTAAAATTGTAAATCTTCAATTTTAAGCCTGTTAAAAATAATTCAATAGCTCAGGAGATTCATATTGATGATATAAAGATAATGAAAGCTTCAAAATTGAATTTCGAAATGATTTGTACAGTTTTGAAAATTTATCGTTTAAATCGGTATTTAAAAAATAGCCTTCTGAGGCACAGTCTTGGAATTCAACGAAACCAGTTCCATTGGATCAATAATATTGTATTATTTTCGGATTTAAATTTTCATATCATTCGGAGTTGTCTTGTGATCGTACAATAAGCAAACGCGCTGAAATTTAAATCGAAAATTTAATTTAATAGCTGGGTTCAAAAAGTTATCTTCTCCACGATCGAATTTGGACTCGAAACCTTTTCCATTATATTCAGAATAAGGGTTTAACATTATAAACACCTAGCGGCACATCTCGTTTGGAGATCAACATTTTGAGTTGTGAAATTGAGCAATTTAAATTCAAATTTGAATTTGAAAGATAATATATACTTGTATACTTAATATAATACTATTTTCCAAGGCAAACTACACGTTTCATCACTTCAAAACATTTGGCAAAATTGAAGACACGCGTTCATCTTAAAAGAAAGAAAAAAAAGAAATCAAACGAAACATTTTCTTCATTCAAAATAAAATAGCCGAGTTTTCATTCCTCTCTTCATATTTCAGTTCGAATTCGAAAATCAAAATTTTACATGGCCGATGATAACACCCAAATCCAAATCGAATTCGAAGCAGCCAAGAAGAAATCGCGCTCGTCTCCTTCAATCAATGGCCGAACTCGTTCGAAGATACAAAGTCATCGCGACTTCATCATTGATGTCGAATCGCGATGTAGGCTTGGGCATCGGGGCGACTCAAGTGAAGTTCGCTGGTGGTGGAAATCGATGGGTAGGGGCTCGCGATCGTGAATCATGGGTCGACATCCTTGTCCTCCGCTATAGATAGAGGAATGGACTGCATGGCGCAAGGGGCGGCGTCATGCAGTCGACCTTGGATCGTGATGGTGGTCGAAAGTGCGGTGGTCATGGCTTTCTCGCTGCATCCAATCTGGTTTCTGTTCTTTGCAAGGCAAATTGATCAGATTCGAAGCAAAGTATCAAGCAGTTCAACTGAATCATTATCTTCATCGAGAAATCTTGTGATACCAAAACAATGCCTTTTCACTAGTCAGCAGGAGAACAAAATTTGTAGACAACAGGCTGCATGTTGATCTAGGTGGTAACCGTGTCGTCATTGATGATGCAGAATTGGAAGGTGAAACAAATACCGATGATTTAATGCTTATTTCCAATTGCGTAGTTAGGGTGATTAATTTGTTTAACAAACATATTTTATTTTCATTTTTAGTCACTAAAACTATTTATTAAAAGAAATTGGTTTAGAAAAAAATTTAAACTATTAGTTAAAATAAGTTATTAGCAAATTAAATTTATTAGAAAGTAAATAAATTGTTTGATTTATTCAAAATGCTAATAAATCGTAAATTGTAAATTATTTGTAGTTTACTAAAAATGAATCTTTTAAATGGAAATTTAATTGCACAATTAATTCGAATATTAAAAAAAATTGAATAAATCTTTATACAAGGTTTAGAAAAATCGTGAAATCAAGCTGGAAAGGAAAGTGGATTGCATGCATAGGCAAAAGGTGAGATCTTCTCACTCAAATTATAATAATTGAAAATTTCAGTTATTTATCGATTGTTAAATTATGATAATTAAATTTAAAATGGTTGATTGTGTGCTTGAATGATAAATTATTATCAGTTGTATTGAAATAGATCCTATGCGCTGCATAATAGTGGACGATATTATATTAAACCCATATACCGCGATATTCCTCCTCGAAGTGGAATTGGTGTTTTATATGTCTTTGGAGTGACTCATTTCCTGCATTATATGGCGGATGAGACCCTATGCGCCGCATAATAGCGGATGATATTTTATAAATCCCACGTACCGCGATATTCCACCTCGAAGTGGAATTGGAATTAATTTTTGTGCTACTATCTATGGATGCAGGGAAACAGGTTGGAGGGATCCAACTGGATTCCTTAAACATTTGAATTTGTTTCATATGTTGTGTGTTGGTTTATCTATAATCTGTGTGTGATTATATTGTGATTGAAATCATAGAAGGCTAAAATTTAGCCGAATATATTTTTGGTATCGTGGAATACCAGAAATAGATAAAATTGGATTTTTGAAATTTAAGTAGAAAAATTTATAGTAATTTTTTTTTTGAGAATGGGATAAATTTAAAAGAAGGAATTTTAAAAGGATAAAGTTTTATTTTTGAATCCTATTGAATAAAATTCCAAAATATGGGAAAAATGCTAAATAAATGGATTTCGGGTAATATTATTCGAAGTTCGAAGAATTTATTTAAATATGGATTATAAATAGTTTGAAATAAATAAAGGAATTTATTTTTAATAAAATAAATCTAGGAATCAATTTGAAATTGATTTGATGTTTGAAAATAAATCTTTGGGAAATCAATTTGAAAATTTGATTTGGTGTTTGGAAATAAATTTGGAAATAAATTTGGAAATTGATTTGGTTTTGAAAATAAATTTGGAAATCAATTTGGGATTTGATTTGGTGTTTGAAATGATTTTGGAAATCAATTAGAAATTTGATTTGGTGTTTCAAAGTGAATATTTGGGAATCGATTTGAAAATCGTATATCAGTTGATATTTGGAAATCTAAATTCACAATGGGAATTTTATAAAAGAAAGAGAATTTAAAAAAAATAGGTTAATTTTTAATAATGTGGAAAGAAATCTGCGGATTTGGAATGTAAATTTAAAATAAATCGAGAAAGATTTATTAATTGGTTTAAAGGATCATTTTGAAATGGAAAGTGTATTCTCCCTGGAAAGTCGAGTATGTTTTTAAAAGTAGCCTTCGAATAAAAAAATTAAAAAGTTCTAGAGTTGGTTTTAAAAGAATATTTTGGAAAAATTATTTTCTTAAGCTATTTTGAAATTTTTTAAAGTAAAGATTTATTTAATAAATTATAGAAGTAATTATTTAAGGGTTTAAATGGATATTTGATTTAGAAAATGGTTATTTAAATATTTATACTCTATCTGCTAATTTTATTTTAAACATTTTTTGGACTTAAAGTTTTATATGAGATATTGGAATAATGTTTTCATAGCTAATATTTAAATAATTGTTTAGAAATGATTTTTATTCTAAAGGTTTCCAAGTATATTTTGGATAAATGATTTGAATTATTTCAAAGTATTTGAACTCGGTAGACTTTCAGTGGAAATAAATATTATCGGGAATCTTATTCTGCGAGTGAAAAGTGATTTGAAATTTGTTTTCAAATGGTTGAAGTGTGAAAATATATCTAGCGAAGATATTTTGAAAATAAATAATTTGGGAAAATTATTTGAATTTGATGGTTGCTTTGAACTGGCACTTGAATTTGTTTTCAAAATAAGCGCTCATTATTCGAATTAGCCAGGAGAGGACTTTATGTCATAAAACCCATTCCAATAATGATACGACGAAATGGGATTGCATTTGAAGATGATGTTGAAGGCCGGGTATTTTCGTAAACGAAAGGATTACCTGTCGAATGTCTCTGCACCGAGTTGCTTCGGTATAGAGATTTGATCGCCCTTTGTGATGGGGTGCCCGGACGTGATTAGTGAATATCCGGATGTGCAAGGGCTTCTTTGGATGTGCCTTGGTTACGTTCGATCCTGGAACGGACTTGTATGGATGTGTGTCTGTCGTTACACTTTGTGATGTAAAGCTGGTTTCTATCAAATACATTTCTGTTGGTGGCGGAGAATTTATTCTCTTAGCTTGACACCCTTCTCTGAGACGTAGGAGCTCAGAGGTTATGTAGTTGATGGTTACTAGTGATACATTCCCAATTTGGTAATGTGGCATATGAAGTGCTGCTGATCATTTGTTGATCGAAGCATGGCCTTTGTGAAAAGCGTAGCTTTGTGGACGAGACTTCGTCAACCTAACAACCCGGAAATGGTCAAAACAGGAATGTTGCGGCAATGTTTTTAGGGTCGTGCCCCTGGGGTATGTCCTTTTTCTTCTGGATAAGAGGTGGTATAATGGTATGGAGCCCAGATATTTTACCTATGTTGATGCTGCAAATTTATTATACTTTGTGGTTGTTGCTTTGTAGTTGACGATCCTCGGACAAAGGTTGGTTATGACCGAGATGGCGTACTTGTGTGGTAGTTACCTATATTATAGCTTGGTTAAAGCGTGAGGTAACGTCGGCCTTGTTAGCAGAGATCCGGCTAGGTTCTCGGGGGCGTCCTTCCAGAGGCGTACCCATTTCGTTAAGGAAGTTCCTTATCCTAACCATTTGTTAGAAATCCAAAGAAACAATGCGCGCCCTGTACGGTTTTAGTTTCATAACTTTCCATGAAATGTGGCGGTAACCTGCTATTGAACATGGTAGCTATAGTAGGCATACGACGAAATGTTGTATGCTGGCTAAGATTAATAATATACTTTCGAAATGTTTTCTGCATTATGCACTAATAATAATATCAAATAGTTTCGCGTATCTAGCATTTTTGATTGTCATAAGGAGAAATCTCCTCCAAGTGTGCGCTTGCATTGTGTGTGTGGCAGGAGGCCTTATGGAAGTTACATTTTCCAAAAGCACAACGGATTTCTTTTTATTTTCTTCATGAAATTAACTGTTTTTAAGATCTCACAGCAGTCCAATGACTGACCTAGAATTTATTGTTCCCTTTCTAAACTCTGGGTGCCCATGATTTTCCACACGGGCAGCCTAGAGCCAGGTTATCATTATCCTGGAGCGAAGTCAATCAAGAAGTATGCTGTGGAAATCTGGAGTTGAAGCTGGATGGCGAGGCGTATCACTAGTATATGTAATATTCCGTTCCCGCTGTTGTGTTGTTGTACACTCTGATAATGTATGTATAAACTGATATAGTGTTTTTGCTTTAAAGATATTCATTTATCTATTATTTGTTGTTCTGCTGCGAAATGTGAGATTTTGTTTATTGTTTCTGTTCTTCTTCTATCTTCTTCTTCTTAAACCCTAACGGTTCGGTTTTCCGGCATTCGATTGTGCGGCATTTGATATAGTGGACGTATTGATGTCGACTTTCGAAAGTTGAAAAATTGGGTCGTTACATTGTGGTATCAGAGTACTTGGTTAAGCGACAACCTTGGCTCTGGTGGGGGAATTACTCATTAGATATAGAGTCAGTAGTACTGTAGAATGTGTTTGAGTGTAATAATAGACATGAGCGCGTATTTATTAGTGGATATAAAATCATTTTATAATGTGTTGACTCATCGGTTGATTGTTTATAGATACTGGTCGATGCACTTTGGCCAACTGTATCGATAAGGGTTTCTAAACTCTTAAACAAGATAACCCGACACAGTATTGTTTTAAAATTGGGTAAATGAGATAATTTTACCCAAACTATTTTTTTATACAAAAGGAATAATTTTCCATAAATTATTATAGTATATGGTTTCTTGTTTGTTAGCAAGTGATAGTATTAAATTATTATCATTGGTTATTGAATAGGAAATTGTAATCGTAACTCCGAAGTTAAGAAATAAAATCCATATACAAATGGGAATTGTAAATGTAAATGTAATTTATAATTTGAAATAGATTCTAGAGAAATATTTGAAAGTGGATTGAAAAGATTTGAAATTGGAAATTTTGGTGAAAATTTTAAATCTCTTTTGATTTGAAAATGATTTTGAAAAGAATTGAAAGGATTTGAAAAGTTTTGAAGTTTGGAAAAAATTGGAGATTGGAAACAATTTAAATTCTTTTGAGTTTGGAAATGATTTTCAAAGATTTTGAAAAGGCATTTTGAAGGGATGAAAGCATTAAACTCTTTTCGATCGTTGGAAAATAACTTCGGTGATGACTGCAGCATCATCGATATTCATTTTCGAATTTCCAGGAGGAGAATTGCTGCCAAAATAATTTAAATTGGAATTATTTGCAAAACTGGGTTTGGTTTTGGAAATACAAAAAATAATTTGAATTGATTTCAAAAAATGATTTTGAAATGTTGGAAAGACTCTGGAATATAATAAAAATAGTTATGGAATAAAATATTATAAGGTGGAAAATAAAGTTGTGAATGAATGAATGAATTTACAATTGCAAGTAAATGAAATTGAAATTGAATATTGAAATTCATTTCGAATTTGTAAATAAATAGAATTGGAATTGAATTTGATTTGTGATAAACAGAGAGAAAAATTAAAATAAAATTAGTAAGTGAAAACTAATTGAAGGAATGACAAAGAAAATATGGTTTGAAATGAATTGAATAAGTATAAATGAAAGGTAAATTAAATTCTTATGGAATTTGAAATCCAGTTTAAATATATGTGGTTATAAACCAAAATGGTAAATTGAAAATAAATTTTAGGAATGAAAAAAAAAATAAAAGTGGAATTGAAATTGAATATTGAAAACCTATTTGAATTGTGTGAAATAAAATGAAGTTGTAAAATTAATTCGAAGTGAACTGAAGATAATAAAGGTGGAAATAAAAAATGTTTTGAGATAAAATGAATTGGAATTTATAATGAATTAGTAAATGAAACTGATTTAAAATAGTGATATGAATCAGTTGGGAATGAAAGATAATTGATAAACTTCAATATCAGAAGGTAAACTGAATCCAAATAGAATTGAAATTGTAAATTGAATTTAAATGAAATTGGAAATGCAAAGTTGAATGAAAACGAATATATAACTTCAATAGTGAAGTAAAAATGGTATAAAAAGCAAGTATTCAAACCTTTGTAATGGAATGTGTAAAATGATTTTTGAATGTAGAAACTAGATATGATTGTTAAATAGCATACAGGTGATATAAAGAAAAAGATATTTGGATTTTGATTTCGAAGATAAAATTGAATTGCTCGACAAAAAGGCATGTATTTGAATATCAGTATGAAATTTGATAATTTTCTTGTCCAGTCGCTTAGATTTTCATTTTCTTTTGAAATCTGGGGGCCGTGATGCCATTTTGTAGTCGTACCGATCTAGCCGCGCAAAGAAGACGCTGGCGAAATTTTTCGAAAATTTAGGGAGTTAGAAAAATTTTGAGAAATTTTTTGATAATTTAAAATTTGAGTTTAAATTTAAATTTGAATTGTTAAAGAAAATAATGTTGTTTGGAAACTTTGGAAAAGTTTACAAAGCTAGTTGAAGTGATAATGGGTCTTTAATAAAAAGATTTGTTTTGGAAAGTTGAAACTGTTTCGGATTAGGAAAATAATGAACGGGTTAAGAATCATTCTTCATAACTTGTAATTTCGAGACGAAATTCTTTTAAGGGAGGAAGTCTGTGACGACCCTGAATTTTGGACAGCTGAAATTGAAAATTTTAATTGATTTTAAATATTTGAATGATGGTTTAGCTTGAATTTCAAATATAACTATGAATTGGGCAATTTAATTTTTGAATTTAATTGTAGAAATTTGGGTAAAACTATGAATCTTCAACTTTAAGCCTGTTAAAAATAATTCGTGGCTTAGGAGATTCATATTGATGATACTGAAGATAATGGAAGCTTCAAATTTGAATTTGGAAATGATTTGTACTGTTTTGAAAATTTATCGTTTAAATTGGTATTTATAAAATTGCCTTCTGAGGCACTGTCTTGGAATTCAACGAAACCGGTTCCATTAGATCCATAATATTGCATTTTTTATCAGATTTCAATTTTCATATCATTCGGAGTTGTCTTATGATCGTATGATAAGCAAACACGTTGAAATTTAAATCGAAAATTTAATTTAATGGCTGGGTTCAAAAAATTATCTTCTCCATATGATCGAATTTGGACTCGAAACCTTTTCCATTGCATTCAGAATAAGGGTTTAAAATTACAAACGCCTAACGGCACGTCTCGATTGGAGATCAAGATTTTGATTTGCGAAATTGAACAATTTAAATTCAAATTTGAATTTGAAAGATAATATATTTGTGAATTTAATATAATACTATTTTCCAAGGCAAACTACACGTTTCATCACTTCAAAATGGCAAAATTGAAGACACGCGTTCATTTTAAAAGAAGGAAAAAAGAAATCGAACCAAACATTTTCTTCATTCAAAACAAAATAGCCGACTTTTCCTTCCTCTCTTCATATTTCAGTTCGAATTCGAAAATCAAAATTTTACATGGCCGATGATAATACCCAGATCCAAATCTAATTCGAAGCAGCCAAGAAGAAATCGCGCTCGTCTCCTTCAATCAATGGCCGAACTCGTTCGAGGATACAAAGTTCGCGATGTAGGCTAGGGCATTGGGGCGACTCAAGTGAAGTTCGTCGGTGGTGGAAATCGATGGGTAGAGGTCGTGCGATCGAGTATCATGGTTCGACATCCTCGTCCTCAGTTGTAGATCGAGGATTGGGCCGCTTAGCGCAAGAGGCGACGTCATGCAGTCGATCTTGGGTCGTGATGGTGATCGAAAGTGCGGTAGTCATGGCTTTTTCGCTGCATCCAATCTTGTTTCTGTTCTCTGCAAGGCAAATTGATAAGTTTCGAAGCAAAGTATCAAGCAGTTCAATTGAATCATTATCTTCCATCGAGAAATCTTGTGAGACCAAACAATGCCTATTCACTGGCCAGCCAGAGCACAAAATTTGTAGACAATAGGCTGCATGTTGATCTGGGTGGTAACCGTGTCGTCATTGATGATGCAGAATTAGAAGATGAAACAAATACCGATGATTTAATGCTTATTTCCAATTGCGTAGTTAGGGTGATTAATTTGTTTAACAAACTTATTTTATTTTTATTTTTAGTCACTAAAAGTATTTATTAAAAGAAATTGGCTTAGAAAAAAAATTAAACTACTAGTTAAAATAAGTTATTAGCTAATTAAATTTATTAAAATGTAAATAAATTATTTGTTTGATTTATTCAAAATGCTGATAAATCATAAATGGTAAATTATTTGTAGTTTACTAAAAATAAATCTATCAAATGGAAATTTAATTGTTCGATTAATTCGAATATTAATAAAAATTGTATAAATGTTTATACAAGGTTTAAAAAATCATGAAATCAAGCTGGAAAGGAAAGTGGATTGCATGCATAGGCAAAGGTGAGATCTTCTCACTCAAATTATAATAATTGACAATTTCAGTTATTGATTGATTGTTGAATTTTGATAGTTAAACTTAAAATGGTTGATTGTGTGCTTGAGTGATAAACTACTATCAGTTGTATTGAAATAGACCCTATACGCCGCATAATAGCGGATGATATTATATTAAACCCATATACCGTGATATTCCACCTCGAAGTGGAATTGGTATTATATATGTATTTGGAGTGATTTATTTCCTGCATTATATAGCGGATGAGACCCTATGCGCCGTATAATAGCGGGTGATATTTTATAAATCCCATATATCATGATATTCCACCTCGAAGTGGAATTGGTCTTTAATTATTGTGCTAATATCTGCGAATGCCGGGAAATAGGTTAGAGGGATCTAACTGGATTCCTCAAATGTTCGAATTTGTTTCATATGTTGTGTGTTTGTTTATCTGTAATCTGTGTGTGATTATATTATGATTGAAATCATTGAAGGCTAAAATTTAGCCGAATATATTTTTGGTATCGTAGGATACCAAAAATAGATAGATTTGGATTTTTGAAATTTAAGTAGAAAAAATTTTAGTAAAATTTATTTTTGAGAATGGGATAAATTCAAAAGAAGGAATTTTAAAAGGATAAAGTTTTATTTTTTAATCCAATTGAATAAAATTCCAAAATATGGGGAAAATGCCAAATAAATGGATTTCGGGTAATATTATTCAAAGGTCGAAGAATTTATTTAAATATGGATTTTAAATAGTTTGAATGAAATAAAGGAATTTATTTTTAAGAAAATAAATTTAGGAATCAATTTGAAATTGATTTGGTGTTTGAAAATAAATCTTTGAAAAATCAATTTGAAATAGATTTGGTGTTCGAAAATAAATCTTTGGGAAATCAAATTGAAAATTTGATTTGGTGTTTGGAAATAAATTTGGAAATAAATTTGAAAATTGATTTGGTGTTTGGAAATAAATTTGGAAATCAATTTGGGATTTCTTTTGGTGTTTGAAATGATTTTGGAAATAATTAGAAATTTGATTTGGTGTTTGAAAGTGAATATTTGGGAATCGATTCGAAAACCGTATATCAGTTGATATTTGGAAATCTAATTCACAATGGGAATTTTATAAAAGAAAGAAAGATAATTTGAAAATAAATAATTTGGGAAAATTATTTGAATTTGATGATTGTTATGAATGTTGTTGATAGGTAAATGACCGATTATCGATGTTGGCCTTGGAAATGGCACTTGAATTTGTTTTCAAAATAAGCGCTCGTTATTCGGATTAGCCTGGAGAGGACTTTATGTCATACAGTCCATTCTGAATAATGATACGACGCAATGGGATTGCATTTGAAGATGGTGTTGAAGACTGTGTATTTTCGAAAACGAAAGGATTACCTATTGAATGTCTCTGCACCGAGTTGCTCCGGTATAGAGATCTGAGATTTGATCACCCTTTGTGATGGGGCGTCCGGATGTGAGTAGTGAATATCCAGATGTGCAAGCGCTTCTTTGGAAGTGCCTTCGGTTCCGTTCGATCCAGGAATGGACATGTATGGATGTGTGTCTGACGTTACACTTTGAGATGTAAAGCTGGTTTCTATCAAATACATTTCTGTTGGTGGCGGAGAATTTATTCTCTTAGCTTAACACTCTTCCCTGAGACGTACGAGCTCAGAGGTTATGTAGTTGATGGTTACTAGTGATACATTCCCAATTTGGTAATGTGACATACGAAGTGATGCTGATCATTTGTTGATCGAAGCATGACTTTTGTGAAAAGAGTAGCTTTATGGACGAGACTTCGTCGAGCCTCAGAACTTGGAAATGGTCGAAACAGGAATGTTGCGACAAGGTTTTTAGGGGTCGCGCCCCTAGGGTATGTCCATTTTCTTCTGGATAAGAGGTGGTATCATGGTATGGAGCCCAGATATTTTACCTATTTTGATGCTACAAATATATTATACTTTGTGGTTGTTGCTTTGTGGTTGAAGATCCTCGGATAAAGGTCGGTTATGACCGGGGATGGCGTACTTGTGTGGTAGTTACCTATGTTATAACTTGGTTAAAGCATGAGGTAACATCGGCCTTGTTAGCAGAGATACGGTTAGGTCCTCGGGGGCGTCCTTCCAGAGGCGTACCCATTTTGGTAAGGAAGTTCCTTAGCCTGACCATTTGTTGGAAATCAAAAGAAACAATACTCGCCCTGTACGGTTTTAGTTGTATAACCTGCCATGGAATGTGGCGGTAACCTGCTATTGAACATGGTAGCTATAGTAGGCATACGACGAAATGTTGTATGCTGGCTAAGATTAATATTATACTTTCGAAATGTTTTTTGCACTACGCACTAATAATAATATCAAATAGTTTTCGCTTATCAAGCATTTCTGACTGTCATAAGGAGAAATATCCTCCAAGTGTGCGCTTGCATCGTGTGTGTGGCAGGAGGCCTTATGACAGTTTTATTTTCCAAAAGCACAACGGATATCCTTTTATTTTCTTTGAGAAATTAACTGTTTTTAAGATCTCAAACCAGTTCCATGACTGACTTGAAGTTTATTGTTCCTTTTCTAAACTCTAGGTGCCCACAATTTTTCACACGGGCAGCCTAGAGCCAGGTTATCATTATTCTGAAGCAAAGTCAATCAAGAAGTATGCTTTGGAAATCTGGAGTTGAAGCTGGATGGCGAGGCGTATCACTAGTATGTGTAATATTTCCTTCCCGCTGTTATGTTGTTGTACACTCTGATAATGTATGTATAAACTGATACAGTGTTTTTGCTTTAAAGATATTCATTTATCTATTGTATATTGTTCTGCTGCGAAATGTGAGATTCTGTTTATTGTTTCTGTTCTTCTTCTATCTTCTTCTTCTTAAACCCTAACGGTTCATTTTTCCAGCATTCGATTGTGCGGCATTTGATACAATAGACGTATTGATGCCGAATTTTGGAAGTTGAAAAATTAGGTCGTTACACGAGGCCATATATGATGATGATCCACCAAAAAAAATGACACAAACTCCACTTTAATCATCACAGCCGAGCTCTCCACTTGTTCCACCACTCCAACCACCACCTTGGCCGACCCATACACCACCACCACCAGCCAAACCTGAACCTGAGACCTCTTCCACACCTATACTTGACTCACCAGATCTGGCCTTGCATGATCGTGCCTTAGGCAAGACCTTTGATGACATGGAAATCCACTTTTGTGCCTTGTAGTTGTGTGTACATGCACACATATCTCTCTACGCCATTATATTATTATGACCGACCTCATATGAACCTTAACCTAATCCAAATCCATCCCATAGCAGTGCATTTCCAATCTATAGCTGAAGCATAAGTTATTGAATGCAAGTGCAAAAGCGTTGGCTTTGTGTTGTGCATTTATTTCTAACATTGTTTATTAATATTTTGTCTTGAAAATTCATGTTGTATTTGTTTTGCTTGATATTTGACAAGGCAATTAACTTTGGCTCTCCCACACTCAAATTATAGTCGTTCTTTCGTCCCTTTGAAGATCTTTATTTTATGTATTTGGTTGTCATCTCCAGCTTATAAAAGTGAGTAATTCTCACCAGACAAATATATACTTATATGACTAGTAAACTAATCACAATTGAATCTATAAAATATATCACCATGCTATATCTGCTATGCTATGATCATATGATGTTCACCCATGCTTATTTACCTGTTATAATATCTGTTACTGTTATATAATGTTATTCTGTTATTTATCTCAGTTTATCACTACAAGTTCCCTTTAGATTAGAATCATTATGGGTTGAAATGATACATACCCGAACGGACTATAGAATAGGGAAAAATCGTTATCGGCTGAAATGATAGGCCTGAAAGATTTTTAATTATTTCATTTTACTTGGGACTGTGGGTTCGAAATGATAAAACCCGAGTTTTCTTTGTAAATTTACGGATTAAAATGATATATTATCCGTATCACTTTACCTAGGGTAGAAAATTTTATACAGACCCGTGGTTAATACATATTTTTCTAAAATTTTAAAGTATTTTAGAAATGTAAATATTATAATATTTTGAAATTAACTACAAAAATGATTTTTGTAAAGTATTATTGATTTTCTAAAAATTTATAAGTGAAATAAATTAATGGTAAAGTTAGAAATTTGAAATATAAGTTATTTTTGAAATTATGATTTGGTTATAAATGGAATTTAAATTAATTGGGAAAATATGATAAATATATTTAAAATTTGATTTAAAATGAATTTAAAATGATTTTTATAAAGTATTAATGGTTTTTGTATAAGTTAAAATGTTAAATAAATGAATATTTGAGTTGAATTTTAAAAGATAACTTAAATTGGAAATTTGTGAAATTTGTTTAAAAATGAATTTTAAGTTGAGTAAATAAAATGAAAAATAAATTATATTTGAAATTTAAACTTAGGTGTTAAGTTAAAATTTTAATATAAAGAATTGAAATTGAATGTTTGAATTTAATAAGTAAATTATTATTAAGTTTGAATGAAAATTTCACTTTATAAATTGATAAATATAAGGGTAATTAAATGATTGTTTTAAAAGTGAAAATATATGATTTTATAAGTTTAAAATGGTTTAAATATAAATTTAATTATTTATGAAATTATATTGAATATTTGGAATTTAATTAACAGCATTTTTGAATTGCTATTATTTCTAATGTAAAGGATATTACAGCATTCGTAAATGCTGTAGTTGGTAGAAATGAACTAAATGGCTAAATTGAATTAAGGCTATTATAACACATTGTAAGTGCTGTAATTGTTGAATTTAACTAAGTTTTAATTGAACTAAAGTAACCTTACTACAGCATTTTTAATGTTGTCTTTTGTTAAATTGAATTGTTTTATAAGTAACTTTCCGTAGCATTTTCTAAATGCTACGAAAGGTGGATTTTCATTGTTTTAATAAATTTAGATGAATAAATGAACTTTGAAAAGTTTAAAATTTTGAAAATTTCATATTTAAATATTAAATACAATAACTTCATTTTAAAGATTTAAATGAAGTAATTCGATTTGAAATATGAACTATTTTTAAATGTAAATTGAAATGGTACTTTAAATTTGAATAAAATGAATGTGGCTTTGAAAAGATACGACATTATGATATATTGAAATAATTTGAAATGATATTGAATTTTTGAAATGATATTTTATTTTCAAATATAAATACCATTTTAAAAATTATAACTACGGGTTATAATAACGATTGGTTGTTAAAGAGATCGGGATCGGATATGGATATACTCTCTGTCGATACCGAAAACTATTTTAACAACTGTGTACGCGGTGGAGATTCCAGAATGAAGTAGGATGGTGACGATGTTCATGAGGTACATTACATGGACCCGACTCCCATGAGTTGGCTTAAGGTGGCTCAAACAGGAGCGATCTTGGGCCAAAACGGGTAGCTCCTCTGGTCGGACACACTTCATCGATACCATTCTATTACTGTTATGATTGATTGGGTGCACCCCTTGATTTTTGGAGTGTTGTTCGGGGTGGGCGTAGTGGCTGCTACGTTACCGCCAGTCCTTGTGCGTAATTGGTATATGTACACTGGCATTGCCTTGTGTGCCGTGTCACCTACCATACCGAGCCTTTACTACGAGTTTTGTAACGACACGACTTTTCGACGCTCGAAAATCGGCATTAATACGTCTATCAAATGACGCATAATCGAATGCCGGAAAACCGAATTGTTAGGGTTAAAAAGAAGAGGTAGAAGAAAAAGATAGAAGAAATAACGAAACAGAACAGAAACAATATCAGAATCTCACATATCGCAGCGGAAAAACATATAATAGATAAATGAATAATCTCCAAAACAAAGAACTATCTCAGTTAATACATTACATCATCAGAGTGTACAACAGCAATATACAACACAACAAAACAATGGACAGTTATACAACATGTCCTTACAAGTGAAATACACAGCGGAAAACACAATATCATATACAAGTAATACGTCTCGCCATCCAGCTCGCCTCCCGAGCTTTAAAGCACTTCTGAATCCAGAATGACCTAATAACCTGACTCTAGACTGCCCGTGTGGAAAATTATGGGTACCCAAAGTTTAGGAAGAGAACAATAAACTCCAGGTCATTCATGGGACTAGTGTGAGAACTTAAAACAGCTATTTATCTTTTAAAACAACAACAACAAGGGAAGTAAAAATTATCCGCAATGCTTTTGGAAAATAAAACTACCATAAGGCCTCCCGGCACACACACAATGCAAACGCAGAATTAGAGGAGATTTCTCCTTATGATAGTCAAAGATGCTTACTATGCAAAACAAATAATTTTTGATATTATTATTAGTGCATAGTGATGAAAACATTTCGAAAATAAAATATAAATCTTAGCCAGCATATGTACCATTATATTATGCCTGCTATAGCTACCATATTAAATGGCAGGTTCTACAACTAAAACCGTACAAGGCTCGTATTGTTTTTTTAGATTTCCAACAAATGGTCAGGCTAAGGAACTTCCTACTGCCACATGAGATCGCCTCTGGCGGGACGTCCTGAGAACTTAACCAGCATTTTTCCAACACAAGGCCGGGTTACTTTAGTCACTAGGTAACTACTACACGAATATGCCACCCCCCGGTCCTTTGGGACCTTTATCCGAGGGCCCTCGATCACCAAGCAACAACCACACAGAAAAATGAGATTGGAGCAACCACATAGGTTAAGCATCAGGGTTCCATACCTGACATCACCCTTTTACAGAAGGAAATGACATACCCTAAAGGGAGCGACCCTCATAACCTTGCAGCATATTCCTGCTTTAACCATTTTCGGGGTGTGAGTTCTGACGAAGTCTCGTCCATAAAGCTGCACTTTTTTCACAAAGCCACGCTTTGATCAACAAATGATCAATAAATAATCATCACACAACAACACTAGGCATGCCACATTACCAAATTGGGAATATATTGCTGATAACCCTTAAACTACCAAACCTCTAAGGGTGTTAAGCTAAGAGAATAAATTCTCCGCCACCAACGGAAATGTATTTGAAAGGAATCTGCTTTATATCTCAAAATGTAATGTCAGACACGTAACCAGACAAGTCTGTTCCGGGCTCGAACAGAACCGAAGGCACTTCAAAAGAAGCCCTTGCAATCCGGGTATTCACAATCCCGATCGAATTTTCCATCACAAAGGAAATCTCCATACTGTAGCTAACGGTGCAGAGACAATCGACAGGTCATCCTATTGTTTTCACAAATACCCGATCTTCACCACTGGTCTTCAATGCTATCCATTACGTCGTATCACTATTCGGAATGGGTAATCCGAATAACGAGCGCAATAATTTAAAATAAATGTAGCATTCAATTTCAACCAATTCACAACAAATGGCCATTCAAGGGTCAATATTGATAGTCGGTTATTTAACTATCAATCAATATTCACAATATAACCCGATTTCAAATAATTTCCTAAATTATTTATTTTCAAAAATATCTTTACAAGATATAATTTCCACACTTCAACCGTTTGAAAACAAATTTCAAATCATTTTCCATATTTTAGTCTTTGAAAACAAATTTCAAATCAATTTCCTTAAACGGAAACACTTCCAAATATTTATCCATTTTCAACTTAAAATGGTTCATTTAAATCAATCAAATAAATCCTTATCGATTTATTTTAAACTTACGTTTCAAATCCGTAAATTTATTTCCACACTTCAAAATAAATCAATGTTCATTTGTAAACAAATTTCCCTTTCTTTCATAAATTCCATAGTGAATTTATCTTTCCAAAATATCTATGAATATACGATTTTCAAATCAATTTCTAATATTCATTTTCAATTTATCTTTAAAAGATAAAATCTCAAAACATTCACTTTATATTGGAAAAACATTTCCATGCTTATTTAATAATAAGTAATTCACAAATCTGTTTATTTTCAACACTTGGAAAATATTCAATATACTTAAATCACAATTAAGTATATAATTTATTCTTTATGAAAAACATTCTCTTAAACACATTTATTTGAGTCAAAACGAATGTTGCGTAAAACATCGTTACGACAACTCAATATTACTAGTATAGGGGTTCGAAATTAAGATAGATATATAAACCCCAATACTATACAAAACTTTTCCTTTCGGAAATCATTTACTATAACAACAGTGTTATAGTCCACCATTTCCTTCCATTTCTCGAAAACATCTATTTCAACAATGAATGTTGAAATCTATGGTTTCGATACTTAATACATTTTAAAACATTTTTAAATTGTTTTAATTCTATTTAAAATATCACTTTCCTAAAATATTTCTTTAATATATTACTCACCGTCCAAAATCGTGAATATACTTCGTTAACCAAATTCAATTTCTACATAATTTATTTAAAGGATTATCCACTGTCCCAAAATCGTGGATATATCTCCTTTAATAAGCTATAATAATTAAACTTATCAAAATAAGTCGATTTTGGATTTATAAAACAACGTTTATAAATTCCATTTATTTTTATAACAACTTCAATTTATAAAATCACTTTATTAACAAATTCTATCCATATCCCATTTACACGCCAAAATCCAATTTACAAGTTAATTACTTATAAATCTTTTATTTTTCAAAATCTATTCATTTTATAACTTCACAATTTATAAATCTATAGATTTCATCCACTTATGAAATCCATTTATATTTCATTTTAATACTTATAAAAACTCGTTTTATAATTTCAATATTTTAATTTATAAATATCAAATTTATAAATCTATTGTATAAATCATTCATAATAATTCAAAAATCCCAATTTAAACCATTTTATAAATTAATCAACTACTTGTTTCAAAAATCACATTTCGGTTATATTTCACAAAAATCATAATTTTTATAACATAATTATTCCAACGTTTATTTATTTAAAATGAATCAATTAAAAAATTAAAATGTATTATGAATTCTCAACTTAAATTTTCAAAAATCCAATTTTATTTATTTTCGGCATCTAACGATACCAAAAATATATTCGGCTCAAATTTAGCCTTAAACGATTTCAATCACAAAGATAATCACGCAGATTATAAATAGATCAACACACAACATTGAAACCAATTCAAATGTTTGAGGAATCCAGTTGGATCCCTCCAACCTGTTTCCCTACATCTAAAGATGTTAGCACAATACCAATTCCGCTTCGAGACGGAATATCGCGGCATATGGGATTATAAAATATTATCCGCTATTATGTGGCACAATAGGGTCTCATCCGCTATATAATGTGGGAAATCAACTCCAAGTACATATATAATACCAATTTCCATACAAGTTGGAATTATCGCGATATATGTTTTTAATAAATAGCATCCGCTTAATATACGGCGTATAGGGTCTATTTCAATACAACAGATAATAATTATCATCCAATCACACAATCAAGCAATTTTAAATCTAACTATTTAAAATTTAAATCGAAACAATTCGATTGAGTGAGAAGTTCTCACATTGAGTTTCCGATAACAGTTGTACCGTTTTGTTTCGAATAAAATTAAACGTGCGTTTAATTTTACCCGAAATTATCACTAGCTCCAAACGACTTCAAACCAGCTCCTTTACGTAGTGCTCGACAAAACAATTGCAACGCGATTTGTTTCGTGATTTTTCGACCTCAAACGACAAAGTTATGGTGTTACAAAGATTACACAATTATAATATAATTAAGATTTACAATTCTTTTATTAATTTTTAAACCTTAACAATCATAGCCGCACGTTCAAGATGATGAAATCTCGGCCGTTGCACGCGCTCCATCTTCCCCAGGCCACAAGATCGCGACCGAACCCATTATCACGTTCGAAAATCTTTGAGGACGAGCCACCAACGTTGACATATACATCGATCAACCACCCTCATGTAGAAGCCCACTGCGAGCATGACCTTCAGCCAGAGGACGACCATGCTCGGTCACGTATATGGTCTCGAAAATGGTGCCGAACGCGGCGCCTTCCAGCTCCAATTGCAGTTGATCCGTGGCGAAATTTGCGATCTTGACTGTTGGATACGTAGCTCTCGACGAGCTCTACAGTTTTCTAGTTGAGAGTTTCTCAAAATGATGAGTGGATTGGAAGATAATTGACGAGGAAATTTCGAGCTTCCATGGCCATTCAATAGCAAACGGCGACTGAATGTAGAATTTAGGGTTAGGTTTTCTTTGAGAGAGTGGAGGTCCTTTTATAGAAATTCGGCGAACCATTATTCATTCGTGATTTTCCGAACTCCAAATCTCACGCGGTGACCGGCGTTTCTAGGGTTTACCCTGCGTTCCGGACACAATGGAATAGGTTTCTGAAGCTAATTCGATCATTTGTGCGAGTTACGACAATAAACGATCAATTTAAAATTAAACTGATTAACCAAATTTCTATGCGTTTTGGCTTGCCCCGGACAAGCGGTAAATCAGATTGACTCGAAATTTGAAAACGTACTATAATTTGACATTACAGATCCGACGAAACTGGTTTCGTCCAAATCCGAGACTGTTTGAAAAATGTCTATTTTCACTAGTCGATTAAATATTAAAATATTCAATTTTCACAAATTAACTTTTAATTCAATTTTAAAAGTTCCATAACATCACTCTAACTCTAATATGATTTAATATAACTTTATAAATCATTTTTAATCTCATTAAACCAAAATTCCAAATTTTTCTGTAATTTCAAATATTAAATTGCCGATTTAACTATCCAGTTAAATCCAGATATTCGAAAAATAAATTATTCGACTTACAAATTTTACTTGTTGATATTTAAAATCAATTAAATATCTGAATTTCAAATGACAGAAATTCTGGGTCATTACAAACTTTCCCCCTTAAAAGAATTTCGTCCTCGAAATTACCAAGTAAGAAAAAGTTACAGAATCCATTAACTTTTCAAAACAAACCGTTCAAATTTGTTTTACAAATCTCTTAAGTGTTTAACTTTTCCAAACGTTCAATAGTTAAACTTCTTATGAAATATTTACTAAGTTTCCAAATCCATATATAGTTATCTTTTCAAAATCAACTATATCGTTTAACCCTTTACTTCAAATCAAAACTTAGTTTTCACGAGAAAAAATTTTCTTTACAAAATTTCTCGAAAATTTTCTAATGCCTTAAATTTTCAAAAAAAATTTCGCCATAACCTCCTTTGCGCGGCTAGCTCGGTACAGCTACAAAATGCCACCACGGGTCCCTAATTTCAAAAAGAAAACGAAAAGCCAAGCGGCTAAACAAGAAGATCATCAAATTTCATACTGAAATTCAAATACATACCTTTTTGTAGAGCAATTCAATTTTTATCTTCAAAATCAAAATCCCAATTCCATTTCCTTTAATACACCTGTATATCCTGCTAGCCATAATATCCAATTACAACTTTCAAATTTATTTTGCACATTCCTTTAAAAATTTTTCAATATGTACTTCTTATACCATTTTACTTTACTATTGAAGTTATATATCCATTTTCATTCTAGATTGCATTATCAATTTCATTCGAATTCAATCTACACTTTCAATTCCGTTTGGATTCAATTTACCTTTCGAATGTTGAATTTATCAATGATCTTTCATTCACAATTGATTCATATCACTATTTTAAATTAGTTTTATTTACAAATTCAATTACTTTAGCTTTCAATTTGGTTCGACATTCAAATAGCCTTAAATGAATTTACACTTATATTCATTATTTCATATCAATTTATTTATATTCAATTGATTTACATTCAATTCATTTATTAATTCAATTGCTAATTCATTTAACACCAAAGTTGAATTTCATTAATATAACTCAAGTTTATATTTATCACTTTACTTATTTTACTTTGGTACCAAATCAACTTCATTCAACATTACTTAAGTTATATTCCATCTCAACATTCAATTTCAATTTCATTTACTTGCAATCGTAAATTTATTTATCCATTAACAATTTTATTTTTATAATTCAAACTCACTTCCAATTTATTTGTTACTAACCCAGATTTTTTTTTCTTAATAAATTTTCTTTAAGTAATCATTTCACTTAGCCTCCTTAGACCTTTCTTTAAATTCACTTTATTTAATTGATTCACTTATACTTACTTTAATTTAACTCCATCCTTTAAGTTAATTTTTATTCTATCAAAATTCAGGTTGTATAAGTTATCAACTCCTTTATTATTGCCATAAATTATTTTAAATAGGATTCCAGAGTCTTTTCAACCTTTCAAAAACAAGTTTGAAATCAATTCAAATTATCTTTTGAATTTCAAAACCAAACCCAAATTTTCCAAACAAATTTAATTTAAAACAATCTGGCAGCAATTCCTCTTTTGGAAACCCGAAAATGAACACCGATGACGTCACGATCATCATCGGAATTATTTTCCAGCGACCGAAAAGAGTTTAGTGCTTTTATCCCTTCCAAAACATTTCTCCAAAATCTTTGAAAATCATTTTCAAATCAAAAAGGATATAAACCTTCCAAATCTCTAAAATTTTCAAATTCTCTTCAAAACATTTCCAAACACTTCTCTGGAATTTTTACTTCAAATTACAAATCACAAATCACATTTACAATTAATATTCATAAATTCCATTCGTATGTGAATTTATTTCTTAAATTTGGAGTTACGATTTCAATTTCCTACTCAAATGATAATAACATTATCACTTCCTAGCAATCAAGCAACCATATACTATAATAATTTACAAAGATTATTTCCTTTATCCACGAAAATAGTTTGGGTAAAATTATTTCATTTACCCTATTTTAAAACAATATCCTATCGAATTGTTCTGAACAAGTGTTTAGAGATCCCTATCGTTAGAGTTGTACAGACTATACCGACCAGAATCCATATATCACTCAACAAACCAATCATCACAATATAAAACAATTTTATATTCACTAACAAATACGCGCTCATAGCTATTATTACACTCACACTCGTTCTAGAGTGCTACTGACTCTATGCTTAATGAGTAACACCCAACAGAGCCAAGGTTGTCGCTTAACCATATGCACTGATACCAAATGTAACGACGCGACTTTTCGATGCTCGAAAATCGACATTAATACGTCTATCAAATGCCGCATAATCGAATGCCGGAAAACCGAATTATTAGGTTTAAAAAGAAGAGGTAGAAGAAAAAGATAGAATAAATAAGTAAACAGAACAGAAAAAATATCAAAATCTCACATATCACAGCGGAACAACATATAATAGATAAGTGAATATTCTCTAAATTAAAGAACTATCTCAGTTAATACATTACATCATCAGAGTTTACAACAACAATATACAACACAACAAAACAATGGACAGTTATACAACATGTCCTTACAAGTGAAATACACAGTGGAAAACCTAATATCATATACAAGTAATACGTCTCGCCATCCAGCTCGCCTCCTGAGCTACAAAGCACTTCTGAATCCAGAATGACCTGATAACCTGACTCTAGACTGTCCGTGTGGAAAATTATGGGCACCCAGAGTTTAGGAAGAGAACAATAAACTCCAGGTCAGTCATGGGACTGGTGTGAGAACTTAAAACATTATTTATCTTTTAAAACAACAACAACAAGGGAAGTGAAAAATATTCGCAATGCTTTTTGAAAATGAAACTACCATAAGGCCTCCCCACACACACACAATGCAAACGCAGAATTGGAGGAGATTTCTCCTTATGATAGTCAAAGATGCTTACTACGCAAAACAAATCATTCTTGATATTATTATTATTGCATAGTGATGAAAACATTTCGAAAATAAAATATAAATCTTAGCCAGCATAGGACCATGATATTATGCCTGCTATAGCTACCTTATTAAATGGCAGGTTTTATAACTAAAACCGTACAAGGCTCGTATTAATCTTTGGATTTCCATCAAATGGTCAGGCTAAGGAACTTCCTACTGCCACATGGGATCGCCTCTGGCGGGACGTCCCGAGAACTTAAACAGCTCTCTGCCAACACAAGGCCGGGTTACCTTTGTCACTAGGTAACTACTACACGAATATGCCACCCCCCGGTCCTTTGGGACCTTTATCCGAGAGACCTCGATCACCAAGCAACAACCACACAGAAAAATGAGATTGGAGCAACCACATAGGTTAAGCATCAGGGCTCCATACCTGACACCACCCTTTTCCCGAAGGAAATGACATACCCTAAAGGGAGCGACCCTCATAACCTTGCCGCATATTCCTGCTTTGACCATTTCCGGGGTGTGAGGTAAGTCTCGTCCACAAAGCTACGCTTTTTTCACAAAGCCACGCTTTGATCGACAAATGATCAATAAATAATCATCACACAACAACACTCAGCATGCCCATTACCAAATTGGGAATATATTGCTGATAACCTTCAACTACAAAACCTCTAAGGGTGTTAAGCTAAGAGAATAAATTCTCCGCCACCAACGGAAATGTATTTGATAGAAATCTGCTTTATATCTCAAAATGTAATGTCAGACATGTAACCATACAAGTCTGTTCCGGGCTCGAACAGAACCGATGGCACTTCAAAAGAAGCCCTTGCAATCCGGGTATTCACAATCCCGATCGAATTTCCCATCACAAAGGAAATCTCTATACCGTTGCTAGCGGTGCAGAGACAATCAATAGGTCATCCTATCGTTTTCACAAATATCCGATCTTCACCACCGATCTTCAATGCTATCCATTACGTCGTATCACTATTCGGAATGGGTAATCCGAATAACGAGCGCAATAATTTAAAAATAAGTGTAGCATTCAATTTCAACCAATTCACAACAAATAGCCATTCAAGAGTCAATATTGATAGTCGGTTATTTAACTATCAATCAATATTCACAACATAACCCGATTTCAAATAATTTCCCAAATTATTTATTTTCAAAAATATCTTTACAAGATATAATTTCCACACTTCAACCGTTCGAAAACAAATTTCAAATCATTTTCCACCTTTTAATCTTTAAAAACAAATTTCAAATCATTTTCCTTAAACGGAAACACTTCCAAAAATTTATCCATTTTCAAATTAAAATGGTTCTTTAAATCAATCAAATAAATCCTTACCGATTTATTTTAAACTTACGTTCCAAATCTGTAAATTTATTTCCACACTTCAAAATAAATCAATGTTTATTTGTAAACAAATTTCCCTTTCTTTTATAAATTCCATAGTGAATTTACCTTTCCAAAATATGTATGAATATACGATTTCCAAATCGATTTCTAATATTCATTTTCAATTTATCTTTAAAAGATAAAATCTCAAAACATTCACTTTATATTGGAAAAACATTTACATACTTATTTAATAATAAGTAATTCACAAATCTGTTTATTTTCAACACTTGGAAAATATTCAATATACTTAAATCACAATTAAGTATATAATTTATTCTTTAAGGAAAACATTCTCTTAGACACATTTATTTGAGTCAAAACGAATGTTGCGTAAAACATCGTTATGACAACTCAAAATTACTTGTATAGGGGTTCGAAATTAAGATAGATACATAAACCCCAATACTATATAAAACTTTTCCTTTCGGAAATCATTTACTATAACAACAATGTTATAGTCCACCATTTTCTTCTATTTCTCGAAAACGTCTATTTCAACAATGAATGTTGAAATCTTTGGTTTCGATACTTAATACATTTTAAAACATTTTTAAATTGTTTTATTTCTATTTAAAATATCACTTTCCTAAAATATTTCTTTAATATATTGCTCACCGTCCAAAATCGTGAATATACATCGTTAACCAAATTCAATTTCTACATATTTTATTTAAAGGATTATCCACTGTCCCAAAATCGTGGATATATGTCCTTTAATAAGCTATAATAATTAAACTTATCAAAATAAGTCGATTTCGGATTTATAAAACAACGTTTATAAATTCCATTTATATTTTATAACAACTTCAACTTATAAAATCACTTTATTAACAAATTCTATCCATATCCCATTTACACGCCAAAATCCAATTTACAAGTTAATTACTTATAAATCTTTTATTTTTCAAAATCTATTCATTTTATAACTTCACAATTTATAAATCTATAGATTTCATCCACTTATGAAATCCATTTATATTTCATTTTAATACTTATAAAAACTCGTTTTATAATTTCAATATTTTAATTTATAAATATCACATTTATAAATCTTTTATATAAATCATTCATAATAATTCAAAAATTCCAATTTAAACCATTTTATAAATTAATCAACTACTTATTTCAAAAATCATATTTCGTTTATATTTCACAAAAATCATAATTATTATAACATAAAAATTTCAACGTTTATTTATTTAAAATGAATCAATTCAAAAATTAAATTTTATTTTGAATTCTCAACTTTAATTTTCAAAAATCCAATTTTATTTATTTTTGGCATCTAACGATACCAAAAATATGTTCGGCTAAAATTTAGCCTTTAACGATTTCAATCACAAAGATAATCACGCAGATTATAAGTAGATGAATACATAACATTGAAACCAATTCAAATGTTTGAGGAATCCAATTGGATCCCTCCAACCTGTTTCCCTGCATCCAAAGATGTTAGCACAATACCAATTCCGCTTCGAGATGGAATATCGTGGTATATGGGATTTGTAAAATATTATCCGCTATTATGCGGCGCAATAGGGTCTCATCTGCTATATAATGCGGGAAATCAACTCCAAGTACATATATAATACCAATTTCCATACAAGTTGGAATTATCGCGGTATATGTTTTTAATAAATAACATCCGCTTAACATACGGCGTATAGGGTCTATTTCAATACAACAGATAATGATTTTCATCCAATCACACAATCAAGCAATTTTAAATCGAACTATTTAAAATTTAAATCGAAACAATTCGATTGAGTGAGAAGCTCTCACCTTGAGTTTTCGATAACAGTTGTACCGTTTTGTTTCGAATAAAATTAAACGTCCGTTTAATTTTACCCGAAATTATCACTAGCTCCAAACGACTCCAAACTAGCTCCATTGCGTAGTGCTCGACAAAACGATTGCAATGCGATTTGTTTCGCGATTTTTCGACCTCGTTATGACAAAGTTATGGTGTTACAAAGATTACACAATTATAATATAATTAACATTTACAATTCTTTTATTAATTTTTAAATATTAACAATCATAGCCGCACGTTCAAGATGATTAAATCTTGGCCGTTGCACGCGCTCCATCTTCCCCAGGCCACAAGATTGCGACCGAACCCATTATCACGTTCGAAAATCTTTAAGGACGAGCCACCAACGTCGACATATACATCGATCAACCACCCTCATATGGAAGCCCACTGTGAGCACGACCTTCGGCCAGAGGCCAGCCATGCCCAGTCACATATATGGTCTCGAAAATCATGCCGAACGCGGTGCCTTCCAGCTCTAATTGCCGTTGATCCGTGGTGAAATTTGCGATCTTGACCGTTGGATACGTAGCTCTCGACGAGCTCTACAGTTTTATAGTCGAGAGTTTCTCGAAATGATGAGTGGATTGGAAGATAATTAAGGAGGAAATTTCAAAATTCCATGGCCATTCAATAGAAAATGGCGGCTGAACGTAGAATTTAGGGTTAGGGTTTTCTTTGAGAGAGTGGAGGTCCTTCTATAGAAATTCGGTGAAACACTATTCATTCGTGATTTTCCGAACTCCAAATCTAGCGCGTTGACCGGCATTTCTAGGCTTTACCCCGCGTTCCGGATACAATGGAATAGGTTTTCAAAGCTAATACGATCATCTGTGCGAGTTACGGCAATAAACGATCAATTTTAAATTAAACCGATTAACCAAATTTCTGTGCGTTTTGGCTTGCCCTGGACAAATGGTAAATCCGATTGACCCGAAATTTGAAACCTTACTATAATTTGACATTACAGATCAGATGAAATAGATTTCATCGAAATCCGATACTGTTTGAAAAATGGCTGTTTTCACTAGTCGATTAAATATTAAAATATTCAATTTTCACAAATTAACTTTTAATTCAATTTTAAAAGTTCCATAACATCACTCTAACTCCAATATGATTTAATATTACTTTATAAATCATTTTTAATCACATTAAACCCAAATTCCAAATTTTTCTGTAATTTCAAATATTAAATTGCCGATTTAACTATCCAATTAAATCCAGATATTCGAAAAATAAATTATTCGACTTACAAATTTTACTTGTTAATATTTAAAATCAATTAAATATCTGAATTTCAAATGACAGAAATTCTAGGTCATTACAAGTTTGTTTTTCTCCCACAGCCCATGGAGTATTTAGGGTAGTCTCTCGATATGGAGATACGCTGATACAGGATGGACTATTGGGACTATTATTTGTTAAGGGGAATATTGGGTCACTCCTTAACGCTATTTTAAAGTAACTTTATTTTACTGTAGACATTATTATAATAGCGCAATATTACTATATAGTAAATAGTTTAACGGATCCTTAGAGGATGGGCGGTCCCAGGCATCCTTTAAGTTACTTGTATCTTTATTACAGTTCACTTGAGTTTGTTTACATTATATAAGTATATATGTGTCCTGACTCGAGTGTTCTGTGTTTCGCTTTACGCTCGGGTCAGCCTAAATATTCACAGCTTTGGATTCTCTTTCTGGAGCTGGTCTTTGCTGGAGATTCTGCCCATCTATATTTATATCTATTTCAGTTTCAGCTATTCTAGTTTATCTCACGTATTGGCGAACTTCTATGTATTTGGGATTTCTATTATGTTGTTTTCAGACTGATATTACGTATTTGTTTTGAGACTTTGTTATTGTAGCTTCATGAACTACTATGGTATTTTATATTCCGCTGTGAGTTATTCTGATTGTTCTGTGTCTGTGATTCAGTGTATTTAATTTCATTTGCTCCAAATTTATTTACAATCTGTTATTTTGCATCATTCAAGTCCGACATGTGTGTCTGCCTATGCACTTAGAGGGTGCAGCATGATAGGGGGTTCTCGTATTTGGTTTGGTAGGGAACGGTTGACTCTTACTCCTACATGTCCCCGCGGGGGTTGGTGGTGCAGTTGGGAGGCTGGCCATAAAGGCAGAACACAGGTACCAATGTATGCTACGGTTGGCGTTACCCCACTGGCGTGGCCCGTTACATTTGGTATCAGAGCTTTGATTTTGGCAAACCATTGCCTGCGGAGCAAAAACTCATTAGAGATAGGGTATTTCTACCCTATAATGAGTGAAATCAATCTCAAAATCATATCTTTGTGAGAGAATATATTTTCAAAGTATAAAATGATTCTTCAAAATATTTTCAAAAGATTTTTCAAAGATTATTTTGATATAAAATTTTTTCTTGTTTCGAAGGATTTTCAAATGTTTTCTTACTTCCTTTCTTTCGTATCTACCTTGTTAGATTTTTCTTTGTTTAGGATATTCATCCAAGTGAATTCTCTTGTCTTATGTTAATTTATCTTTGACTTTCTTTATCTTGTCCAAAATTCATTCATGATATTTTGGGATGAATCGAGGAAATGCTAGAGGTAGGGGTCGTAGTATTGCCCCAGCTCCTCAGCCTGTTGCTCCTATTCGATTCACTGTTCTCTGTAAGGAATTCACTTAAATTGGTGGAACCCCATTCATCGGTTCATAGAGCATTATTGAGGCTCAGTAGTGGTTGCGGAGCCTAGAGAGGACATTTACTGGTCTCGAGATTACTGATGCCCAGAAACATTAGTTAGTAGCTTGGCAGTTGCATGATTCTGCTCTAGATTGGTGGGAGTCCGTTACGGCTAACACCGCCGAGGCTGGTATTACTTGGAAGCAGTTTAGGTATCCTTTGACTTATCTTGAATTTTGTTCCTATTTTCCTTTTTCTTTGAATCTATCTTAATCTTGTTTAAATCTCTTTTCCTGGGAGGCTTTTGTGGAAAACTGGATGCCAGAAGCCGGGAAATCTCAGCTTTATCGTGAATTTATGGATCTTAAGCAGGGTAGCATACCTTTTGCTGAGTATGAGAGAAAGTTCAATGAACTTTCCAAGCTCGGTCCTAGCCTGATTGACACTCCTTTCAAGAAGAATGAGAAATTCATTGCTGGTGCTCGTCCAGAGTACTATAGTCGCCTCATTTCTTATATTCATGGCACTTTCACCCAGCTTATGGATATGGCTATTTGCTATGAGAACCCCACATCTAAAGTTCCTGCTATTTCTGGTGCTCAGTCCTCCTCTTCTAATTCCAAGAAGCGTAAGCCTAATTATCATCAGTAGAAGAAGAATTGGCAAAAGCGTCCTGGTTTGGGATCTTCATCATCTACTCCTGCTCAGAGGCAACCAGTTGATCTCTCCCCTATCACTTGATTTAGGTGTGATCAGAAGGGACACTATGCTAATAGCTATCCTACCTTAGCTGGTGCTGCTGTTCCTCCACCTGCTTAGTTGGCTAGGCCTGATCTCTACCATATCTATCTCCAGCCTGGTCATTTTAGGAAGGATTGCCCTATTCAGCAGAAGGGTACGCCTTCTGGTATATTTGCTGTCACTTCTGCCTCATCTCCAGTTCCTCCACCTACTCCTGCTCCTAGCGATGACCAAGGTACTCTCCAGGGTACATTTACTTTATTTCATCATCCTATTAGTGTTTTATTTGATACGGAAGCTTCCCACAGTTTTATTTCTGTTGATTTGTGTGATAAATTTGAGCATCTCCTTTCTCCTGAGTATGCTTCTATTCCATTGTGTGTTTCAAATTCTATTGGGGGTCCTGCTAACCTTAATCGGATTTGTAAGCAAGTGAAGCTTCTCCATTCTGATCATCGCTTTAGTGGTGATTTTTATGTTCTGGGCTTTGATGCTTTTGATTTAATGCTTGGTCAGGATTTGTTAGGGTATCATGATGCTCATATCTCTTGTAAAGCCCGGTCTGTTCACCTTGTTGATGATCAAGGGAATTCCTTGATTATTCAGTGCCGCATTCCTCTGGTTTTTGCTGGCAACTTTATTTATTGTCTAGATTCTTCTCCTAGTGATCTTGATTCGACTCCTGTGGTTAGATTATATCTCGATGTATTTGGTGAAGTCACGTCTTTGCCTCCTAAGCGGGAAATTGATTTTCGGATTGATCTTATTCCTAGTGCTCGACCTGTTGTTCTTCCTCGTAGAAGAATGGCACCCCGCGAGAAGGTTGAGATGGGAAAGGAAATTGAGGGCTTGTCCTCCAAGGGTCTAATTAGGCCTAGTTTTTTTGAATGGGGAGCCGCGGTGGTTTTTGTCACCAAGTCCGATGGTTCTCTTCGGATGTGTGTTGATTACAGGGAGCAGAACAAGCTTACTATGAAAAACAGATATCCAATGCCTCGTATCAATGATATGTTTGATGAGCTTTATGGTGCCACTGTTTTCTCTCAGCTTGATCTTGCCACATGTTTTCATCAGCTCAGGGTTGCTGAGGATAGCATTCCCAAGACTGCTTTTCGCACTGAGAATGGTATTTATGAATGGTTAGTCATGCCTTTCGGTTTCACTAATGCTCCTACTTTCTTTTTTGATTTGATGAATCATGTTTTTCGTATGTGCTTAATAAATTTGTTCTAGTCTTTGTTGATGATATCCTTGTCTTCTCTAAAACTAAGGAAGAGAATGAGTCACATTTGAAATTTGTTCTGGAGACTCTCAGAAATCATCAATTGAATGTTAAATTTTCTAAATGCCATTTCTGGAAGGATGAAGTCCAATATCTCGGCCATATTGTTTCTAGTAATGGAGTTTCTGTTGATCCAGTCAAGATCGCTGCGATCAATGTAAGTCTTTCTTTCTTTCTTCTCTTTTCCTTATCATTTAATAATTCTATCTTTTCGGTTGTCCTTATTTTCTCCCTATTTTATTTCAGGATTGGGAAACTCCAAATACTCCATCTTATGTTTGTAGTTTTCTGGGCCTTTCCGATTACTACCGGAGATTCATTGAGAATTTTGCTCGGATTGCTGCACCTCTCACTGCTTTAATTCGTAAGAATGCCCTGGAGTGATCAGTGTAAGGCTACATTCAATGAGTTAAAGGGCAAGCTAACTTCCGCACTAGTTCTTACCGTTTCGAACGGAAGTGAGGGATTGACGGTATACACTGATGCTAGTCGTGAGGGTTTGGGTTCTGTTCTCATGCAAGATGGTAAGGTCATTTCCTATGCCAGCCGTCAGTGAAAACCCACGAGTAAAATTATGCTGCTCATGATTTAGAGTTGCTTGCTGTTGTCTTTGCTTTGAAGCTTTGGAGGCATCATCTTCTTGGATCCTAGTTTGAGCTTTTCACCGATCATCAGTCTCTGAGGTATATCTTTTCCCACAAGGATTTGAATCAGAGTCAAGTTCGTTGGCTTGAGTTTCTGGATTCTTACGACCTTGATATTAGCTATACTCCCGGTAAAGCTAATGTTGTGGCCGATGCTCTGAGTCGGAAGAAGGCTTTGTTGTTTCAGCTTGTTGTTTCTTCTTCTCCCCTTATGGATCGTATCATGGCTAAGCAGGATGAGGATGAGATGTAGATTAATGAAGGAGAGTGTTCGTACCAGGGTTGGTGGTGGTAGTAGTGTCAGTGGATCTCAAATCGATGATAGAGGGATTTTGAGGATTAATGGTAGGATTTGTGTCCCGAATGTTGATGGTTTGAGGCAGGACTTGCTTTATGTGAATCACCGATCCAGGCTTTCTATTCATCCTGGTGTGTCAAAGATGTATCAGGATATGAAGAGGTTTTATTGGTGGAGGGGGATGAAGAGGGATATCTCTATCTTTGTTAGTCGGTGTGCAACTTGTCAGCAAGTCAAAGCCGATCACCAAAAGATCCCTGGTTTGTTGCAGCCCCTTGAGATTCCCAATTGGAAGTAGGAACAGATTTCCATGGATTTCATCGATGGTTTCCCGAGGACTCGGAGGGGTAATGAGAGTATCTGGGTTATTGTGGATAGACTGACCAAGTACGCTCCTTTTATTCTGGTCAAGTCTACTCATTCTGCTTCTAGCTTATCTAAGATCTACATGAGAGAGATCGTTCATATCCATGGTGTTCCTCTCAGTATTGTTTCTGATTGTGACCCTATCTTTACCGGTCAATTTTGGAAAGTGTTTCATGAATCTCAAGGTACTCATTTGAATCTGAGCACTGCTTACCATCCACAGACCGACGGTCAAACGGAAAGAGTGAATCAGATTCTCGAGGATCTTCTTCGTGCTTGTGTGCTTGATTATGGAGGATCTTGGAAAGATCATCTCCATCTTACCGAATTCACCTACAATAATAGCTATCAGGTATAATCTTATCTTCTGTTTTTCAGTCTATTCTTAATCTTTTTATCTTTCTCATTCCATCTTTACATTCAGGACAATCCCAAAATGTCTCCATTTGCTGCTCTATACGTACGACCTTGTAGATCCCCATCTTGCTGAATTGAATTCGGTAATCGTTTGGTTCTTGGTCCTGATGTGATATTTGTAAGCTTTTGAGAGAGTTGAGGAGATTAAGAAGAGGTTGAGAGCTGCTCGAGATAGGCAGAAGAAGTATGCTGATAGGCGTAGGCAAAATTTGGAATTTTCCGTTGGTGATCAGGTGTTCCTTAAGGTTTCTCCCTTAAGGAATGTCATTCGCTTTGGTCGTAGAGGGAAGCTTTCTCCTAGGTTAATTGGTCCTTTTCGCATTGTGGAAAGTGTTGGTTCTTTGGTTTATCATCTGGATTTTCCCAAGAATCTTTCTGAAGTGCATGACGTATTCCATGTCTCGCATCTTCGCTGATATCTTCATGATCCATCTCTTATTGTCCAGCGTTCTGCTCTTGACAGTTTGGATATTGAGCCTAATATGACTATCGAGAGGAAGCCACATTGTATTGTAGACAGAGATACGAAGCAGCTCAGAAGAAAATCTGTTAATTTGGTCAAAGTATAGTGGAGTACCGACGATCGAGATTTTACCTGAGAGACAGAGGAGAGAATTTGTGCTTCAAATCCGGAATTGTTTGTTTCAGGTACTATTTTGTTTTTCTATCTTGTTTCTCTTTATTTTCCTTGCCCGTTCTTTTCGAGGACGAAAAGATTTTAGTGGGGGAGAGTGTAACAACCCTAGTTTTTTGAATATAATTTTTAAATTTGACTTTATTTTATTTGAAATTATTTTAAATTTTTTTTTATTGCAAGTTTTCATTTTTTAAATATTTTTAAAGTGATGATAGAATTTTTCCAAAGTTTATTGAATTTATTTTCAAATTTTAAAGCCTAGTTTCCATTTTTTCCTATTTTCTTAATTTAATTATATTTATTTAGAATTTATTTTTTATTTTATGCATTCATTATATTTTTGTGTTTTTATCTTTATTTTTATGTATTTTTCATGTATTTAAAATTGCAAAAGAAATTATGGAAATTTGAATGGTTTTTGTCCTTTAACATGCTTAGCCTTTTCATATTCAAGTCACCTTTTCATCACCAATCAACACACCACGTCAATTTGCTTCCATATACCTTTCTTTTGGCCAACCATTTCATTCTTTCTCATGCACAAAAAAATATATCTCCAACCCTAAAAAGTTTCGGCCATCATCCAAGAGAAAGTTTTGGTTAAAATTTGTATTCTTCTTCACTTTTTTCTTACTTGTTTGTATTGATTTTGCACTTTCATCTCGTTCTTGTGTTCGGCCCTCTCTACTCCAGCACCATGGCCGCCTCCACCACCACCACAACCAGTCACCATCTCCTCATTCCCACTGCCCTTCCATGGCCGAGGTGTGACGACCTTGAATTTTGGACAATTGAAATAAATTTTTTTAATTGATTTTAAATATTTGAATGATGGTTTAACTTGAATTTAAAATATAAATATGAATTGGGCATTTTAATTTTTGAATTTAATTATAGATATTTGGGTAAAATTATGAATCTTCAATTTTAAGACTGTTAAGAATAATTCGATGGCTTAGGAGATTCATATTGATATACTGAAGATAATGAAAGCTTCAAAATTAAATTTGGAAATGATTTGCGGTATTTAAAAAATAGCTTTCTGAGGCACAGTCTCGGAATTCAATGAAATCAGTTCCATTCGATCCGTAATATTGTATTATTATCGGATTTCAATTTTCGTATCATTCGGAGTTGTCTTGTGATCGTACGATAAGCAAACGCGCTGAAATTTAAATCGAAAATTTAATTTAGTAGCTGGGTTCAAAAAAGTATCTTCTCCATACAATTAAATTTGGACTCAAAACCTTTTCCATTGCGTTCAAAATAAGGGTTTAACATTATAAACGCCTAGTGGCACGTCTCGACTGGAGATCAAGATTTTGAGTCACGAAATTGAACAATTTAAATATAAATTTGAAAGATAATATATATTTGTGTATTTAATATAATACTATTTTCCAAGGTAAACTATGTGTTTCATCACTTCAAAACACTTGGCAAAATTAAAGACACGCGTTCATTTTGAAAGAAAGAAAAAAACAGAAATCGAACGAAACATTTTCTTCGTTCAAAAAAATAGCCGAGTTTTCCTTCCTCTCCTCATATTTTAGTTCGAATTCGAAAATAAAAATTTTACATGGCCGATGATAATACCCAGATCCAAATCGAATTCGAAGCAGCCAAGAAGAAATCACGCTCGTCTCATTCAATCAATGGACGAACTCGTTCGAAGATACAACGTCATCGCGACCGCATCATCGACGTCGAATCGTGATGTAGGCTAGGGCATCGGGGGGACTCAAGTGAAGTTCATCGGTGGTGGAAATTTATGGGTAGGGGTCGCGCAATCTCGAATCATGTGTCGGCATCCTCCTCCTCAGCTGTAGATTGAGGATTGGGCCGCGTGGCGCAAGGGGCGACGTCATGCAGTCGATCTTGGGTCGTGATGGCAGTCAAAAGTGCGACGGTTATGGCTTTCATACCGCATCCAATCTTGTTTCTGTTTTCTGCAAGGCAAATTGATCAGGTTCGAAGCAAAGTATCAAGCAGTTCAACCGAATCATTATCTTCCATCGAGAAATCTTGTGAGACCAACACAATGCCTATTCACTGGTCAGCAGGAGAATAAAATTTGTAGACAACAGGCTGCATGTTGATAGGTGGTAATCATGTCGTCATTGATGATTCAGAATTGGAAGGTCAAACAAATACCGATGATTTAATGCTTATTTCCTACTACGTAGTTAGGTTGACTAATTTGTTTAACAAGCTTATTTTATTTTTATTTTTAGTCACTAAAAATATTTATTAAAATAAATTGGTTTAGAATATTTTTTTAAACTATTAGTTAAAATAAGTTATTAGCTAATTAAATTTATTAAAAAGTAAACAAATTATTTGTTTGATTTATTCAAAATGCTAATTAATCGTAAATGATAAATTATTTGTAGTTTACTGAACATAAATCTATTAAATGGAAATTTAATTGCTTGATTAATTCAAATATTAATAATAATTGTATAAACGTTTATACAAGGTTTAAAAAAAATCGTGAAATCAAGCTGGAAAGGAAAGTGGATTGCATGCATAGGAAAAGGTGAGATCTTTTCACTCAAATTATAATAATTGAAAATTTCAGTTACTGATTGATTGTTGAATTTTGATAGTTAAATTTAAAATGGTTGATTGTGTGCTTGAGTGATAAATTATTATCAGTTGTATTGAAATAGACCCTATGCGCTGCATAATAGCGGATGATATTATATTAAACCCATATACCGCGATATTCCACCTCGAAGTGGAATTGGTATTTATATGTATTTGGAGTGATTGATTTTCCGCATTATATAGCGGATGAGACCCTATGCGCCATAGTGGATGATATTTTATAAATCCCATATACCGCGATAATCCACCTCGAAGTGGAATTGGTATTTAATTGTTGTGCTAATATATATGGATGTAGGGAAACAGGTTGGAGGGATCCAACTGGATTCCTCAAACATTTGAATTTGTTTCATATGTTGTGTGTTGGTTTTCCAATAATCTGTGTGTGATTATATTGTGATTGAAATCATTGAAGGCTAAAATTTAGCCGAATATATTTTTGGCATCGTAGGATACCAGAAATAGATAAAATAGGATTTTTGAAATTTAAGTGGAAAAATTTATGGTAAAATTTATTTTTGAGAATGGGATAAATTTAAAAGAAGGAATTTTAAAAGGATAAAGTTTTTTTAAATCCTATTGAATAAAATTCCAAAATATGGGAAAAATGCTAAATAAATGGATTTCAGGTAATATTATTCAAAGGTCGAAGAATTTATTTAAATATGGATTTCAAATAGTTTGAAAGAAATAAAGGAATTCATTTTTAGGAAAATAAATTTGGGAATAAATTTGAAATTGATTTGGTGTTTGAAAATAAATCTTTAGGAAATCAATTTGAAATTGATTTGGTGTTTGAAAATAAATATTTGGGAAATCAATTCGAAAATTTGATTTGGTGTTTGAAATAAATTTGGAAATTGATTTTGTGTTTGAAAATAAATTTGGAAATCAATTTGGGATTTGACTTGGTGTTTGAAATGACTTTGGAAACCATTTAGAAATTTTATCTGGTGTTTGAAAGTGAATATTTGGGAATCGATTTGAAAATCGCATATTAGTTGATATTTGGAAATCTAAATTCACAATGGGAATTTATAAAAGAAAGGGAAATTTGTTTTAAAAAATAAATATCGGTTTATTTTTAATAGTGTGGAAAGAAATCTGCGAATTTGGAATGTAAATTTATAATAAATCGAGAAAGATTTATTAATTGGTTTAAAGGACCATTTTGAAATGGAAAGTGTATTCTCCCTGGAAAACCGAGTATGTTTCTAAAAGTAGCCTTCGAATAAAAAAAATTAAAAAGTTATAGAGTTCGTTTTAAAAGAATATTTTGGAGAAATTATGTTCTAATGCTATTTTGAAAATCTTTAAAGTAAAAATTTATTTAATAAATTATAGAAGTAAATATTTAAGGGTTTAAATGGATATTTGATTTAGAAAATGGCTATTTAAATATTTATACTCTATCTTCTAATTTTATTTTAAAGATTAGTTTGGACTTGAAGTTTTATATGAGATATTGGTATAATGTTTTCATAGCTAATATTTAAATAAGTGTTTAGAAATAATTTTTATTCTAAAGGTTTCCAAGAATATTTTGGATAACTGATTTGAATTATTTTAAAGTATTTGAACTCAGCAGGCTTTCAGTGGAAATAAATAATATCGGGAATCTTATTCCTCGAGTGAAAAGTGATTTGAAATTTGTTGTCAAATGGTTGAAGTGTGAAAATATATCTTGCAAAGATATTTTGAAAATAAATAATTTGGGAAAATTATTTGAATTTGATGGTTGTTGTGAATGTTGTTGATAGTTAAATAACCGACTATCGATGTTGGCCTTTGAAATGGCACTTAAATTTGTTTTCAAAATAAGCGCTCGTTATTCGGATTAGCCAGGAGAGGACTTTATGTTGTAAAACCCATTCCGAATAATGATATGACGAAATGGGATTGCATTTGAAGGTGGTGTTAAAGACCAAGTATTTTTGAAAACGAAAGGATTACTTGTTGAATGTCTCTGCACCGAGTTGCTCCGGTATAGAGATTTGATCACCCTTTGTGATGGGGAGTCCAGACGTGATTAGTGAATATCTGGATGTGCAAGGGCTTCTTTGGAAGTGCCTTTGGAACCGTTCGATCTTGGAATGGACTTGTATGGATGTGTGTCTGACGTTACACTTTGAGATGTAAAGCTGGTTTCTATCAAATACATTTCTGTTGGTGACGGAGAATTTATTCTCTTAGCTTAACACCCTTCTCTGAGACGTACGAGCTCAGAGGTTATGTAGTTTATGGTTACTAGTGATACATTCCCAATTTGGTAATGTGGCATACAAAGTGCTGCTGATCATTTGTTGATCGAAGCATGGCTTTTGTGAAAAGCATAACTTTGTGGGCGAGACTTCGTCGAGCCTCACAACCCAGAAATGGTCGAAACAGGAATGTTGCAGCAAGGTTTTAGGGGTTGCTCCCCTAGGGTATGTCCATTTTCTTTGGATAAGAGGTGGTAGCATGGTATGGAGACCAAATATTTTACCTACGTTGAAGCTGCAAATTTATTATACTTTGTGGTTGTTGCTTTTTGGTTGAGGATCCTGGGACAAAGGTCGGTTATGACCGGGGATGGCATACTTATGTGGTAGATACCCGTATTATAGCTTGGTTAAAGCGTGAGGTAACATCGGCCTTGTTAGCATAGATTCGGTTAGGTTCTCGGGGCGTCCTTCCAGAGGCGTACCTATTTCGGTAAGGAAGTTCCTTAGCCTGACCATTTATTGGAAATCCAAAGAAACAATACACGTCCTGTATGGTTTTAGTTGTATAATCTGCTATGGAATGTGGCGTTAACCTGCTATTAAACATGGTAGCTATAGTAGGCATACGACAAAATGTTGTATGCTGGCTATGATTAATATTATACTTTCGAAATGTTTTCTGCACTATGCACTAATAATAATATCAAATAGTTTTCGCATATCAAGCATTTTTAATTGTCATAAGGAGAAATCTCCTCCAAGTATGCGCTTGCATTGTGTGTGTGGTAGGAGGCCTTATGGCACTTTCATTTTCCAAAAGCATAGTGGATTTCTTTTTATTTTCTTTGTGAAAATAACCGTTTTTAAGATCTCACACCAGTCGCATGACTGACCTGGAGTTTATTGTTCCCTTTCTAAACTCTGGATGCCCACGATTTTCAATACGGGCATCCTAGAGCCAGGTTATCATTATTCTAGGGCGAATTCAATCAAGAAGTATGCCGTGGAAATCTGGAGTTAAAGCTGGATGGCGAGGCATATCACTAGTATATGTAGTATTTCCTTCCCGCTGTTGTGTTGTTGTACACTCTGATAATGTATGTATAAACTGATATAGTGTTTTTTCTTTAAAGATATTCATTTATCTATTATATATTGTTCTGCTATGAAATGTAAGATTCTTTTTATTGTTTCTGTTCTTCTTCTATCTTCTTCTTCTTAAACCCTAACAGTTCGGTTTTTTGGCATTCGATTGTGCAGCATTTGATACAGTGGACATATTGATGTCGACTTTCGAAAGTCGAAAAATTGGGTCATTACATTGTGGTATTAGATCAATTGTTTAACGACAAACTTGGCTCTGGTAGGGGAATTACTCATTAGAGATAGAGTCAGTGGTACTCTAGAATGAGTTCGAGTGTAATAATAGATATGAGCGCGTATGTGTTAGTGGATATAAAATCGTTTTATATTGTGTTACTTATACGTTGATTGTTTATAGATTCTGGTCGGTGCAGTTTGGCCAACTGTATCGATAGGGGTTTCTAAACTCTTTAACAAGATAACCCGACACAGTATTGTTTTAAAATCGGGTAAATGAGATAATTTTACCCAAATTATTTACGTATATAAAAGGAATAATTTTTCGTAAATTATTATAGTATATGGTTGCTTGTTTGTTAGGAAGTGATAGTATTAAATTATTATCATTGATTACTGAATAGGAAATTGAAATCGTAACTCCAAAGTTAAGAAATAAAATCCATATACAAATGGGAATTGTAAATGTAAATGTAATTTATAATTTGAAATATATTCCAGAGAAATATTTGAAAGTGGATTGAAAAGATTTGAAATTGGAAATTTTGGTGAAAATTTTAAATCTCTTTTGATTTGAAAATGATTTTGAAAAGAATTGAAAGGATTTGAAAAGTTTTGAAGTTTGTAAAAAATTGGAGGTTTGGAAAATTTTTAAATTCTTTTGAGTTTGGAAATGATTTTCAAAGATTTTGAAAAAGCGTTTTGAAGGGATGAAAGAACTAAACTCTTTTCGGTCGTTGGAAAATAACTTCGGTGATGACTGCAGCATCATCGATGTTCACTTTCGAGTTTCCAGGAGAAGAATGCTGCCAAAATAATTTAAATTGGAATTATTTGCAAAACTGGGTTTGGTTTTGGAAATTCAAAAGATAATTTGAATTGATTTCAAAAAATGATTTTGAAATTTTGGAAAGACTGTAGAATCTAATAAAAATAGTTATGGAATAAAATTTTATAAGGCGAAAAATAAAGTTGTGAATGAATGAACTTACAATTGCAAGTAAATGAAATTGAAATTGAATGTTGAAATTCATTTCGAATTTGTAAGTAAATAGAACTGGAATTGGAATTGAATTTGATTTGTGATAAATAGAGCGACACATTGAAATAAAATTAGTAAGTGAAAACTAATTGAAGGAATGACGAAGAAAATATGGTTTGAAATGAATTAAAGAAGTATAAATGAAAGGTAAATTAAATTCATATGGAAATTAAAATCCAGTTTAATTATAAGTGGTTATAAACTAAAATGATGAATTGAAAAAAAATTTAGGAATGAACAAAAGAATAAAAGTGGAATTAAAATTGAATACTAAAAACCAGTTTGAATTGTGTGAAATAAAATGAAGTTGTAAAATTAGTTCGAAGTGAACTAAAGATAATAAAGGTGGGAATAAAAAATGGTTTGAGATAAATGAATTAGAATTTGTAATGAATTAGTAAATGAAACTGATTTAAAATAGTGATATTAATCAGTTGGGAATGAAAGATAATTGATAAACTTCAATATTCAGAAGGTAAACTGAATCCAAATAGAATTGAAATTCTAAACTGAATTTAAATGAAATTGGAAATGCAAAGTTGAATGAAAATAAATATATAACTTCAATAGTGAAGTAAAAATAGTATAAGAAGCAAGTATTCAAACCTTTGCAATAGAATGTGCAAAATGAATTTTGAATGTAGAAACTGGATATGATTGTTAAATAGTGTACAGGTGATATAAAGAAAAAGGGATTTGGATTTTGATTTCTAAGATAAAATTGAATTGCTCGACCAAAAGGTATGTATTTGAATTTCAACATGAAATTTGATAATTTTCTTATCCAGCCGCTTGGCTTTTCATTTTCTTTTGAAATATGGGGGCCGTGGTGCCATTTTTGTAGTCGTACCGAGCTAGCCGCGCAAAGGAGACGCTGGTGAAATTTTTCGAAAATTTAGGGAGTTAGAAAAATTTTGAGAATTTTTTTGATAATTTAAAATTTGAGTTTAAATTTAAATTTGAATTGTTAAAGAAAATAATGTTGTTTGGAAACTATGGAAATGTTTACAAAGCTAGTTGAAGTGATAATAGGCCTTTAATAAAAAGATTTGTTTGGAAAGTTGAAACAGATTGGGATTGAGAAAATAATGAACGGGTTAAGGATCATTCTTTTTTACTTGTAATTTCCGGACAAAATTCTTTTGAAGGGGGAAGTCTGTGACGACCCTGAATTTTGGACAATTGAAATTGGAAAATTTGATTGATTTTAAATATTTGAATGATGGTTTAGCTTGAATTTCAAATATAACTATGAATTGGGCAAGTTAATTTTTGAATTTAATTATGGAAATTTGGGTAAAATTGTGAATCTTCAATTTTAAGCCTGTTAAAAATAATTCGATGGCTTAGGAGATTCATATTGATGATACTGAAGATAATGGAAGCTTCCAAATTGAATTTGGAAATGATTTGTACAGTTTTGAAAATTTATCGTTTAAATCGGTATTTAAAAATTGCCTTCCTAGGTATTGTCTCGGAATTCAACGAAACCATTTCCATTGAATCCGTAATATTGTATTATTATGGGATTTCAATTTTCGTATCATTCGGAGTTGTCTTGAGATCGTACGATAAGAAAACGCGCTGAAATTTAAATCGAATTTAATTTAATAGCTGGGTTCAAAAAGTTATCTTCTCCATACGATCGAATTTGGACTCGAAACTTTTTCCATTGCGTTCAGAATAAGGGTTTAACATTATAAACGCCTATCGGCACGTCTCAATGGAGATCAAGATTTTGAGTTGCGAAATTGAACAATTTAAATTCAAATTTGAATTTGAAAGATAATATATATTTGTGTATTGAATATAATACTATTTTCTAAGGCAAACTACACGTTTCATCACTTCAAAACACTTGGAAAAATTGAAGACATGCGTTCATTTTAAAAGAAAGAAAGAAAAAGAAATCGAACCAAACATTTTCTTCGTTCAAAAAAATTAGCCAAGTTTTCCTTCCTCCATTATATTTTAGTTCGAATCCGAAAATCAAAATTTTACATGGCCGATGATAATACCCAGATCCAAATCGAATTCGAAGTAGCCGAGAAGAAATCGCGCTCGTCTCCTTCAATCAATGGCCGAACTCGTTCGAAGATACAAAGTCATCGCGACTTCATCATCGATGTCGAATCGCGATGTAGGCTAGGGCATCGGGCGGCTCAAGTGAAGTTCGTCGGTGGTGGAAATCGTTGGGTAGGGGTCGCGTGATCGCGATTCACGGGTCGGCATCCTCGTCCTCAACTGTAGATCGAGGATTGAGCCGCGTGGCGCAAGGGGCGACATCATGCGGTCGATCTTGGGTCGTGATGGTGGTCGAAATTGTGGTGTTCATGGCTTTCTCGCTGCGTCCAATCTTGTTTCTGTTCTCTGCAAGGCAAATTGATCTGGTTCGAAGCAAAGTATCAAGCAGTTCAAATGAATCATTATCTTCCATTGAGAAATCTTGTGAGAGCAAAACAATGCCTATTCAATGGTCAGCAGGAGCACAAAATTTGTAGACAACAGGCTGCATGTTGATCTGGGTGGTAACCATGTCGTCATTGATGATGCAGAATTGGAAGGTGAAACAAATATCGATGATCAATGCTTATATCCAATTGCGTAGTTAGGGTGATTAATTTTTTTAACAAACTTATTTTATTTTTATTTTTAGTCACTAAAAATATTTATTAAAAGAAATTGGTTTAGAATTTTTTTTAAAACTATTAGTTAAAATAAGCTATTAGCTAATTAAATTTATTAAAAAGTAAATAAATTGTTTGTTTGATTTATTCAAATGCTACTAAATCGTAAATGGTAAATTATTTTTCGTTTACTAAAAGTAAATCTATTTAATCGAAATTTAATTGCTCGATTAATTCGAATATTAATAAAAATTGTATAAATGCTTATACAAGGTTTAAAAAAATCATGAAGTGTGAAAAATATATCTTGCAAAGATATTTTGAAATTAATTATTTGGAAAAATTATTTGAATTTGATGGTTTTTGCGAATGTTGTTGATAGTTAAATTACCGACTATCGATGTTGGCCTTTGAAATGGCACTTGAATTTGTTTTTAAAATAAGCGCTCGTTATTCGGATTAGCCGGGAGAGGACTTTATGTCATAAATCCCATTTCGAATAATGATACGACGAAATGTGATTGCATTTGAAGATGGTGTTGAAGACCGGGTATTTTCAAAAAAGAAAAGATTACCTATTGAATGTCTCTGCACCGAGTTGCTCCGGTATAGAGATTAGATCACCCTTTGTGACGGGGAGTCCGGATGAGATTAGTGAATATTCGGATGTGCAAGGGCTTCTTTGGAAGTGCCTTTGGTTCTGTTCGATCCCAAAACGGACTTGTATGGATGTGTGTCTGACGTTACACTTTGAGATGTAAAGCTGGTTTCTATCAAATACATTTCTGTTGGTGGCGGAGAATTTATTCTCTTAGCTTAACACCCTTCTCTGAGACGTACGATCTCAGAGGTTATGTAGTTGATGGTTACTAGTGATACATTCCCAATTTGGTAATGTGGCATACGAAGTGCTGCTGATCATTTGTTAATCGAAGCATGGCTTTTGTGAAAAGCGTAGCTTTGTGGACGAGACTTCATCGAGCCTCAAAACCCGGAAATGGTCGAAACAAGAATGTTGCGGCAAGGTTTTTAGCGGTCGCGCCCCTAGGGTATGTCCATTTTCTTCTGGATAAGAGGTGGTGTCATGGTATGGAGCACAGATATTTTACCTATGTTGATGCTGCAAATTTATTATACTTTGCGGTTGAGGATTCTCGGATAAAGATCGGTTACGACTGGAGATGGCATGCTTGTGTGGTAGTTACCTATGTTATAGCTTGGTTAAAGCGTGAGGTAACGTCGGCCTTGTTAGCAGAGATCCGGTTACGTTCTCGGGGGCGTCCTTCCAGAGGCGTACCCATTTCAGTAGGGAAGTTCCTTAACCTCACCATTTGTTGGAAATCCAAAGAAACAATACGCGCCCTGCACGGTTTTAGTAGTATAACCTACCATGGAATGTGTGGTAGCTATAGTAGGCATACGATGAAATGTTGTATGCTAGCTAATATTAATATTATACTTTTGAAATGTCTTCTACACTATGCACTAATAATAATATCAAATAATTTTCACATATCAAGCATTTTTGACTATCATAAGGAGAAATCTCCTCCAAGTGTGCGCTTGCATTGTGTGTGTGGCAGGAGGCCTTATGGTAGTTTCATTTTCCAAAAGCCTAGGGTATTTCGTTTTATTTTCTTTGTGAAATTTACAATTTTTAAGATCACACACCAGTCCTATGACAGGCCTAGAGTTTATTATTCCCTTTCTAAACTCTGGGTGCCCATGATTTTCCACACGGGCAGCCTAGAGCCAGGTTATCATTATTCCAGAGCGAAGTCAATCAGGAAGTATGCTGTGGAAATCTGGAGTTGAAGCTGGATGGCGAGGTGTATCACTAGTATATGTAATATTTCCTTCCCGTTGTTGTGTTGTTGTACACTCTGCTAGTGTATGTACAAACTAATATAGTGTTTTTGCTTTAAAGATATTCATTTATCTGTTGTATATTTTCTGCTGTGAAATGTGAGATTCTATTCATTGTTTCTGTTCATCTTCTACCTTCTTCTTCTTAAACCCTAACGGTTCGCTTTTCTGGCATTCGATTGTGCGGCATTTAATACAGTGGACGTATTGATGTCGACTTTCGAATGTTGAAAATAGGGTCATTACACGAAAACAAATATGATGATGATCCACCAAAAAAAATGACACAAAATCCACTTTAATCATCATAGCCGAGCTCTCCATTTGTTCCACCACTCCAACCACCACCTTGGCCGACCCATACACCACCACCACCAGCCAAACTTGAACCTGAGACCTCTGCCACACCTATACATGACTCACTACATCTGGCCTTGCATGATCATGCCTTGGCCGTGACCTTTGATGACATGGAAATCCACTTTTGTGCCTTGTAGTTATGTGTACATGCACACATATCTCTCTACTCCTTTATATTGTTATGGCCGACCCCATATGAACCTTAACCTGATCCAAATTCATCCCATAGTAGTGTATTTCCAATCTATAGCTGAAGCATAAGTTGTTGAATGCAAGTGCAAAAGCTTTGGCTTTGTGTTGTGCATTTATTTCTAGCATTGTTTATTAATATTTTGTTTTGAAAATTCATGTTGTATTTGTTTTGTTTGATATTTGACAAGGCAAATAACTTTGGCTCTCCCACTCTCAAATCATAGTCATGCTTTCGTGCCTTTGAAGATCTTTGTTTTGTGTATTTGGTTATCATCTCCAGCTTATACAAGCGAGTAATTCTCACCAGAAAAATTTATACTTATATGACTAGTAAACTGATAACAATTGAATCTGTAAAATATATCGACATGCTATATCTGCTATGCTATGATCATATGATGTTCACCCATGCTTATTTACTTGTTATAGCATCTGTTACTGTTATATAATGTTATTCTGTTATTTATATCAGTTTATCACTGCAAGTTCCCTTTAGATTAGAATCACAATGGGTTGAAATGATACATGCCCGAACAAACTTTAGAATAGGGGAAAATCGTTATGGGCTGAAATGATAGGCCTGAACGATTTTTAATTATTTTATTTTACTTGGGACTGCGGGTTTAAAATGATAAAACCTGAGTTTTCTTTGTAAATTTACGGATTGAAATGATATATTATCCGTATCACTTTACCTAGGGTAGAAAATTTTATACAGACTCGTGGTTAATATATATTTTTCTTAAAATTTTAAAGTATTTTAGAAATGTAAATATTATAATATTTGATTTAGAATTAATTAGAAAAATGAGTTTTGTAAAGTATTATTGATTTTCTAAAAATTTATAAGTGAAATAAATTAATGGTAAAGTTTGAAATTTGAAATATAAGTTTTTTTGGAAATTATGATTTGGTTATAAATAAAATTTAAATTAAGTGGGAAAATATAATAATAGATTTAAAATTTGATTTCAAATGAATTTAAAATGTTTTTTATAAAGTATTAATGGTTTTGGTATAAGTTAAAATGTTAAATAAATGAATATTCGAATTTTGAAAGATAGCTTAAATTGGAAATTTGTGAAATTTGTTTAAAAATGAATTTTAAGTTGAGTAAATAAAATGAAAAATAAATTATATTTGAAATTTAAACTTAGGTGTTAAGTTAAATTTTTAATTATAAAGAATTCAATTTGAATGTTTGAATTTAATAAGTAAATTATTATTAAATTTGATTTTTTGAATGAAAATTTCACTTTATGAAATTATAACTATAAGGGTAATTAAATGGTTGTTTTAAAAGTGAAAATATATAATTTTATAAGTTTAAAATGATTTAAATATAAATTTAATTGTTTACGAAATTATATTGAATATTTGGAATTTAATTAACAGCATTTTTGAAATGCTATTATTTCTAACTTAAAGGATACTACAGCATTTGTAAATGCTGTAGTTCATAGAAATGAACTAAATAGCTAAATTGAATTATGGGATATTATAGCACTTTGTAAGTGTTGTGGTTGTTGAATTTAACTAAGTTTTAATTGAACTAAACTAACATTATTACAGCATTTTTAATGCTGCCTTTTGTTAAATTGAAATGTTTTATAAGTAACTTTCCGTAGCATTTTGTAAATGCTGCGAAAGGTGGATTTTCACTTTTTTAATAAATTTAGGCGAATAAATGAACTTTGAAAAGTTTAAAATTTTGGAAATTTCATATTTAATTATTAAATAAAATAACTTCATTTTAATAATTTAAATGAAGTAACTTGATTTGAAATATAAACTATTTTTAAATGTGAATTGAAATGGTAATTTAAATTTGAATAAAATGAATGTGGTTTTGAAAAGATATGATATTATGATATATGGAAATAATTTGAAATGATATTGAATTTTTGAAATGATATTTGATTTTGAAATATAAATACCATTTTAAAAATTATAACCATGGGTTATAATAACGACTGGTTGTTAAAGAGACCGGGATCGGATATGGATATACTCTCTGTCGATACAGAAAACCAATTTAACAACTGTGTACGCGGTGGAGATTCCAGAATGAAGTAGGATGGTGGCGACGTTCTTAAGGTACATTACGTGGACCCGACTCTCGTGAGTTGGCTTAAGGTGGATAAAACAAGAGCGATCTCGGGCCAAAAGGGGTAGTGCCTCTTGTCGGACACACTTCTTCGATACCATTCTATTACTGTTGTGATTGATTGGGTGCACCCTTTGATTTTTGGAGTGTTGTTCGGGGTGGGGGTAGTGGCTGCTACGTTACCGCCAGCCCGTGTGCGTAATTGATATATCTATCCTGGCATTGCCTTCTGTGTCGTGTCACCTACCATACCGAGCCTTTACTACGAGTTTGTTTTTCGCCCGTAGCCCATGGAGTATTTAGGGTAGTCTCCCGATCTGGAGATACGCTGATACTGGATGGACTACTGGGACTATTATGCATTAAGAGGAATATTGGGTCACTCCTTAACTCTATTTTAAAGTAAGTTTATTTTACTGTAGACATTATTATAATAGCGCAATATTACTATATAGTAAATAGTTTAACGGATCCTTAGAGGATGGCCGGTTCCAGGCATCCTTTAAGTTACTTGTATCTTTATTACAGTTCACTTGAGTTGGTTTACATTATATAAGTATATATGTGTCCTGACTCGAGTGTTTTTTGTTTTGCTTTATGCTCGGGTCAGCCTGAGTATTCACAACTTTGGATTCTCTTTCTAGAGCTGGTCTTTGCTGGAGATTTTGCCTATCTATATTTATATCTATTTCAGTTTCAGCTATTCTAGTTTATCTCATGTATTATCGAACTTCTATGTATTTGGTATTTCTATTATGTTGTTTTCAGACTATATGTATTTGTTTTGAGACTTTGTTATAGTAGCTTCATGAACTACTATGGTATTTTATATTCCGCTGCGAGTTATTCTGATTGTTCTGTGTCTGTGATTCTATGTATTTGATTTCATTTGCTCCAAATTTATTTACAATCTGTTATTTTGCATCATTCAAGTCCGACATGTGTGGATTATTTTCGATTTGAATGGTACGAAATAGCCGGTTGTCACACCATATCTCCCTCAAAACCATGTGAAATTGATTTGTTATTTTTCTGAAACTATAGAGAAAAGAATTTCCTAAGATTATTATATTTTCCATTTGTCCAAATTCTGAAGGTAAGATGCCAAAAATCAAGGAGAAAACAACAAATTTCTGAGTGATTATTTTGTTTTGTTTTCCAAGCTTTACAAATTCTAAAGCATTTCAAGTTTTTAAAGATTTTTGGTGAGTAAATTTCTAATTTTCGAAAAAATGTTTCCTTTGCTTATATGATAGCATTTATATTTGATGTTAATGTTTGGATTATGATGTGGTATAGATGTATATGTATGTGGCAGTTTGTTTTTAGGCATTAGACTTGAGTCGATGGTTTAAAGTGATGCATTTGGTTTTAAAGTTGTGATATTCTTTGTATAGTAGTCGTAAAAATTACGTGTGTTATAAACATGTTTATGTGGTGTATGTTAGATAGCATCTTGTTTGTCAAAGTGATATAAGATTTCTAATGAAAACTATAGTAAAAGTTTGAAATCAAAAGCTTAAGTTTTCAAATTTTGTTTTTTCTATTTTTGAATTTTTTTAGTAAACTTTAAGGTGAAGTTTCAAAAGGAAAAATAAAAACAAGTTGGGATTACAGATATCCATGGCGATAGTCACTATGGAGCAGTTTCGCTTAAAAATCGGACTTTGCAAAATTTGGTTTTATTGACTTCAACTGTTTTGAAAATGTTTTATAAAATTTATAATAATAATTTATAATGTTAATTAAGTTTTTAATGATTAAATTTTTATTAATCAAGTTTAAATAATTAATAATTAATTAAGATTAAATAGGTTTTATTAATTATAATTATGAAAAGATTTGTTATTAATTAATTATCTTTTAAAGATAGGACTAATTTAATTAATCATTAATTAAGTAAGATTAATTTTTAATAAATATAATTTAATTATATGATTAGTTTTTAGTTAGTTATTAATTAACTATAAGATTGATTACTTAAATAAATCAATTGTTAATTATTTTTTAATGATTAATTAATTATGGCTTTAATTTAAAATAAATTATTTATTTAAGGTTTAATTTATTAATTAAGTTTTAATCAAATGACATTTTAATTAATTAAATTAGATTAATTAAGATTTAATTATTAACGTAGGTTTAAATTATTATTTAATAACTAATAAAGGGTACATTAGGGTTTAAATTAATTATATAATAGTTAATTATTTTTTAATTATTTACTAAAGTTACAATAATTTCTTGATTTATAATTAAATTAAGTTAAGGATTAGTTAAGATTGATTACGATTTAAAAGAGGGTTTAACTTGTAAACAATTATTAAAAAAGGTGTTTTAAGTTTTAAATTCTTTATTTCCAAGAATCAAATTATTTTAAAAGTACTTCTTTTTCGAAGATAATTAGAACATATGGGATTCAAATGTCAATACCATGAAGTTGTGACGACTAGGAAATTTCGAACATTTGAAATCAAAATATTTAATTGATTTTAAATATTTGAATGATGGTTTAGCTTGAATTTCAAATATAACTATGGATTTGGCAATTTAATTATTGAATTTAATTTATTGAAGTTGGACAAAAATTTGAATCTTTAGTTTAAGCTAATTTAAAATAATTTGATGGCTTAGAAAATTTATATTGATAATACTAAGGTTAATGGAAGCTTCAGAACTAGATTTGGAAATACTTTGTTCAGTTTTGAAATTATATAGTTTAAATCGATATTTAAAAATAGCCTTCCAAGGCACTATCTCGGAATTCGATGAAACTAGTTTCGTTGGATCCGTAATATTGTATTATTATCGGATTTCAATTTTCGTAGTGTTTGGAGTTGTTGTGTGAGCGTACGATATTTAAACGCGCTGAAATTTATATTGGGAATTTAGTATTTAAACTCGATTTAAAAAGCTATCTTCCACATAGGATTGAATTGGGCTCCGAAACACGTTCCATTGTGTTCGGAATGCGGACAAAACCATATAAACGCTAGGTAGCATGCCTCGATGGGAGTTCGGGATTTTGAGTCAAGTAATACAAGATATTTTGAATATAAAAATTATAAAAATCAAGCCCTACCTTCCTCCACACGCCAACGTCTCGTCATTATCTCCCCATGTCTTTACAAATCTCACGCAAAAATCATTTCAAAAGCAGAAAGGAAGGAAATACAGTTCGCTTCAAAATAAATGGCCGCATCTCTTCAATCCAGTGAAAATCATCTTCGTACCCACTTTATGGCCGATAAAACTTCAAATCGAAAGAAAAATAAAAGAAAAAATTGCCGCGTCCCCTTTTCTGAATCAAAAATCGGTCAAAATCATCAATAGCCGAAGTAAAATTGCGATTTCATCTGGTACATTGGCTGAACGTCGCTCGAGTCAATGGGTCACGATCGATTTTAGGGGTGCGCGCTCGTCGGGGATGATGGCAGCTCGCGATCGTGAGGTAGGGTTTTTCAGCAAAGGTCGTGGCGTGAGGCGTTCGAATGGTAGGAGCTCACAACGTCAAACATCGTGATACTGGCAGCGAGCGATGTTGAGGGGAGGTCGATTGAATTTGGGCGAGAGGTCTGGCGTCACGAATTTGAGCTTAGGGTCAGCGCGATGCCGACGAGGTGATTGGGGTGGCTCATGATGGCAAGTTCGTACATAGCAGGGTGAGTTTCTCCGGTGAAGTCGCAAGGCGGAGGTCGAAATCTACATGATTATAGTAAGGTATTTACAAACTGTTTCAATTTAATTTAAATTTGAAAAAAAAGAATTTGAAAATGTACAGAAAACAGTAAAGTAAAAATACAGTAAAGTTGAATGAAGTTACACTAAGAAATTTTTTAACAGTTCTGTTTTTGATTTAGTATATGTATATATATAATTTAGAAAATATATGCAATTTTTTTAAGATAAAAGGTATATCTGCAGCAAAGATTTAAAATAATTCAGTTTCAAATATATATATATATATAAGTTTTGGAAAATATAGGAATTTATAAAGAGATTTGATTTTTAAAATCTATAAGGGTAATTTTTATAAATATACTTATGTATTTCTAAATGAGAAATAAAAGTGTATATGCTTATATCCATTCTAAGCCTACTAGTTAAATTTTTAAAAATAATGTGTTATGGAGATTTATTTTTTAAATAAACTTATTTAATTAGCTTGTAAAAAAATTAAATTTTAGTTAAATAAATTTATTAAAAGGGATTTGTAATTTTTTTTAGAAGTATTAGTTTAAAAATAAAATCATTGCTTAATTTAAATTATCAGATAGAAATTTAATTATTCGACTGGTTCGAATATTAATAAATTTATATAATGTTTGTTTAAGGGCAAAATTAGGAAGGAAACAAACTGGAATGGAAATGGATTGCATGCATAAGAAAAAGGTGAGATCTTCTCACTCAGGATAATAATTGAAAAATCTCAGTTATTGATTGATTGTTGAACTGTGATAGTTAAATTTAGAATTTGTTGATGGTGTGCTTGGATGATTGATTTATTATTAGTTATATTAGTTTAGACCCTATACGCCGGATAATAACGGATGATATCATATTAAACCCATATACCGCGATATTCCACCTCGAAGTGGAATTGGTATTATTTATGTATTTGGAGTTGTTGATTTCTCGCATTATATAGCGGATGAGACCCTATTGCGCTACATAATAGCGGATGATATTTTATAAATCCCATAAACCACGATATTCCACCTCGAAGTTAAATTGGTATTTAAATTGTTGCGGTAACATCTGTGGATGCAGGAAAACAGGTTGGAGGGATCCAACTGTATTCCTCAAATATTTAATTTGTTTCGTATGTCGTATGTTGATTATTTATAATCTGTGTGTGATTATTTATGATTGAAACTGTTGAGGGCTATAATTTAGCCAAATATATTTTTGGTATCGTAGGATACCAGAAATAAATAAAATTTGATTTTTGAAAATGTAGTAGAAAGTTTATAGTAAATTAATTTTAGGAAATTGAATAAATTTAAAAGAAGGAATTTGTTTCAAAAGATAATAAATTTGATGTTTGAAATAAATTTGGAAATCAATTTGAAAATTGATTTGGTGCTGAAAGTGAATATTTGGAAATCGATTTAAAAAAATCGTATATCAGTTGATATTTGAAAATCTATATTCACAATGGGAATTTTATAAAAGAAAGGGAAATTTGCATTAAAAAATAAATATTGTTTATTTTAAAAGTGTGGAAAGGAATTTACGGATTTAGAACGTAAATTTAAAGTAAATCCAAAAGGATTTATAAATTGATTTGAATAAACCATTTTAGAATGGATGGCGTGCTTTCCCTAGAAAGCCGAGTATGTTTTCAATATAGTCGATAAATATGAAATTGAAGTTGTGAAGATAGTTCTATGGAAAGATTATTTTGGAGAAATTATTTACTTGGGTTATTTTGAAAATCTTTAAAGTAAAAATTTATCTTAATATAAAAGTGGTTATTTAAATTTTTAAATTGATATTTGTTTTAGAAATTGGATATTTAAATAGTTATATCCCATCTACTAATTTTATTTTAAAATTTGTTTTGGACTTGAAGTTTTATATGCGATATTAGTATAATATTGTTTTCATAACTAGTAGTTCAGCAAGTATTTTAAAAATAGATTTTATTCTAAATATTTCCAAGTATTTCTTGGATGAGTGATTTGATTTTTTTTAAATATTTGAAATCGGTAGACTTTTAGTGGAAATAAATAATATCGGGAATCTTATTCCGCGAGCGAAAAGTGATTCAAAATTTGTTTTCAAATAGTTGAAGTGCTAAAATTTTATCTTGCGAAGATATTTTTGAAAATAAATAATTGGGAAAATTATTTAAATCTGGTAATTGTTGTGAATGTTGATTGATAGTTAAATAACCGACTATCAATATTGGCCATTTTAATGGCATTTGAATTTTGATGCGACCGGGGGTCGGATTCCAAGTGGATATCTGAAAACCACATCGAACCTTTGTGATTGTGATGGATCATTTATTTAAAAGATCAAAGTGAAATTTTTATGATTTGTTTGAAATCTGATTGAACACTTATTTTTAAAAATAAGCGCTCGTTATTTGGATTAGCCGGGAGAGGACTTTGTGTCGTAGAACCCATTTCGAATAACGATATGACAAAATGGGATTGCATTTGAAGATGGTGTTGAAGACCGTGTATTTTCGAAAACGAATGGATTACTTGTCGAATGTCTCTGCACCGGGTTTCTCCGGTATAGAGATTTTATCACCCTTTGTGATGGGGATTCCGGATGTGATCAGTGAATATCCGGATTTGCAAGGGATTCTTTGAAGTGCTTTTGGTTCCGTTCGATCCCAGAATGGACTTATATGGATGTGTGTCTGACGTTACACTTTGAGATATAAAGCTAATTTATATCAAATACATTTCTGTTGGAGGCGGAGAATTTATTCTCTTAGCTTAACAACCTTCTCTGAGACGTACGAGCTCAGAGGTTATGTAGTTGATGGATATTAATGATATATTCCCAATTTGGTAATGTGCCACACGAAGTGCTGCTGATCATTTGTTGATCAAAGCATGACTTTGTGAAAAGTTAGCATTGTGGACAAGACCTCATCAAGCCTCCCAAACCGGTAATGGTCGAAACAGGAAAGATGCGGCAAGGTTTCAGGGGTAGCTACCCTAGGGTATGTCCATTCCTTCTGGAAAAGGGTGGTGTCATGTATGGAGCCCTGATATGTAACCTTTGTGGTTACTGCAAATACTTTTCTTTGTGGTTGTCGGTGTAGAGGATCCTCGAATAAAGGTCGCAAACGATCGGGGTTGGCATATCTTAGGTTTTACTGCTCGGGATGGGGTAACCAGCCTTGTGTTGGTAGAGAGCCAGGTAGGTTCTCGAGACGTCCTTCCAGAGGCGTACCCATGGCATATGAAGTTCCTTAACCTGACCATTTGTTGGAAATCCAATTCCCAATACGAACCCAGTATGGTTTTAGTTGTAGAACCTTCCATTTAACATGGCAGCTATAGTAGGCATAGTGTGATGGTACCTATGCTGACTAAGATTAATATTATACTTTTAAGGTTTTCTGCACTATGCACTAATAATAATATCAAAAAGATTTTGCATATTAAGCATGTTTTACTATCATAAGGAGAAATCTCCCTCAAGTGTGCGATTGCATTGTGTGTGTGTGCCGGGAGGCCTTATGGTAGTTTCATTTTCCAAAAAGCATAGCGGATTTCTTTTCCTTTTCCTTGTGAAAATAACCGTTTTTAAGATCTCACACCAGTCCCATGACTGACCTGGAGTTTATTGTTCCCTTTCTAAACTCTGGGTTCCTACAATTTTCCACACGGGCAGCCTAGAGTCAGGTTACCATTATTCGGGAGCAAATTCAAAAAGTTACTGTGGAAATCAGGAGTTGGAGCTGGATAGAGAGGCGTATCACTTATAGATGTAATATTTCTTTCCGCTGTTTGTTGTGTATACTCTGATAATGTAATGTGATGTAATGTAATAACTGATATAGTGACTCTGTTTAAAGATATTTATTTATCTATTATATTTGTTTCGCTGCGAAATGTGAGATTCTGTTTATTGTTTATGTTTCTTATTCTATCTTCTTTTGCTTAAACTCTAATGGTTCGGTTTTTTCGGCATTCGATTGTTCGGCATTCGATACAATGGACATATCGATGTTGACTTTCGAAGTCGAAAAAATGGGACTGTCACAGAAGTAGACAAACAATTGTGAAAAGTAATGTAATTCTTTATTGTGTAGACATGTGTTACAAAAATAAATCCCCATTCTGCTATAAGTTTGTTTGATTGTTTAAACATTTGATAGTAGCATAAAGTCTCATTCTGCTATAATGTGATTGTTTTTTGTGTAGATATGTGGTTTAGCAGCATAAATTCCCGTTTTTCTATAATTTATTAAATTGTGTTAGACATTTATTTAGCAAGACAAATCACCATCCTGCTATTATATTAGTTGGACATCTATATGCTAGTTGAGTTGTACTAATATGTTATTCCCTGATTTGGATATGAATTGCATTTACATATATATTGACTTATGTAAATAAATGGTTAAGTGATGTGAAAGTGAAAATGATGTTAAATGATAACTTAAATTACTACAATTGGGATTGCTAAGCCTCGTTTTGAAATTATAAAGTATGTTTTTGAGTTGAGTTCAATTCTTTAATCAATTTTGAGTTTCAAAGTTTACAAATGATTTTCAAGTTGTATAGTTACATAATAAACGTTTTTATAAATAATAACTTATAAGGAGCATTACTAAATAAAGGGGTTTATTTAAAGTGGTTTTCAAAAGTTGTTTTTGTAAATGATGTTCGTAAAGTATTTTTTAAGAAGGTTTATTAAAAGCATTTAAAAATAGGAAAATGATTTATAAATGATTTTATAGATTGTAAAGTTATTTCTAATTATGAAGCAAACATTTAAAAAAGGGAACTTTTATGAATGATAAGTGGGCTGGTTTTATAGGAAGAAATGTTTTTAAATGGAATTTGTTTGGTCATGCAATATGGAATATAAAGAGAAGAAATCTCTTATAATGTTTGGTAATATACTTATACCATTATGATAAGTATATAAATGTTTTTCCATGTATAAAAGGGACGTAAGGGGTTTGGGAATAGAGTTTTGTAAAGATCTTTTGATCGAACGTTTATAAGGTGATTTTAATTAATTAAAAATTAATTAAATAAGGCTTAGTGGATTCCAAATGGGATTAAATCCATGTTTGAATGTTTGTTTATATTATAGTCAAAATAACCAACTTTTAAAATCAAGACCAAAACGTAACTATGGAAATATCCACGAGAAACACGGAAATTATATGGTACAGTTACCGCCGGTGGTGCTATACTATATATAAATTTGTTACATTTTTCTATGATAAATGATAAGGAAATCCATCCGCTAATGGTTAGGAGGTGATTTCTGCTCTTATCTTTTGTCTATATATTTCCTAAAGTGTCGGGGTTGAGTTTAGCGGAAACTATCGGTAGTTGTTTCAAAGTGACCGGGATCAGATATGTTGTTCAAAAACCACTTCGATCCAACTCAAGCTTTTCAATTTGAAGACATCTTGAAGAATATGGAATCGAGGATAAAGCTTTGAAGTGTAAGGGCTATTTTTTATTAATCCTGGAAGGGATTCCCCAAAAAGGATGTAATAGATGCGGTACCATCGGCTTTGTTCAGTCCCAGAATGAACTTAAATGGATGAATGCTAGAATTGCATTGATGAGGGCGTTGTTGCATTCCAAGTGGGAAGTGCTAAATAAAAGTCTAAATGTGGGTTGGATTCCACCGAGAAATGACAATAATCGAGAATGCAGCTGGGCCATGTGGGTCGCTTCCATCAGGGTATGGTCATCCCAAATCCTGATCGGTTACTATCTAATCATGTATGTTTCGGGGCCTAAAGTGCGGTGATCGTATTTGGTAATACTAGTCAAGTGGTAGGCCTGTCCTATGTGGCGGGGGTACAAGATGTTCTTGTTAGACCCTTGTGCATTTTATCTAGAGATGTTACCATCCGAAGGTAATTTCTTATTTCACCATAGTATGGAATACATTCTCCAATATGTTCCTTTACGGTTTTAGCTATACCCAACTATGTTGAAATGTAAGATGCAAGCATTTCAGCTATATTCATATTTTACTTGAACTGTTAGACATTATTATAATATCATTGGGTTTTCTATAAAAGTGTTTTAGTTATCGTAAAGTAAAAGCCGCTCTGTGTTTATGTGCGGTGTGGTCTTACGAGATACCTTGATTTTAATAGTGTTTTAAAAGAAATAATTCAGTTTTTTGAGTTTACTCACACCAGACCCATGTCTAACCCGAAGTTTTATTTTCTTTCCCTAAAACTCTTTGGTGCTTAAATTTTTATGGGCATCCAAATAGATCAGGTTTCCCACGTATGCATTTTGGAGGAGGTTAGAGCAGGAGGCCTCACGGATAGCTAGTTATTACATTGTTTCCACTGTATTATATATATCTTGAATATGTTAGATAGGGAAAAACTGTTAAAACTATCCAAGGGTAGAATTTTTATTAGTATGAATCTGATGCCTTATTTTGGAAATGACTTTGTAAAGAATTATGTTGATTAATATATGTTATTCCGTTGAATTTTGAGGTTCTATGATTGTTTAGTTTCTTCTTATCTATTCCGTCTTTCTTTCTTTTCATCTCTAATGGCCTATCTTTCGGTCACTTAAATGATCAGCACATGAATACCATGGATGTATTAAGTGTCATTTTTAGATGTAGAATGGCAGATCATTACATTTTGGTATAAAATAGCAAGATTAAGCTAAAACCTTGGCTTTGGTGAGGCAACACATTAAGAGATAAAGTAATGGAATGTCTTATGATGAGTTTGAGTGTATATACATAAAAGAGCACATATTTATTAGTGAATTAAATGTTTATATTATGTTATTTGATCAGTTAAGCGACCTATGAATTTTGGTCGACACGCTTGATCAACATTGTTGATATAGATTCCTAAACAATATAAAAACACCAATGGACATAGTAATTTTTTAAAATTGGGTAAATGAAATAATTTTACCTAGAAGATATTTTATATATAAAAATGATTTTCAAAAATAGTATCGTATGGTATTTTTGAGGTGTTTTTTGTTATTATATAATAACATTTTAAGGTTTATTTAGTCATGCTCGTTTAGTTGAGCATTGACTATTGTTAATGTGTATTGGTAGCTTCCGTTTTGAGATTTGGGTTGGGTTGATAGGAATTGGGAAAATGTTGAAATGAACACCTTGTAAATTATGTTCTACAATTTGACTATAAGACGTTCTATGTTAATATTGAATTAAAATTTGATTTAATAAAAGATCTTTTTATAAAAGTTGATCTTATAAATTGAATTTAATAGAAGATGTCTTTTAATTGAATGAATTTATGTCGAAAACTTGAGAATTTAAATCCCTGGGCTTTTGGAAAATGGTTCAAGTTTTGGAAGATAATAATAGTATTATTTGAAAGAAATTTTGGTTCAAGAATAAACTTTTAGGGATGAAAATGTTAAGTAAGAAGTATTTTCTTTGAATTGGCTAGGGGGAATCAGTCTTGATTCTTTTGTGATGATTTGGATAATCTTCTAAGTGACGATCGGATGTTTTCCTAGAAAAACGCTATGGGGTAGTTAGTAAATTATTCTTTTTATCATTGTACAATCGAAATAAGTTCAAACCCGAACGAGCCTAAAGAAATTTTGTAACGACCCGTAAATTTTTATTGTTTTATTTATTTAATTAATTGAATTTTTGTGAAATTTTAAATTATAAAATTTTGAAATAAAAATTTAATATTTGAAATGCGTCTATTTTAACATAGGAACTGGTAAATTTACATCAGAAAATATGGAAGTTTATTTTTGTATGTAATTCTATTTTATTTCCAACCAGTTAAAATCGATGGTAATAAAATATTTTCGATACCTGAATATTTTTATATAGAAAAAATGTAAATCATCTTCTGAGCAAGACATCATATTTCGTTTCTCCCAATTTTGACTTTTATTGCTCCGTCGATCTTATTTTCGGCGAAATAACAGCATTTTGGTACCAATATCGGCTTTTGATCGAAAGGTCGTGCAACTAATATCTTTGTACTCTTTTGACCGTCTCGTCGTGCAGATCTCCCCAGTATATTCCATTCTGTGTTCTGACGTCCGATACACAGCGAAATCGACGAAATGGTCATCGGTACCGCTTTGAAACTTCTGAATCCATTTGTCAGTTCGTTTATCATTTAATTTCACTATGTAAATTCCAATGGTCATTACCATTTAATTTCCTTAAATTCATAGACTTTTGTAACAACCCGCATATTTATCGAGTTTGTATTTAAATATTTTATTTAAATATTAACTCGTTAATCGGATTTTGGTCCAAAAAGCTACTTTTTGCAAACGGTCAAATTATGACTCGAGACTACTTCCATTGAGTTCGAAATGTCGTTTACAACTTTTTTAAGTATAAACATCGATAGGTTTGGAGTTAGTGAAATTTCACTAACTTTTCCCGCTTTGGACTTTGGGTTAGTTTAGCCTATTAAGCCCAAGTTCCAACCCTCTTCTCCTCACTCTTCATAAATTTCCTAACTAATCAAGCTTTGGCATTAATGGTGGAGGGAATGGGAAATTAAAATTCCAAAACTCAAATTCAATTGCAATCCATCTTTCTACTCCAAATTCAAGAAGAAGACATTGGATTCAAGCTTCTTGTGCTTAGATAGAAGGATTGATTCTTGCTTGCTTAAAACTTCATTTTCATTGATATTTGGTGCAAAGGTGAGATTTTTATCTCACAAATCTAGTCTATAACCATATTGGACTGTTGGGAATGATTCCCTATCACCTTCGCATGCACATTTGCATTTGGTTTGGATTGGATTGGCGAAAAACTCCAATTTTTAGTGTTTTTGGTGAAAAACTGCTCTTAGGTCGTTCTGTCTTCATTAGGTCGCTCGGGGTGGAAAAGTCACGGCCTTCATATTTGACTCACTCGGTTTTAGGTCGTAGGTCGCAAGCCTTTTAGGTCGTAGGTCGTATGGTCGTTAGGTCGCTCTGCTTTGACTCTGGCCATTTTTGCTCACTCGCAGTTAGGTCGCTCACGACCTAGGACTTAGGTCGCTCGCGAGTTAGTGGCTTAGGTCGTTGGGTCATATAACCCATTAAGTCGCGCTCCTTTAGGTCGCGCCTCTTTTAGGTCGCGCCTCTTTTAAATCGCCCTGCTTGTTTGAGTTAGGTCGCGCCTCTTTTAGGTCGCGCCTCTTTTAAGTCGCCCTTCTCTGGACCTTGTTAGGTCGCTCAACATTGAGCTCGTTAGGTCGCTCAACACACCGTGTCGCTAGGTCGGTCGACTCTGGACCTCATTAGCTCGCTCAACCGTCTACCTTTATAAGTCGTAGGTCGTCTCCGACCTTAAACCACTCGGCCGCATTAGGTCGCGTACCTTTTAGGTCGCGTGTTGCACTAGGTCGTATGACCTTAGGTCGTTAGGTCGTATGGCTTTAGGTCGCTAGGTCGTATGACCTTAGGTCGTTAGGTCGTTTGGCTTTTAGGCCGCTTCCACGCTAGGTCGTTCGACTCTTAGGCCGTAACACTTAGGTCGCTCGCCTCATAAGTCGCTAGGTCGCGTGCCTTTAGGTCGCGTTCCTTTATTAGGTCGCGTGCCTTTGTTAGGTCGCTGACCTTCTTAACTCGCATGACTTAACCCCTAGGTCGTTGGGCCTCGTTTCTACTTAGGTCGCTGCTTCTTATAGGTCGCTCGGCTCCTTAATTTCTTTAGGTCGTTTGAGTGTTAGGTCGCGAACCCATTTTAGGTCGCATGACCTTTACCCTTTAGGTCGCTGGACCACTAGGTCGTGCCCCTTAGACCCCTAGGTCGCAACCATTAGGTCGCTCGACCCTATCCCTCTTAGGTCGTTAGACCTCATTTTGTCTTCACTAAGTCGTACCGTTTTGGACGGGGCGCTTCCCCGCACCCCGCCGGGGGCGCTGCCCCCTTGACCCCCGCGACCTGACCGGGCAGGTCGAACCCCGTAAGCGGTGGTGTTGCCCCCGGACCCCCACCTAGGGGGGTTGCCACCCCCCCTGGACCCCCCCTCCGTAGGGAATCTTATCTGAAAAACATTGAGCTGATTTCCTTGGATTTTATTCACATCTCCGTATGCGATTTTTGTGACTGATTGTTTCTACAATTGCTTCTGTGTTTTGTCACTTTATAATATAAAAGTTTCAATACTAGTAGTAAATATCAAAACTCTTTTAACAAACAATTTCAACTCTATTTTTAATAACAAAGCTCTTTTCTTAAACCATTTTCCAATCTATTAGTATATACAAGCCTTTACCTCACTCGGATGAGAAATCTAATTAAACGACTTAGTAAAACAAGTGGTATGAAACGCTTGCGTTCACTTCGTCGGTTAATTCTTGGACTTGTTCGATTGAACCTCTTGTGACAATTTTATTAGTGAAGATTTACAGTTTGTTCGTAAATATTTAAGTTAAGCAAGTGGTTATGGGACATGAAGCTAAACTTCTATATTTACTAGCTTAGTGTAATTGACACTTCTCGTTGATCTTGATGATCGCTTTATGAATTAGACTAGCAATTGCGCGATGTCTCTTTCATTGCAAGGTTAGACTAGACACCACTTGTGTGATTCCATTCACACATACCTTTCTGCTTTTTGGTTAGTCTTGACCTCAATCTGTGTGATTCCATTCACACATGCGGGGTAGCTCCCCTTGGTCTTCGGACCGTCATGTGATAGGCCTCTTTCCCTTTTTATGATTTCTGGATTTCTCATGTTGATTTCTGGAATTTATGTCATTGACTTGTTATGAGTACAAGTTTGGGGTATGATGCCCTTTCCGAATCTTTGAGAAGATTCTTGTGATATTGATTATCTCTTATTGATTGATCTTCTGTTGATCATTATTTACATACTTATAGTGGTATGTCATTATGGATGTTTATGTTTATGCCATATCTTTTATATTATATCATGTCATCTGATATTTATAGCTAGACTGACCCGTTTATTATTTTCTTAAATAATACTCGGGTCAGACCGAGATGTTATAGGTGCTTCTGCTTGACTTCTTCCCAGGGATTCATCACTCTGACTTTTGGCTAACTGTTTAGATTAGCAGTTTTTGTTGTATACACTTGAGATATAGACTCATAGTTGTATTCTTTTGTATAGCACGTGTTGCTATTCTTTTGTATTATCGTGGATCTTACTGACCACTACTCTGATGTACACTTTCATGTGTTAGTTATATATTCATATCTTCTTCCGCCTTTGTGATATGGATATCTGTGACTGATTTGTGATATGATTATTTCTATGTTTGTTTCCGAAGATTATTTATAGCCACCGTGTGATAAGCAATTACATGGATGGTCGCTCCTCAACAGCCTTATTCTCCGTGCTAGTTGACAGCACTACTCCGGAGTGTTCTTAGCTAGCGTGGGTATAGAGGTGGGGCGTCACAACTTTTGCTTGCCGTTCAAAAATTTATGACCATTCATATTTGCCACATTCATTTTTTTCAACCGGTCTTTGCTTCTCATATTTCTATACTACCGTTCTTCACTCCCGCTCTTCCTCAATTTGTTTTCTTCCTCGTCATTCCTTTTCTGTTGAAAAAAAAACATACAAACTCTCGGCCTACCTACGTAACCTTCGTAGCACCGGCACCTCTCCGCCACGTTCGGCAATCATCTCTTCCTCTCCCCTACTTTTTCCTTAGCAGTGCAAGCAAGGCCGGAGTCGTCCTCTTCTCTCCATTCTCTTTCCCCTTCATGCCAGACCCTTCAACCCACGGATTCGCTTCCACATCAACTGAACGACCACTTTGCTCCACTTGAACGGCTGTTCATCGGCCACTTTCATACGCACGCACCCCAGACCCGAGACTCACTACATCGCATCTCCGACCCTTGCCCCACGCCTTTCGGCCTCACGTAACTCCCTTGGCCGAGCCTCCACCCCTCAATCTTCCATTCATTTGCACTTCCACCTCCTTGCTCTGTGACAGCAACTATAGCCGAAACATGCAAGGCAATCTCATTCTCCATCTATCAAAAGTCATTCGCGGCCTTCCATCGCTTGCTAGCATCGGTATTCTTCATACCATATATATAGTTTATATTATAAGTTTATAGCTAATACTTGACAGGGTTGCTGTAGGAAGGTTTATATATAACCCATTCAGTTTATATATGAGTTACGGTATATAGTATATAAGATGAAAGATTTTATGTATACTGTATTTATATGGTCGCTGTTTGTAGTGTATAGATTTTATATTTTCTAATTTGTTTATTGATTTCGATTTTTAATTTATCATGTTGTGCTTCAATTTTTAAGTATAATATACATGTGTCAACATGCTTAACTATAAACTATATATAATAATATTTCAAAAAATAGAAAAGGATTTTTTTAAAGTTGAAACTTGATATTGATTTCTATGTGTATACGTGTATGTAAGAACTTTATTTTTCAAGAGTTGATATGTTTGCACGGTCTGTTTTCTTTTGCTGTTTATAATGAAGGTTATTATGTATAAGTGTTAGAGTTGTATATGACTTGTTTAATGATATGTTTAGTTTCTCTGAAATTTTGTAGATATAATAACTGTTGCGTGAAATCCGTGGTTATATAATATTGTATGCAAATTTTAAAATCTTCCATTTCAAATTGTTTATATTAATTTTATAAGAAATATCGATTTTAAAATATTTTAGTAATAATGTAATGTTGCGTATAGATTTTTCTTAGTTTCTGTTATACATATTGTTTTACATAGACGTTAGTTGTGTGTATATATATGTATATACTTGGAAGTATGCTATATTATATTATATTTTATAATTTGATAGTTTGAAAAGTATAAGGTGGTTTCGGCTGTAGTAGTATATATTGATTTCATATAATAGTTATATAGGTTGTTTACAAAATTGTTTATATATTTATTATTTTAATTTATACTATGCAGATACGTCGTTTTATATGTGTTTTATTTTATTCAAAATAATATATGTTTAAATTTAATATTGATTTCATGGAAAAATATATATATATATATATATATATATATATATAAAGATTCACTGTTCATATCTAATTGATTCTGATTCAGTTTATCAATTTCAATTTTTCAGCATTGTCTCCATCGTGCTCTGCTTCGAAGTTCGTGCTTGAATTCGTAACTCAACTTCATTGTCAGTTCATATCTCTAGCTTCCAAAGGAGAGCAATCACTCACGATTAACATTCTTTTATTTATTAAATTTGATTTCAATTGAAACAACAATTGAAATATACTATTGTTAGTTATTTACTCTGTTATATATATGCTATTACCTGTATCTATTCACCTGTGACATCTGACACCATTATCTGTTATTTATGCTGATGTTATATGCCTCTTATATTTTTATTATATCTGCTACCACTCTGCAAGTTCCCTGTTAGTATAGAATTCATTATGTGTTGACATGATACATACCCGAATGGACGTTAGAATAGGAGAAAATCGTTATGGGTTGAAATGATAAACCCAAGCGATTTTCATTTGAATTGAATTTAAGATTACGGGTTGAAATGATATATACCCATATTTATATATTAAATTGTGGATTAAAATGATAAATATGTGTATCACTTGACCATGGGTTAGAAAATTCTATACAGACACCGTGGGTCTATATATATAAATATTTTGGAAATGATTTCTATGGTTTGGGGAGATTTATATAGTTTTAATTGATATTGAAATTATTTATAAATAAGTTTTAAATTAAGGTGGATTTAAAATTTATTTGGAATTGTAATTAGTTGAGAATTATCTTTAATTAAATCGATTTGAAATGGATTTACTTGGAGATCTAAAGGTATGACTCTATAATTTGGTTTTGGTTTAAGATGATTTATAAATATTTCAAGGTTAGCTTAATTGAATAAGATATTTAGTGATTTAAAATTTGGGGTTTATTTAAATGATATCGTATTTTATTTCAAAGCAAAATTTATATTAAAGAGAATTTGATATATATATATGAGGTTTTTGAAATGTTTTTTGAAATGTTGAACATTTGAAGCTTTGAAATATATATAAATTGAAATGGTTTATTGAGACACTGATGTGGATTGAATTTGAGGAATTGAAACTTGATTAAATGTGAATTTGGAATTCGAGTGATTTGGAATCGATTTATGAAATTTTAATGGAATTTTGAAATGTGATTTGGAATGGTATTTAAAAAAATAAATGAATGATACATTTAAATTTTTAAAGTATTTTAAATTTGAATATTTGAATTTGAATTCAAATAAGAATTGATAATGAGGTATTGAAAAGATATGGTATTTTGAAATGGTATGGAAACGATTTGATCTTTATTTGATAAAGAATGTGTATTTAGAATGATAATTGATTTTGATCGATTTGATAAATGAAATTTTGAAGTGTAGCTTGAAAGATATTTAGTTTACTTGAAATTTGAATTTATTTAAATGACATTTAGTTATTAAGTAAATATTTCAAACTAAATATTAATTAATTTGAATTAAGTGGTATATGAAATTATAAAATTTAGTTTTGAAATGTGGGATATTAAAGTTTTGAAACATACTAAAGATTGAATAGTTTATTCTGTGAGTCAAATCTGTATTTGAAATTTATAAGATTTGAAATAGTTTTGAATTGAAACTAACAGATTTAATTGAATTAAATTGGAAATTTGAAAATTTGGGTTGATATGAAATTTGTAAAATATAAAGAATTAAAGGAAAGTGCCAGGATTTCAAATGTATGATTTCGAAATGTTATGATTTCAAAGTGTAATGATTTTGAGTATTTTGGTTTTGAAAGAGGTATAACTTGAAAGTATTATGATTTTTTTTTAAATGTGAATATATGTTTGAATGGTAATGATATCGTATTGATTAGGGTTTGAAATAAAAAGGTTTTGGTTTCGAAGTATAAAATATTTTGAAAGGAATATATTGTTGAATGCAATGATTTGATTTTGAAATATAAACTATTTTGAAATGACCACGGCGTTATAATGACGATTGGTTGGCAAAGAGACCGGGATCGGATATGGGCATACTCTCTGTCGATACCGAAAACCAATTAGACAACCGTGTACATGGTGGAGATTCCAGAAAAAAGTAGGATGGTGGCGACGTCCTAGACGTATATTACGTGGACCCGACTTCCGTGAGTTGGCATAAGGTGGCTAAAACAGGAGCGATCTCGGGCGAAAATGGGTAGCTTCTCTGGTCAGACACATTCCTTCGATACTATACTCTTACTTGTGGTTTATTAGATGGCCATCCTCCTATTTTGATTGGGAGTGTGTTCCGAGGTGGGCGTAGTGGCTGCTACCTTAACAACAGCCCGTGTGCGTAATTGGTATATCTACCTTGGCATTGCCTTGTGTGCCGTGTCACCTACCATACCGAGCCTTTACTACGAGTTTGTTTTCTTCCGTAGCTCGTGTGGTATCCTCTGATAGTCTTTCGATCTAGAGATATCATGATATTGGATGGACTACTTGGACTATTATGTGTGAAGGGCTATATGGGCAACCCGGAACGCTATTTAAAAGTATGCTTATTTTAATATTAGACATTATTATATTAGCGAAATATTACTACATCGTCAATAGTTTAACGGATCCTTAGAGGATGGTTATCCCAAACATCATTTGAGTTATTGTATTTCAGTTGTTATTTCACTTGAGTTGGATTTATTGATATAAGAAGGTTAATCCTGACTCGAGTGTTTTGTGTCTGCTTTACGCTTGGGTCAGACTGAGTGATTCAGCATTCAAGACTTGCCTTCGATGTTGGAGCTTTTCTTGAAGATCCGGCTATCTATTCTGCTTTCAGTATTCGGTGGTTCCAGTGATGTATTCTGATTTGTATCTGATGTATCTTGTTACTATTCTGTTGTATCTTGATTAACTCTGATGTATCTTATATATTTATATATAGTAGCTCATGAACTACTATCTCTTTTACTTCCGCTGCATTATATTTACTCTTTGTCTGTGATCTGTGATTATTTATTTACTGTATATTCTGAGGTTTGCCAAATTTTATTTACAGCGCGGTATTTTGAGCAATTCAAGTCCGACATGTGTGGATGCGAATAGTTGAAAATATCGAGCTGTTACAAAGTTGGTGATAAATGCTTTTTTGGAAATATGTAAAGTATTGTTTCAAAAATAGGATTTTGAAATAAAAGAAATATTTTTTAAGTTAACTAGTTTGAGTGGCTTGAATAAAACTTAATAGCGGAGAAGAGGTGTGTTCTTATGGTACACACTTCCCTAGAGTATTACCGTTCTTGGTAAGGGAGTGTATGATACTGTTTGATAGTAACCGGTTCCTTAGTGTCATTTTGGAGTTACTCAGTCTTTATATATATGTTTTTTATTAAAATAAAGAGTTCAATTTTAAAAATCTTTTGAAATAAAAACCAGGTATTTGAATCTTGAGTTTTCCTGGGAAAATAAATGCAAAATGGAATAGTTGAACAAATAATTGTATATACTCTTAGGGTGTAGTGGAGTATTATACAAGTTGAATCTAAGTTTAGTTTTTATGAAATGTTTCCGTAAATAGTTTAGTGGGAATAAAATTGGAATTAGGGAGAACCAATTAAATAAATTCGTAGGTTGGATGTAGATTATTTCTCCTTTCATATAGTTATGATCTAGGGTTTGAGTACAAGTCTTTGAGGTTTCCACACCATTCCAAGTAAGGATCTATTGCTCGACTTTTGACGGTAGCACATAATGAGGATTTTTGGTAGGGGATCAATGCTTTCTATTATGGTACATGGCTATGTAAGAAGAATAGAAGTTCATAATCAAGGAACCTGATTGGAGTCTGCACTAGAGAATCAGATGAACGATACTAGTTCGATAATAAAGTAATTTATTCGAGTAAAGGTCGAATTACAGTTTTCTATGAGAATGATCTAGGTAAATCATGCAAATTGGTATATAGTGCTAAGTGTTTTCATGAATTGGTTAATTTCGAGGATGAAGTTCTATAAAGGAGGAAGAATGCAACGATCCGAAATTTATCGCTTTGATTTGCAAATATTTAATTAGTTTTAAATATTCAAATAATAGGTTTATAATTAAAATAAAAATATTTTTAAAATATAAAATGACGGTGAAATAGTATTTCAAATTTGTTTACAAAAATATTTAGTTCGAAGAAAGATTGAAAATGTGACTGTAATTCGTTTTTCGAATTTTCGGTTTTTCGTCGACTAAAAGTTGTCGAAAATATTGTAATAAAAATAACAGAAGTACACAAACGTTCATTTAGAAATAAATTAGGATACGTATGTGTGACGACCCTGACTCGACCTTCGAAAATCGACATTCAAATACATCATCTGTATTCGAAAGCCGTAGATACGAACAACGAATCTGGTTTGCCGGAGCTTATAACACATTAAGTACAACAACACAGCGAAAGAAAAACCATATATCATTGACACAACAATGGATACAATATCTGATATAATATGATACAATAGATGCCCAACACTATCAGAGCAAAATAGAAATACAACAGCGGAAGAACAAAGCGACAACAGCTGAAAGATAATGTCTTCAATGCCAAGCTTCAAAACACCAAACCAATCAGCTCGATCTACCATCACGTTGTATTAAGCAAGGTCAGTGCATGCAGAATGAAACACAATGCGATCACCAAATCCAAACGGCTTCAAAGATCAAAGACTTCAAAGATTTCCAAACAGAAAGCTGAAGGCTATCGAATTTATCTCTACTAGCTGATTATCTGAAAATATGACTCTAGGCTGCCTGTGTGGAGAATTGTGGGCACCCAAAGTTTAGAAAGGGAATAATAAACTCCAGGTCAGTCGTGGGACTGGTGTGAGCATACGAAAACAGTTTATTTGAACAAAAACAAACAAAAAGAATTTAAAAGAAATCCACAATGCTTTTTTGGAAAATGAAACTATAATAAGGCCTCCCGCCGCACACACAATGCAAACGCACAATTGGAGGAGATTTCTCCTTATGATAGTCAAACATGCTTGATGCAAAAACCTTTTGATATTTTTATTAGTGCATAGTGCAGAAAACATTTGCAAGTATAATATTAATCTTAGCCAGCATAACACCATTATGGTATACCTACTATAGCTACCAATTAAATGGCAGGTCACCACCATAAGTAAAAGGCAGGTTATACAACTAAAACCGTACAGGACGCATATTGTTTCTTTGGATTTTCGACAAATGGTCAAGCTAAGGAACTTCCTATGCCACATGGGTACGCCTCTGGAGAGACGCCTTGAGAACTAAACCAGCTCTTTGCCAACACAAGGCCGGTTTACCTCTGTAACTAGGTAACTGCTATGCGAGTATGCCATCCCCCGGTCGTCACTGACCTTTATCCGAGGTACCTCTACACCAACAACAACAAAGTAATAAATTTGCTGCGACCACATAAGTTAAGTATCTGGGCTCCATATCATGATACCACTTTTATCCAGAAGGAAATAGACATACCCTAAAGGGCGCGACCCTCATAACCTTGCCACATCATTCTAGTTTCGACCATTTTCGGGTTATGAGGTCCTGATGAGGTCTCGTCCACAAAGCTATGCTTTTCACAAAATCCATGCTTTGATCAACAAATGATCAACAGCACTTCGCGTGCCACATTACCCAATTGGGAATGTATCACTAATAATCATCAACTACATAACCTCTGAGCTTGTATGTCTCAGAGAAGGGTGTTGAGCTAAGAGAATAAATTCTCTGCTACCAAACAGAAATGTATTTGATAGAAACCAGCTTTAAATCTCAAAGTGTAATGTCATACATACATCCATACAAGTCTGTTCTGGGTTCGAATAGAACCGAAGGCACTTCAAAGAAGCCCTTGCAATCCGGGTATTCACAATCCTGATCGGACTCTCCATCACATATGGAGATCTCTATACCGTAGCTACTCAGTGCAGAGTCATTCGACAGGTAATCCTTTCGTTCTCGAAATTACCCGATCTTCACCACTGGTCTTCAAATGCTACCCATTTCGTCGTATCACTATTCAGAATGGGTTTTATGACACAAGGTCCTCTCCCGACTAAACCGAATAATGAGCACTTAATTTTAAAACCATATGGATATATGGGATCTTAGTTAAGTCACAACTTAAAACCCAAAAACCTTTCTTTCAAATGGTTTAAACAAATTTCCATTTTAAATCTTTTATATAAAAGATACACCTTTAAGATCCTCTTCATTTTGAAAACAAGGTTCACCAATCTTTCACAAAGATCCATTCATAGCTTTCAAAATAATTTCCATTTCAAACTTGAAATCTTTCAATAAAAACTGGAAGTTCTTCCTTTATATGAAAGCAATTATCATTTGAAAACAAATACTTTTCGTTTTGGGAAATTCGATCAAATATACACAAGTTATAGCCTTCCAAAGTATACATTGGAAAATCAGCGACTGCCATATATTCGGTAAGTTCTATTTGCATTAAATTTGAATTCCCAAAATAATTTATTCAATATACTTCAAAATGATTTAAAATATATATATATATATATATATATATATATATATATATTGTATAACTTGTATAACCTTTTTTAAACCACAGTTTCCAAAATTATAACATATATTTATGGAACTCAACTTCAAATCTTGAATTCACTTTAAAATCAAACTTTTTAAATTTCAAAACTTTAACAAGCTATTCAAAATAACTTTTATCTTCAAAACTCCTTTTTCAAAAGCTTTTCATACTAAACCCAATTCCATTTCCAAATTATTTTGGATTCAAAATTCAACTTTTAAACAAAATAATATTTAGATTTTAAAATATCTGTAACTTAACTGACTTCCTCGTGAAATCCATATTTGTGTGTGTATAGTGTAGTCCAAGGGTTTTACACAATAGTGCAACATCATCAATCATCATAATCCAAGCACAGCAATATCGATGAGCGGTATAATCCTATAACGCTTATCTTCATTCACAGATTCACAGATAAATAATATAAATTCATCACAAATAAATAAATTACATTCATCATAGCTCAAATCAAAATGGAGCATCACACATCAGAGATATCAAACAATTCAAAGCATTCAATACAATCGAAACATCCATAAGTAAGATCAATTAATTATCTGATTAATTTAAATCAGATTAATTACTTATGAATAAATTACTAATCCTAGTTAATTAATATTAATTAATTACAAACCATTTTAATTAATTACCCTTTAATCATTTATTAAATATCCTTTAGTAAATTAACTAACCTCTAATTATTTATTAATCAACCTTAATTAATAAATCAATTAACCTTTAATCATTAAATAATTAACCTTTAATTATTTAATTATCCTTTAACTAATTATACTTAATTAATTATATTAATTAATTAACCTTTATTTAATAAATCACCCCTTAATTATTTTCATTAATTAATTAACCTTTAATTAATTAATTATCCTTAAATTAATTACCTTAATTAATTACCATTTAATTAATTATCCTTAATTAATTACAATACGTGGTTATCCTAATCACTTATATTAATAAATCACAAATCAAATACACTGAGTAATTATCCTTTAATCACTTGATTAATCTTTAAATCATTAATCAATTACTTTTAATAAGTAATTATCTTTAAGTAATTAATTACCTTTAATTACGTAAATAAATAAATCTTAATTAATTAATTATCCTTAATTATAATTACATAAAGTAATTATACCTTAATTACGTTAAGTACTAATCTTTTATTAAGTAATTATACTTAATTAATCTCATAAGTAATTATACTTTAATTAATCATTAATTAATACTTAATTAACCTTTAATTAAGTAATCAAGTTTCAAATTAAAATAACCCATTAACTACTTAATTATATTCAAGTTTATTTACTAAACCTTTAAAATCAATTATTATTAAAAGCATTTAAGTTAATCCATAATTGAAAACATTTCCTTAATTAATTATATAATTACAATATTAAATTTATTTAAAAAGACTTTTAAAATAAAGATTATATATGTATATAAAAACACTTTAAAACTAAATTAATTTGAGATAATTTCTTTAAAAACTTTAACTAATTCCAAAACTAGTGCAACACGTTTATTATTAAGTAGGAAAATGTTTAAAACTTGATTAAATTTAAAATTTGAAAACTTGTTTTATTTTTAAAAATTAAAAAACTGCTTTCAACCCAAACCCGAAACCACTTCGGGTTCCAACCTGAGACCTAACCCCATTTCCCCGAGCTCCTCCCCGAGCTACTTCTTCCTCTTCCTTTCCGTTTTCTTTTTAATTTTTTTTAAAACTGGTATATAGTCTAAACGATCGCGAGCATCTTCGAGCAATTTCATCACTTACCCGATATCAACTTCAAGACCACCCAGCACAAAGACCATCTGACATAAATAGTAACTTGTGCACGTGTACGCCTGAACGAGGCGATTCCGACCATTACCATGCTCCCTGGTAAGTCGACGATGAACCAGACAAACCTTCATACCACCCAGTTCAACGAAAACGTTAGCAAAACGAAATCAAACGACTCGATCGATACTTGGAATAACCCAGTTCATCCAAAAACTCCTTGACTCGCTGCCATAGATCGCCAGAACCCTCGCGACTCCGTCCAGAGCTCCGCCACAACCTTACGCATCGCCTCCCCTGGTCCGGTCCACCCCAATCCATCATCGATGATGAAATTGAGTTAAGTATAACACTGACCAGAATGGGTTGCTAAACTCTAAACCCATGCCGTGTCTGCACTCTGATCATCAGAAAAATCTTCGAGCATTTTTCCTAGGTGACACAACCCTCCAACCATCTCCAGTGTCAACCATGACCTCCCTAGTTCATGCGATCGTCGAAATTTGACCCAAATACATTTCCCGTTTAACTTGCAATTTCTTAACAAATACAAACTTAAAAATCTTGATACTTTTATCAAAATTCATTATTTTCAAAGACGAATCATGTTATAAAATCAAAACACGTTGTTTTCACTGTTCTTCCTTAATTTCCACAAAATTACAAACTTATTTTACTTAAACATATTTTTAAAACTTAATCTACATTTAATCAAACATATCGTTTGAAAACTAAAGTCTATCAGAGGATAGATAAGGAAATTTGAATTTTTATTTTAAATTTGAACTCTGTAACACAAAGAAGAGATGAAGACAGATACATCAGACATGCACATCCATTCCCATATATATATATATATATATATATATATATATATATATATATATATATATATGCATACAGACATATTTTCTTCCACCCATCAAAAATTATCACATGCGGATCAAGATTCGAACCAGATTTAAGATTTTAAAATGTAGTTTGCTCACCTGGAATGCAAACAAAGAACATGCTTGTTTTGTTTTCCTGGAACATGATGTATTGAAGCTAAAACTTTGATTTGTTTTGATCCGTGCTTTGATATGGTTGATCTTGTATTATTTTTAGTTGGATCTGATCTGTGAATTGTTGAACTTGAACTAGATTTTTAAGCTGGCATTTGAAACTGATGTTGCTTGATTGAGCTTCAGGTTGAAAATGTTTTTGATTTGCTTGCTTGAATTATCTTCAGGATTCAGAATTGAAGAGGAATTTGCTGTTTAAATTTTGAAAAACTTTAGTTTTCTGAATGTTTGAGATGAATTTAACTTTACTTTGTTTTGAGATATTGATTTCTTTTGTTGGTTTTCAGTTTTGAAAGATGAAAAGAAATCAGCCTGATTTTTTTACCCTTTTTCTATAGATGTTTATATGATTTTCAAATTAAAAGAAACTTGTGAGATGCCACTTATTCTGATGCTTGTTAAATTGTTTACAAATGTTAGATTATATCATAAAATGTTTACATTTGTTTAATCTCACAATATATGGTTTACACTTGTAATAATATTTTTCCAATAATACTTATACATGTAAAATACATGTATTTATATTTATATGTTTCTAAATTTATATTAACATTTGTTAAAATCAAATATATATACCTTTATGTTTTTACATACATACATTCTCTTATATATATTTATATTATTTTTTTAAAAAATGATTTTAAAACAAATTATACATTAATATATATATATATATATATATATATATATATAAGTTCTTATAATATAGATTTTAACTTTCAAATAGCTTTTGAAAATTATCATACTAATTTCAAAATAAAATTTTCCAAACTTATACTCATATACAAAATTTGAAAACAATTTCTATTGATTTAAAATATAGAGTTTTAAATCCAATTTATTTTAAAAATATTTATTTTTGAATTTCAAATTCAAATTTCAATTTAAATTCATATGCAGATATATAAATAAACAAACAAATATCTTCTTTATTTTGGGAAATTTTCAAATAAATTCATAAATAAACCCAAAAATTTATATAAACTAATTTAAATTTGACTTAAAACCGGGACCGTCATAGTATGTATTCATGTATGCATTAGTTAAGTGCATGTATGTATGTATATACACACACACACACTTAAGATAATATTATATAAAATTACATAAAAGTAAACATCACATCATGGAAACATGTTTGAACATAAAGTATATGCATTTATGGCATGTTGGCTTTGATTAGAAGGGGGAGACAGCTACGGTGGCATGATTACAAGGGAGGGAGGCTGGTGATGAGGTGGAAGCACATTAATGGAGGTCAAAGGATGCATTTTATATAAAAGCTTTTTTTTCATTTTCATTTCCTTATTCTTTTCACTTTTTCCATATTTCCAAATGTAACATCCTGGTATTTTCAACTATTTGCACCCGCACATGTCGGACTTGGATTGCTCAAAATATCAGATTGTTAATTTATATTTGGCAAAACTCAGCATATACGGTAAATAAATAAATCACAGAATCACAAACACAGATAATATAACAATACTGCAGCGGAAACAAAAGAATAGTAGTTCATGATCCTATTATATATATAATAGAGTAAAATAAGATACAACAAAGTTCTCGAATACATAGAGGTCTCAATACAATAGTCAAAAACAAAATCTGAATTCATCACTGGAATCAACTGAATAACTGAAAGCAGAATCGATAAATGGATCTCCAAGCGAAGCTCCAACTCTAAAGGTTAGTCTCAAATACCGGTACACTCAGTCTGACTCAAGCGTAACGCAAAACACAAAACACTCGAGTCAGGATTAACATTCTTATATCAATAAATCCAACTCAAGTGAAATGACAACTGAAATACAAGTAACTTAAATGATGTTTGAGATAGCCATCCTCTAAGGATCCGTTAAACTATCTACTATGTAATAATATACGCTATTAGAATAATGTCTAAAGTAAAGTAAACTATTAAAATAACATTAAGGCTTTACATTTTCCGCCTTAACACATTTTATACATTCCCATTGTCTATAAAGTACCGTAATCTCCCTCGTACTAGGCGTCGTCAGACGGCACACCATATGGTACAAAATAAACTCGTAGTGGGCTCGATATGGTAGTGACACAGCATAATTAGGCAATGCCAGGGTAGATATATCAATTACACTTCCAGACTGATGGTAACGCCTAGCAACCACTACCACCCACCTCGAACACACTTCCAAATCAAAATCAAACGTGGCCACCAAATCAATCACAAAATCAGAATATAGTATCGAAGGAATGTGTCCGATCGGAGGAGCTACTTCACTTGGCCCATCAATTACTTCTGTTTTAGCCACCTTAAGCCAACTCATGGGAGTCGGGTCCATGTATATACCTTATATAGGATCGTCGCCACCATCTTACATCATTATAGAATCTCCAACGCGTGCACTATTGTTAAAGTGGTTTTCAGTGCTGGCAGAGAGTATGATAATATCCGATCCCGGTCTCTTTAACAACCAATCATTATTATAACACCGCGGTTATTTCAAAATAGTTTATACTTCAAAACCAAAATATCATTGCCATTTCAAAACCATATCAATACGATATCAGTTCCATTTCAAAACCAAATACGTTATCATTTCCATTTCAAAACCAAATACGATATCATTTCCATTTCAAATATATCCATTTCCAAAAATCATAGCACTTAAAAGTTATAACACTTTGAAACCAAAACACTTGAAATTATAACACTTTGGACATCATAACACTTTGGAAATCATAACTTAGAAATCATAATACTTTTAAATCATAATACTTCCCACTTAACCGATTTAGATATTAAAATAGTATACACAATAAAATAGTTTATAAAGTAAATGTAACATCCCACCCTTTTGGACGATTTAAATCGATAATAAACCACACATGTCGACTAAAATCATTCAAAAGGTAAGACTGTTAATGGGGTAAAAAAGAAAATAATAGAAAAGAAGGGGAGGTAAAACACAGAATCTCACAGCGGAATGACAAAATATAAAAATCAAATAAACAGTTCATGAAGCTGTTTTACAAATAACATTTGATTACACCTTTACAATACAAATCAGAGTTATACATACAGTAGAAATAAATAAATAATGCAGCGGAACACATGATGTAGTGGAATAATTAATAATAAATAGTAGACTCGTCTCCGTCTTCATCCTCCAAAATATAATGGTCTTCAATACACTAAAAAAACTCAGACTGACCCGAGCGTAATAAAAAGACAAAACACTCGAGTCAGGACTAAAAGATCTTATGTAGGTCAAATCAAAATAAGTAGAATAGAAATATTACTATAATGGATTCAGAGATGTATAACAAGAATTTCATCTCCTATAATGTGGATTTAATTATTTTAAAAGATTTCAAACGATTCAAAAATACCAATCTTAATCATTTTAATTAAAATAGATCCGAATTTTAAATTTAAAACTTAAATCTTTTAAATAATTTTCTAATAAATAATCCAAATTAAAGAAATTACACGGTTATATGTCATTTCAACCAGTATCCAAATCAAAATTTCCAAATCAATGGAAACCGCTCGAGTTATCATTTCAATCCATAGTGGTAACAAAGATATATACATAAATAAACATCCAATCATCCAAAATGACAACCAATAACATCCATCACAATCCAACATCCAAATCAGCCAATAAATCACAACAATCAATTGATTATCATTATCAGGTGTATAACTTGCAATTTATATTCATTATTAAATAAATGGAAAATTCAATTCAATATAATTTCAAATTTAACTTAAATGACAATCTAATAATACCAAAAGCAATTAATGAATTTCAAATCACATTGTAAATTTAATTTAACTAGCATAAGATAATCTAGTATTCGTGAGTGGGTCAAAACACCCACCTTTGCTATTTAGAATGCAAAAATCCAGACAAAGATGCCTTTTCCAATAGTCTCCAAACTCAGCCAAACCTATTTTATGTTATTAGGAATTCCAATACGAGTCCAAGGGAAGAAACTAAGCATGTATCAAAGCTCGTATGAGGAAGATATTCAGGTTATAAGGATATACAATAAAATAAAACTACATACATATTTAATTCTTAAAATAAGAAACTTTAATAACTCACGTTTTCAAATTTGATGTACCCAAAACAAAGGCAAGATGTGGAAAGCCAAAACCATTACGGCTAATTCTCATTGTTCAATTTTTTTTGAAGGCTTCTTGCAAAAGAAGGCAAGGCGATGAGGAAAGGTAGGGATGTGGTTAAGGAAGAAATGGATGCTCACACTTCTTTATTCTTTTCTTTTTCTAAACATAGCTTCAGTAAAATGAATTGGCAGCAATTAAGTAGAGGTATAAAGCTATGTTGACATTGAGACTTTGAGGGAAACAAATAGAGGTCTGATGTTTGAAAAATAAGAAATTTCGAGGGGAAAGAATGATATATGATATAAAACAGAGGAAGAAAGGGAAGTGACAAATGAAATATGTATGGAAGGGACAAATAAAACAAAACTGTATGATCTAAGTAGATGCTTTGGGAAATAAATAAACAAAACGGAAGAATAAGAAAGGATATAAATTGACGTTTCAATTACATCAAAGAATTGCAATAAAACCGAATGTGGAAATGGTGGCAGGTGTATTGAATAATAAGGAAATGAAGGGACCACTTAGGATCTAGTTAATTGCATGATCCACTCAATTAAATATATTATCACTGAATATACCCTTTTTCACACTCGTTTACACATAATTAACATATAGTAAATAAATTTGAATACAATAACCAGTGTAACGTTACAAAAATAAAAGATGATCTAGAACTCAAATTCTAGTTTTTTTTTCCTTTCAAAATAAAGTTTTTCTCATAGGGGAATTGCATAACCTAAAAAGTTAATTAAATTTAAACTTCAAGGTTAGTGTTAAAATCACTTATATACAGCCTCAAATGTATACTTAATGACTGTAAAATATTGTTTTAAAATTCAATTTTTCTTCTTTATATAGAATTATTTTTACCTTCAAAATGAAAATGTTCGTTTTATTTTCATTAAAATGTTCTTTTTATTTTTTTACAATAATGTATGTTTCTTTCGTTAAATCCAAAAATTAATATTAATGTTCTTTTTCCTAAAATTGGAAGATCCCAAATCGACATAATTGTAATTAATTTCAAAATTACACTTATAACGGATTATAACAAACATACATTTCTTTCATTAAACGCCATTAATTTCAAATAAATTCTCTTTCCCTTTTATTAAAAGATTCCAAGTCAAATCAACGACAATAAATTCATTAATTAATTTAAATTCCAACATTTTTTTTAATCTTATTATTCAATCAATTATCATATTACATATATACTTAACGTTGGTTTACCATTTCATTACCTCAATCTTCTACATTTATCACTTTAGTTCATATTAACTGTAGTAGGTAATTAGATTAACTGCAATTGATTTTCAATTTAATTTCAATGGATTAAATAGATAGGTGATGAATGACAAATGTTACCTTTTACTTACTTAATCGCATTTACAAGATTATTATTAACAACAAATGCTATGACTACTTACACAATCCTGATTATACTCAATTTTCCATTAATTTCATATAATTTCCCCTTTTATATAACATTTAATTCATTTCCTTATTTCAACTTATCATCAAATAACGTTACAATTATTTTAATCACTAACATACAATTCCAACATTAAACCCAACATTCAATTGCCTTAATTCAATTAATTACCCATTCAATATTAAAACGATAAATTAATGAGAAAATAGTTAATACAATCGTTTATAATAATAATTCATACCCCTTATCTTATTCTTTACAACCAAGGGTTATAATTTGCTTACCCAAAAAGGTTTTATATTCAATATTAACCTATTTCAATTAATTACATACAAGTTCACCATCTACATCATTTAATTTATTTCATTATCTACAATCATAACCAAGTCAACCTACAATGTATTTCAATTAGTTTGAAATTACTTTAAATATTTATCAGTAGCGTTCAGACAACACCACTGATTTCATATTCAATATTAGCCAATTGTAATTGATTACATATAATTTCAACGTTCAATGTATTTCCTTGTTTTTAGTTATAACTAATTATAACCTTAAAGTCACTTCAATTAATTGGAAATTAGATTAAAATAGTTAGCAATTACCTTATATTAACATTACTAACATTACATTCTAGTTATTCTTCTCCTTGTAACATCAATTTTTTTTTAGTTTTATTTCAATATAAAATTATAAAATATTATTTAATTAATATTTTAATAATCGAAAATTATGGGTCGTTACACTCTCCCCTACTCAAAACTTCTCGTCCTCGAAAAGGGAAAAGAAGGAAATTAGGAAAAGGAGAAAATAAGGAATCATTATATTTTATTCAAAGTATTCAATTTATAAATAATTAATTTTCATAACTAATTAATTTAAATAGAATATACAATTAATTACAAGTAATTCTTCATATTCAAGTCTACCAAAGTTTGAAAATATTTCACTTTCCACAAAATTTCTAAGTCTAAAATTTACGAAAAATTTCGGTAGAGTCTCCTTTGTACGGAGAGATCGCGGAGAAATAATAATATCTATAATCATATATATATATATATATCATATTAAAAAAATAAACATCCCAAACCATGGGAAACAATATAATATTGCTAGAAACCTGTAATCCAAAAATATACCTATTCGTCGGGAAAAGAACGCTTAATTTATGAAACCAAAAGCAGTAACTATTATTTCCATAAACTTGTACTTCACTTGTAAAATCCAAAGAAGTTAATAATACATGAAAAGAGATATGTTTAAGTTGCTTCAATTAATAACTAACAAATCAACACAATATAATAATAGTCACATGCAAACAAACAACATGACCATCATATGTAACAAAGGAATCAATCATATGTCCATAGCAACCAAACTGATGATTTGTTCAGGTTCAGACATTTTTAGTCGTACAAGATGATAAATAGACTATTAAGTGTACCCTATGCTCAATAGCCTTAGATAAATACTTGATATATTATCTATACATCCTTATAGAGTTAGAAGTATCCTTTCCTATCATCTCAAAAGCCAAAATAACCAATAATTTCAACACAATATTTAAGTTTATTCAATTGGTTTCTTTTTTTACATCATTACTATTCCTTTTTTTTCTCATATAACGTCCTTTTCTTTTTCTTACATGTACATATATAAATTATTTCACAATATTAACTTACATACATAACATTTCTTGTTCATCAAAATTCTTATTTAGAAATAATTTCATTGAACGCTTCCATTACTTATGTTTTACCTGTATAATATTCTATTACATATTCTATTAACATTTCAACTTATTAAACATTTTTGGTAAATATATGTGTTTTAAGAATGTAATTGACTGTTATACAAGTTTATTTTATTCATGTTAGTTAACAAAATATTCAATGATTACATATTCTAAATTTTTATATCTTTTGATTTACAAGTTACAAATTTCCAATTTCTTATATATTTTATTCGTAAAATTCCATTCTTATTTATTTAATTAATTATTATTTATATAAAGGCCAATCACTTACATAATTTGTTTTCCATTAAAGATTTAAGCCATTAATGAATCATTTCACAAAATATTACTTAAGCTTCTACAGCCTTACTTAATTTTATACCTTAATTTAGTTATAGAATAAAAATTTAAGTTTTTGGTGTTCGCCCTTGAAGAGAAAAGAAATACTTCAATATATCTAAAAATTCAATTAAACATTTAACCTCATTCACTTAGTAGGAATATAAGATAAATTTAAAACATCTTTATAGCATTATGCAAGGACTTTCCCAAAGTTTAAACAATGTTAGAAATTGTATCAAAAATTTATATTAAAACATTATGATAAGATTTTAAAAATAAAGTTCCTTAAATCTGATAATTTATTAGACTCAATATTCCAAAATAAGTATAAACTCTAGATTATTAAAGTGAAACTAATAGCATACTCAAATCTTGCACTAAATATCTAAATAAAAGTATAAATTTTCATAGATTCATGATTAATTTTACACACTTGGTTTAAAATGAATGTTCAAATCATGGGAAAATATTTATCATGGTTTAATACAAAATTCAAATAGTAACTAAACCTATAAATTTACTACTAGTACTTCGAAATCAAGTAATTATTTAAAACCATACTTCCAAAATTGAGATTCTAATTTATTTTCCAAGTATATTTAAAACTTCGCAAATCATTTTTTCCATTTATATAATATATCTTCAAATTATACATTCAAAGAAACTTATAAAAAAATTTACAAAAAAGAAAAAATCATTTGAAAACTTCATTTGCAAATCAATCATCTTTAATGTTTAATACTTTACAAAAAAATTCTATAAATTTTATTGCTTCATTTATTAATACCATTTCAGTAATTTTAAATAACATCTTTTTAAATATATGTAAATTATTTGAAAACAATTACTTACATCATTACTTATATTTAAAAAGAAGCTATTGAAAACCTTAAATCCATTATGTTTAAATTTTATTAGTTTTAAATCTTAAAATACTTTTAAACATCATTAATAAATCAATAATCATTAACTTTAAAATGTTTTATTTAATTAATAACTTCTGACAATATTTAGAACACTAATAATTTACTACTAAACCATGTTGTACATAAATAAACAATATTTAAACATTTTAAAGTATTTAGAAAGGAAAAATGATCAAAATATCTTTTATATAATACTTTATCAAAATACTTTTATAACTTGATGTTTTAACAGGCTTATCCTTGTTCTTGCAGACTCTGGCCATGCGTTGATCAAACGCATGGCTAGAATTCTCCAAGTACTTAGCAGACCTGTTTCAACACCCAATGAAAATACTTAAAATCATTGAAAATAGATATGGAAAGTACGTTCCCCCATGGATTTCAGTTACGCAATGGTTATGCCGCTATCCCAGCGGAATCAATTGTAGCTGTAGGCATCTCACCCCTCGATTTACGCTATCCAATAATATCAAATGAATATAATAAGTGATCCACCAAAGGGATTTGATAATGACCCACCAAAGGGATCTGATAATGACCCACCAAAGGGATCCGATAAATGACCCACCAAAGGGATCCAACAAATGACCCACCAAAGGGGTCCGATGGAAGGTACTTCCCATATCATTTATTTCAAAATATATCATACCATATATAGTCACCATTCGGAATCATAGCTTCAAATATCGCACTTATATAAATTCCATCATATATAAGATTTCATTTTCAGATAGTGTATTTTCCAAAATCAATAGTCTCAAATATATCAAATCATTCTTATATAAATTCCGTTATATATAAGATTTATCTCTTCAGATCAAAAACCTTCCAAAATCAACATTTTTAAAAATCACCTTATACTTATATAAAGTCTGTCTTATGCAAGAATAAAAAAAATTTGCAAATCAATTACGCTACATGAAGATCCATATGGAATTGAACATTTTTGCATTGCAAAAGGTTTTGAATTTAGAATAGTTCTTTTTTTTATATACAATCATTTTGTGAAATAGTTTGGTATATAAAATGGTTGTGGAAAATAGTTTGTAAATAAAATAGTTTGTAAAATTGTTTGAAAATAAAATAGTTTGTATAAGAAAAATTAAAGAAAATAGTTTGTATAAGGAAAATAAAAGAAAGTAGTTTGAAAAATGGTTTTAAATTAATAGTAGTTTTTCATAAAAGAAAGTCCCAATTTAAATTACAAAGATATCCAACCCAACAACTTTCAATTTCAATGCCAAAGCATATCAATAATATTAGAACATAAGATGTACACATGTCATCATTTCGCAACATTACATTAGATCGTTCGCTCGATCACACAAGTTCGCTTTCGAACTAGTATTGTCCATTCAACTTCCCTAATGCGGACTTCGATATGGTTTCTTGACTAGAAACCATCATTCTCCTTGCATAGCCATATACTATGATAGAGAACTCTAGAATCAAACCAAAAATCCATATCAATATTTACCATCAAGAATCGAATGAAAAATTCTAATGCGAAATGGTGTAATTCACCTCAAACTTACGTACTCAAATCCGGATCAAATTAATTATGCGAATAAAATAATATACGCACAACTTACGTATTTATTTCAATTTGATTCATCACAATTATACTTCAAATAAATTCATTATTAATCTCATTGATTAATGAAAGTACCATTTCATACTTTAATATTTGTTTCACATAATTTCTCCATTTAACATATAACATTAATTTATTCATTCTCATAATATTGCTTATATTTCTCTTCAATTTGAATTACATTATTCCACATGTAATATTTCTCATTTAATATTACATTTATTACCAAATCATTTCATAAGGAATTTTCTTAAGTTTATAACCAAATTATAAAAACATAATTCCATTTTATAAGACATTGTTCAGGTTTAAAGTTATCACAACTTTATTTATAACCATTTATTATAACATCCATTTATTTCATAACAATTTACAAGTCATGGTTTTATTTATAATCAACTCACATTAAATTCATACTAATTCAGAAGGTTTTGACTATCCAAAATATCCAAATATTTTGTTTTTCAATAGTTGAACTACGGTCAAAAACAACAAAATTCACAACAACAATAATTAGCCAATGCTTTTAAATTGATAAAACGCAACTAATCATCAATAAATGATAATAACTAAATATTACCATTTCATAAATCAAACACATTACAAATAACTATATTAGTTATCAAAATTTAATCCTCCGCATATCATATAATATTAGGAAAAAAATTCATTTCGAAACTTATATAAAACACTTTTATAAAACTAACAAATACACGCTCTCATATATACACTTAGACAACTCATTCTAGGGTATTACTACCCTATCTCTAATTAGTTAACCCTAACAGGCTAAGGTATGTCTAAACCAAAGCTCTGATACCAACTGTAACATCCCACCCTTTTGGACGATTTAAATCGACAATAAACCACACATGTCGACTAAAATCATTCAAAAGGTAAGACTGTTAATGGGGTAAATAAGAAAATAATAGAAAAGAAGGGAAGACAAAACACAGAATCTCACAGCGGAATGACAAAATATAAAAATCAAATAAACAGTTCATGAAGCTGTTTTACAAATAACATTTGATTACACCTTTTTTATACATACAGTAGAAATAAATAAATAATGCAGCGGAACGCATGATGTAGTGGAATAATTAATAATAAATAGTAGACTCGTCTCCGTCTTCATCCTTCAAAATATAATGGTCTTCAATACACTAAAAAAACTCAGACTGACCCGAGCGTAATAAAAAGATAAAACACTCGAGTCAGGACTAAAAGATCTTATGTTGGTCAAATCAAAATAAGTAGAATAGAAATATTACTATAATGGATTCAGAGATGTATAACAGGAATTTCATCTGATATAATGTGGATTTAATTATTTTAAAAGATTTCAAACGATTCAAAAATAACAATCTTAATCATTTTAATTAATATAGATCCGAATTTTAAATTTAAAACTTAAATCTTTCAAATAATTTTCTAATAAATAATCCAAATTAAAGAAATTACACGGTTATATGTCATTTCAACCAGTATCCAAATCAATGGAAACCGCTCAAGTTATCATTTCAATCCATAGTGGTAACAAAGATATATACATAAATAAACATCCAATCATCCAAAATGACCAATAACATCCATCACAATCCAACATCCAAATCAGCCAATAAATCACAACAATCAATTGATTATCATTATCAGGTGTATAACTTGCAATTTATATTCATTATTAAATAAATGGCAAATTCAATTCAATATAAATTCAAATTTAACTTAAATGACAATCTAATAATACCAAAAGCAATTAATGAATTTCTAATCACATTATAAATTTAATTTAACTAGCATAAGATAATCAAGTATTCGTGAGTGGGTCAAAACACTCACCTTTGATATTTAGAACACAAAAATCCAAACAAAGATGCCTTTTCCAATAGTGTCCAAACTCAGCCAAACCTATTTTATGTTATTAGGAATTCCAATACGAGTCCAAGGGAAGAAACTACGCATGTATCAAAGCTCGTATGAGGAAGATATTCAGGTTATAAGGTGTGACGCACCACCTCTATACCCACGCTAGCCAAGAAAACTACGGTGTAATGCTGTCAACTAGCACGGAGAATAAGGCTATTGAGGAGCGACCATCCATGTAATTTCTTTGCGCGAGCACCGATATGTCAGATAGTATAACATGCATTTTATTTCAAGAGGAAAATCCGACATACCGATACAAACACAAAGCTACTACACAGTGGCTATAATAATCTTCGGAAACAAATATAGAATAAGCATAACACAAATCAATCACAGATAATTCATATCACAAAGGCGGAAGAAGATATGAATATATAACTAACACATGAAAGTGTATATCAGAGTAGTGGTCAAAAAAATCCACAATAATACAAAAGGATAGCAACATGTGCTATACAAAAGAGTACAACTATGAGTCTATATCTCAAGGGTATACAAAAAAAATAAACTACTAATCTAAGTAGTTAGCCAAAAGTCAGAGTAATGATCCTGGATGAGAAGTCAAGCAGAAGCACCTGTAACATCTCGGTTTGACCCGAGTATTATTTAATAAGAAAATAATAAACGGATCAGTCTAGCTATAAATATCAGATGAAACGATATAGAGTAAGAGATATGACTAAACACATAATAATCACAATGCCAAGCTGTGATATATATAAGTAATTGAAAATCAACAAGAGATTAATCAATATCACAAAATCAACACAAGAATCAAAGAAATGTCATACTCCTTATTTCGTTCATCAAACCACAAATATTGACAATTGTATCAATGTCAATCACAAAAATCAATGACACACAAATTCACCAATGCACAAATATTGATAAAACTTATCAATAGAAATCACGAAAATTGGTGAAACACAAATTCTAGAAATCATCTCAAGAAATCCAGAAATCATAAAAGGGGGAAGTCCTATCACAAACGGGAGCATAAAGCTCACAACACGTGTATCACTAACGGAACGCTAATTCCATGGTTGCTAACCATCACAAATTGAGCCGAAGCTCCACAAACGGCCCGAAGACCATGGGTTGCTACCCCACCAATTTGAGTCGAAACTCCACAAAACGGGGTTTAGTCTCCCTCGCAGACAAAGAGACATCGCACATTGCTAGTCTAAATCACAAAGATGATCGTCATGATCAACGAGAAGTGTCAATACACTAAGCTAGTAAATATATGAGTTTAGCTTCATGTCCCATAACCACTTGCTTAACTCAAATATTTACGAACACTGTAGATCTCCACTATAAAATTGTCACAAGAGATTCAATCGAACAAGTCCAAGAATTAACCGACGAAGTAAACGCAAGCATTTCATACCACTCGTTTTACTAAGTCGTTTAATTAGATTTCTCGTACGAATGAGGTAAAGGTTTGTATATACTAATAGATTGGAAAATGGTTCAAGAAACGAGCTTTGTACTAAAATAGAGTTGAAATCATTTGAAGAAAGAGTTTTGATATTTACTACTAGTATAGAAACCCTTATATTTTTAAAGTGACAAATCACGAAGAAGATTGTAGAAACAATCAATCACTAAAATTCACATACGAAGATGTGAATAAAAATCCAACGAAACCGATAAAGAATCCATCAAAATGGATATTCAAAAATCCCTAAAAAGGAGTCATCAAAGTCATAACAAATGATATCAACACATAGGAAACAACACGAATCGATTAAAGTTGGAAATTCAAACAACTAGACGAAATAGGCAAAAATGCACCAGGTCGGTCGGCCGGCTACAGAGCTCGGTCGACCGGACCCTGTTCTCAAAATTCCTCGGGAAGCAGGTCGGTCGGCCGAACCCTGTAATTGGTCGACCAAACCTTAAACAGAGAAGTGCTTATGCACTTGGCAGCAGGTCGGTCGGCCGGCAGCAGGGCTCGGTCGACCGGACCTGTTGCTAGTCCCTTCCCAGCCCATCCAAATGAGGTCCAACCTCGACCAAATTGCATTCTCTCGAGCAACGGCGCTGAGGGATTATGCCAATCGACTACCCGGCCCTATAAGCTCTTAGATGCATAACCAAAACACATTCAAACATCAAAGTTAAGGTTTTTAAAGATTTGAACCCAAAACACTAAAAATTGGGATTTTCACCAAATCAATCCAAACCAAAAGAAAATGCACACAAATAGGTGTTAGGAATTCATACCTAACAATCGAAGATAGTTATAGACTAAAATGTGAGATAAAAATCTCACCTTTGAACCCAAGCAATTGAAAAAGAAGCTTGAAAGCAAAAGAGAATCAACCACTCTTCAAATCCAACTCAAGAAGCTTGATTCTAAGCTAACAAGAGAAACATTTCCTAAATTAGGTTTAGGAATTTTTGAAATTGATAAGAGAATGAGTTGGAGAAGAAGAAGAGAAGCTTACCAATGGGTTCTTCTATTAGTTTGGAGCTAGAGCTTGATTTGCAAAAGGAAACTAGGGTTTTGGAGTTTTAATTTCCTGTGACGAACCAGAATTTTCAAACATTTAAAATCGGAATATTTAATTAATTTTAAATATTCAATAGAGTAAATTTTAACTTAAATTACGAATACCGATATTATTTGATAATTAAATAATAGGATTAAATAATTAGAAATTGGATAAAGTATTTAATCTGGAATTCTTAGCCGTTCGATCAACAATCAAAATGCTCGAAGATAATAATAATAATAATGATATTAAACAAATGATATTAATAATAATAATACAAAAAGAAATAATAAAATAAAAATAGCTTCTAAGGGAAGCCTTGTACCCCCTCCATTATCCTTTTAAAATCACACAACCAAGAGAAGCAAAATAATGTTCGTTCTCTTCTATAAAAAAAGAAGAAGAAGAAGAGAGGCTTCATTCGTAAGCTAATGAGTGAAAGAATATAACTTACCCTTCGCTAACCCTCTCGTTTATAAAAAAAATAAATAAAAAGAAAAGGGGCCGAGCCCTTTCGTTCAAAATTAGATCTCGCTCAATTATATATATATAAAAAAATTCGAATGGAAATCAATCCTCAATTCGTAAACCGACTTTGCAAATTAAAGGAGGGAAGAGCATGGGGTTGTCCGCGACGAGAAGCAAGGCTAGGGTTTGTAGATGATTTGGGTTTTGGTCGTAACAATGGAATGAGCAAGCCAATTCACTGTGAGGGGAGGGAGCGCTCGCGTGCGAGTAGGAATTTGCGAGTTCTTCAAGCGAGTCGCCGGTCGTGGAGGCTTAGTTGATCGAGACGGCGGTGTGGTAGCGTGGGAGGCCACGGCAGTAGGCCGAGGTTACGTGAGTGGGTGCAGCCATTAGTGGAGGCGGCGCTTCGAGAGGTGGAGGTCGTTTCTAGTGAAGGGGAAACTAGGGTTTGCTGTGGGAGTCGCCGCTTCTAGTGAAGGGGAAACTAGGGTTTGCTGTGGGAGTCGCCGCCGCGATGGGTTTGCGATCAACAGCGACCTCGAGTGGTTCGGTGAGGTTTTTGTCTTATTGTTTTTAATTTTAAATTTTAATACTTCTGAAATTATGGATATAGGTTAGGAGTACTTCTTTTTACAGTAAAGTTATTACTGTTGTGTTTATAAAAAAAAAGATGATGAAAATGATAATAAATAAATGTATATATATACATACACATGTCAGTTTAGTTAAATCTAATTATTTTGGTTACTAAGGAAGTGATTTAAAAGGAAAACTGGTTTAAATTTAACCCTTTGATTTAAATTTAATTACTAGTTTAAAACTAAAGTTTATTAGTTGATTTGATAATTTTTAGTCAAATAAATAATGTAACAAATTGTAAATATTTAAGGTTTATATAGGATTTCAAAATAAAATTTTAAATTTCATATTGTTTTAAATTTATGGAATTGATGAATAAGTGATGGGTTAAATAATTTGGTTATTTTAAATTTCTAAGGTAATTTATTTTTGAAATCCAGATAAAAAAATCAATTTATTTGTTTAAAACCAAAAGTTTAGTTGAAATTAAATTGTTGGTCAATTAAATTATTAAATAGTAAGTCATTGGCCAATTAAATTTATAAATGGAAATAAATGGTTCAAGTTATTTCAAAGTGTTGATAAATTGTATGATTGTATATAAGGTCAAAATCTGATAGAAGCAAGCCGGGTTGGATCGAATTGCAAAACAAAATGAAAGTTGAGTTAATCTCACTCAGTTTAAAATTTGAATTTAAATGATTAAATTTAAATAATTGTTTGGATGGTTGAAATTGATTGATGGATATGGTATGGAATATTCTGGAATTGATATATTATTGTGTTAACATCTGTGGATGCAGGGAAAACAGGTTGGAGGGATCCAACTGGATCCCTCAACAGTTATTTAAATTATTTAATATTCTCTGCTGTGCATATTGATATTCTATGATAAGTTATATTGGAATATTGAATGTTATGGTTGATTTGATATTTGGGTGAATGAATTACCAAGACTTTATAGATTGGATTTCGAATAGGAAATAAAAGGAAGAAAATTTGTAAGTAAAATAATTATGGAAATGTGAATAAATTTAAGAATGACATAAAAATAAAATAAAGTGACATAAGAATTCTAATTAATAAATCTTGAATATAGAAAGAAGATTTTTGAAGTAATAGCAGGTTAATGAATTTTAAACTCCAATACTAATATCTTAAAGAACGGAACATTTAGTTTAAAATTTAAGATTTTAAAATTTTGAAAGGAACAAAGAAGAAAATGGGAAAAGCTTGAAATTTGTATATTTCAGCTAAAAGATTTAAAATCAAATGGAAATAATAACAATAATAATTAAGTGCATAATTAATGAAATTTGAAATGAATCGAGTAATGTAAGAAAACTTATTTCAAATGGAATAAATTGGGAATCAATTTGGAAAATTGATTTAAGAAATTTGAAGTTGGAATTCTCCCTGGATAGCCAAGTACGTTTTCAAAGTAAATTTCAAATATAAGTTAATAGTTTTAAAATTTGTTTTAAAAGGTATGTTTTGGAAAATTTATTATTTTTAATATTTAAATTTTAAAGTAAGTATCTTCTCAAATCTATAATAGTAGTAATTATTTAAAGAGTGACTTAGCATTTTGTTTCAACAGTAAAAGTCTAGTTATATATTGTATTAAGTAACTTTATTTTCAAATATTCATATAAGATGTATTTTTTTACAATTTATTAAAGTAGTTTTAAATTTTATGTTTTAAAAGTATATATTTCTAAGTAAAGTGTTTAGATTATTTTAAATCTAGTTTTGTGCTTGGTAATTTCAGAGGAGATATAAAATATTTGGGAAAGTTTATTCTGAAAGGAAGATGGTTTTGAAATTGTTTTCAGAGGATTGAAAATAGAAATATATCTTTGAGGATATTTTGAGATAAATAAATAATTTGGAAAATTATTTATTGGTTGATGGTTGTTTGTGAATATTAATTGATAGTTAAATAACCGACTATCAATATTGGACCATGCGTTAATCGTTTCGAAGAGACCGGGATCGAGATTTATTTCTTGAAAACCACTTCGATCCGGTTTGTACGTTTCGTGCGAAAAACGTGTTCGGAGTCGAAGATGGAGCAATGAAGTGCAAGGGCTAGTCGCTACTAATCCTGAGGATATTTCCAAAATGGATGTAGTAGGAGTAGTGCCTTCGGTTCCATTCGAATCCGGGACGGACTTGTATGGATGAATGCTTGCGAAACATCGTCAGGTGGACGATGGGCATTCTAAGTGAAATGTTCTTAAAAGGTAACGCTTAGCCTCAAGCCTCATCAACCGGGAATGACTGAAAATCAGGGGATATGCAGCAAGGTTAGGTGGGTCATGCCCAAGCAGGACAAGATATTTCCCCTGTCTAGATGTCCCTTTTTATATATTTCGGCTTAGTGGGTGGTTGGTCGCGCCAACCACGGGGTTTATCTTGTTCGGGACTGTTCAGTAAGGAATGGTTCCGGCCTTGTGTTGCAGGGGATGAAGGGAGTAATCCTCGGTACAGTGATCTAGACCCCGTATTGTGACAGGTGGTACCCCAGTGCCTAGTCATTAGTTGGAAATTCATTCTCCCTACGAGCCTTGTACGAGTTTTGTTTGTATTACCCACTTTTGTGGCTAGTAGCTGGAATTTAATGAATGTAACAATTTCGGCTATTTTATAAGTATTTGTATATAGACCCTATTATAATATCAGAGGATTTCTATAAAAATTGTTTTAGCTATCGTAAGGTAAAAACCCAACATGTTTATTTGTGGCGTGGTCTTACGAGATGTTTTGTTTTCAAAGGATTTTTGAAACTTTAATAATCAATTGGGTGTGATTTTCTCACGCTGGTAATCCAGACTGACTCGGGTATTATTTAACTGTAATGCTCAGGTCAGACCGAGTATTATAGAGTACAGGATATGATGCTATGGAGCTTAGGAGACGAGCTGGATGACGACACGTACTCTCGTACTTGTTTATATGTATATATTCCGCTGTATTGAGTTGCTATGTATTCAATTGTATGTATTGATGTGAGTTGTGACTGATGTACTCTGATGATGTAATATATGTAAACAGATATACTTGATTTTGAGTAAAGATTATTTACTACCTATTATAGTTTATTCCGTTGCGATGGTTAGATTCTGACCTTGATTTGTTTTCTCCTCTTCTACCTCTTCTTCTTAAACCCAAATGGTTCGTATTTCTGTGCAACTTGAGTTGATTGTTGTAGAATAGTGTAGACTCAAGGGGTACGGATTTGTGGGTCGTTACACTTCCCATCTCTCCCACCATTGATGTTTTAAAACTGAAAAGAGGAGAAAGTGAGGTTGAATGGGGAGGAGTGGCTCAGATTTGAGTATAAGTTAAACATAGGGCTGAGCCCGAACCCAAACCCAAAGTGAAAATGTAGCAAAAATCAACTTTCTCCAAACATATCGAAGCTTATACTCAAAAAGGTCGCAAACGGCATTTTAAACTCAATGGGAGTGGTCCCGAGTCCTAATTCGACCGTATGCAAAAAGTAGCTTTTCTGACTAAATTCCGAGTATAGACAAAATATTTAAATAAAATATTTAAATATAAAAGTCGATAAGTATGCGGGTTGTTACATAAGGATATACAATAAAATAAAAATACACACATATTTAATTCTTAAAATAAGAAACTTTAATAACTCACGTTTTCAAATTTGATGTACCCAAAACAAAGGCAAGAAGTGGAAAGCCAAAACCATTAAGGCTAATTCTCATTGTTCAATTTTTTTTGAAGGCTTCTTGCAAAAGAAGGCAAGGCGATGAGGAAAGGTAGGGATGTGGTTAAGGAAGAAATGGATGCTCACAATTTTTTATTCTTTTCTTTTTCTAAACATAGCTTCAGTAAAATGAATTGGCAGCAATTAAGTAGAGGTATAAAGCTATGTTGACATTGAGACTTTGAGGGAAACAAATAGAGGTCTGATGTTTGAAAAATACGAAATTTCGAGGGGAAAGAATGGTATATGATATAAAACAGAAGAAGAAAGGGAAGTGACAAATGAAATATGTATGGAAGGGACAAATAAAACAAAACTGTATGATCTAAGTAGATGCTTTGGGAAATAAATAAACAAAATGGAAGAATAAGAAAGGATATAAATTGACGTTTCAATTACATCAAAGAATTGCAATAAAGCCAAATGTGGAAATGGTGGCAGGTGTATTGAATAATAAGGAAATGAAGGGACCACTTAGGATCTAGTTAATTGCATGATCCACTCAATTAAATATATTATCACTGAATTTACCCTTCTTCACACTCGTTTACACATAATTAACATATAGTAAATAAATTTGAATACAATAACCAGTGTAACGTTACAAAAATAAAAGATGATCCAGAACTCAAATTCAAGTTTTTTTTTCTTTCAAAATAATGTTTTTCTCATGGGGAATTGCACAACCTAAAAAGTTAATTAAATTTAAACTTCAAGATTAGTGTTAAAATGACTTATATGCAGCCTCAAATGTATACTTAATGACTGTAAAATATTGTTTTAAAATTCAATTTTTTCTTCTTTATATAGAATTATTTTTACCTTCAAAATGAAAATGTTCGTTTTATTTTCATTAAAATGTTCTTTTTATTTTTTTACAATAATGTATGTTTCTTTCGTTAAATCCAAAAATTAATATTAATGTTTCTTTTTTCTAAAATTGAAAGATCCCAAATCGACATAATTGTAATTAATTTCAAAATTACACTTATAACGGATTATAACAAACGTACATTTCTTTCATTAAACACCATTAATTTCAAATAAATTCTCTTTCCCTTTTATTAGAAGATTCCAAGTCAAATCAACGGCAACAAATTCATTAATTAATTTAAATTTCAACATATACTTATTTTGTTTTTTTTTAATCTTATTATTCAATCAATTATCATATTATATATATATACTTAACGTTGGTTTACCATTTCATTACCTCAATCTTCTATATTTATCACTTTAGTTCATATTAACTGTAGTAGGTAATTAGATTAACTGCAATTGATTTTCAATTTAATTTCAATGGATTAAATAGATAGGTGATGAATGACAAATGTTACCTCTTACTTACTTAATCGCATTTATGCTATGACTACTTACACAATCCTGATTATACTCAATTTTCCATTAATTTCATATAATTTCCCCTTTTATATAACATTTAATTCATTTCCTTATTTCAACTTATCATCAAATAACGTTACAATTATTTTAATCACTAACATACAATTCCAACATTAAACCCAACATTCAATTGCCTTAATTCAATTAATTACCCATTCAATATTAAAACGATAAATTAATGAGAAAATAGTTAATACAATCGTTTATAATAATAATTCATACCCCTTATCTTATTCTTTACAACCAAGGGTTATAATTTGCTTACCCAAAAAGGTTTTATATTCAATATTAACCTATTTCAATTAATTACATACAAGTTCACCATCTACATCATTTAATTTATTTCATTATCTACAATCATAACCAAGTCAACCTACAATGTATTTCAATTAGTTTGAAATTACTTTAAATATTTATCAGTAGCGTTCAGACAACACCACTGATTTCATATTCAATATTAGCCAATTGTAATTGATTACATATAATTTCAACGTTCAATGTATTTCCTTGTTTTTAGTTATAACTAATTATAACCTTAAAGTCACTTCAATTAATTGGAAATTAGATTAAAATAGTTAGCAATTACCTTATATTAACATTACTAACATTACATTCTAGTTATTCTTCTCCTTGTAACATCAATTTTTTTTAGTTTTATTTCAATATAAAATTATAAAATATTATTTAATTAATATTTTAATAATCGAAAATTATGGGTCATTACAGTAAAATAGTTTATATAAAATAGTTATAAATTAAAATAGTTTATATTAAAATAGTTTGTATTAAAAATAGTTTATATGAAAATAATTTATAAAGCAAAATATATAAATAGTTTAAATATAATTTAAAAATCTTTATATAATAAACTAGCTTCCTCAAATTTCATAAATAAATTCCAAATCAACTCGAATTTCAAAATTCAAATTTAATCAAATCTCAAATCATCAATTTTGATTCAATTCAGTTTCTCAATAAACCATTCCAAGTAATATCGATTTCAAATACAGATTTGAACCACAAAATAAACCATTTCAATTTCAACATATTTCAAAGCTTTAAGTATTCAAAAATTTCAAAACTAAATTTGATAATTTCATATATATATATATATCAAATTCAATTTACCATTATTTAGTTCTGAAATATTTACTTAATAAATCCAAAATCATTTAAATAAAACTTAAAATTTCAAATAACTGAATATGCCTTCAATTTATTTAAACTGATATATTCATTTAAATCACCTCAAACCGAAATCATGTTATAAAATCATATCCTTTTAAAACTTCAAATTCTATAAGTTTCAAATGAATTTAATTAAGTAATTCTTAATTAAATACCATTTCAAATTAATTTCAAATCTAACTTATTTAAGTATAATTCTTAAATAAATATAGTTTCAAAACTATTTCTAGCCTGAATTTATTAAAAATCATTATAAACTCTATATTTGAAAATATAAATTTTAAATAAATACTTAAACAATATTAAACATTAATCTATTTATATATTTTAAAAATAGAAAATTATAAATAAAATTTTGAAATTTATAATTTCAAAATTAACTTATAACTATAAAATTTTCAAAACATATAATTTTAGAGAATCTAAATTTTTAACTTTATAAAATAAATTTATATATAATATTTTAAAAATCAATATTTAATAAACTAGGTATTTCTTTCCAAAACCATAGAAATCATTTACAATATATATATACACACACACACACACCCCAACAGCGTCTGTATATAATTTTCTATCCTGTGGTCAAGTGGTACGGATATTTATCATTTCAATCCGCAATTTAAATGTATACGGGTTCATTTCAACCCACGATCCCAAATCCAATTCAATTGAAAATCACTTGGGTTTATCATTTCAACCCATAACGATTTTCTCCTATTCTACCGATCATTCGAGTATGTATCATTTCAACTCATATTGAATTCTATATTAACTGGGAACTTGCAGAGTGTTAACAAATATGATTATAATAAAACAGGCATATATCATCGATATAAATAATAGGTAATGGTGTTTGATGTCACAGGTGAACAGATACAGATAATAGCTTATATATAGCAATGTAAATAACTAATAGCAGCAAATTTCAATTGTCATTTCAATTAAAATCAAATTTAATAAATATAAGAACGTTAATCGTGAGTGATTGTTCACCTTTCGAGACTAGAGATATTTGACACTGAAATTGAGTTACAAAATGCAAGCACGACTTCCAAAACAAGCTAGATTGGTACGAATCGACGAACAAAGCTAATAACTCAGAATTGACGAGATCAAATCAGAACTGGATTGATGAAGATAAATGGTATAAGTGAACTTATATATATAATTATATATATATATACACACATCATATTCTAAATTCAAACACGCTTTAAATTTAAATATATTAAATTCACTGTTTTAAATAAAATACAAATAATAGAAAAAAGGTATCTACCTAATATAATTTGAAATAAATAATTACATACATACATACATACATACATATATATATATACACTTTATATTTTCACATGTATACGGTAAAATATTGCAGACTATATCTACATATTACATTTAGCTTAAAATCAAAATATATACTTTACTGTTAAACTACAGAACCTAGACCTATTATATATATAAATAATTTAAACTTAGATATATATATATATATATATACACACACACACACACACGTCCTTCTTATCTATAAAAGAGGTCTACATACAAAATTTTGAAATCGATGATGAAATATACTAACATAAAGTCTATATATATATTATGTAACATCCGCTGTTTCGCACGATTTAAACAGACACGCGTGCCGATTCAAACCATACGTAAGGGCGGATTGTTATGGGATAAATAAGAATACAGAGAAAGAAAAAAACTAAACAGAATCTCACAGCGGAAGGATAAAATATAATAATAAATATACAGTTCATAAATCTGTTTACAAAACCTTTGATTTTATTTATACCGTACATATCAGAGTACACATACCATATAACAATGTAGCGGAACAATATGAGTGTGGTACAATAATATAAATAATAGTAATACGAATCTTCATCTTCGTCCTCCAGAGCTAAAACTTCAATCCTGAAACGCTCGGACTGACCCGAGCGAATTGAAAAGACAAAACACTCGAGTCAGCACTAAAAGATCATATGTGAGTTAAATATTTAGAAATAAATATGAGTGCAGTAACTCAAGAGATGCTCGGGATTTACATCTCCTAATGATCCGTTAAACTATTTACTATGTAGTATATTTCGCTATTATAATAGTGCCTAATTGTAAAATAAACTTACTTTTAAATAGCGTTAAAGCTTTACATTTTCCACCACAACACGTAAAATGCCAATAGTCTATACAGTACCGTAATACCTCCTGATCGGGAGGCTACCAGAGGATACTCCATAGGTACGTCACAAATAGAAACTCGCAGTAAAGGCTCGGTATGGTAGGTGACACGGCACAACTAGGCAATGCCAGGGTAGATATACCAATTGCTATCCGGGCTGATGGAAACGCGCAGCGCGCAGCTACCGCCCACCTCGAACAAACTCCCCCAAAATAAAATAGAAAATAAAGTGGCCACTTGTGACGACCGCCCATGACTCCTGCACTAAATAAGGAAATAATGCGCTGTAAAGTGTGCCAGGCCGCCATGGACGATCATCAGGGTAAGGTAAACACAGAATAGTCTATCGTATTACTCACAGCGCATGGATAAAATACAATAGAAAAGTATACATAGTGAAGCTCCATAGAACAGAATTCATCATATAAACTCATAATAGTTTGGTACAACAATCTGAAAAATCAATAGAGAAAGCCTCACTACATAACACTCAGGGAATCATACAAACAGCGGAACATCCAATACATATAGTAAGAAAACAATATGCAAAAGCCTCCAGCTCGTCTTCGTCATCAATAGCGTTAGTCACTAAGAACAACACCTGTCACCTGCTACCTAGTCTGCCCATCCCAACATGGATGAACAGCCAAAGGTAATAAGAGTTGAACATAAAACCTTGAGTCAGACAAGAGTCTTAGTGAGCAGTAAATCAACTATCAAACTTACCAAAAGAGCATTAAGGGTAAAAAGGAATAGGAACTCAACCATCCCACTCCACCTCTTTCTACGGTGATAGCCCCCAGACACACTAAGCAGAAACAAACATAGCAAAGCAGACAATTAAAGTAAAGCAATTATCACTCGAGTCAAGGTCGATGTTTTCCGAGTACAGACCCCCAAGGCCTAAACCAAGATCAGGTAAGCACCCAGAAAGCATCGCTCTTGAGACCGAATGATGGTTCAACCAACACCCAAACATCCATGACTTTGGCTATCACTGTTATTATTGCCTCGATATCACCGTTAATTGAATGACCGGCTCATTCTTTCATCCGTCCGTCAAGGGCTAATGGTAACCCCGGTTCTAGACATAACTCCGCACGTCGTCGTGACCCGTGCGTAGGACTATCGAATCTGCCCAGAGTACTAACACGTCATCGTGACCCGTGTTTGGGACGTCGTCGTGACCCGTCCCAACGTACTCTTGCTTTTAGCATGCTAGAACCTTCAATAACGATGAGATCTCAGCCTTCTAGTCATCCTCCCCGACAACTATTCACATACTAGCTCAAGCGCCTCTCGAGCCAACCATTATCAACAAACTCAGACCACATCACCGAGTTATCAACATGCTTGGAGTGATCCCGTGTGGATTAAACCAAGACTTTCTCATATCATGCTTTGCTTCATCGCATCATAGCAAAGTCTCATCTCAACATCATGCTTTGCCTCTTCGCATCATAGCAAAGTCCCATCTCAACATCATGATCAAATCTACCCATATGAGCTTTATCATCTGCTTCATATGCCACGAGCAGCTTTCCTTATTCAAGAGCCTTTCCACTTAGCTTTTGAATCATCTTCGACCAACTTGTCCAAATTCAATCACTAATCAGCTAATCAATCAAATCAATCATTCATCCAAGTAATCAATCATTCAAATAAGATCTACATAGACAGTTATAACAATAATGGCAATTTCGTAATTAAAGGGTCCAAATCTAACAAGCATGAATTTTAAGTAATATCTTGATGAATGAACTAGCATAGGTTAACATATGGTAAAATGGATATCAAAGCTTCATGAACAATAGATCTACATGCAGACTTAAGGAAAATGCATGAAATCACTATCTTTAACACACAAACAAACTACCGATCCAATATACTCCTTTGGGTCCGTGTGAGAGATAACTACCACTCACCGAATCACCTAAACACATCAAAAGCTACCAACTCCAGATCTGGACAGCAAAGGATCTAGCTTGATCCGACAAGATTTCCCTTCAAACGATGAAATCTCTCTTTAATGGAAGGAGATCTTCAACCTTGGCTCTTGGATCTTCGATTTGATCTTCAATCTTGGATGGAAGTAAGTACTAGATTAGAGTGGAGAAAAGAAGTGAAGAACTGTTGTAGTCGAGCTCTCAAAAATAGCCGCACTTCGTTGCTTCAAAATCCGGTGCCAAAAAGTGAGCCAAACCCTTCTATTTATAGGCTGGAAATCCCATAAGTCGGCCGCCCCATAAGTCGTTGCCGACCTAACGACTTGCGACCTAACATTCAGGTCGACCTACGACCTAAAGCACTGCCGACCTAACAACCCAACACATCCTACCGTCCTAACGACTTGGGACCAACCACTCACAAACCCATACGCGACTTATAGCATGCACGACCTAACACGCGCACGCGACTTAACACATAACCACTGGGTACGACCTAACCCTTGCCGACCTAACCCTAAGCCGCTACACCGACCTAACTCCAACACAGGTGCTCCTTGGGTCGGTCAATCCCTATAGGTTGTTAACTTCTCTAGGTCGGTCCAACTAGTTAACCCCTAAGTCGTTAACTCCCCTAAACCATTAGCTCTTAGGTCGGTGACCTTTCTAGGTCGGCAACACTTAAGCCGGCCAACCACTAGGTCGGCTATCTTCTTAACTCGGCCACACTTCCCTAAGTCGCCTACCATCCTTAAATCGTTCCACCGACCTAACTTTCACACGAGCTAACTCTGGATGGCTCATTCCTATAGGTCGGTCAATAACTTAAGTCTCTACATTCCACTAAGTCGCTCAACCGACCCGGCCTTCAATACGCCCTAAGCTCTTACTCGGCTTATTAACTTCATGACCTAAAGCATACAATTTACAATATTTTGATTCGTAGAAATACGGGTCGTTACATTCTCTCCCCCTTAGGAATTTCGTCCCCGAAATTCGAAACAACAAGAGCAACCAAAACTATTCTGCATGCCTACCATCCATAGAAATCAACAAACCATGCATCCAATTATTAACCTAGCATGCAGAATTCTAGGACTAGAACAAGTTACAAATTCATGAGATGTCACGACACCTTAGGGCCATACCTCGAAGAGTTCAGGATGAGCTGCCTTCATCCTCTCTTCCTCCTCCCATGTACAGTCGTTAACATCATCACTCCATTGTACCTTGAGCAACTTGACTATCTTCCTCCTAAGCTGTTTCGTGTCAGTCTCCACAACACGAAGCGGCTTACGAGGTCTCTTAACTACTGGATCAACCTCCAAATCTTCATAGCTATCAACAGAAACCACCGTATTCGAGTCGTGCACATACTTCCGTAGATATGATACATGAAAAACATTGTGCACCCCTGACATCTTTTCTGGTAATTCCAATTTATAAGCGAGCTTTCCAATTCGCTCGACGATCGGGAATGGTCCAACAAATCTCGGAGTCAACTATCCTTTCTTCCTGAATCGAATAATATTCTTCAGTGGAGAAACCTTCACGAAAACCATATCGCCTACATCAAATTCCAAATCCTTACGACGCTTATCGGCATAACTTTTCTGACGGTCTTGGGCTGCCTTCATTCGTCGCCGAATGGTCTCTATACAATCCGAAGTCTGTCGAATCATTTCTGACCCAAGTATCAATTTTTCTCCTGTTTCCAACCAACATGTCGGAGAGTTACACGGTCTTCCATACAATGCTTCATACGGAGCCATACCAATACTTGACTGGTAACTGTTATTATATGCAAATTCCACCAAATGAAGATGATCTTCCTATGATCCTCCGAAATCTAAAACACATGCTCTAAGGAGATCTTCCAAAACTCTATTGACTCTCTCAGTCTGACCATCTGTTTGAGGGTGATAAGCTGTACTCAAACACAACTCGGTCCCAAAACTTCTTGGAAGCTCTTCCAAAATCCACTAGTGAACAATGGGTCTCGATCGCTCACTATACTCTTCGGAATACCATGGAATCGAACTATCCACTTAACATACAACTCAGCCAATTTCGATGCAGTCCTAGTTGATCGAACAGGAATGAATCTTGTACTCTTAGTCAAATGATCTACGATGACCCAAATCCCTTCATTTCCTGCTCTGGTTCTCGGTAGTCCATCGATAAAATCCATCGATATTTGCTCCCACTTCCATGTAGGAACTTCTAAAGGCTGAAGCAATCCACTTGGCTTCTTCTGTTCGGCTTTTACCAACTGGCAATTCATACATTTGGAAATGAAATTTCCAACATCCTTCTTCATACCTTCCCAGTAATAGGTTCTCTTCATATCCCGGTACATCTTATTCCCTCCTGGATGAATTGTCAACTTCAAGTGATGACTTCCTTCAAAACTTCATCTCCCAATTCATCTATATCGAGAACAACTAGTCGTCCTTGCTTCCGAATCCGACCCTCTCGATCGACTTCGAATCCTTTATCCTCCTCTGGATCTGATCCAGATTCCAAATCTTGGATAATCTTGACAAGTTTATCGTCTCGCTTTTGGCTCTCGCCAATTCTTTCCACAAGAGTAGGTCTTATTGATAAGTTTGCCAACATCTCAGGTTCCAATGCACATCTGGGCCTGAAGTCAAATCCAGCTAAATACTCGAGACTCTTCCATTCTGAAAACATGACTCCCAATCCTGCATGTCTTCGACTTAACGCATCTGCCACTGCGTTACCTTTTCCCGGAGTATAGGCTATACCAAAATCATATGATGCTAAAAACTCTAACCATCGTTGCTGTCGAAGATTCAAATCCTTTTGGGAGAAAAGATACTTCAATGACTTATGATCCGTAAACAACTCAAATCGAACTCCCAATAAATAATGTCTCCACATCTTCAGAGCAAATACAATCGCCGCTAACTCCAAATCATGAGTCGGATAATTCCTTTCATGCGGCTTCAGTTGTCAACTTGCATACGCAACAACTTTATCCTTCTGCATCAACACTGCTCCAAGTCCAGTACCACATGCATCAGTGTAAACTACCATCTCATCATTCCCACTTGGAATTGTCAAAACAGAAGCACTTGTTAATCGCTCTTTCAGGATTCCGAAAGCTTGCTCACACTTAGCTTCCCATCTAAATATTTGATTCTTTTTCGTCAATCCTGTTAACGGTGCAGCTATCTTGGAAAAGTCTTTGATAAACCGACGATAATATCCTGCTAATCCAAGGAAACTTCTCACATCAGATGCATTCTTAGGTCTAACCCAATCCTGGATTACTGCCACCTTGGCGGGATCAACCGCTATTCCATTTCCAGAGATAACATGGCCTAAGAACCTCACTTCGCTCTTCCAGAAGTGACACTTTGAAAACTTAGCCCTCAGCTGATGTTTCCGCAAGATTTCCAAAACAACATCTAAGTGCGTCTTGTGCTCTTCTTCAGTTTAGAATAAATCAGAATATCATCCACGAACAGAAGTACGAACTTGTTCAAGTGATCCCTGAATACTCTATTCATAAGATCCACAAAATATGCTGGTGCATTGGTCAATCCAAACGGCATTACCAGCCATTCAAAGAAACCGGATGGTGTCCTGAAAGCAGTCTTCGACACACTATCCTTTGCCACTCTCAACTGGTGAAATCCCGTTGCCAGATCCATCTGAGAAAACACCTTAGCTTCGTGAAGCTGATCAAACAAGTCATCTATTCTCGGTAGTGGATACTTGTTCTTCTTAGTCACTTTATTCAGCTCACGATAATCCACACACAGCCTCAACGATCCATCTACTTCGGTTGCAAACACAACTGGTGCACCCCATTCGGACACACTACGCCGAATGAATCCTTTCTGTAAAAGGTCATCAACTTGCACCTTCAACTCTTGTAGTTCCCTAGGCGCCATCCGCCTAAGGGGCATCACAATAGGTCTGGCTCCCTCAACTAGATCGATACGAAACTCGATCTCCCTATGCGGCGGTAACCCTTTGACCTTGTCAAAGACATCCTCAAATCCATTCACAATAGGCACCGATGACAGTCCATCCCGTGGAACAGCCAGCAAATACATGAAGCTCATGAAGACACCTTCTTCATGCTTACATCGTATCACAACCTTTCGCCCCTCCACATTCTCGACTGTCACCTCCAGCCTCTTACAATCAACCCTTGCCGCATACTCCCTAAGCCAGTCCATACCCAAAATAATTCCGAACCCCGCAAAGTTCAGAACAAAACAATCACAAACAAAAGAGCAATCATGACTCGAGACAACCAGACCACGACATATCATACACAAACAAGACGAACCCCCAACTGGATTAGTCACAACCAATGGTCTATCAACAATATCCGGTTCCAAACCCAACCGGCCTACAAGTTCACTACAAACAAAGAAATGTGACGCCCCAGTATCAAATAACACTCTAACTGGAACACCACAAATGGAAAGAGTACCTTGAACCACCACACTCTTTCCCTTCTCTTCAGCAGTAGGAGCCTTCAAAGATGATGGCACAGCCCCCAAAGCATAAGCTTGCACAATCTGCTTATCCTTCCTCGGTTCCGGACAATTCTTCCTGATATGCCCTAGCTTATCACAGTTGTGGCACTTCAACGGCACCTTCGGATTCCTGCAATCCCTAGAGAAATGGCCCTTCTGCCGACAATTATAGGTCACTCCATCCTTTGGCTTCTTCTGGCCATCCTTACCCTTCTGCTGTTGCTGCTTCCTCTTCTTGTTTCCACTTTGCTCCTTGGTCATAGCAACAACAGATCCTTCTTTAGGAAACAAATTCTCATTCCTGAGAGCTTTCTCCACAAGCTTCTCAAATGGGTCATCCAAATGATCTACCAACTGCCTCCCAAGATAACTGTCCAAGCCTGTCACAAACTTCTCATTCTTCTGATATGAAGATTCAATATATGACCGAGCATACTTGGACAAAGCTTCAAACTCAGAAACATACTCAAGAACTGGTCTCCCACCTTGCTTGAGTTCCACAAACTTCTTAAACAGAACAGATTTCTAAGCTGTAGAAATGAACTTAGCTTCAAATCTAGCTTGGAATTGCTCCCAAGTGATCTCTTCCTCTGGAGTATCAATGGTGATAGAATTCCACCAATCGGAAGCTCTTCCCTGAAGCTGTCTTGATGCAAGCTTTCTCTTAGTTGCATCCTCAATTCCCAAATCACCAAAGATCCTTTTACAAGCATCAATCCACCTCTGAACTTCGATGGTTGATTCTGTCCCCAAGAAAACCTTTCCTCCAAGAGCAGTATAGTTTTTACACAACTTAGCAAAATCCACTGGTTTTGGAGCTTGAACTTGAACTCCAACATCTACTGATGGCCACGGAGTTGGCATCCTTCTCATGATCTAAGTCATCATAGCCTCGAACATAGAAGCACAATCAGCACCCCCCTCAACAGCACGGCCTCCCCTAGCAGCTGGTCTCCCTCTTCGACTCACTCTTAATATCTATAAAAAGAATGATTAGAACACCTTGAGAAACAACCACATAAGGAGTTCAAATCCTTCTAAGCTACTATATTATACATAGTAATCATCCATCAAAATACAATTACGTCTCTCATACGTAGTTACGTCAGCGAGCGTTGGCTAAAATCGATTAACCTAAGCTCTGATACCAAATGTGACGACCGCCCATGACTCCTGCACTAAATAAGGAAATAGTGCGCTGTAAAGTGTGCCAGGCCGCCATGGACGATCATCAGGGTAAGGTAAACACATAATAGTCTATCGTATTACTCACAGCGCATGGATAAAATACAATAGAAAAGTATACATAGTGAAGCTCCATAGAACAGAATTCATCATATAAACTCATAATAGTTTGGTACAACAATCTGAAAAATCAATACAGCAAGCCTCACTACATAACACTCAGAGAATCATACAAACAGCAGAACATTCAGTACATATAATAAGAAAACAATATGCAAAAGCCTCCAGCTCGTCTTCGTCATCAACAACGTTAGTCACTAAGAACAACACCTGTCACCTGCTATCTAGTCTGCCCATCCCAACATGGATGAACGGCCCAAGGTAATAAGAGTTAAACATAAAACCTTGAGTCAGACAAGAGTCTTAGTGAGTAGTAAATCAACTATCAAACATACCAAAAGAGCATAAAGGGTAAAAAGGAATAGGAACTCAACCATCCCACTCCACCTCTTTCTACGGTGATAGCCCCCAGAGACACTAAGCAGAAACAAACATAGCAAAGCAGACAATTAAAGTAAAGCAATTATCACTCGAGTCAAGGTCGATGTTTTCCGAGTACAGACCCCCAAGGCCTAAACCAAGATCAGGTAAGCACCCAGAAAGCATCGCTCATGAGACCGAATGATGGTTCAACCAACACCCAAACATCCATGACTCTGGCTATCACTGTTATCATTGCCTCGATATCAACGTTAATTGAATGACCGGCTCATTCTTTCATCCGTCCGTCAAGGGCTAATGGTAACCCCGGTTCTAGACATAACTCTGCATGTCGTCTTGACCCGTGCCTAGGACTATCGAATCTGCCTAGAGTACTAACACGTCATCGTGACCCGTGTCTGGGACGACGTCGTGACCCGTCCCAACGTACTCTTGCTTTGAGTATGCTAGAACCTTCAATAACGATGAGATCTCAACCTTCTAGTCATCCTCCCCGACGACTATTCACATACTAGCTCAAGCGCCTCTCGAGCCAACCATTATCAACAAACTTAGACCACATCACCGAGTTATCAACATGCATGGAGTGATCCCGTCTGGATTAAACCAAGACTTTCTCATATCATGCTTTGCTTCATCGCATCATAGCAAAGTCTCATCTCAACATCATGCTTTGCCTCTTCGCATCATAGCAAAGTCTCATCTCAACATCATGATCAAATCTACCCATATGAGCTTTATCATCCACTTCATATGCCACGAGCAGCTTTCCTTATTCAAGATCCTTTCCACTTAGCTTTTGAATCATCTTTGACCAACTTGTCCAAATTCAATCACTAATCAGCTAATCAATCAAATCAATCATTCATCCAAGTAATCAATCATTCAAATAAGATCTACATAGACAGTTCTAACAATAATGGCAATTTCGTAATTAAAGGGTCCAAATCTAACAAGCATGAATTTTAAGTAATATCTTGATGAATGAACTAGCATAGGTTAACATATGGTAAAATGGATATCAAAGCTTCATGAACAATAGATCTACATGCAAACTTAAGGAAAATGCATGAAATCACTATCTTTAACACACAAACAAACCACCGATCCAATATACTCCTTTGGGTCCGTGTGAGAGATAACTACCACTCACCGAATCACCTAAACACTTCAAAAGCTACCAACTCTAGATCTGGATAGCAAAGGATCTAGCTTGATCCGACAAGATTTCCCTTCAAACGATGAAATCTCTCTTTAATGGAAGGAGATCTTCAACCTTGGCTCTTGGATCTTCGATTTGATCTTCAATCTTGGATGGAAGTAAGCACTAGATTAGAGTGGAGAAAAGAAGTGAAGAAGTGTTGTAGTCGAGCTCTCAAAAATAGCAGCACTTCGTTGCTTCAAAATCCGGTGCCAAAAAGTGAGCCAAACCCTTCTATTTATAGGCTGGAAATCCCATAAGTTGGCCGCCCCATAAGTCGTTGCCGACCTAACGACTTGTGACCTAACACTCAGGTCGACCTACGACCTAAAGCACTGCCGACCTAACAACCCAACACATCCTACCGTCCTAACGACTTGGGACCAACCACTCACAAACCCATACGCGACTTATAGCATGCACGACCTAACACGCGCACGCGACTTAACACATAACCACTGGGTACGACCTAACCCTTGCCGACCTAACCCTAAGCCGCTACACCGACCTAACTCCAACACAGGTGCTCCTTGGGTCGGTCAATCCCTATAGGTTGTTAAATTCTCTAGGTCGGTCCAACTAGTTAACCCCTAAGTCGTTAACTCCCCTAAACCATTAGCTCTTAGGTACGTGACCTTTCTAGGTCGGCAACACTTAAGCCGGCCAACCACTAGGTCGGCTATCTTCTTAACTCGGCCACACTTCCCTAAGTCGCCTACCATCCTTAAGTCGTTCCACCGACCTAACTTTCACACGAGCTAACTCTGGATGGCTCATTCCTATAGGTCGGTCAATAACTTAAGTCGCTACATTCCACTAAGTCGCTCAACCGACCCGGCCTTCAATACGACCTAAGCTCCTACACGGCTTATTAACTTCATGACCTAAAGCATACAATTTACAATATTTCGATCCGTAGAAATACGGGTCGTTACACCACTGAATCAATCCAAAGTCAAAGTATAGTATCGAAGAGGAGTGTCCGATCAGAGGTATGACCTCATTGGCCCGAGAATCACTCCTGTTTTAGCCACCTTATGCCAACTCACGGGAGTCGGGTCCACGTATTTACCTTACAGGAAATGCCGCCACCAACCTACTTCATTCTGGAATCTCCACCGCGTACACGGTTAGTCAAAGTGGTTTTCGGTACCGACAGAGAGTATGTCCATATCCGATCCCGGTCTCTTTGCCAACCAATCGTTATTATAACACCGCGTTTATTTAAAAATAATTATACTTTTAAAACCAAAATAAAATATCCATTTAAAACCCATATAAAAACGATATCATTTTTATTCTTAAAACCCCAAATCAATACGAAATCATTTTATTTTCCAATATATATTATTTCCAAAATCATAGGGTTTCCAAAGTAAAATATTTAGAAATCAAAACTCTTGAATATAATATTTCCAACTTATATTACCTTGGAAAAACATAGTTTTGAAACAAATTTCCATCTCTTAAATGGTTAAATATTTAACTACTTTTATAAAACAAAATAGCTTCTTTATATTTCACAAATCAATTCTAAATATCGATTTAAACTTCCAAATACCATTTCAATTCTTATGGTTAAAAGCTTTAAATATTTCACCATTTCAAAAACAAACTTATTTGACAAACCCATATGTATCAAATCCAATTACTTATTATTTAGACTTGAAATGTTTACTTATTGAATTCAATATAATTTAAGTAAACCTTTAACTTCACAGAACTGGAATTTTTTTTAATTTATTTAACTTGATATATTCATTTAAAACAACCTGATACTCATTTAAATCACTTTACACAAAATCAAGTTATAAATCATATCCTTTAAAAATTTAACTTTTATTTAAATTCCGATTTAACTTAATATTCAACTTCCAATTTTATTCTCATTTAAGTCAATAGAACTACCAGAAATTAAATTTTAATTAAATGCTTAATCGTATTTGATCTTAAAATCAAACTTCGGTTTATACTTCAAATCAATTTTTATGTAAAGCCTAAAACCGGAAAATTTCTATATATATATATAGCTCTTATTAATGATCAAATCAAAACCCATAAACCATATATATATGTATAGCTTTACAAAACCATAGTAAAACATTTCCAAATTTTTTTTATATATTTACCGCGGTGCCTGTATAAAATTTTCTATCCTATGGTCAAGTGATACGGATGTTTATCATTTCAATCCGCAATTTAAAATAAAAAAAATGCGGTTGTATATCATTTCAAACCGCAATCCCGAATGAAATGAAAATGCATGATGACTTGCAGTTTATACAATATAAATATAGCATCCATTCATCCAAATATCAATCATCAACCATTATTTGCAATCATCGTCCAATTTAAGCAGTCATCGATATTGAGCATATAAATTATACAGGTAATAAATAATAGTTTATATTCAATAATAAATTTAATAACTGCTAACTAGCAGTTTATATGCAAAATAAATTCTAACTGTGAATTTATATGCAATAATTAAAATAATAAACAGTTAAATAAATAAAAATGCGAATTAACTGAGAAGATGAATAAAACATGCCAAACAAATCATATATAAATTTCTACTCATATCTAAAAATCAATTTAACAAACATAAAATATTTTAGAAGTTGTGAGTGGGGTTAAAACACTCACCTTTTGAATTTAAATTGGATTTAAATCCAATTTAAACCCAAAATTTCGCAGCCTCCAAATTCATCCAAACCAGCGTATACAGATCTGAAATTTCAATACGATCCTAACAAAAATAATCTCGCGTGAATCGGACACGGTATGTGAAAATTACACAAGTTAAACGTTAAAGAAATTGTAATGAAAACCAAATAAACTAAAATAAAGAATACCTCTCTTCGAGAACTATGACATATAAATTTTTCTAGAATTTTGAGAGGAGTTTGAATTTTTATTTATATTTTGGACTGTAATTGGATCTAGAATTTTGCAGCCATTGGAAAAGAAGAAGTTGAAGAAAAGAACACACAGAGAAATGAAGATAGATGGAGGCTAGGGTTTACACAGCCTATTTATAGACAAAGTGAAAACGAATAGGTAGGCACGAATTATAAACGCGCAAAACGGTTGTTGGCCCACCAGAATATTTCATATTAATTGGATACGTTATGGATTAGTAAATAAATAAATTTCTTCCTCAAACATTTACATTGAATTTTAAACGTATTTACAAATATAAATTTAGACGCTTTATTTAAGTTTCAATGTAATTTCATTAAATTTCAAATTCATAAATAATTTCGATTTTAACTAAATTTCAAATTACCGTAATAATTATCTTAGATTCTTATTCATTCCCAATAGATTTAACTATTGTAAATCGACTAAGTTTACATACTATAAAATCCTCATTCCTATGTATATATAGTTTTGAATTCCATACTATAAATATTTTATTAACATTTCGCAAATACATAAATTGGTATTGCACTGTTACTTAAATAAATAGCCTATACCAATCACTAATTAAATGGGTTACCAAATTTTGGATTGGTTAATAATTATTAATTATTGCTTTATTTCTTAATTATACACTTGCATGGGTTATGCTTGTCTAATTATATTCCCATATTAATTAATGTTTCCAACAAACAATAACCTTTCCTTAGTCCCACCCTTTTTACCAAATATTTCCCTGCAAATAATTCATTTTCCCATACATACTTCCATTTACACCTAAACTTATTATACCTCTTTATTTTCTCAAACAAATTACAATGATTAAACAAATTTAAATGAAAATTTGAGTTGATAGATTCATTGATTCAAATGTTTACTTTATTTCAATATGTACTAAACTTTGAAATTATAACATAGACTCCAAAATAAAATCCTCCACTCTAGTCATACAAGTCTTATTGAAATAAAATGTATCTACCCTATTTTTAGGTCTTGGTTCCTAATATCCACCCGTTTCGACTTAATTTAAAATAGCGTACAAATTACATTACCGTTAATTGCAATAAATCCTATCATTGCCATTTATATTCCAAATGAATAAATTATTAATAGGTTAATTGAATCAGATTTACAACTCAACTTTAAATATTTGCAAATTTTGTCAGTTTGGATTACTTGGAAAATTTAGAATCCCTTAAACAACTTCCTACATAAATTTATTATAGAATAATTCAAAATTAACGTACAATTCCAATTTATGCAGCGATTACAACTTAAATTTCAAGGAATTTATTTATTTAGGTTTAAATACTATTATTCACTAAAATTGTCTTCCCATGTATACAATCCACATTGGTTTGTATTTATTCCATTTACCTCTTTAGTCATAGCGTAAATTTCTCATTAATACACATTAAAGTCCACTAAATTTCAACTGCCTCTTAATTTCCATTTATAAGTCTTAACACCCTAAATTTGACCACTTCTAACATGGTATTACTTCTCATATTAAATGTAACTTTTATTTAGTGTATTAACATTTATTTCTATTTAAATTTCATCAACCAAATTAAACATGTAACTTATAACTATTTCTTACAATCCAAATTATTACACCCATTGTCATATTCTGAATGGAGCCAGCATTTAATTACATAATTTATCTAAATTACATTAGGACAATATTTAATTCTCTTTGATAATATTAAATCCCCAATTTATTAAATGGAATCAATATATCTTTCTTTATATACTGTACGTCTAAATATCTTAATTATCAAATTTCAACTTATCCCTCAACCCCCAAATAACGTTATCAACAATCTTCATATTATAATTAATACTAACCTTTATTTCATCTTATAGAATCAACTATTTTTATTGACAAATTAACCTACCTTACTGCACAACTTAAGAAAATTAATTGCAAATATGATCTCACATTAGACTTCATAAATTATCAGTTGAAATCTACATAAAACCATTTATTTAATTAAAACCTTGCTATTATTCATATTGACTCTTTACATGGAATTAGATTACATTCCTTAATTTCATTAAAACTTTATTTCTCACCTAAATCGCAAAATAGTAAATTTCAATTACTATAGAAATTTTATTTAAGATGAATTTGAATCCCAATCAATTGTTATTGCACTCCTTATTACATTAAATTACATTCAGTTTACACATTTTAGAATTAAATTCAAATTACCTACAAATCTTATTTCATTCATAAATGCCATCATTTACCACATTATTGCATGGTTTCATTTAATTATATTCATGCTATTCATGTTTCTATTAGACTTGCATACATACTATCGTTATTATTAATCAATTATTAAACATTATGACCAAATCATCTAACAAAATTGTATAATTTTCCATTTATTAACATTCATTTACTATTCAACATGTTTAATTCATTAGATAAATCAAATAATTACGCTTGATTTTCTCATTTGATTTTATAACCTAATATACCATTCATATTAAACCTACTTCATTCTATTCATACAAATTCAGCTAGATTAACTTTACTGTCTAGATTTTCATGCAGTTACTTTTAATAAATCGAATATTGCATTGGATAATTTTACTGCTTACCTTTCATATATAAAAAAAATTTCAAAGTGTACGCTCTCACTACTACCTTTATTTGGATTTATTCCCTATACTAATATTTAGTTTTATTTACCCTTTATATTTCATCTCTTTTTAAATTAAATTACAAAATCTTAATTAAATTAATCAACTTAAATTGTTGAAATTTATGGGTCGTTACATATTATGTTACAGAACCATTCAAACACATACATATGGCCATACATACATTTTTCTTTGTATAAATCAATATATATATAAATTTTAATAGTATAAGTCAATGTAAATCGCTACAGCATGCTAAAAAAATGACCATTTATAAACAACCTTAAAATATATGTGTACAAACCCTTTTACTTATCCTTTATAATATAATATATACCCTTCCTTCTCTGAAAACGAACACTCGCATAATTTTTTTTACATTCTATTATATAAACAACAGTTTCACAATGCTAATTCACCTTAAGTATAGACTTTATATGTTTTACATAGATAAACTAACTAAAAAAAAAGTTTTATAAACTCATATATACACACGCACCTAGCTTACAAAGTTTAGCACAATAGTATACCGAACAAGAACCAAAACAAAACAAAAGTAGGATCATGCGAAATTTTTGATATACCTCATTTGCAAATAATATAAATGTACATTGCATATAAGTGGATAAATATAAACACACATATATTAAAAGCCACGTATGTATGCAGTACAGCTTATATACATATTATATATAAATAGAACAAGCATTTGAAAAAACAAGTATATTGTAACGACCCGATATTTCCAACCATTCGCATCCGCACATGTCAGACTTGAATTGTTCAAAATACCGCATTGTAAATAAAATTTGGCAAATCTCAAAATATACAGTAAATAATTAGTCACAGAATCACAGACACAGAATCAGAATACTCGCAGCGGAATTTAAAAATACTTAGTGGTTCATGAAGCCACTATAAATAGTCTCAATCAAATAAAAATTACATAGTCTTTAATCCAAATATAGTTTTAAATCATCAGTAGAATAATCTAAATGTCCACTAGTCTTGATTTCAAAATTTTAGATAAAGAACTGGAAAGGAAGTTTGCCAGCAGCTTGAAAGTGATCTACATAAATCCTAGCTCCGGGATGAAAACTGATCTGCAACTCAGGCTGACCCGAGCGTAAAATAAAACATAAACACTCGAGTCAGGACATACATACTTATATAGTGTAAGCTAATTCAAGTGTACTGTAATATAGAGCAAGTAACTTAAAGGATGCTTGGGACCGCCCATCCTCTAAGGATCCGTTAAACTATTTACTATGTAGTAATATCTCGCTATTATAATAGTGTCTATTTGTAAAATAAACTTACTTTTAAATAGCGTCAAGGCTTTACATTTTCCACCTTAAGACATAAATAGTGCCAGTAGTCTATACAGTACCTGCATATCTCCTGATCTGGAGACTACGAGAAGATACTCCATAGGTACGACACAAATCAAACTCGTACAAGTCTCGCTATGGTAGGTGACAGGGCACAACTAGGCAATGCCAGGGTAGATATACCAATTGCTATCCAGACCGATGGAAACGCGCAGCGCGCAGCTGCCGCCCACCTCGAACAACACTCCCGAATCAAAGGTGCGCACCAAAACAATCACAAAAGTAATAGAATGGCATACGAAGAAGTGCGTCCGATCAGAGGTGCTACCTCATTAATCCGAGAATCGCTCCTATTTTAGCCACCTTATGCCAACTCACGGGAGTCGGGTCCACGTATTTACCTCAAAGAAAACGTCACCACCATCCTACTTCATTCTGGAATCTCAACCGCGTACACGGTTGTCAAAGTGGTTTTCGGTATCGACAGAGAGTATGCTAGATATCCGATCCCGGTCTCTTTAACAACCAAGCGTTATTATAAACCGTGGTTACAACTTTTTAAAAAATGGTATTTATACTTTAAAAATCAAAATAAATTTCAAATACCTTTCAATATCATAATATCATCTCGAACATCATTTATCTAAACATCAGTCATTTTATTTAATATAATATACCATTTAAATCTATTTAATTTATTCAGGAATTGATGGCCTTTCAACTCACATTTAAAAGTTAAAATCTTCCATTTAAAACCATTTAAAGTCAATTCTTTATTTTTATTAATTTACATAATTAATTCCACAATTTAAGCCTTTTTCCCAAAGATTATTTCCATTAAATTTTAATAACACAATCAAAAAATCAGTTTCCATAGCACTTATAAAATGCTACCTAAAGTTATAGGTTAAAACAGTCCATTTACAAAAGACAGCATTTAAGTGCTGTAACAGATTATTAACTTAAATTATTAAGTTTTAAATTCCCAAATATAACTTATTAATTTACTCAACTAAAATCTCACCTTTAACAAAAATTCAGAATTTCCCAAAATAAGTTATATTCCAAAATTTTACTTAAACATTTATTTATTTAACATCTTGCCTCATTCAAAAATCATTATAAATTTTATAAAAATTCTTTAAATACATTTTAACCCAAAATATTATAAACTTCCCATTTAAAAATAGTTTAAGAGATTTCAGAAAAATATTATATAAACCACGGGTTTGTTTATAGTTTTCTAGCCTAGGTCAAGTGATACGGATATACATCATTCCAATCTGCAATTTACAAAAACCTGGGTTCTATCATTTCAAACCCGCAATCCCATGTTAAATAATAAATAATGAAATAATTATCGTTCAGGCCTATCATTTCAACCTATAACGATCTCAAACTTACAGGGAACTTGCAGTGTGATTAACAGTAAATAAGCATTAAGTAGTATAACTGCAAAAATAGTAAAATAAATAAACAACTGATGATGTGTCAATTAATAAAGGGGTTTAACATCATATGTTTATATCACAGGCAGATAAAATTAAATAAAATAAGTTTACAATTACACTTGTGATTAATTCACAAATATACAAGTTGTTTGTCTGGTGAGGAATACTCACCTTATTGCCATCGAAAATTTTGATTCAAGAATGATGGTAACACTTTGAAAAGAGAATGCACAGAAGCACGATCAAATAGTGGTGAAGGCTGCGACCAGATTTTATTTTTTATTCTTGAAAAGGAAACGAATAAATTCAACATCAAAACTAAGTAAAATTTAACACAAAATTTCGAAATAAACTGAACGAATGGAATCAAATATTGACTTGACTACTTCACTAGATGGAGAGAGGAAGGTAGGGTGTAGATGAGCATGAAGTGGACGACAAAATATAACAAACAAAAAGAAGAAGGAAGGAAAAAATGAATAAAACCATTACCTGATTTCCCTACTCACGAAAAAGAAAGAAGCAAATGGAGATGCATAAAATTTTGAGGTGAGGAAATGTGATATGATGTTTGTATTTATAGGCAGAAGCTTTGCACGCAAGGAAAAGTAACGTGTGCAAATCAAATGGGAACAAAAAGGGAAGCAATTTTTTTTTGCTTTGATATGTGATGTTGAATTATTGCGTTTATAAGGCAAAGAATATTTAAATCAAATAGTTAATTTTTGCAGTGGTATCTTGGACCACATATCAAAAGTAACGTACATTGATTTGATAAAGGAATGGAAAAGATTTTTTATTTTATTTTTGAAAAGTACGTGAACATGAATCGAAAGGGTGCTGTCATTCCCCTGAATATGCCGTGATGTTTGAGATAAAAGGGGAAACAAAATTTAAATTAATTTCTTTCATTTTTTTTTTGCTGACCGAGTATTTCCAAATGGGTTTGCATGATTATAGGAAGAAACATCAAACATATTTTGCTTTGACTGAAGAGGAAATTTCGAACGATGCCAATAATTTTAGGTAGGATATAATAGATATGTAATATACGGTATCCGTTTCTTTCTGAAATAATTAGCAGTCTATGCATGTGATATCTAAAGTTATTGCATTGTTTTTATCATTTTCTGCCATGTAGGTTAAATTACATTTAGTTGCAAATATAAAGCAAATTTAACTGAAATTTGGTTCTACTACATAGAAAATGAAGTTTGACATATTTTATTATTACAGGAGTAGTTTTACTTCGCAATCTTTCAAAATGAAGTTAAGGGAGGCAAGCTGATAGGAAAAAAAATGTACTGCTTACGTGACAAGAAACTTGCATTGATGATTTAGTTTAAAAGATGAAAGTTTAAATGATAGATAAAATAAGGAACACACAAATTAAGGATATGAATGTTAGAAAAATCAAAGATTTTATACCAAATAAAGTAGTTGCAGCAAAAGAGAAAAGGGATGTCTCTAAAAAGGTAAATGGCTAGTCATGGTTAAAGGAAAATTGAAACGGATATGCTTCCCTCTTACTCAAAAATGTACGATTTATTTAACCATTTTTAGTTATGGTATACACATTTGGAATGCGCAATATAGACGCAATAACTAACTCAAAATTTTACGCTCAAAATGACGCCTAAATTCTTATACGTTTTCTTATATACATTATTTACTTCATCAGATAACGTGCCCTTTAAATGCATACTTAAACAGTTTCTTTATGAATCTTGAAATTTATTACTTATTAAGATATGTTTTGTTTACACTGGGTTTTTATTCATTCATTTATCATTTACCCAGAATCTATTACAAAAGTGTATATAAGTAATGGTATAAATTATTTTATTTTTAAAAGGTATACAATCTATTTTAAAGAACAAAAGTGAAATAAAAGTTGTTGTGAATTTATTTAATTAAACTAAAAGATTTGAAAACTAGAATTTAAAAATAAATGATTTAGATTCCGATGAATGTTAATTTATAACCAAAATATGCATTTTAGAGTTTTCTTATAAATAAAAATCTTGGGCGAGCTAAATTTCGAAAAGGACAAAAAAAGAAAAATGGAAAATGAATGGCTACAAGAATGGCAAGAAATAAAGAGGCTAGAATTGAAAAGGTCATGATTTAAGGTAAAAGAAACATATATATTTAATCTTATATGCATATGAAAAAGGAATGAGATAAGGAGAAGATTTTGGAGTGATTAGGAAGAGTAATACAAAACTAAAGTATGGTAATTAAATAGATAGGTAAATAAAAAGGTAAGAAATAAACAATTTAGCGTATGCTTAATTTAAAACAAAGTAACGTATGTATAATTGAATTTTTTTTTTCAAGCTATTAAATAAAAGATACACATAAGAAATATTTAATAGATAAAATAAGGTATAGACAAATAAATAAAGAAATAAATGTCAAGAGATAGACATAGGAAAATAATACAGAGACTAGGCAAATAAAAATGACAAGTGGAAAATAAATCTTTTTATTTGAATGGCAAAAAGAAATACACAGTTATGAATGAGGTGGATGGCTAAGGTAAGAAAGAAAGAGGGTATAAACGAATAACTTGATGTATTAATTTTTCTTTCTAGAATTGCATGAGAGATGAGAATGATTAGCTTTGTACGTGAATAGCAAGTACAATACACGGCCAAAAGAAAATGAACAGCTAAAAGAAATAAAGAGCAGACAATTAAAAAGGCAAGCAATTAAGACAATATAACGCATACCCTTTTAGTTTCTTCCAAGCCATAAATAAAAGATATAAACAAGCAACAATCCACTAAATAAACATGACTGTCTAGACAAAATAAAAATAGAAAGATAAAATAGAGGTGGATATAAGAAAATAATAATAATAAGAACATATATATATATATATAAATATATAATATGTAATAAAAGTAGAAAAATTTATTGCATGTAAAATGCTGTATTTTATCAAAAAAAAGTATAAGTTTTAAATTCCCAATAAATCCATATATTTGATTTCTCAATCATGTTATTGAATCAACTATTAACTTATCCTCTTATGGGTAATATTAAAATTGGTTTATATACTAATACAAAAAAAATTCCCAATTCATCCAAATTTCAATTAATTACTTTCCAATAACTACCATGCTTCAATTCTACTCTTTTATTAAATCTGTTATCACTCTATAAACCTAGTTATTATTTGTTTATCTTTCCTTACAAAAATATATATTCCAATTTTCATTTTTCTTTTGTAATAACTTGTTATTTTCAATTATATTGAATTTCCCAAATATATACATTTATCATAAATAAAACCTAAATCAATTTATTCAACTTGGTTTCATTCCTTTATTTCATCTTATGAATAAAATATAAATTTCCATTTATGTCATTTCATTTACATTCATACATTACAGTTACAGTCCTATCTCACATTAATGAACATTTACCTACATTTAAATGTAATTGACTTCCTAGTCTAAATTTAGCAACCCTAAATAAAATGGTGACTTGCATAAATGTTGTCACTAACTTTATATTACACTCAAGTTTATTATTTCCACTAATTATCAGAATTGCTTATATAATATTGAATTGCTTATATAATGTTGAATTCACTCCATTACCATACGTTTATTTGCATATATTCAATTTAATACCCAAATGTAACAGTTATAACTACATTAATAGACCAATTAAATAGTAACTTACAACCGTTACTATATCCCTTTTATTTTCATTTCATTTTAAACACTCAGTTCATTATAAATTATAAAGGTTTTTTTTCTTTTTTTTTCTTCTTAAATTTAATTACAAAAATCTTATTAAATTAACCAGTTTAATTATCGAAATTTACAGGTCATTACACTCTTCCCCATTCAAAACTTTTCGTCCTCGAAAAGGAAGGCGGTAGGAGAATAGAACACCCTGAAAGAAAACTAAATTGAAACTCAAAATGGAATCATTTATTTAAACCATATAAATTCAATTTAAATTAATTAATATTCAATAATTGATTTAATTCATTTGATTTTTACTGAAGTTAAATCAATCTTAACTATTTCCAAATTAATTATCTTATTATCCAATTATTTTGAAATTAACAATTTCTAAAATCATAAATTTGTAGTCATTTATAATAATCATCTTTTATTCAACAAATTTAATTCTTCTTTATTCCAGATTATTATTAAATATATTCTACTTAATATATCTTATCGCACATATTAAGTAGATTACATTTATTATAACTATTCCAATTTATTTCTAAATTTCCTTTAACACCATTTGATATTGTATATTATTCAATTATTATTTTTATTCTATTTAGCTCTATTTGTCTTTTTGTAACTGAAACTTTCAGTGTATAACATTTATTATAACCACTCAAATTTTATTTATAAAATCCTTTTATATTGTACATTATCCAATTACATAGTTAATTTCTGAATGATTTAGGTAAGTTATATTGGCCTGCAATTATACAAGTAAAAATTTTTCCAATTCTATTATTCAAGTTTAAATATTCATTCAAAATTTGACTTTATTTTATCGTTAGAATCACCCTTTAACATAAACTTATGAATTAAATTTCCAACTAACTTCAAACACTTTAGAGATAAATAAATACATACATATAGTATATGTCAAATCAAATTTAAATCATATATCTATATATATTATAAATTAAGTCATATTTTAGAAATTCAAATCAATTTAATTCTTGAAGCAAAACTACAACGTGGTCTCTTCACTTCGATACTCGAAAATGAATGTCGATGATGCTGCAGTCATCACCGAAATTTATTTTCCAGCGACAAAAAGAAGAGAACTAATTTTTAAAACTTTAAAATTCTTTGGAAACAAATTTCTTGTAACAACCCGCATATTTATCGAGTTTGTATTTAAATATTTTATTTAAATATTAACTCGTTAATCGGATTTTGGTCCGAAAAAGCTATTTTTTGCAAACGGTCAAATTAGGAATCGAGACCACTTCCATTGAGTTCGAAATGTCGTTTACAACTTTTTTAAGTATAAACATCGATAGGTTTGGAGTTAGTGAAATTTCACTAACTTTCTCCGCTTTGGACTTTGGGTTAGTTTAGCCTATTAAGCCCAAGTTCCAACCCTCTTCTCCTCACTCTTCATAAATTTCCTAACTAATCAAGCTTTGGCATTAATGGTGGAGGGAATGGGAAATTAAAATTCCAAAACTCAAATTCAATTGCAATCCATCTTTCTACTCCAAATTCAAGAAGAAGACATTGGATTCAAGCTTCTTGTGCTTAGATAGAAGTAGGATTGATTCTTGCTTGCTTAAAACTTCATTTTCATTGATATTTGGTGCAAAGGTGAGATTTTTATCTCACAAATCTAGTCTATAACTATATTGGACTGTTGGGAATGATTCCCTATCACTTTTGCATGCACATTTGCATTTGGTTTGGATTGGATTGGAGAAAAACTCCAATTTTTAGCGTTTTGGTGAATTTTCTACACTTAGGTCGTTCTGGCCATTTTCGTGTGTTCGGAGTTAGGTCGCTTGCGACCTAACCCTTAGGTCGTAGGTTGTTTCTGGCCTTAAATTCCCCTTGCAGTGTTAGGTCGTTAGCCTCGGAATTAGGTCGTTGAGCCTTAGGTCGTAAATCGTATGGACCTTAGGTCGTAGGTCGTCCTGGCCATTTCTAACGTCTTCGGAGTTAGGTCGTATGGACCTTAGGTCGCTAGGTCGTATGGCTTTAGGTCGCTAGGTCGTATGGCCTTAGGTCGCTAGGTCGTAAGGCTTTAGGTCGCTAGGTCGTATGACCTTAGGTCGTTAGGTCGTATGGCTTTAGGTCGCTAGGTCGTATGACCTTAGGTCGTTAGGTCGTTTGGCTTTTAGACCGCTTCCACGCTAAGTCGTTCGACTCTTAGGTCGTAACACTTAGGTCGCTCGCCTCTTAAGTCGCTAGGTCGCGTTCCTTTATTAGGTCGCGTGCCTTTGTTAGGTCGCTGACCTTCTTAACTCGCATGACCTAACCCCTAGGTCGTTGGGCCTCGTTTCTACTTAGGTCGCTGCTTCTTATAGGTCGCTCGGCTCCTTAATTTCTTTAGGTCGTTTGAGTGTTAGGTCGCGAACCCATTTTAGGTCGCATGACCTTTACCCTTTAGGTCGCTGGACCACTAGGTCGTGCCCCTTAGACCCCTAGGTCGCAACCATTAGGTCGCTCGACCCTATCCCTCTTAGGTCGTTAGACCTCATTTTGTCTTCACTAAGTCGTACCGTTTTGGACAGGGCGCTTCCCCGCACCCCGCCGGGGGTGCTGCCCCCGGACCCCCGCGACCAGACTGGGCAGGTCGAACCCCGTAAGCGATGGCGTTGCCCCCGCACCCCCACCTTGGGGGGTTGCCACCCCCCTGGACCCCCCCTCCGTAGGGGATCTTATCTGAAAAACATTGAGCTGATTTCCTTGGATTTTATTCACATCTCCGTATGCGATTTTTGTGACTGATTGTTTCTACAATTGCTTCTGTGTTTTGTCACTTTATAATATAAAGGTTTCAATACTAGTAGTAAATATCAAAACTTTTTAACAAACAATTTCAACTCTATTTTTAATAACAAAGCTCTTTTCTTAAACCGTTTTCCAATCTATTAGTATATACAAACCTTTACCTCACTCGGATGAGAAATCTAATTAAACGACTTAGTAAAACAAGTGGTATGAAACGCTTGCGTTCACTTCGTCGGTTAATTCTTGGACTTGTTCGATTGAACCTCTTGTGACAATTTTATTAGTGAAGATTTACAGTTTGTTCGTAAATATTTAAGTTAAGCAAGTGGTTATGGGACATGAAGCTAAACTTCTATATTTACTAGCTTAGTGTAATTGACACTTCTCGTTGATCATGACGATCATTCTGATGATTTAGACTAGCAACTGTGCAATGTCTCTTGTTGCGAGGTTAGACTAGACACCACTTGTGTGATTCCACTCACACATACCTTTTTGCTTTTTTGGTTAGTCTGGACCTTAATCTGTGTGATTCCATTCACACATGTGGGGTAGCTCCCCTTGGTCTTCGGACCGTCATGTGATAGGCCTCTTTCTCTTTTCTATGATTTCTGGACTTCTTGCATTGATTTCTAGAATTTGTCATTGACTTGTTATGAGTACAAGTTTGGGGTATGATGCCCTTTCCGAATCTTTGAGAAGATTCTTGTGATATTGATTATCTCTTATTGATTGATCTTCTGTTGATCATTATTTACATACTTATAGTGGTATGTCGTTATGGATGTTTATGTTTATGCTATATCTTTTATGTTATATCATGTCATCTGATATTTATAGCTAGACTGACCCGTTTATTATTTTCTTAAATAATACTCGGGTCAGACCGAGATGTTACAGGTGCTTCTGCTTGACTTCTTCCCAGGGATTCATCACTCTGACTTTTGGCTAACTGTTTAGATTAGCAATTTTTGTTGTATACACTTGAGATATAGACTCATAGTTGTATTCTTTTGTATAGCACGTGTTGCTATTCTTTTGTATTATCGTGGATCTTACTGACCACTACTCTGATGTACACTTTCATGTGTTAGTTATATATTCATATCTTCTTCCGCATTTGTGATATGGATATCTGTGACTGATTTGTGATATGATTATTTCTATGTTTGTTTCCGAAGATTATTTATAGCCACCGTGTGATAAGCAATTACATGGATGGTCGCTCCTCAACAGCCTTATTCTCCGTGCTAGTTGACAGCACTACTCCTTAGTGTTCTTGGCTAGCGTGGGTATAGAGGTGGGGCGTCACATTTCTATTCGAAAATACTTTAAATAATATTTCCCTTTAAATAATATATCCTTTTAAGACTTTAAACAAAAAGTTTGAAACTATCAGAGATTAAATTCTTACATTCTTGTTTTAAATTCATTTCTGTTTCCAAATAAATTTATAACCATGTTTTATAGTTCAATTATTTATATAAGACAAAACCAATGGTTTACAAAACCATAAATAAAATCAAACACTATTATCTCTAAACAATTAGTTAAATTCTGAAAATTATACTTATATATATAATATTAGATTTTTCCCAAATATAGGAATAAATTTTTTCAAAACAAGTATAGAGATTCAAATTTGATGGACTCAAATCAAAGAGAATTTTGATTTAAAGATAAGTTGAAATCAGAAGATTCGATGATTAAACAACAGAATAAGGAACTGGATAAGTTTATATAAATCGCGGACAAACTTAACCGGGTCAACCGTGACTTAAAGAATAAGATCGATGTGGATTTTCTAGGGTAAATCTACAATCGATCTGAAGAGATAGAGTTCAGAATAACCAACGATACTAGCATATAAACCGAGGATAAATATAAATCTCCGGTGAATCAATGCTAGTTGTAAAGGAGTTTCACCGCTAAATTAGAATATTGGCGAAACCGCCAATTCACTATAAAGATCATCCGAAGTGGAGTTATGCGATACTCCAGAATTGAAAGAAAATGAATAGTGAGGCACACGAATGAACTTTGGAACCGCAGGGAACGTTCCAAAATTCGAAAAGAAAGAGATTCAAGCTCAAATGAAAGTGATTCTGTAAATCAAATTTACCACACATTCTAAGTTTTGCCTAGAGCCAAAGCTCTGATACCAACTGTAACGACCCGATATTTTCAACCATTCGCATCCGCACATGTCGGACTTGAATTGTTCAAAATACCGCATTGTAAATAAAATTTGGCAAATCTCAAAATATACAGTAAATAATTAATCACAGAATCACAGACACAGAAACTGAATACTCGCAGCGGAATTTAAAAATACTTGGTGGTTCATGAAGCCACTATAATAGTCTCAATCAAATAAAAATTACATAGTCTTTAATCCAAATATAGTTTTAAATCATCAGTAGAATAATCCAAATGTCCACTAGTCTTGATTTCAAAATTTTAGATAAAGAACTGGAAAGGAAGTTTGCCAGCAGCTTGAAAGTGATCTACAGAAATCCTAGCTCCGGGATGAAAACTGAACTGCAACTCAGGCTGACCCGAGCGTAAAAGAAAACATAAACACTCGAGTCAGGACATACATACTTATATAGTGTAAGCTAATTCAAGTGTACTGTAATATAGAGCAAGTAACTTAAAAGATGCTTGGGACCGCCCATCCTCTAAGGATCCGTTAAACTATTTACTATGTAGTAATACCTCGCTATTATAATAGTGTCTATTTGTAAAATAAACTTACTTTTAAATAGCGTCAAGGCTTTACATTTTCCACCTTAACACATAAAAAGTGCCAGTAGTCTATACAGTACCTGCATATCTCCTGATCTGGAGACTACGAGAAGATACTCCATAGGTACGACACAAATCAAACTCGTACAAGGCTCGCTATGGTAGGTGACAGGGCACAACTAGGCAATGCCAGGGTAGATATACCAATTGCTATCCAGACCGATGGAAACGCGCAGCGCGCAGCTGCCGCCCACCTCGAACAACACTCCCGAATCAAAGGTGCGCACCAAAACAATCACAAAAGTAATAGAATGGCATACGAAGAAGTGCGTCCGATCAGAGGTGCTACCTCATTAATCCGAGAATCGCTCCTATTTTAGCCACCTTATGCCAACTCACGGGAGTCGGGTCCACGTATTTACCTCAAAGAAAACGTCACCACCATCCTACTTCATTCTGGAATCTCAACCGCGTACACGGTTGTCAAAGTGGTTTTCGGTATCGACAGAGAGTATGCTAGATATCCGATCCCGGTCTCTTTAACAACCAAGCGTTATTATAAACCGTGGTTACAACTTTTTAAAAAATGGTATTTATACTTTAAAAATCAAAATAAATTTCAAATACCTTTCAATATCATAATATCATCTCGAACATCATTTATCTAAACATCAGTCATTTTATTTAATATAATATACCATTTAAATCTATTTAATTTATTCAGGAATTGATTGCCTTTCAACTTACATTTAAAAGTTAAAATCTTCCATTTAAAACCATTTAAAGTCAATTCCTTATTTTTATTAATTTACATAATTAATTCCACAATTTAAGCCTTTTTTCCAAAGATTATTTCCATTAAATTTTAATAAAACAATCAAAAATTCAATTTCCATAGCACTTATAAAATGCTACCTAAAGTTATAGGTTAAAACAGTCCATTTACAAAAGACAGTATTTAAGTACTGTAATAGATTATTAACTTAAATTATTAAGTTTTAAATTCCCAAATATAACTTATTAATTTACTCAACTAAAATCTCACCTTTAACAAAAATTCAAAATTTCCCAAAATAAGTTATATTCCAAAATTTTACTTAAACATTTATTTATTTAACATCTTGCCTCATTCAAAAATCATTATAAATTTTATAAAAATTCTTTAAATACATTTTAACCCAGAATATTATAAACTTCCCATTTAAAAATAGTTTAAGAGATTTCAGAAAAATATTATATAAACCACGGGTCTGTATATAGTTTTCTAGCCTAGGTCAAGTGTTACGGATATATATCATTTCAATCCGCAATTTACAAAAACCTGGGTTCTATCATTTCAAACCCGCAATCCCAAGTTAAATAATAAATAATTAAATAATTATCGTTCAGGCCTATCATTTCAGCCTATAACGATCTCAAATTTACAGGGAACTTGCAGTGTGATTAACAGTAAATAAGCATTAAATAGTATAACTGCAAAAATATTAAAATAAATAAACAACTGATGATGTGTCAATTAATAATGGGGTTTAACATCATACGTTTATATCATAGGCAGATAAAATTAAATAAAATAAGTTTACAATTATACTTGTGATTAATTCACAAATATACAAGTTGTTTGTCTGGTGAGGAATACTCACCTTATTGCCATCGAAGATTTTGATTCAAGAATGATGGTAACACTTTGAAAAGAGAATGCACAGAAGCACGATCAAATAGTGGTGAAGGCTGCGACCAGATTTTTTTTATTCTTGAAAAGGAAACGAATAAATTCAACATCAAAACTAAGTAAAATTTAACACAAAATTTCGAAATAAACTGAACGAATGGAATCAAATATTGACTTGACCACTTCACTAGATGGAGAGAGGAAGGTAGGGTGTAGATGAGGATGAAGTGGACGACAAAATATAACAAACAAAAAGAAGAAGGAAGGAAAAAATGAATAAAACCATTACCTGATTTCCCTGCTCACGAAAAAGAAAGAAGCAAATGGAGATGCAGAAAATTTTGAGGTGAGGAAATGTGATATGAGGTTTGTATTTATAGGCAGAAGCTTTGCACGCAAGGAAAAGTAACGTGTGCAAATCAAATGGGAACAAAAAGGGAAGCAAATTTTTTTTGCTTGGATATGTGATGTTGAATTATTGCGTTTATAAGGCAAAGAATATTAAAATCAAATAGTTAATTTTTGCAGTGGTATCTTGGACCACATATCAAAAGTAACGTACATTGATTTGATAAAGGAATGCAAAAGAATTTTTATTTTATTTTTGAACAGTACGTGAACATGAATAGAAAAGGTGCTGTCATTCCCCTGAATATGCGTGATGTTTGAGATAAAAGGGGAAATAAAATTTAAATTAATTTCTTTCAATTTTTTTTGCTGACCGAGTATTTCCAATAGGGTTTGCATGATTATAGGAAGAAACATCAAACATATTTTGCTTTGACTGAAGAGGAAATTTCGAACGTTGCCAATAGTTTTAGGTAGGATATAATAGATATGTAATATACGGTATCCGTTTCTTTCTGAAATAAATTAGCAGTCTATGCATGTGATATCTAAAGTTATTGCATTGTTTTTATCATTTTCTGCCATGTAGGTTAGATTACATTTAGTTGCAAATATAAAGCAAATTTAACTGAAATTTGGGTCTACTACGTAGAAAATGAAGTTTGACATATTTTATTATTACAGGAATAGTTTTACTTCGCAATCTTTCAAAATTAAGCTAAGGGAGGCAAGCTGATAGGAAAAAAAAATGTACTGCTTACGTGACAACAAACTTGCATTGATGATTTATTTTAAAAGATGAAAGTTTAACTGATAGATAAAATAAGGAACGCACAAATTAAGGATATGAATGTTAGAAAAATCAAAGATTTTATACCAAATAAAATAGTTGCAGCAAAAGAGAAAAGGGATGTCTCTTAAAAGGTAAATGGCTAGTCACGGTTAAAGGAAAATTGAAACGGATATGCTTCCCTCTTACTCAAAAAATGTACGATTTATTTAACCATTTTTAGTTACGGTATACACATTTGGAATGCGCACTATAGACGCAATAACTAACTCAAAATTTTACGCTCAAAATGACGCCTAAATTCTTATACGTTTTCTTATATACATTATTTACTTCATCAGATAACATGCCCTTTAAATGCATACTTAAACAGTTTCTTTATGAATCTTGAAATTTATTACTTATTAAGATATGTTTTGTTATTCATTCATTTATCATTTACTCAGAATCTATTACAAAAGTGTATATAAGTAATGGTATAAATTATTTTATTTTTAAAAGGTATACAATCTATTTCAAAGAACAAAAGTGAAATAAAAGTTGTTGTGAACTTATTTAATTAAACTAAAAGATTTGAAAACTAGAATTTAAAAAAAAAGATTTAGATTCCAATGAACGTTAATTTATAACCAAAATATGCATTTTAGAGTTTTCTTATAAATAAAAATCTTGGGCGAGCTAAATTTCGAAAAGGACAAAAAAAGAAAAATGGAAAATGAATGGCTACAAGAATGGCAAGAAATAAAGAGGCTAGAATTAAAAAGGTCATGAGTTAAGGTAAAAGAAACATATATATTTAATCTTATATGCAAATGAAAAAGGAATGAGATAAGGAGAAGATTTTGGTGTGATTAGGAAGAGTAATGCAAAACTAAAGTATGGTAATTATATAGATAGGTAAAGAAAAAGGTAAGAAATAAACAATTTAGCGTATGCGTAATTTAAAACAAAGTAACGTATGTATAATTGAAATTTTTTTTTCAAGCTATTAAATAAAAGATACACATAAGAAATATTTAATAGATAAAATAAGGTATAGACAAATAAATAAAGAAATAAATGTCAAGAGATAGACATAGGAAAATAATACAGAGACTAGGCAAATAAAAATGAGAAGTGGGAAATAAATCTTTTTATTGGAATGGCAAAAAGAAATACACAGTTATGAATGAGGTGGATGGCTAAGGTAAGAAAGAAAGAGGGTATAAACGAATAACTTGATGTATTAATTTTTCTTTCTAGAATTGCATGAGAGATGAGAATGATTAGCTTTGTACGTGAATAGCAAGTACAATACACGGCCAAAAGAAAATGAACAGCTAAAAGAAATAAAGAGCAGGCAATTAAAAAGGCAAGCAATTAAGACAATATAACGCATACCCTTTTAGTTTCTTCCAAGCCATAAATAAAAGATATAAACAAGCAACAATCCACTAAATAAACATGACTGTCTAGACAAAATAAAAATAGAAAGATAAAATAGAGGTGGATATAAGAAAATAATAATAAGAAGAACATATATATATATTATGTAATAAAAGTAGAAAAATTTATTGCATGTAAAACGCTGTATTTTATCAAAAAAAAGTATAAGTTTTAAATTCTCAATAAATCCATATATTTGATTTCTCAATCATGTTATTGAATCAACTATTAACTTATCCTCTTATGGGTAATATTAAAATTGGTTTATATACTAATACAAAAAAAATTCCCAATTCATCCAAATTTCAATTAATTACTTTCCAATAACTACCATGCTTCAATTCTACTCTTTTATTAAATCTGTTTTCACTCTATAAACCTAGTTTTTATTTGTTTATCTTTCCTTACAAAAATATATATTCCAATTTTCATTTTTCTTTTGTAATAACTTGTTATTTTCAATTATATAGAATTTCCCAAATATATACATTTCTCATAAATAAAACCTAAATCAATTTATTCAACTTGGTTTCATTCCTTTATTTCATCTTATGAATAAAATATAAATTTCCATTTATGTCATTTCATTTACATTCACACATTACAGTTACTGTCCTATCTCACATTAATGAACATTTACCTACATTTAAATGTAATTGACTTCCTAGTCTGAATTTAGCAACCCTATATAAAACGGTGACTTGCATAAATGTTGTCACTAACTTTATATTACACTCAAGTTTATTATTTCCATTAATTATCAGAATTTCTTATATAATGTTGAATTCACTCCATTACCATACGTTTATTTGCGTATATTCAATTTAATACCCAAATGTAACAGTATAACTACATTAATAGACCAATTAAATAGTAACTTACAACCGTTAATATATACCTTTTATTTTCATTTCATTTTAAACACTCACTTCATTATAAATTATAAAGGTTTTTTTTCTTTTTTTTTCCTTCTTAAATTTAGTTACAAAAATCTTATTAAATTAACCAGTTTAATTATCGAAATTTACAGGTCATTACATATATATATATATAAGCAATATACTTCTAAAATTATTATAAAATCTATACATTATAACAATTTATATACTACATATGTACAAAACAAAATTTATAACATATGTAGACCAACATATTATAATATATTACTGTAAATATATAACAATTTAACACATGTGCACACTTACAAATGCTTTGGCCAAGGCTAAGAAAAAGAAGGAAGTTAGGTTTCTTTGGTTGCAAGGTGGAGAAGTGGAGGACGAAACTATATGAGCTGGGTGGCTAAGGTTGGTGGCCGGTGCACTGGAGGGAGAGGTCAGGTAGGATGGGGCAAGTGTAAGGAGAGAGAGAGCGGGGATCAGAAAGAAGCCACGATGGTTTAATGGTGGAGGAGATGTGGGATTTGTTGGTGAGAAGCTTGCTAAAATGGTGAGAAGACTTGTGGTTGCTGGCACTACAAATGAAAAGGGATAGCAAGCAGCAGATTCAAAGAAAGAAATAGAAGAGGGAAAATGAACAGGAGGAAGAAAATATTAACAGGCATGATATTTTGGAATTAGCGGAATAAAGTGAACATGTGAGAAAAGTAAAAGTCAAGCACGAATTCAGAGAATTATCAAAAGCAACGTCCAATCCATTTTCTGACTTTTGCAACAATCGAATGGTCACTGGAAAGATCGAAAGATATTAAAAACCGGTACCAACGCAAAAACGTTTTTCGTGGAGTTCGCTGCGTTTCGGACTTCAAAACACAGAATTGAATATACCACAGAGATCAGCACGTTGAGATGATCAAACCAGTATATAGATATTAGAAGTATGATCATCGTATCAAAAGTCAATAAATGGTACCGAAAAATAATGCTAATTTGTTGAAAATAAGATAAATGGAGCCATAGTAGTCCAAGTTTAAAGAAACGAATTTTGACGTATCACTCAAAAGATGTTTTACAAATTTATTATATAAAAATATTCAAGTGTGGAAAACATTTTATTATCATCAAATATTAACTGATTTAAATTGAAATAAAATTACACAATAAAATAAACTTCCATATTATCTGATGAAAATTTATCATTTTCTATGTTAAAGTAGACGTATTCCAAATATTAAAATTTCAATTCAAAATTATATTATTTAAAATTTCACAAAAATTAAATTAATTAAATTAATAGAACCACTAAAATTTATGGGTCGTTTCACCAAAGTCTACACCTTCCTAAAAGCTTTCCCAAAACCTTTGAATGGCTTCCATTCATAATTTTAAGTTTTTAAAATCCAATTTTAGTCTTTTAAAATGATTTCATACTTGTTTAATCTCCCCCTTTTCATTTTAAAAACTTCACCATTTTCCTCCCACTTCATTCGTTCATAATTTCCTCTGCATTACTTCAAATCAAGATTTCTTTTATTTCAAACCATATAGAATTCTAGTGGCTTCAACTTTTATTTACGCCACTCTTTCAAATTTCGAATATTTTTGGGTCAAAATTACACCACTTCCTCTTTTGACCATATCTCCCTAGAGGCAAACCGAAGTTAAGTGATTCTTTTTTTTTAAATTGTAGATAAAAGAATTTCATAAAATCTTTATTTTTTTCGCTTATCCAAATTTTAAAGTAATATAGAATAATTTAGAGATCGTTGTGTTATTGTTTAGGCTTGTATTCATGTTATAAACATGATTATACAATCTTATTATTAACTAAAGACCTCAGAATGGGTTTTGGGTTAATTATGTAACGACCCAGAATTTTTATTAATTAAAATTTGAATATTTAATTAATTTTAAATATTAATAAGTGAATTTATAAGTCGAATAATTTTTATTTGAATAATTGGATTTAATTGAATAATTAAATCGATAATTTAATATGTTAAATTATGGAAATAATTGAAAATTGAGTTAAATATGATTGAAAATGATTTGTAAAATTTTATTTTATCATATTGAAGTTAGAATGATATTTTAGAACTTTTAAAATCGAATTAAAAGTTAATTTGTGAAAATTGAATATTTTAATATTTAAATCGACTAGTGAAAATAGTCAATTTTTGAACAGTCTCAAAATTGGACGAAACCAGTTCCATTGGATCCGTAATAGTTAGTTATTACCGGATTTCAATTTTCGTGTCAATCGGAGTTATCGTTTGATCGTGGCAGCTCGAAACGCATCGAATTATTTTTAATATTAATTTGGCGAGTTAAAATAGCCATTTTTCAAACAGTCTCGGATTTCGACGAAACCAGTTTCATCGGATCCGTAATATGATATTATTATAATGTTTCAAATTTCGTGTCAATCGGATTTACCGTTTGTCCGGTACAAATTAAAACGCCTAGAAAATCGTTTAAATCGGTTTAATTTAAATTGAACGTTTATTTCCATAACTCGCACAGATGTCCGAATTAGCTTCCGAAACCTGTTCCATTGTGTCCGAAACGCGGGGTAAACCCTAGAAACGCTGGTTACGGTGCGTGAATCGGAGTTCGGAATTTCCGGAATGAATAGTGTCGTTCGTTTCCTATAAATAGACCACCTCTCTCTCTAAATTAAAAAAAAAAACCCTAAACTAAACCCTAGCCGGCCCTAAGAAATGGAAGGCCAGAAATCATCCTCCTTTCCCCCTCAATCACTCCCAATCTACAAACAATTAGAAGAAGTGATCAACTACAAACATGTAGAGCTCGACGAGAGCTTTCGATCTATACGGTGATGATGGGGTTTGGCGTCACGTGGAGGTGGGGAGGTGGCTGCGTGCGTGGCCGTTCATTTGCGTGCGCACTCAAAGGGGGGTGGCCGAGCTTGCTATGGTGGCAGGCGTGGGTAGAGGAGGAGATGAGCTTCGAGATGCAAGTTCCTGATCGCGTTCAAGTTCAACGTGGAGGCCGAATTTTCAAACCCTAGCTTGAATTGCTATGGGTTCTCTTGCGTGATCTTTTCTGGAGGTGTTACATGAAGAGGAAGATGCATTGCACGGCCAGGATGCAAGGGGGAGAGATCCAGTGGCTAGGAATGATTGTAGGTTAAAAATATAAATAAAGTTGTAAATTAATTATAGTTTAAATCGTGTAACTTCAAAAATTGATAACTTTTTCATACGAGGTCGAAAACGCGCGAAACCAGTTGCGTTGGAATCGTATCGTCGAGCACTACGCAATGAAATTGGATTGGAGTCGTTTGGAATTAGTGAGAATTTTGGGTAAAATTAAACGTCCGTTTAATTTTATTCGAAATAAATCGCTAAAACGAAATTGAAATCAAGGTGAGAACTTCTCACTCAATCGAATCAGTTTCGATTTTTATTTTAAATAGTTAGATTTAAAATATTTGAATGCATGTTTGAATAATGATTGTTATCTATTGATTGTTAAAATAGACATTATGCGCCGTTAGTAAGCGGATGTTATTTATTAAAAACATATACCGCGAATACTTCATAAACAGTGAAATTGGTATTATATATAATAGCAATATATATATATTGGCATATGTATATATTGGAGTTATTGATTTCCCGCATTTGTATAGCGGATGAGACCCTATTGCGCCGTCTATTAAGCGGATAATATTTTAAATCCCATATACCGCGATAATTCCGTACTGGAGCGGAATTGGTATTGTGCTAATGTTTGTGGATGCAGGAAAACAGGTTGGAGGGATCCAACAGGATTCCTCAACAGTATTTATTTGAATTCAGATATTTTGATATTTGATGGATTATCATATCGATATATGATATCGTTGTTGTCGTGATTGACTATTTGGTATGTAGCATCATTGGACCAAATTTTGGAATTTTAAAATGTTTTTAAAGAGATTTTTAAAAGTGTAAGTTATAAAAATATTTTTTTGAATTGATCCATTATAAATAAATAACGTTATAATTTTAATGTTATAACAAATTATGATTTTTGAGAAATATAGTTAAAGGTTGATTTTTTTGAAAATACGAGGCTAATGATTTTATAAAATAGTTTAATCGGGATTTTTGAATTTATTATAAAAAGTTGAAAATATAGGATTTATAAAATTTGATTATTTTATAAATCAAAATGATGAAGTTTTTAAAGGAGTTTAAAGACGTTTTAAAATATTAATATGAATGGATTTATATAAGAGATTTATAAATTGATAAATTTATAAATTAAAAATATTTGAGTTATAAAACGAGTTTTTATAAGTGTTAGAATGAATTGTGAATGAATTTCATAAATGAATGAAATTTATAGAATTATAAACAGTGAAGTTATAAATGTAATTTTATAAGCAGTAGGTTTATAAAATTTGAAAAATTATTTGAAGAATGGATTTTTGATAAATAAATGAATCTTATAAATTATAAGATTTATAAATTTATTTGTTTAAAAGAACGATTCTTGTAAACAAATAAATTATAAGTATTTCACTTATAATATGAACCTTTGTTTTATAATTGAGTTATAAATTGAATAGGTTAATAAAGGAATTTATAAAAGGAGTTGTTATAAAATAAATAGAAATGGAATTTATAAACGTTGTTCTATAAATTCGCAAAGACTTATTTTGATAAGTAAATTGTTGAAACCTATTGATGGAGTTATATTCACATTTTAGATAGTAAATAATCCTTTAAAATAAAATGAATAGAAGTGATGAAATTTGTTAACAAGTATATTCACGTTTTGAATAGTGAATAATATGTTAAAGAAATTGTTTTGAATGTGATGTTTTAAATAGAATTAAAACAAGTTAACGATGTTTTAATTGGGTTGAGATTCGAAACCATAGATTTCAACATTGATTGTTGAAATAGACGTTTTCGAGAAATAGAAGGAAATGGTGGACTATAACACTGTTGTTATAGTAAATGATTTCCGAAAGGAAATGTTTTGTATAGTATTGGGATTTATATATCTATTTTAATTTCGAATCCCTATACTAGTGATTTTGGGTTGTCGTAACGATGTTTTACGTAACATTCGTTTTGGCCCAAATAAATATGTTTAAGAGAATGATTTCCTTAAAGAATGAAATATATACTTAATTTCGATTTAAGTATATTGAATATTTTCCAAGTGTTGAAAATAAATAAAATTTGTGAATTACTTATGAATAAATAAGTATGGAAATGTTTTCCACTATAAAGTGAATATTTTGAGAATTTATCTTTTTAAAGATAAATTGAAATGAATAATTGATATCGTATATGCATGGATATTTTGAAATATAAATTCACTATGGAATTTATGAATAGAAAGGGGAAATTGTTTAAAGATAAATATTGATTTATTTTTGAAGTGTGAAAACTATATATCTAGTAAAGATATCTTTGGGAATTAAATAATTTGGAAAATTATTTGGAATCTGGTGATGTGTGCATATCCATTGATAGTTCAATAACCGACTATCAATATTTACCTTTGAAGGGTATTTGTTGTGATTTATTGAATTTGAATGCCACACTTATTTTTGAATAAGCGCTCACTATTCGGGTTAACCGGGAAAGGATCATGGGGTCGTATAACCCATTCCGAATATGTGATACGTCGTTATGAATTGCATTTGAAGACCGGTGTTGAAGACCGGATCTTTTTGAAAGCGAAAGGACAACTCGTCGATTGTCTTTGCACCGAGTAGCTACGGTATAGAGACTCCCTATGTGATGGGAAGTCCGAACGTGATTAGAGATTATCCGGATTGTAAGGACTTCTTTGTAAGTGCCTTCGGTTTTGTTCGAGCCCGGAACAGACTTGTATGGATTGTATGTCTGACGTTACAAATTGAGATATAAAGCAGATTTCTTTCAAATATATTTCTGTTGGTGGCGGAGAATTTATTCTTTTAGCTTAACACCCTTCTCTGAGACGTATGAGCTCAGAGGTTATGTAGTTGAATGTTATCAGCGATATATTCCCAATTTGGTAATGTGATATGCTGAGTGTTGCTGTAAATGATCATTGTGTTGATTATTTGTGATAGGATCATTTATTTGATCGTCTATCTTGGTGATCATTTCTATGATCATTTGTTGACCCAAAGCATGGCTTTTGTATAAAGCATGTTTTTGTGGACGTGACTTCGTCGAACCTCACACCCCGTGAATGGTCAAAACAGGAAAGATGCAGCAAGGTTATGAGGGGTAGCGCCCTTTAGGATGTGTGCATTTCCTTCTGGAAAAGGGTGTTATCATGGTATGGAGCTCAGATACTTACTCATGTTGAAAACACTTTATGATTGTGTGAATTGATTGCCAGCGCTCGGGTGAAAGGTCCCAAAGGACCGGGGGATGGCATATTCGGTCAGTTGTTACTCAGTTAGGGGTAACCCGGCCTTGTGTTGGTAGAGATCCAGTTTGGTTCTCGGGGATGTCCATCCAGAGGCATTCTCATGTGGCAATGGGAAGTTCCTTGGCCTGATCATTCGTTGGAAATCCAAAGAAACAATACGAGACTTGTACGGTTTTAGTTGTATAACCTGCTATGGAATGTGGCAATAACCTGCTATTGAACATAGTTAGCTATAGTAGGCATACGATAATGGTCGTATCTTGGCTAAGATTTATATTCTATTTTCGAAATGAATTTTTCCTACACTATGCACTAATAATAATATCAAATGTTCTTTTAAATGCGTATCAAGCATCTTTGACTATCATAAGGAGAAATCTCCTTCGATTCTGCGTTTGCATTGTGTGTGTGTGCGGGAGGCCTTATGGTAGTCTCATTTTTAAAAGCATTGCGAATTGACTTTAAAAATATTCATCTATTTTGTTTGTTTTGAGTTCTCGCACCAGTCACATGACTGACTCGGAGTTTATTGTTTTCCTTCCTAAACTCTGGGTGCCCACCAATTTCCACACGGGCAGTCAAGAGTTAGGTTTATCAGGATATTCTGGATATTCAGGAGTTGCTGGAGGCAAGCTGGATGGCATGGCGTATTACTAGTTATATAGTATTTCTTTTTCCGCTGTTTGTTGTTGTTTGTTGTTGTACACTCTGATGATATGATGTAATGAAATATAATGTAATGTAATAACTGATATAGTTGTTTGTTTAAAGATTATTCATTTATTATTATATGTTGTTCTGCTGCGAATTGTGAGATTCTGTTGTTGTTCGGTTGTTTTCTGTTCCGTTCTATTTTCTATTTTCTTTTCCCTCTATTTTCTATCTTCTTTTCTCTCTTCTTCTGTCCTTTCCTTTTTCTTAAACATTGATAATTCGTATTTCTGTTCATCTTGAATTAATCTATGGAGATTAGTGTATATTCAAGGGGTACGGATTTGCGGGTCCTCACATGTGGTATCAGAGCATATGGTTAAGCGACAACCATGGTTCTGTTGGGTATTACTCATTAGAGATAGAGTAAGTAGTGCTCTAGAATGAGTTTGAGTGTAATAATAGCTATGAGAGCGTATTTGTTAGTGAATATGAAATTGTTTTATATTGTGATGATTGGTTTGTTGAGTGGCATATAAACCTTCGTCAGCGCGGTCTCGACAACTATGCCGAAGGGGTTTCTAAACACTTGAATAGAACAATTCGACACAGTATTGTTTTAAAATGGGTAAATGAAATAATTTTACCTTGATTATATTTTATATATAAAGAAATAATTTTTCAGAATTATTAAAGTGTATATAAGTTGATTGTTTAGTTGTTTGAATAATCTAAATTGAAGAATAATTGTATAAGCAAAAAGAATTATAAGAAATGAATTATAATTAATATGATTTACAATTGTGAAATAAACTTATATATGTGAGAAGTGAAACCAAATGAATATATTTATGAATATGAGTTGTAAATGAAAATGACTTGTAAATGAAAATGAATTTAAGTTATATAAATGAAATTCAACTTTTGTAAATTGAATTGAATGAATGGATTGAATAATAATCAATTAAATATGAATAATTGATATGAAATAATGAATGTAAGTGTTAATTCATTAAAATCTACTGTTATTGAAAGTTGAAAGATTGAATAAAAAAATCAATTAATTAAACCAATTGAAAATGAATGTTAGTAAAAACATCCACTGTTAATGAATCGAATGTGATTAAATTGAAAACCATGTCATTGAATATTAATGAGAATATGAATGAAAATTTATTGGTTATGGATGTTAGTTGAATGATAGTTGGTTGATGTTTGCATTTATTGCTTTTATTGCATTTGCTATGTTGACATATATAGTTATTATGTTACTATATGATGTATATTGAGATTATTTTCATATATACATGATTCTCATGTTGTTTGTTGAGTGATTAGTAGGTGCGGATCGCGTTTGCTTCGCATTTGGAGCTCGCTTTCGCGCTATATTAGCCGTATATGCTCGCTAATAAAATATAAGGTACATATCTCGGATTACATACCGTACTTTTATACTTTTTTCCCTTCGGGATGCCTCATTACTTGATGAGATGTATATTTGTGATATATATACTGTCAGTTTTTTTCGGATCGAGCCGCGCAAAGGAGACTATGGCGAATTTTTCCGAAAATTTAAGGCGTTAGAAAATTTTGAGAAAATTTGGAAATTTTTTGAAAACTATAACTTTGATTTGGAATTGAAAGTTAAACAATAATAATTGTTTTTGAAAAGACAACTAAGTATAATTTGAAAACTTAGTAAAGTATTATAAGAAGTTTAACTATGAATTTTGGGAAAGTTAATCGATTCTGTAACTTTTCTTACTTAATAATTTCGAGGACGAAATTCTTTTAAGGGGGGAAGATTGTAACGACCCAGAATTTTTATTAATTAAAATTTGAATATTTAATTAATTTTAAATATTAATAAGTGAATTTATAAGTCGAATAATTTTTATTTGAATAATTGGATTTAATTGAATAATTAAATCGATAATTTAATATGTTAAATTATGGAAATAATTGAAAATTGAGTTAAATATGATTGAAAATGATTTTTAAAATTTTATTTTATCATATTGAAGTTAGAATGATATTTTAGAACTTTTAAAATCGAATTAAAAGTTAATTTGTGAAAATTGAATATTTTAATATTTAAATCGACTAGTGAAAATAGTCAATTTTTGAACAGTCTCAGAATTGGACGAAAATAGTTTCATTGGATCCGTAATAGTTAGTTATTACCGGATTTCAATTTTCGTGTCAATCGGAGTTATCGTTTGATCGTGGCAGCTCGAAACGCATCGAATTATTTTTAATATTAATTTGGCGAGTTAAGATAGCCATTTTTCAAACAGTCTCGGATTTCGACGAAACCAGTTTCATCGGATCCGTAATATGATATTATTGTAAGGTTTCAAATTTCGTGTCAATCGGATTTACCGTTTGTCCGGTACAAATTAAAACGCCTAGAAAATCGTTTAAATCGGTTTAATTTAAATTGAACGTTTATTGCCATAACTCGCACAGATGTCCGAATTAGCTTCCGAAACCTATTCCGTTGTGTCCGGAACGCGGGGTAAACCCAAGAAACGCTGGTTACGGCACGTGAATCGGAGTTCGGAATTTCCGGAATGAATAGTGTCGTTCGTTTCCTATAAATAGACCACCTCTCTCTCTAAATTAAAAAAAAAAAAACCCTAAACTAAACCCTAGCCGGCCCTAAGAAATGGAAGGCCAGAAACCATCCTCCTTTCCCCCTCAATCACTCCCAATCTACAAACAATTAGAAGAAGTGATCAACTACAAACATGTAGAACTCGACGAGAGCTTTCGATCTATACGGTGATGATGGGGTTTGGCATCACGTGGAGGTGGGGAGGTGGCTGCGTGCGTGGTCGTTCATTTGCGTGCGCACTCAAAGGGGGGTGGCCGAGCTTGCTATGGTGGCAGGCGTGGGTAGAGGAGGAGATGAGCTTCGAGATGCAAGTTCCTGATCGCGTTCAAGTTCAACGTGGAGGCCGAATTTTCAAACCCTAGCTTGAATTGCTATGGGTTCTCTTGCGTGATCTTTTACTGGAGGTGTTACGTGAAGAGGAAGATGCATTGCACGGCCAGGATGCAAGGGGGAGAGATCCAGTGGCTAGGAATGATTGTAGGTTAAAAATATAAATAAAGTTGTAAATTAATTATAGTTTAAATTGTGTAACTTCAAAAGTTGATAACTTTTTCATACGAGGTCGAAAACGCGTGAAACCAGTTGCGTTGGAATCGTATCATCGAGCACTACGCGATGAAATTGGATTGGAGTCATTTGGAGTTAGTGAGAATTTTCGGTAAAATTAAACGTCCGTTTAATTTTATTCGAAATAAATCGCTAAAAGAAATTGAAATCATGGTGAGAACTTCTCAATCAATCGAATCAGTTTCGATTTTTATTTTAAATAGTTAGATTTAAAATATTTGAATGCATGTTTGAATAATGATTGTTATCTATTGATTGTTAAAATAGACATTATGCCCCGTTAGTAAGCGGATGTTATTTATTAAAAACATATACCGCGAATACTTCATAAACAGTGAAATTGGTATTATATATAATAGCAATATATATATATTGGCATATGTATATATTGGAGTTATTGATTTCCCGCATTTGTATAGCGGATGAGACCCTATTGCACCGTCTATTAAGCGGATAATATTTTAAATCCCATATACCGCGATAATTTCGTACTGGAGCGGAATTGGTATTGTGCTAATGTTTGTGGATGCAGGAAAACAGGTTGGAGGGATCCAACTGGATTCCTCAACAGTTTTTATTTGAATTCAGATATTTTGATATTTGATGGATTATCATATCGATATATGATATCGTTGTTGTCGTGATTGACTATTTGGTATGTAGCATCATTGGACCAAATTTTGGAATTTTAAAATGTTTTTAAAGAGATTTTTAAAAGTGTAAGTTATAAAAATATTTTTTTGAATTGATCCATTATAAATAAATAACGTTATAATTTTAATGTTATAACAAATTATGATTTTTGAGAAATATAGTTAAAGGTTGATTTTTTGAAAATATGAGGCTAATGATTTTATAAAATAGTTTAATCGGGATTTTTGAATTTATTATAAAAAGTTGAAAATATAGGATTTATAAAATTTGATTATTTTATAAATTAAAAATGATGAAGTTTTTAAAGGAGTTTAAAGACGTTTTAAAATATTAATATGAATGGATTTATATAAAAGATTTATAAATTGATAAATTTATAAATTAAAAATATTTGAGTTATAAAACGAGTTTTTATAAGTGTTAGAATGAATTGTGAATGAATTTCATAAATGAATGAAATTTATAGAATTATAAACAGTGAAGTTATAAATGTAATTTTATAAGCAGTAGGTTTATAAAATTTGAAAAATTATTTGAAGAATGGATTTTTGATAAATAAATGAATCTTATAAATTATAAGATTTATAAATTTATTTGTTTAAAAGAACGATTCTTGTAAACAAATAAATTATAAGTATTTCACTTATAATATGAACCTTTGTTTTATAATTGAGTTATAAATTGAATAGGTTAATAAAGGAATTTATAAAAGGAGTTGTTATAAAATAAATAGAAATGGAATTTATAAATGTTGTTCTATAAATTCGCAAAGACTTATTTTGATAAGTAAATTGTTGAAACCTATTGACGGAGTTATATTCACATTTTAGATAGTGAATAATCCTTTAAAATAAAATGAATAGAAGTGATGAAATTTGTTAACAAGTATATTCACGTTTTGAATAGTGAATAATATGTTAAAGAAATTGTTTTGAATGTGATGTTTTAAATAGAATTAAAACAAGTTAACGATGTTTTAATTGGGTTGAGATTCGAAACCATAGATTTCAACATTGATTGTTGAAATAGACGTTTTCGAGAAATAGAAGGAAATGGTGGACTATAACACTGTTGTTATAGTAAATGATTTCCGAAAGGAAATGTTTTGTATAGTATTGGGATTTATATATCTATTTTAATTTCGAATCCCTATACTAGTGATTTTGGGTTGTCGTAACGATGTTTTACGTAACATTCGTTTTGGCCCAAATAAATATGTTTAAGAGAATGATTTCCTTAAAGAATGAAATATATACTTAATTTCGATTTAAGTATATTGAATATTTTCCAAGTGTTGAAAATAAATAAAATTTGTGAATTACTTATGAATAAATAAGTATGGAAATGTTTTCCAATATAAAGTGAATATTTTGAGAATTTATCTTTTTGAAGATAAATTGAAATGAATAGTTGAAATCGTATATGCATGGATATTTTGAAATATAAATTCACTATGGAATTTATGAACAGAAAGGGGACATTGTTTAAAGATAAATATTGATTTATTTTTGAAGTGTGAAAACTATATATCTAGTAAAGATATCTTTGGGAATTAAATAATTTGGAAAATTATTTGGAATCTGGTGATGTGTGCATATCCATTGATAGTTCAATAACCGACTATCAATATTTACCTTTGAAGGGTATTTGTTGTGATTTATTGAATTTGAATGCCATACTTATTTTTGAATAAGCGCTCACTATTCGGGTTAACCGGGAAAGGACCATGGGGTCGTATAACCCATTCCGAATATGTGATACATCATTATGAATTGCATTTGAAGACCGGTGTTGAAGACCGGATCTTTTTGAAAGCGAAAAGACAACTCGTCGATTGTCTTTGCACCGAGTAGCTACGGTATAGAGACTCCCTATGTGATGGGAAGTCCGGACGTGATTAGAGATTATCCGGATTGCAAGGACTTCTTTGTAAGTGCCTTCGGTTTTGTTCAAGCCCGGAACAGACTTGTATGGATTGTATGTCTGACGTTACAAATTGAGATATAAAGTAGATTTCTTTCAAATATATTTCTGTTGGTGGCGGAGAATTTATTCTTTTAGCTTAACACCCTTCTCTGAGACGTACGAGCTCAGAGGTTATGTAGTTGAATGTTATCAGCGATATATTCCCAATTTGGTAATGTGACATGCTGAGTGTTGCTGTAAATGATCATTGTGTTGATTATTTGTGATAGGATCATTTATTTGATCGTCTATCTTGGTGATCATTTCTATGATCATTTGTTGACCCAAAGCATGGCTTTTGTATAAAGTATGTTTTTGTGGACGTGACTTCGTCGAACCTCACACCCCGTGAATGGTCAAAACAGGAAAGATGCAGCAAGGTTATGAGGGGTAGCGCCCTTTAGGATGTGTGCATTTCCTTCTGGAAAAGGGTGGTATCATGGTATGGAGCCCAGATACTTACTCATGTTGAAAACACTTTATGATTGTGTGAATTGATTGCCAGCGCTCGGGTGAAAGGTCCCAAAGGACCGGAGGATGGCATATTCGGTCAGTTGTTACTCAGTTAGGGGTAACCCAGCCTTGTGTTGGTAGATATCCGGTTTGGTTCTCAGGGATGTCCATCCAGAAGCATTCTCATGTGGCAATGGGAAGTTCCTTGGCCTGATCATTCGTTGGAAATCCAAAGAAACAATACGAGACTTGTACGGTTTTAGTTGTATAACCTGCTATGGAATGTGGCAGTAACCTGCTATTGAACATAGTTAGCTATAGTAGGCATACGATAATGGTCGTATGTAGGCTAAGATTTATATCCTATTTTCGAAATGAATTTTTCCTACACTATGCACTAATAATAATATCAAATGTTCTTTTAAATGCGTATCAAGCATCTTTGACTATCATAAGGAGAAATCTCCTCCGATTCTACGTTTGCATTGTGTGTGTGTGCGGGAGGCCTTATGGTAGTCTCATTTTTAAAAGCATTGCGAATTGAATTTAAAAATATTCATCTATTTTGTTGAGTTCTCGCACCAGTCACATGACTGACTCGGAGTTTATTGTTTTCCTTCCTAAACTCTGGGTGCCCACCAATTTCCACACGGGCAGTCAAGAGTTAGGTTTATCAGGATATTCTGGATATTCAGGAGTTGCTGGAGGCAAGCTGGATGGCATGGCGTATTACTAGTTATATAGTATTTCTTTTTCCGCTGTTTGTTGTTGTTTGTTGTTGTACACTCTGATGATATGATGTAATGAAATATAATGTAATGTAATAACTGATATAGTTCTTTGTTTAAAGATTATTCATTTATTATTATATGTTGTTCCGCTGCGAATTGTGAGATTCTGTTGTTGTTCGGTTGTTTTCTGTTCCGTTCTATTTTCTATTTTCTTTTCCCTCTATTTTCTATCTTCTTTTCTCTCTTCTTCTGTCTTCTTCTTCTTCTTAAACCCTAAGTGTTTGGTTTTCCGTCGTTCGATTGCTCGGCAGTCGATAAAGTGAGTATCGATGTTGAATTTTCGAAAGTCGAAGAATCGGGTCCTTACAAATTAAGTTATGTTGTGTGATGTAAAAATTTATTTGGGCTAATTTAGCGATAAGGTAATTTGCTGATGAGCATTAACTAAATAATTTTAATTGATTTTAGGAAAGTTAGTAAGCTGTAGAATGGATTTTGGGTTAATTAAGTTACATTGTGTGATATTACAATTGATTTTGAGCAAATTTAGTAATATGGTCATGTGCATGTCATTGGAGAACATTTATTAAACCATTTGAATTGATTTTAGAAAAATTTGTAAGCTAATTAAGTAAGTTAGGATATCTACACTTATTATTAAAGTGATTAGAGGCCTAATGGAGCTTAATTATTATTTATGTTATCATTATTAAAGTGAAATGACTTTATAAAATAATGTAATATTTTATAAAATGAATTTAGTAAATTAAATAAGCGAGTTAGTAGCTTTGCACTTATTATTAAAGTGATTAGAGGCCTAATAAAGCTTAATTAATACTTATAAATTTTATTTAAGTAAATAAATAATTTTATAAGTGAAAGACATATATCTATAAAATAGAATGAGATTTTATTAAATAATGGAATGATTTTATTAAATAGTGGAAAAGAGATTCGACTTTATTGAAAATATTTAATAAATAAAATTAACTTTTGATTTAAGTAATAATAAAAATACTTATTTAAATGTACATGTATGTATATGGGTAAGTATACGTATACATGTATTTGAAGTTATATAATAATCAATACAATTCTTATATTGTAATTAGAATTGTTGAATGATTTGGATTGTTGATAATGATTGTTTTTATCAATAATTATATATGTAAGAAAATAACCATACGCATATATCATCAAGTTGCAAGCAGTCCCACGTAGCCATAACGAATACCGGATGCGCTAAGTTGCATGAGAGAGTACTAGGTTGAGTAATCGTTATAGTGATGATCTTAACATGATTCGTGAAGTTTTTACATGTTTGCATATACACGTATGCATATGCATGCACATGTAGGTGTATTCACACACATATGAGCGTCACCTGAGGCGTGATGGTTGGTTGAGCTCATTTTGGTGCGTTAGAGGAGGTTAGGTCGTTGTAATCATTCTAACTAAATTCTATGTGAAACAGAGTGGGATTCATATCGAAATTGGTTTTCGCATACATAAGAAACGACTTCCAAAATATCAACTAATGGACTCTATAAGAGGTCCAATATGGTGAAAGCAAGCTTGAGGAGCTATGCAATATATCGGGCGAAACAATAGAAGAAACAAAGCTTGAATTGACGATTATGGGGCATGGTTTGTTCTTGCCCTGCGACAACAACCGAAAATTTTAGTCATTCGAATATGAAATATTTAATGGATTATAAATATTGAAAAGTTAATTTTATAAGTTAAATAGATAAAATTTAAAATATAGAGATTTATTTGATAATGTAAATTATCAAATTCAATAATTGAATTTTTTTAAATAATTGAATCTTGAGTTCAATTTGAATGAATTGATTTCAGAAGATTGGCTTAAATTCAATTTTTAATGATAAATGGTTAGTGTAAACTTTTGAATTTGAATTAAAAGTGATTAAACCGATTACGGAACTAACTTTTTTTAATTAACATGTGAAAATATCATTCATGGGCACTGTCTCAGATTTTGACAAAACCAATGTCATTGGATCCGTAATAGTAAATTATTATATGCTGTCAAATTTCTGGGAAATCAGACGTTTCATTTGCTCATGCGAGCTCCAAACACATAGAAATTAATTACAAGAAATTAATATAATATAACTTGATTTGAAAATCTAACTTCTACATATGATCGAATTAGGCCTTGAAATAGTTCTGTTGGGTATGAAATAGGGGTATTTAGTATAGAACGCCGGTCACACGCTTCGTTTGGAGTTCGAAAATATTGGCGTGAATAGTGTATTTAAATTTATTATAAAAGGGCCTCTACCCCTCTCCATTTGAGAAATCCTAATATTAATGTTTAATAGTCGCCAATTCCCCTAGCTCCACATCCAACGGCCGCGACTAATCGACGCCACCATAGGCCGTATTGGCTCTCGACCCTAACTAGAGAAATGTAGATCCCGACCCTACGAGCAAGTTCAACTATGGAGATCACCATCAGTTGATCATAGAGGTGGCTATTCTTGTTCACTGACAGTAGTTTTAGGGTTCAATTACCGACAAACTAGGCTAAGGCAAAGGTCATGACCGGTGGCGAGGGAAGAGCGTGGATGAGGTGACTTACAGTGGCAACGTAGTGATGGGCAACGCCGTCTGGTGGTGGCAGCACGACGATAAAGTCGTGCCTGGAATGTAAAGTCACGAACCTGGGAAATTTTGATAGTGGGATTAGGGATTTAGAGAGGGTAACTAATGCTAACTGCCGCAATTAATAAAATAATTATAATAATTTAATTTGTAAAACTTGTAAATTATATAACTCTCTCATACGAGGTCTAAATCGAATACGGTCAGTCGCATTGTGTTTGTATTGATGAAATCCATGATATGGAACTGGATTGGCTCAAATTGGATCTATTAGAATTTTGTGCTAAAATCAAATGCTGTTTGATTTTGATGAAACTATAATGCCTCCGCGATTACTGGAATTTTGTGAGTTAACTCACCACTCTGGCCCACTTATATTTTTATATAAGTGTGGATAATTTTATTGCTGATTATTTCTTGACTGTTAGGATGATTTATTATTTTATTTATTGGTTTAGATGTATTCCCGCCCCTGAAGCGGATGAGACCCTATTACATTTTAGTGTATGAGCGGATGGCCCTTTGTATATGATACCACCTCGAGGAGATTGATTTATATTTTGTAAGTATATACTGTATGTGATGTAGGGGGATAGGTTGGAGGGATCCAACTGGATTCCTCACACTATTGATTTTACTTTTCATATATTTCGATATATGATGTGCTGAATGCCATATTTGATGACATGAATGATTTTTCCCTATTTAATGCTATAGTAGTAGTGGGCTATATTTAAGTATTTTGGAATACTATAAAGTGAAGATTTAGTTTAAAAAAAGGATTTTAAGTGATTTCGAAAATTAATGTGTTTTTTTAATTATTCTTGAATTTTCAAAAAAAGAAGCAATTTATTTCAAAATAAAAGGTACGATTTTAGATATTATTTAAATTAATAGTTTTATAAAATATTTCAAATAGAGATTTTTGAACTGTAAAATAATTTTAAAATCTTGAAAATAAGTCTATCTTTTATAAGAAAGAGATATGGTTTTTTTAAAAAGATAAAAATATTTCGATATAAATAATTTATACACTATTTTATATAAAGTGGTGTATATATATATATACACATATATTAAATTCAATTTATAAATGTGGAGATTTAAAATGCGATAGATTATAAATGTGGCATTTTACAAACAAAGTGAAGATTTGTAAAATCATATTTTATTAAATAAAGGATAGATTTAGAAAAGGTGTTTTATAAATTAAAGGAAAACTATTACCATTGGATAAATTGAAGAAATAAATCATAATAATGGACTTATAATAAGATGTGGAATGCAGTTTTAGAAAAATAGTTAGTTCTATTTTTGGAAAGTGAATTTATAAAAAAATTATACATATGGAGGCAGCGTTAAAAATGGATTGTAATTGATGTTTTAAATGGGATTTATGAATAAGTGAGATTTATAAAGGGATAGAGTTATAAATGGGTTTTATAAATAAATGGATTTTATAAAAAGGAAATTTTATAATAGAAAGAGATTTATTATTATGTTTTATAAATATGGAAATGGCTGTGTTGAAATCTAATTATGGATTTTTATCAAGGAAATGTATTTACGTCTTTAGAAGCTAAAACAATCTTTTAAAGTAATGTTTTTGAAAGTGATATTCTCAAATGGAGTTTTATGGTTTTAAAAAGTGATTTAAATGTGTAATGTGATAAGAGGACATGGATTTCAACATTTTTGTTGTAATAAATGGTTTTGATAAAGTGAGGAGGACAAAGTCTATAACACTGTTGCTATAGTAGATGTCCGAAAGACTTTTTCTTTGGTATACATGATTTATATCTATATGCTATATTTGATGTTAAGTTTTGAGGTGTGTAACTTACATCCATTTTGAAGGTGAGAATGTTGTTCATTCAACGTACGAGAGGTAATGGTATCCCAACTTGATCGGCTTCATCCTTGGCTAATAAATATTTGAGTTCAACATCGAAAATTAATATTAAATATGACTAATTGGATCTCTATGCCGATGTTTTAGTTTGTCGTAATGATGTTTTACACAACATTCATTTTGACCCAATAAAGTGTATTTTGGGAAATAAGAAGTCTTTTCTCTAAAGGTGTAAATATACTTATTATGGATTTAAGTATATATAGGCGTCATCTAAACATTTAAAATGAAATGGTTTGTAAATATACTTATACCATTAAGATAAGTATATGGAAATATTTTACCAAATATGGAAGATTAAAGGTAGTTTTGAGAATATATGTTCGTAAAGATATTTCGAGGTAAATATTCCAAATGTGTTTTAATTAATAAAAAGATTAATTAAAAAGGCTTAGTGTTGCTTGTTGCTTAACCAGTGTTACTTCCTTCGGAAATTGATCTCTGGTGGGATTATTCGTTTTTTATAGTTAAATAACCGACTGTCAAATGTTGGCCAGTTATAAACTAACATGTCGGTTTGGAGAGACCGAGATCAAATATGTTATTTGAAAACCACTTCTAACTAGCTTAAGTGTTCCAAATTGGAATATCTTAAAGACAACCGAAATGGAGCTTTTGAAGTGCAAGGGTACTTGCTTCTAATCTTGAGGATGATTCCAAAATGGATGTAGTAGGAGTGGTGTCTTCGGTTTCGTTCAGTCCCAGAACGAACTTGCATGGATGAATTGTGGCATTATATTGTTGCTTGGAGGGTAGTTTTAGCATTATAAGTTAGAAGTTCTTTATAAAGGTAAAATGTATCCTCAAGCCTTATCAATGGGGAAATGACAAAAAATCAGGCATGCAGCAGGGCCACGTGGGTCTCCCTCTATAAGGGTATGGTCATCCTAAAATCTAGATTGATTACCATCTACTCATGTAACAACCCTGGTTTTGTGAATAATATATAATGTTGATTTCATTTGGAAATGGGGAGAAATAAAAATAAATTTGGAGATGAGAATTGTTTATTTTGAATAAACAATGGAATTATAGTTAATAAAATGAAGTTTATGATGTTTGGTTGTACACTTATGTAAACAATGGTTTTTCTTATTTTTAGGACATGTTAAAATTGAATTTTGTGATATTGAAATATAAATATGGGAAATATTGATTAAAATCAATATTTAAGTGTGTAAATAATTTTAACATTGTTTATTATGTTATTTTGGACTAGAAATGAATTTTTATGTAAATTTTGATTTTGGTTATTTCAAATCATATAATAAAAGGTTAATTAAAGCATTTATGTGGAAAATAGAATTTTAATGGTGAAATTAATATTTTTGTTATAAAACTTTGTTTAAAATGGTTAAAATAATTTTATGTAGTCTATCACATTTTATTGAACATAAAAACTTAAGTTGTGAAAGTTATTTAGTTAAATATGTTGAAATAGAGTAAATAATGTAATTATATGATGAATAACATAGTTTATACGCTAATTAATAAAATAATGGTGTTGCATAAGCATATTAGGTAAGGTTTAGAACCAAGTCCAAACTCAATAGCCCAAAGAGAAAAGAAGCAAAAGAGAAGAGTTTAGAGAGTACGTACATTTTCTCCCTTCCTCCTCCTTTCTTCTATTGCTCCAACCAGAAATTAAAATAAACTACTCTATGTAAATTATCAAACCCAAGCCAAATCCAAATTTAAACTAAGTTAAAGATAATAGATTTAAAAACACTATCGGTAATCATCACAAAACTAAGCTTGTTTCATCAATTTTTTAGATCTGTAAAAGTGTTTGCCGAAACTTCTTTTTCTTAGCTTGCATGTCCGTTTATCCTCTTCCTACAGGTCTTTGAAGCATATGTAAAGCCTAAAGCTTCCACCTTGCTTATAAAATCGCTCAAAATCATATAAGGTGAGTATTAACTAACACTTATAACTCAAACAAGTATTGAACATTGATAATCAGTTGTTTGTTTTTTGTTTGCTGAATTTTTTTTCTTCTGAGATTGAACTTGAAATGAATTTGGCCATATCTTTTTTGTTATCCAAATTCGATAATTTTTGATGTTTTGGAAAGCATAGACATTTTACTACAAGTTCATATTTTCAGATTTATAAAATTTTGAAGTTAAATTAGTTTAAACTGCACTTCTTTGTTGCCGTCCTGAGAGTCAAATGACAGCGACAATGAATTTAGATCTGAGAATTGTTTTGGGCATAACTTTTGATTCGTAAGTCTAATTAGGTAATTCTTATTTTGACTTCAAGCTATGACAATCATATTCAACTTTCATGTTTTATGTTTTATCAGATTCTAAGGTTTAAAGGGTCTAATTGGCTCTTTAAGCCGCAGCCCTGTCATTTTTTTTTAGTTATTTGGAGTTTTGTAACTCTATGTCCTCATAATGAAATGGCCATAACTTTTGATTTGTAAGTCCAAATTAGGTAAATAATTTTCTTACTTCAAGATAAGGCAGTCCTCTTTAACTTTTATGTTTTGAAGGGTCTAATTGGCTTTTAAGCTGTAGCCCTGTCGATTTTAAGAGTTCTGTAATTTTATGTCCTAATAGTGTAATTGCCATAACTTTTGATCCGTAAATCTGAATTAGGTGATTCTTCTTCTTCCTTCAAACTAAGGCAATCCTCTTTAACTTTTATGTTTTTAGTTTTATCATTTTATGTGTTTTAAAGGGTTTAATTGTCTCTTTAAGCCGTAAACATTTTGTTTTTTAGATTTTTATAATTTTATGTTTTGAGATTGAAATTGCCATAAATTTTGAGCTGTAAGTCCGAATTAGTGATCCTTTTTCCGGCTTCCAGCTAAGGCAATCATCGTCAACTTTTATATTTTATCATATTTTGGAATTTAAAGGGTCGAAATGGCTAAATAAGACACGGTCCCGAGTTCTGTTGCTAAATTTTTTGCAGTTTTAATTGATGTTTTATGAATATTTTTTATAAATTCAAAAGCTAAGTATAACAAAATACCTTTTTGGATGGGTTAAATCGATGATAAACCACATACTTTAGACTTAAACCATTCAGAAGGGTAGATTGTTATGGGGTAAATAAGAAAAAGCAAAGAAAGAAAGGAACAAACACAAAATCTCGCAATGGAATGACAAAATATAATAATCAAATAAACAGTTCATGAAGGTGTGTAACGACCCATAAATTTTCAATAATTTTATTTTATTTATTCATTTAATTAATTGAATTTTGTGAAATTTTAAATAATAAAATTTTGAAATTAAAATTTGATATTTGGAATACGTCTATTTAAACATAGCAACCGGTAAATTTTCATCAGAAAACGTGGAAGTTTATTTTATTATGGAATTCTATTTTAATTTAAACCAGTTAATAAATGTTGAATTTAAAAGTTTTCCGAAACCTAAATATGTCAATGTGAGAATATTTATTTAGAACACTTTGAATCATACTGCGAAATTCGTTTCGCGAAATTCGGACGTTTCTAGCTCCGTTTGAATTTTTTCGTACAAAATAAAAACGTATATCGGTACCGATATCGACTTTTAATAGGATAATCATACCATTGGTATCTATATACCATTTTGATCATCTCGTTGTCCTGATTTCAACGGTATATTCGATTCAGTGTTTTTATGTTCAGTGCACAATGGAGCCTGTGAAACGATTTACCGTATCGGTACGACTTTGGTTTCGATGTGTCTATTCAATGATCCATCTGTCCAATTCAAATAGCTGTTTGCTTTTATTAATTCCTGAATTCGTGTGTGGCTTTCACTATTCCCACAGTCAATATACATTTTTTGATTCATGATCTTCCCTTCATTGCTTTGGAAAGACATTTATATTGAAGTGTAAAAACGTGCTTGTCTGTTCATTTCTTTTAATTATGAGCATGCAGGGTCATTTGAGAGTTCATATATTTAGTGAAGCATTTTTTTTCGTTTGCTTCCTTTCGCTTCCGTCCCTCCCAACCTCCACCACCTTTGCCATCTCCCCTTGACCCATCATCCCAGCATCCTTTTTACACATCCCTTCCTCCATGGCCGCTGGAGAGCCTCGGCCACCAATCCTTTCTAGTCGCCGAGCATTCCCTCTACCTCTCCTCGGCTGTAAGTTCCCCTTTCTTATATATTTATTTTATATTAGTGTGTGTGTGTGTGCATATCATTTTTATATTTTGTATGATTAGTTCGTATATATTACATTATGAAGTTATGTTGATTTCAAACATATGTTAATAGCTACTGTATTTTATGTCATATATAGAATTTAAGTAATTTATATTGTCTGTAATTTATGTTATGCACATATACGTCAGTTTGCATTTATAGGTTAGCCGCCTGTGCATTTTTATTGTAGTTATATATATATATTTGTTATGTTGTTTATAAGTATTGCTTTGCTAATATATTTATGTAAACTTACAGTATATATGTTATTTATAAACTTATATATATAATTGATACGTAACGTATACATGACACAATTAGTTTTAAATAGGATAGTATATGTATTTGTTTGTATATACATAGCTTGCGTGTATATATTTCTTTGTATGGATATATATTTATAGTATACATAATTTCGCTTGATCCTCTTTATATAAGTATTGATATGTTTTTTCTTCTATAAAGTTTAGTTTTATGCAAAATATATAAGTTGTGTAACATTTAAAAGTTACACATATAGTTAATTTATATACATTGTGGTATGCACTGCTACTGATGGATTAGTTGCCACATTATATACGCAGTATTGGTCTGAATAGTTATTAATGTATATATATAAAGGGTTTCATTATACTTTAATATTTGTATGGTTTATATAATTTTTTTGTTGTTTCTAGGCTACAACGCAAGTTATATATATTAGTTTATACGTATAAGGGTGGGTTTGCATGTGGTCTTTACTGTTTACCTTCACTTTAAAATGCTATTAGTATAAGTTATTTTGACATCTCATACACATATATTTAAGTATGTAAAGTATATGATAATTTATATAATATATAGTATTATATAGGCAGGTTTTAAGTCTATAGGTTAGCATACTTAAGTTGTTTTCATTTTAATTGATTTATTTTGTATGTGTACCGTACGTTATGCATATATATATATATATATATATATATATATATATATATATATTGCATGGAGTACTTTTATATTAAATACTGTGTTAAATATAATATATAGAGTTTATATATTAGTTTTAAACTTTTTGTTTGTTAGTTGATTTTACAATTTATATATTGTTAAGTTTAATATATTGATCCAAAATTAATTACATACATATTTGACTTTAATATTTGAGTTTTGTGTAAACAACGATGTTGAAATACTTATATATTCAATTTAACATATATTTGATATAGCATATTATTTTATATATATATATATATATATAGTTATATATAGTCGTACATAAGTTCACTTATACCATATATCTGTATCGATCCAGTTCTGATCTGATTTCTTCTATTCCTATATTTCAACTTTGTCCATTAAAAATCTGCTTTCGGCTTACTTTACTTTGAGTTGTTGTTTGGATTGTTCGATGGTCTAGATCGTCATCCAATTCGTATCTTGTCGAGTCGTCAAATTTTTCTAGCGTCAAAAGGTGAGCAATCACTCAGATTAATGTTCTTATATTTATTAAATTGGATTTCAGTTGAAACGATAATTGAAATATGCTGCTGTTAGTTATTTACGTTGTTATATATTACATTATATGCTATCTATTCACCTATGACATTTGACACCATTATCTATTATTTATAATTATGATATATGCCTATTATATTATTATCATATCCGTTATCACTCTGCAAGTTCCCCGTTTGTATAGAATTACCTATGGGTTGAAACGATACATACCCGAACGGACTTTAGAATAGGAGAAAATCGTTATGGGTTGAAATGATCAACCCAAGCGATTTCATTGAATTGAATTTAGGCTTGCGGGTTGAAATGATATATACCCGTATACATTTAAATTACAGATTGGAATGATAAATATCCGTATCAGTTGACCATATGATAGAAAATTATATACAGACACCGTGGTCTATATATATAAATATTTTGAAATGATTCTATGGTTTTGGAAAAATATATGGTTTTATATAAATATTGATTTTAGATATTATATAAATGTGTATATGTATAGTTAAATTCTTGATTTAAGCTATGTATAAATTTGTTTGATATAAAATATGTTTAATAATAAAGTTGATTTTATTAAAATATAATATGGATAAGTATTTATTTAAATTATATTTTAATATAAAGTTATAATGATTTAATAAATTAACGTTGAGAAGATAGATTTGAAATTGATTTGAAATTGTATTTAATTAAGAAGTAATTTAATTAATCAATTTGAGACTTATGGAATTCGAAACTTTAGAAGATATGATTCTATAACTTGATTCTGGTTTAGGATGATTTGAAATGAATATTTCAAGTTTAAATTAATTGAAGGAATATTTAGTGACTTGGAATTTGGGGTTTATCTAATAGATATTGGATTTATTAAGTAAATATTTCAAAAACTGAATAATAATGAAGTTAAATTAAGGTATATATGAAGTTATCAATTTAGTTTTGAAATTGTAGGATATTTAAAGCTTTGAAATATATGGAAATTGAAATGGTTTATTTGACGTTCAAATCTGTATTTGAAATCGTTATAACTTGAAATGGTTTATTGAAACTGAATTGAGTAGAAATTTATGAATTGAGATTTGATTTAAATTGAAATTTTCGATTCAAGTTGATTGGATCAATTTGTGAAGTTGAGGAAATTATTTTATTTTATAAAGTAATTTTAAATTTAAAACTATTTATTATATACAATGTTTGATTATCTAAACTGTTTAAGTAGTGGAAGTTATGGTTTCGATGCTATGAATCCAAAGTGTTACGTTTTGAAAGTGGTATAAATTCTAGCGTTTAGTTTCAAAAATGTTATAACTTTGGAATTTCTACGATTTTCTAAATAATATCGTATTTGGTTTTGAAATGGAAATGATATCGTATTAATATGGTTTGGAAATGACAATGATATTTTGATTTTGAACTATAAACTATTTTGAGATGACCGCAGTGTTATAATAATGTTTGGTTGTTAAAGAAACCGGGATCGGAAGTTATCATACACTCTGCCAACTTCGAAAACTGAAAGTTGCTGTGGTGCGGATCGTGCTATATGGAATTATACTATACTAGTGCGGAAATAAACTAAAATACTAGAGTAATGTAAATAAGTAAAAATAAAACAAGCACGCCAGGAATTTTTATACTGGTTCGAACTTCCCGTTCTACGTCCAGTCCCAGACTCCTTCAGGAATTTCAACTACAACAACCCTCACTTAACCCGGAGGAACATGTCTATAAAACCCTTGAACAGCCGAACAAGGGACCTGAGCAGCAGAACAGGATTTCGCCTCCACGGCCGAAGAGGACTTCACTTGCCTGAACGACAGAACAAGACTTCAACTTATACAGAGAGTATTTGACACAGTGTGTTCTTGATAACACGGATTTGTCTCTTGATAGTACAACCTTCCTATAATCTTCTCCTTTTGATATATATGTGTGTGTGTGTGTGAAGAATATGGAAGTAAATGAATTATTTTGTATGAACTTGAATGCACAAGAGTGTTAGAATCAAAGTAGATTAAGAATAGATTGTATATCTTCTTGAAAGGAATGATTCTAATGTGTTTATATAGATTATAAATAGGTGCATTTGTTCGTGAAGAGTTATCATGAAGAGATATGGCCATATCTATTGAAATGAAGGACGCATCTCTTCACGAATGAAAGTGCCTCTTTGAAAAATATAGCCGTTATAGATATTCAAACTTCTGAAATTGATAGCGTGCAAAGCAGAAAGGAAATAGGTCATTTTTGACTAGATTCAGACGTCTGAAATTTCCAATTCAGACGTCTTAATATTGTATGAATTTTCAGTTTTGATTACAGATTCAGACGTCTGAATTGACCATTTCAGACGTCTGAATTTGACCTATAACTAAAAATTACCATAGCTCAAATGGTTAGAGCACTTGCCTTCTGAACTAGTGACCCAGGTTCGATTCCTGCTCGATGCAATTTTTGAAGACTTGATTTTTCAATTAAAATATGAATGTATATGTGTGTATACCATTTGGAGAAGATTTTAACATTTGTAAACTCTAGACACGACACTTTATGACTAATAAAACTTTGTTTGTCACCTTCGTCTTGTCTCTATCGTGATATCTCTTCTTGTATCTCCACATACATACTTTTGTACTGTGTATCTTCGTTTTGAACGTAGTTGATTATTTCTTTTTGATGCTCATGTATCTGCAAATTAGCTTAGAGATTCTTTGACATAATTGTATAGTTGTTGTCATTAAAATCCAACAATTGAGGTTCTAACATTCTCCCCCTTTTTGATGATGATAACTATACAATTTTTAAAAAATATTCATTCTGTATAAAAAATAATATTAATATGTTTAAAGCTCCCCCTAAGTATAACAACTCCCCCTAAGTATAATATCTCCCTCTATCAATATGCATATGAATTTCTCCCCCTTTGTCATTATCAAAAAGAATGAGGGAATATATAAAATTATATAAAATATCTTGTATATAACGAGATAAACTCATTATTAATTATGAAGGAAAAATAAAATAAATTTTACCATATTTACTGAAGTCCATATTTTATTGTAAGCACGTAATTCTATTTAACGTATGGAACATTCTTTAAAATTCCAAAATCTATCCTTTTCCTTTTGTTTCTCTGAGTACCTGCAAAAAATAATAATAATTTTCGGTACCCACTTACTATGTTAGGGTCCAGGGGGTTAGGTCTTTGGAAACCATACCCATTTGGGTGTGGTTGAACCTTTATAAATATAATTTTCATTACAAATTACATTCTTATAATAGTTGTTAATATAAAGTTGTTTATCATGATCAATCATATTAGCTGGAATCCATATCTTAATATTATTAGTTATTAGCTTAGTACTTGAAGAATAATTTCTATCATTTCTAAACAAAGTACTATTATGACTATAACTAGTTTTAAAACTATCTTGATTACTAGTACTAGCACTAAAGTTAGTATACATGAATGCATGTCTAGTACTATTTTTACTTTTAGCTTGTTTATAGCCTAAACCGCTTTTATCATTATGAGCTTTTGAATTCTTAACATAACCTAATCCCTTCTTATTTGAAGCAGGTTGAGAATTTTCAATAATCCTGGATAAATTTTCTCTCCCTTTATTAAAATTGGAAATATTTTTAGTAATGTCATTAAGCTTAGTTTTGAGACTAGTGTTATCTAACTCAACGATTTTAATTTTTGTTTTTAACTCATGATTTTCAGAAGCTAGAGCATTATTCTTTTCTTTTTGAGCTTCTATTTCTTGACTTAATAGAGCGAGTTGAGAATTGTCTGAATCTTGATTTTTCTCAAGTTCTTCTTCTAATATTCTCTTCTCGTCTTTAAGCATATCTCTTTCGAATTCCGCTTTTCTCTGATTTTCAAGAGCTTCTTTATATTTTCTTTTGATGCTTTTTAGATTATCAAGAAGTTCTGAATTTATTTCAATCATATCATCAAAAGTAAGATCACTTACCTCATTTTCTGAAGCCATAAAACAAACATTTGCCTGTTCTTTCTCACTATCACTGCTGCTTTCTGAAGAAGATGAGAAATCTGAATCATCCCATGTTACTGAAAATGCTTTTCTTTTTGATTTGTCCTTTCGATTCTTATTGTGATATGTTTTCTTCTGTTCTGGACAATCCTTTTGCATATGTCCTTTCTTGTGACAGTTAAAGAATTCTAATATTGATGAAGATGGCTTATTTGGATTGCTGTTGTAGTTCCTTTTGCCATTGTTTCGATTTCCTTTTTTGAATTTTAAAAACTTTTTAAAGTTTTTAGCAATGAATGCTAAGTCTTCTTCATCAGAATCTGATTCTTCTTTTTCAGCATGGAATGCTACATTCTTTTTGTCTTGTGCTTGTACTCTTTTAACCTGCAAATTTACTTCATATGACATTAGATTTCCTATCAACTCTTCTGGTTTCATAGTAGAAAGGTCATTAGCTTCTTCAATAGCTAAAACTTTTCTTTCCCATTCATCCGTTAAAGAGTTAAGGATTTTTGAAACAATATCAAAATCGGAATACTTTTCTCCAAGACCTAGTAAAGAGTGGTATATATCTTGGAATCTAGAATACATATCATTTATAGTTTCATCCTGCTTCATTTTAAAATTTTGAAATTGATTTTTGAGCATGGAAATTTTGCTTTGTTTAACTTTGTTAGTTCCTTCGTGAGTAATCTTAAGTGTTCTCCATATTTCATAAGCATTTGTACACATACTAACACGGTTAAACTCATTTCTATCTAAAGCACAAAATAGCATATTCATAGCTTTGGCATTAGCGGTAGCATCTAGTCTTTGTGTGTTTGACCATGTAGAATATTCTGTTGTAGGAATATTATATTCGGTTTGAGTAATATTCCATGAGTCAAAACCATTAGCTTGCATATAAATACGCATTCGAGTTGCCCAATAATTGTAATTCATACCATTGAATAGTGGAGGTCGTGCAGTGGATTGTCCTTCAATGAAACTAGTGTTAACAGTGCTGGTGTTGTTTTCCATTTTAGCAGAATATCAAATAACTGTGTAACGGTTATTAGAAACAAGGCTCTGATACCAAATAAAAGTTGCTGTGGTGCGGATTGTGCTATATGGAATTATACTATACTAGTGCGGAAATAAACTAAAATACTAGAGCAATGTAAATAAGTAAAAATAAAACAAGCACACCAGGAATTTTTATACTGGTTCGAACTTCCCGTTCTACGTCCAGTCCCAGACTCCTTCTGTAATTTCAACTACAACAACCCTCAGTTAACCCGAAGGAACAGGTCTATACAACCCTTGAACAGCCGAACAAGGGACCTGAGCAGCAGAACAGGATTTCGCCTCAACAGCCGAAGAGGACTTCACTTGCCTGAACGACAGAACAGGACTTCAACGTATACAAAGAGTATTTGACACAGTGCGTTCTTGATAACACAGATTTTTCTCTTGATAGTACAACCTTCCTATAATCTTCTCCTTTTGATATATATGTGTGTGTGTGTGTGTGTGTGTGTGTGTGAAGAATATGGAAGTAAATGAATTATTTTGTATGAACTTGAATGCACAAGAGTGTTAGAATCAAAGTAGATTAAGAATAGATTATATATCTTCTTGAAAGGAATGATTCTAATGTGTTTATATAGATTATAAATAGGTGCATTTGTTCGTGAAGAGTTATCATGAAGAGATATGGTCATATCTATTGAAATGAAGGACGCATCTCTTCACGAATGAAAGTTCCTCTTTGAAAAATATAGCCGTTATAGATATTCAGACTTCTGAATTGAAAAATTCAGACTTCTGAAATTGATAGCGTGCAAACCAGAAAGGATATAGGTCATTTTTGACCAGATTTAGATGTTTGAAATTTCCAATTCAGACGTCTTAATATTGTATGAATTTTCAATTTTGATTACAGATTCAGACGTCTGAATTGATCATTTCAGACGTCTGAATTTGACCTGTAACTAAAAATTACCATAGCTCAAATGGTTGGAGCACTTGCCTTCTGAACTAGTGACCCGGGTTTGATTCCCGCTCGATGCAATTTTTGAAAACTTGATTTTTCAATTAAAATATGAACGTATATGTGTGTATACCATTTGGAGCAGATTTTAACATTTGTAAACTCTAGACACGACACTTTATGACTAATAAAACTTTGTTTGTCACCTTCGTCTTGTCTCTATCGTGATATCTCTTCTTGTATCTCCACATACATACTTTTGTACTGTGTATCTTCATTTTGAATGTATTTGATTATTTCTTTTTGATGCTCATGTACCTGCAAATTAGCTTAGAGATTCTTTGACATAATTGTATAGTTATTGTCATTAAAATCCAACAATTGAGGTTCTAACAAAAACCACTTTAACAACCGTGTACGCGGTGGAGATTCAAGAATGAAGTAGGATGGTGGAGACGTTCTATTGAGGTATATACATGGACCCGACTCCCGTAAGTTGGCATAAGGTGGCTAAAACATGAGAAATCGACGGGCTAATGAGGTAGTTCCTCTTTTTTTTGAGAGTACAAGGTAGTTCCTCTTATCGGACGCTTTTCTTCGATACCATTCTATTACTATGTGATTGATTGGGTGCACCTTTGGGAGTATGGCTCGAGGTGGACGGTTGTGGCTGCTACGCGTTACTACCAGTTCGGAAGTGCAATTGGTATATCTACCCTGGCATTGCTGTAACGATCCCGAATTTTAATTAAGTTTAAATTGTTAATTAATTTGATTTTTGAATAAACATTTGTGAATAATTGGTAATTGACATAAATTAGTTGTTAAATTATGAATTAATTGAGATTAATTTGGTTATTTGAGATAAATATGTATATAAAGATAGAATTTGAATTTGGATTTAAATTTAAATATGTTAGGAAATGAATTTGTATTTGGATTTTTGATATGATTAACTTTAATGTTAGATAATTAAACTTTAAAAGGAATTGAAATAAAAAAATGATAGTTAAGCTTTAAAAGAAATAAGAATAGACAATAAATATCTTAAATAAATTATATGGCTATGTAAAATGAACATATTAAATAATTCTAGAATTCTATAAACTATAAAAATAAATGTTTAAGTTAAAATTGAAGTAAATATACAAGGTAGGATAAAACACAAACAAAATGTACTTCACCAAAAATAAATATAAGGTATAAACTATTTAAATAAATATATAGGAAAATACAAGACAATTTGGATGTAGGATAAAATAAATACTTCAGCTAGACATATAAATATATGTATATGATAAACTACAAAATATAAAGTAAACAAATTGGCTAAATTTAACAACATATTAATAATAGGATTTCATCTAAAATATAAGTAATAGAACAAAACAGAAAAGAAGAAACAAAACAAAGTAATATGACAGTCAAAATATACTCAACTAAGTATAGGACCAAAGCAAAGAAATATATATATTTTCAAGTATTCAATGCAGCAAGTAAACCTGGAAAGATAGAAAGAAAAAAATCAAATGTACATGAGACAAGACATAAGAAAAGAAAAATCAGGCTAGAAACAAACATATATATATATATATATATATATATATATGAATTAATTTGCAACACAAGACAAAAGTAATTAATGCAATATCTTTAGCATACAAATACATATCACTTCAGCTGCTAAAACAACATTTCAGTCAATAAAAAAATCTCTGAGCATTATTGTGCAAATTTTATTACCTTGTACAAGCCTTTCTCTACATATATGTCTTTTTTAATTCGTTCATCATAACTCAGCAACCTGGAAGAAAAGGAAATTAAACATTTTGTTTCTTACAAACTCATCAACCTGGAACTAAAATGTGGAAGTGAGTAGCTTTTGTTTTTATTTAACTTAAAATTATAATCTGTTGCATACATCTGTGAAAGAGTATATTTACACAGGTATATATATATATATATATTAATCTTCTGTGTATACTTGAATGATGAACTATGAGTAGGCTATTGTTCATTTCTGTTCTCTGTATACCATTCTAACACAAGATTGTAGTTTCAAAAAAAATCGGTTCCTCTTGATCTACTTATTGTTTGAGCTTAAGATTAAAACAAAAGTTGCTTGTTACAGTCCGTATTAAGTTTTAAATTTTAATTTAAGTTAAAATAACTTGTCAAAGTTGCTGGAAATCAATGTAACTGAGCACCACTTAAAATTTTGTTAAAATTCAAACCTTTCAATTTACAAATTCAGGTATACAAATCGAATTCGTAAGCTTAAACATGATTTTTAAAGAAAGAATTATAATTTTTATATCACGAATCAAAGAGCAGTTTGGGTTCATTTGAATTTCATTGTTTGACGATTTCTGATGATCTTTTGAGTAGTGGTGGTCAGGAACTTGCCAGGTGGTGGAGGAGTGATCGGCGATGGAGGGAAAAACAGTGAGATGGTCGGCAGTTGAACGTGTTGGCGGCGACGAGCAGTTTTCGTTCGTAAACCTAATTTTGGCGTGGTTTAGTTTTTCGTTTCGTTTGTCGTCTACGTTTGATCGAGCGTTTTGTGGCTTTGGGTGATGGTAGCTTGGTCGTAGACGAGTTCACGGCCAGAGTTTGAGGTTTTCTGGTGGTCGAGATGTTGTGTACGAGGCGTTTCCCAGGCTTGGATGGCGAATCCTGTTCATATTCTAGGTTTCGATTTTTAGCTCGATTTTGTTTTCGAGGTGGCGGCGAAGTTCAGGTGGTCGAAAGTAGGTCTGGGAGTGATCGTCGACTTGTTCGACGAGGCAGCGTCGACTGGAGGCACGCAGTTGGTGACGTCTACATGCACGGTGCACTAGATTCTGGTAATATAGAAACATTGCTGTGTAGTTTGGGAAGAAGATGAAGCCTTTGATCTAAAAGAAAAATTGGTGATCAGGTTGGAACAGTAGCATGTTCGAATCTGTAAATATATCAAGTTTTAAATTTCAAAATAATTCGGTTATGAATTGTCCTCTTAAACAAATTTTCTTTTAAATGATAAGTAATGTATTTTTTTTTGAAATATAACGATGAATCGTTTCCATTAATCAAGTTTTAAGTGTTTATAGGAGTATACTTCCATTTATTTTTTTCTTAAGATTATTTTTAATAAAATTGAATAGCTTATTTAAAAGGTTAATAATAATAATTAAGTTTTATAAACTTAAATGTTTAAATAAGTTTAAAATGTTTAAGTATTCTTTAATATGTGAACTTAATGGGAATTTGATTTTAACGCTTTTAACTTTATAACAAAAGTGATACATTGGCATGTGAAGTTAAAGTTCAAAAACAATGGTTTTAAACTTTATTAAAGATAATTTGGTATTCATTTTAAATCTAAAAATTAAAATGAAATCAAAAGTAAATTTAGAAGTGAGTTCTTTTTTTTAAATGTATTTGTGAGTCTTACTTTTAAGTAAACAAAGATTGAATGATTTGAAATTCATTAACTACTAAGTTAAGTAGAATGAATAATTAATGTTTATATTAATTAACTTAGTAATTACAAGTTTGAACTTATTAATTATCGGTAATTTAATTTGTTTAAGGAATAATTAAATTGTATTTAAGGATTTATTAAGTTATATTTAACACTTAATTGATTAACTAATTAGGATTAATTAATGAATTATTAATGGTTAATCAATTTTAATTAATGATGATTAATATAAGTAAATTATTTAGGAAAGTAATTAAAGAATTTTTTTTAGTTAATGAAGATAATTAACTAAGATTATTTAAATAATTAATTCATATGATTAATTTTAATAATTAATTAGATTAATTAATTAATGATAATCATTTATGAGATTATGTAAGTGTAATTACTTTATAGAAGTAATTAAGAAGTTAATTACTCATTGTAATTAATTGAGTTTAATTTGATTGATTTAAGTTAATTGTCAAATATTGTGTACTGGATTGATATTTCTGACATGTGATTGTATGTAATGTGAATTGCTTTGTGATGAACTGTGATTTGTGATTTGTTTCTATGTGTTTGTGAAAACCCTTTTGCCCGTAAAACGACATTTAAATTCGATGCTGCAGGGAGTCGGATTACAATTGGTTATCCTAAACCCACATCGAATCGTAATGGTAAAGCTTTGTGATTGATTAATTTACTTTATCTATGAATTTGTGGTGATTGATGATGTTGCACTATTGTGTTAATCCCCTGGACCACACCATACACACACAAATATCGATTTCACGAGGAAATTGGCTAAGTCACAGATCTTCAACAATTTCAAAGATTGAATTCTTGAGTCCGAAATAGTTTTGGAATTTGAATTGAAAGCCTTGAAAATGAGTTTTCAAAAATAGAAGTTATTTTAAATAACTTAATAAAACTTGAAATTTAAATAATTTGATTTAGATTTGAATTCAATATTTGAAACTGAATTCAATGATTTGAAAATTATGGTCTAAAAAGATAATACAAATTATAAAGGTTTATACTAGTTTTAACAATTTAAAAAGCATGGTTTTGGAAATTTAAATCCAAATGTTAGACTTGAACGGCTTTAACTTATGTAGATTGAAATCAGTTTTCCCGTAACGAAAACTATTTGTTTCAAATAGATATAGCTTTCATAAAAAGAATGGATCTCCGACTTGTATCGAAAGATTACAAGTTTGAAATGAAACTATAAATAGTTTGGGAAAAACTATGAATTACCCTTTGTGAAGGTGATTAAATCGTGTTTTGAAATCAAAGAGGACTTTAAATGGTACATCATCCATTTACAAGATTTCAATTGGAATTTGAGAGTTATGAATTAAATCTTAAACCGAAAGATTGGATGAGTTAATCCAATTTGAAGTGGAATTGTTTTGAAATCTGTAAATGGATCTTAGTGAAACTGGGTGAACATTGTGAAACAAATATTTTTGTTTAAAAGATTTAAATTGTAATTTGTTTAACCATTTAAAGAAAGGTTTTGGGTTTCTTTGAAGTTTTGACTTAACAGATATCCCATATCCAAATGTTTTTAAATATTGCGCCCATTATTCGGTTTAGCCAGAAGAGGATCTTGTGTCATATAACCCATTTCGAATAATGATACGTCGTTATGGATTGTATTTGAAGACCGGTTGTGAAGACCGGGTATTTGTGAGAATGATAGGATAACCTATCGATTGTGTCTGCACCGAGTCGCACCGGTATAGAGATTTCCTAAGTGATAGGAAGTCCGATCGGGATTGTGAATACCTGGATTTGCAATGGCTTCTTCGGAAGTGCCTTCGGTTCTGTTCGAACCCAGAACAGACTTGTACGGTTGTATGTCTGACACTACACTTTGAGATATAAAGCAGATTTCTTTCAAATACATATCTGTTGGTGGCGGAGAATTTATTCTCTTAGCTACGTACGAGCTCAGAGGTTATGTAGTTGAAGGTTATCAGTGATATATTCCTAATTTGGTAGTGTGGCACGCTGAGTGCTGCTGTGTGTTGATGATCATTTGTTGATCATTGGTGATCAAAGCATGGCTTTTGTATGAAGCGTAGCTTTATGGACGAGACCGCATCGGGACCTCACACCCCGGAAATGGTCGAAACATGAAAGATGCGACAAGGTTATGAGGGTCGCGCCCTTTAGGGTGTGTCACTCCCTCTTGGTAAATGGTGGTATCATGGTATGGAGCCCAGATATTTACATATGTGGTGGGCTTCAATCTCATATACTGTGTGGTTGTTGCTTTGTGGTTTAGAGGCGCCTCAGATAAAGGTCCCAAAGGACCGGGGGTTGGCATGCTCGAGTAGTAGTTACCTAGTTACAGAGGTAACCCGGCCTTGTGTTAGCAGAGATCCGGTTAGGTTCTCGGGACAACCCTCCAGAGGCGTACCCATGGACAGTGGGAAGTTCCTTAGCCCGACCATTTGTTGGAAATCCAATCAAAACAATACGCGCCTTGTAAGGTTTTAGTTGTATAACCTGCCATGGAATGTGGCGGTAACCTGCTATTGAACATGGTAGCTATAGTAGGCAGACAATAATGGTTGTATGTTGGCTAAGATTATATTATACTTTCGAAATATTTTCCATGCTGTGCACTTATAATAATAATATCAAAAGAATTTTCTCGTATCAAGCATGTTTGACTATCATAAGAAGAAATCTCCTCCAATTCTGCGATTGCATTGTGTGTGTGTGGCGGGAGGTCTTATTGTAGTTTCAATTTCAAAAAGCATTGCGAATTTATTTTTAAATTCTCTTATTGTTTGTTTTTAAAGATAAACTATTTTTGTTACTCACACTAGTCCCATGACTAACTCGGAGTTTATTATTCCATTCCTAAACTCTGGTTGCCCACAAATTTTCCACGCGGGCACTCTAGCGATGGGTCTTTCAAATAGTCAGGTTTAGTAGATTATCTGGAGATTAGTTCAGTCTCCGGATCTGGATGGGACTTGCTTATCTAGGTGGAACGTGATGTTGGTTCGAGCTAGCTTTGGATTAGAGCGTTGGATTTGGGATGCATTCTATTGAAGATTTTCTTTCCGCTTTGTCTTGTATCTCTGATAGTATGGATTTCTATTGTATCATTCTGTTGTATCATATTATATCAAATATTGTATACGTCATTGTATCAATGTCATATATATTGGTATATTCTTTTTCTTCCGCTGTATTGTACCTAATGGTCTTATAAGCTCCGGCACACCATATTCGACTTTTGGATCTATGACATTTGAATATGAGTATTGTATTCGGTGCCGATTTTCGAAGGTCGAGTCAGGATCGCTATATTTGGCATCAGAGCTAGGGTTGAACTTCAGTTCAGGAGTATAACACATTAGGTAGCTCATTAGAGATAGGGTGAAGTAAACCCTAGAATGAGTAATCCCTAAGATATCCGTCTGTATGCCTCAGTAAAATTCTCTTACTATTCACTGATAGTGAGTATGAGTGCAAGAAGTGGATGAGATAGGGGACAGAGGAATACCACTATAAATGGTCAATACCTTGTAACTACAAGGAAACGATCTTTTCTCTATCAATCTCTTTTGTTCAGCATTTTTCTCAATTCTTTGATAGTTCCTGGCAACTCTAGGAAGGAAATTCGATATATTTGTAGGGGACATAATACCCCAGATAGGCTAAAATTGTTTGTTTGGATGTATTGGTTGCCTGGTTTGCTTTGGCTGCTATGGCAGATAGGTATACCTTGGTTTTTAAACTAACATTTTTGGGAATTATATCTATATATATATATATGTCTATTCTTTAGGTCCGGATATATTCTACGAATGGTTAGTTATCCCTTCGGACTAACCAATGCCATTGCATATTTCGTAGATCTAGATAACCCGAGTTTGTGAAAAATTTAATAGATTCGTTCTTGTATCTATTATTGACATTCTGATTTGGTTAAGCGATAACCTTGGCTCTAGTAGGGCTTACTCATTAAAGATAGAGTAAGTAGTACTCTAGAATGAGTTTGAATGTGATAATAGATATGAATTATAAAGTGAAGAAATGAGTGGGTTGCAAAAACTTACTATATATATATGTGTGTGTGTGTATTTTCTTCATTCGATAATCACTTTTTAAATATGTATATTTAAATTAATTTGAAAGAATGATTTTATAAAAAATTTAGGATAATAGGAATTTAAAAGGAAGAATAAATTTTGAAATGTAAACCTTGATGTACTCCTTGGCCTATAAAATTCTAGAACCTTACGATCTTATCTTTGGATTTTGGTTTTGATTGTAGAGAACCCGTAGTATCAGGCGGGGCGGAGCACTCTCAAAGGCCAGAAGAGTTGGCGATTATGTTCTGGCTAGGAGGATTCAGGAGGATTTGGGTGAGCCGTTAATATATGAGGAAGTGCTAGTGGAGCGTACCGTGCAACCACAACCTCATGAAGAGGAACCCAAGGAAGGAGCAGTTGAGGAGCCCAGGGAGGAAGCCGAAGAAGAACCTAAGGAGGCATTCGGCGATGCAGAGGAGTTCGAGGTCGAGGAAGGACGCGAAGAGGATGAAGAAGAGTTTGAAGATGAGGAATATGTTGAGTCAGAAAATGATGACGCAGTTATTTGGGATTTAGATAATGCCATTGAGGAGCCAGATGGTGTATGTTTTATCCCTGTAGTACCTGATCCAGTGGAAGTTTCAGAATCAGCGGTGAGGCAGAGGTCGGGAATTGTCAGGGCCTGAAAGAGAGAGCTCTGATAGTGAGGATCTGTTGTTGGTTAGGTTGTTTCCTTTTGGATAGTGTATGCTTTGTGTATGTATTTTGACTCAGGGACGTCATGAATACTAGATGTTGGTAAGGTGATGTATGTATATGTATGGTTGGATGAATGATTATAACATCTGTATGAATGTTCTTAGTGATACTTAATGTAAGGTGTATTTTGAATTGCCCATAAGAATCTATGCGTTTACTAGTATAGTTGAGTTGTTATTGGTCTATTCTGTGTGTGTGGATAATTTATAAAACTAAATTGGCAAATTTCGAGGACGAAATTTCTTAAGTGGGGAACCTGTAATGATCCCGAATTTTAATTAAGTTTAAATTGTTAATTAATTTAATTTTTGAATAAAAATTTGTGAATAATTGGTAATTGACATAAAATAGTTGTTAAATTATGAATTAATTGAGATTAATTTGGATATTTGAGATAAATATTTATATAAAGATGGAATTTGAATTTGGATTTAAATTTAAAAATCTTAGGAAATGAATTTGTGTTTGGATTTTTGATATGATTAACTTCGATGTTAGATAATTAAACTTTAAAAGGAATTGAAATAATAAAAAATTGATAGTTAAGCTTTAAAAGTAATAAGAATAGACAATAAATATCTTAAATAAATTATATGGCTATGTAAAATGAACATATTAAATAATTCTAGAATTCTATAAACTATAAAAATAAATGTTTAAGTTAAAACAGAAGTAAATATACAAGGTAGGATAAAACACAAACAAAATGTACTTAAGAAATTCACCAAAATAAATATCAGGTATAAACTATTTAGATAAATATATAGGAAAATACAAGACAATTTGGATGTAGGATAAAATAAATACTTAAGCTAGAAATATAAATATATGTATATGATAAACTACAAAATATAAAGTAAACAAATTGGCTAAATTTAACAACATATTAATAATAGGATTTCATCTAAAATATAAGTAATAGAACAAAAAGAAAAGAAGAAATAAAACAAAGTAATAAAACAGTCAAAATATACTCAACTAAGTATAGGACCAAAGCAAAGAAATATATATATTTTCAAGTATTCAATGCAGCAAGTAAACCTGGAAAGATAGAAAGAAAAAAATCAAATGTACATGAGACAAGACATAAGAAAAGAAAAATCAGGCTAGAAACAAACACACACACACACACACACACATATATATATGAATTAATTTGCAACACAAGACAAAAGTAATTAATGCAATATCTTTAGCATACAAATACATATCACTTCAGCTGCCAAAATAACATTTCAGTCAATAAAAAAACTCTCTGAACAATAGTGTATAAATTTTATTACCTTGTACAAGCCTTGCTCTACATATATGTCTATTTCAATTCCTTCATCATAACTCAGCAGCCTGGAAGAAAAGGAAATTTAACATTTTGTTTCTTACAAACTCATCAACCTGGAACTAAAATGTGGAAGTGAGTAACTTTTGTTTTTATTTAACTTAAAAGTATAATCTGTTGCATACATCTGTGAATGAGTATATTTACACAGGTGTGTGTGTGTATATGTATTTATATATATATATAAATCTTCTGTGTATACTTGAATGATGAACTATGAGTAGGCTATTGTTCATTTCTGTTCTCTATCTACCATTCTAAGACAAGATTGTAGTTTCAAAAAAAAATCAGTTCCTCTTGATCTACTTCTTGTTTGAGCTTAAGAGTAAAACAAAAGTAGCTTGTTACAGTACGTATTAAGTTCTAAAATTTAATTTAAGTTAAAATAACCTGTCAAAGTTGCTGGAAATCAATATAACTGAGCACCACTTAAAATTTTGTTAAAATTCAAACCTTTCAATTTACAAATTCAGGTATATAGATCGAATTCATAAGCTTAAACATGATTTTTAAAGCAAGAATTATAATTTTTAGATCACGAATCAAAGAGCAGTTTGGGTTCATTCGAATTTCATTGTTTGACGATTTCTGAAGATCATTTGAGTAGTGGTGGTCGGGAACTTGCCAGGTGGTGGAGGAGTGATCGGCGATGGAGGGAAAAATAGTGAGATGGTCGGCAGTTGAACGTGGTTGCGGCGGCGAGCAGTTTTCGTTCGTAAACCTAATTTTGGCGTGGGTTATTTTTTCATTTCGTTTGTCGTCTACGTTTGATCGAGTGTTTTATGGTTTTGGGTGATGATAGCTTGGTCGTAGACGAGTTCATGGCCGGAGATTGAGGCTTTCTGCTGGTCGAGATGTTGTGTACGAGGTGTTTCCCAGGCTTGGATGGCGAATCCTGTTCATATTCCAGGTTTCGATTTTTAGCTCGATTTTGTTTTCGAGGTGACGGCGAAGTTCAGGTGGTCGGAAGTGGGTCTGGGAGTGATCGTCGACTTGTTCGACGAGGCAGCGTCGACTGGAGGCGTGCGGTGGTGACGTGCATATGCACGGTGCACTAGATTCTGGCAATCTGGAAACATTGTTTTGTAGTTTGGGAAGAAGATGAAGCCGTTGCTCTAAAAAAAAATTGGTGATCAGGTTGAAACAGTAGCATGTTCAAATCTGTAAATATATCAAGTTTTAAATTTCAAAATAATTCAGTTATGAATTGTCCTCTTAAACAAATTTTCTTTTAAATGATAAGTATTGTATTTTTGTTTTGAAATTTAAAGATGAATTGTCTGCATTAATCAAGTTTTAAGTGTTTATAGAAGTATACTTCCATTTATTTTTTTCTTAAGATTATTTTTAATAAAATTTAATAGCTTATTTAAAAGGTTAATAGTAATAAATAAGTTTTATAAACTTAAATGGTTAAATAAATTTAAAATGTTTAAGTATACTTTAATATTTTAACTTAATGGGAATTTGATTTTAACGCGTTTAAATTTCTTTATAACAAAAGTGATACTTTGGCGTGTGAAGTTAAAGTTTAAAAACAATGGTTTTAAACTTTATTAAAGATAAATTGGTATTCATTTTAAATCTAAAAATTAAAATGAAATTAAAAGTAAATCTAGAAGTGAGCTCTATTTTTTTAAATGTATTTGTGAGTCTTACTTTTAAGTAAACAAAGATTGAGTGATTTGAAATTTATTCACTACTAAGTTAAGTAGTATGGATAATTAATGTTTATACTAATTAACTTAGTAATTACAAGTTTGAACTTATTAATTAAAGTTAATTTAATTTAATTAAGGAACAATTAAATTGTAATTAAGGATTTATTAAGTTGTAATTAACACTTAATTGATTAACTAATTAGGATTAATTAATGAATTATTAATGGTTAATCAATTTCAATTAATGATGATTAATATAAGTAAATTCTTTAGGAAAGTAATTAAAGAATTGTTTTTAGTTAATGAAGATAATTAACTAAGATTATTTAAATAATTAATTAATATGATTAATTTTAATAATTAATTAGATTAATTAATTAATGATAATCATTTATGAAATTGTGTAAGTGTAATTACTTTATAGAAGTAATAAAGAAGTTAATTGCTCATTGTAATTAATTGAGTTTAATTTGATTGATTTAAGTTAATTGTCAAATATTGTGTACTGGATTGATATTTCGGATATGTGATTGTATGTAATGTGAATTGCTTTGTGCTGAACTGTGATTTGTGATTTGTTTCAATGTGTTTGTGAAAACCCTTTTGCCCGTAAAACGGCATTTAAATTCGATGCGGCAGGGAGTCGGATTCCAGTTGGTTATCCGAAATCCACATCGAATCGTAATGGTAAATCTTTGTGATTGATTAATTTAATTTACCTGTGAATCTGTGGTGATTGATGATGTTGCACTATTGTGTTAAACCCCTGGACCACACCATACACACACAAATATGGATTTTACAAGGAAATTGGCTAAGTCACAGATCTTCATCAATTTAAAAGATTGAATTCTTGAGTCTAAAAGTTTTGGAATTTGAATTGAAAGCCTTGAAAATGAGTTTTCAAAAATAGAAGTTATTTTAAATAACTTAGTAAAACTTGAAATTTAAATAATTTAATTTAGATTTGAATTCAATATTTGAAATTGAATTCAATGATTTGAAAATTATGGTCTAAAAAGATTATACAAATTATAAAGGTATTTATATTGGTTTTAACCATTTAAAAAGTATGATTTTGGAAATTTAAATCCAAATTTTATACTTGAACGGCTTTAACTTATATAAATTGAAATCAGTTTTCCCAAAACGAAAACTATTTGTTTCAAATAGTTATAGCTTTCATAAAAAGAATGGATTTCCAACTTGTATCGAAAGATTACAAGTTTGAAATGAAACTGTAAATAGTTTGGGAAAAACTATGGATTAAACTTTGTGAAGGTGATTAAATCGTGTTTTGAAATCAAAGAGGACTTTACGTGGTACATCTTCCATTTACAAGATTTGAATTGGAATTTGAGAGTTATGAATAAATCTTAAACCGAAAGATTAGATGAGTTAATCCAATTTGAAGTGGAATTGTTTTGAAATCTGTAAATGGATCTTTGTGAAACTGGGTGAACTTTGTGAAACAAATCTTTTTGTATAAAAGATTTAAATGGTAATTTGTTTAACCATTTAAAGAAAGGTTTTGGGTTTCTTTGAAGTTGTGACTTAACTGAAATCCCATATCCATATGTTTTTAAATAGTGCGCTCATTATTCGGTTTAGCCCGGAGAGGACCTTGTGTCATATAACCCATTCCGAATAATGATACGTCGTTATGGATTGCATTTGAAGACCGGTGGTGAAGACCGGGTATTTGTGAGAACGATAGGATAACCTATCGATCGTCTCTGTACCGATTCACGCCGGTATAGAGATTTCCTAAGTGATAGGAAGTCCGATTCGGATTGTGAATACCCGGATTTGCAAGGGCTTCTTCGGAAGTGCCATCGGTTCTGTTCGTACCCGGAACAGACTTGTATGGTTGTATATCTGACACGACACATTAAAATATAAAGCAGATTTCTTTCAAATATATATCTGTTGGTGGCGAAGAATTTATTCTCTTAGTTGAACACCCTTCTCTGAGACGTACGAGCTCAGAGGTTATGTAGTTGAAGGTTATCAGTGATATACTCCCAATTTGGTAGTGTGGCATGCTGAGTGCTGCTATGTGTTGATGATCATTTGTTGATCATTGGTGACCAAAGCATGGCTTTTGTATGAAGCGTAGCTTTGTGGACGAGACTGTATCAGGACCTCACACCCTAAAAATGGTCGAAATGCAGCAAGGTTATGGGGGTTGCGCCCTTTAGGGTGTGTCATTCCCTTTTGGTAATGGGTGGTATCATGGTATGGATCCCAGATATTTACCTATGTGGTGGGCTTCAATCTCATATACTGTGTGGTTGTTGCTTTGTGGTTTAGAGGCGACTCAGATAAAGGTCCCAAAGGACCAGGTGCTGGCATGCTCGAGTAGTAGTTACCTAGTTACAGAGGTAACCCGGCCTTGTATTAGCAGAGATCGGTTAGGTTCTTGGGCCGTCCCGCAAGAGGCATACCCATGGACAGTGGGAAGTTCCTTAGCCCGACCATTTGTTGGAAATCCAATCAAAACAATACGCGTCCTATACGGTTTTAGTTGTGTAACCTGCCATGGAATGTGGCGGTTGAAAGTGCGGTGTGTTTACAATTATATGTGATAATATAGTACACACGGATCGTGTAATATGGACTACAATATAAATGTGGAAATATATGATAATAGCATAGTAAATAAAAAATAGAAAAATCACACCAGAGATTTTTATACTGGTTCGGAGCACCGTCCTACGTCCAGTCCCAGACTTCTATCTGGATTTTCACTATTAACTTCCTCGCTTCACCCGGAGGAACAGGTTTACAACACCCGAACAACCGAACGGGATTTCACGCCTCTAATACACTGAGGACTTCAACACTTGCCTCTTACAACACAGAGGACTTCAACAAAAGAACAAATACAATTGTTGTTGACAACTTGTGCTCTTGAAAACACGGATTTGTCACTAGCAGTACACCCTTCCTATAATCTTATCCTCAAAGTATGCGAAATGATGTTTTGAAAAGATTAAGGAAAGCATATTACTTATTGAATCAAAGGATATGAAATAGTTTCAATGATTCAATAAATAATTGAGAGCTTTTAGAATGCAAGAGTATGTATAAAGTAAGATCAGAGATTAGATTAAAAAGAATATGAAATCATGTTATTTTAATCAACGAATTGGATGAGTTTATATAGATAAGAATGGTTGTAACTCTTTGCCATTAAGAGATATGATCTTTGGTGAAAGGTAAGAGATGCAACTTTTGGAGAAGAGAAGCGTCTTTTGGAAAAATTGCTTTCTGTTTAAAAACGGTCGACAGGTTAAAAAGTGACCAGTAGACAGGAATTTAAATATATATACGTTATGTGTATGTGTGCACGTTCAGTGTGCAAATTATGCAGGAACGGTCGACCGCCTATATTGTGACCGGTCGACCGGTCCCTGTAAAGTTGCACACTGAATGTGCAACTACATTCTAATCGTATATATATTAATTTTCTTGAAAATGCATGATTATTTGAGGATAGATTTTAACAAGTTTATCACTAATATAATATCAAATAATCAATCTATAATCTAGAGTAACATATGTAGCTCTAATGACCTTGTTTTGTCGATCGCCTTTAGTTATTTGTCAGAAATCAAAACTTTCATAAAACTTGTGACTCAACATTCTCCCCCTTTTTGATTGATGAAAATATATATCTGCAAATCTGAATCTCCCCCTGAGTATGTGATCTCTCTCTCTTTGAATTCTTATAGATGTATGTTCCTACAAGCAATTGTTAGCCCTTTCTCCCCCTTTGTCATCGACAAAAAGGAGTGACAGATACTAGAATAGTAGAATGAATATGATATGGATAGCAAAATAAATCATTAACACATCCAAAACATAACAGAGTATACTACGGATCATAATGTCAAATGAAAAACAAGAATAACGACACTATTTAGTACAAGTGTCGATGAATGTTTTTAAAGTGCTAAACCATAATAGAATCTAGGATGAAGCAGATTGTATCTCCTCTTCATCATCATCATCGTCGTCATCGTCATCATCTTCTTCTTCTTCCTCATCATTGTTCCCTCTAGATGATTCTCCATGTCCATGACCACTCATACCTGTAGACTCGTCAGATGATGTCCAGGTGAAAACTGGAGCAGCAGGACGTTTTCCTGGGTCTTGTGCTTGAACAGAGGTGGATGTGGAACATGATATAGCATCCCATAGCATACCAAAGAATGACTTGAACTTATTGAAGCGCTTATCGATTTTAGAGTCCATGCGCTTGAGACGTGATTCAAGCAAAAATTGGTTGCGCGCAATTGTTTCAAGTGATTCTTTTGTAGATGACTTTGATTTTAATAGTTTTACTTCATCGGAACGAGGACGAGAGGAAGTTGCTCATTGTTTCCTTGGTCCTCTTTGTTGCCATTCTTCAAAAGGCATAATCTCAAGATAAGGTGGAGGAAGCTTCATTCGTTTGATGGTTATGGAATCAATGCATTTTGGTTTTGAGGTTGCAGAATCAGGAGGATTGACCCCACAAGCTAACAAAAGTCTCATGATATATTCATTGTAGAAGAAATGAGGCCGTGTTGAGTTATTTACCTTGAGAATTTCATCAAAAAGCATGTGTACCCAATTGATTTGGATTTCACCATAAATAGCATAGAGTGCTTTGAAGTTTTCTTTATATACTGCATCATAATTTCCAAGTCTAGGAAAAAGAGAATGCATCAAAACACGATGAAGTAGTCTGGCTGTCGGTCGAAGTCCAATAGACTTAGTGCCATCACTATTGTCTTCTATGAACTGATGACTGGTACTATTTCGAGTGAAGACTTCGCAGAAGGTAGATGAAAACTCTTCGCCTCGATTTGGTATACCAAGTATAGAGGCAATTCTAGCATGAGTAAGAAAAATTTGCTTGCCACAAACCACAGACCAGATGACGCCGTTTGGATTATCAGGTTGATACTCATCAAGATTCATGTTGGCGTAAAACAATTTGATCATCAAATGATTTATCTCCACACTATTTTCTGAAAAATCTATCAATGGAGTAATGTTGGAATTATTGGCTAACCTCCGAACTCCATAAGCCGTGAAATCATCAAATTTGATGAAAGAGCCTGGATGGAACTTGTAATTTGTCATATGATTCCATCTTGTTACAGCAATTGGACTTTGAAGCCATTTTTTGACGGAGATGGTAAGAGATGAAGTTTCAGAGGTTGCTCCTTTCTTGGATTTCTTTTGAGGAGGAGCCATTGTTGGAGGATTTGAGATTTGGGAATAGAAAATAGGAAACTAGGGTTTGTGATTTTGGGTAAAAGAACAGCTTGAGTAAAAAGTAAAAGAGGGTAGAGGGAAAAAATGACGCATAGGTATATATAAAAACTGAAAATACGTCAACCGGTCGACCTATGAAATATGGCCGGTCGACCGTTTTCAACCAGAGAGCAAACGGTCGACCGGTTATATATGAGGCGGTCGACCGGTTTTGGCCTGCTGAGCAAATCATGTTATTTTGCAAGTTTTTATAGTATATCAACCTATATATATTATATTTCATTCGTAATACAAAATATAACCATCATTACACAAGAGATAGATAAAGATATAATAACTATATATAAATCTAATGAGAAAGTTCGTCATTAGAATTATCGTTGTTTCCTTCAATACGTTTTGACCATGGACTCCATTGTTTCTGAGCTCCTTCATTCTTCTCATAGTTCCGATCCCACGAGTTAGGACTTTTAGATGTTGATGGCCTAGACGGCATTGGTTCATGCACGTCATGCTTGTTGGAACCGCAGAAAAATGTTGCCAACTTTTCTAAAACGGATAATCGTGCCGATGTCCGTTGTTGCTCGTGATAAAGTTGACTTTGCCCGTAATGGAGCTGTCTCTGAAGGTCTATCTGATGTTTCTGGTAGTGGTGTATCTCATCGATTTGAGCTTTGGTACGAGGAGAATAGAACAGTGTCCTCTTCACTCGTTTTGAATTTGGAGTTTTATCAGACATACAAGAGCATTGATGATGACAACTTGATTTTTGTTTTGGAGTTGTAGGAGAATAAAATTCCTCCGACTCAGAACTCGTAATTGAAATGTATGATTCTTGAGCACATTTATCACAAATGTGAGCCATAGTGTATGTTGTATAGAATATTATGGTTAGATAAAAAAGATGAACAAAATATAAAAAAAATTTGCAAGCTTATATACAAGTTTCTTATGTATAAACCTATGGATGTGAGTTAATGGAAAATTTTAACCAAGAAAACAAAAGCAGAAATTTTATTTTAACTCTAAAAATAGCTCTCTTTTTTTAAAACTGAAATTATAAAATAAGAAAGGAAAGGACGATCACTAAAAGAAAAGAAAAAAAATGAGTAAAGAGAATTTAACCATTAAATAAAGCAGTGGCTTATATTTAATGTAAAAAAAAAGTTTATGCAAAACTTATGTTTAAAGGATAACTAAAAAGAAGACGTTCTTTAGAAATTACTTAGTCAAGATTTTTTCTTGAAATTAAACCAAGCTCTCTTCGTAATCTAATAAAATTAGATTCGAGCAAAGGCTTAGTAAAAATGTCTGCTAATTGATTGTCAATATGAACATATTCAAGACATATATTTCCTTTGTCAATATTATCTCGAAGGAAATGATGACGGATATCAATGTGTTTGGTTCTAGAGTGATTTACTGGATTTTTAGAGAGATTTATAACACTAGTGTTATCACAGTATATAATAGAATTTGATAAATGAATATCAAAATCTTGAAGTGTTTGTTGCATATATAGTACTTGAGTACAAGCGAGAGCTGCTGATATATATTCAGCTTCACATGTTGATAGTGAAACACAATTCTGTTTCTTACTGAACCAAGAGACAAGTGATTTTCCAATAAAATGGCACGTACCACTTGTACTTTTTCTATCCGTTCGTGAGCCACCGAAATCAGCATCACTATATGATACTAATTCAAATGGACATTCTTTTGGATAAAAAAGACCGAAATCTTTGGTATTATTAAGATAACGAATTATACGTTTCACTGCTCGTAGATGTGATTCCTTTGGATCGGCTTGAAAACGAGCACATAAACAAACACTCATTATTATATCTGGACGACTAGCTGTAAGATAAAGAAGAGAACCAATCATGCTTCGATACAATTTCTGGTCAACATTCTTACCACTTTCATCTTTGTCAAGATGTGTAGTTGTACTCATAGGAGTTGGTTTACCAGATGTATTTTCTAATCCGAAGCGTTTGATAAGGTTTTCACAGTATTTTTCTTGATTGATAAAAATGCCGTTTGAAAGTTGCTTTATTTGAAGTCCAAGAAAATAAGATAGTTCTCCCATATGAGACATTTCGAATTCTTTGGTCACAATACTTGCAAATTCTTTGCAAAGTTTATCGCTGGTTGAACCAAAGATGATATCGTCTACATATATCTGGATAACTAGAATATCTTTTCGAGAATGTTTAATAAACAAAGTTTGATCGACTTTGCCTATTTGAAATCCTGAGCTAATAAGATAGCTACGTAGTCGTTCATACCAAGCACGAGGTGCTTATTTTAAACCATACAGAGCTTCCTTAAGTTTGAACACATGGTCAGGATATTTTTCATGTACGAACAGAGGAGGTTGTTTGACATAGACATTCTCTTTGATAAATCCATTGAGAAAAGCACTTTTGACATCCATCTGATAAAGTTTGAAATTATGGTGACAAGCAAAAGATAATAGGATTCTAATAGCTTCTAGTCGAGCAACTGGTGCAAAAGTTTCTTCATAATCGATACCTTCTTCCTGATTGTATCCTTGTGCTACTAATCTTGCTTTATTTTTGGTGATATTTCCTTGTTCGTCGGCCTTATTTTTATAGACCCATTTAGTACCGATTACTGACGGATCAGTTGGTCTTGGAACAAGTTCCCAAACGTCATTGCGCTCAAACTGATTTAGTTCTTCCTGCATAGCAATGATCCAGTAATCATCTGTAGCAGCTTCTTTTGGATTCTTAGGTTCGATATTTGAGAGAAAAGCGACATGACCCATTTGATTGAGTTGACTCCATGTTCTGACATGTGATGTTATTTCACTGATTATATTTTGAGCCGGATGGTCTCTTAATATTCTTGGTGGTGATTGTAACTCACATATTTGAGGAATATTCTCAATAATTATTTCCGAGTCAGAATCAATATTTGTGATGATTTGATTGTCAGTGACTATTGATTCGTCATCATCTGATATAGTGTGAGGGTGCTGATAGATTTCATCAAAAGAGACATGAAGTGATTCTTCAATAGTTTTGGTTCGTTTATTAAATATCCGATAGGCCTTACTTCGTTCCGAATAACCGACAAATATTCCTTCATCGGCCTTTGGATCGAATTTGCCAAGCTGGTCTTTCGTATTTAAAATAAAGCACTTGGAACCAAAAACTTTGAAGTATGAGATTTTCAGCTTCCTTTTGTTAAATAATTCATAAGGAGTATTCTTGGTAAGAGGTCTTATGGATACACGATTTAAGACATAACAGGCAGTTGCCACAGCTTCTGCCCAAAAATATTTTGGTAAGGTGGTTCCATTCAATAATGTTCTTGCACATTCTTGTAAAGTTCGGTTCTTCCGTTCTACAACTCCGTTCTGTTGTGGAGTTCTGGGAAATGAAAAATTATGATATATACCTTTCTTTGTACAAAAATGTTCAAATTCATTATTTTCAAACTCTCCGCCATGATCACTTCTTATATTTTTAACTTTAATTCCTTTTGATTTTTGAATTCTTTTGACGAAAGATTTGAAATGATCGAAAGTGTCACTTTTATTTTTTAAGAAAATTGTCCATGTATAACGAGAGAAATCATCAACAATTACAAGCACATATTGATTGTGATTTATTGATTGAACTCTAGTAGGTCCAAATAAATCCATGTGTAGTAACTCAAGTGGTTGTAATGTTGATATGACTTTCTTGGATTTAAAAGATGATTTGGTCAATTTTCCTAATTGACATGCATCACAAATGTTGTTAACTTTAAAACTCATTTTGGGTAGTCCTCTAACTAGATTGTTTTTGGCTAGCTTGTCAATAGTTCTGAAGTTTATATGACAGAAGCGTTTGTGCCATAGCCATGGATCATTGTCATTAGCCATAAGACACATATCTGAATTATGATTAATATTCATATTCAGAATATATATATTTCTGTCTCTATAACCTTCGAAAACCAAATTATGGTCTTTATCTAAAATACTACACTTATTATTTGAAAATGAAATTATAAAACCCTTGTCACATAACTGACTAATACTAAGCAAATTGTGTTTCAAATTTCTAACTAGCATGACATTAGTAATAAGAGGTAAGTTAGATGTACCGCAATTGCTCACATCGCCTTTGCCGATGATATAGCCTTTTGAATTGTCTCCAAAAGTGACGGAGCCACCATCTGAATATGTAATATTTGTTAATAAACTCTTGTCTCCCGTCATGTGCTTTGAGCAACCACTGTCCAATATCCACTTTCCTCTTTTCTTAAGTGGGACCTGCAAAAAATAGAATTAAATCCATGGTACCCACTTTTTATAGGGTCCTAAGAGTTAGGTCTTAGGAGTCCAAACCCATTTGGGTCCGGTATCCCCTTTATGTATATAATTGTTATTAAAATGCACAGTATTCATGAATTGCTGAATGTATTTGTTCCAAATCAAATTGTTATTTGTTTTAGGAACCCATATTTTGATAGTCTTGACATTTTTCTTTTGAAATTTCACAACTGGTTTTGGTTTGGAATATAATAAACTAAGATTTTTCTTAGCTTCAGTTTTTTGTACTTTCTTTTTCCTTTTATTTCCAAGATGTTTCTTGGTTTCTTGTTTGTTATATCCCAATCCTTGTTTGTCTGAAATAGATTGTGAACTTTCAATGATTTTTGTCAAATTTTCTCGACCTTTGTTAAAGTTAGAAACATTTTGAGTAATGTCATCAAACTTTGTTTGTAAGCTAGCTTTTTCTAGGTCTAGAATTTTGACTTTTGCTTTAAGCTCATGATTTTCAGTAGTGAGAGCATTATTTTTCTCTTTTTGAGTTTCTATTTCTTGACTCAAAAGAGATATTTGAGAGTCAACATTAGATGATGATTGTTGAATATTTTCAAGTTCCTCTTCTAATATTTTCTTCTCATCTTTTAACATATCTCGTTCAAGCTCTGCTCTACTTAAATCTGCTTTGACTACTTTTAATTAACGTTTTATGTCTTTATATTTGATTATCAATTCAGCATTAATATCAAGTAATTCATCAAATGTAGGAATTTGTACCTCATCTTCTGTTGCCATAAAACAAACATTAGCTTGTTCATTCTCTGAATCACTTTCACTTTCTGATGAAGATGACTCTGAATCATCCCATGTTACTGAGAAACCTCGTTTCTTAGATTTGTCCTTCTTATATTTGAATTTGTCATTTTCTGACTTCTTCTTTTGTTCTGGACAATCCTTCTGCATGTGTCCCTTTTTGTGGCAGTTGAAACATTCTATAGCAGATGAAGATGGTTTGTTTGATCCAGATTTCCTTTTATTGTAACGACTGGCTTTTCGATATTTTAGGAATTTTTTGAATCCATTCGCAATGAATGCCAAATCTTCGTCTTCAGAATCTGATTCATTTTCATCTTTCTCAACATGAAATGCTACATTTTTCTTTTCTTCTTTCTGTTCTTTTCTAGCCTGCAAATTTGCTTCATAGGACATTAAATTTTCTATCAATTCATCTGGCTTCATGACGGAAAGGTCATTAGCTTCTTCAATTGCTAATACTTTTCCTTCCCATTCACTAGTCAGAGAATGTAGGATTGTTGAAACAACATCGAAATCAGAATACTTTTGTCCTAAGCCAATAAGTGCATGGTGAATAGTTTGAAACCGTGAATACATGTCATTGATTGTCTCATTTGGTTTCATTTTGAAATTTTGAAATTGACTTTTCAACATGGCTATTTTGGCTTGTTTAACCTTGTTAGTACCTTCATGAGTGATTTTTAGTGTTTGCCAAATTTGATATGCAGTAGTGCAGATACTAACACGGTTATATTCATTTTGGTCTAATGCACAGAACAACATATTTATTGCTCTTGCATTTATGGCTGCTGCCGTTTTCTCAGCTGCAGTCCATTCTGAATAATCAGTTGTTGGATTCACTATTTCTCTTTGAGTGGCATTCCAAGCATCATAGCTATTTGATTGCATAAAGAATGACATACGTGTTGCCCAATAACTATAGTTAAGACCATTGAAAAATGGAGGTCTCTGTGTCGATTGACCCTCCGTGTAAGTGGTGTTTTGAGTGCTAGTACTTACGTTATTTGCCATATTACTATAATATATCAAATAACTGTGTTACGGTTATATGATGACCGTGCTATGATACCAAATGAAAGTGCGGTGTGTTTACAATTATATGTGATAATATAGTACACACGGATCGTGTAATATGGACTACAATATAAATGTGGAAATAGATGATAATAGCATAGTAAATAAAAAATAGAAAAATCACACCAGAGATTTTTATACTGGTTCGGAGCACCGTCCTACGTCCAGTCCCAGACTTCTATCTGGATTTTCACTATTAACTTCCTCGCTTCACCCGGAGGAACAGGTTTACAACACCCGAACAACCGAACGGGATTTCACGCCTCTAATACACTGAGGACTTCAACACTTGCCTCTTACAACACAGAGGACTTCAACAAAAGAACAAATACAATTGTTGTTGACAACTTGTGCTCTTGAAAACACGGATTTGTCACTAGCAGTACACCCTTCCTATAATCTTATCCTCAAAGTATGCGAAATGATGTTTTGAAAAGATTAAGGAAAGTATATTACTTATTGAATCAAAGGATATGAAATAGTTTCAATGATTCAATAAATATTGAGAGCTTTTAGAATGCAGGAGTATGTATAAAGTAAGATCAGAGATTAGATTAAAAAGAATATGAAATCATGTTATTTTAATCAACGAATTGGATGAGTTTATATAGATAAGAATGGTTGTAACTCTTTGCCATTAAGAGATATGATCTTTGGTGAAAGGTAAGAGATGCAACTTTTGGAGAAGAGAAGTGTCTTTTGGAAAAATTGCTTTCTATTTAAAAACGGTCGACAGGTTAAAAAGTGACCAGTAGACAGGAATTTAAATATATATACGTTATGTGTATGTGTGCACGTTCAGTGTGCAAATTATGCAGGAACGGTCGACCGCCTATATTGTGACCGGTGACCGGTCCCTGTAAAGTTGCACACTGAATGTGCAACTACATTCTAATCGTATATATATTAATTTTCTTGAAAATGCATGATTATTTGACGATAGATTTTAACAAGTTTATCACTAATATAATATCAAATAATCAATCTATAATCTAGAGTAACATATGTAGCTCTAATGACCTTGTTTTGTCGATCGCCTTTAGTTATTTGTCAGAAATCAAAACTTTCATAAAACTTGTGACTCAACAGCGGTAACCTGCTATTGAACATGGTAGATATAGTAGGCATACAATAATGGTTGTATATTGGCTAAGATTAATATTATACTTTCGAAATGTTTTCCACACTATGCACTTATAATAATAATATCAAAAGAATTTTCTCGTATCAAGCATGTTGGACTATCATAAGAAGAAATCTCTTCCATTCTGCGATTGCATTGTGTGTGTGGCGGGAGTTCTTATGGTAGTTTCATTTTCTAAAAAGCATTGCGAATTTAGTTTTAAATTATCTTATTGTTTGTTTTTAAAGATGAACTATTTTCGTTACTCACACCAGTCCCATGACTGACTCGGAGTTTGTTGTTCCTTTTCTAAACTCTGGGTGCCCACAAATTTTCCACACAGGCAGTCTAGAGATGGTTCATTCAAATAGTCAGGTTTAGTAGATTATCTGGAGATTAGTTCAGTCTCCAGATCTGGACAGGACTTGCTTATCTAGGTGGAATGTGATGTTGGTTCGAGCTAGCTTTGGATTAGAGTATTGGATTTGGGATGCATTCTATTGAAGTTTTTCTTTCCGCTGTGTCTTGTATCTCTGATAGTATGGATATCTATTGTAATATTCGGTTGTATCATATTATATCAGATATTGTATCTGTCTTTGTGTCAATGTCATATATATATCGGTATATTCTTTTTCTTCCGCTGTATTGTACTTAATGGTGTTATAAGCTCCGGCGCACCAGATTCGACGTTTGGATCTGCGGCATTTGAATATGAGTATCGTATTCGGTGTTGATTTTCGAAGTTCGAGTCAGGATCGCTGCATTTGGTATCAGAGCTAAGGTTGAACTTTATCTCAGGAGTATAACACATTAGGTAGCTCATTAGAGATAGGGTGAAGTAAACCCTAGAATGAGTAATCCCTAAGATATCCGTCTGTATGCCTCAGTAAAATTCTCTTACTATTCACTGACAGTGAGTATGAGTGCATGAAGAGGATAAGATAGGGGACAGGGGAGTACCACTATAAATAGTCAATACCTTGTAACAACAAGGAAATGATCTTTTCTCTATCAATCTCTTTTGTTCAGCTTTTTTCTCAATTCTTTGATAGTTCCTGGCAACTATAGGAAGGAAATTCGATATATTCGTAGGGGACATAAACCCCAGATAGGCTAAAATTGTTTGTTGGGATGTATTGGTTGCCTGGTTTGCTTTGGCTGCTGTGGTTGATAGGTATACTTTAGTTTTTAAACTAACATTTTTGGGAATTGTATCTATATATCTGTCTATTCTTTATGTCCAGATATATTCTACGAATGGTTAGTTATCCCTTCGGACTAACCAATGCCATTGCATATTTCGTTGATCTGGATAACCCGAGTTTGTCAAAAATTTAATAGATCGTTCTTGTATCTATTATTGACATTCCGATTTGGTTAAGCGATAACCTTGGCTCTGGTTGGGATTACTCATTAAAGATAGAGTCAGTAGTACTCTAGAATGATTTTGTATGTGATAATAGATATGAATTATAAAGTGAAGAAACGAGTGGGTTGTAAAAACTTACTATATATATGTGTGTGTATTTTCTTCATTCGATAATCACTCTTTAAATATGTATATTTAAATTAATTTGAAAGAATGATTTTATAAAAAATCTAGGATAATAGGAATTTAAAAGGAAGAATAAATTTTGAAATGTAAACCTTGATGTACTCCTTGGCCTATAAAATTCTAGAACCTTAGGATCTTACCTTTGGATTTTGGTTTTGATTGTAGAGAACCCGTAGTATCAACCGGGGCGGAGCACTCTCAAAGGCTAGAAGAGTTGGCGATTATGGTATGGCTAGGAGGATTCAGGAGGATCCGGGTGAGCCGTTAATATACGAGCAAGTTCCAGTGGAGCCTATTGTGCAGCCACAACCCCAAGAAGAGGAACCCAAGAAAGAAGCAGTTGAGGAGCCCAGGGAAGAAGCTGAAGAAGAACCTAAGGAGGCATTCGACGATGAAGAGGAGTTCGAGGTCGAGGAAGGACGTGAAGAGGACGAAGAAGAGTTTGAAGATGTGGAATATGTAGAGTCAGAAAGTGATGACGCAGTTATTTGGGATTTAGATAATGCCATTGAGGATCCAGATGGTGTAGGTTTTATCCCTGTAGTACCTGATCCAATGGAAGTTTCGGAATCAGACAGTGAGGCAGAGGTCAGGGAATTGTCAGGGCCTGAAAGAGGGAACTTTGATAGTGAGGATCTGTAGTTGGTTAGGCTATTTCCTTTTGGATAGTGTATGCTTTGTGTATGTATTTTGACTCAGGGACGTCGTGAATACTAGATGTTGATAAGGTCATGTATGTATATGTATGGTTGGATGAATGATTATAACATCTGTATGAATGTTCTTAGTGATACTTAATGTAAGGCGTATTTTGAATTACCCATAAGAATCTATGTGTTTACTGGTATAGTTGAGTTGCTATTCGTCTATTCTGTGTGTGTGGATAATTTATAAAACTAAATTAGCAAATTTTGAGGACGAAATTTCTTAAGGGGGGGAACCTGTAACGATCTCGAATTTTAATTAAGTTTAAATTGTTAATTAACTTAATTTTTGAATAAACATTTGTGAATAATTGGTAATTAGCATAAAATAGTTGTTAAATTATGAATTAATTAAGATTAATTTGGATATTTGAGATAAATATGTATATAAAGATAGAATTTGAATTTGGATTTAAATTTAAATATCTTAGGAAATGAATTTGTATTTGGATTTTTGAAATGATTAACTTTGATGTTAGATAATTAAACTTTAAAAGGAATTGAAATAAAAAAAAATTGATAGTTAAGCTTTAAAAGAAATAAGAATAGACAATAAATATCATAAATAAATTATATGGCTATGTAAAATGAACATATTAAATAATTCTAGAATTCTATAAACTATAAAAATAAATGTTTAAGTTAAAATAGAAGTAAATATACAAGGTAGGATAAAACACAAACAAAAAGTACTTACAAAATTCACCAAAAATAAATATAAGGTATACACTATTTAAATAAATATATAGGAAAATACAAGACAATTTGGATGTAGGATAAAATAAATACTTAAGACAGAAATGTAAATATATGTATAAGATAAATTACAAAATATAAAGTAAACAAATTGGCTAAATTTAACAACATAATAATAATAATAGGATTTCATCTAAAATATAAGTAATAGAGCAAAACAAAAAAGAAGAAATAAAACAAAGTAATAAAACTATCAAAATATACTCAACTAAGTAAAGGACCAAAGCAAAGAAATATATATATTTTCAAATATTCAATGCAGCAAGTAAACCTGGAAAGATAGAAAGAAAAAAAATCAAATGTACATGAGACAAGACATAAGAAAAGAAAAACAGGATAGAAACAAACATACATATTTATATATATGAATTAACTTGCAACACAAGACAAAAGTAATTAATGCAATATCTTTAGCATACAAATACATATCACTTCAGCTACCAAAACAACATTTCAGTCAATAAGAAAAAATCTCTGAACAATATTGTACAAATTTTATTACCTTGTACAAGCCTTTCTCTACATATATATCTATTTCAATTTGTTCATCATAACTCAGCAGCCTGGAAGAAAAGGAAATTTAACATTTTGTTTCTTACAAACTCATTAACCTGGAACTAAAATGTGGAAGTGAGTAACTTTTGTTTTTTATTTAACTTAAAAGTATAATCTGTTGCATACATCTGTGAAAGAGTATATTTACACAGGTATATATATATAAATCTTCTGTATATACTTGAATGATGAACTATGAGTAGGCTATTGTTCATTTCTGTTCTCTGTCTACCATTCTAACACAAGATTGTAGTTTCAAAAAAAATCGGTTTCTCTTGATCTACTTATTGTTTGCGCTTAAGATTAAAACAAAGGTTGCTTGTTGCAGTACGTATTAAGTTTTAAAATTTAATTTAAGTTAGAATAACCTGTCAAAGTTGCTGGAAATCAATATAACTGAGCACCACTAAAAATTTTGTTAAAATTCAAACCTTCCAATTTACAAATTCAGGTATATAGATCGAATTCGTAAGCTTAAGCATGATTTTTAAAGCCAGAATTATAATTTTTAGATCATGAATCAAAGAGCAGTTTGGGTTTATTCAAATTTCATTGTTTGACGATTTTTGATGATCTTTTGAGTAGTGGTGGTCGGGAACTTGCAAGGTGGTGGAGGAGTGATCGGCAATGGAGGGAAAAATAGTGAGATGGTCGGCAGTTGAACGTGGTGGCGGCGGCGAGCAGTTTTCTCGTAAACCTAATTTTGGCATGGTTTAGTTTTTCGTTTCATTTGTCGTCTACGTTTGATCGAGTGTTTTGTGGCTTTGGGTGATGGTAGCTTGGTCGTAGACGAGTTCACGGCCAAACTGAGGCTTTTTGGTGGTCGAGATGTTGTGTACGAGGCATTTCCCAAGCTTGGATGGCGAATCCTGTTCATATTCCAGGTTTCATTTTTAGCTCGATTTTGTTTTCGAGGCGACGGCGAAGTTTAGGTGGTCGGAAGTGGGTCTGGGAGTGATTGTTGACTTGTTCGACGAGGCAGCATCGACTGGAGGCGTGCGGTGGTGACGTGCACATGCACCGTGCACTAGATTCTGGCAATCTGGAAACATTGTTGTGTAGTTTGGGAAGAAGATGAAGCCGTTGCTCTAAAAGAAATTGGTGATCAGCTTGAAACAGTAGCATGTTCGAATCTGTAAATATATCAAGTTTTAAATTTCAAAATAATTCAGTTATGAATTGTCCTCTTGAACAAATTTTCATTTAAATGATAAGTATTGTATTTTTGTTTTGAAATTTAAAGATGAATTGTCTACATTAATGAAGTTTTAAGTGTTTATAGGAGTATACTTCCATTTATGTTTTTCTTATGATTATTTTTAATAAAATTTTACAGCTTATTTAAAAGGTTAATAATAATGAATAAGTTTATAAACTTAAAAGTTTAAATAAGTTTAAAATGTTAAATTATACTTTAATATGTGAATTTAATGGGAATTTGATTTTAACGCTTTTAAATTTCTTTATAACAAAAGTGATACTTTGGCATGTGAAGTTAAAGTTTAAAAATAATGGTTTTAAACATTATTAAAGATAAATTGGTATTCATTTTAAATCTAAAAATTAAAATGAAATTAAAAGTAAATTTAGAAGTGAGTTCTTTTTTTTAACATGTATTTGTGAGTCTTACATTTAAGTAAACAAAGATTGAATGATTTGAAGTTCATTAACTACTAAGTTAAGTAGAATGGATAATTAATGTATATATTAATTAACTTAGTAATTACAAGTTTGAACTTATTAATTAAAGTTAATTTAATTTAATTAAGGAATAACTAAATTGTATTTAAGGATTTATTAAGTTATAATTAACGCTTAACTAATTAACTAATTAGGATTAATTAATGAATTATTAATGATTAATCAATTTTAATTAATGATGATTAATATAAGTAAAGTCTTTACGAATGTAATTAAAGAATTGTTTTTAGTTAATAAAGATAATTAACTAAGATTATTTAGATAATTAATTAATATGATTAATTTTAATAATTAATTAGATTAATTAATGATAATCATTTATGAAATTGTGTAAGTGTAATTACTTTATAGAAGTAATTAAGAAGTTAGTTGCTCATTGTAATTAATTGAGTTTAATTTGATTGATTTAAGTTAATTGTCAAATATTGTGTATTGGATTGATATTTCTGATATGTGATTGTATGTAATGTGAATTGCTTTGTGCTGAACTGTGATTTGTGATTTGTTTCTATGTGTTTGTGAAAACCCTTTTTCCCGTAAAACGACATTTAAATTTCGATGCGGCAGGGAATCGAATTCCAGTTGGTTATCCGAAACCCACATCGAATCGTAATGGTAAATCTTTGTGATTGATTAATTTACTTTGTCAGTGAATCTGTGGTGATTGATGATGTTGCACTATTGTGTTAAACCCCTGGACCACACCATACACACACAAATATGGATTTCACGAGGAAATTGGCTAAGTCATAGATCTTCAACAATTTCAAAGATTGAACTTGAGTCCGAAATAGTTTTGGAATTTGAATTGAAAGCCTTGAAAATGAGTTTTCAAAAATATATGTTATTTTAAATAATTTAATAAAACTTGAAATTTAAATAATTTGATTTAGATTTGAATTCAATATTTGAAATTGAATTCAATGATTTGAAAATTATGGTCTAAAAAGATTATACAAATTATAAAGGTGTTTATATTGGCTTTAACCATTTAAAAAGTATGGTTTTGGAAATTTAAATCCAAATTTTATACTTGAATGTCTTTAACTTATGTAAATTGAAATCAGTTTTCCCAAAACGAAAACTATTTGTTTCAAATAGTTATAGCTTTCATAAAAAGGATGGATATCCAACTTGTATCGAAAGATTACAAGTTTGAAATGAAACTTTAAATAGTTTGGGAAAAACTATAAATTAACCTTTGTGAAGGTGATTAAATCTTGTTTTGAAATCAAAGAGGACTTTAAATGGTACATCTTCCATTTACAAGATTTGAATTGGAATTTGAGAGTTATGAATGAAATCTTAAACCGAAAGATTGGATGAGTTAATCCAATTTGAAGTGGAATTGTTTTGAAATCTGTAAAAGGATCTTTGTGAAGCTGGGTGAACTTTGTGAAACAAATCTTTTTGTTTAAAAGATTTATATGGTAATTTGTTTAACCATCTGAAGAAAGGTTTTGGGTTTCTTTGAAGTTGTGACTTAACTGAAATCCCATATCCATATGTTTTCAAATATTGCGCTCATTATTCGATTTAGCCGTAAGAGGACCTTGTGTCATATAACCTATTCTGAATAATGATACGTTGTTATGGATTGCATTTGAAGACCTGTGGTGAAGAATGGGTATTTGTGAGAACGATAGGATAACCTATCGATTGTCTCTGCACCAAGTCAGGCCGGTATAGAGATTTCCTAAGTGATAGGAAGTCCGATCGGGATTGCGAATACCTGGATTTGCAAGGGCTTCTTCGGAAGTGCCTTCGGTGTTGTTCGAACCCGTAACAGACTTGTATGGTTGTATGTCTGACACTACACTTTGAGATATAAAGCAGATTTCTTTCAATTACATATCTTTTGGTGGCGGAGAATTTATTCTCTTAGCTTAACACCCTTCTCTGAGACGTACGAGCTCAGAGGTTATGTAGTTGAAGGTTATCAGTGATATACTCCCTATTTGGTAGTGTGGCATGCTGAGTGCTGCTGAGTGTTGATGATCATTTGTTGATTATTGGTGATCGAAGCATGGCTTTTGTATGAAGCGTAGCTTTGTGGACGAGACTGCATCAGGACCTCACACCCCGGAAATGGTCGAAACAGGAAAGATCCGGCAAGGTGATGAGGGTCGCGCCCTTTAGGGTGTGTCATTCCCTTCTGGTAATGGGTGGTATCATGGTATGGAGCCCAGATATTTACCTATGTGGTGGGCTTCATTCTCATATACCGTGTCGTTGTTGCTTTGTGGTTTAGAGGTGCCTCGGATAAAGGTCCCAAAGGACCGGGGGTTGGCATGCTCGAGTAGTAGTTACCTAGTTACAGAGGTAACCCGGCCTTGTATTGGCAGAGATCCGGTTAGGTTCTCGGGAAGTCCCGCCATAGGCGTACCCATGGACAGTGGGAAGTTCCTTAGCCGACCATTTGTTGGAAATCCAATCAAAACAATACGCGTCTTGTACGGTTTTAGTTGTATAACCCGCCATGGAATGTGGCGGTAACTAGCTATTGAACATGATAGCTATAACAGGCATACAATAATGGTTGTATGTCGGCTGTAACGACCCAGTATTTTCAACCATTCGCATCCGCTCATGTCGGACTTGAATTGTTCAAAATAAAGCGTTGTAATTTAAAATTTGGCAAATCTCAAAATATACAGTAAATAATTAATCACAGAATCACAGACACAGAATCAGAATACTCGCAGCGGAATTTAAAAATACTTAGTGGTTCATGAAGCCACTATAAATAGTCTCAACAAATACAATTTACAAAGTCTTCCATCCCAAATATAGTTTAAATCATCAAATAGAAAATCCAAAAATCTCAAAGTCTTGATTTCATAAATAAGATAACGGACAGAAAGAAGCCAGCAACTTGAAAGCATCTACAGAAGTCCTAGCTCCGGGATGATGACTGAACTGCAACTCAGGCTGACCCGAGCGTAAAATAAAACATAAACACTCGAGTCAAGACATACATACTTATATAGTGTAAGCTAATTCAAGTGTACTGTAATATAAAGCAAGTAACTTAAAGAATGCTTGGGACCGCCCATTCTCTAAGGATCCGTTAAACTATTTACTATGTAGTAATATTTCGCTATTATAATAATGTCTATTAGTAAAATAAACTTACTTTTAAATAGCGTTAAGGCTTTACATTTTCCACCTTAACACGTAATAGTCCCAGTAGTCCATCCAATATCATAGTCCCTGCTGATCGGGAAGCCACCAGAGGATACCACACGGGCTACGGGAGAAAACCAAACTCGTACAAGGCTCGCTATGGTAGGTGATACGGCACAACTAGGCAATGCCAGGGTAGATATACCAATTACGCTTCTGGACCGATGGAAACGCGTAGCCGCAGCTACCGCCCACCTCGAACAAGACTCCCAAATCAAAGGTGCGCACCAAAACAATCACCAAAGTAATAGAATGGCATACGAAGAAGTGCGTCCGATCAGAGGTGCTACCTCATTAATCCGTCAATCGCTCCTGTTTTAGCCACCTTATGCCAACTCACGGGAGTCGGGTCCACGTATTTACCTTAAAGAAAACGTCACCACCATCCTACTTCATTCTGGAATCTCCACCGCGTACACGGTTGTCAAAGTGGGTTTCGGTATCGACAGAGAGTATGCCAGATATCCGATCCCGGTCTCTTTAACAACCAAACGTTATTATAACCCGTGGTTACAACTTTATTAAAAATGGTATTTATATTTTGAAATCAAAATAAATTTCAAATACCTTCAATATCAAAATATTGTTTTAAACGTTAGTCATTTTATAAAATGGTCCATTTAAATCTATTCAATTTATTTTAGGAATTGATTGCCTTTTTCTCACCCTTTTTATTAAATTAAATTCTTTCATTTAAAACCATTCAAAGTCAATTCCTTGTTTTTATTAATTACATATTAACTTCCAAAATTTAAACCCATTTCCCCAAAGATTATTTCCATTAAATTCTTTTATTAAAACAATCAAAATTCAGTTTCCGTAGCACTTATAAAATGCTACCTAAAGTCATAGGTTAAAACAGTTCATTTACAAAAGACAGCATTTAAGTGCTGAAATAAATTGTTAACTAAACAATTAATTTTAAATTCCCAAATATAACTTATTATCAATTATTTTACTTAACTAAAATCTCACTTTTAACAAAAATTCAGAATAAGTTATATTCCAAAATTTTACTTAAACTTCCATTTATTTAACATTTTGACTCATTCAAAAATCATTATAAATTTCATAAAATCCTTTAAATACATTTAAGCCAGAATATCATAAACTTTCTATTTAAAATATTTTTAAAACATTTCATAAAATATTATATAAACCACGGGTCTGTATATAGTTTTCTAGCCTAGGTCAAGTGATACAGATATATATCATTTCAATCCGCAATTTACAAAAACCCGGGTACTATCATTTCAAACCCGCAATCCCAAGTTAAATATTTAAATTTTAAACAATTAAATAAATAAATGAATAAATAATTATCGTACAAGCCTATCATTTCAGCCTATAACGATCTCAAATTACAGGGAACTTGCAGTGATGATTTAACAGTAAATAAGCATTAAATAGTATAACTGCAATAATATAAAATAAATAAACAACTGATGATGTGTCAATTAATAATGGGGTTTAACATCATATGCTTATATCACAGGCAAATAAAATTTAAATAAAAGTTTACAATTACACTTGTGATAAATTCACAGATATATAGGTATGTTTGTCTGGTGAGAAATACTCACCTTAAATTGCAGATAATCAGATTCAAACGATTTTACCACTTGATAAAGGATCATACAAATGGCACGATTAGGTTTCCGTGGATGCCACGCTTTGATTCAAATCTAAAATAAGATCCAAATACCAAATACGCGACTTTTAAAATTACGGTCAAAGCAAAATTTTCGAAACAACTGGAACGAATAAAATTTGACTTGACTCGACCACTCCCACTACTCGACTTGCCTACGTTCTCAAGGCCAGGCAGTGAAATCTTAACTATTTACGTACCCATGAAAATTATAGTGGAAAGTTTTAGGCAAAAGCTGGAAAGAAAAAGGTGGACACAATACGTTATTCCCTTTCTACAAACAGGTGGCGTACACTAAAATTCTTCAGAAATTGAAAACAGTGAAATTTGGAACTAATATATATATATATATATATATATATTTCTTTTTTTTCTTTTCTTTCGTTTTTTTTCTTTCTCTGTATAAAAATCACGTTAAATAAAAGTGAAGCATGTTGGTTCCCAAAACTTGAACACGCAACATAGCACAGCCACTCCTACCTCATCTTTTAAAACATGCATTTTTTTTTAACATTTTACCAAAATGACTCATGCATGAATTCACAAAACAAGGTGATACAAACTAAATAAATGTCACGGTCTGCTTGCCTATTTTAAACCCCGTAAGCATGCACTCAAAATATACAAGTCACTGCATATTTTGGAAATAATTTAGGTAATAAAAAGTTCTACCTATCTGCTGAAACAAACGTGATTTTGCACGTGTAAGTGTATGCAAATGAAGGATATTAGTTTTGTTTGTTACCATTTTTTTTTCAAAGATGACACACTTTAGCAATTCATATAAAAAAAAGACTCACGCAAGAAGTTCAAGTGGCCACAACTACAAGAATGCATGCATTTTCTATAGAATTCAAAAGAAGGATACTAAGCTTGTCTTCCTACAACAATCTGACATGTATGTCAAAATAGATCAGAGAGGGAAAAAGGAGATGTGGCAAGGACAGGTGGTGGAGCAGCCGAGTAGTGTGGACATTGGACCAAATGAAACAAGAAGAAGAACAAAATAAATAAAAGCAAGGTGTAGCCATACCTGTGCAATTTCTCAAGAAGAACGAAGGCAAATTTTAGATGCAATATAAAGTTTTTGTGTGAGGCTTTATATATATAAGAAAACAAGTTGAGAGATATGAAGGCACGTGAGATCTTCTGAGATGCGAGTTGCACAATAATATATATGGGAGGCTTGCGTGATTATAAGAAAACAGTAATCAAATATAATTTGCTTTGAACTGAATAGACAAATTCAAATGAAATTTGAAATTCTCCCAGCTATACAAAATTTTGATTTAATGAATTCCTAGAATGATGCGTGAATTTAGGCAAGAGATTGATTCTTAATTTATAAAATTCTTTCTTATGTATCATGGATAAGGCTTGCGAAATATAGGGGACCAAACAAGCAGGCAAGAATGGCAAGTTATAATAAACATTTAGGCAGACCAGAAAGTTGCGTGATTTCAGGCAAAACGGTCAGCGAATATAAATTGGCTCTGTACTGAAAAGGCAAATGAGATAAATGTTTACATAATTTGCTTGATCAATTGTACGAAAATTTGCAAAACAAATTGCAGTGGGAAACAAGAAGCAAGAGATATGGATTCGTGCTTTATGAAATAGAGGAGCGTGATTCACTATTTCCAGTTATACGAAAATCTTGATTAAATGCATGCGTTGATTACTTTCCAGTTTCTTTAGTTTGAACGTTATTTTATATGCGTGATTTATGCTGTCAATTTATGAAAATTTGATTCAACATTTTATACCATTTAATAGTTGCGTGATCAGCTATATGAAATTTTGATCTTTATTAAATGAAACGGCAAGAATTGGAAAAGATTTTGGAATGAAAAAGTCATATACAAAATTTAAAACCCAATTGAAAGCTATGGAAAAGGTAACGTTTACTATAAAACTACTGGCTGATATTTTAATCTATATAGATATAAATATGATTTTTAAAATACGCCAAACTGACGCATTACCTTACGCACAAAATTTATGCAAAAGTAACATTTTTAATTTATACATTTTTACGTTACTTATGTCATTACAATGCATGCCCTTTTTAAATGCGAAATTTAACGGTCTGTAAAACACTGAATTTTACAAAGTTATTACTTAAATTAAATTCGCTTACAATTTTTGTATTTTAAATATACAAAATTCATTTTTTTATTAACATTGCGAATTTGAGTTGTCTTTTAACAAAATTTAAAAACTTCAAAACTTTCAGTTTATGTTTAGGCTTTTAGGAAATGATTTAATCAAATTAATATATATATAAATTGGGAAGTAAATTTTACTGGAAAGAGAAAAATAACGTAAGAGATATGAGTAAAGAGAAAAATGCATATGAAATAGGCAAGCAGATAGGAGAATGGATACTGCGCATGACTGAGATTTAGGAGAAAATTGTGTTTTGAAAAATGCAAGAAATAAATTTTGTTGAATGGAAAAAAATCTATGGAAATCAAAATTTTAAAGTAATGCGTTGAATTTAGAGGCAACATATTTGATTTGAATGCTAGAATATTCCTTCCCTTTAAAACACATGCCACTGATAAATTTACTCATTTACACCAAGGTCATATTTTTAAGAATGTGTACCATAGCCATAATATTTTATGCCCAAAATATACCGAAATAACGGATTAAAATTCTATACGTTCTCTTATATATATATATATATATATATACACGGTATTTATTCCCTAAATTTACACGCCCTTTTTAACGCGTAATTACCCAGTTCATTTATATACTAAAAAAAAAATCGAAATTCTGACCGTGCTGAGACTCGAACTCGTAACCTGTCGTGAATAGCCCAGATGTCTTAACCACCTAAGCTATTAATATTTTCTTAATTAAAACTTGATTTTGCTAGAAATTAAGTTATTTACCATCTTCGACAAAAACCCAAATTTGCAAATTAAAGTTAATTCTTAACCATGTCAAAATTTCAGAGATCTTATTATTTAATTAAAAATTTGGTCAATTGTTTTTTTTTATTTTTATTTTTAATCACTTTAAATAAACCCTAAAGTTTTTAAAATACATGTGAAAAATACTTGTTAAAAATTTGGGCTGTTACACTCTCCCCCACTCAGAACTTTTCGTCCTCGAAAAGGAAGAAGGTAGGGGAGTAGAAACAACCTGAATGAAAACTAAATTGAAACTTAAATTAGAATCATTAATCTAAACAATAAAAATTCAATTTTAAATTAATCATTGATTTCATCTATTTATACTTAAAATTTTAACATTTATTTATTTACATATTTACTTGTATAATATCCCTATACTTAAAAAAATCATTCATCATTTTTTTATATCCAAATTTTACACAAGGTATTATAACATTCTAATTTAAAATGTTTAATTTTAGTCCAAATTTGAAATAGTAATGTAACTTAATTTTTAAAGTAAATTTACCATTTCCCAAAATAAACTAAATTCCCCATTTAGTTTCTTCTTTATTCCAAACTATAATTAAATTTATTTCTCTCAATATTTTTCTTATCTATGTCAAATATTTTTCTCAATATCTAATCCATATAAATTCAATTTAAATTAATTAATATTCAATAATTGATTTAATTCATTTGATTTTTACAGAAGTTAAATCAATCTTAACTATTTCCAAATTAATTATCTTATTATCCAATTATTTTCTAAAATCAGAAATTTGTATAGTCATTTATAATAATCATCTTTTATTCAACAAATTTAATTCTTCTTTATTCCTGATTATTATTAAATATATTCTACTTAATATATCTTGTCGCACATATTAAGTAGATTATATTTAATATAACTATTCCAATATATTTCTAAATTTCCTTTAACACCATTTGATATTGTATATTATTCAATTATTATTTTATTTCTATTTACCTCTATTTGTCTTGTTGTAACTGAAACTTTAAGTGTATAACATTTATTATAACCACTCAAATTTTTATTTATAAAATCCTTTTATATTATACATTATCCAATTACATAGTTAATTTCTGAATGATTTAGGTAAGTTATATTGGCATGCAATTATACAAGTAACATTTTCCAACTATATTATTCAAGTTTAAATATTCATTCCAAATTTGACTTTATTTTATCATTAGAATCACCTTTTAACATAAATTTATGAATTAAATTTCCAATTAACTTCAAACCTTTAGAGATAAATAAATACATACATATAGCATATGTCAAATCAAATTTAAATCATATATCTATATATATTATAAATTAAGTCATATTTAGAATTCAAATCAATTAAATTTTTGAAGCAAAACTACAACGTGGTCTCTTTACTTTGATACTCGAAAATGAATGTCGATGATGTTGTAGTCATCACTGAAATTATTTTCCAGCGACAAAGAGAAGAGCACTAATTTTTAAAACTTTAAAATTCTTTGGAAACAAATTTATATTCGAAAATTATTTAAATAATAATATATCCTTTTAAGACTTTAAACACAAGGTTTGAAACTATCAGAAATTAAATTCTTAAATTCTTTTTTTAAATCCATTTCTGTTTCCAAATAAATTTATAACCATGTTTTATAGTTCAATTATTTATATAAGACAAAACCAATGGTTTACAGAACCATAAATAAAATCAAACACTTCTATCTCTAAACAACTAGTTAAAATCTGAAAATTATACTTATATAAATAATATTAGTTTTTTCCCAAATATAGGAATAAATTTTTCAAAACAAGGATAGAGATTCAAATTTGAAGGACTCAAATTAAAGAGAATTTTGATTTAAAGATAAGTTGGAATCAAAAGATTCGATGGTTAAATAACAGAATAAGGAACTAGATAAGTTTATATAAATTGCGGGCAACCTTAACCTGGTCAACCGTGACTTAAAGAGTCAGATCGAATGTAGATTTACCATTCGATCCGAAGAGATAGAGTTCGGAATAACCAAAGATACTAGCATCTAAACCGAGGTTAAATATAAATCTTTGGTGAGTCAATGCTAATTGTAAAGGAGTTTCACCCCTTTATTAGAATATTGGCGAGACCGCCAATTCACTATAAAGATCATCCGAAGTGGAGTTATGGGATACTCCAGAATCGAAAGAAAATGAATAATGAGGGACACGAATGAACTTCGGAACCGCAGGGAACGTTCCAAAATTCAAAGGAAATCGAATCAAAAGAAAGAGATTCAAGCTCGAATGAAAGTGATTCTGTAAATCAAATTTACCATACATTCTAAGTTTTGCCTAGAGCCAAAGCTCTGATACCAAATGTAACGACCCGATATTTTCAACCATTCGCATCCGCTCATGTCGGACTTGAATTGTTCAAAATACCGCGTTGTAATTTAAAATTTGGCAAATCTCAAAATATACAGTAAATAATTAATCACAGAATCACAGACAAAGAATCAGAATACTCGCAGCGGAATTTAAAAATACTTAGTGGTTCATGAAGCCACTATAAATAGTCTCAACAAATACAATTTACAAAGTCTTCCATCCCAAATATAGTTTAAATCATCGAATAGAAAATCCAAAAATCCCAAAGTCTTGATTTCATAAATAAGATAACGGACAGAAAGAAGCCAGCAACTTGAAAGGATCTACAGAAGTCCTAGCTCCGGGATGATGACTGAACTGCAACTCAGGCTGACCCGAGCGTAAAATAAAACATAAACACTCGAGTCAGGACATACATACTTATATAGTGTAAGCTAATTCAAGTGTACTGTAATATAAAGAAAGTAACTTAAAGAATGCTTGGGACCGCCCATTCTCTAAAGATCCGTTAAACTATTTACTATGTAGTAATATTTCGCTATTATAATAATGTCTATTAGTAAAATAAACTTACTTTTAAATAGCGTTAAGGCTTTACATTTTCCACCTTAACACGTAATAGTCCCAGTAGTCCATCCAATATCATAGTCCCTCCTGATCGGGAAGCCACCAGAGGATACCACACGGGCTACGGGAGAAAACCAAACTCGTACAAGGCTCGCTATGGTAGGTGACACGGCACAACTAGGCAATGCCAGGGTAGATATACCAATTACGCTTCCGGACCGATGGAAATGCGTAGCCGCAGCTACCGCCCACCTCGAACAACACTCCTAAATCAAAGGTGCGCACCAAAACAATCACCAAAGTAATAGAATGGCATACGAAGAAGTGCATCCGATCAGAGGTGCTACCTCATTAATCCGTCAATCGCTCCTGTTTTAGCCACCTTATGCCAACTCACGGGAGTCGGGTCCACGTATTTACCATAAAGAAAACGTCACCACCATCCTAATAAATTCTGGAATCTCCACCGCGTACACGGTTGTCAAAGTGGTTTTCGGTATCGACAGAGAGTATGTCAGATATCCGATCCCGGTTTCTTTAACAACCAAACGTTATTATAACCCGTGGTTACAACTTTTTTAAAAATGGTATTTATATTTTGAAATCAAAATAAATTTCAAATACCTTCAATATCAAAATATTGTTTTTAAATGTTAGTCATTTTATAAAATGGTCCATTTAAATCTATTCAATTTATTTTAGGAATTGATTGCCTTTTTCTCACCCTTTTTTTAAAATTAAATTCTTTCATTTAAAACCATTCAAAGTCAATCCCTTATTTTTATCAATTACACATTAACTTCCAAAATTTAAACCCATTTCCCCAAAGATTATTTCCATTAAATTCTTTTATTAAAACAATCAAAATTCAGTTTCCGTAGCACTTATAACATGCTACCTATAGTCATAGGTTAAAACAGTTCATTTACAAAAGACAGCATTTAAGTGCTGAAATAAATTATTAACTTAACAATTAATTTTAAATTCCCAAATATAACTTATTATCAATTATTTTACTTAACTAAAATCTCACTTTTAACAAAAATTCAGAATAAGTTATATTCCAAAATTTTACTTAAACTTCCATTTATTTAACATTTTGACTCATTCAAAAATCATTATAAATTTCATAAAATCCTTTAAATACATTTAAGCCATAATATCATAAACTTTCTATTTAAAATATTTTTAAAACATTTCATAAAATATTATATAAACCATGGGTCTGTATATAGTTTTCTAGCCTAGGTCAAGTGATACGGATATATATCATTTCAATCCGCAATTTACAAAAACCCGGGTTCTATCATTTCAAACCCGCAATCCCAAGTTAAATATTTAAATTTTAAACAATTAAATAAATAAATGAATGAATAATTATCGTACAGGCCTATCATTTCAGCCTATAACGATCTCAAATTACAGGGAACTTGCAGTGATGATTTAACAGTAAATAAGCATTAAATAGTATAACTGCAATAATATAAAATAAATAAACAACTGATGATGTGTCAGTTAATAATGCGGTTTAACATCATATGCTTATATCACAGGCAAATAAAATTTAAATAAAAGTTTACAATTACACTTGTGATAAATTCACAGATATATAGGTATGTTTGTCTGGTGAGAAATACTCACCTTAAACTGCAGATAATCAGATTCAAACGATTTTACCACTTGATAAAGGAACGTACAAATGGCACGATTAGGTTTCCGCGGATGCCACGCCTTGATTCAAATCTAAAATAAGATCCAAATACCAAATACGCGACTTTTAAAATTACGGTCAAAGCAAAATTTTCGAAACAACTGGAACGAATAGAATTTGACTTGACTCGACCACTCCCACTACTCGACTTGCCCACGTTCTCAAGGCCAGGCAGTGAAATCTTAAATATTTACATACCCATGAAAATTATAGTGGAAAGTTTTAGGCAAAAGTTGGAAAGAAAAAGGTGAACACAATACGTTATTCCCTTTCTACAAACAGGTGGCGTACACTAAAATTCTTCAGAAATTGAAAACAGTGAAATTTGCAACTAATACATATATATATTTTTCTTTTTTTTTTCTTTTTTTTTCTTTCTCTGTATAAAAACCACGTTAAATAAAAGTGAAGCATGTTGGTTCCCAAAACTTGAACACGCAACATAGCACAGCCACTCCTACCTCATCTTTTAAAACATGCATTTTTTTTTAACATTTTATTAAAATGACTCATGCATGAATTCACAAAACAAGGTGATACAAACTAAATAAATGTCACGGTCTGCTTGCTTATTTTAAACCCTGTAAGCATGCACTCAAAATATACAAGTCACTGCATATTTTCGAAATAATTTAGGTAATAAAAAGTTCTACCTATCTGCTGAAACAAACGTGATTTTACACGTGTAAGTGTATGCAAATGAAGGATATTAGTTTTGTTTGTTACCATTTTTTTTTTCAAAGATGACACACTTTAGCAATTCATATAAAAAAAAAGACTCACGCAAGAAGTTCAAGTGGCCACAACTACAGGAATGCATGCATTTTCTATAGAATTCAAAAGAAGGATACTAAGCTTGTCTTCCTACAATAATCTGACATGTATGTCAAAATAGATCAGAGAGGGAAAAAGGAGATGTGGCAAGGACAGGTGGTGGAGCAACCGAGTAGTGTGGACATTGGACCAAATGAAACAAGAAGAAGAACAAAATAAATAAAAGCAAGGTGTGGCCATACCTGTGCAATTTCTCAAGAAGAACGAAGGCAAATTTTAGATGCAATATAAAGTTTTTGTATGAGGCTTTATATATATAAGAAAACAAGTTGAGAGTTATGAAGGCACGTGAGATCTTCTGAGATGCGAGTTGCACAATAATATATATGGAAGGCTTGCGTGATTATAGGAAAACAGTAATCAAATATAATTTGCTTTGAACTGAATAGACAAATTCGAATGAAATTTGAAATTCTCCCGGCTATCAAAATTTTGATTTAATGAATTCCTAGAATGATGCGTGAATTTAGGCAAGAGATTGATTCTTAATTTATAAAATTCTTTCTTATGTATTCATGGATAAGGCTTGCGAAATATAGGGGACCAAACAAGCAGGCAAGAATGGCAAGTGATAATAAACATTTAGGCAGACCAGAAAATTGCGTGATTTCAGGCAAAACGGTCAGAGAATATAAATTGGCTCTGTACTGAAAAGGCAAATGAAATAAATGTTTACATAATTTGCTTGATCAGTTGTACGAAAATTTGCAAAACAAATTGCAGTGGGAAACAAGAAGCAAGAGATATGGATTCATGCTTTATGAAATAGAGGAGCGTGATTCACTATTTCCAGTTATACGAAAATCTTGATTAAATGCATGCGTTGATTACTTTCCAGTTTCTTTAGTTTGAACGTTATTTTATATGCATGATTTATGCTGCCAATTTATGAAAATTTGATTTCAACATTTTATACCATTTAATAGTTGCGTGATCAGCTATATGAAATTTTGATCTTTATTAAATGAAACGGCAAGAATTGGCAAAGATTTTGGAATGAAAAAGTCATATACAAAAATTAAAACCCAATTGAAAGCTATGGAAAAGGTAACATTTGCTATAAAACTACTGGATGATATTTTAATCCATATAGATATAAATATGATTTTTAAAATACGCCAAACTGACGCATTACCTTACGCCCAAAATTTATGCAAAAGTAACATTTTTAATTTATACATTTTTACGTTACTTATATCATTACAATGCATGCCCTTTTTAAATGCGAAATTTAACAGTCTGTAAAACACTGAATTTTACAAAGTTATTACTTAAATTAAATTCACTTACAATTTTTGTATTTTAAATATACAAAATTCATTTTTTTATTAACAATGCGAATTTGAGTTGTCTTTTATCAAAATTTAAAAACTTCAAAACTTTCAGTTTATGTTTAGACTTTTAGGAAATGATTTAATCAAATTAATATATATATAAATTGGGTAGTAAATTTTACTGGAAAGAGAAAAATAACGTAAGAGATATGAGTAAAGAAAAAAACGCATATGAAATAGGCAAGCATATAGGAGAATGGATACTGCGCATGACTGAGATTTAGGAGAAAATTGTGTTTTGAAAAATGCAAGAAATAAATTTTGTTGAATGGAAAAAAAATCTATGGAAATCAAATTTTTAAAGTAATGCGTTGAATTTAGAGGCAACATATTTGATTTGAATGCTAGAATATTCCTTCCCTTTAAAACACATGCCACTGATAAATTTACTCATTTACACTAAGGTCATATTTTTAAGAATGTGTATCATAGCCATAATATTTTATGCCCAAAATAAACCGAAATAACGGATTAAAAATCTATACGTTCTCTTATATATATATATATATATATATATATATATATATAGACACACACACACACACACGGTATTTATTCCCTAAATTTACGCGCCCTTTTTAACGCGTAATTACCCAGTTCATTTATATACTAAAAAAAAAATCGAAATTATGACCGTGCTGAGACTCGAACTCGTGACCTGTCGTGAATAGCCCAGATGTCTTAACCACCTAAGCTATTAATGTTTTCTTAATTAAAACTTAATTTTGCTAGAAATTAAGTTATTTACCATCTTCGACAAAAACCCAAATTTCCAAATTAAAGTTAATTCTTAACCATGTCAAAATTTCAGAGATCTTATTATTTAATTAAAAATTTGGTCAATTGTTTTTTTTATTTTTAATCACTTTAAATAAACCCTAAAGTTTTTAAAATACAAGTGAAAAATACTTGTTAAAAATTTGGGCTGTTACATCGGCTAAGATTAATACTATACTTTCAAAATGTTTTCCACACTACGCACTTATAATAATTATGTCAAAAGAATTTTCTCGTATCAAGCATGTTTGACTATTATAAGAAAAAATCTCCTCCAATTCTACGATTGCATTGTGTGTGTGGCGGAAGGTCTTATGGTAGTTTCATTTTATAAAAAGCATTGCGAATTTGTTTTTAAATTCTTTTATTGTTTGTTTTTAAAGATAAACTTTTTTCGTTACTCAAACCAGTCGCATGACTAACTCGGAGTTTATTGTTCCTTTCCTAAACTCTAGGTGCCCACAAATTTTCCATACGGGCAGTCTAGAGTTGAATCTTTCAAATAGTCAGGTTTAGTAGATTATATGGAGATTAGTTCAGTCTCCAGATCTGGACGGGACTTGCTTATCTAGGTGGAACGTGATGTTGGTTCGAGCTATCTTTGGATTAGAGCATTGGATTTGGGATGCATTCTATTGAAGGTTTTCTTTCCGCTGTTTCTTGTGTCTCTGATAGTATGGATATCTATTGTATCATTATGTTGTATCATATTATATCAGATATTGTATCTGTCATTGTATCAATGTCATATATATTGGTATATTCTTTTTCTTCCGCTGTGTTGTACTTAATGGTGTTATAAGCTCCGGTGCACCATGTAACGACCCAGAATTTTTAACAATTCAATTTGGAAATATTTAATTAATTTTAAATATTTGAATATTGGTTTGAATTGAATTTTCAATTTAACTTTGAAATTGACGATTTAAATTATAGAATTTAATCTATTGAAGTTGAATAAAAATTTAAATCTTTGATTTTAAGCCGATTTAAAATATTTCAAAGGCTTGTAAAATTCATATTGACAATACTGAAGGTGGTAGAAGCTTCAGAATTGAAATTGAATGTGAATTGTTCAGTTTTGAAACTTATATCGTTTGAATCGATATTTAAAATAGCCGTCCGAGGCACAGTCTCGGAATTCGACGAAACCAGTTCCATTGGGTCCGTAATATTGAATTATTGCTGGATTTCAAATTTCGTATTTTTTGGAGTTAATATGTGAGCACACGACACGTAAACGCGTCAAAATTTTCAACAATTTAAATTTAAATTTAAATATAAACTTGGTCAAACAGCATCACGTTCTCTTCCCTAAATTCATGCCTAAATTCACGAGAACGAGATCGTGCAAACCATACTCTTCCACGTTTTAAATTCACGCATCCCTCTCCCTTCTTTCCTCAGTTACAAAATCAAAGCTAAGAAAAAAAAAATGGCAGAAGAAAAATCTCTCGTTCTCCTCACTTAAAGATAATAGCCGAAGCCTCTTCTATTTCATCTTCTTTCCCCAAATCAATGCTGTAGTTCAAAACAAAATAAAAAAAAAAAAAAAAAAATATGGCCGAAGCCCTAATCGAAGGCGCGCGACTTCGAGGCGATGAACGTGGGTCGCGTGGAACAATGGAGGCCAAGGCGAAGTCGGGGGGGGGGGGGGGGGGAATGCGCGCGCGTACGCGTAAGGAGGTGGAGGCGCTCGCGTCTGGAAGTGGAGTGGCGCGCGACATCGGCAGTAGATCGCGACTACGGTTCGAGGCCGATGGTGATAGGGAGGCCGCGGCTGTGATTGGTTGTGGTGGTGACGAGCACGCGTGCGCGTGATTGGGGGTAGCGGCGACAATTGGCTGCGGCGACGTTGAAGTCGCGTGGGTTCACGCGGTTCGATGCGGCGGCGCGCGAGTCAAGTGGAGTGGCGTGCGTTCGTGGTGCGAGGTCAGGGCTGCAGTGGATTCAAGTGTGCACGACTCGAGACCAGTGGCGCACGCGAGATGATGATGATGAAGGCGAGGGATGATGTCGCGCGTGTTTGGGGATTTCATAGGCGATGGGAACTCGAGCAATTTGCAGTAAGGTATATTTTTTTTTTTTTTTAAATTATATGTATATTGTTAGAAAAAAAATAGAATACCAGACGAAAACAGGTATTCGATTTATTTCGGGTATTAATGAATTTATTTAACTTACTTGTTTAAATTTATTTTTAGAAATGATTTAAAGAAAAATTAGTTGATTTAAAATAAAAGAGAAATTGTTAATTAAAACTATCAAAAGAAGATTTGTTTAAAATTAAATTTATTTGTTAAAACAAAATTATCAGTTAAAAGTAAAATTTAGTTTCAAATGAAAAATATTTTTGTAAAAGAAAATTTGTTAAGAATTCAAATCATTTGATAAAACGATTTATTTAAGGAAATTGATTTTTAAGTTAAATAAAGAAATAAATTAAGCTATTAAAGGGTAAGTGATTTTTCACTTAGTTCGAATATTCTATTTAAAAGGAAAATTTTATTTATAACAAAATTAATAGTAAAAAAAAAAACCAAAATCTATTAGTTGATTTAATTTATAAAAGGAAATGATTTAAAAATTTAAAAGCATTAGTTTAAAAATAAATAAATCATTTGTTTAGAACTAAATCGATAGTTATTTAAATTATTTAAAGGAAGATTGAAAATAAAAATAAATATTCAAGTGGATTTGATAAATTGTTGAAGTTAAAATTTTAAAGACAAGAATATTATTTTTAGAATGTGAAGAGTATGTATAAAAAGAAAATTTGTATAAAATTTAAATGTTAGGTTAATTTACTAAAAGGAATTGATTTAAAATAAAGGCCACTGGTTAATTAAATTTATTAAAAGAAAGAAAAATTTAATAATTAGTTAAATAAATTTGTTTAAACGAGAAATTGGTTTAAAAATAAAACTATCAGTTAATTTAACTATCAAAAAAAATGAAATCGCCGATGAATCGAAATTATCTAATGAAGATTTAATTTATTCGATTGATTCGAATATTAATAAATTGTGTAAATATTTATACAAGGTATAAATGAAGAAATCAAGTTGAATTGGAAGTGGATTGCAAACGGGAATAAAGGTGAGAACTTCTCACTCAAAAGGAATTTCTGTTGTTCATTTAAATTTTAAATAGTTAGATTTAAAATTGATTGACTGTTTTGATTGAATGTTTGAATGATGATTGTTATATATATATTGGATGTGAATAGACCCTATACGCCGTTAGTAAGCGGAGGTTATTTATTACACACATATACCGCGATATTCCACCTTGAAGTGGAATTGGTATTATATTATATATATAGCAATATATATATATTGGCATATGTATATATTGCAGTTGATTGATTTCCCGCATTTCTTTTTAGCGGATGAGACCCTATGCGCCGTTAGTAAGCGGATATATATTTATAAAATCCCATATACCGCGATATTCCGTCTCGAAACGGAATGGTATTGTGCTAATGTCTGTGGATGCAGGGAAACAGGTTGGAGGGATCCAACTGGATTCCTCACAAGTGTTTGTTTATTTTCATATATTATGATATTTGATTGTTTATCATGGATGATATATGATGTTTGAAACTGTGATTGACTATTTGATGTGTTGCATCATCGGATCCAATTTTTGAAATTTAAAAACAACGATTTTAATTTCAAAAGGGATTTTTGGAAATATACGTTTATTAAATATTTTTTTGAATTGATCCATTATAAATAAATAAACGTTATAATTTTTATGTTATAAAAATTATGATTTTTGAGAAATGTAGTTAAAGGTTGATTTTTGAAAATATGGGATTAGTGGTTTTATAAAATAGTTTGAACTGGGATTTCTGAAATTATTATAAGAAGTTCAAAAAAATAGGATTTATAAAATTTCTATTTTATAAATCAGAGAGATGAAATTATAAGGAGTTGAAAGACTTTTTAAAATAATAATATAAATTGTTTTATATTAAAAAGATTTATAAATTTATAAATTAAAAATATAAGAATTATAAAACAAGCTTTTATAGGTGTTAGAATAAATTGTAAATGAATTTCATAAATAGAAATGGAATTATAGAATTTTAACGATGAAGTTATAAATATAATTTTATAAATAGTATAAATTGATTTATATAAAAGATTTACAAACGGATTTTTGTAAATAAAAATATTGGAATTATAAAACGAAGTTTTATGAGTGTTAGAAAGGATTGTGAGTGAATTTCACAAATGAATGAAATTTATAGGATATGAACTGAGATAGGTTAATAAAGGAAATTTATAGAAGGAAGTTGTTGTAAAATAAAAAGGAAATGAAATTTATAAACGTTGTTTTATAAATCAGCAACGACTTCTGATAAGTGAATTTGCGAAATTTATTATGGAGTTATATTCATGTTTTAGACAGTGAATAATTCCTTAAATGAATAGAAGTGATGAAATTTATTAACATAGTATATTCACGTTTTTGAATAGTGAATAATATGTTAAAGAAATTATTTAGAATGTGATGTTTTAAATAAAATTAAAACGATCAAACGATGTTTTACGCAACATTCGTTTTAACCCAAATAAATATGATTAAGTGAATGATTTCCTTAAAGAATGAAATATATACTTAATTTCGATTAGAGTATATGGAATATTTTCAGAAGGTTGAAAATAAATAAATTTGTGAATTACTTATAAAATAAATAAGTATGAGAATGTTTTTCCAATGTGAAATAAATATTTTGGAGAATTTATCTTTTTTTTGAAGATAAATTGAAATGGAAAGTTAGAGAAATTATCTTTTCGAAGATAAATTGAAAAAAATGAATATTTGAAATCGTATATTCATAAATATTTTGGAATATAAATTCAATATGGAATTTATAAATGGAATTGGGAAAATAGGTGTAAAAATAAATATTGATTTATTTTTGAAATATGGAAAGTTATATCTTCTAAAGATATTTTTGGAATTAAATAATTTGGAAAATTATTTGGATTCTGGTGATGTTGGCATATCTATTGATAGTTCAATAACCAACTATCGATATTTACCTTGAATGGTATATGTTGTGATTTTTTTTAAATTGAATGCCACGCTTATTTTTAAAAATAAGCGCTCACTATTCGGGTTAACCGGGAAAGGACCATGGGGTCGTATAACCCATTCCGAATACGTGATACGTCGTTAAGAATTGCATTCGAAGACCGGTGTTGAAGACTGGATATTTTCGAAAACGAAAGGGTTTCTTGTCGAATGTCTTTGCATCGACTGGTCCCCGGTATAGAGACTCCATATGTGATGGGAAGTCCGAACGTGATTAGTGAATATCCGGATTTGCAAGGACTTCTTAGTAAGTGCCTTCGGTTCTGTTCGAGCCCGGAACAGACTTGTATGGATTGTGTGTCTGACATTACAAGTTGAGATATAAAGCCGATTTCTTTCAAATATATTTCTGTGGTGGCGGAGAATTTATTCTTTTAGCTTAACACCCTTCTCTGAGACGTACGAGCTTAGAGGTTATATAGTTGAAGTTATCAGCGATATATTCCCAGTTTGGTAATGTGACATGCTGAGTGTTGCTGAAATGATCATTGTGTTGATTATTGTGATAGGATCATTTATTTGATCGTCTATCTTAGTGATCATTGTGTTGATCATTTGTTTGACCCAAAGCATGGCTTTTGTATAAAGTATGTTTTTGTGGACGTGACTTCGTCGAGCCTCACATCCCGGAATGGTCAAAACAGGAAAGATGCGGCAAGGTTATTAGGGGTTGCTGTAGCTCCCCTTAGGGTATGTGCATTTCCTTCTGGAAAAGGGTGGTATCATGGTATGGAGCCCAGATACTTACTCATGTTGAAAACACTTTATGATTGTGTGAATTGGATATCGAGCGCTCGGTTGAAAAGGTCCTAAAGGACCGGGGAATGGCGTGCTCGTGTCAGTAGTTACCCAGTTAAGGGGTAACCCGGCCTTGTGTTGGCAGAGTTCCGGTTTGGTTCTCGGGGGTGTCTTTCCAGAGGCATTTTCAGTGGCAATGGGAAGTTCCTTGGCCTGACCATTTGTTGGAAATCCAAAGAAACAATACGAAACTTGTACGGTTTTAGTTGTAGAACCTGCCATTTAATATGGTAGCTATTAGTAGGCATAATATAATGGTACCTATGCTGGCTAAGATTTATATCTTTACTTTCGAAAGAATTTGTTCTACACTATGCACTAGTAATAATATCAAATGTTATTTTAAATGCGTATCAAGCATCTTTGACTAACATAAGAAGAAATCTCCTCCAAGTCTGCGTTTGCATTGTGTGTGTGGTGGGAGGTCTTATGGTAGTTACATTTTCAAAAGCATTGCGAATTGATTTTTAAAATATTCTTCTATTTTTATTTTAAAGTAAATAAACTGTTTTGAGTTCTCACACCAGTCTCATGACTGACTCGGAGTTTATTGTTTTCCTTCCTAAACTCTGGGTGCCCACCAATTTCCACACGGGCAGTCAAGAGTTAAGGTTATCAGGATATTCTGGATATTCTGGAGTTGCTGGAGGCAAGCTGGATGGCGTAGCATATTACTAGTATATAGTATTTCTTTTTCCGCTGCATTGTTGTATGTTGTTGTACACTCTGATGATTTGATGTAATGTAATATAATGTGATGTAATAACTGATATAGTTCTTTGTTTAAAGATTATCCATTTATCATTATATGTTGTTCCGCTGCGAATTGTGAGATTCTGATGTAGTTCTGTTGTTTCTGTTCTGTTCTATGTTTCTTTTTCTTCTTCTACCTCTTTCTTTTTCTTAAAAACCCTCAGTGTTCGAATTTTCGTTCACCTTGAGTTGATAAAATGGAGATTAGTGTCTATTCAAGGAGTACGGATTTACGGGTCCTGACAATGTGGTATCGGAGCTGTTGGTTAAGCGACAACCATGGTTCTGTAGGGTATTACTCGTTAGAGATAGAGTCAGCAGTACTCTAGAATGAGTTTGAGTGTAATAATAGATATGAGCGCGTATTTGTTAGTAAATATAAAATTGATTTATATTATAAAATATTTTTGCCCAAAACTATTTTTGGTATAGAAAAAAAGAAATGATTTTCTATGAATTATTATAGTATATGGTTGCATGATTGTTGGAAGTGATAATATTGAATTATTATCATTAGTATATGGAATTAAATAAAATGGATTGATTCAAATAAATTAACTTGATAATTTATTTATTTATGAAATAATTTCAAATGGAATGAATATGAAGATGGTATATGAATTTGTAGTAAGCAATAAAAAATTGAATTGAGCAACTAACTAAAAACGAGATGAATTGAAATATTGAAATGAATTAATGAATAAAACTAATTCAATATAGTAATGTGAACTACTAAATGAAAGTTAGTCGTTAGAATTCAAAATTTAAATTATGAATTGAATTCAAATAAAATTGAAATCGTGAATTTAATTCAAACGAAATTGAAATGTAAAATTGAATTGAAATGCAAAATTTGGATGAAAGGGAATACGTAACTTCCATAGTGAAGTAAAAACGTATAAGAAGTATATGTTAAATATTTTGCAATAGAATTGGCAAATTGGTTTGAATGTTGGATTTGGATGCTACTATTAGCAGATTATACAGGTTAAACAGGTATATAAAGGAATTGAGATTTTGATTTCAAAGAATAAAATTGAATTGCTCGACAAAAAGGTACGTATTTCAATTTCAATATGAGATTTGATGACTTTCTTCTCTAGCTACTTGGCTTTTCTCTTTTCTTTTTGATTCTGAGGGGCCGTGGTGCCATTTTGTAGTCGTACCGATCGAGCCGCGCAAAGGAAACGCTGGCGAAATTTTTTGAAAATTTAGGGTGTTAGAAAATTTTTGAGAAAAATTTGAAAGTTTGAAATTTAAATTTGAATTTAAATTTGAATGGTTAGTAAAACAATGTTGTTTGAAACCTATAATTGAAGTTGGAAAACTAGTTGAAAAGATAGTGAATCTCTAGTAAAAAGATTTAGGCTAGTAAGTTGATAAAACTATTTGAATTATGAAAAATAATAGACGGGATAAGGGCATTCTTCTTAACTTGTAATTTCGGGACGAAATTCTTTTAAGGGGGAAAGATTGTAACGACCCAGAATTTTTAACAATTCAATTTGGAAATATTTAATTAATTTTAAATATTTGAATATTGGTTTGAATTGAATTTTCAATTTAACTTTGAAATTGACGATTTAAATTATAGAATTTAATCTATTGAAGTTGAATAAAAATTTAAATCTTTGATTTTAAGCCGATTTAAAATATTTCAAAGGCTTGTAAAATTCATATTGACAATACTGAAGGTAGTAGAAGCTTCAGAATTGAAATTGAATGTGAATTGTTCAGTTTTGAAACTTATATCGTTTGAATCGATATTTAAAATAGCCGTCCGAGGCACAGTCTCGGAATTCGACGAAACCAGTTCCATTGGGTCCGTAATATTGAATTATTGCTGGATTTCAAATTTCGTATTTTTTGGAGTTAATATGTGAGCACACGACACGTAAACGCGTCAAAATTTTCAACAATTTAAATTTAAATTTAAATATAAACTTGGTCAAACAGCATCACGTTCTCTTCCCTAAATTCATGCCTAAATTCACGAGAACGAGATCGTGCAAACCATACTCTTCCACGTTTTAAATTCACGCATCCCTCTCCCTTCTTTCCTCAGTTACAAAATCAAAGCTAAGAAAAAAAAAATGGCAGAAGAAAAATCTCTCGTTCTCCTCACTTAAAGATAATAGCCGAAGCCTCTCCTATTTCATCTTCTTTCCCCAAATCAATGCTGCAGTTCAAAACAAAATAAAAAAAAAAAAAATATATGGCCGAAGCCCTAATCGAAGGCGCGCGACTTCGAGGCGATGAACGTGGGTCGCGTGGAACAATGGAGGCCAAGGCGAAGTCGGGGGGGGGGGGGGGGAATGCGCGCGCGTACGCGTAAGGAGGTGGAGGCGCTCGCGTCTGGAAGTGGAGTGGCGCGCGACATCGGCAGTAGATCGCGACTACGGTTCGAGGCCGATGGTGATAGGGAGGCCGCGGCTGTGATTGGTTGTGGTGGTGACGAGCACGCGTGCGCGTGATTGGGGGTAGCGGCGACAATTGGCTGCGGCGACGTTGAAGTCGCGTGGGTTCACGCGGTTCGATGCGGCGGCGCGCGAGTCAAGTGGAGTGGCGTGCGTTCGTGGTGCGAGGTCAGGGCTGCAGTGGATTCGAGTGCGCACGACTCGAGACCAGTGGCGCACGCGAGATGATGATGATGAAGGCGAGGGGTGATGTCGCGCGTGTTTGGGGATTTCATAGGCGATGGGAACTCGAGCAATTTGCAGTAAGGTATATTTTTTATTTTTATTTTTAAATTATATGTATATTGTTAGAAAAAAAATAGAATACCAGACGAAAACAGGTATTCGATTTATTTCGGGTATTAATGAATTTATTTAACTTACTTGTTTAAATTTATTTTTAGAAATGATTTAAAGAAAAATTAGTTGATTTAAAATAAAAGAGAAATTGTTAATTAAAACTATCAAAAGAAGATTTGTTTAAAATTAAATTTATTTGTTAAAACAAAATTATCAGTTAAAAGTAAAATTTAGTTTCAAATGAAAAATATTTTTGTAAAAGAAAATTTGTTAAGAATTCAAATCATTTGATAAAACGATTTATTTAAGGAAATTGATTTTTAAGTTAAATAAAGAAATAAATTAAGCTATTAAAGGGTAAGTGATTTTTCACTTAGTTCGAATATTCTATTTAAAAGGAAAATTTTATTTATAACAAAATTAATAGTAAAAAAAAAACCAAAATCTATTAGTTGATTTAATTTATAAAAGGAAATGATTTAAAAATTTAAAAGCATTAGTTTAAAAATAAATAAATCATTTGTTTAGAACTAAATCGATAGTTATTTAAATTATTTAAAGGAAGATTGAAAATAAAAATAAATATTCAAGTGGATTTGATAAATTGTTGAAGTTAAAATTTTAAAGACAAGAATATTATTTTTAGAATGTGAAGAGTATGTATAAAAAGAAAATTTGTATAAAATTTAAATGTTAGGTTAATTTACTAAAAGGAATTGATTTAAAATAAAGGCCACTGGTTAATTAAATTTATTAAAAGAAAGAAAAATTTAATAATTAGTTAAATAAATTTGTTTAAACGAGAAATTGGTTTAAAAATAAAACTATCAGTTAATTTAACTATCAAAAAAAATGAAATCGCCGATGAATCGAAATTATCTAATGAAGATTTAATTTATTCGATTGATTCGAATATTAATAAATTGTGTAAATATTTATACAAGGTATAAATGAAGAAATCAAGTTGAATTGGAAGTGGATTGCAAACGGGAATAAAGGTGAGAACTTCTCACTCAAAAGGAATTTCTGTTGTTCATTTAAATTTTAAATAGTTAGATTTAAAATTGATTGACTGTTTTGATTGAATGTTTGAATGATGATTGTTATATATATATTGGATGTGAATAGACCCTATACGCCGTTAGTAAGCGGAGGTTATTTATTACACACATATACCGCGATATTCCACCTTGAAGTGGAATTGGTATTATATTATATATATAGCAATATATATATATTGGCATATGTATATATTGCAGTTGATTGATTTCCCGCATTTCTTTTTAGCGGATGAGACCCTATGCGCCGTTAGTAAACGGATATATATTTATAAAATCCCATATACCGCGATATTCCGTCTCGAAACGGAATGGTATTGTGCTAATGTCTGTGGATGCAGGGAAACAGGTTGGAGGGATCCAACTGGATTCCTCACAAGTGTTTGTTTATTTTCATATATTATGATATTTGATTGTTTATCATGGATGATATATGATGTTTGAAACTGTGATTGACTATTTGATGTGTTGCATCATCGGATCCAATTTTTGAAATTTAAAAACAATGATTTTAATTTCAAAAGGGATTTTTGGAAATATACGTTTATTAAATATTTTTTTGAATTGATCCATTATAAATAAATAAACGTTATAATTTTTATGTTATAAAAATTATGATTTTTGAGAAATGTAGTTAAAGGTTGATTTTTGAAAATATGGGATTAGTGGTTTTATAAAATAGTTTGAACTGGGATTTCTGAAATTATTATAAGAAGTTCAAAAAAATAGGATTTATAAAATTTCTATTTTATAAATCAGAGAGATGAAATTATAAGGAGTTGAAAGACTTTTTAAAATAATAATATAAATTGTTTTATATTAAAAAGATTTATAAATTTATAAATTAAAAATATAAGAATTATAAAACAAGCTTTTATAGGTGTTAGAATAAATTGTAAATGAATTTCATAAATAGAAATGGAATTATAGAATTTTAACGATGAAGTTATAAATATAATTTTATAAATAGTATAAATTGATTTATATAAAAGATTTACAAACGGATTTTTGTAAATAAAAATATTGGAATTATAAAACGAAGTTTTATGAGTGTTAGAAAGGATTGTGAGTGAATTTCACAAATGAATGAAATTTATAGGATATGAACTGAGATAGGTTAATAAAGGAAATTTATAGAAGGAAGTTGTTGTAAAATAAAAAGGAAATGAAATTTATAAACGTTGTTTTATAAATCAGCAACGACTTCTGATAAGTGAATTTGCGAAATTTATTATGGAGTTATATTCATGTTTTAGACAGTGAATAATTCCTTAAATGAATAGAAGTGATGAAATTTATTAACATAGTATATTCACGTTTTTGAATAGTGAATAATATGTTAAAGAAATTATTTAGAATGTGATGTTTTAAATAAAATTAAAACTATCAAACGATGTTTTACGCAACATTCGTTTTAACCCAAATAAATATGATTAAGTGAATGATTTCCTTAAAGAATGAAATATATACTTAATTTCGATTAGAGTATATGGAATATTTTCAGAAGGTTGAAAATAAATAAATTTGTGAATTACTTATAAAATAAATAAGTATGAGAATGTTTTTCCAATGTGAAATAAATATTTTGGAGAATTTATCTTTTTTTTGAAGATAAATTGAAATGGAAAGTTAGAGAAATTATCTTTTCGAAGATAAATTGAAAAAAATGAATATTTGAAATCGTATATTCATAAATATTTTGGAATATAAATTCAATATGGAATTTATAAATGGAATTGGGAAAATAGGTGTAAAAATAAATATTGATTTATTTTTGAAATATGGAAAGTTATATCTTCTAAAGATATTTTTGGAATTAAATAATTTGGAAAATTATTTGGATTCTGGTGATGTTGGCATATCTATTGATAGTTCAATAACCAACTATCGATATTTACCTTGAATGGTATATGTTGTGATTTGTTTTAAATTGAATGCCACACTTATTTTTAAAAATAAGCGCTCACTATTCGGGTTAACCGGGAAAGGACCATGGGGTCGTATAACCCATTCCGAATACGTGATACGTCGTTAAGAATTGCATTCGAAGACCGGTGTTGAAGACCGGATATTTTCGAAAACGAAAGGGTTTCTTGTCGAATGTCTTTGCATCGACTGGTCCCCGGTATAAAGACTCCATATGTGATGGGAAGTCCGAACGTGATTAGTGAATATCCGGATTTGCAAGGACTTCTTAGTAAGTGCCTTCGGTTCTGTTCGAGCCCGGAACAGACTTGTATGGATTGTGTGTCTGACATTACAAGTTGAGATATAAAGCCGATTTCTTTCAAATATATTTCTGTGGTGGCGGAGAATTTATTCTTTTAGCTTAACACCCTTCTCTGAGACGTACGAGCTTAGAGGTTATATAGTTGAAGTTATCAGCGATATATTCCCAGTTTGGTAATGTGACATGCTGAGTGTTGCTGAAATGATCATTGTGTTGATTATTGTGATAGGATCATTTATTTGATCGTCTATCTTAGTGATCATTGTGTTGATCATTTGTTTGACCCAAAGCATGGCTTTTGTATAAAGTATGTTTTTGTGGACGTGACTTCGTCGAGCCTCACATCCCGGAATGGTCAAAACAGGAAAGATGCGGCAAGGTTATTAGGGGTTGCTGTAGCTCCCCTTAGGGTATGTGCATTTCCTTCTGGAAAAGGGTGGTATCATGGTATGGAGCCCAGATACTTACTCATGTTGAAAACACTTTATGATTGTGTGAATTGGATATCGAGCGCTCGGTTGAAAAGGTCCTAAAGGACCGGGGAATGGCATGCTCGTGTCAGTAGTTACCCAGTTAAGGGGTAACCCGGCCTTGTGTTGGCAGAGTTCCGGTTTGGTTCTCGGGGGTGTCTTTCCAGAGGCATTTTCAGTGGCAATGGGAAGTTCCTTGGCCTGACCATTTGTTGGAAATCCAAAGAAACAATACGAAACTTGTACGGTTTTAGTTGTAGAACCTGCCATTTAATATGGTAGCTATTAGTAGGCATAATATAATGGTACCTATGCTGGCTAAGATTTATATCTTTACTTTCGAAAGAATTTGTTCTACACTATGCACTAGTAATAATATCAAATGTTATTTTAAATGCGTATCAAGCATCTTTGACTAACATAAGAAGAAATCTCCTCCAAGTCTGCGTTTGCATTGTGTGTGTGGTGGGAGGTCTTATGGTAGTTACATTTTCAAAAGCATTGCGAATTGATTTTTAAAATATTCTTCTATTTTTATTTTAAAGTAAATAAACTGTTTTGAGTTCTCACACCAGTCTCATGACTGACTCGGAGTTTATTGTTTTCCTTCCTAAACTCTGGGTGCCCACCAATTTCCACACGGGCAGTCAAGAGTTAAGGTTATCAGGATATTCTGGATATTCTGGAGTTGCTGGAGGCAAGCTGGATGGCGTAGCATATTACTAGTATATAGTATTTCTTTTTCCGCTGCATTGTTGTATGTTGTTGTACACTCTGATGATTTGATGTAATGTAATATAATGTGATGTAATAACTGATATAGTTCTTTGTTTAAAGATTATCCATTTATCATTATATGTTGTTCCGCTGCGAATTGTGAGATTCTGATGTAGTTCTGTTGTTTCTGTTCTGTTCTATGTTTCTTTTTCTTCTTCTACCTCTTTCTTTTTCTTAAAAACCCTCAGTGTTCGAATTTTCGTTCACCTTGAGTTGATAAAATGGAGATTAGTGTCTATTCAAGGAGTACGGATTTACGGGTCCTGACACACCAGATTTGACGTTTGGATCTGCGGCATTTGAATATGAGTATCGTATTCAGTGTCGATTTTCGAAGGCCGAGTCAGGATCACTACAATTGCCTAGTTGTGCCATGTCACCTACCCTAGCGCGTCTTGTACGAGTTTGGTTTGTGTCGTACCTACGGAGTATCCTCTGGTGGCTTCCCGATCAGGAGGGACTACGGTACTGTGTAGACTACTGGCACTATAAAATGTGTTAACCGGGATATTGGGTAACTCCATAGTGCTATTTTTAAATATTAAACTTTACTTTAGACATTATTATAATAGCGCATATGACTACGTAGTAGGTAGTTTAAGGGATCCTTAGAGGATGGTTATCCCAAACATCCTTTGAGTTACTTGTATTTCGTTGGTTATTTCACTTAAGTTGGATTTATTGATATAAGAATGTTAATACTGACTCGAGTGTTTGTGTTTTGCTTTACGCTCGGGTCAGACTGAGTGATACAGCTTTTGAGACTCACCTTTGGAGTTGGAGCTTCGCTTGGAGATCCAGCTATCTATCCAGCTTTCAGATATTTAGTTGATTCTAGTGATGTATTCAAATCTTGTATTGACTATTGTATTTGAGACTTCTATTTTATCTTATTTGACTCTGTTATATGTATAGTAGCTTCATGAACTACTATTATCTTGTTTCCGCTGCATTATTGTTATATTACTCTGTGTCTGTGTAACGACCCGGAATTTTCGATATCAAAAATTCTAGATAGTTAGAGAAAAGAAGAAAAGAGATAGAAGAAGAAGATCAGAAACTCTAAAGTACAATCTCACATTCGCAGCGGATAAAATATAATATCAATAATATCAGTTTACAAGGAAAACTGTACTTGTCAAATTACACTTTAATACATCAGAGTTATAATTTATACAAAACACTGGATAGTTAAAATCATATGTCCTAGATAAACAACACTATATCATAGCGGAAACACTCCATACGTTCCTGCCATCCAGCTCGCCACTTGAGTTCCAGAACGTCCTTACCTGAAAATCTATAATACTCGGTCTGACTCGAGCATTACATCAAAGTAACACCGGGGTCAGGCTATAAACCAGTGTGAGTAAACACATATACATGAAATTCTAATGGACATAAAGCATGTTTAAAAACTCGAGGTAACTCGCACTCTCCTACGAGTTCTTAACTTGTTATATTCAATACTTAATTCACAAATCAACCTCTAAGTACCCTTAATTAGTTTCAATGGTCAAGTTCACTTGGACTATTTCATCCCAGCCTATTTATTACACATATCAATATATAAAGAATCATTGTAGGTTACAATTCGAGGTGGGTTCGGGTATTTACTGATACCCGACCCCAGTCTCTGCGAATTCAATACCATCTTAACCCAAGTTATTCAAGTGAAATACAATTCAACTTTAAATACAAGATGTCACTTTACACAGCAATTTATCTTCGATAAATAACTACATTATCACTGTACTCCACATAACCATACCATATCACAAAAATATTCATATCAGAGATATCAACCAAATCAAGGCATTTACATCATTCAATCATTCATAAGCAAGATTGATCACTTCCAAAATTAATTTAATTTATCACTAACTAAATTAATTAATAACTTTATTTACTTAGATTACCTTTACCTAACATTAATTAATTACAATCCAATTAATTAACCATCCATTAATTATCCATTTTAAATAATCATCCTTGACAATTATCCTTTAATTACGATAAATAATTAACTCTCAACTAATTACAAAAATTAATTAACCTTCACCCGTTCACATTAATCTATAGTTAATTACTCTATTAAATTATACTCTAATCTCCTACATTGATTAATTATCCTTCAATTAATCACACTTATTAATTTTTTAACCCTTAAATAAAAAATCTTCTTATTTGATCCATACTTCAATTAATTACACAAAGTATTTAATTGTCAACTACTTCCATTGAGTAATTTGTCATTTAAGTAATTAATTAATCTCTAATTACCAAGTAATTAACCTTTAATTAATTTATATTCCTTTAATTAATTAACTCTAATTCATTAATTAATTAATTCCTCTTTAATAACTTATCAATTTTATCCTTCCTTAATTACTTTGGATTAGTTACCTTCAATTACTCAAGATCTTAAGTTTAATTGATGATAAAACTTTTTATTTCCTTAACTACTTCTTAATTACATAATTAATTAAGTTTTAAACAACTTAAGAATTAACTTTATTAATTAAAGTTAAAATAAATTACCCAATTTTAAACAATACTATTTAGAATAATAGTTAAGGAAACTTAAACTTGATTATTGGATAAACATTAACTTTAAAATCTCTTATCAATTGACTTGAGTAAAACCCGAGCAATCCCACACCCAACCCCGAGTCTTTCCTCTTCTTCTTCCTTTTTTTAATTTTGTTTCAGTTTTAAACAGACATAACTCATAAACCCAACCGAGTTCTTGCACGAGCCAATGACCCAAACCTCACGTGTTGACTTCGAGCCACCACCATCTCCTCATCGCATAAACATCCTTACACCATAGATACTCATGCACCGTGCACACCAACCCCTTTGCTACCGACCCATTACTCCGATCGTCATCCTATCAACTACGACCCTCTCTAACCTATCAGCCACAAAGAAATACAAGCCACCACGAAAATCAAAATCGAACTATCGACCCCAACCTGAAACAAAACCAGTCTCCTAGAAATCCTCGCCGACGAAACTCCACCACTAGGAAATTCGTCCATCCTCCCAGAGCTGCTCCACAACACGACACCACGATTCCCCACGTGCGATCCATTCCGGCTTCACGCTGCGACCCAAATGCCTCGAATGCGTCGACAACTCAAACTGCACGCTAAACCCTAACTTGACTCCGACGAGCCGCTCCGACCATCGAGAAAAACTCTAACCATTTTTCCCAATATCCCCATACTCCATTCTATCTCTAGCGACCATCATGACGACAATCACCTCACCGATTGTCGGAAATCGCCGAAATCCAAAATCTAATCATCTCAAGATATTTCACTAAATATAATGCTAAAAATCATGATTTCTACTTCTAAATTCATCATTTCCTAATACGAATCAATACAGATAATCAAAACATGGAATTAAGTTGATTGATTTTCGACTTACATTTGAATACTATGTTATTTCTTATTTTCGAACTAATTTCTTAATATATAAATATTTAAAACTATTTTAAAATTTGATGATACGTTGTTGTAGACATTTTCTCTTTTATGATCATGGCTTGAATATATTTAGATAAGAAGATATGAATTTCTATCGTGATCTTGAGTCTGTGTGAACAACAGAGGCCAGTATCTAAACACACAGACATGCTCACAATATACAGAGCATTTTCAACTACATACCAGTTTTTAAAACATCCACGCAGATCATCATTTCACAAGTTTATCACATGCAGCAAGTATTCAACTGGATTTAATCTTTGAGAAGTTATGTTTACTAACCTGCAATTTATAAACAGAGAATGGCTTTAAATTTTTATTTGGAACCACACTGTTTTATTCGAATGGAGTTGTTATTGGAATGATCTGATGTTTGAAACTTGCTTTGATTTTGTTATCATTGAACTCTGATGTTTTCACTGCTTATTGTTTTGGAGTTGAACTAGATCTTGGTTCTTGCATTTGTATTGACTTCCAGGCTGAAGCTTTTCTTTCCAGGTTGAAAATTTTGAAAAGTTTGTTCTTGACTGAGTTTACTTTTTCAGATTTGCTCTTTGCCTTTGTAAAATGGTTTCAGATTTCAAAGTTGTTTTGAGGAAAGATTATAGATTTTGATTGCATGATAAAATTTCTGGTTTGAAGTGGTTTTACACGCTTTGAATTTATGATTTGCTTGATTTGAATAATGTTTGCAGATTTATTTTCTTGAGTTTGTATAATGAATATAGGAAAAGAAAGGAAAAGATGAGATATAGGATTTATGAAAATAAAAGAAAATGGAGATAAAAATAGTGACACTTGTTTATTTTGCCTCCATTTGTCATTAACATGAATTAATTGTCTTACACTTGTAATTCTTTTTGTATAAATGTTTATAGAATTTTTTTTTCTTTTTCCACTAATTATTTAAATTCATATCTACAAATGTTTACATAAGTGCTTTGCATAATATCTAGTTTGAGGTATATAAAAGGATAAGTATTTTTTTTTTAATCTTTAAATTAGTTTTCACATTACATACATATATGTGTGTGTGTGCGTATAAATTTCAAAGAATTATTTAAAGTTGAATTATATATTTTTAATACTAAAATAAGTATCTATATATTATATTATAAAATTATTCTTATAAACTTTGAAAAGATAAAATTTGCCAAATAAATATTTATAAAAGAATATTATTAAACAAATATCATTTAATGAATATTTATCAACGTATTTATAAGTCAGTATTTATTATAGTCCAAATTCATCTATATACATGTCCACATATATTTTAATCATCAGAATTCCATTTATTTATCCAAATAAAATCAGTAAATTATCCGATTATCAGATGCCTGAAAATCTGGGTCATCACATTCCTCCTCCATTTGAATCTTTTCGTCCTCGAAAAGGATCGAAGCCAGAATTATTAAATGTTTATTATCAAAAAAATTATTCTTTGATCACTTTTTTAAAATACTTTTTAAAATCTATATAATATTATAAAATAGTTTTTATAAAAATACTTTTTATAACTCGGTGTTTTAACAAGTCCATCCTTGTTCTCACAGAAATTCGGTCACACGTTGATCAGGCGTAAGACCGAAAATCTATAAGTACTTGGTAAATCCGCTTTCAACATCCAGTGAAAATACTTGGAAAATAATTCGTTGAAAATATAGAAAACATTTTTGAAAATAGAGGAAATATCTTTGGTGAGAATGATTTGGAAATCATCAACCCCAACCATGGTCGTAGTTACATCATGGGTTACGTTGCCATCACAGCAAAAGTCCATGTAACTGTAGGCACTCCGCACCTTTCGATTACGCCATGGAACGCACAAAAGATCGCAGTTACATTCCAGGGTTACATTGCCATCATAGCGAAAGTCCATGTAACTGTAGGCATCAGCGCCCTCGATTTTCACTGCCAAAAATGAAACTTCTCCACTCCCACATAGGTTGCAGTCTACCAATGTAAAATCAAACGTAGACTGTTGGCTTTCAGCGGCACACATGACTTTCGCTATGTCACCATAGGTCGTAGTCTACCGATATAAAATCAAACGTAGACTGTTGGCTCTCAACGGCACACGACTTCCGCTATGGTTTGCAGTAGGTCGCAGTAACATCGAGTTAAACTGTCATCACAGCGTAACTCAAATGCCTCTGTAGGCATCATCGCCCTCGACTTCCGCTACACACTACTCAAAATCCTCAGGAACTAGTTTTGTACGGACTCCTCACAGGATCAACATTAGAACCCCCGCTTAGGGTTCAAGGCAGTACAACCCTGTGGCACTCTTGAGAAGTTCATTTCAAGGGAGCGCCTTTTTCCCCAGAGTCCAATCTCAAAACACTTTATACTATACACATATAGTATTTTCCAAATCATACACCTAATATGAATTCCATATAAATCTCCTTTTCACAATATCAATTATCCCGAAATCGATAATTCTCAAGCTAGGCTTTTCAAATCCAATATTGATTTTACCCAAAAATCAAAAGCCTTTCCAAATCCAAAGGTTCCAAAAACCTTTCCTCAAAATCATTCTCATAAGATCCTTTACATATATACATATATATATATATATATAACTTTGAAAATCTTTGGATCACTTCAAACTTGTATAAATTCCCTTTTATACTTCAAACACTTTTAAAGTCCTTTTCTTCCGGCAATAGATTCAACAAGGGGAGATTTATTTTATATAACAAAGATATATAACTTTGTTTATTCTAAATCAAATACTCAAATTTTATTACAGTATAAAGTCACTTACCAAATTACTTACTTCCATAATGTAAATTTTTACCATAGAAATATCCAATTTCCACTTTACTTCATCATATATTTCACAAAATATACCTTTCATTTCAAAAACCATTTCACATTTCTTATCCATAAATTTCCAGTATCAATTTCATTCAAACCCGTACGATGTACACATATCATCCGTATGCTATATTAATCTAATCGCTCACTCGATCGCACAATTTCACTTCCGATCTAGTATCGTCCACCCGACATCCTAGCGCGGACTCAGATCTAGTTTCTTGATCTCCTTGCATAGCCATAACTATGACAGAGAATATCCAGAACCAATCAACAATTCATATCCAGGTCCGCCGTCGAAAATCGAGTGAAAAATCCCAACTCGGATCGATATAACTATCTCGAAATTCTGTGCTCGAATCTGGATCAAATCACTATGCAAATAGAATATTATAGGTACATCCTACGTATTTATCTCCATTGATTATTAGCCAAATCAATCTCTTATCTATTCACATTCAGTTAAATTTCTATCCATTTATTCACAATTGTTTCAATTCCATTTGGATTATCACTTTAATCCTTATCTCAATTGGTATTTAATTATAAACAGTTTGCACTCTGACTATTTTAAAATTAGAAAATAGCTTGAAAAGTTTAAAATAAATAAGTAGTTGAAAATAATTATCAGTTTGTAAAATAGCTGTAAATAGTTAAGTAATGATAAAATAGTTATAAAATAGTTAAATAATTGTAAATAGTTATGAACAGTAATTAGTTATAAAACAGTTGAAAAACAGTAATTTGCTTATAAAACAATTGTAAAATAGTTTCAAAAATAATTATAAAATAAGTATAAAATAGTTTGGGGTTTTAAAAGAAAGGTTGTATATATAAATAGCTTGGAAAAAGGTTTGTATTAAAACAAGTTATATTGAAAATAGTCCCGAGCCAAACTGTTCGATTGCTAATCTCCATTCCCATCTATTCAATTTAAATTTCCACTTCCATTTAAATAACTCAATTCCAATTTAAACTTCAATTTCCATTGAAATTGATTTAACCCCAATTCAAGTTGAATTAATCCTCAATTTCTTTCCTAAATTCAAATCAAATTCCATTTGAATTTACTTATTCAACTTTAATCACAATTTCAATTAATTCAAATAAATTTCAAATTGAACAAATTTCAATTCATATCAATTCCAGTTTGAATTAATCCAATTCCCATTTGAATTTTGAACTCATTCAACTTCAGTTTCATTTCAAATTAATCCAATTCAAAATTCAAATTTTCCATTTGAATTTTTAAACTTATCAATCTTCAATCACAATTCCAATTAATTCAAATCAAATTCAATTTGAACTAATTCAATTCAAATTTCAAATTTAGACCATCCCGAATTATATAAATTCGAGTTAAATTTTTAAATGTTGATTTAATCTTTTAAATCAAATCAAATTATATCTTTAAAACATTTAATTCTGAATCCAAATTCCATTTTTAACCTATTTCAAAGTTCAAATAATAATTCAAATCCTTTTTTTAAATAACTAAATCTTTAGTCCAAAATGATTCCATTTTATCTTAATAATGGATATATTACCATATGCCTTTCCACATTCATTTAAACAAACCCAATTTCAGCTTAAAGATTATTAATAACAACCGGATGGTAGTATTCAAATTACTTAAAACATCCATCCATTTCCAATTTCGAGATCTCAAATCCATTTTGAGATCGCACAAACTCCCAATTCAAATTAACCATTTAACTTCCCAAGTGAAATCACTATTTCATCTTGAATTTTTCAATTCAGGTTGTTTGTTCTAAACTTATTTAACTTTCCCAAATTTAAATTCAATTTACTTAATCCAGTCAACCCTGCTTAAATTTGAATTCCCGCTTCAAATTTAAAAATTCTTTCCCACCTATAAGTTCAAAACTTATATCATTTTGCGTTTTCACATCTCATTCCAAGTTTAAAACTCAACATTTAGAGTTTATTTCAAACCATTTTTGATATTATGTATATTCCTCATGTATATACATATTTACTTCTTGGCCCACCAAGCCAAATTTTAAAATTTAAACCAACCTTGGTTTCAATTCGAAACAAATTCTTTTAAAGTTTACAAACAACTTCTTATTCTAAAATAAGATTATATTCAAAATAGTTTGAATAATATAATTTCCTTTACACACCAAGTTATCCTTACATTTTAGACCACCTTTAATTTTTAATTCAAAACAAATTTCTTTAAATTTTCAAACAACTCTTGTTTAAAATAGGACCCTTTCATTCAAATATATTAAATAACATTTCTTTATCACTTTGAAACAATTTTCAAATTCTGGACCTAGATTTAAAACTTCACAATTTAGATCATCTTCAGTTCCAATTTATTGGTCATACTTCCCTAAATGTTTTACTTCCCTAAAACATTTCATCACTTTAGGATAATAACCAAGGTTATTACAACTGGAAGTCAATTCATTATTATCTTATTCTGAAAATTCTTTTCCAAATTCATGATTTAAATTTCATTTTGAATCCATTTCTTACTTATCTTTGTTCAATTTAAATTTGGTTGGATTTCTATTACCACTTAATTTAATTCCAATAATTTAACAGCCAATTTTCTTAATATTTATTAGAAAGAAATATTTCTTTATATAGAAAAATATAATCTTATATAAAATCATTTAAAATCTTTATATAAGAAAATAACAAGTACGCTCTCATATATATATACATATATATATATATATATATATATATATATATATATACATACATATGTACACACACACTCAACTCATTCTAGGATGCCATTGACCCTATCCTTAATAAATAATCCCATTAGAGCCAAGGTTGTGGCGACCCGAACTCGATATCCGATAAATGACATCAATTCGTATCGCCGGAGCTTATAACAAACATCAAATGAATATAAAACAGCGGAACAAAATGAATATCATGCATACATCACAGGTACATCATCAATATCCAATAATACATCAGAGTATAAATACATACATCACAACTCCACATAACATCATAATGATGCATCGATGATCATATATCCAAAAGAAGTCTTCAATGAAAATGAAATGATAACAACCTTCCAAAACAACACTAACTACCCGAGATCCAAAAGCTTCTAGAATATCTCCAAAGCTCCAAAATACAGCTAACTCCAAAATATGGAAACCTGCTACTAGGCTGCCCGTGTAGAAATTATAGGCACCCAGAGTTTAGGAAAGAAACAATAAACTCCGGGTCAGTCATGGGACTAGTATGAGTAAACAAAAATAGTTGCTTTTAAATAAAATAGACTTATAAAGAAAATTCGTTATGCTTTTGGATAATGAAACTACCATAAGACCTCCCGCCACACACACAATGCAATCGCAGAATTTGAGGAGATTTCTTCTTATGATAGTCAAATATGCTTGATACGAGAAAATTCTTGTTTTATATTATTACTAGTGCATAGTGTAGAAAGCATTTCGAAAATAGAATATTAATCTTAGCCAGCATACGACCATTATCGTATGCCTACTATAGCTACCATGTTTTGTGGCAGGTTACCGTCACGCTGCATGGCAGGTTATACAACTAAAACCGTACAGGGCTCGTATTGTTTCTTTGGATTTCCAACAAATGGTCAGGCTAAGGAACTTCCTACTGCCACATGGGTACGCCTCTGGCGGGACGTCTCGAGAACCTACCCGGCTCTCTGCCAACACAAGGCCGGGTTACCTCTGTAACAAGGTAACTACTACTCGAGTATGCCATTCCCCGGTCCTTTGGGACCTTTATCCGAGGGCCCTCTGTCACAAAGCAACAACCACACAGTAAATGAGATTGGAGCTACCACACAGGTAAATATCTGGGCTCCATACCATGACATTACCTTTTTCCAGAAGGAAATGACATACCCTAAAGGGCGCGACCCTCATAACCTTGCCGCATCTTTCCTGTTTTGACCATTTCCGGGTTGTGAGGTCCGATGAGGTCTCGTCCACAAAGCTATGCTTTACATGAAAGCTTTGCTTTGATCACAAATGATCAACTAATGATCATCAACACACAGCAGCACTTGGCATGTCACACTACCAGTTTGGGAATATATCGCTGATAACCTTCAATTACGTAACCTCTGAGCTCGTACGTCTCAGAGAAGGGTGTTAAGCTAAGAGAATAAATTCTCCGCCACCAACAGATATGTATTTGAAAGAAATCGGCATTATATCTCAAAGTGTAGTGTCAGACACACGACCATACAAGTCTGTTTCGGGCTCGAACAGAACCGAAGGCACTTCGTCCAATAAAGGAAGAAGCCCTTGCAAATCCGGGTATCCACAATCCCGATCGGACTTCCCATCACTTAGGAAATCTCTATACCGGAGCAACTCAGTGCAGAGACAATCGATAGGTTATCCTATCGTTTTCGAAGACACCCGGTCTTCACCACCGGTCTTCAAATGCTATCCATTTCGACGTATCACTATTCGGAATGGGTTATATGACACGAAGGTCCTTTCCCGGCTAAACCGAATAGTGAGCGGTTAATTTTAAAACACGTGAATATATCCATCACGAAGATTCACATTCAGAATTCGATGTGGGTTTCGGATAACAAACTGATATCCGACTCCCTGTCGCATCGAAATTTAAATTGCCGTTTTACGGAAAACAGGGTTTACACATCACTACAGAACAAATCACAGTCATAGTGCAACATACAGTACCACAATCACAACAGAAATCAATATAGTGCATAGCAATGGTTAATTATTTACAAGTCAAAGTGAATATGATTTAATAGATTAACCAAATAATCATCTTTATTGATTAGTTTAAATCAATGTTTAAAATTTCACTTAATTAAAAATTTGTTAAACTTTACATTGGCTTTATTAATCACTTAATCTCTAATTAACAATCTTAATTTGTTTATTCTTAATGATTAATTACTTTTATTTGCTGATTTTTCTTTACAATAATCGACCTTCAATTTCAAAGCAATTAATTATTAATTATTTAATCATTACTTAACTATCATAATGTATTTGTTTTAAGTTAACAAATTTGAATATATTTCTTAAATATACTGTTAAGTAAAATAAACACTTTACACTGTCTTAACCAACTATCATCATTTATGAAGAATAGATCAGAAAAATCATTTAAAACTTAAATTGCAAACTGGAAAGTTGCTGCCTGCAGGTACAACCCGAGGGGTTCTTCGGGTCATCCCCGAGAAAATTGGGCATTGGCTTCGGGTTTTAGCAAAAACTTACCCGAGTACCATATTTATTCAAAAAATTTCAAAATTTTCTTAAGTCCCCAAAACAACCACGCTACAACACGGGACAAACTCGAGTTCTTCTTCGAGTTTTTACCTCACATCCCCGAGAATGACTTCGAGTCACTCAGCTCCCCTTTCCCAGACTTCACCACTGACACAACCCCTGCACGTATACGTGCACGGCCAACTTCATCGACGTGGGACGGTGCTGTGGCCTCCCACACGTTGCTCTCCACCTCCCAAAACCGTACGAGCACCCAGAGTCTCGAATTAAACTCAAAGGCAAATTCGAGACGTTTCGACCAACAAACCCAAAAACACGTCGCCAGGAAATGAGCCCACGCCCTCCTCCTCTGACCGTCATAGGCCATGGCAACTTGACCGGAGCTCCGCCTATCTCCACTGCCTCGATCGCCACCGGTGCGATCAGCTCCGGTGCTATGTCGACGTGGCAGCTATTTGATTTATCAACACCGTTCAAATGTGGGTTTAAACCCTAGTCTCGATTCGTTCTCCTCGTTCATACATTAGAAAATTTTTCCAAAATTTTTCCTGGAATCGTGAGTGTTCAACCCAGCTTCCCACCAATTTCTAGCATCTAAAAATTGTTAGATGATCAGAAATCGATCAAAACACTATTTTCGTTCAACAATGAACTGCGCACGACATAGGCAACTAAAAATTGCCAATTTCGTCTTAAAAATCATAATTTGCAATGAAGATTCAAGTTATAAACTTGAATTAGCATTTCATGATATTCGAGTTTGATCAAAATATGGCATATTACTGTAAAAACATTGTTTTTCAACTGTGTAACATATCCTTATGAATTTTTTTCATTTTTCTTTCATAGTTCATTCTTAAATACGCAAGTTTTATCTTGAGATCGAAGTCTAAAAATGATCACATAAATAAAGATGGGGTTTTGAATAAGTGTGATACTCTGAAAACAAAGACAGAAGTGATTTCTGACTTGAACAGGCATTTATATTTCCAAATGTCTGTGCACAGAGAAGAACTACCTATGCATATGCAAACTAAAACAATTTTATATCCCAGGCACATAATTAGCTTATTCATAGGTTAAGATTCTCAATATTTACCCAGGCATGCATACAGTATTATAACATACTGTGAAACTGCAAAGCAAAAATTGCAGGCCTTGATTTAGGTAACAACTTACATTAGCTTTAAATATTCAGGATTCAAACATTTATATAAAGAAAACTTTACAATTTCTTTACTTTTATATGTTCAGAAACTTGGAAAAACATTGAAGACAGGCATATCCAAATTTTCCAGAGCAACAATAGCATATGCAGATTCATATTCAACTTGAAACCATATCTAACTATATTGGTTAAAGAATCATAACGTTATAATTGACTTAAACTTTAAAACAAAAACTTTGTTTACTCACATGACAATTGTTTGAAACAGAAGCTATAACGATTTTTTTTTCTTTGAACTGCAGTTGAATTTTTTTTCTTTCTTGTTTTTTTTTTCCTTTGTTCTGCGGTGCTTTGCTTTTGAATAACTTAATGTATATAGGGGTGTGTGAAGATATATATAAAAGGTTTGTACAGGGTAGGGAAAATACTAACTGGGACAAAGTCTTGTTTTAATCAAATTATCTTGGTTTGCTTTATTGACCAAGAAAAATATTTCGGCTGATATGATTTATTTGTGTGCTAAGTAAGATTTTATTTGTGTTTGAATAGATGGCATTAAATGCCTTTGTTCCCATTCTTACTTACATAAACATGCTGCAGAATTTTTTCTTCCTGTAAGTACACAAGTTTTGTTTTATTCTTGAAGATATTTATCTATGTTAATCTTCTTGCACAAGCTTTGTATATACAATTGTTTTGTTTAAAATACTTCTCTTCATTTTATTACTTCTTGGATTACAATTTATATGCAAGTTATATCTTAATTTACACTCTTATGTCTTATGTCTTGAATACTACGGCATGGTTATGTTCCACTTGATTATTATAAGTACAGTTCTTACTTAAATACTTACATACTTTGTTCATTTTATTTTCTATTTGAAGTTTTACAATCAACATTTAATTTATCATTCATTTAAAAATTTAAACTATCAAACTTTTATTTACTTCCATAAAATTTCATAATATTAATATTAACAATATTCTATTCTTCTTGAAATTTCACAATTTAAATTTAAAAGTTCAAATAAGTCGTATATCTAATTTAACAAAATTCTAGGATGTTACAATATCCCCTCCTTAAGAAAATTTCGTCCTCGAAATTGAAAGAGAGAGAAAAGTAAACAAAGAATATACGAATCCAGAAAAATAAAGAAATGACTTACAGTTTAAGCCGAGATGTCTACTCTGCATTTGGGATATGATTTCTTCATGTTGTCTTCAGTTTTCCAAGTACAGTCCTTTGGATCGCCACTCCATTGAACTTTGACCAATTTCACAACTTTGTTTCGCAATCGCTTTTCATCACGATCAATAATCTTTATTGGTTCCCTTCTTACAGCCAAGTTGGGAGTGATTTCAAGGTCCTGTTGAGCAGCTTCTTCAATAATATCATCTGGGTCGTGCACATACTTTCGAACACTAGAAACATGGAACACATTATGCACACCAGACAACCAGCTGGGCAACTGCACTCGATATGCTAGAGGACCGATCCTTTCCAGAATAGGAAAAGGACCAATATAACGCGGTGCTAGCTTTCCAGTTTTCCCGAATCTCAATACACCCCGCATTGGAGATACTTTCAAAAATACAGAATCTCCAACCTGAAATTCCAAATCTCTCCTTCGGCGGTCATAATAACTTTTCTGACGGCTCTAAGCAGCTAATAACTTCTTCCGTATAAAATCAACCTTTTCAGTGGCTTCTTTAACCATGTCTGGCCCAAGAACGAGTCTATCACCCGATTTGATCCAACATGCAGGTGATCGACACGGACGACCATATAAAGCTTCGAAAGGAGCCATTTCGATACTAGCCTGATAGCTGTTGTTATAGGAAAATTCAACCAAATGCAAATAGTCCTCCCAAGATCCACCAAAGTCAAGAATACAAGCGCGCAATAGGTCTTCTAAAATTCGATTAACCCTTTCTGTCTGCCCATCAGATTGTGGGTGATAAGCAGTGCTGAGATTCAATTTGGTCCCCAAAGCGGCTTGAAATGCCACCCAGAATCTACTAGTGAAGATCGGATCACGATCACTCACTATGCTGCTAGGAATACCATGGAGACGAACAATTTCTATTATATATAAATTAGCTAGACTTGCAGCTTGCGGGTAGCTTTCACTGGCAAAAAGTGGGCAGTCTTAGTCAAACGGTCTACAATAACCCAAATTGCTTCATTGCCCTTTCGAGTACGAGGCAAACCATCGATGAAATCCATCGATACTTGGTCCCATTTCCACTTGGGTACCTCTAAAGGCTGAAGTAATCCCGCCACTTTCTTTTGATCGCTTTTGATTTGCTGACAAGTAGCACAGCGACTCACATAAATAGAGATATCTCTCTTCATCGTCTTCCACCAGAAAGTTCTTTTGATATCTCTATACATTTTGTTGACTCCGGGATGGATGCAAAGTTTGGACTTGTGGCATTCATCTAAAACTTCACGTTTCAAATCAGGAAGGTCTGGAACACAAATTCTGCCTTTCAATCTTATAACTCCTCTATTATCCATCTCAAAACTAGTATCTTTACCACGACCTATTCTTCTCCGCATTTCTCGAAGAAACTTGTCTCCAGTGTGGCTTGTGGCAATATTTTCAAGGAGAGTAGGAGCGATAGCAAGATATGCAAGAACAGCATGTCTCCTACTTAAAGCATCGGCAACTACATTGGCTTTTCCTGGCGTATACTGAATATCCAAGTCATAAGATGCCAGAAATTCCAACCAGCGTTGTTGTCGCAGATTCAGATCCTTTTGGGTAAAGAGATATTTCAAGGATTTATGGTCGGTGAATAATTCAAATTTTTCACCTAGAAAAAAAAAGGTTCATTAAGTATATTGTTTAAGTTAAGTAAATTTCGTAAATTATTAAGAAAGCTGAAAAGATTCTTACCTAGAAGATAATGTCGCCATATCTTTAAAGCGAAGATAACAGCTAAGAGTTCCAAATCATGGGTGGGGTAATTTCTTTCATGAGGACGTAATTGTCTACTCGCGTAGGCAATCACCTTCCCATTCTGCATTAATACTGCACCCAACCCATCACCGCAAGCATCAGTATAAACAGATAAACCTTGGTTCCCATCGATAATAGCGAGGACAGGAGCAGTAGTTAATCTCTTCTTCAACTCCTGAAAAGCTTCATCACATTTCGAAGTCCAATTGAATTTTACATCTTTCATTGTTAGCTTTGTTAAAGGACTGGCTATCTTCGAAAAGTCTTGAACGAATTTCCGGTAATAGCCTGCTAAACCCAAAAAGCTTCGAACTTCCTTTGGTGTAGTGGGCTTTCTCCAATCAAGAATGGCCGAAATTTTGCTAGGATCAACCGAAATCCCTTCTTCATTAACAATATGGCCGAGAAATTTGACTTCTCTGACCCAAAAGTGGCATTTGGAAAATTTTGCATATAGAATATTTCTCCGTAATATTTCCAATACAATTCTAAGGTGTTCGACATGCTCTTCTTCTGTTTTGGAATAAATCAAGATATCATCAATAAATACGAGCACAAATTTATTCAAAACCTCCCGAAACACCCGAGTCATAAGATCTACGAAGTATGCTGGAGCATTGGTTAGCCCAAATGGCATGACTAACCATTCGTAGAACATATTGGGACCCCTGAAAGCAGTTAAATGCACACAATCTTCGGCGATTCGCAGTTGATGGAATCCCTGGGCTAGATCCATTTTCGAAAAGAAACGAGCGCCGCATAATTGATCAAATAGATCATCAATTCTAGGTAGTGGAAATTTATTCTTGAGAGTCTGCTTATTGAGATCGCGGTAATCTACACACAACCTCAAAGATCCATCTGATTTAGCGACGAACACAACGGCTGAGCCCCATTCAGAAACACTGGGTCGAATCAATCCTTTTTCTTGTAGATCCCTGGTCTTCTCGACTAATTCAACCCTTTCCCTGGGAGCCATCCTGCGACTTGCATGAACTACAGGACGAGCATTAGGTACAAGGTCGATTCTGAATTCTATTTCTCGATGTGGAGGTAGAGATTTCACTTCTCCGAACACGTCCGGAAAATCTTTAACTATTGGAATGGACTCCAAACTGGGTTCGGGATAACCCAAATTATACATCAATCCTTCTCTTTTCGGACTAGGGTCCTCACAACCAATTTCGATGAAATCTCCAAATTCGGTTTTAATAGAAATCAATCGATTGGTGCAATCCAATACGGCTTCGTACTTCGCTAGCCAATCCATTCCGAGTAGGACTTCAAATTCGTTAAAATCAAGAACGAAGAGACCAGTAGGAAATTGATAACAAGAGTATGAGATAGGAACATCCCTACAACGAAGACAAAGGTTCGCGGGACCTCCAACTGGATTCTTTACGCATATGGGCTCATCCACAAAATCGGGTTCAAGATTTAATTTCTTAATAGCTTGCTGAGAGATAAAACTATGTGTAGCACCCGTGTCAAATAGGACTCTAACAATGTTATCATAAATGGTAAGATTACCTTCCAGAACTCGCTTTCCTTTCTCTGCCTTGGAAGATGTGGGTTGGTCTTTGACGGCATACACTTTTGCTGTTTGAGCTTGCTTCATGGTTGGACAATCCTTAACTTCATGCCCCACTTTCTGACAGTAATAGCACTTTCTAGGATTTGCTTGAGCAGATTTGTCTCTCTTTGGCTTCTTGCAGCTATTTGAATAGTGGCCTTTTTCCAAGCAATTGTAACAAGTGACATTCTCAGCTGTACTACCCTGAGCGCTCTTCTTTTTATCCTTGCTTTGCCATGGTTTCTTGCCTCCAAATTTTCGTTTCTTCCAATTTGGATTGCCCGAATTTCCCTTTTCTGCTGGGGCTTCTTGCATATCGAGTGTGGCATATCGATACCCCATATCAACTAAATCTGAAAAAGACTCCTTAACATGAGCCGTCATTCTTTCGTGGAACTTCTTATTCATTCCGCGAATGAATCGTTCATTCTTCTTCAAAGGCGTATTCACCAATTCGGGGCCCAAACGAGATAACTCATTAAATTTATTCAGATATTCCTCGAATGATAAACTTCCCTGCTTCAGGTCCATAAATTCCTGGTACATCCGAGAAAGTCCAGCTGATGGCAAATATCGCTTTTCAAACACATCTTTGAATTTCTCCCAAGAAAACTCATCTTCTGACCTATCTACCGTGATTGTCTCCCACCAAGCTGAGGCTTCATCCTGAAGTTGCCAAGAAGCTATAAGTCGTTTCTGATCATCTTGCAATTTCAGCCCTCTAAAGATTTTCTCGCATGATCTGATCCATGCTTGAGCCTCCACAATTGACTCTTTGCCGGTAAACGGCTTACCACCAAGCTTTGCAAATTTCTTATATAAATCAGCCAAGTCCGGCTGATGCTGAATAGGTACTGCTGTTACTGGTGTTGGGGGAACTTGATTTGGTGCTGTGGCACTTCCTTGACCCCTAACTCTTCCTCTGCGCCCGCTCATTCTTACTATCTGAAATTAGTAAGAAAATTGATTTAGATATACGGACGAAATATCTTAAAGAATATCAGCAGTAAAAAGAAATAGACTAATAAATTTAGAGTCTCAGTCTTGGTTATACTCATTCTAGGGTATACTTCACCCCATTTCTAATGAACCATCTGATGTGTTATACTCCGTAGCTAAAGTTCTTACTCAACCTTCAGCTCTGATACCACTTGTGACGACCCGAACTCGATATCCGATAAATGACATCAATTCGTATCGCCGGAGCTTATAACAAACATCAAATGAATATAAAACAGCGGAACAAAATGAATATCATGCATACATCACAGGTACATCATCAATATCCAATAATACATCAGAGTATAAATACATACATCACAACTCCACATAACATCATAATGATACATCGATGATCATATATCCAAAAGAAGTCTTCAATGAAAATGAAATGATAACAACCTTCCAAAACAACACTAACTACCCGAGATCCAAAAGCTTCTAGAATATCTCCAAAGCTCCAAAATACAGCTAACTCCAAAATATGGAAACCTGCTACTAGGCTGCCCGTGTAGAAATTATGGGCACCCAGAGTTTAGGAAAGAAACAATAAACTCCGGGTCAGTCATGGGACTGGTATGAGTAAACAAAAATAGTTGCTTTTAAATAAAATAGACTTATAAAGAAAATTCGTTATGCTTTTGGATAATGAAACTACCATAAGACCTCCCGCCACACACACAATGCAATCGCAGAATTTGAGGAGATTTCTTCTTATGATAGTCAAATATGCTTGATACGAGAAAATTCTTGTTTTATATTATTACTAGTGCATAGTGTAGAAAGCATTTCGAAAATAGAATATTAATCTTAGCCAGCATACGACCATTATCGTATGCCTACTATAGCTACCATGTTTTGTGGCAGGTTACCGTCACGCTGCATGGCAGGTTATACAACTAAAACTGTACAGGGCTCGTATTGTTTCTTTGGATTTCCAACAAATGGTCAGGCTAAGGAACTTCCTACTGCCACATGGGTACGCCTCTGGCGGGACGTCCCGAGAACCTACCCGGCTCTCTGCCAACACAAGGCCGGGTTACCTCTGTAACTAGGTAACTACTACTCGAGTATGCCACTCCCCGGTCCTTTGGGACCTTTATCCGAGGGCCCTCTGTCACAAAGCAACAACCACACAGTAAATGAGATTGGAGCTACCACACAGGTAAATATCTGGGCTCCATACCATGACATTACCTTTTTCCAGAAGGAAATGACATACCCTAAAGGGCGCGACCCTCATAACCTTGCAGCATCTTTCCTGTTTTGACCATTTCCGGGTTGTGAGGTCCGATGAGGTCTCGTCCACAAAGCTATGCTTTACACGAAAGCTTTGCTTTGATCACAAATGATCAACTAATGATCATCAACACACAGCAACACTTGGCATGTCACACTACCAGTTTGGGAATATATCGCTGATAACCTTCAATTACGTAACCTCTGAGCTCGTACGTCTCAGAGAAGGGTGTTAAGCTAAGAGAATAAATTCTCCGCCACCAACAGATATGTATTTGAAAGAAATCGGCATTATATCTCAAAGTGTAGTGTCAGACACACGACCATACAAGTCTGTTCCGGGCTCGAACAGAACCGAAGGCACTTCGTCCAATAAAGGAAGAAGCCCTTGCAAATCCGGGTATCCACAATCCCGATCGGACTTCCCATCACTTAGGAAATCTCTATACCGGAGCAACTCAGTGCAGAGACAATCGATAGGTTATCCTATCGTTTTCGAAGACACCCGGTCTTCACCACCGGTCTTCAAATGCTATCCATTTCGACGTATCACTATTCGGAATGGGTTATATGACACGAAGGTCATTTCCCGGCTAAACCAAATAGTGAGCGGTTAATTTTAAAACACGTGAATATATCCATCACAAAGATTCACATTCAGAATTCGATGTGCGTTTCGGATAAAAAACTGATATCCGACTCCCTGTCGCATCGAAATTTAAATTGCCGTTTTACGGCAAACAGGGTTTACACATCACTACAGAACAAATCACAGTCATAGTGCAACATACAGTACCACAATCACAACAGAAATCAATATAGTGCATAGCAATGGTTAATTATTTACAAGTCAAAGTGAATATGATTTAATAGATTAACCAAATAATCATCTTTATTGATTAGTTTAAATCAATGTTTAAAATTTCACTTAATTAAAAATTTGTTAAACTTTACATTGGCTTTATTAATCACTTAATCTCTAATTAACAATCTTAATTTGTTCATTCTTAATGATTAATTACTTTTATTTGCTGATTTTTCTTTACAATAATCGACCTTCAATTTCAAAGCAATTAATTATTAATTATTTAATCATTACTTAACTATCATAATGTATTTGTTTTAAGTTAACAAATTTGAATATATTTCTTAAATATACTGTTAAGTAAAATAAACACTTTACACTGTCTTAACCAACTATCATCATTGATGAAGAATAGATCAGAAAAATCATTTAAAACTTAAATTGCAAACTGGAAAGTTGCTGCCTGCAGGTACAACCCGAGGGGTTCTTCGGGTCATCCCCGAGAAAACTGGGCATTGGCTTCGGGTTTTAGGAAAAACTTACCCGAGTACCATATTTATTCAAAAAATTTCAAAATTTTCTTAAGTCCCCAAAACAACCACGCTACAACACGGGACAAACTCGAGTTCTTCTTCGAGTTTTTACCTCACATCCCCGAGAATGACTTCGAGTCACTCAGCTCCCCTTTCCCAGACTTCACCACTGACACAACCCCTGCACGTATACGTGCACGGCCAACTTCATCGACATGGGACGGTGCTGCGGCCTCCCACACGTTGCTCTCCACCTTCCAAAACCGTACGAGCACCCAGAGTCTCGAATTAAACTCAAAGGCAAATTCGAGACGTTTCGACCAACAAACCCAAAAACACGTCGCCAGGAAATGAGCCCACGCCCTCCTCCTCTGACCGTCATAGGCCATGGCAACTTGACCGGAGCTTCGCCTATCTCCACTGCCTCGATCGCCACCGGTGCGATCAGCTCCGGTGCTATGTCGACGTGGCAGCTATTTGATTTATCAACACCGTTCAAATGTGGGTTTAAACCCTAGTCTCGATTCGTTCTCTCGTTCATACATTAGAAAATTTTTCCAAAATTTTTCCTGGAATCGTGAGTGTTCAACCCAGCTTCCCACCAATTTCTAGCATCTAAAAATTGTTAGATGATCAGAAATCGATCAAAACACTATTTTCGTTCAACAATGAACTGCGCACGACATAGGCAACTAAAAATTGCCAATTTCGTCTTAAAAATCATAATTTGCAATGAAGATTCAAGTTATAAACTTGAATTAGCATTTCATGATATTCGAGTTTGATCAAAATATGGCATATTACTGTAAAAACATTGTTTTTCAACTGTGTAACATATCCTTATGAATTTTTTTCATTTTTCTTTCATAGTTCATTCTTAAATACGCAAGTTTTATCTTGAGATCGAAGTCTAAAAATGATCACATAATTAAAGATGGGGTTTTGAATAAGTGTGATACTCTGAAAACAAAGACAGAAGTGATTTCTGACTTGAACAGGCATTTATATTTCCAAATGTCTGTGCACAGAGAAGAACTACCTATGCATATGCAAACTAAAACAATTTTATATCCCAGGCACATAATTAGCTTATTCATAGGTTAAGATTCTCAATATTTACCCAGGCATGCATACAGTATTATAACATACTGTGAAACTGCAAAGCAAAAATTGCAGGCCTTGATTTAGGTAACAACTTACATTAGCTTTAAATATTCAGGATTCAAACATTTATATAAAGAAAACTTTACAATTTCTTTACTTTTATATGTTCAGAAACTTGGAAAAACATTGAAGACAGGCATATCCAAATTTTCCAGAGCAACAATAGCATATGCAGATTCATATTCAACTTGAAACCATATCTAACTATATTGGTTAAAGAATCATAACGTTATAATTGACTTAAACTTTAAAACAAAAACTTTGTTTACTCACATGACAATTGTTTGAAACAGAAGCTATAACGATTTTTTTTTCTTTGAACTGCAGTTGAATTTTTTTTTCTTTCCTGTTTTTTTTTCTTCCCTTTGTTCTGCGGTGCTTTGCTTTTGAATAACTTAATGTATATAGGGGTGTGTGAAGATATATATAAAAGGTTTGTACAGGGTAGGGAAAATACTAACTGGGACAAAGTCTTGTTTTAATCAAATTATCTTGGTTTGCTTTATTGACCAAGAAAAATATTTCGGCTGATATGATTTATTTGTGTGCTAAGTAAGATTTTATTTGTGTTTGAATAGATGGCATTAAATGCCTTTGTTCCCATTCTTACTTACATAAACATGCTGCAGAATTTTTTCTTCCTGTAAGTACACAAGTTTTGTTTTATTCTTGAAGATATTTATCTATGTTAATCTTCTTGCACAAGCTTTGTATATACAATTGTTTTGTTTAAAATACTTCTCTTCATTTTATTACTTCTTGGATTACAATTTATATGCAAGTTATATCTTAATTTACACTCTTATGTCTTATGTCTTGAATACTACAGCATGGTTATGTTCCACTTGATTATTATAAGTACAGTTCTTACTTAAATACTTACATACTTTGTTCATTTTATTTTCTATTTGAAGTTTTACAATCAACATTTAATTTATCATTCATTTAAAAATTTAAACTATCAAACTTTTATTTACTTCCATAAAATTTCATAATATTAATATTAACAATATTCTATTCTTCTTGAAATTTCACAATTTAAATTTAAAAGTTCAAATAAGTCGTATATCTAATTTAACAAAATTCTGGGATGTTACAAAGGTTCTCGCTTAATCTTCATCTCTGATACCAAACGTAACGACCCGGAATTTTCGATCTCGAAAATTCTAGATAGTTAGAGAAAAGAAGAAAAGAGATAGAAGAAGAAGATCAGAAACTCCAAAGTACAATCTCACATTCGCAACGGATAAAATATAATATCAATAATATTAGTTTAAAAGGAAAACTGTACTTGTCATATTACACTTTAATACATCAGAGTTACAATATTTATACAAAACACTGGACAGTTAAAATCACATGTCCTAGATAAAAAACAATATATTATAGCGGAAACACTCCATACGTTCCTGCCATCCAGCTCGCCACCTGATTTCCAGAACGTCCTTACCTAAAAATCAGTAATACTCGGTCTGACCCAAGCATTACATCAAAGTAACACCCAGGTCAGGCTGGAAACCAGCATAAGTAAACCCATATAACATGAAATTCTAATGCACACAAAGCATATTTAAAAACTCGGGGTAACTCATACTCTCCTATGAGTTCTTAACTTGTTATATTCAATACTTAATTCACAAATCAACCTCTAAGTACCCTTACTTAGTTTCAATGGTCAAGTTCACTTGAACTATTTCATCCCAGTCTATTTATTACACATATCAATCTATAAAGAATCATTGGAGGTTACAATTCGAGGTGGGTTCGGGTATTTACCGATACCCAACCCGGTCTCTTCAAATACAATACAGTCTTAACACAAGTTATTCAAGTGAAATACAATTCAACTTTAAATACAAGATGTCACTTTATGTAGCAATTTATCTTCAATAAATAACTACATTATCATTGTCCACCTAATCATATCATATCATAAATATATTCATATCAGAGATATCAACCAAATCAAGGCATTTACATCATTCAATCATTCATAAGCAAGATTGATCACTTCCAAAATTAATATAATTTATCTCTAACTAAATTAATTACTAACTTTATTTACTTAGACTACCTTTACCTAACATTAATTAGTTACAAACCAATTAATTAATCATCCTTTGATTATCGATCTTAGATAATCACCCTTGACAAATTATCCTTTAATTATGATAAATAATTAACTCTCAATTAATTACAAAAATTAATTAACCTTCACCCATTGACATTAACCTTTAATTTATTACTCTATTAAATTGTACTCTAATCTTTTACATTGATTAATTATCCTTTAATTAGTCACACTTGTTAATTTATTAACCCTTAAATAAAAAACCTTTTTATTTGATCCATACTTTGATTAATTACACAAAATAATTAGTTGTCAACTACTTCCATTGAGTAATTTATCATTTAAGTAATTAATTAATCTCTAATTACCAAGTAATTAACCTTTAATTAATTTATATTCCTTTAATTAATTAACTCTCAATCATTACTTAATTAATTCCTCTTTAATAAATTATCAATTTTATCCTTTCTTAATTACTTTGGATTAGTTAACTTTAATTACTGAAGATCTTAAGTTTAACTGATGACAAAACATTTTATTTCCTTAATTACTTCTTAATTACATAATTAATTAAGTTTTAGACAACTTAAGAATTAACTTTATTAATTAAAATTAAAATTAATTACCCAATTTTAAACAATACTATATAGAATAATAGTTAAGGAAATTTAAACTTGATTTTTGGTTAACCATTAACTTGAAAATCTCTTATCATTTGACTCGAGTAATACCCGAGCAATCCCACACCCAACCCGAGTCTTTCCTCTTCTTCTTCGTTTTTTTTTAATTTTATTTAAGTTTTAAACGGACATACCTCATGAACCCACCCGAGTTCTTGCACGAGCCAATGACCCAAACCTCCCATGTTGACTTCGAGCCACCACCATCTCCTCATCGCATAAACAACCTGGCACCATAGATGCTCGTGCACCATGCACACCAGCCCCTTCGCTACCGACCATTACTCCGATCGTCATCCTGTCAACTACGACCCTCTCTAACCTATCAGTCACCCAAAAATACAAGCCACCACGAAAATCAAAATCGAACTATCGACCCCAACCTGAAACAAAATCAGTCTCCTAGAAATCCTCGCCGACGACAAACTCCACCACCAGAAAATTCGTCCATCCTCCTAGAGCTGCTCCACAACACGACACCACGATTCCCCACGTGTGATCCATTCCGGCCTTTCCACTGCGATGTAAATGCCTCGAATACGTCGACAACCCAAACAGCTTGTTAAACCCTAACATGACTCCGACGAGCCGTTCCGACCATCGAGAAAAACTCTAACCATTGTTCCCAATATCCTTATACTCCATTCTATCTCTAGCTGTAACGACCCGAAATTTTCGATCCCGAAAATTTCAGATAGTTAGGAAAAAAAGAGATAGAAGAGTAAGAAGAACATAAACACCAACATCTCACATTCACAGCGGATAAAATATATAACAAATAATAACAGTTATAGAAAAGGATTCTGTATATGTCAAATATGTTTATAATACATCAAAGTTACATATATATACAAAGACTAGATATATATAATCATCATGTCTCAGATATACAGCAATAAAATACAGCGCGAACAATCCATACCTTCTTGCCATCCAACTCGCCTCCTGAGCTCCAAAACGTCTTTACCTGAAAATCTGTAATACTCGGTCTGACCCGAGCATTACATCAAACTAACACCCGGGTCAGACTGGAAACCAGCGTGAGTAAACCCATCCAACATGGAATGCAAAGCATACAACTTATATAAAACCCGGGGTAACTCATATCAATTTACAAATTCACAATTTGTTATAGACATCACTTATTTCACACATCAATTTCTAAGTATCAAATTTTAGATTAAATAGTCCAATTCACTTAAATCATTTCATTCCAGCCTATTGATATCACATATCAGTCTATGAAAATTCAAAGTGGTTTCGGGTATTTTGTAATACACGACCCTGGTCTCTTCGAGTCTCATGTCATCCTAACCCAAGTTATCCAAATCAAATACACTTCGAACTTTAAATACAGGATGTCTTTTACACAACAATTCATCATTGATAGATAACCCCAATATCCTGTCCGCCCAAACATATGATACTACAAAACATTTAATATCAGGGATATTAACTCATTCAAGGCATCCAATACCATTCAATCATCCATAAGCAAACTTGATTACTTCCAAAATAAATTTAATCACTTCGAATTGAATTACTAACCTCAATCACTTAGATTCCTTCACTTGACATTAATTAATTTCAAATCCATTAATTAATCATCCCTTAATCATCCATCTTAATTAATTACCCTGGATTAATTAACCTTCAATTATATTCAAGCAATTACCTTTAATTAATTTCACAAATTAATTATTCTTAACCAAAAATAGTAATGAATCCTTAATTACTTCACAAATTAATTAACTATAATTAATTACATTAATCCTTAATTACTTATATTAATAAATTTCTCATAAATCACTTATTATTGATTAATTAATCTTAATTAATCAATATTTAATTACATCATTGATTATATAAATTAATGATTTCTAATTATATTTTAATTTATCCTAATCTAAATTAATTACATTAAGTAATTAATCATTAATTAAACCACAAATATTAATCACTCTTGATTAATCTCAACCAGTAATTAACTACCGTTTTATTTACTTTATTAATTAAATTAATTACTCATTTTATAAAAGAAGTTTAAGGGAATTTAAAACCAAATTCAGTTTTAAATACAATATTCCAATTATCAATATAATTCATCACAGAATATCAAATATTCCTAACACAGAATATTAAACAATCTACATAGTTTTGAGGAATCTAGTTGGATCCCTCCAACCTGTTTCCCTACATCCACAGATGTTAGCACAATACCAATTCCACTTCGAGGTGGAATATCGCGGTATGTGGGATTAATATAATATCATCCGCTATTATGCGGCGCATAGGGTCTCATCCGCTATATAATGCGGGAAATCAATCATACCAATATATACTATATATTACTATATATAATATAGCACATCAAATCAATTCAACCATCCAACCAATTATTTAAATTTAACCATTTAAATTTAAAAAAATAATCCAAAAGAGTGAGATTAACTCACCTTTTCTTTTAAATTGCAACCCTTTCCAATCTCGACCCGATTTACCTGACTTTTGACTTTATATAAATAATTATGTGATTTAATAATATTTGGAACAATCGAACAATTAATTTTCATTTAATAGATTGCTCAACTAATGATTTTATTTTAAACAAATAATTAAATTTAAACTAATTTTCCTTTTACAAATCTTTTAGTTACTTGAATAAATTAAATAAGTTTATTAAACAAATTAAGCTCCACAATACATTAGTTTAAAATAGACTAGTAACTAAAATGTATTTGTATATTTATTTTATTTTTGAAAGTTCACATACTTGTGATAATAATCTATAGTTTTCAAAACTTAATTTTCTATAAACTCTCAAACCCTTTAAAATTCCTATTATATTTTTATTTATATTTTTTTGACCCTTACCCAAATATACACATATTTACTATTTATTTATACATATTAAAACAAGTATGAATATTTTCATATATATATATATATATATATATTCTGCAAATATATAAACACTTATTTACACAATTTAAATTAATAAAAGGGAATCATTACCTCACTGCAAATCGACGAACTTTACCTTGTTCTTCACGACATGTCGTTTCCACGCCTCCCAAATGCTAATGCACTCGAGATCCACGCTTCAGTCTTTGAGGCGCCACCCAACCCGTAGAGTTCGAGCTCGATTCCCATAAACTCATGACCTCGATCGCCACTGGCTACTCCTACTGTCGCGACAACGACGACAGATCCCCATGGATTCGTCGCCTGATGCACACAACCACTGCCGCTCCAAATCGATTTGCCACCCTCGCGACCTAAATTGGCAACCAAACTCCACCTGCCTTTCATCGCAAAACCCACTCACGTGCTCGACTTGAAATTGCGAAGAAGAGATTCGACAGAAATTGTCTCGCATTTCGATCCTTCGCCCTTTTCCTTTTTTGATTCGAATGATTTCAGTCGAATGAATTGAACTGCTCGATTCGATTTTATTTTATTTTTTTGAAAGAGGGAAGATTTCAGCGTTATTCCATTTATTTCTCGATTTCTTTTTTTTATATAAGTATGTGTTTTCGAATTAGATTCAGTAGCAAGAAAAGCATACGCGACTTAAATGTGAAGGAAGGCGGCTTGTACGCATAGGGGTGGCTGATGGAGACGTAATAGGGTTTGACTTAGAAATTTTGTAATATTATTTAATTCCAACATATCTCGTTAAGCATAACTCGAAATCTCAAAATCTGAATCAGACATGCCGCCAGGCGTTTATAAGGTTTTACCCATATTCTGAATACAATGGAACATGTTTCGGAGCCTAATTCAGTCATATGGAGAAAATAGCGTTTTGCATCTAGTTATAACATTAAATTTTCGATATAAATTTTAGCATGTTTATATATCGTACGCTCACACAACAACTCCAAACATTGCGAAAATTGAAATCCGATAATAATACAATATTATGGATCCAATGGAACTAGTTTCGTCGAAATCCGAGACTGTGCCTCGGACGGCTATTTTTAAACGTCGATTTAAACGATATATTTCAAAACTTAACAAATCAATGTTAAATTCAATTTTAGCACTTTTAATATACTCAGTATTATCAATATAAATTTTACAAGCCTTCAAATTATTTTTAACAGCCTTAAAACTGAAGATTCAATAATTTACCCTATTTCAGTTTATTAAATCCAATAACTTAATTGCTAAATAATAAAATATTTGAATTCAAGTTAGAAATTAAGTTTTAAGTATTTAAAATCAATTAAGTATCCCAATTTAAATTTTCCAAAATTCCGGGTCATCACACCAGCGACCATCACGACAACAATCACCTCACCGATTGTCGAAAACCGCCGAAACTCCAAAATCTAATCATATCAAGATATTTCACTAAATATAATGCTAAAAATCATGATTTCTATTTCTAAATTCATCATTTACTATACGAATTAATTCAAATAATCAAAACATGGAATTAAGTTGATTGATTTTCGACTTACATTTGACTACTACTGTTATTTCTTATTTTCAAACTAATTGCTTAATATATATATTTAAAACTATTTTAAAATTTGATGATACGTTGTTGCATACATTTTCTCTTTTATGATCATGGCTTGAATATATTTAGATAAGAAGATATGAATTTCTATCATGATCTTGAGTCTGTGTAAACAACAAAGGCTAGTATCTAAACACACAGACATGCTCACAATATACAGAGCATTTTCAACTACATACCAGTTTTTAAAACATCCATGCAGACCATCATTTCACAAGTTTATCACATGCAACAAGCATTCAACTAGATTTAATCTTTGAGAAGTTCTATTTACCCACCTGCAATTTATAAACAGAGAATGGCTTTAAATTTTTATTTGGAACCACACTGTTTGATTCGAAACGGAGTTGATATTGGAATGATCTGATGTTTGAAACTTGCTTTGATTTTGTTGTCGTTGAACTCTGGTTTTTCACTGCTTATTGTTTTGGAGTTGAATTAGATCTTGGTTCTTGCATTTGTATTGACTTCCAGGCTGAAGATTTTCTTTCCAGGTTGAAAATTTTGAAAAGTTTGTTCATGATTGAGTTTACTTTTTTAGATGTGCTCTTTGCCTTTGCAAAATGGTTTCAGATTTGAACGTTGTTTTGAGGAAAGATTATATATTTTGATTGCATGATAAAATTTCTGGTTTGAAGTGGTTTTACAGGCTTTGAATTTATGATTTGCTTGATTTGAATAATGTTTGTGGATTTATTATCTTTAGTTTGTATAATGAATATAGGAAACGAAATGAAAAGATGAGATATAGGATTTATGAAAATAAAAGAAAGTGGAGATAAAAATAGTGACACTTGTTTAGTTTGCCTCCATTTGTCATTAACATGAACTAATTGTCTTACACTTGTAATTCTTTTTGTATAAATGTTTATAGAATTTTTTTCTTTTTCCACTAATTATTTAAATTCATATCTACAAATATGTAAAGGCCCACAAATCCATACCCCTTTGAGCTGCCAAAATTTCATAACAATTCAGCCCAAAGTGGCTCAAAAGTACGAGTCTTCGGGTTTTAAAAAGAATGAAGTAGAAGAAAATGAAGAAAAACAACATCAGGATCTCACAATCGCAGCGGAACAAAATATAATACATAATAACAGCTTTTAAATACAAAGAAATCTGTATTGTTATACATATACATAACATCATCAGAGTATAACAACATCCATACAGAGACAACTTAATACTTGGCCATACACAGCGGAAATAATAATCAAATACGGAACTACACTCTGTCATCCAGCTCGTCTCCTGAGCTCCTTAGCTTTTAACCTGATCTTGTTTAACTCAGTCTGGCCCGAGCATCATGTAAAACAACACTCGAGTCAGTCTGGAAAACCAGCGTGAGAAATCATATTCAATTGGATTATTATATTTTCAAAAATCCTTTGGAAAACAATAGCATCTCGTAAGACCTCGCCACCAATAAACATGTCGGGTTTTTACCTTACGATAGCTAAACATTTTTATCAAATCCGTATGATATTATAATAGCGTCTATAGAAAGTAAAATAGAATCTAGCTGAAATGCTTGCATCTCACATTTTAGCAGTAGTTGGGCACAATCAAAACTGCATAGGCGCTTGTTGGAGATTGGATTCCATACAATGACAGGGCTACCGGGGTATCGCCTGTCACAGTACGGGGCCTAGATCAGCGTACCGAGGATCACTTCCGACCCCCTACAACATAAGACCGGGACTACCCCTTAATGGATAATCCCGAGTAAGATCACCCCGCGGCTGGCGCGACCAACCGCCCATTAAGCCTAAATAAAAGGGACATATAGACAGGGATGACCTCATCCTAAAGGGTGCTACCCAAATAGCCTTACTGCACTTTCCATGTTTTAGCCATTCCCGGTTGATGAGGCTTGAGGCTAAGCGTTACCTTTCAAGTACGAGTCCCACGTAGAATGCTCATCGTCCCCCTGACGATGTTCTGAAAGCATTCGTGCATACAAATTGCCCTGGATTTGGACAAACCGAATCACCGTCTTTCTCAACTTGACGGTCTTCATTCGTTATCGTTCAAACCGGATCAAAGTGGGTTTCGGATAATTAACCCGATCCTGGACTCTTCCAAACTATCAACGCATTGGCCAATATTGATAGTCGGTTATTTAACTATCAAATAATCATCCATAAGCTACCGTCAAGTCTTAAATAATTTTCCTCAAATTATTTATCTCAAAATATCGACTTAAGATATTATCTTCATATTTCAACACCTAGAAATTAGATTCAATTTCCTCTATTTCTCATGGAAATATTAAGTCTTTGCCGATTACTTATAATATTTTTCCCACTTCATTAGTTTCTCAAAACTTGGAAAATATTTCTTTATCTCCTATTTCTTTCCTAAAAATCATTTACAATTTCATTTGTAAATTTCCCAAACTTATTTCTCATGAATCCTATAGATCCTAGGATTCCCTAGTTGATTCCCGTTTTTATTTCCAAAGCCATTTAGCTTATTAAAAATTCTGGTTTCACTCCTGCTCTTCTGGTGAATTTTATCTCACCTCACAATTCACTTATCTTATACTTGAGATTTTATTCAAGTTCTCATAACCCTCTATAAAATCTTCCCTAAAAATCTTATTCAAATTAATTACACTTGATTTCCTTCTCAAGAGGATTTATAATTGGATTTTTTAACACGTTTAAACACACACACACACACACACACACACACACACACACATATATATATATATAAGTAAAAATAATGGTTTGTTTTCAAAATATGGTTTAAGGTAGAACTAAATATAGATATTAAAATTATATCCAGTTATTGACAAATTTACAAAACCAATTTAGAAAACTAGAATATATTTAAATAATTACTAAGCATTAAAATAATGATGACGGAATATTCTAAATCTAGATAATAGTTCTATACAAATTATATAGTATAGTAATTTTAAAAATATTCCTTTTAAATCAAATTTATATATATTTTTTAGAAAACCCAATATTCATCCATAACTACTCTTAATTCCTGTCTCAATGACCATATTCACATTTTTCACCTTTGGAAATATTCTACTATTTCCTTTCAAAACAATTTTCATACTCAATATAAGTTCTCGCCATGACTTATTTCTTTACATATCCATTGATACCTTTCTATCTCATTTATAAACCCCATTTATAAATTTATAAACTTCCCTGAGTTTTCCATTTGTTTATAAAAACAATTTTATTCAAAAATTCCATCTTTATAATTTTATTCTTCAATACAATCTCATATTCTTCCTAATAAAATCCCATTTCATTCCTTAATAAAATTCCTTCTTATTTCTTAATAAAACTTCGCTTTACTTCAAATTAACTTATCGATTCCAATATTTCTTCGAGTCTTTTATATATAATTTAAATTTTTCCCAAAACTCAACTTTAACCAATTTAAGTATAACCAAAGTAATAAATATACTTTTATTTTACTTAATTCTCAAATAGAAGCAAAACCAAATCCTCAATAAATATTTTATATTCAAGTTCTATTTTAACTTCCTTCAATTAAATTATTTATGGTATTTAAAAATTACCAAATTCCAACTTCCATGTTATTTAACACTTAATAACTCAACTCGCATGCAAATCCATATTAATTCATCCATCTTGTTATATGGCAATATATATATATATATATATATATATATATATATATAATCAATAAATATTCTTGAGGAATCCTGTTGGATCTCTCCAAACTGTTTCGCTGCATCCACAGATGTTAGCACAAAATAAAATACTCATTCCACTGCAAGGTGGAATATCGCGGTGTACGGGTTTATATAATATCATCCGCTATTATGCGGCGCATAGGGTCTCATCCGCTATATAATGCGGGAAATCAATCATTCCAATATATATACTACTATATATATAATATGATCCAGTGAATAAATTATTATACATCAACCAAGCACATCCAATGATTTAAATTTAACATTTCATTAACAAGGCATCCATATGAGTGAGAAAATCTCACCTTTGCTTTTAAGTTGCAATCCTTTCCAATCTCGACCTGATTTCCGACTTTTGACCTTATATAAACAATTATATGATTTTATTAATACTCGAACAAATCGAACAATTAATTACTGTTTAAATAATTTAATTTTACTAATAATTTAATTTTAATTAATGATTTATTTCAACAAATAATTAAATTTTAAACTAATTCTCCTTTTAAAAATCTTTTAGTTACTAAAAATAATTAAATAAGTAAATTAAATGAGTTAATCACCATAATTCATTATTTTAAAATAAATTAGTAAGTTTAAAATGTGTATGTGCATATTTATTTTTTGAAACTGCATATACTTATAAAAATAACCTACATAAGTTTACAAATAAAATCTAATTTTTATATAACTCCTATATTTTCCAAAATCTATAAAATTTTCTATTTTCCTATATATATATATATATATTAAAACATGTGTGCGTATTAAAATTTTGTTTCTTTTCTGATTCCCTATATAGATGTTTCTGTCTTACTTGAATATATATATATTTTTATTCTAAAGAAAATAAAGTTATCTTCCTAAAATATATTTTAAATTTAAAACAGAAAGGATTTTAACTGTAAAAAATTTCCTTCTTTGTATACACATATATTTAAATTAAACTAGGATAACTTAAGATTTAAAACTACTTAATAGTTAATTTATCTGTTTTCAAAACCAAAACCCTAGTTACTGTCAAAAATCTAAATTTTCAAATAAAAAGTAGAGATATACCTCACTGCACACAGAAATCCTAGCTTACGGCCTCTCACACGCGTCTGCTTCCTCGACCCCGGCCCAAATTGCCACTGCACGACCCCATCGATCGGTCGAGGCTTCATCGACGCCTTCAACTTCAGCCTCCACTGGCTTCTCCTTTGATCAACGCGCCCTCGAGTTCGCGTGCCACCCAACGAAGACGAACATCCCCAATTCTTAACCTCGTGCAACCCCTCACCTCGAATTATCAGGTCGTCTTTGTCGTCGTGCCAAGCCTCGAGCTCTTCTCGCGATTGGGGTTTCGATCGCGAAAATCGATTTGGCCAAAGGATGGAAGTCGCGATCCCCTCTTCTCGACCTTGCTTCAAAAATCACGGCTCGACCAATTTCGCTCGAACGCGATTCGATTTCCCCTTTTCTTTTTTTAAAAACCGTCAAATTCGACTTTGGGAAAGAAGAAGGAAAAAGGGAAAACTTCGTAAATTAAAAATTGGAGAGGGATTGTTTTCGCGAATGGAGAAAGAGGGATATGTTAATACTTCAGAGAAGATTTTGATTTGGAAAGAGAAGACATCGCGATTTAAGGGAAATGGGTAGCGTATGGAAGAAAATAAACTACAGTGCTCTGATGGAATGGAAAAGTAGCTGATGGGAAAGAATTTCGATTGTGTTGACTAGGGTATATGTAAATATTAAATTCAAATACAAACGTCTCGATAAAAGCAACTTAAAGTCTTGACATCTTATCAAGGCGTGCCGCTAGGCGTCTATAATGTTATACCCCTATTCCGAACGCAACAGAAAAGGTTTCGAGTCCTAATTCGATCGTATGTAGAAGATAGCTTTTTGGATTGACTATTAAAATTAATTCAATTAGTTATTTTCTAGGCGTTTATATCTCGTACGATCACACGATGACTCCGAAATCTATGAAAATTCAAATCCAATAATAATTCAATATTACGGATTCAATGGAACAGGTTTCGTCGAATTCCGAGACTATGCCTCGGAAGGCTATTTTTAAATATCAATTTAAACGATTTTTTTAAAATTGAACAAATCATTTCCAAATTCAGTTTAACACTTTAATTACCTTTATTGTTATCAATATAGATTTTACAAGCTTTTAAAGTATTTTTAACAAGCTTATAACTCCAGATTTTATATTTTACCCAATATCCAACTACTACTTTAATAATTAATTTATTCAATAGATTGCTATATTTAAATTCTAAATTCTTTTTATTAAATAAAACCAAATCTTTCATATTAAAATTCAATTCATAGTTTAAATTGAATATTTAAATCCATTTTAAATATCCCAACATATCCGTTTAGAAATTCGGGTCGTTACATTCCTCCCCCCTTAAAAGAATTTTGTCCCCAAAATTACTGACACAGAAGAATGTCCAAACCCATTAACTATTTAAAAGTTACTTAGTTGGACTTGTTATTCACCATCCTAATCTTTCCCTTAACCCAAACAATTGGTTTTCAATTCTAACTTCAAAATCCTTTATTCCAATTCCAATTTTAAATCATTTTGTCGTAAGTAAAAATATTTTTCCAAAAATTTCAAAAATTTTCTAACTCCCGAGATTTCTAGAAAATTTTGGCAGAGTCTCCTTTGTATGGAGGAGCTTTTGCAATTTTAAAAGAGAGATAAAGATATATACATCGACCCATACGGTCATAAAAACAAAAACCAAAACAATATTCATATTTCCTATCTTTTATTACGTAGGCGTACCTCTATTTAGCTTTTTTAAGCAAGCGGCTTATTTTTTTAGCAATTTGCACAACCACAACCCTGCTAAATGGCCTCTTGGTACCTGTACTTACTCAACTTAAACATGTAAGCACTATTTATAAGAAGTTTATAACATTTCACTTGTATTTAAATAGCTAAAACATGGATTCTATAAACAATGCATGTTATATACTTCCACAAGTACAAACGAAATGTTTCTACACTTATTTCAATTGTTTTCAATCAATTCTCAAACCATTCTATTCAATTTAAGTGATTTTACAGCTCTCTTACTTAACTCCGATTCATTTTTAAGTCCAAAAAAACCCGTTTCCAATTTAATTGATTCCAAAATCCATTTTATTTATTTCTATTAGTCCATCGGATTTTTATTTAATCTTGTTTACGACAAATGACAATCGATTTTTATGAAATTCGACGAGATTTATGCAAATAAACTATCACTTGAGTTCCCAACCATTTTAAGTTGATTCTAACTCAATTTATATCAGTTTCATTTTCACTTTAACTTATTCATAATCGTACACTGTATCTTATTTAATATGTTTGGATAGGTTTCATTCGAAACCACTTTATTCAGCTTGGAAACACCCCATTAAGTAACCATTAACATATTTACTTAAGCCGAGCTTCTATTCAATTATTTGCTTAAGTTATTTATTTTCTTCAACTTATTTCAATCTCATAACCCAAGTTTATTTTCCTTGTAAACAATCTCCATTTTAAATCCTTGATTTGATTTTTTTTATCAAATCCATTCCACCTACTAATTTAATTCAATTTACTTATCATTTTAAAGTCCATTCCATTCTAACTTATTTACAAACCATACATTTGCATTTTATTCCATCTCCGCATTGGTTCTAGTCAAACCATTTTATTAAGCTCGACACTTCCATGCTTATAAATTAATAAACATCTCCCAAATTAAATTCACCCAAGTTTTCATTTAATGTGCTTTCACCCTTACTCGAAGCCAAGCTTCTATTATTTTAAACTTAAGTTAATTTACTTATTTTAACTTCATACTTAAGTTCATTTCCATTTTAATTTGATTCTCATCTAATCAAATTCCACTTAGTTCAATTAGCCATTCTCAAAATCCATTTAAATATCAAATTTCCATACCCAATTTATCCGAATTTATTTTATTATTAACAAGGTCATGTTTAACTCATTTATACTCGAATAGGAATTATTTGCAAATTCAAACCATCTTTATTTCAATCCAATTCCACAACATTTTCACTTATATTTAATTCACCACCAATCCCAGTTGAATTTTCTTTATAACACAAGTTCATTCCCAACTTCATTATTACCTCATAATCCAGCTTCTATTTAACCAATTTAAATCTCACTAACATGTTCAATTAACCAATTTATTCCAAATTAGTTCGCTCCCACTTCCAATTTCATATTGGATTTTTATCTTCAAAAATCATCTTATTATTGTACTTGAGTTCAATTTTATTTTATAATTTAAGTTTGGATTTTTATTTCATTAATCAAAATATCAAACAATTATATTTTAGGTTAGAATTCTTCTCTTTTAATTAATAAGTCACACACTTATTGATATTCACACTTTCATTCGTTTATAATTCTACTTTTTACTCGGAATTATATATTTTCACTTAATCAAGTATATTTTTTTTATTTCAATCCTTTTAACCTTTATGTGCTATTTTCAATTCATTTACCCCAATACAATTCTTATTCAACTTACTTTCACTTATAGAAGTAAGGATTTAATTCCACTCGATATTTCTATATCTCAACTGAATTTTATTTCAATTCAATTTATTTAACTTAACATTTGTAAAATCGAGCATCATACTATTCTCTTTAATCCACCAATTCACTTGGATTTAATTAAATAAGAACTTAATTTCATTTAATATCATCCACATCTTAATTCGTTTCATTTCAACTTAATTTAAATCCAATTATTAAGCTTAAGTTAACCTCAACCCAATTTAATTTCTATTAAATTTCCCAATCCAGTTCATTTACATTCCAAATTTTATTTACTTCACTAATTTATTTATATTATTATTATTATTTTCATCAATAGTCAAATTTCAAAAATTAAATTTCCAACTTAATCCAAGTTAAATCCTCATTTTAGCTTCACTTTGATTTTAATTCCAAAATTCAATCTCATACTTTCCTTGGTTATATAAGCCATTTTAAATCTTTATAATTTTATTTGACTATAATACTATCATCCAAACACTTTAATTATATATAAGAATTTGCAGAAAATTATTTCTTTTTATATCAAAATATAGCTTAGGTGAAACTATTTCATTCACCTCCTTTCAAAAACAATATTGTGTCGAATTATTCTATTTAAGTGTTTAGAAACCCCTTCGATACAGTTGTGCAGACTGTGCCGACGAAGGTTCATATGACACTCAAAAAACCAATCAACATAATATAAAATCATTGTATTCAGTAACAAATACGCACTCATATCTATTAATACGCTCAAATCATTCTAGAGTATTACTGACTCTATCTCTAATGAGTAATCCCCACTAGATCTAAGGTTCTCGCTTAACCTTTCAGCTCTGATACCAACTGTAAAGGCCCGCAAATCCATACCCCTTTGAGCTGGCAAAATCGCATAACAATTCAGCCCAAAGTGGCACAAAAGTACGAGTCTTCGGGTTTTAAAAAGAAAGAGGTCGAAGAAGAAGAAAAACAACATCAGAGTCTCACAATCGCAGCGGAACAAAATATAATACATAATAACAGCTTTTAAATACGAAGAAATCTGTACTGTTATACAAATACATACCATCATCAGAGTACAACAACATCCATACAGAGACAACTTAATACTTGTCCATACACAGAGGAAATAATAGTCAAATACGGAACTACGCTCTGTCATCTAGCTCGTCTCCTGAGCTCCTTAGCGTTTAACCTAATCCTGTTTAACTCGGTCTGACCTGAGCATCATATAAAACAACACCCGAGTCAGTCTGGAAAACCAGCATGAGAAATCACACTCAATTGGATTATTATATTTTCAAAAATCCTTTGGAAAACAAAAGCATCTCGTAAGACCTCGCCACCAATAAACATGTCGAGTTTTTACCTTAAGATAGCTATACGTTTTTATCAAATCCATCTGATATTATAATAGTGTCTATAGAAAGTAAAATAGAATCTAGCTGAAATGCTTGCATCTCACGTTTCAGCAATAGTGGGGCACAATCAAAATCGTACAGGAGCTTATTGGAGATTGGATTTCATACAATGGCAGGGCTACCGGGGTACTGCTCGTCACAGTACGGGGCCTAGATCACCATACCAAGGATCACTCCCGACCTCCTATAACACAAGACCGAGACTACCCCTTACTGGATAATCCCGAGTAAGATCACCCCGTAGTTGGCGCGACCAACCGCCCACTAAGCCGAAATAAAATGGACATCTAGACAGGGATGACCTCACCCTAATAGGTGCGACCCAAATAGCCTTTTTGCACCTTTCCTGTTTTAGTCATTCCCGGTTGATGAGGCTTGACGCTAAGCATTACCTTTCCAGAACGAGTCCCACTTAGAATGCTCGTCGTCCCCCTGACGATGTTCCGAAAGCATTCGCCCATACAAGTTGCCCTGGGTTTGGACAAACCGAATCACCGTCTTCATCAACTTCACAGTCTTCATTCGTTAACGTTCAAACCAGATCGAAATGGTTTTCGGATAATTAAACCCGATCTCGGACTCTTCGAAACGATTAACCATTAGCCAATATTGATAGTCGGTTATTTAACTATCAAATAATCATCCATAAGAAACCATCAAGTCTTAAATAATTTTCCTCAAATTATTTATCTCAAAATATCTACTTAAGATATTATCTTCATATTTCAACAACTAGAAATTAGATTCAATTTCCTCTATTTCTCGTGGAAACATTAAGTCTTTGCCGATTACTTATAATATTTTTCCCACTTCATTAGTTTCTCAAAACTTGGAAAATATTTCTTTATCTCCTATTTCTTTCCTCAAAAATCTTTTACAATTTCATTTGTAAATTTCCAAAACTTATTTCTCATGAATCAATAGATCCCAGGATTCCCTAGTTGATTCCCGTTTTTATTTCCAAAGCCATTTAGCTCATTAAAAATTCGGGTTTCACTCCAGCTCTTCTGGTGAATTTTATCTCACCTCACAATTCACTTATCTTATACTTGAGATTTTATTCAAGTTCTCATAACCCTCTATAAAATCTTCCCTAAAAATCTTATTCAAATTAATTACACTTTCTTTCCTTCTCAAGAGGATTTATAGTTGGATTTTTAACACCTTTAAACACACACACACACACACACACATATATATATACAAGTAAAAATAATGGTTTATTTTCAAAATATGGTTTAAGGTAGAATTAAATATAGATATTAAAATCATATCCAGTTATTGACAAATTTACAAAACCGATTTAGAAAACTAGAATTTATTTTAATAATTACTAAGCATTAAAATAACTATGCCGGAATAATCTAAATCTAGATAATAGTTCTATACAAATTATGTAGTATAGTAATTTTAAAAATATTCCTTTTAAAACAAATTTATATATTTTTTTAGAAAACCCAATATTCATCCATAAATTACTCTTGATTCCTGTCTCAACGACCATATTCACATTTTTCACCTTCGGAACTATTCTTTTATTTCCTTTCAAAACAATTTTCATACTCAATATAAGTTCTCGCCATGACTTATCTCTTTACATATCCACTGATACCTTTCTATCTCATTTATAAACCCCGTTTATAAATTTATAAACTTCCCTGAGTTTTCCATTTATTTATAAAAACAATTTTATTCAAAAATTCCACAAATTTTATTCTTCAATACAATCCCATATTGTTCCTAATAAAATTACATTTCATTCCTTAATAAAATTTCTTCTTATTTCTTAATAAAACTTCGCTTTACTTCAAATTCACTTATCGATTCCAACGTTTCTTCGAGTCTTTTATATATAATTTATATTTTTCCCAAAACTAAACTTTAACCAATTTAAGTATAATCAAGTAATAAATATATTTTTATTTTACTTCATTCTCAAATAGAAGCAAAACCAAATCCTCAACAAATATTTTCCATTCAAGTTCTATTTTAACTTCCTTCAATTAAATTATTTATGGTATTTAAAAATTACCAAATTCCAACTTCCATGTTATTTAACACTTAATAATTCAATTCGCATGCAAATCAATATTAATTCATCCATCCTGTCATATGACAACATACATATATATATATATATATATATATATATATATATATATATATAATTAATAAATAATCATGAGGAATCCTATTGGATCCCTCCAACCTGTTTCCCTGCATCCACAGATGTTAGCATAAAATAAAATACCCATTCCACTTCAAGGTGGAATATCATGGTATATGGGTTTATATAATATCATCCGCTACTATGCGACGCATAGGGTCTCATCCGCTATATAATGCGGGAAATCAATCATTCCAATATATATATACTGCAATATATAATAATATAATCCAGTGAATAAATTATTATAAATCAACCAAGTACATCCAATGATTTAAATTTAACATTTAATTAACAAGGCATCCATATAAGTGAGAAAATCTCACCTTTGCTTTTAAGTTGCAATCCTTTCCAATGTTGACCCGATTTCCCGACTTTTGACCTTATATAAACAATTATATGATTTTATTAATATTCGAACAAATCGAACAATTAAATACCGTTTAAATAAATTTTATTTCACTAATAATTTAATTATAATTAATGATTTATTTCAACAAATAATTAAATTTCAAACTAATTCTCCTTTTAAAAATCATTTAGTAACTAAAAATAATTAAATAAGTAAATTAAATGAGTTAATTACCATAATTCATTATTTTAAAATAAACTAGTAAGTTTAAAATGTGTATGTGTATATTTATTTTATAGAAACTACATATACTTATAAAAATAACCTACATAGGTTTAAAAAAAATCTAATTTTTATACAACTCCTATATTTTTCAAAATCTATATAATTTTCTATTTTCCTATATATATATATATATATTAAAACATGCGTGTGTATTAAAAATTTGTTTTCTTTTCTGATTTCCTATATAGATGTTTCTGTCTTACCTGAATATATATATATATTTTTATTCTAAAGAAAATAAAGTTATCTTCCTAACATATATTTTAAATTTAAAACAGAAAGGATTTTAACAGTAAAAAATTTCCTTCTTTGTATACAAATGTATTTAAATTAAACTAGGATCAACTTAAGTTTTAAAACTGCTTAACAGTTAATTAATTTTTTTTTTCAAAACCAAAACCCTATTTACTGTCAAAAATCTAAATTTTCAAATAAAAAGTTGAGATATACCTCACTGCACATAGAAACCCTAGCTTACGGCCTCTCACACGCGACTGCTTCCTCGACTCCGGCCCAAATATCCGCTTCGCGACCCCTTCGATCGGTCGAGGCTTCATTGACGCCTTCAACTTCGGCCTCACTGGCATCCCCTCTGATCAACACGACCTCGAGTTCGCGTGCCACCCAACGAAGACGAACATCCCTAATTCTTGACCTCGCGCAATCCCTCACCTCGAATTATCAGGTCGCCGTTGTCGTCGTGCCAAGCCTCGAGCTCTTCTCGCGATTGGGGTTTCGATCGTGAAAATCGATTTGGCCAGAGGGTGGAAGTCGCGATCTCCTTTTCTCGACCTTGCTTCAAAAATCACGGCTCGAACAATTTCGCTCGAACGCGATTCGATTTACTCCCCCTTTTTTTTTTTAAAAACCATCGAATTCGACTTTGAGGAAGAAGAAGGAAAAAGGGAAAACTTCGTAAATTAAAAACTGGAGAGGGATTGTTTTCGCGAATGGAGAAAGAGGGATATGTTAATACTTCAGAGAAGATTTTGATTTGGAACGAGAAGACATCGCGATTTAAGGGAAATGGGTAGCATATGGAAGAAAACTAACTACAGTGCTCTGATGGAATGGAAAATTGGCTGATGGGAAAGAATTTCGACCGTGTTGACTAGGGTATATATAAATATTAAATTCAAATTCAAACGTCTCGATGAAAGCAACTTAAAATCTCGACATCCTATCGAGGCGTGACGCTAGTCGTCTATAATGTTATACCCCTATTTCGAACGCAACGGAAAAGGTTTCGAGTCCTAATTCGATCGTACGGAGAAGATAGCTTTTCAGATTGACTATTAAAATTAATTCAATTAATTATATTCTAGGCGTTTTTATCTCGTACGATCACACGATGACTCCAAAAGCTATGAAAGTTGAAATCCGATAATAATTCAATATTACGGATCCAATGGAACCGGTTTCGTCGAATTCCAAGACTGTGTCACGGAAGGCTATTTTTAAATATCAATTTAAATGATTTTTTTTTTAAATTGAACAAATCATTTTCAAATTCAAGTTTAACACTTTTATTACCTTTATTATTATCAATATAGATTTTACAAGCCTTTAAAGTATTTTTAACAAGCTTATAGCTCCAAATTTTATATTTTACCCAATATCCAACTACTACTTTAACAATTAATTTATTCAATAGATTGCTATATTTAAATTCTAAATCCTTTTTTATTAAATAAAACCAAACCATTCATATTAAAAATCAATTCATAGTTCAAATCGAATATTTAAATCCATTTTAAATATCTCAACTTATCCGTTTAAAAATTCAGGTCATTACAAAATGTTTACGTAAGTGCTTTGCATTTAAATTATACTAAAAATATCTAGTTTGAGGTATATAAAAGGATAATTATTATTTTTTTAAAATCTTTAAATTAAATTTCACATTACATATGTGTGTGTGTGTGTGTAAATTTCAAAGAATTATTTAAAGTTGAATTTTATATTTTTAACACTAAAATAAGTATCTATATATTGTATTAGAAAATTATTCTTATAAACTTTGAAAAGATAAATTTTGCCAAATAAATATTTATAAAAGAATATCATTAAACAAATATCATCAAATGAATATTTATCTAGGTTTTATAAGTCAGTATTAATTATAGTCCAAATTCATCTATATACATGTCTAGATATATTTTAATCATCAGAATTCCATTTATTTGTCCAAATAAAATCAGTAAATTATCCAATTATCAGATGCTTGAAAATCTGGGTCATCACAGTCTGTGATTCTTTGATTATTATATTTGCTGTATATACTGAGTTTTGCCAAATATAAATTAACAACTTGATATTTTGAGCAATTCAATTCCGGCATGTGTGTTTGCGAATGTTTGAAAATATTATGTCGGTACAGTTGGTTTCAGAGCTTTGGCTCTAGGAAAACTTAGCATGCATGGTAAATTTAATTATCGGAATCACTTTCGTTTGAGCTTGAATTCTTTCCTCTTTGACTTGAATTTCTTTTGAATTTTAGAACGTTTCCTCGGTTTCGAAATTCATTCTTGTCCCTTACTATTCGTGTTTCTTGATTTCGGAGCACCCCATAGCTCCACTGAATGATTGGAAAGGGGTGAAACTCCTTTATAACAAGCATTGATTCATTGGAGATTTCTGTATCCTCATTTTATAATCCTATATATCTCCTGCTATGCCTGAATTCTATCTCTTGAGATCGAATGTAGATTTGTCTCAGAATTCCACATAGGTCTTATTCCTGTAGTCATGGTTGACCCGGTTAAGGTTGCCATGATTTATATAAGCTTATCCATCTCTCCATTCTATTATTTAATCATCTTATCTTTTGTTTCGAACTTATCTTCGAATCAGAATTCTCTTTGATTTGTCAATCAAATTTGAATCTCTATCCTTACTTTGAAAATCCCTTCTTGTATCGTCGAGCGAGGAAGTGTATTTGTAAACTAATATTAAAATGTTATATATATATATTGTGTTGATTGAGTTGTTGATGTTGATTTTGGTTTTCGATTGACTCATCTGATCAATGCTATCGATAGGATCTCCAAAACACCTGAATAGAGCAAACTGACACAATATTGTTTTCAATTTTGGTAAATAAAATAAAGTTTGTGTGATTATATTATATGTATATGTAAATTTTCTAAAAGATAATTGTTGAATGAATTGGTTAATACAATGATACAATTTGATATTCATTTATTATTTGTAAACCATTGATTTTACTAACATATAAATAAATGAATTTATAAAGTATGGTTTATAAATTGATTTAGAATTTGAAATGATTTTCAATCTAGAATTGAGAATATAATTTCGATTGATTTCAAACATTGGTTTTAAATTTTAGAATGCATATTTTTTAAAGATATTTTCGAATAGAAATCTTTTCCAAAGAATTTTAAATGTTTAAATTAGTGCTCTTCTCTTTAGTCGTTGGAAAATAATTTCGGTGATGACTGCAGCATCATCGACATTATTTTTTAAGTTTCGAAGTGGAGAGACCATTCTATAGCTTGCTACACTTTTGTTTGAAAACTAAATTGATTTGAATTTCTAAAGTATGACTTGATTTATAATATATATTGGTACATGATTATTTTTATATATGTAATATGTATGTATATATTTATCTCCAGATTGTTTGAAGTTAATCGAAGATTTAAAATTCTTAAATTTATGATTTAAAGATGATTTCAATTATAAACTGAAGTCAAAATTTTGGATAAATATTTGAACTTGAATAATTGAATTGGAAAAAATTTGGTTGTATAATACTCAATTACATTCCAATATAACTTACCTAAATTATTCAGAAGTTAGATGTATAATTGAATAATATTCAACACAAAATGATGTTAAAAGAATTCATGAATAAAATTTGAGTGGTTGTTATAAATGTTATGCGCTTAAATTTTAATTATAAAAATATTAATAGAGACAAATAGAATAATAAGTTGATTGAATAGTAAATGAGACAAATTAAATAAATTTTGTTTTGAAAGAAACCTATATGGTATCAAATACTAAAAAATTGAAATAAAATCAACTTAATGAATTATCTTGAATTTAAAATCAATTATTGAATATTAAATTAATTTAAATTGAAATTTATATGGTTTGAACTAACTGTTTTACTTTGTTTTCAATCTATTTTCTTTCTGGTTGTTTCCATTCTCCTACCTACTTCCTTTTCGGAGACAAAAAGTTTTGAGTAGGGGAGAGTGCAATGACCTGTAAATTTTTAATAATTTTATTTGCTTTATTTATTTAATTAATGGAATTTTGTGAATTTTAAATAATAAAAATTTGAAATAAAAATTTGATATTTGGAATAAGTCTATTTAAACATAGCAACTGGTAAATTTTCATCAGAAAATATGAAAGTTTATTTTATTATGTAGTTCTATTTCAATTTAAATCAGTTCATAACTGTTGAATTTAAAAGTTTTCCGAAACCTAAATATGTCAACATGAGAAAATTTATTTAGAACACTCTGCAGCTGACTGTGAAATCCATTTTACGAAATTCAAAAGTTTCTAGCTCCATTTGGATTTTTCCGTATGGCATAGCAACGTGTATCAGTACCGATATCGATTTTTGATAGAATAATCATATCACCGATATCTATGTACTCTTTTGATCATCTCGTCGTGCTTATTTCTGCGGTATATTCAATTCGTTGTTTTGATGTTTAGTGCATAGTGGAGCTTGTGAAATGGTTCATCGTATCGGTACGACTTTGGTTTCGATGTTTCTATTCAATGATCCATCTGTCCGAATCAAACAGCTGTTTGCTTTTATTAATTCCTGAATTCGCGTGTGGCTTTCACTATTCCCACTGTCAATATACTTTTTCTGATTCATGATCTTCCCTTCGTTGCTTTGGAAAGACATTTATATTAAAGTGTAAAAATGTGCTTGCATGTTCATTTCTTCTACTTATGAGCATGCCAGGTCATTTGAGAGTTTACATATTTACTGAAGCTTTTTTTTCGTTTGCTTCCTTTAGCTTCCGTCCCTCTCAACCTCCACCACCTTTGCCATCTCCCCTTGACCCATCATATAACGACCCGTAAAATTTTATTAATTTTATTAACGTATTTAATTGAATTTTGGAGAAATTTTAAATAATAAAGTTTGAAAAAAAATTATTTGGAATACGTATATTTAAATATAGTAGATGGTAAATTTTCATCTAATTTTATTAAAATATATCTTACTGTGTAATTTTATTAAAGTCAAGTGAGTTAATAATTGTTGATAATAAAATATTTTCCAAACCTGAATATTTTTACATAGAAAAATTCTAAATCCTCTTCTGAGTGAGGCATCATCTCTTTTTTCAAAATTCGGACTTCTATAGCTCCGTCGATCTTATTTTTCTACATTTTTGTTGCATTTTCCGCTTGCGAAAAACTCGAATTATATAATTTGAGTGCACCACTAATATCTGTATACCGTTTTGATCATCTCAGCATGCTGATCTCTGCGGTATATTCACTTGTGTGTTTTGGAGTACGGTTCGTGGCGAGGTCTGTGTAACTTTTAGCCATACAGGTTCTGCATTCGAAACTTTGATTTGCTCCGTCCCTTCGTTAGCCACTGTGAAACCAATAGTCACTTGATATTAATAATCTCTGAAATCAACGTTGGTGCCTTTAAATATTTCCATTTGCATTTCTGGTTGCTTACTTTTTCCGTATGCTCTTAAATTATTTGCTGTGGCTTCTAAATTGTGTAAGTGCTCAACTTTGCACTTTCAATCTATCTCCACATATCATCCCTTCATTAGTCTGTGCATTTTGCATTTTATTATTTGAGAACTGTCACAGTTCCATCTTTTCAAAACTGTTGTTTGGCCATTCATTCAAAACCAAGCATTTGTATTTTAACTTGTTGCCTGTTCAATTTCTTTGCTCTGTTGCTTATTTGTTGAAGGCCGATTGTTATTCTTCCTCTTGCTCATCTCTTATTCGTCCATGGATATATAAAAAAATTTGGAAAATAATTCGCATGATAATTGCTGGCTTCAACAAGCATGCACTCTCTTCCCTCTCTCCTCCGCATGCGCGCCTAACCCACGTTCCTTTGCTTCCTTCATCCGACAATAGCTCTCTCACTTCATTTCATGCATCCCTGTCCATCTTCGGCAGCCCCCATCTTTCTAGTGCCGACCCATCACCAAGGTAAGCGAGCTACGTCCCCAAGCTGTCAACCTCTCCTTTGCCTCCGAGCTCGCGTGCGACCCCCACCACAGCGACTAACCCCTCCACCATAGCCACATAGCAAACATCTGCCTCCACTACCGCAACAATGGCCGCATCCTCCACCCAGCATAAGTGTTCGCCCCTTCTGCCTCACCTCCCCACTGGTGTAGCAAACCGAGCCTATCACTTTTCCCGATCCACTTATGTTGCCTCAACCGAACATCCATCTTCCACCTCAACCATCGCCGTATGTTATAGGTACATATCATATCTTCATTTGTTTTAAAATATAGTTTATATATAATAATGTTAGCTTATGAATATATATAATCATTTATATTTTATTCGCTATATATATATATATTCTCTAAGCAGGCATTCATACGAGTTTTGTTTTGTCTATATGTATATTATACTTATCCATCGTGATAGCATCTGTTGTTTGTATTTTTGGTTACTGTGGTTTATATATAAGAAAATTTATATATAAGTTCATTTACGAATAGGGATTTATAAAGTCGTATAGCCTGTTACATGTAGTACTTTCGGTTACTATGTAAGTTTTATATGTTATAATAATATTATATTCGTATAAATGTTACGTTTTAAGTTCTGAGGTTGTTTCTGTTCTTTTATATAAAATAAGAAATTGGCATATATATAAGTTGCATAAAATCTGTTCTTTTATATATACCTTTAAATATAATAGTCTGCATGTATCAATTTGGGTTTTCAAATATCGACGTTAATATTGCAAACACTCAAGGGTTTTATTACATATCATTTGTTTACTGTACGGTACTTTGTGGGAGTACTTTTCATATTATACTGTTACATATAATACACTCTTATATATATAGGAGTTCAAAAATGAAATCAACTTGCCAGTTTTATTTTATTATATATAAGTGTTTTCAAAATTTTATTGTTTGTCAGTTAACAACCTGTTTATATATATATATATATATATATATACATATGATAGGTTAGCATTTGAAAGGAATATGTACCATCTATGTGACGATCGCGACTTTTCGACGCTCGAAAACCGACATCAATACGTCCACTGTATCAACTGCCGAGCAATCGAAGGCCGGAAAACCGTACCGTTATGGTTAAAGAAGAGGTAGAAGATAGAAGAAGAGAGAAAAAGATAGATAAAAACGGAAAAAACAACAGAACAATATCAGAATCTCACAATCGCAGCGGAACAACATATAATATATAAATGAATAATCTTTAAACAAAGAACTATATCAGTTATTACATTACATCATATTACATTACATTACATCATCAGAGTGTACAACATCAAACAACAACAAACAGCGGAAAAGAAATACTATATACTAGTGAATATGCCATGCCATCCAGCTTGCCTCCAGCAACTCCTGAATTCCAGAATAACCTGATAACCTGACTCTAGACTGCCCGCGTGGAAATTGGTGGGCACTCAGAGTTTAGGAAGGAAAAAAATAAACTCTGATTCAGTCATGTGACTGGTGTGAGAACTAAAACAGTTTATTTAAAAAAAAAACAAAAACAAAACAGAGGTCTATTTTTAAAGTCAATTCGCAATGCTTTTAAAAATGAAACTACCATAAGGCCTCCCGACACACAACAATGCAAACGCAGATTTGGGGGAGATTTCTCCTTATGATAGTCAAAGATGCTTACTACGTAAAATCAAATCATTTTTGATATTATTATTAGTGCATCGTGTAGGAAAAATCATTTCGAAAGTAAAGATATAAATCTTAGCCAGCATAGGTACCATTATATTATGCCTACTATCGCTACCATATTAAATGGCAGGTTCTACAACTAAAGCCGTACAAGGTTCGTATTGTTTCTTTGGATTTCCAACAAATGGTCAGGCCAAGGAACTTCCAATTTCCACATGGAAACGCCTCTGGAAAGACGCCTCAAGAACCTAACCGGATCTTTGCCAACACAAGGCCGGGTTACCCCTAACTGGGTAACTACTGACATAAATATGTCATTCCCCGATCGTAACCGATCTATATCCGAGGATCCTCGATTTCCAACAACCACAAAGCAATAAATTTGCAGCAACAACATAGGTTAAGTATTTGGGCTCCATACCATGATATCACCTCTATCCAGAAGGAATGACATACACTAAAGGGGCGCTACCCCCTAATAACCTTGTTGCATCCTTCCTGTTTTGACCATTTTCGAGGTGTGAGGTCCGAAGAAGTCTCGTCCACAAAGCAACGCTTTATACAAAAGCTGTGCTTTGATCATCAAATGCTCAATAGCACTTCGTATGCCACATTACCAATTTGGGAATGTATCACTAGTAACCATCAACTACATAACCTCTAAGGATGTTAAGCTAAGAGAATAAATTTTCCGCCACCAATGGAAATATATTTGATAGAAACCAGCTTTACATCTCAAATTGTAACGTCAGACACACATCCATACAAGTCTGTTCCGGGCTCGAACAGAACCGAAGGCACTTACAAAGAAGTCCTTGCAATCCGGATATTCACTAATCACGACCGGACTTCCCATCACAAAGGGTAATAAATTTCTATATCGGAGATTAGCCGATGCAGAAACATTCGACGGTAATCCTTCCCTTTTCACAAATATCCGGTCTTCAACACCGGTCATCAAATGCAATCTATAACGACGTATCACATATTCGGAATGGGTTATACGACCCCAAGGTCCTTTCCCGGCTAACCCGAATAGTGAGCGCTTATTCAAAAATAAGTGTGGCATTCAAATTCAAGCAAATCACAACAAATACCTATTTAAAGGTAAATATTGATAGTCGGTTATTTAACAATCAATAGGCGTGTTCAACATCACCAAATTCCAAATAATTTCCCAAATTATTTATTTTCCAAAAATATCTTTACTAGATATATAATTTCCACACTTCAACCATTTGAAAAAAAATTTCAATCATTTTCCTAACGCGGAAAAACTTTCATTTCAAAATGGTTCATTTAAACCAATTAAATAAATCCTTACCGATTTACTTTATATTTACGTTCCAAATCCGTAAATTTATTCCCACACTTCAAAAATTAACTCAATGTTTATTTTTAAACAAATTTCCCTTTCTTTTATAAATTCCATAGTGAATTTACAATTCCAAAATATCTATGAATATACGATTTCCAAATCGATTTCTAATATTCGTTTTCAATTTATCTTTGAAAGATAAAATCTTAAAACATTCACTTCATATTGGAAACATTTCCATACTTATTTAACAATAAGAAATTCACAAATCCATTTATTTTCAACACTTGAAAAATATTCAATATACTTAAATCGAAATTAAATATATATTTCATTCTTTAAAGAAAACGTGCGCTTACACACATTTATTTGAGTCAAAACGAATGTTGCGTAAAACATTGTTACGACGGCCCAAAATCACTAGTATAGGGATTCGAAATTAAAATAGATATATAAATCCCAATACTATACAAAATATTTCCTGAAATCATTTACTATAACAACAGTGTTATAGTCCATCATTTCCTTCCATTTCTCGAAAACGTCTATTTCAACAATAAATGTTGAAATCTATGTTTTCGATGTTTAATACATTTTAAAACATCATTAAAACGATTAACTTCATTTTATAATATTCATTTTCCCAAGAATATTTATTTTATTTAATAATATATTCACCGTCCAAAATCGTGAATATACTTCCTTAACCAATTTCAACATTCAATTTATCAATTTCCATTGATTTCGAATTTATAAACAATGTCTATAAATTCCATTTCTATTTATAAACTTCGATTTATAAATCTCCTTTATTAATCCAATTCAATTTATATATCTCAAATATATACTAAAAGTCCATATTATAAGTTAAATACTTATAATTCATTTATTTACCAAATCGTTCTTTTTAAAACTTCTATTACTTATAAGATTCATTTATATTTTATAACAACTTCAACTTATAAAATCTCCTTTGTTCACAATTTCTATTAATATCCCATTCAAATGCCCAAAATCCAGGTTATAAGTTAATTACTTATAAATCTTTTATTTTACAACATTTATTCATTTTATAATCTTCACAATTTATAAACCTATAATTTTTAATGAAATCCATTTTATACTTCATTTTAACACTTAATAAACTCGTTTTATAATTCCAATATATATATATATATATTTATTATAAATTTCAATGTTAAAAATCTTTTATTTTACATCCTTTGTAATAATTCAAAAATCCAAATTTAAACTATTTTATAAATCTATTTATTTTAAAAATCACCTTTTGGTTATATTTCACAAAATCTTAATTTTTATAAAATAAAAATTTATAACATTTTAATTATTTAAAATGAATCAATTCAAAAATTAAATAAAACGTATACTTTGAAAAATCATTTAAAAAACCCTTTTAAAATCAAAATCGTTATTTTTAAACTTTAAAAATGGATCCGATGATGCAACAGCACCCAATAGTCAATCACGACAACAAACATCATGTATCAATATGATAATCAACAAATATCACAATATCTGTAAATAATCAATATAATTGAGGAATCCAGTTGGATACCTCCAACCTGTTTCCCTACATCCAAAGATGTTAGCACAATACCAATTCCTTTCCAATACGGAATATCGTGGTATATGGGATTTATAAAAATATTATCCGCTTAATAGACGGCGCAATAGGGTCTCATCCGCTATATAATGCAGGAAAATCAACTCCAAGTACATATATAATACCAATTTCACTATACGGTGAAATATTCGCGGTATATGTTTTTAATAAATAACCTCCGCTTACTAATAGATAACAATCATCATTCAAACATATAATCAAGCAATTTTAAATTTAACTATTTAAAATTTAAATCGAAACTATTCGATTGAGTGAGAAGTTCTTACCTTGAGTTTTAATTCAGTTTCAGCGTTTTATTTCGAATAAAATTAACCACGCGTTTAATTTTATCCGAAATTATCACTAGCTCCAAATGACTCCAATCCAGCTCCATAGCGTAGTGCTCGACAAAACGAAGCCAACGCAATTCGTTTCGTCCATAACGGACCTCGTATGAAAAAGTTACGGCAATTTAAAGTTTATACAAATTTAAATACAAATCAATTTACATTTTCTATTTATTTTCTAACCCTAAATCATCTCGGCCGTCCATCTTTGAGCCAAGCAGATCTAGCCACACATGTTCTTCTTCTTCCCTTCACGTTTCTACAGGTCATTCATGTAGAAAAAAAAAACCCACTAGCCGCCATCCTATCATCAATTTTCGCGACCACCACGATCTACTTGAAGACGATCAGGTTACTCCACGACGAAGCCCATTACTTAAGCTACCTTCGGCCAGAATATTGATGAACTCGGCCCTACGTTTTCCTAGAAATGCGTGTGTGACCTGGTGACGAATGGAGCCCACTTGCCGTTGATCCATGCAACGTAACTCCATCATCTCCGTATGGATTTGTAGCTCTCATCGAGCTCTAGAAGTTTGTAGTTGAAAGTATTTGCTAATTCTTTACGGATTGAGAGAAATTAAGAGGAGAAGTTTCGAAATTTTTCAGCCATTAAAATGTAAGTGGCGGCTGAAGCATTAGGGTTAGGGTTTTGAGCAAAATGAAATGTTAGAGGGGCTTTTATAGAAAATTTGCGTGCACTATTCACCCGAAATTTTTCCGAACTCCAAACAAAGCGTGCCGCCTGGCGTTTATAATGTTTTACCCCTATTCCGAACGCAATGGAATATATATCGGGAGTCTATTCGATCAAATTTGAAAGATAAGTTTTTGAATCGAATATTTAAATTCAAAAATTCACTCGAATCGATTACTACGCGTTTTTGCTTGCCCCGGACAAACGTAAATCCGATTGACACGAAATTTTAAATCATATAATAATATCATATTACGGATCCAATGAAACTAGTTTCGTCGAAATCCGAGACAGTTTGAAAAATGGCTATTTTAACTCGTCAATTAAATATTAAAATATTCAATTTTCACAAATTAACTCCAAATTCGATTTTAAAAGTTCTATAACATCATTCTAACTCCAACATGATATAATGAAATTTTACAAATCATTTTCAATCATATTTAACCCAATTTTCAATTATTTCTGTATTTTTAAATATTAAATTATTGATTTAATTATCAAATTAAATCCAGATATTCGAAAAATAAATTATTCGACTTATAGATTTCACTTATTAATATTTAAAATAAATTAAATATACAAATTTTAATTGACAGAAATTCTAGGTCGTTACAAACTTCCCCCCTTAAAAGAATTTCGTCCTCGAAATTACCAAGTAAGAAAAAGTTACAGAATCCATTAACTTTCCAAAACAAACCATTCAAATTTGATTTTTCAAATCTCGTAAATGTTTAACTTTCCCAAAATTCATAGTTAAACCTCTTACAAAATCTTTACTAAGTTTCCAAATCCAAACTTAGTTTTCAAAAATTTTTCAATTTTCTCAAAAATATTCTAACGCCTTAAATTTTTGGAAAAATTCGCCAGTCTCCTTTGCGCGGCTCGATCCGAAAAAAAATGACAGTATATATATCACAAATATACATCTCATCAAGTGATGAGGCAACCCGCAGGGAAAAAAGTGTAAAAGTACGGTATGTAATCCGAGATATGTACCTTATATTTTTATTAGCGAGCATATACGGCTAATATAGCACGAAAGCGAGCTCCAAATGCGAAGCAAGCGCAATCTGCACCTACTAAACACTCAACAAACCATGATAACATGCATATATGAAAGTAATATCAATATACAACATATATCTACATATGCTAACATAGCAAATGCAACAAAAGCAATTAATGCAACTACCAAACAACTATCATCCAACAAATCAATGTCTATCCAAATCAATTCATAACCAAATCAATATTCTTTCATTTCTCATTAATATTCAATGAATTGGTTTTTCTTTAATCACATTTGATTCATTTATATTGGATTTAATTAACATTCATTCGTTTCCAATTAGTTTACATTCACTAATTAAATTCAAGTTAGTTCACTTCCAAATCAAATTCAATTCTATTCAAGTTCATTTTCTTCCAAGTTGGATTCAATTACTTTAGCTTCTAATTTCGCTAATTCAATTTCGTTAATCACTTAATGACTCATACATATAATCAATTTATAATCATATAACAACCAACGTATATTAAACATAACCAAATTATTCAATTTACATTCAATTTGGTCCAACATTTTTACTTTTAATTCCAATTGGTTTATATTAAATTGATTTTCATTCAATTTATTCAATTTCTCAACTTCATTAGCTTCTAATGGATTAACACTTACATTCATTATTTCATATCAATTATTTACATTTAATTGATTAACATTCAATCTATTTATCAATTCAATTGCTAATTCATTTAACAACTTAAAGTTGAATTTCATTTATATAACTCAAGTTCATATTCATCACTTCACTTATTTATAACAATTTCAACTTCATCACTTAAGTTATATTCCAATTAAACATCTTTTGTTTAATCTTAACTTTAATTTCCGCTTATAAATTCAATTCAGATTCCGATTCTAAAGTAAATTCTATTTAACTTTTTACCGAAGTCAAATTCCACCACTTATTCAAATTCCATCTCATTTTTCTTAACAAAATTGTCTAACCATTTTTAACAATTTGTTTTAATTATCCTTTCCTATTCTATAAGTTATACAACTTATATAATTACCACTTGGATTTTATTGATTCACTTATACCTACTTTAATTTAACTCCATCCTTTAAGTTAAATTTATTCTATCAAAATTCAAATTGTATAAGTTATCAACTCATTTATCATTCCCATAAATATTTTAAATAGGATTCCAGAGTCTTTTCAACTTTTCAAAACTATTTTTGAAACCAATTCAATTATCCTTTGAATTTCAAAACCTAAACTCAAATTTTCCAAACAACTTTCATTTAAAACAATTTGGCAGCAATCCCTCTTTTGGAAACCCGAAAATGAACACCAATGATGTTGCAATCATCATCGGAATTATTTTCCAGCAACCGAAAAGAGTTTAGAGCTTTAATTTCTCCAAAGAAATTTTCCAAAGTATCAAATCCTTTCAAAACACTTCTCTGGAATTTTTACTTCAGATTATAAATCACATTTATAAATCTTTTGCTTATATAATTTCACTTCTTATATATATATAAGATTATTTCACAAGTGTAAATCACGTTAATTATAATTTCATACTTATAATTCTTCGTTTATACAATTTATTCTTTTACAATATGTTTTATTTAACTTATTCAAACAAATTTTATTAACTTGCATATATCTTACATTTTCAACTACCAAATAATCAATTGATATACACTTTAATAATTCTGAAATATTATTCCTTTATATACAAAATAAAATCAAGGTAAAATTATTTCATTTACCCAATTTAAATCAATACTGTGTCAGTTTATCTTGTTTAAAAGATTAGAAACCCCTATCGATCACGGTTGTACTTCCCGCACCGACCAGAATTCATAAACAATCAATCGATAAGTCGACACAATACAAAACAATTTATATTCACTAACAAATACACGCTCATAGCTATTATTACACTCACACTCATTCTAGAGTACTACCGACTCCATCTCTAATGAGTAATTCCCCACAGAGCCATGGTTGTCGCTTAACCATATGCTCTGATACCAAATGTGACGATCGCGACTTTTCGACGCTCGAAAACCGACATCAGTACGTCCACTGTATCAACTTCCGAGCAATCGAAGGCTGAAAAACCGTACCGTTATGGTTAAAGAAGAGGTAGAAGATAGAAGAAGAGAGAAAAAGAAAGAACAAAATGGAAAGAAACAACAGAACAATATCAGAATCTCACAATCGCAGCGGAACAACATATAATATATAAATGAATAATCTTTAAACAAAGAACTATATCAGTTATTACATTACATCATATTACATTACATTACATCATCAGAGTGTACAACATCAAACAACAACAAACAGCGGAAAAGAAATACTATATACTAGTGAATACGCCATGCCATCCAGCTTGCCTCCAGTGTGACAACCCGACTTCCTATCTCCAGGAAATCGCATCACTAGTGAAGAAAGAAAGGGATAGAAGAAGGAAAGAAATAGAAAGAAGAAAGACAACAACATCAGAGAACTCACAGCGGAACGAATAAAATAAAATATATCAAATTAAAAAATACATAGTATCATAATACATCAGAGTACACGACTTATACAACACATATTAGACAGTTATAAACATCTGTCTAATTCATACAACTCAAGTATACTAGATACAAACACAACATACACAGCAGAAACATAATATATGTGACGACCCGGAATTTTTCAGGCATTTAAAATCAGAATATTTAACTGATTTTAAGTATTCAATAGAGCAATCTTAACTTGAATTACAAATATCGCTATTTATTGATAATTAAATAATAGAATTTAATAATTAGAAATTGGGTAAATTGTTGAATCTAGAATTTTAAGCCTGTTAAAAATAATTTGAAGGCTTGTAAGATTTATATTGATAACGTTAAAGATGATAGGAGTGTTAAACTTAAATTCAACAATGATTTGTTCAGTTTTCAAAAAAAAATTATATCGTTTAAATTGAATTGTAAAATAGCCTTCCGAGGCACAGTCTCGGAATACGCCGAAACCAGTTTCATTGAGTCCATAATATTGAACTATTATCGGATTTCAAATTTCGTATTGATTAGAGTTTGTATGGGAGCGTACGAAATATAAACGTGCTAGGAATTTAATTGATAATAACCTAATTGGTTAAGCTTCTTATATACGTCATCCTTATCCATTCCTCAGCACGCTTTCCTTATCTTCCACTATACACCATCGTTCATCACGTTTTATAAAAGCAAACCCAAAGCAGTTCGTTTATAAATAATGGCCGAAACTCTTTACTCAATTTGATCGAAGTTCAGAAACAAAAAAAAAAAAATCAATGGTCGCGTCTTCTTTAGGCCGAAGCCTTATCGTTCGATCTACACCTCTCCCTCCCTCCTTTCCAACCCTTTCTCTAATCAAAGTTTTATAGCCGAGCATCAAATCAGGCGAGCATGTCGATGAAGGGAGCTTGGGTCGCGTTGAGGTAGGCGAGGCTGAGCGACGTGATTCGCGATTGAGGGAGACGAGGCAGAGAGATGTGATTTAGGGTTTCGAGATTTGGGTTTTGTGATTCAGAGGCGTGCGATCATGTTTGCGCTCTCGAGTGGAGGGGGGTTGGCCATTCGAATCACGGTTTCGTGAATTGGAGGGGGGATGAGGTCGCGGTAGATGATGGTAAGAGCATCGAGTAGGAGTCGTTCGGTGTGGGTTGACGAATGGAGGCAGTGAGGTAAAGATTTATGTTGTTTAAAATTTATATCTATATTAAGAGACTTTTAACAGTAAGCAAAAAGATGTTAGACAATCCTATTTATAACAGTAAGTTTATATTCAGCTGACTTATATATATGTATATATGGATAAGGAAATTACTGTTGTTATTACAGGAAAGGAAAACAGATTTTTGTTTTCAAAGAATAGAAATAAAGGATATATATACACACATAGATATCCAGACATGTTTTATTTTATGGAAGTAAACAGAAAATATATAATAGGTTAGGTTTGAAAATATATACATATGGTTTTTTTTTTAAAAATAAAATAAAAAGGGTGTTAAAGTTATGTGAAGTTAGATTGTTATTTATATAAATTATTTCCTATAAGTATGTATATATATAAAGGATTTCAAAATAAAATAAATATACGCTTATGTATTATAATTTGCTAGTTTGCTTTAAAAATAAAATCATTGGGAACTAAATTTATAATTGGAAATCAAATTATTCGATTTATTCGAACATTAATAGAAATCATATAATATTTATACAAGGTCCAAAGTGTGGAGAATCAAGCCGGATTGGAAATAATTTGCATGCAAAGTTAAAAGGTGAGTTAATCTCACTCAGTATAAATTTAAATTTAAATGATTAAATTTAAATAAATTTTGAATGGTTGAGTTGATTGATATGCTATAGTATAATATATTTTGAAATTAGTGTATTATTGTGCTAACATCTGTGGATGCAGGGAAAACAGGTTGGAGGGATCCAACTGGATCCCTCAACATTTATTTAAATTATTTAGTACCCTCGGTTGTGATTATATTGATATTCTATGATCAACTATAATAGAATATTGAATGCTATGGTTTGATTGCATATAATTGGGTATAATGAATTACCATAAAAATATATAAATTGAATTGTGGAAAGAAATAAAAGAAGTAAATTTGTAAGTAAAATAATTATAGAAAATTGAATAAATTTAAGAATCAATTGGAAAAGAAATTAAGTGCCTTTTTAAAATTCTAATAAATGAATCTTAAGTTTAGTAAGGGAAAATTTAATAATCAGAAGATCAATGAATTTTAAATTTTAGTGTTATTATTTTAAAAGAATAAAACATTTATTTAAAATTTAAGATTCAATTTATTGAAAATAAAATAAAGAAGAAATTTGGAAGAAGCTGAAATTAGTATATTTCAGTTAAATGGTATAAACTCAAAATCGAAAGTAACAATAATAAAATAAAGTCCATAATAAATGAAGTTTGAGATAAACTGATAAAGAAAGAAACTTATTTCAAGTGGAATTAAGTGAGAATCAATTTGGGAAATTGATTTAAGTGATTGAAGTTGGAATTCTCCCTGAATAACCAAGTACGTTTTCAAAGTAAATTTTTAAATATAAGTTAAAAGATTAGAAGTTGTTTAAAAGCAAGTGTTGGAAAATTTCTTATTTCTAATATTTAAGTTCTTAAGTAAGTATTTTCTCTTTATCTATTATAGTAGTAATTATTCAAAGAATGCCTTAATATTATGTTTTTAAAAGTATAAATCTAGTTTTATATTTATTAAGTAACCTTATTTTCAAATATTCATTTAATATGTGTTTTTAACAAATTATTGAAATAGTTTTAATTTAAATGTTTTGAAGTTATATATTTCAAAGTAAAGTGTTTTAAATTATTTTTAAAATCTAGTTTTGTGCTTGGTAATTTCAGAGGAGATGGAAAATACTTGGGAAAGTTTATACTGGAAAGAAAGAATGATTTGAAAACTGTTTTCAAAAGGTTGAAAATAGAAATATATCCTGTGAAGATATTTGGAAGGTAATAAATAATTTGGGAAATTATTTATTGGTTGATGGTTGTTTGTGAATATTAATTGATAGTTAAATAACCGACTATCAATATTGGACAAACACGCTGATCGTTTCGAAGAGACCGGGATCGAGATTTATTTCTCGAAACCACTTCGATCCGATTTGTACGTTTCGTGTAAACGATTTTGGATTCGAAGATGGAGCAGTGAAGTGCAAGGGCTAGTTGCTACTAATCCTGAGGATATTTCCAAAATGGATGTAGTAGGAATAGTGCCTTCGGTTCCGTTCGAACCCGGGACGGACTTGTATGGATGAATGCTTGCGAAACATCGTCAGGTGGACGATGGGCATTCCAAGGGATATATTCTTAAAAAGGTAACGCTTAACCTCAAGCCTCATCAAATGGGAATGACTGAAAATTAGGGGATATGTAGCAAGGCTTCGTGGGTATCCCCCACTGGAGGGTGTGGTCATCCCTGTCTAGATGTCCCTTTATTTCGGCTTAGTGGGCGGTTGCTGATCCCAACCGCGGGGTGATCTTGCTCGCGACTGTCCAGTAAGGGATGGTTCCGGTCTTGTGTTGCAGGGGAGTTAGGGTGGCTCCTCGGTACGCTGATCTAGACCATGTACTGTGACAGGTGGTACCCCAGTGCCTAGCCATTAGTTGGAATCCATTTTCCCTACGCGCCCGTACGGTTTTGATTGTGCCCAACTATTGCTGAAACGTGAGATGCAAGCATTTCAGCAAGATTCTATTTACTTTCTATAGACACTATTATAATATTAGAGGATTTCTATAAAAAAATTGGTTTAGCCATCGTAAGGTAAAAACCCAACATGTTTATTTGTGGCGTGGTCTTACGAGATGCTTTTGTTTTTCAAAGGATTTTTGAAAGTTTAATAATCAGTTGGGTGTGATTTTCTCACGCTGGTGTAATGACCCAGGATTTTTAATGATTAAAATTTGAATATTTAATTAATTTTAAATATTAAGAAGTGAATTTATAAGTCAAATAAATTTTTATTTGAATTTTTTTGAATTTAATTGGATAATTAAATCGATAATTTAATATGTTAAATTATGGAAATAATTGAAAATATAGTTAAATATGATTGAAAATGATTTGTAAAATTTTGTTTTATCATATTGAAGTTAGAACGATATTTTAGAACTTTTAAAATCGAATTAAAAGTTAAATTGTGAAAATTGAATATTTTAATATTAAAATCGACTAGTGAAAATAGTCAATTTTTGAACAGTCTCAGAATTGAACGAAACCAGTTCCATTGGATCCGTAATAGTTAGTTATTACCGGATTTCAAATTTCGTGTCAATCGGAGCTATCGTTTGATCGTGGCAGCTCGAAACGCATCGATTTATTTTTAATTTTAATTTGGCGAGTCAAAATAGCCATTTTTCAAAAAGTCTCGGATTTCGACGAAACCAGTTTCATCGGATCCGTAATGTGATATTATTGTAAGGTTTCAAATTTCAAGTCAATTGGATTTACCGTTTGTCCTGTACAAATTAAAACGCCTAGAAATCGACTTAAATCGGTTTAATTCAAATTGAGCGTTTACAGCCATAACTCGCACATACTTCCGAATTAGCTTCCAAAACCTGTTCCATTGTGTCCGGAACGTGGGGTAAACCCTAGAAATGCTGGTTACGGCGCCTAAATCGGAGTTCGGAATTTCCGGGATGAATAGTGTTCGTCGATTCCTTATAAATAGCCCCTACCCTTCATTTAGAAAATAAAAAAAAATAAAAATAAAACCCTAGCCTCCGTTCACCCCACCAATGGCCAGAAATGCTCAACATTCTTCCCCTCCGATCTCTCAATCCATCAGCTTTTAGACGAAACCCTCAACTACAATATTGTAGAGCACATCACGATCTATAAATCCAACGGTTGTGACTGGAAACGGAGCTGTAGATCGATGGGAATTTGGGCTCAAAGGCCTGCCATCACGCACGCATTTCGAGGAGGAGGAGATGACCGAGCTTCACAAGCTCACAGCCGAACCTAGAGGGAGTTGGGGGCTTTGCGATGGTGGTAGTTTGATCGAGTTTCGTTGAGAAATGAGTTTGAAAATTCGAACCCTAATCATGGAATATGGGTTCGGTTTCTTCGTTGTTGCCTGGGTGTTTTGCGCGTGAGGGAGATGGAAGGGGGGTACGGGCCTGATGCTATGGGATTGAATCACACGGCCCAGATTTGCTAGGGTATAAAATTTTATAAAGTTAGTTATAAATTGTGTATATAAATCGTGTACGATCATTAAAAATTCGTAACTTTTTCATACGAGGTCGAAAACGTGCGAAACCAGTTGCGTTGGAATCGTATGGACGAGCACTACGCGATGGAGTTGGTTTGGAGTCGTTTGGAGTTAGTGAGAATTTTGGGTAAAATTAAACGTCCGTTTAATTTTATTCGAAATAAATCGCTAAAACGGAATTTAAAATCAAGGTGAGAACTTCTCACTCAATCGAATCAGTTTCGATTTTATTTTAAATAGTTAGATTTAAAATATTTGAATGCATGTTTGAATGTTGATTGATATCTATGATTGTTAAAATAGACATTATACGCCGTTAGTAAGCGGATGTTATTTAATAAAAACATATACCGCGAATATTTCATAAACAGTGAAATTGGTATTATATATAATATCAATATATATATATATTGGCATATGTATATATTGCAGTTGTTGATTCCCCGCATTTTTTTAGCGGATGAGACCCTATTGCGCCGTTATTAAGCGGATAATATTTAATAAGAACATATACCGCGATAATTTCGTACTGGAGCGAAATTGGTATTGTGCTAATGTTTTTGGATGTAGGAAAACAGGTTGGAGGGATCCAACTGGATTCCTCAACAGTTTTTATTTGATTTCAGATATTTTGATATTTGATGGATTATCATATCGATATATGATATCGTTGTAGTCGTGATTGACTATTTGGTGTGTAGCATCATTGGACCAAATTTGGGATTTTTTTAAAATGATTTTCAAAGTGATTTTTGAAAGTATATGTTTATAAAAATATTTTTGGAATTGATTTATTTTAAATAAATAAACGTTATAATTTTTAAAGTTATAAAAATTATGATTTTTGAGAAATATAGTTAAAAACTGATTTTTGAGAATACGATGCTATTGAGTTTATAAAATAGTTTAATCGAGATATTTTAGAATTATTGTGAAAAGTTTAAATATAGGATTTATAAAATTTAATTATTTTATGAATCAAAATGGTGAAATAATAAAGGAAATTAAAGAAGTTTTAAAAGAATAATATAAATTGAATTATATTAAGAGATTTATAAATGGATATTTATAAATTGAAATATGGACATTATAAAACGAGTTTTTATAAGTGTTTGAATGAAGTGAAAATGAATTTCATAATTGAATGGAATTTATAGAATTTTATACGGTGAAGTTATAAATGGAATTTTATAAGCAGTAGGTTTATAAAATTTATTAAGTTATTAAAATAATGATTTTGGATAAATGAATGAATCTTATAAGTTATAAGATTTATAATTTGGGAAGTTAAAAAGAACGATTTTGTAAAATAATCGTTTTATAAGCATTTAACTAATAATGTGAATTTTTAGTTTATAATTGAGTTATAAACTGGAATAGGTTAATAAAAGAATTTATAAAAAGGAAGTTTTTATAAATAAATAGAAATGGAATTTATAAACGTTGTTTTATAAATTCGAAATGACTTATTTTGATAAGTAAATTGTTGAAACTTATTAATGGAGTTATATTCACATTTTTGACTGTGAATAATCCTTTGAATTAAAATGAATAAAAGGATGAAATTGTTAATGAAGTATATTCACATTTTTGACTGTGAATAATCCTTTGAAATAAAAGGCATAGAATTGATGAAATTGTTAATGAAGTATATTCACGTTTTTGAATAGTGAATAACACGTTAAAGAAATTGTTTTGGATTTGGATGTTTTAAATAGAATTAAAACGATTGAACAATGTTTTAAAATGTGTTGAGATTCGAAACCATAGATTTCAACATTTATTGTTGAAATAGACGTTTTCGAGAAATAGAAGGAAATAATGGACTATAACACTGTTGTTATAGTAAATGATTTCCGAAAGGAAATGTTTTGTATAGTATTGGGATTTATATATCTATTTTAATTTCGAATCCCTATACTAGTGATTTTGGGACGTCGTAACGATGTTTTACGCAACATTCGTTTTGACCCAAATAAATATGTTTATGAGAATGATTTCCTTAAAGAATGAAATATATACTTAATCTCGATTTAAGTATATTGAATATTTTCTAAGTGTTGAAAATAAATAAAATTTGTGAATTACTTATGAATAAATAAGTATGGAAATGTTTTTCCAATATAAAGTGAATATTAGAGAATTTATCTTTTTGAAGATAAATTGAAAATGAATATTATAAATCGAATTGAAGTCGTATATTCATTAATACTTTAGATTATAAATTCACTAAGGAATTTATAAAAGAAAGTGGGATTGGTTTAGAAAAATAAATATTGATTTATTTTTGAAGTGTTGAAAATTTTATATCTAGTGAAGATATTTTGGAAAATAAATAATTTGGAAAATTATTTGGAATCTGGTGATGTGTGCATATCCAGTGATAGTTCAATAACCGACTATCAATATTTCCCTTTGAATGGGTAATTGATGTGATTTGTTTGAATGTGAATGCTACACTTATTTTTGAATAAGCGCTCACTATTCGGGTTAACCGGGAAAGGACCATGGGGTCGTATAACCCATTCCGAATATGTAATACGCCGTTATGAATTGCATTGAAGATCGGTGTTGAAGACCCGGCATTTGCGAGAGCGATAGGATGACCTGTCGATTGTCTCTGCACTGAGTTGCAACGGTATAGAGACTCCCTAAGTGATGGGAAATCCGATCAGGATTGTGAATATCCGGATTGCAAGGACTTCTTTGTAAGTGCCTTCGGTTTTGTTCGAGCCCGGAACAAACTTGTATGGATTGTGTGTCTGACATTACAAGTTGAGATATAAAGCCGATTTCATTCAAATATATTTCTGTTGGCGGCGAAGAATTTATTCTTTTAGCTTAACACCCTTCTCTGAGACGTACGAGCTCAGAGGTTATATAGTTGAAGTTATCAGCGATATATTCCCAATTTGGTAATGTGATATGCTGAGTGATGCTGAAATGATCATTGTGTTGATTATTGTGATAGGATCGTTTATTTGATCGTCTATCTTGGTGATCATTGTGTTGATCATTTGTTGACCCAAAGCATGGCTTTTGTATAAAGTATGTTTTTGTGGACGTGACTTCGTCGAGCCTCACACCCCGGAAATGGTCAAAACAGGAAAGATGCGGCAAGGTTATGAGGGGTAGCATCCTTTAGGGTATGTACATTTCCTTCTGGATAGAGGTGGTATCATGGTATGGAGCCCAGATGTTTAACCTATGTGGTTACTACGAATTTATTACTTTGTGGTTGTTGCTTTTCGGGATCCCGTGAGAAAGGTCGTTTACGATCGGGGAATGGCGTGCTCGTGTCAGTAGTTACCCAGTTAGGGGTAACCCGGCCTTGTGTTGGCAGAGTTCCGGTTTGGTTCTCGGGGATGTCTTTCCAGAGGCATTCTCATGTGGCAATGGGAAGTTCCTTGGCCTGACCATTTGTTGGAAATCCAAAGAAACAATACGTGACTTGTACGGTTTTAGTTGTATAACCTGCTATGGAATGTGGCGGTAACCTGCGATTGAGCATAGTTAGCTATAGTAGGCATAGTTCGAAATGTCTATGTTGGCTAAGATTTATATTCTACTTTCGAAATGAATTTTTCCTACACTATGCACTAGTAATAATATCAAATGTTATTTTAAATGCGTATCAAGCATCTTTGACTATCATAAGGAGAAATCTCCTCCGATTCTGCGTTTGCATTGTGTGTGTGTGCGGGAGGCCTTATGGTAGTCTCATTTTTAAAAGCATTGCGAATTGAAATAAAAATATTCCTCTATTTGATTTTAAAGATAAATAAACTGTTTTGAGTTCTCACACCAGTCACATGACTGACTTGGAGTTTATTGTTTTCCTTCCTAAACTCTGGGTGCCCACCAATTTCCACACGGGCAGTCAAGAGTTAAGGTTTATCAGGATATTCTGGATATTCTGGCGTTGCTGGAGGCAAGCTGGATGGCATGGCGTATTATTAGTTTATATAGTATTTCTTTTTCCGCTGCACTATCTGTTGTTGTTTTATGATGTTGTACACTCTGATGATATGATGAGATGATGTAATGTAATGTATAAAATGTAATAACTGATATAGTTCTTTGTTTAAAGATTATTCATTTATTATTATATGTTGTTCCGCTGCGAATTGTGAGATTCTGATGTTGTTCTGTTTGTTTTTCTGTTCCGTCCTATTCTCTGTTTCTTTTGTTTTTCTGTTTTCTTCTATTCTCTTTTCTTTCAATTTTAAAATATTCTATCTTCTTTTCCCTATCTAAATCTTCTATCTTATGTTTTCTCTTCCCACTATTATCTAAATTTCTATCTTTTTCTTTTTCTTTTCTTTTCTTCTTTCTTAAACCCATAACATTTCGGTTTTTCGGCAACGAAAATCCCCAAGCGTTACAGCTGGTAATCCAGACTGACTCGGGTGTTATTTAACTGTAATGCTCCGGTCAGACCGAGTATTATAGGATACAGGATTTGATGCTGTGGGGCTCAGGAGACGAGCTGGATGTCGATACGTACTCTCGTACTTGTTTATATATATATTCCACTGTTTGAGTTGTTGTGTATCCATTGTATGTTATTGATGTGAGCTGTGATTGATGTACTCTGATGATGTAATATATGTAAACAGATATATTTAATTTTGAGTAAAGATTATTTATTACCTATTATATTTTATTCCGCTGCGATGGTTAGATTCTGATATTGTTTCCTATTTTCCTTCTTCTACCTCTTCTTCTTTAACCCAAATGGTTCGTATTTCTGTACAACTTGAGTTGATTGTTGTAGAATAGTGTTGACTCAAGGGGTACGGATTTGCGGGCTGTTACACTTGGCATCAGAGCTGAAAGGTTAAGCGAGAACCTTGGCTCTGGTAGGAATTACTCATTTAAATTAGAGTCCGTAGCACTCTATAATGAGTTTGAGCATATAAATAAATATGAGCACGTATTTGTTAGTGAATATAAATTGTTTTAATATTGTGTTGATTGGTTTATTGAGTGGCATATGAACCTTCGTCGGCACAGTCTGTACAACTGTATCGAAGGGGTTTCTAAATACTTGAATAGAACAATTGACACTATATTGTTTTAAATATGGGTGAATGAAATAATTTTAACCAAAAATATATTTTGATATAAGAAAAGTTTTTGTAAACTATTTTAGCTAATACACGGTTGCTTGGATGTTAGAAATGATAATACTGAAGTATTATCATTGTTAAGTGAAAAATTTAACTAGAAATCGAAAATAAAACCAAAGTTTAAGGAGATAAATTCATTAAAGAATGAAATTTATAAATATGAATTATAAATGTAAATTATAAATTGAAATACAGTCGAATGAGAATTTGTATTAGCATAAAGTGAACAAATGAAATATAGTTAGAATTTAATTTAAGCAGGCTTTGGAAATTTAAATCCAGGAGATTTGAAAGTATTTTGAAGATAAATAATAGCGATATTATTTTGGAGGTATTTTTGAAAGGGAATTGTTTCAAATAAATTTTGGGAAGTAATATAGCATTGAAATCACTTGGATTATTGGGAAATAATTCTAACGATGACGGCCGCATCATTAGTATTCATTTTCGAGTTTCTAAGTGACGAAGTGCTACCAAATTGATTTGTTCAGGGAAACCTATTTGTTTTTGAAAATCTAAAAGTAAATTTGTTGAGGATAAAACCAGGATTGGTTTAAAATATTTGAGAAATGTGATTTGAGATGTTGGAGATTTCAAAATAATTTGAAACAAAAGCCGGGTGTTTAACAATCCTGATGAGATAAGTTATAAGTTTATAAATTGCGATGATTTTTAGAACAGGAGGGGAATATAAGCTTTAAATGTTGGAATTTAACTTTAAAGAGAAAATTTAAAAATGAAATAAGTTTGGATTGAGGAAATAAAAATTTAACTGGACTGACATTAATTGGATAGGCTAAAAAAAATTATAATATCCAGTGTATTCGAATTAAGTTGAAATCGAATTGGGCTAAATAAATCTGAGTTTAAATTAAATTGAATTGGAATAAGAATTCAATTAAGTTATAGAATAGAATTAGATTCTTACCTGAATAAATGGAAATTAAATTGGGTAAGGATTGGATTGAAGTAAATAAGTTAGAATAACTTGTAAAGGAATCAAAATCCATGGAACAAGATATGCTTGGGTTATAAATAAGCATAAGGCTTGAGTTAAAAATAAAGATGAACATAGTTAAGCCTAGGATGAATGGAAATGTGTGAAAATAATAAGTTGTGACTTATTAAATTTGAAAAGTGGGATAGAAAATCCAAAATAAATATTGTTTGATGTTTTGGATAATAAAACGAAGGAAAATCCAAACTTTAAAAAAAAGAAAAATAAAATAAATAAATAAATAAATTGAACTAAGAAAAATTAAATGAAGTGATATTTGGAATTAAAAAAAAAATTCAAGTTTTGGATTATAAATTGGGGAAAGACTAATTAGATAATAAATTAGTTAATGAAATTGAATTGTGAGATTATGATGAAGGTTGGAAATAAAACTCAAGTTATGAATTAAAATCGACCTAAATTGTTGGTGAAGTAAATGTAATTGAATTGCGAGTTCTTGAAATTTGGTGGTATATTGAAAATGGCTAGTGGATTCAGAACTTGAGTTATAAATTCGAATTTAACTTGAAGTGTTAACAAATTAAATATAATTGAAATATATGGAATAAAAATGTAATTAGATTAAAATAGTGATGGTTTGAATTGCCAATAAATTCCAAATAAGTGGAAGTAAATTGGAAATGACCTTGTAATAAATCGAATGAGCTGAATCTAAAAGGTTAAAATGTATAATAACTGATTAAATAAATTTGTAGTTTGAAATGAGATAGGATTGAAATAGAATCAAGTTAAATTGAAAAGAGAACTTTGTTTGTAAGATGAGAATGAGCTTAAGTGTAAAATTTGAATAAATTGAAGTAAATTGACTTAAGCTAAATGAAGGAAGGAGAGTTGAATTGAATTCAACTTAAACAAAGTTTAATAATATTGGATTGGTTTTAAACCAAGTAAAAATAAATTTTTATTGAAATAAAATATGGTGAGTCGTCGATAATATTTAATGGAACGAAAATGCCTAAATAAATAATTGTAAACCTTTTAAATTTATTAAGGAATTGAAATAACTTGAGACAATAAGGGAAATAGAATGTTTTGAGTTTATCAGAATGGTTTAAGTGAATGTGGATAAACTAATTATATTGAATAAATAAATGATGGAATAAATAAGTATCAAATGAAATGTGGTTTAAATAAGTTGAGAAATGGTTATTGAATGATATAGCTTGGGTTGTTTTGAGCTAAATAAAATAGTTGGAATAAACAAATATGGAATAAAACGTAAATGAATGGACTGTGAATGAAATTTAAATGGAATGTGTCGAGCTATATAAATAATTGTGAATATATTAAAATAAAAGGGAAATTAAATTGGTAATGAAGGCGAACCTAAGATGTTAATAGTTTTGGATGAACTAGTTTGGTTAATAAAATGAAATGCAAGTAAATGTATTCAAAATTTGATATACATTGAAATAAGAATATTTAGATTGTGAATAAATTTGAAAATGAAATAGGATTAAGTATAAATTGGGTTGAAATCAATTTAAATTGGTTATAAAGCATAAATACTTATTTATTCACATAAATCTCATCGAATTGCATGGAATAAATTGTCATTTGATGTAAATGGAAGCAATTAAACATTCTATGAATTGATAAGAGTAAAATAAAATTGACTTTGAAAGCAATTGAATTAAATATGAGTTCAGATTTCTTAATAATAAATTAAATGTAAGCTTGTGAGTTGTTAACCATTCGGATTAAGAGGAACGATATATGAATTGATTGTCAACAATTAAGAATTATGTTGGAACATTGGAAATGAAACAAAATAAAGTATAAATTAAATTTGGTATCAATTTTAAGTAGTATAAAATAGAATGGATATTCTATTAAGTGAACATCATGGAATTTGCTTAAAAATGGTCGTCGTTGACGCAAATGAGATTGTATAAAAATCTATGAGTTAATATAAGCAATGAAATTGATTTTTGAATCAATTGAGATAAATATGTGTTCGTTTGGATTAAAATGAATAGAATGTAAGAAATGAAGTGCGAACCATTTAAATGGAATGAAATTGATAAGGTTGTGCATGAATGGGTTGAAAACCCTTCGAATAGAATGGAAATGGTTTGTAAATAAGTTAAAACAATTGAATTTGTTTGGAAACTATATAAATTGCTTACGGAAAATGTTTGGTATGAGTTTCTTTTAGAATTCATATGTTTTAACTATTGCAAGTAAGTGAAATGTGTTAAACTTCTTATATTTGGCACTTACAAGTTTAAACTGAGTAAGTACAGGTACCTGGAAGCCATGAGGCTGGATTTGGTTGTGCTATTTTCTAAAATTAATAAGCTGCTTGCTTAAAATGCTAAATAAGGTACGCCTACGCAATAAAAATAGGAAATATGAACTGTTTTTGATTTTTCCGACCGTATGGGTCGATGTATATATATTTATCTCTTTTGTCAAATTGCAAAAGCTCCTCCGTACAAAGGAACCTCTGCCAAAAAATTTCAAAAATTTTGGGAGAGAAAATTTTTGAAAATTTTTGAAAATTTTTGTTAACGACAAACCAATTTCACACTAGGAATTGAAATAAGTTAGTTAATGAAACTAATTAAAATAATGAAATGAATTAGTTATAAATGAAAAATAAAATTTAAAGTTTAGAGTTGAAAATAAATAAAATTCATATGGAATGTGAACTAAATTGAATAGAAATAGATATAAACTAAAGTGGAAGATGAAAATAAATATATGAAACATATAAAATGCTTAAACTAAACTTAAGGGGGAATGGTGAGGTCTTAAATGGAAATTGATACTACCAATGTAATTTAAGTCAATATTGGAATGAATAGATATTGGCATTTTGTGAGAAAGTGGATAAAATGTTTTGGAATGTTGTGAATGGATATTAGTGCTAAACAGGTATGCAGGTATTTAAAGGGAAAAGAAAATTGGGTTTGATATTTTGATTCCATAAGATAAATTTGAAATGCTCGACAAAAAGGTATGTATTTAATTTTCGGTATGAAATTTGATTGGGATTTGGATTTGGATTGAGCCACTTCGCTTTTTGTTTTCTTTTGAGATTTGGGAGGCCGTAGAGCCATTTTGTAGCTGTACCGAGTCAGCCACGCAAAGGAGATGCTGGCGAAATTTTCCGGGAATTTAGGGAGTTAGAAAAACAAAATTTGAGAAAATTTTGATAATTCAATATTGGTTTTAAGATTAAAAACTTGAATGGTTGGGCAAATATGATTGTTCGCAAACTAGGGAAAGATTTGGAGAGTTAATAAGATTGATGATGGTCATTTGTAAAAGATAGATGGTTTGATGTCAAATCGTTTGGTTTTGAGGTTAAGTAAACGAGTAATGGACATCCTAACTAGTAATTTCGGGGACGAAATTCTTTTAAGGGGGGAGGAATGTGACGACCCGGAATTTTTCAAGCATTTAAAATCAGAATAATTAATTGATTTTAAGTATTCAATAGAGCAATCTTAACTTGAATTACAAATATCGCTATTTATTGATAATTAAATAATAGAATTTAATAATTAGAAATTGGGTAAATTGTTGAATCTAGAATTTTAAGCCTGTTAAAAATAATTTGAAGGCTTGTAAGATTTATATTGATAACGTTAAAGATGATAGGAGTGTTAAAATTAAATTCAACAATGATTTGTTCAATTTTAAAAAATTATATCGTTTAAATTGAATTGTAAAATAGCCTTCCGAGGCACAGTCTTGGAATATGCCGAAACCAGTTTCATTGAGTCCGTAATATTGAACTATTATCGGATTTCAAATTTCGTATTGATTGGAGTTTGTATGGGAGCATACGAAATATAAACGTGCTAGGAATTTAATTGATAATAACCTAATTGGTTAAGCTTCTTATATACGCCATCCTTATCCATTCCTCAGCACGCTTTCCTTATCTTCCAGTATACACCATCGTTCATCACGTTTTATAAAAGCAAACCCAAAGCAGTTCGTTTATAAATAATGGCCGAAACTCTTTACTTAATTTGATCGAAGTTCAGAAACAAAAAAAAAATCAATGGTCGCGTCTTCTTTAGGCCGAAGCCTTATCGTTCGATCTACACCTCTCCCTCCCTCCTTTCCAACCCTTTCTCTAATCAAAGTTTTATAGCCGAGCATCAAATCAGGCGAGCGTGTCGATGAAGGGAGCTTGGGCCGCGTTGAGGTAGGCGAGGCTGAGCGACGTGATTCGCGATTGAGGGAGACAAGGCAGAGAGATGTGATTTAGGGTTTCGAGATTTGGGTTTCGTGATTCAGAGGCATGCGATCATGTTTGCGCTCTCGAGTGGAGGGGGGTTGGCCATTCGAATCACGGTTTCGTGAATTGGAGGGGGGATGAGGTCGCGGTAGATGATGGTAAGAGCATCGAGTAGGAGTCGTTCGGTGTGGGTTGACGAATGGAGGCAGTGAGGTAAAGATTTATGCTGTTTAAAATTTATATCTATATTAAGAGACTTTTAACAGTAAGCAAAAAGATGTTAGACAATCCTATTTATAACAGTAAGTTTATATTCAGCTGACTTATATATATGTATATATGGATAAGGAAATTACTGTTGTTATTACAGGAAAGGAAAACAGATTTTTGTTTTCAAAGAATAGAAATAAAGGATATATATATACACATAGATATCCAGACATGTTTTATTTTATGGAAGTAAACAGAAAATATATAATAGGTCAGGTTTGAAAATATATACATATGGTTTTTTTTAAAAATAAAATAAAAAGGGTGTTAAAATTATGTGAAGTTAGATTGTTATTTATATAAATTATTTCTTATAAGTATGTATATATATAAAGGATTTCAAAATAAAATAAATATACGCTTACGTATTATAATTTGCTAGTTTTCATTAAAAATAAAATCATTGGGAACTAAATTTATAATTGGAAATCAAGTTATTCGATTTATTCGAACATTAATAAAAATCATCTAATATTATACAAGGTCCAAAGTGTGGAGAATCAAGCCGGATTGGAAATAATTTGCATGCAAAGTTAAAAGGTGAGTTAATCTCACTCAGTATAAATTTAAATTTAAATGATTAAATTTAAATAAATGTTGAATGGTTGAGTTGATTGATATGCTATAGTATAATATATTTTGAAATTGGTGTATTATTGTGCTAACATCTGTGGATGCAGGGAAAACAGGTTGGAGGGATCCAACTGGATCCCTCAACATTTATTTAAATTATTTAATACCCTCAGTTGTGATTATATTAATATTCTATGATCAACTATAGTAGAATATTGAATGCTATGGTTTGATTGGATATAATTGGGTATAATGAATTACCATAAAAATATATAAATTGAATTGTGGAAAGAAATAAAAGAAGTAAATTTGTAAGTAAAATAATTATAGAAAATTGAATAAATTTAAGAATCAATTGGAAAAGAAATTAAGTGCCTTTTTAAAATTCTAATAAATGAATCTTAAGTTTAGTAAGGGAAAATTTAATAATCAGAAGATCAATGAATTTTAAATTTTTGTGTTATTATTTTAAAGGAATAAAACATTTATTTAAAATTTAAGATTCAATTTATTGAAAATAAAATAAAGAAGAAATTTGGAAGAAATTGAAATTAGTATATTTCAGTTAAATGGTATAAACTCAAAAGGGAAAGTAATAATAATAAAATAAAGTCCATAATAAATGAACTTTGAGATAAACTGATAAAGAAAGAAACTTATTTCAAGTGGAATTAAGTGAGAATCAATTTGGGGAATTGATTTAAGTGATTGAAGTTGGAATTCTCCCTGAATAACCTAGTACGTTTTCAAAGTAAATTTTTAAATATAAGTTAAAAGATTAGAAGTTGTTTAAAAGCAAGTGTTGGAAAATTTCTTATTTCTAATATTTAAGTTCTTAAGTAAGTATTTTCTCTTTATCTATTATAGTAGTAATTATTCAAAGAATGCCTTAATATTATGTTTTTAAAAGTATAAATCTAGTTTTATATTTATTGAGTAACCTTATTTTCAAATATTCATTTAATATGTGTTTTTAACAAATTATTGAAATAGTTTTAATTTAAATGTTTTGAAGGTATATATTTCAAAGTAAAGTGTTGTAAATTATTTTTAAAATCTAGTTTTGCGCTTGGTAATTTCAGAGGAGATAGAAAATACTTGGGAAAGTTTATACTGGAAAGAAAGAATGATTTGAAAACTGTTTTCAAAAGGTTGAAAATAGAAATATATCCTGTGAAGATATTTGGAAGGTAATAAATAATTTGGGAAATTATTTATTGGTTGATGGTTGTTTGTGAATATTAATTGATAGTTAAATAACCGACTATCAATATTGGACAAACACGCTAATCGTTTCGAAGAGACCGGGATCGAGATTTATTTCTCGAAAACCACTTCGATCCGATTTGTACGTTTCGTGTAAACGATTTTGGATTCGAAGATGGAGCAGTGAAGTGCAAGGGCTAGTCGCTACTAATCCTGAGGATATTTCCAAAATGAATGTAGTAGGAATAGTGCCTTCGGTTCCGTTCGAATCCGGGACGGACTTGTATGGATGAATGCTTGCGAAACATCGTCAGGTGGACGATGGGCACTCCAAGGGATATATTCTTAAAAAGATAACGCTTAACCTCAAGCCTCATCAAATGGGAATGGCTGAAAATCAGGGGATATGCAGCAAGGCTTCGTGGCCAGCCCCCACTGGAGGGTGTGGTCATCCCTGTCTAGATGTCCCTTTATTTTGGCTTAGTGGGCGGTTGTTGATCCCAACCGCGGGGTGATCTTGCTCGGGAATGTCCAGTAAGGGATGGTTCCGGTCTTGTGTTGCAGGGGAGTTAGGGTGGCTCCTCGGTACGCTGATCTAGACCAGGTACTGTGACAGATGGTACCCCAGTGCCTAGCCATTAGTTGGAATCCATTTTCCCTACGCGCCCGTACGGTTTTGATTGTGCCTAACTATTGCTGAAACGTGAGATGCAAGCATTTCAGCTAGATTCTATTTACTTTCTATAGACACTATTATAATATCAGAGGATTTCTATAAAAAAATTCGTTTAGCTATCGTAAGGTAAAAACCCGACATGTTTATTTGTGGCGTGGTCTTACGAGATGCTTTTGTTTTTCAAAGGATTTTTGAACGTTTAATAATCAATTGGATGTCATTTTCTCACGCTGGTAATCCAGACTGACTCGGGTGTTATTTAACTGTAATGCTCCGGTCAGACCGAGTATTATAGGATACAGGATTTGATGCTGTGGGGCTCAGGAGACGAGCTGGATGTCGATACGTACTCTCGTACTTGTTTATATATATATTCCGCTGTTTGAGTTGTTGTGTATCCATTGTATGTTATTGATGTGAGCTGTGATTGATGTACTCTGATGATGTAATATATGTAAATAGATATATTTAATTTTTAGTAAAGATTATTTATTACCTATTATATTTTATTCCGCTGCGATGGTTAGATTTTGATATTGTTTCCTATTTTCCTTCTTCTACCTCTTCTTCTTCAACCCAAATGGTTCGTATTTCTGTACAACTTGAGTAGATTGTTGTAGAATAGTGTTGACTCAAGGGGTACTGATTTGCAGGCTGTTACAATATATCTACACGTGGAAGCCTCCTGCTCCATTACTCCTCCAGAATTCGTCAAGCTAACCTGAACCACTTGACTACTCATACATAATATGACTACCCAAGAGTTTGATAAAACAGAAAATAAACACTCGGGTCAGACAGGGGTCTGGTGTGAGTAAACGGTTTAAAATTTCTTAACTTTAGAAAATCCTTTGAAAAGAAAAGGTATCACGTAAGACTTCCCACACATAAACATGGAAAAGTTTTTACCTTACGTTAACCAAAACATTTGATAGGAAATCCAGTGATATTATAATAGTGTCTAGGGTTTTCAAGTAAATAAGAAATAGCCGAAATTGTTACATGATTAAATTCCAGCTACTAGCCACAAAAGTGGGTAATACAATCAAAACCGTAGGGTCTCGTAGGGAAAATGGGTCTCCATCAATGGCAGGGCTACTGGGGTACCGTCCGTCACAGTACGTGGCCTAGATCACCGTACCGAGGAGTACTCCCACTCCCCTGCAACACAAGGCCGGGACCATTCCTTACTGAACAGTCCCGAACAAGACAACCCTGACAGTTGTCCGGATCAACCGCCCCACACAGCCGAATAAAAAGGGTCTTCTAGACAAGAGTAAATCTTGCTCTCCAGTGGGAGCTACCCACGAAGCCTTGCTGCACCTTCCCTGTTTTAGCCATTCCCGGTTGATGAGGCTTGAGGCTGCGATTACCTTTATAGAACACATCTATCTTAGAATGCTCATCGTCCACCTGACGATGTGCTGAAAGCATTCAATCCATACAAGTTCGTTCCGGGTTCGAACGAAACCGAAGGCACTATCTCGTTGCACTCATATTGGAATCACCCTCAGAGTTAACGACCATAGCCCTTGGACTCTGATCTCCATCTCGAATCTATAAGTACTATTCCGTCAAACTCATTACGGAATCACCCACAGAGTTATACTGACGTATAGCCCTACACCTCGAGTCTTCACTTGCTCCACTTGGATTAACGAGGTAACGTTTAATTGGAATCGATGTGGTTTTCGGATTCCAAATATGGAAACCCGATCCCGGTCTCATCGAAACCAAACGCCATTTTAATGTCCAAGTTGTACTCAAGGGTTTGACAATTAACTTATATTCAGGATGATATAACAGATAGATAAATCATATTTCCAATAGATAATTCATATCAATAGTCATCTTCACAAAGCAGCATATCACAAATACCATAGTCATCCAAAACATCCAGTATCAGCCAATCACCCAATATCAATCATCCAATATCATTCAACATCCAATATCAATCACTCAATATCAACCATTCAATATTAATCAATCACCCATAGCAGAATTGATTAATTCTTAATCAATTTAATTAACCTCTAATTAAATTAATTACTATCCTTTAATCATTTAGATTATCCTAACTCCTGCTTCATTGATTTATTACAAATCAAATTCATTAATCATCTCCTAATGACCTCCTTTAATTAATCTTCCCTGATTAATTATCCTTTAATTACATTCAAGTAATTATCCTTAACCATATTCAGTAATTAACCTTTAATTACTATCATTAATTACAATAATTAATGATCCTTCATTAATTAATTAACTATAATTAATTACATTAATCCTTAATTAATTACAATTAATTAATCATATTTCAATTAATTACTTAAATTAATTACTTCATTAATAATATTAATTAATCATCTTTATTAATTAATAATCCTTTAATTAATTAAATAATTAACTTGTAATTAATCATCTCATTAATCATAAACAATAATTAACAATTGTAATTACGTATCTTAATTAATTAACTTCTTAATTAATTATATTAATCTTTGATTAATTAATCCATTTGATTAATCTTTAATTACTTCATTAAGTAATTAAATTGATTAATAAATCCTTAATTAATTACTTTATTAATTAATTACAATTTTAATTAATTACACTTAGTAATTAATCTTAAGTTAAATTCATTAATTAATTAATCACATTGATTAATTAACTAAATAATTATGTAATTAACTCTTAATTACTTAACAGGTAATTATCTCTAATTACATCCTTAGTAATAATTCTTAATTATTCCCTAAATTGATTACTTAGCAATTAATTAAGATCATCATTAATAATTCTTAATTCATTAATCAATTAATTACTCCATAATTAATTAACTTCAACAATTATATTAATCAATTTCTTAATTAATACCATTTGGTGATTATCCAAAAATCACTTCAATTTAAATTACTTCCATGAGCAACCTCCACTAATTTATTCCATATTAATTACCTCCATTCTTAATCATTCAAACATTATCCATTAACTACTTTATTAAGTAATTACACTTAATTAATCCATAATTAAGTGATTATTTAAAATTAAATAAATAATTAACTAATTATTTAAAATTAATTAAACAATTAATTAATTAACTTCTTATATTTAAATATACTCCTTAATTAATTAAGAAAAACATTATCCTTAATTAAACTTTTACTTATTTACAAATTATTAAGTATTCTCAAATTCATCCAAACAATTTAACTCTATTTATTTTTCATAAATAAATTATTTAATTAAATTTTAAGAACTTAAAACAAATTATTCAATTTGGTTTCAAAATCATAATAATAAATTTTATTTGGAAATAAGTTATTAAGAAATCAAATTTAAAATTTTAAAATAATTTAATTATCCAATTTAAACTTATTTATTTCGAAAAATGATTTGAAATCTTGAGTTACCAAACCATTACTTAAACTTTTTTTTAACCTGAGACTTTGATTAAAATCACTTCCTTTAAAACTAGAATTTAAATTGGTTAATTACTTACAAATGTTATCCCTTTTAAAACCATTTAAATTTACAAATAAATTTAATTAATACTTTTATGAGTTTGAATAACACTTATTTTAAAACTACAAGTTACAATTCATGAAACTTAACTTGATTTATTCAATCCCTAGGTACCAATTCAAGCACCAACCCAAAGTACAATCAGAAATCTCAAGCGATCACCTAAAACCCGAGTACAAACCCAGGCACCACTCGCGTAAACCCCGAAGCAACTTGGCCCCCATCTTCTTCGAGTCGTTCACGAACATAACATGGTAACCCACCCGAGCTTCAATCGTCCTCTCCAAACTAAAAACCCCAACTGACACCCATCATGCACGGTGCACAGCACATATCCACGCGCCTCCGGAAACACTGGTTGGTCGCGCCTATCGTCGTCCATCACACATCCACCCACGAACACGATCGAACAACCAGTTCGAAAAAAAATCATCTGAATCGAAATCTCGCTTTAAAGCTCAAAACTGCAGAGAAGCTCGACCACAATCTTTCCCCATTACCGCCATCTCATCGCCATTCATCCTCTCCGATCCCACCATAGAGACACCACACCCACGCGCAACGTCCAACCCAAAAACGAGCGAACTCGATTCCACTTACACGAGGCAATGCCTCACCATTCATACCGAAAGCAAACTGCGAACAAAAACCCTAATTGTTCCAAATTCGAACAAATTATACATAGGAAAATTTGTTCAACATTTTTCCCTGATTCTACACTTCAAATTCTAGCCTTGATCCAATTCCTAGCTACAATCATCAAGCCGATCAACGGCAATTGCCAATAAACCCCAAAACATTCAAACCAAGAATTCAACCTAAATACACAGTTAAAAATTATGATATCAACTCTAAAAATCCTAACTTTTCCATTGTAATTCGATTATAAATTCAAGACTAGAAATTTAAATTACAAATTTTTGCCCAAATTTGATTTTCTACTGTAAATTGAAAATTCTGAGAAACTCATCCATTTTTCAATCCTATGATTATTTTTAGATGATAAGTTATGTGATTACAAACAGTTTTTGTTTACAAATCAATGTCCAATTTGCATCCAAAATCGAGTTACTGATTTTTGAAGGATTTGAACTGTTTTAGTAAACACAGTATCTATTTTAAATTTTACAGGTAATTCAACATTTTAATTCAACATGCATTCCAATGTAAAACGAATTTTCATATAACATAATATAGATTAACACATGCATCAACATTCAATCACAAGTTATACCAAAACTATTGTTAAAATTATTTACTCACCTGATTCAAGAATGTAGAGCAGAGAACAGAACTTGTTCCAGGACTTGAAATATCAAATCTGGAAAATACTTTAAATTCTTGCTTTGCTGATGAAGTGAATACCTTTGCATGCTTTTGAATTGAAGTAGTACTTCATGCAGGTTGAATATTTTACTTCAATTGCAGGTTTTGATTGAATTTCATTTCGTTGCAGATTTTAAATTTGTTGAAACAGATCTTTATTTGCAAACTCATTAGCTTTTGGAAATCTCAGGTTTGAACTTGATATTGTAGTAATTTGGTTTGAGTTTATATTTGCTTTTGATTCAAGTTTTCAGGTTTTGAAAATTGTTTCTGCTTTTGCCATTAACATTTGAAAGAAGATAAACAAAGAGGAAAAAAAATGAAAAATTTATGTTTATATAAAAAAAATAAAGACACTTGTCACATAAGTATTTAATGTTCTTACATTTGTTTATTTTAGAAGTTTGCATGTTAACACATGTCTTTAAGTATTTTAATAAATTTTCATTTAATTTTAAATGTAAATAAAAACTTACATATTTACTTACTTTATTAATAAATACTTACATGTATGTAAATAAGTTTACTTTTAAAAGAAAATATCCTAAACTAATTATAATAAAATATAATCTTATACATGTATTTTAAAAAAAAAAATCTAAAACTTATACATAAACATTTATAACCATTTAAAATTTCTAAACATCATAAAATAAAACAAAACAAAGCTTATTTAAATCATTTTTAAACTATCTTATTTAAAATAACAATTATCTTATATTTTGAAAACAGATTAAGTTAATCTTTAAATTATCTTTTGAAAAACATTAGGTTTTTAAAACAAAGCTCTTACAACATTCATATATAATTTATTAATAGATTAAGATTAAATTTTCAAAACAAATATCAAATTATAACATATGTCTACATATATTACAATTTGAAAATTCAACTTTTAATTTAATACAAAAGATATTCCCATTCACAATATATATCAAACATATATATTATAAATAGAATGAAATTTATTAGCTTTTGGAAAACAATTCTAACCAATTTTTAATTTTTAAAAGATATTGATCGCACATACCAGATTAAATACTTGTTATCCTTTAAAATAAAAATTTAATTTCACCAATTTAAAATAAAATTATAAAGAAAATTTATCAAATCAATTAAATTATTATACAGATTATTAAATCAATATTGCCCAAAATTTCGGGTCGTTACAATCCTCCCCCCTTAAAAGAATTTCGTCCCCGAAATTTAAAAGCAAAGGTAATTTAATAAGCCAGCAAAGATTTTAAATCAGCAAAGCATATTTATCAATCAGTTACTAACAACCAAAGCAATCAATCACACAAACAAACTTAACTAATTATCCTGACATATGTTAGAATAAATCTCTAATACTATCCCGAGTTTCCCAAGTGTAAATCATCGGGAGACTCGCTCTTCAAAAGCCAACAAACTATCTACACTACCAAAATCCAGAGCTCCTCTCTTCTCTAGATCCACCCATCTGAACAGAACACCAGACTATACTCAAATCTAGCTCAACTTCCAAATCTAACTGAACTACAGATTCAACAAGCAACAATGAATCATACACATACTCCCTCAGAGGTACGTGAAATAAAATGAACTCCAGCTATCCAAACTGGCAATTAAATCTCATAGACAACAAATCTTATCTTATCAGAACACAGATAAGAAATCTCAAATGCCTCAGCACCAGCCAACCACTCTTATCCAATTCTGCTCTCTTAACCAGAAAAATCTTAACAACAATGAAGTCTCCAACTTCGAATTCAAAACTCCTTATCTCATATCTGCAAAACTTAATAGACAATCCTGGGCTACCAATTCTCTTCCTGGTCAGCTCAATCTATTCTGATACTTCCAGAAACAGCTAAACCAAACCAAACAAGCTTCAGGATCCCATTCAACAGAAAAGTCTTTATAACCCGTCGAAATCTAGAACACAAACACTACTACTCAAGCAATAGCAAACAAAACTTATTTCCTTCCTTGTACAGCTTGTTAGCATGCTTCCGCTGCACAACTCTAATTCGAAAATAGATAAGAATACTGTTGATGAACACAAGTACAACTTAGCCACTAAATTTGAAAACTTTGTTCATCAAATCCATAAAAATCTGAGTAACTCATCTGACTCAGTCACACAACCATACACAGAATCCAACTCAAAATCTAGATCTAACCAAAAACAAATTCCAAAAATAAATTCTTGAGCTGCTACACCAACTCTACTACTAGGCTAACCACCAAAATCGCTTTTGGAACCAAAACAAAATAGAACTCAACCCAGATGCAGACGAACTTCTGATTACTCTAGCAGCTCCTACTTCTACATGAGAATCCTCCATCTCAAACAAAAGAATGCTCAAGAAAATTCCAAACCAATCGCAAGTCACTTTCGCGATCCAACCTAATTCGAATTCCGAAGAAATTGTCCTCTCTTTACCAATTAGAACAGCTCTAAACTTTTCCAAACAAGGTTAATTCTTCAAGATAACTTCCACCAACTGCCCGGGCTGCTGCTAGAAGAAACACCAAGATTCCCGATTCATCGGAGAAACAACCAACACTGCTGCTTCCAAACTCTATCTCCATGATACAGCAAAGCTAAAAGATCTCCTCGTCAGCACACCAAACACTTCGAGCTACACTGCTACCACAGCTATCCAAAGACTTCTAATCCAAATGCTTCTCAAAAACCAAAACCATCACCAAACCACACAAAAGACCTCCGAGATGGCAGACATTCCAAAAGAAACTCGGGCTCCAAACCAAGCTACAACATCTCACTTTCCTTAAAAGATGAAAAATAAGACCATGCCTAAGCGAAGCAACTCATAGACCTTAGTCCCATATTCCAAAATAGCCAATCTCCATACTGAAGATCCAGATAACTACTACATAGACGAGTCTTCCCTGATCAGGTAAAGATTGCTCCCCAACCACCTCTAAATCTGCTTCAAAAGAAAAAATCTTCTGGAATATCCATGGATACTGCATCTCATCACGCAGTTATCAAGATATCATCACTTACTTCTGCACTTCCATCAAATCCAAACTCAAGAATAATTCGCTCACCCGAGCGAAATCCAAACTTATTCTACAAAAGATAAATTCCGAATCTTTAAAAAGATTTCCTTCGGATATCAGAGAAATCCTGACTCCAAACAACAAATCTCACTCGAGACGGTATTAGGTCTACAGTCTCGACAAATACTTCAAACTTCAACATATGGGCCTTTTCCATCAGTGGTAATCGTGTTACACAAACATACCACTACTACTCCACTATCTACCTCTATAACTTATGTTGGAAAATCCGAACAAATAACCCAACAGATTAGGTAGGTATATAAATATATATATAGTTATATAAAAATTACAAATACGCTCTCTCAAGAAAGACACCACTCCAGAGCCTAGGTATTCACTCAACGTAATGCTCTGATACCAAATGTGACGACCCGACTTCCTATCTCCAGGAAATCGCATCACTAGTGAAGAAAGAAAGGGTTAGAAGAAGGAAAGAAAGAGAAAGAAGAAAGACAACAACATCAGAGAACTCACAGCGGAACGAATAAAATATAATATATCAAATAAAATAATACATAGTATCATAATACATCAGAGTACACAACTTATACAACACATATTAGACAGTTATAAACATCTGTCTAATTCATACAACTCAAGTATACTAGATACAAACACAATATACACAGCGGAAACATAATATATCTACACGTGGAAGCCTCCTGCTCCATTACTCCTCCAGAATTCGTCAAGCTAACCTGAACCACTTGACTACTCATACATAATATAAGTACCCAAGAGTTTAATAAAACAGAAAATAAACACTCGGGTCAGACAGGGGTCTGGTGTGAGTAAACGGTTTAAAATTTCTTAACTTTAGAAAATCCTTTGAAAAGAAAAGGTATCACGTAAGACTTCCCACACATAAACATGGAAAAGTTTTTACCTTACGTTAACCAAAACATTTGATAGGAAATCCAGTGATATTATAATAGTGTCTAGGGTTTTCAAGTAAATAAGAAATAGCCGAAATTGTTACATGATTAAATTCCAGCTACTAGCCACAAAAGTGGGTAATACAATCAAAACCGTAGGGTCTCGAGGGAAAATGGGTTTCCATCAATGGCAGGGCTACTGGGGTACCGCCCGTCACAGTACGTGGCCTAGATCACCGTACCGAGGAGTACTCCCACTCCCCTGCAACACAAGGTCGGGACCATTCCTTACTGAACAGTCCCGAACAAGACAACCCCGGCAGTTGTCCGGATCAACCGCTCCACACAGCCGAATAAAAAGGGTCTTCTGGACAGGAGTAAATCTTGCTCTCCAGTGGGAGCTACCCACGAAGCCTTGCTGCACCTCCCCTGTTTTAGCCATTCCCGGTTGATGAGGCTTGAGGCTGCGATTACCTTTATAGAACACATCTATCTTAGAATGCTCATCGTCCACCTGACGATGTGCTGAAAGCATTCAATCCATACAAGTTCGTTCTGCGTTCGAACGAAACAGAAGGCACTATCTCGTTGCACTCATATTGGAATCACCCTTAGAGTCAACGACCATAGCCCTTGCACTCTGATCTCCATCTCGAATCTATAAGTACTATTCCGTCAAACTTATTACGGAATCACCCACAGAGTTATACTGACGTATAGCCCTTACACCTCGAGTCTTCACTTGCTCCACTTGGATGAACGACCTAACGTTTAATTGGAATCGATGTGGTTTTCGGATTTCAAATATGGAAACCCGATCCCGGTCTCATCGAAACCAAACGCCATTTTAATGTCCAAGTTGTACTTAAGGGTTTGATAATTAACTTATATTCAGGATGATATAACAGATAGATAAACCATATTTCCACAATAGATAATTCATATCAATATTCATCTTCACAAAGCAACATATCACAAATACCATAGTCATCCAAAACATCCAATATCAGCCAATCACCCAATATCAATCATCCAATATCATTCAACATCCAATACCAATCACTCAATATCAACCATTCGATATTAATCAATCACCCATAGAAGAATTGATTAACTCTTAATCAATTTAATTAACCTCTAATTAAATTAATTACTATCCTTTAATCATTTAGATTATCCTAACTCCTGCTTCATTGATTTATTACAAATAAAATTCATTAATCATCTCCTAATGACCTTCTTTAATTAATCTTCCCTGATTAATTATCCTTTAATTACATTCAAGTAATTATCCTTAACCATATTCAGCAATTAACCTATAATTACTATCATTAATTACAATAATTAATGATCCTTCATTAATTAATTAACTATAATTAATTACATTAATCCTTAATTAATTACAATTAATTAATCATATTTAAATTAATTACTTCATTAATTATATTAATTAATAATCTTTATTAATTAATAATCCTTTAATTAATTAAATAATTAACTTGTAATTAATCATCTCATTAATCATAAACAATAATTAACAATTGTAATTACTTATCTTAATCAATTAACTTCTTAATTAATTATATTAATCTTTGATTAATTAATCCATTTAATTAATCTTTAATTACTTCATTAAGTAATTAAATTGATTAATAAATCCTTAGTTAATTACTTTATTAATTAATGACAATTTTAATTAATTACACTAGTAATTAATCTTAAGTTAAATTCATTAATTAATTAATCACATTGATTAATTAACAAAATAATTATGTAATTAACTCTTAACTACTTAAAAGGTAATTATCTCTAATTACATCCTTAGTAATAATTCTTAATTATTCCCTAAATTGATCACTTAGCAATTAATTAAGATCATCATTAATAATTCTTAATTCATTAATCAATTAATTACTCCATAATTAATTAACTTCAACAATTATATTAATCAATTTCTTAATTAATATCATTTGGTGATTATCCAAAAATCATTTCAATGTAAATTACTTCCATGAGTAACCTCCACTAATTTATTTCATATTAATTACCTCCATTCTTAATCTTTCAAACATTATCCATTAACTACTTTATTAAGTAATTACACTTAATTAATCCATAATTAAGTGATTATTTAAAATTAAATAAATAATTAACTAATTATTTAAAATTAATTAAACAATTAATTAATTAACTTCTTATATTTAAAGATACTCTTTAATTAATTAAGAAAAACATTATCCTTAATTAAACTTTTACTTATTTACAAATTATTAAGTATTCTCAAATTCATCCAAATAATTTAACTTTATTTATTTTTCATAAATAAATTATTTAATTAAATTTTAAGAACTTAAAACAAATTATTCAATTTGGTTTCAAAATCATACTAATAAATCTTATTTGGAAATAAGTTATTAAGAAATCAAATTTAAAATTTTAAAATAATTTAATTATCCAATTTAAACTTATTTATTTCCAAAAATGATTTGAAATCTTGAGTTACCAAACCATTACTTAAACTTTTTTTTAACCTGAAACTTTGATTAAAATCACTTCCTTTAAAACTAGGATTTAAATTGGTTAATTACTTACAAATGTTATCCCTTTTAAAACCATTTAAATTTACAAATAAATTTAATTAATACTTTTATGAGTTTGAATAACACCTATTTTAAAACTACAAGTTACAATTCATGAAACTTAACTTGATTTATTCAATCCCCAGGTACCAATTCAAGAACCAACCCAAAGTACAACCAGAAATCTCAAGCGATCACCTAAAACCCGAGTACAAACCCAGGCACCACTCGCGTAAACCCCGAAGCAACTTGGCCCCCATCTTCTTCGAGTCGTTCACGAACATAACACGGTAACCCACCCGAGCTTCAATCGTCCTCTCCAAACTCAGAACCCCAACTGACACCCATCGTGCACGGTGCACATATCCACGCGCCTCCGGCCACACTGGTTGGTCGCGCCTATCGCCGTCCATCACATATCCACCCACGAACACGATCGAACAACCAGTTCGAACAAAAATCATCTGAATCGAAATCTCGCTCTAAAGCTCAAAACTGCAGAGAAGCTCGACCATAATCTTTCCCCATTACCGCCATCTCGTCGCCGTTCATCCTCTCCCATCCAATCATAGAGACACCACACCCACGCACAACGTCCAACCCAAAAACGGGCGAGCTCGATTCCACTTACACGAGGTAATGCCTCACCATTCATACCGAAAGCAAACTGCGAACAAAAACCCTAATTGTTCCAAATTCGAACAAATTATACATAGGAAAATTTGTTCAACATTTTTCCCTGATTCTACACTTCAAATTCTAGCCTTGATCCAATTCCTAGCTACAATCATCAAGCCGATCAATGGCAATTGCCAATAAACCCCAAAACATTCAAACCAAGAATTCAACCTAAATACACAGTTAAAAATTATGATATCAACTCTAAAAATCCTAACTTTTCCATTGTAATTCGATTATAAATTCAAGACTAGAAATTTAAATTACAAATTTTTGCCCAAATTTGATTTTCTACTGTAAATTGAAAATTCTGAGAAACTCATCCATTTTTAAATCCTATGATTATTTTTAGATGATAAGTTAAGTGATTACAAACAGTTTTCATTTACAAATCAATGTCCAATTTGCATCCAAAATCGAGTTACTGATTTTTGAAGGATTTGAACTGTTTTAGTAAACACAGTATCTATTTTAAATTTTACAGGCAATTCAACATTTTAATTCAACATGCATTCCAATGTAAAACGAATTTTCATATAACATAATATAGATTAACACATGCATCAACATTCAATCACAAGTTATACCAAAACTATTGTTAAAATTATTTACTCACCTGATTCAAGAATGTAGAGCAGAGAACAGAACTTCTTCCAGGACTTGAAATATCAAATCTGGAAAATACTTTAAATTCTTGCTTTGCTAATGAAGTGAATTCCTTTGCATGCTTTTGAATTGAAGTAGTACTTCATGCAGGTTGAATATTTACTTCAATTGCAGGTTTTGATTGAATTTCATTTAGTTGCAGATTTTAAATTTGCTGAAACAGATCTTCATTTACAAACTCATTAGCTTTTGGAAATCTCAGGTTTGAACTTGATATTGTAGTAATTTGGTTTGAGTTTATATTTGCTTTTGATTCAAGTTTTCAGATTTTGAAAATTGTTTCTGCTTTTGCCATTAACATTTGAAAGAAGATAAACAAAGAGAAAAAGAAAAATGAAAATGTTACGTTTATGTAAAGAAAATAAAGACACTTGTCACATAAGTATTTAATGTTCTTACATTTGTTTATTAAAGAAGTTTGCATGTTAACACATGTTTTTAAGTATTTTAATAAATTTTCATTTAATTTTAAATGTAAATAAAAACTTACATATTTACTTACTTTATTAATAAATACTTACATGTATGTAAATAAGTTTACTTTTAAAAGAAAATATCCTAAACTAATTATAATATAAATATAATCTTATACATGTATTTTAAAAAAAATCTAAAACTTATACATAAACATTTATAACCATTTAAAATTTTTAAACATTATAACAGAAAACAAAACAAAGCTTATTTAAATCATTTTTAAACTATCTTATTTAAAATAACAATTATCTTATAATTTTGGAAACAAATTAAATTAATCTTTAAATTATCTTTTGAAAAACATTATGTTTTTAAAACAAAGCTTCAATTACAATATTCATTCATATATAATTTATTAATAGATTAAGATTAAATTTTCAAAACAAATATCAAATTATAACATATGCTTACATATATTACAATTTGAAAATTCAACTTTTAATTTAAAACAAAAGATATTCCCATTCACAATATATATCAAACATATATATTATAAATAGAATGAAATTTATTAGCTTTTGAAAAACAATTCTAACCAATTTTTAAATTGTTAAAAGATATTGATCACACATACCAGATTAAATACTTGTTATCCTTTAAAGTAAAAATTTAATTTCACCAATTTAAAATAAAATTATAAAGAAAATTTATCAAATCAATTAAATTATTATACAGATTATTAAATCGATATTGCCCAAAATTCCGCGTCATTACATCCAGCAACTCCTGAATTCTAGAATAACCTGATAACCTGACTCTAGACTGGCCGTGTGGAAATTGGTGGGCACCCAGAGTTTAGGAAGGAAAACAATAAACTCCGAGTCAGTCATGTGCCTGGTGTGAGAACTAAAATAGTTTATTTAAAAAAAACAAAACAGAGGTATATTTTTAAAGTCAATTCGCAATGCTTTTAAAAATGAAACTACCATAAGGCCTCCCGGCACACACACAATGCAAACCCAGACTTGGGGGAGATTTCTCCTTATGATAGTCAAAGATGCTTACTACGTAAAATCAAATCATTTTTGATATTATTATTAGTGCATAGTGTAGGAAAAATCATTTCGAAAGTAAAGATATAAATCTTAGCCAGCATAGGTACCATTATATTATGCCTACTATAGCTACCACATTAAATGGCAGGTTCTACAACTAAAACCGGACAAGGTTCGTATTGTTTCTTTGGATTTCCAACAAATGGTCAGGCCAAGGAACTTCCCATTGCCACATGGAAACACCTCTGGAAAGACGCTCCGAGAACCTAACCGGATCTCTGCCAACACAAGGCCGGGTTACCCCTAACTGGGTAACTACTGACACGAATATGTCATTCCCCGATCGTAACCGATCTATATCCGAGGATCCTCGATTTCCAACAACCACAAAGTAATGAATTTGCAGCAACAACATAGGTTAAGTATCTGGGCTCCATACCATGATACCGCCTCTATCCAGAAGGAATGACATACACTAAAGGGGCGCTACCCCCTAATAACCTTGATGCATCCTTCCTGTTTTGACCATTTCCGGGGCGTGAGGTCCAACGAAGTGTCACGACCCGAACTCGATGTCCAACAAACAACATCAAATTTGTTTCGCGGGAGCTTGCAACACCATTAAATGATAAATAACACAGCGGAAATAAAAGATGATATCATTGATATAACATGAATACAATATCTAATACATCAATTTGATACAATGATAATCATCAACATCAGAGAATATACAACATAGAATACAGCGGAACACGATACAATATGAAATAAGTCTTCTCAGAATATAATACTGCAACTCTGATCCAAAAAGCTCCAAAACTAGTATCTCGATCAACTCGAGATTGCACCAAGCTAAGCAAGTCTCGTCCATATCCAAAGAAAACTGAACTAGCTCCAGATAATCCACTGAATCTAATTATCTGAAAAACCAAACTCTAGACTGCTCGTGTAGAAAAATTTTGAGCACCCAGAGTTTAGGAAATAAACAATAAACTCTGGATCAGTCATGGGACTGGTGTGAGCAACAAAAACAGTTTATCGTTAAAAACAAACAACGAAATATTTTTAAAATAGATTCGCAATGCTTTTTAGAAATGAGACTACCATAAGGCCTCCCGCACACACACACAATGCAAACGCAGAATCGGAGGAGATTTCTCCTTATGATAGTCAAAGATGCTTGATACGCATTAAAAAGAACATTTGATATTATTACTAGCGCATAGTGTAGAGAAAATTCATTTCGAAAGTAAAGATATAAATCTTAGCCAGCATAAACATTTCGAACTATGCCTACTATAGCTACCATGTTCAATAGCGGGTTACCGCCAGATTCCATGGCAGGTTATACAACTAAAACCGTACAAGGCTCGTATTTGAAGAATGGATTTTCCAACAAATGGTCAGGCCAAGGAACTTCCCATTGCCACTTGGAAACGCCTCTGGAAGGACGCCCCGAGAACCAAACCGTTCTCTGTTAAACAAGGCCGGGAATCCCTTTTCCCAAGGGATATTACAAACCCTCAGATATACCACTCCCGGTCCTTTGGGACCTTTAAACGAGAGCTCTCTAACCAACATCACACCATAATAATAAGTGTTTCAACATGAGTAAATATCTAGGCTCCATACCATGATACTACCCTTTTCCAGAAGGAATGGTCATACCCTAGGGACGCTATCCTTGAAAACCTTGCCGCACAATTCCTGTTTCGACCATTACCGGTTTGTGAGGCTAGACGAAGTCTCGTCCACAAAAACACACTTTATACAAAAGTCGTGCTTTGGGTCAACAAATGATCATAAAAATGATCACCAAGATAGACGATCAAACGAATGATCCTATCACAAATAATCAACACAATGATCATTTACAGCAACACTCAGCATGTCACATTACCAAATTGGGAATATATCGCTGATAACATCAACTATATAACCTCTGAGCTCGTACATCTCAGAGAAGGGTGTTAAGCTAAGAGAATAAATTCTCCCCCACCAACAGAAATATATTTGAAAGAAATCAGCTTTATATCTCAACTTGTAATGTCAGACACACAATCCATACAAGTCTGTTCTAGGTTCGAACAGAACCGAAGGCACTTCCAAAGAAGTCCTTGCAATCCGGATATCCACAATTCTGATCGGATTCCCCATCACATATGGAGAACTCTATACCGGAGCAACTCGGTGCAGAGTCAATCGACAGGTCATCCTATCGCTCTCGCAAATACCCGGTCTTCAACACCGGTCTTCACATGCTATCCATAACGACATATCACATATTCGGAATGGGTTATACGACCCAAAGGTCCTTTCCCGGCTAACCCGAATAGTGAGCGCAACATTTAAACATATGGATATGAGATTTCGATTAAGTCACAACTTAATAATTCCAAAGTTTCTTTCAAATGGTTTAAACCAATTACCATTTCAAATCTTTTAAACAAAAAGATTTATTTCACAAAGTTCACTCAGTTTCACAAAGGTTCATTTACGGATTTTCAAAACAATTTCCGTTCAATTGAATTTACTCATTTAAATCTTTAAATCAAAGATTTATCTCATAACTTTCAAAACTTATTTCCAAAGATTCATTCATAACTTGGAAAATCATTTTCGATTCAAACTTGAAATCTCTTTAATATAAATTGGAAGTTCATTACTCAAATGAAAGCTTTTTATCACTTAGAAACAATAGTTTTATTTTAGAAAAACCCCGATTCCATTTATACAAGTTACAATCTTTAATTCGAATTTTCAAATCAATGCTTAAAAATGGTTTTAACCCGTATAACTTGTAAAAATCCTTTTAAATCATAAGTATTGAATATAGAATTCAATTTCAGATATTGAATTCAAATTATTCAGATTTCAAACCTTTATTAAGTTATTCAAAAATAACTTTTATTCTTAAAACACCTTTTCAAAAGCTTTTCATATTAAACTTAATTTATTTCCAAAACTATTTGAATTAAAAATTCAAATTCAAACTTATTCAAAAATCTGTGACTTAACCGATTTCCTTGTGAAATCCATATTTGTGTGTGTATAAGTGCGGTCCAGGGGTTTAACACAATAGTGCACGACAATCATCACAAATATATCAATATCGATAAGCGGTATAACCAATAACGCTTATCTTCATTCACAGTTTCACAGATAAAATATATTTATCAATCATGAAGATTCATCATTACAATTCGATGTGGGTTTCGGATAACCAACTGGAATCCGATTCCCTGTCGCATCGAAATTCAAATGTCGTATACAGGTCAAGGGTTTACAGAATAAAATTACCAATCATAATCCATCACAGAGTAATTCACATCTCACAATATCAAAACAGAAATATCAATTCATTTTAAAACAAATCAAATATCCGACATACACAATCTATAAGAAATCATCTCTAATTCTTATTGAAATTGATTCAATTTAAAAACAACTACTCGAGAATTAATTATTTAACCTTGTTTAATTAATCATTAGTTATCAATTAATTTCTTATTTCATTTCAAATTTGTTAATTAACAAATCAATTCTTAAGCAATTATCTTAATTAACTACTAATTAGAGATTAATTAACTTTGATTATCTAATTAACAATTAGTAATTACAAATAGATTAAACCCTTAATTGTGAATTTGATCAAATCATTAATACAAAATCGACAAATCTCAAGTCACTTAATTGATTTCAATTTCAAAATTTAATTATTTATCTTAATTACTCCTTTTCAACAATTAATAAATAATAATTTATCTTAATTTACATTTTAAAAATCTTCTTCAAAATTAAAAAAAAACAAATTATTATTAATTATAAAATCTGCAATGTTGATTAACTTTAACACTTAACTTAAATTATTTATTTAATTAAAACATTAATTTAGATTTTAAAAGGACATTCTAACATTTTCATTTGGTTAATTCAAATTTGAAACAAATTCCTAACCGACAGTGACCAACATTTATTACCTTGTTAACACTAAAATTGTTGAACAATTTTATCTTTTTAAATCTGTAGGGCTTAATCCCAATTACCACAAACCCGAGGTTTACCCGGCTCCACTCGAGAAACACTTCGAGTTTCCTTCCATCTTTCACGAGTCATCCCCCGCTCCCTCTCTTGTTCTTCTTCTTATTTCTGTTGTTTTTTTTTCTTTTTCTTTTTTTTTTACCTGAAGCTACAAGATGCTCGCTCAAACCCAAAACAAAATAAAAACTCGAACCAAAGCATCACGTACTCGAACTTTCTCTCGAGCTTCACCCCTTCCCCCTCGGCCCAAACTTTCCTGACACTAATCAGTGTCGTGCACGTGCACACGAACTGCCGCCACCTCCGGTGGCTATCGCGACCCTCAACAAGTCGCGAATGACCACGGCAACCCATCTAACCACCCAACATCCTTAGTCGACGACGCGTTCGAAAATCGAACTATCAACAGCCTCCAGGAATCACCCAGTTCACCAAATTCCGGTCCGCATGGCCACCTCCGGTCACCGGAGAACTTGCGATCACCCCCTACAGCTGCTACACCTCCCCACGCATCTCCTCTCCAAGTCCGGTCCCACTCGACGCCCCCGACAAGTGTGCACGAGCCAAAAACCCATACGCCATCTTCACCGTCCTTAAACCCTATCCCTGTCAATTTCTACCACCACAACCACTGATAAATCCTATTACCATTTTTCCTCGAATCTCCACTGCCTAGGCTACCTTCACCATTAATCACGATCCCCAATTCATCGTTGATTATCGTGTTTTGATAAAATATCGATTCAGCTCAACTGGAAATTTTCTCATCATTCATAAACTTAAAAATCATAATTCTTTCACCAAAAATCATTATTTTGCAATACGAACACAATTATATAATCAGATTATAAAACTAAAATACTTGAATTTTCTGATTTAGGATGATCTTACTGTGAACTATACATGTTAAAATAATTGCTTCCTAAATCCTTTTGAATTTGTTTTTAAATTTAATGTTAACTTGTTACAACCATTTTTCTTTCACGAATCATGGCCTACAATTGATTCTATGAAGAGGTATTAAATTTATAAACAGATTCTAAACTTGTAGAGTATGAAACAGAGGCATGGTTTCTTGCCTGTGCACTAAGATGCACACAATTATTATTATTTCTTTACTATAAAGCATGCAAATACATTCACATTTATACAAGATTTTTTTTTTTCTCTTCACAGTAGCATACTTGCAAGATTCAATTAGTTTCTAAGTTTTAACAAAATAGTTTGCTCACTGTTTTGAGAGGAGGAAGATGACAAAGAACTCTTTGTGTTGAAACTGCAGTATTTTTCTTGAATCCTGTTTTTAAGTTTGAAAACAAGGTGATGTTTATGTTGCTGGGTTTCTTTGGATGAACAAAATAACACAAATGAATGTGTATTAATACACAGGAGGATGTTGTTCATGGTAGGGGAGGCATGTTGCATTAATTGCAAAGGTATGTTGCATTTATTGTTTTGCATTATGGCTGTTTACAGAGAAATTACTCTTTGCTTGTACTCGGCTAGTGATTTTGTATTATGCTGAGAAGATATTGTTTTGTGCTTGGTATTAAATGCAATGGTCCTTTCTTGTTTGTTTTCATATTTGTTTTACTGAGATACTTTTAGTACTGTTTTATTTTATTTTATTTTTAGTCTTCTTCTTTAGTACTTGTTTACATCTTGCATTACTTAATGTAATATTATTTTAGTTATCTGTACATATTTTGTTTACAACACCTTTATTATATTTTTTATTTATGTATGCATTTGTTTTGTTATTTGCTTTGTATACTTAATTTTACAAGTACACATACTTGTACATATAAAATGCTGTCTTCTTTTGTTCAACTTGACTATGTTTGCTTAGTCTTCATATATATTTATTATTTTTATTAAGTACAATTTTGTTTGTGTTTTATTTTTCTTTGTATATTTTTGTTTGTTTCATTACTTGACACTAATTTATATCGATTTACTAAGATATATATTTAATTTATATCGAATAAAATAATAAAATTTATTTATTTCGTAATATAGAGGAATTTCTAGAGTTCTAATTTGTTGTTTAGATTTTAGCAATTATTTATTTCTTTATATATATATTTTCCAAAATTTTATCTTTTAAATTATTCATTTATTTTTAAAACCATTTATTTAAGATTTTATTTCAAATCCAATTTAAATATATATATATATTCACATATATACAAATTTTCAAATTTATATGACTTAATATATTTTCTGTTTGAATCGAGGAAACTCGCTTCCATTTATAATTAATTTTATAAATTTTTATTCAAAATTTCATTTAATTATCAATTTAAATTAAATTAAAATCTAGGGTCGTTACAGACTTCCCCCCTTAAAAAGAATTTCGTCCTCGAAATTCGCCAGAGAGATAACGAAGATAGATGAAAGATAGAAAAATATCTTTCCAGATCAAACTAGATATCAATTCTGCATTTGGCTTACCAAATCAGAATTATTAACAATAGATGCGAGAACAAACTCCATCAACTACGAAACAATTGGGTTACTTGATCTACGAAGTATACAGGGGTATTGGTTAGATCGAAGGGATAACTAACCATTCGTAGAATATATCGAAACCCACTGAAATAGATAGAAATAGATTCGATTACGATTTCAGATTTAAGATTTAATTCATTTACGATTTGCTGAAAAATGAAACTAAGGGTAGTTCTAGTGTCGAACAAAATTCGAACAATTTAATCGTAAACGAGAAGATTACCTTATAAAATTCATTTCCTTAATCAGATGTTGAGGTTGAAGAATCATCTCTAATTGCATACACTTTCTTTACTAAAGTCTGCTTCTTTGCTTGACAGTTGTTGATCCTATGTCCCGGCTTGCGGCATTTATAGCATCCAGTAGATTCCTGATCTGGCCTCATAAATGACTCTCTCATTCCTGGCTTCCAATCATTCTTGCATTTATTCGAGTAGTGGCCTTTCTCCAAACAATTGAGACAAGTAACATCCTTCTTTTTCTTCGGTATACTCTTCTTTCCTTTAGTTTTCCTCGATTTCTTTCCGCCAAACTTCCTTTTTCTCCAATTCAGATTACTTGCATCTACATTCTCCTCCGGATCTTTTTGCTTTTCCAGAGTATCCTATCGATAGCACATATCAATTAATTCAGAAAAAGATTCCTTGACGTGAGTAGTCATCCTTTCCTGAAACTCCTTGTTCATTCCCCGAATAAACTTTTCATTCTTCTTTAACGGTGTATTCACCAATTCTGGACCGAATCGAGATAATTCAATAAATTTGTTCAAGTACTCCTCAAACAATAAACTCCCTTGCTCTAAATCCATAAACTCCTGGTACACTCTAGAGATACCAGCAGACGGCATATATCGCTGCTCAAACACTTCCTTGAAACGACTCCAAGTAAATTCATCTGCCAACTCATCCACGGTAACAGTTTCCCACCAAACTAAAGCCTCTTCCTGGAGTTGCCATGAAGCTATCAATCGCATCTGATCATTTTCTAATTTTAATCCCTTGAAAATCTTTTCACACGATCGAATCCAGGCTTGTGCTTCGATAACGGTTTCTTTGCCTGTGAATGGCTTTCCACCAAGTCTAGAAAACTTTTGATATAGATCAGCCAAATTCAATTGAGATTGAATAGGAATATCTGTCATTGCAGGGTTTTGACCAGCTAAAGTAGTACTTTCCTGTCTCCTATTTCGTCCTCTTCTTCCACTCATTCTTACTATCTGTAAATAGTAAGAAATCCGATTTAGGCATTCGGACAAAATATCTCAAAGAATAACAACAGATAAAGAAAATAGATTAAGAAATTTGTATTTTTGGTTCCATACTCATTCTAGGGTATACTTCACCCTATCTCTAATGAGCCATCTAATGTGTTACACTCCGTAGCTAAAGTTTTTACTCAACCTTCAGCTCTGATACCAATCTGTCACGACCCGAACTCGATGTCCAACAAACAACATCAAATTCGTTTCGCGGGAGCTTACAACACCATTAAATGATAAATAACACAGCGGAAATAAAAGATGATATCATTGATATAACATGAATACAATATCTGATACATCAATTTGATACAATGATAATCATCAACATCAGAGAATATACAACATAGAATACAGCGGAACACGATACAATATGAAATAAGTCTTCTCAGAATATAATACTGCAACTCTGATCCAAAAAGCTCCAAAACTAGTATCTCGATCAACTCGAGATTGCACCAAGCTAAGCAAGTCTCGTCCATATCCAAAGAAAACTGAACTAGCTCCAGATAATCCACTGAATCTAATTATCTGAAAAACCAAACTCTAGACTGCTCGTGTAGAAAAATTTTGAGCACCCAGAGTTTAGGAAATAAACAATAAACTCTGGATCAGTCATGGGACTGGTGTGAGCAACAAAAACAGTTTATCTTTAAAAACAAACAACGAAATATTTTTAAAATAGATTCGCAATGCTTTTTAGAAATGAGACTACCATAAGGCCTCCCGCACACACACAAAATGCAAACGCAGAATCGGAGGAGATTTCTCCTTATGATAGTCAAAGATGCTTGATACGCATTAAAAAGAACATTTGATATTATTACTAGTGCATAGTGTAGAGAAAATTCATTTCGAAAGTAAAGATATAAATCTTAGCCAGCATAGACATTTCGAACTATGCCTACTATAGCTACCATGTTCAATAGCGGGTTACCGCCAGATTCCATGGCAGGTTATATAACTAAAACCGTACAAGGCTCGTATTTGAAGAATGGATTTTCCAACAAATGGTCAGGCCAAGGAACTTCCCATTGCCACATGGAAACGCCTCTGGAAGGACGCCCCGAGAACCAAACCGTTCTCTGTTAAACAAGGCCGGGAATCCCTTTTCCCAAGGGATATTACAAACCCTCAGATATAACACTCCCGGTCCTTTGGGACCTTTAAACGAGAGCTCTCTAACCAACATCACACCATAATAATAAGTGTTTCAACATGAGTAAATATCTAGGCTCCATACCATGATACTACCCTTTTCCAGAAGGAATGGTCATACCCTAGGGACGCTATCCCTGAAAACCTTGCCGCACAATTCCTGTTTCGACCATTACCGGTTTGTGAGGCTCGACGAAGTCTCGTCCACAAAAACACACTTTATACAAAAGTCGTGCTTTGGGTCAACAAATGATCATAAAAATGATCACCAAGATAGACGATCAAACGAATGATCCTATCACAAATAATCAACACAATGATCATTTACAGCAACACTCAGCATGTCACATTACCAAATTGGGAATATATCGCTGATAACATCAACTATATAACCTCTGAGCTCGTACATCTCAGAGAAGGGTGTTAAGCTAAGAGAATAAATTCTCCCCCACCAACAGAAATATATTTGAAAGAAATCAGCTTTATATCTCAACTTGTAATGTCAGACACACAATCCATACAAGTCTGTTCTAGGTTCGAACAGAACCGAAGGCACTTCCAAAGAAGTCCTTGCAATCCGGATATCCACAATTCTGATCGGATTCCCCATCACATATGGAGAACTCTATACCGGAGCAACTCGGTGCAGAGTCAATCGACAGGTCATCCTATCGCTCTCGCAAATACCCGGTCTTCAACACCGGTCTTCACATGCTATCCATAACGACATATCACATATTCGGAATGGGTTATACGACCCAAAGGTCCTTTCCCGGCTAACCCGAATAGTGAGCGCAACATTTAAACATATGGATATGAGATTTCGATTAAGTCACAACTTAATAATTCCAAAGTTTCTTTCAAATGGTTTAAACCAATTACCATTTCAAATCTTTTAAACAAAAAGATTTATTTCACAAAGTTCACTCAGTTTCACAAAGGTTCATTTACGGATTTTCAAAACAATTTCCGTTCAATTGAATTTACTCATTTAAATCTTTAAATCAAAGATTTATCTCATAACTTTCAAAACTTATTTCCAAAGATTCATTCATAACTTGGAAAATCATTTTCGATTCAAACTTGAAATCTCTTTAATATAAATTGGAAGTTCATTACTCAAATGAAAGCTTTTTATCACTTAGAAACAATAGTTTTATTTTAGAAAAACCCCGATTCCATTTATACAAGTTACAATCTTTAATTCGAATTTTCAAATCAATGCTTAAAAATGGTTTTAACCCGTATAACTTGTAAAAATCCTTTTAAATCATAAGTATTGAATATAGAATTCAATTTCAGATATTGAATTCAAATTATTCAGATTTCAAACCTTTATTAAGTTATTCAAAAATAACTTTTATTCTTAAAACACCTTTTCAAAAGCTTTTCATATTAAACTTAATTTATTTCCAAAACTATTTGAATTAAAAATTCAAATTCAAACTTATTCAAAAATCTGTGACTTAACCGATTTCCTTGTGAAATCCATATTTGTGTGTGTATAAGTGCGGTCCAGGGGTTTAACACAATAGTGCACGACAATCATCACAAATATATCAATATCGATAAGCGGTATAACCAATAACGCTTATCTTCATTCACAGTTTCACAGATAAAATATATTTATCAATCACGAAGATTCATCATTACAATTCGATGTGGGTTTCGGATAACCAACTGGAATCCGATTCCCTGTCGCATCGAAATTCAAATGTCGTATACAGGTCAAGGGTTTACAGAATAAAATTACCAATCATAATCCAGCACAGAGTAATTCACATCTCACAATATCAAAACAGAAATATCAATTCATTTTACAACAAATCAAATATCCGACATACACAATCTATAAGAAATCATCTCTAATTCTTATTGAAATTGATTCAATTTAAAAACAACTACTTGAGAATTAATTATTTAACCTTGTTTAATTAATCATTAGTTATCAATTAATTTCTTATTTCATTTCAAATTTGTTAATTAACAAATCAATTCTTAAGCAATTATCTTAATTAACTACTAATTAGAGATTAATTAACTTTGATTATCTAATTAACAATTAGTAATTACAAATAGATTAAACCCTTAATTGTGAATTTGATCAAATCATTAATTCAAAATCGACAAATCTCAAGTCACTTAATTGATTTCAATTTCAAAATTTAATTATTTATCTTAATTACTCCTTTTCAACAATTAATAAATAATAATTTATCTTAATTTACATTTTAAAAATCTTCTTCAAACTTAAAAAAAAAACAAATTATTATTAATTATAAAATCTGTAATGTTGATTAACTTTAACACTTAACTTAAATTATTTATTTAATTAAAACATTAATTTAGATTTTAAAAGGACATTCTAACATTTTCATTTGGTTAATTCAAATTTGAAACAAATTCCTAACCGACAGTGACTAACATTTATTACCTTGTTAACACTAAAATTGTTGAACAATTTTATGTTTTTAAATCTGTAGGGCTTAATCCCAATTACCACAAACCCGAGGTTTACCCGGCTCCACTCGAGAAACACTTCGAGTTTCCTTCCATCTTTCACGAGTCATCCCCCGCTCCCTCTCTTGTTCGTTCTTCTTCTTATTTCTGTTGTTTTTTTTTCTTTTTCTTTTTTTTTTACCTGAAGCTACAAGATGCTCTACAAGATGCTCGCTCAAACCCAAAACAAAATAAAAACTCGAGCCAAAGCATCACGTACTCGAACTTTCTCTCGAGCTTCACCCCTTCCCCCTCGGCCCAAACTTTCCTGACACTAATCAGTGTCGTGCACGTGCACACGAACCGCCGCCACCTCCGGTGGCTATCGCGACCCTCAACAAGTCGCGAATGACCACGACAACCCATCTAACCACCCAACATCCTAAGTCGACGACGCGTTCGAAAATCGAACTATCAACAGCCTCTAGGAATCACCCAGTTCACCAAATTCCGTTCCGCGTGGCCACCTCCGGTCACCGGAGAACTTGCGATCACCCCCTACAGCTGCTACACCTCCCCACGCATCTCCTCTCCAAGTCCGGTCCCACTCGACGCCCCGACAAGTGTGCACGAGCCAAAAACCCATACGCCATCTTCACCGTCCTTAAACCCTATCCCTGTCAATTTCTACCACCACAACCACTGATAAATCCTATTACCATTTTTCCTCGAATCTCCACTGCCTCGGCTACCTTCACCATTAATCACGATCCCCAATTCATCGTTGATTATCGTGTTTTGATAAAATATCGATTCAGCTCAACTGGAAATTTTCTCATCATTCATAAACTTAAAAATCATAATTCTTTCACCAAAAATCATTATTTTGCAATACGAACACAATTATATAATCAGATTATAAAACTAAAGTACTTGAATTTTCTGATTTAGGATGATCTTACTGTGAACTATACATGTTAAAATAATTGCTTCCTAAATCCTTTTGAATTTGTTTTTAAATTTAATGTTAACTTGTTACAACCATTTTTCTTTCACGAATCATGGCCTACAATTAATTCTATGAAGAGGTATTAAATTTATAAACAGATTCTAAACTTGTAGAGTATGAAACAGAGGTATGGTTTCTTGCCTGTGCACTAAGATGCACACAATTATTATTATTTCTTTACTATAAAGCATGCAAATACATTCACATTTATACAAGATTTTTTTTTTCTCTTCACAGCAGCATACTCGCAAGATTCAATTAGTTTCTAAGTTTTAACAAAATAGTTTGCTCACTGTTTTGAGAAGAGGAAGATGACAGAGAACGCTTTGTGTTGAAACTGCAGTATTTTTCTTGAATCCTGTTTTTAAGTTTGAAAACAAGGTGATGTTTATGTTGCTGGGTTTCTTTGGATGAACAAAATAACACAAATGAATGTGTATTAATACACAGGAGGATGTTGTTCAAGGTAGGGGAGGCATGTTGCATTAAATGCAAAGGTATGTTGCATTTATTGTTTTGCATTATGGCTGTTTACAGAGAAATTACTCTTTGCTTGTACTCGGCTAGTGATTTTGTATTATGCTGAGAAGATATTGTTTTGTGCTTGGTATTAAATGCAATGGTCCTTTCTTGCTTGTTTTCATATTTGTTTTACTGAGATACTTTTAGTACTGTTTTATTTTATTTTATTTTTAGTCTTCTTCTTTAGTACTTGTTTACATCTTGCATTACTTAATGTAATATTATTTTAGTTATCTGTACATATTTTGTTTACAACACCTTTATTATATTTTTTATTTATGTATGTATTTGTTTTGTTATTTGCTTTGTATACTTAATTTTACAAGTACACATACTTGTACATATAAAATGCTATCTTCTTTTGTTCAACTTGACTATGTTTGCTTAGTCTTCATATATATTTATTGTTTTTATTAAGTACAATTTTGTTTGTGTTTTATTTTTCTTTGTATATTTTTGTTTGTTTCATTACTTGACACTAATTTATATCGATTTACTAAGATATATATTTACTTTATATCGAATAAAATAATAAAATTTATTTATTTCGTAATATAGAGGAATTTCTAGAGTTCTAATTTGTTGTTTAGATTTTAGCAATTATTTATTTCTTTATATATATATTTTCCAAAATTTTATCTTTTAAATTATTCATTTATTTTTAAAACCATTTATTTAAGATTTTATTTCAAATCCAATTTAAATATATATATATTCACATATATACAAATTTTCAAATTCATATTACTTAATATATTTTCTGTTTGAATCGAGGAAACTCGCTTCCATTTATAATTAATTTTATAAATTTTTATTCAAAATTTCATTTAGTTATCAATTTAAATTAAATTAAAATCTAGGGTCATTACACGAAGTCTCGTCCACAAAGCCACGCTTTATACAAAAGCTGTGCTTTGATCATCAAATGCTCAATAGCACTTCGTATGCCACATTACCAATTTGGGAATGTATCACTAGTAACCATCAACTACATAACCTCTAAGGGTGTTAAGCTAAGAGAATAAATTCTCCGCCACCAACGGAAATATATTTGATAGAAACCAGCTTTACATCCCAAATTGTAACGTTAGACACACATCCATACAAGTCTGTTCCGGGCTCGAACAGAACCGAAGGCACTTACAAAGAAGTCCTTGCAATACGGATATTCACTAATCACGACCGAACTTCCCATCACAAAGGGTAATAAATTTCTATATCGGAGATCAGCCGATGTAGAAACATTCGACGGTAATCCTTCCGTTTTCACAAATATCCGGTCTTCAACACCGGTCATCAAATGCAATCTATAACGACGTATCACATATTCGGAATGGGTTATACGACCCCAAGGTCCTTTCCCGGCTAACCTGAATAGTGAACGCTTATTCAAAAATAAGTGTGGCATTCAAATTCAAGCAAATCACAACAAATACCTATTTAAAGGTAAATATAGATAGTCGGTTATTTAACTATCAATAGGCGTGTTCAACATCACCAAATTCCAGATAATTTCCCAAATTATTTATTTTCCAAAAATATCTTTACTAGATATATAATTTCCACACTTCAACCATTTGAAAACAAATTTCAATCATTTTCCTAACGCGGAAAAACTTTCATTTCAAAATGGTTCATTTAAACCAATTAAATAAATCCTTACCGATTTATTTTATATTTACGTTCCAAATCCGTAAATTTATTCCCACACTTCAAAAATTAACTCAACGTTTATTTTTAAACAAATTCCCCTTTCTTTAATAAATTCCATAGTGAATTAACAATTCCAAATTATCTATGAATATACGATTTCCAAATTGATTTCTAATATTCGTTTTCAATTTATCTTTGAAAGATAAAATCTTAAAATATTCACTTCATATTGAAAAACAGTTCCATACTTATTTAATAATAAGAAATTCACAAATCCATTTATTTTCAACACTTGAAAAATATTCAATATACTTAAATCAGAATTAAGTATATATTTCATTCTTTAAAGAAAACTTGCACTTACACACATTTATTTGAGTCAAAACGAATGTTGCGTAAAACATGGTTACGACGGCCCAAAATCACTAGTATAGGGATTCGAAATTAAAATAGATATATAAATCCCAATACTATACAAAATATTTCCTTTCGGAAATCATTTACTATAACAACAGTGTTATAGTCCATCATTTCCTTCTATTTCTCGAAAACGTCTATTTCACCAATAAATGTTGAAATCTATGTTTTCGATGTTTAATACATTTTAAAACATCATTAAAACGATTAACTTCATTTTATAATATTCATTTTCCCAAGCATATCCATTTTATTTAATAATATATTCACTGTCCAAAATCGTGAATATACTTCCTAAACCAATTTCAACATTCAATTTATCAATTTCCATTGATTTTGAATTCATAAACAATGTCTATAAATTTCATTTCTATTAATAAACTTCGATTTATAGATCTCCTTTATTAATCCAATTCAATTTATATATCTGAAATATATAACAAAAGTCCATATTATAAGTTAAATACTTATAATTCATTTATTTACAAAATCGTTCTTTTTAAAACTTCTATTACTTATAAGATTCATTTATATTTTATAACAACTTCAACTTATAAAATCTCCTTTATTAACAATTTTTATTAATATCCCATTTAAATGCCCAAAATCCAGTTTATAAGTTAATTACTTATAAATCTTTTATTTTACAACATCTATTCATTTTATAATCTTCACAATTTATAAACCTATAATTTTTAATGAAATCCATTTTATACTTCATTTTAACACTTAATAAACTTGTTTTATAATTCCAATAATATATATATATATATATATGTTAAAAATCTTTTATTTTACATCCTTTATAATAATTCAAAAATCCAAATTTAAACTATTTTATAAATCTATTTATTTTAAAAATCACCTTTTGGTTATATTTCACAAAATCTTAATTTTTATAACATAAAAATTTATAACGTTTTAATTATTTAAAATGAATAAATTCAAAAATTAAATAAAATGTATACTTTGAAAAATCATTTTAAAAACCCATTTAAAATCAAAATCGTTATTTTTAAACTTTAAAAATGGATCCGATGATGCAACAACACCCAATAGTCAATCACGACAACAAACATCATATATCAATATGATAATCAACAAATATCACAATATCTGTAAATAATCAGTATAATTGAGGAATCCAGTTGGATACCTCCAACCTGTTTCCCTGCATCCAAAGATGTTAGCACAATACCAATTCTGTTCCAATACGGAATATCGCGGTATATGGGATTTATAAAAATATTATCCGCTTAATAGACGGCGCAATAGGGTCTCATCCGATATATAATGCGGGAAAATCAACTCCAAGTACATATATAATACCAATTTCACTATACGGTGAAATATTCGCGGTATATGTTTTTAATAAATAACCTCCGCTTACTAACGGCGCATAATGTCTATTTTAATAATCAATAGATAACAATCATCATTCAAACATATAATCAAGCAATTTTAAATTTAACTATTTAAAATTTAAATCGAAACTATTCGATTGAGTGAGAAGTTCTTACCTTGAGTTTCAATTCAGTTTCAGCGTTTTATTTCGAATAAAATTAACCACGCGTTTAATTTTACCCGAAATTATCACTAACTCCAAATGACTCCAATCTAGCTCCATAGCGTAGTGCTCGACAAAACGAAGCCAACGCAATTCGTTTCGTCCGAAACGGACCTCGTATGAAAAAGTTACGGCAATTTAAAGTTTATACAAATTTAAATATAAATCAATTTACATTTTCTATTTATTTTCTAACCCTAAATCATCTCGGCCGTCCATCTTTGAGCCAAGCAGATCTGGCCACACATGTTCTTCTTCTTCCCTTCACGTTTCTACAGGTCATTCATGTAGAAAAAAAACCCACTAGCCGCCATCCTATCATCAATTTTCGCGACCACCACGATCTACTTGAAGACGATCAGGTTACTCCACGACGAAGCCCATCACTTAAGCTACCTTCGGCTAGAATATTGATGAACTCGGCCCTACCTTTGCCTAGAAATGCATGTGTCACCTGGTGACGAACGGGGCCCACTTGCCGTTGATCCATGCAATGAAACTCGATCATCTCTGTATGGATTTGTAGCTCTCATCGAGCTCTAGAAGTTTGTATTTGAAAGTATTTGCTAATTTTTACGGATTGAGAGAGATTAAGAGGAGAAGTATCAAAAATTTTTAGCCATTAAAATGTAAGTGGCGGCTGAAGCATTAGGGTTAGGGTTTTGAGCAAAATGAAATGTTAGAGGGGCTTTTATAGAAAATTTGCGTGCACTATTCACCCGAAATTTTTTCAAACTCCAAACGAAGCGTTCCGCCTGGCATTTATAATGTTTTAACCCTATTTCGAACGCAATGGAATATATATCGGGAGCCAATTCGATCACATTTAAAAGATAAGTTTTTGAATCGACTATTTAAATTCAAAAATTCACTCGAACCGATTTCTGCGCGTTTTTGTTTGCCCCGGACAAACGGTAAATCCGATTGACACGAAATTTGAAACCATACGATAATATCACATTACGGATCCGATAAAACTGGTTTCGTCGAAATCCGAGACTATTTGAAAAATGGCTATTTTAACTCGTCAATTAAATATTAAAATATTCAATTTTCACAAATTAACTCCAAATTCGATTTTAAAAGTTCTATAACATCATTCTAACTCCAACATGATATAATAAAATTTTACAAATCATTTTCAATCATATTTAACCCAATTTTCAATTATTTCTGTATTTTTAAATATTAAATTATCGATTTAATTATCAAATTAAATCCAGATATTTGAAAAATAAATTATTCGACTTATAGATTTCACTTATTAATATTTAAAATAAATTTAATATACAAATTTTAATTGACAGAAATTCTAGGTCGTTACAATCTATATACATCTTATTTTATGTGTTGAGTTTACTCACTATCGGCATTTGCTGTTTAAATGTATGAGTTTATTTACTATTGGCTTGGGTTCGAAAATGCCTACAGATTTTGCATTTTTTTTAAATTTTATTATAAGGGATATGGTTTTGATCCTACATATGTTTGCCTTTTAAAATTTTATTGATTTTTAAATATATGCAGATTTTGTTTTAAAATTCGTATCTCTATTTAAACATTTGTTTTGAATGAAAATAATAAAATAATGATACAGTATACTCTTCGTTTCTATTATATCTACTAGATTCTAATTTGTTCTCACAAATTCCCATATATCAGCTTTATCCGTCAATTTCGTGTTCAACCTACTTCATGCGAATTTGGTTTGGATCGGTCGATTTCGTAATTCAAATCATAGCTTGCTGTATTGTCTATCTTCTCTAACCTTGAAAGGTGAGCAATCACTTACGAATAACGTTCTTTTATTTATTAAATGTGATTTCAATTGAAACGACAATTTAAATATGCTGCTGTAGTTATTTAAATTGCTATATATATGCTGTAATCTGTATCCGTTCACCTATGGGATATGACACCATATCCTGTTGTTTATATTTTCTGTTATTTATGTCAAGGATGTATGCATGTGTTATTGTTATCATATCTGTCATCACTCTGCAAGTTCCATGTTAGTATAGAATTCACCATGGGTTGAAATGATACATACCCGAACGGACATTAGAATAGGAGAAAATCATTATGGGTTGAGATGATAGACCCAAGCGAATTCATTTGAATTGAATTTGGGATTGCTGGCCGAAAAGATGTCTACCCATATATATATATTTAAATTACGGATTGAAATGATAAATATCCGTACCACTTGACCATGGATAGGAAGTTATATACAGACACCGTTGGTCTATATATAAATATTTTAAAATGATTTCAATGGTTTTGAGGAGGAATATATATGGTTTTATTTAATATTGGAAATATTTTATATAGAAATAAGTTTTAATATAAATTTGATTTAATAATAATAATCTTTAATTTAATAAAGTTTGATTTAATTAATATAATATGTGTAAGTATTATATTTTAAATATTTCAAGGATTTGTATAAATTAAGGAAGACAAAGTTGAATTAATTGAAATGGTAACTAGTTAAGAATGATACTAAATTAAATCAATTTAAACTATTGAATTTGAAATTTAAGATTTGATTTTATAACTTAATTTTTGATTTAAAGTGATTAAATGGATATTTCAAGTTTAAATACATCGAAGGGAATATTTAGTTTAAATGTAATTTACAATTATTTAAATAACATAGTAATTAATGAGTGAATATTCTAAAGACTAAATGATAATGAAGTTAAATAAAGATCTATATGAAATTGTTAAATTTAGTTTGAAAATGTTGAATATCAAAGCGTTGAAATATACTAAAATTTAAATGGTTTATTTGTGATTCAGATCTATATTTGAAATCAATATAATTTGAATTTGTTGTTTAGAAATTGATTTGAATTAAAATCGATAAATCTAAATTGAATTAAATGTGAATTTGAAACTCGAATTGTTTGGAATCTTTTTGTGGAATTGAAGATATATATATTTATTCTATGGAAATGACATGTTGGTTCTGAAGTATAAATTTATTTAAATGGCCACGGTGTGATAGGTATATTTCTACCTTGTAGATTGTCCCATGGATCCTTAGAGGATGGTTATCGCAAACACCCTTTAAGTTACTTGTATTTCAATTGATATTTCACTTGAGTTGGATTTATTGATATAAGAATGTTAATCCTGACTCGAGTATTTTGTGTTTGCTTTACATGGGTCAGACTGAGTAATATAGCATTTGAGACTCACCTGTGGAGTTTGGAGCTTCGTTTGGAGATCCAACTATCGATTCAGCCTTCATCTTTTCCAGTTGATTTGTTCGAAGGGGTCATCTATTTGTATCGAAGACTTCACTGTATTCTATTGTATTTTACTTTCTAACTCTGATGTTTATATAGTAGCTTCATGAACTACTATTTATCTATTCCGCTACGTTATTATCTTATTACTCCGCGTCTGTGATTCTGTGATTGATTTATTTACTGTATATGCTGAGTTTTGCCAAATTTAAATTAACAATATGATATTTTGAACAATTCAAGTCTGACATGTGTGGATGCGAATGGTTGAAAATATCCGGTCATTACAGTTGGTATCAGAGCTTTGGCTCTAAGCAAAACTAAACATATATGGTAAATTTATTTGCAGAATCACGTTCGTTCGAGCTTGAATTTCTTCCTCTTTGATTTGATTTTCCTTTGGACTTTGGAATGTTCCATGTGGTTCCAAAATCCATTATCTTCTATCCCTATTCGTGTTCTTGATTCTGGAATATCCCTTAACTCTACTTCGAATGATCTCTATTAGAATAGGCGATCCTGCCAATTTTTGAATGAATTGTAAAGGGGTGTAACTTCCTTACAATTGGCAGTGATTCGCTGGAGATTTCTATACCGTCGGTTTAGATGCTGCTATCTCTTGTTATGTCGGATTTTATCTCTGGCGATCCAATGTCAATTTGCCTTTGAATTCCTCATCGATTATATTCCTGAAGTCACGATTGACCGGTTAAGGTCGCCCGCGATTTATGTATTAATATCCATCTCCTATTTTGAAATTTGATTATCTCATCTTCGATCAAGCCTATCTTTGTTTTGAAATCCATTCTTGGATCATTCTTTGAAAATCGGGTTTGGTTGTATTTTAGAAATTGTTTTATATATCAAAATTATTATTTTGATAAATATGATTGTATTCTATATATAAAAGTGAAAACGCTTTCGATAAAGATTATATACTTTAAAAAAATGAGAATTTGAAGTTCGATGGGATTTGAAATTGTGAAATTTTATAAGAAACTGATTTACATAAAAATGATTTATAATCAAAGGGTTATAAATTTGAAATTCGAGAAATTGAACTCGAGTATTCTGAAATTGGTTTTAAGATTTTGAAAATATATAATGTATGATTTAAAAGTATTTTTCAAATAAGAAATGACTTCAAATGAATGCCAATGATTTCAAAGAAGTTTTAAAGAAGTTTTCAAGAAAATAGATGTCCAAAACACACTTATGTCGCTGGAAAATAATTTCGGTGATCAGTGCACACATCATCGACATTGATTTTCGAATTTCAGAGTGGGGAGAGGCCACTGTAGTAGCTTTTCTATGTGAGTAATTTTGTGAAACAAATTTTGATTTCAAATTCCAAAGGATGATTTGATTTTCGAAAGATATATGTGTGTGTGTGTGTGTGTCTATATATATATATATATATATATATATATATATATATATATATATATATATATATAATTATTTAAAGTAAGCCGGTGTTCAGTCCTTGGGTTTTAGGTTTTTTTGTATAATATTATCTATTGGAATTGATTTATTGATTTGTTGCTGCTTTCCAACTCTTGGATTGAAGAATTTTGTTTCTTCGACTATTTTTAAAGTTCGATCACTTCCAAATCAAGGTTAATTTAATTTAGTTTTCTATGTAAGTTTTGTTAGTCCGTGAGATGATGGTTTTGATGTAAACAACCTTAGAATAGATTATAAAATATAAATACTAATATTTTAAGTTTAGATATATATATGTATATGCAGGATTTAAACATGCAGGTACGAAGAATGAAGACTGTACAGTATAGAGATTCAAGATATCAAGATAAAATATCAAGATAGAAGACTCATGGATATCGAGACTATCAAGAATTCAAGATTTCGAGGATAAATATTTTTTTATTATTAAGAATTTTTGTTAAAACTCGTATAAAAGCACTTACATCTTAAAATCCAATTTATTCGTTGAATGGAATCCACTTCGAGCCCGTTAAAGGGATGGAACCTTAAGTAGGATGGAACCTATGAAAAATCTAGTGGAACATTGTTTTGTATCCGCTAACTTTTATTCAAAATGATTTTTCAAAATTATATCCTGTTTTAATAATGTTTTCAAAACTTTCCTTTTAAAAGATTCAAAATCCTCGATCTTAATTTTAAATAATTTAAGCCTCAAAAACATCTTTATTTTCAAAGTCAAATTACTCCTGATTTTAAACTATCTTTTTAAATAATATATTTAACTTTTAAATATTTATACTTAGATTTAAATACAAAATTGTACTTAAAATCTATATATATTATTCTTTATATTTACTTACGAATTTTAGCTATAGTCAAGTATATTTATAAAGTTTAAAATAGTTTTTATATAAGATAAAGGTTATTTTCAAAGAAAATCAAAAACACCAAAAAATCCTTTGGGATGTCGACATGCCTAGCATGACCATGTCAACATGGTGACAGTTTGATTCAAATATTCAAATTTCAAAAGAAGTGGCTATTCGCCATAACTCTTCATGAATGGTCATGGCTGTTATTCTTCTATAAATAAGGGTCAGTTTCAACGAATTTTCTATTGTAATTTTCTGGTTTTCACTCCTCTTGTTCTTCCACATTTCTTAAGGCATATTCTTATCATTACTCTGCCGAAATCAATATTGAATCATGCTCGATTACTTCTAATTTGATTCTCTATCACTATCTCTACAAGATTCTTAGTGCTATTCAGAGTTATAGACTTCTTTGTAATCTATTAAGAGAGAAAAGGTGTGATTGTAGCCTTGGAAATCAATCAAAAGGGAAAAGGTGTGATTGTAGCCTTGAAAATCAATCAAAAGGGAAAAGGTGTGATTGTAGCCTTGGTAAATCAATTGGATAAACTTGTGGCTCAGAAATCAAGTATCTCTACCCAGAGGATCGAAATTCTGGAGGGTGTACCTCGTAGCCTTGAAACTGAGGGTGTAATTGTACAATTACTTTTGAAAGGAAATCCGTACTAGTTATGCGAGACTGGATGTAGGGTAACTCCGAACCAGTATAAAATCCGGTGTGTTCTTTCCTTTACTGCTTTTATTTTATTTCTGCATCTGTGATTGTTTCTGTGATCATATCTGTGTATGTATATTGCATACTTTTGTGTCTAAATTAACATAAATCAAAAATATTTAGTATTTCTTTATTAACACTATTCACCCCCCTCTAGCGTTAATCTTAGCCTTAAGATCCGTAATCCGCATTTCTCACAATTGGTATCAAAGCAAGATTTTCAAAGTTTCATAATCTGATTTTTGAAAAGGTTTTAAAATGGCTATATTCGTTAATACTAATTTAGAAGTATTCAAATCATCATTGTTTCATAAGTCTGCATGTAATCAATATTCAAATTCAAGTTATCTATCAAAATTGTTTGGTGTCCAGGAATCATGCTTTATGGGTGTTGAGGAATCAATCCACAAAGGACAAATTGTGCAGATCAGAAAGAACAATTGGATACTTGATAGTGGATGTTCTAGACACATGACTGGCAATCCAGATATACTGAATGATATAATATAAAAAGACAGAGGATTGGTTAACTTTGGAGACATTTCAAAAGAATATGTGATTGGCATCGGCAAAGTCAGTAATTCTGAAACTCCTACTATTACTAATGTTTTGCTAGTTAAGAATCTGAAACATAATCTGCTAAGTATAAATCAACTATGTGATAATGGTTATAAAATTAAATTTGAAAAAGATAAATGTCACATTGAAGATAATAATTTAACCAATATATTTGAGGGAGTCAGGAAAAAGAATATATATATATTCTTAGTATGAAAGTTTCAAATGATAACCTATGTCAGCTGGCAAATACAAGTGACCTTTGGATTTGGCACAAGAGATTTGGGCATTTGAATTTCAAACTCCTATCTAGACTATCAAAACATGATGTAGTAAGAGGTCTCCCTAAAATGAATTTTAAAGTAGATAGTTTATGTGATGCTTGTCAATTAGGAAAACTTAGAAAAAATTCTTTTGAGTTAAAAGATATGATTTCAACTTCAAAACCTCTTGAATTACTTCATCTTGATTTATTTGGTCCATCTCAAATTTTATCAATAAATCATAGTAGATATGTCTTTGTAATTGTAGATGATTATTCAAGATTTACATGGACAATATTTTTTGAAACATAATAGTGATACTTTTGAATGTTTTAAGACATTCTAAAAAAGAATTCAAAATCAATTTTCTCTAAAAATTATAACCATTCGAACTGATCATGGTGACGAATTTGAAAATGAAAGGTTTGAGGAATTCTGCAATAAAAAGGGAATAACTCACAATTTTTCATTTCCACAACAAAACGGAGTAGTAGAACATAAAAATAGGATGATTCTAGAGTGTGCGAAAACTATGCTTACAGGTAGTAATTTACCAAAGAATTTTTGGCAGAAGCAGTTGCTACCGCCTGTTATATTTTGAACAGAACTTTAATTAGACCTCTAACTGATAAGACATCTTATGAACTTCTTTATTCAAAGAAACCTAAGGTATCTTATTTCAAAAAATTTGGAAGTAAATGCTTTATTTTAAATACAAAAGATAATTTAGATAAATTTGATCCTAAATCCGACAAAGGTATCTTTATCGGATATTCTAATAGAAGTAAAGCGTATAGAGTGTTTAATTTAAAAACTAATACCATTGAAGAAACAATGCATGTTTCATTTGATGAAAATTTCAAAACTTTTGAAGATACAAATGATGAAGAGGATTCAATCACTCAAAATCAAGAAACCATTGAAACTAATAATGAAATTGATCATCCTAATAAAAGGACAAAACTTTTAAAAGATCACCCTATAGAAAATATACTGAGAGATATGCAATCTGTTTTTAAAACTAGAAATCAACTAAGTCAAGTGAGTAATGTAGCTTTTATATCAACTATTCAACCCAAAAATCCAATAGAAGCATCAACTGATGATTTATGGATTTTGGCTATGCAAGAAGAATTAAATCAATTTACTAGAAATGACGTTTGGGAACTTGTTCCTAGACCAGAAAATAAAACTATAATTGGAACTAAATGAGTTTATAAAAATAAAATGAACGAACTAGGAGAGGTAGTTAGAAATAAAGCTCGTTTAGTCACTCAAGGTTATTGTCAAGAAGAAGGAATAGATTTCGATGAAACCTTTACTCCCGTAGCAAGATTAGAAGCCATTAGGATTTTACTTGCTTTCGCAAATCATAATAATTTCAAATGGATGTTAAAAGCGCCATTTTAAATGGATTTGTAAAAGAAGAAGTATATGTCGAACAACCGCTACTTTTTGAAAATGATAAATTACCAAACCATGTTTACAAACTTAAAAAGCACTATATGGTCTAAAACAAGCTCCTAGAGCCTGGTATGATAGACTAAGATCTTATTTATTGCAATCTAATTTTGAAATTGGTAAAGTAGATAATACTCTTTTTATTAAAAGAAATAAAAATGATATTCAACTAGTACAAGTTTACGTAGATGATATCATTTTTGGTTCAACTAATTTTGAAATGAATAAAGAATTTTCTGAAATAATGAAAAAAGAATTTGAGATGAGTCATATGCGTGAATTAAATTTCTTTTTAGGGTTACAAATAAAACAATTAGATAATGGTATCTTTATTAGTCAAGAAAAATATGCTAAAGACCTAATTAGTAAATTTGGTTTGACCACTGCGAGTGGAAAACCCACTCCGATGGCAACCAAAGAGTACCTTAGTAAAGAAGATCTCTAGAAAGATGTAGATCAAAAATTATATAGAGGAATGATTGGCTCATTACTCTATATTACTGCTAGTAGACCCGATATCATGCATAGTGTTTGTCTCTGTGCCAGATATCAACCCCAACCTAAAGAGACTCACTTAAAAGCCGTGAAACGAATCATAAGATATGTTAAACACACGTCTGATTATGGTTTATTCTATCCTAAAAATGATTCTTTTGACTTAATATCTTACTGTGATGTTGACTATGCTGGTTGTAAATCAGACCGGAAAAGTACAAGTGGGACTTGTCATTTTTTAGGGCATTTTCTGATTTCTTGGCTTAGTAAAAAGCAAAACACAATTTCTTTATCAACAACTGAAGCAGAGCATATTTCTGCTGCTTTGGCTTGTTCTCAAGTAATATATATGCAACAAACCTTAAAAGATTTTGGTTTAAATTCAAAATCTCCAATTTATTGTGACAATACGAGTGCGATAAATTTATCCAAAAATACCACTCAACATGCTCGAACTAAACATATTGATATCAGACGTCATTTTCTCATAGATAATATAAGCAAGGAAGTAGTTACTCTCGATTATATCAATTCTGAAAATCAAATTGCTGATATCTTAACAAAACCTTTAAATGAATCAATATTTACTAAATTAACAAGAGAATTAGAAATTTGTTCTGTAACTGAAATATAAAATATAAATAACAAGTATAATTAACAATTGGTATCAAAATAAATCAAAAAGTTAAATTTTAAAAAGACCATGTCGACATCCCCTAGGTACACATGTTGACATTTAATGTTTTTGATTTTTTTTAAATTTTCCCACCAAAATTCAAAAATTTAGTTATATATTCTTCTCAATTTTGACTTTTCATTCGTTCTCTCTGTTTTCTCTTCATTCTCTCTTCTGAAATAAATAAAATCATGGCTTCATCCTCAAAATCAGACATAAAATCAACTTTCTCATTTCCCTCTCCTTCTGGTCCATTCCAATGCACTACTCTTGCTCGTGTAACGAAAATAGAGGAATTCAGATGTTAACTGAAATTCAAGTAACTCAACTTCGTATGGCAAAGGAACAGGAAAGGCAAGGCAAGATTCTTAGGAATTTGCAAAAATTTCTAATGAACAAACAAGCCAACCCTATCTTGATCGATGAAGACTCTTCACTCAATCAAGAACAAGAGGCCAGCGACGAAGAAGAAGAACCCATGGAAGAAGCACATAAGGAGGAGGATGACCAAGTAGTGTGTGTTGGAGAAGTGTGTTTCGACAAAAATGGGAATCTTGTCGAACAACGTGGAAATTTCTATTTCCCCTATCCAAACTGTTTGATTCATAGATCTCCTATGTTCAGAAACACACATTAGTTTCTTCTCTTTTCCTCCATTGTTGTTTGTGTTTTTATGTTTTCCAAATGCAAATGTAAATACAACCATATACGTAATAAATAACTCGTGTTCTTATATGTGTTTTTATTATAAGTATTATTGTGAATTCTTAGTTAGGATAGTTAATAGTTTAGGGCTATGCTTTAGTATTAGACTTAAGTGTTGATTATTTATGATAACACTATCATTATAATCACATGTCATTGAGTAATAGTTTTAAGGGGAGTTATATAGTTTGGAGTTATCTAGTTTAGATAAAGTTTTTGTTGATGACAAAGGGGGAGAAATATAAAGTAGGATAGTTAGGTATAGATTAAGTGGGAGTTGTTAGTTTTAGGGGGAGTTATTAGGATAGAAATAATATTTTATAAACAAAGGTTGTCATCATCAAAAGGGGGGGAGATTGTTAGTCCGTGAGATGATGGTTTTGATGACAAAGACCTTAGAATAGATTATAAAATATAAATACTAACATTATATTTTAGATATATATGTATATAAAGGATTTAACTATGCAGGTACTAAGAAAGAAGACTGTACAGTATAGAGATTCAAGATATCAAGATAAAATATCAAGATAGAAGACTCATGAGTATCGAGACTATCATGAGTTCAAGATTTCAAGGATAAGTATTTTTTTATTATTAGGAATTTTTGTTAAAACTTGTAGAAAAGCACTGGCATCTTAAAATCCAATTTATTCGTGGAATAGAATCCACTTCGAGCCCGTTAAAGGGATGGAACCCTAAGTAGGATGGAGCCTACAAAAAATCTAGTGGAACATTGTTTTGTATCCGCTAACTTTTATTCAAAATGATTTTTCAAAATTATATCCTGTTTTCAAAATGTTTTCAAAACTTTCCTTTTAAAAGATTCAAAACCCTCGATCCTGATTTTAAATAATTTTAGCCTCAAAAACATCTTTATTTTCAAAGTCAAATTACTCCTGATTTTAAACTATCTTTTTAAATAATATATTTAACTTTTAAATATTTAACTTAGATTTAAATATAAAATTATACTTAATATATATATATATATATATTATTCTTTATATTTACTTATGAATTTTAACTATAGTCAAGTATATTCATAAAGTTTAAAATAGTTTTTATATAAGATAAAGGTTATTTTCAAAGAAAATCAAAAACACCAAAAAATCCTTTGGGATGTCGACATGCCTAGCATGACCATGTCGACATGGTGACAATTTGATTCAAAAATTCAAATTTCAAAAGAAGTGTCTATTCTCCATAACTCTTCATGAATGGTTATGGCTATTTTTCTTCTATAAATAGGGGTCAGTTTCGACGGATTTTCTATTATAATTTTTTGGTTTTCACTCCTCTTCTTCTTCTTCCTCATTTCTTAATACATATTCTTGTCATTACTCTGCCAAAATCAACATTGAATCATACTCGATTACTTCTAATTTGATTCTCTATCATTGTCTCTACAAGATTCTTAGTGCTATTCAGAGTTCTAGACTTCTTTGTAATCTATTAAGTGAGAAAAGGTGTGATTGTAGCCTTGGAAATCAATCAAAAGGGAAAAGGTGTGATTGTAGCCTTGGTAAATCAATTGGGTAAACTTGTGGCCCGGAAATCAAGTATCTCTACCCAGAGGATCGAAATTCTGGAGGGTGTACCTCGTAGCCTTGAAACCGAGGGTGTAATTGTACAATTGCTTTTGAAAGAAAATCCGTACTTGTATTACGGGACTGGATGTAGGGTAACTCCGAACCAGTATAAAATCTGGTGTGTTCTTTCCTTTACTGCTTTTATTTTATTTCTACATCTGTGATTGTTTCTGTGATCATATATGTGTCTGTATATTGCATACTTCTGTGTCTAAATTAACATAAATTAAAAGGATTTAGTAATTCTTTATTAACACTATTCACCCCCCCTCTAGTGTTAATCTTAGCCTTAAGATCCGTAATCCGCATTTCTCACAAGTTTGACAAAGTATATAAGTTTAGTTTTGTATGTTTTAATATAATTTAAATAAGTTTGAAACTATTTTGTTAAGTTAATGAATAAAACTATTTTCAATTATACTAATATGAAATTTAGTTTTGAAACATTATGAATAAAAATTTAGTTTTCAAAATATTTGAATAAAATTTAGTTTAAATGGTTTAGTAACGTCTTTTATAAAACTATATATGTATATATATATATATATATATAGAACAATAATTTGCGAAAGGTAAATTGGATCTTTGAAATGGAAATAAATAAGTTAAAGGTTTTAAAGGGATGGTTATAAACTTGGTAATCATTTTTGGGTGTAATTGATTTAAAAAAAATATTTGGTTTTAAAATAGATTGGAATTTAAAGCCCAATATTTATATGAGGATCGTGGATACAAATTTTTTTGACTTGAATTTTGTTGATTTGGAAACTTAGATTATTTTATAAATTTATTATTTTGGGAACTTGAAACTAAAGATATTTAATTTGGAAGAAATGATTTGGTGAAATCATTTATGATTTTGAAACTGAACTGATATTGAAATGAAATCAAGAACCTTATTTTACTAAATATTGGATTTGGGAGTTATCGAACTTATATTAAAATTGATTTGTATAAGTATGAAGTTGATTCCAAAATTATCGATTCGAAAGGTACTCAATTTGAAAAGTGAAATCCTATGTAATCGAAGTCTATATAAGTATGATTTGATATATTGTTGATTTGGAAAGTATTTGATTTGAAAATGGAATCTTATATATGATGGAATTTATATAAGTATGATATTTGAAAGTGATTTTGAAAGGTACTATATGATACATATTTTCAAAGTAAAGATATGAAAAGTGCCTTCTGCTTGATATCCGCTTTGTGGCCACATTGTGGATTCATTCTATCGATATTATTCTCTTTGATTTGGGATTTTCGGATATGATATTCGAGTGTCCATCGAATTCCATGGCGATCTCCATGGTCTTACGAGCGTGACTGCATAGCGTAATTCGCCTGACCGAGATGGCCTAGGGGTACGGATGTTTCCTGGGGGATCCAGGCGTAACCATTGTGTATCCTGCGATCTATGTAGGTCATATTAGTAGCGAAATCCGCTGGCTGAGATAGCTTAAGGGTATGGTTGTTTCCTGAGGGATCTAGGCGTAACTATTGTGTATCTGCGGTTTACTAGTCATCATGGCGTAATTCGCAGGCTGAGATAGCTTACAGGTACGGATGTTTCCTAGGGAATCCAGGCGTAACCATTGTGTATCTGCGATCCATGGTTTGACAAATGTTTTGATTGGTTGATTTGTTTGGATTGTACTTTCCATATCTATTTTTTAAGGTTTTCCAGTATTCTCACAAGGTGTTGAAACAAGTCTACTAAGTACCTGGAGAATTCTAGCTTTGCGTCTGATCAACGCATGGCCGGAGTCTGCAAGAACGAGGATAAACTTGTTGGAACATCGAGTTATAAAAGTATTTTCAAAAGGAAAATTTATTTGGTTATAAAAGTACTATAAAGGTATTTTGTTACAAAAGTATTGAAATGAAGAAATTCTGTATTAATATCTGAAATAAAACTCCTATGGCTTGAATTAATCATTCATGCCCAATACTATTCTTTTGAATCTACCTTATCAGCTCAGCTGTATTCATTCACCTATATTCTCTTTTCGAAATCTACCTTCTTTTCCTTTTCGAATATATCCTTTTAAAATATTATTTATTTATATACTATCCGATTTAATAGAGAAATTTTTTTAGTTTTATGTAAGTAATTGATCTTTTTATATAAATAAGTGAATGGATTTAATAAAATGCGTTTAACCAAATTTATTGAATATTAATTAATTTAAATTGAAATTTATATTATTTTAAACTAATTGTTAAAGTTTGTTTTCCAAATCTATCTTCTTTTCAGGTCGGTTCTATTATCTTTCCTCCTTCCTTTTCGAGGACGAAAAGTTTTGAGTGGAGGAGAGTGTAACGATCTGTAAAATTTTATTAATTTTATTAACATATTTAATTGAATTTTAGAGAAATTTTAAATAATGAAATTTGAAAATAAAAATTTATATTTGGAATACGTATATTTAAATATAGAAGATGGTAAATTTTTATCTAATTTTATGAAAATTTATTTTATTGTGTAATTTTATTAAATTCAAGTCAGTTAATAATTGTTGATAATAAAATATTTTCCAAACTTGAATATTTTTACATAGGAAAATTCTGAATCCTCTTCTGAGTGAGGCGTTATCTTTCGCTTTTCAAAATTCGGACTTCTATAGCTCCGTCGATCTTATGTTTCTACGTTTTTGCTGTATTTTCCGCTTGCGAAAAACTCGAATTTTTATAATTTGAGAGTACTACTAATATTTGTATACCGTTTTGATCGTCTCTGCGTGCTGATCTCTGTGGTATATTCACTTTTGTGTTTTGGAGTTTGGTACGTGGCGAGGTCTGTGTAACTTTTAGCCGTGCAGGTTCAGCATTCGAAACTTTTGATTTACTCTATGCCTTCGTTAGCCATTGTGAAACCAATAGTCACTTGATATTACTATTCTCTGAAATCAACGTTGGTGCCATTACATATTTCCATTTGTATTTATGGTTGCTCACATTTTCCGTATGCTCTTAAATTATTTGCTGTGGCGTCTAAATTATGAACGTGCTCAACTTTGCACTTTCAATCCATCTCCACTTAGCATCCCTTCATTAGTCTGTGCATTTTGCATTTTATTATTTGAGAACTGTTACAGTTCCATCTTTTCAAAACTGTTGTTTGGCCATTCATTCAAAACTTGGCATTTGTATTTTAACTTGTTGCCTGTTCAATTTCTTTGCTCTGTTGCTTATTTGTTGAAGGCCGATTGCTATTCTTCCTCTTGCTTATCTCTTACTCAGCCTAGGCTGTATGAAAAAAATTTAGAAAATAATTCACGTGATGATTTCTGGCTTCAACATGCGTGCACTCTCTTCACTTTCTCCTCCGCGTGCGCGCCTAACCCACGTTCCTTTGCTTCCTTCATCCGACAACAGCTCTCTCACTTCATTGCATGCATCCCTGTCCATCTTCGGCAACCCCATCTTTCCAGTGCCGACCCATCACCAAGGAATGCAAGCCACGTCCCTAAGCTATCAACCTCTCCTCTGCCTCCAAGCTCGCATGCGACCCCACCACAGCGACTAACCCCACCACCATAGCCGCATAACAGACATCCGCCTCCACTACCGCAACAATGGCCGCATCCTCCACCTAACATCGGCCTCCGCCCCTTCTGCCTCGCCTCCCCACTGCTGTAGCAAGCCGAGCCTATCACTTTTCCCGATCCACTTAAGTTGCCTCAGCCGAACTTCCATCCTCCACCTCAACCATGGCCGTACGTTATAGGTACATATCATATTGTTATTCGTTTTAAAATATAGTTTATATATAATAATGTTAGCTTATGAGAATATATAATCATTTATATTTTATTCGCTGTATATATATATATATATTCTCTAGGCGGGCATTTGTACGAATTTTCTTTTGTCTGTATATATATTATACTTATCCATCGTGATAGCATCTGTTGTTTGTATTTTTGGTAACTGTAGTTTATATATAAGAAAATTTATGTATAAGTTCATTTACGAATAGAGATTTATAAAGTCGTATAGCCTGTTACATGTAGTACTTTCGGTTACTATGTAAGTTTTATATGTTATAATAATATTATATTCGTATAAATGTTACATTTTAAGTTTTGAGGCTGTTTCTGTTCTTTTATATAAAATAATAAATGGGTATATATAAGTTGCATAAAATCTGTTCTTTTATATATACGTTTATATATAATAGTCTGCATGTATTAGTTTGGGTTTTCAAATATCTACGTCAATATTGCAAACACTCAAGGGTTTTATTGTATATCGTTTGTTTACTGTATGGTACTTTGTGGAAGTATTTTTCATATTATACCGTTACATATAATACAGTCTTATATATATAGGAGTTCAAAAATGAAATCAACTTGCTAGTTATATTTATTTATATATAAGTGTTTTCAAAATTTTATTGTTTGTCGGCTAACAACCAGTTTATATATATACATATGATAGGTTAGCATTTGAAAGGAATATGTACCATCTATATACATCTTATTTTACGTGTTGAATTTATTCACTATCGGCATTTGCTGTTTAAATGTATGAGTTTATTTATTACTGGCTTGGTTATTGAAAATGCCTACAAATTTTACATTTTTTTAAAATTTTATTATAAGGGTTATGGTTTTGATCCAACATATGTTTGCATTTTAAATTTTTATTGATTTTTAAATATGTGTAGTTTTTATTTTAAAATTCGTATCTCTATTTAAACAGTTTTTTTGAATGAAAATAATAAAATAATGATACAGTATACACTTCGTTTCTATTATATCTAGCGGATTCTAATTTGTTCTCATCAATTCCCATCTATCAGCTTTATCCGTCAATTTCATGTTCAACCTGCTTCGTGTGAATTTGGTTTGGATCGGTCGATTTCGTGATTCAAATCATAGCTTTATGTGTTTTATATCTTCTCTAACCTCGAGGTGAGCAATCACTCACGATTAATGTTCTTATATTTATTAAATGTGATTTCAATTGAAACAACAATTGAAATATGTTGTTGTAGTTATTTAAATTGATATATATATATATATATATATATATATATGTATATCGTTATCTGTATCCAATTCACCTATGGGATATGACACCATATCCTGTTGTTTATATTTTTCGTTATTTATATTGATGATGTATGCCTGTGGTATTATAATCATATCCGTCATCACTTTGCAAGTTCCATGTTAGTATAGAATTCACCATGGGTTGAAATGAAACATAACCGAATGGACTTTAGAATAGGAGAAAATCGTTATGGTTTGAGATGATAGACCCAAGCGAATTCATTTGAATTGAATTTGGAATTGCGGGTCGAAAAGATATCTACCCGTATATATATATAAATTACGGATTGAAATGATAAATATCCATGCCACTTGACCATGGATAGGAAGTTATATACAGACACTGTTGGTCTATATATAAATATTTTAAAATGATTTCAATGGTTTTGAAAAGGAATATTTATGGTTTTATTTAATATTGGAAATATTTTATATAGAAATAAGTTTTATTATAAAGTAGATTTAATAATAATCTTTAATTTAATAATGTTTGATTTAATTAATATAATATGTCTAAGTATTATATTCTAAATAGATTTCAAGGATTTGTATAAATTAAGGAAGATAAAGTTGAATTAATTGAAATTGCAATTAGTTAAGAATGCTACTAAATTAAATCGATTTGAACTATTAAATTTGAAATTTAAGATTTGATTTTATTACTTGATTTTTGATTTAAAGTGATTAAATGGATATTTCAAGTTTAAATAAATCAAAGGGTATACTTAGTTTAAATGTAATTTACAATTATTTAAATGATATAGGAATTAATGAGTGAATATTCGAAAGACTAAATGATAATGAAGTTAAATAAAGATTTATATGAAATTGTTAAATTTAGTTTGAAAATACTGAATATTAAAGCTTTGAAATATACTGAAATTTAAATGGTTTATTTGTGATTCAGATCTGTATTTGAAATTAATATAATTTGAATTTGTTATTTAGAAATTGAATTGAATTAAAATGGATAAATCTAAATTGAATTAAATGTGAATTTGGAACTCGAATTGATTGGAATCAATTTGTGGAATTGAAGATATATATATATGTGTGTGTGTGTGTGTGTGTGTGTGTGTGTATTCTATGGAAATGACATGTTGGTTTTGAAGTATAAATTTATTTAAATGGCTACGGTGTTATAGTGTATATTTCTACATTATAGATAGTCCCATGGATCCTTAGAGGATGGTTATCCCAAACACACTTTAAGTTACTTATATTTCAGTTGGTATTTCACTTGAGTTGGATTTATTGATATAAGAATGTTAGTCCTAACTCGAGTGTTTTGTGTTTGCTTTACGCTCGGGTCAGACTGAGTAATACAGCATTTGAGACTCACCTGTGGAGTTTGGAGCTTCTTGGAGATCCAACTATCGATTCTGTCTTCATCTTTTCCAATTGATTTGTTCAAAGGGGTCATCTGTTTGTATCGAAGACTTCACTGTATTCTGTTGCATTTTACTTTCTAACTTTGATGTTTATATAGTAGCTTCATGAACTACTATTTATCTATTCCGCTGCATAATTATTTTATTACTCTATGTATGTGATTCTGTGATTGATTTATTTACTGTATATGCTGAGTTTTGCCAAATTTAAATTAACAATATGATATTTTGAACAATTCAAGTCCGACATGTGTGGATGCGAATGGTTGAAAATATCTGGTCATTACACATCATCCCAGCATCCTTTTTACACGTCCCTTCCTTCGTTGCCGCTGGAGAGCCTCGGCCACCAATCCTTTCTAGTCGCCCAGCATTCCCTCTACCTCTCCTCGGCCGTAAGTTCCCCTTTCTTATATATTTGTTTTATATTAGTGTGTGTGTGTGTATATATATATATATATCATTTTTATATTTGTATGATTAGTTCGTATATATTATATCATGAAGTTGTCTTGATTTCAAACATATGTTAATAGCTACTATATTTTATGTCATATATAGACTTTAAGTAATTCTTATTTTCTGTAATTTATGTTATGCACATATATGTCAGTTTGCATTTATATGTTCGCTGCCTGTGCATTTTTATAGTTGTTATATATATATATATATTTGTTATGTTGTTTATAAATATTTTTTTGCTAATATATTTATATAAACTTATAGTATATATATGTTATTTATAAACTTATATATACAATTTACACGTGATGTATACAGGATACAATTAGTTTATAATAGGATAATATATGTATTTGTTTGTATATACATAGCTTGTGTGTGTATATTTGTTTGTATGGATATATATTTATAATATACATAATTTCGCTTGATCCTCTTTATATAAGTAATGATATGTTTTTTTCTATAAAGCTTAGTTTTACGCAAAGTATATAAGTTGTTTAACATTTATAAGTTACACATATAGTTAATTTATATACATTGTGGTATGCACTGCTACTGATGGATTAGTTGTCACATTATACACGCAGTATTGGTCTGCATAATTATTAATATATATGTATATATATAAAGGGTTTCATTATACTTTAATATTTGTATGGTTTCTATAATATTTTTGCTGGTTCTAGGCTATAGCACAAGTTATATATACTATTTTATACGTATAAGGGTGAGTTTGCATGTGGTCTTTACTGTTTACCTTCAGTTTAAAATGTTATTAGTATAAGTTATTTTGACAGCTCATACATATATATATTTAAGTATGTAAAGTATATGATAGTTTATATAATATATGGTATTATATAGGTAGGTTTTAAGTCTATAGGTTAGCATACTTAAGTTGTTTTCATTTTAATTGATTTATTTTGTATGTGTACTGTACGTTATGCATATATATATATATGTTGTGTGTGAGTAATTTTACATTAAATACCATTTTAAATATAATATATATAGAGTTTATATATATCTGTTTTAAAATTTTTGTTTGTTAGTCGATTTTACAATTTATATAAATATATGTGCTAAATTGTTAAGTTTAATATATTGATCCAAAATTTGTTATATATATATATATACTTGACTTTAATATTTGAGTTTTGTATAAACAATGATGCTGAAATACTTATATATTAAATTTAATATATGTTTGAGCATACCATATGATTATATATATATATATGATTATACATAGTTGTATGTAAGTTCACTTATACCATATATCTGTATCGATCCAGTTCTGATCTTATTTCGTCTATTCCTAATTTTAAGCTTTGTCCGTCAAAAATCTGCTTTCAGTTTACTTTGATTTGAGTTGTTGTTTGGATTGTTCGATGGTCTAGATCATGATCCAATTTGTATCTTGTCAAGTCGTTAAATTTTTCTACCCTCGAAAGGTGAGCAATCACTAACGATTAATGTTCTTATATTTATTAGATTGAATTTCAATTGAAACGACAATTGAAATATTCTACTATTAGTTGTTTACATTGTCATATATATGTCATTATATGTTATTTGTTCACCTGTGACATCTGACACCATTATCTGTTATTTATATTGATGATATATGCCTGTTATATTATTATCATATCTGTTATCACTTTACGAGTTCCTTGCTAGTATAGAATTCACTATGGGTTGAAATGCTACATATCCGAACGTACTTTAGAATAGGAGAAAATCGTTCTGGATTGAAATGATAAACCCAAGCGATTTTAATTGAATTGAATTTGGGATTGCGGGTTGAAATGATATATACCCGTATATATTTAAATTACGGATTGACATGATAAATATCTGTATCACTTGACTATAGGATAGAAAATTATATACTGACACCGTGGTCTATATACATAAATATTTTAAAATGATTTCTATAGTTTTGGAAAAAATATACGGTTTTATATAAATGTTGATTTTAGATATTATATAAACGATATTGTATATGTATAGTTAAATTCTTGATTTGAGCTATGTATAAATTTGTTTGATATAAAATTAGTTTAGTAATAAAGTTGATTTTATTAAAATATAATATGGATAAGTATTTATTTAAATTATATTTTAATATAAAGTTATAATGATTTAATAAATTAAGGTTGAGAAGATAGATTTGAAATTGATTTGAAATTGTATTTAATTAAGAAGTTATTTAATTAATCGATTTGAAACTTATGGAATTTGAAACTTTAAAAGATACGATTTTATAACTTGATATTTTTATAAGACAATTTAAAATGAATATTTCAAGTTTAAATTAATTTAAGGAATATTTATTGATTTGGAATTTGGGGTTTATTTAAAAGATATGGGATTTGTTAAGTAAATATTTCAAAAACTGAAATAATGAAGTTAAATTAAGGTATATATAAAGTTATCAATTTAGTTTTGAAATTGTGGAATATTTAAAGTTTTGAAATATATGGAAATTGAAAAGGTTTATTTGAGGTTCAAATCTATATTTGAAATCGATATAACTTGAAATGGTTTATTGAAACTGAATTGTGTTGAAATTATGAATTGTGATTTGATTTAAATTGAATTTTTGGATTCAAGTTGATTGGATCAATTTTTGAAGTTGAGGAAATTATTTTAATCTATAAAGTAATTTTAAATTTTAAGATATTAAAATATATAATATTTGAATAACTAAACTTTTTATGTGGTGGAAGTTATGGTTTCAAAGCTATAAATTTCAAAGTATTACGTTTTGAAAGTGGTATAAATTCTAGTGTTTAGTTTCAAAAATGTTATAACTTTGAAAGTGCTATGATTTTGGAAATAATATCATATTTGGTTTTGAAATGGAAGTGATATCGTATTGATATGTTTTTGAAATGACAATGATATTTTGGTTTTGAAGTATAAACTATTTTGAAATGACTGCGGTGTTATAATAACGTTTGGTTGTTAAAGAGACCGGGATCGAAAGTTGTCATATTCTCTTCCAACTCCGAAAACCACTTTAACAACCGTGTACATGGTGGAGATTCCAGAATGAAGTAGGATGGTGGCGACGTTATATTGAGGTATATACGTGGACTCGGCTCCCATGAGTTGGCATAAGGTGGCTAAAATAGGAACAATCGACGGGCTAATGAGGTAGCTCCTCTTATCGGACACACTTCTTCGATACCATTCTATTACTTTGTGATTGGTTGGGTGCACCTTTGATTTTGGGAGAATGGCTCGAGGTAGGCGGTAGTGGCTGCTACGTGTTACCATCGGTCCGGAAGAGCAATTAGTATATGTAACCTGCCATTGCCTGGTTGTGCCGTGTCACCTACCCTAGCACGCCTTGTACGAGTTTGATTTGTGTCGTACCTATGGAGTATCCTCTGATGGCTTCCCGATCAGAAGGGACTGCGGTACTGTATAGACTACTGGCACTACAAAATATGTTAAGGGGGATATTAGGTAACTCCTTAACGCTACTTTTAAATATATTATACTTTACTTTAGACATTATTATAATAACGTATATTACTACATAGTAGATAGTTTAACGGGTCCTTAGAGGATGGTTATCCCAAACATCCTTTGAGTTACTTGTATTTCAGTTGTTATTTCACTTGAGTTGGATTTATTGATATAAGAATGTCAATCATGACTCGAGTGTTTGTGTTTTTCTTTACGCTCAGGTCAGACTGAGTGATACAGCTTTTGAGACTCACCTTTGGAGTAAGAGCTTCGCTTGGAGATCCAACTATCTATCCAGCTTTCAGATACTCAGTTGATTCTAGTGATGTACTATGATTTTATATTGACTATTGTATTCGAGACTTCTGTTGTATCTTATTTGACTCTGTTATATGTATAGTAGCTTCATGAACTACTATTCTCTTATTTCTGCTGCATTATTGTTATATTACTCTATGCCTGTGATTATGTGATTATTTTATTCGCTGCATATGCTATGTTTTGCCAAATATAAATTAACAATTTGATATTTTTAGCAATTCAATTCCGGCATGTGTGTCTGTGAATGGTTGAAAATACCGGGTCGTTACAAGGTTTTTTACAAATAACATTGGATTACACCTTTCAGTACAGAATCAGAGTACATACAACAGTAATAGTTAAATATATGCAGCAGAACAACATGATGTAGTGGAAATGATAGAATAAATAGTAATAGTACAAAATCTTTGTCTTTGTCCTCCAGAAAGCAGTATTCGATAAACTGAAAATAGGTAAATTGAGTAAATAAATTTAATTAGTTTAAAATAGGTAAAATAGATTAAATTGGATTAAATGGGTTATAATAGATTAAAATAAATTAAAATAGTTTAAACTGATTAAAATAGTTTACATTAATTTAAAATAGATTTCGAAGTTATATCCAAACATTTTCAATAACTCAATTCCGATAAATTCATTTATATTTGACTTGTAACGACCCAAAATTTTCGACTCTGAAAATCCTAGATTGTTAGAGAAAATAAGAAGAAAGAGTTAAAAGAAGAACAGAAAACAAAACTCAGAATCTCACGTTTCGCAGCGGATCAAATATAATATCAAATAATAGCACTTATAAAAGAAAGCTGAATTGTTACATTACATTTGATACATCAGAGTTACAACCATTTACAAATAGTGTAGACAGTTATATCAACCTGTCCTAGACTACTATCAAATTACACTCAAATACATAGTGGCAAACTCCATACGTTCCTACCATCTAGCTCGCCTCCTGAGCTCTAGAATGTCCTTACCTGAAAATCTGTAATACTCGGTCTGACCCGGGCATTACATCAAAGTAACACTCGGGTCAGGCTGGAAACCAGCGTGAGTAAACCCATCTAATATGAAATACTAATGCATAACTTATTTAAAACCCGGGGTAACTCGTACTTCTCTACAAGTTCACAACTTGTTATAGTCAACACTTATTTCACAAATCAATCCCTAAGTATCTTTACATAGTTTCAAAGGTCCATACCATTCCATTCCAGCCTATTGATTTCACATATCAAATCTATATAGAATTATTGTAGATTACAAATCGTAGTGATTTCAATTATTTACTAATATCCGACCCCGGACTCTTTGAACTCAATGTTGTTCCCTAAGTCAAGATGTTAAGTTTAAACAATACAATTTATATTCAGGATATCATATCACTCAACAATTCATCTCGAATAGATAACCTACCTTATCAAAGTTCAACTTAAACATATTATAACATAGAACATCATAAATGATCAGACTAGATATTAATCCAATTATTTAATACAATTTAATCATCCATAAGCAAAATAAATTAGTCACACCACTTCTAATTAATTTAAATAAATTAAATTAATTACTTCAATCACTTTTAATCCTACTTAACATTAATTAATTACAAACCAATTAATTAATCATCTTTTATGATCCATCTAAATTAATTATCCATAATTACTTTCATTAAGTAATTATCCTATTCGTTAATTATCCTCAATTAATTAATCTTTAATTATTAATTAATTACCCTTTAATAATTAATTAAATTAGTTAACCCTCAATAAATTAATCCTTAATTACATACATTAAGTAATTATCATTTAAGTAATTACTTACATTAATCAATCTCTAATTACCAATTAATTAATCTTTAATTAATTAATTAATTTGTAAACCTTAATTTTTAATTAATTAATTAATCTCTAATCATTAATTAATTAATTTCTTTTAAATTACTTCATTAATTTAATTAATCATTAATTATTCATGACCTTAATTAACTTTAAGATAAACAATTTATCTTAATTAAGTTCTTAATTATCATGTAAAATCTTATTTAATAAACTTTGAATTAAATTATCATTAATCGAAAATTTAACTTAGGTTCTTTAAGTTTAATCAATGACAAAAAATATTATTCCTTAATTACTTCTTAATTACATTCTTAATTAAGTTTTAATTTAAACTTAAGAATTTACCTACTTAAGTTAAACTAAAATATACTGCTTTAGCTAACAAATATTTAATTAACATCATTGTTTAAAAGAATAGTTTAAGAAATTAGTTTTTAAACTTGATTTTGTTTTAATCTTTAAACCTGTTAACATCCTAATCTTCGATAATTAATTAAATTAATTAACCCTCAACAAATTAATCCTTAATTACATACACTAAGTAATTATCATTTAAATAATTACCTACACTAATCAATCTATAATTACCAACTAATTAATCTCTAATTAATTAATTTATAAATCTTAATTTATAATTAATTAATCCATAATCATTAATTAATTAATTTATCTTAAATTACTTCATTAATTTAATTAATCATTAATTATTCATGACCTTAATTAACTTTAAGATAAAATATTTATCTTAATTAACTTCATAATTATCACTTAAAATCTTATTTAATTAACTTTGAATTAAATTATCATTAGTCTAAAATTTAAGTTAGGATCTTTAAGTTTAATTAATGATAAAACATTTTATTCCTTAATTACTTCTTAATTACATTCTTAATTACACTCTTAATTAAGTTTTAATTTAAACTTAAGAATTTACATACTTAAGTTAAAATAAAATATACCACTTTAACTAACAAATATTTAATTAACATCATTGTTTAAAAGAATAGTTTTAAGAAATTAGTTTTTAAAATTGATTTTGTTTTAATCTTCAAACTTGTTAACATCCTAATCTTAAACCCGAGGCAAACCAAGGTTTCTCGATAAAATCCCCAGCCACCCCATTTTCTTTTATTTAAAACTTGTTAAAACTTAAATTTTGCTATAAGATGAATAACCCACGCGTACTACACGAATACGAACCAGAGACCAAACTCAACATTCCCGCGTTTTCCCTCTGAGAATGCTTCACTTCTACTTCCATTCGAAGCAAATCTGATACTACTGATACGATGTGCACCTACACCGATCCACGGCGTTGCTCCGACCATCACTAACATCGCCGATGAGTTACCAATGACCATCCGTTACAATCCCGACCATAAGATCGAACTGTTGAACTCGAAGTCAAATTCTATCTCAAGAACCCAACCTAGAAACAAATCAGGTCGCCAATAATTACCCCGACCTACCGACTCCGACCACCCAAAGCTTCGCCACCTCGCCCACGGCCTCACCAAAGACCCAAGCACTGTTCCCCTTCGACCGATCACCTCTAGCTCATCCTCGACGTCGAAGTCGAAAAGTTTCATCGTCGACCAAAATGGGTCGTTAAACCCTACTTTCACCTCATCCGGCTGCCACAAGTAGCAAGAATTTCTCCAATCATTTTTCCCGACATCGTCCATTACCAGGCTTGCTTCAACAGAAACCCCGACCACTCAAGCTTCACCAATCATCAAAAAAAGCCAAAAACCCAAATCACGTTCAACTCAAAATTCCTCTCAACTTAAAGGCTTAAAAATCATGATTACATTCTTAAAAATCCTAGTTTCCAAGATGAATCAGATTATATACATGAATCCATAAATTATTTAAGTCAGGATTTTGATATATTTAAATTTTTACTATAATTCTTCCTTTGTTAAAAACAACCTTTAAATCTTGCGTAGAAATATTTTTAAATCAAATATCTTGTTATTATAAACAAAATTTGTTTATATATCTAAGTCTAAAAAGAATTGAGGGAAGAGATATGAATTCTGAATAAAGTTTTATAACCTATAGACAAGAACGGAGCAACAAACAGACATGCACACCAATATATTCATACACACACACGCACACGTATATATGTGTATATATATGTTACTTGGAGATTTTACCTGGAAACTAAGTACTCCGCATTCAGGATGTTCGGCATTCAGGATGTTCGGCTTCGCTTCGTTCGGCATGATTCTATACTGTTCGGCATTCAGGGTGTTCGGCATTCAGGATGTTCGGCTTCGCTTTGTTCGGCATGATTCCATACTGCTGGGCATATAGGATGTTCGGCTTCGCTTTGTTCGGCATGATTCCATACTGCTCGACATTCAGGGTGCTCGGCATTCAGGGTGTTCGGCATTAACGATGTTCGGCTTCGCTTTGTTCGGCATGATTCCATACTGGTCGGCATTCAGGGTATTCAGCATTTAAGGTGTTCGGCACCACTTCGTTCGGCATGAGAATGTCGTTCGGCATTCAGGGTGTTTGGCATCACTTCATTCTGCATGAGAATGTCGTTCGGAATTCAAGGTTTTCGGCATCACTTCGTTCGGCATGAGAATGTCGTTCGGCATTCAGGGTGTTCGGCATCACTTCATTCGGCATGAGAATATCGTTCGGCATCCATGCCTTGCTTGGCATTTTCGCCGTTTGGCATCTCTGGATCGGCACATAGAGATCACTCTATTTGGGCCAAGCTACTTAGCTACCTAGCCCACATGGGAAGTCCAACCCATTCTCGCCTATAAATAAAGAGGTAGGGGCACAGTGAAATGGACCTCTTTTCGAGAACACCGAGGAGACTCTACCGCATTGAAGATTCATTCAAGACTTAGCAATTGTATTCAGTATAATTGGTATACGGATTGTATCTGTAATCAATTATCGAGAAAAGCAATAAAGGTTAACCTCAAAGTGGACGTAGGCAATTGCGTCGAACCACTATAAATCTGGTGCTCGTATTTCTGCATTTAAATCTGCATATTATCCTCTGTTTAACTTACTTTCTTCATTAATCCCTCTACACAAACTCTCTTAAGGGTGTTAGTGACCCATTTTGGTGCTAACATTTTGGTGCTTTCACTGAGAATCGAATTCTAAAGACGATAGGATCTGTTTTGTAGCTATTGGTTTGAAAAATCCCCCGAAGGAGATCCAAATCATTCAAAAGACATCTGTTGATTCTACTCAGAGTTACAACCAACAACTCTACCATGGGAAGACCACGAACTAGATCGGCTTCTCACAACGCAGATGTCTACGAAACTACTAGTCTACAACAGATAGGACCTAGCAACCAAGCAGCAATTCAAGGCGTAGGAACCTCCACCAGAACCAAGCGGATATCGTTTCCCGAACAAAGTTCAATGAATTGATAAGAGAACTCAGGGAAAGTAGAAGGCAACTTGCTGAGTAGATCCAAGCCAATACTAATCTCATGACTCAGCTTGCCCAGCAGCAACAACAGAATGCTGGAAGTAGTCCTGCTCCTTATTCTGAATCTGATAGTTCGAGCTCGGTTGATGAACCTCCTAGGCGTAGATGCCGTAAAGATAAAGCTACACAAGCAGGTGTCACTGATCGATCTGCCGAGGATCAGGCGCGTGGTGAGACCGACACCCGGATCACCAAGACCCAAATCAAGCGGGACATCAACCCGCACGGTCCCGTGGACCGGAACCCAACCTTCCACCCTCCATACAAACTCCAGATTTATCAGCCATGGTCAGGCAGTTGATGAGAGAGAATCAAGGTCCGACCAACGAGGATTGGGGAGTGTCCAGAAGTCATACTCCCTTCACAGATGTTATCCTACAGGCTGAGTATCCTAAGAAATTCAATATACCGACTATCCCAGCCTATGAAGGGAAGACTAACCCTAGGCAACACGTGATGAGGTACGAATGGATGATGGATTCGGCAAGGGAAAATGATGCAACTATATGTAGGTGATTCCCAATCACTCTGTCCAAAATCGCCACCATGTGGTTTACTCGGCTTCCTCCGCGATCTATATCTAGCTTCAACGAGTTAGCGATGAAATTTGTTGAACTATTCAGGATACATGCTACCCGTCCAAAGGACGTAATGTCTTTATCAAGCACAATCTAGGCTCCGGGAGAGTCTTTGAAATCATACTTACAGAGGTTTTATGTTGCCACCACTGAAGTTAGTAATCCTAACGACCACGCAATTTTGATGGCAGTAATGCGAGGTGTAGATCAAGACTCGAAGCTTGGAGATTGAGAATGATTCTATTCCAAAGCACATCAGTTCATACAGAGGGAAGAGGCTCGATGGATGGGACGAGATAAGGCACCAGGGCCTGTTCAGGAGACTGTGAAAAGTAACATCGCTGTGAAGTAGTCCGACGATAGTTCAGGAAAAGTTTAAGTCAACGTCCAGAACAAGCCTGAGCAGTCCAAAGGATCTAGAGGTGGGAATCCCAGAAAGAAAAGAGAAGCTGGGAAATGGAAGTCAAGGATTCCAACCTACAATGAATACACCCCGCTGAATACTTCTCTCGAAAACATTCATCTATCTACCTGTAACACCTTTGAATACAGAAAGCCATGCCCAAAGGAGTCCACTGAAGAACAGAAACGGACAGGGAAGTACTGTCGCTTCCATGAGACCCATGGGCACAATACAGAGGAGTGTAGACATCTCCACGACGCCATAGAGAAGTTGACCAGACAGAAAAAACTACAGGAATTTGTCGAAAACCCGTAAGATGGAAGGCAAGGAACGTCAGACCCCGGGCGCGGGCCGGCTCCACGCCAACCAGAACAACCTGCTCGGACTATGGGTAGACTGATCATAAACACTATTGTCGAAGGACCTCATCCTGCAGACAAGAATTGGGAGGAGATGGAACAATATGCTCCCTCCATGAGGCATGCGGATAATGAATGTTTTTCGAATGTGGAAGAGGGAACCCCCGCAAAGCAACAACGCATGATGACTGGCGATATAGTGTTTAGGAGTCAAGAGGCGGACAAGGTGGAGGCTCCTACTATCGACCCGATGGTTATATCTGCAACAATCGGGCCAGCTTACGTGAAAAGAATCTAGATTGATTGTGGAAGCTCTGTCAACATCATCTTCAAGAAGGCTTATGGCGCAGCGGATTAAACAACAAGTTGTCGCCAAATGATGCAACAACAACAAACAACGATGGAACGATACAATGATGAATCAATGAATTGATAATACCCAAGATAAATGCACAAATCCGTTGATCTCGTGAGATACTGGATTTAACCATCTTTAACATGTTGATCGCGCAAGATACCGTGTTAGAAGATCTATGATTCTTCGACGTTGGTCTCGCGTACGAGATTCCGTGAACCGGCTTCAAAATCGTTGATTCGAGCGCACGCAAATAACCGAAGATGGAGAAAGGAGATAACACTCAACTTCCAATTTTAAAGAGGCACAAAGCACTCAAACAAAAGTTTATTCAAAATCAACTCCCTTTACAAATGACATAACCCCGCTATTTATAGAGTTTTACAACACAGGTCGGCGACCTAACGGACCCACGAGCTAACACATGCATGGCTTAACAGAGACAATTACAACACACGCGACCTACAACCTAACTCAGGTCATTAACGACCTAACATACGTTACAACATTACACATACAATACAGCGACTTAACAAATTAGAACATAATGACCTAATAGTACTGCGATATAACAACAACACGACAACAAGAAACTTGAGCGATTTATCAACTTGAGTGACGTAACACTGGAGCAATCTAAGGAACCTCTGCTTCAGGAACTTGAACGACATAAGAAGAATGCGACATAAGAAACTCGCGACCTACTGGTATTCATGAATTCTGGAGCGGCTTCGTTCTCTCGACCTGAGGAATGTCGCGTTGCATCACTAAGTCGCTTGAGCGACTCAAGGTTTAACACATTAGGTCGCTGGCCACCTAAGCCTGACGACTTAACGTAGTTATAGGGCGCATGGTGCGCTGCATCATCCTTCCCCGGTTGACAAGAATATGACCCCGAATTCGCACCTTCCTCTTCCTCGACTAGCTTATCCCCACGATACGGAATCAATGTTTAACGTTGAAAACGTCGATAGTATGGACATGATCCGGCAACCTTAAATAATACGCATTATCATTGATCCTTTTCAAGATTTCTACTGGACCAATCTTTCGAGCCTTCAATTTTTTGTAAGTTCCAACTGCAAAATGATCCTTCGTCAATACTGCATAAGCAAAATCACCTTCTTTGAAGTCCACACTCCTTCGCTTCTTATCTTCCCGTTGTTTATACTTCTCATTTGACTTAAGCATTCGTTCATGAACAATCCTGTGACACTCCTGCAACTCATTCACGAAATCACAAGCTCGTTTAACAACCCCTTTCTGACGTGGAATTATCGACAAATCCAACGGTCCCTTCGGAATTACTGAATATACTACTTGAAATGCAATGAATTCAGTACTTCGATTAACAGCATGATTGTGTGCGAACTCAGCTTAACATAACTTCACATCCCAGTTCTTTAAATTATCCTTCACGAGACATCTCAACAAGTTTCCCAACGTTCTGTTCACCACTTCCATTTGCCCATCAGTTTGTGGATAATAGGCGCTACTAAAATTCAGATTAGTCCCAACCATCTTCCACAGACTCAACCAAAAATGACTTAGAAATCGAGTATCCCGGTTAGAAACAATGGTCTCAGGTAGCCCACGTAGTCGATAAATCTCTTTAAAGAACAATTGAGCAGCACAGACTGCATCAGCGGTCTTTTTACAAGCTATGAATGTGCCATCTTCGAAAATCTATCCACCACAACATATATAGAATCGTTCCCTCATTGAGTTCTTGGCATACCCAAAACAAAATCCATGCTAACATCAACCCATGATCTAGTAGGCACGGGCAATGGCATATACAATCCTGCATTCGTAGCTGTCCCTTTAGAAACTTGACAAATGTGACATCTTTGAACAAATCTTTCAGCTTCTTTCCTCATGGAAGGCTAAAAATATGATTGAGAAATCAACTGCAAGGTACGATCTCTTCCCACATGACCATCTTTATGCAATTCCTTCACAATCTTCATCCACAAACTGCACTCTTGTATACACAACCGATTTCCTTTGAATAGAAAACCATCTACCTACACATACTCATTCGTCTTCCCTTTCTCGACTTCATCTACAATCTTAGCAAAGTAAGGATCCTCAACAAATAATTCTAGAAATACATCAAAACCCGTCACTTCAACTCTCATCGTAGTCAACAAATGATTTCTTCTACTCAATGCTTCTGCCACCTGGTTTGTAACTCCCGACTTATGCTTTACAACAAATGTAAACTATTGCAAGTTTGCGATCCATGAAGCATGCCTGGCTGCAATCTTATGATGTCCCTGCAAATGCTTCAATGCTTCAGTGTCCGTATATAATACAAACTCTTTATGAAACAAATAGTGCCTCCAATGCTTTATGGCTTGAACAATAGCATAGAAATCCAAGTCATAGGTACTGTATCTCATCTTGGCTCCCGAAAGATTCTCGCTAAAATAAGCAATTGGCCGACCTTTCTGACTTAATACTCCACCAATTCCAACCTTAGATGCATCAGTATCTAGCTCAAAAAGCAACTGAAAATCCAGGTATCTAAGAATCGGTGTTGTAGTCAAAAGTGTCTTGATTCGTTGGAAACCAGAATCAGCCTCTTCCGTCCACACAAATTGCTTTCCTTTCATGCAATCTGTCACTGGTGCCATCACGCTATTGAAATGTGGAATAAACCTTCGGTAAAATGATGCTAACCCATGGAAACTTCTCACTTCAGTTATAGTTCTGGGTTGTGGCCAATCCTTGATTGCTTCAACTTTACCTTGATCCACATGGATTCCTTCCTTGGACAACACATGCCCCAAAAACAAAACACTGTATGTCATGAACATGCACTTCTTTGTTGCCGCGTAAAATTGCTCCTGACGAAGTATCATCAACACTTCCCGCAAGTTTTGTAGATGTTCTTCTGTGCTTCCACTGTATATCAATATATCATCAAAGTATACCACTATGAACTATCCAATAAATGGTCGAAAGATCTGATTCATCACTCGCATAAAAGTACTGGGTGCATTCGAAAGACCAAATGGCATGACGAGCCATTCATACAACCCTTCCCGCGTCTTGAATGCGGTCTTCCATTCATCCCCTGGTCGAATTCGAATCTGATGATACCCACTCTTCAGATCAATCTTTGAAAAGATAGCAGATTCGCTCAACTGATCTAATAGATCGTCCAATCTTGGCATCGGAAATCTGTACCTCACTGTAATCTTGTTTAGTGCTCGACTATCTGTACACATTTTCCAAGTTTCATCCTTCTTTGATACTAACAAGGCTGGTACTGCACAAAGACTTAAAATTTCTTGTACGCACCCTTATTTAAGTAACTCCTCCACTTGTCTTCTCAACTCTTCGTGCTCCTTTGGACCCATTCTATAGTGTGGTCTATGCGGTAACACAGCTCGCAGAACAAGATCAATCTGATGTTGTATGTCTCTCAACGGTGGTAACTCTTTTGGTAATTCTTCAGGAAATACATCTTCAAATTCTTTCAACACCGGCTTAACTTCTTCAGGAATTTCAACCGTTTCACTACTTTCACGTCCAATCAACAGAAATACTTCAGGTCCATCCTCTACTTCTTTGACAAACTCCTTCAAGGACAACAGAGTTTTTAGTTCTTCGATTTCCTCCAACTTGCTTCCACTTTGTTGTCGCTTTTTAGGAACTAAAGTGATTTTAGTGCCATTGAACATGAAACTATAGCAGTTAGTTCTACCATCGTGTTGCACAGCTCTATCGAATTACCACGGTCTCCCCAACAACAAATGACATACGTCTATATCTACCAGGTCACACCAAATTTCATCCTTATACTTCTTTCCAATGGAAAAAGTTACACAAGCTCTTTGACTAACCTTCACTTCCTCACCTTTCCTCAACCAAGCTAATTTGTAGGGTTTGGGATGCTTCTCTGTCTTTAACGCTAACTTCTTTACAGCTTCTGTAGGTATGATGTTATCACAACTTCCTGCATCAATAATAAACTTACAAACCCTTCCCAAAATAGTGCACATCGAATGAAAGATGTTACTCCTCAACCAGCTAGTCTCCTCTTCCTGCTTTGGTGTCAAGCAAGATCTCCTCATCATTAAAGAATATCCCTCGTCTCCCGCCAATAATTCTTCTTCCTCCTCAACTTTTGGTGAATTGGAACATTCTATTTCTGTATCCTCATCCTCAACCTCAGCAACCATTGCTCGCTTCTTAAGTTTCGGGCATTCATTGCTCTTATGACCAAATTCTTGACAGTTATAACACATGAAATTGTTGTTGACCTTGGTCTTAGCAACTTCATTGACAATCGGTTTACTAACAGCCTTGGAAACATTAGTATTGCTACTAGCTCCTTTCACCTGATTGATCGAACTTGTAAATGCACCAACTCCTCTGCTACCTTGCTTCTCCCAAGCTAGAGCCTTCTGGTGCGCTTCAGCAACAGATCTTTTGGATCAAACATATTCACCATATCCTGAATTTGCATTCTCAATCCTCCAACAAATCTAGATGTCAACTGTTCTTCCGTTTCCATGATATCGTTTCTCGCAATCAGTTGATAAAATTCATCTGCATAATCATTTACCGTCTTTGTCCCATGTCACAACTTCTGTAAGCGCTGATACATAAGAGACTGATAATTATAAGGCAAGAAAGTAGCCTTCATCAACTTCTTCATATTTTCCCAAGAAACAATCTTCGACTTTCCCATTCTCTCCCGTGTAAGTTTAGGTTGTTTCCACCATGCCATAGCTCTTCCCCTCAATCGTGTAGCAACCAACTGAACTCTACGATGCTCGGGTACTTCCTTGAAGTCAAAAATTTCCTCAACATTTGATAACCAATGCAGAAACTCTTCCGCTATCATTCCCCCTTTGAATTCTGGAATCTCTGTTTTCATCCCCGACTCCCATCGACGATCATCTTCTACATTCCGATATTGACTTCGTACTTGGTCTCGATCTCGATAATGAATACTACCTCTATCACCATCTTCATCATAATCAAATGTACTTCGATATCGATCTCCACCATCAACATCTCCACGATCATCCATGGTCCTTCTACCCTGTCTTTCAATATCATGATATGATTCATTTTCAAACCCACGTGGAGTTCTTCTCCCTTCATTTCTGTACTCATGGTGTTCTTGTCTTATTGAAACTGATGATTCTCTTCTTTCTCGACAAGATTGTGGTGACACCCTCCTCGCTTCCGAAACCGATGGCGAAACCCTGTTTCTTCCATGGTTCGAGATTGGTGACCATCTCCTTTGACTTTAATTCATGTCATTCATCAATTTCTCTAACTTCCCAATACCTTCATCGAATTTCTCATTGATACGTTGTTCCATTTGCTCTGCTTCTTGTCTTCGATACACATCTTCAACATTTTAAAATCGATTAGCACGTCTCGGCGGCATGATCTCCAAACAAACTTTAACTCTCGGCTTGAATTTAACTCCAACTCTCAGCTTGAATATAACTCCGATCTAACTTTGACTCTTCCTCTTGGCTCCACGGGCTCGGCTTAGCTATGATTGGCTAAGTTTAAGCTCTGATACCAAACTGGCGCAGCGGATTAAACAACAAGTTGTTGCCAAATGATGCAACAACAACAAACAACGATGCAACTATACAATGATGAATCGATGAATTGATAATACCCAAGATAAATGCACAAATCCGTTGATCTGTGAGATACCGGATTTTAGCTATCTTTAACACGTTGATCGCGCACGATACCGTGTTAGAAGATCTACGATTCTTCAGTGTTGATCTCACGCACGAGATTCCGTGAACCGGCTTCAAAATCGCTGATTCGAGTGCACTCGAATAACCGAAGATGGAGAAAGGAGATAACACTCAACTTCCAATTTTAAAGAGGCACAAAGCACTCAAGCAAAAGTTTATTCAAAATCAACTCCCTTTACAAATGACACAACCCCACTATTTATTGAGTTTTACAACACAGGTCGACGACCTAACAGGCGCGACCAAACAGACCTACGAGCTAACACATGCATGGCTTAACAGAGACAATTACAACACACGCGACCTACGACCTAACTCACGTCGTTAACGACCTAACAGACGTTACAACGTTACACATACAATACATCAACTTAACAAATTACAACATAACGACCTACTAGTACTGCGACATAACAACAGCATGGCAACAAGAAACTTGAGCGATTTATCAACTTAAGCGACGTAACACTGGAGCGATCTAAGGAACCTCTACTTCAAGAACTTGAACGACATAAGAAGAATGTGACATAAGAAACTCACGACCTACTGGTATTCATGAATTCTGGAGCGGATTCGTTCTCGCGACCTGAGGAATGTCGCGTTGCATCACTAAGTCGCTTGAGCGACTCAAGGTATAACACGTTAGGTCGCTGGCGACCTAAGCCTGATGACTTAACGTAGTTATAGGGCGCATGGTGTGCTGAATCAGTTTATGACAAAATGAAAATGGAAACGAAAGATTTGAAACCATGCAAAGCTCGTATCCATGGCTTTAACGATGCTGCAACCGACGCGATTGGGTATATAGAGCTACCAGTTGAACTGGGAGAAGGTGAGCGTAGGAGAGTGCGAGTCCTACTATTCATAGTAATGGATGTTGACCCTACATACAATGTCTTTTTGGGTCGCTCGGCCTTGGCAGAATTTAGGGCTGCTTTGGCCCCATTGTGTTTGACATTAAAATTTCCAACAGACAAAGGAGTCAGTGTTGTACGTCGCGATCAAGGAACCGGTCGCGCATTTTACGTGGCGGAACTGAGAGAAGCTCAGTGGAGAGAGAAGGGAAAAGTTGCGGACAACTCCGTCCGCATCCTAAAGATTGATGATTGACATGTAATGCCCGAGCCCTAACTCGGGCAGCATTCTCGGATCCTTAGAGACATAGATCCGAGAGATGATGATGGGGAACCCAGGGAAACAAATTCAGCATCGACTGAGCTGACGGTCGACATTCTAGTCAGCAGGGATGACCCATCACGAGTTCTTAAGATTGGATTACAACTCGACCCCTCAGTGGCCGAGGATCTTACTGATTTCGTCCGGGCGAATTTGGACGTTTTCGCTTGGACACACTCTGATATGTGTGTGATTTCTCTAGCAATTGCGAGTCATATGTTGAACATAGACCCGAAACACGTTCTCGTAAAACAGAAAAGGAGTGGTATGGACCCGGAGAGGTCTGCGGCTCTCAAAGAGGAGGTGGACAAACTCAAAGCCAATGGATTCGTCCGCGACGCCCTCTAACCTGAATGGGTATCTAACCCAGTGCCAGTGAAGAAAGCAAATGGAAAGTGGAGAACTTGTGTTGATTACTCCGATCTGAATAAAGCATGCCCGAAGGATAGTTTCCCTTTACCTAGAATCGACCAGCTCGTCGACTCTACCGCGGGACACAAATTATTACCATTTATGGATGCGTATTCAGGATACAATCAGATCCCGATGCATATTCCAAACCAAGAGCACACCAGTTTTGTCACGAATATGGGGCTATATTGCTATGTAGTAATGCCCATTGGATTGAAAAACGTGGAAGAAACTTATCAGCGTCTGGTGAATCGAATGTTAAAGACCAAATCGGTAAGACGATGGAAGTCTATGTGGATGACATGCTCGTGAAGTCACGGTAGTCAAATGACCACATTCAAGACTTAGTAGAAATGTTTGATATACTCAGACATTATGGCATGAAGATCAACCCCTTGAAGTTCTCTTTTGGCATGGCATTAGGAAATTTCTTGGGTTTCATTGTGAATGCACGTGGAATTAAAGCTAACCCGGAAAAGGTTCAGGCTATCCGGGACATATAAGTGCCCAGAACTATAAAGCAAGTACAAAGCTTGAACGGAAAGGTGGCAGCGCTGAGCTGATTCATATCTAGAGCTACGGATAAGTTCATTCCTTTCTTTAATGTGATAAAGAAGGGAAAAAGGAATTTCAAGTGGACATCCGACTACGAGGAAGCATTCCGAGCTCTAGTAAGGCATTTAGATAGCCCTCCGGTGCTATCGAAACCAGTAGACCATGAAACGTTTTATGCGTACTTGGCAGTATCCCAACATGCTATCAATACGGCTTTGGTCCGTGAAGAGGACCGAGTTCAAAAGCCAGTTTACTATGTTAGTAAACCTCTGACGGGGGCAGAAAGAAACTATCCCAAGATCGAGAAATTAGCCTATTGCTTGGTGATTGCATCATGCAAGCTTCGCCCATATTTTCAGGCACACCCAAACAGTGTTTACACTGATCAAACTTTGCGTCAGGTACTTCGACGACCGAAAACTTCTAGAAGAATGTTAAAATGGAATATGGAGTTGAGTCAGTTCGATATTACTTACCTGCCGTGAAAGGCCATTTAGGGACAAGCAACTAGCGGATTTCATCGCTGAATTTACCATGACAGACGAATCAAACAGCCGCAATGTCATACCTTCCGTCCGATGGAAGATGTACACCGATGGGGAATCTAACGACCGTTGTTCGGGGGTTGGCATAGTTCTTGTAACTCCTGAAAACCGATCAATTTGTTACGCTTTGAAGCTCGAATTCATAGCAACAAATAACGAAGCCGAGTATGAAGCATTGATTGCCGGCTTAAGACTCGTCAAAGAAATGGGAATAAGATCGGTTGAAATCTTTTGCGACTCGCAACTGGTGGTGTATCAAGTGCGTGGAGACTACCAAGCAAGGGGCAGAGACTTGCCCCATATTTGGCCCAAGTTCAGGAGCTGCTAGCGAATCTCGAATATTATGATGTTTCACATGTTCCGTGTGAATAGAATAGGGCAGCTGATTCATTGGCAAAATTTGCAAGCACTGGCGATGCGCAACAGATGGGGTTGTTTCCCATTGAAACCTTATATTTTCCAAGCATAAATATGATGGAGGTAGATTCCATGTTAAGAAACAGAAATCGAGAAGGAGTCATGGTTGACCTCATTCAAGCAGTACTTGTTAAACGGGGCCATGCCCGAAAGAAAGAGCGAAAGACGACAAGTCATTCGTAAGTCTTCTCAATATGTAATACAGGATGGAATAATGTATCTGAGGGGATTCTTGACCCCATTACTCCAGTGCATTACCCATGATGAGATAAAACAAGTCGTGAAGGAAGTCCATGAAGGTGAATGTGGCGACCATACCGGGGTGCATACGTTAGCAAAGAAAATCCTCCGCTATGGATACTATTGGCCAACTGTAAATCGAGATGCAACAGACTACCTAAGAAGATGTGACAAATGCTAGAAGTATGCAAAAATACAAAGAGCTCTGCCGACGAAACTCACACAAATGGTTAGTCCTTGGCCATTTGCAATGTGGGGGATCGATATAGTCGGTTCCTTACCCCTATCCAAAGGTGGTGCAAAATACGCGATTGTTGCGGTCGATTACTTTATTAAGTGGGCAGAAGCAGAGCCTTTGGCCACTACCACCACCAAGAAAGTCATTAATTTCGTGGTATGAAATATCATATGCCGCTTTGGCCTGCCACGAACCATCGTTACACACAATGAAACTCAGTTTGAAAGCAAAGTGTTCAGGGAATTTTGCCAAAAATATGGTATTGAGAAAAAGTTTGCAGCGGTTTCTCCTCCGAAATCTAATGGACAAGTGGAGGTTGTAAACAAGATAATCAAATCCATATTGAATAAACGTTTGGAAAAGGCTAGAGGCAAGTGGGTGGATGAGCTTCCAACAGCACTTTGGGCTTACAGAACTACCCACAAGTCCGCGACTAGCCACACTCTGTTCGCATTAACATATGGCGTGGAAGCTGTCATACCCGTGGAACTTGAAGTCCCATCACATCGGGTAACTTGTTATGACTCTGAGTCAAACCAAGATCTCTTGCTGGAATCCTTGGACTTCATTGATGAAAAACACGAAGAAGCAAATCTAAGAGCGGCCGTGTAAAGGCACCGAGTTGCTCGATGTTATAATGTAAAAGTCTGACCGAGAATCTTTGGAGTAGGTGATCTCGTTTTGAAACAAGTTTTCCCAGTTCCATCACACATGAGCCCTGCATAGGAAGGTCCATACGTCATTGAACGGAAGCTTGGAGAGGAAACTTTCAACCTAGCGACCGTTGATGGTGCGACACTTCCTCGAGCATGGAGTAGTGAACATTTGCGGCACTATTACAATTAGTTTATTTCTATCATTTTTTAGTTGCATTTATTTCCAGCAAGTTTTTATTCTTAGTTTACGGCATGTAAAAAGACAATTTAGCTTATTTGCATTAATAAAGGCTTGAAGCCATTTCCTTTTCCCAAGAATTGTCGATGTTTCTGTATATGATAACGCTGCTGTGCAGTTAAAGTGCTCGGCAGATTCAAAGCGGTGGAGGTGCAAAAAGGTCATAGCGGGGATACGGCGAGTATATAGCGGAATATAGCCGATAGCTCTAAAATAGCATATAAAACTCGTACTTAATGTTTAAAAAAAAAATATAAATGGTAATTAAATGAAAAATTATCATTCAATTGAATTATAATTAATACATAAATGATTTTAAACAAAAAACATGTGCGAATATACTTTAAGTAAACGTAAAACTGTTATATAACATAATTAAATTTAGTAGAATATTAGAGTATTTTCATTTATATATATATTAAAAATTAAATCAAATAAATTAGTTTAATAATTTTTACAATGTATAAATGAATTTTTTTAATTTATTTTATTAAAGAAGATATAGCGGAAATAGCAAAATATAGCAGGAATAACGGGATATAGCGGAAAAAGCGGGGATTAAAGTGGAAATGCTATATTTTAGGGCTATATGGAAAAATCATAGCGGTAGAAATCCGCTATGAGATATTGCGAGGCTATAGAGGGGTAATAGCGGGGCATTAACTACACAGTAACGTTGTAACAAATGACTAAGAGATACATTACTCTGTTTGACGTACGAACGAGTATAAACGAATCAAAATCTCCAAGTCCCCGGAGTGCGGACTGGAGTACTCTAAGTCCCCAGAGCATGGACTCGAGTATAAACGACTCAAAACCTCCAAGTCCCCGAAGTGCGGACTGGAGTACTCTAAGTCCCCAGAGCGCGGACTCGAGTATAAACGACTCAAAACCTCCAAGTCCCCGGAGTGCGGACTAGAGTACTCTAAGTCCCCAGGTTGCGGACTCGAGTATAAATGACTCAAAACCTCCAATTCCCCGAAGTGCGGACTGGAGTACTCTAAGTCCCCAGAGCGGGGACTCGAGTATAAACAACTCAAAACCTCTATGTCCCCGGAGTGCGGACTGGAGTACTCTAAGTCCCCAGAGCGCGGACTCGAGTATAAACGACTCAAAACCTCCAAGTCCCCGGAGTGCGGACTGGAGTACTCTAAGACCCCAGAGTGTGGACTCGAGTATAAACGACACAAAACCTCCAAGTCCCTGGAGTGCGGACTTGAGTACTCTAAGTCCCCAGAGCGCGGACTCGAGTATAAACGACTCAAAACCTCCAAGTCTCCGGAGTGCGGACTGTAGTACTCTAAATCCCTAGAGCGCGGACTCGAGTATAAACGATTTAACTGACTAAGTGCGCTGAAGGCGGACTGGGCATAAAATGACTTGAAGTCATCAAGCCTTTGGCGTACGGACTAGAAAATATTCTAAGTGCCCGGACCATGGAATAAAGAATGTGTAATGCAAAAAGATTATCAACTTATTTGAAGATGAATCGAGAAGCTGATGTCATTCGCAATAGCTTGGGTTTCGATCATGATTATATAGAATACCGGACGATAGAAATCTTCCGAAAGGAAAAATAACTAAGTTTTATTCATCAAAAATAAGTTTCTACTATAACTCCTCCGAAGCTCGGAGTCAAAAGTTTATTTACATGAACTACGAAAACAAAAATAATTACATAATCTAAACTAGCTCTTGTTGAACAAGAGCGAAGACTGCTTCTTTGACTTCTTCGACTTTTTTCCCGACTCCTCCCCGGTACGTTTACCCTTGATAGCTTTCTTTAACGGGGGAGTGACGGCTGAAGAAGTATGAGGAACATCCATGGGTTTGGACCCGGCTGGGAGAATGACCTTCAACGGCTTGTTCAAAGGATTGCCCGAGTCCACAGCTTGAGGTTCGACCTTGATCTTGATCGTCTTTTCCTTCTATTTATCAAGATGCTCCTTCATGCTCAGTTCGAATGTGTGCTCGGAGACGCCTTTAATTTCAACTTCATAATTCCCATCGATGGGGAGGAAGTCTCATATTTGTCCTCATCAAGCGCTCCGATCACCTGAGCATCGGGACCGGGAGCCTCTCCCGCATGAGTGGATTCACTCATTTTTCCCCTAACCTCCTTGGCGACGTCGTTCCTCATAGTGGGCTCAAGATCAGAACGACCTGCATAAAATCACGAAAAGGAAGTATTAGAATGCGATAGCTTCTGGTGGGAAGCGAAAACTTTTGGAATGTTAAAGCGAAAGAGTTGTCTACCAGGTTCCGGCTTGCTCTCAACGGTCAAGGGGGGTCTCACCCTCTAGAATAGGTGACAAAACATGAACACCAAGGCTAGGGTCCTCCGGGTCATAGCGGATGTGCTGTTCAAAAGGATCGAGTATCGGCCGACTGGTTAGCTGAGTAGGCATACGAGTTGGAGACTCAATCCCGGATGGACCCGCAATAACTTCTTTTCCTTTTGTTGAAGGGGAGCCTTTGCAATAAATAGCTTTAGCCGCTGACAGGTCCGAAGGCTCATTTCCCTTAAGGAATTCTTTTATCAAGGCCCCCTCATCAGCCTCCTCGATACCATGTTCGGCCTTCTTGATTTCAATTAAAGTCTCCCATGCCTCTGCCAAAGATTCGAGATAGCCCTCCTCTAGAAAAGTTAAGTCCCGGTGCATGAGAACGCGGGCATTAAATTCGGCAAAAAGCGGGTCGAACATGGTTTTGATTTCTTCTCTATCTTCTTCCTTGGCCGCCTCAAGACGGGAGTCGATTTCCACAGAGGCTATCTTTTTGCCCTCTTCACGGGCTTCATTCTTCAGCGCCTCAACTTTAGAAAGCTCGCCCTCAAGTTTCGCCTCTAGGAGTCGCGTTGCAACAATCTCGTCGCAATACCGTTGCGACTCTTCTTGGGCAGCAACCTTCTCCTCTTGTTCTTTGCGGATTCGCTCCTCAAGTTCTTTAACCGGAGACATAATGCATCCCTCTCCTTTTGCACCGAGCCTTTTTCCAAAGCCAAAGCCCTACAACGTTATACCACCTCGTCGAGTTCTTTTTTGTGAGTCGATTGCAGACGAGTTACGGCTTCGGTGGTATCCTTGGCGCTCTGTTGGGCGGCCTCAAGTTTAGATTTGTAAGTCGCAATCTTTTCGTCCTGAGCTTTAATGATATCTTTGTCATGGATAGCCTCAAGCTTCAGGCGATCGATCTCATGTTGGCGCTCCTTGGAGACTTGTGAAAGTTTTTCAAGCAAATGAACAAACACATCATGTTGAACATAGACGTCGTTGGTGCAGGCGATGGCACTCTGTTTAACACCTCCAGGTATATGGTGGATCGCCAGCAGGAACTTCAGACCATCAAAGCAGATCTTTGGAAATTTAGCTTTAAGCTCGGCCAGTCACTCCGATACTTGGATCTGTTGCAGGAACAGGAGGAGACGACTTTGAAAGTTTAGCTCTCCTGTAAGGATCCCAAGATTGTCGTGTGGAAGAGGAATCAGAGTGTTGGTCTTGGGGGACATCGGATTGCGACCCCTTATAGTCGTTCTTATCTTTGCTTTGTTCCGAGTGAGAAGACGGATGCTGGTGGTACTTGGGCTGATAATATGTTTTCTTCCGAGATGATGAGTCCCAGGAATGATAATCCCTATCGCCATCACCGTCTCTGTTCCGACGTCTCCCGAAACCTGTCACGTCCAAAGTGATGGAAGACAGATGTCCCGCGGAGGCGATCAATTCCGTGTGTACGTCCCATGTCACCTGCATAAAATTTAAATAATAAAAAATTAGCAAAGAGTAGTTTGACGACAAAAATTTAAGTGCGAGGCAAAGTGCATGTGTTTGTGTGTGTCTTAGTGTTTCCTCCCGACGGACCAGCTTCTTTCCTAATGGGAGTTTTTTCCCCCAGAGTTTGGGCTTGAACGCCTGCATCGCCTGATGGGCGAGTGAAGTTTAAGTGCCTCAGGATCATCAAAATCATAATTAAGTAGATCATCAGGTATCGAGAGGTTCGAGGGGCCCTTTAAAGAACTTTCTAAACATTGTGAGGAGGCCTCTATCTCTATCGGAATAAGAGTAACTTTAGAGGTTGCACCAACTTTTTCCCTCCTTATCTTGTACCTCAGTTTCTTTTTCCTCTTCAAACGGGAGAATGATGTTTCAATGTCATGAACTTCGACTAGTGGGTCCTAAGTAGGCCCAAAGTTCTCATCTTGTGCTTCGGGTGTTTCATTTTCTTTGATTTCTCCTTCTTGTAGCGCGCCCGGAGCGTTGCATGCTGAAGACTCAACTTGTTTATTCCCTTTACTGGAGGCGAGCCGGGGTATGGAAACGCCCTGAGGAAGGCTTATCCAACGGCCTTCTACTAACAGTCCAAACCTCGAAAGTGACCCATTTGAAATGAGAGTTCGGATGTCCCATTCATTGGCAGGAAGGGCTTAAATGGCTTCGATGGCTTCAGAATACCGACAGCCGTCAAGACATGGATTGATACCTGAAAAGATGGAAAAAAGAGTTAGAAGAGGCATGGCTTTGACCAAGCATGAATATCGATACAGAGAAAAGACTTACTTCCTTCCACCCATCTCCTTGCGAAAGTAGGAGGGCAATGCACATAAAACCATTCATGTTTGTACAGGGCGAACTTGCTGCATGCCCCATTTAAGATTTGGCGTTTGTGGTGCAGCTCGAGAAACATGAAAGAGGGTCTATCTCTCCACTTCTTGATCATATATATATATATATATATATGTATATATATATATATATGATGTCACCCGAGGTTGGAGGCCTAGAGAGGACAGTCATGAAGAGGAATGTAGGTACCGTAGATGAAGGCGTGACCGTTTGGGTGCAATTGTGACAGGGCAATGCCGATGTATTACAGTACGTCCCGAAGAAATAAGTTGAACGGTGGCGCACTGTCGACTCAGCACATAAACTTATTACAAGCTGTATATCCAACTGTGGGCAGGTGTGGACGATTGTGCCCCGATGGAACTAATACATCGTCGAAGGGGATTCCGTGGACGGAGCATATCCGATGGATTGCACTTTTATTGATCTTCGAAGCATATGAATCGACCAGGTTGTCTAAGAAAATTGATGCCTCCAGGGCATCGAGAGCTAAGTTATGAGCAGGGGAAGTCGACGGGTTCGAAGTATCCGCGACTCCTTGTTTATAAGATGGCCCAGGTCTATCCGAGATCGTGGACGAGCTAGATTTCTTAGACATCTTTGGTAGAAATTGAATCTAATAAGTACCTGTTTGAACTATACTTGAAAAACAATCGACGTTACACTTAACAACACAAGTATTCCCCTATGTGATGTGTGGACTAGTGTGATAGTTCAAGAAAAAGCGCTGAGAAATTGAAATTCATGGAGTTAATGGTATAAAGTTGAGCTTCGAATCGTCGCCTTCGAAGACCACCATCGCAGACCATCTCCAAAAACCTGCCCTATGGTGTTTATAATTTCAGACTCAAACATTTTTGCTAAATGTTAGAGGAAATTATCCATTTTTGTCGATTTAGGTTCAGGCATGTGACTACTGAAACTAGGAATTTATCAGTCCAGATTAGTTCGATATGCTAGTTTATTTAGGTCCTTGTCCTTGTTTTTGTCATAAGATTAGGCAAAGTAAATTTTGATCGGCCTAAGTGTCGTTCGGCCAAACTATTGGTCGGCCTAATTATCTTTCGACCTAAACCTTGGACGGCCTAATTATCGTTTGACTTAAACCTTGATTGGCCTAAGTATCGTTCGGCCAAACTATTGTTCGATCTAACTATCGTCTGGCATTCATGACAGTTCGGCCTAGTGCTGTTATGCCGAAATACCGTTCGACGTCCTATCCAACTCGTACTTCCTCCCTATTTTTCCACTCCACTGCTCCGCATATGGCGATTCATGCCGAGCCGAGGTTATGTCGAGCCCCAACACTCGGCACTTCGCCCTTAACAATGGTTTTATCTTTCTCCTCCATCCATACCGAACGACGTGGTCAAGTCGTTCGGCAAATCATGCTGGGCTAAGTTTTTCGGCATTCTAGCCAATTTCTGTTCCTCCTCTACTCATCCCTCCAATCTCGTTCGACATGAGAGAACCATACCGAACCACAATACATCTTCCATCAACACCCTCATGAACTTGCCTCTGACCACTTCTCCTTTTCTCTACGTCATCTAGCCCTAGAACATGCCCCGATCCTTTCAACCATGAAATACCTATTGACCACGATTCTAAGTTAAGAGTTTAAGCCTCGTATTAAAACTTTTAGTCAGGGAAAGCAGTTAAACAAAAGGGGTCGATACCTAACAAATTGATCGAATCTCGGGACAATTCTGGAATTAAGGGCACGGCTTGGATTAATTCCAAGTGACTTGGGAAAAGGGTGATGCAGGATATGAAGTTCGAGGAAAGAATGGTAGTCAAATTCTTGGAGTTTGATGAGATTCGTGAATACAGGATAACGGAGGTAAAAAGTGAAAAGAGAACAAGAAGGAAAATGCTGACTTTTATAGGAGAAGAGGGGAAGTCGAAGAGACTATGACCGGTAGAACCGGTCAGAGCTGCATCGTTCAACATCGGCATACAAAGTCATTCGGCATACATGGAGCATTCGGCTTCGGCTATACTGTTCGGCACACATCACTTCATCTGGCAATCAAGGGAAGTCACCATTGAGGAAACTAAACCACAGCACGAAATAAAGCACAGTGGTCACGTGATTCAAAGCGCACCACGTTCGACCACGTGATGCACTTTGGGGGGCAAGTGTTACCTGGAAATTTGACCAGGCAACTAAGTACTCGGCATTCAGGTGTTCGACATTCATGATGTTCGGCTTCGCTTCGTTCGGCATGATTCCATACTGCTCGGCATTCAGGGTGTTCGGCATTCAGCGTGTTCGGCATTCAGCGTGTTTGCATTCAGCGTGTTCGGCATTCAGCGTGTTCGGCTTCACTTTGTTCGGCATGATTCCGTACTACTCGGCATACAGGATGTTCGGCTTTGCTTTGTTCGGCATGATTCCATACTGCTCGGCATTCAGGATGTTCGGCGTTCAGGGTGTTCGACATTCAGGATGTTCGGGTTCGCTTTGTTCGGCATGATTCCATACTGCTCGACATTTAGGGTGTTCGGCATTCAAGGTGTTCGGCACCACTTCGTTCAGCATGAGAATGTCGTTCGGCATTCAGGGTGTTCAGCATCACTTCGTTCGGCATGAGAATGTCGTTCGGCATGAGAATGTCGTTCGACATTCAGGGTGTTCGGCATCACTTCGTTCAGCATGAGAATGTCGTTCGGCATTCAGGGTGTTCGGCATCACTTCGTTCGACATGAGAATATCGTTCGGCATCCATGCCTTGCTTGGCATTTTCGCCGTTCGACCTCTCTGGATCGGCGCACAGAGATCACTATATTTGGGCCAAACTACTTAGCTACCTGGCCCACCAGGGAAATCCAACCCATTCTCGCCTGTAAATAGAGAGGCAGGGGCACAGTGAAATGGACCTCTTTTCGAGAACAACGGGGAGACTCTACCGCATTGAAGATTCATTCAAGACTTATCTTTTCTGCTTAGCAATTGTATTCAATATAATTGGTATACGGATTGTATCTGTAATCGATTATCGAGAAAAACAATAAAGATTAACCTCAAAGTGGACATAGGCAATTATGCCGAACCACTATAAATCTAGTGTTTGTATTTTCTGCATTTAAATTTGCATATTATCCTCTGTTTAACTTACTTTTTTCATTAATCTCTCTACACAAACTCTCTTAAGGGTGTTAGTGACCCATTTTGATGCTAACAATATATAAATGCAATCATATAAAATAATCATGCAATCACTTAACACCAATTTACTTCAAGATCACTCCATGCAACAAGATTTTAAATCAGATTAAAAGCTTTGTTTACTCACCTGTAATTGGTAAACAGAGGAAAGCTATTTTTTTCTAAAAAACTGGCAATTGATGTGAACTTAAATTTGCAAGCTTGAATTGAAATTGCAATTTGATCCGATCTGTTCTTTAATTCTGATATACTACTGGATTAGATTATCCTTGGAACTAAAGTGCTTTCTGGGTTGGTTCTTGGCTTTAATTGAGTTCTAAGTTGAACTTGATTTGCTTAAAACTTTGCTTGAGCTTTTATAATTATCTTAGGTTTGAATTAATATGTAGTGGTATCTGAACATGTTTTCAGATTTCTTTTCTGGTTTTTTTTTAACCTTTTCTTAGTTCCCAGGTTTTTAGCTTTTATGAAAGAAAATGAGAGAGAGTTTAGAGTAATGTATACGTAAAATCTTGTTTTATTTTAAAATAAAAGATAATTAAAAGATATGACACTTGTTTTAATAATTCTACATTTTTCATTTTCATAAGATAATTCTCACCACTTGTTTATTGCATGATAACATTATCTTACACATGTAATTACATGTAATCTTTGGCATACATTTGTTATGTAGTGTGTGTGTGTGTGTGTGTGTGTGTATCTTACTTTTGTAATTATACATGAGTTTATTAATTTTAAAATGGTTTTTAAAACTTCTATATTTAATTTACTATTTAATGAATACTTTTCTTGATTAATATCCTTTAAAGAAAATAATATAAAAATTACATATATATAATATTTTTTTAAAACCAAATTTATTTTAAGATAATTTTCTTTTGAATCTCTAATTCAAATTCAAATTCAATTTAAAATTCAATTTAAAATCAACTCACAAATATATGTACATTTAATTAAACTCAAATTTAATTTGTTTGAAAATAATAATTTTTCTATTTAAAATCTACTTATATATATAAACCATCATTTTTATTTATTTTGAAATAAATAAATATTTTAGCAATTTTTAAATTTTTTATAAAAGTGATTATAACATTTGAATTTGCTTGAAATTTCTGGGATATCACAGATATCCTTTATTATATTTTCAAATTCATTTACATATCCAGATATCTTTTATTGTCAGAATTTTATCTGTTTAACATACAAATCAATAAGTTAATAATTTTAGTCCTCTTAATTACCAATTAATAGATGTCCAAAAATACGGGTTATCACATTCCTCCCTTCTTGGAATCCTTTCGTCCCCGAAAAGGAATGAAACCAGAATTTTAAAATTATCCTTTAAAACATTTTTCACTAAGGAATGAAAACTAAAAGAAATACTTTAAAATCAATATAATACTATCAAAATAGATTTATAAAAATACTTTTTATAACTCGATGTCTCAACCAGTCCATCCCTGTTCTCACAGAAATTCGGTCATACATTGATCAGGCGTAGGACTGGAAATCTATAAGTACTTAACAGACCTGTTTTCAACACCCAATAAAAATACTTGGAAAATATTTTAGTGAAAATATAGAAAACATTTTGAAAGTAGAGGAAACATCTTTAGTGAGAATGCTTTGGAAATCATCACCCCTCCATGGTCACAGTTAACCCGATGGTTACGTTGCCATCCTGGTAAAATCCATAGATAACTGTAGGCACTCCACGCCCCTCGATTATGCCATGGAACCCACCAAAGATCGTAGTTACATCCTGGGTTACGTTGCCATCACGGCAAAAGTCTATATAACTGTAGGCATCAGCGCCATTGATTTTCGCTGCCAAACGAAACTTCATCACTCCCACATAGGTCGCAGACTACATCAGTTGAGTTCCAATGTAGCCTTAGGCTCTCACGGCCTCTCAACTTTCGCTATGTCACCATAGGTTGCAGACTACCGATATAAAATCAAACATAGACCGTTGGCTCTTATAGCAAACACGACTTATGCTTTGGTCCATAGTAGATCGCAGTGACATCAAGTTATACTGTTGTCACAGCATAACCCAAATGTCTCTGTAGGCATCAACGTCCTCGACTTTCTCTACCCACTACACATAATCCTCAGGAACTTCATTTTGTCCGGACTTCCTCACATGATCAACTTTAGACCCTCCCCCTTAGGGCTCAAGGCAAACCCACCCTGTGGATCTCCTAATGAAGTTCATTCCAATAGGAGCGCCTTTTTCCCCAGAGCCAATCTCAAAACACTTTATACTATACTCCTATAGTGTCTTTCAAATCAAACCCTTTATGATTTACATTAAAATCTCCTTTACACAAAATCGATATCTCAAATCGATAGCTCTAAATTTGGCTTTCCAAATTTCCAAAATTTGATTTTCCCAAAATCAAAAGCCTTTTTCCCAAATCCATAGGTTCCAAAACCTTTCCCAAAATTATTTTCATAAAATCCTTTGTATATATAGATATATATAATTTTGAAAAATCTTTGGATCACTCCATACTTGTATAAATTTCCTCTTTATACTTCAAATACTTTCAAAAACCTTTCCTTTTTCTATAGATTCAACAAGGGGAGATTTATCTTATATAACAGATATATATAACTTTATTTATACCAAATCAAATATTCAAAATTTGATTTCTCTTATAAATTTATTCACCATAATACTTACTTTCCAAAAAGTAAATTTCAATAATAGATATTCAACTTCCATTTTAATCATCAAAAATCTTCTCATAATATACCATACCTTTCAATACCATTTTTCATTCTTTCATAATTTCAATATCTATTTCATTTAAGCACGTACGATGTACATATACCATCCGTGCGCAATGTCAAACCTAATCGCTCACTCGATCACACAATTTCACTTCTGAACTAGTATCATCCACCCGACTTCCTAGTGCGGACCCAGATCCGGTTACTTGATTAAAAACCATTATTCTCCTTGCATAGCCTAACTATGATAAGAATATCCAGAATCAATCAAAAATCCATATTCAAGGTTCGCCGTCGAAAATCGAGTGAAAAGTCCCTACCCGGATCGATATACTATCTCGAAATTCTATGCTCGAATCTGGATCAAATCATTTTACCAACAGAATAATATACGTACATCCTATGTATTTATCTTCATTGATAATCAGCTAAATCAATTCTCTTCCTATTCACCTTCATTTTCATTCTATTCACTTATCCACAATTTCTCCCAATTTCCATTTGGGTTAACACTTCAATACTTATCTTAATTGGCATTCAATTATAAACAGTTTGAACTCTGTCCAGCTTAAATTTAGAAAATAGCTTGAAAAATTAAAAATAGGTAAGTAGTCGAAAAATAATTATTGGCTATAAATTAGTTAAGTAATTGTAAAATTGTTGCAAAATAGTTAAGTAGTTTCAAAAGTAGTTGTAAAATAAGTATAATATAGTTTTGGGTTTTTTAAAAATAAAAGTTATATAGTAAATAGTTAAGAAAATAGATTTCAAAAAGTTTATACTAAAACAATTTATTTTGAAAATAGTCCAGAGCCAAACTGTTTAATTCCCAATCTCCATTTCCAGTCAATTTCTAATTTCCCACTTCTATTTAAATTGATTCAATTTCAATTCAATTTAAATTAACTTCAATTCCTATCCCAAATTCAAATCAATTCCCATTTGAATTTCAAACTTATACAACTTCAATTTCACTTCAAATTAATTCAATTCAAATTTTCCATTTGAATTCTATGCTTATCCATCTTCAATCACAATTTCAATTAATTCAAATCAAATTCAATTTGAACTAATTCTATTCAAATCTCAACTTAAAACCATCTCGAATTTCGTAAATTCGTATTAAATTTTTAAATGTTGATTTAATCCTTTAAATCAAACAAACCTTTATTTTAAATTAACAGCTTAAAATTTTAAACCAGTTAATTCTGGGTCCAAATTTCAAAATTCCATTTAAATTTCCTTTACTTAACTTATTACAAGGTTCAAATAAGAGTTCAAGAAACAACTTAATCTTCAGAATCCGATTTCTTACCCAATTTTAACTTTAAACTTGAAACCGATTCTTAAACAATTTTAGTTTGCAAATTCAATTCTTAAGTTTAAAGTGATTCCCTTCTATAATTACAATTTCATTTTATAAATCAAAATCATGTAAATAATTTCAAATTTAAGTTCAATTCCATTAAATTTTCTACAGTGGATATGCATTACCTCAGTCCGTTTCTTAATTCAATTAAAATAATCCAATTCACAATTTCATGGATTATTAATAACAATAAGATGATATCAAGATATGTCAAAATAAATAATCATCCAAATTATTTAAAACAGTCATCATTACCATCTAATTCCAATTTCTAGATCTCAAACCCATTTTGAGATCACTCGTACTTCCAATTCAAATCAACCATTTAACTTCCCAAGTTAAATCTCAATTTCATCTTGAAATTTCCAATTCAGGTTGTTTGTTCTAAACTAATTTAACTTCCCCTAAGTTAAATTCAATTCAATTTATTCCAAAAAACTTTACCCAATTTGAATTTCCATTTCAAATTTTAAACTTCTTATTAATAATCTTCCCACTTATAAGTTCAACAACTTATCACTTTAGGTTTTCACATCACATTCCAAGGAAAAATTTAAAACTCAACACTTAGAGCTTTTTCATATCATTTTTAATATTATGTATATCCCACTTATATACATATTTATTTCCCTTACACACCAATTTATACCTTAAATTTTAAACCACCCTTGGTTTTAATTCAAACAAATTTTCTTTAAAATTTTCAAACAACTTTTGTTTGTAACAGGACCTTTTCATTCAAATAATACTATTTATTATTTCTTTTAGCACTTTGAAACAAATTCCAAATTCCAAACTTAGATTTAAAACTTCACAATTTAAATTATCTTCTATTCCATTGTATAAGTCATACTCACTTAAATGTTTACTTCCTTAAACATTTCATTTTTGCTTAATCATTAACAAGCATTTCATTATCAAGATACAACAAACATTTTAGGATAATAACCACGATTATCATATCTGGATACCAGTTCATTATTACCGTACTCTGAAAACATTTCTACAAATTCAGGATCTTAATTTCAGTTGGATTAGTTTATTTTTTTTGTATAGTTTATATTATCCAAATCCTATTTGGTTCTACTTCTATTACCACTTAATTCTTAGTATTATTTTAAATTCAAATAATACAACAACCAATTACTTTGATATATCAGAAAAACTATTACTTTATATGTCAAAATATAGACTTATACAAAAATCATTTTTAAAATCGTTTTTAAAATCACTATATAAGAAAATAACAAATACGCCCTCATATACACTACACTCAACTCATCCTAGGGTACCATTGACACTATCCTTAATGAGTAAACCCACCAAAGCCAAGGTTCTCGTGTATCCTTCTACTTTGATACCAAAATGTAGTCACCCAAAATTTTCGACTCCGAAAATTCCATATTGTTAGAGAAAAGAAGAAGAAAGAAGTAGAAGAAGAACAGAAAACAAAACTCAAAATCTCACATTTCGCAACGGATCAAATATAATATCAAATAAGAGCATGTATACAACAAAGCTAAATTGTTACTTTACATTTAATACATCAGAGTTACAACCATTTATAGATAGTCTAGACAGTTATATCAACCTGTCCCAGACTACTATCAAATCACACTGAAATACATAGCGGTATACTCCATACTTTCCTGCCATCCAACTCGCCTCTTGAGCTCCATAACGTCCTTACCTGAAAATTTGTAATACTCGGTCTGACCCGAGCATTACATCAAAGTAACACCCGGGTCAGGCTGAAAACCAACGTGAGTAAACCCATCTAACATGAAATACTAATGCATGACTTATTTGTAGCCCGGGGTAACTCGTACTTCTCTACAAGTTCACAACTTGTTATAGTCAACACTTATTTCACAAATCAATCCCTAAGTATCTTTGCTTATTTTCAAAGGTCCATACTATTCCATTCCAGCCTATTAATTTCACATATCAAATCTATATAGAATTATTGTAGATTACAAATCGAAGTGGTTTCAGGTATTTACTGATACTCGACCCAAGTCTCTTCGAATTAAATGTTGTTTTCTAAGTCAAGATGTTAAGTTTAAACAATACGGTATATTTAGGATATCATATCACCCAACAATTCATCTCGAATAGATAACCTACCTTATCACAGTTCAGCTTAAACATATCATAACACAGAACATCATAAATGATCAGACTAGATATTAATCAAATTATTCAATACAATTTAATCATCCATAAGCAAAATAAATTAGTTACACCATTTCTAATTAATTTAAATAAATTAAATTAATTACTTCAATCGCTTTTAATCCCGCTTAACATCAATTAATTACAAACCAATTATGTGACGACCATGAATTTTAGGCAATATCAATTTAATAATCTGCATTAATAACTAAATTGATTTAATAATTTTTCTTTATAATTTTAATTTAAATTGGTAAATTTAATCTTTTAAAGGTTAATAAATTTTTAATCTGGCAATATTGATAAGAATTATTTTTCAAAGCTAATAAAATTTTATTCTATTTGTAATATATATATTTGATATATATTGTGAATAGGAAAATCTTTTGTTTTAAATAAAAGATAAATTTTCAAATTGTAATATATATGTATGTATATATTATAATTTGGAATTGTTTTGAAATTTAATATAATCTATTTATAATATATGTATGAATATACTGTAATTGGAAGCTTGGTTTTAGAATTAATATTTTTCAAAGGTTAATTTAAGATTTATTCAATTGTTTTCAAAATATAAGATAATTGTTTATTTTAAATAGGATAGTTTAAACAAGATTTAATCAAAGTTTTCTTTTTGTTTTCTTTAAAATGCTTAAACTTAAATGGTTATATAAATATAAAGTTATTAATAAACTTTCTTTTAAAAATTATTTCTTAAACAATAAAGATAAATGTTTTAGATTTTTAAATACATATATAAGAATTTATTTGTATTATAGCTAGTTTTATAAAATTTTCTTTAAAGATTAAACTTATATATTCATACATAAGTATTTATTAATTTAGAAAATTAAATAGGTGAGCTTTCTAGTAATATTTAAATTAAATAAAAAATTTATTTAAAAATACTTAAGTAACATGTGTAACCATATTAGCTCATCTTAATAACACATGTACGAAAATTAAGTACTAGTGACAAATGTAAGTTTATATAACAAGTGTCATCTTTTAAAAAAATAAAAAATAAATACAATAGTTTGGAAAGAAAATTGTTTTTCCTCTTTCAATTTCCAATCTTTCTTCTTCTCATTTCTTTTCTTTTTCTTTTCCTTCATTCTTTCAAATTAATGGCAAAAACAGAAATTATTCCAAAACCAGAAATTTACATTTAAACCTGAAATTTAAAACCACAAGTCAAATCTGAAACTAAATCTGCAACCTTCAAACCTGCAATTCAAATCTTTTGCAATTCAAATGAAACTAAGATCAACTCAGCAAGTCAACAGCAGTTTCAACCTTTTAAAAATATCAAATTGAAGGCATGCAAGAATTCAATTTCAACAGCAATCAAAAGCTTTTTCAGATTAGATTTCAAGGCCTGAAGAAAAGAATTCAAAACCGCTCTGCTTATAAAAAAGGTGAGTAAATTATTTTAAAAACAGTTTGTTCTAGATTTTAACTACCATGCATGTGATGATCCGTGAATTAATCTTGATGTTGCATGAAAATTCTTCAGTATTTATATTATTGGATTGATAGATTTGCATATATATGTGTAGTGGTCTGTATATATACAGTCACTTTATTATCTGCTTCTTCCCAGTCCAGGATCAACTTTTAAAATTTAAATCTTCCAATAACATCATCATTTGGCCTTGATGATTTAATGAAAATTGTTTGTTAATGGATGATGATTGTTTTTAAAATCATTTCAGGATTTTTATTTCAATAAATAAGTTAAAATTTAGAAATAACAGTAAATTTTCGATTCATGTAAAAAAATCAGTAAATTTAATTCTTACTTTGGATTATATAGTTGGATTTGTAGTTAAAAATGATGATTTTTAACATGAAAATCATTATTTTTAAGTCAGTGTTCATTGTTATTATCTGTGGTGATCGGAATCAGAACTTGCGCCAAATTCCAGCAATCGAAGAGGTGATGGGCCTTGGGCTTCGGTCTGGAGAAGGAGGGTTGAACGGCGGTCAGAGGAAAAATAGTCGCATGATTTATCATGCGACGTGGTGATCGGAATTGGGGATATTAGGTTTCGGTGGTAGTTTGTAAGTAGGGTGTTTTGCAGAACATTTGTGTTAGCCATGGAGGGTCGGAATGTTTTGCGAGGTGTGGGTTTTGTTCGACGAAGTGTGGCGCTTCATCAGGTAGATCGGCGGGGTCTATCGATGTCGGGTTCGTCGGCGTAGGATTGGTTTTTGTTCGAGTTGTTTCCAGTTTTTGGGGCTTTGATGCTCGACTTTGTATTGGCGATGTTTTTAGGGTTTTGGTTGGTCGTGAGGGACGACGTGGTCGCCGCCGATTTGGAGATGGCCGGAGGTAGCATCGAAATCGTTTGGGTTGGTCGCGCATGTGCACGCATGTATGTTTTGTACACTGGAAATTTGTGAGTTGGGGAAGATGAGGGTAACTCGAAGGGAAGCTCACGTTTTCATCGTGATTGACTCGAAGTGAAGGGTGCTGAATTTTGCTTCGGGGTAGGCACGAGTAGTTTCAGTGTTCGACTCGAGTTTTTGGGTGGTGCTTTTCTGTTAAGTTCTGTATAATGTTGCATTGCAAATTCATCTTGATGTTGGATAAATGAAATTAGGCTTTAAAATTATAAAACAAGTTTATAAAAGTAAACAAATTTATAAAAGTTAAATCTTGTTCTTTGTAAGTAAAAGTTAATTAAACTTTTAAAAGTGTTAATTGAATTCATTTTCAAATTTAAAATGTTTTACGATGATATCTTTGGTAAGTAATTATCTTAATTAAATTTTGAGTTCTAATTTAAAAAGAAGTGTTTTCAATTTAAAGTATTAAATCAAAGTTTTAAGTTAAAATTTTTAAGTAATGATTTAAAAACTAAAGTTTCAAATTTATATTGAAATAAATAAGTTTAAATTAGATATTTAAAGTGTTTTAAATTTTAAATTTGATTTCTAAATGCCTTATTTTCAAATAAGGTTATTGTTATAATTTTGGAAAACCAAATAGAATAATTTGTTTTTAAAACTTGATTAATTTCAAATAATTTATTTATGAAGATAAATAAGGTTAAATTATTATTGTTTTAAACTTAAGAATACTTAATTAGATATGATTTGTTAAGAAGTAAAGATTTAATTAAGATAAATGATTTTCTTAATTAATTAAGGATTTTTAAATATAAGAAGCTAACAAATTATTTAATTAATTTTAAATGATTAGTTAATTTTTTATTTAATTTTAAATTATCACTTAATTTTGAATTGATTAAGTGTAATTACTTAATTAATGATGAATTTCAGAATGTAATTAGTGTGAAATTACTTATGGATGTAATTAATGGAAATTACCTATCGGAGTAATTAAATGGAAGTGATTAATGGTTAATCACTAGATGTTATTAATCTAAGGATTAATTAATATAATTGTTTTGAAGTTAATTAATTAAAGAATTAAGGATTATTTAATGATGGAATTAATTATTTGTTAAGTAATTAATTAAGAGAGTAATCAAGATTTACTAATGGAAGTAATTAGAAGATAATTACTTATGTAAGTAAATAAGAGTTAATTACTTAGTTAATTTTAGTTAATTAATTAATGTGATTAATTAATTAATGTGATTAATTAATTAATGAATGTGATTAATTTTATGATTTATTACTAAGCGTAATTAATTAAAAATGCAATTAATTAATAAATTAATTAACTAAGGATTATTAATTAATTGATTACATAATGAAGTAATTAAAATTAATTAATTAGATTAATTAATCAAAGGGTTAATATAATTAATTAAGATGTTAATTAAGATAAGTAATTACAAGTTGTTAATTACTATTTATGATTAATGAGATGATTAATTACAAGTTAATTATTTAATGTATTATTAATTAATAAAGATCATTAGTTAATATAATTAATGAATTAAGCAAGGTTGATTAATAAAAGTGATTAATTTAAGTGTGATTAATTAATTGTAATTAATTGAGGATTAATGCAATTAATCATAGTTAATTAATTAATGGAAACAAATGAAGGATCATTAATTATTGTAATTAATGATAGTAATTAAAGGTTAATTACTGAATATGGTTAAGGATAATTACTTGAATGTAATTAAAGTATAATTAATCAAGGAAGATTAATTAAGGAAGATCATTAAGAGATGATTAATTTATTTATTTGGAATAAATTAATGAAGAAAGATTAAGGTAATTCAATTGATTTAGAGTTAATCAATTCTGCTTATGGATGATTGATTAATATTGGATGTTGAATGACATTGGATGTGATATCTATGATATGTGATATGCTGCTTTGTGAGATGAATGGTTGATATGAATTATCTATTGTGATAATGTGATTCAACTATCTGTTTATATAATCCTGAATATAAGTTTAATTGTTTAAAACCCTTAAACAACTTGGACATTAAAATGACGTTTGGATTCGGTGAGACCGAGATTGGTTTCCATATTTGGATATCCGAAAACCACATCGATCCAAATTAAACATTGGGTCGTGAATCCAAGTGGAGCTTAGTGAAGACTCGAAGTATAAGAACTATTCGTCAGTATAACTCTTGGGGTGATTCCGTGATGAGTTTGACGGAGATAGTACTTATAGGTTCGAGATGGTGATTCAGGGTGCAAGGGCTATGGTCGTTGCCTCTAAGGGTGGTTCCAAAATGAGTGCAACGAGATAGTGCCTTCGGTTTCATTCGAACCCGGAACAGACTTGTATGGATTGAATGCTTTCAGAACATCGTCAGGTGGACGATGAGCATTCTAAGATAGATATGTTTCTATAAAGGTAATCACAGCCTCAAGCCTCATCAACCGCGAATGGCTAAAATAGGGGAGGTGCAGCAAGGCTAGGTGGGTAGCACCCATTTCAGGTTGAGGTCATTCCTATCTATATGTCCCTTTTTATTTCGGCTTAGTGGGTGGTTGGTCTCGCCAATCACGGGGTGATCTTACTCGGGACTGTTCAGTAAGGAATGGTCTCAGCTTTGTGATGCAGGGGATTAGGAGTAATCCTCGGTACAGTGATCTAGGCCACGTACTGTGACGGACGGTACCCCAGTAGCCCTGCCATTGATGGAAACCCATTCTTCCTACGAGACCTTACGGTTTTGTTTGTATTACCCACTTTTGTGGCTAATAGCTAGAATTTAATAATGTAACAATTTCGGTTATTTCATATTTACTTGAAAACCCTAGACACTATTATAATATCACTGGATTTCCTATCAAATGTTTTGGTTAGCGTAAGGTAAAAACTTTTCCATGTTTATGTGTGGGAAGTCCTACGTGATACCTTTTCTTTTCAAAGGAATTCTAAAGTTAAGCAATTTTAACCTGTTTACTCACGCCAGACCCCTATCTGACCCGAGTGTTTATTTTCTATTTTATTAAACTCTTGGGTACTCATATTATGTATGAGTATCGAGGGATTCAGGTTTGTTTGACGAATTCTGAAGGAGATATAGAGCAGGAGGCTTCCACGTGTAGATATATTATGGTTCCGCTGTGTTTGTATGATATATGTATCTTGTGTACTTGAGTTGTATAGTTTGACATATGTTTATAACTATCTAATATGTGTTGTATAAGTTATGTAACTCTGATGTAATATGATACTGTCTCTTTTATGTGATATATTATATTTCATTCGTTCCGCTGTGAGTATCTGATGTTGTTGAGTTTCTTCTTTCTTATCTTTTCTTCTTCTATCCCTTTCTTTCTTAAATAGTGATGTGTCTTTCTGGTGTTAGAAACTCGGGTCGCTACAAATTAATTGATCATCTTTAATGATCCATCTAAATTAATTATTCACAATTGCTTTCATTAAGTAATTATCCTATTGGTTAATTATCCTTAATTAATTAATCTTTAATTATTAATTAATTATCCTCTAATAATTAATTAAATGAATTAACTCTCAACAAATTAATCCTTAATTACATACATTAAGTAATTATCATTTAAGTAATTACTTACATTAATCAATCTTTAATTACCAATTAATTAATCTCTAATTAATTAATTTATAAACCTTTATTTTTAATTAATTGATTAATCCTTAATTATTAATTAATTAATTTCTCTTAAAGTACTTCATTAATTTAATTAATCATTAATTATCCATGACCTTAATTAACTTTAAGATAAACCATTTATCTTAATTAACTTCTTAATTATCACTTAAAATCTAATTTAATAAACTTTGAATTAAATTAACATTAATCTAAAATTTAACTTAGGAACTTTAATTTTAATTAATGATAAAACATTTTATTCAATTACATTCTTAATTAAGTTTTAATTTAAACTTAAGAATTTACCTACTTAAGTTTAAATAAAATATACCACTTTAACTAACAAATATTTATTTAACATCATTGTTTAAAAGAATAGTTTTAAGAAATTAGTTTTTAAACTTGATTTTGTTTTAATCTTTAAACTTGTTAACATCCTAATCTTCGATAATTAATTAACCCTCAACAAATTAATCCTTATTTACATACATTAAGTAATTATCATTTAAGTAATTACTTACATTAATCAATCTCTAATTACCAATTAATTAATCTCTAATTAATTAATGTATAAACTTAATTTTTAATTAATTAATCCTTAATCATTAATTAATTAATTTCTCTTAAATTACTTCATTAATTTAGTTAATCATTAATTATCCACGATCTTAGTTAACTTTAAGATAAACCATTTATCTTAATTAACTTCATAATTATCACTTAAAATCTTATTTAATAAACTTTGAATTAAATTATCATTAATCCAGAATTTAACTTAGGATCTTTAAGTTTAATTAATGATAAAACATTTTATTCCTTAATTACTTCTTAATAACATTCTTAATTAAGTTTTAATTTAAACTTAAGAATTTACCTACTTAAGTCAAAATAAAATATACCACCTTAACTACAAATATTTAATTCACATCATTATTTAAAAGAATAGTTTTAAGTAATTAGTTTTTAAACTTAATTTTGTTTTAATTTTTAAACTTGTTAACATCCTAATCTTAAACCCGAGGCAAACCAAGGTTTCCTCGATAAAATCCCCAGCCACCCCCTTTTCTTTTATTTAAAACTTGTTAAAACTTAAAATCTGTTACAAGATGAATAACCCACACGTACTACACGAATGCGAACCCGAGACCAAACTCAATATTCCAGAGTTTTCCCGCCGAGAATGCTTCACTTCTACTTCCACTCAAAGCAAATCTGATACTGTTGATATGCTATGCACCTGCACCGATCCACAGCGTAGTTCCGACCATTACTAAAATCGTCGATGAGTTGCCGATGATCATCCCTTACAATCCCGACCACAAGATCGAAAGATTGAAATCGAAGTCAAATTCTAGCTCAAAAACCCAAACAGGAAACAAATCAGGTCACCAATAATCACCCCGGCCTGCCGACTTCGACTACCCAAAGCTTCGCCACCTCGACCACAGCTTCATCGAAGACCCAAGCACCGCTCCCCTTCGATCGATCATCTCCAGCACATCCTCGACGTTGAAATCGATAAGTTTCATCGTCGACCGAAATGGGTCGTTAAAACCTACTTTCACCTCGTCCGTCCACCACAGGTGACAAGAATTTCTCCAACCATTTTTGCCAACATCGCCCATCACCAGGCTTGCTTCAGCAGAAACCCCGACCACTCAAGTTTCACCAATCATCAGAAAATGCCAGAAACCCAAATTACGTTCAACTCAAAATTCCTCTCGATTTAAAGGCTCAAAAATCATAATTACATTCTTAAAAATCCTAGTTTTCTAAGATGAATGAAATTATATACATGAATCCATAAATTATTTAAGTCAGGATTTTGATATATTTAAATTTTTACTGTAGTTCTTCCTTTGTTAAAAACTACCTTTAAACCTTGCCCATAAATATTTCTAATCAAATATCTTGTTATTATAAACAAAATATGTTTTATATATCTAATTCTAAAAAGAATTGAGGGAAGAGATATGAATTTTGAACAAAGTTTTATAACCTGTAAACAAGAATAAAGAAACAAATAGTCATGCACACCAATATATATATATATATATATATATATATATATATATAATGTAATTATATAAAACAATCATGCAATCACTTAACACCAATTTACTTCAAAATCACTACATGCAACAAGATTTTAAATCAGATTGGAATCATTGTTTACTTACCTGTAATTGATAAACAGAGGAAAGCTATTTTTTTGAAAAACTGGCAATTGATGTGAACTTAAATCTGCAAGCTTGAATTAAAACTGCACTTTTATCCGATCTGTTCTTTAATTCTGATCTACTACTGGATTAGATGATCATTGGAACTGAAATGGTTTCTAAGTTGATTCTTGGCGTTAATTGAGTTCTAAGTTAAACTTGATTTGCTTCAAACTTTGCTTAATCTATTATAATTATCTCAGGTTTGAATTTATTTATAGTGGAATCTGAACTTGTTTTCATATTTCTTTTCTCGTTAACTTTTCTTAGTTCCCAGGTTTTTAGTTTTTGTGAAAGAAAATGAGAGAGAATTTAGGGTAACGTGTATGTAAAATCTTATCTTATTTTAAAATAAAAGATAACTAAAAGATATGACACTTGTTTTAATAATTCTACATTTGTCATTTTCATAAGAAATATCTCAACGCTATTTATTACACGATAACATTAGCTTACACATGTAATTACATGTAATCTTAGGCTTACATTTGTTATGTAGTGTATATATATATATATATCTTACATTTGTAATATACATGAGTTTATTAAATTTTAAATGGTTTTTAAAACTTTTATATTTAATTTACTATTTAATGAATACTTTTCTTGATTAATATCCTTTAAGGAAAATAATTTAAAAATTACATACATATAATATATAATTTTTAAAACCAAATTTATTTTAAGATTATTATCTTTTGAATCTCCAATTCAAATTCAAATTCAATTTAAAATTCAATTTAAAATCAACTCACACATATATATACATTTACATAAACTCAAATTTATTTTTTTGAAAATAATTATTTTTCTATTTAAAATCTACTTATATATATATAAACCATCATTTTTACTTGTTTTGAAATAAATAACAACTTTACCAATTTTTTAATAATTTATAAAAGAGATTATCACATTTGAATTTGCTTGAAATTTCTGGGATATCACAGATAACCTTTATTATATTTCCAAATTCATTTACATATCCAGATATCTTTTATTATCAGAATTTTATTTGTTTAACATACAAATCAATATGTTAACAATTTTAATCTTGTTAATTACCAATTAACAAATGTCCAAAAATCCAGGTTATCACATGATACTTCAACTATGAAATTCCAATTTAAACCCTTTGAACAATTCATTAAATCAATTCCAATTTCAACATTAAAGCTTGGATTATCGAAAATAATTCAGTTTATATAAATAAATTTATGTTTCAAAATGCCAATTAACTGAATTCAAACTTAATTAATTAAAAATTATTTAATTTTAACCACATCCGCTATCCGTATATAATTTTCTACCCTACGGTCAAGTGATATAGATATTTATCATTTCAATCCGCAATTTAAAATTTTACGGTTATATGTCATTTCAAACTGCTATCTCGATTTAAATAAAAATCCATAAAATCGCTCGAGATTATCATTTCAACCCGTAACGATTTTTCCCTAATCTATAGATCGTTCGGATATGTACCATTTCAACCCATTGGGAACTTGTAGTGTTATAACAATATAAAAATACAACATCCAGTCATACGATATCAACAATCAAACATCCATCGTAACAATCATCCAAATCAACCAACAAACATTAATAGATAATTGATATCATTTACAAGTATTAAATTGACAATTAAGTTCAATATTAAATTAAACGATGATTAAATGCAATAAAAATCAATTTAACTAGATGATAATTTAAACATACCAAACATCGATCAATTAATTTCTAATCACATCATAAATTTAATTTAACTAACATAAGAAAGTTTAGTAGTTGTGAGTGGGTTTAAAAACTCACCTTTGATTTTAAATTGATTTAAAATCCAAAATAAGACCCAAATTTGAACAGTCTTAGAATTCATCCAAACTAGTTCCATAAGTTTAAAATTTCGACACGATCGCAGAGAAGAAAACCATGCACAAATCTGAGTTCATATGAAAAAGTTATGTAGATTAGAACATTCAATAATTTAAAAATAAAAGTAAAATAAAATAAACAAAAGAATTTACCCACATCATTTTCCTCCACGCAAAGCCCTATAGGCACGCGCTCGAACTAAGGCCATCACGTCCATCTCGAAATCGCCGACCATCCATGAAGCTACGGCACGATTGAGCCACACCATCGTCTTTCCCATGGTTCGCCACCTTGTGGCCAAGTTGCGGCCACCTGTGGCGCTAAGTGTGGCCATCGCCACTGTTGGTTTTCCAAGGCATTTTCTGGCGATCCCCTCTACCTCCATCATGAATGAACATCATCCCCATGACCTGCTCGACCCCCTCTTTCCAACGCCGCCTCTCGATCATCGATCCACCGTTGGATCATCAAAACCCTACTATGGACGGTCGAGGTTCAACCTTGATTTCTGGAAAACAGTGAATCTAATTGAAAAACCAATCACACAAGTGAATTACGCTCATCGAGAGCTTCGAAATGATATATAATTTGTCTAGGTTTGGAGGAATTTAAAATTTAAAAATTGATTTGGAGATTGAATTTTGGGTTTAAATGCAAATAATGTTTCACCCATTGGAGAAGAGAGCAGGAACAGTCAGATAGAACTGTACATACAGAAATGAGAAAATGAAAGCTGCTAGGGTTAGAACAGAACAATATATACCAACGAAGCCCGATAAAAATGAATAACATATCGAACTGGTTCAAATTAACAATAACGACCCAAAATGAAAATGGGTCATCCCATATATCAAAATGGGTGTTTCTGATAGTTTTAAACTCAATGGAATAGGTTTCAAGTCCTAATTCCATCTTATGAAGAAGTTAGCTTAAAATCGGCTTATTTCAAATTGATTTCAATTGAATTGATTTCTGGGCGTTTTGAGTTTCGAGTCCGTACGATCGAACGACGAGTCCAATCGCTATAAAAGTTGAAATCCTATAATAGTTCACCGTTATGAATCCGATGAACCAGTTTCGTCGAAATCCGAGACAGTGGCCAAAATGGCTATTTTCCCATTAATTGAATTATTATTAAATTGATTAAATCATTTTTTAATTTCAAATTTTATATAAACAATCTTCATCAATTTTGATTACTTGGACATGTATAATAATTTAAAACATATTTACATGACAATTCAATGTTAATTATTTTCCTAATAACAGTGTTTAATTTCAATTGAAATAAATGCAGTGGTTATTACTTTAAATTCCAATAAATCAAATTATTTGCCTTTTCATCTTGTTATTCAATTAATTTTCATCTCATAGCTACAATTAACATTTATTTATATCTTATTACATTAGTATCCTCTAATTTCATCATAATTTCCATTAACGTAATAATTAATTACATTTAATTGCAATTGATTTCCAATTAATTTCTGTAACCACCCGTAATTTTCGATAATTTAAAAATAGTTAATTTAGTAAAGTTTTATAATTTAATGTTAAAAGAAATAAAATTTTATGGCTTAATAATAAGAATATAACAAGAATGAAATGTGATAGTATTAGTATAAGGTAATTTATAACTGCTTTAAATGAAACCCCAATTATTTAAAATGTTTAAAATGTATAATTGGTTATAGATTTTAAAATAATTTTAATAATGTGTGCACTAATTTATGAATCGGATTAAAAGAGCAATTGATATTTAAATATTGACTAATTAATGGAATAATGTGTAATAAATTGTAATTGAATAAAATTAGTGTTGTAGTAGTACTTATAACATTTGTTTGTAAATATCAAACTTATAAATGTAATTAAATGTAAATGGTGACAATTATTATATTTTTCCTATTTATTTAGTCTGCTAAATTTAATTGGAAATCAATTGCAATTAATACACTTAGTTGGTGCAGTTAATGTAAATTAAATGGACAATTGTAGAATATTGATTCAATAAGATGTAATCCAATGTATATTTTATTCATAATATGACAACTGATTGAATAAAAAGGATCGAAGTCAAGTTTGATCAATTTATGAGAATATAAATTATAATAATTAGATTTATTGCAATTAGATGTAATTGAATATTACGTTGATGAGAATTAAGATGATGACTGTAGATTATTAATGTAATAAGACATGGACAGCGTAAAAAGACATAGACAAATGGGAGTTTTATCCATGAGATGGCAATTGATTGAATAACAAGATGAAAAGGCAAACAAATCAATTTATTGGAAATAAATTATAATTAAATTGGATTAATTATAGTTAAAAATGAACATTGTAATTAATGAAATAATTAACATTGAATTAATATGTAAATTTGCTTTATGTTATTATAAAGGTCCAAGTAATCAGAAATAAAGAAATTCGTTAGTTTATAATACTGAATTAAAAAGTGATAAATTAACCTAATATTAATTTTTTAATTAAGGTAAAAATTACCATTTTGGCAACTGTCTCGGATTTCAACGAAACCAATTTCATCGAATCCATAACGATGAATTATTGTTATGTTTCAAGTTTTGTAGCGATTAGACTTGTCGTTTGATCGTACCGACTCGCCACGCAGAGAAATCAATTTAATTAAATTCATTTGAAATCAATTTAAAATAAGCTGATTTTAGGCTAACTTCTTCATATGATGGAATTAGGACTTGAAACCTGTTCTATTGATTTTAAAAATATGGAAAACATCTATTTCGATATATAGGATGACCTATTTCCATTTCAAAACGAAATGGGCTTCTCGGGTCGTTTATCGTTCAACTTTCAAATCTGTCCAGCCCATTTATTCCTATTTCTGATCTACCTATATATATAGGCTGTTATAAACCCTAGTTATTTCTTATTTCATTATTTTAGATGTACAATTCTATATGCTTCTCTCTTTCCAATGGCAGATTAACTAAAACCAGTTCCCTATTCCAAATTCAATTGCAAACCAAAACCAAATAAAAAATTCAAATTCAATAATGGATTGATTTTGGAAATGTAAAAGAACCATTCAGTATAATATAAGCATTTGGTTGCTAAAGAGACCGGAATCGAATATTGTCATACTCTCTACCAATACCTAAAACCACATTAACAACTATGTACATGATGGAGACTCCAGAAATGAATTAGGATGGTTTGGTGGACGATTCTGTATAAGGTATTTACATGACCTAGACTCCCGTGAGTCAAATTAGATGTGACTAAAATATGAGCCATACTTGGGCCAAGTGAGGTCATTCCTTTGATCAGACATGCTTCTTCGATACCATATTATGACTTTGTGATGATTTGGTGGCCACCATTTGATTTTCATTTGGGAGTATGTTCCGAGGTAGGTGGTAGTAGCTGCTATGCGTTACCACCAACACGGTTTTGCAATTGGTATATATACCCTGGCATTGCCTCATGTGTCGTGTTCATATATCCTGTCGCGCCTTCTACAAGTTTGGTTTGTACTAGACCTATGGAGTGCCCTCTGATAGCCCTCCAGTTTACGGAGAAATTACGGTATTGTATAAACTATGGGAATATATAAAATGTGTTAAGGGGGATATAGGTAACGCCTTAATGCAATTTTAATACTTTACTATAGAAACTATTATAACAGCGTATTGTACTACATAGATAGTTTAATGGATCCTAAGGAGATGGTAATCCCAAGCATCTCTTAAGTTATTGCACACGCTAGACACTGGATAGGAGATGTCAAACCCCGTAAACATCTCTGATGCCATTACACTCATATTTATTTACTACTGATTTAACTTATATAAGATCTTTTGGTTCTGACTCAAGTGTTTTGAATTTTCAATTCGCTCGGGTAAGTCTGAGCTTTTCAGTTTATCAAAGACTGCTCTCTGGAGGATGAAGATGAAGATTTTATACTATTACTATTGTATTATTTATTCCACTTCATCATGTTGTTCCACTGCATTTATTTATTTATTTATTTCGGTTATATGCAACTCTGATTTGTGTTGTAAAAGAATAATCAAATGTATTTGTAAAACAGCTTCATGAACTATTTATTTGATTATTATATTTTGTCATTCCACTGCGAGATTCTGTTGTTGTTTTTCTTTCTTTCTCTGCTTTTTCTTATTTACCCCAGCAATCTGCCCCTTTGATGGTTTGACATGGTGTCGATTTAAACCGTCAAAAAGGTCGGTCGTTACGGTTGGTATCAGATCTTTGGTTTAGTGATAACCTTAGCGTTGTGGGGTCTGACTTATATAAATAGGGTAGCGATACCCTATTATGAGTTATTGAGTGTATATATATGAGAGATCGTATTTTTTAGTGTTATAAAGGGTTTTCGTATTGTGTTAATCTGTTCCGTTTTGTATTTATAAGTTTTGGCTGGTGCATAGGATGCTATGACATCAATAGGGATTTCAAAACCTTAATAGGACATACTGACACAATATGGTTTTGAAATATAGGTAAATGAAATAATTTTGCCTATTATATATTTTGGATATAAGATAATAGATTTTATAAATGATATAGTTGGATGTAATATGTTGTTTGTTAGGTAGAAAATTTTATGAATATTGATCTAAAAATAAGATTTACAAGTAAAGTATATATAAATTGGAAGTTTAGAACTTAATTTTTGGGATTTTTTGAAAATTTCTTTCGAAAGATTTTGGAATATAATATTAATATCATTTGGGAGTATTTTATGATATAAATATTTCAAGATGATTTGAAAGAAATGTTTTATAAAAAGAAATTTTTAAAGGAAAAAAGTTCTGTACTCCCCTCTTTTTCGCTGGAAAATAATTTCAGTGATGAGTGCATGCATCATCGGTTGTTCGTTTTTGAGTTTCAAAGTGGAAAGGTCACTGTAGTAGTTTTACTACACAATTGCTTTGATATGGAATCTTAATTTTAATTTCTAAGAAGGATTTGAATATATAAGAGATATGATTATATACATTATTTTAAAATAATTAAAATGAAACCCGGTTTTTGTTTTAAGTTTTTGTAAATGATAAATTGAAATTATGGTAATGAATGGAATCTTGACTATATTAATAATTGGAGCCTTCTAAAGTGAAATTAAGAAATATGATGTTAAATGATTAATGAAATAGAATTTTTTTCGAAAAATTTGTAAGCTGTAAATAAAAAGGAAATGAAAATAAGAAATGATAAGTATTGAACATTTTGTTAACTAAATATATAAGAGAAACTTGGATAATATTCATTTGCATTCTAAAAGACATTAAGTTGAAATGTCAATAAGAATATGTAATAGAATGTTATATAAGTAAAAATTTGGAAAAATGAAAGTGTTCAATGGAAATACTTCTATAAATAAGGATTCTAATGTTATAAATTGTTATAAACTAGAGTTGATAGTTTGAAATCTTAATAAAAGTAATAATGTAAGAAAAATGATTACAAGCTTAAGTTAACAATTCAGCTATCTACAATCAGATTTAATAGTATAGGTGAATATTGTGAGTAATGGATCATAAACTTAAGTCAATATTGAAGACATTTATAATTAAAGTGAGTATTATATCAGTTGAATGGTTATAACTTCGGAAACCATTGAAATGATTTAGAAATGGAGTTAATATTCAATAATACTCTATATAATGAATGTGTAATATAAATAATCCACTAATGGTGAATTAAATTGTAAAGAGATTGACATAATAAATAATCTAATAATTGAAATGGAAATAACTGATGTAAGCAATAAATGTAAATTAATGAAAAGAAAAAAAATGATGTTGTATAAATGAATGGAAAATGAATTTTGTAAATGATAAGTGTAAAGAAATTAAACAAGCATTATATGAACAAATGAAAATGAATAGTGAATAATGTGAGAAAGAAAGAGTAATAAGAACAAAACTTAAAATATTATTTGAAATTATTGTTTATTTGACTTATGAATTGGCTAGGAAAGGATACTGCTATTTTGTATAGAGATGTATAAATAATCTATTGAGTCTTTTCTATGACTTTGAGTGTATGGTTTACTTAGTATTATTTATTATTTTATATGAATAGAAGTTCTAAACCTGAACAAACAAATTGTTGGTTGCTATAGATGTAAAATTGATATTTTTGGCTGTATGTGATGATTGTATGATTTGTTTGTAAAAAAGATGTTGTAATTAGTTGAAACAACTTAAAATATTTCTCTTTTATATTATTATTAACTCTTTGGATTGTATAAGTGAAATACAGGTTATGGAAGCAATTGCTACTACTTTTGGTTTCATAAAATAAGCATTAATTGCTCGATAAATAGGCACGTTATCGGATTACGGTTTTATAATGATATTATATTATTTTCCCGTGGTTCTAGATATATTATTTTGGAAATATGTGATATATATTGTATTATTGACATTACTATTTCTCCTAGACCTCTCCGTACAAAAATGACTCTGCCGAAATTTTCCATAAATTTTTGACTTAGAAAATTTTGTTAAATGTTTTTCCAAATATAAAAGATTTAATGGTTATAAATTGTTATATTTTATTTAATTTATTTAATTATGTAAATTAATTGTTTATAAATTTAATATTTTGAATAAGATATATTGGTTGATTAATTCCTTCTTTTCCATTATCGAGGACGAAAAGTTTTGAGTGGGTTGGAAACGACCCATAATATTCGATAATTTAAAAATAGTTAATTTAATAAAGTTTTGTAATTTAATGTTTGAAGAGAAAAAAATTTGTGCCTTAATAATAAGAACATAACTGGAATGAAATGTAATAGTTTTAATTTAAGGTAATCTATAACTGCTTTAAATGAAATCCCGATTAATTAAAATGATTAAAAGTTATAAATGGTTATATATTTTAAAATAATTCTAATAATGTGTGCATTAATTTATAAACCGGATTAAAAGAGCAGTTGATATTTTAAATATTGATTAATAAATGGAATAATGTATAATAAATTGTAATTGAATAAAATTAGTGTTTTAGCGGTACTTATAACATTTTTTTTGTAAATAATAAACTTATAAATGTAATTAAAAGTAAATGGTCACAATTATTGTATGTTACCTATTTATTTAGTCTGCTAAATTTAATTGGAAATCAATTGTAATTAATTCACTTAATTAGTGCAGTTAATGTAGATTAAATTGATAATTGTAGAATATTGGTTAAATAAGATGTAACCCAATGTAAAATTTTATTCATAATTTGATAATTGATTGAATAAAAAGGATCGAAATCAAGTTTGATCAATCTATGATAATTTGAATTATCATAATTAGATTTATTGCAACTAAATGTATTTAAATATTACGTTGATGTGAATTAAGATGAAAAGTATAGATTATTATTGTAATAAGATGTAGAAAGTGTAATAAGATATAGACAAATGGGAATTTTAGGCATGAGATGTAATTGATTGAATAACAAGATGAAAAGGCAAAAAAATGAATTTATTAGAATTAAATTATAATTAAATTTGATTTAATTACAGTTGAAACTAAACACTGTAATTAGTGAAATAATTAACATTGAATTGATATGTAAATTTGCTTTATGTTATTATAAAGGTCCAAGTAATCAAAAATAATGAAATTTGTTAGTTTATAAATATTAAATAAAAAGTGATAAATTAATATAATATTTTTTTTAATTAAGGTAAAATTGGCCATTTTGGCAACTATCTCGGATTTTAACGAAACCAGTTTTATCGGATCCGTAACGGTGAATTATTGTAAGGTTTTAAGTTCCATGGCGATCGGACTTGTCGTTTGATCGTATGGACTCGAAACGCGTAGAAATCAATTTAATTAAATTCAATTGAAATCAATTTGAAATAAGCTGATTTTAGGATAAATTCCTCATACGATGGAATTAGGACATGAAACCCATTCCAATGAGTTTAAAAATATCAAAAACATCTATTTTGATATCAAAAATATCAATTTAATCTATTTTAAACCTATTTAATCTAATTATTCATATTAAAAGTTTCCAATTATTAAAATAGTCAAGATTTCACTTCATTATAATAATTGAAATTTCCAATTTGTAGAAAATTTGAGAACTAAATACCGAGTTCCTTTTCAATTATTTTAAAGTAATATATATACACACACACACACTCATATCATTTATACATATCAAATCATATTTGGAAATTAAAATTAAAATTTATTTATCAAAAAAAATGTGTATTAAACTACTACAACGGTCATCCTACTTCGAAACTCAAAAATGAACATCGTTGATGCGAGCAGTCAACACCGAAATTATTTTCCAGCGATAGAGAGGCAAGTATAGAACTTATTTCCTTTCAAAATTTCTTCAAAACATTTCTTTCAAATTATATCAAAATATTTATTCGAATATACTTCTACTTAATACTAATATTATATTCCAAAAATCTTTTGAAAGAATTTTCAATATCTCGGAACTTAAGTTCTAAAATTTTCAATTTATATTCATTTTATTTGTCAATTTATTTTAAACCAATATTTATAAAAAAAATTCAATTCCTAACAAACAACTAGACATGCCATATATAATTTTACACATTTTAAAAGATTATTCTTTTATGTACAAAATATAATACTAGGTAAAATTATTCCATTTACCCATATGCCAAAACTAATAGTATGTCGGTCTGTCCTATTAAGTGTTTAAAGATTATGTCAATGCCATAGCGTCCCATGATCGACTAGAATTTATAAATACTTAACATAACAAATTAACATAATATAAAAACATTTTATAACACTAACAAATACGCTCTCTCATATATATACACTCAATGACTCATTCTAGGGTATTACTACCCTATTCTATATGAGTCAGACCCCACAAAGCTAAGGTTATCGCTAAACCAAAGCTCTGATACCAAATTTAACGACCTTCTTTTTGGATGGTTTAAATCGATGATAAACAACATAGTCAGACTCAAACCATTCAGAAGGGCAGATTGCTATGGGGTAAATAAGAAAAAGCAAAGAAAGAAAGGAACAAACACAGAATCTCATAGCGGAATGACAAAATGTAATGATCAAATAAACAATTCATGAAGCTGTTTTACAAATAACATTTGATTACACTTTTACAATATAAAACCAGAGTACATACAACAGGAATAAATAATAATGCAGCGGAAGAACATGATGCATCGGAAATGATAGAGTTAATAGTAGTAGTACAAAATCTTCATCTTCGTCCTCTATAAAGCAGTCGTCGATAAATTGAAAAGCTTAGGTTGACCCGAGCGAATTGCAAAGACAAAACAAACGAGTTAGAACTAAAGGATCTTATGTATGTTAAATCAACAGTAAATAAATATGAGTGTAATGGCGTCGTAGATGTTTACGGGGTTTGACATCTCCTATCCAGTGTCAACGTGACTGCAATAACTTAAAAGATGTTTGGGAGTTACATCTCCTAAGGATCCGTTAAACAATCTACATACATAGTACAATATGCTATACAATAGTGACTACAGTAAAGTATTAAAATAGCGTTAAAACGTTACCCATATTTCTCTTAACACATTTTTATATATTCCCGTAGTCTATATAGTACCATAATTCCTTTGTAACTGGAGGGCTATCAGAGGGCACTCCATAGGGATGGTACAAACCAAACTCATAGAAAGCACGATAGGGCATGTGAACACGACACACAGGGAAATGCCAGGGTAGGACTCTACTGTTTTGAAGAACCAGGCTGGTGGTAACGCATAGCAGCTACTACTGCCCACCTTGGAACACACTCCCATAATCAAAATCGAGGGGTGGCCACCAAATCATCACAATGTCATAATATGGTATCAAAGATGCATGTTCGATCGGAGGAATAACCTCACTTTGGCCCAGGTATAGCTCTTGTTTTAGTCACATCTAAGCTGACTTACGGAAGTCAGGGTCAATACCTCATACAGAATCGTACGCCAAGCAATCCAACTTTATTTCTGAAATCTCTACCTCATACACAGTTGTTAAATTGGTTTTCGGTATTGACAGAGAGTATGACAATATCCGATCCCGGTCTCTTTGTCAACAAAACGTTTATTTCACACCGGGTGGTTCTTTTACATTTCAAAAAGTCAATTCACAATTGATATCAAAATACCATTGTTAGCACCAAAATTGGCCATTAACACCTTTAGAAAGATTGTATAGAGAGATTAATGAAGAAAGTAAATTAAAACAGAGAACATAACGTAAATTTCAATGCAGAAAGTAAGAACACCAAATTTATAGTGGTTCGGCGTAATAGCCTACGTCCACTTTGAAGTTGATCTTTATTCTTTTCATTGATACTTAATTATAGATACAATCTGCTTCTAAGTACTTGAATACATTTGCAAGATACAAAGAAATAAGTCTGGAACGAGTCTTGAAAATGGCAGAGTTTCCCCAGTGTTCTCTAAAATCTTTCCTTTTTCTGTGTCTCTGCACCTCTATTTATAGACGAAGGTGGGTTGGACTTCCCTGGTGGGCCTGGTAGCTGAATATCCTGGCCCAAATGGAGTGGTTTCTATGCGTCGAACCAGAGAGGCCGAACGACCAAATGCCGAGCCTCCCCCTTTCTGCCAAACGAGGTGAAGCCGGACACTCTGAATGCCGAACATCCATTTGAACAGAGTGACCTTGAATGACGGACGATAGGTGATCACCGAACAAGATTTGTGCCAAAAGGAATGACATGTCGAACAAGGTGTGGACGCCGAACGGTATAGTATGCCAGACGTACTTGGTATGCTGAATGATGTCTTTTGACCGAATGATAGCTTGACCGAACGATGCCTTTGGACGAACAATATCTTTGGCCGAACGATGCCTTTGGCCGAATGATATCTTTGGCCGAACGATGCCTTTGGCCGAATGATATCTTTGGCCGAGCGCTGTCTAACGTCGAGCGCTCTTTACATGCCTAACGTTCCTTTGTGCTGAATGCTTCTTGGATGCTGGACGTAATGTGATGCCGAACGAACCAGCTTAGCCGAACGATGGGGAGGCCGAGTACTAGGTTGCCTGGTCAAATCTCTAGGAAACACTTGCCCTGCAAAGTGTATCGCGTGAATGAACGCGATGCACTTTGAACCATAAGTCCTTTATGTTTTGCTTCAAACCTGGGCCCATTACTCCTCGAGGTTGTTTTCTCGTGAGTACTCGTCGATGTGGCGTGTGCCGAACAGTATTGCCGATGGCCGAATGTTCTACTTTAGACCGAATGGCTTCGCATGCCGAAACCGAATGCTGCAGCCTTGACCGGTTCCACCAGTCACAGTCTCTTCAACTTCTTCTTCTCCCTATAAAACCGGGCCTCCTCCTCTTTTTCACTTTTACTTCCGTTATTTTTCGAAAATATGCAATTTACCTCCCTGGAATCTACCACGTCTTCCTTTAAACAAGTTTAAACAATCTTCAATCCCAAAATTCACTAGTCCCCAAGCTCCCTCCACAATCTTCGGTAAGAAGCCCCTGATCCTTTTTGATTTAGGAGACATTAGATATTACTTAAACACATCGTGCATAGGCCGTAGAAAAGTAGGGAGACTGTGAACAAGGGTGACGAATTGTGGCTCGGTCGTGGTCTAGGGTTGTAACTTAGTATGAGTATGCTCTTAGGTGGTTTCGAGGTGGATGGACCGGAGAAGATAAGGGTGGAAGGTGTATTGTAGCGGCTTGGCATGATCTTTCGTTGCCAAGTAGTCATACGGTGGCATGAGAGTGGACTTAGTGCTCGGGCCTATAGGTTGACTGGGATGTGGTTCGGCATGATCTCCCCTTGCCGAACGAAATTGAAGTGGGTCAGATTCTAAAGGAAACAGGGAATGGAGGGGAGGTCGAATGGCAGTTATGCCGAACAATATTTCGTTCGAACAATACCTGGGCCGATCAATGGTTTGGCCGAACATACTTAAGCTGGACAATGATTTGGCCGAACGATAGTTTGGCCGCTCACTATTTAGGCCGAACGATAGTTTGTCTGGACGACAGTTAAGCCGAACGATAGTTTGGCAGGACTATAATTTGGTCAAACAACCTTTAGGCCGAGCCACGTTGAATGCCGAACCATCTTCTAGCTTAGGCCGAACACTTAAATTACCTTGCCTACTTAGATAACAAAACAAGGATAAGGACTCCAGCATACCAGCATATCGAACTGATCCGGGCTGATAACTTTCTAGCTTCAGTAGACATAAACCTGGACTTAAATCGACCTAATAGGATAACTTCTTCTAATACTTTCTGAATTCGAAACCGTAATCATCGTAAGACAGGCTTTTGGAGACAGTCAGCGATGACGGTCTTCGAAGTCGATGATTCGCAACTTAGTTTTATATCAGTAACCGTGTGACTTTCAATTTTTTAATGCTTACACATGATTGATCGCACTAGTTCACACACCACTTGGGGGGAAATATTTGTGTTGTTGATTCTAACGTCGAACATTTTTCAAGTATAGCTCACACAGGTGCTTAGCCAAATTCACTATTTATTGAAGATGTCGAAAAAATCCAGCTCCGCCATGATTTCTGACAGACCAGGGCCATCCTCTCGATAGGAAGTCGCAGACGTCTCAAATCCATCAACCTCCCCTGCACATAACTTAGCCCCTGATGCCCTGGAGGCATCGATCTTCTTGGACAACCCAGTCGATTCACAGGCTTCAAAAATCAATGAAGTTGCGCTCCCGCGAATATGCTCCATTCATGGAATACCTTTTGACGACGTGCTGGTTCCGTCGGGGCACGACCGGCCACACTTGCCCCCAATTGGATACACAGCGTGCAATAAATTCATGTGCTGGGTTGGAAGTGTGCCACTGTTCAATTTGTTTCTTTGGGATGTGTTGTAATACATCGACATCGCCCCGTCGCAGTTGCACCCAAACGATCACGCCTTCATCAATGGCACTTACTCTTCATGACCGTCTTCTCTAGGCCTCCCACTCCTAGAGACATCAATTATATTTATATGATCAAGAATGGAGAGATAGCCCCTCCTTTGTCTTCCTCGAACCGCATCACAAATGCCAAATTTTAACCGGGGCGTGGAGCAAGTTTTCCCTATACAAACAGGAATGGTTCTATGTGCATTGCCCCTTGGTTTCGCGAGGAGATGGGTCGAAGAAAGTAAGTCTTCTTCTTGGAACGATACTCATGTTTTGGCCGAAGCTATTCCCATTCTAACTCTTGTTTCATCCACTCAGGTATCAATCCACGTCCCGACGGCCGCGGGTATTCTGAGGCCGTTGAAGCTATTAGAGCTCTTTTCGTCGAAGAACGAGACATCTGAACTCTTATCTCAAATGAGTCAATATCGAGGTTCGGTTTGTTAGCAGAAGGTCGTCGGGTAAGTCTTCCCAAAGGCGTTACTATACCCAGGCCGGTCTCCGGCAAAGGGAAAAAATTAGCTGAGTCGTCAACGCGCCACACCCCTGAGGTACAAGAAGGGGGGAATTCAAGAAGGGTGAAACAGTCGAAGCACAAGGTGAGAATTTGGGTCCAGCCCAAGATCCTATAGTTGAAGGGCACGATATCAAAACGTCATCTTCTCCTTCACAGAGGAAAAAGGGATTGACGTACAAAATCCGAAAGGAGAAGGTTGGCGGGACTTCGAAGGTTACGCTTATCCCGACAGAGAAAGAGGCTTCTTCGCAGCACGTAGAAAGTTCTTTAAAGGGCTTATCGAACCTCTCTATTCTAGATGATTTGCTCAATTATGACAATGACGATCCAAAGGCATTCAAACTTCATTCACCCATCAGAGGCGGCGTGGGCGCTCCGACCCAAAGTCAGGGGGAGAAAACTCCTACTAGCAAAGCGACTGGTCCGTTGGAGGAAAACACTAGGACACACATGAACACTTGTACTCCAATTTTCGCTTAGATTTTCGTCGTCACACTACTCTTCGCTAATTTGCTGTTATTTGAATTCTGTACAGGCGGTATGGGGTGTTCATATGGATTTGATCGCCTTCGCGGTCTGTCAGTTCTTTATCATTCCGGACGGGACTCGGGTTCCGGAAGGCATCGAGATAGGGATGGTGACGACGATAAAGACTATCATTCCTAGGACTCGTCGTCTTAGAGGAAAACTTATTATCATCCAATATACCACCAGGACACATCTTCTCACGCGGAGCAAAGTAGAGACAAGCGCGGCCATAAGAGGTCGCAACCTGATGCTCCCTGGGACCAACACTCTGATTCTTCTTCCACTCGTCAATCCCGAGATTCCTACAAGAGGGGCGAGCTTTCAAAGACGTCTCCTCCCACTCCTGCAATGGACCCGTCAGTGCCGGAGAGGCTGGCCGAGCTTAAAGAAAATTTTTCAAAAATCTGCTTCGATGGCCTGAAATTTCTCCCGGCTATTCATCCTATTCCCGGACATGCCAAACAGAGCTCCCTCGCTTGTACGAATAACGTCTATGTTCAACATGACGCGTTTGTTCACCTAGCCAAAAAACTTTCTGAAGTTTCCGTGGAGCGCCAGCATGAAATCGACCGCCTGAAGCTTGAGGCTATCCACGACAAGGATATCATTAAAGCTCAGGACGAAGAAATGGCCACTTACAGGTCTGAGCTCGAGGTCGCTCATCATAGAGCTAAGGACACTACACATGCCGTTACTCGTTTGGAGTCAACTCATAAGAAAGAACTCGACGAGGCGATTCAATAATGTTGGGCTTTGGCTGTAGAGAAGGACTCCATTCAAAAGGAGAGGGACGCGCTCAGCCTCCGAGTCAAAGAGCTTGAGGAGCAGCTTCGCAGGGAGAGCGAAGAGAAAACGACCGCCCAACAGGAGTCACAACGATACTGTAACGAGATCGTTGCCACTCGACTTTTGAAAGAACAACTTGAGGGCGAGCTTTCTAGGGTTGAGGCGTTAAAGAGTGAAGCCCGAGATGAGGGCAAGAAGATAGCGTCCGTAGATATCGATTCACGTCTCGAGGCGGCTAGAGAAGAGGGTAGGGAAGTGGTCAAGAGCATGTTTGACCCAATAATTGCTGAATTCAACGCCCGCGTTCTCATGCATCGAGACTTGACTTTTTTGGATGAGGGATACCTTGAATCTTTAGCCGAGGCATGGGAGGCTCTGGTTGAAATCAGGAAGGCTGAGCATGGCACTGAAGAGATTGATGAGGAGGCGTTGATAAAAGAATACCTCAAGGGAAATGAGCCTTCGGACTTATCGGCGGCCTAAGCTATCTATTGCAAAGGCTCCCCATCAAAGAAAGGGAAAGAAATTATTACCGGTCCATCTGGGGCCGTGCCTCCAGTTCATATGCCTACCCAGACGGCCAGTCGACCGATACTTGATCATTTTGAACAGCATATTGGCTATGACCCAGAAGCTCCTGGCCTGGGCGTTCATGTTTTGTCTCCTATGCCCGAGGGTGAGACCCCCGTGATGGCTGGAAACCAGCCAGAATCTGGTAGGCAATTCTTTTGCTTTAATATCCCAAGTCACCAGAATGCAGAGAAAGCACCAAAATGTTTCCGTTAAAGCTGCCGCATTCTAATACTTGCTTTTCGTGATTTGGTGCAGGTCATTCCGATACTGAACCCACTCCGAGGAGCGATGCCGCCAAGGAGGCGGGGAAGGAAACAAGTGAGGCCTCTCACGCAGGCGAGGCTCCCGGTCCTGATGCCCAGGTGATTGAGGCGATTGACGAAGGCGAGTCTGATTCCTCCTCTAGGGGTTACAAAGTGGAAATAACAAGCGCCTTTGAGCACACATCCGAGTTGAGCATGAAGGAGAGGCTTGAGAAGAAAAAGGAAGAGACGAACAAGATCAAGGTCAGGCCTCAAACTGTGGATCCAGACTATCCCTTGACCAAACCGGTGAAGGTCATTCTCCCTGGCAGGTCTAAACCCGTGGATGTCCCTCACACTCCTCCGGCTGTCACTCCTCCATTAACGAAGGGTACCAAGGGTAAACGCGGAGGAGGGGGGTCGTCTGAGAAAACAACGGAGGTGAAGAAAGCGAAGTAGCATATGAAGTAATCATTACTCTGTTCAACGAGGGTTAGTTTAGATTAGGCATGTACTTTAGTTTTCTTAGTTTGTGTAAATAAACTTTTGATTTTGAGCTTCAAAGTAGTTGTAATGGAAACTTATCTTTGATGAATAAAACTTAGTTTTTCTGTCTTTCCATGGCTCTTGTCGTTCAATTTTCTTTGTGATTGTGATTCAAATCCAAGCTGTTGCGGATATAATAGACCTCTTGGTTCATCTTCATATAGCTCGGAAATTCTTTGAGAACCATCTGTTTTTTCTTCCGAGCCCCAAGAACTTAGAACATTTTCTAGTACGCAAGCTGAAGGCTCGGTGTCTTCAAGTCATTTATATCTAGTCCGTCTTCAGCGGACCTGGTCATTTAAATCGTTTATACTTAAGTCTGCGCTCCTGGGGCTTAGCATACTCCAGTCCGCACTACGGGGACTTGGAGATTTTTAATCGCTTATACTCGAGTCCACGCTCCGGGGACTTAGAATACTCCAGTTCGCACTCCGGGGACTTGGAGATTTTAAGTCGTTTATACTCGAGTCCGCGCTCTACGGACTTAGAGTACTCCAGTCCGCACTCCGGGGACTTGGAGATTTTAAATCGTTTATACACGAGGCCACGCTCCGGGGACCTAGAGTACTCCAATCCGCACTCCGGGGACTTGGAGATTTTAAATCGTTTATACTCGAGTCTGCGCTCGGGGACTTAGAGTATTCTAGTCCGCACTTCGGGGACTTGGAGATTTTAAATCGTTTATACTCGAGTCCGTGCTCCGGGGACTTAGAGTACTCCAGTCCACACTCCGGGGACTTGGAGATTTTAAATCCTTTATACTCGAGTCTGCGCTTCGGGGACTTAGAGTACTCCAGTCCGCACTCCGGGGACTTGGAGATTTTAAATCGCTTATACTCGAGTGCGCGCTCCGGGGACTTAGAGTACTCCAGTCCGCACTCCGGGGACTTGGAGGTTTTAAGTCGTTTATACTCGAGTCAGCACTCCGGGGACTTAGAGTACTCCAGTCCGCACTCCGAGGACTTAGAGATTTTAATTCATTTATACTCGAGTCCATGCTCCGGGGACTTAGAGTACTCCAGTCCGATCTCTAGGGACTTGGGGATTTTAAATCGTTCATACTCGAGTCCGCGCTCCGAGGATTAGAGTACTCCAGTCCGCACTCTGGGGACTTGGAGATTTTAAGTCGTTTATACTCGAGTCCGCGCTCCGGGGACCTAGAGTACTCCAGCCCGCAGTCCACGGACTTGGAGATTTTAAGTCCATTATACTCGAGTCCGCGCTCCGGGGACCTAGAGTACTCCAGTCCGCACTCTGGGGACTTGGAGATTTTAAGTCGTTTATACTCGAGTCCGCCCTCCGGGGACCTAGAGTACTCCAGTCCACACTCCCGGGACTTGGAGATTTTAAATGGTTTATACTCGAGTCCGTGCTCCGGGGACCTAGAGTACTCCAATCCGCGCTCCGAGGACCTAGAGATTTTAAATCATTTATACTCGAGTCCATGCTCCGGGGACTTAGAGTACTCCAGTCCGCACTCTGGGGACTTGGAGATTTAAAATCGTTTATACTCGAGTCCGTGCTCCGGGGACTTAGAGTACTCCAGTCCTCACTCCGGGGACTTTGAGATTTTAAGTCGTTTATACACGAGTCCACGCTCCGGGGACTTAGAGTACTCCAGTCCGCACTCCGGGGACTTGGAGATTTTAAGTTGTTTATACTCGAGTCCGCGCTCTGGGGACATAGAGTACTCCAGTCCGCACTTCGGGGACTTGGAGATTTTAAATCGTTTACACTCGAGTCCGCGCTCCGGGGACTTAGAGTACTCCAGTTCGCCCTTGGGGACTTGGAGATTTTAAGTCGTTTATTTTCGAGTCCGCGCTCCGGGGACTTAGAGTACTCCAGTCCGCACTCCGGGGAATTGGAGATTTTAAGTCGTTTATACTCGAGTCCGCGCTTTGGGGACTTAGAGTACTCCAGTCCACACTCTGGGGACTTGGAGATTTTAAGTCCTTTATACTCGAGTCCGTGCTCCGGGGACTTAGAGTACTCCAGTCCGCACTCCGGGGACTTGGAGATTTTAAGTCGTTTATACTCGAGTCCACACTCTGGGGACTTAGAGTACTCCAGTCCGCACTATGGAGACTTGGAGATTTCAAGTCGTTTATAGTCGAGTCCGCGCTCTGGGGACTTAGAGTACTCCAGTCCGCACTCGGGGACTTGGAGATTTTTTATCGTTTATACGTGAGTCCGCGCTCTGTGGACTTAGAATACTCCATTCCGCACTCCGGGGACTTGGAGATTTTAAGTCATTTATACTCGATTCCGCGCTCCGGGGACTTAGAGTACTCCAGTTCGCACTCCGGGGACTTGGAGATTTTAAGTCGTTTATACTCGAGTCCGCGCTCCGTGGACTTAGAGTACTCCAGTCCGCACTCTGGGGACTTGGAGATTTTATGTCGTTTATACTCGAGTCCACGCTCCGGGGACTTAGAGTACTCCAGTCCGCACTCCGAGGACTTGGAGATTTTAAATCGTTTATACTCGAGTCCGCGCTCCAGGGACTTAGAGTACTCCAGTCCGCACTCCATGGACTTAGAGATTTTAAATGTCAATGCGCGTTCGCACGTTAGCCGGAATAACATAATTTTATTTTCTCGTCACAGGATCATCATTTGTAGAGACATTAGTAATTCACCGAAAAGATGGCTTCGAGACTTTATCAATGAGAGCAAGCTAAATTACCTTATTACATGCCAAGAATTAGAAATAAAAGCATACTGGAAATGAGTGCAGCTAATACATGAAAGAAATAGACTAAGTATAATAATGCAGAAATTGCTCGTTGTTCCATGCTCGGGGCAGTGTCGCTCCATCCATGGTTGCTAGCTTGAATGTTCCTTCTCCAATCTTCCGTTCGATGACATATGGACCTTCCCATGCGGGATTCATATGAGACGGGATCGAGAAAACTCGTTTCAAAACTAGGTCTCCCACACTAAAAGTTCTTGGTCGGACCTTCTCATTATAATATTTAGCGACTCTATGTCTGTATGCAGCCGCTCTCAAATTGGCTTCTTCGCGTTTTTCATCAATGAGATCCAACGATTCCAATAAGAGATTCTGGTTCGACTCGGGGTCGTAATAAGTTACCCAATGTGATGGGACCTCAAGTTCCATGGGTATGACAGCTTCCGTGCCATATGCCAATGCGAATGGAGTGTGGCAAGTCGCGGTTTTATGGGTGGTCCTGTAGGCCCAAAGTGCTGTTGGAAGTTCATCCACCCACCTGCCTCTAGCCTTTTCCAGACGTTTTTTCAATATGGACTTGATTATTTTGTTTACGGCTTCTACCTGTCCATTCGCCTTTGGTGAGCAACTGCTGCAAATTTCTTCTCAATGCCATATATCTGGCAAAATTCTTTGAACTCCTTGCTCTCGAATTGAGTTCCACTGTCCATGACAATGGTCCATGGAAGGCTTCGTTATTTCTCGCTGCAAACTCAAGCTTCAAAGCGTAGCAAATCGATTGGTCTTCCAGAGTCACAAGGACTACGCCAGACCCTGTGCGACGGTCGTTAGATGCACCATCGGTGTACATCTTCCATCAAATGGGAGGTATGACACTGTGACTGCTCGGTTCATCTGGCACGGTGAATTCAACAATGAAGTCAGCTAGTGCTTGTTCTTGTACGACCCTTCCGGCAGATAGGTAATATCGAACTGACTTAACTCAATATTCCATTTCAGCATCCTTCCGGAAGTTTTCGGTCGTTGGGTACCTATCGCAAGGGTTGGTCAGTGTAGACACCGATTGAGTGTGCCTGAAAGTAGGGGCGAAGCTTGCGTGATGCAATCACCAAGCAATAGGCTAGTTTCTCAATCTTTGGACGATTTCTTTCCGCCCCTATCAAGCATTTACTGACATTGTAAACTGGCTTTTGAATCCGGTCTTCCTCGCGAACCAAAGCTGTACTGATAGCATGCTGGGATACCGCCAAGTATACATACAACATTTCGTGGTCTATTGGCTTTGACGGTACATGGGGACTTTCTAAATGCCTTACCAGAGCCCGAAATGCTTCCTCTTAGTCGGATGTCCATTCGAAGTTTCTCTTTCCTTTCTTTATAATGTCAAAAAAGGGAATACACTTGTCTGTAGCTCTGGATATGAATCGGCTTAGCGCAGCCACTTTTCCATTCAGGTTTTGCATCTGCTTTATGGTTCTGGGTACTTGTATATCTCGGATAGCCTGGATCTTCTCTGGGTTAGCCTCAATTCCCCAAGCATTCACAATGAATCCCAGAAACATTCCTGATGCTACGCCGAATGAAAACTTCAACGGATTGATCTTCATTCCATAATGCCTGAGTATGTCAAACATCTCCGCCAAGTCTCGGAAGTGATCGTTTGACTGTCGTGACCTCACGAGCATGTCATCCACATAGACTTCCATTGTTTTACCAATCTGATCTTTGAACATTCGATTCACTAGGCATTGATAAGTCGCTCCTGCGTTCTTCAATCCAAATGGCATTACTACATAGCAATACAATCCCATGTTCATGACAAAACTGGTGTGCTCTTGGTCTGGGAGGTGCATTGGGATTTGATTATATCCAGAGTACGCATCCATAAATGATAATAACTCATGTCCGGCAGTTGAGTCGACCAGCTGGTCAATCCTAGGCAATGGGAAACTATCCTTAGGGCATGCTTTGTTTAAATCAGAATAATCAACACAGGTCCTCCATTTTCCATTTGCTTTCTTTACTAGCACCGGGTTAGATACCCATTCAGGGTAGAGAGCGTTACGGACGAACCCGTGGGCTTTGAGTTGGTCCACCACCTCTTTGAGGGCCGCAAACCTCTCCGGGTCCATGCCTCTCCTTTTTTGTTTCACGGGTACATGTTTCGGGTCTATGTTTAACATATGACTCGCGATCGCAGGAGAAATCCCGTACAAATCAGAATGTGTCCAGGCGAAAACATCAAGATTCGCTCGGAGGAAATCAGTAAGGTTCCCAGCGGCCAAAGGGTCGAGTTGCGACCCAATTTTAAGAACTCGTGATGGGTCGCTCCGGTTAACTGGGATGTCAATTGTGAGTTCGGCCGGTGCTGCATTGGTTTCCCTGGGTTCCACATCATCGTCTCTCGCATCTATGTCCCTTTAGCGAGAATGTTGCCCGAGACAAGGCTCGAGCGCTACTTGTCAAACATCAGCATTTCGACTGTGGATGGAGCGGTCCGCAGCCTTTCCTTTCTCTCTAAGCTGAGCCTCTCTCAGCTCAGCCACATAACAGGCACGTCCGGTCGCCTGATCGCCGTGCACAACTCCAACCCCACTGCCTATGGGAAATTTTAATGTCAGACACCAAGTGGCCAATACTGCCCAAAATTCTGCCAAGGCTAGACGTCCTAGAAATACGTTATATGGAGAGTCAACTTCCAACAATATGAATGGTAGGATTCGCACCCTCCTACGATCGCCCTGCCCTAGTTCAACAGGTAACTCCACATATCCCACTATATCCATTGCTGCGCCATTAAAGCCATGGATTCTGGCATTTGATGGTTTCAAATCCTTAGCTTCCAGTTTCATTTTGTCATATGCCTTCTTGAAGACGATGTTAACGGAGCTTCCACAATCAATTAGAATTCTCTTCACATACGCCGGCTCGATTGTCGTAGATATGACCATCGGGTCGATGGTAGGGGCCTCCACCTTATCTGCATCTCGGCTCCTGAATACGATATCATCATTCATCGTCCGCTGGTGCTTTGCAGGAGTCCCATCCTCCACATTCAAACAACACTCATACTCTGCATGTCTTAAAGAGTTAGCATATCGCTCCATCTCCTGCCAATTCTAATCCGCAGGATGAGGTCCGCCAGCAATCGTGTTAATAAGCAATCTGCCTAAAGTTCGAGTAGGTTGTTCTGGTTGGTGTGGGGCCGGACCACGTCCAGGGTCCGATGTTTCTTGCCTCCCGTCCTGTGGGTCTTTGACAAATTCCTACAGCTTTTTCTGTCTAATCAGCTTTTCTATAGCATCATGGAGGTGTCTGCACTCCTCCGTGTTGTACCCATAAGACTCATGAAAATGGCAATAATTCTCGGTCCGCTTCTGTTCCTCTGTTGATTCCTTTGGACATGGCTTTCTATATTGGAAAGTGTTGCAAGTTGATATATAGAAGTTTTCAAGAGATGCGTTCAACGGGGTGTATTCATTGTAGGTTGGGATCCTTGATTTCCATCTCCCTGTTTCTTTTTTCATTCCGGGATTTCCACCTCCGGATCCTTTAGACTGCCTAGGCTTGTTCTGGATGTTAACTTGAGTTTTTCCAGAATTATCTCCGGTTTGTTTCACGGCGATGTTACTTTTCACAAACTCTTGAACTGGCCTTGGTGCCTTGTCTGGCCTTGTCCATCGAGCTTCCTCCCTTCTTATGAACTGATGCGCTTTCGAATAAAAACGTTCCAGCGTAGCTGGGGGCTTCCCCGCCAACCAATCTCCAAACGCAGAATCCGGATCCATTCCACGCATTACTGCCATCAAAATCGCATGGTCGTTAGGATTGCTCACCTCGATAGCAGCAACATGAAACCTTTGCAAGTATGCTTTTAATGACTCTCCCAGAGCTTGGATTATGCTTGATAAGGACATCACGTCCTTTGGACGAGTGGTGTGTATCCTGAATTGTTCTATGAATTTCGTTGCTAATTCGTCAAAGCTGGATATAGGTCGAGGTGGGAGTCGAGTAAACTACATGGTGGCAATACCAGACAAAGTGATTGGGAAGCACCTACAATTGGTCGCATCATTGGCTCTTGCAGAATCAATCATCCATCCATACCTCATCACATGTTGCCTGGGATCAGTCTTCCCCTCATAGGCTGGTATAGTCGGCATATTGAACTTCTTGGGGTATTCAGCCTGCAAGATACCATCCGTAAAGGGGGTATGGCTTCTGGTCACTCCCTAATCTTCATTGGTCAAGCCTTGGTTTTCTCTCATCAACTGTCTGGCCATAGCTGTTAAGTCCGGAGTTTGTATGGAGAATGGAAGGTTGGGTTCCATTCCACGGGACCATGCGGGTTGATGTCCTGCCTGATTTGGGTCTTGGAGATTCGAGTGTCCGGTCTTATCGCGGGCTTGATTTCCAACGCCCGCTTGTGCACCTTCATCATTACGGCGTCTACGCCTAGGAGGTTCGTCAGCTGAGGTTGAGCTATCAGATTCAGAATAAGAGGCAGGGTTACCTCCAACATTATGGCGCTGTTGTTGAGCGAGCTGAGTCATGAGGTTAATGTTGGATTGAATCTGTTCAGCAAGCTGCCTTTTACTTTCCTTGAGTTCTCTTATCAAATCATTGAACTCCGTTCGGGAAACGACTTCTGCTTGGATTTGGGTGGAGGGCCCTGCACCTCTGGCTGTTTGCTGATTTCCATGTCCTTTGTTGTACGCTAGCAGTTTCATGGACATCTGCATTATGAGAGGCCGATCTAGTTCGTGGTCTCCCCACGGTAGAGTTGTTGGTTATAACTCTGAGTAGAATCAAAAGATGCCTTGTCCATGATTTTGGATCTCCTATGGGGGATTTATGCAATCCAGTAGCTACAAAGCAGATCTTAACAACCTGAGAATTTGATTCTCAGTGAAAGCACCAAAATGTTAGCACCAAAATTGGTCACTAACACCCTTAGAAAGATTGTGTAGAGATATTATTGAAGAAAGTAAATTAAAATAGAGAACATAATGTAAATTTCAATGCAGAAAGTAAGAACACAAAATTTATAGTGGTTCGGTGTAATAGCCTACGTCCACTTTGAAGTTGATCATTATTCTTTTCATTGATACTTGATTACAGATACAATCTGCTTCTATGTACTTGAATACAGTTGCAAGATACAAAGAAATAAGTCTGGAACGAGTCTTGAAAATGACAGAGTTTCCCTAGTGTTCTTTAAAATCTCCCCTTTTTCTGTGTCCCTGCCCCTCTATTTGTAGACAAAGGTGGGTTGGACTTCGCTGGTGAGCCTGGTAGCTGGATATCCTGGCCTAAATGGAGTGGTTTCTATGCACCGAACCAGAGAGGCCGAACGACCAAATGCCGAGCCTCCCCCTTTCTAACGAACGAGGTGAGGCCGGACACTCTAAATGTCGAACATCCATTTGAACCGAGTGACCTAGAATGACGGATGGCAGGTGATCACCGAACAAGATTTGCGCCAGAAGGAATGACATGTCGAACAAGGTGTGGATGCCGAACTATATAGTATGCCGGATGTACTAGGTATGCCGAACGATGTCTTTTGACCGAACGATAGCTTGACCGAACGATAGCTTGACCAAACGATGCCTTTGGCCGAACGATATCTTTGGCCGAATGATGCCTTTGGCCGAACGATATCTTTGGCCGAGCGCTGTCTAACGCCGAGCGCTCTTTAGATGCAGAATGTTCCTTTGTGCTGAATGTTTCTTGGATGCCGGACGTAATGTGCTGCCGAACGGACCAGCTTAGCCGAACGATGGGGTGGCCAAGTACTAGGTTGCTTGGTTAATTCTCCAGGAAACAACCATATTCTTCAAAGCCATATCCATTTCAAATCATATTTACTTTCAAAATCACATTCACTTCCAAAATCATATTCACCTTCAAAATCATATTCGCTTTTGAATTTGTCGATAAGATAGGTTAATTAAATCCTAGTTCCAAAATCATCATATTTACTCAAACATGTCCTTTCACCAAAAAGGTACCAATTCCAAATTCCAACTTTGGTTGTACCATCATCAAGATTTAAATATAAATACTTCAACTTTACACAGTCTGAAATTTTAGAAAATAGTTTGGATAATAATAAATAGTTTTTAAAATAGTAAAATAGTTTAAATAGAATTAAATTTCATTTAATTAGATTTAAGATGATTTAAATAGATTTAATAGATTTTAGATTTAAGATGAATTAAGTATATTAAATATAGATTAAATAGATTTAAATTATATTAATTAGATTTTAAATAGATATTATATAGATTTAAAATAGATTAAATAAATTTAGTTAGCTTAAAATAGGTAAAATAGATTAAATTGGATTAAATGGGTTGTAATGGATTAAAATAAATTAAAATAGTTTTAATTTATTAAAATAGTTTACGTTAATTTAAAATAGATTTTGAAGTTATATCCAAACATTTTCAATAGCTTATTTACGATAAATACATTTATTTTTGACACTTCAACGTTGAAATTCCAATTTAAACCCTTTGAACAATTCATTAAATCAATTTCAATTTCAACATTAACGCTTGGATTATCGAAAATAATTCAGTTTATATAAATAAATTTCTATTTCAAAATGCCAGTTAACTTAATTCAAACTTTAAAGAATTAAAAATCATTTAAATTTAACCACATCCGTTGTCCATATGTAATTTTCTATCCTACGATCAAGTGATATGGACATTTATCATTTCAATCTGCAATTCAAAATTTTTACGGTAATATATCATTTCAAACCGCAATCCCGAATTAAATAAAAATTCATAAAATTGTTCGAGTCTATCATTTCAAACCATAACGATTTTTCCATAATCTATAGATCATTCGGATATGTACCATTTCAACCCATAGGGAACTTGCAGTGTTATAATAATATAAAAATATAACATCCATTCATCCAATATCAACAATAAAACATCCACCACAATCATCATCCAAATCATCCAATAAACATCAATGGATAAATGATATCATTTACATGTATTAAATTGACAACTAAATTCAATATTAAATTAAATCGATTAAATGCGATAAAAATCAATTTAACTAGATGACAATTTAAACATACCAAACATCGATCAATTAATTTCTAATCACATCATAAATTTAATTTAACTAACATAAGATAGTTTAGTAGTTGTGATTGGGTTAAAACACTCACCTTTGATTTTAAATCAATTGGATATCCAAAATAAGGCCCAAAATTTGAACAATTTTAGAATTCGTCCAAACTAGTTCCATAACGTCCGAAATTTTGATACGATTGCAGCGGAAAAAACTATGCGTAAATTCGAGTTCATATGAAAAGGTTATATAGATTAGAAATTCGACAATTTAAAATTAAAAGTAAAATAAATAAGCAAAATAATTTACGCACGTCATCTCCCTCCACGCGAAGCCCTATAGGCACGCGGTCGAACGAAGGCCACCATGTTCATCTCGAAATCGCTGACCATCCATGAAGCTATGCCACGATCGAGCCACGCCATCGTCTTCCCTATGGTTTGCCATCCCTATAGCCAAGTCACGGCCACCTGCGGTGCCAAGAACGGCCATCGCCGCCATTGGCCTTCCAAGACATTTTTTGGCAAATCGGTCTACCTCCAGCACAAACGAACATCATCCCTATGGCTTGCTCGACCCCCTTTTTCAAATGCCGCCACCTGATCGCCGGTCGGACGATGATCTACCGTTGGATCGTTAAAACCCTACTATGGACGGTCAAGGTTCAACCTCTATTTTTGGACAAACGGTGAATCCGATTGGAAAATGAATCACGCCAATGAATTAACACTCGTCAAGAGCTTCGAATTGATATATAATTTGTCAAGTTTTGGAGGAGTTTGAATTGTAAAATTGATTTGGAGATTGAATTTTGGGTTCGAGTGCAAATTGAGTTTCAGCCATTGAAGAAGAGAGAAGGAATAGTCAGATAGAACGTATGAATAGAAATGAGAAAATAAAAGGCTGCTAAGGTTATAATATAAAATATATACTAACGAAGCCCGATAAAAATGAATAACATATCGAACTAGTTCAAATTGACAATAACGACCCGAAAAGCCCGTTTCGCCTCCAAAATGAAAGTGGGTCATCCCATATGTCAAAATGGATGTTTTTGATAGAAAACTCAATGGAACAAGTTTCAAGTCTAATTCCATCGTATGAAGAAGTTAGCTTAAATTGGCTTATTTCAAATTGATTTCAGTTGAATTGATTTCTAGGCGCTTCGAGTTCGTATGATCGAATGACAAGTCCAATCGCTACGAAACTTGAAACTAAATTTCACCATTACGGAACTGATGAAACTTGTTTCATTGAAATCGGAGAAACTGGAAAAATAGATATTTTCCCATTAATTAATTGAATTATTATTAACTTGATTAAATCACTTTTTATTTACAAATTTTATAACCAACAATCTTCATCAATTTTGACTACTTGTACATTCGCAATAATTTAAAACAAACTTACATGACAATTCAATGTTAACTATTTTCCTAATTACAGCGTTTGATTTCGATTGAAATAGTTATTCCTTTAAATTCTAATAAATCCATTTATTTGCCTTTTCATCTTGTTATTCAATCAATTGTCATCTCATGGCATAATTAGCATTTATTTGTATCTTATTACATAAATATCCTCAAATTTCATCTTAATTTCTATTACTGTATATTTAATTACATTTAATTGCAATTGATTTCCAATTGATTTACAATTTAATTCAATAGATTAAATAAATAGATGATAAATGGTAATTGTACCTTTTCTTGATTAAATCACATCTATAAGTTTATAATTTACCAGTAGATATTATAATTACTTACATAACACTGATTTTATTCAGTTACCAATAATTACATATAATTACACCAATTAATACAACATTTACCATTATTTTCTTATATTCAATTTATAACCAAGTATAACATTTAAATCATTTCAAATGATTGAAATTTCATTCAAATTGTTAATAAATAAAATAAGTTAATATTTTTACATTTCATTCTAGTTATTATTCCATTAATAGGTTACAATTTTTTATCTCCTAATATTAAATCACCAAATATTATTAAATTAACTATGTTTAATTATCGAAAATTACAGGTTATTACACTAAGTATTGTTAACATTTTGAACTATGAATTTATGGTTTTTCAAGAGCATTTTTGTAAAAGATTTGAATTTAATACCTCTTGAATTCGATGTTTTTTGTGCACGTGATTTGGAAACAATTTCCTAAGAAAATTTTCGATTAAAAGATAGTTTTAAATTAATATTTTTCTAAATCAGTTTCTATTAGTAATAATATCTTTTTTCCTCTTATCTCCCCTTTGGCAAGACCGTGACACCAAAGAATTGATTAGAAACCAAGGATAGTTCATCACGAAGGTCGATTATACTCAAGTTCACTATGGATATCGATAAATTTTATCTGAGTCCGGATCGGGCAACAATTAATAAGACAAGATAAGAAAAGCTATGAAAGCTAGTATTCCAAATTTTAAATCAATTGGGGTTCGTATGCTCAAGATATGATCGATAAAAGCCAAGGAAATCAACTCACTCGGATTCATCATTTCGCATCTATCGGGTCATATCCATCATTTCGCATCGATCAGTTTCGTATCCATCAAGCATCCATCGATTCATATCCATCGCGAACACTCTGCTTCGTATCCACTTGGCATGGCTTTATCACATCCATCGATTTGAGTTATTCTATATCCATTCCAAATTGCACAGTTCGTATCATCCGGTCAACGATCGATACGAATAGACCATCGAACGATCGATATGAACTAGTATCTTCTTTCGATACGAAATGACCTCTAGCTGTTGGTACGAAGTAGCCCCCAGCCATCGATGCGAAGTAATATGTGAGCATCGATGCGAACAGAGCCTCAAATGATCGATAAAAGATCGGTTATCTCCATCGATATGAAATGGGACACAAAACATCGGTACGAACAGAATACACAGGATCGATATGCAATGAAGCATAGTTGATCGGTACGAACAAGGCCGAATCCCATCGATATGAACGAGGCGTAAACATTGGAAAGACTCGGTCGATTCAACATGAAATGTGGATCGATCATAAAAACAAGCACTACGTCAACAAGCAAGCATGTGCTCATATCAATGGGAAACTATTGATAAGAAGGTGACAGTAATCGAAAAGCTCAAACTTGCATCGACCATAACTCACAATCTACAAGTCCAAATGCTACCAAATTTTCAGAGGAGCTTTTGTACAACCTAAAGAATGTCCATGATCGATCTCCACTCGATCAGACAAAATATTGATCGATAAGAAAATTCATTCGTATCGACAACAGACTGAGTGCAAACATCACGGGATCGATCAAGTGGACCCACCCATGTGAGAGAACGGGTCTTCCAAGATCTGAGCAAGATATTTGCAGCCTACGCCTATAAATAGTAGCCCAGGACCCATAGAAAAGGGACTTTTGGCTCTTCTACGTTTAGACTCTGTCGAAATCATCACTGTACTCGAATTTTGCTATTGTAATCCACTGTAACTCGTTGTAATCAACAAGCGAACATCAATAAAATCATCAATTTCGTAGTTGACGTAGGACATACGCTGAACCACTCTAAATCTGTGTGTTTCTGCGCATTTTTCTTATCTTTTTTTGAAGTTTTTGTTAGATAATCCTCTTTTTCCATTTATTTTCTTCATTTTATCTCTTTAAATACTTCCGAAGAGTGTTGTGCCCAGTTGTGGCACAAACACTTTATTGCTTTCATCGAGCGGAACCTAGTTTTTTCTCCTGCTCATTTGATCTACCATCGGTATCGGATTGCATCAATCTAAGAAGAAGATCCAGATCTCAAATGCAGAAGGACGAGATCAATAGAATATCGTGCATCTACCTTCGACTGATCAGAATGCTACTGGAACATCAGTTTCGCAAGGCCTTGTCATTAGGGAAGAGTTTCAAATGCTAATGCAAGAGCTGACACCGAGCTGAAAACAACTTACTCAATAGCCGCATGCCAATGTAGAATTGACCAATCAGCTAAATCCTCAAAGATGTAAGAGATCCAGGAGGGATTAGGCTTCTTATTCATCTACAGAGAGTTTAGCCTCTTCAGACTATCATCACAGATCCCCGCGCCCATAGCTAGATGGGAGTTATACTCAAGCTACTGGACGTCAGCATGCACTGAGCCTTGGGCAACCAAGAGTTGGCCCATCAATCGACCATCAGACTGGACCATCCTCTCAAGGAGGTACTATTCCATATCAGCTACAGACAACGACACTACGACCAATGCTTCTGAACCAGGAGTTGATGCCCGAAACCGGAGAGATCCGATCCAATGTCAACGTGAATACACTCCAGAACCTTATGTTCCAGAGAACTTAGAAACAAGGAGGCGAGATATGGACCTTCAAACACGACTGACACCTACTTGCATTATGGAACACGACAACACCTTGGCCAGCATGCTCAAAATTTCCAAACGTCGGACATCCCGACGATGATCCGTCGGATGATCCGAGAAATTCAAGGCCTCACTAATGACGACTGGGAATCTCCTGGAGTCATACTCCTTTTACTGATGACATTCTTAATGCTGAACCACCTCGGCATTTCAGAATGCCACCTCTGCCTATGTATGAAGGGAACTCTGATCTCAACTAGCATATTTTGAAGTACGAATGGTCAACGAATGCTGCACGAGCCGATAATGCGGTTAAGTGTCGAAGTTTCCCAATCTCTTTAAAGGGTATAACGACTATGTGGTTTACTCGTTTACCACCTTGTTCTATCTCATGTTTTGACCGGTTAGTGACAAATTCTGTTGAACTGTTTCGCATACATGTCATGAGGCCAAAAGATGTTAATACTTTGTTTAGTGTAACTCAAGCTCCTATAGGGACACTTAGACGTTATTTGGAGAGATTTCATGCTACTTGCACCGAGATTAGCAATCCCAATGATAACTCAATTTTGATTGCACAAATTAGTCTCGGTTCAAAATTCGACAACTGGCTGGTCGAAAAACCTCCTACGTCATTGGACCATTTCTATTCTAAGGAAGCCTAATTCTTGAGAAGGGAGGATACAAAACAGTCTAGGAAAAAGGATGATGCAGGACCCAATATGGAAGGAATACAAAGTAATGTAGCTATTAAACAAACCAGGGAGAGTTCCTGAAAAGTGCAATTGAATATATAAAATAAACATAGTCAATAGAAAGGCAATGAAGATCGAAACAGGAAACGAGATCAAAATCGTGGTCCACTACATGGGGCTCAAATGTTTGATAGTTATACTCCTTTGAATACGTCGTTGGAGAATGTATACTTATAGACTTGTAATACCATTCAATATAAGAAACCTGCCTCGAAACCATCATCATAGAAACAAATCCAGAAGGGGAAGTTTTGTAGATTCCACGATAGCTATGGCCATAACACAACGATTACCATCATTTACAGGATATCATTGAGAAGTTGATACATGAAAGGAAATGGATCAGTTTGTGCGGGTGCTACAGTCTGGAGGTGCAGGCCCATCAAATCAAAACTGTGTACCTAATCAGGTAAGACAGGAGGAACCCACTCGTACTGAAGGAGAATGGTGATAAATACTATTAGTGTTGGTCCTCATCTAGCAGACCGAAGCTGGAAGGAAATGGAGTCGTATGCCAGTTCTATTAGGCATGTGGACTTTGAGTGTTGTAGTATTCTGGAAGATGGAGCTCTGGCCAAGTAGTAGAAAACGATGACTGACGACGTATTTCGAAACAGAGATATTAATAGGGTCGAAGCCCCAACCACTGATCCACTTGTCATATCAGCCAAAGTCGGTCCTGGTTGGACAAAGAGGATTTTAGTTGATAGTGGAAGTTCTATGAATATATTGTTTAAGCGAGCCTATGACCAGATGAAGATGGGGGCTAAAGATTTGAAGTCTTGTTAGTCTTTTATTCATGGCTTCAACAGGAGTACAACTATACCCATTGGAGGTAGTCCCACTATCAATTAATATACTGGCGCTTACCCCTCTCTCATAGGAAAATTTCTTTATCGATTCTTTTTTCGGGGGTCGTTGAAATTGAGGATTTCTTGGTATAACTTCCAATCACAGGATTCCTTCTCTTACGCAGTTTTTCATATACCAATCGCCCAGTATAGACATTCCTCGCCTTTTCAATGAGATTTTCCTACCCACTAACTGGAAATGAGCCCGTGTCCAGCTAGAGTGTAAGCAAGCATCAATCTAAGTAAGGCACTTCTGAGAGAATAATCCAAGGCCCTAAAAAAACATTCTCCCTCGTGATCTAAAAATGTCATATAAAAAGACTGGTCCCCTAGAGGTCGCCAATGTTTATACTGTGGACCTCGCTTGAGAGGTTTCCTCTTTCTCGCTCTTCCCGTTCTTTTTTGGTAAGCCTTTCCATATTTGTTCCTCCGCCTCTGAGCTAGCTAAAGATCCAGCATTATCCTTTCCTGCAATGGAGACAAAATCAATGTCATGTCAGGTTTAAGATGATAAAAGAGATGTCAAGCAAGCCCTGAATCTTAGTACTCAACATGCCCGACCTGCCTCTTCCGCTAGACCTCCTCTTTCAAAGAGCAGTAGCTATCCGAGCCCTGCAAGCCGAATATAACCCTAGTTTCCTGGGCGAAGTCAGCCCATACGTAGTCGACGATTTGTTTGTTATCCAGTGGAGTTGGGAACTGAAGAACGCCGGAGAGTCTGGATATTACAGTTTGTTGTATTAGACATAGACTCGCCATATAACGCTTTCTTGGGTCCATCGCACCCTTACTGAATTCAGGGCTGCCATTGCCCCTTGGTGTTTAACTTTAAAATTCCCTACCGACAATGTAGTTGGAGTCGTTCAAGGAGACCAGACTACTTAGCGAGCCTGTTATGTTGCTGAGCTGCGAGTGGTGCAACGAAAGGAAAAAAGAAAGGGTGTAGAGGAATCTCTCTACGTCCAGTTTAAAGAGAATTGACAGCTAATGGCTGGGCTTAGGCCCAGGTACCCCAACTAATTCCCAAGAGATCTTGACCTGAGAGATACGAAAGTGAAGATCAAAGTAAAGACAGTCAAGCTTCCCAGGCCGAACTAACGATTGATGTCCCGATCAATGATAACGACGATTCTAAGTTAATAATGATTGGATCTCAGCTAAGCCAACGAATGCAAGAGGTATTGGTTGAATTTCTCCGAGAAAACCTTGACGTGTTTGCTTGGACACATTATGACATGTGTCGAATCTCCCCGCACATTGCGAGCCACACATTGAATATTGACCCGAGACATATCCCTGTCAAACAAAAAAGGCATGGTATGGATCCAAAGAGATCTGCCGCCCTTAATAAAGAGGTAGATAAGCTTAAACCGAATGGATTTATTCGAGATGCATTATACCTGGAATGGGTGTCTAATCCTGTAATTGTCCAAAAGCCAAACGGAAAATGGAGAACATGTGCTGACTACTCAGTCCTGAATAAAGCATGTCCCAAAGACAATTTTCCACTTCCTCGAATCGATCAGCTCATAGACTAAACGGCTGGACATGAACCGTTATCCTTTATGGATGCATATTCTAGCTACAATTAGATACCCATGCACTTATCTGACCAGGAACATACCAGCTTTGTGATCGATCTGGGACTTTACTACTATAGAGTTATGCCTTTTGGACTTAAGAATGCCAGAGCAACTTACCAACTATTAGTCAATCGAATGTTCGCTAATCAGATCGGAAAAAACTATAAAAGTATATGTAGACAATATGCAGGTGAAGTCACGATTCTCAGTGATCATATCAAAGACCTAGAATCAATGTTTAATATCCTTCGAGAATATAGAATGAAGCTCAACCTACTGAAATTTCCCTTTGGGATCGCATATGGAAAATTCCTTATGTTTATCGTCAACCCTTGGGGAATTAAGGAAAATCTTGAAAAGATCTGGGCGATTATAAATCTTTAAACTCTGAGAAGCTTTAATGAGAAAGTAGCAGCATTGACCAGGTTCATTTAGAAATCCACTGATAAATGCATTCCCTTCTTTGATCTGATCAGTAAAGGGAAACGGAACTTTGAATGGACCATAGAATGTGAGGGCACATTCCAAGCACTACTTCAACTTCTCTTTACACCACCCATTCTTTCAAAGCCTATTGATCACAAGAGAATGTACATCTATTTGGTGGTTTCAAAACATGCAATCAGTGCTGCCCTAATTCCAGAAGAAGATCAGATGCAATGGCCAGTATATTACATTAGCAAACGACTGACTGGGCCGAGAGAAACTATCCAAAGCAAGAAATGTTGGCTTATTGTCTTGTTATTTTATAAAGGAAGCTTCGACCATATTTCTAGGCTCATACTATCACCGTTTGCGCCAACCAACCGTTACGACAAGTCCTCACGCGGCCTGAGACGTCTGGAAGGTTACTCAAGTGGAATATCAGACTAAATCAGTTTAACATTACTTGTACTCCGAGGCGAGCTATTCAAGGACAAATCCTACTAGATTTTATAGCTGAGTTTACTATATTGGAGGATTTTCCCGAAACTAGTGAATCTCCCAAGTATATCTGGAAGTTACACACCGATGGTGCATCAAATGATCGTTGCTCAGGTGTCAGGGTTGTACGTGAATCACCTGAAGGTTGATCTATATGTTATGCTTTAAAGTCTGATTTTCGTGCAACTAATAAAGAAACTGAGTATGAAGCCCTGCTTGCTTGATTGAGACTTGCCAGAGACTTAAAGATCGTTGCTGTGGCGATTTATTATGATTCGCAATTGGTCGTATGTCAAGTTCAGGGGGAATACAAGGTCAAAGACCGAAGACTAGCTGCTTATCTAGCTCAAGTCCAGGAGAAACTGAATCTATTTGACTATTATGCCATCTATTACACTCCCCGAGAGCGCAATCAGAAACCCAATTCATTAGAAAAGTTAGCCAGCACAGGTAAGGAATAAAAAATTGGACTCGCTCTTGTAGAGATGTTATCTTCCCTAAGCATCAACCAAATGGAGACAAATTGGGTATTTGTGGTCCTTTCCGATAAGGAGTCATGGATGACTTCATTCAGAAATTATCTCTAGCACGGAACACTGCCGGAGAACAAGAGTGAAAAAAGATAGGTTCTTTGAAAAGCTTCAAGGTTTACTGTTCAGAATAGAGTCATGTACATGAGAGGTTACTCTATACCTCTACTCTGGTGCATCGGTCACGATGAAATTAAACGAGTATTGCACGATGTACACGAAGGATAATGTGGCGATCACACCGGGGACAAGCTTTAGCTAAGAAAGTGCTCCGATATAGATGCTATTAGCTAATCGAAAATGATGATGCGTCAGACTACGCTAGAAAATGTGACAGATGTCAAAAACATGCTTAGTTCTCTACCTCTGGCCAACGGTGCTGCGAAGTACGCCATCGTTGCAGTTGATTACTTTACTAAGTGGGCGGAAGCTGAACCCCTTGCTACAATCACGACGAAGAAAGTGATCAACTTTGTAGTATGCAATATTTTATGTCGATTTGGTCTCCTGCATACCATTATCATTGATAACGGACCCCAATTCGGCATCATTGAGTTCAAGGATTTCTGTCAACGATTCCATATTCAAAATAAATTCTCTGCAATTGCACACCCTCAAGCGAATAGATAGATTGAAGCTGATAATAAAGTTATCAAGTCTATTAAAGAAATGACTGGAAAAGGCCGGGGGCAAATGGGTCGATGAACTTCCTATGACTTTATGGCTTACCGAACAACCCATGAATCTACAACCGGCCATACTCCGTTCTCTCTTTCTTATGGCTTACAAGCCGTTCTTCTAGTCGAATTAGAAGTACCTTCTCATTGTGCGACATATTATTATCCAAAGATGAATGCTATACTACTTGCTGATTCCCTGGATTTATTGGATGAGAAGCGAGAAGAGGCTGATTTGAGGGCAGCCGCATATCAAAATCGAGTCGACCAATTGTACAATGCCAACATGGGAAGGGTCGTATGTGATCGAACAAAGGCTCAGAAATGGTTAAGTTATTGATCATTGATGGTCTTACTTTGCCAAGAGCCTGGAACAACGAGAGTCTTCATCGCTACTACACATGATACGCTTTATTTATTTAGCCTATTTTTCATTTGCAATTTATTTTTTCATATTTTCAAAATTTGAATTTGTATTAAGGCAATTGATTGGCCATATTTTCTTATTTCAACAGTAAAATGCAATCTCTTCAAGCCAGAGCTATGATTTTTTGAATATATCATACAACCATCATGATGCATGAAGAGCTAAGTTTCATCAAATGGTGGGACTTATTCAAATAGGGAGTGATCGTGATACGATCGACCACTCACTAAGTAAAACCCGAGCTCTGGGGCAAGCCATTACACAAAAGGCTAAATAGGATTGATACACAACAATCCTCTAACTAACTCTAGATTCCCAGAGTGCAAACTGGAGTATAAATTCACAAATGCGATTTCGAGGAGGGTGGATCTGTCCACTTAACGACCTTGCTCGTATCCGAACCAAGTTCGAGGAGGATGGATTCGTCCATCTAACAACCTCAATTGTTATCTTAGGGTGGATGTGAATCGACCATCCATGATCCTGGTAAATCCATCGTTCTGGAAGTGTGAATGAAATTCTAACGCCTAAACAGATCTGATTGACAATTTGTTAGCCAACTCCCAATTCTCAGAGTGCGAATTGGAGTATAAATATCATGTTCGAATTCCCAAGGTGCGAATTGGAGTATTAACATCTACTAACTCCAAATTCCCAAAGCACGAATTTGAGTATAAATATCAACTCCAGATTCCCAAAATGAAAACTAGAGTACAAACATCTACCGACTCTAAGTCCCAGAGCATGGACTGGAATATAAACATTGACTAACTCTAAATCCCTAGAGAGTGGATTAGAGTTTAAACACAAACCGAATATGAACCGATTATCCATAAGACTACTCTGAGTCCCCGGAGTGCGGTCAGAGTACCAACACAATTCGGGTGCGACCAACCACCCACGAATTAATTTAGTCCCTAGAATGTGGACGCAGTTATAAACATTAAACAGGCGTGACTGACCGCCCGTGAAAATAACTTAAGTCCCTGGAGTGTGGACATATCACGAAAACTTACGCTGACATAATCGACCACTAATGAACAGGTGCAATCCCCAGAGTGCAGATGTAGTCGCTAATTGATAAGAAAGTATGGTTCGGCTACTCAAATTCATCATGTCCCAGCTTCGTTTCATAAAGATTGAGATCGATGTGTTAAAAGAAAACAGTGACCACTGGCCAATCTATCAAATGTATCCTCAAATTTGGGGGCAGAACTTAAGTATCGACCATTGATTAAGACAGTATGCCATTAGAATTCGACTCAACACTTGATTGCGACCTGAAATCGAAAATCCAAGACTTAGCAATTGAATCCAGGTCAAAATCGAAGAACTAAAGCTTCATAAGATTTTCATGTATAAGTTTGAGTACTGAAACAATTAAGTAAATCAACACAAGTCGTACAGAGGACAAAATGAACTCTTATTTCAATCGTTCTTTGAAAGAAAAAAGAGTAAGTACAAAAGTATGCCAAAAGTCTTACTAGCAGAAGCCGAACCCGCATCTATACACGGCCTATAAAAGAAAAGAAAAAGTAGATTCCTATCTATCTACCAAAAATCAGCCGAAGAGACATATCTGCTCCTACTTTTTCCTTGGTTTTTTCTTCGGTATGGACCCACTAGAGCTGCCACTTGGTTTTCTCTTTGAGCCCTTGCCTTTCGACGACCGATCTGCAGTAAGGGACATTATATTGATTTCCTCCTCTGAACTCAAGTGTATGGGAATACATCCTGAAGGTGGTGTCAGAGGAACTGGGTCAACTATAGAAGGAGTGATAGGCATGCTGGTGTCAACAACAGTACCACCAGAAGATATCATTTGTAACGGGGCTGGACCAGGGCCTTCCATTCCACCTCCAAAACTGCTGGCCTGGGCAGCTGCTTCCATTTCAACTATAATTTCTTCCTAGTAAATTGTTTGTGCATCGTCAGAAACGCTTGCGGTTGGGCCTGAGGAGCTGGTTGCAGGTGCACTTCCACTCATGACAAATGACAAATCAGAAAAAGGGTCACTATGATGACTGAGGAGTTCCTCCGTCATCTGTTCATTAAATGTAAGTGTGCTCCGTTCCATAGGTGCAGTAGCCGATGTCGTGGCCGCCTCCGTTATAATAGTCTCCTGCTCGTGATGTAACTCTTGAGTTACAGGCGGCATGACGGATATAGCTCCAATCACTGGATAGAAACAAAAGAAGAGCCGTTAATAATCACTTTAAGTAGCGCTGATGATTTTTAACAAGTATAAAAAGTGTTCAGAGTACCTTCCTTAGTTTGGCTCATAGACGACGGAGAAGCTTCAAAAACCTGTTCACGTGCTGGAGATAACTGTGGTTGATTAGAGTTGTAAGAAGGAATGGATTGAGGATCAACCGCAGAGGTAGACTTAGGCTGAGTCGGCACAATAGTTTCAGAACTTATGTCACGATGCTCGACACCAGAGCCTCCTCCAACCTCCGAGCATTGAGTGTCTCCTTTTCATATAATATCATCTAATCATGGAGAACTTTCCATTCATCTTCACTCAACACTCGGTCCTCGAGCTCAAATTCTTCAACAGATTCACCCTGATGCTCCGCTTTTTCATCTTCAACCTATCAACCCCAGGCATTGTACAGATGTTCGAACAGTTATCGAGCCAAGCTAGGTTTCTGTCTTTCAAGATGTTTGCATTGTAAGTAATGAGCAGATCTTCAATATCCGCCTCTAGCCTGAACTCAGCCGTTTTAACCTCTTGTTCAACCCTGGCTTTCACTTCCTAAATTTTAGCCGATGTCACATCTCGTTTGTCTCAGAGCACCATAGCTTGCTCACATGCCTCCTGTGCTGCCTTGTTTGCGTCATCTTTTTCTTTGTTGATTTTAGAAAATTTAGCTTTGAGTTCATTAAGCTTCTCCAGGGCAGCTTCCTTTTCAACTATGACTGTAGTGTTCCGGTGGCCCATCTCTTTAACCAAGGCATAATGTGCCTGTTGCATCCTCTCCATTGCCAAGTTCGCCTCATCGGCCTTTTGGGTGGCCTATATCTCGGGTTTTCGAGAAGATTCGGCTTCGTTGTGGAGTACTTGAATAATTCGGTCCTTTTAAGCGAGTTTGGTTTCTAATTTCTCAATGGTATTCACACGCTCAAAGGCCACCTTCGATGCTTTTTTTGCAGCTTTCACCCACCTCTTATGCTATGTATAGATTTCATGAATGTAATCGTGCATGGTGTTTTCTACCTCCGATGGAATCTTCTTTAAATGAGGTGGGAAAATGAAGCCGTCAAAGCATATTCGGAAAATCTTTCCTTAACTGAGAAATTCTAATAGCCCCTTCCCCAGTGGGCTCTGTGATAGTTTGCCTAACTACAGTGAGAGTTTTAGCCTCATATCTGTGATGTTGTGATTCAGGCCTAGAAGTTTGAGAAGATGGTTTTTGACAAGGAGGTTCCACTGGTTGTTTCCCATGGCCTAAAGTTTGTGTGGAGACTAGAGGAGGAGGAGAACGTGATCGGGATCGATATCTGTAATTCTTATCTCTCTCCGTCGTAACGATCTTGGCTAGAGTAATCGCGGTCATGGTCTCTTCAGCCTCTCTCCTACGAGACCCGTGATATGAAATTGATGATTTTCGCATAGAGAGGAGACTTCCCAACATATGTTCTCTTCTAGTCATTATATCTATAAAGTAGAAAGAAGAGCAGAGTTAGTAATCTCCTGAAGTAAGGAACTTGTGATCAGAAATCGTGTAGTGCCATGAAGTGTATATGTATGTGCAACCCCCTGACCAACCGGAAATGTCGGCCTCGCTTGTGGGACAAGATCGCTTAAGTCTAGAGCACTTTGAAGCTCCTCCAATCCTGTGTCATGTTGAAGTGACACATAATTTGGGATTGGGATATCGTCAAGCCCTTCGAAGGGATTTTATGCTTGAGGGGGAGGAGTCTCCATGAATCTAACACCGAAGACTGGCAAAAGCACAACTACAAATTTCCATCTCGAAGATTTATGGCATTTATAAGCGGTTGCCTTGCGTTTTCTTCTTCCCTCCAACTCCTGAAAACTATCCGAAGGCAGGCTACAAGTTCATCATCGGTGGGTGTATCCTCCCTATCACTCTCCTCATCGATTACGACCTTGGCGCTCTATGTTTAGCCCATCTCACCGGAGCCGCCCTAGTTGCTCCCTCCAGTCTTATGCTTTGGTTTCGATCGATTATCTCGACGATCCTTAAATTTTTGTCTGTGAGCATCGAATCAATTTCCCTCATTTCGCTCGGCACTTCTTGAAGGATTCGTACTATTTCTTTAAAGGAGGCACCTTCGAGTCATAGAATGGTGGCTGTAAAGAAAAGAAGATATTAATTTTAACATCAACTATGGTTATCTCGTTAACTACTGGAAAAATTTGCAGCATTTACGTCTGACTGACCATCGACTAACAAACCTTGGAGGGCAACGAACATAAATCCACTCTGTCTTGAAATAACTTAGTTTGGTCCAAAATCCGGCTACCACTTGACAATTCGTGACTACTTCTAGGAATGTGAACGAAGGACTGTCTCTCTGACTCTTAACATTAAGTAAGTATCTGATTTCAATCGGGGTCGAAGGTCGAAAAAATGCTCCATGACCACAATGAATGAACTGTTCAACAATGCGTATCCGTTCGGATGTAGTTGCAATGGATGACGCAAAAGAAAGCCAACACTTCTCGAATATACTGATTAAATGAAGGAAGTGTTACCGTTGTGCACGAATGACGATTAAAGGCCGTAAATCCTTCCGGGGGAGCGTGTGGCTTGTCACTTAGTCCAGGTAACAAAACGTCGGCTAATGATAGACCGTGCCTTAAGCATATTCGTCCTAACAGATCTTTTGAGACATTGGATGGCATAGAATCTTGCAGATTCGCAATAAAAGTTGCTCCTGGTTGCTCATCTAGAGATGGACAAATTACTTCGGCTGCGATAGTCGACACCTCATTATTGGGGAAGATGGATTCTGAGTTTCCTGTTGTTGAGAACTTGTGGATTCTATAGCTAATCAACTTATAAAACCATCATTGGATGATAATAAGCCCGTGTGTCCCACAATGTGAAGTGTGTGAATGTGTTGTGCAGTGCAATGCTACGTAGTACTCAAGAAAATTCATGGAAATAAAAATGAAGTGTTCGAATGACAAGACTTTGAGATTCAACTGGAGTGACCGTCATCACTAACATCACAACCATGCCATCCAAACTTTAGAGACTGATCCAAGTTAAAGTTCGTTAAAATTTTGTTGAATTACAATTCCATCGACGAGCTTCGAAGGATAGTCAAATATGAAATGAAACAGTCAAGTCCAATTATACAAGATTGAAGCTTGTCGGAGTCAGGTATTCAAATGTGCAAGAGGTTTCAAGTTCATCAAGTTTCAACTCGTATCGGCCACCAAAGACCCAGTCGTATCAATCCAAGAATTCATTCGTATCCATCGAGATACGAGTTCGCATCGATGACTTAAGTTGCCTTCTTATCGATCTACTGGCACATAATTCATGTCGATCAGGAACATTGGATTTCATATCGATCAAATGCAACCCCTTTGTATCGATCAAGAAGTCCGAAGCCTTTGTATCGATCATCCCGAGTCGATATGAAACTCCATCATCAGTCGATATAAAGACCTCCATTTCATCGTCTCGAAGTTCCAATATCCAGATTGACTCAAATGACCCATCATCGATACGAAAGCAGAACTTAGCCATTTCCATCCAGATCCTTCGTATCCTGGACTTCTTCTTCCCTAAGTCCATCCAGGCGTCATTTCCTCCTTCTCCAAACCCATTATGACCATCTACAGCTATCTCCACACCAAAATTGGTCATGGCAACGGCTAGGATGGCAAAATATCTTAAGTCTCATCATTTTGGAAGGGATTATTAATGCTAATTACCTAGTTTAGACAGTCGATTCGAAGGATTAAAGTTTCATTTGATTTAGAGGCAAAGGATAGTTTTCTTCTTAGTCTCTCGATCAATACAAATACAGTCTATATAAATGAAAACAGGTGGAAATTTGGTTTAGTCCTAAGCGTATTTATATGGACTTGAGCATAAAAGAGAAAGCGATTTGTATCCCGGTGGTAATGAACCGGTCGAAATAGTCAGAGACAAGACGATACGAAAGAGCTTTCTTCGTATCCGTCTACGGCCGATTGTGGGAGAAGCTTTTCGAATCCATTAATCCATCAATACGAAAGGAGCAGCCAGGTTGCGCTGGAGCAACGTGACTCCATCGATACGAAACAATCATTTCATATCCATTAGCGAAGATTTCATCGATGCGAAGATTGACCTTCGTATCCATCAACTCAAAGCAATCCAAAGTCTAGCGCTTCGTACCCATCAAATTACCAGCCATCTGTTTCAATTCCATCGATACGAAACTCCTATTTCGTATCCATTAGCTTGAAGACCCAAGACTACATATCCATCGATACGTTGCATCTCCAAGGGCTATCCATTTCATATTGACAACCATCGATTCGAAGCACGCATTCCAACATCTCGGATCGATCAGGATCAGGATTGATACTATAGAAAATTACTTAAAATGACTATTGATCTTTGCTACAACTCGAATTGCACATCGATCCAGGAGAGGATTGATATGAAACTCGATCTAAACGAGAACTAATGAACTTGGCAATGACTCGTGAATGAACAAACGTTGACAAGAGCTAAGCTTATATGTATTCAATATACCGTATAACAACATTTAATTATTAACATTTACAGGAATTGAATGCTCACCTGGTGACAATTACGACGACGAACAACAGATTACTATCATATAACACTCAGCTACAATAATACATGGTACAATAATTGGCAGTCAGCAATTCATATTTTATATTTTTAAAGATCAATCAAAAGTCATAGCTTTCGAAGAGAAGACAACAACCGTTCAGACGAGTCAGATAAAACTGTTCAGGATGAAGATTGCAACTTTTCAAAGTACGTCATGTTCTCATAAGACATACTTTAGGGGTAAATGTTATTCCGCCTTTTAGCAATGCCGTGACGCCAAGGAATTGACTAGAAACCAAGGACAGTTCCTTTCGATGATCGGTTATACTCAGTTCACTATGGATGTCGATAAATTTTATCTGAGTCGTGATCGAGCTACAATTGACAAGACAAGACAAGCAAAGCCATGAAAACCAATGTTCCAAATTTCAAATCGATCGAAGTTCGTATGCTCAAGATATGATCGATGCTAGCCAAGGAAATCAACTCACTCGCATCCATCATTTCGCATTGATCGGGTCTATCCATCATTTCGCATCGATCGGGTCATATCCATCATTTCGCATCGATCGAGTCACATCTCTCATTTTGCATCGATCAGTTTCGTATCCATCAAGCATCCATCGATTAATATCCATCACGAACACTCTGCTTCGTATCCACTTGGCCTGGCTTTACTTCGCATCCATCACATTTGCTCGGCTTTGTATCCATCGATTCCAAATTGCACAGTTCGTACTGATCGGTCAACGATCGATACAAATAGACCATCGAACGATCGATACAAAGTAGTATCTTCTATTGATACGAAATGAGCTTCAGCTATCGGTACGAGGTAGCCCCCATCCATCGATACAAAGTAATCTGTGAGCATCGATGAGAATAGAGCCTCAAATGATCATTACGAGATCAGTGCTTTTCTCAATACGAAATGAGACACAAAACATCGGTACGAATAGAATACACAAGATCGATACGAAATTGAGCATAACTAATTGATACAAACAAGGCCGAATCCCATCGATACGAATGAGGCGTAAACATTGGAAAGACTCAGTCGATTCCGCATGAAATGTGGATCGATCCAAAAACAAGCGCAACAAGCAAGAACGTGCACATATCGATACGAAGGGGATCGATACGAAGGAAATAGCAGTCGAAAGGCTCAAATTTGCATCGATCATAAATCATAGTCTACAAGTATGCTACCTAATTTTTACAGGAGCTTGCATACAACCTAAAGAATGTTCATGATCGATCTCAACTTGATCAGACAAAATATAGATGATACGAAACTTGTTCGTATCGATCACGGATCGAGTGCAAACATCGTGAGATCGATCTAATAAGCCTTCCCACATAAGAGAACAGGTCTTCCGAGATCTGAGCGAGATATCTGCAGCCTACGCATATAAATAGCAGCCCAAGACTTACAGAAAAGGGACTTTTGTCTCTTCTACGTCCAGACTCTGCCGAATCATAATTGTTCTCGAATTTTGCTGTTGTAATCCATTGTAACTCGTAATCAGTAAGCAAGCATCAATAAAATCATTAATTTCATAGTGGACATAGGCCGTACGCCGAACCACTCTAAATCTGTGTGTTTCTGTGCATTTTTCTTATCTGTTTTTGAAGTGTTTGTTAGATAATCCTCTTTTTTCATTAATTTTTTTCATATTATCCCTTTAAATACAAAGAGTGTTGTGCCCAATTTTGGTACAAACACTCCGAAGCACATTTTATGAATATATGTGTGTGTGTATATATATATATATATATATATATCTCTCAATAATAAAGAGATTTGAAAGAAAAGAATTTCTATAATGTTTCGAAAAATTGCTTTAGAACTTATTTTCTTGAAGTAAAATATTTTCTTAAAATCACACGCTTTTGCACTCTTTGAGTGAACGAGAAAGAGATTCAAATGATTTAGTAGAACATGTGGTATGAGACACAAGCGTTTACTTTTTCTATTAACTCCAGACTTGTTCAATTAAAGTTACACGAGAGTGAAATAAACAATTTGGAAGTTGGTGACATTTTATGTTGGGCCTTTGGGCATGTTGATATTGCCAGTACCAGGCTTTCGGGCCATTTTTGGGCTTTCAATCCATTTGTTGGACTTTCGAGTTATTTATTGGGCACCAAATTTGTTGATAGTACTTGGCAGGCTTCGAACAATTTGTTGTTGATGCACATTCGGCATAGCTTAGACTTGCCATTTGTTAGGATCCAATTTGTGTTGTTTTCTAGATTTCTTTGTTATTGATTTCTGGAATTTGACGAGTTTCAAATGTTTCCACCATTATGTTGGATGTTGGATATATACATTGCCTTAGTGTTAATTTGAGATGAAATTTGGTGATTACATTTTTGTTGATTTGAACTCCTCCGAGAGTTCGATATGTTGGTATTTTTGTGGTGATTTTGATGAATGTGACTCTTGTGAACAATGTTTATATTGTGAAAATAAAGTCTCAACTCAAGGGAGGCTATTTAACACTCTTTTGTATATTCCATTCAAATATCATGCACTAATCATATTGTTTATGTTGAACTGACCCATTTCATTATTTTATATAATACCTGGGTCAAACCAAGTTGTTTCAGGTTAGCTGATTGCAGTATGTATCTCACCTTGCACCACCTCAACTTATGGGTTTAGCTTCCGTTGTTTAATATATTTCTATGTCGATCTTTTTGTTGCCAGTTTGGACATCTTATGTATATTCTTTTATTAGACTATGTTTTGAATATGTGGTTCACAAGAACCACTGACTTATGTAGCATATGTTGTACTTCCGCTATCTGTATGAATATGCTTCTGTTCTGTGCTCTGTGAATCAGGTTGTTACTATATGTTGTCCTGAATTGATCCTTAGTCATATTAGTTTTATGTTAAACCTGAAAAAGATATGTCAATCAACAAGAAAGAGGAAAAAAAATTGGATCACCCAATCGATGTATTCGATGCTTGTTTAAGACAAAGTTTACGGATGGTCGCTCCTAACTGGTCCTATTATCCGCTCTAGTAGATAGTATTACTTAGTAATGCCCTTTGTTAGAGTTGGTCGGAGTGGGGCTTCACAAATCATGTATGCTTCGAGGCCCATAAATGAAAGGGGTGGTCATATTTGGTACTACTAGTCAAGTGGTAGGCTATTCCTATGTGGCAGGGATGCAAGATGTTTTTGTCAGACCCCGGTGTATTTTATCTGGAGAAGTACCATTGAAAGATAGTTCCATGCCTTGTCATAGTATCAAATCCATTCTCCAATACAATCTTTACGAATTTAGTTGTTCCCAACTACACTGAAATGTGATACACAAGCATTTCAGCTATTTTTTATATTTTCTTTGAAATCCTAGACATTATTATAACATCACTAGATCTTCTATAAAAAAAAAAGGTATCGTAAGGTAAAATCCCATCTGTATTTATGTGCGGCATGGTCTTACGAGATACCTTTATTTTGAAAAGAGTTTAACAACTTTAAAAATCCAACTGGGTGTGTTTTCTCACGCTGGCTTACCAGACCAACTCCGATGTTATTTTATTATAATGCTCGGGTCAGACCGAGCATATCTGCAGATTTCTTTTAGATGCGTTGGAGCTCAAGAGACAAGATGTAATCTTCAAGTTGTATTCATGTATTTGTTTATTTTCCACTGCATTGTTTTTTTTAATTATCAGTAATTATGAGGATAGTGTTATAACTGTCCAGGCTGATGATTGTGATTTGCTGTTGTACTCTAACGGATATATGTATGTTACAATTTCTCTTGTGTAAAGATCATTGATATTATATTATATATTGTTCCGTTGCGATTGTGAGATTCTGTATTGTTTCGGTTTCTTTTTCTCTTCTACTTCTTTTCTTTCTGCTTTCTTCTTTCTTTTCCTTAACTACCCTCTTTCCATACAATTTAGGTTGGACATGTGTGGTTTATTGTCAGCTTTAAGTGTATGCGGGTTATTACACCTGGGCTTACTACTTGGGACAGCCGACCACCAGTGCATCAGAAGAGCACAAACCTGGGCAGTAAGCCTAAGCAGTGTGCAAGTCAATGAGGATTTCCTCGCTGGTTCCGGACGCATGTTGGCACGATGCTTTGGCTTTGCTTTGAGAAGACTTTAGGCTACTTAACAAAGTGAAATACAACATGAAGCTTGGGATTCAGATGCAATGTATAGCGATTTGTGTGTGACCAATAATTATCGAGTAGTTTATCGACATAGTGATTAGTTGTGTGGTCACTTTTGGTGAGTGTGTAATATTCAACGGACTTAGTCCTTAACTTCTTGTTTCGACCTTAAGTATACATGTTTGATGAATGGTATTGGTCTTATATTTGTGAACATACACCGTGTTTGCCTTATAATAACGACCATGTATATTACTGGTCTTATAATATAGGCCATCCATGTAGGTAAACAATGACAAGATCTCGGTTTTGATTTATGATACGTGTATTTGATTACTTAGCGTTATATTCATGTGTATGTCTTTGTGGCATCAGTGTTCCTTTATGGTACTGGTGGCATGTTATATGGGATACGCCTATCATTCCCTTTTATAGAGACATTTTGCGAATTTGTTAGGAAATCCATGGCGACGAGGATGCAAGATGATGACGATCATCCATGAGTGGGTCATGTATGTAACGACCGGCATTTTTTTCTTTAATTAAAATGTTGAATTAAATAATATTTGTAATTTAATATTGAAAGAAATTAACATTTATGAATTACTAAAGAGAATAATAACTAGAATGAAATTCAATGATGTTAAGTTAACATAATTGATAACTATTTTAATGCAATTTCAATTTATAGAAATGACTGTAAATATAAAATTTGGTTATAAATTGTAAATAAGGAAATAAATTAAATGTCGTATTCAACGGTGAAATTGTATGTAATTGATTGAAATTGGGTAATGTAGAATAATCAATCAATATGTGAATTTATTGGCTTTTGTTGTAAACATTAAACTTGGAAATGTGTTTGAACTGGTAAGTTATAAAAATGGTTTAATTATAAACTCACTATTTAATCCATTGAATAAATTAAAAATCATTTGCAATTCATCTAATTAGTGTAGTTAATAGGAATTAAAATGGTAACTGTGTAATATTGGCATAGTAAATTGTAAACCAATGTTAACTATGTACATAAAGCAATGATTGGTTTAATAATAAGATTGAAATCAGCAAATTAATTTATTGGGTTTTATATTATAATTAATGAGTTTATTGCAATTGAAATTGGAATGCTGTAATTAGCGCAATATTAGTAATCGAATTTGACATGGAAATTTGTTTTAAATGATTATAAGTTTATATGTAAGCAAGAACGACAAAGATTGTTAACTTTTAATTTCGAAATTTGAAAAGCGATTTAATTAATTTAAAAATAATTTTGTTTAATTAACATGAAAACAGCCATTTTGGCCACCGTCTAAGATTTCAATGAAACTAGTTTCATTGGGTCCGTAATGGTAAATTATTATAGGATTTCAAATTCTGTAGTGATCAGACTTGTCATTTGATCCTGCGGGCTTGAAACGCGTAGAAATCAATTTATTGAATTCAAATTGAAATAGGCTGATTTTAAAACCTAACTTTTTCATATAATGGAATTAGGACTTGAACATATTCCATTGAATTTAAAAATATCGAAAACATCTATTTCGATATATTGGATGACCCACTTTCATTTCGAAAGCGGAAGGGCTTTGCGGGTCGCTATTGTCATTTCATACTGTCGATCTGATCATTTTGTCTCGTCATACTTTGTTCATATAAATAGATTTTTTTCTAAATCCTAGCAACCTTTCCATTTCGTATTATAGTATGTACAATTCCATCTGTCTGTTCTTTTTTCTCAAATGGTAAAAACTCTAATTCCTAGATTCAACTGCAAATCAAAATCAAATCGAAAATTTAAAACTCCTCAAACTATATCATATTATATATCATTCGAAAGATCTCAACGAATGGAATTTACGGCAAGTGTTCGTTTTTCATAATAGTGCACCAATAAGCCAGAATTCATGGTCAAAGCCAAATTAGGGGTTATTCAACAATCGATGAAATTGAGATATGGGTTTGGTAAAGTTCGTCGAGGGGAGGCTAACGTTGGTGGGCGTGTGGGCTAGCTTGGATGGAGGCATTCGAATTTAGTCAACTAAGGTTCGAAAAACCTAATCTTTGAGGCGGTGTGATGGGTGGAACCAGACGTGGCGGCCTTCAGGGCGTGGGTGCGTGAGGCGGAGGCGAGTCTGTTGGAGGTGGCAATGTTGGCTAAGATGGTCGGAGAATGGTGTATTTGGCGGTAAAAGTTGGTGGTAAGCAGCTTCGGTTGGGTCATGCGTTGTTCTTCTAGAGGTTTCTGCCACGTATAGAGAAGTGAAGTGTAAGCTAATAATTATATTAATTACTTTATTAAATTTTGAATTTCAAACTTCTAATGTGTATAACTTTTACGTACGAGGTCAGATTTCCGCGCGGTTTATTCCACTGCGATCGTATCGAAATTCTGGACATTTTGATATTGGTATAGATGAATTCTGAGACTGTTGAATTTTGGGCCTTTATTTGGATTTCAAATCGACTTGAAATCAAATGTGAGTGTTTTGACCCACTCACAACTACTAGATTATATTATATTAGGTAAATTTAATTTAAGATGTGATTATGAATTGATTAGTTGATGTTTGGTATATTTAAATTGTCATTCCGGTTAAATCTGACTTTTATTGAATATAATCGTCGTTAATTTAATATTAAATTTTAAATTTCCAGTTAATACCTGTTATTGATAATCATTCACTTATTATTGTTAATTGGTTGGTTTAAATGGTGATTGTGATGGATGCTTTATTGTTGATATTGGATGACTGGATGTTAAATTTATATTGTTATAATACTCCAAGTTCTCTTAGTTTATTATTAGAGAATCCCTATGGGCTGAAATGATACATACCCGAAGGATCTGATAGATTAGGGAGAAATCGTTATGGGTTGAAATGATAAATCGAGCGATTTTATGGATTTTAAATTTTATTCGAGACTATGGGTAGAAATGATATATATCCGTAAAAATAAAATATTGTGGATTGAAATGATTAATATCTGCATCACTCGACCATAGGTTAGAAAATTAAATACGGACACTAGATTGGTGAAATTAAACGATTTTAAATCCTAAAATTTTGAATTCAGTTAAATGATATTTCGAAATAAAATTTGATTTATATAAATGAATTATTCTTGAAATCCAAGCTTTGAATGTTGAAATTAGAATTAGCTCAAATGAATTTGAAGTATAAATTAAGTTTATCGAAATTGAATTATTGGAAATGTTCGAATATTTAAACTTTGAAATCTACTAAATTTGAAGTAGTTTAAATTTATAGCTTGAACATGGATTTGAAGTCGACATAGATTTAAATGGTTTTATTGCAAATCTGAAGTGAAAGATAACTTGTGTTTGCTAACTTAAAAGCCAGATAAGGCCTAGATTTATTGAAATGGAAATAGTTTAATTTGATATTACTTTAAAATCAATTATTTCATTATTAACTGTTTAAAGTTATATTATTTTAAATTCAGATTTATTTAGATTTTCAAACTATTTACTGTATAAACCATTTCCAATAATCAAACTATTATATATTAAACTATTAAAACTCTATAAAATCTATTTTGAACTATTTTAATCTATTTTAAACAATTTAACTATTTTAATTTATATTTAAACTAATTCAATCTATTTTTAATCTATTTAACTATTTTAATCTATATTTAAACGAATTGAATCTATTTTTAACTATTTAAAACTATTTAAAACTATTATAACTATTTTATTCTATTTAAACTGATTTAATCTATTTTAAACTATTTTAAACCATTTAAACTATTTTAAAGTATGTTAAATATTTTAAACTATTTTAAAACAATGTGAACTACGTACGACTATCTGAACTATTTTCTAAATTTCAGACTGTGTAAAGTTGAAGAGTTTACATTTAAATCCTTGATTTAAAGCGAATATGGTTAAATGAGGTAATAACCTACGTTGGAATTTAAAATGATATTTTCTAGTGAAAAGATATATTTTGAGTAAATATGATAATTTTGAAATGAGAGTTTAACCTATTGTGAATATGATTTTGAAAGTTAATATGATTTTGAAAGTGATATGGTTTTGAGAATACAATATTCTTATATCAATAATGAATTGATTTTGGAAATGTAAAATAACCATTGGGTGTAAAATAAGCATTTGGTTGTTAAATAGACCTGGATCGGATGTTGTCGTACTCTCTGCCTATACCTAAAACCACTTTAACTCTTGTGTACGTGGTGGAGATTCCAGAATGAAGTAGGATGATTTGGCGAACGATTCTATATGAGGTATTTACGAAGCCCTGACTCACTCGAGTCGGCTTGATGTGGCTAAAACTGGAGCCAAGTCGGGCCAAGTGAGGTCGCACCTCCGATTTGATACATTTATTCGATACTACTTTGTGACTGATTTGGTGGACACCCCTCTATTTATTTTGTGAATGTGTTACGAGGTGGGCAGTAGTAGCTGCTATGCATTACCACAAGTCTGGATCCACAAAATGGTAGAATCCTACCCTAAGCAATGCCTCTCGTGCCTTGTTGTTATCCCGCCTTTTGGCAAGGCCGTGATACCAAAAGATCGATCGGAAGCCAAAGAAAGTTCGTCTCAAAGATTGGCTATACATTGTTTAACCATGGATATCGATAAATTTTGTCCGAACCCGGATCAGGTTACAATTGATATGACACGGCAAGCAAAGTCATGGGAGCCAGCACTCCAAATTTCAAGTCAATCTGAGTTCGTATGCTCAAGTTATGATCGATGCAAATTGAAGGAAAAAGCCATATTTTCGTATCCATCGGTGCACATCGATTCGTATCGATACGGCACGTACCCACCATCCTGCCTCGGTTCGAATCCACCAACTTTGCATCGGTCATGACGGCCACGTTTTCGTATCCATCCACTTCGCATCGATCGGCTTCACATCGATCAGGCCATCCCGCTTCACATCCATCGACAGGCCCTAATTCGTATCGGTCAGTTTCGCACTCAAGCAACTGTTTCGTATCGATCAACTCCACCAGTAACGCACTTCGTATCGGTCGACAAATGCTTAGTTCGCATCCATGAAGGAGGCGTTTATTCGAATCCATCAGGGAGCTTTAGTTCGTATCCATCACTAATATTGATACGAAATCACCATCGATACCAACTAAGCCTCTTATCTCGATTCGAACTAGGCATACTGCAAATCAATACGAGGCGCATGTAGTTGATCGATTCAAACTGGCTAACGGCACTCGATACAAACAAGGCGAAACTTATGGATACGACATGGTCAACTCGAAGCAAAAGGTGGATCGGTGCAAGATATGCACGCCATGTCGCCGCGTTGTCACGTGCCTTGATGGAGTCGAACAAATGGATACCAAACCACGGATTCGAACTCGGCAGCATACGAAACTCACAATCTTGCATCGATCATATATCCTAAACTGCTGATCCAAATGCAACGAGTTTTTCACAGCAGCTTCCATACAAGGTAAAGAATGTTCCTGCCAAGTTTCAGCTCGATTGGATCATTTTTCGATGGATACGAAATCGTTTCGTATCGATCACGGATCGAGTCGAAACTTGGTGGGGTTGGTCGCGTGGGCCCACTCACGTTCCAGAAGAAGTCTCCCGAAGTTTGAGCGTGATATCAGCCTCCTACGCCTATAAATAGCCCCCTGAAGCCTACAGAAAAGGGATCTTTTGGCCATTCGAAGTCCAGACTCTGCTGGATTCAATTCTGCATCTTTCTATCACCATTGTATTCTAACATCAGAGTTATAACTTACTGTAATCTTCTGTAAGGGATTGAAATCATCAAAAGAATCAATAAAGTCATAAACTTCAGAGTGGACGTAGGCAAGATCATCTAACCACTATAAATCCTGTGTTTCTAATCATTATTTCTGAATTGATGTGCTTGATATTGCTTAGATCTGAGATTTGTGTTTGAATATTGCCGATTTTTATTCGTATACTGGTGCTTTCGCGATACTGGGGTTTGTGACCAATTTTGCTGCAAATACTTTGGTTCTTTCACCGAGAAGCTAATTCAGGAGAAGTTGAATTTGAAGATTTAAGAATTCAGATCTAAGGAGCTATGACAAGGCAAACGAGTAGAAGGCAGAGGCCAGAGAGAAGTCAACATGAGGGAAGTCAAGAGGCTTCCTCAGGAGCGAATCAGGCATCGATCTTCATCACTAGGGATGAGATGGAGGCAATGATGAAGAGACAGAAGAAGTTGATCCAGAGTTTGTTTCAATAGATTGGGCAACTTGGAGCGCAAAATCGAGGAGCAGATGGAGTTCGGAATAGAGCAGGACCATCCGGCGTAGCACCTGGATTATGGGGCACACACTTGGAGCATGTTGATCCAATCCCAGAGAGAGAGATAGGGGCATCTGAGCAACCTGAAGGTAGTAGAGGGATGAACGCTCAGCCATGGGGGCAGATTCCAAAAATCTCTCATAGACTTGAGGGGCAAGTCGACAACGATGAATGAGGATTACATCTTGGAGACAATGACAGATTGGAAGAGATGGTCAGACGGGCTAATGAGAGGAGGATTAGTAAACAGAGATCTTGAAGACGTGAACAGGAGTCCCTTTTCTCCTGCGATTAGGACGGCTAGGAACCCACCAGAGTTCAAGCTACCATCAGTGGAGATGTACGATGAGAGGACGGACCCTATGGTCCATCTGACAAAGTATATGAGGCACAAGGAAGTGTTGGGGGCATCACAGGAAGTTATGGCCCGATGCCTTCCATTATATCTGCGGATATCACAGCATTATGGTTTAGGCAACTGGAGAGTGGCTCCATAGGAACTTGGGCATATTTAACTGAGAAATTCATGAGGCAATTCAGGGTTCATATCGCAAGACCCAAGAATGTGATGAGTTTGGCAACTTTGAAGCAGAAAGTTGGGGAGTCCTTGAGGAGTTTTCTGACGCGATTCAATGCGGCAGCAGCACCGGTGGATCGACCAAATCCATTCATGGTTATGATGGAAGCTGTGTCCGGAATAGCTGATGGCACAGAGTTTAAAAATTCATTAACTAAAGATCCGCCTATGATCTAGGAGAATTCTATTACGAGGCAGAAAAGTTTTTGCGATTGGAAGATGCAAGTGTAGAAAGAGAAGAAGGAGAAGAAATTAATGTTTATGCGGTCAAAGGTGGAAATCCCACTGAGAAAGGTACAGAAACTAGCAAGGGGAAACGAAAAGATGAGAATAACGATAACAGATCAATGTGAGATGACCCACTTTCTTTCCTAATTTTTTTTCCTCAGTGGTCACCTGGTCAAGAGAATCTCATTCATACACTTCTCTTCTAATCAGGATCTTTAAACCAATATAAAAATATTGTTAAGCTCAATTTATCTTAAACTTACATATAAGAAAGTATGTGTGTACCATCTTTTTTTCTCTATCAGAGTAATGAAGATTTGGAAGCAGGAAATTCTATTTAAAGAAATTATTATATGATTTTCACATAGCAAAGCCATTTTCAATTCAAGTTTCCCAGTTGTACTTATTTCTTTGCATAACTGTTGATAGCATTACTTCTAGGCCTATCATTTACCTGTATACATTTTGTTTTATTTTACTCCATCCCTGTATTTACTGTGTTCTTAACTATGCATGTGCGTGAGTGTGTGTATGTAGGAAGTGTTGAGTTTCCTTGACAATAGAAGCATTCAGCCCTTATGTAAATTAAGTGTCAAAGTATTGAAAGGTGGTTGAACCGAGGCTTAGTGGAAATGGTCAAGTTAGCCTTGTTTCCTTTACCACCATTCTCAAGCTAAACACCTGTAATTCTGGGTTCCTTTAAGTGCCTCAAAGCTATTGTTTGCCATGCTTTTATATCATCATTTTTTTTAAAACATAAGCTTTTCATAACAATTACTAGATCATTCTTTTAATTTGAACTTACTTATAATTTCAAATCTTCTAGTACTACACATTTTTGTTAAGTATTCTGGAAGTTAAGAGAAGAAACAACATCATAGAGTCAAAACATTTTCAAAAGCAACTCATAAGTTTTAACTGAATTACAACTTTTGGGTTCAATACTTATCCAACAGGAAATAACACTACAATGGTTTCTTTTCAAACAACATAACTAACATATCTTAACATAAATTCAACTTAAACTTCTATTTTAATATCAGTGAATCTGTAACTATTGTATCCAATTCCTTAGCAGCTAACTCATCCAAATCTTGATCAAAGAGATTCCTATTTACCTGCACAATCACCATGAGCTGCCTCATACAAATATGAGACACCCAATGGTGCACAAACACACAAGGGTCAGACTAATTGTCTGGTATGAGTAATCTTCCTGAAAACATGATTTCATATAACTTCATTGATATGCAAATACTTTGGATACCTTAAAACTCTATATTACCTCTGTGCATGGTTTTGTAAGGCATGTGCATTTATATCAAAGCAAACAACTTATTCATAAACCATGTAGTACCGTTCATAGAAGCAATCTTAAAAACTCTCCAAACAGGCATCATAAACCAACCAATGCAATCATCAATTTAATCACTAAACCCCTTTTACAATTTTACTGGCCATCAGGGATTCCACCCAAGCCTCTACTGAACCTATTTCTAGAGTTCTCTGCCAATTATAATATGGACTTTGGCTACTTTCTTTTCCTTTAAACACACTGCCTGGGACTATCTCTGTTAACCCAGCACACTCAGGCCCCTGGGTATAAAAATACCATGTGTGATCTTGCAATATCCACCTTGCCAAGCTATACTTTATAGCCCTAAGATCCAAATCCTTAGTTAAATTATTTAGTGTTAATTTTCCCTTTTTTTTTCAATTTTGCTAATCCCTTTTTGCATCTCACATTTTAATCAAAGAAAATGAATAATTCAACCATCATGCAATTATTCAAGGATTAATAGATCATGTTCTCATAGAATTACTCATACAAGCAAATATAAATTCTCAGTACACATGTTATTTAGATCATGAGTTTTCAATGGATCATGTTATGAATATATGGTCATAAATAAATTCCCTGTTGCATCTTTTTACCTCCGGTTTAATCAGATACTTACTAATTCATAAGATCTGGCTAAACCACAAGTTTTTTTTCTGATCTGGATTTATTTGTAAACATAGAAGCTCAGCACATGTGTAACCTTTCACTTCTATATTTCCATTTATTCAATTAATTATGAGACATAAGCAACAACAACTCTATGCTGCAGTCCCATCGTTTTCTTTTCATCTTTTTTTTTAGACCATAGATTTACAACATTTATCCTTGGGATTTTTTTTTCTTTTAATGAATAACTATATGCAGAAAACACATAAAAGAAAACATCTCATCTCAAGGTTAATTCATAACACAAATGATCATTTTTAAACAGGAAATCCATAAACCATATTTTCTGGGTATATCAACATGAAGGGTTGAACACTTAAACAGATCATTAACACACCAAAATAAACACAGATTATATAAATGAAATATAAAACTATTTAGGCTGCCTCAATATTCAAGACTTAATGCCAGGTTTTCAGTGAGACCACTCACCCTAATTCTTCTCTTTCTTTCCTAAGCCTCCTTTTTCTTTAATTTCATGTCTTCTACTAACTCTAATGGCCGGTGCTTATGATTTTTCTCTAGGTTAATGAAGAGCAAAATGTATATGATCTCACCACACTAAGCCTTCTTATAAACTCTGGCTACCACTAGGGTTTTAGAAATTACCCAATGTCAATTTTACCCCATAACTAATCATGCCTCAGTTTTAATTCAGATGAAAGAAAAAGGGTATGTGGTCCTTATAATCTTTTCAGAAAATAAAACTTATTCTTTTCAATCCTACCCCGGGTCATGTTATATGTATGTCTTGATTTACTTGTTAAGCAAAAGAATTACTGAAAATGGTAAAAGTGTTTTATCAAGGATTCATACCATTTCCATGCAAGACTTGTCTTTTACCAGCAGCACTTGCCTATGTACATGCATATCATATGTAAGCTTTTTTTTGCCTAAGTCTTTTTTTTTTTTTTTTATTATTATGCAGAGAACATGTGTACATGTGTGCACTATATTGTGCACACATTCATATTTAAACCATACACTTACAAATAGTTTATTATTACGATTATTATTATTATTATTATTATTATTATTATTATTATTATTATTATTATTTTAAAAACAAATATGAACTAATTTAAATTATAAAACTTGTTCATAAATCAGGGTTATCACATATACCCCTCCTTTTTAGGAATTGTGTCCCACAATTCTTTCATGCTTAGCTCATGTGTTTTCAATCCAGAGAATCAATCTTTCTCAAATTACTTTTTTTTAGTTAAACTCTATGTATATTTAAAACAAAAATTCACACTGCATATTTAATCCAAGCATTTATCAATCTATATAAGTTATACCTTTCATTCAATCAAACAGTTTTGGATAATCATTTCTGATTTTATCTTCCACTCCCCATGTACAATCATTTGGGTCAAAGCTCCATTGCACTTTCACCAATTTATTTTATTTATTCCTCAATTTTTTAATTTCTCTTGCAACAATACCTGCTGGCTCTTTTTCATAAATCATTCTGTGATCAATCTGCACATCCCTAGTGGATTCCAAGATTGTCTCTGCATCATGAATCCATCTCCTTAACTGAGACACATGAAAAACATTATGCATTGCTCTCATCTCCTCTGGCAATTCTAACTTATAGGCTACATTTCCAATTCTTTCTAAAATTTTATATGGTCCTATGTATCTAGGAATTAACTTTCCTTGTTTCCCAAACCTTAGAACCTTCTTCATAGGTGATGTTTTAATAAATACATAGTCTCCAACATCATATTGCACTGCTTTTCTTATCTGATCAGCATATTTCTTTTGCCTGTCTTGGGCAGAGGCAATTCTCCTCCTAATCAAAGCTATCTTTTCAGAAATCTCTTTTACATTTTCTGGTCCTAAGACCACCTTCTCCCCTGATTCAATCCAACTTGAAGGTGATAAACATATTCTACCATAGAGTGCTTCAAAGGGTGCCATGCCTATGCTGCTGTGATAGCTATTGTTGTATGCAAATTCTGCTAAAAATATGTGATCTTCCCAGCTCCTCCCCAATCCAATACACATGCCCTCAACACGTCTTCAAGCAATTTATTCACAATTTCTGTTTGACCATCAAATTGAGGGTGATATGCTGTACTCGAGCATAAATCAGTCCCCATTGCTTTGTGAAAACTTTGCCAAAATTTTGAAGTGAAGATGGTATCTCTATCACTTACTATAGTTTTTGGTATTCCATGCAATCTAACTACTTCTTTAATAAATAATTGAGCAAATGTGCATGCATTCCTTTCTGATTTTACAGGTATGAAATGAGCTGATTTGATTAGCCTATCAACTACAACCCAAATACTATCATTTCCCCTCCTAGTTTTAGGCAAACCATCAATGAAATCCATTGATATATCTTCCCATTTCCACTGTGGTATTTGTAAAGGTTGAAGCATTCCCGAGGGTCTTTGATATTCAGCCTTTACCTGTTGACAAATCGTGCACTTTGACACATAAGTTGCCACTGCACTTTTCATACCTTTCCACCAATAATCTCTTTTGAGCTTATGATACATTCTTGTGCTTCCTGGATGTATGGTATATTTACTTTTGTGATAAGCATCCAATATTTCTTGCCTCAACTCGTTAATTTCTGGGACACATATTCTTCTTCCTTTCTTCAAGTGGCCTTGATCATCCAACAGAAAACCTTCTACTGCCTCACCATTTAATATCTGAGTTTTCTTCTCAAGTAAAAATGAATCTTGGTCTTGTAGCTTTTCAACTTTTGTTTTTAATTCTGACCCCAAAGTAATAAAACTTAACTTTCCTATCTCTACATTCTCACTGCATATGCTCTTGTTTTCTACACTTTCACTTTCTATTTCTGAGTCAATAAATAGTGACAAAGTGTTAAATTCTTCTATCATTAACCTAGCTACATTAGCATGCTGTCTACTTAAAGCATCTACTACTTTATTAGCTTTGCCAGGTGTGTATAATATTTCAAAATCATATGAGGCTAGTAGTTCAATCCACCTTTGCTGCCTCATGTTTAATTCTTTTTGTGAATACAAATATTTAAGTGACTTATGGTCTGTGTACACTTCAAATTTTCCCCCTAACAAATAGTGTCTCCATAATTTAAGTGCATACACTATAGCAGCCAATTCAAGGTCATGTGTTGCATACCTTACCTCACTGGGTTTTAACTGTCTAGAGGCATAGGCTATTACTTGGTGTTGTTGCATCAATACTGCCCCAAGTCCTTGTCCACTTGCATCAGTATATATCACTAAATTTTCATTCCCCTCAGGTACTTTTAGTATTGGGGCTTGTATTAATGCTTCCTTTAACCTCCCAAAAGCTTTCTCACACTCCTCAGTCCAAGCAAATACCTGATTCTTCCTAGTCAATCTAGTTAATGGGATTGAAATTTTTGCAAAATCTTTTATAAACCTTCTATAATAACCAGCCATTCCCATAAATGATCTGACCTCTGTGACACTAGTAGGCCTTTTCCATGCTTGAACTGCAATTACCTTATTTGGATCTACAGATACACCTTCTTCTGATATTACATGTCCCAAAAAATTTATTTCATTTTGCCAAAAAGTACACTTTGAAAATTTTGACTTCAAATTTTCTTGCCTCAATCTATGAAGTACAATATGTAAATGATTATCATGCTCCTCAACTGACTTAGAATAAATTAATATATCATCAATGAATATCAATACAAATTTATCTAAGTATTCTCTAAAAATTCTATTCATCAAATCAACAAAGTAAGAGGGAGCATTTGTCAACCCAAATGGCATTACTAAAAATTCATAAAGTCCATATCTAGTATTGAAAGCTGTGTATTTTATGCTTTCCTCTTATACTTTCATTTGATGAAATCCTGAAGCTAAATCAAGTCTGGAGAATATTTTTGCACCACTTAATTGATCAAAAAGATCATCAATTCTTGGTAAGGGGTATTTGTTTTTAACTGTGATTTTGTTTAACTCCTTATACTCAATACATAATCTAAGAGATCCATCCTGTTTCTTAACAAAAACCACTTGTGCTCCCCATGATGAGCTACTGGGTTTGATGAAGCCTTTTTCTTCTAGTTCAACTAGTTGCTTTTTCAGTTCTATCAATTCTTTAGGCCCCATCCTAGTCGGCCTCTTAACCACTGGGTTAGCTCCTGGAATTAGTTTAATTGAGAACTCTACTGGCCTATGATTTGGAACTCCCTTAACCTCACCAAACACATCAGTATATTGATTTACTATAGGGATTTCTTCTAATACAGGCAGGTGCTTCTCACTAGACAAAGTAACAAGGGCGGCTATATTTCTGTTCTTATTTGCTTCACAAAGAACAACTACCCTTTTTCCATCATAAGTTCTCAATGATATGGTGGAGGTCTCCATATTTATAACAGCCTTATATTTTCTTAACTAGTCAACTCCTAAAATAACTCCTATGCCTGGGTATTGCAACACATATTGGTCTGCACTAAACACATATCCCCCTATATTTAATCCCAGTTGCATGCACATCAAACCCAAAACACAGGAACTACCTAAAGGACTTTTAATAAGAAATGGCCTATCAACAATCATACAATTCAATTTTAATTGTAGTGCAATATCATGGGAAATCAATGAGTGTGTAGCCCAAGTATCATACACTACTGCAAAAGGTATTGAGTGAATAAGCAAAGTACCTTCAACTTTGCAATAAGCCGGATTTTTAGGTATCAGATAATTGAATAATTATCTGGGTTTAACTATTAAAATGTAATAATCCCTTAATTAAATTATTTAAAAATGGATAAAATTGTTATCTTCAAATATAAATAACCAAAAAAAATTTATATTAATTTAAAACAAAAGAATTTTTATAAATTTAGAAAATATGTATTTAGTAGTAAATAAATGGAAAAGCATTTAAATTAGCATGTAAAAATGGATTAAATAACTTTATATTATTTTATTTGGAATCTAATTAGTTTATATCAGATTTTCTTTTGGAAGATTTATTTTTATAAGAAAGAAAAAAAATATAAATATAATAGAAATTATATATATAAGTGTAAAGGTAATATAAATAAAGTTTTTTTTTACATTTGTAAGAAAATAAAAACATAACACATAAATTAAACATACAAACATAATACATAAATAAATAAAAAGACATAACTTCATGCATTAAAACAATTGTATGCTTGGTTATATATACTATTAACATTGTAACTAAGGTAACATGCATAATAATAAGTGACATGGTTTCTTATAACTTGAAATGTTGATAAGAGAAAAGTATAAAAATAAATTAATAATACATATACATAAACCTAATACAAAGTAATTTAAAAATATGTATATATATAAATAAATAAATATAATAGTAAATTTTTATCATGCATTCCACAAGTGCAAGAAGACTACATATACAAATAACAAGGGTAAACAAACTTTACCATACAGTAAACAAGTGTCAAGCTGAAAATATTTTTTTTTTATGACCTTTGTATGTATAGCAAAAGGTCTTTCCTCTCTTCATTTTATTGAAAAAAAAAATCAATCATAAAAAAAAAATTATGAAAGGCTAAAATCTGAGAATAAGAAATCAAAACATGCTCAGCCTTCCAAACTAAACTGAAGCAAAGTCTAAAACGACTTCAGATTTCAACCAAGCATAGACAAGGAATCATGGATAAACTCCAGTTTCAAATTTTCAAATACAACAAAGATCTGCTCTGTTCGAACAGTAAGGTGAGTAAACTAACACTTACATCTATCTGTATCTTGATCATTATGCATTAATCAATAAAGTTTGGGATGTAAGTTACTTGCATGTATACGTATACCTGAAATGGATGCATGCATGTTTGAAATTATGTATAAAAGTTTGGGTAGATCTGGAAATATGTATATATGAAAACCGGACCTGTATACATGATGAAAACTTCTGTATCACCTCTGTTTAAGTTCAGAGTTCAAAATTTAAATCAAGAATTCAAAATTTCTCCATCTAATCTCTGTTAGATGTAGGATTTAAAAAGAATTATGTTTGTTTACATATAACTAAGATTTAAAAATTAACTCTAGGTGAAATAATTTAGTACAATTCTGGAAATATTGAAAAGACAGTGAGTAAAGTTTTAATTTACAAAAATTAACATATTCATCTCTGATGCTTGCGAAAACTTCTTAAGGCAACATTTTGAAATTTTTGCATGGATGAAGGGTGTTGAAGTAGTTGAATCACTGTTTATATATATAAATGTCTGATAATAAAAGAAATTACTGGTCTCTAATTTATTTTTAACTAATATTCAAAATCAAAATTCTGTCATTTTGTTGCCACTGTTGTTTACAGAATTTTGAATAGCAATGTAAAATTCATATCGACCTATACATATAAATTTAAGATGAGATCTTTAAATAGAAAATGATTGTAACATTATAAATGAAATTCTAAAAATAGTTTCAAATAAATATTTGGAATATGTATTTCAAAAATTGAAATTTTGCAAGTCTGATTGAAAAGAAGTGCAAATTCCATAGTATGGAATTCTTGATTCAATTTTATAATCTGATTTCCATTTTTAAATGATGAATTTAGGAGGAACAATTATGATTTTTAGATACATAATTGTTGAAATATCTTTAGATGTTCATATTTGGGTTAACTGTCGATTGTGATCGATTGGGGTCGAACTGTATATTGGGATTCAAGGCGGAGGTAGCTTGTGAGATGAGGAAGGTGGGAAAAATATTCAGAAGAATTCTATAGTGTCGTGATGATTGAACAAGGGCGATATAGATTTTAACACACCTGATTGTTCAACATGTTAAAATAAAGAAATTGCGAGATATTTAGGGACTTGGAATAAATCGCGTATGGTGGAAATTGAAGCGGGAAGTTATGGCGTTCATCTGGAAGGGTCGGTGAGGTTGACCACGGTGGGATTGACGGCGGTGGTCATTTTTTTCTGTTGATAATGGCTGTCTAATTTTCAATCTACAGCCTCGATTTTGATTCGCTATCAAATCAGCGAATCTGAGTGATCCTATGCGACGATGGGTTGAACGTCGACTTAACGAGATTTGCGATGTCGACTTACGGTGGTCGGAGCAGCCGTGTACGTGCACGTGCATGTTGGGACAGGTGTGATTTTTGGGTTTAGGAAGAAGAAGAAACCCAGGGAAATCTCAAAGAGCTCCAGTATTCGACTCGCTGTGGGAATGGACTGATGTTGCGTGAGTATAATGATGATTCCTCGGGAGTTCACTCGAGTTTCCTTGAGTTTTTCTTGAAGATGAATTCGAGTTTTGATTTGTTGGGCTCGAGTGGAGTTGTGTCCCTTTTCCAGTTTATTTTTTGTTAAGTTGTGAAAGAAAAAAAAAGAAAGGGAAGCGGGCCGAAGTATAGGGAGATTGGGCCAAGAGTAAATTATAGAAGGGAACAAAAGAAATAAAGAAGTAAGTAAAGAGGAGGAAAGGAGATTAGTTCCACTTTGATATCGGTTTAGTTCGAGAAATCCAGGGATTTGTCTTAGGTTAAATATAACATAATGTTTTAAAATTAACATAATTAAGTTTAAATAATATGCCTAATTATTCTTTGATACTAAAGTTTTCGTTTAAAATGTTTGGTAATTTAGGTTGAACTATTTATTTAACTTAGTAAGTTAATTCTTACTTGATTAACAATGTAATTAAGGGTTGATTGTGGAAGATAAATTTAATAATCAAAGATTAATTATTGAGCAATTAATTTATTGATAATTAACTTATGTGATTAATTAATTAAGGATTAATTAATAAATGAAATTAATCAAGGTTAATGAATCAAGGAAATTATTTAAGAATGAAAATTTATTTATTGATTAAGGATTAATAAATTGATTTGTTAGGGATTAATTGTTTAATTGGTGATTAGAGATTATTAATGTAAGAAATTGGAGTTTTATTTACTTAAACGATAATTATTTAAGTAATAAAGGGGATTACTAAATGGAAGTAATTAGTTAACAATCATTAATTAATATAATTAATTATTAATTAAATTAGTGAGAGTAACTAAAGGTTAATTACTGTAAAAGGTTAAGAATAATTAATTTGTGTAATTAATTAAGGATTAATTACTTAACGTAATTAAAGTATAATTAACCAAGGATGATTTATTGAGAATATTGATTAAATGATGGTTTATTAATTGATTTGAAATTAATTATTTCTAAGTAAAGGAAATCAAAGTGATTGAAGATTTGAAATTTAATTAGAGATTGATTAAATTTTGGAAATAATCTATCTTGCTTATGAATGATTGGATGATGACTAAATGCCTCGAATTGATTGTTATCTCTGGTATGAAATGTTTTGAGATTTGAGATGTTTTAGGTAGGCAATAATAATGTATTATCTATCGATGATGAATTTGTTGTTTACTAAAGTGACATCCTTTATTTTTAGTTAAATTGTCTTTCCCTTGATTAACTTGGATTAAGATGGTATTGATTTCGAAGAGACCGGAGTCGGGTATTTGTAAATACCCGAAACCACTCCGACTCTTTATAAACTGATTTGTGAAATCAATAAACAGATATGGAATGATTTAAGTGAATTGAACCATAAAATCTAAGTCCTGACACTTAGAAATGGATGAGTATAGTAAGTGTTGTCTATACCTGTGGATTTGTAAAACTGTTATGAGTCACCCCGGGTTAAGAATTGGCTATTGTTCTGGTGTATTTCTTATTAGATGGGTTTACTCGCGCACGCTTCCAGCCTGACCCGGGTGTTACTTTGATGTAATGCTCGGGTCAGACCGAGTATTACAGATTTTCAGGTAGGGACGTTCTGGAGCTCAGGAGGCGACCTGGATGGCTGGAACGTATGGAGTGTTTACCGCTGTGTTATATTAATTTATATATCTGAGACATGTTAAATTGTATCTGTCCAATGTTGTATAAAATGGTTGTAACTCTGATATATCGATGTAAATTGATAGATACAGTTTTCTTTGGTATAACTATTATTATTGATATTATATTTATCCGCTGCGAATGTGAGATTGTGTGTTTCTTTTCTGTTCTTCTTCTATCTCTTTCTTCTTTTTCTCTAACTATCTGGAATTTTCGGGATCGAAAATCCCGGGTCGTTACATTTGGTATCAGAGCAGAAGGTTAAGCGAGAACCTTGGCACTGGTGGGTATACTCATTTAGGATAGGGTAAGAAGTACCCTATAATGAGTTGTGTGTGTGTGTGTGCGTGTGCGTATAAATATATATATATGAGAGAGCGTACTTGTTATTTTCTTATATAAAGGTTTTTAAATGATTTCAAAAGTAAATGAATCTTATATAAGAAATAGATTATCTATTATATTAAGGAAATTGGTTGTAGTATTAATTAATAAAAGTAATAGTAAGAATTAAATTAAGAAGTAATAGAATGCAACCAAATTGAAATTAGAATTAAATAAAGATAAGTTAGGAATGGATTCAAATTGAAATCTTGGATTGGAGAAGTATTTCAAAATAAATTGAAATTAGAATTGGTTTCAACCCAAATAAATAGTTGGTTATTGTGTTTAATAATGGAATGATTGTTCTTCAATAAATAATAAAATGTTTTAAGGAAGTAACTATCTAAAAAGAGTAACTTGTAAGTTGGAAAGGATGTAAATTAAAGTGGGTTTCAAATTGTGCAGTTTTGAATTCTAAATTTAAACATTTGAATTGGTTTCAAAATGTTAAAGGAGATAATATTTGAATATGATCTTATTTTAAAATAAGAGATGTTATTTAATATTATGCAATTGAATGAAATGGTCATATTTCAAAAAAGAATTGTTTGAAAATTTAAAAGAAATTTGTTTTGAATTAAAACCAAAGGTGGTTTAAAATTTTAAAGTATAACTTGGTATGTAAAAGAAGTTAATATGTATATATGTGGATATACATAATATAAAAGTTGGTTTGAAATAAACTCTAAATATTGAGTTTTGAATTTGGAACAAGATGTGATACCCAAGTGATAAGTTTTGAACTTATAAGTAGGAAAAATTATTAATGTGAAGTTTAGAATTTTAAAAATTTGAAATGAAGAATTCAAGTTTGAGTAAGGTTAAACGGGATTGATTGAATTTAACTCGGAGGAAGTTAAATAAGTTGGAATGATCAACCTGATTTGGAAATTTCAAGATGAAATTAAGATTTAACTTGGGAAGTTAAATGATTGAGAGTTGAGTGATCTCAAATTGGGTTTGAGATCGAAAATTTGAAATGAATGGATGTTTTAAAATAAATTAGATAATATCATCCTATTGTTGTTAGAAATCTTTAAGTTGTGAATTAGATTTGTTTAAATGAATGAGAAATGGAGTATGGTAATCCATTATTGGGATAAAAAGGTAAATTGATTTAAAAGAATTAAATCAACATTTGAAGAATTAACTCGAATTTATATAATTCGAGATGGTTTAAATTTGAAATTTGAAATTAGTTTAAATTGAATTTGATTTGAATTGATTGAAATTGTGATTGAAGATGTATGAGTATAAGATTCAAATGGAAATTTGAATTGGATTAAATTGAAACAATTTGGAATTGAAGTGGGTTCAATTTGAAATTTGTCCGAATTGATTTGAATAATTGGGAATTTTAATTAAAGTTGAATAAGTTTTAAATTCAAATGGAATTTGAATTGAATTTGAGAAGAAATCAAGAATAATTCAACTTCATTTGGAAATGGAGTTTGAAATTGAGATTAGATCAAACTGGAGTTGAAATGAATTAAAACTGGAACTAATTCAATTGAAATTTATTTGAATTAGTAGAATCTGATATCAAGGTTGAATAAAGTTAAATTTGAAAGGAAACTTAGATTAATTCAACTTGAATTGGGTTTGAATCAATTTTAATGGAAATTGAGTTATTTAAATCGGAATTGGGTCAATTTAAATGATAGAGGAAATTTAAATTGAATTAATGAGAATGGAGATTGAGAATTGAACAGTTTTGACTCTGGACTATTTTTAATATAAATTGTTTTAATATAAACCTATTTTCAAAGCTATTTATTATATATACAACTTTTCTTTTGAAAGCCAAATTATCTTATACTTGTTTTACAATTATTTTTGAAACTGTTTAACAATTTTCCAACTGTTTTATAAGATGATTACTATATTTTAAATGTTTTACAAAACTAATTACTACCTTAATATTATTTTGCAATTATCTAAAATTTCTATAACTATTATAACTATTTTCTAAACTATTTTACACCTATTTTACAAACTAGTAATTATTTTCCAACAACTTATCTATTTTTTTTAAAAAAAAAAATTCAAACTATTTTCTAAGTAAATTGGACAGAGTTTTAAACTGTTATTGGTTAAATACCCAATCGAGATAAGAATAGAGGTGATAATCCAGATGGATTGGAGCAATTGTGAGTAAGTGAATGAAAATTTAAGTGAATGTGAATAGAAATGGAATTAATTTGGCTAATAAGCAATAAGATAAATACGTAGGATATACGTATATTAATCTAATCGCATAGTGATTTGATCCAGATTCGGGCACAGAATTTCGAGATAGTTACATCGATCCGAGTAGGATTTTTCACTTGATTTTCAACGGCGAACCTGGATATGGATTGTTGATTGGTTCTGGATATTCTCTATCATAGTTATGGCTATGCAGGGAAAATGACGGTTTCTGATCAAGAAACCAGATCTGTGTCCGCACTAGAAAGTCCGGTGGACGATACTAGTTCGGAACTGAAATTGTGTGATCGAGTGGGCGATCAGATTGGTATATCGTACGGATGATATGTGTACATCATACGAATTTGAATGAAATTGATATTGAAAAGAGTAATCAAATTTGAATATTTGATTTTGAATAAACAAAGTTATATATCTTTGTTATATAAGATAAAACTCCCCTTGATGAATCTGTTGCCAGAAGAAAATAGTTTCTGGAGGTGTTTGAAGTATAAAAGAGTTTTATACAAGTTTGAAATGATCCAAAGTTTTAAAAATTATATATATCTGTATATATATGTATATGTAAAGGATCATATGAGGATTTTGGAAAAAAGGTTTTGGGAACCTATGGATTTGGAAAGGCTTTTGATTTTTGGGTAAAATCAATATTATATTTGGAAAGCCTAGTTTGAGAATTATCGATTTTGGGATAATCGATTTTGTATAAAGGAGCTTTGAAAGAGATCATACTAGGTGTATGATTTAAAGATACTATATATATGGTATAAAATGTTTTGATGATGGCTCTGGGGAAAAAGGCGCTCCCTTGGAATGGACTTCTCAGGAGTACCACCGGGTGGTGCTGCCTTGATCCCCAAGGGGGGGTTCTAAAGTTGATCCTGTGTGAAATCCGGACAAACTAGTTCCTGAGGGTTATTGAGTAGCGAAAGTCGAGGGCGTTGATGCCTACAGGGGCATTTGGGTTATGCTGTGACGACAGTGTAACTCAATGTCACTGCGATCTACTGTGGGGACCATAGCGAAAATCGTGTGGAGGATGAGTGTCAACGGTCTACACTTGATTTTGCCGGGAAGGCAATGCAACATCGGTAGACTGCGATCTATGGTCAAGTGGAGTGGAGAAGTTTCATTCTTTTGGTAGCGAAATTCGAGGGCGCTGATGCCTACAGTTATATGGGTTTTTGCGGTGATAGCTACGTAACCCCAGTTGTAACTACGATCTGCAGCGGGTTCCATTGTGTAATCAAGGGGCGCGGAGGCCTACAGTTATCTATGGATTTTGTCGGGATGGCAACGTAACCATTGGGTTAACTGCGACCATGGATGGGGGTGATGATTTCCAGAGCATCCTCACCAAAGATATATCCTCTATTTTCAAAAACTGTTTTCCATATTTTCAATAAAATTATTTTCCAAGTATTTTCACTGGGTGTTGAAAATGGGTCTGCTAAGTACTTATAGAATTTCAGTCTTACGCCTGATCAATGTATGACCGAAGTTCTGTGAGAACGAGGATGGAATGGTTAAAACATCGAGTCATAAAAAGTATTTTTATAAAAAACTATTTTAGTAATATTCTGTAGATTTCTAAAGTTTTTTAAAATAATCAAAGAGAAATTTATCTGATTACAAGCATTTTAATAAATTTGGCTTCGTTCCTTTTCGAGGACGAAAAGATTCAAAGGGGGGAGGAATGTAATAACCTGGATTTTTAAGTATCGGATAATTGAATAATTATCTGGGTTTAACTACTAAAATGTAATAATCCCTTAATTAAATTATTTAAAAATGGATAAAATTGTTATCTTCAAATATAAATAACCAAAATTTGTTTTATATTAATTTAAAACAAAAGAATTTTTATAAATTTAGAAAATATGTATTTAATAGTATATAAATGAAAAAGCATTTAAATTAGCATGTAAAAATGGATTAAATAACTTTATATTATTTTATTTGGAATCTAATTAGTTTATATCATATTTTCTTTTGGAAGTTTTATTTTTATAAGAAAAAAAATATAATAGAAATTATATATATAAGTGTAAAGGTAATATAAATAAAGTTTTTTTTTTACATTTGTAAGAAAATAAAAACATAACACATAAATTAAACATACAAACATAATACATAAATAAATAAAAAGACATAACTTCATGCATTAAAACAATTGTATGCTTGGTTATATATACAATTAACATTGTAACTAAGGTAACATGCATAATAATAAGTGACATGGTTTCTTATAACTTGAAATGTTGATAAGAGAAAAGTATAAAAATAAATTAATAATACATATACATAAACCTAATACAAAGTAATTTAAATATATATATATATATATAAAATATAATAGTAAAATTTTATCATGCATTCCACAAGTGCAAGAAGACTATATATACAAATAACAAGTCTAAACAAACTTTACCATACAGTAAACAAGTGTCAAGCTGAAAATATTTTTCTTTTTTTTTATTACCTTTGTATGTATAGCAAAAGGTCTTTCCTCTCTTCTTTTTTTTGAAGAAAAAAATCAATCATAAAAAAAATGATGAAAGGCTAAAATCTGAGAATATGAAATCAAAACATGCTCAGCCTTCCAAACTAAATGAAGCAAAGTCTAAAACGACTTCAGATTTCAACCAAGCATAGACAAGGAATCATGGATAAACTCCAGTTTCAAATTTTCAAATACAACAAAGATCTGCTCTGTTCGAACAGTAAGGTGAGTAAACTAATATTTAAATCTATCTGTATCTTTATCATTATGCATTAATCAGTAAAGTTTGGGACGTAAGTTACTTGCATGTACACGTATACCTGAAATGGATGCATGCATGTTTGAAATTATGTATAAAAGTTTTGGTAGATCTGGAAATATGTATATATGAAAACCGGACCTGTATACATGATGAAAACTTCTGTATCACCTCTGTTTGAGTTCAGAGTTCAAAATTTAAATCAAGAATTCAAAATTTCTCTATCTAATCTCTATTAGACGTAGGATTTCAAACGAATTATGTTTGTTTACATATGTACTAAGATTTAAAAATTAACTCTAGGTGAAATAATTTAGTACAATTCTAGAAATATTGAAAAGACAGTGAGTAAAGTTTTAATTTACAAAAATTAACATATTCATCTCTGATGCTTGCGAAAACTTCTTAAGGCAACATTTTGAAATTTTTGCATGGATGAAGGGTGTTGAATAGTTGAATCACTGTTTATATATATAAATGTCTGATAATAAAACAAATTACTGGTCTCTAATTTATTTTTAACTAATATTCAAAATCAAAATTCTATCATTTTGTTGCCACTGCTGTTTACAGAATTTTGAATAGCAATGTAAAATTCATATCGACCTATACATATAAATTTAAGATGAGGTCTTTAAATAGAAAATGATTGTAACATTATAAATGAAATTTTAAAAATAGTTTCAAATAAATATTTGGAATATGTATTTCAAAAATTGAAATTTTGCAAGTCTGATTGAAAAGAAGTGCAAATTCCATAGTCTGGAATTTTTGATTCAATTTTATAATCTGATTTCCATTTTTAAATGATGAATTTAGGAGGAACAATTATGATTTTTAGATACATAATTGTTGAGATATCTTTAGATGTTCACATTTGGGTTAACTGTCGATTGTGATCGATTGGGGTCGAACTATGTATCGGGATTCAAGGCGGAGGTAGCATGTGAGATGAGGAAGGTGGGAAAAATATTCAGAAGAATTCTATAATGCCGTGATGATTGAACAAGGGCGATATAGGGTTTAACACGCCTGATTGTTCAGCGTGTTAAAATAAAGAAATTGCGAGATATTTAGGGACTTGGTATAAATCGTGTATGGTGGAAATTGAAGCGGGAAGTTGTGGCGTTCATCTGGAAGGGTCGGTGAGGTTGACCACGGTGGGATTGACGGCGGTGGTCATTTTTTTCTGTTTATAATGGCTGTCTAATTTTCGATTTACAGGCTCGATTTTGATTCGCTATCAAATCAGCGAATTTGAGTGATCCTATGCGACGATGGGTTGAACGTCGACTTAACGAGATTTGCGGTGTCGACTTACGGTGGTCGGAGCAACCGTGTACGTGCACGTGCACGTTGGGACAGGTGTGATTTCTGTGTTTAGGAAGAAGAAGAAACCTGGGGAAATCTCGAAGAGCTCCAGTATTCGACACGCAGTGTCAATGGACTGATGTTGCGTGAGTATAATGATGATTCCTCGGGGGTTCACTCGAGTTTCCTTGAGTTTTTCTTGAAGATGAATTCGAGTTTTGATTTGTTGGGCTCGAGTGGTGTTGTGTCCATTTTCCAGTTTTTATTTTATTTTTGTTAAGTTGTGAAAGAAAAAAAGAAGAAGAAAGGGAAGCGGGCCGAAGTATAGGGAGATTGGGCCAAGAGTAAATTGTGGAAGGGAACAAAAGAAATAAAGAAGTAAGTAAAGAGGAGGAAAGGAGATTTTTTCCACTTTGATCTCGGTTTAGTTCAAGAAATCCAAGGATTTGTCTTAGGTTAAATAATGGTAACATAATGTTTTAAAATTAACATAATTAAGTTTAAATAATATGCCTAATTATTCTTTGATACTAAAGTTTTCATTTAGAATGTTTGGTAATTTAGGTTGAACTATTTATTTAACTTAGTAAATTAATTCTTACTTAATTAACAATGTAATTAAGGGTTGATTGTGGTAGATAAATTTAGTAATCAAAGATTAATTATTGAGCAATTAATTTATTGATAATTAACTTATGTGATTAATTAATTAAGGATTAATTAATAAATGAAATTAATCAAGGTTAATGAATCAAGGAAATTATTTAAGAATGAAAATTTATTTATTGATTAAGGATTAATAAATTGATTTGTTAGGGATTAATTGTTTAATTGGTGATTAGAGATTATTAATGTAAGAAATTGGAGTTTTATTTACTTAAACGATAATTATTTAAGTAATAAAGGGGATTACTAAATGGAAGTAATTAGTTAACAATCATTAATTAATATAATTAATTATTAATTAAATTAGTGAGAGTAACTAAAGGTTAATTACTGTAAAAGGTTAAGAATAATTAATTTGTGTAATTAATTAAGGATTAATTACTTAACGTAATTAAAGTATAATTAACCAAGGATGATTTATTGAGAATATTGCTTAAATGATGGTTTATTAATTGATTTGAAATTAATTATTTCTAAGTAAAGGAAATCAAAGTGATTGAAGATTTGAAATTTAATTAGAGATTGATTAAATTTTGGAAATAATCTATCTTGCTTATGAATGATTGGATGATGACTAAATGCCTCGAATTGATTGTTATCTCTGATATGAAATGTTTTGAGATATGAGATGTTTTGGGTAGGCAATAATAATGTATTATCTATCGATGATGAATTTGTTGTTTACTAAAGTGACATCCTTTATTTTTAGTCAAATTGTCTTTCCCTTGATTAACTTGGATTAAGATGGTATTGATTTCGAAGAGACCGGAGTCGGGTATTTGTAAATACCCGAAACCACTCCGACTCTTTATAAACTGATTTGTGAAATCAATAAACAGATATGGAATGATTTAAGTGAATTGAACCATAAAATCTAAGTCCTGACACTTAGAAATGGATGAGTATAGTAAGTGTTGTCTATACCTGTGGATTTGTAAAACTGTTATGAGTTACCCCGGGTTAAGAATTGGCTATTGTTCTGGTGTATTTCTTATTAGATGGGTTTACTCACGCACGCTTCCAGCCTGACCAGGGTGTTACTTTGATGTAATGCTCGGGTCAGACCGAGTATTACAGATTTTCAGGTAGGGACGTTCTGGAGCTCAGGAGGCGACCTGGATGGCTGGAACGTATGGAGTGTTTACCGCTGTGTTATGTTAATTTATATATCTGAGACATGTTAAATTGTATCTGTCCAATGTTGTATAAAATGGTTGTAACTCTGATATATCGATGTAAATTGATAGATACAGTTTTCTTTGGTATAACTATTATTATTGATATTATATTTATCCGCTGCGAATGTGAGATTGTGTGTTTCTTTTGTGTTCTTCTTCTATCTCTTTCTTCTTTTTCTCTAACTATCTGGAATTTTCGGGATCGAAAATCCCGGGTCGTTACATTTGGTATCAGAGCAGAAGGTTAAGCGAGAACCTTGGCTCTGGTGGGTATACTCATTTAGGATAGGGTAAGAAGTACCCTATAATGAGTTGTGTGTGTGTGTGTGTGTGCGTCTATATATATATATATATATGAGAGAGCATACTTGTTATTTTCTTATATAAAGGTTTTTAAATGATTTCAAAAGTAAATGAATCTTATATAAGAAATAGATTATCTATTATATTAAGGAAATTGGTTGTAGTATTAATTAATAAAAGTAATAGTAAGAATTAAATTAAGAAGTAATAGAATGCAACCAAATTGAAATTAGAATTAAATAAAGATAAGTTTGGAATGGATTCAAATTGAAATCTTGAATTGGAGAAGTATTTCAAAATAAATTGAAATTAGAATTGGTTTCAACCCAAATAAATAGTTGGTTATTGTGTTTAATAATGGAATGATTGTTCTTCAATAAACAATAAAATGTTTTAAGGAAGTAACCATCTAAAAAGAGTAACTTGTAAGTTTGAAAGGATGTAAATTAAAGTGGGTTTCAAATTGTGCAGTTTTGAATTCTAAATTTAAACATTTGAATTGGTTTCAAAATGTTAAAGGAGATAATATTTGAATATGATCTTATTTTAAAATAAGAGATGTTATTTAATATTATGCAATTGAATGAAATGGTCATATTTCAAAAAAGAATTGTTTGAAAATTTAAAAGAAATTTGTTTTGAATTAAAACCAAAGGTGGTTTAAAATTTTAAAGTATAACTTGGTATGTAAAAGAAGTTAATATGTATATATGTGGATATACATAATATCAAAGTTGGTTTGAAATAAACTCTAAATATTGAGTTTTGAATTTGGAACAAGATGTGATACCCAAGTGATAAGTTTTGAACTTATAAGTGGGAAAAATTATTAATGTGAAGTTTAGAATTTTGAAAATTTGAAATGAAGAATTCAAGTTTGAGTAAGGTTAAACGGGATTGATTGAATTTAACTCGGAGGAAGTTAAATAAGTTGGAATGATCAACCTGATTTGGAAATTTCAAGATGAAATTAAGATTTAACTTGGGAAGTTAAATGATTGAGAGTTGAGTGATTGGTTTGAGATCCGAAAATTTGAAATGAATGGATGTTTTAAAATAAATTAGATAATATCATCCTATTGTTGTTAGAAATCTTTAAGTTGTGAATTAGATTTGTTTAAATGAATGAGAAATGGTGTATGGTAATCCATTATTGGGATAAAAAGGTAAATTGATTTAAAAGAATTAAATCAACATTTGAAGAATTAACTCGAATTTATATAATTCGAGATGGTTTAAATTTGAAATTTGAAATTAGTTCAAATTGAATTTGATTTGAATTGATTGAAATTGTGATTGAAGATGTATGAGTATAAGATTCAAATGGAAATTTGAATTGGATTAAATTGAAACAATTTGGAATTGAAGTGGGTTCAATTTGAAATTTGTCCGAATTGATTTGAATAATTGGGAATTGTAATTAAAGTTGAATAAGTTTTAAATTCAAATGGAATTTGAATTGAATTTGAGAAGAAATCAAGAATAATTCAACTTCATTTGGAAATGGAGTTTGAAATTGAGATTAGATCAAACTGGAGTTGAAATGAATTAAAACTGGAACTAATTCAATTGAAATTTATTTGAATTAGTAGAATCTGATATCAAGGTTGAATAAAGTTAAATTTGAAAGGAAACTTAGATTAATTCAACTTGAATTGGGTTTGAATCAATTTCAATGGAAATTGAGTTATTTAAATTGGAATTGGGTCAATTTAAATGATAGAGGAAATTTAAATTGAATTAATGAGAATGGAGATTGAGAATTGAACAGTTTTGACTCTGGACTATTTTTAATATAAATTGTTTTAATATAAACCTATTTTCAAAGCTATTTATTATATATACAACTTTTCTTTTGAAAGCCAAATTATCTTATACTTGTTTTACAATTATTTTTGAAACTGTTTAACAATTTTCCAACTGTTTTATAAGATGATTACTATATTTTAAATGTTTTACAAAACTAATTACTACCTTAATATTATTTCGCAATTATCTAAAATTTCTATAATTATTATAACTATTTTCTAAACTATTTTACACCTATTTTACAAACTAGTAATTATTTTCCAACAACTTATCTATTTTTTTTTTAAAAAAAATTCAAACTACTTTCTAAGTAAATTGGACAGAGTTTTAAACTGTTATTGGTTAAATACCCAATCGAGATAAGAATAGAGGTGATAATCCAGATGGATTGGAGCAATTGTGAGTAAGTGAATGAAAATTTAAGTGAATGTGAATAGAAATGAAATTAATTTGGCCAATAAGCAATAAGATAAATACGTAGGATATACGTATATTAATCTATTCGCATAGTGATTTGATCCAGATTCGGGCACAGAATTTCGAGATAGTTACATCGATCCGAGTAGGATTTTTCACTTGATTTTCAACGGCGAACCTGGATATGGATTGTTGATTGGTTCTGCATATTCTCTATCATAGTTATGGCTATGCAAGGAAAATGACGGTTTCTAATCAAGAAACCAGATCTGTGTCCGCACTAGAAAGTCCGGTGGACGATACTAGTTCGGAACTGAAATTGTGTGATCGAGTGGGCGATCAGATTGGTATATCGTACGGATGATATGTGTACATCATACGAATTTGAATGAAATTGATATTGAAAAGAGTAATCAAATTTGAATATTTGATTTTGAATAAACAAAGTTATATATCTTTGTTATATAAGATAAAACTCCCCTTGATGAATCTGTTGCCAGAAGAAAATAGTTTCTGGAGGTGTTTGAAGTATAAAGGAGTTTTATACAAGTTTGAAATGATCCAAAGTTTTAAAAATTATATATATCTGTATATATATGTATATGTAAAGGATCATATGAGGATTTTGGAAAAAAGGTTTTGGGAACCTATGGATTTGGAAAGGCTTTTGATTTTTGGGTAAAATCAATATTATATTTGGAAAGCCTAGTTTGAGAATTATCGATTTTAGGATAATCGATTTTGTATAAAGGAGCTTTGAAAGAGATCATACTAGGTGTATGATTTAAAGATACTATATATATGGTATAAAATGTTTTGATGATGGCTCTGGGGAAAAAGGCGCTCCCTTGGAATGGACTTCTCAGGAGTACCACCGGGTGGTGCTGCCTTGAGCCCCAAGGGGGGGGGGGTTCTAAAGTTGATCCTGTGTGGAATCCGGACAAACTAGTTCCTGAGGGTTATTGGGTAGCGAAAGTCGAGGGCGTTGATGCCTACAGGGGCATTTGGGTTATGCTGTGACGACAGTGTAACTCAATGTCACTGCGATCTACTGTGGGGACCATAGCGAAAATCGTGAGGAGGATGAGTGTCAACGGTCTACACTTGATTTTGCCGGGAAGGCAATGCAACATCGGTAGACTGCGATCTATGGTCAAGTGGAGTGGAGAAGTTTCATTCTTTTGGTAGCGAAATTCGAGGGCGCTGATGCCTATAGTTATATGGGTTTTTGCGGTGATAGCTACGTAACCCCAGTTGTAACTACGATCTGCAGCGGGTTCCATTGTGTAATCAAGGGGCGCGGAGGCCTACAGTTATCTATGGATTTTGTCGGGATGGCAACGTAACCATTGGGTTAACTGCGACCATGGATGGGGGTGATGATTTCCAGAGCATCCTCACCAAAGATATATCCTCTATTTTCAAAAACTGTTTTCCATATTTTCAATAAAATTATTTTCCAAGTATTTTCACTGGGTGTTGAAAATGGGTCTGCTAAGTACTTATAGAATTTCAGTCTTACGCCTGATCAACGTATGACCGAAGTTCTGTGAGAACGAGGATGGACTGGTTAAAACATCGAGTTATAAAAAGTATTTTTATAAAAACTATTTTAGTAATATTCTGTAGATTTCTAAAGTTTTTTAAAATAATCAAAGAGAAATTTATCTGATTACAAGCATTTTAATAAATTTGGCTTCGTTCCTTTTCGAGGACGAAAAGATTCAAAGGGGGGAGGAATGTAATAACCCGGATTTTTAAGTATCGGATAATTGAATAATTATCTGAGTTTAACTATTAAAATGTAATAATCCCTTAATTAAATTATTTAAAAATGGATAAAATTGTTATCTTCAAATATAAATAACCAAAATTTGTTTTATATTAATTTAAAACAAAAGAATTTTTATAAATTTAGAAAATATGTATTTAATAGTATATAAATGAAAAAGCATTTAAATTAGCATGTAAAAATGGATTAAATAACTTTATATTATTTTATTTGGAATCTAATTAGTTTATATCATATTTTCTTTTGGAAGTTTTATTTTTATAAGAAAAAAAAATATAATAGAAATTATATATATAAGTGTAAAGGTAATATAAATAAAGTTTTTTTTTACATTTGTTAGAAAATAAAAACATAACACATAAATTAAACATACAAACATAATACATAAATAAATAAAAAGACATAACTTCATGCATTAAAACAATTGTATGCTTGGTTATATATATAATTAACATTGTAACTAAGGTAACATGCATAATAATAAGTGACATGGTTTCTTATAACTTGAAATGTTGATAAGAGAAAAGTATAAAAATAAATTAATAATACATATACATAAACCTAATACAAAATAATTTAAATATATATATATATATATATATATATATATATATATATAAATATAATAGTAAAATTTTATCATGCATTCCATAAGTGCAAGAAGACTGTATATACAAATAACAAGTGTAAACAAACTTTACCATACAGTAAACAAGTGTCAAGCTGAAAATATTTTTCTTTTTTTTTATTACCTTTGTATGTATAGCAAAAGGTCTTTCCTCTCTTCTTTTTTTTGAAAAAAAAAATCAATCATAAAAAAAATGATGAAAGGCTAAAATCTGAGAATATGAAATCAAAACATGCTCAGCCTTCCAAACTAAACTGAAGCAAAGTCTAAAACGACTTCAGATTTCAACCAAGCATAGACAAGGAATCATGGATAAACTCCAGTTTCAAATTTTCAAATACAACAAAGATCTGCTCTGTTCGAACAGTAAGGTGAGTAAACTAACATTTAAATCTATCTGTATCTTTATCATTATGCATTAATCAGTAAAGTTTGGGACATAAGTTACTTGCATGTATACGTATACCTGAAATGGATGCATGCATGTTTGAAATTATGTATAAAAGTTTGGGTAGATCTGGAAATATGTATATATGAAAACCGGACCTGTATACATGATGAAAACTTCTGTATCACCTCTGTTTGAGTTCAGAGTTCACAATTTAAATCAAGAATTCAAAATTTCTCTATCTAATCTCTGTTAGACATAGGATTTCAAACGAATTATGTTTGTTTACATATGTACTAAGATTTAAAAATTAACTCTAGGTGATATAATTTAGTACAATTCTGGAAATATTGAAAAGACAGTGAGTAAAGTTTTAATTTACAAAAATTAACATATTCATCTCTGATGCTTGCGAAAACTTCTTAAGGCAACATTTTGAAATTTTTGCATGGATGAAGGGTGTTGAATAGTTGAATCACTGTTTATATATATAAATGTCTGATAATAAAACAAATTACTGGTCTCTAATTTATTTTTAACTAATATTCAAAACCAAAATTCTATCATTTTGTTGCCACTGCTGTTTACAGAATTTTGAATAGCAATGTAAAATTCATATCGACCTATACATATAAATTTAAGATGAGATCTTTAAATAGAAAATGATTGTAACATTATAAATGAAATTTTAAAAATAGTTTCAAATAAATATTTGGAATATGTATTTCAAAAATTGAAATTTTGCAAGTCTGATTGAAAAGAAGTGCAAATTCCATAGTCTGGAATTTTTGATTCAATTTTATAATCTGATTTCCATTTTTAAATGATGAATTTAGGAGGAACAATTATGATTTTTAGATACATAATTGTTGAGATATCTTTAGATGTTCACATTTGGGTTAACTGTCGATTGTGATCGATTGGGGTCGAACTATGTATCGGGATTCAAGGCGGAGGTAGCTTGTGAGATGAGGAAGGTGGGAAAAATATTCAGAAGAATTCTATAATGCCGTGATGATTGAACAAGGGCGATATAGGGTTTAACAGGCCTGATTGTTCAGCGTGTTAAAATAAAGAAATTGCGAGATATTTAGGGACTTGGAATAAATCGTGTATGGTGGAAATTGAAGCGGGAAGTTGTGGCGTTCATCTGGAAGGGTCGGTGAGGTTGACCACGGTGGGATTGACGGCGGTGGTCATTTTTTTCTGTTCATAATGGCTGTCTAATTTTCGATCTACAGGCTCGATTTTGATTCGCTATCAAATCAGCGAATCTAGTGATCCTATGCGACGATGGGTTGAACGTCGACTTAACGAGATTTGCGGTGTCGACTTACGGTGGTCCGAGCAACCGTGTACGTGCACGTGCACGTTGGGACAGGTGTGATTTCTGTGTTTAGGAAGAAGAAGAAACCTGGAGAAATCTCGAAGAGCTCCAGTATTCGACACGCAGTGGGAATGGACTGATGTTGCGTGAGTATAATGATGATTCCTCGGGGGTTCACTCGAGTTTCCTTGAGTTTTTCTTGAAGATGAATTCGAGTTTTGATTTGTTGGGCTCGAGTGGTGTTGTGTCCCTTTTCCAGTTTTTATTTTATTTTTGTTAAGTTGTGAAAGAAAAAAGAAGAAGAAAGGGAAGCGGGCCGAAGTATAGGGAGATTGGGCCAAGAGTAAATTGTGGAAGGGAACAAAAGAAATAAAGAAGTAAGTAAAGAGGAGGAAAGGAGATTTTTTCCACTTTGATCTCGGTTTAGTTCAAGAAATCCAAGGATTTGTCTTAGGTTAAATAATGGTAACATAATGTTTTAAAATTAACATAATTAAGTTCAAATAATATGCCTAATTATTCTTTGATACTAAAGTTTTCATTTAAAATGTTTGGTAATTTAGGTTGAACTATTTATTTAACTTAGTAAATTAATTCTTACTTAATTAACAATGTAATTAAGGGTTGATTGTGGTAGATAAATTTAGTAATCAAAGATTAATTATTGAGCAATTAATTTATTGATAATTAACTTATGTGATTAATTAATTAAGGATTAATTAATAAATGAAATTAATCAAGGTTAATGAATCAAGGAAATTATTTAAGAATGAAAATTTATTTATTGATTAAGGATTAATAAATTGATTTGTTAGGGATTAATTGTTTAATTGGTGATTAGAGATTATTAATGTAAGAAATTGGAGTTTTATTTACTTAAACGATAATTATTTAAGTAATAAAGGGGATTACTAAATGGAAGTAATTAGTTAACAATCATTAATTAATATAATTAATTATTAATTAAATTAGTGAGAGTAACTAAAGGTTAATTACTGTAAAAGGTTAAGAATAATAAATTTGTGTAATTAATTAAGGATTAATTACTTAACGTAATTAATGTATAATTAACCAAGGATGATTTATTGAGAATATTGATTAAATGATGGTTTATTAATTGATTTGAAATTAATTATTTCTAAGTAAAGGAAATCAAAGTGATTGAAGATTTGAAATTTAATTAGAAATTGATTAAATTTTGGAAATAATCTATCTTGCTTATGAATGATTGGATGATGACTAAATGCCTCGAATTGATTGTTATCTCTGGTATGAAATGTTTTGAGATATGAGATGTTTTGGGTAGGCAATAATAATGTATTATCTATCGATGATGAATTTGTTGTTTACTAAAGTGACATCCTTTATTTTTAGTCAAATTGTCTTTCCCTTGATTAACTTGGATTAAGATGGTATTGATTTCGAAGAGACCGGAGTCGGGTATTTGTAAATACCCGAAACCATTCCGACTCTTTATAAACTGATTTGTGAAATCAATAAACAGATATGGAATGATTTAAGTGAATTGAACCATAAAATCTAAGTCCTGACACTTAGAAATGGATGAGTATAGTAAGTGTTGTCTATACCTGTGGATTTGTAAAACTGTTATGAGTTACCCCGGGTTAAGAATTGGCTATTGTTCTGGTGTATTTCTTATTAGATGGGTTTACTCACGCACGCTTCCAGCCTGACCAGGGTGTTACTTTGATGTAATGCTCGGGTCAGACCGAGTATTACAGATTTTCAGGTAGGGACGTTCTGGAGCTCAGGAGGCGACCTGGATGGCGGGAACGTATGGAGTGTTTACCGCTGTGTTATATTAATTTATATATCTGAGACATGTTAAATTGTATCTGTCCAATGTTGTATAAAATGGTTGTAACTCTGATATATCGATGTAAATTGATAGATACAGTTTTCTTTGGTATAACTATTATTATTGATATTATATTTATCCGCTGCGAATGTGAGATTGTGTGTTTCTTTTCTGTTCTTCTTCTATCTCTTTCTTCTTTTCCTCTAACTATCTGGAATTTTCGGGATCGAAAATCCCGGGTCGTTACATTTGGTATCAGAGCAGAAGGTTAAGCGAGAACCTTGGCTCTGGTGGGTATACTCATTTAGGATAGGGTAAGAAGTACCCTATAATGAGTTGTGTGTGTGTGTGTGTGTGTGCGTATATATATATATATATATATGAGAGAGCGTACTTGTTATTTTCTTATATAAAGGTTTTTAAATGATTTCAAAAGTAAATGAATCTTATATAAGAAATAGATTATCTATTATATTAAGGAAATTGGTTGTAGTATTAATTAATAAAAGTAATAGTAAGAATTAAATTAAGAAGTAATAGAATGCAACCAAATTGAAATTAGAATTAAATAAAGATAAGTTTGGAATGGATTCAAATTGAAATCTTGAATTGGAGAAGTATTTCAAAATAAATTGAAATTAGAATTGGTTTCAACCCAAATAAATAGTTGGTTATTGTGTTTAATAATGGAATGATTGTTCTTCAATAAACAATAAAATGTTTTAAGGAAGTAACCATCTAAAAAGAGTAACTTGTAAGTTTGAAAGGATGTAAATTAAAGTGGGTTTCAAATTGTGCAGTTTTGAATTCTAAATTTAAACATTTGAATTGGTTTCAAAATGTTAAAGGAGATAATATTTGAATATGATCTTATTTTAAAATAAGAGATGTTATTTAATATTATGCAATTGAATGAAATGGTCATATTTCAAAAAAGAATTGTTTGAAAATTTAAAAGAAATTTGTTTTGAATTAAAACCAAAGGTGGTTTAAAATTTTAAAGTATAACTTGGTATGTAAAAGAAGTTAATATGTATATATGTGGATATACATAATATCAAAGTTGGTTTGAAATAAACTCTAAATATTGAGTTTTGAATTTGGAACAAGATGTGATACCCAAGTGATAAGTTTTGAACTTATAAGTGGGAAAAATTATTAATATGAAGTTTAGAATTTTGAAAATTTGAAATGAAGAATTCAAGTTTGAGTAAGGTTAAACGGGATTGATTGAATTTAACTCGGAGGAAGTTAAATAAGTTGGAATGATCAACCTGATTTGGAAATTTCAAGATGAAATTAAGATTTAACTTGGGAAGTTAAATGATTGAGAGTTGAGTGATTGGTTTGAGATCCGAAAATTTGAAATGAATGGATGTTTTAAAATAAATTAGATAATATCATCCTATTGTTGTTAGAAATCTTTAAGTTGTGAATTAGATTTGTTTAAATGAATGAGAAATGGAGTATGGTAATCCATTATTGGGATAAAAAGGTAAATTGATTTAAAAGAATTAAATCAACATTTGAAGAATTAACTCGAATTTATATAATTCGAGATGGTTTAAATTTGAAATTTGAAATTAGTTCAAATTGAATTTGATTTGAATTGATTGAAATTGTGATTGAAGATGTATGAGTATAAGATTCAAATGGAAATTTGAATTGGATTAAATTGAAACAATTTGGAATTGAAGTGGGTTCAATTTGAAATTTGTCCGAATTGATTTGAATAATTGGGAATTGTAATTAAAGTTGAATAAGTTTTAAATTCAAATGGAATTTGAATTGAATTTGAGAAGAAATCAAGAATAATTCAACTTCATTTGGAAATGGAGTTTGAAATTGAGATTAGATCAAACTGGAGTTGAAATGAATTAAAACTGGAACTAATTCAATTGAAATTTATTTGAATTAGTAGAATCTGATATCAAGGTTGAATAAAGTTAAATTTGAAAGGAAACTTAGATTAATTCAACTTGAATTGGGTTTGAATCAATTTCAATGGAAATTGAGTTATTTAAATTGGAATTGGGTCAATTTAAATGATAGAGGAAATTTAAATTGAATTAATGAGAATGGAGATTGAGAATTGAACAGTTTTGACTCTGGACTGTTTTTAATATAAATTGTTTTAATATAAACCTATTTTCAAAGCTATTTATTATATATACAACTTTTCTTTTGAAAGCCAAATTATCTTATACTTGTTTTACAATTATTTTTGAAACTGTTTAATAATTTTCCAACTGTTTTATAAGATGATTACTATATTTTAAATGTTTTACAAAACTAATTACTACCTTAATATTATTTCGCAATTATCTAAAATTTCTATAATTATTATAACTATTTTCTAAACTATTTTACACCTATTTTACAAACTAGTAATTATTTTCCAACAACTTATCTATTTTTTTTTTTAAAAAAATTCAAACTACTTTGTAAGTAAATTGGACAGAGTTTTAAACTGTTATTGGTTAAATACCCAATCGAGATAAGAATAGAGGTGATAATCCAGATGGATTGGAGCAATTGTGAGTAAGTGAATGAAAATTAAGTGAATGTGAATAGAAATGGAATTAATTTGGCTAATAAGCAATAAGATAAATACGTAGGATATACGTATATTAATCTATTCGCATAGTGATTTGATCCAGATTCGGGCACAGAATTTCGAGATAGTTACATCGATCCGAGTAGGATTTTTCACTTGATTTTCAACGGCGAACCTGGATATGGATTGTTGATTGGTTCTGGATATTCTCTATCATAGTTATGGCTATGCAGGGAAAATGACGGTTTCTGATCAAGAAACCAGATCTGTGTCCGCACTAGAAAGTCCGGTGGACGATACTAGTTCGGAACTGAAATTGTGTGATCGAGTGGGCGATCAGATTGGTATATCGTACGGATGATATGTGTACATCATACGAATTTGAATGAAATTGATATTGAAAAGAGTAATCAAATTTGAATATTTGATTTTGAATAAACAAAGTTATATATCTTTGTTATATAAGATAAAACTCCCCTTGATGAATCTGTTGCCAGAAGAAAATAGTTTCTGGAGGTGTTTGAAGTATAAAGGAGTTTTATACAAGTTTGAAATGATACAAAGTTTTAAAAATTATACATATCAGTATATATATGTATATGTAAAGGATCATATGAGGATTTTGGAATAAAGGTTTTGGGAACCTATGGATTTGGAAAGGCTTTTGATTTTTGGGTAAAATCAATATTATATTTGGAAAGCCTAGTTTGAGAATTATCGATTTTGGGATAATCGATTTTGTATAAAGGAGCTTTGAAAGAGATCATACTAGGTGTATGATTTAAAGATACTATATATATGGTATAAAATGTTTTGATGATGGCTCTGGGGAAAAAGGCGCTCCCTTGGAATGGACTTCTCAGGAGTACCACCGGGTGGTGCTGCCTTGAGCCCCAAGGGGGGTTCTAAAGTTGATCCTGTGTGGAATCCGGAGAAACTAGTTCTTGAGGATTATTGGGTAGCGAAAGTCGAGGGCGTTGATGCCTAAAGGGGCATTTGGGTTATGCTGTGACGACAGTGTAACTCAATGTCACTGCGATCTACTGTGGGGACCATAGCGAAAATCGTGTGGAGGATGAGTGTCAACGGTCTACACTTGATTTTGCCGGGAAGGCAATGCAACATCGGTAGACTGCGATCCATGGTAAAGTGGAGTGGAGAAGTTTCATTCTTTTGGTAGCGAAATTCGAGGGTGCTGATGCCTACAGTTATATGGGTTTTTGCGGTGATAGCTACGTAACCCCAGTTGTAACTACGATCTGTAGCGGGTTCCATTGTGTAATCAAGGGGCGCGGAGGCCAACAGTTATCTATGGATTTTGTCGGGATGGCAACGTAACCATTGGGTTAACTGCGACCATGGATGGGGGTGATGATTTCCAGAGCATCCTCACCAAAGATATATCCTCTATTTTCAAAAACTGTTTTCCATATTTTCAATAAAATTATTTTCCAAGTATTTTCACTGGGTGTTGAAAATGGGTCTGCTAAGTACTTATAGAATTTCAGTCTTACGCCTGATCAACGTATGACCGAAGTTCTGTGAGAATGAGGATGGACTGGTTAAAACATCGAGTTATAAAAAGTATTTTTATAAAAACTATTTTAGTAATATTCTGTAGATTTCTAAAGTTTTTTAAAATAATCAAAGAGAAATTTATCTGATTACAAGCATTTTAATAAATTTGACTTCGTTCCTTTTCGAGGACGAAAAGATTCAAAGGGGGGAGGAATGTAATAACCCGGATTTTTAAGTATCAGATAATTGAATAATTATCTGGGTTTAACTATTAAAATGTAATAATCCCTTAATTAAATTATTTAAAAATGGATAAAATTGTTATCTTCAAATATAAATAACCAAAATTTGTTTTATATTAATTTAAAACAAAAGAATTTTTATAAATTTAAAAAATATGTATTTAGTAGTAAATAAATGGAAAAGCATTTAAATTAGCATGTAAAAATGGATTAAATAACTTTATATTATTTTATTTGGAATCTAATTAGTTTATATCAGATTTTCTTTTGGAAGATTTATTTTTATAAGAAAGAAAAAAAAATATAAATATAATAGAAATTATATATATAAGTGTAAAGGTAATATAAATAAAGTTTTTTTTTTACATTTGTAAGAAAATAAAAACATAACACATAAATTAAACATACAAACATAATACATAAATAAATAAAAAGACATAACTTCATGCATTAAAACAATTGTATGCTTGGTTATATATACAATTAACATTGTAACTAAGGTAACATGCATAATAATAAGTGACATGGTTTCTTATAACTTGAAATGTTGATAAGAGAAAAGTATAAAAATAAATTAATAATACATATACATAAACCTAATACAAAGTAATTTAAAAATATATATATATATATAAATAAATAAATAAATATAATAGTAAATTTTTATCACGCATTCCACAAGTGCAAGAAGACTACATATACAAATAACAAGGGTAAACAAACTTTACCATACAGTAAACAAGTGTCAAGCTGAAAATATTTTTTTTTATGACCTTTGTATGTATAGCAAAAGGTCTTTCCTCTCTTCTTTTTATTGAAAAAAAAAAATCAATCATAAAAAAAAATTATGAAAGGCTAAAATCTGAGAATAAGAAATCAAAACATGCTCAGCCTTCCAAACTAAACTGAAGCAAAGTCTAAAACGACTTCAGATTTCAACCAAGCATAGACAAGGAATCATGGATAAACTCCAGTTTCAAATTTTCAAATACAACAAAGATCTGCTCTGTTCGAACAGTAAGGTGAGTAAACTAACACTTACATCTATCTGTATCTTGATCATTATGCATTAATCAATAAAGTTTGGGATGTAAGTTACTTGCATGTATACGTATACCTGAAATGGATGCATGCATGCTTGAAATTATGTATAAAAGTTTGGGTAGATCTGGAAATATGTATATATGAAAACCGGACCTGTATACATGATGAAAACTTCTGTATCACCTCTGTTTAAGTTCAGAGTTCAAAATTTAAATCAAGAATTCAAAATTTCTCCATCTAATCTCTGTTAGATGTAGGATTTCAAAAGAATTATGTTTGTTTACATATAACTAAGATTTAAAAATTAACTCTGGGTGAAATAATTTAGTACAATTCTGGAAATATTGAAAAGACAGTGAGTAAAGTTTTAATTTACAAAAATTAACATATTCATCTCTGATGCTTGCGAAAACTTCTTAAGGCAACATTTTGAAATTTTTGCATGGATGAAGGGTGTTGAAGTAGTTGAATCACTGTTTATATATATAAATGTCTGATAATAAAAGAAATTACTGGTCTCTAATTTATTTTTAACTAATATTCAAAATCAAAATTCTGTCATTTTGTTGCCACTGTTGTTTACAGAATTTTGAATAGCAATGTAAAATTCATATCGACCTATACATATAAATTTAAGATGAGATCTTTAAATAGAAAATGATTGTAACATTATAAATGAAATTTTAAAAATAGTTTCAAATAAATATTTGGAATATGTATTTCAAAAATTGAAATTTTGCAAGTCTGATTGAAAAGAAGTGCAAATTCCATAGTATGGAATTCTTGATTCAATTTTATAATCTGATTTCCATTTTTAAATGATGAATTTAGGAGGAACAATTATGATTTTTAGATACATAATTGTTGAAATATCTTTAGATGTTCATATTTGGGTTAACTGTCGATTGTGATCGATTGGGGTCGAACTGTATATCGGGATTCAAGGCGGAGGTAGCTTGTGAGATGAGGAAGGTGGGAAAAATATTCAGAAGAATTCTATAATGTCGTGATGATTAAACAAGGGCGATATAGGGTTTAACACACCTGATTGTTCAACATGTTAAAATAAAGAAATTGCGAGATATTTAGGGACTTGGAATAAATCGCGTATGGTGAAAATTGAAGCGGGAAGTTATGGCGTTCATCTGGAAGGGTCGGTGAGGTTGACCACGGTGGGATTGACGGCGGTGGTCATTTTTTTCTATTGATAATGGCTGTCTAATTTTCGATCTACAGCCTCGATTTTGATTCGCTATCAAATCAGCGAATCTGAGTGATCCTATGCGACGATGGGTTGAACGTCGACTTAACGAGATTTGCGGTGTCGACTTACGGTGGTCGGAGCAGCCGTGTACGTGCACGTGCATGTTGGGACAAGTGTGATTTTTGGGTTTAGGAAGAAGAAGAAACCCGGGGAAATCTCAAAGAGCTCCAGTATTCGACTCGCAGTGGGAATGGACTGATGTTGCGTGAGTATAATGATGATTCCTCGGGAGTTCACTCGAGTTTCCTTGAGTTTTTCTTGAAGATGAATTCGAGTTTTGATTTGTTGGGCTCGAGTGGAGTTGTGTCCCTTTTCCAGTTTTTTTTTTGTTAAGTTGTGAAAGAAAAAAAAAGAAGAAAGGGAAGCGGGCCGAAGTATAGGGAGATTGGGCCAAGAGTAAATTATGGAAGGGAACAAAAGAAATAAAGAAGTAAGTAAAGAGGAGGAAAGGAGATTAGTTCCACTTTGATCTCGGTTTAGTTCGAGAAATCTAGGGATTTGTCTTAGGTTAAATAAGGGTAACATAATGTTTTAAAATTAACATAATTAAGTTTAAATAATATGCCTAATTATTCTTTGATACTAAAGTTTTCGTTTAAAATGTTTGGTAATTTAGGTTGAACTATTTATTTAACTTAGTAAGTTAATTCTTACTTGATTAACAATGTAATTAAGGGTTGATTGTGGAAGATAAATTTAATAATCAAAGATTAATTATTGAGCAATTAATTTATTGATAATTAACTTATGTGATTAATTAATTAAGGATTAATTAATAAATGAAATTAATCAAGGTTAATGAATCAAGGAAATTATTTAAGAATGAAAATTTATTTATTGATTAAGGATTAATAAATTGATTTGTTAGGGATTAATTGTTTAATTGGTGATTAGAGATTATTAATGTAAGAAATTGGAGTTTTATTTACTTAAACGATAATTATTTAAGTAATAAAGGGGATTACTAAATGGAAGTAATTAGTTAACAATCATTAATTAATATAATTAATTATTAATTAAATTAGTGAGAGTAACTAAAGGTTAATTACTGTAAAAGGTTAAGAATAATAAATTTGTTTAATTAATTAAGGATTAATTACTTAACGTAATTAAAGTATAATTAACCAAGGATGATTTATTGAGAATATTGATTAAATGATGGTTTATTAATTGATTTGAAATTAATTATTTCTAAGTAAAGGAAATCAAAGTGATTGAAGATTTGAAATTTAATTAGAGATTGATTAAATTTTGGAAATAATCTATCTTGCTTATGAATGATTGGATGATGACTAAATGCCTCGAATTGATTGTTATCTCTGGTATGAAATGTTTTGAGATATGAGATGTTTTGGGTAGGCAATAATAATGTATTATCTATCGATGATGAATTTGTTGTTTACTAAAGTGACATCCTTTATTTTTAGTCAAATTGTCTTTCCCTTGATTAACTTGGATTAAGATGGTATTGATTTCGAAGAGACCGGAGTCGGGTATTTGTAAATACCCGAAACCACTCCGACTCTTTATAAACTGATTTGTGAAATCAATAAACAGATATGGAATGATTTAAGTGAATTGAACCATAAAATCTAAGTCCTGACACTTAGAAATGGATGAGTATAGTAAGTGTTGTCTATACGTGTGGATTTGTAAAATTGTTATGAGTTACCCCGGGTTAAGAATTGGCTATTGTTCTGGTGTATTTCTTATTAGATGGGTTTACTCACGCACGCTTCCAGCCTGACCAGGGTGTTACTTTGATGTAATGCTCGGGTCAGACCGAGTATTACAGATTTTCAGGTAGGGACGTTCTGGAGCTCAGGAGGCGACCTGGATGGCTGGAACGTATGGAGTGTTTACCGCTGTGTTATATTAATTTATGTATCTGAGACATGTTAAATTGTATCTGTCCAATGTTGTATAAAATGGTTGTAACTCTGATATATCGATGTAAATTGATAGATACAGTTTTCTTTGGTATAACTATTATTATTGATATTATATTTATCTGCTGCGAATTTTAGATTGTGTGTTTCTTTTCTGTTCTTCTTCTATCTCTTTCTTCTTTTTCTCTAACTATCTGGAATTTTCGGGATCGAAAATCCCGGGTCGTTACAAACTTGGCCATGATTCCCAGCATTTGGTTCTTCAATTGCTTTGCCTTTCCCCTCCAAAGTTCCCATTTTCCCTTGCTTAAAATCTGGACAATTTCTCCTTATGTGACCTTCCTTCCCACACTGGTAACATTTGGAAGATGCTGGTTTGGGATTTGTGCTCCAATTCTTCATATGCCCCTCTTGTCCACAATTATAACAAGTGATCTTCTTCTTAACTTCAGCAGGGTTGGCATCTTCTGGTTTCTTGGTGGAAGCTACATCTGTTTTCTTTTTGTCATAAGGGTGAAACTTACTCTTTCCTTTCTTATTTTGGTTATTCCTGAGTGCGCTGAAATTTTCCCTGGCTTTATCATGCTGTTCTATACTCAAAGTCGGATCCAAAACTTGATCAAATGTCCTGTCCTTATATGGAAACATAGCTCTACTAAGGCTAGCATTCATTCCTTGGATGTATCTTCCATTTTTAGCCTCTTGGGTTGTGATAAGCACTGCACCATATTTTGCCAGAGATTCAAACTTCTGTGTGTATTCAGTAACACTCATAGTCCCTTGTCTTAATTTAATGAATTCCTCTAGTAAAGACTCTTTAGCTGATGCAGGTACAAATCTTCCTTCCAACATTTCCTTAAATTGATTCCATGTCACTTCTCCTTCAGGTCTTCCTGCTATGATAACCTCCCACCAGTCCAAAGCTGCTTCTCTCAATTGTCTGGATGCTATTTGCCTCTTCTTTTGGTCTTCAACTTGCATATCTGTAAAAATTCTGTCCAATATTCTAAGCCAGTTTTGAACTCCTATGGTCCCTTCTGTTCCATCAAAAGTTTTGCCTCCAAGGTTGGTAAAGGTCTTGAGTAGTTTGGAGAGCTCATCATGTGGATTTTCTTGCTTATTCCATCCCTTATGGCTCTCGTGAATTCTTGCATATTCACCATGGGTGGTTCACTTGGTCCTACCTCTTGTTGCCTGGGTCTCACCATAGTTCTATGGACATGATACTTAAGTTAGTTCATCTTTCCTAACCTTCTATAAATTAACTCACTTCAATTTATCCTTATTTAGTTATAAGAAATATTAGTAATATATGTATTAACAAAACAAGTTATCCAAAGCGGTCAACACTTTCATACATTCAATGCAAACAAATCCATACAAAATTTTGCTATGTTATTTAAAAACATAGCTCTGATACCAAATGAGATGACCCACTTTGTTTCCTAAATTTTTTTTTCTTTCAGTGGTCACCTGGTCAAGAGAATCTCATTCATACACTTCTTTTCTAATCAGGATCTTTAAACCAATATAAAAATATTGTTAAGCTCAATTTATCTTAAACTTACATATAAGAAAGTATGCGTGTACCATCTTTTTTTTCTATCAGAGTAATGAAGATTTGGAAGCAGGAAATTCTATTTAAAGAAATTATTATATGATTTTCACATAGCAAAGCCATTTTCAATTCAAGTTTCCCAGTTGTACTTATTTCTTTGCATAACTGTTGATAGCATTACTTCTAGGCCTATCATTTACATGTATACATTTTGTTTTATTTTACTCCATCCCTGTATTTACTGTGTTCTTAACTGTGCATATGTGTGAGCGTGTGTATGTAGGAAGTGTTGAGTTTCCTTGACAATAGAAGCATTCATCCCTTATGTAAATTACGTGTCAAAGTATTGAAAGGTGGTTGAACCCAGGCTTAGTGGAAATGGTCAAGTTAGACTTGTTTCCTTTTACCACCATTCTGAAGCTAAACACCTGTAATTCTGGGTTCCTTTAAGTGCCTCAAAGCTATTGTTTGCCATGCTTTTATATCATCATTTTTTTTAAAACATAAGCTTTTCATAACAGTTACCAGATCATTCTTTTAATTTGAACTTACTTATAATTTCAGATCTTCTAGTACTATACATTTTTGTTAAGTATTCTAGAAGTTAAGAGAAGAAACAACATCACACGGTCAAAACATTTTCAAAAGCAACTCTTAAGTTTTAACTGAATTACAACTTTTGGGTTCAATACTTATCCAACAGGAAATAACACTACAATGGTTTCTTTTCAAACAACATAACTAACATATCTTAACATAAATTCAACTTAAACTTCTATTTTAATATCAGTGAATCTGTAACTATTGTATCCAATTCCTTTGCAGCTAACTCATCCAAATCTTGATCAAAGAGATTCCTATTTACCCGCACAATCACTATGAGCTGCCTCATACAAATATGAGACACCCAATGGTGCACAAACACATAAGGGTCAGACTAATTGTCTGGTATGAGTAATCTTCCTGAAAACATGATTTCATGTAACTTCATTGATATGCAAATACTTTGGATACCTTAAAACTCTATATTACCTCTGTGCATGGTTTTGTAAGGCATGTGCATTTATATCAAAGCAAACAACTTATTCATAAAACATGTAGTACCGTTCATAGAAGCAATCTTAAAAACTCTCCAAACAGGCATCATAAACCAACCAATGCAATCATCAATTTAATCATTAAACCCCTTTTACAATTTTACTGGCCATCAGGGATTCCACCCAAGCCTCTACTGAACCTATTTCTAGAGTTCTCTGCCAATTATAATATGGTCTTTGGCTACTTTCTTTTCCTTTAAACACACACTTCCTGGGACTATCTCTGTTAACCCAGCACACTCAGGCCCCTGGGTATAAAAATACCATGTGCGAGCTTGCAATGTTCACCTTGCCAAGCTATAATTTGTAGCCCTAAGATCCAAATCCTTAGTTAAATTATTAAGTGTTAATTTTCCCCCTTTTTTTTCAATTTTTCTAATCCCTTTTTGCATCTCACATTTTAATCATAGAAAATGAATAATTCAACCATCATGCAATTATTCAAGGATTAATAGATCATGTTCTCATAGAATTACTAATCCAAGCAAATATAAATTCTTAGTATACATGTTATTTAGATCATGAGTTTTCAATGGATCATGTTATGAATATATGGTCATAAATAAATTCCCTGTTGCATCTTTTTACCTCTGGTTTAATCAGATACTTACTAATTCATAAGATCTGGCTAAACCACAAGTTTTTTTTTCTGATCTGGATTTATTTGTAAACATAGAAGCTCAGCACATGTGTAACCTTGCACTTCTATATTTCCATTTATTCAATTAATTATGAGACATAAGCAACAACAACTCTATGCTGCAGTCCCATCGTTTTCTTTTCATCTTTTTTTTTAGACCATAGATTTACAACATTTACCCTTGGGATTTTTTTTTCTTTTAATGAATATCTATTTGCAGAAAACACATAAAAGAAAACATCTCAAGGTTAATTCATAACACAAATGATCATTTTTAAATAGGAAATCCATAAACCATATTTTTTGGGTATATCAACATGAAGGGTTGAACACTTAAACAGATCATTAACACACCAAAATAAACACGGATTATATAAATTAAATATAAAACTATTTAGGCTACCTCAATATTCAGGACTTAATGCCAGGTTTTCAGTGAGATCACTCACCCTAATTCTTCTCTTTCTTTCCTAAGCCTCCTTCTTTTTTTTTTGATATCCTGTCTTCTACTAACTCTAATGGCCAGTGCTTATTATTTTTCTCTAGGTTAATGAAGAGCAAAATGTATATGATCTCACCACACTAAGCCTTCTTATAAACTCTGGCTGCCACTAGGATTTAGAAATTACCCAATGTCAATTTTACCCCATAACTAATCATGCCTCAGTCTTAATTCAGATGAAAGAAAAAGGGTATGTGGTCCTTATAATCTTTTCAAAAAATAAAACTTATTCTTTTCAATCCTACCCCGGGTCATGTTATATGTATGTCTTGATTTATTTGTTAAGCAAAAGAATTACTGAAAATGGTAAAAGTGTTTTATCAAGAATTCATACCATTTCCATGCAAGCCTTGTCTTTTACCATCAGCACTTGCCTATGTACATGCATATCATATGTAAGCTTATTTTTTTTCCTAAGTCTTTTTTTTCTTTTTTTTTATTATTATGCAGAGAACATGTGTACATGTGTGCACTATATTGTGTACACATTCATATTTAAACCATACACTTACAAACAGTTTATTATTATTATTGTTATTATTATTATTATTATTATTATTATTATTATTTTAAAAACAAATATGAACTAATTTAAATTATAAAACTTGTTCATAAAATCAGGGTTATCACACAATGCGACCATGAAAGGAACCAAGATTCACCACATACTCAGAGCTGAATGAGAGTTTGGAGTGAATCTATCGGGATACGAGAGAGCAGGTTCCATATCATAGACCAATGCGAAGGGATCCAACTGTTGACGAGAGGAAATCAGATAAATATTGCTTGTTCCATTAACTGAACGTGATAACACTAATGATTGTAGACATCTGAAGGATGAGGTGGAAGGGCATATCAGGAACGGTATGCTACTTCAGTATGTGAGGAGGCGAGCTCCAACGGTGGAGCCAGGGCGACCACCGTCTGCATCAGCTAGAGGTGACCCTGAACCCAAACACCCTATGGTTATCAATTGATTGATTGAAATAACAATGAACAAGTCGTAAACCTCTCACTAACACGGTTAAATCATTTACACATCTATGAGATCGCGCACGATCCATAACCATGCTCTGAATGACTACCGACAGCACCATAGTAAGAGTTTACGCTTTGAATCCTCGTCTTGGTTTTGCTCTGATTTTGATTTGGACATTTGGACATAGTTTGTTTGGACATTTCTGTTGTGGAATTTGTATGATCATTGCTTTAATATTTGCAATTCTGTGAAAAAATTTACTTGTGTACTCGTTGGATTGCGAACGGTCCACGAACACCTCTTGTATGGCGATGACCCGCCAAAGTCTTTTATTCATAAACTCACCCGAACGTGAAATGTGGCATCGATAATACTAAGTCCCCCTCCACCGGCCACACAAATTCGCCTCGGACGGCACACGACCTCGAACAGTCACAATTTGCCTCGAACGGCACCCGACCTCGAACGGTCACAATTCGCCTCGAACGGTACACGACCTCGAACGGTCACTATTTTCCTCAAACGGAACCAGACCTCGAACGGTCACAATTTGCCTCAAATGGCACCCGACCTCGAATGGTCACAATTCACCTCGAACAGCACACGACCGCGAATAGTCCCATTGCATCATTTGCCACGAACGGCATCCGATCGCGAACGGTCCCATTTCACCATTTTCCGCGAACGGTATCCGACTACGAACGGCCCATCCTATCATTTGCCACGAACGGCATCGACCACGAACGGTCCCGATTCACCTCAAATGGCATATGATCCTGAACGATCATTATTCGAGGTCATATGAAACTACCGAGTTCTTTATAGGTTGTTGACAGGATATGAACATCCAACTTATGACATTACAAAACACACCTTCCTATCGCAAGGCATGTTTTGGGGGGGAAAATGTTATCTCGCCTTTTGGCAAGGCCGTGATACCAAAAGATCGACCGGAAACCAAAGACTGTTCGTCTCAAAGATTGGCTATACATTGTTTAACCATGGATATCGATAAATTTTGTCCGAACTCGGATCAGGTTACAATTGATAGGACACACCAGCAAAGTCATGGGAGCCAACACTCCAAATTTCAAGTCAATCTGAATTCGTATGCTCAAGTTATGATCGATGCAAATTGAAGGAAAAGGCCATATTTTCGTATGCATCAGTGCACATCAATTCGTATCGATGCGGCTCGTATCCACCATCCTGCCTCGATTCGAATCCATCAACTTCGCATCAGTCGGGACAGCCACGTTTTCGTATCCATCCACTTTGCATCGAACGGCTTCGCATCGATCAGACCTTCCCCCTTCGCATCCATCGACAGGCCCTAATTCGTATCGGTCAGTTTCACACTCAAGCAATTGTTTCGTATCGATCAACTCTACCAGTAACGCACTTCCTATCGGTCGACCAATGTTTAGTTCGCATCCATGAAGGAGGCGTTTATTCGAATCCATCAAGGAGCTTTAGTTCGTATCCATCACTAATATCGATACGAAATCACAATCGATACGGACTGAGCCACCTACCTCGATTCGAACTAGGCATACTGCAAATCAATACGAGGCGCATGTAGTTGATCGATTCAAATTGGCTAACAGCACTCGATACAAATAAGGAAAAACTTATGGATACGACGCGGTCAACTCGGAGCAAAAGGTGCATCGATGCGAGATATGCGCGCCACGTCGCCGCGTTGTCACGTGCCTTGATGGAGTCGAACAGATGGATACGAAACCATGGATTCGAACTCGGCAGCATATGAAACTCACAATCTTACATTGATCATATCTCCTAAACAGCTGCTCCAAATGCAATGAGTTTTTCACAGTAGCTTCCGTACAAGGTAAAGAATGTTCCTGCCAAGTTTCAGCTCGATTGGATCATTTTTTGATGGATTCGAAATCGTTCCGTATCGATCACGGATTGAGTCGAAACTTGGTGGGGTCGGTCGCGTGGGCCCACTCACGTGCCAGAAGAAGTCTCCCGAAGTTTGAGCGCGATATCAGCCTTCTACGTCTATAAATAGCCCCTTGAAGCCTACAAAAAAGGGATCTTTTGGCCATTCGACGTCCAGACTCTACCGGGTTCAATTCTACGTCTTTCTATCGCCATTGTATTCTAACATCAGAGTTATAACTTACTGTAATCTGCTGTAACGGATTAAAATCATCAAAAGAATCAATAAAATCATAAACTTCGGAGTGGACGTAGGCAAGGTCGCCGAACCACTATAAATCTTGTGTTTCTGATCGTTATTTCTGAATTGTTGTGCTTGATATTGCTTAGATCTGAGATTTGTGTTTGAATATTGCTGATTTGTATTCATATACTGGTGCTTCCGCAATACTGGGGTTTGTGACCAATTTTGGTGCAAACACTTGTCACATGTCTTATCGTGCATTCTATGAGTTTGGTTGTACCGTACTTATGGAGTGCCATCTAATAGCCCTCCAGTTTACGGAGGAATTACGGTATTGTATAGACTATGGTAATATATAAAAATGTGTTAAGAGGGATATGGGTACGCCTTAATGCTATTTTAATACTTTACTATAGACACTATTATAATAGCGTATTGTACTATGTATGTAGATAGTTTAGCAGATCCTTACAAGATGGAAATTCCAAACATCTCTTAAGTTATTGCACTCATGTTAGACACTGGATAGGAGATACCAAGCCCCATATACATCTCTGATGCCATTACACTTATATTTATCTACTTTTGATTTGACTTACATAAGATCTTTTAGTTCTTACTCGAGTGTTTTGTCTTTTCATTACACTTGGGTCATTTTAAGCTTTTCGGTGTATGGAAGAACTTATTTCTGAAGGATGAAGATGATGATTTTGTACTATTATCAGTTATTATATTTATCCATTGCATCTTGTTGTTCTACAACGTTAGTTATTTATTACGGTTATATGTACTCTAATTTTGTATTGTAAAAGTATAGTCAAATGTTATTTGTAAAATAGCTCCGTGAACTATTTATTTGATTGTTATATTTTGTCCTTCCGCTGTGAGATTCTATGTTTTGTTTTTCTTTCTATTCTTTCGTTTTCCTATTTACCCCATAACAGTCCTCCCATTTGTATGGTTTGAGTCTGACATGTGTGGTTTATTGTCGATTTAAACCGTCTAAATAGGTGTGTCGTACTTTTGGTATCGGAGACAGGTTTAGCGATAAACTTAGCTTTGTAAGGTGTGGCACATTAGAAATAGGGTAGTAATATCCTAAAATGTGTCTGAGCATATATATGAGAGAGCATACTTGTTAATGTTATAAAAATGTTTTTTTATTGTGTTAATATGTTCTATTTAGTATTTATAAATTTCGATCGGTACATAGGAAGCTATGACATCGATAAGGATTTCTAAACACTTAATAGTGTAGACCGACAAAATATTGTTTTGTAATATAAGTAAATGGAATAATTTTACTTAGTATTATATTTTGTATATTAAAGAATAATTTTTATAAATGATATAGTTGGATCTAATATGTTTGTTCGTTAGATAATGAAATTTTTAAGCCTTGATTGTAAAATAGGATTTACAAGTAAAGTAAATAAGAACTGAAAATTTGGGAATATAAGTTCCGGGAATTTTGAAAATTGGTTTCAAAAGATGTTGGAATGTGATATTTCTATTATTTGAAAGTATTTTTGGATAGATATGTTTTTAATTTAATTTGAGGGAAATGTTTTAAAAAGGATTTTTAAAGGAAGAAGTTATGCATTCTCCTCTTCATCGCTGAAAAATAATTATAATGATGAGTGCACACATCATCAACATTATTTTCGAGTTTAAAAGGGGAAGACTACTGTAGTAGTTCTAGCGCACATTTTTTTGATTAACAGATCTTAATTTTAATTTCTAAATATTGATTTGATATATATAAAAGATATGTGTGTGTGCGTCTATATGTTATTTTAAATGATTTGAAATGGAACCAGATATTTAGTTCTCTAGTCTTTGTAAATTAGAAATTTTAATTATTATAATGAATGAAAATCTTAACCATTTTAATAGTTGGAAGCTTCTAAATTGAAAAATAAGAAATTAAGAATTAAGTGATTAATGAAATGTAAAGAAACTAAAGGATTTGCATTTATAAATTAAAGAGTAATTAAAATTAAGAAGATGTAATTATTGAATATTTGTTAACTAGTAATGAATAAGATAAACGTGTGTAACATTCAATTCCAATCTATAAAGCATATATATAACTTACCAAAATATTAAATTTTGAACTGTTAATATGAATATGCAATAGAATATTATATAAGTAAAACTTTGGAAATGAAATTGTTCAATGGAACTATGTTTATAAATGAAGAATTAAGATGTATAAAAATATTATAAATTTAAGTTAACAATTTGAAATGCTAGTAATTGAATTCAATAGGAATACTGTAAGAAAATGATTATAAACTTAAGTTAATGATTGAAGCCATTTTAAAGTACAAGTGAATAGTAATAGTAAATAATATATATGAAAGAAATAAATTTAAAAATAAAAAGAATTAAAAATTTGAGTATGAGTTGCTACACAAATGAATATTGATATAAAAAGGAAATCAAAAAAAATAATATGAATTAAATTGAAATAAAAACGTATGTAATCCTTCAATAATAAATTCATTGATTATTTTAAATAATTGAAAGGAAATAACTTATGTAAGTAAATGAATGTTAATTAATGAAAATAATCATTGTATTAACGAATGAAACTGAAGAACACTAAACTATGTGAAAGGAGATTAATAAAAATAACTTAAATGATATTTGAAATTATTGTTTGTTTTGGCTTATAGGATGGTTGGGAAGCGACACTTTGAATTGTTTAGGATGTATAAATAATCTAGTAAGTTCTATCAACTGTTGAGTGTATGGTATACTTAGTAGTTTATTTATCATTTTATATGATTAAAAGCTTCTGAACCCGAACAAACCATTTGTTTAGCGTCTATGGATGTATGGTTAGTTAATTTGGTTGTATGTAATGATTGTAATGTTTTGTCTTCAAGTAACTATTGTTATATTGTGTCGATTTTGTTTGATATTTATTGAAACAACTTAAATATTTCTCCTTTTACATAATTATTAACTTCTTTGGATTATATAAGTGAAATACAGGTTTATGGAAGCAATAGCTACTACTTTTGGTTTCATAAAAAAAGCGTTGTTTGCCCGACAAATAGGTACGTTTTTGTATTAGGGTTTTTCAACTATATTATATTGTTTTTCCCATGGTTTGAGATATTTTACTTTGAAATATGATATATATGTTTATTTTTATATTATTATTTCTCCTGGAACTCTCCATATAAAGGAGACTCTGCCGAAATTTTCTGTGAATTTTAGACTCGGAATCACGGAAAATTTTGTGAAAAGTGAAATATTTTTCAAACCTTAGTAAAATTGAATATGAAGATTTAGTTGTTTATTAATTAGTTTATTTTTTTAAAATATTTAATTACATAAATTAATTGTTTATAAATTGAATACTTTGAATAAAATATATTAATTCTTTAATTCCTCTTTTTTTTCCTTTTCGAGGACGAAAAGTTTTGAGTGAGGGAGAGTGTAACAACCAGGATTTTTCTGATAATTAAATTATTGAATTAAATAAGATTTCGTAATTTAGTATTGAATAACATTTATGATTTATTAATGAGAATAATAACTAGAGTGAAATTCAATGATGTTAAGCTAAGGTAATTGATAACTATTTTAATGCAATTTCAATTTATTGAAATGATTGTAAATGTAAAAATTGGTTATAAACTGTAAATCAGGAAATAGATTAAAGGTTCTATTAAACGGTAAAATTGTATGTACATAATTGAAATTGGGCAATGTAGAATAATCAATCAATATGTGAATTTATTAGCTTTTTGGTTGTAAACAATAAATTTGGAAATGTGTTTGAATCGGTAAATTATAACAATGGATTAATTATAAATTCACTATTTAATCCATTGAAATAAATTGCAAATCAATCACAATTAATCTAATTAATTATTTCAGTTAATATGAATTAAAATAGTAACTATAGAATATTGGTGTAATTAATGGTAAACCAATGTTAACTATGTCCATAAAGTAATGATTGATTAAATAATAAGATTGAAATCAAAATAAATTGATTTATTGGGTTTTATATTATAATTAATTAATTGATTACAAGTGAAGTTGGAATGTGGTAATTAGCACATAATCAGTAACTGAATTTAACATGGAAATTTGTTTCCAAGGATTATAAATTAATATGTAATCAAGAACGACAAAAATTGTTAACTTTTAATTTCGAAATTTGAAAAGTGATTTAATTTATTTGATAATAATTTATTTAATTAACGTGAAAATAACCATTTTGGTCACTATATCGGATTTTAATAGAACCAGTTTCATTAGATTTGTAATGGTAAATTCTTATAGGATTTCAAGTTTTGTAGCGATCGAACTTGTCATTTGATCGTGCGAGCTTGAAACGCGTAGAAATCAATTTATTGAATTCAAAGAAATAAGCTGATTTTAAAAGCTAACTTCTTCATACAATGGAATTAGGACTTAAAAATTATTCCATTGAATTTAAAAATATTAAAAACATTCATTTCAATATACTGGATGACCCACTTTTATTTCGGAAGCGGAAGGACTTTACGGGTCGTTATTGTCATTTCAAACCGTCAATATGATCGTTCTTTCTTACCGGACTTTGTTCATATAAATAATTTTTTTCTAAACCTTAATATCCTTTCTATTTCTTATTATAGTAAGTATAATTCCATCTGTCAGTTCCTCCTTCTCAAATGGCAGAAACTCTAATTCCTAGATTCGGTTGCAAATCAAAATCAAATCGAAAATTTAAAACTCCTCAAACTATATCATATTATATATCGTTGCAAAGATCTCAACGAAAGGAATTTATGGAAAGTGTTCATTTTTCATGGCAGCATACAAATCAACCAGAAATCACAGTAAAAGCCAATGGAGGATTTTAATCGGAGCAACAATCGACGACTGAGATATGGGTTTGGTAGAGTACGTAGAGGGGAGGCCAATGTTGGTGGCCGTGTGGGTTAGCTTGATCGAAGGCGTTCGAATTTGGTCAATTAGGGTTCAAAACCCTAATTTTTGAGGCGGCGGTGGCGTCGATGAGGTGAGCTGGACGTGGCGGCCTTCAAGGCATGGGTGCGTGAGGTGGAGGCAAGTCTGATGGAGTTGGCGGCGTTGGCTAAGATGGTCGGAGGATGGTGTATTTGGTGGTCAAAGTTGGTGGTAGGCGGCTTCGGTTGGGTTTGTGCGTTTTTCTTCCAGAGCATTTTGCCGCGTATAGAGAAGTGACCTATAAGCTAATAATTATATTAGTCACTTTATTTAAATTTTGAATTTCAAACTTCTAAAGTGTATAACTTTTACGTACGAGGTCAGAGTTACGCACGATCTATTCTGCTACGATCATATCGAAATTCCGAACATTTTGGCACTTGTTTGGATGAATTCTGAGACTATTGAATTTTGGGCCTTTATTTGCATTTCAAAGCAATTTGAAATCAAAGTTGAGTGTTTTGACTCACTCATAACTTCTAGATTATCTTATGTTAGTTAAATTCAATTTATAATGTGATTAAGAATTTATTAGTTCACGTTTGGTATATTTAAATTGTCATTCCACTTAAATATGTTTTTTATTGAATTTAATCGCCATTAATTTAATATTAAATTTTGAATTTCTAATTAATACATGTTATTGATAATCAGTCACTTGTTATTGTTTATTGGTTGGTTTGAATGGTGATTGTGGTGGATGCTTAATTGTTGATATTGGATGATTGAATGTTATATTTATCTTGTTATCACGTTGTAAGTTCCCTTAGTTTATTGTCAGAAAATCCCTATGGGTTAAAATGATAGATACCCAAAGATCCGATAGACTAGGGAGAAATCATTATGCGTTGAAATGATAAACCCGAGCGATTTCATGGATTTGAATTTTATTCAGGATTGCGGGTTGAAATGATATACATTTGTATATCCATAAAAATAAAATATTGCAGATTGAAATGATAAATATCTGTATCAGTTGACCATAGGGTAGAAAATTATATATAGATACTCGATTGGCTAAATTAAATGATTTTACATCCTAAATTTTTTAATTTAGTTAAATGATATTTTAAATAAAATTTAGTTTATATAAACTGAATTATTTTCGAAATCCAAGCTTTAAATACTGAAATTGGAATTGGTTCAAATGAATTGTTTAAAGGATTTAAATTGAAATTATAAAGTTGAATTTGAAGTATAAATGTAGTTTATCTAAATTGAATTATTGAAAATGTTTGAATATTTAAACTTTGAAATCTACAAAATTTGAAGTAGTTTAAATTTATAGTTTAAACATAGATTTAAAGTGGGCATATATTTAAATGCTTTTGTTGGGAATCTGGATTGAAAGATAAAAATTGAGTTTGTTAATTTGAAAACTGGATATGGCCCAGAATTGTTGAAATGGAAATAATTTAATTTGATATTCCTTTCAAAGTATTATCTTAAATTCAGATTTATTTAGATTTCCAAACTATGTACTATATAAACCATTTCCAATAATCAAACAACTTTGTATTAAACTATTAAAACTATATTAAATCTATTTTTAAACTATTTTAATCTATATTAAACTACTTAACTATTTTAATCTATATTTAAACCTAGTAAATCTATTTTCATCTATTTAAAGCTATTTTAATCTGTTTTAAACTATTTAACTATTTTAATCTATTTAAACTAATTTAATCAATTTTAAAATATTTTAAACCATTTAAACTATTTTAAAGTATGTTAACTATTTTAAATATTTTAAAACTATTTAAACTATTTATGACTATCTGAATTTTATTCTAAATTTCAGACTGTTTAAAGTTGAAGTGTTTATATTTAAATCCTTGATCTATAGCGAATATGGTTAAATGATGTTATAACCTATGATGGAATCAAAATGATATTTTCTACTGAAATGATATATTTTGAGTAAATATGATAATTTTGAAACGAGAGTTTAACCTATTATGAATATGATTTTGAAAGTGAATATGATTTTGAAAGTTGTATGGTTTTGAGAATACGATATTTTGATATCAATAATGGATTGATTTTGAAAATATAAAAAAACCATCCGATGTAAAATACGTGCTTGGTTGTTAAAGAGTTCGGGATCGAATATTTTCATAGTCTTTGCCAATACCGAAAACCACTTTAACAACTGTGTACGTTGTGGAGATTCCAAAAGGAAGTAGGATGGTTTGGTGAAGGATTCTATATGAGGTATTGACGTATCCTTGACTCCCTCGAGTCAGCATGATGTGGCTAAAACAAGAGCCATGCTGGGCCAAGTGAGGTCGCACCTCTGATATGAAACATTTCTTCGATACCATATTTGTTACTTTGTGATTAATTTGGTAGCCACCCCTTAATTGATTTTGGGAATGTGTTCCACGGTGGGTTGTAGTCACTGCTATACGTTACCGCCAGTCTGGATCCGCAAAATGACAGAACCCTACCCTAGGCATTGCCTCGCATGCCTTATTGCACCTTCTAAGAGTTTGCTTTGTAAAATACCTATGAAGTGCCCTCTGATAGCCCTCCTATTTATGGAGGAATTACGTAATGTATAGATTACAAGAATATATAAAAGTATGTTAAGGGGCATATGGGTAACGCTTTAATGCTATTTTAATATTTTACTATAGACACTATTATAATATCATATTGTACTATGTATGTAGATAGTTTAATGGATCCTTAGGAGATGGAAATCCCGAACATCTCTTAAGTTATTGCACTCACATTAGACATGGAATAGGAGATGTCAAACCCCGTAAACATCTCTGACACTGTTACACTTATGTTTATTTACTATTGATTTAACTTACATAATGTAACGACCCAGAAATTTCGATCCCGAAAATTCCAGATAGTTAGTGAAAAGAAGAAAGAGTAAGAAGAAGAAGCAGAAAACTCAAACTCAGAATCTCACATTCGCAGCGGATAAAATATAATATCACATAAATAATAGTTTTACAAAGAAGAACTGTATCTTTACATTTATATTTTCATACATCAGTGTTACAACCATTACACAACACTGGACAGTTTAAAAGAACCTATCCTAGATAAACTATAATATATCACAGCGGAATACCCCATACGTTCCTGCCATCCAGCTCGCCTCTTGAGCTCCAGAACGTCCTGACTTGAAAATATGTAATACTCGGTCTGACCCGAGCATTACATCAAAGTAACACCCGGGTCAAGCTGGAAACCAGCTTGAGTAAAACCCATCTAACATGGAACACAAAAGCATACAACTTATATAAACCCGGAGTAACTATTTACCACTTCACAAGTCGTTATCACTTTCATTACACATCGATTTCTAAGTACCAAAATTAGATTAAATGGTCTAATTTACTTAAAACATACCATACCAGCTTATTGATTTCACAAATCAATTTATAAAGAATCGAAGTGGTTTCGGTATTTACTAATACACGACTCTGGTCTCTTCGAATTCAATGACATCTTAACCCACACTATTCAGGATAAACATATCATGTCTCAAAACATTTCATATTAGAATATCAATCAATCATTTATATGCAAGATTAATTAGTCATCCATTCCTAAATTAAATCAAATCAATTTCTTTAATTGTTTTTAAGATCTTGCTTATTTTAACAATAATTAATCTCGAACTAATTAATTACTCATCATCTTTTTTTTTTTTGAAAAAAGGATCCAAAAGCTTTATTGATAATGCCAACACATTACATACAAGTTATATACATAAAGAAACTGTTGGGCACAAAAAAAACAGGCAACCCGTATACTCTACAGACAAAACACAAACCCTAAATACATTGCGATAGTTTCGCGACTCATGGCGGCTCGTTCTCTCTCCCTTGCAATCTTTCATCTCTTTCAACGATAGTGATAATACTATCAGTGCATCTAGACAATTTTGAGCTCTCTGTTTCTACATCTTCTCTATCAATCATGTATCTTGAGGATGAAGCAGTATTGGGGGAATTAGGGTTTTTGGTTACGGTAAGGTCAACTCGCAGAGGTATGATTTCCCATTTTTGTATGATGTTGTCCGCATTGATGTTGTTGTGGTTGAAAAACTTGGATCTATTGATGATAAAGTCTCGAACATTGGATTTGATGATGTTACAGACTGTGATTTTATCTTTCTTTTCATTGTTAAAGATGATATCATTCCTGTTTTTCCAAATGTACCAAACGGCTGTGCTAAGCGCAGCAATTATGATGTCTTTCTTTATACTGTTGACTGTAAAATTTTGGGATATATATGTGACAGCATCTAAAAGAGAAATATGTATGTCTCCATGAGTTATAGGGTCCTCCATCATGGTTCTGATCCAATACCACACATGTTTGGAGAAGGAACAGTTGAAAAAAAGATGGTTACATGTTTCTATTTCCTTTTTGCACAATACACATAAGTTATCTTCTGTTACTCCCTGTAGTTGTAGCTTATCTTTTGTGGGAAGGTAATTGAAAATTGCTCTATATAAGCATACATTCATTTTTGGGAGTGATGTGGTATTCCATATGATTTTATGATAATTGATATTGTGGAGTTTGACTCTTATACTATTCCATGTATCATGAAAATTGAACTTGCCATTTTTACTGCTGTTACAAAACCAATAGTCTTCTGTTTTATCATGATGTATAGGAACTTTCCTTATTTCCTCACTTATGTTTCCTAAATATGAGATGTTTTCTGTCCTCCAACAATTATCAGATATGATATGACTTACCTTATGATTATGACCTCTTGTATATGATAAGATTTGCTGCCCCAGTTTTTCCAGTAATGTAGAACCATTGATCCAAGGTATAAACCATAAACTGGTGGATTTACCATCCACAATTCTTCTGTCAATCAATTTTTGAGCTTCTTTTCTGTAGTATAACATTTTCTTCCAAGTGCATGAAGAATTGTTACTGAAGTTAGCTTCCCACAAAGTCTCATTGTTAGCATATTTTGCATTAAGCCATCTAGCACTATAAGATGAGTTGTTAAGGGTTTCCCATATTCTTTTGATGCAAAATGTATTGTTAATGTCTGACAGTTTTTTCAAACCCATCCCACCTTCAGCTTTAACACTTGTGACTGTTTCCCATGGTACCTTGCTGTTTTTACCTTTCCAGATGAATTGTTTACATAACTGATTGATTTTGTGAATGGTTAGGCTGGGTAACATGAAACATTGCATCCAAAAACTGACCATTGGGTAGACAACAGCTTTAATTAATTCAATTCTGCCTGGGACAGTGAGGAATTTGCACTCCCAACCATGCATCTTATTTAACACTCTGTCAATAAGTTGTTTACAATTTGAATGTTTGATGTATGTGACAGACAAGGGTAGTCCAAGATACCTGACAGGTAGTTCTCCTTCTTGAATATCTAGAATGTTGAGTACTTGATCCTTGTTGCTGCAAAACTTGTTGAAAAATACTTGGGTTTTGAGATTATTCATTTCTAATCCAGTCACCTGCTTCAGTCTTTTAAAACAATTTTTAACTGATTTGGCTCCCACTGCTGTAGCATTTATGAAAATTAACAGATCGTCTGCATAAATGAGATGTGTTATGTTTGAATTGTTTTTGATAACTGATTCTACTTTTCCTTTAGTAGCTTTTGCATCCATCAACAGAGTGAAATATTCCATGCATAAAGTAAATAGGTAGGGGGATAGGGGATCTCCTTGCCTTAATCCATTACTTCCAGAAAAATATCCCTTGTGATACCCTTCAATGGAGAATGAGTAACTAGGAGTAGTTATCATTTCTTGAATAATGTTTATCCATTTCTCTGGAAATTCCATGCTTCTCATCATGTGTAGGATGAAATGTCTGTTTACTGAGTCATAAGCCTTTTTAAGATCCACTTTTATGCACATTTTATTACTGCCATGCTTGTTGAAATTCCTGATGTGTTCATGTGCAATGATTATCCCATCTTTGATTTGCCTGTTTGGTAAATATGCTGTTTGATTATCAGAGATTAGTTCTCCAAGAACATACTTCATTCTATCACATAACATTTTGGATAAGATCTTGTACAGCATGGAACAACATGCTATAGGTCTATAATCTGAAACTGTTTCTGGAGTTTTGACTTTTGGGATTAAGGAGATAATAGTATGATTTATTTCTCTCACTATTCTGCCATTGTCAAAGGAAGTTTGCATAGCTTTCAGAAGAGATTTTTTTAATTCATTCCAATGTCTTTTATAAAATTTTGCATTGAAACCATCATATCCAGGGGCAGTATCATTGTGTATACTGAAAATGGCTCTTTTTAATTCTTTTTCCTCAAATGTAGCATTAAGGAAATTTTTACCCCAATCATTTATTTTCCTTTTTGGAATGATATTTGGAAACTGATCAATCATGTTTCCTCTATTGTATATGTTGGAAAAATATTTGACAGCTTCATCTTCTATCTCTTTTGAGGTTTTGACTACTTCTCCATTTTCTTTTATGATATTTTGACAACTGTTTACAAATCTTCTAGTTGTTTGTTTTGCAAAGAAGAATTTCGAATAGCTGTCATCCCATTTGATCCATTGGCATTTTATTTTTTGTTTATTGTCCATTGCTAGCAGCCCCAATTTTTTTGCCAAATCTACTTGTGCTTCATGCAGCTTTTGTGCATTTGATGAATTATGATTATTATCTAATGTTTGTAATGCAATGTTGACCTTTTGCTTGCATTTTGATACTTCTGTCTGCAAATCATTTTTTCCTTTGCACCATCTTTTAATTTCTCTTTTGATGTTTTTCTGCATTTGTATGAGGTTGAAAAGTTGATTTTCTTCTGGGAAAACAAAATGTTTTTCAATTGTTTCTTTGTACCCCTCACAGTTAACCCAGTGATTTCTGAATTTAAAAGGTTTTGGTCCTTCTAATGTTTGTGTATGGTTAAACTGAAACATAATAGGAACATGATCACTGGTAGATAGGTCTAGATATTTTGCATGAGAACTTTTGAACATGTTTATCCATTCAATGTTGCATAATAGTCTGTCAATCTTTGTAGCAATGTTTTTGTTTGGTCCAGATCTCCATGAATACTTAACCCCTGAAATGTTGATTTCTTGAACTCCTGCTGAATTTATAAAATTGTTTAACTCCTGAATGTTTCTTGTTGTCAACTTATTTCCTCCCACTTTTTCTTTCAAAAACCTAACACAGTTGAAATCCCCTATGATGCACCAAGGGGTGATGAATGTGTTTGCCTCTTTTTCCAGTTGATTCCATAGTGGTTTCCTTTCAGATTCAAGATTTAATGCATATATGACAGTGACAATACATTGAGCCCCTGCAGTATTGTTTAGCATGCATGTAATGTGTTGTTTGCTCATAGAAATTACATAGCTGCTCCAAACATCCGAGTTAATCATGATGAGTATTCTGCATTTATGATGATATTCAATGTTGTTGATGCATGTCCATTTATTGCCCCATGATTCCATAAACAGCTGAATTTTATTTCTTCTCAACTTATTTTCAATTAAGCAAAACATAGAAGGTTTTTGCGAGAAAACAATGTTTTTTACCTCTAGAACATGTGCCGCCTTGTTAAGACCTCGCACATTCCAGCACAAGATTGACATTATTTGGATGAGCTTGCTTGACTCCTAGTTTTTATAGTGGGAGTCACACTATCATGAATCACTTTAGTCTTTTTCTTTTCTTGGGGATTTTTCTTTCTCATTTCTGATAGCACATTTTCAAATTCAGGGTTGATGGATGTGAGGTTTTCTGGTGAATTGTTGAGAGTGTTGATGGTAGCAGGGTATGTGGGATTGATACATGATTGAGATACAGAAGATGCTTCCACATTTGAGTCTTTCATGTTTGATTGCACCTGAAAAGGATTAAACACTACAGATGTTAGATCTGAAATTTGAGGGTGAAAATTATTTGAGATATGTTCAATATGATTTGGTAACTCCCTGTTGGATAAATTCTCTGATGATGATAAATTACTCATCATCTTAATTAATCAGCCTAGGTTAATTTATCTTTCTATTATACTAAATAATTAACCCTTAATTAATTACATAAATTAATTATTCTTAACCATTCACAGTAATTAAACTTTAATTACCATCATTAATTGAGTATTCTTCTAATTACATTCAATAATTTACCTTTAACTTTAATTACATCCATTTCTCCACCTTGACTTATCACCTTAATAATTAACTCCCTTTAATTACTTACATTAATTAAATAAACCCCTTAATTAATTTTATTAGTTAATCCTTTAATTAATATCCATCAAGTAATTTCCCTTAATTAATTATATTCAGTAATTATTCTTTCATTACTTCACTAAGTAATTACACTCCATTAATTGCATTAAGTAATTATACTTAATCTCATAATCAAATAATCCTCTTTAATTAATTAATCACATTAACTTATTTAATTACACCAAGTAATAATCTCTTAAATTTCTTTATTAAGTAATTACTCTTACTTAATTCATAAGTGATTATCTTTAATTAATCACTAATTAATTACTTAGTTAATTATTAACTCAACATTTAAATCAATGAAATAATTCCTTAATTACTTATACTTAAAAAAATTCTTAATTAAAAAAAATTATTTATCTTAAATTAAATCAAAACTTTTAATCACTTAAAGTTAGATTTCTTTATTATAAAGGATTTACTAAATTCTTATCTTTAAACTTTATAAAAAAATAAACATTTTTGAAATCAATTAAATTTTAAACAATATAAACATCTAATTTAAACCTTTAAAATCTTTAGAACTTCCAAAGTTATTAAATAGATTTTAATACGAAGCCATTTAGAAATCCATTTTTCCAATTCTTTTTTTTAAAACTTCTCTATTTAAATATTTAAAACTTATTTAAACAATTATTCTTGAACCAATTTAGTTTAATAGATAAGAACTAGTTTACTTTTGTCTTGAAAGTAGAAAATTTCAAAAATCAATTTTTTTTTCTCTTTTTTTTCTTAAAACCTATACAATCATAAGCCTAAAACATCCTTAAAACTGTTCTCACCAAAACTCGAGCAAACCCCTAACTTCCTGATCAAGACACGGAACCGCTACACTTTCCTGCTTCGAGTAAAACTCGAACATCTTCGAAGAGAAACTCGCTACAATATATTCCCAAATTCAAAGCCTGATGTACTAATCCAGAAATGACAAACGAACACGATCTTCACTTACATACAACCCCGACACAAACTCGAGTAATTCCTCAACTTTCCCTTGCTTTCGCCCCCTCTTTTCTTTTTACTTAGTTTAAACTTAAAAACTGTCATACCTAAAATACCTGTGCGTGCTCTTGAAACAACTTGAGTATAATCTCAAGTAAATCGCGCTTCTTCCCCGAGTTGAACAAACCTAGCATCATCAGATACGCAAGGGCACCTTTGCACGTACACTAATCGTTGGCGAAGCTCCGGCCCTCGCGACATCCACCAACAAGTCAGCGGTCGTCCCCTCTTCTGATCACAATCACTAAATCCCTTAAATATACTCGAGATCGAAATCGAGTTATCTCGATCCAAAAACTCAGCATGCAGATGAAAACAGGGAATCAACATCACCAGAAATCACCTCGAATCCACGCCGCCGATCACCAGAATTTACTGCGATTCCAGCCTTGTCTCTATGCATCATCGACGCAACCATCTTCCAAAATCCAGCGACTCGATGCCTTAGGAATGACGCAGTACCCACTTTTGCAGTCTCGACAAAAATTAGGGTTAAAACCCAAAAGCGTCACACCGCCGTCGACGCAATTTATAATCGCCACCGCCACCATTTTTTCCAACATCCATGGTCTTCAAACTAGCTTTACGCAAAACCCCGAGTCCTCCCTACCCCCTATCGCCAGAGGTTTCCTCAAATAAGATTTCCAGTTAAACCCAAAGGGCAACCTCAATGCTTTATTTAAAAATTTTGATTTTTGTTTTAAAAATCGTATCTTCCTAGATAGATTCAAGTTACAATCTGGAAATCATAAACATTAATGTTTGAATTTCAACATATTTTAAACTTTGACTGCAAATTCAATTTTTTCCCATAGATTTTCCTTTGTTTAACTTTGAATTAGTTTTAAAATTTAAATCTTATTAAACTAACATCTTTTACTTAGGTTCTATTGTCTGAAATGAATTAGAGAATTTGGGAAATGACTTTTTTTGAACAAATCAGAACCTGTAAGACTGAAAAAAAGAAAAAATAATTCCTATGTCTGATTTTCAGACATGCACAACAACTACATACATGTAAACATGATTTAGAATCCTAAAACCATCATGCAAATCCCTTTTCAAACATAGATCACAAGTTTTACTTCAACCATTCAACTTACGCATCCAATCTGAAGGTGATTCATTTTACAGATTTTAAAGTATAGACTTAGGATGAGAACAGAAATGCCTTAAAATCAGCAGGTAAACATACCCTATAAACACACAGAAGCACACATATATACATTCATGCAGATCTATCATCAATCATAGTAATTCATAGGCAACTCCTATTTGATACTTAAGTTTTAGTTTAAAAGTTTACTCACATTCTTATGAAGGAACAGAGAGCGTTTTGAAGCAGTTTTGCAAATTGAAAATTTGAATTGCTTTTGAACTGGAACTCCTTTGTTTATGAAAACTGAATTCTATGATACTTTGAAAACATGAAGATGATACATATTGAAGAAGATTATAGGCTAGGGATTGAAAATGCTTTACGAACTTTGATTAAGGAATTTACAGGCTTTTGAAAACTGCTTATAGGGCTTGTTTTGAGTTTTGAAAATTGTTTACAGATTTTAAAATTTGAGTCTGAGCTTTTGTAAAAACTTTCAGGTTGTGATTTTTTTTCTGGTTGGCATTTGCTTTGAGGAATCAAATTTTTTTTAAGTTAAACTTTGCTTGCTTTTTGAAAAGAGAAGAACATAATAAGGTAAGAAAATATAGATTATGTTTTATCAAAATTAAAGAAAAAGAAAAAGAAAATTAAGAAGGACACTTGTTCAATTTGTTACATTTGTCACACCCATTATTTAACCCTTAACACATGTTAATACAAGGATTAATAACCTACCACTTGTCATTATTAAATTAATTTTTTTTCTCTTAACTTTTCTTTATATGTATACAAAGTACAAAAATTTCAAGTATATAAAAATGTACTTAAACCCTTGTTAAACTCTTATTTTAGGCTAATATGTTTTGAACTACTAAATATTTGTTTTTATTAATCTATGTTGATATCCTTAATACAAATCAAAATAAACTCCTTTATTTAAATCTCATTTAACTATTATATTTTTTTATTAATAAATACTTATTTATTTATTTTAGAGTTTTTAAATCATATAATTTAACACTTGTTAACTTATGTTTATATAATTTTTTTTATATATATTATATTTCACCATTATAATTGTATACAATTTTTACAGAAAATGTTTTAAACCAATTATTCATTGAGTAAATTACCTATATATATATTATTTAAAATCCAAATTATTAACTAAGGCATTTATTTAAATCTTAAATTCAAGTTTCAAATTCAAACTCAAATTCAAATTCAAATTTGAATCACAATCCATGTATAACTATTTATTATCATGTTTATTTGTTAGATCTATAAATCAGTATTTTTGTTAATTAAATTCAGTTAATTTATCAATTACAAATATTCTAAAATCTAGGTTATCACACATAAGATCTTTTAATTCTGACTCGAATGTTTTGTCTTTTTATTACGCTCGGGCCAATTTGAGATTTTCAGTGTATTGAAGACCTTATTTCTAGAGGATGAAGACGAAGATTTTATACCATTATCATTTATTATATTTATCCACTGCATCTTGTTCCGCTGCATATATATTTATTCCTGTTGTATGTACCCTTATTTTGTATTGTAAAAGTGTAGTTAAATGTATTTGTAAAACAGCTTTATGAACTATTTATTTAACTATTATATTTTATCATTCCCTATGAGATTCTGTGTTTTGTTTTTCCTTCTTTCCTTTCATTTTCTTATTTACCCCATAACAATACACCTTTTGAATGGAATGAGTCTAACATATGTGGTTTATTTTCGATTTAAACTATCGAAAAACGTAGGTTCTTACAATATATCACCTACACCTATTGGGAGGTTACAATGAGATCCACATGGATTTCAAGTAAATAGAGTAGGTCTTACATCACCAAAGCTCATTGAGTGGATATAGTGAGATCTACACTAGACACATCACTGAGGATATGGCTCGGGGTCTATGGTACATTTAGGTAATGAATATATTTATTTTGGAACCCAACGAGAGTTATTGGGTCATAATAATTTGAATTATAGATAGATGTCATAACTAGACTCAAGTTTCAAGTAAATATATTAGGTCATATATCACCAAAGCTCATTGAGAGGGTACTGTTAGACCTACACAAAAGCCACTATCGAGGATGCGGCTCGAGGTATAAGGTATATTTAGGTAAGTACCAACTCCATTTATTGGGGAACAAGTCTACCGTGGCTCCACTCGTAAACAATGGTGAGAGACAATTTATATTCTCTTCCTGTCGCCTATCGTTATATTATGTGTTATATTAGTTGGATTATAATATTATTGTGTATTCTAGGATTTACTGCATATTGTCTGTCATTTGCGTATGGGTCACCTTGTCATGGTATAATGTTACATATTAGTCACATTATATTAGTTATGCTGATTCATTTATTACAAGAGCAAAGCAGGTTATGGTATTATTCCCTAATTTTGTGATGGGTTTACTTTACTACTTATTTATGTGAAAGTCTGGATTATCCCTTAACAACATTTGTAGAGAGGATTAGTTGTACCTTAGTAGTTCATGTTCTGTTTACATATAGTTTTGATATATAATATGTTGAGATAGTTCCCCTCACACCAGGCTTTATGTTTGGCTCACATTTTGTCTTTGTCTTTTATGTCATGGTAATTTTCAGGTAGTCGATTGAGTAGTTTGGAAGCCAGTGCGTTTGGGGATACGCTACCAAAGTGGAACACTTGGTGCTTTGGAGGTGAAGATGATACTTTGAACGTATACTTGATATTGTAGTATTACATGACATATATGTTATTCGTATAGGAGACTTGTACCATATATTCATTTCTGACTTGCTGTATTGATATTTACTTATCGGTTGCTTCTGCTGGTGTAGTCTCTTATATATTTTTCATCTTATTTTGTTCATGTATATTCAGTATATTATATGTTATCATTCCACTATTAGTTTATATGATCATGCCTTGGTATGGTTTTTGTTTTTTAAAGTTTACCCAGACAAACTGTTCTTTGTTGTATTTGAAAGTCAGATGTTGACATTCAATGTTGATTTTCGGGTTTTACGAAGGGTGGTTTGTTACAAGTATTTAAAAGTTAGGAGAATTATGTACTATCATCGCTCCGAGATTCTCTATCTCCGAGATTCTCTATTTGATCTAGTTGTTAGTAACCAACTAGGAACTCTTATTTGAGTCATTCTATAGATTTCTAATAATTATCCATACATAACCCTTAGGTGCTCCCAACAGTCATAAGTAATACACTATCCAACACTTATGGAGCGTTATGTACTCTATCTCAAAGGATATATAGATATTGTTTCTCAAAAGATCTTGACTAGGAATATCTAAAATAATATGTTATTTTATATTGTAATAATTTTTTAATGATTACAAATCCTTATAATTATTATCACATAACATATTAGTTAAGGATTTTCTATTTAATATACATAAATCAATTACTTAATCAATATATCATAATATAACAAGAATATAATAGAAAGTAAACGCTTTTTGTGATGACCCATCTTTCTGGACAGTTTAAGTCGACAATAAACCACACATGTCTAACTTAAACTACTCAAAAGGAAAGATTGTCAATGGGGTAAATAAGAAAATAAGAGAAAACAGGAGGAAAACAAAACATAAAATCTTGCAGTAGAATTGACAAAATATAATAATCAAATAAACAGTTCGTAAAGATTTTTTACAATATACATTTGATTACACAATTTTACAACAAAATTAAAGTACAAACAACAACATACCAATAATGATGCAGCGGAATAATACTAATAATATAATATACCAAACTTCGTCTTCGCCCTCAAGAAATAATGTCTTCAAACACTGAAATGCTCAGGCTGACCCGAGAAAAATAGAAAACACTCGAGTCAGAAACTAAAGTTCTTATGTAAGTTAAATCAACAACAAGTAAATAAAAGTGTAATAACTTCAGGGATGTTTACGGGATTTTACATCTCCTATTTAGTGTATAATGTGAGTGCAATAACTTAAGAGATGTTATAAGATTTTCCATCTCCGAAGGATCCGTTAAACTATCTATATGTAGTAAAATATATTATATATGTAGTGTCTATTAGTAAAGTATTAAAATATCATTAAGGCTTTACATTGATCCCCTTTACCACATTTTTAAGCATTGTCCTACAGTTTTCCTTAGTTGCATAACAAATAATGTTGGTATCTAGGGAGGTGCCATGTAGAACAACACTAAAATAAAATCGTAGCGATCACGAATAAGTATATAAGTGTGACAAGGCACGTGAGACAACGCCTAAGGTAGTACCAGTTCGGGTCGTAGGGCTGGTGGTAACGCATCGTAGCCACAAGCGCCTACCGCATCTAACACCCCTAAAATCAAATCAAATCAAGGGCGCATTGATCAAGCCAACATCAATAGTAATATGAAGAGGTGTATACGCTAGGGGTAGCTAGCTCACTTGTCCTTGACAAGCCGTCCTTTTTAGTCATTTCAAATTGGTACAAGTGCCTGGGCCATCCATCATCGTTCTCTTTCTTTAAATCCAGCAAACATTCAACAAATTACCACTTCATTCTGAATCACCCACCTCGTACACAATTGTTAAAGTGGTTCCAATATTGACAGAGAGTATACCAATAAGATGACCCGGTCTCTTTAACAACCAAATGTAATTTTTCACACTGTTGGTTCTTTTACAGTTCAAAACAATTCACATTTGATATCAAAATATCGTATTTACTTCAAATATCCTTCATTTCAAAATCATCATATTTATTCAAAATATGTCATTTTCACTTGAAAACACCATTTCAAATTCCAACTTAGGTTATAACCTCATTTAACCACATTCGCATTTAAATCAATGATTTAAATATAATCATTCCAACTCTGCACAATTTGAAATTTTGGAAAATAGTTTTAAAACAGTTTGGAGATTAAAAATAGTTTTGATATAAAATGGTTTGAGTATTGAAAATGATTTATATAGTAAAATAGTTTGGAAAATCTAAATAATTTGGGTATTAAAAAGAATAGATTTTAAATAGTTTTATTAAACAATTTATTTTGAAAATAATATCAAATAAAACTATTTCTTTCCGTTTCAACAAATCTGGACTCGTGTCCAATTTCAAATCAACAAACTCAATTTCCAATCGTTTAATTCAATTGACTCAATTTCGATTTAGTTTTAAATCAACTTGATTTCACATTTCAATTCGAATTAACTACAACTTCCAATCTTTCAATTCTATTGACTCAATTTCGGTTTACTTTCAAATCAACTTGATTTCATATTTCAATTCAAATTAACTTGTATTTTCCAAGTCAATGATTTAATTTCAGTTCATTTCTTATTTTAAACTGTTTTAATTTATATCAGTTTCAAGTTCAATTTCAATTTACCGATTTAAACCACTTAATCAAATTAAACCTTAATAATTCAATTTTTCGAGTTAAAGTCATATATCGATTATAACTTTACATTTCCAATTTAATTCTTTTAAACAATTTCGTTTTAACCAATTTCTATTTCAACATTTCAAGGCTTGAATTAGAAAATAATTCGATTTATATAAGTCCAAAATTTATTTCTTTTAAACAATATTATTTAATCAAAATCCAAATTAATGATTTTAAAAGCATTTGTTTTAACCAATCCGGTGTCCATATATAATTTTCTACCATATGGTGAAGTGATCAGTTATTCCAATTTTAATTATAGGGACGGATGTATATCTTTTCAATCCAACCAAAGTGTCATAGGTATATAACATTTCAACCTATTTTTAATTTATTCAATATAATTTAAATAATAGTTTATATGCTTTCAATTAACATACAGCGTGATAATAGGAATGTATATAAATAAATAACATCCAATCATCTAAAATATCAACTAATAGACATCTATCTCAGTCAGCATCCAAATTAGCCAATAAATCATAATAACTAACTGGTTATCAATATCCGGTACTTAGCTAGCAATTAAATTCAATATTAATTTAAATGTCAATCTGATTCATATTAATTCAAATTAAATTTAAATGACAATTTAAATTACCAAACAGCAATCAATAAAATTTTACCACTTCATAATCTAATTCAACTAATATAAGAAGGTTTAGTATTGCGTGAATGAGTTAAATCACTTACCTTTGATATATAGCTAATTAAAAATCCAATAAAAACCGAAAATTCCAACAGTCTCCAAAATTTAACCAAACCAGTTCCATGTTGTCCAGAATTTCGATACGGACCCAAGAAGAAACCGCATCCAAATTCGAGTTCATATGCAAAAATTATAAAGATTAGAACGTTGAAATTCGAATTTAAATTGAAAAAAGTACGAGGGAAGAATAGTAAAATACCATCACTCTGACCCTAATACTTAGGTTGCACGGACGAACTAGACCAGAAGCCACCACGTTCATCTCCAGATCGCCACTAACATGACCACCTTTGACGTGATTCACGACCACTGCATCATTCCCCCTTCAGGCCGCGCCTACGGCCAACTCGCGGCCTTCTCCTGTCATGCCTAGCAACACCGCCACTTGTAACCACACGCATATTTTACGATTGTATATTTAAATGTTTTAATTAAATATAAAATCGTTAGTCGGATTTAAGTCCAAAATGCTACTTTTTTGCAAACAGTCAAATTAGAACCCGAGACCACTTACATTGAGTTTAAAATGGCATTTGCAACCTTTTTGAGTATAAGCATCGCTATGTTTGGAGTTGAGTAGAATTTTGATGTTTTCATTTAGAGCTTTGGGTTTGGGTTTCAGCCCATTAACCTAACATATGAACCCAACTCCACTACACTCCTCTTCATTCCTTCACAATATTTCCTAACATTTCAAGCTTTAGTAAAAATGGGGAAGGAGATTGGAAACTAAAATCCCGAGCCCTAATTTTTTTTGCAAATTCAAGTTCTAGCTCCAAAATAAAAGAGATGCTTAGGCAAGCATCCTTTTCCTCTTCTCCATCTCAATCTCTCTCCAATTTCATAAATTTCCTTTAACCTAACTTAGAAAATATTTGCTTATGATCTTAGATTGGAGCTTTTAGAGTTGAAGTTGAAGAATAGTTGATCTTCCCTTTTTTTCGAGCTTTTCCTTTGTGTTTTTGAGTAAAAGGTTGAGTTTTTGAACGTACATTTATGTCTATATCTTTGATAATTGTTAGATAGTGATTCCTAACATCTATTCCTTATTCATTTGCTTTTATGAATATTCCAATTTTTGGTGTTTTGAAGTCAAATTTTTAAAAATCCTAGCTTTGACGTTTGAACATGTTTTTGGTGGTGTATCAAAGAGCATAAATGGCTTGGTTGCCGATTGGCATAAACCACTAGCGCCTATCGCTTGTCTGATCGCAATTTGTTGGATTTTGGCCTTTGGTAGGTCTTGACTGAACATATTGGAAATTCCAGTTCAGTCCACTGAACCAGGAGGCCAGTCGACTGAACCAGAACCCAGGAAATTTCCTGGGCCAGTATCAGTCGACTGATCACTCTGGGTCAGTTGATTGAGCCTAGAAATCGAAAGTTTCCAGGCATGTTTTAGTCGATTGACCACCCAGCTTCAGTCGACTGAACCTGGAAATAGAAAGTTCCCAGGTATTGTGTCAGTCGACTGACCTCCTTGGTCCAGTCGACTGAATGTGTTGTCTCATCCAATCTTGCCTTTTTGTATTGATTTCCAATTTTAATCGATTTGTGTTGATCCAATTTGTTGTCATCACCTTTGTTGACTTTGATAACTTCTTTTTGGGATTTTTAGGAATATCCATTTTGATGGATTTGGTATTGATTTCTTTGGATTTGATTCACGTCTTCGAATGTGAATTATTGGAGAATGATTGTTTTTACAATCATTTTTGGTGATTTGTCACTTCGAAATACAAAATTTTCTATACAAGTAGTAAGTATCAAAAACCCTTTCATCAAAACAATTTCAACACTATCTTAATACAAAGCTCATTTATTAAAACCGTTTCGCAACCTATTAGTATATACAAACCTTCACCTCGTTCATATGAGAAAATCTAATTAAACGGATTAGCAAAGTAAGTGGTATGAAACACTTGCGTTTACTTCGTCGGTTAATTTTTGGACTTGTTTGATTGAAACTCTTGTGATAATTTTCGAGTGGAGATCTACAATTTGTTTATAAATATTTAAGTTAAGCTAGTGGTTACGGGACATAGAGCAAAACTCATTTATTTACTAGCTTAGTGTTATTAAAACTTCTTGTTGATTAGTAATGAACATTTGGTGATTTAGACTAGCGATGTGCAATGTCTCTTTGTCTCCGTGGGGGCAGTTCCCCGTTATGTTGAGCTTCGTCTCTCTTTGTCCACGTAGGGGACTATACCTCGATTTTATGGAGCTTCGGCTCATTTGGAGGAGCTTCGGCTCATCTGGAAGGGCTTCGGCTCATAGTCTGCAATGGGGGACTATACCCTGTTTGGAGAAGCTTTGGCTTATTTGGAGAAGCTTCGGCTCATTTGGAGGGGCTTCGGCTCATAGTCCACAATTGGGGACTATACCATGTTTGGAGGAGCTCCGGCTCATTTTTTCTAGGATAACGACCAATTTTGTGGTACACGTGTTGGTGAGTTTTCATGCACCCGTTTTTGATAGGCTTCTTCCCCCTTTGTGATTTCTGGATTTCTAGTTGATGATTTCCAGAATTTGTGTTTCACCTCTTTTTATGATTGGCAATGATATGTTTGCCAATATTTGGGGTTTGGTGAATAAAATAAAGAATATGACATTCTTTTTAGTGCTTTGAGATTTCTTGAGATATTGTATGATTTTTGTGGTTATTTAATGTATACTTTTTATAGTATGACATTTTTTTATCATATGTTTTTGTCATATCTCTTATCCTATCTCATTTTATATGATATTATAGCTAGACTGATCCGTTTATTAGTTTCTTCTTAAATAATACTCGGGTCAAACCGAGATGTTACAGGTGCTTCTGCTTGACTCCTTATCTGGGACCATCATCCGACTTTTGTCTAACTACTTAGATTTGGTAGTTTTTGTTGTTATACATTCGAGATAAAGACTCCTTGATGTATACATATTCTTTTGTCTAGCACTTGTATCTATTCTTTTTTGATGTAGTGGATCTTGTATGACCACTACTCTAATTTACACTTCTACATGTTATATTCATATCTGTTTCCGCCTTTGAGATGTGGATATCTGTGATTGATTTGTATTATGCTTATTTTATATTTGTTTTCAAAGACCACATTGCCACTATGTAGTAGCTTTGAGTTTGTATTTGATATGTCGGATTTCCTCTTGAAATGAATCCATACGAAACTATTTGATGTATCGGTACTCATACAAAGCAATTACACGGATGGTCGCTCCTCAACAGCCTTATCCTTCATGCTAGTCGACGGCATTACCCCGTAGTGTCCTTGGCTAGCATGAGTATAGAGGTGGGGCGTCTCATCTTGGTATCAGAGCTAAACTTCGGAACAATGTAGAATAATCTTGCAAAGGATCAATTGTCCTAAGTTCTTCTTAGGACTCGTGCCTTGGATTTAATTCGATTCATTGGGCCCGTTCTATCCTATTTTATTTGTGATGCCTTGTTTTATCAATCATGATTTTTTGTTACTAATTCTGAGAATAACCTTTTCTTCTTCTTTCTTTCTTTCTTAAAGAAGAGAAATGGTTAGACATGGCCGTTCCAGCGCCGGTCAATCTAGTGCTACTCCTCAGGATGGAGTATTCATATCTGCCCAACAACTTTTAGATCTGGTAAAGAATGTCCAAGCTATCGAACCCATTCCAGAGCCACTCATCCTAGATCTGGGTTAGCATGTTTGTGCAAAGACTACAAAGAAGGCCATTTAAGGGATCTGAAAGTGTTATAGAAATCCAAGCTTGGCTTAGATCATGCGACCGCATCTTTTCCCGCATGAATCTCGTCGATCTCCGTCGAGTCCAAGTGGCTCCTGGCATGCTCCAAGAAAGAGCAATAGAATTGTATGAGCTTTTGATTTCTGAGATTATCGAAGCGGACCTTACTTAGGAGAAATTCCGAGAAAAGCTTGAGTTAAAGTTTGTTCCGGAGGCTGAAAAGTAACTTTGGCCTGGCGCTTTATTGACCTTGTTCAAGATAAATCTTCTATGACGGATTAGGGGTCGAGTATATTAATACCACATTGAAGAAAAATCAAAGGTTTGTCTATGGGTTGAATAGAACCTTAAAAATCCTTTGCTTTTGAAACTAGAAGTTTCTTTCGATCAGCTTGTAGATATCTCTCTTCGACTTGAAGAGGCCAATAAAGAAAGCGATGTTGAGATTGTGGGAGTCAATAAGAAAAGGCATCCCTTTATTAAGTTCGAAAGTCCTAATCCTAACAAGAGAGTTAAGCAAGTGACTTCGGTAGCAAAGACTCCAATCCCTAATCGTGGAGAATGCTACAATTGTGGCTCTAAGGACCATTATATATATGGGATTCCAAGGCCTATTTCTTGCCACTATTGCAAAAGTTAGGATCATTATATATCTTCATGTCCCAAACTTCAAAGTAAGAGAGAGGGAGGGCTAAATGTTGTGCTAGCCCCTAGTAACACTTCTCTTGGTCAAGGTATTTCTCATTCAGTCCTTGATGACATTTGTTTGTGATTATCCTATTCGAGTTCTTGTTGATATGGGTTCATCTCATTATTTTTATATCAAAAGAACTTGTTGTTTCTTTTTCTTTAAATATTTTGGGCTTGATGTCTTCACTGAGAATTGCGAATCCAGATAGTGGACCCGCAATGCTCTGTTTTTTTTGAAAAGATGTCGAGATTATTTTATGCGATTATTCCTTCCGGGCCGATTTGCATGTTATGCGTTACTTGGGCTTCAGAATTGATTTTTGTGGAAGGATTGGCTTAATCATTATAAAGCCATATCCTATGTCCTGTGTGGACTATCTATCTTCGACATCCTCAATCTGTTATGCAGATTTCTATTTTCTTTTCTTGATGATTTCGATTCCAATTTAGTGGCATCATTTTATTCTCTAGACCCACTTGTTGAGGAAGATGTTATTCTCCTCATTCAAGTAGTTTGTGAATTTTCTGGTATTTTTGGGCTTGTCTTAGGATTATCACCTAAGCGAATCTAGTAAGTGGTGCTAAGGTCTTTTCAGTTCGACTTTGCCACCAGTTTTCATTAGCTATGAGTTTCAGACGATAGAGTTACACTAACCGCATTCCGCACTCATTATGATTCTTATGAATAACTCGTGATGTCATTCGGTTTGTCCAGCTTATTTCGTCCATCTTATGATCCGAGTGTTCTATGAATATCTCGGTGAGTCTGTTTTTGAATTTATTGATTATGGATGAAAATAGCAATTTGAAATTTGCGAATCTTTTTAATAATATACATTTGTAAGTATAATTGAATCTTGTTCTTAAAACGAATAAAGAATATTCGTAAAAAATTTAAGAGATATTTTTATCATATAGAAAATGATTTTTTGTTGTATTTCCCATTGAGCGCTTTAAGAATTCTAACCGATGCGCCTGATCAACGTTATCGATGGGAATCTCCTAAACGCTATGATGAGACAATCAGACACAGTAAATTGACTTGGAATAAGTAAATTTTTCTAGAAAGATGACTACATAAAGTAAATTATAATTTTGAATATCTTAGCTTTTTGGGAAAGAGGATCGTTTAAAAGAACTTCTTTCTGATGCTGCTATTCTTATGATTTCCATAGGGAACCAAGACTTCACTGTTTGTACCAACGCTAGTTGTATTGGTTTGGGTGCTGTTCTATTACGAAAGAGAACATTCTATCATTTATGCTTCTATGCAATTAAAGCTTATCAAGACTAGGTATGCCACTCATGATCTAGTGTTTGCAGCGATTGTTTTCGCTTTTAGGATTGGCATCATTATTTTTGGGAGAGAAATTGTTCTCTACACCGATCATAAATCTTTGGAGTATTTATTTTCTCAAAAAGGAACTTAACTTGCATCAACAATGTTGGCTCGAGTTCCTTGCACCTTTTTTATTTTTATATTCATATACTTTGGAAAGGGAAATCGTTGTTTCAAATTATTCGAGTTTCGGGTTCCTCGGGCATACCGTTATTGAACTACGTCGTTGTACCGGCTCGATTTTCTACTATTCATGACGTTTTTCACGTCTCTCAACTACGGACATGCCTTACGGATTTCGATTTTTGTTCTTGAGGCTGGTGTTATTGAAGGAATTGAAGTTTCACCTAATTTGACTTATGAGCAAACACATCCGGACTTACTCTCTCGTACTCTTTAGGGTGAACTTCTTATTTCAAATTTTCTTTTGGTGTTGATATGCTTTTATGGTTGTTACTCTTTATTTTCTTCTTAAGTATGGCGAGGACGCAATTTCTTTAAGGAGGGGAGTCTATAATAACACACATATTTTACGGTTGTATATTTAAATGTTTTATTTAAATTTAGCATCGTTAGTCGGATTTAAGTCCGAAAAGCTACTTTTTGCAAACAGTCGAATTAGAACTTGAGACCACTTCCATTGAGTTCAAAATGGCATTTGCAATCTTTTTGAGTATAAACATCGATATGTTTGGAGTTGAGTAGAATTTTGTTGTTTTCATTTAGGGCTTTGGGTTTAGGTTTTAGCCCATTAACCCAACATATGAACCCAACTCCACTTCACTCCTCTTCATTCCTTCATAATATTTCCTAACCTTTCAAGCTTTAGTAAAAATGTGGTAGGAGATTGGAAACTAAAATCCTAATCCTTAGTTTCCTTTGCAAATTCAAGTTCTAGCTCCAAAATCAAAGAGAAGCTTAGACAAGCATCCTCTTCTTCTTCTCCATCTCAATTCCTCTCCAATTTCAGAAATTTCCTATAACCTAACTTAGGAAATATTTGCTTATGATCTTAGATTGGAGCTTTTAGAGTTGAAGTTGAAGAATAGTTGATCTTCCCTTTTGTTTTCAAGCTTCTCGTTTATGTTTTTGAGTAAAAGTTGGGTTTTTGAACACACATCTATGTCTATATCTTTGATAGTTGTTAGGTAGTGATTCCTAACATCTATTCCTTGTTCATTTGCTTTGGATTGAATTGTTTTATAAATATTCCAAATTTTGGTGTTTTGAAGTCAAATCTTTAAAAATCCTAGCTTTGATGTTTGAACATGTTTTTTGTGGTGTATCGAAGAGCCTATAGGGTTGGATTGCCGGTTGGTATAAAACCCTAGCGCCCATTGCTCATCTGATCGCAATCTGTTGGATTTTTTCCCTTGGTAGGGCTAGGGTGAAAATACAGGAAATTCCAATTCAGTCGACTGAACCAAGAGGTCAGTCGACTAAACCAAAACTCAGGAAATTTCCTAGGCCAGTATCAGCCGACTGACCACTCTGGGTCGGTCGACTGAGCCTGGAAACCGAAAGTTTCCAGGCATGTTTCAGTTGACGGACCATCTTGGTTCAGTCGACTGAACTTGGAAACAGAAAGTTCCCAGGTATTGTTTCAGTCTACTGACCTCCTTGGTCCAGTCGACTGAATGTGTTGTCTCGCCCAATCTTGCCTTTTTGTGTTGATTTCCAACTTTAATCGATTCATGTTGATCCAATTTGTTGTTATCACCATTGTTGACTTTGATAACTTCTTTTTCGGGATTTTTGGGAATATCCATTTTGATGGATTTGGTATCGATTTCTTTGGATTTGATTCACGTCTTCGAATGTGAATTTTCGGTGAATGATTGTTTTTACAATCATTTTTGGTGATTTGTCACTTTGAAATACAAAGGTTTCTATACTAGCAGTAAGTATCAAAAACCCTTTCATCAAAACGATTTCAACACTATCTTAATACAAAGCTCATTTATTAAAACCGTTTTCCAACCTATTAGTATATACAAACCTTTACCTCGTTCGTATGAGAAAATCTAATTAAACGGCTTAGCAAAACGAGTGGTATGCAACGCTTGTGTTTACTTCGTCGGTTAATTTTTGGACTTGTTCGATTGAAAATCTTGTGACAATTTTCGAGTGGAGATCTACAATTTGTTCGTAAATATTTAAGTTAAGCTAGTGGTTATGGGACATGAAGCTAAACTCATTTATTTACTAGCTTATTGTAATTGACACTTCTTGTTGATCAATGATGATCATTTGGTGATTTAGATTAACGATGTGTGATGTTTCTTTGTCCCCGTGGGGGACAGTACCCCGTTATGTTGAGCTTCATCTCTCTTTGTCCACGTAGGGGACTATACCTCGATTTTACGGACCTTTGGCTCACTTGGAGGAGCTTTGGCTCATTTGGAGGAGCTTCGTCTCATTTAGAGGGGCTTTGGCTCATAGTCCGCGATGGGGGACTATACCCTGCTTAGAGGAGCTTTAGCTCACTTGGAGGCGCTTCGGCTCATTTGGAGGGGCTTCGGCTTATAGTCCCCAATGAGGGACTATACCCTGTTTGGAGGAGCTCCGGCTCATTTTTTCTGGGATGGCGACCCAATTTTTGGTATACGTGTTGGTGAGTTTTCATGCTTTCATTTTTGATAGGCTTCTTCTCCCTTTATGATTTCTAGATTTCTACTTGATGATTTCTAAAATCTGTGTTTCACCTTTTTTTTGTAATTGGCAATGATATGTTTGCCAATATTTGGGGTTTGGTGAATAAAATAAAGAATATGACATTCTTTTTAGTGCTTTGAGATTTCTTGAGATATTGTATGATTTATGTAGTTATTTAATGTATACTTTTTACAATGTGACAATTTTGTTGTCATATGTTTTTGTCATATCTCTTATCCTATCTCATTTTGTATGATATTTATAGCTAGAGTGATCCGTTTAATATTTTCTTCTCAAATAATACTCGGGTCAGACCGAGATGTTACAGGTGCTTCTTCTTGATTCCTTATCTGGGACCGTCATCTGACTTTTGTCTAACTACTTAGATTTGGTAGTTTTTGTTTTTATACATTCGAGATAGAGACTCCTTGATGTATACATATTCTTTTTTCTAGCACTTGTATCTATTCTTTTGTGATGCAGTGGATCTTGCATGACCACTACTTTGATGTACACTTCTATGTGTTATATTCATATCTGTTTCTGCCTTTGATATATGGATATTTGTGACTGATTTGTGTTATGCTTATTTTATATTTGTTTTCGAAGACTACATAGCCATTGTGTTGTAGCTTTGAGTTTGTTTTGATATCTCGGATTTCCTCTTGAAATGAATCCATGCTAAGCTATCTGACATATTGGTACTCGCACAAAGCAATTACGGATGGTCGCTCCTCAACAGCCTTATCCTTCGTGCTAGTCGATGGCATTAGCCATAGTGTCTTTGGCTAGTGTGAGTATAGAGGTGGGGCGTCACACCACCGTTGCCACTTCCTCGCTGATTGGCAAACTACTTCACTTCTAGACCAAATTATCCATATGGATCACCCTTACTCGTTGTTCTCTACGATGCAACGTTGCTGATCGTCAATTAGTCGACGATCCACCTTTGATCGTGAAAAACTAACAACAGATGGTTGAGAAAGATCACTAATTTCTGCACAAAGATAGCTTCCTGTCGGAAAATGAATTGCAGACGTAGATTACGTTCGTCAAAAGCTTCGCGATGATATAAATTCGATGGGGTTTGAGCAATTTGGATTTTGGAGATTGATTTGGAATTGTAATTAAGGTTTGAGATGCCTGCAATTGAGAAGGAACGGATGAGATAGGAATTATACGCATAGAAAATGTAAATAGAAAGCTGCTATGGTATATAAAGCATATATATAGACAAAGCTGAAACAAGAATAGATGGAAAAGATCGATTGGGCCCACGCGATAACAAAGACCCGAAAAGCCCGTTTTGTTCCTGAAACGAAAGTGGGTCATACCATATATCGAAATATAGGTTTTCAATATTTTAAAACTCAATGGAACAATTTCAAACCATAATTCAATTGTACATAAAAGTTAGCTTTTAAAATCAAATTATATTTATTAAATTTCATTAATTGATTTCTATGCGTTTCGAGCTTGCACGATCAAACGATAAGTCTGATTGCTATGAAACTTGAAATTCTATTATAATTCACTATTACGGATCCGATGAAATTGGTTTCTTCGAAATCCGAGAGAGTGCCCAAGAAGGCTAATTTTACGTGGATTATTATTTTGAAATAAATTCAGTCGCCTTTAAATTCAAATTTAAAAGTTAATAATTTTCACCATTCCTGATTACATATAAATTAACAATATTTTTAAAACTAAATTTTCCATTTTAGTCCAATATTTAAATATTACATTAATTTTAACACTAAATTACAATAGAAATAAAACCTAGTTTATTATAATTTAAATTCCAACAAATTCTTTTATTTTGATTTATAGGTTCTAATATTAAATCAACATATCCTTATGTCTTTTATTTATTAACATAAGTTTCCATTTTATTTGAATCAAACTCTACAGTTAAAATATTTTCCATATTAATTGCAATTTTTCAATTACATTAATTTTATTGGTTTCCAAATTAATTTTGATTGATTTAATTAATGAGATGATAAATGAATAGTTTTTACATTTAAATAATTTGAACACATTAATACATTTATTGTTTAAAACAAAGATTATAAATTTACTTACAAATAGTAAAAACATTCAAACGAAATTACATATAGTTTCGCCACTAATACAACATTTAATTTATTTCTTATTAACTTACAATTATTTTCAATAATTAGAATTACATTAAACAATTGTCAATCACATTCAATCAATACTATTAAATAATATTCTAATAACTTTTTCCATCAATAAATCATTTTCAATTTCTCAATGTATTAAATTCCAAAAATCTTATCAAATTTAACATTTTTAATTATCAAAAATATGGGACATTACACTTTTATTATGAACAAGATCGGTTATAAGGTTATATGTAAAAATTACATAATTAACCTTATAATATCGCCCTAACTCACTAACTTTGGTGAAGAGAGGGCATACCTCTGAGGGATTCTCTCCCTGCATACCCTCATATTGATGCGCCCACAGCAAACTCTTACCACCACCCATAAGAGAAGGCCATATCACTTAGGCTTTACTATCGGCCAGCACATAATAAATGAGTTAGCATGCATAGAGAAAAGCCTTGGTCAAAGCCCCAAGCAAAATTATATAAGTATATGAGAAAGGCATTAGATAGTGTCCCAAACTTGAAAGTATAAAAGGAATTTCTAGGTAGACTTCGAGCATAGTCGAATGTGCCATAAGACTGGCATTAATATTACAGTGAGAAAGTGTCTATGTAGATCTCATTCATAATCTTACATGCCATAGGGTTACTACCGAAAGCATTAACCACATAATTTTGTTTAGTAAGCAGTAAGACCCGTGTAACGACCCAGAATTTTAGGCAATATCAATTTAATAACCTGCATTAATAATTAAATTGATTTGATAATTTTTCTTTATGATTTCAATTTAAATTGGTAAATTTATTCTTTTTAAGGTTAATAAATATTTAATCTGGTAATTTTGATCAATATCTTTCTATCAATTTAAAATGGATAAGATTTATTTTCCAAAGCTAATAAATTTTTATTCTATTTATAATATGTATATTTGATATACATTGTGAATAGAAGATCTTTTGTTTTCAATAAAAGATTGAATTTTCAAATTGTAATATATATATATATATATATATATAATATGTATATGTATATGTATATATATGTATATGTTATAATTTGATATTGTTTTGAAATTTAATTTAATCTATTGATAATGCATATATGAATAAATATTGTAATTTAAAGCTTTATTTTAATTTATATTTTTCAAAAGTTAATTTAGATTAATTCAATTGTTTTCAAATTATAAGATAATTTATTTATTTTAAATAAGATATTTTGAATAAAATCTTGTTTTGTTTTCTTTAAAGTCTTAAATTTAAGTTGGTTACAAATGTATAAAAATAAATGTTTTAGATTTTTAAAATACAAGTATAAAGAAATTATTTATAATTTAATTAGTTTTAGAACATTTTCTTTTAAAGATAAATTTATATTTACATATACAAGTATTTTTTTATAAAGTAAATTTAACATGTGAGTTTATATTTACATTTAAACTAAGTAAAAGTTTGTTAAAATACTAATAAACATGTGTAAACATTCTAAGGCGTCTTTATAACACTTGTTAATCATTCAAGCTAGATTAATGACAAATGTAAATTTAATAACATATGGCCTTCATTTTTAATTTATTTGAAATTTAAAACATAATGAAAGTTTGTTTTTCTCTTTTAATCTCCAAACCTTCACCTTCTTCTCATTTCTTTTCTTTTCTTCATTCTTTCAAAATTTATGGCAACCAGAAAATAACAAAACTTGAAATTTGAATCAAAAGAAAAATTTAGATTCTACAAAGCAAAGTACTTCATATCAACTTCAAAACTGCAAATTTAAAATCCTGCAATTCAAATGAAACCTGCAAATTGAAAACCTGCATTTCAAAAGGGGAGTCAACTGCAGTTCAACTTTTAAAGCATCAGATTAAAGGCATGCAAGGATTCACTTTACTTCAGCAAAGCATATCAAACCTTTTTCAAATTTATGTTCAGGCCTGGATTAAACTGCTTTGCATATCATAATCTGGCGAGTAAATCATTTTAAAAACAGTTTTTAGTTTAATTTGTGATTGAATGATGATGCATGCGATGAAATTTGCTTGATGATAAATATTTGTTACATGAATGCGTGATTGATTTGAATACCTGTAATGGAAATGTAAGTTCTGTTATCTTAACAGATTTTGATTTTTCCTCTAAAAACTAAATATCTCATTCTTTGATCATTATTAGCTTTGAATGTTTGAATGAAATTTGTTTTAAATTGTATGATGAAGATTATAAAATAGATCCAGGAATTTTTAAATAACAGAAACATGTTTAAAATGAAAATTTACAGTGAAACTAAATTTTTGTAAAAAAATCAACTATCTTAAATTATAATTTGAATTACATGCATGGAATCATGATTAAAAATCATGAATTTTGATATGAAATTTGTTTTTTTTTCGTTGGATAATCCTTGTGAAATTGGGTTTCGTTCGATATGGGGGTTTCTGGCAATTGCCGTTGATCGGCGTGATAATAGAGATTGAAATCTTGATTGAAGAATGTTTATGGGTTGTTGATTAAGGGAAAAAAACAATTTAGCTTTTCCAATGGATGAATCGTTTGAAATCGAATGAACTAGGGTTTTATTTTAGTTTTTGTTCGGCTTTGCTGTCGAGTTGATTTCGTCGTGGAAGATTGATCGAGTTCGATCGCATTTGGGGAAGTTGACGAGCTTGGTTGTGGCATCACGATTGAGTGGTCGGCATGGTTCATCGGCGTCGATGGTCGGCGTTGGGAGGGATTTTTGTGTCGAGTTGTTCTGTAGTTCTTTTGATATTTAGGTCAATTTCGATTCGAATTTGAAATCTCGAATCTGGGTTTGGATTTTGGTTCGCACGTGTTCGAGTGGTTGTAAGGGATGGTCGCGACGACCTGGATTGGTCGGAGACGGTGGCGCACGTGCACAGTGCACGTTTGTGTGCACGGGGAAATAAGGAATCGGGGTAGAAGGATTTGACCCGGAGAAGTCTCGCGCTTTCATCGAGGTCGACTCGAAGTCGAAGGGTAGCTGGGTCTGCTTCGGGAAAGGCTCGGGAATTTCTGTGTTTAGTCTAGAGTTTGTTGGATGGTGATTTTTAGCTAAGTTCTGATTAATAATATATATTCCAAAATTAACTTCTTGTTGAAATAAAATTAAGTATTAAGCTATAAACAAGTTTATATGAAAAGGGAAACAAATTTATAAAAGTAAAACTTGTTGTTTTGAATTAAATTGCAAATCAAACTTTAAAAGTATTGATTGAATTTATTTTTAGTTTTAAATTTGTTTAAAATGATTTCCTTTCGAAGTAATTAACTTCTTTTAATTTTGAATGTTAATTTAAAAGGGAAATGTTTGAATTTAGATATTAAATCAAAGTTTTTAAAGTAAATTTTAAGTAATGTTTTAAAGACTAAAGTTTTCAAATTATTTTGAAACTAAATAAGTTTAAATTAGAAAATTTAAGTGTTTTAGAATTTCAAATTTGATTTCTAGTTGCTTTAATTTCAAATGAGTATAAGTTATAATTTTGTAAACCAAATTGAATAATTAGTTTTAAGTTATTGAAATTTGATTTAATTGAATTCAAATAATTAACTTATGAAGATAAATTATGTTAAATTTGTAACGACCCGCTATTTTGGACCATTCATATGGACAATAAAACCATACATGTCCGACTTGAATAATTCAAAATGCCGAATTGTTAATTTAAATTTGGCAAAACATATACAGTAAATAAATCAATCACAGAATCACAGATACAGAGTAGTACAATAATACGCAGCGGAATAAACTAATAGTAGTTCATGAAGCTACTATATAAACAAAGTTAGAAATAAAATACATCAGAATATCCCAGATGCAGTGAAGTCTCCAGTACGGGCAGATGACTTCTCTGAACCAATCGACTGGATGACTGAAAGGATAGATAGCTAGATCTTCAAGCAAAGCTCCAACTTTGAAGGTGAGTCTCAAATGCTGTATCACTCAGTCTGACCCGAGCGTAAAGCAAAACACAAAATAATCGAGTTAGGATTAACATTCTTATATCAATAAATCCAACTCAAGTGAAATATCAACTGAAATACAAGTAACTTAGAGGAAGTATGGGATAACCATTCTCTAAGGATCCGTGGAACTATCTACCATGTAGAAATATACACTATAACACCGTGGTCATTTCAATTTAATTTATACTTCAAAACCAAAATATCATTTCATCCAAAATATACACATACACACACACACACACAGATATATATATATATATATATATATATATATATATATATATTCAAATTTTATCACTTTCAAAGTTGCGATTCAAATCTATTCAAATTCCAAATTCAAATTTTAGTCCAATCTCAATTTATTAATTTAAAATTCAACTCAATTCCTAAATAACCATTTCACATTTTATCGATCTCAAATCCGGATTTGAAATCACAAAATACCCTTTTACATTTCAATATTATTTCAAAAAATTAAATGTTCAATGTTTCAAACTAAATTTTTATTCAATTAATTTTTCTGAATAATAAATTCGAATTATATTGATTTCAAATACAGATCTGAATCACAAATAAACCAATTAAATTCCAGTATAGTTCAAAGCTTTAATATTCTACAATTCAAAGTTCAATTGACAGTTTGATATAGATCTCGATTTAACCCCATTATTATTTAGTCTTGAAATACTCCCTCATTAGATTCAATATCATTTAAGTAACCTTAACTTACATTTTACTAAACATTTTTTTATTTAGATGTGAAATATTCATTAAATCACTTAAATCAAAATCCAGTTAAAAAATCATACCTTTAAATTTCCCATTCAATAATTTCAAATCGATTAATTAGTATCCTTATTTAAATACCATTTCCAGTAAACCCAAATTTACCTTCCCAACCTTACTTATTCAATTTATTACAAGAAAATCTATTGAAATATAGATTTACATATATACTTAACCATATTCTACGTATTAAATCCATCTAATTTAAATCAAATATTACTACTAAATTTATATATAAAATTTATCATTTATCTAGTGTCTTAAGAATCTATATTTATTAAACCATATATTTCTTTCCAAAACCATAGAAATTATTTTCAGAATATTTATATACGGACCAACGGTGTCTGTATATATTTCTTATTATATGGTCAAGTGATATGGATATTTGTCATTTCAATCCGTACACTATATATATACGGGTGGATAGCATTTCAACCTGAAATCCCAATTTCAATTTAATGAAAATCGCTTGGGTCTATCATTTCAACCCATAACGAAATTCTCCTATTCTAAAGTCCGTTCGGGTATGTATCATTTCAACCCATAGTGAATTTGTAACATCCCGTATTTTTAAGCCGTTGAATTTGAACATTTATTTTGTTTTAAATGTTTAATGTGCGTTCTTAATTGATTTTGAAATGAATGGATTCGGGTCGTCACACTTGGTATCAGAGCTTAGGTTGGCGACAACCTAGGCTTTGGTGGGGAAATTACTCATTAATCAGAGTCGATAGTACTCTATAATGAGTTGAGCGTATTAATAGATATGAGAGCGTACTTGTTAGTGAATATAAAATTGTTTTTATAACGTGTTGACTTATCGGTTGAGTGTTTATGAATTCTGGTCGGTGCGGGAAGTACAATCGTATCGATAGGGGTTTCTAAACTCTTAAACAAGATAAACCGACATAGTATTGTTTTAATGTGGGTAAATGAAATAATTTTACCCAAAACTATTTTGATATAAAAGAAATAATTTTCTGCAATTATGTATATATTTGGATGATTGGTTGTTAATACTATAATCAAATATAAGAATCTAAAATTCGAAATGGTTATAACGAAATAAATTCTGTGAGTATAAGTTATACAAAAGAGAATAACTAAATTTAAATTAAACCAGAATTTAAATCCCGGAAGTTTTGAAAAAGATTTTAAATAGATTGAAAATAAAGATTTGGAAATTTAAAATCTTTGTAAAGTTTGAAATGTTTGTTGAGATTTGAAGGTGTTTGAAGGCAATGTTGGAATATTGTTTTAGGAATTTTTTTTTTTTAAATGGAAACTGTTTAAAAATGAATTTGGAAAAATAAAGAAGCACTGAACTCACTTCAATCGCTGGAAAATAATCCTGATGATGCTGGCCACATCATTAGAATTCATTTTCGAGTTTCTAAAGTGATGGATTGCTTCCCTAATACTTGGTTATGATATTGTTTGGACTGGTTGGGTATAACAGTTGTTTTGGACATTTCAATGGGAAATTTGTTTTGGGTATAAACAAATTGTTTTGGAATCTGGAGATTGGGTTTGATATGCCGAGAGGAAATATGTTGATTTTTATTTCAAAATGGTTTTGGAATAAAACCGGGTAAAATGAATTCTGGGAAAATTCTAATTAAATAATGTGTAAAGTTGAAATGAACAAACTATTGAACTTATTAAGTGAAATTAATATTAATAAGAAGTAAGAAATGCAAATTTTAGTCTTGGAATTAAAATTTAATTTGATTAATTGAAAGTGAATAAAATATGTTGAAGTGAGTAGAAGATTTGAATTTAATTTGGATAAGTAAAATAAATTAGACTTAAAATAAAGTTGACTTGAATTAAATTAAGATGTAGTTGACTTTGAGATTTTGGGTCATTGTGAAATGGAGTATACCCTCAAGCTAGTAAGTGTTATGCTTTAGTTGAGATTATGAATTTAGAATTGTGCAAAGTATTAAGGTGAAAGAAAATTTGTATCCTTAGAAATTCAGTAACACATATATATAATTTGAAATTGTGATTATATGCTGTAAATGGATTCAAATGAGCAATATGAGCTTTAAAGTAAATATGTTGGTGAACTTATATAAATAAGAATGAAATTATAATCACAATTGGGAAATAGTTGAATGGTATGGTGAGTCCAAACTTAATCTCAAATGACATGTAAATTGAAATAAGGTAAAGTGAGATATAAAGGAGATGAATGAACTTAAATTAGTAAACAAGTTTTGAACTTGTATACGGAGAATTAAAGTTGAGAATTTGAAATTTAATTAAATCTGAATGAATTAAAATTAGATTGAATTGGATTTAACTTCAATCGAATGGAATTGAGATGGAATTGGGTTTAATTAAAAACAAGATTCAATTGTGTTGTGAATAAATAAAAATGGAATTAAATCCTTATTTAAGATGGTAAGAAAAAATTGAAATGAATGCAAGATGGCTAAATTAATAAATTTAGTTAAAACTTGAATCTAAATTTGGAAAGACTTGAATTGAAAGAAATCTAATTTGCTGAAGGGATATTATGTGAATAAAAGTATGACTCAGCTAAATTCAAAGGGATTATTTGAGAATGAATTTAGCATAAGCTGAATTAAATAAAGAGAAGCTTGAAGGTGAATTTAGTATAAGCTAAATTAAATGAAAATAGTACGGGAACGGGTATAGTTTTGGAAGCTTGTTAATAATTGAAGGGTAAATGGAACCTAGTTCTTGTTTAGAACATTTGAAAATGGTCGTATTGTAAATAAGTTCAGTATGAATTGAGGAAGTGAATTAGAACCTAATATGGATTAGGCTAGAGACTAATTGAATTACAATTAAATGGAATTTGTTTATTGTAATGAATAGAATTTTGATAATTGGTCAAAAATTTGGAAAGTAAATAGAAATCCAACTGTAGCATGAGATTTAAATTGGTGGTAACATATAATGAGGTGTGAAATATTTTAAAATGGTTTCTTTGCTAATAAAATAAGTCTAAAATGGATTTAATAAATAGGCAAAGTGCATTAAAGTTTGTTAATGAATTGGAATTTGATTTGGATGAGAATCAAATGAAAATAAAAAAAAATTGACTTTATAAGAAAATAATGGAGATATTGTAAAGAAAGCTTAAGCAAATTAAATAATTGTGATTAAGCTGAATAATGTGGTCTTGGATAAATTTGTTTAGATGCAGGAATTGAAATGCTAGTGAAATGAATTTTAATTGATTTTTGAGAAGTGATATGAATAGGAAGAGTTGTAAATAATTTAAAATGAGATGTTATTAATCTGAACTTAAGCTGAATGTTTAAGCTAGTGGGATTAAAATTGTAAATGGTTTGATTTGGTAAGAATCAGTTAAGATGGAAATAAATTGAGATATTAAGGAATTGTAATCATTTAAGAGAATGATGAGATGGTTATTTTAAGCTTATGAAAATAGCTTTAAATGAAATTTGTTTGCAAAATAAAATTTGGATGCAAGCAAATGACTTTTAAAATTGTAATTGTGAGAAAGACTGGATACATGAGTTGTAAATAAGATGGAATGATAAAAGTAAACTTAAGTTGAATAATGAATTTGAAATATGAAAATCAAGACTTTGTTTAAAAAAAAATAGTAATAATAATAATATAATATAAATAAACTTAAGATGATTAATAAATTTGAAAAGTGAGAATAAGGATTGATTTAATAATTGAAATGGAATAAAAATACTTGGATTGTGAACTATGCAGAATTGAAAAAAAAAATTTTTTTTAATATAAATCTAAACTAGAATTAATTTTAATGGTTGTGAGTTTAAGTGATGATTAGTTTTGGCTTGAATGACATGAATATTTGCATGTATTTAGAATTTAGTTGTTTAAACAACAAATGAATTGGTTTTGAATAAATTGTAACGTTTCGACTTTTGCCCGCTCGAAAATCGACATCCATACTTCAAATCATATTCGAATGTCATAGATTCGACCGTTCAAATCCGATTCGCCGGAGCTTATAACAACATTAAGTAAATAACACAGCGGAATAAAAGAATAATACATTGATATACAGCTTTGATACAATATCTGATAAAACAGATGATCCAATAGATATCAATATACATCAGAGATATGATACAATAAAATAGCAGCGGAAAAGAAAAATAGATAACATCTAGCAGCGGAACAATATAACTCTGAGATAGTCTTCAAAGAAGAACTCCGAGAACTGCAACTCCATCTCCAAGAATCAATCCAGCAATAGCTCGAACCCCCAATAACGATGCACCAAGCTCAGCAAGACTGGTGCGATCCAAAGACTGAACTAACTCCAGATAATCTACTACATCTGACTATCTGAAAAACCCAACCCTAGACTGCTCGTGTAGAAAATATAATGAGCACCCAGAGTTTAGGAAAGAAACAATAAACTCCGGATCAGTCGTGGGACTGGTGTGAGCAACAAAAACAGTTTATCTTTTAAGACATTCAACAAAAAAATTTCAAAGTCAATTCGCAATGCTTTTTTTAAAAATGAGACTACCATAAGGCCTCCCGCACACACACACAATGCAAACGCAGAATCGGAGGAGATTTCTCCTTATGATAGTCAAAGATGCTTGATACGCATTAAAAAGAAACATTTGATATAATTACTAGTGCATAGTGTAGGAAAAATTTATTTCGAAAATAAAGATATAAATCTTAGCCAGCATAGACATTTCGAACTATGCCTACTATAGCTACCATCTAAACAGTGGTGACCACCATAAGTAAATGGCAGGTTCTACAACTAAAACCGTACAGGGTTTCGTATTGGGAATTGGATTTCCAACAAATGGTCAGGCCAAGGAACTTCCCATTGCCACATGAGAATGCCTCTGGAAGGACATCCCCGAGAACCAAACCGGATCTCTGCCAACACAAGGCCGGGTTACCCCTAACTGAGTAACAACTGACCGAATATGCCATCCCCCGGTCCTTTGGGACCTTTTAACCGAGCGCTCGTAATCAATTCACACAATGATAAAGTGTTTTCAACATGAGTAAGTATCTGGGCTCCATACCATGATACCACCCTTTTCCAGAAGGAAATGCACATACCCTAAAGGGCGCTACCCCTCATAACCTTGCCGCATCTTTCCTGTTTTGACCATTTCCGGGGTGTGAGTCTCGACGAAGTCACGTCCACAAAAACATACTTTATACAAAAGCCATGCTTTGGGTCAACAAATGATCATAGAAATGATCACCAAGATAGACGATCAAATAAATGATCCTATCACAAATAATCAACACAATGATCATTTCACAGCAACACTCAGCATGTCACATTACCAAATTGGGAATATATCGCTGATAACCATCAACTACATAACCTCTGAGCTCGTACGTCTCAGAGAAGAGTGTTAAGTTAAGAGAATAAATTCTCCGCCACCAACAGAAATATATTTGAAAGAAATCAGCTTTATATCTCAATTTGTAATGTCAGACATACAATCCATACAAGTCTGTTCTGGGTTTGAACAGAACCGAAGGCACTTACAAAGAAGTCCTTGCAATCCGGATATTCACAATCCCGATCGGATTTCCCATCACTTAGGGAGTTTCTATACCGGCGCGACTCGGTGCAGAAACAATCGATAGGTCATCCTATCGCTTTCGCAAATACCCGGTCTTCATCACCGGTCTTCAAATGCTATCCATAACGACGTATCACATATTCGGAATGGGTTATACGACACAAAGGTCCTTTCCCGGCTAAACCGAATAGTGAGGACGATATTTCAAAAACAAATGGATAATTTGATTTCAATTAAGTCACAACTCATTACCCAAAACCTTTCTTCAAATGGATTAACAAATTACCATTTTCAATCTTTAAACAAAAAGATTCATTTTCACAACCTTTAACGGTTTAAACAATTTTCACATTTTAATCTTTTAAACAAAAGATTCATTCACAAATTTTCCAAATCAATTTTCATTTCAATTTGATTAACTCGTTAAATCTTTAAATCAAAGATTTAACTTATAGCCTTCAAGACAATTTCATTTCAATTTGATTAACTCGTTAAATCTTTAAATCAAAGATTTAACTTATAGCCTTCAAAACAATTTCATTTCAATTTGATTTAAACAAATCATCAATTTAAATCTGTTAAAAATAAACAGATTTAATTCATAGCTTTCAAAAAGAATTCATTCATAACTTAGGAAAATCATTTCTCTATTCAATCTTGAAATTCCCCTAATTAACTGGAATCTCAGTTCTTATCTAAAAGTGTTTATCATTTGAAAACAACAGTTTTCATTTTGGAAATCTGATTCATTTATACGAGTTGAAATCCTTGGGTTAAATTCAAATCTCAAAATTATACTTTTAAAATGGTTTAACTCATAATGACTAGTATAATATCATAAATCCCTAGTTTCAAATTACAGAATTCAATTCCTAATTTTTGAATTCAAATTTAAATCAAAGTATTTAAATTCCAACACTTAATCCAGTTATAAATTTCCATCTTTGAAATTCCCTTTTCAATTGCTTTTCACATTTATTCCGATTCCATTTCCAAAACATTTGAATTTAAATATTCAACTTTTTAAAAATTACTTCAAAATCTGTGACTTAATTGATTTTATCGTGAAATCCATCTTTGTGTGTGTATAAGTGTGGTCCAGGGTTTTAATACACAATAGTGCAACATTATTCAATCATCACAGATCAAAACGCAGAAATATAGTTGACAAGCGATATAACTATAAAGCCTATCGCCCATTCACAGATTCTCAGATAATATATAGATGTATCATCAATAAATGAATAAATTTTATATAGCTCAATCCACGGAATAAAATATCACTGATCAGATAGGACAATCAATTCAAGGCATTTTCATACAATATAATCATTCATAAGTAAGGTCAAGCATTCAATAAACATCTATAAGCAGGATTTATTTAAATTTATTTAATCCTAATTAATTCACTTTATTTCCAATTAAATTAATTACTTATGGATTTATTTATCAAACAGATTAATAAGTAAAGTTACTCTTAATTCATCACATTAATTTGATTATCCTTTAAATAAATTAATTACTTATATAATTTAATTATTCTCGAATGAATTATCAAATCAATTTATCACGTTATCCTTAAATTTATTATTGCTTAATCACTTGATTTAATCAATTTCAATCATTAATTAATTATTCTTAATTAAGTAATTATCTTAAATAATCGATTATCTTTAATTAATTGTCATCAATAAATTACAAAACATTTAATGAATTATCTTTTAATAAATAAATCTTTAAACCCTAATTAATTAATTTCAACCTTTAATTTAATAAATCCAAATCATTATTTAATTAAATAAATAAATTATCCATTTTAATTAACTTAATAATTAACGAATTTCAAACCATTAAATTCTAATTAACTTTAAATAACTTAGTTATCATTATATACATCTAACATTTTACCTTTATAATTAAATTACTTAGTTGAATCATTTAATTTGAGTTTAACTAACTTAAGCATTTAACTTAACAAATTTAAGTTAAACAAATCATGTAACTTCCTTAAAAAAAAAAACATTTATCATAAAGAGTTTGAACTAGATTCAATTTAAATTTAAACTTGCATTTATATAAAACTTTTAAAACTGTTTAAAATTTTACTTAGTTTAAAATTTAAAACCTGGTATTACAACAACCCGAGACCAAAACGTAAATACTTCGAGCCGACTTCAGGGAAACGCGAGAACCACTTCGGGTCGACCCCGCAAAATCTCGAGTAATCATACGAGAAAACTTCGTCTTCCCCAAAGCTCCAAACCAGATACGAAAAGATGCACGTATACGTGCACAATCGCGATGACCATCGCCGATCAACGTTGCTACCTCCAACACGTCACTGATCATCCTCATCTTCGATCCTAACCACCCAAAATTCATCACGAACCCAAAATCGAGATTGAGCTATTCAATCAAAACTGGAACAGAACTCAACCAACTTAAATCACCTCGACCTGTCAATGTCGACTCCCAGAGATCACGAATCTTCGTCCATACCTTCACTGATCAACCACGAACCCATCCCCCTTGGTGCGATCGAACTCGATGCACCACAGTGGACGAGATTGCCGCGTCATCTTCGTTGAACAAAACTGAAGCTTAAACCCTAGTTCAACCTCATCTGCTTCCCACGACGAATTATAAAATCATCCATCATTTTTCTGATGATCTTTAACCTCCAAACATACTTCCTTCTTAAGCCCAAGATTTAAAATTACTTTGATTTCCAGATTTTGACAAATTAATGTTTCACGTTCATCTTATGATTTCTTGCTCAAAAACGAATTAAACATCTGGATTATTTCTTTGAAATTCATGATTTAGGAAGTAGAATACGATTCTGTAAATCAAGCTCTTATTTAAATCAACTAAATTTTCTTACAAATTTCGGTTCTATTGTGTTTACATCCTGTCCAGAAATTCTTTAACTAATTATACTTATAGTTAATTTTAAAATTTAGTTTACATTCTTACCATTGTCTTTTATTCGAAAATCAAAGCTTCTAATTGATGGTATAAAAGAAATCGAATTGAATTTAAGTATGGTGAAACCTGAAAAATGACAGAGGTTTGTGTTTTTTTTTCCCTTTTATACTCAAACATATATACTCTTATACTTTGCATCAATACCGACATGCAATAATGGTTTCAACCACAAGCATCAGGAAACTCGTCAAAATCAAGATATGAACGGAGTTGAAAACTGAAAGTGGGTAGTTTGCTCACCTGGAAAATCTGACAGCAAGGAACAGAGGAAGAACTTGATATTTAGTTTGATTTTATTTCCAGTTGAATCTTTGCTTTATATTTTTGAGTTGAATCACTTGCTGTTTGATTTACCTTTAAACTGAGTTGAATCTTGCATGCACCTTTAAACTATATTACAAAGCTTGATTTACTCTTTGCTCTGAGTTGATCATCTCAGATATAGAGCTTCAGGTTGAAGTTGCTTTGCCTAATTCCAGGCTTTGGTTTCAAGGCTATGCGAAGTTATGAAATAGTATTACTTCGGTTTTTGCTTAGCTTTGAGGGAATGAACTGAAGTGAGGAGTTGATGCATATACAAAGGAAGCATGCAGTTTGAAGTTCTTTGCAAGAACAGGATGTAACTATTTGGAATGACTTGTGTATGGCTGAGGTGCATTAGTTATGGGCTAGAGATGATATTGCATTAAATGAGACAGTCCTTTGCCTACTGCTTAGCTTACTACATACACTTTATTGTCTGATGAGGAACAAAATGTTGTGTACTTTAGATTTTCATGTGCAAGCACTTTTGTTTACCACTTGCTTGTACAGTAATACTTGGATTTCTTTTTCTTTGTTTATTATTTTTTGTACAAATTTAATTTGTCTTGCATACTTTATAATATAAATGAATTCTATTCTTTATATGTTGTTATATTTTTAGCTAAGGTGTTACTTCGTACTCATTTTATAGTTTAATTCATTTTATATTTAACTTATACTTTGGAATATGAATAAATTTCTATTGTTAACTTAAAATATTATTTTACTTGTCTTTATTACTTTGAAATAAAATGAAGTTCTACTTTTGTTATGTTGTTATAGTTTATTCTTTTATGTATTTACTTCCTATTTTACACTAATGTGTTACTATATATGTTATTTCTTTTGTTTATTAATATTATTTGTTTCTAACTTAAATAGTTAATTTAACTTACATGTTATTTTTTTTCAACTTAATTTATCAAATATTAAATTATTATTTTTTTCTATTTATTTTTAAAACCATTTATTTGAGATTTTATTTCAAATCCAATATATTCACATATATACAAATTTTCAAATTCATATGACTTAATATATATTTTCTATTTGAATCGGGGAAACTCGCTGCCATTTATAATCAATTTTACAAATTTAATTCAAAAATTCATTTAAATTATAAATTTAAATTCATAAAAATTCGGGGTCGTTACAAACTTCCCCCCTTAAAATAATTTCGTCCTCGAAATTCGCAGGCACGAAAACAACACGGAGATAGACAGATTCGATCTCCTATAATTCCTCAAACTTAAGACATGTATTCCAAACTCAAGTCGGAATATCTCAGAATGCATACCAATTTGTCCATCTTTGGACTTTGATCAACCCAAGAAATTACAATAGAATTTCAAAATTCGGTTTTAAACGAAATCGTTTTATCGATACTATTCAAATTTATCCTTCATCTTCTATTAATCAATTTTAACTCAATTTAAAATTTCTAATTTATTCAAAATTTCAATTCTAAATTTCAAATTCATTATAGTTTAAAACGAAAAACTGATAAGAAACTGATGAAATACAAAGAAAGAATTTCTACAACGATTCATAGGACCATCATCGCACCGAAACTTCTTTCTGGAGCTGTCACGAAGCAATCAAAAGAATTTTGGAAACGAATCAAAAAGAGATTGAGAAGAAAGTTGTTTCCACTGTTGTTACAGAGTATTGACCAATTATAGTCATATTTCCCTGTCCCCAATCTCGTTCTCTTCTTGCACTCATACTTACTATCAGTGGATAGTAAGAGAATTTACTGAGGCGTTAAAACGGATATCTTAGGGATTACTCATTCTAGGGTCTACTTCATCCTATCTCTAATGAGTTACTTAACGTGTTATACTCCTGAGCTAAAGTTCAACCCTTAGCTCTGATACCAAATGTAACGTTTCGACTTTTGCCCGCTCGAAAATCGGCATCCATACTTCAAATCGTATTCGAATGTCATAGATTCGACCGTTCAAATCCGATTCGCCGGAGCTTATAACAACATTAAGTAAATAACACAGCGGAATAAAAGAATAATACATTGATATACAGCTTTGATACAATATCTGATAAAACAGATGATCCAATAGATATCAATATACATCAGAGATATGATATAATAATAGCAGCGGAAAAGAAAAATAGATAACATCTAGCACCGGAACAATATAACTCTGAGATAGTCTTCAAAGAAGAACTCCGAGAACTGCAACTCCATCTCCAAGAATCAATCCAGCAATAGCTCGAACCCCCAATAACGATGCACCAAGCTCAGCAAGACTGGTGCGATCCAAAGACTGAACTAACTCCAGATAATCTACTACATCTGACTATCTGAAAAACCCAACCCTAGACTGCTCGTGTAGAAAATATAATGAGCACCCAGAGTTTAGGAAAGAAACAATAAACTCCGGATCAATCGTGGGACTGGTGTGAGCAAAAAAAACAGTTTATATTTTAAGACATTCAACAAAAAAATTTTCAAAGTCAATTCGCAATGCTTTTTTTAAAAATGAGACTACCATAAGGCCTCCCGCACACACACACAATGCAAACGCAGAATCGGAGGAGATTTCTCCTTATGATAGTCAAAGATGCTTGATACGCATTAAAAAGAAACATTTGATATAATTACTAGTGCATAGTGTAGGAAAAATTTATTTCGAAAATAAAGATATAAATCTTAGCCAGCATAGACATTTCGAACTATGCCTACTATAGCTACCATCCAAACAGTGGTGACCACCATAAGTAAATGGCAGGTTCTACAACTAAAACCGTACAGGGTTTCGTATTGGGAATTGGATTTCCAACAAATGGTCAGGCCAAGGAACTTCCCATTGCCACATGAGAATGCCTCTGGAAGGACATCCCCGAGAACCAAACCGGATCTCTGCCAACACAAGGCCGGGTTACCCCTAACTGAGTAACAACTGACCGAATATGCCATCCCCCGGTCCTTTGGGACCTTTTAACCGAGCGCTCGTAATCAATTCACACAATCATAAAGTGTTTTCAACATGAGTAAGTATCTGGGCTCCATACCATGATACCACCCTTTTCCAGAAGGAAATGCACATACCCTAAAGGGCGCTACCCCTCACAACCTTGCCGCATCTTTCCTGTTTTGACCATTTCCAGGGTGTGAGGCTCGACGAAGTCACGTCCACAAAAACATACTTTGTACAAAAGCCATGCTTTGGGTCAACAAATGATCATAGAAATGATCACCAAGATAGACGATCAAATAAATGATCCTATCACAAATAATCAACACAATGATCATTTCACAGCAACACTCAGCATGTCACATTACCAAATTGGGAATATATCGCTGATAACCATCAACTATATAACCTCTGAGCTCGTACGTCTTAGAGAAGGGTGTTAAGCTAAGAGAATAAATTCTCTGCCACCAACAGAAATATATTTGAAAGAAATCAGCTTTATATCTCAATTTGTAATGTCAGACATACAATCCATACAAGTCTGTTCTGGGTTTGAACAGAACCGAAGGCACTTACAAAGAAGTCCTTGCAATCCGGATATTCACAATCCCGATCGGATTTCCCATCACTTAGGGAGTTTCTATACCGGCGCGACTCGGTGCAGAAACAATCGATAGGTCATCCTATCGCTTTCGCAAATACCCGGTCTTCATCACCGGTCTTCAAATGCTATCCATAACGACGTATCACATATTCGGAATGGGTTATACGACACAAAGGTCCTTTCCCGGCTAAACCGAATAGTGAGCACGATATTTCAAAAACAAATGGATAATGGGATTTCAATTAAGTCACAACTCATTACCCAAAACCTTTCTTCAAATGGCTTAACAAATTAACATTTTCAATCTTTAAACAAAAAGATTCATTTTCACAACCTTTAACGGTTTAAACAATTTTCACATTTTAATCTTTTAAACAAAAGATTCATCACAGATTTTCCAAATCAATTTTCATTTCAATTTGATTAACTCGTTAAATCTTTAAATCAAAGATTTAACTTATAGCCTTCAAGACAATTTCATTTCAATTTGATTAACTCGTTAAATCTTTAAATCAAAGATTTAACTTATAGCCTTCAAAACAATTTCATTTCAATTTGATTTAAACAAATCATCAATTTAAATCTGTTAAAAATAAACAGATTTAATTCATAGCTTTCAAAAAGAATTCATTCATAACTTAGGAAAATCATTTCTCTATTCAATCTTGAAATTCCCCTAATTAATTGGAATCTCAGTTCTTATCTAAAAGTGTTTATCATTTGAAAACAACAGTTTTCATTTTGGAAATCTGATTCATTTATACGAGTTGAAATCCTTGGGTTAAATTCAAATTCTCAAAATTATACTTTTAAAATGGTTTAACTCATAATGACTAGTATAATATCATAAATCCCTAGTTTCAAATTACAGAATTCAATTCCTAATTTTTGAATTCAAATTTAAATCAAAGTATTTAAATTCCAACACTTAATCTAGTTATAAATTTCCATCTTTGAAATTCCCTTTTCAATTGCTTTTCACATTTATTCCGATTCCATTTCCAAAACATTTGAACTTAAATATTCAACTTTTTAAAAATTACTTCAAAATCTGTGACTTAATTGATTTCCTCGTGAAATCCATCTTTGTGTGTGTATAAGTGTGGTCCAGGGTTTTAACACACAATAGTGCAACATTATTCGATCATCACAGATCAAAACGCAGAAATATAGTTGATAAGCGATATAGCTATAAAGCCTATCGCCCATTCACAGATTCTCAGATAATATATAGATGTATCATCAATAAATGAATAAATTTTATGCAGCTCAATCCACGGAATAAAATATCACTGATCGGATATGACAATCAATTCAAGGCATTTCATACAATATAATCATTCATAAGTAAGGTCAAGCATTCAATAAACATCTATAAGCAGGATTTATTTAAATTTATTTAATCCTAATTAATTCACTTTATTTCCAATTAAATTAATTACTTATGGATTTATTTATCAAACATATTAATAAGTAAAGTTACTCTTAATTCATCACATTAATTTGATTATCCTTTAAATAAATTAATTACTTGTATAATTTAATTATTCTCGAATGAATTATCAAATCAATTTATCACGTTATCCTTAAATTTATTATTGCTTAATCACTTGATTTAATCAATTTCAATCATTAATTAATTATTCTTAATTAAGTAATTATCTTAAATAATCGATTATCTTTAATTAATTGTCATCAATAAATTACTAAACATTTAATGAATTATCTTTTAATAAATAAATCTTTAAACCCTAATTAATTAATTTAAACCTTTAATTTAATAAATCCAAATCATTATTTAATTAAATAAATAAATTATCCATTTTAATTAACTTAATAATTAACGAATTTCAAACCATTAAATTCTAATTAACTTTAAATAACTTAGTTATCATTATATACATCTAACATTTTACCTTTATAATTAAATTACTTAGTTGAATCATTTAATTTGAGTTTAACTAACTTAAGCATTTAACTTAACAAATTTAAGTTAAACAAATCATGTAACTTCCTTAAAAAAAAAACATTTATCATAAAGAGTTTGAACTAGATTCAATTTAAATTTAAACTTGCATTTATATAAAACTTTTAAAACTGTTTAAAATTTTACTTAGTTTAAAATTTAAAACCTGGTATTACAACAACCCGAGACCAAAACGTAAATACTTCGAGCCGACTTCAGGGAAACGCGAGAACCACTTCGGGTCGACCCCGCAAAATCTCGAGTAATCATACGAGAAAACTTCGTCTTCCCCAAAGCTCCAAACCAAATACGAAAAGATGCACGTATACGTGCACAATCGCGATGACCATCGCCGATCAACGTTGCTATCTCCAGCACGTCACTGATCATCCTCATCTTCGATCCTCACCACCCAAAATTCATCACGAACCCAAAATCGAGATTGAGCTATTCAATCAAAACTGGAACAGAACTCAACCAACTTAAATCACCTCGACCTGTCAATGTCGACTCCCAGAGATCACGAATCTTCGTCCACACCTTCACTGATCAACCACGAACCCATCCCCCTTGGTGCGATCGAACTCGATGCACCACAGTCGACGAGATTGCCCCGTCATCTTCGTTGAACAAAACTGAAGCTTAAACCCTAATTCAACCTCATCCGCTTCCCACAACGAATTATAAAATCATCCATCATTTTTCTGATGATCTTTAACCTCCAAACATACTTCCTTCTTAAGCCCAAGATTTAAAATTACTTTGATTTCCAGATTTTGACAAATTAATGTTTCACGTTCATCTTATGATTTCTTGCTCAAAAACGAATTAAAAATCTGGATTATTTCTTTGAAATTCATGATTTAGGAAGTAGAATACGATTCTGTAAATCAAGCTCTTATTTAAATCAACTAAATTTTCTTACAAATTTCGGTTCTATTGTGTTTACATCCTGTCCAGAAATTCTTTAACTAATTATACTTATAGTTAATTTGAAAATTTAGTTTACATTCTTACCATCGTCTTTTATTCGAAAATCAAAGCTTCTAATTGATGGTATAAAAGAAATCGAATTGAATTTAAGTATGGTGAAACCTGAAAAATGACAGAGGTTTGTGTTTTTTTTTTCCCTTTTATACTCAAACATATATACTCTTATACTTTGCATCAATACCGACATGCAATAATGGTTTCAACCACAAGCATCAGGAAACTCGTCAAAATCAAGATATGAACGGAGTTGAAAACTGAAAGTGGGTAGTTTGCTCACCTGGAAAATCTGACAGCAAGGAACAGAGGAAGAACTTGATATTTAGTTTGATTTTATTTCCAGATGAATCTTTGCTTTATATTTTTGAGTTGAATCACTTGTTGTTTGATTTACCTTTAAACTGAGTTGAATCTTGCATGCACCTTTAAACTATATTACAAAGCTTGATTTACTCTTTGCTCTGAGTTGATCATCTCAGATATAGAGCTTCAGGTTGAAGTTGCTTTGCCTGATTCCAGGCTTTGGTTTCGAGGCTATGCGAAGTTATGAAATAGTATTACTTCGATTTTTGCTTAGCTTTGAGGGAATGAACTGAAGTGAGGAGTTGATGCATATACAAAGGAAGCATGCAGTTTGAAGTTCTTTGCAAGTACAGGATGTAACTATTTGGAATGACTTGTGTATGGCTGAGGTGCATTAGTTATGGGCTAGAGATGATCTTGCATTAAATGAGAAAGTCCTTTGCCTACTGCTTAGCTTACTACATACACTTTATTGTCTGATGAGGAACAAAATGTTGTGTACTTTAGATTTTCATGTGCAAGCACTTTTGTTTACCACTTGCTTGTACAGTAATACTTGGATTTCTTTTTCTTTGTTTATTATTTTTTGTACAAATTTAATTTGTCTTGCATACTTTATAATATAAATGAATTCTATTCTTTATATGTTGTTATATTTTTAGCTAAGGTGTTACTTCGTACTCATTTTATAGTTTAATTCATTTTATATTTAACTTATACTTTGGAATATGAATAAATTTCTATTGTTAACTTAAAATATTATTTTACTTGTCTTTATTACTTTGAAATAAAATGAAGTTCTACTTTTGTTATGTTGTTATAGTTTATTCTTTTATGTATTTACTTCCTATTTTACACTAATGTGTTACTATATATGTTATTTCTTTTGTTTATTAATATTATTTGTTTCTAATTTAAATAGTTAATTTAACTTACATGTTATTTTTTTTCAACTTAATTTATCAAATATTAAATTATTATTTTTTTCTATTTATTTTTAAAACCATTTATTTGAGATTTTATTTCAAATCCAATATATTCACATATATACAAATTTTCAAATTCATATGACTTAATATATATTTTCTATTTGAATCGGGGAAACTCGCTGCCATTTATAATCAATTTTACAAATTTAATTCAAAAATTCATTTAAATTATAAATTTAAATTCATAAAAATTCGGGGTCGTTACATAAATTGAAATGGATTGAAATGTTATTAAGTAGTTTTTGCATTAGAATGAAAATGAAATTTACAAGAAATAAAAATGCTTCAAAATTTAAAATAAAATTGGTTTGTAAATCAATTTGAAATTGAATTGAAATAGATTGATGTTAGTGAAGCATATATTAATCATACTCAAATAGAAATGAATTGGTTGTGATTAATATAAATGGTATATAAGGAACCTAAATGTAAATCATTCAAGTGAAATAAATGAAGTTAGTTTGGATGAAATTAGAATGGGTTAAAAATCTTAGTAATTGGATTTAAGTATAAATGTAAGTGAATCATAATTGCGAATGTAGCAAATTGAAGTAAAACTTGCTTGGTGAATCAATTCAAAAATTGTATAAAGTATGAATTGGAATGGCGAAACTTGTTTGTAAATCTTTTGTGTGAAATAAAACAGAACTTGGTATTAGGAAAGGAATTTGTGCATGTTATAAAATATAGTTTACTTATGGAATCATGCAAATTGTTGATTGGATTATGAAATGGATATGTTTGGCTTGCATTTATATTGTAAATGTTGTAATATGTTCATATCTTTGAAATTTGATATGTTTGTTGAGTATAGTACAGGTACAGAAGGCATTCGAGAGAGTTGGAGCGCGTGTAAGCGTAATATTAGCCGCTCGCTATTAAAATTTGCTAAAAAGGTACGCATACGCAAATATAATTGGGAAATGATATATATATTGTGATATATTTTGGTTTCCGACCGTGTGGGTCGATGTATATATATTTGTGTGTATCGCGATATCGCGAAAAGCTCCTCCGTACAGGTGAGACTCTGCCAAAATTTTCCGGAAATTGTGGGAGTTGGAAAATTTTTGAGAATTTTGAAAATTTGTAATTAACTTGGAAAGTTATAAGTTAAAAATTAAAGACTTAGAGTAAATGAAGCAAATGAGTTTGGGATTAAGTTAAAGGATTTTGGGAAAGTAAATATAAGCTTTTAACTAAGCAAAATTGGGTAAGTAAATGGGTTGAAGAGTATTTTCTACCTTAGCAAATTTCGGGGACGAAATTTTTATAATGGGGGAGGAATGTAACATCCCGTATTTTTAAGCCGTTGAATTTGAACATTTATTTTGTTTTAAATGTTTAATGTGCGTTCTTAATTGATTTTGAAATGAATGGATTCGGGTCGTCACAGAATTCTAAACTATAGGGTACATGCAGAGTGATAACAGATAATAATAATATAATAGGATATGATAATAATATAACAACAGGCATATATCAACAGTAATTAAATAAAGTATAAACAATAGGATATGGTGCCATATCCCATAGGTGAACAGTTTACAGATAATAGCATATATGTAACAACCTTGCTTTGGAGATTACCATGAATATTAAATTATAATTATGATTATAATTTAATATTGGAATTAATTGAATTAATAAGGATATAATATTGTTTATTTTAATAAAAAAAATGAAATTTGGATTAAATTGAGCTAGTGTGACAAATAAATGAAATCCTGAATGTATAATAGATAATTCTTGAGCGGAATAAAATTTATGTTTTATTTCAAGAATTTTCAAATATGATTGTTAAATTATATTTGAGTAAAATGTTAGTATTGGCAAGTTTAGAGTTATTGTTAGTATTGCTATTTTATTATCAAGAATAAGTGAAAAATATATTCCATGTGATAAAAATAACATTAGTGAGTGAAATAAAATATTTATTGATGATCTAGTCATGTATTAATATTTTGGAACATGCTATATATTTTATTTGGCCAATTATGCCAATTTACAAGTTATATTGTAAATACATAAAAAAAAAATATAATAAAATAAAATATATATAACGTGATAAACTTGTGTTTTATCTTTCTATTTGGAATCTTCATGTTGAGACGATTCCAACAAGCCTAGATTTGTCAAAATCGGATTAATATTGAAATAGTTATGAATAATTGAAAATATGTCTTAAATTAAATTTCAAAACTAAATTATTCTAAGGCTTATTGGGTTTGGTTGATATTGGGTTCATACCCAATAGCCTGAAGTGGTTTCTGGAATGAGAAAAAAAAAACAGAAGTGTACGTACAGAACACTTCTATTCCCTCGTCTTCCTCCCCAATAGCTCCAGAAACTATTTCAATGGCCTCCTGCTAAATTTTCAACCAAAACTCCAAGCCAATTGCTCAAATTAAAGGATTTTTAGTCAAAAATTTATAAGAGGTAATCTCCTATTCAATTATATCTCCAATTTGTAGAACACTTCATAGTTGGTTTACTGTAACTTCTATTTATAGTTTTCTATTGTCTACATGTTGTTTTCTTAGCTTCTACAGGTGATTTTGCGGCTTTTAGGAGTTAAAAGCTTCCATCTTTCAACCTAAAATCCTTGCTTTGCTCAAAAATCGTAAGTATATAACTTACAGCAACTAAATTGAAAGCCTGCGAAAAATCTGTAGCTTTATGTTGCAAATTCGTACTAGTTTCTTAAGTTTTCGTATATCTCGTTCTGCTGAAAATGCATCATAGTAAAATGGACATAACTTTCACGTTTCTTGTCCGTTTTACCTCAAATTTTTTTTGTTGGAAACTGCATTCGATAAGAAACAATTTATTATCAGATTTTATCCTAAGATTTTGCATTTTTAATGACCTAAAATGAGTTTTAAATCAGGAGCCTGGTTCTGCCTTTAACAAATCAGGCTTAGTTTGTATTTGTTAGCAAAACAGCCATAACTTTTGACACACAAATCGGATTTTGATAATCTTGACCTTTCCGGAAAGCTTATTTCATATAGAACAACTTTCATTTGTTGAGTTTTATGTTATTTTGAGGTTAGATATGACAAAATTGAATTTTTTTTACTACTGACCCGAGAGCAAAGCCAATTCTGCTCTGTGTTTGACACTGGAACAAAAATCGGCCATAACTTTTTCAATTTTTATCCAAATTCAATAATCTTTGATGTTATGGAAAGCTAAGGATTTTCTCTAAAAGTTTAATGTTTTGAGATTTTTGAAATTCTAAAGTTAAATTGATCAAAATTGTATTTTTTTGTTGCTATCCCAAGACTAAAACTTCAGCAGTGTCCAATTTAGACTTCTGAACCATTTTAGACCTAACTTTTTCAATTTTTATCCGAATTCAATAATCTTCGATGTTCTGAAAAGCTAAGGATTTTCTCTAAAAGTTTTATGTTTTGAGATTTTTGAAATTCTGAAGCTAAATTCATCAAAATTGCATTTTTTTTGTTGCTATCCCGAGACTAAAGCTTCAGCAGTGTTGAATTTAGACTTCTGAACCATTTTTGGCATAACTTTTGCGTTTCTTATCCAAATCCAATAATTTTTAAACTTTTGGAAACTGTCGGAAGAATGTGACAACTTTCATTTGTATCATTTTCTAAAATTCTATGATTAAAGGGTCGAAATAGCTGATGCAAAATCGCTGTCTTGAGCACTTGCATGTAGTCTTGTGTGTTGTATTTGCTTTGGTGGATGAGTTTTCTGATGATTTGTTGTTTTTTTTTCACTTGATTTGTGAATAGTTTGAGCTCATTATTTTGCACCATATGCAGATGATATGAGACAAGGTATATGACTTTTGTGAACATCTGAGTTTCCATTTTAATGTGGATTTGACTAACGGTTAGTAAACTGTTTAGTGCGAACGTGTGGTATGGGATACAGGTTAACACTTTATAGATTCCTCTCCGAAAGTTAGCGACACATTCTAGAATTACTAGTGCTATGACCTTCGGGTCATCTGAGAATCTGAGAATCTGAGAAATCCGAAAAAGGTGACCTCGGTCGCCTCTGAGATCTCTGCTGGGTACCTAACTATATTACTAGTACTAGTCTGAGAACTTTAGCACGTGCAACATGCTTTAGCATGTAATTATTGGCCAATCTGAGATTTATTTTATGAGTTAAGAGAATTTTGATTTCACCATATTTTGATGTGTTTACTTAGCCTTATAGAGATGAATAAGGCGAAATATGAGTTCTTGAGGATTTTGGTGATTTCAATTTTATGGTTTTATACTTGGGTTTCATTTACTACTTTGAGAAGTTTATTTATTCATGTATCATATTTGGATGTTTTCTTTATATGCATGAATCCCCTAGTATTAACCCAAGTAAGTGTAGAATTATACCATTCTTAGAGATAGACAATTCTTGATATCAACCTTAGTCATTCTTATCAATTAGTGGTCCCTTGATGTATGTTTCCCTTATACCTTATCGTATTTCCTTTCTAACGATAAGATTCAGTTGCCTGACCCGTGTGTTTATAACTCGGGTCAGACCGAGTTGCAGGTTAGGTTGGATGACTATCCTTTTTGCTTGGATCCGTTTTGCTATCTTTTGTGGGCTCTTGACTATGGACTTGGATACCTCCACTTTTGATGGATCTTTTATTTACCACTTCATGTATATATTCTTTTATGGGATGATGTTGTATTATATTATGGGGTGAACGGTATTACATCAGATGTTTGGTTTTGTATCAGTATATATTATCTGTGACTGCTGTTTCTATGACATGTTATGATGTTATTGTGCTTTGTTCTGAATAGATCCGTTAGCCGTGTAGTATCGTATTAGTTAATCACCGAGTATGTCGACTACTTGAGATTCGCAGAAAAAAAAAGGTAAGTATCGACATACTTAGTCATTAGCTAGTGCATTACTATTCGGTCGCCCTTAACCAGCCCTATTCTCTGCATTAGTAGATGGAATTACTCGTTAATTCTCTTTACTAATGTGGGTCTCGGGGTGGGGCGTCACAGCTTGGTATCAGAGCTAGCTTTCAGAGCAAAATAGAATAAATACAGAACAGAAGACGCTAAGAACCATACATCTAGTGTAACACCTTTATGCATCTCATCCCTTAGAAGTGGCCAAACCTAGTCATGTCCTTATCCTTTCAATTCCTTCGGGGTAGATAGGAGGGAATACGTCTAGGAATGTTAAATACTATTCCGTAGTATTCCTTACCTACTGCATTTTTATTGCGATATATATGTCTACTCTGTGAATAATCTTTTCTTATCTTATCTTTCAGCTATGTCTGGTAGAGGTAGAGGTCGCCCTTCGGCAGCAGGACCGTCCAGTGGTTCTCGACCCGAAGGCATTTATATGACCACCGATCAGATTCGAGAGCTTCTTGGGAGCACTCAACCACCCGCTCCTGTTCCATCTTCATCTCCTCGCAAATCTGTATTCGCACGTCTATGCAGTGATTTCACTCATCTCGGAGGCAAGCCATTCAAAGGCTCCGAGTCAGTTCTTGATGTGCATGCTTGGCTTCGCATTTGCGAGCGTGTGTTTCTTCGTATGGACTTATCTGATCATCATCGAGTTCTTATGGCATCTAGTATGCTACAAGAGCGTGCTCTTGACTGGTACGAGCTTCTTATAGCTGAGGTGGATGAGTCTACCCTCTCATGGCAGCAGTTTCGAGATAGATTTGAGCTGAAGTTTATTCCCGCTTCTGAGAAGGCTCATCTCACTTGTCGCTTCATTGAGTTGAAGCAAGGCAAGTCATCGGTATCTGATTATGTCTCCTCCTTCGAGTCTCTATCTAAGTATGGGTTGGAATTCATTGATACTCCATACAAGAAAAATCTTAAGTTCGTATCTGGACTTAAGAAATATTTGAAGAAAGCTTTGATGCTCCAACTCAAGTTATCTTTTGAAGAATTAGTTGATGCAGCTCTCAATCTCGAGACAGTTGAGAATGAGAAAGAGAGTGATGACGAAGTTGGTCCTCAGTCTAATCTTAAGAAGAAGAGATTTCCTTTTCGCAAGCCTAGATTCCCTCATTCCAAGAAGAAGAAGCAAGGTGGATCGTCTTCTTCACAAGCCCAAGCTCCTTCTCAGTCTAAGCCTTTTGCATGCTACAACTGTGATTCTCCTGACCATCCTGCCCGTGATTGCCCAAAGCCTAAGAGATGCAATTATTGCAAGACCGAGGGACATATGAATTTTTCTTGTCCTAAGAAGAACAAAGGTTCTCGTCCGGGGAAACTTAATGTAGCAGCTTCTAGTGATGCATCTCAGCCGAAAGGTACAATTCCTTCTATTCTTGAAGGTTCCATTCTATTTCATGATCGATCGATTAGAGTGCTCTTTGATACGGGTGCCTCACACTCATTTGTGTTAAAGGAACTCGTGGATGCTTGTTCATTGGATGTTTCATGCTTGCTTACTTCTTTACGGGTTGCTAATCCTGTCGGTGGGTTCGCAACCCTTACTTTACTTTGTGACGATGTTGAGTTTATGCTTTGTGGGTTTTCTTTCCGTGCGAATCTGCATGTGATTCCATCGCTTGGTTTCGATATGATCTTTGGTATGGACTGGCTAGTTCGATATGAGGCCAGGATTCTTTGTTCTGACAGAGTCATTTATCTTCGACATCCAGATTCCTCTTATCAGTTATCCCTGGTTCTTCGGGATACCGATGTTGACTCCTTAGCATCTTTGCATGCTCTTGATTCGCGAGACAGTGATGATGATGTGTCTCGTATTCCGATTGTTTGTGACTTCGCTGATATTTTTGAGCCTGTTTTGGGTTTGCCACCCAAGCGGGCCATAGAGTTTCGTATTGACCTCATTCCTGGTGCGCAACCCGTTAGTCGTCCTCCCACAAGGATGTCTACTAAGGAGAATGAGGAACTTAAGAAGCAACTCATTGAGCTCGAAGCTAAACACTTCATTCGATCTAGTTCTTCACCGTGGGGTGCCGCGGTGGTATTCGTGAGGAAGTCCGATGGTACTCTTAGGCTTTGCGTCGACTATCGCAAGCTTAATGAGTTAACCATCAAGAATCGCTATCCCTTGCCTCGTATTGATGACATGTTCGATCAGTTGAGTGGTGCAAAGGTATTTTCTCAGTTGGACCTAGCCACGGGTTTTCATCAGCTTCGTGTTGCGGAAGATAGCATTCCTCTTACAACTTTCCGCACTCGATATGGTTCATATGAGTGGCTCGTCATGCCGTTCGGATTGACGAATGCTCCTGCTTTCTTTGTTGATCTCATGAATCGAGTATTCAGGGAATATCTCGATAAGTTCGTCCTTGTATTCATCGATGACATCTTAGTTTATTCTAGATCCGAAGAAGATCATGCTCGACATCTTAGAATTGTCTTGAGTACTCTCCACAAGCATCAACTCAAGGCAAAGCTTTCTAAATGTCACTTCTGGGAGAAGTAGGTGAAATTCTTAGGTCATGTTGTATCTTCCAATGGCATGTCAGTCGATCCGTCTAAGATTGAGGCTATTCAGAATTGGAAGAGGCCTGAGAATGTTCATGAGATTCGTAGCTTTTTGGGATTAGCCGGTTATTACCGCCGCTTTATTAAGGATTTCTCTCGTATCGCTCTTCCTCTTACTAGTCTTACTAGGAAGGGTGTTCGTTATATTTGGTTTGATAAGTGTGAGACTTCCTTTCGGCGATTGAAAGAACTTCTAACTCATGCTCCCGTGCTTGTAGTTCCTGAGGGGAATCAGGATCTCATCGTCTATACCGATGCCAGCCTTAGTGGTCTTGGTGCGGTTCTTATGCAGAAGGATCGGGTTGTTGCCTACGCTTCAAGGCAATTGCGTCCAAACGAGATTCGGTACACTACCCATGACTTAGAGCTTGTAGCTATCGTCTTCGCTTCGAAGATGTGGCGTCATTTTCTTTTAGGAGAGCACTTCATTCTTTACATTGATCATAAGTCTCTCAAGTATCTCTTTTCGTAGAAAGATCTTAGTATGAGGCAACAACGATGGTTAGAGTTTCTCGCCTCATATGACTTTGATATCGAGTATACCCCTGGCAAGGGTAATCGTGTAGCTGATGCGCTTAGTCGCAAACATTCGGCTGTAGTTTCCTTGATGTTGGCCGAATGGGATATTCTTGAGGCCTTATCTTGTTGTGAAATTCGCGATCGAGCTCCATCTTCTGATTCGCCTGCTTTATTGTTTAGTATGGAGGCTCGACCATCTCTTCTCGATCGTATCTCTGAGGCTCAGAGGCATGATGATTATACTATGCACCTCATCCAGTCATGTTCATCCGAGTCCCATGATGATGAGTTGCAGGATTTTTCTATTGATTCTCACGGTTGTCTTCGTCTGAAGAACCGTATAGTATGCCTTCTGATTCAGCACTTAGGCATGACATACTTGATGATTGTCATCGCACTAAGTATACCATTCATCCGGGAAGCAGCAAGATGTATGCGGATATGCATCGCATTTATTATTGGGAAGGCATGAAGCGTGATATTGCAAGTTATGTGAGCAAGTGCATGACTTGTCAGCTTGTCAAGGCCGAGCATCAGCGGCCATCCGGTCTCCTTCAACCTTTAGAGGTTCCGCTATGGAAGTGGGACGACCTCGTTCGAGGTTGGGTCATTCGAGCATTTGGTTTATTGTGGATCGTCTCTCTAAATCCGCACACTTTGTTCCTATTAAGTCTAATAGGAATGCTCCTCTTTTAGCGAAGCTTTGTATTAAGGAAATTGTTCGATTACATGGTGTTCCTTCTTCGATAGTTTGTGATCATGATCCTTTGTTCACTAGTCACTTTTGGACTAGCTTTCAGCAAGCTTTGGGAACAAAGCTAAATATCTCTACAGCTTATCATCCCCAGTTTGATGGGCAGACTGAGAGGGTGAATCGTGTGCTCGAAGACCTCCTCCGTGCGTGTATTCTTGATTTCGGTGGCTCTTGGGAAGATCACGTTCCATTGGTTGAATTCTCTTATAATAATAGCTTCCAATCTAGTATCGGTATGGCACCCTTTGAGGCTCTTTATGGTAGACCGTGCCGTTCACCTTCTTGTTGGTTGGAATCGGGCGAGAAGTCTATTCTCGGTCCTGATTCGATTCGTGAGTCTTCTGAGAAGAGATCTTTGATTAGACAGCGGATGAAAGAGGCACAGAATCGTCAGAAATCCTACGCGGACAACCGTAGGAAGCCTCTGGAATTCGCAATAGGTGATCTTGTATTCCTTCGTGTATCCCCTATGAAGGGAGTAATGCGCTTTAGCTCCACTGGGAAATTGGCTCCTCGCTTTATAGGACCATTTCCGATTATTGAGCGCATTGGTCCTGTAGCATACCGATTGTCTCTGCCATCTCATTTATCGGGTATTCATGATGTCTTCCACATTTCTCAGCTTCGGAAATGTATTCGAGATTCTGATTCAGTTATTGAGCCTTCCGAGCAGCATGATTTTGAGATCTCACCTAGCTTATCAACCATTCAGCGGCCTATTCGATTGCTTGGTTCGGAGGTGAAACGCCTTCGAAGCAAGGAAGTTCCTCTTGTCAAGATTCAATGGTCGGAGAATCCCAATGATTGCACTTGGGAAACCAGAGAATCTATTGAGCGTTCGTTTCCGGATTTCCTTTCTTCGTTTGAGAATGGTGAGAAATCTTTTATCTCGAGCTTTGCTTACTTCTTTTGTTTGATTCAATGAGTTGTTATAGAATTTTTCCCTTAGGAATTGCGCGGACGCAATTTTATTAAGGGGGGGAGTCTGCAACAACCCTGCTTTGGAGATTACCATGAATATTAAATTATAATGATGATTATAATTTAATATTGGAATTAATTGAATTAATAAGGATATAATATTGTTGATTTTAATTAAAAAAAATGAAATTTGGATTTAATTGAGCTAGTGTGATAAATAAATGAAATCCTGAATGTATAATAGATAAGTCTTGTGCGGAATAAAATTTATGTTTTATTTCGAGAATTTTCAAATATGATTGTTAAATTATATTTGAGTAAAATGTTAGTATTGGCAAGTTTAGAGTTATTGTTAGTATTGCTATTTTATTATCAAGAATAAGTGAAAAATATATTCCATGTGATAAAAATAACATTAGTGAGTGAAATAAAATATTTATTGATGATCTAGTCATGTATTAATATTTTGGAACATGCTATATATTTTATTTGGCCAATTATGCCAATTTACAAGTTATATTGTAAATACATAAAAAAATATAATAAAATAAAATATATATAACATGATAAACTTGTGTTTTATCTTTCTATTTGGAATCTTCATGTTGAGACGATTCCAACAAGCCTAGATTTGTCAAAATCGGATTAATATTGAAATAGTTATGAATAATTGAAAATATGTCTTAAATTAAATTTCAAAACTAAATTATTCTAAGGCTTATTGGGTTAGGTTGATATTGGGTTCATACCCAATAGCCTGAAGTGGTTTCTGAAATGAGAAAAAAAAAAAAAACAGAAGTGTACGTACAGAACACTTCTATTCCCTCATCTTCCTCCCCAATAGCTCCAGAAACTATTTCAATGGTCTCCTGCTAAATTTTCAACCAAAATCCAAGCCAATTGCTCAAATTAAAGGATTTTTAGTCAAAAATTTATAAGAGGTAATCTTCTATTCAATTATATCTCCAATTTGTAGAAAGTTTCATAGTTTGTTTACTGTAACTTCTATTTATAGTTTTCTATTGTCTACATGTTGTTTTCTTAGCTTCTACAGGTGATTTTGCGGCTTTTAGGAGTTAAAAGCTTACATCTTTCAGCCTAAAATCCTTGCTTTGCTCAAAAATCGTAAGTATATAACTTACAGCAACTAAATTGAAAGCCTGTGAAAAATCTGTAGCTTTATGTTGCAAATTCGTACTAGTTTCTTAAGTTTTCGTATATCTCGTTTGGCTGAAAATGTATCATAGTAAAATAGTCATTACTTTCAGGTTTCTTGTCCGTTTTACCTCAAATTTTTTTTGTTGGAAACTGCATTCAATAAGAAACAATATATTTTCAGATTGTATCCTGAGATTTTGTATTTTTAATGACCGAAAATGAGTTTGAAATCAGGAGCCTGATTCTGCCTTTAACAAATCAGGCTTAGTTTGTATTTGTTAGCAAAACAGCCATAACTTTTGACACACAAATCGAATTTTGATAATCTTGACCTTTCCAGAAAGCTTATTTCATATACTACAACTTTTATTTGTTGAGTTTTCTGTTATTTTGAGGTTAGCTATGACAAAATTGAATTTTTTTACTGCTGACCCGAGAGCAAAGCCAATTCTGCGCAGTGTTTGACACTGGAACAAAAATCGGCCATAACTTTTTCAATTTTTTATCCAAATTCAATAATCTTTGATGTTCTGGAAAGATAAGGATTTGCTCTAAAAGTTTAATGTTTTGAGATTTTTGAAATTCTGAAGTTAAATTGATCAAAATTGTATTTTTTTGTTGCTATCCCGAGACTAAAACTTCAGCAGTGTCGAATTTAGACTTCTGAACCATTTTAGACAAAACTTTTTCAATTTTTATTCGAATTCAATAATCTTTGATGTTCTGTAAAGCTAAGGATTTTCTCTAAAAGTTTTATGTTTTGAGATTTTTGAAATTCTGAAGTTAAATTCATCAAAATTGCATTTTTTTGTTGCTATCCCGAGACTAAAGCTTCAGCAGTGTTGAATTTAGACTTCTAAACCATTTTTGACATAACTTTTGCGTTTCTTATCCAAATCCAATAATTTTTGAATTTTTGGAAACTGTAGGAAGAATGTGACAACTTCCATTTGTATCACTTTTTGAAATTCTATGATTAAAGGGTCGAAATAGCTGATACAAAATCGCTGTCTTGAGCACTTGCATGTAGTCTTGTGTGTTGTATTTGCTTTGGTGGATGAGTTTTCTGATGATTTGTTGTTTTTTTTTCACTTGATTTGTGAATAGTTTGAGCTCATTATTTTACACCATATGCAGATGATATGAAACAAGGTATATGACTTTTGTGAACATCTGAGTTTCCATTTTAATGTGGATTTGGCTAACGATTAGTAAACTGTTTAGTGCGAACGTGTGGTATGGGACACAGGTTAACACTTTACAGATTCCTCTCCGAAAGTTAGCGACACATTCTAGAATTACTTGTGCTATGACCTTCGGGTCATCTGAGAATCTGAGAATCTGAGAAATCCGGAAAAGGTGACCTCGGTCGCCTCTGAGATCTCTGTTGGGTACCTAACTATATTACTAGCACTAGTCTGAGAACTTTAGCACGTGCAACATGCTTTAGCATGTAATTATTGGCCAATCTGAGACTTATTTTATGAGTTAAGAGAATTTTGATTTCACCATATTTTGATGTGTTTACTTAGCCTTATAGAGATGAATAAGGCGAAATATGAGTTCTTGAGGATTTTGGTGATTTCAATTTTATGGTTTTATACTTGGGTTTCATTTACTACTTTGAGAAGTTTATTTATTCATGTATCATATTTGGATGTTTTCTTTATATGCATGAATCCCCTAGTATTAACCCAAGTAAGTGTAGAATTATACCATTCTTAGAGATAGACAATTCTTGATATCAACCTTAGTCATTCTTATCAATTAGTGGTCCCTTGATGTCTGTTTCCCTTATACCTTATCGTATTTCCTTTCTAACGATAAGATTCAGTTGCCTGACCTGTGTGTTTATCACTCGGGTCAAACCGAGTTGCAGATTAGGTTGGATGACTATCCTTTTTGCTTGGATCCGTTTTGCTATCTTTTGTGGGCTCTTGACTATGGACTTGGATACCTCCACTTTTGATGGATCTTTTATTTACCACTTCATGTATATATTCTTTTATGGGATGATGTTGTATTATATTATGGGGTGAACGGTATTACATCAGATGTTTGGTTTTGTATCATTATATATTATCTGTGACTGCTGTTTCTGTGACATGTTATGATGTTATTGTGCTTTGTTCTGAATAGATCCGTTAGCCGTGTAGTATCGTATTAGTTAATCACCGAGTATGTCGACTACTTGAGATTCGCAGAAAAAAAAGAGGTAAGTATCGACATACTTAGTCATTAGCTAGTGCATTACTATTCGGTCGCCCTTAACCAGCCCTATTATCTGCATTAGTAGATGGAATTACTCGTTAATTCTCTTTACTAATGTGGGTCTCGGGGTGGGGCGTCACAGCTTGGTATCAGAGCTAGCTTTCAGAGCAAAATAGAATAAATACAGAACAGCAGACGCTAAGAACCATACATCTAGTGTAACACCATTATGCATCTCATCCCTTAGAAGTGGCCAAACCTAGTCATGTCCTTATCCTTTCAATTCCTTCGGGGTAGATAGGAGGGAATACGTCTAGGAATGTTAAATACTATTCCGTAGTATTCCTTACCTACTGCATTTTTATTGCGATATATATGTCTACCCTATGAATAATCTTTTCTTATCTTATCTTTCAGCTATGTCTGGTAGAGGTAGAGGTCGCCCTTCGGCAGCTGGACCGTCCATTGGTTCTCGACCCGAAGGCATTTATATGACCACCGATCAGATTCGAGAGCTTCTTGGGAGCACTCAACCTCCCGCTCCTGTTCCATCTTCATCTCCTCGCAAATCTGTATTCGCACGTCTATGCAGTGATTTCACTTATCTCGGAGGCAAGCCATTCAAAGGCTCCGAGTCAGTTCTTGATGTGCATGCTTGGCTTCGCATTTGCGAGCGTGTGTTTCTTCGTATGGACTTATCTTATCATCATCAAGTTCTTGTGGCATCTAGTATGCTACAAGAGCGTGCTCTTGACTGGTACGAGCTTCTTATAGCTGAGGTGGATGAGTCTACCCTCTCATGGGAGCAGTTTCGAGATAGATTTGAGCTGAAGTTTATTCCCGCTTCTGAGAAGGCTCATCTCACTTGTCGCTTCATTGAGTTGAAGCAAGGCAAGTCATCGGTATCTGATTATGTCTCCTCCTTCGAGTCTCTATCTAAGTATGGGTTGGAATTCATTGATACTCCATACAAGAAAAATCTTAAGTTCGTATCTGGACTTAAGAAATATTTGAAGAAAGCTTTGATGCTCCAACTCAAGTTATCTTTTGAAGAATTAGTTGATGCAGCTCTCAATCTCGAGACAGTTGAGAATGAGAAAGAGAGTGATGACGAAGTTGGTCCTCAGTCTAATCCTAAGAAGAAGAGATTTCCTTTCCGCAAGCCTAGATTCCCTCATTCCAAGAAGAAGAAGCAAGGTGGATCGTCTTCTTCACAATCCCAAGCTCCTTCACAGTCTAAGCCTTTTGCATGCTACAACTGTGATTCTCCTGACCATCCTGCCCGTGATTGCCCAAAGCCTAAGAGATGCAATTATTGCAAGACCGAGGGACATATGACTTTTTCTTTTCCTAAGAAGAACAAAGGTTCTCGTCCGGGGAAACTTAATGTAGCAGCTTCTAGTGATGCATCTCAGCCGAAAGGTACAATTCCTTCTATTCTTGAAGGTTCCATTCTATTTCATGATCGATCGATTAGAGTGCTCTTTGATACGGGTGCCTCACACTCATTCGTGTCAAAGGAACTCGTGGATGCTTGTTCTTTGGATGATTCATGCTTGCTTACTTCTTTACGGGTTGCTAATCTTGTCGGTGGGTTCGCAACCCTTACTTTACTTTGTGACGATGTTGAGTTTATGCTTTGTGGGTTTTCTTTCCGTGCGAATCTGCATGTGATTCCATCGCTTGGTTTCGATATGATCTTTGGTATGGACTGGCTAGTTCGATATGAGGCCAGGATTCTTTGTTCTGACAGAGTCATTTATCTTCGACATCCAGATTCCTCTTATCAGTTATCCCTGGTTCTTCGGGATACCGATGTTGGCTCCTTAGCATCTTTGCATGCTCTTGATTCACGAGACAGTGATGATGATGTGTCTTGTATTCCGATTTTTTGTGACTTCGCTGATATTTTTGAGCCTGTTTTGGGTTTGCCACCCAAGCGGGCCATAGAGTTTCGTATTGACCTCATTCCTGGTGCGCAACTCGTTAGTCGTCCTCCCACAAGGATGTCTACTAAGGAGAATGAGGAACTTAGGAAGCAACTCATTGAGCTCGAAGCTAAACACTTCATTCGATCTACTTCTTCACCGTGGGGTGACGCGGTGGTATTCGTGAGGAAGTCCGATGGTACTCTTAGGCTTTGCGTCGACTGTCGCAAGCTTAATGAGTTAACCATCAAGAATTGCTATCCCTTGCCTCGTATTGATGACATGTTCGATCAGTTGAGTGGTGCAAAGGTCTTTTCTCAGTTGGACCTAGCCACGGGTTTTCATCAGCTTCGTGTTGCGGAAGATAGCATTCCTCTTACAGCTTTCCGCACTCGATATGGTTCATATGAGTGGCTCGTCATGCCGTTCGGATTGACGAATGCTCCTGCTTTCTTTGTTGATCTCATGAATCGAGTATTCAGGGAATATCTCGATAAGTTCGTCCTTGTATTCATCGATGACATCTTAGTTTATTCTAGATCCGAAGAATATCATGCTCGACATCTTAGAATTGTCTTGAGTACTCTCCGCAAGCATCAACTCAAGGCAAAGCTTTCTAAATGTCACTTCTGGGAGAAGCAAGTGAAATTCTTAGGTCATGTTGTATCTTCCAATGGCATCTCAGTCGATCCGTCTAAGATTGAGGCTATTCAGAATTGGAAGAGGCTTGAGAATGTTCATGAGATTCGTAGCTTTCTGGGATTAGCCGTTTATTACTGCCGCTTTATTAAGGATTTCTCTCGTATCGCTCTTCCTCTTACTAGTCTTACTAGGAAGGGTGTTCGTTATATTTGGTCTGATAAGTGTGAGACTTCCTTTCGGCGATTGAAAGAACTTCTAACTCATGCTCCCGTGCTTGTAGTTCCTGAGGGGAATCAGGATCTCATCGTCTATACCGATGCTAGCCTTAGTGGTCTTGGTGCGGTTCTAATGCAGAAGGATCGGGTTGTTGCCTACGCTTCAAGGCAATTGCGTCCAAACGAGATTCGGTACGCTACCCATGACTTAGAGCTTGCAGCTATCGTCTTCGCTTTGAAGATGTGGCGTCATTTTCTTTTGGGAGAGCACTTCATTCTTTACATTGATCATAAGTCTCTCAAGTATCTCTTTTCGCAGAAAGATCTTAGTATGAGGCAACAACGATGGTTAGAGTTTCTCGCCTCATATGACTTTGATATCGAGTATACCCCTGGCAAGGGTAATCGTGTAGTTGATGCGCTTAGTCGCAAACATTCGGCTGTAGTTTCCTTGATGTTAGCCGAATGGGATATTCTTGAGACCTTATCTTGTTGTGAAATTCGTGATCGAGCTCCATCTTCTGATTCGCCTGCTTTATTATTTAGTATGGAGGCTCGACCATCTCTTCTCGATCGTATCTCTGAGGCTCAGAGGCATGATGATTATACTATGCGCCTCATCCAGTCATGTTCATCCGAGTCCCGTGATGATGAGTTGTAGGATTTTTCTATTGATTCTCACGGTTGTCTTCGTCTGAAGAACCGTATAGTTGTGCCTTCTGATTCAGCACTTAGGCGTGACATACTTGATGATTGTCATCGCACTAAGTATACCATTCATCTGGGCAGCAGCAAGATGTATGCGGATATGCATCGCATTTATTATTGGGAAGGCATGAAGTGTGATATTGCAAGTTATGTGAGCAAGTGCATGACTTGTCAGCTTGTCAAGGCCGAGCATCAGCGGCCATCCGGTCTCCTTCAACCTTTAGAGGTTCCGCTATGGAAGTGGGACCAGGTTTCGATGGACTTTGTTGACGGCCTACCTCGTTCGAGGTTGGGTCATTCGAGCATTTGGTTTATTGTGGATCGTCTCTCTAAATCCGCACACTTTGTTCCTATTAAGTCTAATAGGAATGCTCCTCTTTTAGCGAAGCTTTATATTAAGGAAATTGTTCGATTACATGGTGTTCCTTCTTCGATAGTTTGTGATCGTGATCCTTTGTTCACTAGTCACTTCTGGACTAGCTTTCAGCAAGCTTTGGGAACAAAGCTAAATATCTCTACAGCTTATCATCCCCAGTCTGATGGGCAGACTGAGAGGGTGAATCGTGTGCTCGAAGACCTCCTCCGTGCGTGTATTCTTGATTTCGGTGGCTCTAGGGAAGATCACGTTCCATTGGTTGAATTCTCTTATAATAATAGCTTCCAATCCAGTATTGGTATGGCACCCTTTGAGGCTCTTTATGGTAGACCGTGCCGTTCGCCTTCTTGTTGGTTGGAATCGGGAGAGAAGTCCATTCTCGGTCCTGATTCGATTCGTGAGTCTTCTGAGAAGATATATTTGATTAGACAGCGGATGAAAGAGGCACAGAATCGTCAGAAATCCTACGCGGACAACCGTAGGAAGCCTCTGGAATTTGCAATAGGTGATCTTGTATTCCTTCGTGTATCCCCTATGAAGGGAGTAATGCGCTTTAGCTCCACTGGGAAATTGGCTCCTCGCTTTATAGGACCATTTCCGATTATTGAGCGCATTGGTCCTGTAGCATATCGATTGTCTCTGCCATCTCATTTATCGGGTATTCATGATGTCTTCCACATTTCTCAGCTTCGGAAATGTATTCGAGATTCTGATTCAGTTATTGAGCCTTCCGAGCAGCATGATTTGAGATCTCACCTAGCTTATCAACCGTTCAGCGGCCTATTCGATTGCTTGGTTCGGAGGTGAAACGCCTTCGAAGCAAGGAAGTTCCTCTTGTCAAGATTCAATGGTCGGAGAATCCCAATGATTGCACTTGGGAAGCCAGAGAATCTATTGAGCGTTCGTTTCCGGATTTCCTTTCTTCGTTTGAGAATGGTGAGAAATCTTCTATCTCGAGCTTTGCTTAATTCTTTTGTTTGATTCAATGAGTTGTTATAGAATTTTTCCCTTAGGAATTGCGCGGACGCAATTTTATTAAGTGGGGGAGTCTGTAACAACCCTGCTTTGGAGATTACCATGAATATTAAATTATAATGATGATTATAATTTAATATTGGAATTAATTGAATTAATAAGGATATAATATTGTTTATTTTAATTAAAAAAAATGAAATTTGGATTAAATTGAGCTAGTGTGATAAATAAATGAAATCCTGAATGTATAATAGATAATTCTTGAGCGGAATAAAATTTATGTTTTATTTCGAGAATTTTCAAATATGATTGTTAAATTATATTTGAGTAAAATGTTAGTATTGGAAAGTTTAGAGTTATTGTTAGTATTGCTATTTTATTATCAAGAATAAGTGAAAAATATATTCCATGTGATAAACATAACATTAGTGAGTGAAATAAAATATTTATTGATGATTTAGTCATGTATTAATATTTTGGAACATGCTATATATTTTATTTGGCCAATTAACCAAATTTACAAGTTATATTGTAAATACATAAAAAAAATATATAATAAAATAAAATATATATAAAGTGATAAACTTGTGTTTTATCTTTCTATTTGGAATCTTCATGTTGAGACGATTCCAACAAGCCTAGATTTGTCAAAATCGGATTAATATTGAAATAGTTATGAATAATTGAAAATATGTCTTAAATTAAATTTCAAAACTAAAGTATTCTAAGGCTTATTGGGTTTGGTTGATATTGGGTTCATACCCAATAGCCTGAAGTGGTTTCTGGAATGAGAAAAAAAAAAAACAGAAGTGTACGTACATAACACTTCTATTCCCTCATCTTCCTCCCCAATAGCTCCAGAAACTATTTCAATAGCCTCCTGCTAAATTTTCAACCAAAACTCCAAGCCAATTGCTCAAATTAAAGGATTTTTAGTCAAAAATTTATAAGAGGTAATCTCCTATTCAATTATATCTCCTATTTGTAGAAAGCTTCATAATTTGTTTACTGTAACTTCTATTTATAGTTTTCTATTGTCTACATGTTGTTTTCTTAGCTTCTACAGGTGATTTTGCGGCTTTTAGGAGTTAAAAGCTTCAATCTTTCAGCCTAAAATCCTTGCTTTTCTCAAAAATCGTAAGTATATAACTTACAGCAACTAAATTGAAAGCCTGTGAAAAATCTGTAGCTTTATGTTGCAAATTCGTACTAGTTTCTTAAGTTTTCGTATATCTCGTTTGGCTGAAAATGCATCATAGTAAAATGGTCATAACTTTCACGTTTCTTGTCAGTTTTACCTCAAAATTTTTTTTTTGGAAACGTCATTCGATAAGCAACAATTTATTTTCAGATTGTATCCTGAGATTTTGCATTTTTAATGACCGAAAATGAGTTTGAAATCGGGAGCCTGATTCTGCTTTTAACAAATCAGGCTAAGTTTGTATTTTTTAGCAAAACAGCCATAACTTTTGACACAAAAATCGGATTTTGATAATCTTGATCTTTCCGGAAAGCTTATTTCATATACTACAACTTTAATTTGTTTAGTTTTCTGTTATTTTGAGGTTAGCTATGACAAAATTGAATTTTTTTACTGCTGACCCGAGAGCAAAGCCAATTCTGCTCTGTGTTTGACACTGGAACAAAAATCGGCCATAACTTTTTCAATTTTTATTCAAATTCAATAATCTTTGATGATCTGGAAAGCTAAGGATTTGCTCTAAAAGTTTAATGTTTTGAGATTTTTGAAATTCTAAAGTTAAATTGACCAAAATTGTATTTTTTTGTTGCTATCCCGAGACTAAAACTTCAGGAGTGTCGAATTTAGACTTCTGAACCATTTTAGACATAACTTTTTCAATTTTTATCCGAATTCAATAATCTTTGATGTTCTGGAAAGCTAAGGATTTTCTCTAAAAGTTTTATGTTTTTAGATTTTTGAAATTCTGCAGTTAAATTCATCAAAATTGCATTTTTTTGTTGCTATCCCGAGACTAAAGCTTCAGCAGTGTTGAATTTAGACTTCTGAACCATTTTTGGCATAACTTTTGCGTTTCTTATCCAAATCCAATAATTTTTAAACTTTTGGAAACTGTCGGAGGAATGTGACAACTTCTATTTGTATCACTTTCTGAAATTCTATGATTAAAGGGTCGAAATAGCTGATGCAAAATCGCTGTCTTGAGCACTTGCTTGTAGTCTTGTGTGTTGTATTTGCTTTGGTGGATGAGTTTTCTGATGATTTGTTGTTTTTTTTTCACTTGATTTGTGAATAGTTTGAGCTCATTATTTTACACCATATGCAGATGATATGAGACAAGGTATATGACTTTTGTGAACATCTGAGTTTCCATTTTAATGTGGATTTGACTAACGGTTAGTAAACTGTTTAGTGCGAACGTGTGGTATGGGACACAGGTTAACACTTTACAGATTCCTCTCCGAAAGTTAGCGACACATTCTAGAATTACTAGTTCTATGACCTTCGGGTCATCTGAGAATCTGAGAATCTGAGAAATCCGGAAAAGGTGACCCCGGTCGCCTCTGAGATCTCTGTTGGGTACCTAACTATATTACTAGCACTAGTCTGAGAACTTTAGCACGTGCAACATGCTTTAGCATGTAATTATTGGCCAATCTGAGATTTATTTTATGAGTTAAGAGAATTTTGATTTCACCATATTTTGATGTGTTTACTTAACCTTATAGAGATGAATAAGGCGAAATATGAGTTCTTGAGGATTTTGGTGATTTCAATTTTATGGTTTTATACTTGGGTTTCATTTACTACTTTGAGAAGTTTATTTATTCTTGTATCATATTTGGATGTTTTCTTTATATGCATGAATCCCCTAGTATTAACCCAAGTAAGTGTAGAATTATACCATTCTTAGAGATAGACAATTCTTGATATCAACCTTAGTCATTCTTATCAATTAGTGGTCCCTTGATGTATGTTTCCCTTATACCTTATCGTATTTCCTTTCTAACGATAAGATTCTGTTGCCTGACCCGTGTGTTTATCACTCGGGTCAGACCGAGTTGCAGGTTAGGTTGGATGACTATCCTTTTTGCTTGGATCCGTTTTGCTATCTTTTGTGGGCTCTTGACTATGGACTTGGATACCTCCACTTTTGATGGATCATTTATTTACCACTTCATGTATATATTCTTTTATGGGATGATGTTGTATTATATTATGGGGTGAACGGTATTACATCAGATGTTTGGTTTTGTATCAGTATATATTATCTGTGACTGCTGTTTCTGTGACATGTTATGATGTTATTGTGCTTTGTTCTGAATAGATCCGTTAGCCGTGTAGTATCGTATTAGTTAATCACCGAGTATGTCGACTACTTGAGATTCGCAGAATAAAAAAGGTAAGTATTGACATACTTAGTCATTAGCTAGTGCATTACTATTCGGTCGCCCTTAACCAGCCATATTCTCTGCATTATTAGATGGAATTACTCGTTAATTCTCTTTACTAATGTGGGTCTCGGGGTGGGGCGTCACAATATATAACAGATTTACTAACTTCAGCAGTATATTTCAATTGTCGTTTCAATTGAAACCAAATTTAATAAATAAAAGAACGTTAATCGTGAGTGATTTCTCACCTTTCGAGGCTAAAGAGATAGACAATGAAGTTTAGTTACGAATTCCAAAGCAACGCTGGATAGTCACGATTCGACGAAGAAAACAGGCACGACGAACAAAGCTCATAAATGGAAGAGAAAAAAATCGAATTCAAATTAGAACTAGATCGATGAAGATGAATGATATAAGTGAACTTACAATTATATATATAATTATATATAACTATTTACATATATAAAACATATTCTAAATTTAATATACATACATTTCAAATCATTGTTTTTTAAACCAAACACATATACGATAAAAAAATTCAAACATATATGCAATATATATGTTGAAATAATACTTATTAAAATAGAAACTTATATATAATGTATGTTTATTGCAACATATCAACTGCCGCGTATATAACTTTTAAACTTTATCTTATAAAATATAAACTGTATAAACTTTTATAACTTAATAACTTTATATTATAAATATACTATATACACTTAAAACCTGCTCATGTGATACTTATATTTAAATAATAATATAATCATTATGACATAAACCGCTTAGACATGCTTAAAATTTACTTTCAAAACCGTTATAAATACTATATACTTACCGACCAAATGTATAAACTCGAATGCTTATATATATATATATATATATATATATATATATATATATATATATATATGGTTTTTGATCTTTTTCTCACTCACCTATTTTGTTGTTTCCAGTACATTGCATTAAGAAAGAGTAATATGTAACAAAACCAACAAAACCCCAAAAAGATTCAAATATATATATATATTTATATTTAAATCACCTTATATTATTTCATTTAATAACATGATACGAACAGCTTCACTTAAATCAAATTCATGTTTAAAATATTATATATAAAAAAAATACTAAGATTAAACAAATTAGATCAAAAAGCATCTTTACATACAGCAGTCGAAAAAGGAAAATTGTATTTTATAAACTAATATAACAGCATATATACATATATACACAAATACATTTATGTATATAAAAGAATAACTTTGACATATATATATATATAAACCATATAATAGACGTTGCAAAATTTGTATAATATATTATTAAACTGGAAACGGGGAAACCCAAGATAATATAACCCATGTAACAAATTCACTGATATATATATATGCTAACAGACAGAAGTACTATACCTAATATATGCGAACGTATGCAAGCTAGTGGTGACGAGTGTCTGATGGGTGATGGCGATAGGGTATGCGGTTATGGCCTTGAAGAGGCGCTGTAACTACTTGGGAAAGAAAGAAAATAGGATTCAGGGAGGAAGAGGAAGCAACAGTGGGTGTAAACCCAAAGTTATAAAGGCAGACGAAAAACGCTTTGCACAATTTAAGGTGAGCTTTAAATTTTTAATAAATACAAAACGTATCTAATTTTATATGTTTATAACTTTCCAGCTATAGTGTGTATATATAATGAACGGTCATAATGAAAGAAGTGGAAACATAGAGCGTAGGAAAGGAAAGGTTAGGAAAATAAAATTTTCACCCTTAAATTCCGGAGATTAATAAGATAACGTACCTCTTTAATGAAATGTACAACAACGGTCACAAGCTAAAATTTAGCTGAAAGTTTAAAGAAATGAGGGGAAGATGGGTTTTTAAATCAATCACTTCCCAGAATTAATATATCAATGAAAAAGGAAAGGAGATGAATCAGGGAAACGTATTATAACTTATATATAACTATTAAACGGATAGATGGAAGAAAAGGTGAGCAGGTGAGTAAAAGTGGAAACTGATTTATAAGCGAAATGGAATGTGAGCTGTTGCCTAGGAAGAAAATGGAACAGTTTAAAAATTAAAGGCAATGGACTGCTGAAATTAAATGAGTATAAAACGTGTAAAAGTTATATACTGAAACGGCTATAAATTTCAGTTATTATTATAAAATGGGGAATAACGAAAGGCAAGGATGATGATTTCAAAGTTTATTAATGGCTAGGAATGGGGAAGTATATCTGTGAATTGGAAAAATTATTAAGCAATTGAAATTTTAATGGTAGAAAAAGTAACAACTACGCACTGTTTTAGAAACAATCAAAGCAATTAATAGCTTGATTGGACAGCAAGAATAAATATGGAAGGACACGTTATAAAGGCAAAATGAACCGTTTGAGAATAAATAAAAGAAATGATGGCAAATGAAACAGTTGTGCCTTGAATTTCTCAAAATAAATTATTTTATGAACATCAATTATTACTGACTTAAATTGAACAGAATCAAACCCTAAAATATAATTCCTTAATTTTTGATGAAAATTTATCATTTGCCACATTTAACTATACGTAATCCAAATGTAAAATTTTATTTCAAAATATTATTATTTAAAATTTCTCAAAAATCAAATTAAATACGCTAAATAAAACCATTAAAAATTAACAAAATTGTACGGGTTGTTAAAAAATTATTATTGATATAAACTAAAGAATTCTTAATGTGATTTATTAATAAGTAAAGATTAATTAAGATAATATTTTTTCTTAATTAATTAAAGATTTTGAAATATAAGAAGTTAATTAATTAATTATTTAATTAATTTTAAATAATTAGTTAATTGATTTTTTTAATTTTAAATAATCACTCAATTATGGATTAATTAAGTGTGATTACTTAAGGAAGTAATCAATGGTTAATTATTGAATGTAATTAAGAATGATAATTACTTATGGAAGTAATTAGTAGAGATTACTCATGGGAGTAATTAAAGTTGGAGTGATTATTGGATACTCATTAAATGTTATTAATCTAGGAATTGATTAATATAACTGTTGAGGTTAATTAATTATGGAGTAGTTAATTAATTAAAGAATCAAAGATCATTTAATGATGGAATTAATTATTTGTTAAGTAATTAATTAAGGGAGTAATCAAGGTTTACTAATGAAGTAATTAGAAGATAATTACTTATGTAAGCAATTAAGGATTTAATTACTTAATTATTTTAGTTAATTAATAAATGTGATTAATTAATTAATGAATGTAATTAATTTAAGAATAATTACTAAATGTAATTAATTAAAATGTAATTAATTAATAAAGTAATTAATTAAGGATTTATTAATTATTTTTAATTGTTTAATAATTACTTAATGAAGTAATTAAAGATTAATTAATTAGATTGATTAATCAAAGGGTTAATATAATTAATTAAGATGTTAATTAATTAAGATAAATAATTACAAGTTATTAATTACTGTTTATGACTAATGAGATGGTTTATTGCAAATTAATTATTTAATTTATTTAAAGTAGTTATCAATTAATAAGGATTATTAGTTAATCAATGAGTTAATCAAGGTTGATTAATAAAGGTAATTAATTTAAGTGTGATTAATTAATTGTAATTAATTAAGGTTTAATGTAATTAATTATAGTTGATTAATTAATGGAAATAAATGAAGGACATTTAATCATTGTAAATAATGATAGTAATTAAAAGTTAATTACTGTATATGGTTAAGGATAATTACTTGAATGTAATTAAAAGATAATTAATCAAGGAAGATTAATTAAGGAAGATCATTAAAAGATGATTAATTTATTTATTTGGAATAAATAAATGAAGAAGGATTTTGGTAATCCAATTGATTAAGAGTTAATCATTTTTGTTTATGGGTGATTGATCGATATTGGATGATTAATTGATATTGATTGATTGAATTGGATTATTGGTTGATACTGGATGATTTGGATAACTATGATATGTGATGTGTTGCTTTGTGAGATGAATGTTTGTTATGAATTATCTATCGTGATAATGTGATTCATCTATCTGTTTATATCATCCTAGATATAAGTTTAATTGTTTAAAACCCTTAAAACAACTTGGACATTAAAATGGCATTTGGTTTCGGTGAGACCGGGATCGGGTTTCCATATTTGGATATCCGAAAACCACATCAATTCCAATTAAACGTTAGGTCGTGAATCCAAGTGGAGTGCAAGTGAAGACTCAACGTGTAAGGACTATTCGTTAGTATAACTCTGTGGGTGATTCCGTGATGAGTTTGATGGAATAGTACTTATAGATTCGAGATGGTGATTCAGAGTGCAAGGGCTATGGTCGTTGACTCTGAGGGTGATTCCAAAATGAGTGCAACGAGACAGTGCCTTCATTTTCGTTTGAACTTGGAACGAACTTGTATGGATTGAATGCTTTCAGAACATCGTCAGGTGGACGATGAGCATTCTAAGATAGATGTTTTCTACAAAGGTAATCGCAGCCTCAAGCCTCATCAACCCGGGAATGGCTAAAATAGGAGAGGTGCAGCAAGGCTAGTTGGGTAGCGCCCATTTGAGGACAAGATTTTCCCCTATCTAGAAGTCCCTTTTTATTCGGCTGTGTGGGACGGTTGATTCGCGACAACTGCCGAGGTTGTCTTGTTCGAGACTGTTCAGTAAGGAACGGTGTCGGCCTTGTGTTGCATAGGAGCGGGCGTACTCCTCGGTACGTTGATCTAGGCCACGTACTGTGACGGGCGGTACCCCAGTAGCCCTGCCATTGATGGAAGCCCATTCTTCCTACGAGACCCTACGGTTTTGTTTGTATTACCCACTTTTGTGGCTAGTAGCTGGAATTTAATCATGTAACAATTTCAGCTATTTCTTATTTACTTGAAAACCCTAGACACTATTATAATAACACTGGATTTCCTATCAAATTTTTTGGTTAGCGTAAGGTAAAAACTTTCCATGTTTATGTGTGGGAATTCTTACGTGATACCTTTTCTTTTCAAAGGTTTTTCTAAAGTTAAGCAATTTCAACCCGTTTAACCACACCAGACCCCTGTCTGACCCGAGTGTTTATTTTCTGTTTTATTAAACTCTTGGATACTCACATTATGTATGAGTAGTCAAGTGATTCAGGTTTGCTTGATGAATTCTGGAGGAGATATGGAGCAGGAGGCTTCCACGTGTAGATATATTATGGTTCCGCTGTGTTTGTTTGGTATCTGTTTCTTGTGTTCTTGAGTTTTATAGTTAGACAGATGTTTATAACTGTATGTGTTGTTTAAGTTGTGTACTCTGATGTAATATGATACTATGTAATATTTTATGTGATATATTATATTTCATTCATTCCGCTGTGAGTTCTCTGATGTTGTTGTGTTTCTTCTTTCTCTTTCTTTTCTTCTTCTATCCCTTTCTTTCTTAATTGGTGACGCGACTTCCTGGCGATAGGAAGTCGGGTCGTGACAGTTGGTATCAGGACATTAGGTTGACTGAATACCTAGGCTCTGGAGTGGTGTCTTACTTGAGAGAGCGTACTTGTAATTTTTTATATATAACTATTTATATATTTATCTATATCTACCTAATCTATTGGGTTATCTGTTTATATTTTCCAACATAAATTTTAAAGGTGGATGGGTAGTGATGTGTGTGTGTAACACGACTACAACAGATGGAAGAGGTCCATATGTTTGAGGTTGGAAGTATTTGTTGAGACTGTAGACCTAATACTGTCTTGAGTGAGATATGTAGTTTGGAGTAAGGATTTCTCTGATATTCGAAGGAAATCTTTTAAAGATTCGGAGTTCATCTTTGAAGTGTAAGTTTGGATCTATTGGAAGTGCGAAAGCAAATGATGATATCTTGATAACTGCGTGATGAGATGCAGTATTCATGGATATTTCTGAAGATGTTTTCTCTTGAAGCAGTTTTAGAAGTGGTTAAGGAGCAGTCTTTACCTGCCGTAGGGAAGATTCGTCTGTGTAGAAGTTGTCTGGATCTTTAGCATGGGGTTGGCTGTTTTGTAATATGAGACTAAGGTCTATGATTTGCTTCGCTTCGGCATGGTCTCATTTGTCATTTCTTAAGGAGAGTGAGATGTTGATGCTTGGTTTGGAGTCCGAATTTCTTGAGAGATTGTCTGCCATCTCGAAGATCTTTTATGTGGTTTTGTTGTTGGTTTTTGGTTTGAGGAAGCTTTGGATTAGAAGTCTTTGGTTAGCCGTCGTAGCAGTTTCAGCTCGAAGTGTTCGGTGTACTAACGAGAAGGTCTTTTGGCTTCGCGGTATCATCAAGGTAGAGTGTGGAAGTAGAAGTGTGGTCGTTCCTCCGATGGTTCAAGAATCTTGGTGGTTCTTCTATCAGCAGCCCGGGCAGGTGGTGAATGTTTTCTTGAAGGTTAACCTTGTCTGGAGAAGCTTAAGGTTGTTCTATTTGGTAAAGAGATGATGGTTTCTTTGGAATCCGAACTAGGTAGGATCGCAAAAGTGGCTTGCGATTAGTTTTGAAATTTTTCTTGGGCAATCTTTTGTTTAAGACTGAGGATTCTCATATGGAAGTAGGAGCTACTGAGGTAATCAGAAGTTTGTCTGCATCTGGAGTTGAGTTCCATATTGTTTTGGTTCCAGAAACGATTGTGGTAGTTAGCCTAGTGGTAGAGTTGGTGTAGCAACTCAGAATTTTTGGAGTTTGGATTGGTCAGATCTAGATTTTGAGTTTGGATTTCTGTTATAAGGTTGTGTGACCAAGTCAGATGGGTCACTCAGATTTTATGGATTTGATGAACAAAGTTTTCCCATATTGGATAAGCTTGTATTCGTGTTCATCAGCAGTATTATCATCTATTCCAGAATCAGAGTTGTGCAGCGGAAGCGAGGTAGCAGCTGTGCAAGGAAGGAAGTAGTTCAGTTTGCTATTGCTTGGGAAGTAGAGTTTGTATTCTGGATTTCAACGGATTTTGAAATTTTTTTATGTTAAATATGATCTAGAAACTGGTTTGTTTGGTCTAGTTGTTTCTGGAAGTATCAGCAGGTGAGCTGATCAGGATGAAGATTGGCAGCTCAGGTTTGTCTGTTGAGTTATACAGATATGAGATAAGGAGTTTGGAATTCGAAGTTGGAGTCTTCATTGTTGTTAAGATTTCTCTGGTTAAGAGAGCAGTAATTGGGTAAGATTGGATGGCTAGTTTTGAGGCATTTGAGATTTCTTATCTGTGTTTTGATAGGATAAGATTGAATTGCCAGTTTGGATAATTGGAATTCATTATAGTTCACGTATCTTTGAGAGAGTACGTGTATCATTCATCGCTAGTTGTTAAATGTGCAGTTCAGTTGGATTTGGAAGTTGAGCTGGACTTAGGTGTAGTCTGATGTTCTGTTCAGACTGATGGATCTAGAGATGAGAGGAGCTCTGAATTTTGGCAGTGTAGTTGGTTTAGCTTCTGTAGAGCGAGTCTCCCAGTGATTTATACTTGGGAAACTCTAGATAGTATTAGAGATTTATTCTGATCTGTGTCAGGATAATTGGTTAGGTTTGTTTGTTTGATTGATTGCTATGGTTGTTAGTAACTAGTTGATAGGTATGCTTTCCCGATTGAAATTGAAATCTTTGCTGGGTTATTAAATTACCTTTGCTTTTAAATTTTGGGGATGAAATTATTTTAAGGGGGGAGGATTGTAACGATCCGGAATTTTAGGCAATATCAATTTAATAATCTTTATTAATAATTGAATTGATTTGATAATTTTTCTTTATAATTTCAATTTAAATTGGTAAATTTATTCATTTTAAGGTTAATAAATATTTAATCTGGTAATTTGATCAATATCTTTCTATCAATTTAAAATGGATAAGATTTATTTTCCAAAGCTAATTAAATTTTATTCTATTTATAATATATATATTTGATATATATTGTGAATAGAAGATCTTTTGTTTTAAATAAAAGATTGAATTTTCAAATCGTAATATATATATATATATATATATATATATATATATATATGTATATGTATATGTTATAATTTGATATTGTTTGGAAATTTAATTTAATCTATTGATAACGCATATATGAATAAATATTGTAATTTAAAGCTTTGTTTTAATTTATATTTTTCAAAAGTTAATTTAGATTAATTCAATTGTTTTCAAATTTAAGATAATTTATTTATTTTAAATAAGATAGTTTGAATAAAATCTTGTTTTGTTTTCTTTAAAGTGTTAAATTTAAGATGGTTATAAATGTATAAAAATAAATGTTTTAGATTTTTAAAATACAAGTATAAAGAAATTATTTATATTTTAATTAGTTTTAGAACATTTTCTTTTAAAGATAAATTTATATTTACATATACAAGTATTTATTTATAAAGTAAATTTAATATGTGAGTTTATATTTACATTTAAACTAAATAAAAATTTATTAAAATACTAATAAACATGTGTAAACATTCTAAGGCATCTTTATAACACTTGTTAATCATTCAAGCTAGATTAATGATAAATGTAAATTTAATAACATATGGCCTTCATTTTTAACTTATTTGAAATTTAAAACATAAAGAAAGTTTGTTTTTCTCTTTTAATCTCCAAACCTTCACCTTCTTCTCATTTCTTTTCTTTTCTTCATTCTTTCAAAATTTATGGCAACCAGAAAATAACAAAACCTGAAATTTGAATCGAAAGCAAAATTTAGATTCTACAAAGCAAAGTACTTCATATCAACTTCAAAACTGCAAATTTAAAATCCTGCAATTCAAATGAAACCTGCAAATTGAAACCCTGCATTTCAAAAGGGGAGTCAACTGCACTTCAACTTTTAAAGCATCAGATTAAAGGCATGCAAGGATTCACTTTACTTCAGCAAAGCATATCAAACCTTTTTCAAATTTATGTTAAGGCCTGGATTAAACTGCTCTGCATAATATAATCTGGTAAGTAAATCATTTTAAAAACAGTTTTAGTTTAATTTGTGATTGAATGATGATGCATGCGATGAAATTTGCTTGATGATAAATATTTGTTACATGAATGCATGATTGATTTGAATACCTGTAATGGAAATGTAAGTTCTATTATCTTAACAGATTTTGATTTTTCCTCTTAAAATTAAATATCTCATTCTTTGGTCATTATTAGTTTTGAATATTTGAATGAAATTTGTTTTAAATTGTATGATGAAGATTATAAAATAGATTCAGGAATTTTTAAATAACACAAACATGTTTAAAATGAAAATTTACAGTTAATCTAATTTTTTGTAAAAAAATCAACTATCTTAAATTATAATTTGAATTACATGCATGGAATCATGATTAAAAATCATGAATTTTGATATGAAATTTGTTTTTTTTTGTTGGATAATCCTTGTGAAATTGGGTTTCGTTCGAAATGGGGGTTTTTGGCAATTGCCATTGATCGGCATGATAATAGAGATTGAAATCTTGATTGAAGCTTGTTTATGGTTTGTTGATTAAGGGAAAAATACAATTTAATTTTTCCAATGGATGAATCGTTTGAAATCGAATGAACTAGGGTTTTATTTTAGTTTTTGTTCGGCTTTGCTGCCGAGTTGATTACGTCGTGGAAGATGGATCGAGTTCGATCGCATTTGGGGAAGTTGACGATCTTGATTAATAATATATGTTGCAAAATTAACTTCTTGTTGAAATAAAATCAAGTATTAAGCTATAAACAAGTTTATATGAAAAGGGAAACAAATTTATAAAAGTAAAACTTGTTGTTTTGAATTAAATTGCAAATCAAACTTTAAAAGTATTGATTGAATTTATTTTTAGTTTTAAATTTGTTTAAAATGATTTCCTTTCGAAGTAATTAACTTCATTTAATTTTGAATGTAAATTTAAAAGGGAAATATTTGAATTTAGATATTAAATCAAAGTTTTTAAAGTAAATTGTAAGTAATGTTTTAAAGACTAAAGTTTTCAAATTATTTTGAAAATAAACAAGTTTAAATTAAAAAATTTAAGTGTTTTAGAATTTCGAATTTGATTTCTAAATGATTTAATTTCAAATGAGTTTAGTTATAATTTTACAAACCAAATTGAATAATTATTTTTAAGTTATTGAAATTTGATTTAATTTAATTCAAATAATTAACTTATGAAGATAAATTATGTTAAATTATTATTGAATTAAACTGAAGAATGCTTAATTTGATTTATTAATAAGTAAAGGTTAATCAAGATAATGTTTTTTCTTAATTAATTAAATATTTTGAAATATAAGAAGTTAATTAATTAATTACTTATTTAATTAATTTTAAATAATTAGTTAATTGATTTTTTTTAATTTTAAATAATCACTTAATTATGGATTAATTAAGTGTGATTACATAAGTAAGTAATCAATGGTTAATTATTGATTGTAATTAAGAATGATAATTACTTATGGACGTAGTTAGTGGAGATTACTCGTGGGAGTAATTAAAGTTGGAGCGATTATTGGATAATTATTAGATGTTATTAATCTAGGAATTGATTAATATAATTGTTGAGGTTAATTAATTATGGAGTAATTGATTAACTAAATAATCAAAGATCATTTAATGATGGAATTAATTATTTGTTAAGTAATTAATTAAGAGAGTAATCAAGATTGACTAATTAAGTAATTAGAAGATAATTACTTATGTAAGTAATTAAGGATTTAATTACTTAATTATTTTAGTTAATTAATAAATGTGATTAATTAATTAATTAATGTAATTAATTTAAGATTAATTACTAAATGTAATTAACTAAAATGTAATTAATTAATAAAGTAATTAATTAAGGATTTATTAATTATTTTTAATTATTTAATAATTACTTAATGAAGTAATTAAAGATTAATTAATTAGATTAATTAATAAAAGTGTTAATATAATTAATTAAGATGTTAATTAATTAAGATAAGTAATTACAAGTTATTAATTACTGTTTATGATTAATGAGATGGTTTATTACAAATTAATTATTTAATTTATTTAAAGTAGTTATTAATTAATAAGGATTATTAGTTAATCAATGAGTTAATCAAGGTTGATTAATAAAGGTAATTAATTTAAGTGTGATTAATTAATTGTAATTAATTAAGGTTTAATGTAATTAATTATAGTTGATTAATTAATGGAAATAAATGAAGGATCTTTCATTATTGTAATTAATGATAGTAATTAAAAGTTAATTACTGTATATGGTTAAGGATAATTACTTGAATGTAATTAAAAGATAATTAATCAAGGAAGATTAATTAAGGAAGATCATTAAGAGATGATTAATTTATTTATTTGGAATATATAAATGAAGAAGGATTTTGGTAATCCAATTGATTAAGAGTTAATCAATTTTGTTTATGGGTGATTGATCAGTATTAGATGATTGATTGATATTGATTGATTGATATTGGATGATTGGTTGATACTGGATGATTTGGATATCTATGATATGTGATGTGCTGCTTTGTGAGATGAGTGTTTGTTATGAATTATCTATCATGATAATGTGATTCATCTATCTGTTTATATCATCATGGATATAAGTTTAATTGTTTAAAACCCTTAAAACAACTTGGACATTAAAATGGCGTTTGGTTTTGGTGAGATCGGGATCGGGTTTCCATATTTGGATATCCGAAAACCACATCGATTCCAATTAAACGTTAGGTCGTGAATCCAAGTGGAGTGCAAGTGAAGACTCGAGGTGTAAGGACTATTCGTCAGTATAACTCTATGGGTAATTCCATGATGAGTTTGATGGAATAGTACTTATAGATTCGAGATGGTGATTCAGAGTGCATGGGCTATGGTCGTTGACTCTGAGGGTGATTACAAAATGAGTGCAATGAGAGAGTGCCTTCGGTTTCGTTCGAACCTGGAACGAACTTATATGGATTGAATGCTTTCAGAACATCGTCAGGTGGACGATGATCATTCTAAGATAGATGTGTTCTATAAAGGTAATCGCAGCCTCAAGCCTCATCAACCCGGGAATGGCTAAAATAGGAGAGGTGCAGCAAGGCTAGGTGGGTAGCGCCCATTTCAGGACAAGATTTTCCCTTGTCTAGTAGTCCCTTTTTATTCGGCTGTGTGGGGCGGTTGATTCGTTAGAACTGTCGGGGTTGTCTTGTTCGGGACTGTTCAGTAAGGAACGGTTACGACCTTGTGTTGTAGGGGAGCGGGCCATGTACTGTGACGGGCGGTACCCCAGTAGCCCTGCCATTGATGGAAACCCATTCTTCCTACGAGACCCTATGGTTTTGTTTGTATTACCCACTTTTGTGGCTAGTAGCTGGAATTTAATCATGTAACAATTTCGGCTATTTCTTATTTACTTGAAAACCCTAGACACTATTATAATATCACTGGATTTCCTATCAAATGTTTTGGTTAGCGTAAGGTAAAAACTTTTCCATCTTTATGTGTGGGAAGTCTTACGTGATACCTTTTCTTTTCAAAGGTTTTTCTAAAGTTAAGCAATTTTAACCCATTTACTCACACCAGACCCCTGTCTGACCCGAGTGTTTATTTTCTGTTTTATTAAACTCTTGGGTACTCATGTTATGTATGAGTAGTCAAGTGATTCAGGTTTTCTTGACGAATTCTGGAGGAGATATGGAGCAGAAGGCTTCCACGTGTAGATATATTATGGTTCCGCTGTGTTTTTTTTGTATCTGTTTCTTGTGTTCTTGAGTTGTATAGTTAGACAGATGTTTATAACTGTCTAATATGTGTTGTTTAAGTTGTGTACTCTAATGTAATATGATACTATGTAATATTTTATGTGATATATATTTCATTCGTTCCGTTGTAAGTTCTCAGATGTTGTTGTGTTTCTTCTTTCTCTTTCTTTTCTTCTTCTATCCCTTTCTTTCTTAATTGGTGATGTGACTTCCTGGCGATAGGAAGTTGGGTCATGATAGCCCGAGACCTTAGTAGATTGTTAATTTATAGAAGACCGGATGCTAAGGAAAAAGGCCCTGGAACTCTAATGATAACCTTGCTAGACCCCAACCTAAAGTTAAGATTCGTGCATTGAAAGAGTAAAAGTATGTAGACTACAAACTTTTAAGTTCCCATTCGTTCAACTGGAGATTAAAATAAACTCTGTAAGACCAAGGAATGTTTGTTAAGGCGTTTAGGTTGCTTAAAAGGAGTCAAAATTTATCGAAAGGAAAAGGAAAGTCCTTCAAAAATAAGACAAAGTATGAAAAGAAATAGACATATGTAAGTTCTCTGAATAACATTATTGAAAGGCAAAAGTGGCTTGACATATTAAATTTTATACAACAGATTCGGTAGAATCCAAAACATAATATTAAGGAGAGATGCTGAAACATAAGCATAGCAAGAAATAATTGATAAAACTGAGTATATAAATTTTAAAGCTCGAAAGAATAAAATTTGACTGATATAAGAAAAAATGGTCAAAATCATTAATATGCAAGTTTTAGATGTTGAAAGGATAAGAGCTCTTGTATATATATATATATATATATATATATATATATATATATATATATATATTATGATGACCCGCCTTTCATTCCATAGAAAGGCATATCGTAGATTAGAAAGAAATAGGTAGAAAAGTAATAGAAAGAAAGAACTAAACAACATCAAAATCTCACAGCGGAACGGAAAAATATATTACATCACATAGATATTACATAGTATTCATCATACATCAGAGTCATACAATTACACAACATCACATTAGACAGCCGTGATGACCTGCCTATTCATTACAGTCCCAAAATGCAAAACAGAGGTACTAACACAGTGGAATAGATATATAGATACGCAAAGTCTTTTGCTCCAAGTCCTTTCCAAAATACGTCAAGCCAACATGATCACTTGGCTACTCATAAAAATTTGAGTACCCAAGAGTTTAAGAAAAACAGAAATAAACTCCGAGTCAGACATGGGTCTGGTGTGAGTAAATGGTTTAAGTTGTTTAACTTGAAAAAAAAACATTTAAAATAAAAGGTATCTCGTAAGACTCTCCGCAAATAAACACGGATAAGTTTTTCCCTTACGATAACCAAAACATTTGATCGGAAATCCAGTTATATTATAATAGTGTCTAGGATTTTCAAATAAAATAGGAAATAGCTGGAATGCTTACATCTCACTTTCCAACATAGTTGGGCACAGTCAAAACTGTACAGGCGCTTATTGGAGATTGGATTCCATATAATGTCAGGGTTACTAGGGTACCGCCCATCATAGTACATGGTCTAGATCACCGTACCAAGGATCCACCCTAATCTCCTGCATCAAAAGACCGGAGCTACCCCTTATTGGATAGTCCCAATATGACAAACCCCACGGTTGTGGCCAACGGCCGCCCACACAGTCAAATAAAAGGGTCTGGACGGATGAAAATCTTATCCTATTTAGGTACTACCCACTTAGCCTTGCTGCACCTTTCTGTTTTAGCCATTCCTAGTTGATGAGGCTTAAGGCTACAATTACCTTTATAGCACACATATATTGGAATGCTCATCGTCCTCCATTGACGATGGTCTGATAGCACTCGTCCATACAAGTCTGTTCCGGGTCCAAACGGAACCGAAGGCACTATCTCCGTTACACTCGTTTTGAAATCACCCTCAAAGTTAACGACAAATATCCCTTGCATTCTGAATCTTCATTCTCGATCTTCTCTTGAGATTTCACGACCTATCGCTTAATGTGGATCGATGTGGTTTTCGAATAACAATTTGATATCCGATCTCGGACTCATCGAAATCCAAACGCTGTCTTAAAGGCCAAGTTGTTTAAGTAAACAATTTAATTAAACTCAAAATAACATATTCACATAGTAATTCATCACAGATAGATAACTTACATTTATCATAGTTCAATCTAGGCATTTCATATCACAGAACATCACAAATTATCAGACTAGAATATTAATCAGTCAAAGCGTTCAATTCAAGTTTATCATTCATAAGCAAGACTAATTAGTTATACAATTTCCAATTAATTTAATTAAACGCAAAATAATTTGATTACTTATAAATCCTGCTTAATTAACATTAATTAATCACAAACCATTTATTATTATTTCAATTAATTATTGAAATTAATTAATTATTCTTTAATTACTTAAGACCTTAATTAATTAAAGATAAACCATTTATCTTTATTAGTTACTTAATTATATTACTCAATTTTATTAGAAAACATTTAATAATTAAATAAAAAATCTAATACAATTATTCTTAAACCAAATCAATTTAACTTCAAAAAAACATTTATTTTTAAATTTTAAATTTTGAAGCTTGCTTTGAAACTTTGTTCATGCTTTCTTTTTGTTTTTTTAACTTGGTTACTTCATTTTCTAAAATTCTCAGGCCCAAACCCAAAATCCCTGAGCTAGCACTCGATCCACTCTCTCTTCTCTTTCCTTCGATACAGCTCGCGTATGACTTCGAGTAAAACATGACACAATCCCTTATCTTCCCCGACTCCCTTATACTACTATAAACAACATCACCCAGTCTCATGCACACGTGTGCACCGTGCACCTGCACCGCGGACCAACGCCACACCGATCATTACTGCCACCGTTCCCCAATTGCCAACAACCTCGTCGACGTTCCTAACCACCCAGATCGCCATTTGACTCTACCTATCGAAATCGAAATAGTCGAGCTACAATAGAACCCAGACCTGATCGTCGAAAAAGCCTCGCGCTGCCTAAACCCAATCACCAAAACTCTCATCGCCGCATCCAAACCTTCATCACAAAACCATGCTTCCATTCCCCCTATCCCGGTCCATCCTGATGCACCCACGACGTCGCAGTCACCTCGACAACCCAGTCGTTCCGAGCAGGGCCTTAAACCCTAGATCCTATCGTTCAGCCACCACGGTGATTTGAAAAATCACCGACTATTTTTCCCATGACCCACAACACTCAAGCATCCTTCAGCATCAAGCACGACGTTCAGCCTCCCTCTGATCATCGAGAATCGACGAAAGTGCAAATTTCGTTCAACTCGAAAAATCTCAACAATTACTAGCTTAAAAATCCTGAAATTATTATTAAAAATCATGGTTACTAAGCATGAATCCAAATGTATAATCAAAACATGGAAATTAAACCATTGATTTTCTGGCGTGAATTAGCTTACATCGTTCTTTCCTTTTTCCAGTAAAATTACTTGCTAACTATACAAAAAAATATTTCTAAAAATAGAATCTAGTTATTACTAACATGTTTCTTTTAAAGATCCTAACCTAAAAGAGATTTGGGAAAGAGAATTGAATTTTTGAACTTATTTTAGTTTGTTGGAACCAAAACAAAGACATATATATATCTATGTACAGACATGCATACAATCAACTCATACATATACATATACATATACATATACATATACATATACATATACATATATATATATATATATATATATATATATATATATATATACATGCAAGCATATTATGCATTCATGCAATAATAGACAAGTCATCATTATCATAAATCATCACATGCACAAGTAAATAAGGAGGTTTAGCTTTTTAAAAATTTAGTTTACTCACCGTATATTTTTTTCGTTGAACAGAAAATCTTGGAAACTGATTTTGAACTACAACTTGAAATTTGAAACTAGAAGCTTGAATTTGAAACTGCAACTTGATCTTCACTTTGATTAAACTGAGTTGAATCTTGAATTAAATCTGGAAGTTTGCTTAGTTGAAAACTTGAAATAGTTGTTTGGTTATTCTTTTTATTCTCTAGTTATGTTTTGAATAATGAAAGAAAGCGAAAGGAGAAGGAGTAGAGAATATGAATTAAAGTAAATTATACAGCCTGGGTTTCTCTAAATCATTTAAAAAAAATAAAGAAAATAATTAAATTTGACACTTGTAATTTGCATGTTTTACTTAGCTTACACTTGTCTTATGCTGGCATTTTATGTTTTTATATGTTTTTATATTCTATTTTCTATTTTTATTTATACATTTCCTTTTATTTATATTTATATAACTTTAAAAGAAATAATATAAAACCTAATTATACATTAATTAATAACCATATATATATATATACTAGTTTTCAAATGTAGAGTTTTTAAATTCAATTTATTTTAAAGATATACGTATAGAATTTTAAATCTGTTGAATATGCGGTTATATGATTTTTGTTTGATGATAATAAACATATATATATATATATATTCATTTAAATGTATTTGTTAACGTACTATTATATTTCACATAAATAAATATATATTTGCTTAATAAAACAAATAACACAGAATTTGAATTCAAATGGATATTTTAGTCAAACAAATATTTGTTACAATTTGAATAGTACAAATTCAAGCTCTCACTATATGTATACCATTTCAATTACAATACAAATTTGATTACATCATAATTTCTAATTTACAAATGCACCTCACTACAATTCACTCATTCACTCGTATTTATCTTCAACTTTATTCCAGATTGAATCCAGCATCTGAGCAATCTGCAAAAATACACACTGACATAGTAAAATTGAAAATAAAATATTTTTGCGGCATAAAATAAAGTGTAATTTTAAAAATATTATTTGCCTCAGTTATTTGGGTTGTTCGCCATCATTTAATTTTGAATTTATCATACATGAACAGCTTTGACATGCATAGTGTATCAATGTACATGACATAAGGCCGTGCACACCAAGATATACACTTTATAAAATTACAGGGACAGGTGAGCACAGGTCAAACCCAAATGAAAAGCCGGGTTCAAACCGAGTGCAATAAAAGTATTGTCACGATATCAACACAAGGTCAATCCCGAGCTCCAAGGTGGATTCAACAAAGGTGCAAGTTCATGAAAATGGTCAAGAAAATTAAAACAAGCCTCGACCAAAATCCAAATGTACAAATGCAATAACGGTCGGGAGCAACTCAGACTCAATATGTACAGCATGAATCAAAGGCGGACCAGGCCCACAGCTAACATGATTCAAATGAACAAAGCACCAAATCAGACTCGGGGCAAATGTACAAAACCATATACAAACTAAAACAGGCAGTGGCAACAACAATTATAACGGATGAATACATACAAATACACACAACAACAAAGTCCAAGACCAGTGAATTGAAATGGTCGACCAGGCAGTAGACTGTGCAAAATGGTGCATATGTAACCAGAGCCAAGGCAGGAGAAACGAGGATGCAACCCACTGCAATTATAAGTGCAGATAAGCTACAATGAATGGCCAAACTCAATGAAACAACACTGCAGATGCAAACACACTCAAAGCACAGTGCACATCAATGCCCAACACAAATGAACAGACTATGTCAACATAAAGAAGACTCAAAGCCATATGCAGTAAACAACATGAAGAAGCATGCAACATTTTCAGTGGAAACATATATGGACACAATACAACAGAGGGTGCAACTAAATACAACAAGTTGCAGCATAACACAAATGCTCAAAGCAACTCAAAGCCAGTGATACTAAATCACAATATGCACAGATATGCAGACAAAATATACAGTACGAACACAAAGACTTATGTACAACAATAAAGTAAAACAATATGTACCAGCTCAACCTACCGTGCAAGCATAAAACAGTGAATAACAAAATCAAGACAGTGCCAAAATCAAAATATTATCAACTGGCCGATGAAACAACAGTGTCAAACCAAAAATAATGTCACAAGGGATTTCAAAAATATCCGAAGTCATGGAATTAAGTTCGAACCAAAAATAATGGTCATAGAGAAATAATTCAAAGCAACAACCGAAGTCCCAGAGGCAAAAATCAAAACCATGGCAAGTTTGAACTAATAAAAGTCAAGGCGATGTTAACAATGCACCAGACGATATGCAATTAAAGTTTGCAGTTGACAATGCACAAAAATGAAACAGAAGTTGCTACAGCGATGAACTCAATCAGCGCCGAAGTCAAGTAAATGACAAAATTCAAGTCAAAGCCAATACTGAACAAGTCAGTGCCAAAATCGTCACAACATAGTAAGAGCCGTGGAAATCAAGGAGAGCAGATTCAAAATCAAAGCCGTGAGTACCAAAAAATCAAAATATATACGAATTGACAATTTCAAAAATCATCACAAGCATCTATACGATATCGAATGGCCGAGGAGAATTACAGATGAATTCAAATAATTGTATACGAACAAAAATCAAGGGTTTCAAACCCTATATAAATAATAAACATCATCGGCAAATCATAAATGAATTCGAGTTCAAGCAATAATAGAGATGATTATACCAATAACTCGAATAATTGATTGAGTTTGTGCAAGCATTCATATAGTGAAGAAAAAGGAACAAATCACATACCAATATTAATTCGAATTCGATCGAATTAGAGCAGCCGAAAGAGATCGACAGAGAGAAAGAAGAAATCGAAGCATCATCAATCAAATCGACAAAAGCCGGCGACTTCAACACGAAGCCCTAATTTCAGAGGAACGAATGAACGAGAGCCGCCATTATCACAAACACAAAGGAACGGGCCTATAAAAGAAAAAGAGGAAGAATACTTTGGGCCGGCCTTTGTATTGGGTTTATAATTTTAACTAGGGTTTTGTTTTTGTTTAAATTGTATTTTTCCGTTTTAAACTTGTGTAATTTCTAGTCATGTGACTAGGGGACAAACTATGTGGCGTAGTTTGAGAACTCGCAACTTAGTGGTTGAGTTGTGGCAGGGTTTTAAGCGTAGAGTTAAGGATAGTCGATAGCGAGTGTCGTGAGTTTACGTGTGTAAGCGTCTGAATGCTTAATTTCTAGTTGAAACCTTAGAGGCAGCATGTAGGAAGCATTTTGCCGAAGCTGGGTAAATTCTGTGTCGTTTTATTTCTACATTTATTATTCTACTATTATCTGTGCTGCTATTATTTTGATATATCTATGTTGAAATAATTTTATATAAACTTCCGCAATAAATTTTTATAATTAATAGCGTCAACTTGTTCACCCCCCTCTAGGGTGAAATCGATCCTACAAGTGGTATCAGAGCTAGGAATAGAAGTCGGCGTTTTGTTTTTAAAAATTTGATTCAAAAATATCAATTTTTGTTTTAAAAAATTGATTTTTTTAAAAAATTGATTTTTTTTTAAAAATTGATTCTTTTAGTACTGTTTTTGGTGAGGGTCGGTCCATAGTTAGACCACCAATGTCAATGGTGAAGATGCTTACTGGAAAAATAGAATGAAATTTTTCTGAAAACCATTGATGTTTGGAATATAGTTAAGATAGATTGTAGAGCACTCACTATAATTGTAGATAATCAGGAAATAGATAAACCGATGGATCATTAGATAGAGCTAGAAAATAAATTACAAAATGCTAATGCTAAAGCTATGAATTCTATTATCTGTTCATTGGATCAATTTGAATTTATTCATGTCTCACATTGTCTAACTGCACAGGAAATATGGCACACACTAGAAGTGACTCACGAAGGAACATCTCAAGTCAAGGAATCTCTCCTTGCCTTGTTGAGTAGCGAATACGAGAATTTTACAATGGCCAAGGAAGAAAATGTTAAAGAGATGTACGGACGACTTTCCAACATCGTATACAAATCAAAAGCTCTTGGAAAATCATATACGGAATTGGAAGTAGTCCGAAAAATCCTCAGTCCTTCCACAATGTTTTGAAGCAAAAGTGACTACCATTCAAGAATCGAAAGATTTGAAACAAATAAAAGTTGAAGAGCTCATTGGAAATCTCACCACTTATGAGCTAGAAATGAAATTCAAGGAAGAAAGAGAAGGAGGTGATGCTCGAAAGAAATCAATAGCGCTTAAAGGAACAATGGAAGATGATGATGATGATGTTGATGAGGAAGCAGCTGAGTTGGCACTATTAGTGAAGAAATTCAAAAAGTGGAATCACAAATACGGAAATCAAGCTTTAAATCAGAAATTGAAAAGCGAATAGCCAAAGCACTAGACAACCCAAAAGTGCAGGAAATCATCCGTCATAAATGCAACAAACCCGGACACATCAAGCCCAATTGTCCTCAAAATCGACACGACCTAGAAAAGAAATCAAAAAGGAGAAATTTTGTAGCCACATGGAAAACAAGTGATGAAGATAATAAAAGTACTACCAGTGAGAGTGAGAAAGCAGATATGTGCCTTAAGGTAATATAACTGACAGCGACGATGACGAGCTAAGCGAGGTATCAAAACTCACTCATTCAGAATTACTTGTATATTTTCACGAAGTAAATGGCTGTTTTGAACGACTTAGGGAGAAGTATGCCAAACTGGAATCAAAAAAAGATACTTTGATAGATTTAACTAAACAACTTGACCAATTAGTTAAAAACTATGAAAGTAGGATCCCTAAGTGTGATAAGTGTCTAACATTCGAAGAAGAGATTAAAAATCAGAAATCAAAATTAAATCGCTTGAAAATGAAATTCTGATTTTGAAAGAAAGTGAAAATACAAGAAGAGAAAATTCTATTAAAAAGTGTACACAATTATTAAATGAAAACGAATCTCTCAAAACACAAGTCCAACAATTGTCAACGACATTAGGAAAATTTTCAAAAGGAGAAAGATCGTTGAAAATGCTATTAGGGAAACAAATTGTTAATACAGTTAGACAAGCACTTGGATATAATCAATCTGAACCTGTTAAAAGAAAAGTTAATCAAGTCAATTCCATGTGCACAGTTTGTCGAAAATTTGGACACGATCAAAATAATTGTTGGTATAGACCCAAAAACGTAAAAACTATTCCAATTTGGGTTCTGAAAGGAAGAAATATAAGATCCTTCAAAGTTAAACAAATTTTGGTGCCAAAAAAGAAACATATATAAATATTTTTGGGTCTCCACAAACATATTTTTCAAAATCTGCTACCACTAACAACTATGGACCTATAAAAACAAATGGGTCACAAAAATCTTCTCTCGTGTAGGTGTGGCAGCAGGCTAAGGAACAACAATAGTGTTACTTGGACTCTGGCTGTTCCAAGCACACATCGGGCGACAAAGCAAAGTTCCTTAGCCTAGTACAAAGGTGATAGAATCACAATGGACAACAATGAAAAAAAAATCGTAAAGGTAAAAGTGGTAATGGTATATTCATCTTGAACAATATATTAATGTGATAATCTGCACCATAATTTGAATTTAATTCATCCAGTTATTTGATAAAGAAATGAATGCTGATTTTGATTCTGACTGATTCAAAATAGTTGGCCAGTTATAGTTTCATACCGAGAACACTACATGCATCTCTAGAGTCTTTAAATTACTTCATATAAATTTGTTTAGACTAATGTTGGTATCTTATTGACTGATTATTAATCTCGGTGCACGTAAATATATTTGTTTATCCCACGGCTTCTAAATTTGACACTATATTCACTGATTTGTTTATTGGCACGGCTTGAATTAAAAATGAAAAGAATTTCATTCAAAAAGGTTTTCAAGAATTTGTTGCAACTTCACAGTTTGTTCTATAACATTCAATGATAATCTTAAGTGAAAGAGAAATTCAGATGCAGATTACACTGGTAATCTAGTTGATAGAAAAATTACTAGTGGAACATGATTTATGTTGAGACATTTAGTAACTGCATCATTTTTCAAAGAAAATATCTGCATATTTTTCATTTCAATTAATTTTCAAATAGCAGAAATTTTTCTCATAAAACCCCTTCTTGAAAATCATTCTTGACCTTGTCTTCAGATTAATCATTTTTTAAAAAATTGATTTTATAATTATTTTTGAATTTGATTTTAAATGACTACATTGACTAATCTGACTCCCTACTAACTATCGAAAGGACAAATAGTGATTGAAAAAGTGATGAGTGTTGATATTAATCATATATTATAACTTGAGACAGTATAATTAGTAAATTTCATTAGAAATTTAAACAAGAGTGATTATAAACACTTTTTGTTGGTAAAATTTCCATGATCATTTCTATTTCTATCATTTTCTATCAACCATCACTCATCGTAATCCAATATAGTATGTCAATATGTGGTGATTTAAACAGGAATCATTCATTTTTCATTTTATTTTTTTAAAATCATAAAAAATACCAATGTATTCACTATCGTTTAAAAGTCCTGACGGTTATGCATGGGTGAATTACTTGGAATTTTTTCTGTGCTTCCATGCTTATCTAAAAGTCCTCACGGTTATGCATGTACGGAACACATACCAAAATTGATTTATTAAATAAACAAGTTGATTCTAATCCCATTTAAAAGTCCTTACGGTTATGCATGGTTAGAAGATACTTGAATTCATTTTTTTTAAATAAATAAAATAAAATAAAATAAAATTGGAATGCTGTTAATCTCATTTAAAAGTCCTAACGACAATGCATGGTCGGTAGATATTCAAATTCCTGATATAAATATACCACAAATAGACACAATTGTATGGTTTTATATAATGACATCATTTCCATTATTCTAAAAGTGGAATATGCACCTAACAGAGTATTTATGATTTTTGTTTGGTTTTTTTATTGAAATTTAATATTTATATTCGGTTGAGTTTTAATGTTGTATCAATATCTATCACTTTATCTCTATTTTTCTAACACTATTACTCTTTTGCTGATAACAAAAGGGGGAGAGAAAAGTTAAGATTTTGAAAAATAAAGGTAAAATATTTTCTATTTGCATCTTGGCTTATCTGCATATTTCTATTTACATGCATATATGAAGGGGAAGCTTTGTATAGAGAGGGAGCATTCAAATAGGGGGAGCAAATTGAATGATCAAATACATTTAACAAATCCAAAATCTTAAATATATGTTTGTTATCATCAAAAGGGGGAGATTGTTGATTATGCGATTATATGATTTTTGTTTGATGATAATAAATATATATATATTCATTTAAATGTATTTGTTAATGTACTATTATATTTTTCACATAATTAAATATATATTTACTGAATAAAATAAATAACACAAAATTTGAATTCAAACGGATATTTTATTCAAACAAATATTTGTTACAGTTTTGAATAGTACAAATTCAAGCTCTCACTATATGTATACAATTTCAATTACAATAAAAATTTGATTACATCACAATTTCTAATTTATAAATGCACCTCACTACAATTCACTCATTCACTCGTATTTATCTTCAACTTCATTCCAGATTAAATCCAGCATCTGAGCAATCTGCAAAAAATACACACTGACGTAGTAAAATTGAAAAATAAAATATTTTTGCAGTATAAAATAAAATATAATTTTAAAAATATTATTTGCCTCAGTTATTTAGGTTGTTCATCATCATTTAATTTTGAATTCATCATACACGAACAGCTTGTGACATGCATAGTGTATCACTTTACATGACATAAGGCCGTGCACAACGAGATATATACTTTATAAAATTACAGGGACAGGTGAGCACAGGTCAAACCCAAATGAAAAGCCGGTTTTAACCCAAGTGCAATAAAATTAATGTCACGATATCATCACAAGGTCAAACCCAAGCTTCAAGGTGGATTCAACACAGGTGCAAGTTCATGAAAATGGTCAAGAAAATTAAAACAAGCCCCGACCAAAATCCAAATGTACAAATGCAATAATGGTCGAGAGCAACTCAGACTCAATATGTAAAACATGAATCAAAGGCGAACCAGACTCACAGCTAACATGATTCAAATGAATAAAGCACCAAATCAGACTCGAGGCAAATGTACAAAACCATATACAAAATGAAACAGGCAGTGGCAACAACAATTATAAAGGATGAATACATACAAATACACACAAAAACAAAGTCCAAGACCAGTGAATTGAAATGGTCGACCAGGCATTAGATAGTGCAAAATGGTGCACATGTAACCAGAGCCAAGGCCGGAGAAATCGGGATGCAACCAACTGTAGTTATAAGTGTAGACAAGCTACAATAAATGACCAAACTCAATAAAACAACACTGCAGATGCAAAGCACACTCGAAGCGCAGTGCACATCAATGCCCAACACAAATGAACAGACTATGTCAACATGAAGAAGACTCAAAGCCATATACATTAAACAACATGAAGAAGCATGCAACATTTTCAGTGGAAACATATATGGACACAATACAACAAGTTATAGCATAACACAAATGCTCAAAGCAACTCGAAGCCAATGATACTAGATCACAATATGCACAGATATGCAGTCAAAATGTACAGTACGAACACAAAGACTAATGTACAACTACAAAGTAAACAGTATGTACCAGCTCAACCTACTGTGCAAACATAAAACAGTGAAATCAAGACAGTGACAAAATCAAAATAGTATCAACTAGCCAATGAAACAACAGCGTCAAACCAAAAATAATGTCACAAGAGATTTCAAAAATAGCCGAAGTCATAGCATTAAGTTCGAACCAAAAATAATGGTAATAGAGAAATAATTCAAAGAAACAGCTGAAGTCCCAGAGGCAAAAATCAAAACCATGGCAAGTTTGAACCAATAAAAGTCAAGGTGATGTTAACAATGCACCGGACGATATGCAGTTAAAGTTTGCAGTTGACAATGCACAAAAATGAAACAGAGGTTGCTACAGCGATGAACTCAATCAGTGCTGAAGTCAAGTAAATGACAAAATTAAAGTCAAAGCCGATACTGAACAATTTAGTGCCAAAATCATCACAGCATAGTCAGAGCCGTGGAAATCAAGGAATCAAGCAGATTCAAAATCAAAGCCGTGAATACCAAAAAATCAAAATATATACGAATTGATAAAGTCAGAAATCATCACAAGCAACTATACAATATCGAATGGCCGAGGAGAATTACAGACGAATTCAAATAATTGTATATGAACGAAAATCAAGGGTTTTGAACCCTATACAAATGATAATCATCATCGGCGATCACAAATGAATTCGAATTCAAGAAATAACAGAGAAGATTATATCAATAACTCGAATCATTGATTGAGTTTGAGCAAGCATTCAAATAGTAAAGCGAAAGGAACAAATCACATACCAATATTAATTCGAATTCGATCGAATTGGAGTAGCCGAAGGAGATCGACAGAGAAAAGAAGAAATCGAATCGTCATCAATCAAATCGACAAAAGCCCGCGACTTCAACACGAAGCCTTAATTTCAGAGGAACGAACGAACGAGAGTCGCCATTATCACAAACACAAAGGAATGGGCCGATAAAAGAAAAGGAGGAAGAATACTTTGGGCCGGCCTTTGTATTGGGTTTATAATTATATAAGGCTTATAATTTTAATTAGGTTTTTGTTTTTGTTTAAATTGTATTTTTCCTTTTTAAACTTGTGTAATTTCTAATCGTGTGACTAGGGGACAAACTACGTGGCATAGTTTGAGAATTTGCAACTCAGTGGCTGAGTTGTGGCAGGGTTTTGAGCAAAGAATTAAGGCTAGTCGATAGAGAGTGTCGCGAGTTTATGTGTGTAAGCGTCTGACTGCTTAATTTCTAGTAGAAACCTTGGTGGCAGCACGTAGGCAGGGTTTTGCCTAAGCTGGGTATATTTTGTGCTGCTATTATTTTGATATATCTGCATTGAAATAATTTTATATAAACTTCTGCAATAAATTTTATAATTAATAGCATCACCCTGTTCACCCCCCCTCTAGGGTGAAATCGATCCCATAAAATCATAGTTTTATTTACAATCTACACATATATATTTAAGCAATATAAATTAGAAGCACAATTATTGTTTGAAAAGAATAAGTTTGCAATTTAAATAATTATATAAGATCCCATTAATATTTGCCCAAAATTCCGGGTTATCATATATATTAATATATTTATATATATTTAACTCTGTGTGTGTGTATACAAACTACCAAAATGGTCAGCCAAAATATATTCAATTGAATGTATATAATATAGATAGAGAAAAGTACTTAAATGAACATTATAGAATATGAAGTAGAGTCATTACAGAAACCAATACATTAGGTATGTCTGTTGAGCGTGGATAGAGAAAACTAAAAGAAATTCATTTATTGTGAAATATTGGTCATATGCATAGGAAATACTTGATATAAATAAATATGTGAGCTAACTTCTTTCTCTTATGAAATAGTGTAATCAAATCGCACAATACTCATTGCTATATTTTTTGAATGTTAATTTTGTTTCTTTATAATATATAATAGGACAAAATTACTATTAAAATCCTTTTTGTAGGAATATTCATAAGCTTTATATTTAAAACATACATCAAATATATTTTTATGCATATTCATGTGAAATTTTGAGTTTTTCCATGTTTATTAATTAAAAATTTTATTTGAAAATTAAAAAAATAACATTGAAATTGAAGAAATTGCTTTTTGTACCGAACTCTCTTTCCTTTGTAAATTCAAATATGCATACTTTCCATATCAAATTTCTTCTTTATTAATTGGGGTAAATCTTAGCAAATTTTTTTAGTTTTAATCTGTTGTAGTACATGCATCTTAAAAAATTGGATGGTGTAGCATTTAAATGTTATAAAAGAACATGCACACACATCTAGTTATTATGTTATATTCCTCTTTTTAGAAAAAAAAAACAAAAATATTATAAGTACCCTAATTTATGAAAAAACAATTATAATAAACTATCAATTCATAGTACCTTCTTAAGGGATTTGAAGAATAAGCATGTGTAACTTTCAGTGTGAACCTCATGCATAAACACTTGCATTTAAAATATGTAAATATTGGAAAATGATGTGCAACTTCTCATATAAAAGTGATCAGAAATCTAATAATAAAATTAAAGTGGATACAAATTTTCATGCTATTCCTTTTTCACTAAGCTTAGCAATACAAACATACTAAATGTATAGAAAAAATAAACTATAAGGGGCTTAATTCATATGGTAGGGTATAATGTTTAGTCCTCCATGTTTAAAAATTTATATTATAACTTGCATGTGTTATTCAGCATAATTAATGAGTGCAGCAATAGGAACATATGAAAGATATAAACAAAATATATTAACTGCAACTTAAGATACAGTAGGAGTATATTTACAGTTGGCCAGTACAATTAAGTATATTTGTTACTTGATGTGTAAGATTCAAAATATGGTTTGTGCGCACAATACTATATTTTCCCTTGTATTCAACATGTAAAATATAATGAAACTAATACAATATTGCAGGATTTACTTTAGCATAAATTGAAGGCTCATTGTACGAAAAATTAAGTAAAATAATTTTAGCTAATAAAAGTCAAATTATATTTGGTTTTAGGTGTAATTTGTTAAAATGGGGAGTAGATGGTATAAGAATAGTTAAGGAGTAATATGATTACTGCAAAAAATTTATTGTACAGTGTTTATTTTAAATAATTTCAATCATACGAAGTTGTAGGCTTTTAAGAATGTTGACCATGTCTGATGTAAGTAGAGGATTGGTGACTCTTAGTTGAATTGTGTCCAATGATTCAACTACCTCATCATCTTCAACTTTAACCAGCACTTTTTTAATGGATGTCTTTGTTCCTCTTCAACTACACCTTACTTGAAAGAATGCTGAAAATTGGATGTCCAGTTTGGTTAAATAATGAAAGTAACAAGGGAAAAATATTTCTTCAACTTTGCTTCTTCTGTAGTATTCTCTTCTCTGAAAAAAAGAACAAATATTAAACACTAAAATAAAGTGCTACTTACAATGACATTTGCATAAATATTTCATATTTATTTTTCATTCTGTATTATCTTGAGTACACTTGATTTAGAAATAATAATAACCTTTTTCTTTGATCTAAAGTACATTTGTGTCATATTTACTTTTCAAAAAAATCTAATTTGCATCAATAGTAATGACATAGCATTATCCAGTTTCAAACCTTTATATGAATTCACTCCTACAATCAAATTATTCTCTTTTTAAATTCTAGTCATGTTACTATAGTTTCATATAACCTGCAGATAAAATATAGTAACGTCTTTAGAATTTGGTCACCATAATAAGAGGTTGATATCCTAATCCTTGACACTATAATATGTGTGCATTTTAGTTGTATTACATGTATGAACAATAAAATATCTAAACTTTTTTTTGAGATTGTAATAATATACTAATAAAGTGAAGATGTATGCTTATTTATTAACAAAAATATTGGTTGCAACAAACGTATATAACAAATAAAGAATCCAGCAGAGCAAAAGAGGAATATAAAAGAGAATAGACGAATGCAAGTAAACCCGGCCCACCAATAGTAGGCCCAATCTCTTTATTTAAATACAATGTTTCTCTGTTGTATCAGTATGAAGAAATATTAGTGTATCTCATTTGTAAACAAAAGCACAGTAAAATCATCTCAAATCAATAGAATTCAATAAAATTCAGATTTCTCAATTCCTTTTCTTGGTATCGGAGCCAGAATCATACGCTTAACAACAATAACAAGGTTAACGCCTTGCCTTTGGTCTCTCAGATTCGATATCATCATAGAGATCAGGCTGTGCACCCATTATCATCATAGAATCAAGATTCACATCACTTGATTGTAAAAGTTCGGACATACCTATGTCTGTATCAAGATTCTTATCAGTTTATATCAAGTTTTCAGTCTGTGCCACGCCAAGAAGTAACTGTCAAAGTTGCTTCACCATTCAGTTATCTTCTAGATGCATCAGTAATTTTGCATTTTCCAGTAATCTTTGCAGTTTTCTTGCTTCACGATCTTCACACTGCAGATTCAAGATCTTGTCTGTTAATCTCAAGTCAGTTTCAATGGATGAAAAAGAGTCATCACCCTCATCCACAGCAAGAAACACAGAATCAACCACCTAGAGATCTGCAACACAAGATCCGATTAAGGCTTTGGTCAAACCACAAAGTCAAATTATCAATGTACAACTAGATGAATCAAATTTTTTACTCTGGAAATTTCAGATTGAAACAGCAATCAAGGGCTATGGTCTGGTGGATTATGTTCATGGAACAGTAATCACACCACCCAGATTTGTCATAGACGAAGATGAAAAACTGATAAGTAACCAAAAATTCATATCACATCAAAGGCAAGATAGTTTAGTAAGTTCTTGGTTACTCTCTACAATTAGTTCTAATCTTTTGCCACAATTAATTGGATGCAAATCTGCAAATGAAATTTGGTCTACAATTGAAAAAGTATTCAATACTCAATCAGTAGCAAAAGGCATGTTTTACAAAAGGCAATTGCAAAGCTTAAAGAAGGGCACCCTACCAATGAGAGATTACTTGTCTAAAGTTAAAATGTTGTGTGATCAACTTGCTTCAGCTGGGCACAATTTTTTTTATTATGAACAAATACTGTCAATTTTAAATGGCCTAGATGAGGAGTATGAGGCAGTTGTAGTAGTAATTTCCTCAAAAGAAACAACACCCACAATTTAGTATGTTCATGCTACACTTCTTGCTCATGAAGGTAGAATAGAGCAAAAGAAATCAACTGGTTCAGATTTCTCTGCCAATTTCATTAGTAATAGTAGAAACAAGAATCAAGGAAAGAATTATAATACCAGAAATCAATTTAACAGCCAATGAGGTGGTCAAACAAATAGAGCCAAATGTAGGGTTGGCAGGCAGAATAACGACAATAGAATCGGATGTTAGATATGTGAGAAATATGGTCATATAGCAAGCAAATGCTACTTCATATTTGATAGCAATTATGTGCCACAACAACAAAATAATGCAAGAAACAATCAACCAAATGCTAACATGGTTAACACCAACAAGATCAGAGAAGTCATTCAAAAAACACAAACTGTGACACAGCCAAACTTGAAGACATTCACGATGAATGTTGGTATCCATATTTAGGAGCTACAAATCATGTGACAAATGACCTAAACAATCAAAACTTGGGAAGCAAAGAGTACAAAGGTACATATTCTATGCACATGGGGGATGGTAAATCTATTAGAATTAAACATACTGGAAATGCAAGTTTTATTGGCAAGAAACAACTTTATCTCAATAATCTCTTAAGAGTTCCATTGATAAGAAATTTTTTACTAAGTGTATCACAGTTTGCAAAAGATAATAATGTGTTCTTTGAGTTTTACCCAAAGTATTGTCTAGTTAAACATATTCTAACAAAAGAAATTTTATTGCAGGGTAAAGAATTTAGAGGATTGTACAAATTTGATGTAGCTAAATCGAGTAATTCTGGACTTAAGGGAAAATGCTGTAATGTTTCTGAAATCAAATGTAAAGATGACTGTAAGATTTTTGATAGGTGGCATTATAAACTAGGCCATCCAAATGTAAATATTGTTAAACATGTGTTGAACAAGAATGTAATTTCTTTTGAAAAGATTTCTTTACCATATGTTTGTACATATTGTCAAATGGGAAAGAGCCATAAACTTGCATTTCTAGACTCACAAACTGAATATGGTAAACCTATAGAATTAATTGCCATAGATTTATGGGGACTGGCACCCATCAAAACTGATTACGGATACAAATACTATGTTTCATTTGTTGATGCTTGCGCTAGATATGTATGGATTTATTTTATGAAATTGAAATCTGAAACCTATAAGACAGTTCAGCAATTCATAGTTCAAGTTGAAAATCAAATAGGTTTCAATGTAAAATTCATACAAATAGATGGTGGAACAGAGTTTTATCCTCTTAAAGAATTTTCTCACAAAAGGGAATAATTCATAGAACAACTTGTCCATACACATCTGAGCAGAATGGTCTAGTTGAGAGAAAACATAGACAAATAGTTGAGACTGGTCTTACTTTACTTGCTCAAGCTTCATTACCACTAAAATTTTGGCCTGATGCTTTTTCAATAACTGTGTACTTAATTAATAGGCTGCCAACAAAGGCTATAGATTTCAAAAGTCCCATAGAAAAGTTACAGGAAATTAAACCAGATTATCAAACTTTGAAAATATTTGGTTGTCTATGTTTTCCCTATCTAAGGCCTTACAACAAACATAAACTAAGCTTCAGATCATCACCATGTACATTTTTGCGCTATACCACAAACAAAAAGGGTACAAAGTGTGTAGATGATAGAAGAAATATCTTTATATCAGGACATGTTGTGTTCAACGAAAATGTATTTCCTTTTAGCAAAACAGATGTGAAAACATCACAAAAAATATACAATCCAAGACTATCAATACCTGAGCTACCAGAATACTCAGAGATTGATCTCTAATCTCTTAGAAGGGCAAGGCAGAATGCTCAATACACTACCCCAACTGAAGGAGGTAATGGCTCACAACACATAGTGATCAGAAATGAACCAGGTCATGAGCAGTTAGCAACTGAAACTCAAGTTCAAGTTACACAGCATGATTTAGATATCCAATCAGGCAGTCATCAATCGTTAGATGATTCACAGTCATCTAATGATAATGAAGCCACGGTTGAAAGAAGTGAATCAAAAACCTGCAACAACTAGTCATCACATGATAACAAGGGCTAAAAGTGGAATTTTCAAGCCAAAGACTTATAACGTTGTCATTGAAACCAAAGAACCAGACACTTATTTTGAAGCAGTACAGGATGAAAAATAGAAAACAACAATGAAAGAAGAATATAATGCACTAATTAAAAATAAGACATGGACTTTGGTCTCTCTGCCATCCAATAAAAATATTGTTGGATGTAAATGGACATACAAAATTAAGAAGAATCTTGATGGTTCAATCTCTAAGTCTAAGGCAAGGCTTGTAGCAAGAGATTATTCACAAAAAAATGGTTTCGATTTCAATGAGACTTTTTCACCTGTTGTGAAACCTTCTACTATCAGAATAGTTCTTACTATGGCCTTAAGTAGAGATTGGGCCATCAAGCAACTTGATGTAAATAATGCCTTTTTGAATGGTATTTTTCAGAAAGAAGTCTACATGGAGCAACCACAAGGATTCAGACAATGAAGCAACGAAGAACTTGTGTGCAAGCTAAATAAAGCAATTTATGGACTCAAGCAAGCACCCAGAGTTTGGTTGACAAACTGAAATCAACATTAATCAGTCTTGGATATTCATCAACTAAATCTGACAATTCCTTATTTACAAAATTCAGTAAACTTGAAGTTACATATGTATTAATACATGTTGATGATTTCATTATTACAGGCAACAGTGATGCAGAAATCAACAAGCTTACTGAATATCTAGATAAAGAATTCTCAATCAATGATCTAGGGTGCTTAAATTATTTTCTGTGAATTGAAGTCAAAAGAATGTCCAACTCAATGATTCAACTAAGCCAAGAAAAATACATCTCATAGATTCTTGTTAAAGCAAAAATGGATAAGGCAAATGCATTGTCTACACCCATGGCAAGCAATTTACATTTATCCAGAAATAAAGGTGAAGCAATACAGAATAGTAGGCATTACAGAAGCATTGTTGGAGCATTGCAATATGCAACAATCACAAGACCAGAAATTGCTTTTAGTGTGAATAAAGTCAGTCAATTTATGCAAAACCCACTAGATGAGCATTGGAGAGCAGTAAAAAGAATTTTAAGATACTTAAAGGGCACAATGAAATACGGACTGATCATAGAATCATGCAAAAATATGAACATTAATGGATAAGCAGATGCAGATTGGGCTACAAATCCTAATGATAGAAGATCCATAACAGGATACTGTATATTCCTAGGCAAAAATCCTATAGCATGGTGTTCAAAGAAGCAACCAATTGTATCTACGTCTAGCACAGAAGCAGAGTACATAAGTGTGGCAAATGCCACTGCAGAAATAATCTGGGCAAATTCACTTTTGAGTGAACTTAAAGTCACAACTGATTGTAAGTCTACAATCTGATGTGATAATCTTAGCACAGTCTTACTCAGTGCAAACCTAGTTTTACACAGCAGAACTAAGCATATGGGGATTGATCTTTACTTTGTTAGAGAACAAGTCACCAGCAATAGACTAAACGTAAATCATATACCTGCATCTTACCAAATCGCAGATATATTGACAAAGCCATTATCCAAGAAGAATTTCCTTCTATTCAAGCAGAAGCTCAAGGTCAGTACTGCCAACAATGAACATCATCTTTAAAGCCAAAACACGAACGAAAGACTGAAATTTTATTTTCTTCTGCTCAGGGAGAAAGTAAAGATCAATATTATAAGCATGCCCTCAGTGATAAATCTCAAAGTTCACCAGATCAAAATCTGGTACATCAAATATTGTAGATCTGGAGTTAGTATCTTAAGAAGAGCTTAACAATTAAAAGTTCGAAGAGATGACTTGCTAGATTTGATAAAAAAAATGGAAGGCTACTCAGATTTAAGCTTTGTTCTCATCATAATTTAAGCTTGAAAAAGGAATTTCATTAAAATTAGCAGTCATCCGACGATACAACTTCGGATAATCAAGAAAATAGTAGTTTGGCAACTTATCTGTAATTATTCAGAGCCATCAAGAGAACCAGTATTTAAAGCTTCGAAGATTCGCCATTATTCAAATAAAGGATTTAGCAGAGCAACATAAAAGAGGATAGGCGAATACCAATGAAGTACCACCCTTATTTATGAAGAATTTTTTTAAAAAATGAGTCGGCGGCGCCATTGATTTTCTCTTTCGCAAACCCTAGATAACGTAGGGTTTGAGAGGGCGAAATAAAGGATCCAGTAGAGCAACAGAGCAACATAAAAGAGAATAGACAAATACAAGTGTAAACCCGGCCCATGAATATTAGGCCCAATCTCTTTATTTAAATACGATGTTTCTCTGTTGTATCGGTATGAAGAAATATCAGTGTATCTCATTTGTGAACAAAAGCACTGTAAAATCATCTCAAATCAACACAATTCAACAAAATTCAGATTTCTCAATTCCTTTTCTATAGCTTTGGCATGCTGCATTTTAACCGCCGTGACCATCATGCTCCTCCTGCTCTGACATGGGCTTCAAGAGTAGTCTAATTTATTTTCAATGGTTTTTGAATTCGACATTAAAATATGAAGAAATTTTTTCAATATACACGAATAGGTTTAACAGCGTTATTCATTTATATTTAAAGGTTGGTTCAACCAAGCCCAAATACAATTATTCAAATGGAATATGATAAGATATAAGCTCTAGTCTTTCCATTAAGAAACATATGCAAGTACAAAATAATTTTCTTAAAAAGAAAAGTGATTCATACCTAATACAGAATGATGAACAGTCACACACTTATAAAAAATGAATAAATTTCCGACCGTAAAATAATGTACTCTACCAATAATTTTAGGATTTTTTATATATGGATGAATAGAAAATAAAACTAATCTCATTCAAGTATATATCATAAATGGCTTGATTTTTCAGCCAAAGGCGTACTACCTAAATAATCATTTTCTTTGTTTGGCACTCTCTTATCTTGTTTTATAAACAAAAGAAGCAACTATGCTCTTCCATTCAAATGCACCCTACTCAATTCATTGTTTAATTTTAACGCAATTGCTTAAAATTCCATAGGTTCGCGTAATTGAATTAAATTTAAAAGAAAAAACTAATTAGATGAATAATCTATATCCTTAACATATCTAACAAAAAAGCATCTATCATTTCACTAACAATCAATAACGAGCTAAAATTAAAAACTGCAAAGTTTGTTTATTCAACTTTCAACCAACTGCAATGAATGCCTGTGTATACTATACTCCTAGATGTGTTGATGATCTAAAATGTATGGCTTTATAGAGATTGTATAGTTCCATCTTATTGGTAAGCAGAAAGCTTGAGATAAATTCTTTTGTTTATTAGCAAAAGTAGCAGTCCCTTCTAAGGAGTCAATCAAAAAACTAAAACCTTGCTATGATTGGTAGAGTAGCGGTATGTCTCTAGATTATTTATCCATAGCAAGAGATTAAATCTAGTGGCAATAAATTTTAAAAAATCAACTTTTTATAATATTGGCCCAAAAAAATTACATCAATTAATATAAAAAACAACAAGAAAATGCAAAAAAATAATTTATCTTATCACATCAAGTTGATCGCTCAGATTCATCTGGTTTTTTCTTTTAATTGTAAGCATCTCTTAACTGCAATCTTTGCATGGTTTATTACAAAAATATGGAACTTCAAATGACTATGCCTTCGAGTTATCCTATGATTATAATAAGTGTTTTTACAGTTGGCGAAGGAATAAGAGTAAAAATGCGTGCAATTTTCGTGCTGTTGTTTGTTGATGCATTTTTGGGTAGATATGAGAAGAACATGAGGAACAAGATAACTGAATCATACTTATAGTATAGTAGTTAACAGGGGTATTTAAGTAAATTCAAATTCATTTATTATGAAATAACGATCATGTGTATTGCTAATGAGATTTTCATTCAAAAAGTTTTTTTGTATGGGGTAATAAGTTTTAAGGACAGCAATTCTGAAAAATTAGTTTTATGGACAAATTACAGAAAAAGAAAAATGATCTATCATTTTCAGTTATACAAAAATAATGATAAATTAGTTTTTTTCCTTTACAACCTAAAAAGATAAATGAATTTATCATTTTTCTGTAAATTGTCCATAAACCTAATTATTCAGTATTATTTTCCTTAAAACTTATTACCCTAAATAAGAAGCCCTTCGGCCTAATTTCCTCCATAGCTAATACGTGACACAGATAAACATGTGAGGTAACTTTCTTTTAGTATGAAATAACATAAACAAATGGCATGGAACTCTATTGCTATATTTTCGTGCATCAATTGGTGTAGTATTATACGAGTTTTGATAGCATATGACTTAAAATTACTATGTTACTTAAACATTCCAAAATATTAACTATACTCAACAAATTGAAAAAGGAATTTGTTAGTGCTTGAAAATTACTGGTTATTAACTATGCCTAACAGATTTGAAAAATGATGTGTTAATGCTTGAAAAGTTACCGATTATTAACTATGTCTAATAGAATGAAAAAACAATGTGCATTGTTATCTAATTTGGATCTACTGAAGTAGTACATTAATAAATTTACTTTTCATTAGTTGATATTTCAATTTAGGTAATTAGTTTCGCATAATTTAAACTTTTTAATTGACAAACAAGTTCTGAGTGAAAAATGGTCCCACCAAGAATTAAACTTTAGCTTAGTTAATAATGACTTTAGCTTAATTAGTTTTAATTAATAAAAAACTCTATCTTCAATTACTTTACAAAAGATGTCCCTTCATGGTTGGACCTTCTCACCAATTTTCTGGTCTTGCAACTAAAAGTCCATCTGATTGTTCTATTGCTATTTATCTTAATATTTCAACAGACAACTATGCTTTAAAGCCATTTAAATAGAAATGTTTCTAATACATTTAAGCAAACAGAATATTTGCAATATAGAAAATTTTATTCATATCCACCATTTCTATTAGTTGATCCACACTAGAGTTTATCAGTTACTTATTAGTTAGTTTATCCACATGTGGATGAATTTACTAATCTATTAATTTTTGCAGATGTGTACGAATTTACTATTATTATTATTTGAACGTTGAACATTTTTTGTACTTTATGAAATGCATCATGCACCATAACACATGCATGCATAATAACCGTATTAATTCAACCGAAATCGGTTGAATTATGTATATACAGTAATCATACATCATAACGTATGCATACAAAAATAAATTCATGAAAAAAAATGATAAAGAAGTAGAAGAATAAATGTGAAACATCAATTTCTTAGAACAGACAAATGTTGTTGGATTCCACTTGAGTTTCAGGTGAGTACAAGATATTCAGCTACTACTGGACAACAAAACCTCTAAAAGAGATGATGTAATACTATCAAGAAAAACTTAGTGATCATTCATCTTTAGTTCTCCTCTTTTTTACAATCTTAGATAAAACCATATGTCACAGCTCAACCCAATAGATGTTCCTAGTGAAGAATACTGTCTTTGTTATCAATATGTTCAATATTTGCATACTATTATCGAATCAAATCATAAATTCTCTACAAGTTCAACATAAACACAGATTGCAAATCTCTTGACATAAATTGATAAAATTTCACATACAGCTTTAGTCATTGTTCAATATATAAATCTCCTTCAAAATTTGTAAATTTTCCAATGGATGATTATAAAGTCCACATATAACTGCTACTCTCCATTAATCAGGCATTGGCATTTTAACTCCTCTAAATAAAAAAGGGCATCCACATTTCTTTGTTCCTGCCTTTCTAGCCTTCGCCTGTTTGTCAGTAGGTGTTCTTTTGTTGATCCCAATGTAAAATACACTTCCCTCACACTAATTTGATATTCGATCTCGACGATAATTTTTCGGATTTTTACATTGCTTAATAAAAACAAGTACCCCATATGACTTTTCAAAATTTTTGCACCATTAAGTAAGTTCATCACATGAATTAAAGATCCAAATTATAAATAAAAAATTAATTGATTTTATATCTTTTGTATAACTTAAAAAATTTTGCATACCATACTAGTTCCAAATGCAAAAGTGCAATTACTGTCGAGTACTTTATCTTTTGAGCATAGTAGTTCACTATCCTGGATAACAAAATATCAAGGCTAAACATAAGAAAACAAAATAAAACTCTATGTAATAAAATCAAAAAAATAAAAGTTTACCATACTAATAGTTGATTTCTCGAGATTATCTATACATTACTCAACTGCATCATGTTGTATTTGTTATCATATCCTTTTATAGTTGCATTTATCCGCTCCCCATCTGTGACGCCCCACCTCTATACCCACGCTAACCAAGAACACTACGGTGTAATGCTGTCAACTAGCACGGAGAATAAGGCTGTTGAGGAGCGACCATCCGTGTAATTACTTTGCACGAACACCGATATGTCAGATAGTATAACATGCATTTTATTTCAAGAGGAAATCCGACATACCGATACAAACACAAAGCTACTATATAGTGGCTATAATAATCTTTGGAAACAAATATAGAAATAAGCATAACACAAATCAGTCACAGATAATTCATATCACAAAGACGGAAGAAGATATGAATATATAACTAACACATGAAAGTGTATATCAGAGTAGTGGTCAAAAAGATCCACAATAATACAAAAGAATAGCAACACGTGCTATACAAAAGAATACAACTATGAGTCCATATGTCAAGTGTATACAACCAAATAAACTACTAAAAGTTAGAGTAATGAATCCCTGGGGAGAAGTCAAGCAGAAGCACCTGTAACATCTCGGTCTGACCTGAGTATTATTTAATAAGAAAATAATAAACAGATCAGTCTAGCTATAAATATCAGATAACATGATATAGAATAAGAGATATGGCATAAACATATAATATCCATAATGGCATACTACTATAAGCATGCAATTGAAACTCAACAGGAGATTAATCACTATCACAAAAATCTTCAAAAAGATCCAAATAGTGTTTCATCCCCAAAACTTGTATTCACAACAAGTCAATGACACACGAATTCACCAATGCACAAAAATTGGCAAATCATATCAATGAAAATCACTAAAATTGGTGAAGCATAAATTCCAGAATTCAACACGCGAAATCCAGAAATCACAAAAAAAGGGTGGAAGGCCTATCACACGAACGGGAGCATTAAAACTCACTAACATAAGTATCACACGAACGAGAAGCTGTCTCATGGTAGCTAACCATTATTTTTTGACACACGAATGGGCCGAAGACCATGGGGAGCTACCACACATGTGTGAGTCGAAATCACACCGAAACAAAGAGACATCGCATAATTGCTAGTCTAAATCTTAAAATGATCGTCATGATCAAAGAGAAGTGTTAATTACGGTAAGCTAGTAAATATATGAGCTTATCTTCATGTCCCATAACCACTAGCTTAACTTAAATATTTACGAAAAAATTATAGATCTCCACTAGAAAATTGTCACAAGAGATTCAATCGAACAAGTCCAAGAATTAACCGACGAAGTAAACGCAAGCGTTTCATACCACTCGTTTTACTAAGCCGTTTAATTAGATTTCTCATACGAGTGAGGTAAAGGTTTATATATACTAGTAGATTGGAAAACGGTTTTAAGCAATGAGCTTTGTTATTGAAAATAGAGTTGAAATCGTTTTGAAGAAAGAGTTTTGATATTTACTAATAGTATAGAAAACCTTTATATTTTTAAAGTGACAAATTACAAAGAAGATTGTAGGAACAATCAATCACTAAAATTCACATTCGAAGACATGAATAAAATCCAAAGAAATCGATACCGAATCCATCGAAATGGATATTCCAAAAAATCACGAAGAAAATGTCATCAAAGTCGATAATAAGTGATAATAACAAAAGGGAATCAACACGAATCGATTAAAGCTGGAATTCTCAAGCAAATAGGAAAATAGGCAAAAAGAGTGTAGATTCAGATGTCTGAAATCAAGGATTCAGACGTCTGAATCTGGAAAATAAATATTTTCCAAAGACAGAATACAGACGTCTGAATCATTGAATCCAGACGTCTGAAATAGGCACTTTTTAGCCTATTTCCTTTCTGGTTCCAAATGAACCAATTCAGACGTCTGAAATCGTATATTCAGACGTCTAAATCTGGGAATAGAAATCTTCCCAGAACAATATTCAGACGTCTGAATCTTACGTTTCAGACGTCTGAATGAAGGGTTCAGGGCATTCCCTGAACCTAGGCCAAAAATGGCCAAACGGATACCGGAAGCGATCGATCGAGCGACGACGACTAAGGAATTACGTCGAGCGACAACCCAGCCTTAACGGCTCTTCGATACACCTCAAATATCAATGTCCAAATATCCATAATAGGATTTTCATAGATCTTGATTTCAAACACCAAAAATTGGAATATACACCAAATCAATCCAAACCAAAATCAATTGCACAAGAATAAGTATTAGGAATTCATACCTAATAATCGAAGATAATTATAGACAAAGATGTGAGATAAAAATCTCACCTTTGAACCCAAACGGTTGAAGAAGAAGCTTGAAAGCAAAGGAGAATCAACCACTCTTCAAATCCAACTCAAGAAGCTTGATTCTAAGCTTTAACAGAAGAACATTCCCAAAGTTAAGTTTAGGAATTTCTGAAATTGATAAGAGAATGAGTTGGAGAAGAAGAAGAGAAGCTTACCAATGGGTTCTTCTATTAGTTTGGAGCTAGAGTTTGATTTGCAAAAGAAAACTAGGGTTTTGGAGTTTTAATTTCCCATCTCTCCCACCATTGATGCTTTAGAACTGAAAAGAGGAGGAAGTGAGAGTGAATAGGGGGAGTGGTTCAGATTTGAGTATAAGTTAGACATAGGGCTGAACCAAACCCAAACCCAAAGTGAAAAAGTAGCAAAACTTGACTAACTCCAAACATATCGAAGCTTATACTCAAAAAGGTCGCAAACGGCATTTTAAACTCAATGGAAGTGGTCCCGAGTCCTAATTCAACCGTATGCAAAAAGTAGCTTTTCAGACTAAATTCCGAGTATCGATAAAATATTTAAATAAAATATTTAAATATAAAAATCGATAAATATGCAGGTTGTTACAGACTCCCCTCCTTAAAGAAATTGCGTCCTCGCAATATTTAAGAAGAAAATATAAAGTAACAACCATAAAAGCATATTCAACACAAAAGAAATTTGAAATAAAAGGTTCACCTTAAAGAGCATGGGAAAACAAGTCCGGATGTGATCGCTCGATGAACTCACTAGATTCCCAAGAACAATCCTTAGGATTTGAAGACCATTGAACTTTCACAAGTGGAACATCCTTATTTCGAAGTCGTTTGACTTCCGAAGCAATAATACGAATAGGATGCTGCTCATAAGTTAAATTAGGTGAAACTTCAATCTCTTCCACAACACCGGGCTCAAGAATAGAATCGGAATCTCGAAGGCACTTCCGTAATTGAGAAACGTGAAACACGTCATGCATGGCAGAAAACTGAGCCGGTAAAGAAAGGCGATAGGCCATGGAACCAATACGTTCAGTGATAGGAAATGGCCTAATATATGAAGGCGCTAACTTTCCCGATCGACTGAAACGTACAACACCTTTCATAGGTGAAACACGAATGAACACAAGATCTCCCACAGAAAATCCTAATTTCCTTCTTCGATTATCGGCATAGGATTTTTGTCTACTCTGGGCTTCTTTCATCCTATGTCGAATAAGGTCAATTTTCTCTGTGGAATCCCGAACCAAATCTGGACCTAAAACCAGCTTCTCACCGGCCTCAAGCCAACAAGAAAAAGATCGGCATGGCCTTCCATAGAGTGCCTCGAAAGGTGCCATACCAATACTAGATTGGAAGCTATTATTATAGGAAAACTCAACAAGAGAAATATGATCTTCCCAACTTCCATCGAAATCGAGCACACAAGCACGAAGAAGATCTTCAAGAGTTTGATTCACACGCTCGGTTTGTCCATCGGATTGGGGGTGATAAGTGGTGCTAAAATTAAGCTTCGTTCCCAAAGCTTTTTGAAGACTCTTCCAAAATCCACTAGTAAACAATGGATCACGACCACTAACAATGGAATAAAGTAATTTAACAATTTCTTTAATAAAGAGTTTGGCCAAAAGAGGAATGGTTCGGTTAGACCGAACGGGAATAAAATGGGCGGATTTAGTAAGTCTATCCACTATCACCCATAAGCTATCATGACCCGAATGAGAACGGGGAAGGCCATCGATAAAATCCATGGAAATTTGATCCCACTTCCAAATTGGAATTTCTAAATGTTGCAATAACCCACCAGGTCTTTGATGTTCGGCCTTAATGAGTTGGCAAGTCATGCAACACTTAACAAAGTTAGCAACATCAAATTTCATTCCCTCCCAATAATAAAGTCGCCTCATATCCGCATATATTTTACTACTACCGGGATGAATGGTAAATTTAGAATGATGTGAATCTTCTAAAATATCTTCACGAAGATCACTAATATTTGGCACGATAAGTCTACCAAATTTTCAAATGCCGCCACGAGAATCGATATTAAAGTCTTTCAAACCTTCAATATCAATTTTATCCTTAATATTTTGGCCAAGAAGAGCCAATTCAGGATCTAGCCCTTGAGCTTCAAGAATGCGGTCTAAAAGAGAAGGATGAGCCTCAAGGCTACATAAAACAAGAGAAGAACATAAATCGAAAACACAGTCTCGAATTTCGCAAGTGGATAAAATCCCGAGATCGTTCCATTCGGATATCATCATAGAAACAACAGCTCGTTGTTTACGGCTAACAGCATTGGCGACACGATTACCCTTACCGGGAGTATAAAGGATATCAAGATCATATGGTGCAAGAAATTCGAGCCAACGCTGTTGACGCAAATTAAGTTCCTTTTGAGAGAATAAATACTTCAAGGACTTATGACCGGTATAAAGAACAAATTTCTCTCCTAAAAGATAATGACGCCAAGTCCGAAGAGCAAAAACAATAGCCGTGAGTTCTAAATCATGTGTGGCATATCTAGTCTCGGCAGGCTTCAATTGCCTAAAAGCATAAGCAATAACACGTTCTTTTTGCATAAGAACGACACCCAAACCAACGCGACTAGCATCGATATAAACAACGAAATCTTGGTTCCCCTCGGGAATAACAAGAATAAGAGCATTAGAAAGAAGTTCCTTTAGTTTCTGAAAAGAAGTTTCACATTTGTCCGACCAAATGTATTTTACACCTTTCTTCGTTAAGCTAGTGAGAGGCACGGCAATCTTAGAAAAGTCTTTGATAAAACGGCGGTAATAACCCGCCAATCCAAGAAAACTATGAATCTCCGTCACACTCTCCGGTCTCTTCCAATCTTGAATCGCTTCAATCTTTGAAGGATCCACGGAAATTCCGGATTCGAAAATAATATGACCGAGAAACTTCACACGAGATTGCCAAAAGTGGCATTTAGAAAATTTTGCCTTTAATTGATTACTCCTAAGAGTTTTCAATACAATCCGAAGATGCTTTTCATGTTCCTCCTCGGTTTTTGAATACACAAGAATATCATCAATAAAGATGAGAACAAATCGGTCGAGGAAGTCTTTGAAAACTCTATTCATAAGGTCAACGAAATAAGCCGGAGCATTCGTTAGACCAAATGGGATAACAAGCCATTCATAAGATCCATAACGAGTACGGAACGATGTCAAAGGAATGCTATCCTTTGCAATACGAAGCCGATGAAATCCAGTAGCTAAGTCTAATTGTTAAAAGACTCTAGCAACACTAAGTTGATCGAATAGATCATCAATCCGAGGTAAAGGATATTTATTTTTGATAGTAAGATCATTAAGCTTGCAGTAGTCAACGCAAAGCCTAAGCGTACCGTCGGATTTCTTCACAAAAATAGCCGAAGCTCCCCAAGGCGAGGAACTAGAGCGAATAAATTGCTTCGTCTCCAATTCGGACAATTGTTTACGCATCTCCTCATTTTCTTTATTAGACATACGATAAGGAGGACGAGTAATAGGTTGAGCTCCAGGAATAAGATTAATTCTGAACTCAATTGCTCGCTTAGGTGGTAATCCTAAAACGGGCTCAAATATGTCAGAAAATTCACGAACAACGTGAATAAGAGAAATAATATCTTCCTCATCATCATTATCATCATCACGAGGATTTAAAGAATATAAAGATGCAACTAAGCTGGAATCCGAATCTCTAAGATTAATAGAAATCAGCTTAACAGATTGAGGATGTCGAAGATGAATAGTCCGCTCAGGACATAGGATATGAGCTTCATAACGGTTAAGCCAATCCATTCCCAAAATCATTCCAAAGCCTAAATAACGCATGACATGCAAATCGGCTAGGAAAGAAAAATCACACAAAATAATCTTGACATCTTTACAAAGCAAAATAAGTGTTGCAGATCCGCCAACTGGATTCGAAATTCTCAAACAAGTCATTAAAGCAACAACACCTAAAGAAAAAGTATCAACAAGTTCTTTTGATATAAAAGAATGGGATGCACCCGTATCAAAAATAACTCGAATAGGTTGATCACGAAATATTAAAATGCCATCAAGGATAGAATGAGAAATACCTTGACCACGAGATGTGTTGCCAGGGACTTGAGAAACATTTAACTTTCTCTCCTTCTTGCCCTGAAGCTTGGGGCATGAAGATATAACATGACCGGGAACTTTGCAGTAGCGACAAGAGATAGACCTTGGACACTTGTTCACGTAATGGTCCTTCGAACCACAATTATAGCATTCCCTACGACCAAAGGTAGAAGTCTTTGCCACTGGGGTTGCTTGCTTCCCTTTCTTATTGGGATAAGGGCCTTTGAATTTACTGGGCCTTTTCTTGTTGTTGTTGAAGCTTGGCTTGGAACCCACCACTTCAACATCATTTTCCCTATCCGCCTCTTCAAGAAGAAGAGCGATATCAATGAGTTGGTCGAATGAAACTTCTAATTTTAGAAGTAATGGCTTCTTGAGATTTTTGTTTAAGCCATAGACAAATCTCTGATTTTTCTTCAATGGGGTGTTGATATATTCAACTCCGTATTTAGAGAGAGATTCAAAAGACGCGACATAGTCAGTCACGGAAGATTCACCTTGAACAAGGTCAATAAAACGGCAAGCCAAAGTGACCTTCTCAGCTTCTGGCACGAATTTTAACTCGAAGCGCTCTCGGAATTTCTCCCAAGTGAGATCCGCTTCATTTGTATCAGAAATCAGAAGCTCGTACCAGTCTAATGCTCTTTCTTGGAGCATACTAGAAGCCACCTGAACTTGATGAAGGTCAATGAGGTTCATGCGAGAAAAGATTCGATCGCATGTCCTTAACCATGCCTGGACTTCAATAATAGTTTCAGAACCTTTAAATGGCTTCCCGCCCAGGTTGGTGTAATCATTGCACAAACGTGCAAACCCATATTTAGGGTGAGTAGGTTCCGGATTAGAACCAGCTGCTTGAGCATTCGTGACAAGGTCAAGAAGTTGCTGGGTAGTCATAAAAACTCCATCTTAGGGAGTAGCACTAGATTGACCGGCACTGGGACGGCCAGGTCTAACCATTTCTCTTCCTTAAGAAAGAAATAAAGAAGAAAAGGGTTATTCACAAAATGAATATCAAGAAATCTTGATAGATAAACAAGGAATCATAAGGAAACTGGATGAATCGGTACGAAGACTCGAATTAAATCCTAAAGCACGACTCCTAAGATGGACTTAGGACGATGATCCTTGTTATAAAATTCTACCATGTTCTGAAGTTTGGCTCTGATACCAAGCTGTGATGCCCCACCTCTATACCCACGCTGGCCAAGAACACTACGGTGTAATGCTGTCAACTAGCACGGAGAATAAGGCTGTTGAGGAGCGACCATCCGTGTAATTACTTTGCACAAGCACCGATATGTCAGATAGTATAACATGCATTTTATTTCAAGAGGAAATACGACATACCTATACAAACACAAAGCTACTACACAGTGGCTATAATAATCTTCGGAAACAAATATAGAAATAAGCATAACACAAATCAGTCACAGATAATTCATATCACAAAGGCGGAAGAAGATATGAATATATAACTAACACATGAAAGTGTATATCAGAGTAGTGGTCAAAAAGATCCACAATAATACAAAAGAATAGCAACACGTGCTATACAAAAGAATACAACTATGAGGCCATATCTCAAGTGTATACAACCAAATAAACTACTAATCTAAGTAGTTAGCCAAAAGTTAGAGTAATGAATCCCTGGGGAGAAGTCAAGCAGAAGCACCTGTAACATCTCGGTCTGACCTGAGTATTATTTAATAAGAAAATAATAAACGGATCAGTCTAGCTATAAATATCAGATAACATGATATAGAATAAGTGATATGGCATAAACATATAATATCCACAATGGCATACTACTATAAGCATGCAATTGAAACTCAACAGGAGATTAATCGCTATCACAAAAATCTTCACAAAGATCCAAATGGGGTTTCATCCCCAAAACTTGTATTCACAACAAGTCAATGACACACGAATTCACCAATGCACAAAAACTGACAAATCATATCAATGAAAATCACTAAAATTGGTGAAGCATAAATTCCAGAATTCAACACACGAAATCTAGAAATCACAAAAAAAGGGGGGAAGGCCTATCACACGAACGGGAGCATTAAAACTCACCAACATATGTATCACACGAACGAGAAGCTATCTCATGGTAGCTAGCCATTAATTTTTGACACACGAATGGCCCGAAGACCATGGGGAGCTACCCCACATGTGTGAGTCGAAATCACACCGAAACAAAGAGACATCGCACAATTGCTAGTCTAAATCTTAAAATGATCGTCATGATCAAAGAGAAGTGTCAATTACAGTAAGCTAGTAAATATATGAGCTTAGCTTCATGTCCCATAACCACTAGCTTAACTTAAATATTTACGAACAAACTGTAGATCTCCACTAGAAAATTGTCACAAGAGATTCAATCGAACAAGTCCAAGAATTAACCGACGAAGTAAACGCAAGCGTTTCATACCACTCGTTTTACTAAGCCGTTTAATTAGATTTCTCATACGAGTGAGGTAAAGGTTTATATATACTAGTAGATTGGAAAATGGTTTTAAGCAACGAGCTTTGTTATTGAAAATAGAGTTAAAATCGTTTTGAAGAAAGTGTTTTGATATTTACTACTAGTATAGAAAACCTTTATATTTTTAAAGTGAAAAATCACAAAGAAGATTGTAGGAACAATCAATCACTAAAATTCACATTCGAAGACATGAATAAGATCGAAAGAAATCGATACCGAATCCATCGAAATGGATATTCCCAAAAATCACGAAGAAAATGTCATCAAAGTCGATAATAAGTGATAATAACAAAAGGGAATCAACACGAATTGATTAAAGTTGAAATTCTCAAGCAAATAGGCAAATAGGCAAAAAGAGTGCAGATGCAGACGTCTGAAATCAAGGATTCAGACGTCTGAATCTGGAAAATAAATATTTTCCAAAGACAGAATTCAGACGTCTGAATCCTTGAATCCAGACGTCTGAAATAGGCACTTTTTAGCCTATTTCCTTTCTGGTTCCAAATGAACCAATTCAGACGTCTGAAATCATATATTCAGACGTCTGGATCTGGGATTAGAAATCTTCCCAGAACAATATTCAGACGTCTGAATCTTACGTTTCAGACGTCTGAATGAAGGGTTCAGGGCATTCCCTGTACCTAGGCCAAAAATGGCCAAACGTATACCGGAAGCGATCGATCGAGCGACGACGACTATGGAATTACGTCGAGCGACAACCCAGCTTTAACGGCTCTTTGATACACCTCAAATATCAATGTCCAAATATCTATAATAGGATTTTCATAGATCTTGATTTCAAACACCAAAAATTGGAATATACACCAAATCAATCCAGACCAAAATCAATTGCACAAGAATAAGTGTTAGGAATTCATACCTAGCGATTGAAGATAATTTAGACAAAGATGTGAGATAAAAATCTCACCTTTGAACCCAAACGATTGAAGAAGAAGCTTGAAAGCAAAGGAGAATCAACCACTCTTCAAATCCAACTCAAGAAGCTTGATTCTAAGCTTTAAAAGAAGAACATTTCCAAAGTTAAGTCTAGGAATTTCTGAAATTGATAAGAGAATGAGTTGGAGAAAAAGAAGAGAAGCTTACCAATGGGTTCTTCTATTAGTTTGGAGCTAGAGTTTGATTTGCAAAAGAAAACTAGGGTTTTGGAGTTTTAATTTCCCATCTCTCCCACCATTGATGCTTTAGAACTGAAAAGAGAAGGAAGTGAGAGTGAATGGGGGGAGTGGTTCAGATTTGAGTATAAGTTAGACATAGGGCTGAACCAAACCCAAACCCAAAGTGAACAGGTAGCAAAACCTGACTAACTCCAAACATATCGAAGCTTATACTCAAAAAGGTCGCAAACGACATTTTAAACTCAATGGAAGTGGTCCCGAGTCCTAATTCGACCATATGCAAAAAGTAGCTTTTCAGAGTAAATTCCGAGTATTGATAAAATATTTAAATAAAATATTTAAATATAAAAATCGATAAATATGCGGTTGTTACACCATCTGTTTCATTACTTATAAATCTTAAGTACTCTAACACCGTCCATTTTTGTTTGTACCAAAACAATTGATTTTCTCAAGTATATTGGAAGAACTACTCTTTTCGGACATATTCCTATTATACAAAAAGAATGGTTCGATATATTTTAACTAGATCAGTTTTTCTACATGATGGAAATTGTACATGATGAATCTTCTACTAAGATAGAGAGTTTATTCCACCACCGCGATGACCATTTTTAGTATGTATTGCGTCATATTCATCTTTTACTGTGACAAACATTGTAATAACAACATTATATACCAGGTAGTAGATTTATCACTGTAATGGTATCTCATCTCAAAAACAGTAGAAGATTCATCTTAGAAGAAATCCTTTTTGAAAATATGACATCTTACCTCAATCTTCTACTTTTCTACTTCATATATGCATTAGGCAGTCTTCATGCTGCATGATAATAAGAAGAATAAAAGACCAAATTTGGTATCTACACTTGTCGTTGTTTTTATTTAAGCATAAGGTGATGCGTTTGTGACTTGAATAGGCTATGAAAGGAAGAGAAATGGGAGAAGAAGATGCAACTATACATTGTACGTATTAACTAAACAATTTTTTAAAATTAAAAGAGACTATAAAAGTATGAAGTAATCCACAAAATAAGGGTGGATCAACTAATAAGAAATGGTGGATATGAATAAAATTTCTCTTGAAATATTGTATAGATTAGTTTTCCAAACATTTATTGCATGAAGTTACTGTTATACATGATATGATATATAGAAGGACCTATCATGTCGTTTTGTTAATTTTACGCCATTACTTCTTTCCTTTTGAATGTTATTCAACTTTATTGGAATTAAATGATACGTTATTCATTTTTTGAAAGGAAAATATAACTCCTCAAATACTGCAATCTATATCCATACTTTTATCTTATTTAACTAAAAGTAGATTTCATCAAAATTCATAAATTTAGAATGGCTCATTCTATTTGAACTCATAAAGTTGCTTGGTAGCCACCTACAATTCATTATATTATACTCATGCTTATGCCCAGTTTGCCCATATTATTGATAACCCTTTCCCTTTATGCCCTTCAACCTAATAAAAAATCATTCCAGTAAAAAATAAACCATGTAGACCAAGCATATGGATTTGTAACCTACCGCGCAGTTATAATTCATGGAACCCAAGTTAATCGTGCACCTCCCTACGTGGTTGGTTTATAAATCATACATTGTAGCTATGAGATTTTCCAATTAATCATCCAGCCAAACTTCTACGAACTGTGCGCTTTTAAATTTGAAAAAAAAAAATTCAAAAACAAGATACAAGTCAAATTTTACCTTTCCTCAATCTATTAGATTTGTGTAACCATCATCACGATCCATTAATTTAAATAAAATATTTGAGATCTTACTCAAATTAAGAATGTTGTCGATTATTGGTTATAAGCAATTGAAGATGGGAAAGAGAATGAACTTGCTAATGGTAAGTCATATAAGGGCAATTTTATCTTTCATTTGTCAAACTTTATGGGGTCTGCTTAGCAATTCATATATATAAATAGATTTTGGCATTAAAATCGTCTTCATCATTTTATCTAAGCTACCTTGAGTCGAATTGAAAACATGCAAGCCACATTTTCCACTGCTACACGGCTAAACTGCATAAATTTATAGGGTCGTTTACCAAGCAACTAATCCAAAATAGAATCATTCCATTTTTTTAATTTCCATTCTAGCTTAGGTTAAATTAAAAGCAAGTTGAATATCGAAAAAGAAGTGGGAAGACAATAATATGAATCAGTTAAAAATGTTTAAACCAAGACATTAATTTTCTTTCTTCTTCTTAAATAAATGATAGGGGAAATGTAATACAAATAACCAAAATGCTCATTTAATCTAAGAGGTAATTTACATTAGGTTACCCATATATAATTATCCTACCCAATCTTTGATAATGACACAATGAGCTAAAAATTGCAACTTCAAAGGATATTCATCAAGAAACGATTAAACAAAGAGAAAGCATATTCAATCAAAATATTCAAATGTACTAAAACTGCAACGAAAACCATTCCATGCTATAGAGGAATATACATATTTTTTTCTCAAGCATTGGTTAATGACTATATGAATTAGTAGTAACGATTTTAGGCCAACGCCATTGGGAAATATATGTAAATTAAAGAGTACTTATTTAACCCAAAGGCATAAAAGCAGTAAAAAACACTCCAAACTAACCTTTTCATTTTTGAGTTAGTTGTGTATATAGATATGAATTCTTGGATATGTGCACCTGTTATTTACGTAATATGTTTACAATTAATGAAAATTAGTTAAAGGCATGTTGTAAGGACTTTCAGTGTTGTTTGAACAAATAATTTTGAGCATTAACCGAGACAATTTATGGCTTCATAAAATTTAGATGCTTAGAGTCCCAGAATTGTTCATCCTATACAGAAAAGAAAAATACTTACATATTAGTCTTTTTAATTTAAACTTTAAAGTATAACAAGATAAATTGTAGCCCTAATTCAAAGATGATAGAGATGCTTTGTTGTGCCACTGGCGAACATATTAGCAGAAATTATACGTCCTAATTAGCCCTATTCACATGTGAGTCATGCATGTAACATAACATACAATGATTATAAAAAAGATGAACCTAAAATATCCAAACGAACAACAGATAGACGCAAGTACCAATTGGGTAAGTTAGCTCTCAGCTCTTGTGTTACATTCCTCCTCAAAACTTTGAATCTACAAGCCAAATTGATGTCCATTTATTTGTTCTCAATCTTAAATAACAAGGTTAGAGGTTTTGACTCTTTGATTTCTTCAAGTTCATTGCTACGGTTAGAATAATCTGATTGAAATGGCAGTAAAGGAAAGGGATTTGTTACGGCCTGAAGGGTTATGTTAGGTGTAAAGAAGGAGATTAATTTCATTTTAGTTAGTTTTCCTTCTCTTGTAGTTGGTTCGGAGGAGAAAACATTTATACTGTGATTGAAGCTAGTGGATAAGGACATGATAGTTATAGGTGACAAAGATATCTTTTTTGTATGTTAGAATTTTAAAGGGTAACTTGAAAACTTCAAAAGCTTTATTTAGATGTATTCCTATTATATATGGATGCTTACAATTAAAAGAAAAGTAGTACAAATTTGAAGTTATTCTTCTATGACGATCTTTCTTTCGCCAAGGACTTCTTTAGGCATTTCCAAGGGAGATCTCCTAGGAACTTAAACTTCTCCTAGATCTCGTATTAATATAGTATAGCTTACTCTCTGAGGACTCAGGATGATTGAATGATGAGTAGGAAGTGTAGCAATATAGAAACTTCTATCCCCTACTGTCTCATAATACAATCAAGTTCTCCCTCATCCAAAACCAACAATAGGTGACCCTGTAAGTAACTAAATAATCAAGCACGTAGTCATAATAACCTTTAATTGAATTAGATGATCGAGCATTTGGTTTGTTCAACTCTCGGCATTAGCAATGTCTTGATAAAAAATTGAAATGTTTTTCTATACGATACATCTTTCTAGTCCACGTCTTCTTGAATTGGCTAAAGGCAACAATTTTCCCATCTTTTAGTTTTACTAAAACTTTAGCCAAACTTGTAGCTGGAGCCGAAATCAGTCTCTTGTCATTTTTCTTAAGACTCCATGTGGAACCTCGACCTTGAGATACAACTTTTCTTTTTTGAGAGATGATGGGAGTTTAATCGAACCCTCCACCTCTTCCCCTTTCACTTCTTCCTCTTCCTTATGTTAATGTAGCAACAACCTTAGTAGTCTGAATGTCTTTAATGACCTCTTATTCTTTAAGCTTTGTTTCAGAAAGTTCTTCTGGCATTGTCTTACTACCGATGGAGGTTAGCTATTGAGTCAAATAAGTCTGTAACTAACTTCTCAATGGCCTGATTTGAAAGAGTAACAACCTCCAAAGTAGACTTAATATGCTCTTTAAAATCTTTTACTGTTGTTTGTAGTGTTTTGTTCTCTTTTGAATGCTTTGAAGTTCTCCCATTCGCATCAAGCTTAGATTTTGAGAATGCCAACTTAAGTCTCCAATGACTTAAATTTCGCTTCAAGATGTTGGATTGGCAATTTACCATCATAATCCCTTCGAGTGAAATATATGCTTATTTATTGCTAAAATAGTTTAGGCATGTTGAGTCCTGAAAATAATAAAACAATACATAAAGTCTAAACGAAAGTCAAAAGGTAAAGTTACTTTCCATTACAATGCAAGGATTACAAATAAGGAAGTTGTATAGAGACACAAAAAATTAAAGCTCCATAAAGACAAAAATTTTCCTTAGTATTGAGTACTATTCCAATAACCCTAGACTTTGCTTCGACAAGTGTCTTCGTGGGAGTAGCCATATCATAAGATGAAATATTTTTGCCTAACCATGTCTTAAGAACTAAAAGACCCATAAGGTAAGGAACCCCTAGATTTTGACCTTAGTATTATAGTAGGAATATATTTAAGAATAGTGTCGCCTCGGTAAACTCCCCTTTGGTAACGACCAAGATAGAAGGACATATAATTTTGAATCTAGGAATAGCCTATGAAGTTACATTTAGCTCGAGACCATAAAATCTCCAAAGAACTTTAAGTAGTTTTTGCTTTAGCATTCTATCCCTTGGGAAATGTTTAAATAACTTCAAAAATTCTTGTAATACTTCATCCTAGTTTTGAGACACGAAATTGAGATTATCTGTTGAACTCGGAATTCTATTTGTTCACCTAGTGACTTTAGTCCCATGGGACTTAATAACTTTAGCACATCATTTATCACGAGTTTCTTTAAAGTCGTTAAGATAACTACAAAATTCAACATTTGAATCCTACTTGCATGGTGACGGATTTTGAGCGTGCTTATTATCTTTAGCAATTAGTAATTTTTGGCTTCACAGTGGTTCCAAAGAATACTATAGTAAGATATGGACGTTGAGGGAGACTTCCTCGATTTAGTCTAATAATAATGAAAACTCAGTTAATAGAACATTGAGTGTGTGTGTATATATAGGCCAGCAAGGTTCAAAGTTAATACATGCCACGAAATATTACAAATTATCAATTTGTTCAGAATTACAAGGGGTTTTCTCTGTTCCTACCAAGAACTAACGAATGGATCTGTAGAGTGTCCTAAATCTTTAGCATTCTTTAATTCATCGTATTTTTTGTAAAAAAAGCTTCCAACTATATTGCAATCTTTCTCAAGAAGTCAAAGGTAAGGGGCTGGCCCTTATCTCTACTCTCCACATAAGCATCATAAAGGATTTCAAAAGCATTTTGGCTAGCCATATCTTTAGCCTGAGTTGAGTTGAAGAGGCACTCGACTTCAGCTTTTAACTTGGCTACCTAATCATCTCGAGCCTTTAAATTAGTTTGAAGCTTGAGTGTTTCAACATTTGCTAGCCTTAGGATCTTTCTGAAATTCGAGAAGGTCGACTTCTCTTGCATTGAAGACTTTAGTATTTTGCACAAAAGTAGCTTTTGCCTCACAAGCTTCCTTTTCCTCATCTTTGTTATATAACCAAAGATTGGAAACTTCCTCTTTATTGATTTTGGCCTCCTCGAGAATTTCTTTTAAACTCCCAAACCAGTGTAAGTGAACCAAAAAGTCAGCAGCCATATGTATAATATACATGTGAATATGAGAGATATTTAATGGGTTAATCAACAGTTTATGAAACAGTGATTATTTAACATTAGAGAATCTTGGAGACCAAACTCCAAATATTTATTATAGTCATTAGAAGATATAGAAATATCAATCCCAATTTGATCACGTCAATAGATCGTTGCTTGATAGAAGAGAGTCATGGAGATATAGAAGGCCGAGGAGGAAGAGTAGGAGATTTTGTATGAATAAAAGGATCATAAGAACTAGCCAGTCTCCTCTTTTAAATAGTTATTCTTTGCTCACTTTTAGTTAAGACCCTAACCTCTTTTAATGAGCGAGGACCTTTTTGGTCGTGAGAGTAATCGGAAGCCATCCTGATGTCAGCATTCTTACTTGATATAATAAGAGAATAAATAGCACGAGCATCCATTTATATGAGTAAATATTAAAACATAAGTATAAGTATAATCTTTTTTTCAATTTGAGTTGAAATAAAATTATGCCTAAATACGAAAGAATAAAATCCTAAATATAAGGGATTGCTTCTGAGGTCTACCCACGGTTTTTGGAGAAGAGGAGGAATTAGAAGATGAGTTCGAACTTTTAGGATAGTTGGTTTATTGCTTTCATCTTTCTCTCATTCTTTTTCTTCCTTGGCCACTGTTGTGTGTGTTAGCCAAAGAGCTCTCTTTTGAGCATACTCTCTGAAGGTGGCATTCGGGGGGTATAAGGCTACATGACCTTAGGTGCTCACCCACTAGAACCCTATGCCTTTGGCATCATCCTATTGGAAGAACTGAAATTTTAGCGTAACGAGGCTTAAATTAATTATTACATTAAGGTTTACTAGGCTTATCTGAAAAATAGAATATAAGATTAGAATCATAACTTTAGTTTTGGAATAAAATTACTTAAGTTAGAATAAGAACTTACCTACTTCCGAAAAGTGGTAATAATCCAAGGATCATAAGCTCAGATAAAGAACCACCTTTCAAAAGTTATTTTACTAATTTGCTTCAACAAAGACCGCTTCTTCCTTATATGAAGATAGTAAGTAGGCTTGGGGAATCAGTCTTGGCTTCCTTAAGGTTAAAAAAAATAAGAAATTTATTTATAAGAGATCTCTTTGAATCCCTTTTAAGTTATACATGGTCTTTAAGGCAAAAAAACTATTATAAGAAACTGAGGGAGTTAGAGTGGGTTTAGATTGAAGAACTGAAGCAAGTTAATGAAAAATGGAGCAAGTGGAAGTGAAATCCAATTCATTAAATATTCCACTACCCATGTGAAATACCCTTCCGACTCGAGTGGTCTCTAAGAAGTAATTTCAACTCAAGTTATATCATGATCTGATAGTATTTTGTCATGATCTTATTTCTTGTTCTTTAATGGGTGCATTTTCAATCTAAGAGGACCGAAAGTGTGAACAGTTCAGGTCAAAGTAAATAAATAGCTAAGCCTCGATAGTAAGACAAAGTGGCAATAACTGCCATTAATCAAAATATAGCCATGATTCTTAGTTAGAATGATAGCAACATGTATAAATCGATTGAAATCAACCAAATATAACTCGGCCATATGTACATATCAGCTATGTGACTAATAGTTATATCAAACTACAGTATTTAAACTTAAACCCTAAATTGATTACCCCTAAAAACATAAATGCATTTCAAAAATACCAAATGTCGCAAACTAGAGAAAATGATAGTAATTAATGTTAGGTCATCAATCTAACAGACAATGTCAATAAGTTAATCATAATCAAATAAGACAAAAGTCAATCATCCTTAATATTTATATATGACATTATCACAGCTAAATTACCGATGTATAAAACATCAAAGGATTTCAATTAAAATCGTTGAAGATAAAACAAGCTTAAAGTAATTCAACAAATAACAAATATACACAAAATTCAAATCAAATAAATACCTACTGAGAAGAAAAATGTGTTTAAAGAGATCAAAATTAGTAATATAATTCGAAAAGAAAAGGTGAGCACTTAGAGGTTTTTGAGAGCATTAGTGGTAATCAAACTATGTGAAACTAAAACAATGAAGAAGAAAAAGAGATAGAATTTTCCATACATTATTATTAAACAAACAATATAATAGTCAATAAAATCTCCATCGTTGATATCATTCGTCATTACAATAAAGTATTATTACTTTTTCCAAAAGCTACAAGAGTAGAAGGCAAATTGCTCATGCATAGAGAAAAACGAAACCACTTTTTAGAAGGACCAATCAAACAATGCCATGTGCGAACAACATTAAATGCATAGCATACAGGTTATCTCCTTCATGAAAGAAAGCTCTCAGCAAAAGTACCGAAACCAATCCTTCAAAATTGACTTGGCATTCGTTCGAAGTGAGGCAGATGTTATATCGAAGGACTTCAAATAAAACGTATGAGGCCAAAGGATTTGTGGATTGCGCATTCCCGAAAGGCAAGACACATGATCGAATGGGGTGGTCAATATGCTAGCCTACCTTATGTAATCTCGATAAATATACAAAAACATTGACCTTAAAGTATAGAGTCCAAAGGATTACATACCAAAGCATCTTTGGTGCTAAAGGTCAAGTTAACTCAGTTTAATTTCTAAAGACCTAAGACTAGAAGTCTGAACTGGAAGGTCAAGATAACGTAATGTCTTATTTAGTTATTGATAAGTACAAACTTCTAAGTGAGAATTAGAAGCCAAAAGGAGCAACGCTCTGAAGGAACAAAGCCATGGGAGTGACTAGATCAACCTAAAAGAATATACGACGGTACCATAATACTATTAAGTCTAAACCATCCATGCATACCATGTAGATATAGCCTAAGAGCAAGCGCCCATAAAGTACATACCACCGATCTATGTGCTATATTTAAAGCAAGTCATATGACCGTTGAGTGTCAACAATCTAGCATCTTAGCTCAAAAGTGCAAGCCACATCATCAGTCTACATCTTCTTCGGGTGGCTAAAAATAGACACAGATCCTAGTGCAGAATGGTTCTTTTGGCAATAACATAATCTAGATACTAAAATGAATTATAATTTAATAAATTAGAGCTTTCATAAGAATGCGTAAGTGGTGGACTTAGCCAGCTCGGCATGGTAATTGCCTTTTGGCTTTGGTATAAGTCTCTAAAGAAGGAAAGGACAAAGTGGATGTAAGGTTTCATCTCGAACCATGTCACTTTGCTGTTTTCATACTCCTTACTTTCAGCATAACCTAAATAATGTACTCTCGGCATGAATCAATTACTCTAGATATCAGCATTAGCTCTTGAAACTTAACTCAACTTCCAGCAGTGGCCTTAAATCTTTGGCAGCCAGCCTACCAAAGACCCTAATATTAAATCGGCTTACTAAAGCTTGCCCTTCGGTCCTTAGTTGTTGGTGTTATGAAACATCACACTAACACGTTCGAAGGCCAACAAGAAAACCAAGAATATTGAAATGTGATCCAAAGGCCATTGCGAAGGTTAACAGTAAATGTCACCCAAGTATGAACCTGGCAAAATGATCATACTTCTAAAGGCTAATATGAAACGTAAGAATACTAAGACAGATCATAAATCTATTACTGTTGGAATCGGGCCAATCAAAAGTTGATGAATTAGGTGGATTCCAAAAAATTCCTATTTCGAATCATCGTGGGCCTATGAAGTCTAAAATTTATATTAGATACAATCTAATTAATTTAAATAAAATTATATTTTATTTAGTTTTTTCCTGTTTAGTTAATTAATAAATTTGATTAAACTATTATACATAATTTATGAGTATATCATTATATACTCATATATGTATAACACACACATGCAAAACAGCAAAGGGTGTACATGGCTAAATTTATGTATAGAAGGTATTGGGACTTATATCTAGTCCATATAAATTTCGCTCTTACATACATGCATATATATATATATATATATATATATATATATTACTTGATCAATATATCTCATTATATATATATAATTTCAAAATATTAATTAAGTTATTTATAAATATATAACAAATATAATACAAAATTTAACTAAGTCTTTAATCTTAAACTATAAATGAAAATATCTAACTTTACTTACTAACCAGATTCAAATTCAAATTTGGATCTGAAATATGATTTCAAGGTTTAAAATTTCATAGTTTGATTAGTATTTTTTCAAATAATATATGTATATATTTAAATAAAAATAGACAATAACAATTTATTAGTAATATTTATATTAATTAAAAAACATATATATAAGTAAGTGTGTGTGTGTGTATATATAATTACAAATATATGTGTGTGTGTGTGTGTATATATATATATATATATAATAAATGTGAACAGGTACACTACTCAGGCACAAAACAGCTATAATGGTTTTATGGTGGTCATACCACTTAAAAACAAAATACAGGACAATAGACAGACAAACATGCCTACACTACTAACTACCATGACTATCTGTAACGGCGCAGTCGATTTTCGACCCGAAAATCGACACTAATACGTTCACTATATAGAATGCCGAGCAATCGAGTGTCGAAAATACCAGACTGTTAGGGTTTAAAAGAAAAAAAGATAGAAGAAGAAATAGAAACAATGACACAGAATCTCACAATCGCAGTGGAACAAAATATAATGTAAAATAACAGCATTTACACAAAGAAAAGCTGTAAATGTCAATATACATACAAGATAACAGAGTACAACAAATCTGGACAGTTATAATAACTTGTCCTCAACTGCTGTCCGTACAGTCCATAATACAAAGTGGAATCTAATCAATACGTCTCTACCATCCAGCTCGTCTCCTGAGCTCCAAACGTCCTAACTTGAAAATTTATAATACTCGGTCTGACCCGAGTGTTACAATAAAGCAACACCGAGTTAGGCTGGAAACCAGCATGAGTAAATCCACTTAAATTGAAATACTTAAGTTATAAAGTTCTTTGAAAACCAAGGTAACTCGTATATCAGACAAGTTTTTATCAGATTTAAAACCAAACACCTTTATAGAAAATGCATCGATATTGTAATAATGTCTAGATACAACTACTTATTTATAATAATCCCGTTTACTTATTTTATTCAATTCCATCCTGTGGGATTCTATGATCAACCCGTAAAGTTTCATAGTGATTATTAAACCGAAGTGGTTCCGAATGACACTGATATCCGATCCCGATCTCTTCGAATCCAAGTGATAAATTTAAAGGGTAAATTGCTTAAAGTAAACAATTTATTATTTAGGGTGACAATATTCGAATATGATAATTTATTACAGCCATTTATTCAAATAAAATGTATCATCATTTTAATTTAATTATTTTAACTTGTTTGACCCTTCGATGATATGGACAGGAATAATTGAAATGAATATCCAATAAAGAAAAGCAAAGAGATCGAGTGATACCAAATATCAAGATGATTCACTCCTTAGGATTTTATTAACTTTACTTATCCAATTTCATTTATATTTTCTATTCGAATTAATAACAAATTATACAATTTATTAACTAATAATTGAATTATAAAATACCATTAATTTCCCATAAGATTAAGTCAGATAATAATATAATCAATTACCATTCAATTTTAAAATGTCACCGAACTTTTAAATTTGGGATTTAAAATGATATTAGATTTTTAGTTAAGGGAAATATAAGTTATCATATATATATATATATATACATACATACATACATACACATATATATATGTGTGTGTGTGTGTGTGTATTTCATTATCTTTCTTGTTTTCTATATTATTTTCCATTCGTTTTATTTTCTTCCTTTCTATTTCCCTTTACTCTTATTTTTACTTTCTTTTCTTTTTTTCTTCTTTTTTATCTCTTTCTTTCTCTTTCCCTTATCTTTTATTTTGTTTTTTATTTTCTTATTTTTTTCTTATTTCCTTCGGCCTATCTTTCTTTGTCGGGCCCATCTATCTCCTTCTTCCCTTTTCCCTTTTCTTTTTCTTTACAGTTCCCTTCCTCTATTTACTTGCACGTTATACCGGTTGTGCACCATGCACACGCCGACGGCACCTCGGCGCTCACCTCCGGCCCTCGGCGCTCAACTTCAGCCACCTCCCCATACCATCTCCGGCCCCTCCAACTAGCCGACCCCCTCAGTTTTCCCACGGCGACCCAGATTCAAAAAGTCGAGCATGAACCCATAACCAATCATGAACCCGCCTCCTATCCTTTCCTCGTACGTTTACCTCATGTCAATGGAGACCCCCAAAATTCTCCATAGGACCGCGTCGACCTCTCCATTCTTTTTCGCCCATACCATAGTCCCTTAACGCCACTTTGAAGCCGCCATCACCTTGTAACCGACACCATCTCAAACCGGCCTTCGAACCCTAACCTCGTCTCGTTCGACTACCACCGGCATAAAAAAGTTCATTACCATTTTTCTCGAGACCCTATACCACCTAGCTACCTCTGACCACGACCCCGCCTAACCCCGAGATTGCCGAAAATCGACCCACGACCAAAATTTAATCATCCCTCTATACCTCATCAACCCGCAACTAAAAATTGTTGAAATGCCACTAAAAATCATTTCTTCCCATCTCGATTCCAAATATAACAATGAAAACAGAAATTAAAATGTTTGAATTTCTAGAAATATTGGGTCACCTAATGTAATTTTTACTTTCTAGAGGTATGACCTGATAATATTTTACAAAATTATTTTTAAAATGAAATATACTCCAACACAAACATAAATCCTTCAAACATCATGAACTAAAACCATTTATAGGAAGAGATATAAATTTTTGAAAGGTTGAACATGGCAGAAAACAGAACAGAGGCAAGAATATGGATAGGCATTTATATTCATCCATATGCAAGTATGTGTGTGTATGTATATATATATATATATATATATATATATACACATACACATCCATTTCTATATCAATTACTGTCGTTTTATTTTACTTTTAAGCGTACTCATATTTTAAGAAAGAATTGGTTTTTTTAAAAGAAGTTTACTCACAGATTATTAGCTTGGAGACATAGCAATGTTTTGTAGAAAGATGCTAGCTTTTGTTTTGATCTCCTGAACTTGAATTGTTTGATTTCTTTAAGTTGTGACTGTAGTATTCTTTTTTTTTTCTACTTTTGCTAATTCGAATGAATGAAAAAAATGAGGAAAGGCGGTGGTATTTAAAAGAGGAAGTATGCTTCAGTTCCTTTTGTACAGTAATTCTTCTTTTTACTTTTATTTTACTTTTGTTTGATATTTTGACTTGAAAAAAATGATTTGATTTCATAAAAAAGCTTTGATGTATTATATGACTTGACTTTGATTTTGTATGAGGCTTGAATTTGAAATGCATTTATGGTATTGTCTCCTCTTATGTTTACAAATATTTTTATGTGAATTGATATATGTATATATCCTTTTGTTTGTATATATATATATATATATATATATATATATATATATAGTTATGTATCTTATCCATATACGTTGTTGTTATTATATATATGCTTGCATAAATATGGTTTGTCATACTCCCACATACATATATCTTCTTATATATATGTACATTTTTATATAGATATTTGCATTCTCCATATGCATTGTTTTTATAACATGTATACATAATTTCTATACACATATCTTCCATATACATTACTTCGTATAGGCATTTATACATATATACATACATACATACATATATATATATACATATTACTCAAAAGCTTGTATTTATATTTATTTTCACATACCACACTTTTATAAATATGTGTATATACCTACTTATTCACTATTTTACCTAAGATATATACATATATGCATATACTCATGTGTTTTTAATCATCATATACATATCTATGCACTCATATATATATATATATATATATATATATATATATATATATATTTAACATCCTCAAAATTGTATACGTTATATATATATATATATATATATATAGGGATTTTATCTTAATTTAAATGGTGAAGTATATATTATTTATTTTCTATAAGATTTATCATATCCAGTGATTTTATAATTTAATATTTATTATAGTTTCCAAATCAATTTATATATATTCAGATATTTTTAATTATCAGAAATTTATTTGTTCGACCAATCAAATTAATATTTCGATAATTTAAATCGTTTAATTACCCAATTAACAGACGTTAAAAATTTAGGTCATTACATTCCCCCCTTTAGAACTTTTCGTCCTCGAAAAGGAACGAACCGAGAATTTTAAATTTAAAATGTTTATTATTAGTTAAATCATTCTTTAAACATTTTTCTCTTCACCCTTTTATTTTAATTTTTTTTCAAAAACATAAAAATTTCATAGTATCACTAAACTAGTTTTATACAAAAATACTTTTCATAGATCGATGTTCAAACAACTCCATCCATGTTCTTTTAGAAATTCAGTCATACATTGATCAGGCGTAGAACTGAAAATCTATAAGTACTTAGTAGACCCGTTTTTAACACTCGGTGAAAATAATTGAAAACACTTTTATGGGAATGCTCTGGAAATCATCACCCCCTTCATGGGTCGCAGTTAGAATGATGATTGCTTCACCATCCCAGCGAAATCTATAAGAAAACTGTAGGCAACTGCACCTCTCGATTTCACCATGGAACTGCCACAGATCGCAACTACACCCAGGGTTGCGTTGCCATCATGGAAAAAACCATGTAACTGTTGGCATCAGCGCCCTCGAATTTCGCTGCCAAATGAAACTTCACCACATAGATCGCAGAGTACACCAGTCGAGTCCCAGTGTAGCCTGTAGGCACTCAGCGCCACATGACTTTCGCTATGGACCACATAGATCACAATCTACCGATTTTACATCGCTCTTCAAGAGAAATCAAGCGTAGAATTTAAGCAATCACTGCCCCTCGACTTACGCTATGGAAACGCAGTATATCGCAGTTAGACCTGAGTTATGTTGCCGTCACAACATAACACCAATGTATCTCTAGGCATCAGCGCTCTCGAATTATGCTACCCCAACCACAATACACATGAACCACAGTTTTGTCCAGACGTCCTATGGGATCAAAATTTATAACCCCCCTTAGGGATCAAGGCAGAACCACCCAGTGGATCTCCTACTATAAGTTTCAACTCTAAATGGGAGCGCCTTTTTCCCCATAGCATTCTCAAACATTTCATGCTATACACATATAGTACCTTTCAAATCATACTCTTTATATATATCACATATAAATCCCATTTACAAAAATCGATATCCTCAAAATCGATAATTCTCAAATCTGGCTTTCCAAATTCCCAAAATTTTCTTTTTGCCAAAACCAAAGGCCTTTCAAGATCAGTGGGTTCCAGAAACCTTTTCAGTTCCATTCTCATAAAATCAACCATATATATAAGTTTATTCTTTCACTTGAATAATTTTTTTTTGTATCACTTCATATTTATATAGATTCCCTTTTTATGCTTTAATATCTTTCATTGATCTTTTCTTCTGGTTATAATCTCAATAAGAGGAGTTTTTAATATATAACAAATATATATAACCTTATTTATGCCAAATAAAATATTCAAATTCGATTTCCTTTACAAAGTTATTTGCCACATTTCTTACTTCTTACAAGGTAAGTTACAGTTATGGGACTATCCAATCTTCATTTGAAAATCACCATATTTACTCAAAAATATATTCTTTACTTAAAATCATTTTTTTGCCTTAATATCTCAAATTCTGGTTAAAACTCAGAGTTGTTCCAATTTTCGTTTGGGTTATAACTTCAATTTATTCCAATTCGTTTTTAAATCTATGATTTAAATATAAACAATTTCTACTTTGACCAGTTTGAATTTAAAAGATAGCTTGAATAGTTTTAAAATACTTAAATAGTAAGTGTAAGATAGTTTGAATGTTAAAAAGAACTTTTTGTATAGAAAATAGCTGGGAAAAATAAAAAAATAATTTGAATATTTAAGAAAATAGATTTAAGACAGTTTATTTTAAAATAGTTTATTTGAAAATAGTCTCAGTGTCAAACAAATTCAGTTCCCAAAGTACACTTCAACCAATTTCAATTAATTCAATTCAATTCCTACATTAATAATTAAGCAATTATAAATTTTTTGTTCAAATTAAAAAGTGATTTTACATTAGATCGTACTTCTACAAAATATTCCATACATTGATAGACTATACACTAGTAGGTTTAAACATTACATCAATTATCCATAATAAAATCCTTACAAAAGTCATAAATCTTGACGCCTTCACCACCACAAAGGGCTTAGAAAAGAGCAAAGCCCTAGCATTCTTTATAAAAATCTCCCTACGGACTTCCTTCAAATGGGAAAAGCACATACATGCAATTTTCAACAGGATGTGCCCACTTATAGCATTTGCCACAAAAGTTCTCTAACTTTCTTTTCTTCTATCCCTTGTGACAGTTCCTAGCGATGTTTCCCATCATTTTACAATGATAGAAAATAGTCGTCTCGTCGACTGGTATTATGGGTTTACGTTTCCCTTTCCTCAATTTAGGACAATGGCTTAGAAAATGTCCTTTCTCATGATACTTAAAGCATAAGATCTCAGAACAAAACCGTTGGAATGTATCTTTCAATTCCTTTCTTGTTTTACTACACTTAGCCGCTTAATGACCTTTATTGTAACATATGTAGCATGTGACATTATCATAAGGCCCTAGTCCAGCCCTTTCCTTAACACATTTCTCATACTCCAGTATTTCTTCTTCTCATGCCTTACATGCAGCTGCTCTCTACTCCCTACATCTTGCCTTCCATTCTTCCCCTTTAGCCATCACTTACTCTTCGACTGGATTCTAGTGGGACTTCCTAACCTATAATTAAGACTCTAATTAGTCGAATTTTCAGCTTTTATCCCTTTTCAACTTATTTAACTTCCATATGTTAAATCCCAATTTCTTGAAATTTCCCATTCAGGTTGTAAGTTCAAAACTTAATCAATTTTGAATCACATATATATATATTTATCCCATTTACACACCAAGTCATACTTTCAATTTTAAACCATTCTTGGTTTTTAATTCAAAGCAAATTCATCTTCAAACAACTTTTGTTTTAAACAAGATTTCTATGTTCAAAAAAAATATTCTAAATAATATTATTTATTATTTTCTTTAACACTTTGAAACAATTCCAAATTTCTTTGGGTCTAGATTTAAAACATCACAATTTAAATCCATTTTGAATTTCATTTTAAATTTTATAAGTCATACTTATATAATTTTTTTACTTCCTTAAGACATTTCACTCTATTCCATCATTTGTTTATTCTATAATAAACATCCTTTGTTAAGACACAATACCCAATCTATGATAGTTATCATATCTAGAAATTATACCCACCATATACTCCATCATAATTACTGGAAAATATAATCAGGGTAACTTATTTCAAATACTTTGAAAATTCTTTTGAATTTTCTAGGCTTTAAATCCAGATTTGAATCCATTTTTAGCTTAACTTATTTGTATAGTTAATCCTTACCCAAATTTCTATCTGGTTATATGTGTTATGCCACTTAAATCTTACAATCTTATTTAATTTTAATAACAACAACCAATTTCCTTAATATACTATAGTAATTAGAAAAATTATTCCTTTATGTACCAAAATATAACCTTTATATGTAAAATTATTTTTAAAACCATTTTTTTAAATCATTATATAGGGTATCACTGACCCTATCTATAATGACTAATCCCCCACCAGAGCCAAGGTTCCGCTTAACATTCAGCTCTGATACTAAGAGTAACGACCCAAAAGATTTTTGACCCTGAAAATCGTCACAAATACGTTCACTGTATAGAGTGCCGAGCAATCGAGTACCTGAAATACCGGACTGTTAGGGTTTGGAAGAAAAAGAGATAGAAGAAGAAGCAGAAACAATAGCACAGAATCTCACAATCGCAGCGGAACAAAATATAATATAAAATAACAACATTTACACAAAGAAAAGCTGTGACTGTCAATATACATGCAAGATATCAGAGTACAACAAAACTGGACAGTTATAATAACTTGTCCTCGACTACTGTCTATACAGTCCATAATACACACCGGAATCTAATCAATACGTCTCTGCCATCCAGCTCGTCTCCTGAGCTCCAAAAGTCCTAACTTGAAAATTTGTAATACTCGGTCTGACCCGAGCATTGTAATAAAGTAACACCCGAGTCAGGCTGGAAACTAGCGTGAGTAAATCCACTTAAATTGAAATACTTAAGTTATAAAGCTTCATTGAAAACCAAGGTAACTCGTATATCCGATAAGTTTTTATCAGATTTAAAACCAAACACTTTTTACAGAAAATCCATCGATATTGTAATAATGTCTGGATATAGCTACTTATTTATAATAATCTCATTTACTTATTTTATTCAATTTTGGGCTATCAGATTCCATGATCAACCCATAAAGTTCTATAGTGATTATTAAATCGAAATGGTTCCGGATAACACTAGTATCCGATCCCGGTCTCTTCGAATCCAAGGGATAAATTTAATGGGGTAAATTGCTTAAAGTAAACAAATTTATTATTTAGGGTGACAATATTCAAATATGGTAATTTATTATAGTCGTTTATTCAAACAAAACGCATCGTCATTTTATTTTAATTATTTTAACTTGTTTGACCCTTTGATGGTACAGACAGGAATAATTGAAATGAATATCCAATAGAGATAAGCAAAGAGATAGAGTGATACCAAATATCAAGACGATTCACTCCTTAGGATTATATTAGATTTACTTAGCCAATTTCATTTATATTTTTATCCGAATTAATTACAAATTAAACAATTTATTAACTAATAATTGATGTATACAATACCATTAATTTCCCATAAGATGAAGTCAAATAATAATATGATCAATTACCATTCAATTTTAAAATGTCACCGAACTTTTAAATTTCGGATTTAAAATGAAATCATGTTTTTAGTTAAGGGAAATATAAGTTATCATATAAATGTGTGTGTATATATAAATATAAATTTCAATGTGACGACCCAAATTTTTTTGAACTTTTGAAATATAATATTTACTTGATTTTAAATATTGGAAGTCATTTTAAAACTTGAATTTCAGATATAACTGTAGATTTGGGGAATAAATTATTGAATTTAATTTACTGAAATTGGATAAAATATTGAACTTTAATTTTTAAGCTGATTTAAAAATATATTTTTTAGGCTTAGGAAATTTATATTGATAACACTGGAGATAATAAAAGCTTTAGAATTGAATTTGAAACTGTTTTGTTCAGTATTGAAATTTTATCGTCTGAATCGATATTCGAAAATAGCCTTCCGAGGCACAGTCTCGGAATTCGACGAAACTAGTTCCTTTGGATCCGTAATAATGTATTATTATTGGATTTTGATTTTCGTAGTGTTTGGAGTGATCCTTTGGTCATACGATAAGCAAATGCATTGAAATTTAAATCAAAAATTTGATATTTTAACTGTTTCAAAAAGCTATCTTCTCCATACGATCGAATTTAGACCTAGAACTTTTCCATTGCGTTTGGAATAGGGCTATAACATTGTAAATGCCTGGCGGCACACCTCGATTGGAATTCGAAGATTTAAGTTGCGTTTCCAAGGCAATTTAAATTTAAAACTTCAATTTGAATATAGATTGAATATCAATATTCACATTTACTAGGCTAATGACACGTTCCTTTATTCACCAACACTTGGCAAACTTTATAGCACGCGTTTGTTTAGGAACTAAAAGAAAAAAATTATTTTATATGTATCTCGAACAGAAAAGAAAAAAATATAAAAATATAATAATACGTCTATCGTTCTAAAAAGCGAAATCATGGCCGAGCTCTCATTTTAATTTTCTTCGTTCCCCTTTCGCTCAAATTCAATTTTTCAATATCCGATACCTCTTTTATAAAAAAAAGCATGGATCGCGATGGGATTCAAGTGTGGTCTTAGTGCACAGTTAATTCGAAGCTGCCGCAGCAGCGAGGGCAAGGGGTGCACATCGATCAAAGTTGTATTTCGATCCAGTGTGGTGTGGCGAATTGTGCTGGGAAGCAAAGCTCGAAGGGGAAGTGGTCGGCGAGTGCATCGTCGCAAAAATTGGAAGTTCAAGTTGGAGTGGCGGTAGTGGTTCGCTCGTGTCGCGGTCTGCGGCAACGTCACGAAGATTGGAGACCGCAGTGGCTAGAGCTCCAGATGTAGTGGTGCGATGGCATGTAGGCAATGGCGTCGCCATCGCGTCGAGTCGCGTGAGTGTGGCCGAAGTCTAGGGTTGGTTCAGGCGAGGTATGCTCGATCTATTCTTCTCAGTTTAAAATTTTTGATAACCATATGAAATGTACATAATAAGAGGCAGAATCACTTTGTTTTCAATTTAATTTAAAATATATGTATAGGTCTAGATAAATAAAATTTTAATATGTTTTGATTTAAATTCTGTATACGAAAAAAAGAAAAAGAAAAGGTCATTTTTTACTGTAAGGCCAAGTTTTTTATATACATATAGAGAGCAGTAATTGGAAATATACATATGCAGATTTTTTATATATATATGTATACAAGCAGGAGTAGGAAAGATATAGTATAACAGTAATATACACACATATATATAAATAGGGCATTTCACCAGAAGGAAAAACTTTGCAGTCCAATTAGTTTCTAAGACACACATTGAAAGAAATTACTTTCAAGGCCAAAATCAGCAGAATAATTACTTTCAAGGACAAAGTCAGCAGTCCAATTACTTTTAAGGACGTAATTTCATCGGTTTTTAGGCCGTAAAAACTAATTATTTTGTGTTTTGTCATTGAAAGTAATTATTTCAGTTGTGTGTCCTAGAAACTAATTCCACTTACTAAAAAGGCCATTGTGGCTAATTTCCACTATATAAATAATGATAGTTTATGGTGATTTATTTGTTTTATTAACTTGATTAATTTCTTTCAGCTACCAAAGATTATTTAAAAGGAAATTTTAGTTTTAAATCTATTTTTAGGTAAATAAATTTATTTAAGGCGGAACTGGTTTAAATAAAACTATTAGTTAATTAAAACTATTAAATGAAAAATTGATTATTCGATTTATTTCGAATACTAAAAAATTGTATAAATTATTTGTACAAGGTCTAAAACTGTGTGGAAATCAAGCTAGAAAGAAATTGGATTACATGCACAATAAAATGTGAGATCTTCTCACTCAATCAATTTTTTTTTCTGATTTAATTTTAATAGTTAAATTTAAAAATTGATTGATTGTGTGCTTGAATCATTAATTTATTATTAGTTATATTAGTTTAGACCCTATGCACCGCATAATAGAGGAGGTTTTTATATTACACCTATATACCGCGATATTCCACCTTGAAGTGGAATTGGTATGATATATGTATTTGGAGTTGTTGATTTCCCGTATTATATAGCGGATGAGACCGTATTGCGCCGCATAATAGCGGATAATATTTTATAAATCCCATATACCGCGATATTCCACCTCGAAGTGGAATTGGTATTTAGTTGTTGTGCTAATATCTGTAGATGCAAGGAAACAGGTTGGAGGGATCCAACTGGATTCCTCAAATATTTAATTTGTTTCGTATGTTGTATGTTGAATTTTTCTTAATTCGTGTGACTATTTGCGATTGAAACCATTGAAGGCTCTAATTTAGCCGAATTATATTTTTGGTATCGTAGGATACCAGAAATAAATAAAAATTTGATTTTTCAAAATTTGGGAAGAAAATTTATAATAAATTCACTTAAAGAAATCGGGTGAATCTTAAAAGAAGGAAATTTAAATAGATAAAGTATTATCTTTGAAGACTTATTGAATAAATTCCAAAAAAATATGAGAAAATATTTTAGTAAAGGAGTTTCGAGTAATGTGGTTTAATAGTTGAAGGATTTATTCAAGATACATATTTTAAATATTTGAAAGAGATAAGAAATTTATTTCAAAAGGAAATAAATTTGGAAATGAAATTTGAAATTTAATTTAGAGTTGAAATTAATTTTAGAAATCGATTCTGGAATTAATTTGGAGTTAGAATAAATCTTAGGAATCGATTTGGAAATTTGGTTCGGTGTTTTGGAAATAACTTGGAAAATCAATTTGAAATTGATTTGATACTGGAAAATTAATTTGGGAAATCAAATTGGGATTTGATTTTGTGTTTGAAATAGACTGGAAATCAATTTGGGATTTGATTTGGTTTGAAGGTGATATTTGGAAATCAATTTAAAATTCGTATATCAGTTGATATTTGGAAATGTAAATTCACAATGGGAATTTGTAAAGAAAAGGGAAATTGCTTAAAAATAAATATTGGTTTATTTTTAAAGTGGGGAAAAGAATTTACAGATTTGAAATGTAAATTAAAATAAATAAAAAAGATTTATTAATTTATTAGAATGGACCATTTTGTAATGGAAAAAGAATTCATCCCTGGAAAGCCGAGTATATTTTTAAAATAGCTTTTGAATAAAAGTAAAAGTTTAGATTTGGTATTAAAATAATATTGTTGGAGAAATTAGTTTTGGAAATTGTTTTAAAGTAAAAATTTATTTAATTAATTATATAAGGGATTATTTTAAATATTTAAATTGATATTTGATTTAGAAAATAGTTATTTAAATATTTATACTCTATCTACTAATTTTGTTTTAAAATTAGTTTTATACCTGAATTTTTATATGAGATATTAGTATAATATTTTTCATAACTCATATTTAAGCAAATATTCTAAAAATAGTTTATTTTAAATGGTTTCCAAGTATAATTTCAATAAGTGTTTTATATTATTTTAAAATATTTGGAATCGGCAGATTTTTAGGGGAAATGAATAAATATTGGAAAATGTTTTCCGCGTAAGGAAGAAAATTGATTTGGATTTTATTTTCAAAGGATTGAAGTGTGAAATTTTACCTTGCGAAGATATTTTGAAAGTAATAATAATTGGGGGAAAATTATTTGAAATCCAGCGATTGTTGTGAATGATGATTGATAGTTAAATGACCAACTATCAATATTGGCCTTTTAAATGGCATTTGAATTTCGATGCGACCGGGAGTCGAATTCCAAATGGATATTCGAAACCCACATCGAACCTTTATGATTGTGATGGATCTTTTGTTAAAAGATCAAAGTGAAATTGTTGTGATTTGTTTGAATCTAAATGTAACACTTATTTTTAAAATAAGCGCTCATTATTTGGATTAGCCGTGAGAGGACCTTGTGTCATAAAACCCATTCTGAATAACGAAACAATGAAATGGGATTGCATTTGAAGATGGTGTTGAAGACCGGGTATTTTCGAAAGCAAAAGGATACCTGTCAAATGTCTCTGCACCGGGTTGCTCCGGTATAGAGATTTTATCACCCTTTGTGATGGGGATTCCGGACGTGATTAGTGAATATCTGGATTGCAAGGGCTTCTTTTGAACTGCCTTCGGTTCCGTTCGATCCCGGAACAAACTTGTATGGATGTGTGTCTGATGTTACACTTTGAGATGTAAAGATGGTTTCTATCAAATACATTTCTGTTGGTGGTGGAGAATTTATTCTCTTACCTTAACACCCTTCTCTGAGACGTATGAGCTCAGAGGTTATGTAGTTGATGGTTACTAGCGATACATTCCCAATTTGGCAATGTGGCATACGAAGTGCTGCTGATCATTTGTTGATCGTAGCATGACTTTTGTGAAAAGCGTAGCTTTATGGACGAGACTTCGTCAGACCTCACACCCCGGAATGGTCAAAACAGGAAGGATGCAGCAAGGTTATAGGGGATAGCGCCCCTTAGGGTATGTACATTTCCTTCTGGATAAAAGTGGTATCATGGTAAGGAGCCCAGATACTTATCTTATGTGAATATCGCAAATATATATTACTTTGTGATTGTTGTTGTTGAGGATCCTCGGATAAAGATTGTTCACAACCGGGGGATGGCATACTCGTGTAGTACTTACCTATTTTTGCAGAGGTAACCCGACCTTGTGTTAGCAGAGATCGGTTAGGTTCTCGGGACGTCCATCCAGAGGCGTACCCATGTGGAAATGGGAAGTTCCTTGGCCTCGCCATTTGTTGGAAATCCAATTCCCAATACGAACCCAGTAAGGTTTTAGATATAGAACCTGCCATTTAACATGGTAGCTATAGTAGGCATACTATAATGGTACGTATGCTGGCTAAAATTAATATTATACTTTCGAAATGTTTTCTGCACTATGCACAAATAATAATATTAAAAATATTTTACGTATTAAGCAGTTTGACTATCATAAGGAGAAATCTCCTCCAATTCTGCGTTTGCATTATGTGTGTGGCGGGAGGCCTTATTGTAGTTTCATTTTCCAAAAAGCATTGCGGATTTCTTTTAAAGTCTTTTGTTCTTTTATTAAAGAATAACTGTTTTTAAGACTGACCTGGAGTTTATTGTTCCCTTTCTAAACTCTGGGTGCCCATAATTTTCCACACGGGTGTAACAACCCTGAGATTGCAATTACCGAATGATAAGTTAAAAATTATGATTTTAAGTTAAAAAGGGGGCTAAACAAATTTTTGGGAATTTAAATTTGCAATTGGTTTGCAAATTAAAATATTTTGGGTCGAAATGGGGAAATTTTAAATAAAAAGTGATTATGGGTTAATGGGCCAAATGAGATAATCACATGGTTTTAATTAAAACTAGGATGCTTATTAGGATTTTTTTGTTCACATGATAACTTAGAAAATAAACTAAGTCCTAATGGGTTTCTAAACCCTCTTACCATAACCCATTAGCCTAACCCCCTCCTATATAATATCTTAAACTCATAACCCTAACCCTCCTCCTCTTCATAAATTCCTAAAACCTAGATCTAAACATAATTAATGGCCTCCATTAGAAGCTCCACCTCCTTCTCTTCATAAATTAGTTTAATCCTAGAAGAAAAAGAAAAGAGAAGAAGAAAGGTAATGCAATTCTCCTATTCTCTAATCCTTCTTCTTAATCCCCATTTATCTCTATCATCTTGTAGTAATCATTATTTTGTTTTCTTTGTTGATTTTGGGTCCATGAAGCATCTTGATCTTTGCTTTGGGGTTGAGGAGTTTGGCTTGCTTGATTTTGTGCACTAAAACCATCTGATCCTTTGCTTAATTGAGGTAATTACTAATTGTTAGTAATTATTGCTAGTAAAATTTTGTTGAAAATTTTGATGCCCAAAATTGAAACAAACACCCCTAAATGTCAAAAAAATGCAAAATATTGCTGGCTGGAATTGTGTGCAGACTGAAATGGGGCTGAATTGATGATCTGGGTGCACCAGAACAGATCTGGGTTGCACCAGGCTCTGCCCAGGTGAGGCTAGCCCAGCTGGGCTAGCCAGAAGCAGGCCAGCCCACCATGGGCTGGCCATATCCATTAAACCCCAGCCCGCATGGGCTGGGGCTCCCCAGCCCAGGCGGGCTGGGGCAGATTTACACCCAGCCCGCGTGGGCTGGGTGCTTCCCAGCCCGCGTGGGCTGGGAAATAAACCCAGCCCGCGTGGGCTGGGCAGATACACCCAGCCCGCGTGGGCTGGGTGCTTCCCAGCCCGCGTGGGGTGGGAAATAACACCCAGCCCGCGTGGGCTGGGTGCTCCCCAGCCCAGGCGGGCTGGGGCTGCTGCTCACCCAGCCCGCCTGGGCCGGCGGGCTGGGGCGGACTGACGCGGGCCGGGCCCGCGTCCAAAAAAAAAAAAAAAATAATCAACTGTTTTTACCAGTTTTCTACCTCCACTTCGTGATGCCGCCCTGATCGCATACCAAGTCGGAATTCGACGTTTTTGATCTCGTTGGAAAGGGAGAGTTCCGAACTCCATCACTGAAAAAAATTGGGCAACATTGGAGTTCGTTTGGTACTTCGATTTTCGTGCCAAAGTTAGACTCTGGTCACTGTTGGAAAACAGTGTGAATCTTTTCTGGGTTCAACTTTGAGACGTCGCTGCCACTTCGTCTCAACTCGGAATCCAGAAATTCTTTTTGCATCTTAAAGTAGGGATGTCGGACTACATGCCTACTAGTTTTCATGCCATTTGGACGCAGTTTGCTGGTCCAAATAAATTGCCGAACTTGGGTTCGCAGCAGTTTTTGAATGGTTTTAAACACATGAATATTTTGATGATTTTCTGGTTTTCGTCGATTTCTTTGAGATTTGTCCTTGAATTTCGTACACGGGCTTTATAAAAAGGATTTAAAAGGATTTTTCACTCCAAAATGGCTTTTGAAAATTATTATATAATATTATTTTTAATTATTAAATTAATTACTCCATAATAGGAGACTTTTCAAAAGACCGTTTTAAAAGTGATTTCGAAATCAATTACAAATCCGTTTTACACCATTATTTTCTATAATAAAAATCTCACACTCACTTTTAGCACGTCGAGCGAAGTGGAAAGGTGCTTAAACGGTTAGGAAATATCCGGCCTATGGAAACCGTGTGTATTTTCTTTCCGGTTAATCCCCGACCTATTCGATTGATCGTTTTGACCTTTGGGTCTAGTCTACCGATGATATGAGGTGGACTTTTTATTGTTTGGAGTGTGAGCTTGCTATTGGTTAGGAAACCGTTTAGTGCGAACGTGGGGTATGGGACTCATTGTTAACACTTTACGGGTTCCTCTCCAAGAAGTTAGTGGCACATTAGCCTCTGGGCGGCCAGTACTGGACCTCTGGGTCATCACGCCTCTGGGCAACCGTCTCTGGACACCTGCTCTATGGAGCAGTTTATTTTTCGGCGTGCGCCTCTGGGCCTTTATCCTTCTGGGAAGGATCTCGCCGTTTCGCGCGTTCCGCATCTGTGCGAGTGATGGATCACAACTCTACAGTACTTGGCAACAACGACTCTGGTCGGTGCACGTGCAATATTTGTATTATCTGATGATTTTTATATCCATTCGAGTATCGCCATTCGGTGTTGGTTCTATGGTACCATACGATGTAAGTGCGATTACCCTATGGATTCACAGTGTCTCTGGACACTGCATTTCTGTATTCGATTTCATTGATTTTTCATTATATCCCTATTGCTCTTTGGAGCATCGATCCTTGCTTGGGCATTGATCACAGACTCTGGTCACTCTTGGGATTATTGCCTGTAGGCAACTTTATATAGCTTTGGCTACGCCGATGATATGAGGCGATGTTATTTATTTAACACTTTGGTGTTTGTATTCTCTTTGGAGATTTTTATTGTTTATTGATGATTATGGATCGTCATTATATTCATGTAGTCCATATTTCTCTTCTCTTTGGAGAAGTACTGTTTTATTTATGTACTGCATTATTACATATATCTTAGTTATTACTGATTGTTTAGCTAGCCTGACCCGAGTGTTTTCGCTCGGGTCAGACCGAGTTGTTTCAGGTTAGGTCTCTGGACTTAGCTTATGTGCTTCCGCTTGGACATTATCTGCTATGCTGATAGATAGTGCTTTTATTTGTCCACTATTCTGCTACTCTTTTATTTTAGACTCTTATGTACATATTTTTGACTCACATGTGTGAGCGGTGGCTTTGTACCCACCTTTTGATACTTGGATCTGTATTGACGATATATTGTACCTATGTTCTGTGACTGTTATGTGACTGTTCTGTGATGATGATGTTATCATTTAGTATTATGTTTGTTCTGAACCTATTTTCCTTAGCCATTGTAATCTCGTTATAAATATCTATTGGATATGTCGAACCACTTAAGAAAAGAATACCACCTATTCGACGTATTCAGTAGTTAGTTATAGCTTGATTACACATGGTCGCTTCCATTATACTCTATTCTCCGTTCTAGTAGACGGTATTACTCCGTAATACTCTTTACTAGAGTGGGTCTCGGAGTGGGGCGTTACATTTTGGTATCAGAGCTAAGGTTCGGAATTAAGCATAACAAACACAGAACGGTTACACTTAGTACAATACATTTTAATTGGATACGAATTAAATCAAATCCCTTCCTTATGCTTATTGATAGATAAGTTAGGAATATGTGTAGGAATTTATTATATTCCGTAGTATTCCTTAATTAAGTATCTATCATTGAATCATGTCTAACTCTAATTCCCGTTTGACTTTCAGTATGTCTGGAAGGGGAAGAGGGAGAACCACACGTCAGACTAGTGCTGCTGGGCAGTCCAGCAACACTCATCCAGAGGGCGTGTTCATGACTACCGACCAGATCATGGAGCTGGTTCGGAATTCTCAGTCTCATTCTCAGTCTCCAGCCCCAGTTGCTGATGCTCCGCGCATGTCTGTTTTTGCGCGTCTCTGCAGTGATTTTACCCATCTCGGAGGGAAGCCGTTCAGTGGCTCCGAGAATGTCTTAGAGGTCCAGGCTTGGATTCGGATATGCGAGCGCATTTTTACTCGTATGGATATCTCGGATCATGATCGTGTTCTTATTGCTTCTAGTCAGCTTCGGAGTCGTGCCCTGGATTGGTACGAACTCCTTATTGCCGAGGTCGATGAGACCACACTTACTTGGGCTCAGTTTCGTCAGAGATTTGAGCTCAAATTCATCCCAGAGTCAGAGAAGAACTCCCTTGCTCGCCGCTTTCTTGATCTCAAGCAGGGGAAGTCCTCCGTATCCGACTATGTCTCTTCCTTCGAGGCCCTGTCCAAGTACGGCCTTGAGTTTATTGCTACTCCTTATAAGAGGAACCTCAAATTTGTTGAGGGCTTGAAGAAATATCTGAAGAGGCATCTTATGCTACAGCTTGAGCTCTCATTGGAGAAGCTAGTCGATGCAGCCCTACATCTTGAGTCAGTCGAGATGGAGCATAGTGATGATGATGGTGGGGGTTCCAAAAACCCCAACCAGAAGCGGGGTACATTTCAGAAGAACAAGCCTTGGAACAAGAAGAAGAAGACTAGCAGTTCTGCTGTCCAGGCTCAGCCTCAGACTCAGCCTCAGATTCAGTCACAGCCTAGTGGAACCCGTCCTCCGAAGAAATGCTTCAACTGCGGTTCTCCAGATCACTTTATTCGAGAGTGCCCCAAACCCCTCTATTGCACCTTCTGCAAGAAGGAGGGACACAGGATCTCCACTTGTCCTATTGCTCCAGCTAGTGCTAAGCCTGGCAAGCTTAATGCTGCCAAGGCTCCTGCATCTTCTGCTCAGCCTCGATGTACGCATCCTTCCGTTCTCGAAGGTTCTATTTTATTTCATGGTAGATCTTGTAGAGTTCTCTTTGATACGGGTGCCTCTCACTCATTCATATCAAAGGAGCTAGTAGATGCTTTATCATTGGATGTTACTTGTCTGGTTTCTTCACTAAGGATTGTGAATCGCATTGGCGGATCCACGACCCTTAGCTTGCTTTGTGAGAATATAGATATCGATCTTTGCGGATTTTCTTTCCGTGCGAATCTGCACGTTATGGAGTATTTGGGTTTTGATATGATTCTTGGCATGGATTGGCTCGCTCAGCACGACGCCAAAATTATTTGTTCGGAGCGGATATTATTCATTCATCACCCTGATCCGTCCTCTCCGTTAGCTACTGTTCTTCAGGATGTTGGGCTTTCTGATGTTACTCTATTTTCTCTTGATTCACGAGATGAGGATTTGGACTTATCTCGTATTCCTGTTGTTCGGGATTTCCCCGACGTATTCGAGCCAGTATCTGGCCTGCCGCCAAAGCGGGCCATTGAGTTCCGCATCGATCTCATTCCAGGCTCCCACCCAGTTGGGCGTCCTCCCACGAGGATGTCTACTAAAGAGAATGAGGAACTCAGGAAGCAGTTGGTGGAGCTTGAGGCGAAGCAGCTCATTCGGTCCAGTTCTTCGCCATGGGGTGCTGCTGTGGTCTTCGTTAAGAAGCCCGATGGTTCTCTTAGGCTTTGCATTGACTATCGCAAGCTTAATGAGTTGACCATCAGAAATCGTTATCCATTGCCATGGATAAACGATATGTTTGATCAGTTGAGCGGTGCGAAGGTCTTTTCCCAGCTCGATCTTGCCACCGGATTTCATCAGCTCCGAGTTGCGGAAGATAGCATTCCTCTTACCGCTTTCCGCACTCGTTATGGTTCTTTTGAGTGGTTGGTCATGCCATTCGGCTTGACGAACGCACCAGCTTTCTTCGTCGATCTTATGAATCGAGTATTCTGCGAATACATCGATAGATTCGTTCTGGTTTTCATCGACGATATTCTTATTTATTCTAGATCCGAGGCAGAGCATGCTCTTCATTTGCGGATCGTCTTGGATACTCTTCGTCAGCATCATCTTAAGGCCAAGCTCTCCAAGTGCCATTTTTGGGAGAGCAAGGTCAAGTTCTTGGGCCATATTGTATCATCTGAGGGTGTTTCTGTCGATCCTGCCAAGATCGAAGCTATCCAGAATTGGAAGCGGCCCGAGAACGTTCATGATATTCGCAGCTTCCTTGGTCTGGCGGGTTATTACCGTCGGTTTGTCAAGGATTTCTCTCGAGTTGCACTTCCCCTTACGACGCTGACTCGTAAGGGTGTTCGCTTTATTTGGTCTGATAAGTGTGAAGCTTCTTTTCAGCGACTGAAGGAACTTCTCACTCATGCTCCTATTCTTATGGTTCCTGAGAGTAACCAGGATCTTGTTGTTTACACCGACGCTTGTGGTAGCGGGCTCGGTGCTGTGCTTATGCAGAAGGATCGGGTAGTTGCTTATGCTTCCAGGCAGCTACGTCCGAATGAGGTTCGCTATCCGACTCATGATCTTGAGTTGGCAGCTATCGTCTTTGCCTTGAAGACGTGGCGTCACTTTCTATTAGGCGAACGCTTCACTCTTTACACCGATCACAAGTCGCTGAAGTATCTTTTCAGTCAGAGGGATCTCAATATGAGGCAGCAGCGTTGGCTTGAGTTTCTCGCCTCATATGATTTAGATATTCAGTATACCCCTGGAAAGGGTAATCGTGTTGCAGATGCGCTCAGTCGCAAGCACTCGGCGGTAGTTTCTATGATGATTGCCGAGTGGGATGTTCTTGAGACTCTATCTTTATGTGATATTAGAGATCGAGCTCCATCTTCTGATTCTCCGGTCTTATTATTCAGCTTGGAAGCTCGTCCTGTCTTATTGGATCGCATTGCCCATGCTCAACGGCAGAATCCAGACTTATTGCATCTTATTCACCTTCTCGAGTCGGGATCCAGTGATGAGACATTGCTGGATTATTCTCTTGATTATCATCGGTGTCTTCGTAGGAAGAACCGTATTGTTGTACCATCTGATTTATCACTTAGGCATGATATTCTAGACGAGTGTCATCGCTCTAAGTACACTATTCATCCCGGTTCGAGTAAGATGTATGCCGATATGTGCCGGCTATATTATTGGGAGGGTTTGAAGAGAGATGTTGCAAGTTATGTAAGCCGTTGCATGACTTGTCAACAGATCAAAGCCGAGCATCAGCGTCCATCTGGTCTTCTTCAGCCTCTAGAGATTCCATTATGGAAATGAGATCAGATTTCCATGGATTTTATTGACGGTCTGCCTCGATCGAGGTCAGGCCATACTTCTATCTGGGTTATTGTTGATCGCTTGACCAAATCGGCTCATTTCATTCCGATTAGGTCCACTCGGACTGCACCTCAGTTGGCCAAGCTCTATGTGAAGGAAGTCGTTCGACTTCATGGCATTTCAAGCTCTATCGTCTGTGATCGAGACACTATCTTTACTAGCCACTTCTGGAAGTGCCTACAGTCAGCTTTGGGCACAAAGCTGAATCTCTCGACTGCTTATCATCCTCAGACCGACGGTCAGACGGAGAGGGTGAATCGTGTTTTAGAGGATCTTTTGCGCTGTTGTATTCTGGATTTCGGAGGTAGTTGGGAGGATCACTTACCGCTCGTAGAGTTCTCCTACAACAACAGCTTTCAGTCTAGTATCGGCATGGCACCTTTCGAGGCTCTCTACGGAAGGCCATGTCGCTCTCCTGCTTGTTAGTTAGAGTCTGGCGAGAAGCTCATTCTTGGTCCAGATTCAGTTCGGGAATCTTCTGAGAAGATCGTGTTTATCCGTCAGAGAATGAAAGAGGCACAGGACCGCCAGAAATCCTACGCGGACAACCGTAGGAAGCCTCTTGAGTTCTCCATTGGCGATTCTGTCTTTATTCGGGTTTCTCCCATGAAAGGGGTTGCGCGTTTCAGTTCTACAGGGAAACTGTCCCCTCGCTATATTGGACCGTTTCCTATCACGGAACGCATCGGCCTTGTCGCCTATAGAGTGGCTCTACCTGCTCATTTCTCTGGAATACATGATGTGTTCCTTGTTTCTCAGCTTCGCAAGCGTGTGCGCAATCCTGATTCTATTATCGAGCCTCATATCGTACCTGATTTGGAGATCTCACCCGATCTATCTATAGAGCAGCAACCTCTTCGTGTGCTTGATTCGGAGATCAGACGTCTTCGAAACAAAGAGGTTCCACTTGTGAAGATTCAATGGTCGTCTAATCCTAATGACTACACTTGGGAGACCAGAGAATTCATCGAGCGTATTTATCCTGGTTTTCTTTCATCTTCCGGCATGGGTGAGCATCTATATTTTATCTTCTGTATTCCTTGTGTGGATTAGATGTTATAGACGACTTCTATATTTAAGGAATTGCGGGGACGCAATTTTCTTAAGGGGGGGAGTCTGTAACAACCCTGAGATTGCAATTACCGAATGGTAAGTTAAAAATTATGATTTTAAGTTAAAAAGGGGGCTAAACAAATATTTGGGAATTTAAATTTGCAATTGGTTTGCAAATTAAAATATTTTGGGTCGAAATGGGGAATTTTTAAATAAAAAGCGATTATGGGTTAATGGGCCAAATGAGATAATCACATGGTTTTAATTAAAACTAGGATGCTTATTAGGATTTTTTTTGTTCACATGATAACTTAGAAAATAAACTAAGTCCTAATGGGTTTCTAAACCCTCTTACCATAACCCATTAGCCTAACCCCCTCCTATATAATATCTTAAACTCATAACCCTAACCCTCCTCCTCTTCATAAATTCCTAAAACCTAGATCTAAACATAATTAATGGCCTCCATTAGAAGCTCCATCTCCTTCTCTTCATAAATTAGTTTAATCCTAGAAGAAAAAGAAAAGAGAAGAAGAAAGGTAATGCAATCTCTCCTATTCTCTAATCCTCCTTCTTAATCCCCATTTATCTCTATCATCTTGTAGTAATCATTATTTTGTTTTCTTTGTTGATTTTGGGTCCATGAAGCATCTTGATCTTTGCTTTGGGGTTGAGGAGTTTGGCTTGCTTGATTTTGTGCACTAAAACCATTTGATCCTTTGCTTAATTGAGGTAATTACTAATTGTTAGTAATTATTGCTAGTAAAATTTTGTTGAAAATTTTGATGCCCAAAATTGAAATAAACACACCTAAATGTCAAAAAAATGCAAAATATTGCTGGCTGGAATTGTGTGCAGACTGAAATGGGGCTGAATTGATGATCTGGGTGCACCAGAACAGATCTGGGTTGCACCCAGGCTCTGCCCAGGTGAGGCTAGCCCAGCTGGGCTAGCCAGAAGCAGGCCAGCCCACCATGGGCTGGCCATATCCATTGAACCCCAGCCCGCATGGGCTGGGGCTCCCAGCCCAGGCGGGCTGGGGCAGATTTACACCCAACCCGCGTGGGCTGGGTGCTTCCCAGCCCGCGTGGGCTGGGAAATAAACCCAGCCCGCGTGGGCTGGGCAGATACACCCAGCCCGCGTGGGCTGGGTGCTCCCCAGCCCGCGTGGGCTGGGTGCTCCCCAGCCCAGGCGGGCTGGGGCTGCTGCTCACCCAGCCCGCCTGGGCTGGCGGGCTGGGGCGGACTGACGCGGGCCGTCAAAAAAAAAAAAAAAAAAATCAACTGTTTTTACCAGTTTTCTACCTCCACTTCGTGATGCCGCCCTGATCGCATACCAAGTCGGAATTCGACGTTTTTGGTCTCGTTGGAAAGGGAGAGTTCCGAACTCCATCTCTGAAAAAAATTGGGCAACATTGGAGTTCGTTTGGTACTTCGATTTTCATGCCAAAGTTAGACTCTGGTCACTGTTGGAAAACAGTGTGAATCTTTTCTGGGTTCAACTTTGAGACGTCGCTGCCACTTCGTCTCAACTCGGAATCCAGAAATTCTTTTTGCATGCTAAAGTAGGGATGTCGGACTACATGCCTACTAGTTTTCATGCCATTTGGACACAGTTTGCTGGTCCAAATAAATTGCCGAACTTGGGTTCGCAGCAGTTTTTGAATGGTTTTAAACACTTACGAATATTTTGATGATTTTCTGGTTTTCGTCGATTTCTTTGAGATTTGTCCCTGAATTTCGTACACGGGCTTTATAAAAAGGATTTAAAAGGATTTTTCACTCCAAAATGGCTTTTGAAAATTATTATATAATATTATTTTTAATTATTAAATTAATTACTCCATAATAGGAGACTTTTCAAAAGACCGTTTTAAAAGTGATTTCGAAATCAATTACAAATCCGTTTCACACCATTATTTTCTATAATAAAAATCTCACACTCACTTTTAGCACGTCGAGCGAAGTGGAAAGGTGCTTAAACGGTTAGGAAATATCCGGCCTATGGAAACCGTGTGTATTTTCTTTTCGGTTAATCCCCGACCTATTCGATTGATCGTTTTGACCTTTGGGTCTAGTCTACCGATGATATGAGGTGGACTTTTTATTGTTTGGAGTGTGAGCTTGCTATTGGTTGGAAACCGTTTAGTGCGAACGTGGGGTATGGGACTCATTGTTAACACTTTACGGGTTCCTCTCCAAGAAGTTAGTGGCACATTAGCCTCTGGGCGGCCAGTACTGGACCTCTGGGTCATCACGCCTCTGGGCAACCGTCTCTGGACACCTGCTCTATGGAGCAGTTTATTTTTCGGCGTGCGCCTCTGGGCCTTTATCCTTCTGGGAAGGATCTCGCCGTTTCGCGCGTTCCGCATCTGTGCAAGTGATCGATCACAACTCTACAGTACTTGGCAACAACGACTCTGGTCGGTGCACGTGCAATATTTGTATTATCTGATGATTTTTATATCCATTCGAGTATCGCCATTCGGTGTTGGTTCTATGGAACCATACGATGTAAGTGCGATTACCCTATGGATTCACAGTGTCTCTGGACACTGCATTTCTGTATTCGATTTTATTGATTTTTCATTATATCCCTATTGCTCTTTGGAGCATCGATCCTTGCTTGGGCATTGATCACAGACTCTGGTCACTCTTGGGATTATTGCCTGTAGGCAACTTTATATAGCTTTGGCTACGCCGATGATATGAGGCGATGTTATTTATTTAACACTTTGGTGTTTGTATTCTCTTTGGAGATTTTTATTGTTTATTGATGATTATGGATCGTCATTATATTCATGCAGTCCATATTTCTCTTCTCTTTGGAGAAGTACTGTTTTATTTATGTACTGCATTATTATATATATCTCAGTTATTACTGATTGTTTAGCTAGCCTGACCCGAGTGTTTTCGCTCGGGTCAGACCGAGTTGTTTCAGGTTAGGTCTCTGGACTTAGCTTATGTGCTTCCGCTTGGACATTATCTGCTATGCTGATAGATAGTGCTTTTATTTGTCCACTATTCTGCTACTCTTTTATTTCAGACTCTTATGTACATATTTTTGACTCACATGTGTGAGCGGTGGCTTTGTACCCACCTTTTGAAACTTGGATCTGTATTGACGATATATTGTACCTATGTTCTGTGACTGTTATGTGACTGTTCTGTGATGATGATGTTATCATTTAGTATTATGTTTGTTCTGAACCTATTTTCCTTAGCCATTGTAATCTCGTTATAAATATCTATTTGGATATGTCGAACCACTTAAGAAAAGAATACCACCTATTCGACGTATTCAGTAGTTAGTTATACCTTGATTACACATGGTCGCTTCCATTATACTCTATTCTCCGTTCTAGTAGACGGTATTACTCCGTAATACTCTTTACTAGAGTGGGTCTCGGAGTGGGGCGTTACAACGGGCAGCGAAGAGTCAGATTTCAGTTATCCGGGAGCGAAGTCAGAAAAGAGTTGCTGTGGAGATTAGGAGTTGAAGCTTGATGGCAAGACTTTTATCTTATTATGTAGTGTCTGTTGCGTGTGGTTAGTGCAAATCAGTTTTCATATAGTCAAGTTATAATAATCGCCTGTGATGTATGATGCTGTTGTAACTTTGATGTTGTATTGTATCAACTGAGATGATTCTTTGTTTTAAAGATTATTCATTTATCTATTATATATTTGTTCCGCTGCGAAATGTGAGATTCTGTTATTGTTTCTGTTCTTCTTCTACCTCTTCATTCTTTAAACCCTAAAGACTCGTAGGTTTGTTCCTCTTTGGCTAAGTTGTTGTGGAAATTTGCCAGCTAAAAGGGGTATGGATTTGCGGGTTTTCAAAAGTGGTATCAGAGCATTTAGTTAAGCGACAACCTTGGCTATGTTGGGTGTTACTCATTAGAGATCGAGTCAGTAGTACTCTAGAATGAGTTTGAGTGTAATAATAGATATGAGCGCGTATTTGTTAGTGAACATAAAATTATTTTATATTGTGTTGACTTATTGGTTGATTGTTTATAGATTCTGGTCGGTGCAGTTTGGCCAACTATTTCGATAGGGGTTCTAAACTTTTAAACAAGATAAACTGACACAATATTGTTTTAAAATAGGTAAATGAAATAAGTTTACCCAAAACTATTTCCGTATATAAAAGAAATAAATTTTCTATGAATTATTATAATATATGGTTTCTTGGTTGTTAGGAAGCGATAATATTAGATTATTATCATCGTTGTATGAGAAATTGAAATCAAAACCAAAAGCTAAGAAAATAAAAAATACAAATGAGATTTGTGAATGTAAATTTTAAATGTAATTTATAATTTGGATTAAAATTCATTAATGGAATAAAATTGGTAATGTGAATGTATAAATGGGTTTTATAAATTGAAATGAGATATGACTTGGATCAAGTTGAATAAAAAAATCCAAACTTGGGAAAAAAGAAAATAAAATGGATTGAATTCAAGTAAACTAATATGATAATTAATCAATTCATGAAATAGGAAAGTAGAATTAGTTAAATCAAAATTCAAATGTGAGTTGAATTTGCAGATAAATTCAAGTGAGTAGAAATAAATGGAAATAAATGGAAAATTTCCTTATTATTAATAAATTGAATTCGAGATAAATTGAGAATGGGAATTTAAAATGGATAAGTGAATGAAACTAATTTAATTAAAATTTGTAAATGGAAGGGATTTGATAAATGAAAATCAAATCAAGGATTTAAATTGGGAAGTGTTACAAGAATATATTTTTTTGAGTTTTGAATTGAAATAACTTAAGTAAATATTGGATCATATGGAGCTAAATGTTACCAAAGGAATTAAAATTAGTTAGTGAAACTAATTAAAAGAAGGACAAATTTAATATGGTTCAAAATGAATTGAATTCAGTATTTATAAATGAAAGGTAAAATGAATTCGTATGGAATTTGGATCCAGTTTAAATATAAGTGGTTAAAAACCAAAGTGGTGAATTCAAAATAAATATAAGAAGTATATAGAATAATTATCTTGAACTTAAGAAATAAATGGTAAAATTCTTAAGTAAAAAATTTTAGAGTTGGGAAATATTCTAAATTATTAAATGGAGGATAAACTGGAAATTGTGAAATGGTTTTAATTAAAATGAATGTGAATATGGAGTGCAAAATGAATTGAACGGAATCAATTGGAAATGAATTAAACGAAATCAATTGGAAATGAAATAGAATAAAGAGTAGATTGAGTTTGTATCAATTTAAATTAATTATAAACTAGATTGGATATTCTATTAATTGAATATCGTCGAAATTTGCATAGAAATGGTTATTGTTTGACGCAAACGAGTATGTACAAAATTCTAAGAGTTAATAAAAGCAAATCAAATTGATATTTTAATCAATTGAAATAGATATGAGTTCATTTCGCTTAAAAATAAATTGAATGAAAGAAAGTGAGTTGTAAATCACTTGAATTGCACAGAAATGGTATGTGAATTGATTATAAGCAATTAAATTTATATCGGAACTATACAAATTGCTTATGAGAACTATTTTGAATGCATTGCTTGTGAAAACTATGTATTTACTATTGGAAATAAGTGAAATATGAATAAATTTATTATATATGCCACTTATGTATTTAAATTGAGTAAATACAGGTATAGGAGGGCCGTTCGATTGGATTTGGTCGTGCTAAAATGCTAATAATAAACCACTTTGCTTAAAAAGTACTAAATAAGGTACGCCTATGCAATAAAAATAGGAAATATGAACTGTTTTTGCTTTTCCGACCGAGTGGGTCGACGTATACATATTTATATATTTTGTCAAATTGCAATAGCTCCTCCGTACAAAGGAGACTCTGCCAAAATTTTCGGGAGCTAGAAAATTTTTGAAAAAAAATTGTTAGCGACAAACGATTTCAAATTGAAAATTGAAGTAAATTAGTGAATGAAACTGAATTAAAATAATGATATGAATCAGTTATAATTGAAAAATAAAATTCAATATTCATAGTAGAAGATAAATTGAATTCAAATAGAATTATAGTGTAAATTGAATTAAAATAAAATTGAAAATGGAAGATTGAATGAAAATGGATATGTAACTTCAATAGTGAAGTAAAAATGGTACAAGAAGCATATATATTGAAAATTTTGTAATGAAAGGTGCAAAATGATATTTGAACATTGTAATTGGATATTATGGATATCAGGATATACAGGTGTATTAAAGGAAATGGAACTGGGATTTTGATTTTAAAGATAAAATTGAATTGCTCGACAAAAATGTATGTATTTCAATTTCAGTATGAAATTTGGTGATTTTCTTGTCCAGCCGCTTGGCTTTTTGTTTTCTTTTGGGATTCAAGGGCCTGTGGTGCCATTTTGTAGTCGTACCGAGCTCGCTGCGCAAAGGAGACGCTGGCGAACTTTTTCGAAAATTTAGGGTGTTATAAAAATTTTGAGAAAATTTTGAAAGTTTGAAATTTGAATTCAAATCTAAATTTGAATTGGGAAGTAAACAATGTTGTTTGGAATTTATAATTGAACTTGGAAAGTTAGTTGATGAATCTTTAATAAAAAGATTTGGGTTGATAAATTGTTAAAAATGTTTGGGTTGGAAAATAGTAAACGTGTTAAGGTCCATTCTTCTCAACTAGTAATTTCGGGACGAAATTCTTTTAAGGGGGGAAGGATGTGACGACCCAGAAAATTTTGAACTTTTGAAATAGAATATTTACTTGATTTTAAATATTGGAAGTCATTTTAAAACTTGAATTTCGGATATAACTATAGATTTGGAGAATAAATTATTAAATTTAATTTACTGAAATGGGCTAAAATATTGAACTTTGATTTTTAAGCTGATTTAAAAATATATTTTTTAGGCTTAGGAAGTTTATATTGATAACATTGGAGATAATAAAAGCTTCAGAATTGAATTTGAAACTATTTTGTTCAGTATTGAAATTTTATCATTTGAATCGATATTCGAAAATAGCCTTCCGAGGCACAGTCTCGGAATTCGACGAAACTAGTTCCATTGGATTCGTAATAATGTATTATTATCGGATTTTAAATTTCGTAGTGTTTGGAGTGATCATTTGGTCATACGATAAGCAAACGCGCTGAAATTTAAATCAAAAATTCGATATTTCAACTGTTTCAAAAAGCTATCTTCCCCATACTATCGAATTTGGACCTGGAACCTTTTCCATTGCGTTCGGAATAGGGCTATAACATTATAAACGCCTGGCGGCACACGTCGATTGGAGTTCAAAGATTTAAGTTGCATTTCCAAGGCGATTTAAATTTAAAACTTGAATTTGAATATAGATTGAATATGAATATTCACATTTACAAGGCTAATGACACGTTCCCTTATTCACCAACACTTGGCAAACTTTATAACATGCGTTTGTTTAGGAATTAAAAGAAAAAAATTATTTTATACGTATCTCGAACAGAAAAGAAAAAAAATAAAAAAATATAATAATGCGTCTATCGTTCTAAAAAGCGGAATCATGGCCGAGCTCTCATTTTAATTTTCTTCGTTCCCCTTTCTCTCGAATTCAATTTTTCAATGTCCGATACCTCTTTAAAAAAAAGCATGGATCATGATGGGATTCAAGTGTGGTCTCGGTGCGCAGTTAATTCGAAGCTGCCGCAGCAGCGAGGGCAAGGGCCGTGCATCGATCGAAGTTGTATTTCGATCCAGTGTGGCGTGACGAATTGTGCTGGGAAGCGAAGCTCGGAGGGGATAGTGGTCGGCGAGTGCATCGTCGCAAAAAATGGAAGTTCAAGTTAGAGTTGCGGCAGTGGTTCGCTCGTGTCGTGGTCTGCGGCAACGTCGCGAAGATTGGAGGCTGCAGTGGCTAGAGCTCCAGATGTAGTGGTGCGATGGCATGTAGGCGATGGCATTGTCATCGCGTCGAGTCACATGAGTGTGGCCGAAGTCTAGGGTTGGTTCAGGCGAGGTATGCACGATCTATTCTTCTCGGTTTAAAATTTTTGATATCCATATGAAATGCACATAATAAGAGGCGGAATCACTTTGCTTTCAATTTAATTTAAAATATATGTGTAGGTCTAGATAAATAAATTTTTAATATGTTTTGATTTAAATTATGTACATGAAAAAAAGAAAAAAAAGGTCATCTTTTACCTTAAGGCCAAGTTTTTATATACATATAGAGATGTGGTAATTGGAAATATACATATGTAGATTTTGTATATATATGTATACAAGCAGGAGTAGGAAAGATATAGTGTAACAGTAAAATACATACATACATACATATATATATATATACATATATATATAAATAATGATAGTTTATGGTGATTTATTTGTTTTATTAACTTGATTAATTTCTTTCAGTTACCAAAGGTTATTTAAAAAGAAATTTTAGTTTTAAATCTATTTTTTGGTAAATAAATTTATTTAAGGAGGAAATGGTTTAAATAAAACTATTAGTTAATTAAAACTATCAAATGAAAAATTGGTTATTTGATTTATTTTGATTATTAATAAATTGTATAAATTATTTATACAAGGTCTAAAACTGTGCGGAAATCAAGCTGGAAAGAAATTGGATTGCATGCACAATAAAAGGTGAGATCTTCTCACTCAATCAATTGTTTTTTCTGATTTAATTTTTATAGTTAAATTTAAAAGTTGATTGATTGTGTGCTTGAATAATTAATTTATTATTAGTTATATTAGTTTGGACCCTATGCGCCGCATAATAGTGGAGGTTATTATATTAAACCCATATACCGCGATATTCCACCTTGAAGTGGTATTGGTATTATATATGTATTTGGAGCTGTTGATTTCCCGCATTATATAGCGGATGAGACCCTATTGCGCCACATAATAGCGGATAATATTTTATAAATCCCATATACCGTGATATTCCACCTCGATGTGGAATTGGTATTTAATTGTTGTGCTAATATCTGTGGATGCAGGGAAACAGGTTGGAGGGATCCAACTGGATTCCTCAAATATTTAATTTGTTTCGTATGTTGTGTGTTATTTTTTTTAATTCATGTGACTATTTGCGATTGAAACCGTTGAAGGCTGTAATTTAGCCGAATTATATTTTTGGTATCGTAAGATACCAGAAATAAATAAAAATTTGATTTTTCAAAATTTGAGTCGAAAATTTATAATAAATTCACTCAAAGAAATCGGGTGAATTTTAAAAGAAGGAAATTTAAATAGATAAAGTTTTATCTTTGAAGACTTAAAGAATAAATTCCAAAAAAATATGCGAAAATATTTTAATAAAGGAGTTTCGGGTAATGTTGTTTAATAGTGGAAGGACTTATTCAAGATACGTATTTTAAGTATTTGAAAGAGATAAGAAATTTATTTAAAAAGGAAATAAATTTAAAAATTATATTTGGAATTTAATTTAGAGTTGAAATTAATTTTAGAAATCGATTCGGGAATTAATTTGGAGTTAGAATAAATCTTAGGAATCGATTTGAAAATTTGGTTAGGTGTTTTGAAAATAACTTGGAAAATCAATTTGAAATTGATTTGATAATGGAAAATTAATTTGGGAAATCAAATTGGAATTTGATTTTGTGTTTGAAATAGACTGGAAATCAATTTGGGATTTGATTTGGTTTGAAGGTGACATTTGGAAATCACTTTAAAATTCATATATCAGGTTATATTTGGAAATGTAAATTCACAACGGGAATTTGTAAAGAAAAGGAAAATTGATCAAAAATAAATATTGGTTTATTTTTAAAGTGGGGAAAAGAATTTACTGACTTGAAATGTAAATTAAAGTAAATCAAGAAGATTTATTAATTTATTGGAATGGACCATTTTGTAATGGAAACAGAATTCATCCATGGAAAGCCGAGTATATTTTTAAAATAGCTTTTGAATAAAAGTAAAAGTTTTAGATTTGGTTTTAAAATAATATTGTTGGAGAAATTAGTTTTGCAAATTGTTTTAAAGTAAAAATTTATTTAATTAATTATATAAGGGATTAATTTAAAGATTTAAATTGATATTTGATTTAGAAAATAGTTATTTAAATATTTACACCCTATCTACTAATTTTATTTTAAAATTAGTTTTAGACCTGAATTTTTATATGAGATATTAGTATAATATTTTTCATAACTAATATTTAAGAAAATATTCTAAAAATAGTTTATTTTAAATGTTTCCAAGTATAATTTCAATAAGTATTTTATATTATTTTAAAATATTTGGAATCGGCAGATTTTCAGGGGAAATGAATAAATATTGGAAAATGTTTTTCACGTAAGGAAGAAAATTGATTTGGAATTTATTTTCAAAGGATTGAAGTGTGAAATTTTACCTTGCGAAGATATTTTGAAAGTAATAATAATTGGGGGAAATTTATTTGAAATCCAGCGATTGTTGTGAATGATGATTGATAGTTAAATAACCGACTATCAATATTGGCCTTTTTAAATGGCATTTGAATTTTGATGCGACCGGGAGTCGAATTCCAAATGGATATTCGAAACCCATATCGAACCTTTATGATTGTGATGGATCTTTTGTTAAAAGATCAAAGTGAAATTGTTGAGATTTGTTTGAATCTAAATGTAACACTTATTTTTAAAATAAGCACTCGTTATTCGGATTAGCCGGGTGAGGACCTTTTGTCATAAAACCCATTCTGAATAACGATACGACGAAATGGGATTGCATTTGAAGATGGTGTTGAAGACCGGGTATTTTCGAAAGCGAAAGGATACCTGACGAACGTCTCTGCACCGGGTTGCTCCGGTATAGAGATTTTATCACCCATTGTGATGGGGATTCCGGACGTGATTAGTGAATATTCGGATTGCAAGGGCTTCTTTTGAAGTGCCTTCGGTTCCGTTCGATCCCGAAACGGACTTGTATGGATGTGTGTCTGACGTTACGCTTTGAGATGTAAAGTTGGTTTCTATCAAATACATCTCTGTTGGTGGCGGAGAATTTATTCTCTTAGCTTAACACCCTTCCCTGAGACGTACGAGATCACAGGTTATGTAGTTGATGTTTACTAGCGATACATTCCCAATTTGGTAATGTGGCATACGAAGTGCTGCTGATCATTTGTTGATCAAAGCATGGCTTTTGTGAAAAGCATAGCTTTGTGGACGAGACTTCGTCGGACCTCACACCCCAGAATGGTCAAAACAGGAAGGATGTGGCAAGGTTATAGGGGGTAGCGCCCCTTAGGGTATGTACATTTCCTTCCGGATAAAAGTGGTATCATGGTATGGAGCCCAGATACTTATGTTATGTTAATATCGCAAATATATATATTACTTTGTGATTGTTGTTGTTGAGGATCCTCGGATAAAGGTTGTTTACAACCGGGGGATGGCATACTCGTGTAGTAGTTAGCTATTTTTGCAGTGATAACCTGGCCTTGTGTTGGTAGAGATCCGGTTAGGTTCTCGAGGCGTCCATACAGAGGCGTACCCATTTGGCAATTGGAAGTTCCTTGGCCTGACCATTTGTTGGAAATCCAATTCCCGATACGAACCCAGTACGGTTTTAGTTGTAGAACCTGTCATTTAACATGGTAGCTATAGTTGGCATACTATAATGGTACGTATGTTGGCTAAGATTAATATTATACTTTCGAAATGTTTTCTGCACTATGCACTAATAATAATATTAAAAAGATTTTGCGTATTAAGCATGTTTGACTATCATAAGGAGAAATCTCCTCCAATTCTGTGTTTGCATTGTGTGTGTGGCGGGAGGCCTTTTGGTAGTTTCATTTTCCAAAAAGCATTGTGGATTTCTTTTAAAGTCTTTTGTTTCCTTTTATTAAAGAATAACTGTTTTTAAGATTTCACACTAGTCCCATGACTGACCTGGAGTTTATTATTCCCTTTCTAAACTCTGGGGGGCCCATAATTTTCCACACGGGAAGCCTAGAGTCAGGTTTCAGTTATCTGGGAGCGAAGTCAGAAAAGAGTTGTTGTGGAGATCAGGAGTTAAAGCTTGATTGCAAGACGTATATCTTATTATGTAGTGTCCATTGCGTGTGGTTAGTGCAAATCAGTTTTCATATAGTCAAGTTATAATAACCGCCTGTGATGTATGATGTTGTTGTAAACTTTGATGTTGTATTTTATCAACTGAGAAGATTCTTTGTTTTAAAGATTATTCATTTATCTAAATTTATTCCGCTGCGAAATGTGAGATTCTGTTATTGTTTCTGTTCTTCTTCTACCTCTTCATTCTTTAAACCCTAAAGACTCGTAGGTTTGTTCCTCTTTGGCTAGGTTGTTGTGGAAATTTGCCAGCTAAAAGGGGTACAGATTTGCGGGCTTTTACATTCATTATCTTTATTCTTTTCTTTATTGTTTTCCCATTTTTTTTCTTCCTTTCTCCTTCCTTTTACTCTTATTTTTACTTTCTTTTCTTTTATTTCTTTTATTTCTCTTTCTTTCTCTTTCCCTTATCTTTTATTTTGCCTTTTCTTTTCCTTATTTTTTTTCTTATTCTTCGGCTCATCTTTCTTTGCCCGACCCACCTTTCTCCTTCTCCCCTTTTCCCTTTTATTTTTCTTTCCAGTTCCCTTCCTCTATTTTCCTGCATATTACACCTGCCGTACACGTGCGCACGCAGGCGGCACCTCGACGCTCACCTCCGGCCACCTCCCCATACCATCTTCGTCCCGTCCAACCCGCCGACCCCCTCAATTTCCCCACGGCGACCCAGATTCAAAAGGTCGAGCATGAACCTATAACCAGTCACGAACCTGCCTCCTATCTTTGCCTCATCCAGCCAGCTCGAACCACCGGAGACCAAAAAAATTTGCCAGTAGGATCGTCTCGACCTCCGTGTCCTTTTTCCTTCATACCATAGTCCCCTAACGCCATCTCAACGCCGCCATAACCTTGTAACCGACACCATCCAAAACCGGCCTTCGAACCCTAACCTCTTCTCATTCGACCACCACCAGCATAAAAAAAATACATCACCATTTTCCCGAGACCCTCTACCACCCAACTACCTCAGACCACAACCCCGACTATCCCCGAGATCGTCGAAAATCGACCCATGACCAAAATTTGATCATCCCTCTCTACCTCATCAAACCCACAACTAAAAATCATGAAAATGCCACTAAAAATCATTTCTTCCCATGCTGATTCCAAATATAACAATGAAAACACAAATTAAATTGTTTGAATTTTTGGGAATATTGGGTCACCTGTTGTAATTTTTACATTCTAGAGTTATTACTTGGTAATATTTTACGAAATTATTTTTAAAATGAAATATACTCCAACATAAACATAAATCCATCAAACATCATGAACTAAAACAATCTAAAGTAAGAGATATAAATTTTTTAAGGGTTGAACATGGCAGAAAACAAAACAGAGGCAAGAATGTGTATAGGCATTTACATTCATCCATATACAAGCATACATATACATCCATTTCTCTAACAATTACTGTTATTTATTTTATTTTTAAGCATACTCACATTTTAAGAATGATTTGGTTTTTAAAAAAAAAGAAGTTTACTCATAGATTATTAGCTTGGAGACATAGCAATGTTTTTGAAGCAAGATGCTAGCTTTTGTTGTGATCTCTTGAACTTGAGTTGTTTGATTTCTTTAAGTTGTGACGACAATATTCTTTTTTTCTTTCCACTTTAGCTAGTCGAAGGAATGAAAAAAATGAGGCAAGGCAGTGGTATTTAAAAGAGGAAGTATGCTGCAGTTCCTTACGTACAGTAATTCTTCTTTTTACTTTTATTTTTCTTTTGTTTGATATATTGACTTGATAACACTTATTTGATTTCATATAAAAGCTTTGATGTATTATATGACTTGACTTTGATTTTGTTTGAGTCTTGAATTTGAAATGCATTTATGTTATTGTCTCCTCTTATGTTTACAAATAGTTTTATGTGAATTGATGTACGTATATATCCTTTTGTTTTTGTGTGTGTATATATATATATATGTAGTTATGTATCTTATCCATATATGTTGTTGTTATTACATATATGCTTGCATAAATATGGTTTCTCACACTCCCACATACATATATCTTCCCGTGTGTATATATATACACATTTTTATATTGATATTTACACTCCCCATATGCATTGTTTTCATAACAAGTATACATACTTTGTATACACATATCTTCCATGTATACTACTTCGTATAGGCATATATATATATATATATATATATATATATATATTACTTATACTCTTGTATATATATTTATTTTCACATACCATACTTTATAAATATGTGTATATACCTACTTATTCACTATTTTACCTAACATATATACAAATATGCATATACTCATATGTTTTTAATCATCATATACATATCTATGTACTCACACACACACACTCACACATATATATATTTAACATCCTCATAATTGTGTATGTTACATATATATATATATATATATACAGGGATGTTTTATCTTAATTTAAATGGTGAAGTATATATTATTTATTTTCTATATGATTCATCATTTCCAGAGATTTTGTAATTCAATATTTATTATAGCTTCCAAATCAATTTGTATATATTCAGATATTTTTAATTATTATAAATTTATTTGTTTGACCAATCAAAATTAATATTCCGATAATTTAAATCAGTTAATTACCCAATTAATAGACGTTAATAATCCAGGTCATTAAACTAACCCTTCTTAGAAGAGGAGGAACTACCACTACCATCGACCAAGTCAGGACTAATGACACGGCCCACTATAAAGCCGGCTAGCTTTGCTAAAAAAATATAAAATAATGAATTTATTTATATTTGTATGTGATGCATATATACAAGAATAGCATTACTTAAATTAAAATTTTATTCGGTTAAATTTTTTAGTTTTAAAACTTTTATTAACAAAAATATCAACATAATATTTAACTAAATTTAATTTATAATTAAATTATATAAAGTACTAAACAATGTTTAAAATTAAATCGTATATATGTATATGATAATTAGGCCAAAAATTATTTCTCATTTACTAGTTAGGCCAAAAAGTGTGTATATATGTGTGTGTGTGTGTGCGCGCGCGCATGTGTATAACATATTATAATAAATGACGATTGACGTATATCAATAGTCAAACATTAAACAAATATAGATTAATAGATAATAACACGTGCACGCACACACACATATATATGAAAGATGATACTACAAATACCTTACATACTATGCTTATAGTGGTAGTAAACGGTTAATCTATGGTAGTTCAAATCAAGGAGATTTAAGCAGGGGTGCAGCTAGATTTTTTTTTGATAGGGACCAGTACTAACATCATTTCCTCTATTTTTCTATGGACATGTTATTTCACATATAAATGAAGTGAGACGAGGCGCTTTACATAATCCTAGAGTGAGGCGAGGGGCACGCTTATGCTATCTAGGGTAAATAAAAGGTCAAAAGAGGGAACAATAGGAACGCAAGCTTAGTGGTGGTCACGCATGCGGCTTCCGGTGATGGCTTATAAATCGTTATGAGTTCCAAGTGCTAACTAAGTGTGTCTTTCGTAGACATCAAAGTCTATTGTGTAGGGAAACGTCCAGTCTATATAGTAGATTCTACGGAGTAGCAGGCCAATCAAAGGGTGGAATTAGGATTTCAGCCTAATCAAAGCAGCTATCAAGGACAAGTGCAAACAATCAAAGTTAATCTATCTTATTAATTGAGTACTAGTTAAATCGTTATTATTTCAAGCTTTATCTCTCCTATTTCCTTTATTTCCTTTTATATATACTAGAACTATTGAAGAGTCTATTATTTTTAATTTGCTTAAAGATTCTAGTAGTTACTCTCATTCACCAGATTTTCAGTCAGACCAACTCCTCTATTTTACTCTAACCCCCACCCCGACACATAGGCAATCAAGGGAGAGGGTAGTAGATTGCAGTTGCTCGGAGGTTTCTTGGAGAAGATTCTGCTATGTTTTTCCCTAATTTTATTTTCATTTTCTATCTTTGTACTAGCACTTAAGAGGGATATTTATACTCTGATCTTGTTGAGACTACGATTTTGATTTCATGAGACATATTGGGTTTTGAGACATATATGTTGTATTTGGTATTTGACTTATTTGGTTTATGAAGCAATTATGAAGTTTTTGTTTTGAACAAGTTATTATTTTAGTTTCTACTGTTTTTACCTATTTTTGTCTTGTGAATCTTAGTCTCCGTTAGTTTCAGTTATATCTACAATGCATCATGCTTTTTAATGTGTCATTTTGGGTATATTAAGGGGTGTGGGATGTTTCACTTGGTATCAAAGCATAAGGCTACAGGATCCCAAAAAATTTATTTTTTAAAAGTAAAGTATTTTCCGAAATAACTTGTTTAAGTATTTTTTTTCCAAAAAAGAACTCTTAGAAATGTTTTTTTAAAGTATATAAGAGTTTTTATAAAAATCCCCTCATAAGTCTAGTTCAGTCTCCCTTTGACTCTTTCCTCGCTATCTTTTCCTTTTTCTTAGAATGGCTGATTCCCCGAACCTTCCCGAGGGCACTCCAGTCCCAACCTAGTTTCGTAAGTATCTACAAGCCACCATGACACTAGAGGTGCAAGGGCAAGCGCCCAATCCAGCATCAATGGGAGGGAATCCCATCAACCCACCTACAGTAGTTAATTTCTCTAGGCTTTGTAAGGATTTTACAAATTTGGGTGGAAAGACCTTTTCGGGTACAAATAATTTTGTGGGCACTTGGGCTTGGGTAAGAAACACGGAGGGGATATTGGGACTATTAGGATTGGACGATAAGCAGTGGGTTCAACGAGCATCTTGGCAGTTGAAAGAGGAGGCTTCTTACTAGTGGGAGGATATTGAGTTGAAAGGAAGAGAAGTTTCTTGGAATGGGTTCCGGGAGCGATTTGAAAGGAATTTTTTTATCTCAAGTGGGAGAGAATGTTCAGTTGGAGCGGTTTATGAACTTGAAGCAAGGAAGCTTGTCTATGAAAGAGTACATCAATCAATTTAATGAATTGTCACGGTTTGAAATGGAATTGTAAATATACCGCATAAGAAATTTATTAAGTTCATAAAGGGATTAAATCAGCCCCTTCAAGGTTTGTTTTTGACTTACCTACCGATGGGAGCTACATATGAGTCGCTGGTAGAGATGGCACTTATGTTTGATGTAGCTAAGGAGGGGGAGCCTAAAGAAGCCGTTAAGCTAGAAAATTCTAAAAGGAAAGAAGAATGCCCTTAGAAACGGATCAAGAATAAGTGCAAAAGTTATGGGATGGATGGTCATTTAGCCAAGGACTGCAAGAGAGGGAAGATGAAGTGAAAGTGCAATAATTGTGGACAAGTGGGTCATGTTAGTAAGTACAGTCCACAAAAGATAGGCAGGGAGCGGGTGCATCAGCGGCCCAGATTTAGGCTTTGGAGGCAGCAACCACTAGTAGTAGACTAAATTGATGTAGGAAAATTTGATTTGTATTTCTGATTTTCCCATTGGGACTCATTTCGATTCTGGAGCATCACACTCTTTTATCTCTAATTCTCATGTGGATTGTTTGCACTTAGGCATTTGTTTGGTAGTAGACCCCATCTTTGTTTCAAACCCCATAGGAGGATTAACACCCTTGTCAATGGTTGGTAGGGGTTTGAAAATTTATATCCTAGGCGAGAATTCTAATGTGACGCCTATGTTTTGGGATTCTCGAGGTATAGGATGATCTTGGGTATGGATGGGCTATCCACATATGGAGCTATATTAAACTGCGAGAGGAGAGTCGTTAGATTAGAGACATGCATCAATAGGACTCTCAAGATTTCTTACGACTCACAAGGGTCAGTTATGTTGAGCTTCCTTTATTCCCTTGATTCATCATCATCAGAGTTAGATTTGGTTCCTGTCGTTAGAAATTTTTCAGACATCTTTGAGGAGTTTAAGGGAATATCCCCTTAAGAGAGATATTGGCTTCAGGATTTATTATGCTATCTAGTAGCATTACCCATAAGGCATATGGTGCCTAGGGAAAGGAAGGGATTAAGCATGCAGATTCGTGAGTTTTTGAGAAAGGATTTATTAGAAGAAGCATATCGGAATAGGGAACACCAATCGTCTTTGCTACCAAAGTAGGTGGATCTCTTCGAATTTGCACTGACTATAGAAAATTGAATAAGTTCCCAAAGAAGAACCATTATCCACTCCTTGAGATAGATGATCTTTTCGACCAGTTAGTTGGCTCTTCGGTATTTTCTTTGCCTGGTTTGGCCATTGGATTTCATCAGCTTAGGGTAGCTGATGACAACATTGCTAAGAACGCATTTAGGACACCCGACGGATTCTTTGAGTGGTTGGTTATGTCTTTTGGGCTAACAAATGTCCCAGCCTATTCTATAGATTTGGTGAACCATGTTTTTAGGGATGTCCTAAAATAAAGTTTTTGGTGGTATTCATGGTCGACATATTGGTATTTTCCAAGAAGTATTGAAGAGCTTGTTATTCATCTAAAGGAGGTTCTTCATATGCTTCGTGTTCAAAGCTGAAGACAAAGTTCTTGAAGTACCACTTTTGAAGTGCGTTTATTGGGGCATAGAGAATGTCTACACATGGTAGGGACTTAAGAAACGGTATTGTACATTTAGGATTAGGCTGTGGAAATCCAAAGAGAGGTAGGCAAAGATTGGGGAATGTACAATTAGTTCAGTTGATAAGAAAAGATGAAAACCCATGTGTAGATGAAAGACATTAGTAAGGAAATGCGATTTCCAAGGTTTAAGAAAAGTACTCCTAGGTAAGTAAGGTTAAAATTCACTTTATGCCAAGCCTAATAAAATGTCACGACCCGAATTTCAACGTTGGAAAATCGACATCCATACTTCACCGGTATTCGAATGCCGCATATTCAACCATTGAAATCCGATTCGCGCCGTAGCTTATGACATATTAACTACAACAACACAGTGGAAAAAAATGAATATCTTTGATACACAATATTTGATACAACAATGATACATTATCTGATACAATAACATAGAACAGATCTAAAAATACCAGAGCAGAATATAACAGCGGAATATGACATAGCGGAACGAAATCTCCAACTTGATCTCTAAGAGAGAAAGAAAGAATCCAAAACTGCAACTCTAATGCCAAGGCTCAAAAGACTCCAAACTCCATATAGAAAAGATCGAACCACCATTATTTTGTAATGTAGCAAACTCGAATCCTAGAGAAACAAATGTTATCGCCAAATCCAGAGGCTGGATGCTATCGAATCTACACCTAATATTTGATTATCTGAAAAACCCAACTCTGGACTGCCCATGTGGAAAATTGTGGGCACCCATTGTTTAGGAAGGGAACAATAAACTCCAGTTCAGTCATGAGACTAGTGTGAGCAAACAAAAACAGTTTATCGTTAAAACAAATAACAAAAGACGTAAAAGAAATCCACAACGCTTTTTGGAAAATGAAACTACCATAAGGCCTCCCAGCATACACAATGCAATCGCACATTTGGAGGAGATTTCTCCTCATGATAGTCAAACATGCTTGAAACGTGAAAACTATTTGATATTATTAATAGTGCATAGTGGAAAACATTTGCAAGTATAATATTAATCTTAGCTAGTATACATACCATTATAGTATGCCTACTATAGCTACCATGTTAAATGGCCGGTTCTACAATTCAAACCGTACAGGGCGCCTATTGATGATTGGATTTCCAACAAATGGTCAGGGAAAGGAACTTCCTGGGCCACATGGGTACGCCTCTGTAGGGAGCCCGGAGAACCTAACCAGATTTCTACTAACACAAGGCCGGGTTACCTCTGTAACTAGGTAACTACTACACGAGTATGCCACCCCCCGGTCGTAACCGACCTTTATCCGAAGGTCCTCAACATAACAAACCACAAAACAATAAGTTTGCAGCAACCACATAAGTTAAGTATCTGGGCTCCATACCATGATACCACTTCTATCCAGAAGGAAATGGACATACCCTCAGGGGGTGCTACCCCTAAATAACCTTGCCGCATCATTCCTGTTTCGACCATTCCGGTTTGTGAGGTCCAACGAGGTCACGTCCACAAAGCTATGCTTTTCACAAAAGCCATGCTTTGATCAACACATCAGCAGCACTTCATATGCCACATTACCAAATTGGGAATGTATCACTAGTAAATACCAACTACATGACGTTTGAGCTCGTACGTCTCAGAGAAGGGTGTTAAGCTAAGAGAATAAATTCTCCGCCACCAAACAGAATTGTATTTGATAGAAACCAGCTTTACATTTCAAAGTGTAACGTCAGACATACATCCATGCAAGTCTCTTCTAGGTTCGAGCAGAACCGAAGGCACCTCAAAAGAAGCCCATCACGTCCGAATTCCACATCATAAAGGGTGATCAAATCTCTTTACCGGGGCCATTCGGTGTAGAGACATTCGACGGGTAATCCTTTCGCTTTCGAAAATACCCGGTCTTCACCACTGGTCTTCAAATGCAATCCATAACGTTGTATCATTATTCGGAATGCATTATATGACACAAAGTCCTTTCTCCACTAAACCGAATAATGAGTGCAATGTTTAAAAACATATGGATATTAGGATCTTAGTTAAGTCACAACTTAAAGCCCAAAACATTTCTTCAAATGGTTCAAACAAATTACCATTTTCAAATCTTTAAACAAAAAGATTCACTTCACAAGGTTCACCAATCTTTCACAAAGATTAATTCATAGCTTTCAAAACTATTTACAATTCAAATCTTTTATACAAAAGATACACCTTTAAGATCCTCTTATTTTGGAAACAAAGTTCGCTAATCTTTAGCAAAGATTCATTTATATCCTTCAAAACAATTCCATTTCAAATTTGAAACCCTTTCAATAAAAATTGGAAATCCTTTCTTTATTTGAAAGCTATTATCATTTGAAAACAAAGAGTTTTCGTTTCTAGAAAATCCGATCAAATATGCACAAATTATAGTTTTTAAAATATAAATTTGAGTTAAATTCAAATTCTCAAAATAATACTTTGAAAATGGTTTAAAACTCATATAAATACATTATATTACTTGTATTATTTCCAAACAGACATTTATAGAACTCAACTTCAAATCTTGAATTCAAATTCAAATTAAACTATCTAAATTTCAAAACTTTAACAAGTTATTCAAAATAATTTTCATCTTCAAAAACTACCTTTCAAAAGCATTCCATATTTAACCCAATTCCATTTCCAAACCATTCAAAATTCAATTTTAAAACCATTTCATTATTTTAAATAAAATAATGTTAAATTCAAATATCTGTAACTTAACCATTTTCCTCGTGAAATCCATATTTGTGTGTGTATAGAATAGTCCAGGGGTTTTACACAATTGTGCAACATGATCAATCATCATAGATTCAAGCACAGTGATATCGATAAGCGGTACAATCCTATAACGCTTATCTTCATTCACAGTTTCACAAATAATATAAATTTATCACAGATAAATAAATTACATTCATCACAGCTCAAATCAAAATAATTCATATCACAAAGCATCACACATCAGAGATATCAAACCATTCAAGGCATTCAGTACAATCCAAACATCCATAAGTAAGATTAATTAGTCATCTGATTAAATTAAATCAGATAAATTACTTATGAATAAATTACTAATCTTGGTTAATTAATCATCGATTTATTCATTACAAATCATTTAATTAACTATCCATTAATCATTTATTAATTAAACTTCAATGATAAATTAATTAACCTTTAATTATTAATTAATCTTAATTAATAAATAAATCAACCTTTAATCATTAAATAATTAACATTTAATTATTTAATTATGCTTTTGGTTATTTTTCCTTAATTAATTAATTAACCCCTAATTAATTATCCTTAATTAATTCCAATAAGTGGTTATCCCTAATCACTTCATTAATTAATCTTTAATTAACTAATTATCCTCAAATTAATTACCTTAATTGATTAATCACACAAATTAATTATCCTTAATTAATTATTATATAATCACTTGATTAATCAACTTTAATCATTAATTACTTTTAATTAAGTAATTATCTTTAAGTAATTAATTACCTTTAATTACTTATCAATTAATTAATCAACCTTTAATTATTTAATAAATCAACCTTTAATTATTTGAGTATCCTTTAAGTAATTATCCTTCAATTACTTACATAAATAATCCCGAAATTAATTACATTAATCACATTAATTAATCAGCTTTTGTTAATTGTCATAAAAAACTTATTAATCAACCTTTGAAAACAATTATCATTTAAACCTTGTTAACGACTTTTGGAAATAAAACATCATTAATACATTAGTTAACTCAAGACCTTTAAGTTAAATTAATGATTTGAAAACATTCCATTTTTCTTAATTATTTACTTAATTACAAAAATTAAGTTTATTTAAAATAAGTTTTAAAATAAAGTTACATGTATATATTAACATTTTAAACTTAAAATAATTTGTTTTAAAATGTTAATTAATCCAAACTTAAATCAAAATTGAGTATTCAAAAAAAGAAATGGGTTAAATTTTTTTTAAATTATTCAAGTTTTAAATTTTAACAACTTGCTTCTACCCAAATTCCCGGACCCGAGTGTTTTCATGATTTCCCCAAGCCTAACTCCAGGTTTTCCCCACATCACTCGTCTTCGAGTCCTTTAGCAAGTTTCCTCAAGTTCATCCCCGAGATTTTCCTTTCTTCCCCAACCCCATAGCAAAACACATACACAAGGATACACGTTAACGTGCCCAGGTGATCGAGGCTTCTTCGACTAATGTTGCGACCCCCACCAGTCGACGACACCCTCACTGACTCGCCTAACTTATCAGATTGACGAAACCAACCGTATAACAAAATCGAGCTAATCTAGATTTTTCCTGGAACCAACCCTTCTGGCAAAATCACCTCGACGACGACCATCTGACCCCTATCATCCATGCCATAATGACTTGAGCTTCCCCGGTGACCCATGAAGCTTTTCCACACAGTCTGGTGCGACTCGATGCAACGACGACGATGCGGTGATCAATTTTTCGACGCTAACCAAAATCTGGACCTAAACCCTACAATCTCATCGCTCAGCTTCTCTAGTGAATTAAAAAAATTTCAATTATTTTTTCTGTATTCTCCAACCTTCCAGCCACCATCACCATTATTCTCGACCACTAGCACCGATCACCAGAATTTGATATAAATGACTTATCCGTTCAACTTGCAATTTCACTCGATTTTCAAGTTTAAAAACCATGATTTCTTTCCCTAAATTCATCATTTGCAAGCACAGTCAGATTACACAATCAAAACAAAGAATTTAAACAGTCGATTTTTGAATTCAATTTTGATCATTTCTGTTATTTTCTATTTTCAAATTAAATATTAAATATTTTTACCTGAAATTAATTTTAAATACAATATTATTCCCATATACACCTTTCGTCTTCAAAGATCCTAACCTATTACTGATTGTATAATGAGAATTTGAATTATCAAAATGGATTAAGTCTGTAAATTGGTTTAAGCAGAGAGATATGTCCCTGTAAACAAACATGCACACATCACACACACACACACACACACACACACATATATTTAGACATGTATACCCATAAATATATATATCCAACATGCAGGCATTTTAAAACAATCACACTTCAAGTGTCAACCACTATATCAAAGCATATAAGTAGATACAAGTGAGCTTGCTCACTTGGTTGATAAAGCAGAAACCTAGAAAATGAAATCTGTAAGTGTTGGATGTTTTGATTCTTCTTGAATCTTTCTTGTTCAACTGAATTTGATCCACTTGTAATTGAAAACCATGATGACATGATCTTTGATTTGAATTTATAATTTTTGTTTGCTTTCAGGTTGAAACTTGATCTAGCTTTGATTTTTAGATTTGAAATTTTTATTTTGATTCCTCTGGTTTTGGCTTTGATTTGAATTGCTTTATTTTCTATCAGGTTTTGATTTCTAGTTTGCTTTATTTTCTCCCTGGTTTTGGCTTTGATATGAATTTCTAGATCAGCTCTGCCCAGATTTTGAAAATTTGGAAGCTTGAAACTGGAGATGCTTTCAGATTTGAATTTGAAACTTACTTTAAGTTGATGATTGAAGTTTAGATTTTATTTCTGGTTTTAGTTTGTATTTATTCTTTGATTTTGTATTTTCATAGTTTTGTTTTAGCTTTGAATTTAACAAAGAAATGAGAAGAGGGGGAGTTAGTGAAATGTATATCTTTCATTTTCTTTATTATTATTTCCAAAAATAAAAAGAAAAATAAAAGCCAAACATGACACTTGTCTCTTTTTATGCTAATTTGATTACAATTGTTTTAATACATTTTAAATATATTTACACATGTTAAAACAAACATTTTTATGTTTAAACCCTTATTCATTATTTTCTTATGTATGTTAATTTATGTATTATGTTTATATACGTATGTTTTTATAAATCTATGTTTATGTTTTTATCTTCTTATACACTTACATTTGTACAAATTAAATTTATCTCAATTGTTTTTTTCTTCATATTATAATCTCAATTTAGTACAATATATACATATACTTTACATTCTCATTCATACATTTTTCTATCATTTATATTTACACAACTTTTAAAAGAGAAAGATTTTAAAATCTTAATTATACAATAATAAGTAAATCACATATATATATATATATATCAAAATTGGAAAACAAATTTTTTTATTAATTGAAAATATAATATTTTAACATCCAATTTTTTTTTCAATTTATTTTTGGATTTCAAATTCAAATTTCAAATTATAATATATTTATACAAATATAAAACAAGCACATATCTTTATTTATTTTCTTGAAAAATCTTGATTAATTCATAATAAAATTCAAAAATTTATATTAATTACTAAATTAAATTTGACTACAAATCGGGATCGTTACAGATTCCCCCTTAAGAAAATTTCGTCCTCGAAATTTGACAAACAGAGAGACAACAAGTAACAGATGAACATATCTCAGATAAAGAATTGATTTACCGGATCAAACTGAATATCTATTCTGCATTTGGCTTACCAAATCAGAACATCAACAATAATACGAGAATGAACTCATTCTATATCTCACAAGATACTCGGGTTATTTGGTCTGCGAAATTTTGCTGGGGCATTGGTTAGTTCGAAGAGATAACTAATCACTCGTAGAACATATCGAGACCCTATAGAACAGATAAATAGATTCAATCTTCCATAATTCTCAAACACTAGATATGAATTCCAAACTCAGGTTGGAATACCCTAATGTTTACACTAGCTTGTCCCTCTTCGGACTTTGATCCTCACAAGAAATTACAATATAATTTCAAATTTGGTATTAATTGAAATCGTTTTATTGATACAAATCTTCATGTTTTGTTAACCAATTTATTTCAAATAAATTTCAAATTCATTAGAGTTAAAAATGAAAAGTTCATAAGAAACTGATGAAGAGAATATGAAATAGAAACTTATCTATAACGATGCGCAGGACCATCACTACACCAAAGCTTCTTTCCGGAGCTGCCAGCAAATCACCAAATAATTGAAATTGAACGATGATCAAAAGAGATTGAGGAGAAAAATTTGTTTCCGTTGTTGTAGAGTATCGACTATTTGTTGTGGTACTTCCATGTCCCCTACCTCGTCCTCTTCGTGCACTCGTACTCACTATCAGCGAATAGTAAGAGAATTTACTGAGGCCTATGAACAAGATATCATAGGGAATGTACTCATTCAAGGGGTATACTTCACCCTATCTCTAATGAGTTACCTAATGTGTTATACTCCAAAGCTAAAGTTCTTACTCAACATTTAGCTCTGATACCAAATGTCACGACCCGAATTTCAGCGTTCGAAAATCGACATCCATACTTCACCCGTATTCGAATGCCGTAGATTAAACCGTTGAAATCCAATTCGCGTCGGAGCTTATAACACATTAAGTAAAACAACACAGCGGAAGAAAATGTATATCATTGATACACAATATTTGATACAACAATGGTACAATAAGATACAATAGATCCAAAAATATCAGAGCAGAATTGTAACAACCCTGTATTTTGTAATTATTTTATTGTATATTTTAATTATTTCTAATGTAAGATTTTGATTTAAAAACTTATTTTACTTATTTGAAATGATTAAATTTATTATTTAAATATAATCTTGATCTTTATATGAGTTATAATTCCAAACTTGTCCAAGTTGAATATTTTCCTGAAATGCTGATTTTGGTCAAAATAGTCAAACTGTGACTTTCAACTTAAAATTTTAAAAGTTTAAAATTTTAATTTTTTCTTTTATTATGAAAGTATATAAAATTCTAAGAACACCACTTTTCGTTTCGTTGAAATCGGATGTAAATTGTGAAAGTTATACCCTTTACAATATTGTGCGTATATAGGGTTATTTACAATGACTATTTTAAATTGTATAAATTACTTCTTCTTTGTTATATTTTATTTTAATATGTGATAATATGTTATATTATGTATATTTTGACTTTTAAGTATTTTTAAAATGATAATATAATTTTTCTAAAGTTTATTTGAATTTATTTCAATTTATAAAGCCTAGTTGGTATTTACTGCATTTTTCTTTATTTAACTTTCTATTTAATAAAAATTAAATTATTATTTTACCTTGAAAATGTTTTAAAACAATTTTTAATTCAAATTTTGTGTTAAAATATTTTTTTTGTGAAGTAATAAATTTTCCAAAGTCATTGGAGATTTTCTTATAATTTTTATGTTAGGGTTGCTATTTTTAAGCAATTTCTTATTTCCTTTTTCTATTTTACTTAAAATAAATTATTTATTTTATTTTATGCTTACTTAGTTTCGGTTTTAAATAACATTTCTGAGTTTATTTTGTTTTTATAAAATTAAAAAGAAAAGGAAATGCAAAAGGTTTAGAAAGTTAAGAGATCTTAAAAGCCTGAAACGTAAAGACGTTTTATCCCTTTCTTTTTGCAATTAATACATCAATTTATCTTAGCCATTCCTTTCCTCATCCTTTTCAGCCCACTCCCTCATATTATTCACGAATTTTCAAGCTCCAAAACCCTAAAAATAATGGCCTCCAACTTGAGAAAAAAAATCTGGTAATGGCTACATCTTTTTTTCAACCTTTTTCTTCTCATTTTCTATGTATTTTGCCTAGTTTTCTATGCTTTCTGGATTGGCCTCTACCACCCACCATCACCACCATACTCTCCACCATCCCCTACCACTCTTCCTTGGCATCATCTCCAGCCATCATTTCAGATCCATCCAAGGCCACACCTCCCTTGGTGACAAAACTCCACAAAATTGCAAATAATGTCCAAAACAATGCACTAGCCACCACTATTACTTCACCACCTTCATACTTCACCTTGGCCACCACCATAGGCCGCCACCACCACCTTTTCCAGACCTCCCCACACCCCTCCATCTACTTTCCAAACCTGTACAAGTATGGCCAAGCCCCACTTGACCCAAGGCCGAGCCTTGTTGTGCTCAAAAACTTCATATATGTTGCCTTGACCAATTGTATGCTTCATGTTATAACCCTACCACTCCATACTCCTTCCAGCCGTGAGTTATGGTGCCAGACCTGAGCTATATCATCATCATGGCTGAACCCAAGAACCTCCTAGGCCAAGCATTTGAATGGTTAAAGCAAGGTCAAGTAATCTATTCCTTTGTTGCTTCGTATTTTCATTGTTTCAACATTGTTTTGCGTTGAATATTTATGTGTGTATTGTCTTGTTTTGGTTATTGTTTACAAGACAAATATCAAGGCTCTCCATTCAATTCAAATCAAAAGTTATGCTATATCGTGCTTGTCGTGCTTTTGAAATCGGTCTTGTGTTTGTTGTTTTGGTCTTCAGCTTGAAAAAGTGAGTCTTTCTCACTCTGACATTTATACTTATGAGAAGTGAATTGATGACAAGTGTTTAGTAATATAAAATGTTTATGCAAGATAATGATGATCATATGATATGCTATGCCATGTTATTACCATGTTATTACCATGTTTAAATTGTTAATTTTCACCTGACATCTGATATATGACTGTATATTGTGATATTGACCTTGTTTATATTATTCCTGTATATGATTACACTGCAAGTTCCCTGTTAGAATAGAATCATTACGGGCTGAAATGATAGGCCTGATTTATTTTATTTAATTTATTTTAACTTGGGATTGCGGGTTTGAAATGATAAAACTCAGATTTTCTTTGTAAATTACGGGTTGAAATGATATATTACCCGTATCACTTTACCTAGCGTAGAAAATTTTATACAGGCCCGTAGTTAAAATATGCTTTTCTAAAAAATTTAAAATATTTTAGAAATCTAATTATTATAATATTTTGATTTTAAATTTAATAAAAATAAATTTTTTGTAAAATATTTTTGATTTTCTGAATAATTGTAAGTGAAATGAATTAATGAAAAAGTTAGAAATTTTGAACGTAAGTTATTTTGGAAATTTTGATTTAATTTTAATTGGAAATTTAAATGAGTATGAAATTATGATAAATTTATGATAATTTGAATTTAAATGAATTTAAAATGATTTTTATCATATTTATGATTTTTAATAAAGTTGAAATGCGAAATGAATAAATATTTTAAGTTGAAACTTTGAAATATAACTAGAATTGGAAATTTATGAAATTGACATAAAGTGAACTTTTAGTTAAGCAAATAAAAGTAAAACTAAGTTATATTTGAGAATTTGAACTTAGGTGTTAAGTTGAAATTTAATGTAATGGATTTTAAAATTGAACATTGCATTTTAATAAGTGGATTATTATTAAATCTTGATTTTTGAATGGAAATTTAACCCTGTAAAATCATGAACTTGAGGAAAATTAAATGATGTTATAAATGTGAACATGTATGACTTTATAAGTTAAAAATGTTTTAATAAAAATATAACTGGTTGAGAAATTTTATTGAATATTTGAAGTTAATTGACTGCATTTTTGAAATGGTATTAATTACAATGTAAATGATACTACAGCAATTGTAAATACTGTAGTTGATGATAATGAACTAAAAAAAAGCTATTGAAAAAAAAACTATTATTGAAATTGTTGTAAGTACTATGATTTCTGAATTTAACTAAGTTTATTTGAAATTTAAGAAAACTCTATTACAACATTTTTAAACGTTGTCTTTTGTTAAATTGAACTGTTTTGAATGAACTTTCCGTAGAGTTTTCTAAATGATGCGAAAAGTGAATTTTCACTGTTTTGATAAATTTAAGTGAATAAATGAACTTTGGAAGTTGAAATTTTTGGAAATTTAATAATTTAATTATTAAGCATAATAACTTCATTGAAATGAAAAAAAAAGAATTTTTGGAATATAAACTGTTTAAAGTATGAATTGAAATGGTATTTTAGATTGAATAAAATGAATAGTGATTTGAAATGAATGAAGTTTTGAAAAGATACGATATTTTGATATATTAAAATGATTTGAAAATGAAGTTTTGAAAGGATATGATATTTTGATATATTAAAATGATTTGAAACGAAGTTTTGAAAGATATGATATTTTTGATATTAAATGATTTTAAAAACAGAGTTTGTAAGATAGGATATTTTGATATTAACATGATTTAAAAAGAAGTTCTGAAAGATATGATATTTTGGAACTGAAAGGTAGTGTTGAAAGGGTATTAAAATTTAATATATTGAAATGGTTAGAAATGACTTGATATTTATTTTGATAAATATTTGAATTGAAAGATATTTTACGATGATATATTGAAATGGTTTGGAAATGATTTAATCTTTATTTTGATAAAGATTTGGATTGAAAAGGATATTTTATTTTGAAGTATAAAATATTTTTAAAGTTATAACTACGGGTTATAATAACGATGGGTTGTTAAAGAGACCGGGATCGGATATTGTCTTATAGCCGGCCAATACCGAAACCACTTTAACAACCATGTACACGGTGGAGATTCCAGAATGAAGTAGGATGGCGACAACGTTCTCGAGGTATATATTATGTGGACCCAACTCCCGTTAGTTGGCATATATGACTAAAACAGGAGCTATACCGTGCTACACAAAGGGTCGCACCCTTTCATCGAGCATGCTCCATCGGAAACCATTCTATTACTGTTGTGATTCGATTCGGTGGCGCCACTTTGATTCGGGGGTATTGTTCGAGGTGGGCGGAAGCTGCTGGCTTGCCGTCACCACCGGTCCGGGAGTGCAAACGGTGTATCCACCCTAGCATTGCCTCGCGTGCCGTGTCATATCCTTATATCGAGCCCACTACGATTTTGGTTTTAAAGATCCGGCCGCGTTAAGGTTCACCATCCCCTTAACGCTATTTTCTATATGATTATACTTTACTGATTAAACACTACCGTATATAGCGTATATTACTACATAGTAAATAGTTTAACGGATCCTTAGAGGATGGGCGGTCCCAAGCATCCTTTAAGTTACTGATGCATTTTGTTACTGTTCACTTGAGTTTATTTACAGTTTATAAGTATTTATGTCCTGACTCGAGGGTTTTGTGTTTTGCTTTACGCTCGGGTCAGATTGATTGAGTTAGCATTCAAGATTCACCTTCGGCGTTGGAGCTTTCGTTGAAGATCCAGCCATCTATTTTGTTTCAGTATCCAGTGGTTTAGTGATGTATCTAAATTGTACCTGATGTATCCTGTTACTCTTCTGTTGTATCTTATTTAACTATGATGTATCTCATATTTATATAGTAGCTTCATGAACTACTATCTCGTTTTCTTCCGCTGCATTTTTATATACTCTGTGTCTGTGATCTGTGATTTTTATTTACTGTATATTCTGAGATTTGCCAAAATTTTATTTACAATGCGGTATTTTGAGCAATTCAATTCCGGCATGAGTGTCTACCTATACACTTATAATGGATGCGAATGGTTGAAAATACTGGTTGTTACAGTTAGTATCAGAGCTTTGGTAGCTCTAGGCAAAACTCAGCATATGGAGTGAATGTATTTATAGAATCACTTTCATTCGAGTTTGAATCTCTCTCTTTTGACTCGATTCCTTTGTATTTTGGAACGTTCCCTGCAGTTCCAAATCCATTCGTATCCCTCATTATTCATCTTCTTTTGACTCTGGAGTATTCCATAACTCCGCTTTGAGTGATCTTTCTAGTGAGTCGGCGATCACGCCAATTTCAAATTTAATTGAAAAAGGGGAAAACTCCTTTGCAGTTAGCATCGATTCATAAGAGATTCTTATCTATCCTTGGTTTAGATGCTAATATCTTTTGTTATTTCAAACTCTAACTCTTGAGATCGAATGTAGATTTACCCTAGAAAAATCAACATTGATCTTATTCTTTAAGTCACGGTTGACCCGGTTAAGGTTGCCCGTGATTTATATAAGCTTATCCATCTTCCTATTCTGTTATTTAATCATGTCATCCTTGTTTCCTACTTATTTTTAAATCATAATCTCCTTTGAGTTGTGTTAATCAAAAATTTGAATCTCTATCCTTCTTTGAAAATCTATTCATGTATAGTGTATTTGTAAACTAGTATTTAAAATTAAAATGTTTTATATATTGTGTTGTTTGAGTTGTTGATGTTGAGTTGGGTTTCTGATCGATACGTCTGATCAGCGCTATCGATAAGATTTCCAAAACACTTTGACAGAACAAACGGACACAATATATTTTTTTTTTTTTAAATTTTGGTTGATGAAATAAATTTTGATATATAAGTAAATTTATGGAACTTAATGAAATGATTTAAATTGATAATTTGAAATGATAATACTTGATTTATCATTTATTGTTCTACAAATAGATCTATAAATATTTGTTTATAAATTTATTTGGGAACTGAAATGAATTTAAAACAAGAATTTGAGGATTTAAATTCCGATTATTTCGAACTTTGGTTTAAAGTTTTAAAGGGTTATATTATTTAAAGTATTTTGAATAGAATTTGTTTTCAAAGAATTTTAAAGGTTTAAAATTTGTGCTCTTCTCTTTGTCGCTGGAAAATAACTTCGGTGATGATCGCGACATCATCGACGTTCATTTTCGAGTTTCGAAGTTAAGAGACTGTTCTGTAGTCTTGCTACAGCTTTGTTTTGGGGAATTTAATTTGGTTTGAATTTTCTGAAATATGACTTGATTTATAATATATATAGATATATAGATATATGATTGAAATTTGATTTGACATATTATGTATATATTATTACTTTATCTCTAAATGGTCTGAATGTAATCGGAAATTTAATTCTTAAATTTTAGCTTGAAGAATAATTTCAATTGTAAAAAGAAAATTAAAAATTTGGATAAATGATTCAAACTTGAGATAATTGCATTGGAAAGTTTTATTTCTATAATACAATTGCATTCCAATATAATTTACTTTAATTTCAGAACTTAAAAATGTAATTGGATAATATACGATATAAAAAGATTTTATAAATAAAATTTGAGTAGTTATAATAAATGTTATACACTTAAATTTTAATTATAAAATGATTAACAGAGGTAAATATAATAAAGGGTAATTGAATGACCTACAATAAAATGATGTTAAAAGAACTAAGAATAAAAGAAAGTAGTTATAAAAAAAAGTGTAAATATATTTAACATGAGTGATAAATATATTGAGAGGAATAAATTTAATTTTGATTAGGAATAAAGAAGAATAAAATTTATTAAGTACAATGTGAGTGTAATAAATGATTATTTTTCAAACTAATGGTTCTAAAAATTGTTAATTTAAGATGATTGGATAATAAGATAATGAAATTTGAGATAGTTAAGATTTAGTTAACTTGTGTAAAGACTTATTCTCTGTTTAAGTTGAAATCTCCATGCTTTCAAATTCATTTCCTTATTTTGTTTTTCAAACTATCTTTTGGTTGTCCTTATCATCCTTATCTTGCTATAGACTGGTATAGGCATCTTTCTATAATATTTTTGTTTAGAAATCTTTCTATAATCTTTGATAGACCTTTGGTAATCATTTTGAATCCACTTTTTTCGTGCTTGTGTTCTTGATTCTGGAGGATCTTGGAAAGATCACCTCCACCTTGTTAAACTTACCTATAACAATAGTTATCAGGTATAACTTCAATCTTCTTGTCATCTTATCTTAATCCTATTTCACTCTATCTTTTCTGTTCCCTTCCATACCTCATTCCTTTTCGGGGACGAAAAGTTTTGAGTGGGGGAGGGTGTAACAACCCTGTATTTTGTAATTATTTTATTGTATATTTTAATTATTTCTAATGTAAGATTTTGATTTAAAAACTTATTTTACTTATTTGAAATGATTAAATTTATTATTTAAATATAATCTTGATCTTTATATGAGTTATAATTCCAAACTTGTGTAAGTTGAATATTTGCCTGAAATGCTGATTTTGGTCAAAATAGTCAAACTGTGACTTTCAACTTAAAATTTTAAAAGTTTAAAATTTTAATTTTTTCTTTTATTATGAAAGTACATAAAATTCTAAGAACACTACTTTTCGTTTCGTTGAAATCGGATGTAAATTGTGAAAGTTATACCCTTTACAATATTGTGCCTATATAGGGTTATTTACAATGACTATTTTAAATTGTATAAATTACTTCTTCTTTGTTATATTTTATTTTAATATGTTATATTATGTATATTTTGACTTTTAAGTATTTTTAAAATGATAATATAATTTTTCTAAAGTTTATTTGAATTTATTTCAATTTATAAAGCCTAGTTGGTATTTACTGCCTTTTTCTTTATTTAACTTTCTATTTAATAAAAATTAAATTATTATTTTACCTTGAAAATGTTTTAAAACCATTTTTAATTCAAATTTTGTGTTAAAATATATTTTTTGTGAAGTAATAAATTTTCCAAAGTCATTGGAGATTTTCTTGTAATTTTTATGTTAGACTTGCTATTTTTAAGCAATTTCTTATTTCCTTTTTCTATTTTAATTAAAATAAATTATTTCTTTTATTTTATTCTTACTTAGTTTAGGTTTTAAATAACATTTCTGAGTTTATTTTGTTTTTATAAAATTAAAAAGAAAAGGAAATGCAAAAGGTTTAGAAAGTTAAGAGATCTTAAAAGCCTGAAACGTAAAGACGTTTTATCCGTTTCTTTTTGCAATTAATACATCAATTTATCTTAGCCATTCCTTTCCTCATCCTTTGCAGCCGACTCCCTCATATTATTCACGAATTTTCAAGCTCCAAAACCCTAAAAATAATGGCCTCCAACTTGAGAAAAAAATCTGGTAATGGCTACATCTTTTTTTCTACCTTTTTCTTCTCATTTTCTATGTATTTTGCCTAGTTTTCTATGCTTTCTGGATTGGCCTCTACCACCCACCATCACCACCATACTCTCCACCATCCCCTACCACTCTTCCTTGACATCATCTCCAGCCATCATTTCAGATCCATCCATGGCCACACCTCCCTTGGTGACAAAACTCCACAAAATTGCAAATAATGTCCAAAACAATGCACTAGCCACCACTATTACTTCACCACCTTCATACTTCACCTTGGCCACCACCATAGGCCGCCACCACCACCTTTTCCAGACCTCCCCACACCCCTCCATCTACTGTCCAAACCTGTACAAGTATGGCCAAGCCCCACTTGACCCAAGGCCGAGCCTTGTTGTGCTCAAAAACTTCATATACGTTGCCTTGACCAATTGTATGCTTCATGTTATAACCCTACCACTCCACACTCCTTCCAGCCGTGAGTTATGGTGCCAGACCTGAGCTATATCATCATCATGGCTGAACCCAAGAACCTCCTAGGCCAAGCATTTGAATGGTTAAAGCAAGGTCAAGTAATATATTCCTTTGTTGCTTCGTATTTTCATTGTTTCAACATTGTTTTGCGTTGAATATTTATGTGTGTATTGTCTTGTTTTGGTTATTGTTTACAAGACAAATATCAAGGCTCTCCATTCAGTTCAAATCAAAAGTCATGCTATATCGTGCTTGTCGTGCTTTTGGAATCGCTCTTGTGTTTGTTGTTTTGTCTTCAGCTTGAAAAAGTGAGTCTTTCTCACTCTAACATTTATACTTATGAGAAGTGAATTGATGACAAGTGTTTAGTAATATAAAATGTTTATGCAAGATAATGATGATCATATGATATGCTATGCCATGTTATTACCATGTTATTACCATGTTTAAACTATTAATTTTCACCTGACATCTGATATATGACTGTATATTGTGATATTGACCTTGTTTATATTATTCCTGTATATGATTACACTGCAAGTTCCCTGTTAGAATAGAATCATTACGGGCTGAAATGATAGGCCTGATTTATTTTATTTAATTTATTTTAACTTGGAATTGCGGGTTTGAAATGATAAAACCCGGATTTTCTTCGTAAATTACGGGTTGAAATGATATATTACCCATATCACTTTACCTAGCGTAGAAAATTTTATACAGGCCCGTAGTTAAAATATGCTTTTCTAAAAAATTTAAAATATTTTAGAAATTTAATTATTATAATATTTTGATTTTAAATTTAATAAAAATAAATTTTTTGTAAAATATTTTTGATTTTCTGAATAATTGTAAGTGAAATGAATTAATGAAAAAGTTAGAAATTTTGAACGTAAGTTATTTTGGAAATTTTGATTTAATTTAATTGGAAATTTAATTGAGTATGAAATTATGATAAATTTGTGATAATTTGAATTTAAATGAATTTAAAATGATTTTTATCATATTTATGATTTTTAATAATGTTGAAATGTGAAATGAATAAATATTTTAAGTTGAAACTTTGAAATATAACTAGAATTGGAAATTTATGAAATTGACGTAAAGTGAACTTTTAGTTAAGCAAATAAAAGTAAAACTAAGTTATATTTGAGAATTTGAACTTAAGTGTTAAGTTTAAATTTAATGTAATGGATTTTAAAATTGAACATTGCATTTTAATAAGTGGATTATTATTAAATCTTGATTTTTGAATGGAAATTTAACCCTGTAAAATCATGAACTTGAGGAAAATTAAATGATGTTATAAATGTGAACATGTATGACTTTATAAGTTAAAAATGTTTTAATAAAAATATAACTGGTTGAGAAATTTTATTGAATATTTGAAGTTAATTGACTGCATTTTTGAAATGGTATTAATTACAATGTAAATGATATTACAGCAATTGTAAATACTGTAGCTGATGATAATGAACTAAAAAAAAGCTATTGAAAAAAAAAACTATTATTGAAATTGTTGTAAATACTATGATTTTTGAATTTAACTAAGTATATTTGAAATTTAAGAAAACTCTATTACAACATTTTAAACGTTGTCTTTTGTTAAATTGAACTGTTTTGAATGAACTTTCCGTAGAGTTTTCTAAATGATGCGAAAAGTGAATTTTCACTGTTTTGATAAATTTAAGTGAATAAATGAACTTTGGAAGTTGAAATTTTTAGAAATTTAATAATTTAATTACTAAGCATAATAACTTCATTGAAATGAAAATAAAAGAATTTTTGGAATATAAACTGTTTAAAATATGAATTGAAATGGTATTTTAGATTGAATAAAATGAATAGTGATTTGAAATGAATGAAGTTTTGAAAAGATACGATATTTTGATATATTAAAATGATTTGAAAATGAAGTTTTGAAAGGATATGATATTTTGATATATTAAAATGATTTGAAACGAAGTTTTGAAAGATATGATATTTTTGATATTAAATGATTTGAAAAAACGGCGTTTGTAAGATAGGATATTTTGATATTAACATGATTTAAAAAGAAGTTCTGAAAGATATGATATTTTGGAACTGAAAGGTAGTGTTGAAAGGGTATGAAAATTTAATATATTGAAATGGTTAGAAATGACTTGATATTTATTTTGATAAATATTTGAATTGAAAGATATTTTACGATGATATATTGAAATGGTTTGGAAATGATTTAATCTTTATTTTGATAAAGATTTGGATTGAAAAGGATATTTTATTTTGAAGTATAAAATATTTTTAAAGTTATAACTACATGTTATAATAACGATGGGTTGTTAAAGAGACCGGGATCGGATATTGTCTTATAGCCGGCCAATACCGAAACCACTTTAACAACCGTGTACGCGGTGGAGATTCCAGAATGAAGTAGGATGGTGGCGACGTTCTCGAGGTATATATTATGTGGACCCAACTCCCGTGAGTTGGCATATATGACTAAAACAGGAGCTATACCGGGCTACACAAAGGGTCACACCCTTTCATCGAGCATGATCCATCGGAAACCATTCTATTACTGTTGTGATTCGATTCGGTGGCGCCAATTTGATTCGGGGGTATTGTTCGAGGTGGGCGGAAGCTGCTGGCTTGCCGTCACCACCGGTCCGGGAGTGCAAACGGTGTATCCACCCTGGCATTGCCTCGCGTGCCGTGTCATATCCTTATATCGAGCCCACTACGATTTTGTTTTTAAAGATCCGACCGCGTTAAGGTTCACCATCCCCTTAACGCTATTTTCTATATGATTATACTTTACTGATTAGACACTGCCGTATATAGCGTATATTACTACATAGTAAATAGTTTAACGGATCCTTAGAGGATGGGCGGTCCCAAGCATCCTTTAAGTTACTGATGCATTTTGTTACTGTTCACTTGAGTTGATTTACAGTTTATAAGTATTTATGTCCTGACTCGAGGGTTTTGTGTTTTGCTTTACGCTCGGATCAGATTGATTGAGTTAGCATTCAAGATTCACCTTCGGCGTTGGAGCTTTCCTTGAAGATCCAGCCATCTATTTTGTTTCAGTATCCAGTGGTTTAGTGATGTATCTGATTTGTACCTGATGTATCCTGTTACTCTTCTGTTGTATCTTATTTAACTATGATGTATCTCATATTTATATAGTAGCTTCATGAACTACTATCTCTTTTTCTTCCGCTGCATTTTTATATACTCTGTGTCTGTGATCTGTGATTTTTATTTACTGTATATTCTGAGATTTGCCAAAATTTTATTTACAATGCGGTATTTTGAGCAATTCAATTCCGGCATGAGTGTCTACCTATACACTTATAATGGATGCGAATGGTTGAAAATACTAGTTGTTACAAGAATATAACATTGGAATACTACACAGCGGAAAGTAATCTCCAACATAATCTCCAAGAGACAAAGAAAGAATACCAAAACTGCAACTCTAATGCCAAGGCTCAAAATACTCCAAACTCCATATCGGAAAGTTTAAACCACCATCATGTTGTAATGTAGCAAACTCGGATCCATAAGAAACAAATGCTATCTCTAAATCCAAAGGCAGGATGCTATCGAATCTACGCCTACTATTTGATTATCTGAAAAACCCAACTCTAGACTGCCCGTGTGGAAAATTGTGGGCACCCAGTGTTTAGAAAGGGAACAATTAACTTCAGGTCAGCCATGGGACTGATGTGAGCAAACAAAAATAGTTTATCATTAAAAAAATAACGACAGAAGTAACAAAAATCCACAATGCTTTTTGGAAAATGAAACTACCATATGGCCTCCCGACACACACACAATGCAATTGCACACTTGGAGGAGATTTCTCCTTATGATAGCCAAACATGCTTGGTACGCGAAAACCATTTGATATTATCATTAGTGCATAGTGGAAAACATTTGCAAGTATAATATTAACCTTAGCCAGCATACGTACCATTATAGTATGCCTAAAACAACTACCATGTTAAATGGCAGGTTTTATAACTAGAACCATACATAGCGCATACTGGTGATTGGATTTCCAAAAAATAGTTAGGCAAAGGAACTTCCTGGACTACATAGGTATGCCTCCGGAGGGACTCCCCGAGAACCTAACCGGATCTTTGCCAACACAAAGCCGGGTTACCTCTATAACTAGGTAACTACTGCACGAGTATGCCACCATCCGGTCGTAACCGACCTTTAACCGAGGGCCCTCAACACCAACAACCACAAAGCAATAAGTTTGAAGCAACCACATAAGTTAAGTATCTAGGCTCCATAGCATGATACCACATTTATCCAGAAGGAAATGGACATACCCTCAGGGGGCACTACCCCCAAATAATCTTGCCGCATCTTTCCTGTTTCGACCATTTCGTTTTGTGAGGTCCGATGAGGTCATGTCCATAAAGCTACGCTTTTCACAAAAGCCATGCTTTAATGAACACATGATCAGCAGCACTTCATATGTCAAATTACCAAATTGGGAATGTATCGCTAGTAAATATCAACTACATAACCTCTAAGCTCGTACGTCTCAGAGAATGGTGTTAAGCTAAGAGAATAAATTCTCCGCCACCAAACAGAAACGTATTTGATAAAAACCAACTTTACATCTCAAAGTGTCACATCGGATGTGATGCCCCACCTCTATACTCACGCTAGCCAAGGAAACTACGGAGTAATGCCATCATCTAGGGCGAGAAATAACGCTATTGAGGAGTGACCATTCGTGTAATTGCCTTGTTTGAGCAACGGTAGGTCAGATAGTATAACAAGAGGAAATCCGACACACTGATACAAACTCAAAGCATCTACATAGTGGCTATATACGATCTTCAAAAACAAATAAAGAAATAATCATAACATAAATCAGTCACAGATATCCATATCACAAAGGCGGAAACAAATATCAATATAACACTTAGAAGTTTTTATCAGAGTAGTGGCCAAACAAGATCCACAGTATAACAAAATAATAGATACAAGTGCTAGAAAAAAGAATATGTATACATCAAGGAGTCTCTATCTCGAATGTATAACAACAAAAACTACAATATAGTGTAGTTAGTCAAAAATCAGGTAATACTCCTAAATGAGGAGTCAAGTAGAAGCACCTGTAACATCTCGGTCTGACCCGAGTATTATTTAATAAGAAAATAATAATCGAATCAGTCTAGCTATAAATATCAGATAAAATGAGATGGAATAAGATATATAACAAAACGTATGATAACAATAATGCCATACTATGAAAAGTATACATTTGACAACAACAAAATCAAACAATATCTAAAGAAATCTCCTAACATCAAAAAGAATTCCATATTCTTTACTCTATTCACCAAACCACAAATACTAACATCATATCGATGCCAATCATAAAAATTGGTGAAACACAAATTCTAGAAATCATCAGTTAGAAATCCAAAAATCACAAAGGGGGAGGCCAATCATAAACGGGAGCATGTAAACTCACCAAAACTTGTATCACAAATGGGACGCTATCCCATGGACTCTAACCATAGAGCCGGTGCAACGACGTAGTACGATATCGGTACGCCCGAGGAACCAGAAACTCAAATATTTCGAAACAACGACGTTGTACAATGATACGCCCGATGATCCTGATAAGTCGGTACAACAACGTAGTGCAAAAGTACGTCCGATGAACCAAACTCCATAAAGAAACATTGGTCGCTAGCCCATAAGAATTGAGTCGAAAATCCAAAGAACTATCAGGTCGTTAGCCTATAAAAGAAATGAGACGAAACTCGATAAAACGAGGTACCGTCCCCTACGTGGACAAAGAGACATAGCACATCACTAGTTTAAATCACAAAAAATGATCATCAATGATCATCAAGAAGTGTCAATTACACTAAGCTAGTAAATAGATGAGTTTAGCTTCATGTCCCATAACCACTTGCTTAACTTAAGTATTTACGAACAAATTGTAAAATCTCCAATCGAAAGTTGTCACAAGAGTTTCAATCGAACGAGTCTAAGAATTAACCGACAAAGTAAACGCAAGCGTTTCATACCACTTGTTTTGCGAAGTCGCTTAATTGAATTTCTTGAACGAATGTGGTAAATGTTTGTATATACTAACAGATTAGAAAATTGTTTTATAAAGGGCTTTGTATTAAAAATAGAGTTGAAATCATCTTTGTGAAAGAGTTTGAATATTTACTACTAGTATAGAAACCTTTGCGTTTTAAAGTGACAAATCACAAAATTAATTATAGAAACAATCAATCACCAAAAATTTCACGTTCAAAGATGTGAATTAAATCCAAGAAATCGATTCCAAATTCATCAAAATGGATATACCCAAAAATTCCAAAATAGAAGTCATCAAAGTCGATAATAAATGATAACAACAAATCGGAAAACCTTGAATCGATAAAATTTGGAATTTCAAGCAAAATAGGCTAAATAGGCAAAGTAGACTGAATACAAGCAGGTCAGTTGACTGGCACTCTGAGAATAGTCGACTGGCACTCTGAGAACAGTCGACTGGCCAATGCCTGGAAAAACTCTCGGGTTCCTAGTCAGTCCACTAGACTCAGAGGGTCAGTCAACCGGTGCCTGTTTCCCAGTATTTCCAGCCTATACAAATAAAGAGCAAACTCAACCAATTCGCAACCGGACGAGCAATGGTGCTAGGGGTTTATGCCAATCAACAACCCAACCATATAGGCTCTTCAATGCATCACCAAAAACATGTTCAAACATCAAAGTTAGGATTTTCAAGGATTTGACTTAAAACACCAAAAATTAAAATATTCACCAAATTAGTCTAAACCAAAAGCAAATGCACATGAATAAGTGTTATGAATTCATACCCAACAATCAAATATAGTTATAGATATAGATGTGAGATAAAAATCTCACCTTTTGCACAAAAACAAGGAAGAAGAAGCTATAGAGCTAGGTAAAAACAATCACTCCTTAATTCCAACCCATGAAGCTTGAATCTAAGCTTAAAAGAAAAACATTTTCTAAGTTAGACTTTAGGAATTTCTGAAATTGAAGGTAGAATGAGTTAGAGAAGATGAAGAGGTTGCTTGCCAATAGCTTCACTTTGAATTTGGAGTTAGAACTTAGATTTGCAATGAAACTAAGGCTTAGGAATTCTAATTCTCTTTCTCTTCCCCTATTTTTATGAAAGCTTGAAGGTATTAGGAAATGAAAGTGAATGAAGAGAAGTGGGGGTGGAGCTAGAGTTAATAGTTTAGGCTAACCCAAACCCAAAGTCCAAAGTGCATAGGTCAAATTTTAGCAAGCTCCAAACATATCGAAGTTGATACTCAAAAAGGTCTCTAATGGCGTTTTGAACTCAATGGAAGTGGTCCCGAGTCCTAATTTGACCGTATGCAAAAAGTAGCATTTTGGACTATAATCTGACTAAAGATGCTGTATTTAAATAAAATATTTAAATACACAATCGTAAAATATGCGGGTTGTTACAGACTCTCCTCCTTAAAGAAATCGCGTCCTCCTAATATTTAAGAAGAAAATAAAAAGTAACAACCATAAAAGCATATCAGCACCAAAGAAAATTGAAATAAAAAGTTCACCTCAAAAAGTACGAGAAAGTAAGTCCGGATTTGTTCGCTCGATGAATTCTCTAGATTCCCTAGAAAAATCCTTATGATTTAAGGACCATTGAACCTTCACAAGAGGGACATCTTTATTTCGAAGGCGTTTACCCTCCGATGCAATAATACGAATAGGATGTTGCTCATAAGTCAAATTAGGCGAAACTTCAATTTCTTCCACAACACGGGCTCAAGAATAGAATTAGAATCTCGAAGGCAGTTCCGTAATTGAGAAATGTGAAACACATCATGAATAGCAAAAAACTGAGCCGGTAATAAAAGGCGATAAGCCACGGAACCAATACGTTCGGTGATGGGAAATGGACCAATATATCGAGGTGCTAATTTTCCCGATCGACTGAAACGCACAACACCCTTCAGAGGTGAAACACGAATAAACACAAAATCTCCCATAGAAAATTCTAATTTCCTTCTTCAGTTATCGGCATAGGATTTTTGCCTACTTTGAGCTTCTTTCATCCTATGAAGAATAAGGCCAATCTTTTCTGTGAAATCACGAATAAAATCTAGACCTAAAACCAGCCCCTCGCCGACCTTAAGCCAACAAGAAGGAGATCGGCATGGCCTTCCATAAAGTGCCTCAAAAAGTGCCATGCCAATACTAGATTGGAAGCTATTATTATAGGAAAACTCAACAAGAGAAATATGATCCTCCCAACTTCCACCAAAATCAAGAACACATGCACGAAAAAGATCTTCAAGAGTTTGATTCACATGCTCGGTTTGTCCATCGGCTGAGGATGATAAGTGGTGCTAAAATTAAGCTTCATTCCGAACGCTTTTTGAAGACTCTTCCAAAATCCACTAGTAAACAATGGATCACGATCGCTAACAATAGAAGTAGGGACCCCATGCAATTTAATAATTTCTTTAATAAAGAGTTTGGCCAAAAGAGGTATGGTCCGATTAGACCGAACAGGAATAAAATGGGCGGATTTTGTAAGTCTATCAACTATCACCCAAAGACTATCATGACCCGAACTAGAACGGGGAAGTCCATCAATAAAATCCATGGAAATTGGGTCCCACTTCCAAATTGGAATATCCAACGGTTGCAATAACCCTCTGGTCCTTTGATGCTCGGCCTTGACAAGTTGGCAGTCATGCAACGCTTTACAAAGTTAGCAATATCGGATTTCATTCCATCCCAATAATAAAGTCGCTTCATATCCTCGTACATTTTACTACTACCGGGATGAATGGTAAATTTAGAATGGTGAGAATCTTCTAAAATATCTTTTTGAAGATCATCAATATTTGGTACGATAAGTCTACCAAATTTTCAAATACCGCCACGAGAGTCAATATCAAAGTCTTTCAAACCTTCAATATCAATTTTATCCCTACAACTTTGGCTAAGAAGAGCCAATTCGAGATCTAACTTTTGAGCTTCAAGGATGCGGTCTAAAAGAGATGGATGAGCCTCAAGGCTACATAGAACAAGAGACGAACATAAATCGGATTCACGATCTCGAATCTCATAAGTGGATAAAGTCTCGAGATCATTCCATTCGGATATCATCATAGAAAAAACCGCTTGTTGCTTACAACTAAGGGCATCGGCAACACGATTTCCCTTTCCGGGAGTATAAAGAATATCAAGGTCATAAGATGTAAGGAATTCGAGCCAACGTTGTTGACGCAAATTAAGTTCCTTTTTAGAAAACAAATACTTCAAAGATTTCTGATCGGTATAGAGAACAAATTTCTCACCCAAAAGATAATGAAGCCAAACACGAAGGGCGAAAACAATAGCCACGAGCTCTAAATCATGAGTGGCATATCTAGTCTCGGCAGGCTTTAATTGCCTCAAAGAATAAGCAATAACATGTTCCCTTTGCATAAGAACGACACCCAAACCAACCCGACTAGCATCGGTATAAACAATAAAATCTTGGTTCCCTTTGGGAATCACAAGAATAGGAGCATCGAAAAGGAGTTCTTTTAATTTCTGAAAAGAAGCTTCACATTTGTCCGACCAAATGTATTTAACTCCTTTATTTATCAAGATAGTAAGAGGCATAGAAATTTTAGAGAAGTCTTTTATGAACCGACGGAAATAACTCGCCAATCCAAGAAAACTACAGATTTCTATCACACTCTCTGGTCTCTTCCAATCTTGAACCGCTTCAATCTTTGAAGGATCTACGAAAATTCCGGATTCAGAAATAATATGGCCGAGAAATTTCACACGAGATTGCCAAAAGTGGCATTTAGAAAATTTTGCTTTCAATTGATTACTCCTAAGAGTTTCCAACACAATCCGAAGATGCTTTTCATGCTCTTCCTCAGTTTTAGAATAAACAAGAATATCATCTATAAACATGAGAACAAATCGATCGAGGAAGTCTTTGAAAACTCGATTCATAAGGTCAACGAAATAAGATGGAGTATTCGTTAAACCAAATTGCATAACTAGCCATTCATAAGATCCATAACGAGTATGGAATGATGTCAAAGGAATGTTATCCTCTGTAATACGAAGCTGATGAAAACCGGTTGCTAAGTCTAACTGTGAAAAGATTCTAGCACCGCTAAGTTGATCGAATAGATCATCAATCCGAGATAAGGGATATTTATTCTTAATGGTGAAATCATTAAGCTTGCGGTAGTCAACGCAAAGCCTAAGTGTACCATCGGATTTCTTCACAAAAATAGCCGAAGCTCCCCAAGGAGAGGAATTAGAGCGAATAAATTGCTTCGTTTCCAATTCAGATAATTGTTTACGCATCTCCTCATTTTCCTTATTGGATATACGATAAGGAGGATGAGTAATAGGTAAAGCTCTAGGAATTAGATTAATTCTGGACTCAATTTCTCGCTTAGGTGGTAATCATAAAACGAGCTCAAATATGTCAGAAAACTCACGAACAACGTGAATAAGAGAAATGACATCTTCTTCTTAATCATTATCGTTATCATGAGGATTTAGAGAATATAAAGATGCAGCCAAGCTGGAATCCGAATCTTTAAGAACAATAGAAATTTGCTTAACAGATTGAGGATGTCAAAGATGAATAGTCCGCTCAGGACATAGGATATGGGCTTCATAACGGTTAAGCCAATCCATTCCCAAAATCATTCCGAAGCCTAAGTAACGCATGACATGCAAATCGGCTCGGAAAGAAAAATCACACAAAATATTCTCGACATCTTTACAAAGTAAACTAAGTGTTGCGGATCCACCAACCGGATTCACGATTCTCAAAGAAGTCATTAAAGCCCTAACACTCAAAGAAAAAGTATCAACAAGTTTTTTTGATACAAAAGAATGGGATGCACTTGTATCAAAAATAAATCGAATAGGTTGATCATGAAACATAATAATGCCATCAATGATAGAATGAGAAATACCTTGACCACGGGAAGTGTTACTAGGGGATTGCACAACATTAAGCTTTCCGTCCTTCTTACCTTGAAGTTTGGGACATGAAGATAAAAGATGACCCGAACTTTTGCAATAACGACAAAAGAGAGGTTTTGGACATCTATTGGCATAATGGTCCTTAGAACCACAATTGTTGCATTGCCCACATCTAGGGGTAGGAGTCTTTTCTACAGAGACTGCTTGCTTTCCCTTCTTGTTGGGATTAGGGACTTTGAACTTAATAGGCCTTTTCTTGTTGCTGTTGAAGTCCGGTTTGGCACTAACAACTTCAACATCACTCTCTTTATCTGCCTCTTCAATTCAAAGAGAGATATCAATAAGTTGATCGAAAGCAACTTCCAATTTCAGAAGTAATGGCGTTTTGAGATTTTTATTCAAGCCATAAACAAATCTCTGATTTTTCTTCAATGGGGTATTAATGTACTCAACCTCGTATTTAGAAAGGGATTCGTAAGTTGCGACATACTCTGCTACAGATGATTCACCTAGAACAAGGTCAATAAAATGACGGGCCAAAGTCACCTTTTCAGCTTCCGGCAAAAACATTGATTCCAATCTTCCCCGGAATTTCTCCCAAATAAGATCTGCTTCAATAATTTCAGAAGTCAGAAGCTCATACCAATCTAATGCTCTCTCTTGGAGCATACTAGAAGCCACTTGGACTCGATGAAGACCAATAAGATTCATGTGAGAAAAGATGCGATCGCATGTTCTAAGCCAAGCTTGGACTTCGACAACGCCCTCGGAACCCATGAATGGCTTTCCACCCAAATTTGGATAATCACTGCACAAGCATGCAAATCAAGATTTTAGGCGAGTAGGCTCGGGAATGGGTCCGACAGCTTGAGCATTCTTTACAAGATCAAGAAGCTGTTGGGCAGACATAAATACTCCATCCTAGGGAGTAGCACTGGATTAACCGGCGCTAGGACGGCCTGGTCTAACCATTTCTCTTCTTTTAGAAAGAAAGAAATAAAAAGAAAAAGTTATTCTCAGAATGAATATTGAACAATAATGATTGATAAAACAAGGCATCACAAAGAAAATAGGATAGAACGGGTCCAATGACTCGAAATAAATCCTAAGGCACGACTCCTAAGATGGACTTAGGACGATGATCCTTGCTATAATATTTCATATTGTTCTGAAGTTTGGCTCTGATACCAAGTTGTGATGCCCCACCTCTGTACTCACTCTAGCCAAGGATACTACGGAGTAATGCCCTCAACTAGCGCGAAGAATATGGCTGTTGAGGAGCGACCATCTGTGTAATTGCCTTGTGCAAGCAACAGTATGTTGCATAGTATAGCAAGAGGAAATCCGACACACCGATACAAACTCAAAGCATCTACATAGTGGCTATATATGATCTTCGGAAACAAATATAGAAATAATCATAACATAATTCAGTCACAGATATCCATATCACAAAGGCAGAAACAGATATGAATATAACACTTAGAAGTGTTTATCAGAGTAGTGGTCAAACAAGATCCACAGTATAACAAAAGAATATATACAAGTGCTAGACAAAAGAATATGTATACATCAAGGAGTCTCTATCTCGAATGTATAACAACAATAACTACCAATATAGTGTAGTTAGTCAAAAGTCAGGTAATACTCCCAAATGAGGAGTCAAGTAGAAGCACCTGTAACATCTTGGTCTGGCCCAAGTATTATTTAATAAGAAAATAATAAACGGATTAGTCTAGCAATAAATATCAGATAAAATGAGATGGAATAAGAGATATAACAAAATATATGATAATAATAATGCCATACTATGAAAAGTAGACATTTGACAACAGCAAAAATCATACAATATCTCAAGAAATCTCATAACATCAAAAAGAATGTCATATTCTTTACTCTATTCACCAAACCATAAATATTGACATCATATCGATGCCAATCATAAAAATTGGGGAAACATAAATTCTAGAAATCATCAATTAGAAATCCAGAAATCACAAAGGGGGAGGCCTATCATAAACGGGAGCATGTAAACTCACCAACACGTGTATCACAAACGGGACGCTATCCCAAGGTCGCTAACCATAGAGCCGGTGCAACGACATAGTACAATATCGGTAGGCCCGAGGAACCAGAAACTCAAACATTTCGGAACAACGACGTAGTACAACGGTACGCCCGTTGATCCCGATAAGTCGGTACAACAACGTAGTACAAAGGTACGTCCGATGAACCGAACTCCATAAAGAAACATAGGTCGCTGGCCCATAAGAGTTGAGTCGAAACTCCAAAGAACTATTAGGTCGTTAGCCTATAAAAGAAATGAGACGAAACTCAATAAAACAAGGTACCGTCCCCTACGTGGCAAAGAGACATAGCATATCGCTAGTCTAAATCACAAAAAATGATCATTAATGATCATCAAGAAGTGTCAATTATACTAAGCTAGTAAATAGATGAGTTTAGCTTCATGTCCCATAACCACTTGCTTAAGTATTTACGAACAAATTGTAAATCTCCACTCGAAAGCTGTCACAAGAGTTTCAATCGAACGAGTCTAAGAATTAACCAACAAAGTAAACCCAAGCGTTTCATACCACTTGTTTTGCGAAGTCGTTTAATTGGATTTCTCGAATGAACGCGGTAAAGGTTTGTATATACTAATAGATTGGAAAATGGTTTTATAAAGGACTTTGTATTTGTTAACCGGCATCTTGGCCCAGTTACAAAACGACAGTTGAAGAAATTATCATTAGCACTAGACAAGATTCTGATCAAGAAGAGACTGGAGGTGTTAGCAAGTTGTCAGGCCCACAGTAAAGCAAGAGCATTCGGCCTACCTGGCCTGGTGCGCAGAAGTCACCTACTATGGGCAGTACCTTGTTCCTAAACCCATGAGGGAAGTCCAACCCATCTCGTCTATAAATAGAAGGGTAGGGGCATAATGAAAGGGATCTTTTTTTGGGAACACTAGGGAGACTCTGCCATTTTCTATACTCTCCTCTTTTTAATCCAAACTTGTATTCAAGTGATTGATCTACGGATTGTATCTGTATTCATGTAATTGAGAAAGCAATAAAGATAAAACTAAAAGTGGACGTAGGCAGTTACGCCGAACCACTATAAATCTGGTGTTCTCGTTTTTGTTGTTCTTTCTGCATTGAATTACGCTATTCTTCTATTTTGATTTACTCTCTTCATTAATCTCTCTACATAACTCTACTCAAGGGTGTTATTGACCAATTTTGGTGCTAACATTTTGGTGCTTTCACTGAGAATTGAATTCTCAGCTTGGTTGGATCTCATCATCTACTAGTGGATTTCCATAGTCGCGAGATAGATCCAGTTGTTTAATAGAAAACTTCCTATTCTACTCAGATTTGAAAGAAATCTAAAGGAAGCCGACAGCCATAAGTTAATCAAGTGTTTCGTGTTTATGTGAAAGGATTGGATTCACTGATGTACGCAAGATCTAAGGATTGGACGTTGAAGTTTACACTCAAGTTGAATGAAGGCCGACCCTCCACCAAAGTCAATTCAGCCGATCGCCCCAGGAAAGACGTATGCCGATCGCTCCAGATAAGGCGTATGCCCCTCTATGCCGATCCATGCCTCCAGGTCGAACCATACTTCTATGCCGATCCATGCCTCCAGGCCGATCCATACCTCCAGGCCGATCCACACCTCCAGGCCGATCCACACCTCCAGGCCGAACCATACCTCCAGGCCGACCCACACCTCCTGGCCGATCCACACCTCCAGGCCGATCCACACCTCCAGGCTGAGCTGCATTCATATGCCGAACGACACCCAGAAATGCCGAGCGGCATTCGTACGCCGAACGACATTTAAGCCGAGCGGTATTCCTATGCCGAACGACATTTAGGCCAAACAGGACCCAGGCCGAACAGGATTTAGGCCGAACAGGATTTAGGCCGAACAGGATTTAGGCCGAACAGGATGTAGGTTGAACATGATTTAGGCCGAACAGGATCCAGGCCGAACAGGATAGGCTGAACATGATTTAGGCCGAACAGGATTTAGGCCGAACATGAATTAGGCCGAACAGAAATTTAGCCGAGCAGAAATTTGGCCGAACAGAAATTTGGCCGAGCAGAAATTTGCCGAACAGAAAGAAGGCCGAACATAATTTTGGCCGAACAGAAATTTGGCCGAACAGAAAGAAGGCCGAACAGAATTTAGGCCGAATAGAATTTAGGCCAAGCAGAAAGAAGGCCGAACAGAAGATAGGCCAAACAGAACCGATGCCGAACGCTCCTGAATGCCGAGCACTCTCTAATGCCAAACGCTCTGGAGTGCCGGGCGTTCTTGAATGCCGAACAGTGTGGAATGCCGGACAATCTTGTATGCCGAGCAACTTTGTCATGCCGATCGAAACTTAAATTACACCGGTCTCTTATACGACCCCTATTTTCAAAAAAAAATATTTTCGGGTACTCAACTTAATAAAGGAGCATTCTATCTACTTCCCTTACCTCCCCTGATCGACCAGGGCATAGAGGATCTAGCGATGTCTTCTGAAAGGCAACAAGGGAACAGACAAACAACCGCTACTCGAACGATACTCTCAAAGGGATATCATACTGATCACCTTTGAGGAGAATCGACCTCCATATATATTTCGGAAGCCAGTCAGCTGGAGAGCCTCCTACGACCATGGATCGTTTCTATGATAAAAATGAATCTAAACCAAAGTGTGGAGGAGCGGAACAGACTAAGAAAAATAACAATGAAGGCCCGTTGGCTAAGGATGTAGATCCTAGTAGCCGAAACAAGACCTTAAAATTCGGCTCATATGCTCTTTGAAAGATTCAATTGACAACCTCTACTTGAAGACTCACGACTCGAAGTGGTACTGGAAACCAACCTCGAGAGAGTACACCAAAGTCTAAAGAAAATCAGGGGAATGTTGTATATTCCCAAATGCTCACTGATCCTAACACGGGCGATTACAAACACCTCCGAGGTGTGATCGAAAAGCTGATCTAGAAAGTAAAGCTTCAATAGTATGTACATTTCCTGCAAGAATGGCGGGAAGCAAATATCCGATGCCTATTAATAAAGGGCTATGATTATCAGTTGGGCTGCTGACGGCCGACATCCCTTTGAAAGGAGCCAGGGGCAAAATTCGAATAGCGAGCGCACGATGTTGCTTCACTTATCAATGAGATTTATCCTAATCTTATTTCAATTATTTCCATTTCTACTTTAATTATTCTATGAACTACGACTAACTTGAACTAAACTACTTTCAAAATGATGCAGGAGATTGGATACTCAGATTTGGTCACCAACCAATCCACACAGACCATGATCGAACGTGTGGAGTTACATCTAGACGAGAATAATTCAATCGCTCATCATCAATCATGTGCCTTTAATTTGGGGCCAAGAACTAGAGATTGAAAAGCTCATCACGGTTAGAGCCCAAATACAAAGTCGACATGACTGACCATCCATTCATTGACCTCCACGTTTGACTCAGAGACCTGAACAGGGCTTGGAATGAGTATGGCTCGATCGCCCACTCAAATCAAGTCATAGAACAAAGTTGGACAAAATACAGAGGCCTCTTCTGAAGCTCAGTGACGCCAAGATTTGTCTAGAGTGGACGTGATTTGATCATCTACACATCAAATCCTGCCTTCAACACAAAAGAAGGAGATACGGAGCAAATTGCAAGAGATTCTGCTATCTAACCCAACACGGATGTGATCCAACCATCTGTCATATACCTCCTTCCTTGACTCGATTGGAAGAGCTGTAATTACCAAGCGGACGAGAATCGATCGTCCATTTTTCAACTTTCGTCCCTTGAGCTGGGGGCAAGATCCCATTCCATAAGCAAACGTAGTTCGACTGTTCATTCGACAACATTAGCCTCGATACGGTAGATGAATACAAATTAAAGAGTGGAGATACGACTACTATCAACTTAAACCTCCAAGTCCCCAGAGCGCGGACTAGAGTATACATGGCTTAAACCTCCAAGTCCCCAGAGCGCGGACTGGAGTACTCTAAGTCCCTAGGGCGCGGACTAGAGTATAAACGACTCAAATCTCCAAGTCCTCAGAGTGCGGACTGGAGTACTCTAAGTCCCAAGAGCGCGGACTAGATTATACATGGCTTAAACCTTCAAGTCCCCAGAGTGCGGACTGGAGTAATCTAAGTCCCTAGAGCGCGGACTAGAGTATAAACGACTCAAATCTCCAAGTCCCCAGAGTGCGGACCGGAGTACTCTAAGTCCCCAGAGCGCGGACTAGAGTATACATGGCTTAAACCTCCAAGTCCCCAGAGTGCGGACTGGAGTACTCTAAGTCCCTAGAGCACGGACTAGAGTATAAACGACTCAAACTCCAAGTCTCCAGAGTGCGGACTGGAGTACTCTAAGTCCCCAGAGCGCGGACTAGAGTATAAACGACTTAAACCTCCAAGTCTCCAGAGCGCGGACTGGAGTACTCTAAGTCCACAGAGCGTGGACTAGAGTATACATGACTTGAACCTCCAAGTCCCCAGAGCGTGGACTGGAGTACTCTAAGTCCCCAGAGCGCGGACTAGAGTATAAACGACTTAAACCTCCAAGTCCCCAGAGCGCGGACTGGAGTACTCTAAGTCCCCAGAGCACGGACTGGAGTATACATGAATTAAACCTCCAAGTACCCAGAGTGTGGACTGGAGTACTCTAAGTCCCTAGAGCGCGGACTAGAGTATAAACGACTTAAACCTCCAACTCCCCAGAGTGCGGACTGGAGTACTCTAAGTCCCCAGAGCGCGGACCAGAGTATAAACGACTTAAACCTCCAAGTCCCCAGAGTGCGGACTGGAGTACTCTAAGTCCCCAGAGCGTGGACTAGAGTATAAATAACTCAAATCTCCAAGTCCCCAGAGTGCGGACTAGAGTATAAATGACTTAAACCTTCAAGTCCCCAGAGTGTGGACTGGAGTACTCTAAGTCCCCAGAGCGCGGACTAGAGTATAAATGACTTAAACCTCCAACTCCCCAGAGCGCGGACTGAAGTACTCTAAGTCCCCAGAGCGCGGACTAGGGTATAAATGACTTAAACCTCCAAGTCCCCAGAGCGCGAACTGGAGTACTCTAAGTCCCCAGAGCGCGGACTAGAGTATGAATGACTTGAACCTCCAAGTCCCTAGAGTGCGGACTGGAGTACTCTAAGCCCCCAGAGCGCAGACTCGAATATAAGCAATTCGGATCTCCTAGTTCCCTGAATATGAACTATGACACAGATGACTTGAATTTGTCAAATCCCTGACATACGGGCTAGAATGTATTCTAAGTGCTCGAAGCACAGAATGGAAGTTCAACAACTCCCGAAGTATTTCCGAGTTATATGAAGATGGACCGCGAAGTCTATGTTAGTCACAACTACTTGGATCAACATCACAATCACAAAGAAAACTGAACAATAAGAGTCTTTTGTAAGACGGAAAAAGGAACTAAACTTTAATGAGAAATGAGTTCCTATTACAACCCCTCCAAAGTTCGGAGTCGACATTCTATTTACAAGGACTAAGGAAATAGATGAAAATAATTACATGACTTAAGCTAACTCTCGTTGAACGAGGATAGTAGTCACTTCTTGTACTTCCTCAACTCCTTTCCGGACGGCTCCTCTCCATAGAATTTACCCTTGGTACTCTTCTTTGATAGAGGGGTAGCAACTGAAGAAGTACGGAGAACTTCCATAGGCTTGGACCCGCCAGGAAGGATGACCTTCAACGACTTGTTCAAAGGATCGTCCAAGTCCACAACTCGGGGCTCGACCTTGACCCTGACCTTCTCTTTCTCGAGCCGCTCCTTCATGCTCAACTCCGATGTGTGATTAGAGGCGCCTGTAATTTCTATTTCATAACCCCCGTCGGTATAGGAGGAGGTTCCGGACTTGTCTTCATCAAGCGCTCCAATCACCTGAGCGCGGACGGGAGTACTCTAAGTCCCCTGAGTGCGGACTAGAGTATAAACGACCTAAGAACCTCTATATCCCCGGAGCATGGACGGGAGTACTCTAAGTCCCTAGAGTGCGGACTAGAGTATACACGACTTAAACCTCCAAGTCCCCAGAGTGCGGACTGTAATACGCGAAGTCCCCAGAGTGCGGACTAGAATATGAACGACTTAAACCTCCAAGTCCCCAGAGTGTGGACTGGAGTACTCTAAGTCCCCAGAGTGCGGACTCGAGTATAAACGACTCAGAAACCTCTATGTCCCCAGAGTGCAGACTAAAGTGCTCCTAGTCCCCTGAGTGCGGACTAGAGTATAAACGACCTAAGAACCTCTACATCCCCGGAGTGCGGACTAGAGTGCTCTAAGTCCCCTGAGTGCGGACTAGAGTATAAACGGCTTAAAAAACCTCTACATCCCTAGAGTGCGGACTACGGTACTCTCAGTCCCCAGAGCACGGACTAGATTATAGAAGACTTGAGAAGAATCTCCAAATCCCAAAAGCGGACTAGATTACTCTAAAATCCCAGAATGCGGACTGGAGTATAAACGATTTGACAAAAATCCCTGCGTCTCGAACTGTGGACTAAAGCATAAACCGTTCGACAAATCTCTAAGTCCCCGGAGCATGGACCGAAGCATGAGTACAAATTTGGCGCGAATCAAACAGGGGGAGAATAGCACTAAGTCACCAGAATGCAGAGTGGTGTATAAACATCGATAAATAGACGAGTGGATTCCGACCATTCTCTATTACGCAAACTTCGGCATGGAATCGACCGAAGGATTATTAACCCGCTAAGGATGGAGTTCGACCATCCAACTAGTGGCCTGGCCAAATCAATGCTGGGAGCATGGGTACAAATCAATAAAAAGCTGAACACGACAGCTTACTATAGCTCTAGCGTGGCGTTCTTTATAACTTGAAGCAACGACTGCAGGGAAGCCTCAATACAAAACCAATCGAAATGGCATCCAAAGCTACGAGCAATCGACTATATCATACCTCAGATCGAGGGTCAATACCGATCCGCACCAAGCACATACGAATGTGACTCGGATGTTTCTTGAAAAACTATGACCTCCAGAGTGTGAAAAGGAGGGTAAACCATGAATACTTGGTCAAAAATTCTCCAGCACCCTCATTCGAATCGTCAGGAGGAGTATGAAACTGGATGAGCATAACCCGACTGCATTTGTAGCCAACTTTACCCCGAGAACTGATTACAGAGCATGAACCAAAGTGGACGTAGATGACCATCCACTGTCCAAGTTACGCCCTGAAACTGACGTGGCATCGAAGTATTCCTCTTGGAATGAAAAACCACGATAAAATCCAAGATAGGTAAGACCTAGTCTCCCATCGATTGACATGATCCCACGATTCAACGGGAAAGAGAGTAAAGCTAAAGTGGGTGTGGCTGGCCTTCCTACTTATCGGTATATGCCCCAGACCTGGGGGCACGAGCGAGGAGCAAGATGAATGTGAACCGACTATTCACCGATCACCTCTATGTTTTTGGAACTTAGGTGAAAACATAAACATGGCTAGGACGAGACTTAACCATCCATGCAGTACATTTATCAACCCGAGACTGGGAGAAGACGCATGGTCATCCTAAAACTGGCTACGATAGCTCAGTATTAAAACTTATATATAGTGCTTACAGCTACTCAAGGCTACGACCGAAAGGATGCCTAGAGATAGAACCGTTAAATTGATACCTTAGCTCATGGGCAATTGAGTTTCACTCCAACCCGAAGGACGGGTAAAGGGTCATGAATACATTGAATAGGAAGTGCGTTACTCGAATATACAAGCAAATTCAAACTCATAGCAAGATCCAGCTATACGGTTGCACGCCACTCAAGACTGACCCCTACTCGACATTTCCTTCAATGCGCTTTTAAGCCTGATCTTTGACCATTTGATGATAATCTATTAGAGCCTTCAGAGCCCTTTACAATTAGACTTAATAACTCACGACAAGACTCTAGGATTCGACCAGAGTAACCATCAACATTGGCCGTCCCAACCATATTTCACATTGAATATTATGAAAAATAGTTACATCTGAACTCAAAGAATCTGGGATGGCATCTGCTGAGTTGACGGTCGACATTACAGCCAGCCATAGCGACCCTTTCCGGGTGCTGAGTATCGAATCACAGCTCAGGGCAATGATGATAAAAGAATTAGTTGGATTTTTATGAATAAACGATGATATGTTCCCTTGGACCCATTTTGACATGCATGTGTGATTTCACTAACTATCGCGAGCCATGCATTGGATATCAACTCGAAGCGACAAAAGCTAGGACAATATCTATTGATTTCATCATGAAAGCTTCACTCTTACTTTAGGCTCACCCCATCAACTTCTTGCCTACCAGCCGTTGCGAAATGGCATACAATGACCTGAGACTTCTGAAAGACTACTTAAAGAGAATATCATACTAAGCTAATTCGATATCACTTACTTCCCTCGAAAGGCTATCCAAGGACGGAAACTAGCAGACTTCATTGTTGAATCCACTGTGTCAGACGACATAAACGACCACAATGTCATACCTCCCGTTCGATGGAAGATGAATACCGATGAGGCATCTAACGACCGTTGTTTGGGAGCTGGCATAGTTCTTGTGACTCCTGAAAACCGATCAATTTGTTATGCTTTGAAGCTTGAATTTCCAGCAACAAATAACAAAACCAAGTATGAAACATTGATTGCCGGCTTAAGACTCATCAAAGAACTAGGAGTAAGATCGGTTGAAATCTTTTGCGACTCGCAACTGGTGGTGTACCAAGTGCGGGGAGACTACCAAGCAAGGGGGCAGAGACTTGCCCCGTATTTGGTCCAAGTTCAGGAGCTTCTAGCGAATCTCGAGTATTATGATATTTCACATGTCCCGCGTGAGCAAAACAGAGCTGCCGATTCATTGGCAAAATTTGCAAGCAATGGCGATGCGCAGCAGATGGGATTGTTTCCTGTTGAAACCTCACATGCTCTGAGTATGAATATGATGGAGGTAGATTTCGTGTTAGAAACCGAAATCGATAAGGAATCATGGATGACCCCAATTAAGCAATATTTACTACATGGGGTCTTACCCGAAAGAAGGAGAAAAAGGGACAAGTCATTCGTAAGGCTTCGCGATATGTAATGGAGAGCGGAATAATGTATCGAAGGGGATCCTCGACCCCCTTACTCCAGTGTATAGCCTATGATGAGATAAAACGAGTCCTGAAGGAAGTCTATGAAGAAGAATGTGCTATAGCATCAAGGGGAAAACCATGATAAAAAATAAAAAAATAAAAAATACTCTGCTATAAGCATTACTGGCCAACTATCAATCCAGATGCGGTTGATCATGCTAGACAATGCGACGAGTGCAAGATGTTTGCAAAAAATCTGGGAACCCCGCCGATGGAAATTATTCAATTGGCTAGTCCATAGCCATTTGCCATTTGGGGGCACTGAAATCATCTTCTTGCCGATCCGAAAGGTGGTGCGATATACACCATCATAGCAGTTGATTACTTCACCAAATGGGCAGATGAAGAACTCCTAACCACGACCAAGAAGAAGAAAATAATCAACTTCTTTATCCGTAATGTCATCTGTCCTTATGACCTTCCATGATCCATTATAACTGCAGATGGACGGGTTGAAGCTGCGAACAAAATCATAGAGTCTATACTGAAGAGAGGTTTGGAAAACTCCTCAAGTGGTTGATTGCAACCCTTATTTCACAGAAAATACAAACAAGGAATCGCTATTGAATTGCAATTAAACCAGATGGAGTTGGCAATGACTTATGAGCATATAAAACGCATCCGAGCCAATGGCAAGAACATGTACCCGAACGTGCATGTGTACATCCGAAAAAGTTCGACTTCTTGAAATCAACAGAAATTGAATTCTCACTAAGGGTTATTTAGAAAAGACTGGATCAGATGGCCGAAGCTTACTAGCTCTGTAGAATCAGACACGGATGGCCACTGATGAACTACAACCCTGGATTTATAATATTGGGAATCGACCAAGCATCACGATGACCAAAGAAGGATACAGCTCCTTGGAAGGATAAATTGGAGGATAATGACTACTCGAGAAACATGATGGATTTCTTTCTGAAGACAAGGAATACTCGCTGATTCAAAGCATGTCGTGTTGCTTCACACGACATACTTTGGGGGGCAAATGTTAACCGGCATCTTGGCCCGGTTACAAAACGACAGTTGAAGAAATTATCATTAGCACTAGACAAGATTCTGATCAAGAAGAGACTGGAGGTGTTAGCAAGTTGTCAGGCCCACAGCAAAGCAAGAGCATTCGGCCTGCCTGGCCTGGTGCGCAGAAGTCACCTACTATGGGCAGTACCTTGTTCCTAAGCCCATGAGGGAAGCCCAACCCATCTCGTCTATAAATAGAAGGGCAGGGGCATAATGAAAGGGATCTTTTTTCGGGAACACTGGGGAGACTCTGCCATTTTCTATACTCTCCTCTTTTTAATTCAAACTTGTATTCAAGTGATTGATCTACGGATTGTATCTGTATTCATGTAACTGAGAAAGCAATAAAGATAAAACTCAAAGTGGACGTAGGCAGGTACGCCGAACCACTATAAATCTGGTGTTCTCGTTTTTGTTGTTCTTTCTGCATTGAATTACGCTATTCTTCTGTTTTGATTTACTCTCTTCATTAATCTCTCTACATAACACTACTCAAGGGTGTTAGTGACCTATTTTGGTGCTAACAGTATTAAAAATAGAGTTGAAATCATCTTTGTGAAAGAGTTTGAATATTTACTACTAGTATAGAAACCTTTACGTTTTAAAGTGACAAATCACAAAATTGATTGTAAAAACAATCAATCACCAAAAATTTCACATTCTAAGACATGAATTAAATCCAAGAAATCGATTCCAAATCCATCAAAATGGATATACCCAAAAATTTCAAAATAGAAGTCATCAAAGTCGATAATAAATGATAACAACAAATCGGAAAACCATGAATCGATAAAAATAGGAATTTCAAGCAAAATAGGCTAAATAGGCAAAGTAGACTGAATACAAGCAGGTCAGTCGACTGGCACTCTGAGAACAGTCGACTGGCCAATGCCTAGAAAATCTTTCAGGTTCCAGATCAGTCGACCAGACTCAGAGGGTCAGTCGACTGGTGCCTGTTTTCCAGTATTTCCAGCCTATACAAATGAAGAGCAAACTCAGCCAATTCGCAACCGGACGAGCAATGGCGCTAGGGGTTTATGCCAATCGACAACCCGACCTTATAGGCTCTTCAATGCATCACCAAAAACATGTTCAAACATCAAAGTTAGGATTTTCAAGGATTTGACTTCAAAACTCCAAAAATTAAAATATTCACAAATAAATCCAAACCAAAAGCAAATGCACATGAATAAGTGTTAGGAATTCATACCCAATAATCAAAGATAGTTATAGACATAGATGTGAGATAAAAATCTCATTTTTTGCACAAAAACAAGGAAGAAGAAGCTATAGAGCAAGGTAAAAACAATCACTCCTCAATTCCAACCCAAGAAGCTTGAATCTAAGCTTAAAAGAAAAACATTTCCTAAGTTAGACTTTAGGAATTTCTGAAACTGAAGGTAGAATGAGTTGGAGAAGAAGAAGAGGATTCTTACCAATAGCTTCACTTTGAATTTGGAGTCAGAACTTGGATTTGCAATGGAACTAGGGCTTAGGAATTCTAATTCTCTTTCTCTTCCCCCATTTTTATGAAAGCCTGAAGGTATTAGGAAATGAAAGTGAATGAAGAGAAGTAGGAGTGGAGCTAGAGTTAATAGTTTAGGCTAACCCAAACCCAAAGTCCAAAGTGCATAGGTCAAATTTTAGGTAGCTCCAAACATATCGAAGTTCATACTAAAAAAGGTCGCAAACGGCATTTTGAACTCAATGGAAGTGGTCCCGAGTCCTAATTCGACCGTATGCAAAAAGTAGCATTTCAAACTATAATCCGACTTACGATTCTATATTTAAATAAAATATTTAAATATACAATCATAAAATATGCGCGTTGTTACATCAGACATACATCATACAAGTCTGTTCCGGGTTCGAACGGAACCGAAGGCATTTCAAAAGAAGCCCTTGCAATCCGGATAATCCCAAATCACTTCCGGACTCCCATCACAAAAGGTGATCAAATCTCTATACCGAGGCTATTCGGTCCAGAGACATTCGACGGGTAATCCTTTCGCTTTCGAAAATATCCTGTCTTCACCATCGATCTTCAAATGCAACCCATAATGTCGTATCATTATTCGAAATGGGTTATATGATACGAATTCCTTTCCCGGCTAAACCGAATAATGAGCGCAATATTTAAAAACATATGGACATTGGGATCTTAGTTATATCACAACTTAAAGTCCAAAACCTTTCTTCAAGTGGTTTAAACAAATTACTATTTTCGAAACTTTAAACAAAAAATTCACTTTATAAGGTTCGCCAATCTTTCACAAAGATTAATTCATAGCTTTCGAAACTATTCACAATTCAAATATTTTATACAGAATATATACCTTTAAGATCCTCTTATTTTGGAAACAAAGTTCACTAATCTTTAGCAAAGATTCATTTATATCCTTCAAAACAATTCCGTTCCAAATTTGAAACCCTTTCAACAAAAACTGGAAATCCTTTCTTTATTTGAAAGCTATTATCATTTGAAAACGAAGACTTTTCGTTTCAGAAAAATTCAATCAAATATGCACTAGTTGTAGCTTTTAAAATATATCCTTGGGTTAGATTCAAATTCCGAAAATAATACCTTTAAAATGGTTTAAAACTCATAAAACACATTATATAACTTGTATAATTTCCAAACATACATTTATAGAACTCAACTTCAAATCTTGAATTCAAATTCAAATTAAACTATTTAAATTCAAAACTTTAACAAGTTATTCAAAATAATTTTCATCTTCAAAAACTACCTTTCAAAAGCTCTTCATATTTAACCCAATTCCATTTCCAAACCATTCAAAATTCAATTTTAAAACCATTTCATTATTTTAAATAAAGTAATACTAAATTCAAATATATGTAACTTAACTAATTACCACGTGAAATCCAAATTTGTATGTGTATAGTGTAGTCCAGGGGTTTACAAAATAGTGTAACACCATCAATTATCATAGATTCAAGCACAGCAATATCGATAAGCGGTATAATCCTATAACGCTTATCTACATTCACAGATTCATTGATAATATAAATTTATCACGGATAAATAAATTACTTTCATCAAAGCTCAAATTAAAATAATTCATATCACAATGCATCACACATCAGAGATATCAAACCATTCAAGGCATTCAATACAACCCAAACATCCATAAGTAAGATCAATTGGTCATCTGATTAAATTAAATCAGATAAATTACTTATGAATAAATTACTAATCCTGGTTAATTAATCATTAATTAATTAATTACAAATCATTTAATTAATTATCCTTTAAACATTTATTCATTAACCTTTAATAATAAATTAATTAACCTTTAATTATTCATTAATCTTAATTAATAAATAAATCAACCTTTAATCATAAAATAATTAACCTTTAATTATTTAATTATTCTTTTAATTAATTTTCCTTAATTAATTAATTAATCCCTAATTAATTATCCTTAATTAATTACAATAAGGGAATATCCCTAATCACTTCATTAATTAATCTTTAATTAATTAATCATCCTCAAATTAATTACCATAATTGATTAATCACACAAATTAATTATCCTTAATTAATTATTCTTCAATCACTTGATTAATCAACTCTAATCATTAATTACTTTTAATTAAGTAATTATCTTTAAGCAATTAATTACCTTTAATTACTTATCAATTAATTAATCAACCTTTAATTATGTAATAAGTCAACCTTTAATTATTTAAATATCCTTTAAGTAATTATCCTTCAATTAGTTACATAAATCATCCCGAAATTAATCACATTAAATAACATTAATTAATCAGCTTCTAATTAATTGTCATTAAAAAAACTTATTAATCAACCTTTGAAAACAATTATCATTTAAACATTGTTAATGACTTTTAGAAATAAAACATCATTAATACATTAATTAACTCATGACCTTTAAGTTAAATTAATGATTTGAAAATATTCCATTTTTCTTAATTACTTACTTAATTACAAAAATTAAGTTTATTTAAAATAAGTTTTAAAATAAAGTTACATGTATATATTAACATTTTAAACATAAAATAATTTTTTTTAAATCTTAATTAATCCGAACTTAAACCAATATTGATTATTCAAAAAAGAAATGGGTTAATAATTGTTTAAATTATTCAAGATTTAAAATTTAAAAACTTGCTTCTACCCAAATTCCCAAACCCGAGCATTTTCATGATTTCCCCGAGCCTAACTCCAGGTTTTCCCCTACATTACTCATCTTCAAGCACTTTAGCAAGTTTCCTCGAGTTTGTCCCCGTGATTTTCCATTCTTCCCCAACCCCATAGCAAAACACATACACAGTGATACACGTTAACATCACAGGTGATCGAGGCTACTCCGGCCAACATTATGACCCCCGACCAGTCGGAGACACCCTCATTGACTTGCCTTTCTTATCAGATTGACGAGACCACCTTTATAACAAAATCGAGCTAATCTAAATTTTTCCTTGAACCAACTCTTCTGACAAAATCACCAAGCCGACGACCATCTGACACTTATCATCCATGCCATTATGACCTGAGCTTCCCCGGTGACCCATGAAACTTTCCCCACAGTCCGGTGCAACCCGATGCAACGAAGATGATGCGACGATCAATTTTCCGACGCTAACAAAAATCTAGGCCTAAACCCTACAATATCATCGATCAGCTTCTCTGGTGAATTAAAAAAAATTCGATTATTTTTCCTGTATTCTCCAACCTTCCAACCACCTTCACCATTAATCTCGACCATTAACACTACGTCGATCATTAGAATTTGATAAAAATGTCTTATTCGTTCAACTTGCAATTTCGCTCGATTTTCAAGTTTAAAAATGATGATTTCTTTCTCTAAATTCATCATGCAAGCACTAATCAGATTACATAATCAAATCAAAGAATTTAAATATTCGATTTTTGAATTCAATTTGGATCATTTCTGCCATTTTATATTTTCGAATTAATTATTATATATTTTTACCTAAAATTATTTTTAAAGACAATATTATTCCCTTATACAGCTTTCTTCTTCAAAGACCCTTACCTATTACTGATTTTATAATGAGAATTTGAATTATCAAAATGGATTAAGCCTGTAAATTGTTTTAAACAGAGAGATATGTCCCTGTAAACAAACATGCACACATCACATATATACATATTCAGACATGCACACCCATATATATATATATATATATATATATATATATATATCCAACATGCAGGCATTTTAAAACAATCATATTTCAAGTGTCAACCACAATATCAAAGCATATAAGCAGATACAAGTTGAGTTTGCTCACCTTGTTGATGTAGCAGAAACTTGGAAAATGAAATCTAGAAGTGTTTGATGTTTTGATTCTTCTTGAATCTTGCTTGTTCAACTGAATTTGATCCATTTGTAGTTGAAAACCATGCCGAGATGATCTTTGATTTGAATTTATAACTTAAATTTGCTTTTAGGTTGAAACTTGATCTAGCTTTGATTTCCCGATTTGAAATTTTTATTTTGATTCCTCTGGTTTTGGCTTTGATTTGAATTGCTTTATCTTCCCTCTGGTTTTGATTTTTTGAAAGTTGGAGCTTGTTTTCCAGTTTTGACTTTAAACTTGTTCGATCTGCTCTATCCAGATTTTGAAAATCTGGAAGCTTGAAACTGGACATGCTTTCAGATTTGAACTTGAAACTTGCTTTAAGTTAAAGATTGAATTTTAGATTTTATTTCTAGTTTTAGTTTGTTTTTTCATCTCCGATTTTGTATTTTCGGATTTTTGTTTTAGCTTCGAATTTTAACAAAGAAATGAGAAGAGGGGGTGTTAGTGATATGTATATCTTTAGTTTCCTTTATTATTATTTTCAAAAATAAAAAAGAAAAATAAAAACCAAACATGACACTTGTCTCTTTTTATGGTAATTTGATTACAAATGTTTTAGTACGTTTTAAAGATATTTAAACTTGTGAAAACAAACATTTTTATGTTTAAACCCATATTCACTATTTTCTTATGTATGTTAATTTATCCATTATGTTTATACACATATGTTTTTATAAATCTATGTTTATGTTTTTATCTTTTTATACATTCACATTTACACAAATTAAATTTATCTCAATTGTTTTTTCTCATATTATAATCTCAGTTTAATTTAATATATACATACACTTTACATTCCCATTCACACATTTTTCAATCATTTATATTTACACAACTTTTAAAAGAGAAAGATTTTAAAATTTTAATTATACATTAATAATTAATCACATATCCATATATATATTAAAATTAGAGAACAATTTTTTTTATTAATTGAAATATAATATTATCAAATCCAATTTATTTTTCAGTTTATTTTTGGATTCAAATTCAAATTTCAAATTACAATCTATTTATATAAATAAAAAATAAACACGTATCTTTATTTATTTTCTTGACAAATCCAGATTAATTCATAATAAAATTCAAAATTCATTTTAATTGCTAAATTAATTTTGACTCAAAACTGGGATCGTTACATAAAATGGAAATTTTGAAATTTAGAAAAGTGGAAAAAAATTATAATTGTTAGAATTGAAAATCTTTATTGTTAATATTTTCTTTTAGAAAATAAATATGGGGTTTTTAAGGAATGCTATGAAATTTAAGTTTGTTTTTATACAATGAAAAATTGGAATACTTTTGAAGAATTATGGAATATACATATACATATATAACTCACTAGTTTCTTTGTAAGTAAACAATGATTTTAAATGTAAAAATCAAAAGTGTATCAAGTATCGAAAATGTAGATTACAACTTACAATAAACTTTTTCGTGAAAAATTAGTGGAGCATAGGCTATAACACTATTTTTATAGTAGTTTGACTCCCAAGAGAAATATTTTTAAATAGGTATATGAGATTTATTGGTATTTATTTAATTGAATCCATACAATAGTATTTTTGAGTTGTGGTAACGGTGTTTTATGTAACATCAATTTTAACCAAATTAAAAATGTATTTTAAAGGATAATTTCTAAGTATAGAAACAAAATGGTTTGTAAAGTACACTTATTATTTTAATAAGTATAAGGAAGTGTTTTTGCTATTATGGAAATATTAAAATAGTTTTGAAGATGGATTTTTTTCTTAAAGGAAAATGTGTAAGTTAGATATTAGTAAATATTCATTGTGGAAGAAATATAAATTAAACATACTTTAATCTATTTGAATGAAAAGAATAATGGTATGATTTTCTATGAAACAGTAAAAATGTTTTCTGTAAGTTACAAGGAATACATGAAAGAGATATACAAGGTTTGAATAGCGCCATATTCTATATAGCCTATTTCGAAAAATGTAAAATAAGTTCCTTGTAAATTCACATAAACATGAAATTCTTTTTTAAAAGGTTCATCAAAGATTTTAGCGTTAATAATGTCTCACTTGAAAAAATAGTTCGAATACATTAAGGTATGAGACCGTGAGGTATAATAAGAAGATGTTTTGAAACACATAAAACTAGCTTAAAGATATTTTAAAAGAAAATGGTTTGGTGATAAGGTAAGTAAGTTTTTGGAAAAGAAAAACCTAATAAAAGTAGAATTTAAAAATTCAAATCTTTATAGAAAACTAAATAGATCTTTAAGAGTAAACGAGGAATAAGCTTTGGACGTAGAATTTGAAAGTTTTTCCCTCTAGATTGGGAAACAATGTTAAGTAATTAAGTATTTCTGAATTTAATAGAAACTTAAAAATAAAAAAAATTTATAGAATTTTTTTTTGGGATTTGATGTTTTGAAAATTTAGAAGTCTTAGTTTTTGAAACGATAAATACCTAACTAAACTCTTATAAATATGGAGTATAGAAAAATCATTTCGTAGGTGTAACGGAAAAAGTGCAGGACCATTTAGGGGATAGTAATGATTACTTTTGAAAGTAATGATAGAAGTTCCCATGGAATGAATAGGACACTAGTAAGAACCTAGGAATGTTGATTCATGTGTGCAGACTAAAGAAGATAGTAAAGTGAAATAAGTAGGAAGTAAGGCACTCATGGTTTAGAATCGATATTCTTGATTTTGGAGGAAACTTGGGAAAAGCATCTTTCTTTAGTGGAATTCATATAAGATAGTAGTTCTCAAGCTATCGTTAGTGTGGCACCTTTTGAAGCTCATTATGAAGGGTCATACAGGTCGCCGGCGTGTTTCAAAGGGTCTACAGAGGGATTGGCTTGGTTTCGACATAGTTAAGAAGACTTCGGGGATGATTGGTTTGATTGGGAGAAAATTCGTATTTCGTATCCACATTCATTTCATGATAAGTTTTTAGAATTTCATATTTCCATCTTTAGTTTTGAATATGTTCTTTCCTTTATTATCCATTTGGAGGGTAGAACTTAGGATTTAACCTTTGATGGTAGAATTTGATGTAAACATGTTAATAGAACATGTTATGAATGATGTATGCTAGTGTTTGCTAGTGGATGCTAATGGACGCATATAGGTACACTAGGCACTATTATTCTTTAGGGATTGGCCTAACTAGGACACTAGAGCATATGTATATGGATGTGTGCGCATTTTATTCTATTTTCCATGGTTGCTATAGATGGATGATTTTCACATGATTGTTGCATTTGAATGATGTTTGTAGCACGCATATAGAATTATCAGTGATCATTAGGAAATATTCGCATTCTTTTGGATACATGGCATGGATATGATTGCATAAAAGGAGGTCAACTGAATCAGTGGACCATCTAATCTTTTGCATTAGTTAGGGACATTTACACTACACTAATTACATAAGTATCATAAATTGCATTAGATAAACTAAAGGACAATGGATGAATGATTGATGATCGAGTAGTTGGTTGTAGAATCGGATGAAAACATTTAGTACATTCTTTTATCCCTAGAGATTTCAGGGATGAAATCCCTTAAGGAGGGGAGAATGTAACAATACGAAATTTAACCCATAATAATTAATTCATTAATTAATTAAATAATAAAATAACTTTGTGAAATTATCAGAATTGAGCCGTACTAGTTGCACAATTCTATCCGTGGTAATTTTCTAATCAATTTCCATACATAGAACGTCAGAATCTGGATTAATATGAGCAAGAAAGGGAGCAAAAAAAATCAATAAACAAATAGATAATAGGCTAGGTCGACCGACCTGGGCACAAAGGCGGTCGATCCCCCGGTTGACCCGCTTGCCCATTAGGGCAAACGAATGAAAGTTTGTTCGTATGAATGTTGTAGACATGTTTTGCATTCTTCAACTCAATTTGGTTCTTCCATTTATGCATCCGATGGCCCCTATTCAGCCTATAATGTGGTTGCATCCAATTCAATCCTCATATCCAACGGTCTGAGATCCACTTTTATCCCCTATAAATAGAACCCAAAGCCTAACACTTTTTTTCATTCTAAGATTTTCTCCAATTGGGTTCACCAATTAGGGAAGGACCCTAAGCGGAATAATTTTCCAAGGAGGAAAACGTTTTAAATAAAAATATTTAGCAACCCCAAGTGGATCAGGGAATTCCTAAAGGGAAGAGCTATGGACCAGAGGTGGGTGATCATAATTATTTTAAATTTCTTTAAGTAATATAAAATAACAGAATTTCCAATAGTTGTAATTTTACTACGATTTTTGGATTAACTTTTTAGTAATCTGTTTACAGTTTTTAGAATTATTTCCAGTCTATTTCTTCTAGCTACTCTTTTCAATTAATTTTAGTTTATTTCTAGCTTTTTCCATTTATTTACAGGTTATTTACAATATTTCAGTTTATTTTCTGTTATTTATGTGTTATTTACATTTTCTTCTTACACCTTATATTTTTCCTTTTATTTTTAGTTTTCTTTTATTCCTCCTTCTTCTTCTTCTTCGTGTATAGATTATAATAGAATTAACGTGAAATTGGATTAAAATATAAGAAATCTGAAATAATGGAATATAAGATGTAAATTGTAAAAAGTATAATATAAATGGAATTGGACTGAAATTATGCCTAATTATGACATTAATTGGACCTAATGAAGTAGACTGGCCTAGTTATAACCTAGAATTATAAGAAAAAAGAATAAATGAAGAAAGAAGCTTATTTTCACACTTAGACCCTGGGTTAAGTAATAAGCATGATTATAACGTAAGTTATAAATTGATAAACTATAAAAAATATGGTAAACTATGGAAACTATGGTGCTTATTTTAAGACTTAGGATAAATTAATAAGCAATAATAGTAATTGATAAAAATAAAGGCTCATTTAGATAATTTATCTAAGTTAATAAGACCTATACCTAATAGCATTCCCCTAATATTTCTATGGTTACAGTGCTTCACATAATCTTGGAATGAGACGAGGTGCTTCACATAACGCTGAAGTGAGGTGAGCGGTATGCTTATGCTTATAGTGCTAGTTTACGGTCAATCTATGGTAGTTCAAATCAAAGGGATTTGACCAATGGGAGCAACTAGATTTTTGTTTGATAGGGACCAGTACCAACAGCATTTCCCTTTTTTTATAGACATGGTATTTCACATAACCCTGAAGTGAGACGAGGTGCTTCACATATTCCTGAAGTGAGGCGAAGGGCACGTTCATGCTGTATAGGGTAAATAAAAGGTCAAAAGAGGGAACAACATGAACACGAGCTTAGTGGTGGTCATGCGTGCGGCTTGCATTGATGGCTCATAAATAATTATGAGTTCCAAGCACTTAGTAAGTGTATCTTTCATTGACACCAAAGTTTACTGTGTAGGGAAGCGTCCAGTCCACGATAGATTTTATGGAGTAGTAGGCCGATCAAAGGGTAGAATTAGGACTTCAGCCTAATCATAATAGCTATCAAGGATAAGTGAAAACAATCAAAGTTAACCTATCTTACTAATTGATTACTAGTTAATTCGTATTTATTTCCGGCTTTATCTCTCCTATTTCCTTTGTTTCCTTTTATATATACTAGAACTATTGAAGAGTCTATTACTTTTACTTTTCTTAAAGATACTAAAAGCATTCACCAGACCTTTTGGTCTGACCCACTCCTCTACTTTTCCCTTTCCCCCCATAAGCAATCAAGGGAGAGGGCAGTAGATTGCACTTGCTCGGAGGTTTCTTGGAGAAGATTCTGCTATGTATTTCCGTACTCTTATTTCCGTTCTCTTTCATCATACTGCCATTTGAGAGGGATATTTATTCTCTGATTTTTGTTGAGACTATGAGTTTTTACTTCATGAGAAATATTGGGTTTTGAGACATGTATGTTGTGTTTGTTATTTGACTTATTGGTTTATGAAACAATTATGAAGTTTTTGTTTTGAATAAGCTATTATTTTAGTTTTCGCTATTTTTACCTATTTTTGTCTTGTGAATCTTAGTCTCTATTACTTTCAGTTATACCTACAATGCTCCATGCCTCTTAGTGTGTCCTTTGGGTATATTAAGGGGTGTGAGGTGTTTCACTTCAATAAAAAATTCAAATATAAACAAAATATATTCACACCAATATAACCTAGTAATATCACAAATTCAAATACCATACTAATACCACCGAATCATATTAATCATCGTCGTAATATCACAAATATTATCCAATGTCATGAAAATACATAACACCAAATCACACAATAAGCATAAATTTTCACAAGCGTACAAACCACACAAACCAAGATAAATGTTTATGTGCAAATACATAGATATTAGCTACACAAATGTCTACACACATATGTCCACAACTATATGACCAACACAATTGTCCAACGTCCAAATAATACAGACCATGAAATCAAAACTATCCTACTAACATAAATACTATCTACTCCCCCACACTCTACACACCATCACCATCCTCATCCATTGTAGAAATGTCTTTAATCGGAAAGCATCCCAAAAATGCATCCGTAAGCAAACCAAGCTTCTTCTCTGGAGTACATACATGTGATTTCAAACGTTGGTTTTCTTCTTCTATATAAGTTGTAAATGTAATAGCTATTTGTACCATAATAGGGCACAACACTCTTCGAATCTGTTTGAAGAGATAACATGAAGAAAGTAAATGTAAAATGAGGCAGATCTAACAAATACAAAATTTAACAGATAAGAAAAAGCATAAGAACACACGAATTTAGAGTGGTTCGGTGTATGGCCTACGTCCACTATGAAAAGTTGCTGCTTGATATTACTTGCTGGTTACAAGTGGATTGCAACTGTATAATAAAAGTACAATAGCAATTTCGATAGAGTATTGATGTATAGAGGCAAAAAGTCCATTTTTTGTAGGTCCAGGGTCACTAATTATAGGTGCAGATAGCAAATATCTCGCCCTGATCTTGGAAGACTTCTTTTCTTACATGGGTAGGCCCACGGGATCGAGCTTTAATGATTTCGAATCGATTTAAGAGCGATGTGAATTGAGTTCGTACCGATCAAGAATTGGTCTTTTTAGGCTCAGATCAATCAAGTGCATTTTTGAGGTTATACGCAAGCCTCTATGAAAATTTGGTGGCATTTGGAATTGTAGATTATGAGTTATTATCGATGCAAGTTTGGATTTCCAATGTGTAGCTGAGCTCATATCGCTTCCAATCGTGTCGATCCTATTCACATTCATTGCTTTGAGTATATCGACCAATAATATCCCTTTTTTATCGCTCCGTTACACTCTTCCTTGTATCAATCCTTGAAGCCACCTTGTATCAGTAGCATGGTGACCACTTCGTATCGATACGAGGTCATGTTTCTTTGGGTCGATTGCTTAAGTGTCATGGTTCTTATCGATAGCCAGCCGATCGATACGAACTAAGTTTATGAGTATATAGATGTCCAAGTGGAAACGACACGAGATTCCTCAGATAATAGATACGAAACAGAGCATGTGCACTGGATACGAAATGGCATTGGCTCGATGGATATGAACCGGAGTTATATGATGGGTTGATGGATACGATGTCGTATGGATATGAACGAGGTTTTTCTAGTGGGATAGATACGAAGTAGGTTGAATCGTGATGGATACAAAGTGAGGCTAGTGATGGATATGAATCGTTATTTACATTGATGGATATGAATTGTAGCTGTTTTCCAAGACTTGCATCGATCATATCTTGAGAATACGAACTCCTTATAACTTGAAATTTGGAACGTTGACTTTCATAGCTTTGTTTGTCATGTCATATGAAATGTAGCTCGATCCGAACTCAGGCAAAATTTACCAGTATCCAAAGTAAACCTATGTATAACCGATCTCTAGGACGAACTGTCCTTAGTTTCATGTCAAGTTCTTAGTGTCACGGCCTTGCCAAAAGGCGGGATAACAACAGCTCTATTTAATGACAATCTCTAGATTTTTAACCAAATTTTTTGTTAATAATAAGTAAATTGCTATTTCAACCATGTATTTATGGATTTAAAAAAATCTATATCTTAACTGAAATAAATTTGTTTAATTTATTGAAACAAGATATATAAATTTAAGTTAAGCATATATTTGTTTAATTTATTGGGTGATTTTGAAAATAGATATCTTAACTCGAATAAACTCTTGTTTAATTTATTCTAAAAAAATTATAATTTAACGAAATTATGTTTTTTATATATTGATCTATCTAATTTATATATTTGTTTAATTTATTACATGATTTAACAAAATCTATATTTTAACTATATACTCTTGTTTAACTTATTGAATCAAAATTTATAATTTGACTTAATACATATAAATATATATAATTTGTTAAGTGATTTAACTTATACATTTGTTTAAGGGGCATTTCACTAGAAGGACAAACTTCACAGTCCAATTAGTTTCTAGGACACACTTCCACAGAAATTAATTTCAAGGCCAAAGTCAGTAGAATAATTACTTTTAAGGACAAGATCAGCAGTCCAATTACTTTTAAGGATATAATTTCATACGTTTTAGGCCTTAGAAACTAATTGTTTTGCGTTTTGTCCTTAAAATAATTATTTCAGTTGTATGTCCTAGAAACTAATGGCATTTGCTAAAGAGGTCCTTGTGGCTAGTTTCCACTTTGTTTAATTTATTGTGCAATTTAACAAAATCTATATTTTAACTCGAACAAACTTTTTCTTTGTATATTGAAACAAAATTTATTATTTAACTTAATTATATATATAATTTATTTAGTGATTTACCCTATACTTTTATTTAACTTATTATGTGATTTAATAAAATCTATATGTTAACTCGATAAACTCTTGTTTAATTTATTGGAGCAAAACTTATAATTTAACTTAATTATATATATATATATATATGTTTAATCTATTAAGTGGTTTAATTTGTATATCTTTTTCATTTATTACGTGATTTAATAAAATCTATATTTTAACTCGACAAACTCTTATTTAATTTATGGAAGCAAAACTTATAATTTAACTTAATTATATATATATATATATTTAATTTATTGAGTGATTTAATTAATATATCCTTTTTATTTATTGTGTGACTTAAAAATCTATATTTTAAGTCGAGTAATTGTTTTAATTTATTCAAAAAATTGTAATTTAACATAATGGTATATTTATTTAATTTATTGAGTGATTTAACTTATATATTTGTTTAATTTATTGAGAGACTTAGCAAGATATTTTAACTCAAGAAAAATTATTTCATTTATTAAAGGAAATTTTATTATTTAAATTAATTATGTATTTCCTTAATCTATTAAGCGATTTGACTTGTATATTTTAACTCAAACCCAATATATTTTTAAAATAACGGTTTTTAGATCTAGTTAAATATGAGGATTAAGTTAAATTATTACACTAAACATTCATACAAGATACATACATACATATATATACATGTAGTTATTGGGGTTCATAACCAATGAATTCATACACATAGTACACCATGCATATATATCTTTGTTGTTTTATATACATATATACTTAATATCATATGTATATATATGATGAATATTTAAGCTATTACTTTCGAGATATTAGTGTAGGGGGCTTATGATCCGCCCTTGGTAGCAGCTCTGTTGAATGAATGGAATACATCTTCGTACATTTCTCTTATTATCTCCTGCCTTGACTTTGAAGCTCCTCAATTCTAGCTTTACATTTTTTCCTATTATACATTTTTCATATTCATTATAATTTTATATAACTTATATACATAAATATTATGTAAATGAAGTTTTACCGAAAACTTAGTGAAAGCATCTTTTACCCAACTATTAGCAGTGAACCTTTTCGATGACTCAATCTTTCAAGTCTTGAAATAGACGTGCAAAGACGTTGGCTCACTATGCTGCTCTTCAACTGAAATTTGAATTAAACACACTATCATATATATAAGACTATTTTCAATTATTCAAAATGTAAAATAAATTTAACAAATAAACATATATCAGATCCTTACGATGATCCATGTATGATTTGGAGCATCGACTATCAACCTTGGATTTCTATTCCCACTTCGACATTGTAACACCTCATAAATTTAGGTTAATAATTTAATAATTAATTAGGTTCGAAAAATGGAATTTGATCAAATGATGGAATATGGCCATGAAACTTGCACCATTGCGTTCGTGGTAATTTTCTCAGCAACTTTCATATTTGGAGTTTTGCAATCGAAGTTCAAACAAAGAAGTTGCGAGCTTTTAAAGAAATCAGATTGAAAATAATGAAACAACAATTAACTAACATACATAATAAATTAGCCGGGACCCACCGTAAACTATCCTTTATGGGCCCGTCGACAGTAGTAGTCGACCAATCATAAAAAGCTCATATTATCCATTTATCCACTTATTTTTCCGTAGTTTAAATTTTGGGAATATTATCCGTTTTATTTTTATAAATTTTCCTAATTTTCTTAATATCATAGAAATGTGCAGGGTTTAATTTAACGTGGAATATGCGTAAATAGAGGAAAGAGATTTGAAAAGTATGGATTTATTTTCCATAGTTTACATTTTTATTTCAAACGAAAGAAAATAAATCGTTGATTGTAATTTCAAACAAAGCAAATCCCTTAATTTAGGCTAATTTGTGGAAATTATAATGGAAAATCTTTTTATAAATATAGTTCCAATAAACTAAAATATTGAAAGAATATTCTAGTCAGGGATTGATAACTATAAATATAATATATACGTATTTAAGCGCGCTAATAAATTTAAATGAAAAATTGACTAATATGACAATGTATGAGTAATATTTGCATTCGACATAATTAGAATATTAGAATAAATCATGCATTGAATAATAGTATTAAGAAATAGAGATAAAATTATTGTAACTCCAATTAAATAGGTAATAAATATGAATAAATTTAGGAGTTACAAGAGTTTAAATAGGGTATGAATGGAGCAAAGGGACCGATTAATAAGATTGTTTGAATAATAAATGTGGAGAGATAAAGAAGGAAAGCTAGGAAAAATTTAAATATGTGGATAAATGTCTTTAGGAAAGGTCAGTTGTGAAAATAATCATTTATTTCAAACAATGTTAAATTTTTAGGGAAGGAAAAATATGTTAAGTAGTAATTGAATATTTTAGGGCAGTATATTTATCATTAATTTAAATTATATAGTCTTAAATACGCAAATAGAGATTAGTGGGTTTTGCCCAATATTAAAGTTTAGAGCAATGAATTTGATTTACTGGGTTGAGATGCGAGATTAGTAGAGTTCCACAACAGAAGTCTGCCCTTCACTTAGAGGCTACCAGCAGTTGTGTGCACTTACTACTTATGTGGCACATCTCCAACCTTTAGACCCACGAGAAATTGATCTATATTATGGATAGGCTAAGGGAAAGTGCGCTTGGGGTTCTCCTTGGATTTGACTTATTAAATGGCCTGGTACCTTTTGGGAAATGAGGTCTGCTTCATATCGAATAAGAGTTAGTAATTAGCCATATGGGGTATTCTCCTTGATTACGTAGATGAGTCTAAATAGGGATGTTAGCCGTGAAGAGCAGTAGGCTATGTCAGTTGTTGGTACTAATATTTAGTAGTAGGTCTAGCATATAGGCTTAGACGCCCAACAATCCAAAAGAAGCATTAGTAAAGACTTTGGTTATGCCATGATGGATTTCGCTTCCTGCTAGTGTAGAATCCATATAGGATACGCATGAACCTTATGATAGAGATAATTGAAAATTAATTTAGCGGGGGTGGGCTAGTTAACCCTTAGATAAGTCTTTGAATGGCGATAGTAGTACGAAAAATAAATTATATATTATTATTATTATTAAGCCATATATATGAGTCATTGGTCTCTGTAGCTGGGACCGATAGATTAGTGATGACGATGCGCAAGGCCTGCTTCGTATTAGAGAAGTATTAAGTGGCAAAGGTTTTGGATAGTGAATGATTAAAATGTATGTATATACATAGGCATATATATGTATATTATACCTTAGGAAAGGTTAATATAGACATATCGTATGCACATATATTAAATTAAATGGGTTTGTCGTTATTAGCGGACATAATATTTGAATGGAAAATAATTAGTGTGAATTATGTCATGGATAAAGTATGCAATTTTTTAATCACCAGAACATTATTCTGAGCTCTTTCTCCTTACAACCCATTGGATATACTTAGAGGAACATGACACTGGAGCAAGATGGAGCGGTTGATGGAGATGTCTTCTTATTCATGTTTGGTACTAACAAAGCGATTATATATCCAAGGAATAACTTTGATTCCGAGGTAGTAGCTCAGTCATAATTTATATCCTATTATATTTTCTATACCACATGAGTTTAGTTTGATCGATCTCTGATATACTTACTATTATTACAGGCAATCAAATCCAATGATCCATACACTAATGGAATTGGGTTTAAATTTTTATCAAAATTTAGGCCCATTAAGGTACGGGTTGTTACATCTGACATCAGAACCTAGTTAGTCGATCATGGGAATTAGGATAATCTAAAAGTATTTTCTAGCTATAAATATATATTATATGTCGAACTTTATAAATTCCAACTATGGAACAGTTACAACCATATTCCAAAACGATGGACGAGGCAACTACCACGTACTCCAATTGCCCCCAAGAAGCTTTGGCTGCATGTAAGGCGTTAACTTAGGAAAGCATGAGCACGGCATATGGAAGGATCCTGAAGGCTAGATAGTATTTAACTTGATTGTTGAGACATAACTACTGTATGATTGTGTATTTTGATGGATTAGCAGTGGAAGATGCACATCTTATCCAAGCAAGTGGAAAATAAGAGCCTATATGATGCAAACATCCAGAAGTAAGTTCTTACAGAGAATGTTCATCAATCACCACAAGATGATGAACCAGATTTTTATATAAAAAGAGAAAATTCCTATGACGACTTAGAATTTCAAACGTTTGAAAATGAAATAGTTAATCGATTTAAATATTTGAAAGTTGGTTTAACTTGAATTTCAAAAATATCTAGTTATTTGGCAATTAGAATTTTTGAATTTAATTTATTGAAATTGGGTAGAAATTTTGAATCCTCAGTTTTATGCTTGTTAAAAATATTTTCAAGGCTTAGAAAATTTATATTGATGATACTGAAGATAATGGAAGCTTCAGAATTGAGTTTGGAAATGATATATTCAGTTTTGAATTTGTATCGTTTAAATCGATATTTAAAAATATAGCCTTCCGAGGCACAGTCACGGAATTCGACGAAACTAGTTCAATTGGATCAGTAATATTGCATTATTATCGAATTTCAATTTTCGTAGCATTCGGAGTTGTCAAGTGATCGTACGATTGATAAACGTGTTAAAATTTATATTGACATTTAATGTAACAGTTGGGACAGAAAAGCTATCTTCTCCATATGATCAAATTTGGACTCGGAACCTTTTCCATTGCATTCGGAATAGAGGTTTAACATTATAAACGCCTTGCAGCACGCGTTGATTAGAGATCGAGATTTTGAATTGCGAAAACCAAGACGATTTAAATTTGAATTTGAATTTAAAATAAAAATAATATAATCCAATTATATAGCAACGAACACATTGCTTCTATCTTCAACACTTGGCAAAATGGTAAGAAACGTGTTTGAAAATGAAAAAAAAGAAGAAAAGCACACATACAAAATGAAATATTATCTTCATTCGAAATAAAATAAAATAAACAAGAAGGAAATCGAACAGAAGAAAAAAGTCGAGCTGTTAGAAATCATGCCGCCACCTTTATAATTCAATTCTGAGTCGCGAAATAAAAAAATGGTGGCTCATTTTCAAAATCAAGCCGAACCCTTCATTTCCAATCTATGTCGAAGGGGGAAAATTTGATTTAAAATCGAATCGAATCGATTCCGATTCAAACCTTAGGGCCGAGCATCCTCATTGTCGAATCGAAATCATCAGCTCGAGTGATCACGATTAAATCGAACGACGAGGCATGGTGGACTGTCCTATACTTCAATGGCGATCGAGCAAGCAATGAGAGGGAGGAAGATTGAAGTAGCAGAGCGGCGAGACGTTTCTCTGGGTTCAGGCGATCGTTTGCTCGAAGGAGCAGTCGCGTGTGGGGATTCGCGTGGCAAATGGAGGGGGCCGCGAGCAATGTCGCGGTAGCATAGGTTAGGGCATCGCGAGTTCGTTCGATCCTTGGCGACAGGCAATAGCAAAGTCAATGGTAGCCATGGGTTCGTCTTCTCAGGCAAGTTCGATGCGTTGACGGCTAGGAGTTAAGGCGATTTTTGGGTAGTGGCTAAAAATTCAGTCAACAGTGAAGGTATAATGTTTTATCTTTAATTCAATTCAATAAATGTATATATAAAAAAATATGCAATGCATTTTTCGATTTTTATATACATACAAAAAATGTATTTTTACAGTAAAGAAAAAAAATACAGAAATGATATAGACACGTATATATACTAGATTTAAAAATAGGACTTTTTAAGGATATATAGATTATTTTATAAGTATGCATGTAGTTTCAAAAGAAAATAGATATGCACATTTTTAAATCTACTAGTTATTTAAGATTTCAGTGATTAAATTGATTAATAAACTGATTTAATTTATTTAGCTGCTAAAAGATTTTTTTGAAGAAAATTATTGATTTAAAATAAATTATTAGTTAATTAATCAAAACGAAAATTGATTATTCGATTTATTTCGAATATTAATAAAATTATATAATTGTTTATACAAGGTTAAAAATCGTTAAAACAAGCTGGATTGGAAGTGGATTGCAAATAAAAAGCTAAGGTGAGATCTTCTCACTCAATTGGATTTTTCTATTTAATTTTAAATAGTGAAATTTAAAATTGTTGATTGTGTGCTTGGATGATGAATTATTAGCAGTTGTATTGGATTAGACCATATGCGCCGCATAATAGCGGATGATTTAATATAATCCCACATACCGCGGTATTCCACCTCGAAATGGAATTGGTATTATATATGTATTTGGAGTGATTGATTTTGCCGCATTATATAGCGGATGAGATCCTATGCGCCACATAATAGCGGATGATTTATATAGTCCCATGTACCACGATTTTCCACCTCGAAGTGGAATTGGTATTTAATTGTCGTGCTAACATCTGTGGATGTAAGAAAACAGGTTAGAGGGATCCAACTGGATTCCTCAAATTATGTGAATTTGTTTCAATGTTGTGTGTTGATTTATAATCTGCGTATGATTATATTTGTGATTGAAATCGTGGATGGCTGTAGTTTAGCTGAATATATTTTTGGTATCGTTGGATATCAGAAATAAATAAAAATGGATTTTTGAAATTCGAGTAGAGTAAATTAAATTTTGAGAATTGGATAAATTTAAAAGAAGGAATTCAAAAGTATAAAAGTAGATTTCTGAAATCCTATCGAATAAACTCCAAAATATGGGAAAAGATTTTAATGAATGGGTTTTGAGTAATATTGCTTAATAGTTGAAGAATTTATTTAAAATTCAGATTTTAAATAGTTTGCATGAAATAAAGGAATTTGTTTTAAAAGATAATAAATTTGGTATTTGAATGAAAATTTATTTGGTGTTTGAAAATAAATCATTGGGAAATCAATTTGAATTTGATTTGGTGTTTTGAAAACAAATTGGGAAATCAATTTGAAATTGATTTGGTGTTTTAAAATTAATCTTTGGGAAATTAATTTGAAAATCGATTTAATGTGCGAAATAAATGTTTGGAAAATCAATTCGGAATTTGATTTGGTGTTTGAAAATGAATATTTGAAAATCAATTTGAAAATCATATTTCAGTGGATATTTGGAATTTTAAATTCCCAATGGAAATTTATAAAGGGAAATTTGTTTTAAAAATAAATATTATGATGAGCATGTAAATGTGCATAATTTTACCACCTACACTTAATCTATTTAAATCGAATAAATGATCATATTAGGTATTTTAACTTGTTTAGAACAAATTCAAATTATTTTCAAATTGTCACAAAATTCATCTTCATATAGGGGCAAAACGGTCATTTGTGTGCATATATTTCATTGAGAAAAATTAATTAGAAATCTATATATCTTTGTGTAGGAATTTGATCACATATAGGAGTGGTTTCATGAAGACACGTGCATGCATATAATGAATACAGAGGAATGAAGATGGAAATAATTCAAAGTGAATAACATGGAGGACCTCACCTACCCACCACCTTAATGTACAAATTAGAGGCTAATGCACATGCTTATGGAATTAACGGCTTCATGTACACTTAAATGATGATTAGTAGAAGCTAATGATTACTTGGCCTCTACACTTTCTTAAGGGCATTTTGGGCATTCCCCAAAAATATGAATTAGAGTTTAACACATATATATGTACCCCTTATGTTTCATGTAACTCCTCTCCCTTAGTCTCACTTAGTTCCTCTTAGTTTTAGTTTAGGCTCAGAATAAAAAGCTCTTCTTTTTCCATGGCTACTTAGCCATTTTATTTCATATAATTTTTCTTTCTTTTATGCAATGTTAATTCTCTTTTATTTACATGCTTCTTCTCTTTTTATGTTTGTCGTGTAGATTTATTTTCATGCAAGTAGAATAGTTCTCCTTTCATTAGCTTTCATTTCCCTCTTCTTGTTGTTTTTTCATTTCATGTTGCTTTCTACTTATGTTGATATGATAACACAAACAAGTGGCCAATACCTACAATTTAGGGGTAATGGTGCTCTCTTGAATCATGTAGATGCAACATAATTTTACATTTATGTCTCTTCTGTGTTTAATGGAAAGATGGATGTGTGTGTGATTTTGTGTTTAATATTGGGTTTGATAGCTTATGTTGTTCAAAACAAATAGGCTATGCTTAGTCATATGAATCACTAATTACCTCTTCATCTACATATGATCATGGTAATGGAAGTGAATTTAGAACCAAAATTTGATGGTTTATGTTTCTAAATCAATAGTTAATAAGCCATGCTTAAAATAGATTCTACTTTTAATTTCATATCATTTTCATTGAAGTTAGTAAGTGGGTTAGAGGGTGCATTAAAGTTTGATGGTTTAAGTGTGTTAATTAATAACACAATTAGGCCATGCTTATGATAAATGCATCAACTAAACTCACAAAGACCAAAAAGAGAACATAATTTCATTATGTTGATTTATGTGATCATGAGAGGGGATTTGCCTCTAAATTGCTCTTTAATCTCTTATTTTTATTTTCCTTACTTTTAGCTTGTTTTTACTTTCTTTTAGTTAGTTAAAAATTCACTCGACTTTGGTATAATTTAATTGAAAAGAATTTTTGAAAATCATCAATTCCCTATGGATCGACCCGTATTCGCCACTTACTACTAGTGTACGCCGTGCGCTTGCGGCATAAAATTTTCAACGGTTTTCTAATTCGATAGAATTCCGCCGATTAATCAGTTTTTGAAGGAATTATTTTTCATATTGGTTTATTTTTGAAAGTGTGGAAAGGAATTTATGGATTTGAAAGGTAAATTAAAATAAATCAAAAAGGATTTATTAATTGATTTGAATGAACCATTTTAAAATGGAAAGTGTATTTTCCCTGACAAGCCGAATATATTTTCAAAGTAGCTTTTAAAGTATAAATTAAAAGTTCTAGAATTGGTTTTAAAAGAATATTTTGGAGAAATTATTTTCTTAAGTTATTTTGAAAATCTTTAAAGTAAAGATTTATTTAATTAATTACAGAAGTGATTATTTTAAGATATAAATGATATTTATTTTAGAAAATGGTTATTTAAATAGTTATACCTAATAATTTTATTTTTAAAATTATTTTGGACTTGAGTTTTTATATGAGATATCGGTATAATGTTTTCATAGCTAATATTTAAATAAGTATTTAGAAATAGTTTTTATTCTAAATGTTTTCAAGTATTTTTGGATAAGTGATTTGAATTATTTTAAAGTGTTTGAACTCGACAAATTTTCAGTGGAAATAAATATTTAGGAATTTATTCTACATGAGGAAAATGATTTGAAATTTGTTTTTAAAGTGTTGAAGTGTTAAAAATATATCTTGCGAAGATATTTTGAAAATAAATAATTGGGGGAAAATTATTTGAAATCTAGTGATTATTGTGAACATTGATTGATATTTAAATAACCGACTATGAATATTGGCCTTTAAATGGCGTTTGAATTTCGATGTGACCGGGGGTCGAATTCCAAATGGATATTCAAAAACCACATCAAATCTTTGTGTTGGATCTTTTGTTTAAAAAGATTAAAGTGAAAATTGTTGTGATTTGTTTGAAATCTGAATGTAACACTTATTTTTAAAATAAGCGCTTGTTATTCGGAGTAGCCAAGAGAGGACTTTGTGTCATAAAAGCCATTCCGAATAATGATACGACGAAATAGGATTGCATTTGAAGATAGTGTCGAAAACTGAGTATTTTCGAAAGCAAAAGGATTACCTATTGAATGTCTCTGCACCGGGTAGCTCCGGTATAGAGATTTTATCACCCTTTGTGATAGGGATTCCAGACATGATTAGCGAATATTCCTATTTGCAAGGGCTTCTTTGAAGTGCCTTCGATTCCGTTCGATCCCGGAACGGACTTGTATGGATGTGTGTCTGACGTTACACTTTGAGATGTAAAGCTGGTTTCTACCAAATATATTTCTATTGGTGGTGGAGAATTTATTCTCTTTGCTTAACACCCTGCTCTGAGACGTACGAGCTTAGAGGTTATGTAATTGATGGTTACTTATGATACATTCCCAATTTGGTAATGTGGCATACGAAGTGCTGCTGATCATTTATTGATAGAAGCATGATTTTGTGAAAAGCGTAGCTTTGTGGATGAGATTTCGTCGGACCTCACAGTCCGAAAATGGTCGAAACAGGAAGAATGCGGCAAGATTATTTGAGGGTAGCTCCCCCTAAGGATATGTCATCTCCTTCTGGAAAAGGGTGGTATCATGGTATGGATCCCAAATACTTAACTTATGTGGTTGCTGCAAATTTATTATACCTTATGGTTGTTGCTTTGTGGTTGAGGATCCTCAGATAAAGGTCGCTAATGACCGGGGGATGGCATACTCGTGTAGTAATTACCTAGTTACAGAGTTAACCCGGCCTTGTGTTGGCAGAGAGTTGGTTAGGTTCTCGGGGCGTCCCTCCATAGGCGTACCCATGTGGCCCAGAAAGTTCCTTAGCCTGGCCATTTGTTAGAAATCTAAAGAAACAATACGAGCCCTTTACGATTGCAATTCTATAACCCGCCTCCTCAAGAGGTAGCTATAGCAGGCATAATATAATAGTACCTATGTTGGCTAAGATTTATATTATACTTTCGAAATGTTTTCCACAATGTGCACTAATAAATCGAAAAGATTTTGCGTATCAAGCATGTTTGACTATCATAAGGAAAAATCTCCCCCAAGTGTGCGATTGCATTGTGTGTGTGCCGGGAGGCCTCATGGTAGTTTCATTTTCCAAAAGCATAGCGGATTTCTTTTCCTGTCTTTGTGAAAATAACTGTTTTTAAGATCTCACACCCGTCCCATGATTGACCTTGCTTAATACAACGTGATAGGGGGTTCTCACTTCGCGTTTGATGGCGAACGGGAGACTCTTACCCCTACATGTCCCCGAGGAGATGTTGGTTAACCGGGTAGGTGAAGAAGTCAAAAGGCTGGCCGTAAAAGCAAGGGCAGAGTACCAATCAGCCACGGCGGGGCTGGGATGGTTGAAAAGCCTATCAATCAAGAGTGGCCGCTATCGATGGTTGAAAAGCTTGGACCATTATAATTTGGTATCAGAGCATTTGGTTAAGCGACAACCTTGGCTCTGGTGGGGATTACTCATTAGGGATAGAGCCAGTAGTACTCTAGAATGAGTTTGAGTGTAATAATAGATATGAGCGTGTATTTGTTAGTGAATATAAAATTGTTTTATATTGTGTTGACTTATCGGTTGATTGTTTATAGATTCTGGTCGGTGTAGTTTGGCCAACTATATCGATAGGGGTTTCTACACTCTTAAATAAGATAAACTGACACAGTATTGTTTTAAAATCAAGTAAATGAGATAATTGTACCCAAACTATTTTTATATATAAAAGGAATGATTTTCCGTAAATTATAGTTATATATGGTTGCTTGGTTGTTAAGATGTAATAATATTAAATTGTTATCATTTAATTGTGAAATTGAATAAGAAATTAAAATTATAACCAACATCTAAGAAATAAATTCGTATATAAATGGAATTTGTAAATGTAAATTTTAAATGTGATTTATAATTTGAAATAGAATTCCAGAGAAATGCTTGAAAGAATTTGAAAGGATTTGAAAATTTTGAAATTTGGAAAAGACTAAAATCCCTTGAGTTTAAAAATGATTTTTCAAAGGTTTTGGAAAAATGTTTTTGAAGAGATGAAAGCTCTGAACTCTTTTCGGTCGATGGAAAATAATTCCGATAATGATCGCGACATCATCGGTGTTCATTTTCGAGTTTCCAGGAGAGGAATTGCTGCCGAATTATTTTAAATAAAGGATGTTTGCAAAATTGGGTTTAGTTTTGGAAATTCAAAGGATAATTTGGGTTGATTTCAAAGATGATTTTGAAAGGTTGGAAAGACTCTAGAATCTGATAAATATAGTTATGGAATAAAATTTATTAAGGTGGAAAATAAAATTGTGAATGAATAATTGAATTTTACAATTGTAAGTAAATAGAACTGGAATTGGAATTAGATTTGATTTGTGATAAACAAAGCCAAGTATTGAAATAAAATTAGTAAGTGAAACTAATTAAAGGAACGATAAGATAAATAAGGTTTGAAATGAATTAAATTCAATATTTGTAAATGAAGGTAAATTGAATTCATACGAAATTGGAAAGCCAGTTTAAATAAAAGTATAGATAGAACCAAAGTGATGAGTTGAAAACTAAATATAAGAAGTATATAGAATACTTATATTGAACTTAAGAAAGCAAATGGTGAAATTCTTAAGTAAAATTTGGAATTGACAAAATATTCTAAATTGATAAGTGAATCAAGGATAAACTGGAAATTGGGAAATGATAATTGTGAACAAGTGAATAAAAATCAAAATCAATGTGAATAAAAGGAAATAAAAATTGATATAGTTAATAATCAATTGGAATAAATACGTAGGATGTACGTATATTATTTTATTCGTATAACGATTTGATCCAGAATTCAAGCACAGAATTTCGAGATATTTGTATCGATCCGAGTTGGGATTTTTCACTCGATTTCCGACGGCGAACCCTGGATATGGATTTTTGGTTGATTCTGGAGATTCCCTATCATAGTTTGCGGCTATGCAAGGAGAACGATGGTTTCTGATCAAGAAACTAGATCTGTGTCCGCACTAGAAAGTCGGGTGGACGAAACTAGTTCAGAAGTGAAATTGTGTGATTGAGTGAATGATCGAATTTGATATGGCGTACGAATGGTATACGGATATCGTATGGATTTGAAAGAAATACATATTCAAACTTTTGTAAAGGAATGTGCAAAGTAAATTTGAATGTTGTAATTGGATATTATGGCTAGTAGGATATAGGAGTCATAAAGGAAAATGGAATTGGGATTTTGATTTCGAAGATAATTTAAAAGGCTCAACTAAAAGGTATGTATTTAAATTTCAATATGAAATTTGATGATTTTTTTGTCTACCCGCTTGGATTTTTGTTTTCTTTTTGAATCTGGGGGCCAGTGGTGCCATTTTGTAGTCGTACCGAGCTAGCCGCGCAAAGGAGACGTTGGCGAAATTTTTGGAAAATTTAAAGAGTTAGAAAAATTTTGACAAAATTTTTGATAATTTAAAATTCAAATTTAAACTTAAATTTGAATTGTTAAGAAAATAACGTTGTTTGAAACATATGGTTGATTTTGGAAAGTTTGTTGAAGTAATAATGAGTCTTAAATAAAAGGATTTGTTTTGGCAAGTTGATAAAACTATTTGGTTTTGCAGAAAAGATAAACGGGTTAAGGATCATTTTTCTTAACTAGTAATTTCTGGACGAAATTCTTTTAAGGGGGAAGAATGAGACAACCCAGTATTTTGAACGTTTGAAAATAAAATATTTAGTCGATTTAAATATTGGAAAATTGGTTTAACTTGAATTTCAAAAATTTCTGGTTATTTGGCAATTAAAATTTTTGAATTTAATTTATTGAATTTGGTAGAATTTTGAATCCTCAATTTTATGATCGTTAAAAATATTTTCAAGGCTTATAAAATTTATACTAATGATATTGAAGATAATGGAAGCTTCAGAATTGAATCTGGAAATGATATATTCAGTTTTGAATTTGTATCGTTCAAATCGATATTTAAAAAACTAGCCTTCCGAGGCACAGTCTCGGAATTCTACCAAACCAGTTCCATTGGATCTATAATATTGTATTATCGTCGGATTTCAATTTTCGTAGCATTCGAAGTTGTCGTGTGACCGTATGATCGATAAAAGCGTTAAAATTTATATTGAAATTTAATGTAACAATTGGTTCCGAATAGCTATCTTCTCCATACAATCCAATTTGGACTCGGAACCTTTTCCATTGTGTTCGAAATAGGGGTTTAACATTATAAACGTCCGGCGGCACGCCTTGATTGGACATCAAGATTTTGAATTGCGAAAACCAAGACGATTTAAATTTGAATTTGAATTTAAAATAAAAATAATATAATCCCATTACTGTAGCAACGAACACGTTGCTTCTATCTTCAACACTTGGAAAAATGGTAAGACACACGTTTGTAAATGAAAAAAAGAAGAAAAGCATACATACAAAACGAAATATTTTCTTCGTTCAAAATAAAAAAAACAAGAAGGAAATCAAATAGAAGAAAAAAATCGAGCAGTTCGAATTCATGCCGCCTCCTCTACAATTCAATTCTAAGTCGCGAAATATAAAAAATGGCAGCTCCTTTTCGAAATCAAGTCGAACCCTTCATTTCCAATCTATGTCGAAGGGGAAAATTTTGATTTAAAATCGAATCGAATCATTTTCGATTCAAGCCCTAGGGCCGAGCATCCTCATTGTCGAACCGAAATCATCAGCTTGAGCGATCATGATTGAATCGAACGGCAAAGCATGGTGGATGGTCGCATACTTCTATAGCGGTCGAGCAAGCACAGAGAGGGAGGAAGATCGAAGTAGCAGAGCGGCGAGACGTCTCTCTGGGTTCAGGCGATCATTTGCTCGAAGGAACAGTCGCGTGTGGGGATTTACGTGGCAACTAGAAAGGGCCACGAGCGATGTCATAGTAGCACAGGTTAGGACATCATGAGTTCGTTCGATTGTTGGCGGCAGGCAATAGCGAAGTTAATGCCAGCCATGGTTTCGTCTTCTCAAGCAATTTCGATGCGATGACGGCTAAGAGTCGAGGCGATTTTTGGACAGTGGCTAAAAATTCGATCGGTAGTGAAGGTATAATGTTTTATCTTTAATTCATTTGAATAATTGTATATATAAAAAAATACAATGCAATTTTCGGTTTTTATATATATACAGGAAATGCATTTTTACAGCAAAGAATAAAAATATATACAGAAATGATATAGACACGTATATATATTAGATTTAAAAATAGGAATTTTTAAGGATATATAGATTATTTTATAAGTATGCATGTAGTTTGAAAAGAAAATAGATATACACATTTCTAAATCTACTAGTTATTTTGGATTTTAGTGATTAAATTGATTAATAAGCTGTAGCTACTAAAAGAATTTTTTGAGGAAAATTATTGATTTAAAATAAATTATTAGTTAATTAAACTATCAAAACGAAAATTGATTATTCGATTTATTTCGAATATTAGTAAAATTATAAAATTGTTTATACAAGGTTAAAAATCATGAAAACAAGCTAGATTGGAAGTGGATCGCAAAAAAAAGCTAAGGTGAGATCTTCTCACTGAATCAGATTTTTTGATTTAATTTTAAATAGTTAAATTTAAAATTGTTGATTGTGTGCTTGGATGATAAATTATTATCAATTGTATTGGATTAGACCCTATACGCCGCATAATAGTGGATGATTTTATATAATCCCATATACTGCGATATTCCACCTCGAAGTGGAATTGGTATTATATATGTATTTGGAGCGATTGATTTCCTGCATTATATAGCGGATGAGACCTTATGAGCCGCATAATAGCGGATGATTTTATATAATCCCATATATCGCGATATTCCACCTCGAAGTGGAACTGGTATTTAATTGTTGCGCTAACATCTTTGGATGCAGGGAAACAGGTTGGAGGGATCCAATTGGATTCCTCAAATTATGTGAATTTGTTTCAATGTTGTGTGTTGATTTATTTATAATCTATGTATGGTTATATTTGTGATTGGAATCGTTGATGGCTATAGTTTAGCCGAATATATCTTTGGTATCGTTGGATACCAGAAATAAATAAAATTGGATTTTTGAAATTTGAGTAGAGTAAATTAAATTTTGAGAATTGGATAAATTTAAAAAAAGGAATTTAAAAGTATAAATGTAGATTTTTGAAATCCTATCGAAAAAATTCCAAAATATGGGAAAAGATTTTTAATAAATGGGTTTTGAGTAATATGGCTTAATAGTTAAACAATTTATTTAAAATTCAGATTTTAAATTGTTTGGAAGAAATAAAGGAATTTGTTTTAAAAGATAATGAATTTGGTGTTTGAGTGAAAATTTATTTGGTGTTTGAAAATAATTTTTTGGGAAATCAATTTGAATTTGATTTGGTGTTTTGAAAATAAATTAGGAAATCGATTTGAAATCGATTTGGTGTTTTAAATAAATATTTGGGATATTGATTTGAAAATCGATTTGATGTTTGAAATAAATGTTTAGAAAATCAATGTGGAATTTGATATGGTGTTTGAAAATGAATTTTGAAAATCGATTCGAAAATCATATTTCAGTGGATATTTGAAAATTTAAATTCGCAATTGGAAATTTATAAAGGGAAATTTGTTTTAAAACAAAATATTGGTTTATTTTTAAAAGTGTGGAAAGGAATTTGTGGATTTGAAAGGTAAACTAAAATAAATCAAGAAAGATTTATTAATCGATTTGAATGATCCATTTTAAAATGGAAAGTGTATTTTCTTGGAAAGCCGAATATATTTTCAAAGTAGCTTTTGAAGTACAAATTAAAAAATTTAGAATTGGCTTTAAAAGAATATTTTAGAGAAATTATTTTCTTAAGGTGTTTTGAAAATCTTTAAAGTAAAGATTTATTTAATTAATTATAGAAGCGACTATTTAAAGATTTAATTGATATTTATTTTAGAAATGGTTATTTAAATAGTTATACCAAATAATTTTATTTTTAAAATTATTTTGGACTTGAGTTTTTATATGAGATATTGGTATAATGTTTTCATAGCTAATATTTAAATTAGTATTTAGAAATAGTTTTTATTCTAAATGTTTTCAAGTATATTATGGATAAATGATTTGAATTATTTTAAAGTATTTGAACTCAGCAAATTTTCAGTGGAAATAAATATTTGGGAATTTATTCCGTGTGAGGAAAATGATTTGAAATTTGTTTTCAAACTGTAGAAGTGTTAAATGCAAAGAAATTTTGAAAACAAATAATTGGGGGAAATTATTTGAAATTTGGTGATTGTTGTGAATACTGATTGATAGTTAAATAACCGACTATCAATATTGGCCTTTAATCGGCGTTTGAATTTCGATGCGATCGGGGGTCGGATTCCAAATGGATATTCGAAAACCACATCGAATCTTTGTGTTGGATCTTTTGTTTAAAAAGATCAAAGTGAAAAATTTTGCAATTTGTTTGAAATCTGAATGTAACACTTATTTTTAAAATAAGCGCTCGTTATTCGGATTAGCCAGGAGAGGACTTTGTGTCATAAAACCCATTCCGAATAATGATACGACGAAATGGGATTGCATTTGAAGATGGTGTTGAAGACCGGGTATTTTCGAAAGGATTACCTGTCGAATGTCTCTGCATCGGGTTGCTTCGGTATAGAGATTTTATCACCCTTTGTGATGGGGATTCCGGACGTGATTAGTGAATATTCGGATTTTCAAATGGCTTCTTTGAACTTCCTTCGGTTCCGTTCGATCCCGAAACGGACTTGTATGGATGTGTGTCTGATGTTAAACTTTGAGATGTAAAGCTGGTTTCTATCAAATACATTTCTGTTGGTGGTGGAGAATTTATTCTCTTAGCTTAACACCCTTCTCTGAGACGTACGAGCTCAGAGGTTATGTAATAGATGGTTACTAGTGATACATGCGCAATTTGGTAATGTGGCATACGAAGTGCTGCCAATCATTTGTTGATCGAAGCATAGCTTTATGGACGAAACTTCGTCGGACCTCACACCCCGGAAATGGTTGAAACAGGGAGAATGCGGCAAGGTTATTTAGGGGTAGTGCCCCCTTAGGGTATGTCGTCTCCTTCTGAAAATGGGTGGTATCATGGTATGGATCCTATATACTTAACTTATGTGGTTGCTGCAAATTTATTATACTTTGTGGTTGTTGCTTTGTGGTTAAGGATCCTCGGATAAAGGTTGCTAACGACCGAGGGATGACATACTCGTGTATTAGTTACCCGGTTACAGAGATAACACGGCCTTGTGCTGGCAGAGAGCTGGATAAATTCTCGTGGCGTCCCTCTAGAGGCGTACCCATGTGGCCTAGGAAGTTCCTTAGCCTGACCATTTGTTGAAAATCCAAAGAAATAATATGAGCCCTTTACGATTGCAATTGTATAACCTGCCTCCTCAAGAGGTAGCTATAGCAGGCATAATATAATGGTACCTATGCTAGCTAAGATTTAGATTATACTTTCAAAATGTGTTCCACACTATGCGCTAATAATAATATCAAAAAGATTTTGCGTATGAAGTATGTTTGACTATCATAAGGAGTAATCTCCCCTAAGTGTGCGATTGCATTGTGTTTGTGTCGAGAGGCCTTATGGAAGTTTCATTTTCCAAAAGCATAGCGGATTTCTTTTCATTTCTTTGTGAAAATAACTGTTTTTAAGATCTCACACCCGTCCCATGACTTACCTGGAGTTTATTGTTCCCTTTTTAAACTCTGGGTGCCCATAATTTTCCACACGGGCAGCCTGGAGTCAGGTTATCAGTTGTTCTGGAGCGAAGTCAAGAATTTGTTGTGGAGATCTGGAGTTCAAGCTAGATGGTGAGACGTTCACTAGTGTATAATATTTCTTTTCCGCTGTTTGTTGTTGTAACACTCTGGTGATGTATGTATAAACTGATATAGTTCTTTGTTTTAAAGATTATTCATTTATCTATTATATCTTGTTCCGCTACGAAATGTGAGATTCTGTTGTTGTTTCTGTTTCTTCTTCTATCTTCTTCTTCTTAAACCCTAACGGTTCGGTTTTTCAACATTTGATTGCTCGGCATTGGATACAGTGGACGTATTGATGTTGACTTTCAAAAGTCGAAAAATTGGGTCGCTAATAATCCATTTCAATCTAACCCCAAAAGATAAAATTTGATGAAATATTTCGAAAAATGCCTTGGAACGTTTAAGAGAGTTTTTCAATGGATTTTTGCAAAGGGTCTTCTATGAAACTGTTGTTTAAAAAATAAGAAAGTTCTGGAATTTTTTTTGGCTATGCTGAAAAGTCTTGAGATCCTTAAAAATATATATGTAGTAAAATAAAAGCTTGATTTCCATTTAAAAAGGTTTTGGGTGAAAAAGAGTTTTTCATTTTTGAAATGAATTGAAATAAGCATATGTATAGCTCAACGATTTTTTTTCTTGTTAAAAAAATTGGAAGCTTTTAATTTTTTCTCTTTTTAATGGGCAGAAAAAATAGAAATAACATTTAATTTTATTGGAGTATGTATCTAGGAAGTGTGTTGAATACCAGCCAGCGAATATGAGGAATATTCCCGTATAAACATAATAGGGAGAATAATAATTGGAATATTTTAGGTTTTCGAAGTTATTGATGGTAGAAGCAATATAAATTAGGTATACTCAAAATATTTGAGAAAAGGGTTCAAAGAACTAAACGGTAAGCTAGGCACTATCATGAAGAGGACATGAATTTTTCGGATCATGTTGGGTCAAAAACATGGTGCAAAATGATTATTATTGTTATTATTATTAATTGACCCTGCCCGAATAGGAACAATGTTCAACCTATGTCCAAATTCGATGACCGGATGAACCCTAGCCGTCGACCGGTAGCGGATGACCATTTGCCCTAAGTTGGTCAACTAGTTAACGATTGAGGCGAGACCCAAACTTGGAACGCGACATATAGTTGCGATCAAGCTCCTACCGCCTCCTTTTCCTTCGTCCCCTCCTCTCTCCAGTGCCGAACCTCAAATCTCCCTCCTCCTCCCTCCAAATCATCCACCTCCCCCTCCCCATCTCCACATCAGGCGACGCTACTCAAACCCTAAATCAAGCAGCGGCCAAGCTCCTTTCCCTTGCCCATGTGCCAATTTTTGCACGTTGGATCTAGCCCCACCACCATTTCGAATCTAAACCCAATTACCCCTCTCCAACGTCCACTCAGTCAATAACACTTCGTCGAACCTCCCGCTCTTCCTCACACTATCCAGATCTCACCCCTTAAGAGAACATTAGGCTCGATTGGAGTGAGTAGAAAATCTATGTTTACTTAGCCTCGGAAGATTTCACCTTTCTTTAGGGACAACCGGTCAAATTTGGAGATTTTGCTGCGTTCAGACTCGAGGAATTGTTCACAGCAATAGGATTAGCACCGATCCTCCATTTGCCGCACCTTTGAGCAGAAATGCTACCCACGCTACATACTTTTATTTGATGCAAATTTGGCATAAAACTTTGATGACGACATCAACAATCTTCGATTGAAAGTAAAGGGAGTCCAGATTGATCTATCTAACAATGATTTTAGCTATATTTTAGGGATAACCATAGAGGGAGTAGATTTAGATCATGTGGAGATGACTGATCCAAAGTTGTAATGGATCTTTTTTGGAGTTATTAGTGTCCGAACGCCATTCAATTTGTAACCTACACCTTTCCACGCCGTTTGCATAGTTTAGTATAACATCATTCCAAAGACGGAAAGCTTTGATCAGATTTATCCTTTAGTTCAAAAGGCCACCTACCCCATCATAGGTTATATGGTTGTTAACTGGACTCATGCTATTATAAGCAACTGCATTAGCCTTGGGGTTAGTACTCCCCGGAGCTACTTTCTGTATTGCCATCTCTTTACTTGTATCTTTAGGCAGTACGGAGTGAATCTCTTTAGAGACCCGGTACAGAAGAATATCTCTCCTACATTCGGCAGAGCCTCTCTCAAGAAGATGAGAATTCCAAAGCCACCAACAGCGGGAAAGCAGCTGCAGTTGGAGGCAAAACAAGGGCAGGGTACTACGGGCACCAAAGCTCCGAGCTAGTTGTTATTCCTCTAGTCTAGGTAGAGATCCGAGAGATTCGAGTTGACGCTAGAGCGGTGAGATTGGATGCATAACTGTTGTGTCATGCCCATTCCAAGGCCATGGAAATGATCCGAGCTCTCATAGAGGATCAAGACCATCTCATAGTCTTTAGTTAGTGTCTTAGGTCTAACATGTTGTTGTTGCCATTGACCTTCCAGCGTTTGTTCTTTTCTTTTAGTTGTTTGGGTTGTGACCATTGGTTGTTTCTTGTATAAAAAGGTGCATACGATATTGTGAGAAATATTCCTGTTTATTCAATATGTTGTTGTTTCTGGATATGTAGACCACTTTTATATGTGTTTGGAAGAAACGGTGCAAGTATGGAAATCTCACAAAGACACTTAACCAATGGTAAATTCAATATAAGACTGGAAGTTTATAAACAGTAAGTTTTAGCAAGCGAAGGATGGGCTAATATTGTTTTGAAATCACGAGTCATTATTCCTGTTACGTAAAAAGGTAAAATCTACAAATAGATTAGTTTTTCGTCATTTTAAATAAATGAATAAATTAAGGTAAGGAAGTAAGTTTTAAAGTTCTTAAATTAATTGTGTAATGCTGGAATTGAGCATATTTGTTAACTCATAACTGAATTCCAATTGCATTGAAATGTGGCATAATTTGTTAAAAATAGAAAAGGCGAATGTTTAAAAAAAATTACGTTTGGAAAAATATGCTTTGACGTGCAAATGATTTTTGGAATTTTTGGCCCAATTGTTATTTAGGAATTGGCATTTAAATGTTTTGGAAGTTTACTTTTCAAATCATGTGCAAAATTGATTGAAAAATGGAAAGGATTTTTATGGAAATTTTTTATTTTAAACGTCACATACTAAGAGTAGGGGAGATAAATGAATTAATAAATATGATCTTTGTGTTGCATTAAGGATAACGTTAGGATAAAGCGTAGATGTTAACAAGGACAAATCTGTTTTGGCCTTGGAATTTTTGTTTCCATACATTTTCAGAGATGTACGAGAGTCCATTTTGGATTCAATTATGTTTTAGAGTTTGAAAGCAAGCCTCCTTATGCATGTTGTACATTAATTTTTTTGGGGAAAATCTAAGGCAATGAGGGAATTTCCAATGTACACAGGATTGGTAACCAAATAGAGTAGTAAGAATGTAAAATTCTCTACCTAAATTCCTTTCCGGGCATAGGAATGGACATTTAGGAAGCAATAATTGACGCGCCAAATTTTTGATTGGTAAGAAATGAATACAAAATTTGTTGAACTATGATTATATTCATAGAAGTAAGTAACTTTTGTGTAAAAAAGATTTTTCAAAACGTGTATATATATATGTAGAATTTTCAGTATATATAAATTGTTTGCATCATATTTTCAAAAATGTTTTCAAAAGAATACATTGGTATAGGAGGGCTGGATTTAGATTTATTCCACATACATGTTTTCTACGCTGTGATACACTACGAATCTATGCACGTTTGGGTGCAAAATTGGCTGCACACCAATTGGTTGATAAGTTCAGGATGGTTATTGCATTACCTCATGATTTAATTAATGGAATAGTTTCAGGGACAAAATTCTTTTAAGGGGGGAAGAATGTAACATACCGTAAATTTAGGTTAATAAATTAATAAATAATTAGGTTCCAAAAATGGAATGTGAGCAAATGATGAAATTTGGCCACGAAAATTGTACCATTGATTTTATGCTGATTTTCTAAGCAACTTTCATATTTGGAGTTTCGGGATCGGAGTTAAAATGAAGAAGTTGCGAGTGTTAAAATAAATCGAAATGAAAATAATTAAACAACAATCAATTAACATATACAATAAATTAGTCGGGACTCATCGGTTGACCCTCCTAAGCTATTCGACCAGTAGCGGTCGATCACTGATAGGGTTACGGTCGACCGATCGAGGGTTTTTATCATGATCTGAACCTTGGCCAATGGCCCGTATTTAGTATTATTAATCTACGGTTATGACTGATTCAAGAGCCTATAAATATAGGCCAACCTCTCCCTTCTCTTCTTATATTTTCTAATTTAGGGCAGCACAGCTATATCATTTCCGCTTCTCCACTATTCCTCCTAATTTTAAAATAGTATGATTTATAAAAAATGGAGAAGAGCAGAAAATAAATAGATGAAGAGAAGGATCGGATCAGCGTTGTGCAAACAACGAGGTAAATTACAATATTTTAAATTTATTCCCCTTCAACCCCAAATGTTTTCTAGGATCTAATACGAATGTATGTATATACTTTTTTTATACATATTTCTTTAGATTAATAAGGAGTTAGAGTTGAATCAATATAATGACTTGTTATTTTCAACCATTCGCATCCACACATGTCGGAATTGAATTGCTCCAAATACCAGATTGTAAATTTATATTTGGCAAAACTCAGCATATACAGTAAATAAGTAAAACACAGAATCATAGGCACAGTGTAACATAACAATAATGCAGCGGAAACAAGAGAATAGTAGTTCATGAAGCTACTATATATAACAAAGTTAAATAAGATACAATAGAAGTATCGAATACAATAGTTAAATATAAGATCAGAATACATCACTAGAATCAACTGAATATCTGAAAGCTGGGTAGATAGCTGGATCTCCAAGCGAAGCTCCAACTCCAAAGGTGAGTCTCAAAAGCTGAACCACTCGGTCGACCCGAGCGTAAAGCAAACCACAAAACACTCGAGTCGGTATTAAGATTCTTGTATCAATAAATCCAACTCAAGTGAAATAACAACTAAAATACAATTAACTCAAGGGATGTTTGGGATAACCATCTTATAAGGATCCATTAAGCTATCTACTATGTAGTAATATATGCTATTATAATAATATCTAAAGTATAATATATTTTAAAAATAGCGTTAAGACGTTATCCATATTCCCATTAAAAGACTTTAAAGTGCCAATAGTCTATACAGTACCGTCGTACCTCTTGATCGGGAGGCTACGACAAATACTCCATAGGTAAGACACAAATCAAACTCGTACAAGGCGTGATAGGGTAGGTGATATGACACAACTAGGCAATGCCAGGGTAGATATACCAGTTACACTTCCGGACCGGTGGTAACGCATAGCAGCCACTACCGCCCACCTCGAGCCACACTCCAAAAAATCGAAGGTGCACCCAATCAATCACAGAGTAATAGAATGATATCGAAGAAGTGTGTCCGATAAAAGGAGCGACCTCATTATCCAGTCAATTTCTCCTATTTTAGCCACCTTATGCCAACTCACGGGAGTCGGGTCCACGTACATACCTCAATAGAACGTCGCCACCATCCTACTTCATTCTGTAATCTCCACCGCGTACACGATTGTTAAAATGGTTTTCGGAGTTGGCAGAGAGTATGACAACTTCCGATCCTGGTCTTTTTAACAAACAAACGTTATTATAACACCGCGGTCATTTCAAAATAATTTATATTTAAAACCAAAATATCGTTGCCTTTTAAAACCAAATCAATACGATATCATTTCCACTTCAAAACCAAATACGATATCATTTCCATTCCAAATATATCTATTTTAAATATCATAGCATTTTCAAAGTTGTAACACTTTCGAAGCTAAACACTTGAAATTATAATACTTTCAAAACATAATACTCTGAAATTCATAACTTTGAAACATAACTTCCACCACTTAAATGGTTTATATATTAAAACACTTTATATAGTAAAATAGCTTCTTTAATTTCACAAATCAATTCCAAACAATTCGAATTCCAAAATTTAAATTTCACCAAATCTCAAATCATAAATTTCAATTAAATTCAGTTTGTAAATAAACCATTCCAAATTACATTGATTTCAAAACAGATTTGATCCACAAAATGAACCATTTCAAATTCAATATATTTCTAACTTTAAGCATTCAACAATTTCAAAACTAAATTTGATAATTTCACACACACACACACACACATATATATATATAAAACAAATTCAATTTTCTATTATTTAGTTTTGAAACATTTACTTAATATATCCATTATCATTTAAATAAAACCCAAATTACAAATAACTAAATATTTCCTTCAATTTATTTATACTTGAAATATTCATTTAATTCAAACCGAAATCAAGTTATAAAAATCAAATCCTTTAAAATGTCGAATTTAATAAGTTCCAAATTGATTTTTATTAAATAAAATTCTTTATTAAATAAAATTTTAAATAATTTTAAAAATCCATTTTCTCAACCTTAGTTTATTAAAAATCAACATAAACTCCATATTAGAATATAATTTAAATAAATACTTAACCAAATTATATTTTAATAAAATCAAACTTTATTATTTAATGAAATTATACATAGCTCAATTTTAAGAATTTAACTATATATAAAATAATATTTATATAATATCGAAAATCAATATTCATATAGAACCATATATTTCTTTCCAAAACCATAGAAATAATTCAACTATTTTTATATATAGACCACTGTATATGTATATAATTTTCTATCCTATGGTAAAGTGATACGGATATTTATCATTTCAATCCGTAATTTGAATTTATATGGGTATATATCATTTCAACCCGTAATACCAAATTCAATTAAAATGAAAATCACTTGGGTCTATCATTTCAACCCATAATGATTTTCTCCTATTCTACAGATCGTTCGGGTATGTATCATTTCAACCCACAGTGAATTCTATACTAACAGGGAACTTGCAGAGTGATAATAGATATGAAAATAACTTTACATGAATATATATCATCAATATAAATAACAGATAATGGTGTCATATGTCACATGTGAACCGATACAGATAATAGCATATATAAAAATGTAAATAACTAACAGCTGCATATTTCAATCGTCGTTTCAATTGAAATCAAATTTAATAAATATAAGAACGTTAATTGTGAGTGATTGCTCACCTTTCAAGGCTAGAGAATGCAGAAGATGACATGGATATGCACACTGATATGGACAATGAAATTTGAATTACGAATCGAAGCAAAGAAAAATCACACGATTTGACGAACAAAGCTGATAAATCAGAACTGACGAGATCCAATCAGAACTGGACCGATGAAAACAAATTGATTCAGTTTTGATTTAAACAGAAAAATATATACATTATATTATTACTTTATTAAAAATTAGTACAACAAATATTAGAATAAAACTATATAGGTGATTCACCTTATATAGTTTATATATTTCTTCAAACTATTTATATTTACAGTTTATGTATGCAGACCATAATATGTGACATATATATAAATTACAATTAAAATTTAAAATCCAAACATATACCTTTCACAATGTTCAATTTTAAACTACACATAAAATAAAATAAAATTCTTTATTTATAAAATTTTAGAATCAACCTTTCTTACAACAGCTATCAACATCATACTATATAATTTAGATCATTGTCTTTTGAAGTCACTGTATCCCTAAATAAAATCTTAAGCATATATTTAAAACCACTATTTACTTCAAAACGTGTCTTCTTTAAAATCATCTTAAGACCGGTTCCAGGGGAAAAAACAACACAGGCAACTATTTATTTTAAAATAAACTTATGTACATAGAAAGCGAATTTGCAAGCTTAAAATAGTGCATACTAATATATAAATATTGCATAGAACAGGACAAAACATATACGTATGCGTACTAAAGTAAACGCAAACGTGTATATATATTATAAATATACCACCGTAAGTGTACATTACTATAAATAAAAATTTACTGTGAAGCATATATAGAGTAATAGTAAAATATATATAAACTAGCATACGTTAATGTGAAAACCCAACTCAAATCCATTTATCTACCGAGACCAATATATACAAACATCAACAAGAATTAAATACAAAAATTTATTATAAAAATATATATATACAAGCCCACATATATTATACTTAAACAATTCCTAACATATCATATGAATAAATGTTAACATAATACTTATATATGGTACGGCCGACATAATATATATACGAAACGACATTGGTAAAAAAAAACAAACTCGATGTTTATTAATACTATATGTATAAGACATATTTACATCTAACCTAACATACTAGCAGCCGCTATATCACACGTATAGATTAGTATATATAACAATGGATCCCTTTTCATAATTCTATATGTATAAAGCTTTATATTTTTATATGTTATGCAAAAAATTAAAACATGTTGTATATAACATACCAAAAATTTCACTGTAAGAAAATTCACACGTAACATTATGTGTATATATAATTTATATAATATAAGCTATAAAACATACTAATATAACTTCTATATTTGAGAACAACTTCATATATACAAAATACATATATGTATATAACCTATATATTCCAAAACTATATATATATATATATATATATAAACGAAAAAAAATCATAGCATGCGAATCTTCATAAACTTATACATACTGCTACATATATATGTGTGTGAAGTACTATATGCGACATGAATTGCAAATATAAAATGTAAATAGAATTTATAACACAGTACTACCTTAGACAGGCCAGCAGAAAATTGGACAAGCCATGCTAGGCGATGGAGTTCAGGAGTCAAATGCAGGGAAGTGGCTGTTGATGCTTCCAGGGCAGAGGAGGGATGAAGAAGGGAGGGGGAAAGGTGCTCGGCTACTACATATGGTGTGGGTGAACACTGTGGCTGCGTCGGTGGTGAGGTGGATGTGGTATAGATGGGTGAATAGGTGTTCTCAATGCAAAATATAAATCATGAAAACACCATGGTAGGTAACAAGCGGAGGTGGATAGGAACCGACGTGTGACGTTTGAGGAAGGTTTTGGCCACATGGAGGAGGAGAAACAAGATGAAGAAGAGGTTTGCCTTCCGGCAAAATAATGAGTGCAAACGTAATATACTTATATTTTCTTTTCGTGTGGACAGTACCAATGAAGTTAAAGATCAGCAATATAAACGAATCTGTGGAATGATAAAAGTCGTATAGGATGAATTCTGGAACGACTAATACCAAGAGGCTGTTTAACTTCAACAGGTAGAAAAATGAAAGGCCACGGGAAGTCAAAAGGGTCAAAAACGGTTACCGGTAACTGTTTTGATGATTTCACCCTGTACCGGTCGTCGAAACATACCAATGAATACACTATGGAGATCAACACGATAAGACGATCAAAACGGCATATGGATATCGGTGATATGATCTTCTATCAAAAGTCGATACAGACACTAATATAAGTTGCTATTTCGTACGAAAAAATCCAAGCGGAGCTAGAAACGTCCGAAATTCACGAAATGAATTTCGCTGTCAGATTTAGAGTATTCTAAATAAATTTTCTCATGTTGACATATTTAGGTTTCCGAAAACTTTTAAATTCAATAGTTATTAACGGATTTAAAACTGAATTTCTAGCGACTGATGGAACATCTATATTATTCGACAAAAATTTGCCATTGCTATGTCTAGATAGATGCATAGCAAATATCAAACTCCCATCATAAAATTCTATTGCTGTTTGAATGGTAGATTTCAGTTTATTATATTCAAAAGAAGTCCACCTTTATTTAATTCCAAAATAAACTATATTTCAAATTACATAAGAAAATAAACTTTCATATCTTATATTGAAAATTTATCCTTTGCTATGTTAAAATAGACGTATTCCAAATATCAAATTTTTATTTCAAAATTTTACTATTTAAAATTTCAAAGAATTTCAATTAAACATATTAATAAAATAAATAAAAATTATTAAATTTTACGGGTCGTTATACTCTCCCCCACTCAAAACTTTTCGTCCTCGAAAAGGAACAAGATAGGATAATAGAAACACCCAGAAAGAAAATAGATTGAAAATAAAAATAAACCAATTAGTTCAAACCATATAAATTTTAATTCAAATAAATTTATTTTCAACAATTGGTTATGGGAAGTTTCCTTTCAAAAAAATTCAATTTAAATTAATTAATATTCAATAATTGCTTTTAAAAATTCAAGGTATTTTATTAAGTTGATTTAATTTCAACTTGTTAATATTTGATACCATAAAGGTTCTTTTAAAACAGAATTTTCTTTAATTTATTTTATTTAATATCTAATCAACTTATTATTCTATTTATCTCTATTAACATTTTATAACTAAAACCTAAGTGTATAACATTTGTCATAATCACTCAAATTTTATTTATAAAATCATTAATCATCGTTTTACAGTATAAATTATTCAATTACATATTCAACTTCTGAATGATTTAGGTAAGTTATATAAAAATGCAATTGAGTATTATACTAGTAAAATTTTCCTAATTCAATTATTTCAAGTTTATATATTTATTCCAAATTTTTGACTCAATTTATAATTGAAATCATCCCTTTACATAGATTTAAGAATTAAATTTCTGAATAACTTCAAAACATTTAGATATATATATATATATATATATATATATATATATATATATCAAATTAAATTTTAAGATCATATACCTATATATTTTATAAATCAAATCATAACCCAAAAGTTCAAATCAGATTCATTTTCCAAAACAAAAGTGTAGCAAAGCTACTGAGTGGCCTCTTCACTTTGAAACTCAAAAATGAATGTCGATAATGCGGCAGCCATCACTGAAATTATTTTTCAGCGACAAAGAGAAGAGCACTGGTTTTAAACATTTTAAATTCTTTGGAAACAATTTCTATTCGAAAAAAATTTAAATAGTATACATTTTAAAACCTAAAAAACAAAGTTTGAAATCACCAGAAATTAATTCTAAAATTCTCCATTACATTCATTTAAATTTCCAAATCAAATTATAAACCATATTTAAATTCATTTATTTATATTATGAGGCAACAGTCATTGGTTTACAAAACAATAAATGAAAATCAAATATTATCATATTTCTAACCAATTCATTTAACAATTAACTTTTAGAAAATTTACATATATATATATATATATATATATATAATCACCCAAAATTCATTTTATTTTGAGCACAATTGTGTCAGTTTGCTCTGTTATAGTGTTTTGGAAATCTTATCGATAGCGTTGATCAGATGAATCGATCGAAAATCCAAATCAACATCAACAACTCAAACAACACAATATATAAAACAGTTTTAATATTAATTTACAAATACACTTCCTCGTTCGATGATATAAGAATTGATTTCAAAGCAAGGATAGAGATTCAAATTTGATGGCTCAAGTCAAAGAGAACTTTGATTAGAGGATAGATTCGAAACAAAGATAATACGATTAAATAACAAAATAGGGAGGTGGATAAGTTTACATAAATCACGGCAACCTCAACTGGGTTAACCATGAGTTCAATAATAAGATCGATGTAGAATTCTGAGAGAAATCGACATCAGATCACAAGACATAGAATTCAGGCATAGCAAGAGGTAGATAGCATCGTAAACTTAGGACATAGAAATCTCCGGTGAATCGATGCTTGTTGTAAAGGATTTTCACCTTCTTGAAATCATTCAATGGAGCTATGGGTGCTCTAAAATCAAGGATACGCGAATATGGAGAGATAGGATGGAATTTGGGATCGAGGGGATCGTTCCAAAATTCAAAGGAAACTGAGTCAAAGAAGAAGGAATTCAAGCTCGAACGAAATTGGTTCCGTAATTAAAATTACCCTATATGTTGAGTTTTGCCTAAAACCAAAGCTTTGATACCAAATGTAACGACCTGATATTTTCAACCATTCGCATACACACATGTCAGAATTGAATTGCTGAAAATACCAGATTATAAATTTATATTTCGCAAACTCAGCATATATAGTAAATAAGTAAATCACAGAATCACGGGCATAGAGTAATATTACAATAATGCAGCAGAAACAAGAGAATAGTAGTTCATGAAGCTACTATATATATAACAAAATTAAATAAAATACAACAGATGTCTCGAATACAATAGTCAAATACAAGATCATAATACATCACTAGAATCAACTGAATATCTGAAAGCTGGGTAGATAGTTGGATCTCCAAGTCAAGCTCCAACACCAAAGGCGAGTCTCAAAAGCTGAACCACTTAGTCTGACCCGAGCGTAAAGCAAAACACAAAACACTCGAGTCAGGATTCAGATTCTTATATCAATAAATCCAACTCAAGTGAAATAACAATTGAAATACAAGTAACTCAAAGGATGTTTGGGATAACCATCCTCTAAGGATCCGTTAAACTATCTACTATGTAGTAATATATGTTATTATAATAATGTCCAAAGTAAAGTATAATATATTTTAAAAATAGCATTAAGGCGTTACCTATATCCCCCTTAACATATTTTATAGTGCCAACAGTCTATACAGTACCGTCGTACCTCCAGATCGGGAGGCTACCTCAAATACTCCATAGGTACGACGCAATCAAACTCGTACAAGGCATGCTAGGGTTGGTGACACGACACAACTAGGCAATGCCAGGGTAGATATACCAATTACACTTCCGGACCGGTGGTAACGCGTAGCAGCCACTACCAACCACCTCGAGCCACACTCCCAAAAATCTAAGGTGCACCCAATCAATGACAAAGTAATAGAATAGTATCGAAGAAGTGTGTCTGATAAGAGGAGCGACATCATTAGCCCATCAATTGCTCCTGTTTTAGCCACCTTATGCAAACTCACGGGAGTCGGGTCCATGTACATACCTCAATAGAACGTCGCCACCATCCTACTTCATTATGGAATCTACACTGCGTACATGGTTGTTAAAGTGGTTTTCGAAGTTGGCAGAGAGTATGACAACTTTCGATCCCGGTTTCTTTAACAAACAAACATTATTATAACACCGTGACCATTTCAAAATAATTTATACTTTAAAACCAAAATATCGTTGCCTTTTAAAAACCATATCAATACGATATCATTTCCACTTCAAAACCAAATACGATATCATTTCCATTTCAAATATATCCTTTTTCAAAATCATAGCATTTCCAAAGTTATAACACTTTCGAAACTAAACATTTGAAATGATAATACTTTCAAGACGTAATACTCTGAAATTCATAACTTTGAAACATAACTTCCACCACTTAAATGGTTTAGATATTAAAGCACTTTATATAAGAAAATAGATTCTTCAATTTCATGAATCAACTCCGAAACAACTCGAATTCCAAAATTTAAATTTAACCAAATCTCAAATCATAAATTTCAATTCAATTCAGTTTCAAAATAAACCATTCCAAGTTATATTGATTTCAAAACAGATTTGATCCACAAAATAAACCTTCTTAAATCCAATATATTTCAAACTTTAAGTATTCAACAATTTCAAAACTAAATTTGACAATTTCATATATATATATATATATATATATATATATATATATATATAGACACACACATATATATATATCAAATTCAAATTTCTATTATTTAGTTTTGAAATATTTGCTTAATAAATCCATTATCATTTAAATAAAAACCAACTTACAAATAACTAAATATTTCCTTCAATTTATTTATACTTGAAATATTCATTTAATTCACCTTAAACCGATATCAAGTTATAAAAATCATATCCTTTAAAATCTCGAATTTAAGAATTTCCAAATTGATTTTTATTAAATAAAATTCTTAATTAAATAAAATTTCAAATTAGTTTAAAAATACATTTTCTCAACCTTGATTTATTAAAAATCATTATAAACTCCATATTAAAATATAATTTAAATAAATACTTAACCATGTTATATTTTAATAAAATCAAACTTTATTATTAAACAAAATTGTACAAAGCTTAAATTTAAGAATTTATGTAACGACCCACTATTTTGGACTATTCGCATCCGCACACGTCGGACTTGAATAATTCAAAATACCGTATTGTTAATTTAAATTTGGTAGAACTCAGATATATAGTAAATAAATAATCACAGAATCACAGACACAGAGTAATAATATGCAGCGGAAACAAAAGATAGTAGATCATGAAGCTACTATATACATATTAGAGTTAAATAAGGTACAACAGATATCTCGAATACAATAGTCAAACACAATATCAGAATACATCACTGGAATCAACTGGATATCTGATAGCTAGATAGATAGCTGGATCTCCAAGCGAAACTCCAACTACATAGGTGAGTCTCGGATACCGGTACACTCAATCTGACCCGAGCATAAAGCCAAACACTCGAGTCAGGATTAACATTCTTACATCAATAAATCCAACTCAAGTGAAATAAAAACTGAAATACAAATAACTCAAAGGATGTTGGAATCACCATCCTCTAAGGATCCGTTAAACTATCTACTATGTAGTAATATATGCTAAATAGTTAATGTCTATTAGTAATATAAAGTATCAAAATAGTGGTAAGGCGTTACCATTATCCCCCTTAACACATTTTATATAAGCGTTATGGTCTATACATCACTGTAAATTCCACCGTAAACTAGTGGGATACCAGAGAGTACTCCATAGTTATAACACAAAACAAATCCGTAGTGGTCACATATATAGGGATAAAGTATGACAAGGCACATGAGGCAATACCCAAGGTAGTGGAACTACTGTTTGCCTGATCCGGACTGGTGAAAACGCATCGCCGAAACGATCGCAACACCGTGAAACAACACTCCCAAATTTACGAGGGTGCACCAGTCAATAATAAGTAATGAGTAATTTACGAAGAAGTATGTTCGCTCGAGGTGGCTAACCCCATTTGGCCCGGCACGGCTCCTGTTTTGGTCATTTCCAATTTGACACAAGTGTCAAGGCTATCCATTATCATTCTCTTTCTTCTATCATCAACGTACGTCATTCCAACCACTTCATTCTGGATCACACTCCGCGTATAGTTATTAAAGTGTTTTTCGGTTTAGACAGAGAGTATGTCCATAACCGATTTTGGTTTCTTTAATAACTTTCGTAACTATTACACTGATTGGTCGTTTAATATATTTCAATACCAAATAAAATTCAATTTCAATTAGAATTTATAAACAAATATTTCATTTGTCTTACTATATCAATTTCCAAAATTTACGTTTCATAACTTCCAAATTCTATTTCAAATTTCCCTAATTCAATTTCAATGGTTAAATTTAAACAATTCAAATATACATTTAAATTCATATATAAGTTTCATTCCATAATCATTTAAATTAATTTTATTTAACATTCAAATCAATTTTAATTCATTGATCGATTTCATTCAATATCCGCTAAGTTAATTTATCATTCAAAACAATTTCTATTTAATTTCCAATTCATTAAATCAATTACTTAAGTTCAACTCCATAATATCAAAACTTCAAATTTGAATTAAATTAGATTCGTCAAATCAGGTTCTTTAAATTACAAGTCTTACATTATTTTCAATAAATCTTATTTTATTTCTTGTTAAAGAAACCCAATTTCACTTATTCATTTACTTTATTACAAATTTTAAAACTAAATTAATAAAGAACTTAATCTCACATATTCAAGAAGTGCAATTTCATTTATTAATCTACTTAAATAATTTTTCCAAAACTTAATAAATAAAGAATCCCAATTTCATTTATTAACGAAGTTCAAATTCACAATTCAAATGTTCAATTTCTCTTATCAAAGAATTCAAAATTTTATTTAATTCTCAATAGTTAAATTTTATTTAATATTGCCTAATTTCAAAACTTAATTAAATAATTTCAACTTAATTATTAAATAATTTCAAAACTTAATAATTTGAACCTTAATTATAAATTCAACCGAATTATTAAATCATTTCAAACTTAGTTCAATGAATAATTTCAAATTTTATTATCAAATAATTTATTTTAAAACAACGTTCTTTCAATAACTACTATGTTAATATTTTTGTTTCAGGTTTTTAAATATTAACATTTTCCTTTCATTAAATTTTAAACTCCAATTTCATTTCAAAACCTTAATGTTTACTCAAATAATATCTTTATGTTAATTTTAAATCAAATTATTGACCAATCGGGTTTTATTTAATTCTCTATCCTAGGTCAAAGTTCATTTGGGTGTTTATCATTTCAACCTGATTCTATTCCAATTCAAAAACCAAATCATAGCAAAGAGAACTTGCAGTGTGATAACTGGGATGGTGTCAAAGTAAATAAACAAGCAATAACAACAATCAATAACAATCCAATAATTAATTCAAATAATCCCAAAATAATCGTATTAATTCACATTGTTGTTTGTGCAAATTAATATAATTATTTCTAGAATCTACACTATCATTTCATGTAGATTAAAGATTATTACACTAATGTCAATTCGGTTCTACACTTGACATTTATTATTCGAGTTCATACTATATCAATTTATACAACATACATTCAATGGTTCAAGGTGTACTTAACCAATTTCTACGTGTCAATTAATTTAACATTTAAAGGGGTCATATTATACCAATTTTATCCAATCAAATTCAACACATTCACCAATTTATATTATTAACTATCCTATATCAAATTCAATTTTAAATTATTTATTACTTCATACATTAACAATTTAACGTCCAATGTAAACATCAAACAATCAATCAACTAACAGCTAAACTGTATTATCATCGCATAAATAATTAACATATAATGGTGTTAGATGTCACAGGTGCACTGATACATGTAATAACATAAATAATAGTGTAAATAACTAACAACAGGTATTTCAATTTTTCGTTTCAATTGAAATCAAATTTAATAAATAAAAGAACATTAGTCGTGAGTGATTGCTCACCTTTCGAGGCTAGAGAGATGAACGATGAAGTTGAGTTACAAAATCCAGGCACGAATTTCAAAGCAACGCTATATGGATACAGATTCGACGGATAAGCTGATAGATAAGGAATTGACAAAAATCAAATCAGAACTGAATCGACGAAGATAAGGTACAAGTGAATCATATACGGATAACTATATATTTATAAAAATCATATTCTATATTCAAACTCATTTATTGAATGTATTTCAATTTTATTATTCCAAATAAAATAATCTTTTCAACAATCAATATTTAGCTTTAACACCAAAAATATATATCTTAAATAGTAGATGGTGAGTCTTTTTTAAAAATCTATGCATAACATAATATATAACTTAAACTATTCAGACCAATAGTAAATATATTTATAAGCTTATGCGGTCATGATATAAAATCACTATCTATTAAACCTATATTATGTTGAAATCAATATCTATAAACCACTTACATCAATAAATAAAGGTCAATGTAACATGCGGACCCTATGTATATATGCATACATTTGTTTAAGTTCTATGTCAATGTAACGAATGCGGGTTTTGCCCGCTCGAAAATCGACATCCATACTTCAAATCATATTCGAATGCCGTAGATTCGACCGTTCAAAACCGATTCGCCGGAGCTTATAACAACATTAAGTAAAATAACACAGCGGAATAAAAGAATAATACATTGATATACAACATTGATACAACAGAGTGATACAATGAATACCAATATACATCAGAGATACAAGAAAATAGCAGCGGAAAAGAAAATAGGTAACACTGGCAGCGGAACAAATAACTCTAAGATAGTCTTAAACGAAGAACTCCATCTCCAAGAACCAATCCAGCAATAGCTCGGACTCCCCATAACAATGCACAAAGATAAGCAAGACTGGTGCGAACCAAGGACTGAACTAACTCCAGATAATCCACTATATCTAACTATCTGAAAAACCCAACTCTAGACTGCTCGTGTAGAAAATAATGAGCACCCAGAGTTTAGGAAAGGAACAATAAACTCCGGATCAGTCATGGGACCGGTGTGAGCAACAAAAACAGTTTATCTTTTAATTCAATCAACAAGAGAATTTTAAAATAAATTCGCAATGCTTTTAGAAAATGAAACTACCATAAGACCTCCCGCCACACACACAATGCAAACGCAGACTTGGATTAGATTTCTTCTTATGATAGTCAAACATGCTTAATACGCAGAAAATTTCTTTGATATTATTATTATAAGTGCACGGTGTAGAAAACAACTTCGAAAGTAGAATATAAATCTTAGCCAACATACGACCATTATCGTATGCCTACTATAGCTACCATCTAAACAGTGGTGACCACCATAAGTAAATGGCAGGTTCTACAACTAATACCGTACAGGGTTTCGTATTGAAGATTGGATTTTCAACAAATGGTCAGGCCAAGGAACTTCCCATTGCCACATGGAAACGCCTCTGGAAGGACGTCCCGAGAACCTAACCGGATCTCTGCCAACATAAGGCCGGGTTACCCCTAACTGGGTAACTACTGACACGAGTATGCCACCTCCCGGTTGTAACAACCTTTAACCGGGGCCCCATCATCAAATCACAAAACAAGATATATATATAAGTTTGTGATATCCACATAAGTAAGTATCTGGGCTCCATACCATGATATCACTTCTATCCAGAAGGAGATGTGCATAGCCTAAAGGGGCGCTACCCCCTAATAACCTTGCTGCATCTTTCCTGTTTTGACCATTCCGGGGTGTGAGGCTCGACGAAGTCTCGTCCATAAAGCTACGCTTTGGTACAAAGCCATACTTTGGGTCAACAAATGATCAAAGTAATGATCACAAAGATAAATGATCAAACAAATGATCATATCACAAATGATCAAACAATGATCATTTCACAGCAACACTTAGCATGTCACATTACCAAATTGGGAATATATCGCTGATAACCTTCAACTACATAACCTCTGAGCTCGTACGTCTCAGAGAAGGGTGTTAAGCTAAGAGAATAAATTCTCCGCCACCAACAGAAATGTATTTGAAAGGAATCTGCTTTATATCTCAAAGTGTAATGTCGGACACACAATCCATACAAGTCTGTTCCGGGCTCGAACAGAACCAAAGGCACTTCTTACGAAGCCCTTGCAAATCCAGGTATTCACAATCCCGATCGGATTTCCCATCACTTAGGGAGTCTCTATACGGGCGCGACTCAGTGTAGAGACAATCGATAAGTCATCCTATCGTTCTCGCAAATACCCGGTCTTCAACACCGGTCTTCAAATGTTATCCATAACGACGTATCACATATTCGGAATGGGTTATACGACACAAAGGTCCTTTCCCGGCTAAACCGAATAGTGAGCGAAACGTTTAAAACATATGGATATGGGATTTCAATTAAGTCACAACTTAAAACACAAAATTTTCTTTAAATGGTTAAACAAATTACCATTTCAAATCTTTAAACAAAAAGATTTATTTCACAAAGATCAATTCATAGATTTCCAAAACAATTTCATTTCTATAGGATCAACCCATTAAATCTTTAAATTAAAGATTTAACTTATAGCTTTCAAATCGTTTTCATAACTTGGAAATTATCTTCATTTCAAATTAGAGATCATTTTAACTCAATTTTGAAGTTCATTTCTTATGTGAAAGCTTTTATTAATTGAAAACAAACAGTTTTCGTTTCAGAAAAATCCAATTATATTTGCTCGAGTTAAAGCCCTTGAATTTAAATTCTAATTCTCAAAATCAATATATTTAAAACGGTTTAACTCATATATAACTGGTATAACATCTTTAATCTCTAATTTCAAATTATAGAATTCAATTTCCAATTTTGAATTCAAATGTAAATCATATAACTTAAATTCTAAACTAAATCAAGTAAATTAAAATAAGTTTTATCTTGAAATTCCATTCCAAAAGCTTTTCACATTTATTCTGATTCCATTTCCAAAACATTTGAATTTAAAAATTCGAATTCAAAACTATTTCAAAAATCTGCGACTTAACTGATTTCCACGTGAAATCCATATTTGTGTGTGTATGGTGTGGTCCAGGGATTTAACACAAAAGTGCAACATCATTCAATCATCACAGATTAAAAACACATAAATATAATTAATAAGCGATATAAACTATAACGCTTATCTTTCATACACAGATTCGCAGATATATATATATCACAGATAATAAATTACATCATAGATCACAACACAAATCAGGATAATCATAAAGCATCATATAACAGGGATATCAAACAATCAAATCATCCAATAGAATCCAAACATCCATAAGTAAGATCAATTAAATTGTCCGATTAATTCAAATTAGATTAATTACTTATGAATTAATTACTAATCCTGATTAATTAATTGTTAATAAATTATAAACCATTTTTGATTAATTATTCTTTAATCAGTTATTAATTATCCATTAATAATAAATTAATTAACCTTTAATTATAATTCATCAACCTTTAATTATTAAATAATTAACCTTTAATTATTTAATTCACTATTTAATTAATTATCTTTAATTAATTACTTTGATTATCCTTTTAAACCTTGTTTAATAAATCACCTTTATCACGTTAGATACCTTAAAAGGTTAAGATTTAGTTTAAACAACATTTTATCTTAATTTTCATTTTAAACTACATTATTTATTTATTAAACAATTTTGTAAAATAATGTATCTTGATTAAATAAATTTAAAACTTAATCATTTTGAAAATCCTTTATTTAAACTTTAATTTATTTCAAACTTTAATCATCTCCTTATTTTAAAACTTGGGTTTTATTTAAAATTGTTGAAAAGTAGAAAAACTTCAAAATACAACTGTTTTTGAGTGGCTCCTGTAACTACTTCGAGTCACCCCCGAGACAAACTTGTCTTTGCTTCGGGTTACTCAGAAATTTAACCCGAGGGAAAATATTTTCCTTTATTTTTCTAAGTCCCAGAAACCTACTCGACATTCCACTAAAACGACACGAGTCTCCCTTCGAGTCTAACCCCAGTTCCCCCGAGAAATACTTCGAGTCTTCCTCCATGCCACTTCTTCTTCCACAACCCAAAACTGTTCAGATACACGATGATACGCGTGCACGTGTACGCCTGAACAGTGATGCTCCGACCCTCCTCGCGACCATCGGCAAGTCGATGACGACTATCTCAACCTAGCCGACCACCTAGAAGTCTTGATATCACCGTGGTTCAACTTCAGGTGATTCGATCGAACAAACCCAACGGCACACCACCACGAAACCGTCTCGTCTTCCCACGTATGGCCATCAGAAGCCACGAAAATCTAACTGAAGCTTCATCGAGATGTGACGCCTCGACTGGCATCGGAGGCGTGAATTCTGATCACCCATAGGCGGAGCGGCGATCCCGTTTTCAACGTGAACCGGAAATAGTTCTTAAACCCTAGTTTAGATTCAAATTCACAATTTATACAATAGAAAAATTCTTCAACATTTTTCCCGAACTCAACGATGATCAATCTTGCTTTAACCAAAATCCTAGCATTCGATTTCGATTCGATCACTAGATAGTGATCAAAATGCTATTTTTGTTCATATTTAAACTGCACGTGAAATACTCAATTAAAAATCACCCAATTTGTTTTAAAAATATTGTTTTTGATTGTTAATCTGATCTATATAACTGAATCGAGATTTTGCAACATTCGAAATTACCCAAAAATTTATATCTCTACTGTAAATCAGTTTACAAAGTCCATTGTTTAAATATTAAGCCTAAAATAATTTCCAGGCCTCAAGTTAAGTTTAAATGAATCTATCATATTTGAATTTCCAAGCTAAATATGGTTTGTATGAAGAGATGTTAATTTTTTTTCCCATTTCTTTTACTCTGTAACTAGAAAACAGGAAGAACAGTATATAGGATACCCTGTACATCTACACATATATTTACCGAACCATGTTTAATGATAAACATATTCAATATCAAGAAACAGAGAATCATTTCAGTTAACTAAAAGATTTCAAGTTTAATGTTTACTCACATATATACATTCATACTTTCAGTTGTCTCATTTATTTTCAATGCTTGAAAATATTTTTAAAACTTAAATATTGATTAAGCAATCATATTTCGTTTAGATCCTAAGGCTTAACAAAGATCAAAGGAAGATAACTAAATTTTCTCTTCCTTTTTGAGTTTTAAATTTTAAAAACCTGTACAAAGAATAGGGTTTACTTCCCTGTTATGCGCAACATAATTTATACAGAGGCATATTCACTCTCATGCTACCCTATTTCACAAACAACATCAATATTGATTATATGCAGATAAAAAGTGTGTGGGTTTAATAGTTGCTCACCTGAGTTTGGAAGCAGAGAACCACATTTTTGATGATTTTGAACAGAGAAACAAAGAAGAATCTTAGCCAACATACTTGCATGCTTGATTTGTTTAAAGCTTCCAGCTTGAAGACTTTTGAACTTTTTGTTTTGAGGGAAGATGATTTCAGGTTTGCATTTGTCTTATGAACGAAAGTGAAAAGGAAACTTGATATAAAGAAAACAAGTGCAGAGGCTAAGTTGTATTTGTACACGCATTTATTTCTATGCCATACTTATCCCCTTTATTACCATTCGTATGTACTTATATCTGTACAAACAAATGAAGATATCTTTTCCTTATGTCCTTCATTTTTTTAATAAGCTGATAGGATCTTGTTTTGGGGCTGAAGATGTTTGTATTAAATGCTTTGGTACTTTGTTTCCTTTCCTTAATTTGTTCTTGCCTTTATTTCGGCTGAAGTGATTCTTGCTGGTGGCTAAAGATATGATATTGTTTTGTGGGCTGAGATGTATTATATTGTGTACCAAGGTAAGGGCATTAATTGCTTAGTACAAGTGTATCTTACTTTGCATAATATTTATTAACTTTGGCTGATATGAATTTTGCATACTTACTTGCTTTACAAGCTTTGGCTTTGGTTTTCAAGTCTGGTTTCATACTTTGAAATATGCATGTCTGAAAATGCTTTTAATTTTATCCTTTTCAAGGTTGTACTTCTTTTATTTGTTTGCTATTTTATTTTGCATTGCCTAGCTTGTTTATACTTACCTACATCTTTTAGCTCGGCTGAGATGATATTAGAGATATGGTGCAAGTACTGTTTATATTTTTATAAAGCATGTATGTACTTCACTATACTTGAATATATTTGCTTTGTTACTTTATTTTACTACTCTGCTGCATACTTACTCATACAAGCCTTTATATATATATAATTTATTTTTTATGCTTACTTTACCTGTTTTGTTTCAAGTGTTCATGTTTTGTTTCAAGTGTATATATTAATATATTTTGTTTGGTCATATAATTGAAATATTTGTTTAACATCAACACAAACTTCATTATACTGTTTTATAATTTTCAAATGCTCGATTATCAAAATTTTACTAACATTTTGTATAAATTACTAATTATTACAAAACTTTAATTCAAAAATTAAATTGATAATTTATTTACACTCAATTAAATCCGGGATCGTTACAGTCAACAACAATATTCTATTATAAATGAACAGGTAGGCAAACTACTACATACAACAAAATATTTGACATAGGTGTACCCTTTTAGATACCAGCCATGTGATTACACTTAAACAGTGTCATATATAACTAATATAAACCTACGTACACATCATCACTTCAAATCAATTCTTATAAAAACAATATCACCTACTTTATTATACTATCCTACTTTATTATAGTAAATGCATAACTTATACAGGCAATCCCCACTTATACCCTCTATATTGACTGATTACATATATATTTTTGAAAAGTCAATATTAAATTAAACCACATATATTTATAAATCAAAATATATATACAACATACGTTATAATATATGAATGGCTAGCCTAACATGAAATCATGCTCGGCCCAAGATGAAAGCTCGGCCATAAGATGACTGCTCTGGGAGGAAATGGATGATGCAAAAATCGAGGGGCTGTCGTGGGATCAAGGGGGTGTGGATGCGGCCGATCATGGTGGATGAGCATAGGACTTCGACTATGCGGAGGGAAGAAGTGGTGGTGACACTGGCCGTGAGGAAGATGCAGTCTCGCATGGGTTGCATGGGGTATGTGAAAAAAAAGGAATATAGTTGAGCAAGTGGGTCGAGGGCAGACTTGATGGAGGCCGAGGCTGCCGAAGGAGAGAGAGGGGCAGAGGTGGCTAAGCACGGTGGTTTTGGGCCGTGGGTGGTCTCGTTGGTGCTAGAGCTAGGGAGGGCGGGCGGTGCTTGGGTGCGAAATGGGTTCGATGGCCTGCTGCTTGAGTATGTGACAAGGAGGAGGTGCGTTGGGGTGGGCTTCTCGGTGGAGGCGTGTGTGCCTGGATAGGAGGGAGGAAGCACAGTTTTCCTGGGAAGTGAACTATTGTTTAAAAAAAATGAAGGAGAAAATTTGGAAATTCTGGGAGGAGAGGTGAGTTTCAAGATATTATGTTTGAGTAAAAGCAAACAGAAGATGAATGTTGCGCAAAATGAACTAACAGATTGAAGCGTGCTTTGGAAAAAGGAAGACTCATGCAACAAGAAAAAAAAGTGAAACATAGGGAACAGCAAAATAATTAAGACATGAACGGCTGAGAATACGAATAACTAATAGCTATTAACTTCAACGGACCCAAAGGCGCAACTGGTTTCCGCTACGGTCACCATTTACGCGGATTCCGCTGTGTAACGAACGTCAAAACACAGGATTGAATATACCACAGAGATCAGCATAACGAGACGATCAAAACGATATATAAATATCTGTGGTATGATTTGAATTATAAGAATTCGAATTTTCTACTTGCGGAAATGCAGCAAAAACGCAGAAAAATAAGATCGACGGAGCTAAAGAAGTCCGAATTTGGAAAAACGAAAAATGACGTCTTGCTCAGAAGATGATTTAGAATTTTTCTATGTAAAATTATTTAGGTTTCGAAAACGTTTTATTTTCATCGATTGTTAACTGATTAAATTGAAATAAATTTATACATGAAATAAACTTTCATATTTTCGGATGAAAATTTACCAGTTTCTATGTTTAGCTAGACGCATTCCAAATATAAAATTTATATTTCAAAATTCTATTATTTAAAATTTCACAAAAATTCAATTAATAACGTTATTAAAACAAGTTAAATTTACGGGACGTTACACTCTCCCCCACTCAAAACTTTTCATCCTCGAAAAGGAAGGAGGTAGGAGAATAGAAACAACCAGAAAGAAAATAGATTGAAAACAGAGTAAAACAATTAATTCAAACCATATAAATTTCAATTGAATTAATTAATATTCAATAATTGATTTTTAAACTCAAGGAATTTCATTAACCTGGGTTATTTTCAATTTGTCATTGTTTGTTACAAAATTTATTTCAAACAACAATTTATTTTATTAATCCATTTATTATTCAACCAACATAATATTCTATTTTATCTCTATTAACCTCCTTTATGATTAAATTAAGTGTATAACATTTTTATACGCACTCAAATTTTATTTATGAAGACAATTTACATTGTATATTATCCAATTATCTTAAATTAACAATTTCAAAGATCATAAATTCGAATAGTCATTTATTATAATCATACTTTATTCGACAAATTTAATTCTTCTTTGTTCTAAATCATTATTAAATTTATTCTACTTAATGTGTCTTATCACCTATATTAAGTATATTTTCGCTTATATACTTACTCAACTTAATTTAAAATTCTTTAACATCATTTTATATAGTATAATATCCAATTACGTAGTTAATCTCTGAATAATTTTGGTAGATTATATTGGAATGCAACTGGGCATTATACAAGTAAATTTCAAATTCAATACTCTCAAATTTAAATATTAATTCAAAATTTTGGTTTCATTTATAATTGAAATCATCATTCACCCAAATTTTTAGAATTAAATTTCCGATTAACTTCAAACAATTTAGAGATAATTATATACATACAATATATCCAAGTCAAATCCAAATCAAATACTTATATATATTTTAAATCATGCCATACTTTAGAAATTCAAATAAATTTATTTTTCCAAACAAAAGTGTAGCAGGGCTACAGAATAGTCCCTCCACTTCGAAACTCGAAAATGAATGTCGATGATGAGGCCGTCATCACCAAAATTATTTTCCAGCGACAAAGAGAAGAGCACTGATTTAAACTTTTAAATTCTTTGAAATGTTTTAAATTTGAAAATATTTAAATAATATACACTTTAAAACTTTCAAATCAAAGTTTGAAACCACCGGATATTAAATTCTCAAATTTAGTATAAATCCATTTAAATTTCAAATCAATTTTAACCCAGTTTTATAAATTCAATTATTTGTATTATTCAATAGTCAAAGGTTTACAAACAATAAATGAAAATCAAATATTATTATTTCAGGCACAGATTCATTAATAATTTAATTACAAAAAACTTTATACTTATATATAATATAATTATACAAACTATTTTGTTTACCAAATTTGAAACAATTTTGTGTCGGCTTGTTTTGTTCAAGTGTTTTGGAAATCCTATCGATAGCGTTTATCAGACGAATCGATCGAAAACCCAAAACAACATCAACAACTCAAACAACACAATATATAAAACATTTTTAATATTAATTCACAAATACACTTCCTCGTTCGACGATACAAGGATGGATTTCAAAATAAGTATAGAGATTTAAATTTGATAGAAATCAAATCGAAGAGAATTTTGATTCGATAATAAATTCGAAACAAAAGATAAGATAATTCAATTAACAGAATCAGGATATGGATAAGCTTATTTAATTCACGGCCAGCCTTAATCGGGTCGACCGTAACTTCAAGAATAAGACCGATGCAGAATTCCGAGGCAAATCAACATCAGATCTCAAGGGATATAATTCAGGTATAGTAGGGAATAGGTAGCATCGTAAACCGAGGACATAGAAATCTACGATGAATTGATGCCAATTGTAAAGGAGTTTCACCCTTTACAAATCATTTGGAGATTTGCGAGACCGCCGGTTCATTATAAAGATCATTCGAAGTGGAATTATGGGATACTCCGGAATTAAAAGAAGACGAATAGTGAGGGACACGAATGGATTTTGGAATCGCAGGGAATGTTCCAAAATTCAAAGGAATCGAGTCAAAAGGAAGAGATTGAAACTCAAATTAAGTGATTCTGTAAATACATTTACCCTATATGCTAAGTTTTGCCTAGAGATACCAATGCTCTGATACCAACTATAACGACCCACTATTTTGGACTATTCGCATCCGCACACGTCGAACTTGAATAATTCAAAATACCGAATTGTTAATTTAAATTTTGCAAAACTCAGATATACTGTAGCAACCCGCATATTTAACGGTTATATAATTAAATATTTTTTTAAATATAGCGTCGTCGGTCGGATTTTTGGATCCAAAATGTTACTTTTTGCAAACGGCCGAATTAGGACTCGAAACCACTTCCATTGAGTTCAAAATGGCGTTTGCGATCTTTTTGAGTATAAGCTTTGATATGTTTGGAGTAAGTTGAATTTTGCTATTTTTCTAGTTGGGTTTTGGGTTTGGGTTCAGCCCACTAGCTAACTAAATACCCTAACTCAGTCCTTCTCCTTCCATTCACTCATTTTCCATTCTAAAACATAAGCTAAAACTGAAAATGGGGGAAAGGAAGAAGAATTAGAAATTCCAAGCCCTAGTTCTTCTTGCAAACTTGAATTCTTGCTCCAAAATCAAAGTGAAGCTATTGGTAAACCCTCTCTTCTTCTTCTCCAACTCTTTCTCCTTCAAATTTCAGAAAGTTTCCTAAACCTAACTTAGTAAAATACTTGTTTTGATCTTAGATTGAAGCTAGAAGAGTTGAAGTGGAGAGTGGTTGGTCTTCTCCTTGCAATTGAGCTTCTTCTTCATTGTTTTGTGAGTTAAAAGGTGAGATTTTTATCTCACGTCTATGCTTATATCTATCTTTGATTGTTGGGTATGAATTCCTAACACTTATTCATGTGCACTTTCTTTTGGTTTGGATTGAATTGGTGAACATCCAAATTTTTAGTGGTTTGGGTTCAATTCTTTAAAGATCCTAACTTTGATGTTTGAACATGTTTTTGGTGGCGAATCGGAGAGCCAATAGAGCTGGGGTATCAATTGGCAAAAGCTCCTTAGGTCCATTGCTTGACCAGTTGCGTTTTGGGAGAGTTTGCACTTCGATGAAATAGGGCAGGAATTGCACAAATTTGTAGTTCGGCCGACCGAATCCTCTGGGCCGGTCGACCGAACTGGAGTCCGAAACATTCTGGGCTATTTCGGTCGCCCGACTGAGGAAGTCCGGTCAACCGACCTGCTCTTGTTTCCCTGTTTTGCCTAGTTTGCCTATTTGTTTGCGATTCCAACTTTTATCGATCTATGTTGATTCCAATTAGTAGTTTATGCATATTTGACCTTGATGATTCCTTTTTAACTTCATCCATGGGTTTTTATAAAATAAGCTTTTAAATTGTATTAAAATCTTGCTTCTCTAATTTATAAATTCTATTTAAAACGCATACACAATTTTGCACTTCGAGCGGAGTGGAAGAGAGATTAAATGGTTTGGTAAAACACGAACCGTGAATCCATGCGTTTATCTTTCCGATTAATCCCTGGCCTATTCGATTGACCGTTTTGGCCTTTTGGTCTGGTTTACCGATGAGATGAGGTAAACTTTTTATTGCTTTGAGTGTGAAATTAACTAACGTATAGTAAACCGTTTAGTGCCAACGAGTGGTTATGGGACTCACGTTACCACTTTTCGGATTCCTTTTTGAGAGTTATGACACATTCTGCTAGTTAGTGGTGTCCAGTACTGGGCCTTCCAACCTTCACCACTATGGTTTGTTGCCTTCGGGTGTGTTGCCTTCGGGTTTGCACCTTCAGGTTTGTTGCCTTTGGGATAGCGTTTTCGGACTGTCTCCTTCAGGTTTGTTGCCTTCAGGTATGTTGCCTTCGGGTTTGTACCTTCGGGTTTGTGCCTTCGGGTTTGTTGCCCTATTGTATTGCTTTCGGAGTTGGTCTTTCCTCACCGCTCGAGTGATATTGGGTTTGGAGTCTTCGGGCTCATGGATCCTTGTTTATACAGTACTGAGCACGAGCAAATTTTCTGATGTTTCATTGATATGTATATTCCCTATGTATCGCCCTTCGGTGTTGGTCCTTTTGAGCCGCACGATATATCGCGATTACCTTGTGGAACTTCTGTTACCTTCATTGGTATTTGTTATTTGCCTTTTTGGCTTGTTTTGGGATATTCATATCCTTTGTTTATTTGTGTTGCCGACGATATGAGGCTTGTTATGATATGATTCATCTTTTGTTAGATGATTGTGTTATCTCCTTTAGAGATATTTGTTATACTGTGTAACCTTGCAGGTTATTGTTGTTCAGTTTATCTAACTGATTTATTTAGCTAGACTGACCCGTGTATTTTATACTCAGGTCAGACCGAGATGTTTCAGGTTAGGTGCTTTTGGACTTAGCCTATTTTGCTTCCGCATGGACTATCCAGCTTGTTCCTTTTTGTTAAAGCTTTTTGTGTAGTCCTTTTTGTTGTAACTCTGATATATGTATTCTTTTGGATTCGTCTGTATATTGTGGTTTGCTATACCACTTGACGTGTATCAGTTTGTATACTCTGTTATGTATCAGTATATGTGTATATGATGATCTACTGTTCTGTGATGTATATTACATTTGAGTTGTTATATTCTGTTCTGATAGATCCTCCAACCACCTATGGTTTTGTTTTAAGTATTCATTGGATATGTCGACTTGCTTGGTATGTCTATTGTCGATGTATTCAATAGATAGTTAGAGCAAGGCTATAGATGGTCGCTGCTAACTAGCCTTATTCTCCATGTTAGTTGACGGCATTACCCTGTAGTGTCCTTGGCTAGCATGGGTATAGAGGTGGGGGCGTCACAGCTTGGTATCAGAGTGAGGTTTAGAACAAAATATGATAAACACAGAATAGATGCACATATTACGATACATCGAAGTGTAATAAGTGATACAAATCTTTGAACCATCTTGCCTCTATATTCCTTCTGTGCCTTTGGTGGTAGATAGAAATTGGGAATACGTCTAGGAATGCATTTTTGTTCCATAGTATTCCATATTTGTATTGGTGACATCTACCTTGTGAATAATCTTGTTCTTATCTTACTTTCAGCGTATGGCTGGAAGAGGCAGAGGACGACGTTCGGATGGTGGGGAATCTAGTGGCTCACATCTGGATGGCGTTTATATGTCTGCCGATCAGTTTTTGGAATTGTTTAGGAGCACTCAGCCTCTAGTTCCTCCTCGAGTATCTCCACCTCGCAAGTATGTCTTTGCACGTATGTGCAGCGATTTTGCTCATCTTGGGGGAAAGCCATTTAAGGGCTCTGAGTCTATTCTTGAAGTCATAGCTTGTCTTCGCATGTGCGAGCGTATTTTCTCTCGTATGGATCTTTCTGATCATGATAGAGTTCTTGTAACTTCTAGCTTATTACAAGAGCGTGAAATTGATTGGTATGAGCTTCTTGTAGCCGAAATTGATGTGTCTACTCTTTCTTGGACTCAGTTTCGGGGACGATTCGAACTCAAGTTCGTTCCTGAATCTGAAAAAGTTTTATTGACCCATCGCTTCCTTGAGTTGAAGTAAGGGAAATCTTCTGTTTCTGAGTATGTTGCATCATTCGAGGCTTTATCTAAGTATGGTCTTGAATTTATTAGCACTTCTTATAAGATGAATTTGAAGTTTGTTTCTGGTCTTAAGAAATATCTTAAGAAGTCTTTGTTGCTCCAGCTTAAGCTTTCTTTTGAAGAGTTGGTAGATTCTGCACTTCATCTTGAAACCGTCGAGAAGGAGTGTGATAGTGGTTATGATGTTGAGGTTTCCAAGAACAGCAACAAGAGGCAGTTTCCATTTCAGAAGTCCAGGTCTTTTCCTTCTAAGAAGAAGAAAACTGGTGGTTCTAGTTCTCAGCCTCAGCATTCTGGAACACCTTTCATTCGAAAGTGTTTCAATTGTGGTTCTCCTGATCATATGATTCGAGCTTGTCCTAAGCCTCTCTTCTACCGCTATTGCAAGAAAGAGGGTCATCATGTTTCCACTTGCCCTACTGTTCCGAGGTGCCAAGTCTAGTAAGCTTTATGCTGCTAAGGCTTCTGAAGGTTCTTCTCAACCCAAAGGTATATCTCCATCTATTTTGGAAGGTTCTATTTTATTTCATAACCATAGTATTCGAGTTCTTTTCGATACGGGTGCTTCACATTCTTTCGTATCGAAAATGCTCGTCGATGATTTATATTTGGATGTTTCTTGTATGGTTACTTCTTTAAGGATTGTGAATCCTATTGGAGGATCCGCGACCCTTAGTATGCTTTGTGATGATGTTAAGATTGTTTTATGTGGCTTTCTTTTCATGCGAATCTGCACGTTATTTCTTGTCTAGGATTTGATATGATTTTTGGAATGGACTGGCTAGTGAGATACTATGCCAGGATTATTTGTTCTGAGAGGATTTTATATCTTCGACATCCGGATTCGCCTACTCAGCTATCACTTGTTCTTCGGAATGTGGATAATTCCGAAATGGCTTTATATTCTCTTGACTCGTGAGATGATGATGATATATCTCGTATTCCTATTACTTGTGACTTTTATGATGTTTTTGAACCTATTTCGGGTTTGCCACCCAAGCAGGCAATTGAGTTCCGTATCGATCTCATTCCAGGTGCGCAGCTAGTTAGTCGTCCTCCTATGAGGTTGTCTACAAAGGATAATGAGGAACTCAAGAAGCAACTTTTAGAGCTTGAGTCCAAGCAGTTGATTCAGTCCAGTTTTTCTCCATTGGGATCCGCGGTCATTTTCGTGAAGAAGTCCGATGGAACTCTTAGGCTTTGCATTGACTATCGCAAGCATAAAGAGTTATCATCAGGAATAGGTATCCATTGCCTAGGATCGATGATATGTTCGATTTATTGAGTGGTGCTAAGGTCTTTTCTCAGCTCGACCTTGCCACGGGTTTTCATCAGTTGCGAGTCGCGGAAGATAGCATACCTCTTACCGCTTTCCGCACTCGATATGGTTCTTTTGAGTGGCTCGTTATGCCGTTCGGTTTGACGAATGCTCCTGCTTTCTTTGTTGATCTCATGAATCGAGTATTCCGGGAATATCTCGATAAGTTCGTCCTTGTGTTCATTGATGACATCCTCATTTATTCTAAGTCTGAAGCTGAGCGTGCTAATCACTTGAGAATTGTCTTGAGTACTCTCTGTCACCATCAGCTTAGAGCCAAATTCTCCAAGTGCCATTTTTGGGAGAATAAGGTTAAGTTCTTAGGCCATGTTGTAACTTCCGATGGCATTTCTGTCGATCCCTCAAAGATCGAAGCCATCCAGAATTGGAAGAGGCCTGAGAATGTGCATGAGATTCGTAGTTTCCTTGGATTGGCGGGTTATTACCGTCGGTTCATTAAGGATTTTTCCCGTGTTGTGCTTCCTCTCACCAGCCTTACTCGGAAATGCATTCATTTTATTTGGTCCGACGAGTGTGAAGCTTCCTTTCTGACAATAAAGGAACTTCTCACTAATGCTCCTATTCTTGTGGTTCTCGAGGGGAATCATGATCTTGTTGTCTACACTGATGCTTGTGGTAGTGGTCTCTGTGCCGTTCTTATGTAGTAGGATCGGGTAGTTGCTTATGCTTCTAGGGAACTACGTCCGAATGAAGTTTGCTATGCCACTCATGATCTTGAGTTAGCCGCCATTGTCTTTGCCTTGAAGATTTGGCGACACTATTTATTAGATGAGCGCTTCGTTCTCTATACCGATCAGAAATCCTTGAAGTATTTATTCACTCAGAAGGAACTCAATATAAGACAACAGCGTTGGCTTGAGTTTCTTGCTTCCTATGACTTCGATATACAGTGTACCCCTGGTAAGGGTAATCGTGTTGCTGATGCGTTTAGTCGCAAACATTCGGCTGTTGTTTCTATGATGCTTGCCGAAAGGGATATTCTTGAGACTCTATCTTTTTGTGAAATTCGTGATCGAGGTTCATTTTCTGATTCTCCTATTCTAATATTTAGTTTGGGGGCTCGACCCTTTTGCTGGATCGTATTGCCGATGCTCAGCGGCATGATCCTGATTTGTTGCATCTTATTCAGCTTTGTGAGTCTGGATCCTGTGATGAGGCGTTGCAGGATTTCAGCATTGATTCTCATGGGTGTCTTCGTAAGAAGAACCGTCTTTTTGTGCCATCTCATTTTGCACTTAGACGTGACATTCTTGATGACTGTCACCGTTCTAAGTATACCATTCATCCTGGTAGTAGTAAGATGTATGTCGATATGCATCGCCTTTATTATTGGGAAGGCATGAAGCGCGATGTGGCGAGTTATGTGGGTAATTGCATCACCTGTCAGCGTATTAAGGCCGAACATCTGCGTCCTTCGGGTCTTCTTCAGCCTCTAGAGATTCCATTGTGGAAATGGGATCAAATTTCTATGGATTTCATTGATGGCCTACCTCGTTCGAGATCGGGCCATTCTAGCATCTGGGTTATTGTTGATCGCCGCACCAAGTCTGGTCATTTTATTCCAATTAAGTCTAATAGGACTGCTTCGCATTTGGCTAAGTTGTATGTCAAGGAAATCGTGAGACTTCATGGTGTTCCTAGTTCTATTATGAGTGACCGTGATCCTTTATTCACGAGTCATTTTTGGCAGAGTCTTCAGCAAGCTTTGGGAATAAAGCTTAATTTTAGCATAGCTTATCTTCCGCAGTCTGACGGCCAGATTGAATAGGTGAATCGTATCTTGGAAGATCTTCTCCGTATTTGTATTTTTGATTTTGGTGGTAGTTGGGAGGATCACCAACCTCTTGTAGAGTTCTCCTACAATAATATTTTTCAGTCTAGTATCGGTATGGCTCCTTTCGAAGCCTTATACGGAAGGCCATGTCGATCACCTTCTTGTTGGTTGGAATCTAGAGAGAAGCTTATTCTTGGCCCAGATTTTGTTCGTGATTCTTCTGAGAAGATTGATCTTATTCGGTTGAGAATAAAAGAGGCACAGAGCCGCCAGAATTCCTACGTTGACAACCGTAGGAAGTCCCTTGAGTTCTCGATTGGTGATCTTGTTTTTATTTGTGTTTCTCCTCTGAAAGGGGTGATGCGTTTCAGTACGATTGGGAAATTGGCTCCTCGCTTTATAGGACCATGTTCTATTACTGAACGTATTGGCCCTTTGGCTTATAGAGTCTCACTTCTTGCTCATTTATCTGGCATTCATGACGTGTATTACCTCTCTCAACTTCGAAAGTGTCTTCCGGAGTCGGATTTTGTTATTGATTCTCCTGATTTGCAAGAGCTTAAGATCTCACCAGACTTATCTATTATACAACAACCAATTCGTGTACTTGACACGAAGATGTGACACCTTCGAAACAAGGACGTGCCGCTCGTTAAAATTCAATGGTCCGCTAGCCCCAATGGCTGTACTTGGGAAACCAAAGAGTTTATAGAGTGATCTTATCCGGGTTTTCTATCTTTGCTTGGCAACGGCGAGAATATCTTTTCATCTCAAGCTTTTTTCCCTTTCTTTTGAATGATGTACGTATGTAGTTGTTACAAATATTGTCTCTAGGAATTGCGGGGATGCAATTTTGTAAGGAGTGGAGATCTGTAACAATCCTCATATTTAACGGTTATATATTTAAATATTGTATTTAAATATAGCGTCGTTATTCAGATTTTTGGATCCAAAATGTTACTTTTTGCAAACGGCCGAATTAGGACTCGAAACCACTTCCATTGAGTTCAAATTTGCGTTTTCGATCTTTTCAAGTATAAGCTTTGATATGTTTGGAGTAAGTTGAATTTTGCTACTTTTTCTAGTTGGGTTTTGGGTTTGGGTTCAACCCACTAGCCAACTAAATACCCTAACTCAGTCCCTCTCCTTCCATTCGCTCATTTTCCATTCTAAAACTTAAGATAAAAATGAAAATGGGGAAAAGGAAGAAGAATTAGAAATTCCAAGCCCTAGTTCTTCTTGTAAACTTGATTGCTCCAAAATCAAAGTGAAGCTATTGGTAAGCCCTCTCTTCATCTTCTTCAACTCTTTCTCCTTCAAATTTCAGAAAGTTTCCTAAATCTAACTTAGGAAAATACTTGTTTTGATCTTAGATTGAAGCTAGTAGAGTTGAAGTGGAGAGTGGTTGGTCTTCTCCTTGCAATTGAGCTTCTTCTTCTTCTTTGTTTGTGAGTTAAAAGGTGAGATTTTTATCTCACATCTATGCTTATATCTATCTTTGATTGTTGGGTATGAATTCCTAACACTTATTCATGTGCACTTACTTTTGGTTTGGATTGAATTGGAGAATATCCAAATTTTTAGTGGTTTTGGTTCAATTCTTTAAAGATACTAACTTCGATGTTTGAACATGTTTTTGGTGGCGAATCGAAGAGCCAATGGAGCTGGGTATCAATTGGTAAAAGCTCCTTAGGTCCATTGCTCGACCAGTTGTGTTTTGGGAGAGTTTGCACTTCGATGAAATAGGGAAGGAATTGTAGAAATTTGCAGTTCGGCTGACCGAACCCCATGGGCCGGTCGACCGAACTGGAGTCCGAAACATTCTGGGCTATTTCGGTCGGCCGACTCAGGAAGTCCGGTCAACCGACCTGCTCTTGTTTCCCTTTTTGCCTAGTTTGCCTATTTGTTTGCGATTCCAACTTTTATCGATCTAAGTTGATTCCAATTAGTAGTTTATGCATGTTTGACCTTGATGATTCCTTTTGACTTCATTCACGAGTTTTTATAAAATGATCTTTTAAATTGTATAAAAATCTTGCTTCTCTAATTTATGAATTCTATTTAAAACGCACACACAATTTCGCACTTTGAGCGAAGTGAAAGGGAGATTAAATGGTTAGGTAAAACACGGACCATGAATCCATGCGTTTATCTTTCCGATTAATCCCCGACCTATTCGATTGATCGTTTTGTCCTTTTGGTCTGGTTTACTGTAATGACCTGTAAATTTCGATAATTAAACTGGTTAATTTAATAAGATTTTTGTAATTAAATTTAAGAAGAAAAATAAACCTTTATAATTTATAATGAAGTGAGTGTTTAAAATGAAATGAAAATAATAGGGATATAGTAACGGTTGTAAGTTACTATTTAATTGGTCTATTAATGTAGTTTCAACTGTTACATTTGGGTATTAAATTGAAATATGCAAATAAACGTATGGTAATGGAGTGAATTCAACATTATATAAGCAATTCAACATTATATAAGCAATTCAACATTATATAAGCAATTCTGATAATTAGTGGAAATAATAAACTTGAGTGTAATATAAAGTTAGTGACAACATTTATGCAAGTCACCTTTTTATTTAGGGCTGCTAAATTCAGAGTAGGAAGTCAATTACATTTAAATGTAGGTAAATGTTCATTAATGTGAGATAGGACTGTAACTGTAATGTGTGAATGTAAATGAAATGACATAAATGGAAATTTATATTTTATTCATAAGATGAAATAAAGGAATGAAACCAAGTTGAATAAATTGATTTAGGTTTTATTTATGATAAATGTATATATTTGGGAAATTCAATATAATTGAAAATAACAAGTTATTACAAAAGAAAGATGAAAATTGGAATATATATTTTTGTAAGGAAAGATAAACAAATAATAACTAGGTTTATAAAGTGATAACAGATTTAATAAAAGAGTAGGATTAAAGCATGGTAGTTATTGGAAAGTAATTAATTGAAATTTGGATGAATTGGAATTTTTTTTTTATGTATTAGTATAAAAACCAATTTTAATATTACCCATAAGAGGATAAATTAATAGTCGATTCAATAACATGATTGAGAAATCAAATATATGGATTTATTGGGAATTTAAAACTTATACTTTTTTTTTGATAAAATACAGCGTTTTACACGCAATAAATTTTTCTACTTTTATTACATATTATATATATATATACATGTTCTTATTATTATTATTTCATATATCCACCTCTATTTTATCTTTCTATTTTTATTTTTGACAGTCATGTTTATTTATTAGATTATTGCTTGTTTATATCTTTTATTTATGGCTTGGAAGAAACTAAAAGGGTATGCGTTATATTGTCTTAATTGCTTGCCGTTTTAATTGCCTACTCTTTATTTCTTTTTATTTATAAAACCTTGAAATTTAATATAAATTTTAACTTGATTTAATCATTCCCTAAAAGTCTAAATATAAAATTGAAAGTTTTGAAATTTTTACTTTGTTAAAAGACAACTCCAATTGGAATTTTAATAAAAATGAATTTTGTATATTTAAAATAAGTAAATACGAAGAATGTAAACAAGTTAAAATTTTAGTTAAATAATAACTTTGTAAAATTCAGTGTTTTACAGACTGTTAAATTTCGCATTTAAAAAGGGCACGCATTGTAATGGTATAAGTAACGTATAAACGTATAAATTAAAAATGTTACTTTTGTATAAATTTTGGGTGTATCGTAATGCGTCAGTTTGGCGTATTTAAAAAAAATTATATTTCAATATCTATATGGATTAATAAAATCATTTAGGAGATTTCCAACCAAAACATATTGATTTCGTGCCTATCCGTTTCTCTAAAATCATGCACTGATTAAGGAGATTCCCACTACCAATATTGTTTTCAAAATCGCGCTTCCCTTTCATGAAAATATCATCTGGAAAGGAATCAAACTTGCATTCCTTACGCGTGACATATCAGTGAAATTTATTTCCTTTAACATCTTTGTCATTTGCCTCTTTATAGAGATTTGATTTAAAAACTTTCACAAATAAATTTTATTCCACTTTCCATTCATTCCTCTCAATCAAATATAATTGCTTGCCTTCTAAAATTCAACCAATCAGAAAATTGAATTTCTTACCATTTTCTCTCTGTGACATAAATCAACGCATGCATTCAAATCTGTCCTTGAAGTAGCATCAAAAGCAAATTAATACTTGCTGATTCTTTGTATATAAATCTCTCAGGCTATAAAAATAGCAAGCAACTATTAATTGGAAAAAAAAAGATATATAACGTTGCAATCAAATTTTTCGTATATCTGGCAATAAATCACGCATAATTATGTAAACATTATTTCGCTTGCCTCCTTATATTCGTTTCCCTTTACTATTTATCTCTTATGTTTTTTTCTGGTCAACAAAAATAAATTCAAGCTTGCCTATTTGATTTCCTATATTTCGCAAGTTTTATCATCTATAAATACCCTACTCGTTCACCTAAACTTTCATATACCTCCTCTCCTCTGATCTTCTCGAGCTGTTGCGTACAAGCTTCAGCTAATGGTTTTACTCTTTCTTCTTTTTTACATTTCCTTATGATCAGTTTATATCGTTTGCTCCACTGCTTCAAAAAAATGCTCGCCCTACACCCCATTTTCCCCTCTACCACGTCACGTCCCTCTAAGTTTTCATAACCGAGCTTATATCCCGAACAACCCCTGATAGTGGTGCCATGTTTTGCCGTGCATACCATAGTGATAAAGGAAACCAAGATTTGTTCTTTCTTTTTGCATTCTGTAGAGAAATGTTGCATGCGTACCTATAGTTTGGGCCACGTGACCTTTAATGTGAGCCATATTAATGTGGGTTAGCAAATGGGGATATATTTGGAGCCATCTGGAATACTTTGTGATATAGTAGTGCGTGTGAAACAACCCAGGGCCATGCCATGCATAAGTGCTTGCCTGCATATTCGTCCCAAAGTGTTTTATTATTTTGCAAATCTAGTTCACGTGTTGCGTAGAGGTAGTTGAAAAGGAAATTGATATATATGGTAGAGAAAGAAAATAGGATATGAAATAAGCCTGGGCGTTAGTGCATGTGTGCATGTTTTGAAATTGAAGTGGCAGAGACGTGTTGTAATTAAGAAACAGAGAGAGTTTGCATTGAAGAATAGTTTAGGCAGAGACGCAAGTTTTGCACAAATACATATTTTCAAAACTAGATAAGTTAGGACATGCCGTTGGGAAAAAAACAAAATAATAATAAAATGTATAATAGTAATAAATAGTATTGCCAAGCCTATGAAGTTGGGGTCAGGAGGTGGGGTGAGGCAGTCGAGCAAAAGCCGAACCAAAATTTCTTTTACTCTATTCGTTCCAATTGTCTCAAAATTTTTGCTTTGACCGTAATTTTTAAAGTCACGTATTCGGTATTTGGATCTTGAATCTAGGCGTGACATCCGGGGAAAAATTGATCGTTACCCGCTGTGCGATTCTTTTTCGGGGGATTTTCATTTTGAATCAAAATTTCTGCAGCTTTAAAGTGAGTATTTCTCACCAGACAAACATACCTATATATCCGTGATTTATCACAAGTGTATTTGTAAATTATTTATTAAATTTTTTCTGCCTCTGATATAACGTATGATGTTAAACCCCATTTTAAATTGACACCTCATAAGTTGTTTATCTATTGTAATATTATTGCAGTTATACTATGTAATGCTTATTTACTGATTAAATCATCACTGTAAGTTCCCTGTAAATTTGAGATCGTTATAGGCTGAAATGATAGGCCTGAACGATAATCATTTGTTCATTTATTTAATTTTTTAATTATTTATTTGTTAACTTGGGATTGCGGGTTTGAAATGATAAAACCCGGGATTTTGTAAATTGCGGATTGAAATGATATAAATCCTTATCACTTGACCTAGGCTAGAAAACTATATACAGACCCGTGGTTTATATAATATTTTTCTGAAATGTTTAAAAGTATTTTAAATGGGAATTTATAATATTCTGGTTCAAATGTAAAGGTTTTTTATAAAATTTATAATGATTTTTGAATAAGTCAAAATGTTAAATAAATAAATGTTTAAGAAATTTTTTTGGAATATAACTTATTTTGGGAAATTCTGAAATTTTGTTAAAAGTGAGTTTTAGTTAAGGAAATAATTGATAATAAGTTATATTTGGGAATTTAAAATTTGATTGTTAAGTTAATAATTTATTACAGCACTTAAATGCTGTCTTTTATAAATGAACTATTTTGACTTACAGACTTTAGGTGGCATTTCATAAATGCTACGGAAACTGAATTTTCGGATTGTTTAAAATAAACGGAAATAATCTTTAGGGAAAAAGGCTTAAATTTTGGAATTTAATATGTAACTAATAAAAAATAAGGAATCGACTTTAAATGGTTTTAAATGGAAGAATTTAACTTTTAAATGTGAGTTGAAAGGCAAATTAATTCCTAAATAAATTGAATAGATTTAAATGGTATTTTATATTAAATAAAATGACTGATGTTTAAATAAATGATGGTTGAAATGATATTATGGTATTGAAATGTATTTGAAACTTATTTTTTAAAGTATAAATACCATTTCTAAAAATTGTAACCACGGGTTATAATAACGTTTGGTTGTTAAAGAGACCGGGGTCAGATATCTGGCATACTCTCTGTCGATACCGAAAACCACTTTAACAACCGTGTACGCGGTGGAGATTCCAGAATGAAGTAGGATGGTGGTGACGTTTCCTTTGAGGTATATACGTGGACCCGACTCCCGTGAGTTGGCATAAGGTGGCTAAAACAGGAGCGATCGACGGATTAATGAGGTAGCACCTCTGATCGGACGCACTTCTTCGTATGCCATTCTATTACTTTTGTGATTGTTTTGGTGCGCACCTTTGATTTGGGAGTGTTGTTCGAGGTGGGCGGCAGCTGCGCGCTGTGCGTTTCCATTGGTCCGGAAGCGTAATTGGTATATATACCCTGGCATTGCCTAGTTGTGCCGTGTCACCTACCCTAGCGCGCCTTATACGATTTTGGTTTTGTACCATACCTATGGAGTGCCCTCTGACGACGCCTATTCCGGGGGAGATTATGGTACTGTATAGACTATGTGAATATATTATGTGTTAAGGTGGAAAATGTAAAGCCTTAAAGCTATTTAAAAGTAAGTTTATTTTACTAATAGACACTATTATAATAGCGAAGTATTACTACATAGTAAATAGTTTAACGGATCCTTAAAGGATGGGCGGTCCCAAGCATCCTTTAAATTACTTGCTTTATATTACAGTACACTAGAATTAGCTTACACTATATAAGTATGTATGTCCTGACTCGAGTGATTATGTTTTATTTTACGCTCGGGTCAGCCTGAGTTGCAGTTCAGTCATCATCCCGGAGCTAGGACTTCTGTAGATCCTTTCAAGCTGCTGGCTTCTTTCTGTCCGTTATCTTATTTATGAAATCAAGACTTTGGGATTTTTGGATTTTCTATTTGATGATTTAAACTATATTTGGGATGAAAGACTTTGTAATTTGTATTTGTTGAGACTATTTATAGTGGCTTCATGAACCACTAAGTATTTTTAAATTCCGCTGCGAGTATTCTGATTTTTTGACTGCGATTCTGTGATTAATTATTACTGTATATTTTGAGATTTGCCAAATTTTATTTACAACGCGGTATTTTGAACAATTCAAGTCCGACATGTGCGGATGCGAATGGTTGAAAATATCGGGTCGTTACATTTGGTATCAGGGCTTTGGCTCTAGGCAAAACTTAGAATGTATGGTAAATTTGATTTACAGAATCACTTTCATTCGAGCTTGAATCTCTTCCTTTTGATTCGATTTCCTTTGAATTTTGGAACGTTCCCTATGGTTCCGAAGTTCATTCGTGTCCCTCACTATTCATTTTCTTTCGATGCTGGAATATCCCGTAACTCCACTTAGGATGATCTTTACAGTGAATTGGCGGTCTCGCCAATATTCTAATAAAGGGGTGAAACTCCTTTACAACTAGCATTGAATCACCAGAGATTTATATTTATCCTTGGTTTGGATGCTAGTATCTTTGGTTATTCTGAACTTTATTTCTTCAGATCGAATGTAGATTTACCCTAGAAAATCCACATCGATCTTTAAGTCACGGTTGACCCGGTTAAGGTTGCCCGCGATTTATATAAACTTATCTGGTTCCTTATTATGTTATTTAATCATCGGATCTTCTGATTCCAACTTATCTTTAAATCAAAATTCTCTTTGATTTGAGTCCTTCAAATTTGAATCTCTATACTTGTTTTGAAAAATTTATTCTTATATTTGGGAAAAATCTAATATTATATATATAAGTATAATTTTCAGAATTTAACTAGTTGTTTAGAAATAATAGTGTTTGATTTTATTTATGGTTTTGTAAACCATTGGTTTTGTCTTATATAAATAATTGAACTACAAAACATGGTTATAAATTTATTTGGAAACAGAAATGGATTTAAAACAAGAACTTAAGAATTTAATTTCTGATAGTTTCAAACCTTGTGTTTAAAGTCTTAAAAAGATATATTATTATTTAAATTATTTTCGAATATAAATTTGTTTCCAAAGAATTTTAAAGTTTTAAAAATTAGTGCTCTTCTCTTTGTCGCTGGAAAATAATTTCGGTGATGACTGCAACATCATCGACATTCATTTTCGAGTATCGAAGTAAAGAGACCATGTTGTAGTTTTGCTTCAAAAATTTAATTGATTTGAATTTCTAAATATGACTTAATTTATAATATATATAGATATATGATTTAAATTTGATTTGACATATGCTATATGTATGTATTTATTTATCTCTAAAGGGTTTGAAGTTAATTGGAAATTTAATTCATAAATTTATGTTAAAAGGTGATTCTAATGATAAAATAAAGTCAAATTTTGAATGAATATTTAAACTTGAATAATAGAATTGGAAAATTTTTACTTGTATAATTGCATGCCAATATAACTTACCTAAATCATTCAGAAATTAACTATGTAATTGGATAATGTACAATATAAAAGGATTTTATAAATAAAATTTGAGTGGTTATAATAAATGTTATACACTTAAAGTTTCAGTTACAAAAAGACAAATAGAGGTAAATAGAATAAAAAAATAGTTGAATAATATACAATATCAAATGGTGTTAAAGGAAATTTAGAAATAAATTGGAATATTTATAATAAATGTAATCTACTTAATACATGCGATAAGATATATTAAGTAGAATATATTTAATAATAATCTGGAATAAAGAAGAATTAAATTTGTTGAATAAAAGATGATTATAAATGACTATACAAATTTCTTATTTTAGAAATTTTTAATTTCAAAATAATTGGATAATAAGATAATTAATTTGGAAATAGTTAAGATTGATTTAACTTCAGTAAAAATTAAATGAATTAAATCAATTATTGGATATTAATTAATTTAAATTGAATTTATATGGTTTAAATAAATGATTCCATTTTGAGTTTCAATTTAGTTTTCTTTCAGGGTGTTCTATTCTCCTACCTCCTTCCTTTTCGGGGACGAAAAGTTTTGAGTGGGGGAGAGTGTAATGACCTGTAAATTTCGATAATTAAACTGGTTAATTTAATAAGATTTTTGTAATTAAATTTAAGAAGAAAAAAAAACTTTATAATTTATAATGAAGTGAGTGTTTAAAATGAAATGAAAATAATAGGGATAGTAACGGTTGTAAGTTACAATTTAATTGGTCTATTAATGTAGTTTCAACTGTTACATTTGGGTATTAAATGAATATATGCAAATAAACGTATGGTAATGGAGTGAATTCAACATTATATAAGCAATTCAACATTATATAAGCAATTCTGATAATTAGTGGAAATAATAAACTTGAGTGTAATATAAAGTTAGTGACAACATTTATGCAAGTCACCTTTTTATTTATGGCTGCTAAATTCAGAGTAGGAAGTCAATTACATTTAAATGTAGGTAAATGTTCATTAATGTGAGATAGGACTGTAACTGTAATGTGTGAATGTAAATGAAATGACATAAATGGAAATTTATATTTTATTCATAAGTGAAATAAAGGAATGAAACCAAGTTGAATAAATTGATTTAGGCTTTATTTATGATAAATGTATATATTTGGGAAATTCAATATAATTGAAAATAACAAGTTATTACAAAAGAAAGATGAAAATTGGAATATATATTTTTGTAAGGAAAGAAAAACAAATAATAACTAGGTTTATAAAGTGATAACAGATTTAATAAAAGAGTAGGATTAAAGCATGGTAGTTATTGGAAAGTAAATAATTGAAATTTCGATGAATTGGGAAATTTTTTATATGTATTAGTATAAAAACCAATTTTAATATTACCCATAAGAGGATAAATTAATAGTCGATTCAATAACATGATTGAGAAATCAAATATATGGATTTATTGGGAATTTAAAACTTATACTTTTTTTTTGATAAAATACAGCGTTTTACACGCAATAAATTTTCTACTTTTATTACATATTATATATATATATATATATATATGTTCTTATTATTATTATTTCATATATCCACCTCTATTTTATCTTTCTATTTTTATTTTTGACAGTCATGTTTATTTATTAGATTATTGCTTGTTTATATCTTTTATTTATGGCTTGGAAGAAACTAAAAGGGTATGCGTTATATTGTCTTAATTGCTTGCCGTTTTAATTGCCTACTCTTTATTTCTTTTTATTTATAAAACCTTGAAATTTAATATAAATTTTAACTTGATTTAATCATTTCCTAAAAGTCTAAATATAAAATTGGAAGTTTTGAAATTTTTACTTTGTTAAAAGACAACTCCAATTGGAATTTTAATAAAAATGAATTTTGTATATTTAAAATAAGTAAATACGAAGAATGTAAACAAGTTAAAATTTTAGTTAAATAATAACTTTGTAAAATTCAGTGTTTTACAGACTGCTAAATTTCGCATTTAAAAAGGGCACGCATTGTAATGGTATAAGTAACGTATAAACGTATAAAATTAAAAATGTTACTTTTGTTTAAATTTTGGGTGTATCGTAATGCGTCAGTTTGGCGTATTTAAAAAAAATTATATTTCAATATCTATATGGATTAATAAAATCAGTTAGGAGATTTCCAACCAAAACGTATTGATTTCATGCCTATCCGTTTCTCTAAAATCATGCACTTATTAAGGAGATTCCCACTACCAATATTGTTCTCAAAATCGTGCTTCCCTTTCATGCAAATATCATCTGGAAAGAAATCAAACTTGCTTTCCTTGCGCGTGACATATAGTGAAATTTTTTTCCTTTAACATCTTTGTCATTTGCCTCTTTATAGAGATTTGATTTAAAAACTTTCACAAATAAATTTTATTCCACTTGCCATTCATTCCTCTCAATCAAATATAATTGCTTGCCTTCTAAAATTCAATCAATCAGAAAATTAAATTTCTTACAATTTTCTCTCCGTGACATAAATCAACGCCTGCATTCAAATCTGTCCTTGAAGTAGCATCCAAAGCAAATTAATACTTGCTGATTCTTTGTATATAAATCTCTCAGACTATAAAAATAGCACGCAACTATTAATTGGAAAAAAAAAGAGATATAACGTTGCAATCAAATTTTTCGTATATCTGGCAATAAATCAAGCGTAATTATGTAAACATTATTTCGCTTGCCTCCTTATATTCGTTTCCCTTTACCATTTATCTCTTACGTTTTTTTCTGGTCAACAAAAATAAATTCAAGATTGCCTATTTGATTTCCTAGATTTCGCAAGTTTTATCATCTATAAATACCCTACTCGTTCACCTAAACTTTCATATACCTCCTCTCCTCTGATCTTCTCGAGCTGTTGCGTACAAGCTTCAGGTAATGGTTTTACTCTTTCTTCTTCTTTACATTTCCTAATGATCAGTTTATAACGTTTGCTCCACTGCTTCAAAAAAATGCTCGGCCTACACCCCATTTTCCCCTCCACCACGTCACGTCCCTCTAAGTTTTCATAACCGAGCTTATATCCCGAACAACCCCTGATAGTGCTGCCATGTTTTGCCGTACATACCATAGTGATAAAGGAAACCAGGATTTGTTCTTTCTTTTTGCATTCTGTTGAGAAATGTTGCATGCGTACCTATAGTTTGGGCCACGTGACCTTTAATGTGAGCCATATTAATGTGGGTTAGCAAATGGGGATATATTTGGAGCCATCTGGAATACTTTGTGATATAGTAGTGCGTGTGAAACAACCTAGGGCCGTGCCATGCATAAGTGCTTGCCTGCATATTTGTCCCAAAGTGTTTTATTATTTTGCAAATCTAGTTCACGTGTTGCGTAGAGGTAGTTGAAAAGGAAATTGATATATATGGTAGAGAAAGAAAATAGGATATGAAATAAGCCTGGGCGTTAGTGCATGTGTGCATGTTTTGAAATTGAAGTGGCAGAGACGTGTTGTAATTAAGAAATAGAGAGAGTTTGCATTGAAGAATAGTTTAGGCAGAGACGCAAGTTTTGCACAAATACATATTTTCAAAACTAGATAAGTTAGGACATGCCGTTGGGAAAAAAATATAATAATAAAATGTATAATAATAATAAATAGTATTGCCAAGCCTATGAAGTTGGGGTCAGGAGGTGGGGTGAGGCAGTCGAGCAAAAGTTGAACCAAAATTTCTTTTACTCTATTCGTTCCAATTGTCTCAAAATTTTTGCTTTGACCATAATTTTTAAAGTCACGTATTCGGTATTTGGATCTTGAAACTAGGCGTGACATCCGGGGAAAATTTGATCGTTACCCGCTGTGCGATTCTTTTTCGGGGGATTTTCATTTTGAATCAAAATTTCTGCAGCTTTAAAGTGAGTATTTCTCACCAGACAAACATACCTATATATCCGTGGTTTATCACAAGTGTATTTGTAAATTATTTATTAAATTTTATCTGCCTGTGATATAACGTATGATGTTAAACCCCATTTTAAATTGACACCTCATCAGTTGTTTATCTATTGTAATATTATTGCAGTTATACTATGTAATGCTTATTTACTGATTAAATCATCACTGTAAATTCCCTGTAAATTTGAGATCGTTATAGGCTGAAATGATTGGCCTGAACGATAATCATTTGTTCATTTATTTAATTGTTTAATTATTTATTTGTTAACTTGGGATTGCGGGTTTGAAATGATGGAACCCGGGATTTTGTAAATTGCGGATTGAAATGATATAAATCCGTATCACTTGACCTAGGCTAGAAAACTATATACAGACCCGTGGTTTATATAATATTTTTCTGAAATGTTTAAAAGTATTTTAAATGGGAATTTATAATATTCTGGTTCAAATGTAAAGGGTTTTTATAACATTTATAATGATTTTTGAATAAGTCAAAATGTTAAGTAAATAAATGCTTAAGTAATTTTTTTGGAATATAACTTATTTTGGAAAAATTCTGAAATTTTGTTAAAAGTGAGTTTTAGTTAAGGAAATAATTGATAATAAGTTATATTTGGGAATTTAAAATTTGATTGTTAAGTTAATAATTTATTACAGCACTTAAATGCTGTCTTTTATAAATGAACTGTTTTGACTTACAGACTTTAGGTGGCATTTCATAAATGCTACGGAAACTGAATTTTCGGATTGTTTAAAATAAATGGAAATAATCTTTAGGGAAAAATGCTTAAATTTTGGAATTTAATATGTAATTAATAAAAAATAAGGAATTGACTTTAAATGGTTTTAAATTGAAGAATTTAACTTTTAAATGTGAGTTGAAAGGCAAATTAATTTATAAATAAATTGAATAGATTTAAATGGTATTTTATATTAAATAAAATGACTGATGTTTAAATAAATGATGGTTGAAATGATATTATGGTATTGAAATGTATTTGAAACTTATTTTTTAAAGTATAAATACCATTTCTAAAAGTTGTAACCACGGGTTATAATAACGTTTGTTTGCTAAAGAGACCGGGATCGGATATCTGGCATACTCTTTGTCGATATCGAAAACCACTTTAACAACCGTGTACGCGGTGGAGATTCCAGAATGAAGTAGGATGGTGGTGACGTTTCCTTTGAGGTATATACGTGGACCCGACTCCCGTGAGTTGGCATAAGGTGGCTAAAACAGGAGCGATCGACGGATTAATAAGGTAGCACCTCTGATCGGACGCACTTCTTCGTATGCCATTCTATTACATTTGTTAATGTTTTTGGTGCGCACCTTTGATTTGGGAGTGTTGTTCGAGGTGGGCGGCAGCAGCGCGCTGCGCGTTTCCATCGGTCCGAAAGCGTAATTGGTATATCTACCCTGGCATTGCCTAGTTGTGCCGTGTCACCTACCCTAGCGCGCCTTATACGATTTTGGTTTTGTACCATACCTATGGAGTGCCCTCTGACGATGCCCATTCCGGGGGAGATTACGGTACTGTATAGACTATGGGAATATATTATGTGTTAAGGTGGAAAATGTAAAGCCTTAACGCTATTTAAAAGTAAGTTTATTTTACTAATAGACACTATTATAATAGTGAAGTATTACTACATAGTAAATAGTTTAACGGATCCTTAGAGGATGGGCGGTCCCAAGCATCCCTTAAGTTACTTGCTTTATATCACGGTACACTTGAATTAGCTTACACTATATAAGTATGTATGTCCTGACTCGAGTGTTTATGTTTTATTTTACGCTCGGGTCAGCCTGAGTTGCAGTTCAGTCATCATCCCGGAGCTAGACTTTTGTAGATCCTTTCAAGCTGCTGGCTTCTTTCTGTCCGTTATCTTATTTATGAAATCAAGACTTTGGGATTTTTGGATTTTCTATTTGATGATTTAAACTATATTTGGGATGAAAGACTTTGTAATTTGTATTTGTTGAGACTATTTATAGTGGCTTCATGAACCACTAAGTATTTTTAAATTCCGCTGCGAGTATTCTGATTTTGTGACTGTGATTCTGTGATTAATTATTACTGTATATTTTAAGATTTGCCAAATTTTATTTACAACGCGGTATTTTGAATAATTCAAGTCCGACATGTGCGGATGCGAATGGTTGAAAATATTGGGTCATTACATTTACCGATGAGATGAGGTAAACTTTGTATTGCTTTGAGTGTGAAATTAACTAACGGATAGTAAACCGTTTAGTGCGAACGAGTGGTTATGGGACTCACGTTACCACTTTTTTGATTCCTTTTTGAGAGTTATGACACATTCTGCCAGTTAGTGGTGTCTAGTACTAGGCCTTCGGACCTTCACCACTACGGTTTTTTGCCTTCGGGTGTGTTGCCTTCGGGTTTGCACCTTCAGGTTTGTTGCCTTTGGGATAGTGTCTTCGGACTGTCTCCTTCAAGTTTGTTGCCTTCGGGTATGTTGCCTTCGGGTATGTTGCCTTCGGGTTTGTACCTTCGGGTTTTTGCCTTCAGGTTTGTTGCCCTATTGTATCGCTTTCGGAGTTGGTCATTCGTCGGTGCTCGACTGATATTGGGTTTGGAGTCTTCAGGCTCATGGATCCTTGTTTATACAGTACTGAGCATGTGCAAATTTTTTGATGTTTCATTGATATGTATATTCCCTAGGTATCGCCCTTCGGTGTTGGTCTTTTTGAGCCACACGATATATAACTGTTACCTTATGGAACTTGTGTTACCTTCATTGGTATTTGTTATTTTCCTTTTTGGCTTGTTTTGGGATATTCATATCCTTTGTTTATTTGTGTTGCCGATGATATGAGGCTTGTTATGATATGATTCATCTTTTGTTAGATGATTGTGTTATCTCTTTTAGAGATATTTGTTATACTGTGTGACCTAGCAGGTTATTGTTGTTCAGTTTATCTAACTGATTTGTTTAGCTAGACTGACCCGTGTATTTTATACTCGGGTCAGACCGAGATGTTTCAGGTTAGGAGCTTTTGGACTTAGTGTATTTTCCTTCTGCATGGACTATCCAGATTGTTCCTTTTTGTTAAAGCTTTTTGTGTAGTCCTTTTTGCTGTAAATCTGATATATGTATTCTTTTGAATTCGTCTGTATATTATGGTTTGCTATACCACTTGACGTGTATCAGTTTGTATACTCTGTTATGTATCAGTATATGTGTATATGATGATCTACTGTTCTGTGATGTATATTACATTTGAGCTGTTATATTCTTTTCTGATAGATCCTCCAACCACCTATTGTTTTGTTTTAAGTATTCATTGGATATGTCGACTTGCTTGGTTATCTATTGTCGATGTATTCAGTAGATAGTTAGAGCAAGGCTATAGATGGTCGCTCCTAACCAGCCTTATTCTCCGTGTTAGTTGACGACGTTCCCCTGTAGTGTCCTTGGCTAGCGTGGGTATAGAGGTGGGGAGTCACATATACAGTAAATAAATAATCACAGAATCATAGACATAGAGTAATAATATGCAGCGGAAACAAAAGATAGTAGTTCATGAAGCTACTATGTACATATCAGAGTTAAATAAGGTACAACGGATATCTCGAATACAATATCAGAATACGTCACTGGAATCAACTGGATATCTGAAAGCTGGATATATAGCTGGATCTCCAAGCGAAGCTCCAACTCCAAAGGTGAATCTCGGATACCGGTACACTCAGTGTGACCCTAGCGTAAAGCAAAACACTCGAGTCAGGATTAACATTCTTATATCAATAAATCCAACTCAAGTGAAATAACAACTGAAATACAAATAACTCGAAGGACGTTGGAATCACCATCCTCTAAGGATCCGTTAAACTATATACTCTGTAGTAATATACGCTAAATAGTTAATGTCTATCAGTAATATAAAGTATCACAATAGTGTTAAGGCGTTACCACTATCCCCCTTCACACATTTTATATAAGCGTTATAGTCTATACAGCACTGTAAACTCCACCTTACACTAGTGGGATATTAGAGAGTACTCCATAGGTATAACACACAAAAAATCCATAGTGGTCGCGTATATAGGGATAAAAGTACGATAAGGCACATGAGGCAATACCCAAGGTAGTGAAACTACCGTTTGCCTGATCCGGACTGGTGAAAACGCATCGCCGCAACGATCGCAACACCGCGAAACAACACTCCCAAATTTACGAGGGTGCACCAATCAATAACAAGTAATGAGTAGTTTACGAAGAAGTGTGTTCGCTCGAGGTGGCTAACCCCATTTGGCCCGGCACGGCTCCTGTTTCAGTAATTTCCAATTTGACACAAGGTCAAGGCTATTCATTGTCGTTCTCTTTCTTCAATCATCAATGTACGTCATTCCAACTACTTCATTCTGGATCACACTCCGCGTATAGTTATTAAAGTGGTTTTCGGTTTAGACAGAGAGTATGTCCATAACCGATTCCAGTTCTTTAATAACTTTCGTAATTATTACACCGATTGGTCGTTTAATATATTTCAATACCAAATCAAATTCAATTTCAATTAGAATTAATAAAACAATATTTCATTTGTCTTACTATATCAATTTCCAAAATTTACATTTCATAACTTCCAAATTCCAATATAAATTTCCCTAATTGAATTTCATAGGTTAAATTTAAACAATTCAAATAAACATTTAAATTCGTATATAAGTTTCATTCCATAATCATTTAAATTAATTTTATTTAACATTCAAATCAATTTTAATTCATTGATCGATTTCATTCAATATCCGCTAAGTTAATTTATCATTCAAAACAATTTCTATTTAATTTCCAATTCATTAAATCAATTACTTAAGTTCAACTCCATAATATCAAAACTTCAAATTCGAATTAAATTAGATTCGTCAAATCAGGTTCTTTAAATTACAAGTCTTACAATATTTTCAATAAATCTTATTTTATTTGTTGTTAAAGAAATCCAATTTCATTTATTCATTTACTTTATTACAAATTTCAAAACTAAATTAATAAAGAACTTAATTTCACTTATTCAATAAGTTCAATTTCACTTATTAAACTACTTAAATAATTTTGCCAAAACTTAATAAACAAAGAATCCCAATTTCATTTATTACCGAAGTTCAAATTCACTATTCAAAAGTTCAATTTCTCTTATCAATTCAAAATTTTATTTAATTCTCAATAGTTAAATTTTATTTAATTATTACATAATTTCAAAACTTAATTAAATAATTTCAACTTAATTATTAAATAATTTCAAAACTTAATAATTCAACCTTAGTTATAAATTCAACTTAATTATTAAATCATTTCAAACTTAGTTCAATGAATTGTTCCAAATTTTATTATCAAATAATTTATTTTAAAACAACGTTCTTTCAATAACTACTATGTTAATATTTTTGTTTCAGATTTTTAAATATTAACATTTTCCTTTCATTAAATTTCAAACTCCAATTTCATTTCAAAACCTTAGTGTTTACTCAAATAAAATCTTTATTTTAATTTTAAATCAAATTATTGACCAATTGGGTTTTATTTAATTCTCTATCCTAGGTCAAAGTTCATTTGGGTGTTTATCATTTCAACCCGATTCCATTCCAATTCAAAAATCAAATCATAGCAAAGGGAACTTGCAATGTGATAATTGGGATGGTGTGAAAGTAAATTAACAAGCAATAACAACAATCAATAACAATCCAACAATTCATTCAAATAATCCCGAAATAATCGTATTAATTCACATTGTTGTTTGTGCAAATTAATATAATTATTTCTAAAATCTACACTATCATTTCATGTAGATTAAAGATTATTACACTAATGTCAATTCAGTTCTATTCTTGACATTTATTATTCAATTTCATACTATATCAATTTATACAACATACATTCAATGGTTCAAGGTGTACTTAACCAATTTCTACGTGTCAATTAATTTAACATTTAAAGGGGTCATATTATACCAATTTTATCTAATCAAATTCAACACATTCACCAATTTAAATTATTAACTATCCTATATCAAATTCAGTTTAAATTATTTATCACTTCATACATTAACAATTTAACGTCCAATGTAAACATCAAATAATCAATCAGTTAACAGCCAAACCGTATTATCATCGCATAAATAATTAACAGATAATGGTATCAGATGTCACAGGTGGACTGATACATGTAATAACATAAATAACAGTGTAAATAACTAACAACAGGTATTTCAATTTGTCGTTTCAATTGAAATCAAATTTAATAAATAAAAGAACATTAGTCATGAGTGATTGCTCACCTTTCGAGGCTAGAGAGATGAACGATGAAGTTGAGTTACGAAATCCAGGCACAAATTTCAAAGCAACGCTATATGGATATGGATTCGACGGACAAGCTGATGATAAGGAATTGACAAAAATCAGATCAGAACTGAATCGACGGAGATAAGGTATAAGTGAACTCATACACACATAACTATATATATTTATAAAAATCATATTTTATATTCAAACTCATTTGTTGAATGTATTTCAATTATATTTTTCCAAATAAAATAATCTTTTCAACAATCAATATTTTGCTTTAACACCAAGAATATATATCTTAAACAGTGAATGGGAAGTTTTTTTTAAAAAATCTATGCATAACATAATATATAACTTAAATTATTCATACCAATAGTAAATATATTTATAAGCTTATACGGTCACGATATAAAATCACTATCTATTAAACCTATATTACGTTGAAATCAATATCTATAAACCACTTACATCAATAAATAACGGTCAATGTAACATGTGGACCCTATGTATATATGCATACATTTGTTTAAGATCTACGTCAACAACAGTATTCTATTATAAATGAACAGGTGGGCAAACTCTACATACAAAAAAATATGACATAGGTGTACCCTTTTAGATACCAGCCATGTGATTACACTTAAACAGTGTCATATATAACTAATATAAACCTACGTACACTTCATCACTTCAAATCAATTCTTATGAAAACAATATCACCTACTTTATTATATTATCCTACTTTATTATAGTAAATGCACAACTTATACAGGCAATCCCCACTTATACCCTCTATATTGACCGATTACATATATATTTTTGAAAAGTCAATATTAAATTAAACCACATATATTTATAAATTGAAATATATATACAACTTACGTTATAATATATGAATGGCTAGCCTGACATGCAATCATGCTCGGCCCAAGATGAAAGCTCGGCCACAAGATGACTGCTCTGGGAGGAAATGGATGGTGCGAAAATCAAGGGGCTGTCGTGGGGTCAAGGGGGTGTGAATGCGGCCGATCATGTTGGGTGAGCACAGGACTTCGGCTATGCGGAGGGAAGAAGTGGTGGTGACACTGGCCGTGACGAAGATGCAGTCTCGCATGGGTTGCATGGGGTATGTGAAAAAAAAGGAATATAGATGAGCAAGTGGGTTGAGGGCGGAGTTGATGAGAGGCCGAGGCTGCCGAAGGAGAGAGAGAGAGGGGCGGAGGTGGCTGAGCATGGTGGTTTTGGGTCGTGGGTGGTCTCGTTGGTGCTAGAGCTAGGGAGGGCGGGTGGTGCTTGGGTGCGAAATGGGTTCGATGGCCATCTACTTGAGTGTGAGACAAGGAGGAGATGCGTTGGGGTGGGCTTCTCGGTGGAGGCGTGTGTGCACGGATAGGAGGGGGGTAGCACGGTTTGCCTCGGAAGTGAACTATTGTTTAAAAAAATGAAGGAGAAAATTTGGAAAGTCTGGGAGGAGAGGTGAGTTTCAAGATATTGTATTTGAGTAAAAGCAAACAGAAGATGAATGTTGCGCAAAATAAACTGACAGATTGAAGCATGTTTTGGAAAAAGGAAGACTCATGCCACACAAAAAAAGGTGAAACATAGGGAACATCAAAATAATTAAGACATGAAAAGCTGAGAATACGAATAGCTAATAGCTATTAACTTTAACGGACCCAAAGACGCAACTAGTTTCCGCTACGATCATCGTTTACACGGATTCCGCTGTGTAACGAACTTCGACACACCGGATTGAATATACCCCAGAGACAGCATGACGCGACGATCAAAATGGTATATAAATATCAGTGGTACGATTTGAATTATAAGAATTTGAATTTTCTACTAGTGGAAAATGCAGCAAAAACACAAAAAAATAAGATCGACAGAGCTAAAGAAGTCCAAATTTTGAAAAATGAAAAATGAAGTCTTTCTTAGAAGATTTAGAATTTTTCTATGCAAAAATATTTAGGTTTCGAAAACGTTTTATTTTCATCGATTTTTAACTGATTAAATTGAAATAAAATTACGCACGAAATAAACTTTCATATTTTCGGACGATAATTTACCAGTTTCTTTGTTTAACTAGACGCAATCCAAATATCAAATTTATATTTCAAAATTTTACTGTTTAAAATTTCACAAAAATTCAGTTAATAACGTTAGTAAAACCAGTTAAATTTACGGGTCGTTATAGTTTAACTATATATAAAATAATATTTATATAAGAATCTTAATCCTGACTCGAGTGTTTTATGTTTTGCTTTATGCTCAGGTCAGACTGAGTGGTTCAGCTTTTGAGATTCACCTTTGGAGTTGGAGCTTCGCTTGGAGATCCAGCTATCTACCCGGCTTTCAGATATTCAGTTGATTCTAGTGATGTATCCTGATCTTGTATTTGACTATTGTATTCGAGACTTCTTTTATATCTTATTTAACTTTGTTATATATATATATATATATAGTAGCTTTATGAACTACTATTCTCTTATTTTCACTGCACTATTGTTATATTACTCTATGCCTTTGATTCTGTGATTTACATATTTACTGTACATGATGAGTTTTGCCAAATATAAATTTACAATCTGGTATTTTGAGCAATTCAATTCTGACATGTGTGGATGCGAATGGTTGAAAATAACAGGTCGTTACAATCAAGGAATCAGATTCAGATCTTGAGATTTGTAATGCTCTAAAAGTTGAGCAAGAAATTATGTAATTGGTTTTTAACGGTGAAGTTTATTTCATTGGATTTTTATTTGATTATTATGCCTAAATAAATATCTAAGAGTTCTTGGCTCGAATTAAACATATAAAGCATTGCCTACATATTCTACAGCTTATAAAATTTGATTAGGAACATCGTTTACACCCATGTTTGGAAAGCAGTCCCTAAGATATTAGTAGTTGAATGTTGATAAGATGTTGACTTTATTCCAGATCCATAATTAGCTTGTAAAGATGTTATTATAACTTAGATTTATACCTAATTCTTTTGGAACGTGGACTTCGGTATTTTAGTTGTTGGGAATATTATCTACTTAAATTTTATAAATTTGCCTAATTTTCATAATTACTTAGAAAATGCAGCAACAGCTTTTGATTTAACAAGAAATATGCATAAACAGTGGAAATAGGTGTGTAAGGCATGAATTTATTTTCTGTAGTTTACACTCTCTGTTTCATATAAAAGAAAATAAATCATTCCTTGTAATATCAAATATTTTAATTTGGGCTAATTTATGGAAAGTATAACAGAAAACCTTTTTAAAAATATAGTTCCAACAAATTAAAATATGGACAAGAATATTTGTGTTAGGGATTGATAACTAGAAATATAATATATACATATTCAACCTTGCCAATCAATTAAAATGAAAACTTAACTAATACGATGATTTATGTGTAATATTTGCATTAGGTATAATCATAATGTTAGAATAAATCGCTTCTTGAATAATAGGATTGGGAAATAACATTGGAAATATTTTAAATCTAATTAAATAGGTAATAAATGTGTAATAAATTTGTGAGTTTCAAGAGCTTAAATTGGGTATGAATGGAGTGATATAACTGATTAATGTGATCGTTAGAATAATAAATGTGGAGAGACAAAGAAATAATGCTGGGCAAAATTTGAATAATTGAATAAATGTCCGTTGGGATAATAATCATTTATTTCGGATAAAGTGACATTTATAGTGAAGTAAATAATAATATTAGTTAGTAATTGAATATTTTAGTTTACTATAATTATCATTAGAGTAAATTATATAGCCGTAAATATGCAAACAAATATTAGCGGGCTTTGCACAATGTTAAAGTTTAGAGTAATTAATTTGATTTAGTGGGTTGGGATGCAAGGTCAGTAGAGTTACACAACAGAAGTCTTCCTTTCACTCAGAGGCTACTAGCAATTGTATACACTAACAATTGGTATGGAACATCTCCTACCTTAGGACCTATGGGAAAGGGATTTACGTTATGGATAGGTTAGGGGAAAGTATGCCTAGGGGTTCGCCTTAGATTTTAAGTATTAAATGACTCGGTAAGTTTTAGGAAATGGGGTCTGCTTCTTACCAATAAAAGGTAGCAAGTAACCATGTGGGTATTTTCCTGGACTACTTAGATTAGTCTAAATGAGGATGTCAGCCATGGAGGGTCAGCAGGCTATGTCAGTATTTGGCACCAGTATTCAATATTAGATCTGGCATATGTGCTTGGATGCCCAACGATCCCGAACAAACAGTAGTAAAGACTTGTGTTATGCCCTAATTGATTTCGCTTTCTACTAGTGTAGAATCTATATGGGATACATACGGACCTCGTGATAGAGATAGTTGAAAATTATTTTAGTGGAGGTAGGCTAGTTAACCTTTGGATAAATCTTTGAACGACATTATTAGTACGAAAAATACATTATTATAATTATTATTGTTAGGCCGTATACAGGAGTCATTGGTCTATGTAGCTAGGACCGATAGACTAGCGATGACGATGCGTAAGGCCCACTTCATATTAGAGAAGTATTAAGTGGCCAAGGTTTTGGGTGGAGAATGATTAGATTGTACGTATATACATAAGTGTATAAATGTATAGTATACCTTAGGAAAGGTTGAGATAGATATATCATATGCATAGATATTAAATTAAACGGGTCAGCCATTAATAGCATACATAATATTCAAACGGAAACAAACAGCGTAAATTTATATTACGGATAAAGTATGCAATTTTACAATGACCAAAACATTGTTCTAACCCTCTTCTCATTACAACGCACATAATAGATTCAGAGGAACTTGTCACTGGTGTAATACGGAACGGTTGATGGAGACTCTTCTTATTCATGCTCGATACGGACATGGCATTTAGATGTCAAAGGAATACCATTGATTTCGAGGTAGTATCCTTAGTTGGTATTTATATCCTATTATATTTTCTATTCTACCGCGAGTTTAGTTTGATCGATCTCTAATATATATATGTTTATTACAGGTTACCAAAACCAATGATCCATACCTTAATGGAAATAGGTTTCGATTTTTGCAGAAATTCAGGCCCATAAAGGTGCGGGTTGTTATAGACATTCTATTTCAATACCTTTTTAAACTCCTCCATCTCCCAATACATCAAGAGTAGCTTGTATGTCTCCTAGGCAAGGGATGGATGTTTTTTACTAGTACTGCGTATTCCATACGTCCATTCCCAATAATTTTTGGATGTCGCCATCGCTCGAGCCTATCTCACAAGTTCTTTAGAAATGCCCTCTTTCTAAAAACCCATACAAATGCAAATTGAATATATTATGAAGAAAGTGACACACATATTTATATAATGTATTGTGTAATAATTTTTTTAATTTAAGCACATTACGCGGATGATGAACAATATGTATTCATACTTGTTTTATTACAAGACGCCATTTTTTCAAGAATGGATCCATACTATTTCTAAGGTGCAATGGAATCATTCCATAATTCTTACCCTTCATATACATCCAACTTCGATCTTTCAAATGAGCCATCTATTATACTCTGCACGTAAACAAAAATTATGTTACTTTTTACACAATAGTATTTTTTCTTATATTTTAATAACACTAAACATTAATAATAAACTATCATCTATTTAATAAACCTAAACATTAATCACATTATTAATTTAAATACTATTACTAATTTTATTATTACATTCAATAGTATTATTAATTTTATTCTTAATTTGAATAACATTATTAATTTTATTATTATGTTCAATAAAATTATTATCTAATTATTAATTTTATAACACCATTAGTTTTATTATTGCATCCAATAATACTATTAATTTTATTATTAATTAAAATAACATTATTAATTTTAGTATATGTATATTTAATAAAATTATTAATTTATTATTAATTAAATAACATTATTAGTACTATTATTACATCTCATAAAAATATTAATTTTATTATTAATTTAATTAACGTTATAAATTTTGTTATCAATTTAAATAACATTACTAATTGTAGTATTACGTGCACTCAATAATATTAATAATTTTATCATTAATTTAAAGAACATTATTAATTTTATTTTATTACATTCAATAACTTTATTAGTTTTATCATTAATTTCAATAATTTTATTAATTTTATTTTCATACTTAATAATATTATTAATTTTGTTATAGATTTAAATAACATTATTAATTTTATTATTAATTTAAATAACTTTATTAAATTTAGTATTATGTACATTAGAAACTGTTATTAATTTAAGAGCATTATTAACGTTGCTGTAACATTCAATAATATTATTAATTTTATTATTAATTTCAATAACGTTATAAATTTTATTATAAAGAAATGGAATTCACAAACAATTTCAAAGCTATACAACCTAGAGGTTTCTACACATTTTTAAATGGCCCGCCATCTTAATTCCCATTACAAATGCAATGATATTAACATTTCATAAATCATTCAAATTAAAAAAATAACAAAATTTTGACAGCACTTCCCCTTATTCACCGTACCATAACCAAAAAAGAATACATGGGGAAAAAGAAAGAAGTGCCATCAAAATTTTATTAACCGTATAGTTTGACATATTGTTTACGAAACATAAATATCATTACGCTTATAACTTGTCCAATATTAGGAAAAATTCGATAAATAATGTATCAAATGAATGTCAATTTCTGATTTTATATAAAAATAAATATCTATATAATTATTATATACGGTACTTTTTAGATGGGGTCAAATTAAACACCTCAAGGTTTTTATAAAAAATAACATATCGATAACAATGACTTTATCGAACAATTTCATAATAATGCAATTGATTAACCCTAACGATTTAGCATACCAACAAAGCCATGCCAATGATCATAAACCAACAAAATTAAATTAACCATTGAATCAATATCATATATGAACCCAATCAAATCGTAGGACTGAATAAAAATGAATCGGAGCATTAAACTAAAAGGCCGAGGGCAATGATTATGGTGTGGTTGGCTTATAATGGGGATATGATAATGGTACTTACGACAGTGCTTAGGAAGAAGTGCTTGTCGTGGTGACATGGTGCTTGGGGAGGCAGTGTTGGAAGATCGAGGTGGTGGCTGTGCAGGCGATTTTAATCATGAGGTGGCCAGATATTAAGTTGGAGGCGACATTAAGTTGGAGGGAGCTATAAGGTGATGACACTTTCGGTCATTTTTTGTATGCAGTTGTAATATGAAGGAAATACAAAGGAAAAAGCATCATCTAGGGGTATATAGTTGGGCGTAATGCCTTACTGATATCCTACCGATATCTATTAAAAGGCATCAACAAGGCATCAATAGTTTTTAGTAGACAATTCTTTTCCAATGCCTTGCCCTCACCAATGCCTTTACTAGGCGCCAGCGGTACATTAGTATAACCGAGTAGGTACTTGGTGCTTTATCTAGTAATGGACACGAAATACCGAGAGATTTCGCAATCTATTACCCATGTGTTATAAGATTTTACTACCTCAGGGTTAACTTCCTCAATGGGTTTTTCTCTTAAAGGTTTATTGACTGACACCCATAAACATTCATACATAAGTGCTATCTTAATTGCACTTTGCCAGTTAGCATTTTTTTGTCCAGTGAGTTTATCATTTCTAAAAATAGTCATAGGTTGGTTAATTTGCAGCAAATTTAATGCAAGCAAATTCGAACATTTCATTCGCATTAGACTTTCTTATATTATAAATACGTTAAATGTTACATTTCATTTATCTAATGAGTTCCCTCTAGAATTTTATGTTTCTAAAAATTTTAAGAGAAAACATAGAAATCTTTCGACTTATCTAATGGGTGTTATGATCATCTTACCTTAGGAATCTAACCTTAAGGGTGTTTAATAAATCACAGACCCTCGTGCGATGGATAACATCTTATTAGTTATATCATATATGACTCCTAACCCATGGTTTTTGTCTTAACTCATCTCGTCCTTGAGGATGCTTATGAAATCAGAAGTGATTATTCGCTTCTACCATTATTTCATGATGGCCTAAGTATAATGCACGTACGTTTAGAATGATCAACAAATACATGCATGTATCTTACCTCTTCTTGTAAATATATTAATAGTACTACACATGTAACAACCGATATTTTCAACCATTCGCATCCATTATAAGTGTATTGGTAGACACTCATGCCGGAATTGAATTGCTCAAAATACCGCGTTGTAAATAAGAATTTGGCAACTCTCAGAATATACAGTAAATAATAATCACAGATCACAGACACAGAGTAATAATAATGCAGCGGAATTAAAAGAGATAGTAGTTCATGAAGCTACTATATAAATGTATCAGAGTTACATAAAATACAACAGAAGAAATAAACTACAAAGGAAGTCTCACTACATAGAAGTCTACAAATACAAGAGCCGAAAGGAACAACAGACTGCAAAAGATAAAACTTGACAAGTAGATAATCTCCAGCGATTTCAATCTCCAGAAAGTGGAAATCCAAATCTGTGAATAACTCAGGCTGACCCGAGCGTAAATAAAAATACAAATACTCGAGTCAGGACATACATACTTATACAATGTAAACCAACTCAAGTGAACTGTAGTAAAGGTACAAGTAACTTAGAAGATGCTTGGGACCGCCCATACTCTAAGGATCCGTTAAACTATTTATTATATAGTAATATACGCTATATACAGTAGCGTCTAATCAGTAAAGTATAATCATATAGAAAATAGCGTTAAGGGGATGGTGAACCTTAACGGGGTCGGATCTTTAAAACCAAAATCGTAGTGGGCTTGATATAAGGATATGACATGGCACACGAGGCATTGCCAGGGTGGATACACCGTTTGCACTCCCGGACCTGTGGTGACGGCAAGCCAGCAGCTTCCGCCCACCTCGAACAATACCCCCGAATCAAAGTGGCGCCACCTATCGAATCACAAAAGTAATAGAATGGTTTCTTATGGAGCATGCTCGATGAAAGGGTGCGACCCTTTGTGTAGCCCGGTATAGCTCCTGTTTTAGTTATATATGCTAACTCACGGGAGTTGGGTCCACGTAATATACTTCGAGAATGTCGCCACCATCCTACTTCATTCTAGAATCTCCGCCGCGTACACAGTTGTTAAAATGTTTTCGGTATTGGCCGGCTATAAGACAATATCTGATCCCGGTCTCTTTAACAACCAATCGTTATTATAAACCATAGTTATAGCTTTAAAACAATATTTTATAATTCAAAATAAAATATCATTTCAACCCAAATCTTTATCAAAATAAAGATTAAATCATTTCCAAACCATTTCAATATATCATCATACCTTATATTTCAACTCAAATATTTGTCAAAATAAATATCAAGTCGTTTTTAACCATTTCAATATATTAAATTATCATATCCTTTCAAAACTTCCTTTCAAATCATTTTAATATATCAAAATATCATAACCTTTCAAAGCTTCATTTCCAAAATATCATATCTTTCAGAACTTCTTTTCAAATCATTTTAATATCAAAATATCATATCTTTCAAAACTTCGTTTCAAATCATTTTATTATATCAGAATATCATATCTTTTCGAAACCACATTTCAATCATTTTAATATATCAAAATATCATATCTTTCGAAGCTCTATTTTTCAAATCATTTAATATCAAAATATCATATCTTTCAAAACTTCGTTTTTCAAATCATTTAATATCAAAATATCATATCTTTCAAAACTTCGTTTCAAATCATTTAATATCAGAATATCATATCTTTCAAAACTTTGTTTCAAATCATTTAATATATCAAAATATCATATCTTTTCGAAACCACATTTCAATCATTTTAATATATCAAAATATCATATCTTTCGAAACTCCATTTTTCAAATCATTTAATATCAAAATATCATATCTTTCAAAACTTCGTTTCAAATCATTTAATATCAAAATATCAAATCTTTCAAAACTTCGTTTCAAATCATTTTAATATATCAATATATCATATCTTTTCAGTACCACATTTCAAATCAATTTAATATATCAAAAGTTATATTTCAAAAAAATTACTTCATTTTAAATCATAAAAATGAAGTTATTACATTTAATAATTAAATTATTAATCCAAAAATTTAAACTTTTCAATGTTCGTTTATGCACTTAAATTTATTAAAACAATGAAAATTCAAGTTTCGCAGCATTTAGAAAATGCTACAGAAATTTACATTTAAAAACAATTCAATTTAACAAAAGACAGTATTAAAAATGTTGTTAATTAACTTCAAATATTCAATAGAATTTCACAAACACTTATATTTTTATTTAGATCATTTTTAACTTGTAAAATCATACATTTTCACGTTTATAAGCATCATTTAATTTTCCTTAAATTCATGATTTTATAAAGTTAAGTTTCCTTCCAAAAATCAATATTTATTAATAATTCACTTATTAAATTTCAACATTCAAATTTAAATTCATTACATTAAGTTTCAACTTAACACTTAAGTTTAAAATTTCAAATATAACTTAATTCCATTTTATTTAACTTAAAATTTCACTTTTAAATCAAATTCATAAATTCCAATTTAAGTTATATTTCAAAATTCAACTTAATATTCACTCGTTAACATTTTAAATTTATTCAAAAATCATTAGTATGTTATAAAAATCATTTTAAATTAATTCAACATTCAAAATCAAAAATTTATCATATTTTCAAAGTTAATTTAAATTTCATTAAAAATTAAATCAAAATATCCAGAATAACTTACATTCAGATTTTCTAATTTTTCCATAATTTATTTAACTTATAGATTTCCAGAAAATAGATAATACTTTACAAAAATTATATTTTTATTTAATTTTAAATCAAAATATTATAATAATTAAATTTCTATAATATTTTAAAAATTTTAGAAAAACATATTTTAACTACGGGCCTGTATATAATTTTCTACCCTAGGTAAAGTGATATGGGTAATGTATCATTTCAACCCATAATTTACAAAGAAAAATCCAGGTTTTATCATTTCAAACCCGCAGTCCCAAGTAAATAAAATAAGTTGAAAATCATTCAGGCCTATCATTTCAGCCCATAACAATTTTCCCTTATTCTAAAGTCCGTTCGGGTATGTATCATTTCAACCCATAGTGATTCTAATCTAAAGGGAACTTGCAGTGTGATGGACAGATAAAATAAACAGAATAGCATGAAATAACAGTAATATATAACATAATAGGTGTAATAACAGGTGTGAACATCATATGATAATAATATAAGCAGTTATAACATGATCATATAGTTCTACAGATTCACAGGGTGTCAATTTACTGCTTATATAAGTACATAATGTCCGGTGAGAAATACTCACATGTTCAAAGCTGGAGATCGCTGCCAAAGAACACATACCGACACTACGAAGGCACGACAATACGGATACGACAAGAGAGTGGAGAGCCAAAGCAATTAGACTTGTTCAAATATTTACACCAAACAATGCAAATATATGTAAGTTTCAACACAAGTTATCACCAAATAGCATTAGAAACAAAACCGCAAAACAACATTAAACGAATTGCACTTTTTCTCAACCTCATGTGTTTCAGTTAGACATGGAATAAGCTCAGCTAAGGCAGAGGATTGGGTCAGGTTTGGGGCCCAAAGTAGTCGGCCATCATGGTGTAAAAGTGATGAGATGGTATAGGTGCAAAACTATACAATTTCAAGGCAACTACAAGGCAACTACTTCATCTCTATGCTCCTATTATGCTCGGCCAGAGGCTAGGTGGGCCCAACTAGTGGTGCAGGTGGTGGTGGGTGATGTGGAAGAGGGTGGAGGTCAGGTCAGAGGTGGTGGCGGCGGCGGCGGCGGCAAATGGTCGTAGAAGGAGGAGATGACAATTCTAGGCCATAAGTGATAGTTTGCGATGGTTTTTGGTGGATTTTGTGGTGGTCTTCACCTTGGATTTGCTTGGCCTGAAATGGAGAGGTGGTAGGATGGGAGATGGTCAGAGGAAGGGGGTGGTGGAGGTCATGTCAGATCTGGTTGAGGAGGAGCCAAGCTATGAAGGTGAGAACAAGTACAAAATTCAAATAGAAAAGTAGAAAAACAAAGGAAGAAGAAGATGAAATGGAAGCCATTACCTTCAATACTTCTAGCCGTGAGTTTGATGATGGAAAGTGAGAAGTTTATCGCGTGAATAGGAAGGAAAATAAACGGCTATTCAATAGAAAAAGAAAAAAAAAACGGTCAAAGAGTAAATGAGGAAACGGTAAAAGAAACGACTTAGGAGGTGAAACGCCTTTACGTTTCAAAGCTTTTAAAACCTTTCAAACTTCCTTAATTTCGTTTATATAACTTGATATTTCTGTAAATAATAATAATCCCAGATAAAATATTGAAAATTTATCAAAATATAAAAATATATATAATATTTATTAATTATATAAAGTTAAATTAAGGAAAATAGCTAAAATAGTAAACTAGTCTAGAAAATTTGAAATTACATGAAATAAATTTTAGAAAATTCATATGAGATCGTAATATATTTTCAAACATAAAAAATAATATAAAATTAAAGTACATTCACAAAATAAAAAAAATTAAATTTAAATATAATTTTAATGAAGAAAATAGCAGAAAATTAGAAAACAGCCTTTAAAAAAAAGAAATCAACACAGTAAACATTGGAAAAATTATAACATCACTTTAAAAAAATATTAAAAGACAAAATATACTTAAAATAACCTATTAACACATAAGAAAAAAAATTAAATTTAAAGAAAATAGAAAAATATTTAAAGAAATTTCTTAAAAATCCAAAACAGTGTCCAGATATTACAAATAAATCACCATTGACTTTGGAAATAGTTTACTTCATTTTAAAATTATTATAATACAAAAATATACATACAATAACATATTAAAATAAAATATGACAAATAAAATAAGATTTATATAATTTAAAATAGACAAAATTGTTTGATAAATCAAATTACACTCAAAATTGAAATGTACATAACTTTTACCGTTTAACTCCGTTTTCAACGAAACGAAAAGCAGTGTTCAAGTTATTACATCTATTTTCATAATAAAATATTAAATTCAAGATTTAAAAATGATTTAAATTTGAAGTTTTAGAAGTCAAAGTTTGAACAGTTTGACCAGAAATTCACTTTATAGTAAAATATTCAAATTATACTAGTTTGAACTATAAATCACTTAAAAGTCACATTTGTATTTAAAATAACATAACTTATTAATTTCAATAAATACAGTATTTAAATCAAAATTTCAAATAAAATAATCAAAATAAATAATTAAAATAAATCATAAAATTCAGGGTTGTTACACTCTCCCCCACTCAAAACTTTTCATTCTCGAAAAGGAATAAGGTACGGAAAAGCACAGAAAAAGATAGAGTGAAACAGGATTAAGATAAAATGACAAGAAGATTGAAATTATACGTGATAACTATTGTTATAGGTAAGTTTAACAAGGTGCAGATTATCAAAGATTATAGAAAGATTTCTAAACGGAAAGATTATAGAAAGATGCCTATACCAGTCTGTAGGAAGATAAGAATAATAAGGACGACAAAAAGATAGTTTACAAAAAAAAAAGGAAATAAATTTGAAACCATGGAAATTTCAACTAAAATTTTTTTCCTTATTTTTTCATAAGTTAAATAAATCGTTAACTATCTCAAATTTCATTTTCTTATTATCTAATCGTCTTAAATTAACAATTTTAAAACCATGGTTTGAAAAATAATCATTTATTATACTCATAATGTACTTAATAAATTTAATTCTTCTTTATTCTAATTAAAATAAAATTTATTCCTCTCAATATATTTATCACTTATGTTAAATATGCTTACACTTATTATAACTACTTTCTTTTATTCTTAGTTCTTTTAACATTATTTCATTGTAAGTTATTCAATTACCCATTATTATATTTACCTCTGTTAATCATTTTATAATTAAAATTTAAGTTTATAACATTTATTATAACCACTCAAATTTTATTAAAAAATTCTTTTTATATTGTATATTATCCAGTTACATTGTTAACATTTGAAAAATTAAGGTAGGTTGTATTGAATGCAATTGTATTATACAATTAAATCATTTCATGCTTGAATATTCATCCAAAAATTTTATTTTATTTTTATAATTGAAATTATTCGTAAAAATAAATTTAAGAATTAAATTTCCGATTTCTTCAAATCATATAGAGATAACTAAAGGTATGTACATAGTTTATCAAATCAAATTTAAATCATATGTCTGTATATATTATAGAACAAGTCATATTTTAGAAATTCAAATCAAATTGATTTACCAAAACAAAGCTGTAGTAATTCTACAGAGCGGTCTCTTCACTTCGAAACTCAAAAATGAATGTCGACGATGCTGCAGTCATCACCGAAATTATTTCCCAGCGACGAAGAGAAGAGCACTAATTTTTAAAATTTAAAATCCTTTGGAAACATATTCTTATTCGAAAATACTTTAAATAATATACTTTAAAACTTAAACACAAAACCATTGGAAATTAAATTCTCAAATTTCTTGTTTTAAATTCATTTCAGTTCCCAAATAAATTTATTAACAACTATTTATAAATTCATTTATAGAACAATAAATGATAAATCAAGTATTATCATTTCAAATGATCAATTTTAAATCAATTTATTAAGTTCCATAAATTTACTTATATATCAAAATTTATTTCACTAACCAAATTTTAAAATAATATTGTGTCAGTTTGTTCTGTCAAAGTGTTTTAGAAATCCTATCGATAGCGTTGATCAGACGATTCGATCAGAAACCCAACTCAACATCAACAACTCAAACAGCACAATATATAAACAAAACATAGATTTATAAGTACAATTCAAAATGTTTGAAAATAGGTTGGAAACAAAAGACAAGATGATTAAATAACAAAATAGGGAGGTGGATATGCTTAAATAAATCACGGGCAACATTTACCAGGTCAACCGTGGCTTAAAGAATAAGATCAATGTGGATTTTTCTAGGGTAAATCTACATTCAATCTCAATAGACAAAGTTTGGAATAACAAAAGATATTAGCATCTAAACCAAGGATAGATATAAATCTCTGGTGAATCGATGCTAATTGTAAAGGAGTTTTCCCCTTTTTTTCAATTCAATTTGAAATTGGCGTGACCGCCGACTCATTTGAAAGATCATTCGAAGCGGAGTTTTGAAATACTCAAGAGTCAAAATAAGATGAATAGTGAGGGACACGAATGGATTTTGGTACCGTAGGGAATGTTCCAAAATTCAAAGGAATCGAGTCAAAAAGGAAGAGATTCAAACTCGAATGAAAGTGGTTCTGTAAATACATTCACTCCATACGTTGAGTTTTGCCTAGAGCTAACCTAGCTCTGATACCAACTGTAACAACCCGATATTTTCAACCATTCGCATCCATTATAAGTGTATTGGTAGACACTCATACCGGAATTGAATTTCTCAAAATACCGCAATGTAAATAAGAATTTGGCAACTCTCAGAATGTACAGTAAATAATAATCACAGATCACAGACACAGAGTAATAATAATGCAGCGGAAATAAAAGAGATAGTAGTTCATGAAGCTACTATATAAATGTATCAGAGTTACATAAAATACAACAGAAGAAATAAAGTACAAAGGAAGTCTCACTACATAGAAGCCTACTAATACAAGAGCTGAAAGGAACAACAGACTGCAAAAGATAAAACTTGACAAGTAGATAATCTCCAGCGATTTCAATCTCTAGAAAGTGGAAATCCAAATCTATGAATAACTCAGGCTGACCCGAGCGTAAATAAAAATACAAACACTCGAGTCAGGACATACATACTTATACAATGTAAACCAACTCAAGTGAACTGTAGTAAAGGTACAAGTAACTTAGAAGATGCTTGGGACCGTCCATCCTCTAAGGATCCGTTAAACTATTTATTATATAGTAATATATGCTATATACAGTAGTGTCTAATCAGTAAAGTATAATCATATAGAAAATAGCGTTAAGGGGATGGTGAACCTTAACGCTGTTGGATCTTTAAAACCAAAATCGTAGTGGGCTCGATATAAGGATATGACACGGCACGCGAGGCAATGCCAGGGTGGATACACCGTTTGCACTCCCGGACCGGTGGTGACGGCAAGCCAGCAGCTTCCGCCCACCTCGAACAGTACCCCCGAATCAAAGTGGCGCCACGTATCGAATCACAAAAGTAATAGAATGGTTTCCGATGGAGCATGCTCGATGAAAGGGTGCGACCCTTTATGTAGCCCGGTATAGCTCCTGTTTTAGTCATATATGCCAACTCACGGGAATTGGGTCCACGTAATATACCTCGAGAACGTCGCCACCATCCTACTTCATTCTGGAATCTCTACCGCGTACACAGTTGTTAAAGTGGTTTTCGGTATTGGCCGGCTATAAGACAATATCCGATCCCGGTCTCTTTAACAACCAATCGTTATTATAACCCATAGTTATAACTTTTAAACAATATTTTATACTTCAAAATAAAATATCATTTCAACCCAAATCTTTATCAAAATAAAGATTAAATCATTTCCAAACCATTTCAATATATCATCATACCTTATATTTCAACTCAAATATTTGTCAAAATAAATATCAAGTCGTTTTTAACCATTTCAATATATTAAATTATCATATCCTTTCAAAACTTCCTTTCAAATCATTTTAATATATCAAAATATCATAACCTTTCAAAGCTTCATTTTCAAAATATCATATCTTTCAGAACTTCTTTTCAAATCATTTTAATATCAAAATATCATATCTTTCAAAACTTCGTTTCAAATCATTTTAATATATCAAAATATCATACCTTTTCGAAACCACATTTCAATATATCAAAATATCATATCTTTCGAAACTCCATTTTTCAAATCATTTAATATCAAAATATCATATCTTTCAAAACTTCATTTTTCAAATCATTTAATATCAAAATATCATATCTTTCAAAACTTCGTTTCAAATCATTTAATATCAAAATATCATATCTTTCAAAACTTCATTTCAAATCATTTAATATCAAAATATCATATCTTTCAAAACTTTGTTTCAAACCATTTTAATATATCAAAATATCATATCTTTTCGAAACCACATTTCAATCATTTTAATATATCAAAATATCATATCTTTCGAAACTCCATTTTTCAAATCATTTAATATCAAAATATCATATCTTTCAAAACTTCGTTTCAAATCATTTAATATCAAAATATCATATCTTTCAAAACTTCGTTTCAAATCATTTTAATATATCAAAATATCATATCTTTTCAGTACCACATTTCAAATCAATTTAATATATCAAAAATTATATTTCAAAACAAATTACTTCATTTTAAATCATAAAAATGAAGTTATTACATTTAATAATTAAATTATTAAATTCCAAAAATTTAAACTTTTCAATGTTCATTTATGCACTTAAATTTATTAAAAATGAAAATTCTAGTTCCGCAGCATTTAGAAAATGCTACAGAAAGTTACATTCAAAAACAATTCAATTTAACAAAAGACAGTATTAAAAATGTTGTTAATTAACTTCAAATATGCAATAGAATTTCACAAACACTTATATTTATATTTAAATCATTTTTAACTTGTAAAATCATACATTTTCGTATTTATAAGCATCATTTAATTTTCCTTAAATTCATGATTTTATAAAGTTAAGTTTCCTTCCAAAAATCTATATTTATTAATAATTCACTTATTAAATTTCAACATTCAAATTTAAATTCATTACATTAAGTTTCAACTCAACACTTAAGTTTAAAATTTCAAATATAACTTAATTCCATTTTATTTAACTTAACTTAAAATTTCACTTTTAAATCAAATTCATAAATCCCGACTTAAGTTATATTTCCAAATTCAACTCAATATTCACTCATTAACATTTCAACTTTATTCAAAAATCATTAATATGTTATAAAAATAATTTTAAATTAATTAAAAATTCAAAATATCATAAATTTATCATATTTTCAAAGTTAATTTAAATTCCATTAAAAATTAAATCAAAATTTCCAAAATAACTTACATTCAGATTTTCTAATTTTTCCATAATTTATTTAACTTATAGATTTCCAGAAAATAGATAATACTTTACAAAAATTATATTTTTATTTAATTTTAAATCAAAATATTATAATAATTAAATTTCCAAAATATTTTAAAATTTTTAGAAAAACATATTTTATCTACGGGCCTGTATATAATTTTCTACGCTAGGTAAAGTGATACGGGTAATGTATCATTTCAACCCGTAATTTACAAAGAAAAATCCGGGTTTTATCACTTCAAACCCGCAGCCCCAAGTGAATAAAATAAGTTGAAAATCATTCAGGCCTATCATTTCAGCCCATAACAATTTTCCCTTATTCTAAAGTCCGTTCGGGTATGTATCATTTCAACCCATAGTGATTCTAATCTAAAGGGAACTTGCAGTGTGATGGACAGATAAAATAAACAGAATAGCATGAAATAACAGTAACATATAACATAATAGGTGTAATAATAGGTGTGAACATCATATGATAATAATATAAGCAGTTATAACATGATCATATAGTTCTACAGATTCACAGGGTGTCAATTTACTACTTATATAAGTACATAATGTCCGGTGAGAAATACTCACATGTTCAAAGCTGGAGATCGCTGCCAAAGAACACATACCGACACTACGAAGGCACGACAATACGGATACGACAAGAGAGTGGAGAGCCAAAGAAATTAGACTTGTTCAAATATTTACACCAAACAATGCAAATATATGTAAGTTTCAACACAAGTTATCACCAAATAGCATTAGAAACAAAACCCCAAAACAACATTAAACGAATTGCACTTTTTCTCAACCTCATGTATTTCAGTTAGACATGGAATAAGCTCAGCTAAGGCAGAGGATTGGGTCAGGTTTGGGGCCCAAAGTAGTCGGCCATCATGGTGTAAAAGTGATGAGATGGTATAGGTGCAAAACTATACAATTTCAAGGCAACTACAAGGCAACTACTTCATCTCTATGCTCCTATTATGCTCGGCCAGAGGCTAGGTGGGCCCAACTAGTGGTGCAGGTGGTGGTGGGTGATGTGGAAGAGGGTGGAGGTCAGGTCAGAGGTGGTGGTGGCGGCGGCGGCGGCAAATGGTCGTAGAAGGAGGAGATGACAATTCTATGCCATAAGTGATAGTTTGCGATGGTTTTTGGTGGATTTTGTGGTGGTCTTCACCTTGGATTTGCTTGGCCTGAAATGGAGAGGTGGTAGGATGGGAGATGGTCAGAGGAAGGGGGTGGTGGAGGTCATGTCAGATCTGGTTGAGGAGGAGCCAAGCTATGAAGGTGAGAACAAGTACAAAATTCAAAAAGAAAAGTAGAAAAACAAAGGAAGAAGAAGATGAAATGGAAGCCATTACCTTCAATACTTCTAGCCGTGAGTTTGATGATGGAAAGTGAGAAGTTTCTCACGTGAATAGAAAGGAAAATTCACGGCTATTCAATAGAAAAAGAAAAAATAATGGTCAAATAGTAAATGAGGAAACGGTAAAAGAAACGACTTAGGAGGTGAAACGACTTTACGTTTCAAAGCTTTTAAAACCTTTCAAACTTCCTTAATTTTGTTTATATAACTTGATATATCTGGAAATAATAATAATCCCAGATAAAATTTTGAATATCAAAATATAAAAACATATATAATATTTATTAATTATATAAAGTTAAATGAAGGAAAATAGCTTAAAATAGTAAGCTAGTCTAGAAAATTTGAAATTACATGAAATAAATTTTAGAAAATTCATATGAGCTTGTAATATATTTTAAAACATACATAATAATATAAAATAAAAGTACATTCACAAAATAAAAAAAAATTAATTTAAATATAATTTTAGTGAAGAAAATAGCAGAAAATAAGAATACAGCCTTTTAAAAAAAAAGAAATCAATACAGTAAACTTTGAAAAAAGTATAACATCACTTTAAAAAAAAATATTAAAAGACAAAATATACTTAAAATAACCCATTAACACATAAGAAAAAAAATTAAATTTAAAGAAAATAGAAAAAGATTTAAAGAAATTTCTTAAAAATCCAAAACAGTGTTCAGAAATTACAAATAAATCACCATTGACTTTGGAAAATTGTTTACTTCATTTTAAAATTATTATAATAAAAAAATATACATACAATAAAATATTAAAATAAAATATGAAAAAGAAAATAAGATTTATATAATTTAAAATAGACAAAATTATTTGATAAATCAAATTGCACTCAAAATTGAAATGTACATAACTTTACAGTTTAACTCTGTTTTCAACGAAACGAAAAGCAATGTTGAAGTTATTACATCTATTTTCATACTAAAAGATAAAATTCAAGATTTAAAAATGATTTAAATTTGAAGTTTTAGAAGTCAAAGTTTGAACAGTTTGACCAGAAATTCACTTTACAGTAAAATATTCAAATTATACTAGTTTGATAAATCACTTAAAAGTCACATTTCTATTTAAAATAACATAACTTATTAATTTTAATAAATAAAATAAAATATTTAAATGAAAATTTCAAATAAAATAATCAAAATAAACAATTGAAATAAATCACAAAATTCAGGGTTGTTACAACACATAATGACCTAGCTTGAGTTTGCTCAACAACTAAAGTATATGCAAGTATTCTCTTAGTACATAAATAGCAGAGGATAAATTATATATTAAGGATTCATTATCTTTAACACACACACATATATTGAGTTATATCGATTTAGGGAACAATATATTTCTTATAAAATACCCTCGTGATTCAAGTGTCCGACACATCTAAAATCATGATATACATACGTATGTACTCATTCCTTAGACCTAAGTTAGGTTTCATAAAGTTCTACTTAAGTTTTATACATTCATGTTATATAAGTTCACTTCGTTCGTAAATGTTTACAATTCAATTAATTATATAATATTCTTATGTAGTTAGTAAATAAACCATATTTAAAAAAAATTAATTTATTAATTTTGTTAACTAATTAACGAAATTATTTTTAAAATTCAAAATTTTACTTTACTCCTTCTAAGCAATCTAAGACAAATATTAAATATAATATTTATAATTTCATATACAATTATCAATATAAATATATATATCAACGTTTAATTATATATATTAAGGATTCATTATTTCTTTGCCCGTAGTAGTGGCGCAGTGGTAAAGACACTTGCAACCTATTAATGAGGCCACGAGTCCAATACCCATTTGTCTTATTCCCTTAAGGTGGGAAGTTGTGTTTCCTATTAAATCCAACTAAACATGGTTGGGAAACGAATGCTTCCTACTGGGCTAACTAACCTCCCATTCCTGGCTTTGGTCGGACTAGTTAGGTTGGGCTCTACACTTCGGAGTGGGTTTTAAAAAAATTAGTTTATATTTAGTAGTTCTTTTGTTTAATTAAAACAATTTTTAATTAAATAGTTTAATAAATTTGAAAATATTTATTTTTAATTTACCTTAAACCATTTAATATATATATATAGAATTTATAGATACACGCGTACATATGTAAGTATTTATTTAATTGGTTTGATGTGACGACCGAGCAAATTCGTACCCTACGAATCGACAATAATCCACACATGTCCGACCCAAAAAGCACAGACAGATGGAAAGTCAAGAGAGAGAAAAGGAGAAGAAGAGAAGAGAAGAAAAAGAGAAGATAGAACCAAACAGAACAATACAGAATCTCACATCGCAGCGGAGAACATATAATATCATATCAATAATCTTTACAAAATAGAAACTGTATACACATACATCAATTAGAGTTCAACAATCAATCAATAGTCATCATCCTGAACAGTTATAATAACCTGTCCTTACAAAAGACGATAATTTAAAACAACTAAGCAATGCAGCGGATAATCAAACAAATACGGATGTACGAAAATGAAGTTCTCCAACTCTCCTGCTGAAGCTCCAAAAGCATCAAATCTAGACCTATAAATATACTCGGTCCGACCCGAGCATTGAAAGGGAAGAATGTCTGGATCAGTCTGGTAAACCAGCTTGAGAAACACACTCAACTAAATTTATTAAATTACCAAACTTGTCCTTTATCAAAATAAAAGTATCTCATAAGACAAGTCCACACATAAACACGGACATGTTTTTACCTTACGTTAACTAAAACATTTATATATTGAAACGTTTGATATTATTTCTAATGACATTCTTTTAAAATCACTTTTCAAATAAACTTATTCAAATTAGGTATCAATACCTGGACTAAGTCTAACGGAATATATCCGGGATTCATCATGCTCAAACATGAACCGATCGCTCGTTGGGGGGTCAACGGAATATACCGAACGGAATATATGATACCAAAAAGAGGTAGCTGAAATGTTTGCAAGTCATTACAGCTATTTTGGAATGCAATCAAAATCGTAAATCTAATATTGGGATTGGATTTCCAACATGATAGGAAACTGGTGGAAAGATCAATCTGTATCCACGGCTTAAGTCCATGACTTAGACGTCGTTATACAACACAAATGGCTAAAAGTGGATGCAATCTACGAGTAACATCCAAGGAATCAGATTTCACGCATCCCTACCATGAGGCCCAGACGTATCAGATACCTAGGGCTCAAAACATCTGATAACCCAAATCACTACTATCCGAAATGCGAGCATACATCTAACCACATAGAATCCCTTCATAATCGGGGTGTGAGGCTCGGGAGGATACGATTACCTTTCACATATCACATATCACATCACTTTGAATGCCACATGGCCATTTCCGTTGACTGCTAATTGCCTTCCACAAAAATACCACCCTTAAGCTCATACGTCTCAAGGAGGGTGTTAAGCTAAGAGAAGTTTCCTTCTCCGCTGTAACATCCCGCCTTTTCGCACACTTTAAATCGACACACATGCCAATTCAATCCATATGGAAGGGCGGATTGTTATGGGGTAAATAAGAAAAAAACAAGAAGGAAATAAAACAAGACAAAATCTCACAGCGGAAGGATAAAATATAATAATCAAATATACAGTTTATAAAGTTGTTTACTAAAACATTTGATTATATTTATATAATACATATCTTTAGTTACACATACCAATAATAATGCAGCGGAACAGTATGAGTGTAGTGCAATAATAAATAATAATAATAATAATAATAATAATAATAGAAATATCTGTCTTCGTCCTCCAGAGCTAAAGTCTTCGGTCCTGAAATGCTCGGACTGACCCGAGCGAATCGAAAAGACAAAACACTTGAGTCAGAACTAAAAGATCTTATGTAAGTTAAATCAATAGGAAGAAATATGAGTGCAGTAACTCAAGAGATGCTCGGGATTTATATCTCCTAAGGATCCGTTAAACTATTTACTATGTAGTATATCGCGCTATTATAATAGTGTCTAATTGTAAAATAAACTTACTTTTAAATAGCGTTAAGGGGTTACCCATATAGCCCTTAACACAAAATATATTCTCATAGTCTATACAGTACCGTAATCTCCCCCGTACTGGGCATCGTCAGAGGGCACTCCATAAGTATGGTACAGAACAAAATCGTATAAGGCGTGCTAGGTTAGGTGACACAGCACAACTAGGAAATGCCAGGGTAGATATACCAATTGTTATCCGGGCTGGTGGTAACGCGTAGCTGTGACGACCGCCCATGACTCCCGCACGAAAACAAGGGAATGGTGCGCTGAAAGGTGTGCCAGGCAGCCATGGACAATAGTTAGGGTAAGACAAAACAGAATAGTCTATCGTATTACTCACAGCGCATGGATAAAATACAATAGAAAAGTATACATAGTGAAGCTCCACAGAACAGAGTCATATAAACTCATAATAGTTTTATACAATCATCTGAATAGTCAATACATCAAGCCTCACTACATAACACTCTGAGTATCAAACAAACAGCGGAACATCCAGTACATATAGTAAGAAAACAATATGCAAAAGACTCCAGCTCGTCTTCGTCATCAACAGCGTTGGTAGCCAAGAACAGCACCTGTCACCTGCTACCTAGACTGCCCATCCCAACATGGATGAACAGCCCAAGGTAATAAGAGTTGAACATAAAACCTTGAGTCAGACAACAGTCTTAGTGAGCAGTAAATCAACTATCAAACATACCAAAAGAGCATAAATGGTAAAAGGAATAGGAACTCAACCATCCCACTCCACCTCATTCTACAATGATAGCCCCCAGACCCTCTAAACATAAACAAACATAGCAAAGCAGAAAATTTAAGTAAAGCAATTATCACTTGAGTCAAGGTCGATGTTTTTCAAGTACAAACCCCCAAGGCCTAAACCAAGATCAGATAAGCACCCAGAAAGCATCGCTCTTGAGATCGAATGATGGTACAACCAAACATCCATGACTCTGGCTATCACTGTATCATTGCTTTGATATCACCGTTAATTGAATGACCGGCACCTTCTTTCAGCCGTCCGTCAAGGGCTAATGGCAACCCCCGTTCTAGACATATCTCCGCACGTCGTCGTGACCTGTGCCTAGGACTATCGCATCTGCCCAGAGTACTAGCACGTCATCGTGATCCGTGCTTGGAACGTCATCGTGACCCGTCCCAACGTACTCTTGCTTTGAGCATGCTAGAACCTTCAACAACGATAAAATCTCAGCCTTCTAGTCATCCTCCTCGACGACTATACCCATACTAGCTCAAGCGCCTCTCAAGCTATCCATTATCCACAAACTCGGATCGCATCACCGAGTTATCAACATGCTTGGGATGATCCCGTCTGGATTAAACCAAGGCTTTCACACATCATGCTTTGCTTCATCGCATCATAGCAAAGTCCCATCTCAACATCATCATCAAATCTATCCATATGAGCTTCAACATCCGCTTCATATGCCACAAGCAGCTTTCCTTATTCAAGAGCCTTTCCACTTAGCTTTTGAATCATCTTCGACCAACTTGTCCAAACCAAGTTATCAATCAACTACTCCATCAAATTAAACATTAATCCAAGTAATCAATCATTCAAACAAGATCTAAATAAACAATTACAACAATAATGGCAATTTCGTAAATAAAGAGTCCAAATCTAACATGCATTCTAACAAGCATGAATTATGAACAATATCTCTACAACTTGATGAATGAACTTGCATAAGTGAACATGTAGTAAAATAGATGTCAAATCATCATGAGCAATAGATCTACATGCAGACTTAAGAAAAATGCACGAAATCACTCTCTTTAGCACATAAACAAGCCACCGATCCAATATACTCCTTTAGGTCCTTGTGAGAGATAACCACCACTCACTGAATCACCTAAACACCTCAAAAGCTACCAACTCCAGATCTGGACAGCGAAGAACCAAGCTTGATCCGACAAGATTCCGCTTCAAACGATGAAATCTCTCTCGAATGGATGAAGATCTTCAACTTTGGCTCTTGGATTTTCGATCTTGAATGGATGTAAGCACTAGATTAGAGTGGAGAAAAGAAGTGAAGAAATGTTGTAGTTGAGCTCTCAAAATGGCAGCACTTCGTCGCTTCAAAATCCGGTGCCAAAAAGTGAACCAAAGCCCTCTATTTATAGGCTGAAAAACCCATGAGTCGTTCGCCCCCATGAGTCGCCGCCGACCTACCCCATGAGTCGTCCCCGACCTAAGACTCTCGACCTATAACCTAACGTACATGCACATCCATAACCTGCCCATGCACGCACGCGACTTAACATAAGTCAGTAACGACCTAAAACACTTACACGGCTTAGCGACTCAATGACTTAACAAAGGTCGCGACTCAACCCAGACACGACCCAACATTGCTCGCGACCTAACTCGTACGCGAGTTAACTAAGACACGACCTAATGACTTAATACTAAGCCTAGGTCCCTACGACTTACGACTTATACCATAACGACTTAAGCCTTAGGTCGTTCACGACCTAACTACAACACAGTTTTATCTTAGGTCGTTCACTCGCTTAACCCATTAAGTCCCTTAGGTCGTCCCATTCCCTATACGACCTAAGCCCCAATACGACCCAACTGTACTAATTCGCACGAACGACCTTCCTACCTTAAGCCGTTAACCCCTAAGCCGTTCACTCTTAAGTCGTTAACCTACTTAGGTCGACCAAACCCTTAGGTCGTTAACTCGCTAGCTCTGCTAACTCGTTCAATACTATAGGTCGATTAATACCCTTAGGTCGTCACTTCTATAGGTTGCTCCATCCGACCTATCTCTCACACGACCTAAACAACAACACGGGCCAAGTTCTACTCGAGCTAACATCCACACGCCTTAAGCACTAAGTCGTTGACTCCCATAAGTCGTTCCACTATTCCAACTACAACATGACTTAGGCATTCTACGACCTAAACTAATACACGACACAACTTTGAACGACTCAAGCTCTAAACGACTTAACAACATCAACGACCTAATGCAACTATTTTACGATTTGTCGACACGTAAAATACTGGTCGTTACATTCTCTCCCCCTTAGGAATTTCGCCCCCGAAATTCCAAACAAACAAGAGCAACCAAAACTATTCTGCATGCCTACCATCCATAGCAATCAACAAACCATGCATCCAATTACTAGCCTAGCATGCAGAATTCTAAGACTAAAACAAGTTACAAATTCGTGAGATGTCGCGACACCTTAGGGCCATACCTCGAAGAGTTCAGGATGAGCTGCCTTCATTCTCTCTTCCTCCTCCCACGTACAGTCGTTAAAATCATCACTCCATTGTACCTTGAGCAACGTAATCGTCTTCCTCCTAAGCTGTTTCGTGTCGGTTTCAACAACACGAAGCGGCTTACGAGGTCTTGTGACAACTGGATCAACTTCTAAATCTTCACAGCTATCAGCAGAAACCACCGTATTCGAGTCGTGCACACACTTCCGTAGATAAGATACATGAAAAACATTGTGCACACCCGCCATCTTTTTTGGTAACTCCAATTTATATGCGAGCTTCCCAATTCGCTCGATGATCGGGAATGGTCCAACAAATCTCGGAGTCAATTTCCCTTTCTTCCCGAATCGAATAACATTCTTCAGTGGAGAAATCTTCACAAAAACCATATCACCTATGTCCAATTCCAAATCCTTACGACGCTTATCGGCATAACTTTTCTGACGATCTTGGGCTGCCTTCATTCGTCGCCGAATGATCTCTATACAATCCGTAGTCTGTCGAATCATTTCTGGCCCAAGTATCAACTTTTCTCTAGTTTCCAACCAACATGCTGGAGAGTTACACGGTCTTCCATACAATGCTTCATACGGTGCCATATCAATACTTGACTGATAACTGTTATTATATGAAAATTCCACCAAATGAAGATAATCTTCCCATGATCCTCCGAAGTCCAAAACACATGCTCTGAGGAGATCTTCCAAAACTCGGTTGACTCTCTCGATCTGACCATCTGTTTGAGGGTGATAAGCTGTACTCAAACATAACTTGGTTCCCAAAACTTCCTGGAAGCTCTTCCAAAATCCACTAGTGAACAATGGATCTCGATCGCTCACTATACTCTTCGGAATACCATGGAATCGAATTATCCACTTAACATAAAGCTCAGCCAACTTCGATGCATTCCTAGTTGATTGAACAGGAATGAATCTTGCACTCTTAGTCAAACGATCTACAATGACCCAAATCCCTTCATTTCCTGCCCTAGTTCTAGGTAGACCATCGATAAAATCCATCGATATCTGCTCCCACTTCCATGTAGGAACCTCTAATGGCTGAAGCAATCCACTTGGCTTCTTCTGTTTGGCTTTTACCAACTGGCAATTCATGCACTTGGAAATAAAATTTCCAACATCCTTCTTCATACCTTCCCAGTAGTAGGTTCTCTTCATATCCCGATACATCTTATTTCCACCTGGATGAATTGTCAACTTCGAGTGATGACTTTCCCTCAGAACTTCATCTCTCAATCCATCTATATTAGGAACAACTAGTCGTCCTTGCTTCCGAAGCCAACCCTCTCGATCGACTTCGAATCCTTTATCCTTTTCTGGGTCCAATTCAGATTCCAAATCACGGATAATCTTGACAAGCTTATCATCTCGCTTTTGGCTCTCGCCAACTCTTTCCACTAGAGTAGGTCTTATCGATAAGTTTGCCAACATCTCAGGTTCCAATTCACTTCTAGGCCTGAAGTCAAATCCAGCTAAATACTCAAGGCTCTTCCATTTTGAAAACATGGCTCCCAATCCTGCATGTCTTCGACTTAACGCATCTGCCACTGCGTTTCCTTTTTCCGGAGTATAGGCTATACCAAAATCATGTGATGTCAAAAACTCTAGCCATCGTTGTTGTCGAAGATTCAAATCCTTTTGGGAGAAAAGATACTTCAACGACTTATGATCCGTAAACAACTCGAATCGAACTCCCAATAGATAGTGTCTCCACATCTTCAAAGCAAATACAATCGCCGCTAACTCCAAATCATGAGTCGGATAATTCCTTTCATGCGGCTTCAATTGTCGACTTGCATACGCGACAACTTTATCCTTTTGCATTAGCACTGCTCCAAGTCCAGTGCCACATGCATCGGTGTAAACCACCATCTCATCGTTTCCACTTGGAATGGTCAAAACAGGAGCACTTGTCAGTCGCTCTTTCAGGATTTCGAAAGCTTGCTCACACTTATCATTCCATCTGAACACTTGGTTCTTTTTCGTCAATCCTGTTAACGGTGCAGCTATCTTGGAAAATTCTTTGATAAATCGACGATAATATCCTGCTAATCCAAGAAAACTTCTCACATCAGATGCATTCTTAGGTCTAACCCAATCCTGGATTGCTGCCACCTTAGCGGGACCAACCGCTATCCCATTTCCAGAAATAACATGGCCTAAGAACCTCACTTCACTCTTCCAGAAGTGACACTTCGAAAACTTAGCCTTTAGCTGATGTTTCCGCAAGATTTCCAAAACAATACGCAAGTGCGTCTTGTGCTCTTCTTCAGTTCTGGAATAAATCAGAATATCATCCACGAACACAAGTACAAACTTGTTCAACTGATCTTTGAATACTCTATTGATAAGATCCACAAAATATGCTAGTGCATTGGTCAATCCAAACGGCATTACCAGCCACTCATAGAAATCGGATGGTGTCCTAAAAGCAGTCTTCGGAACACTATCCTTAGCAACTCTCAACTGGTGAAATCCCGTTGCCAAATCCATCTGAGAAAACACCTTAGCTTCGTGAGGCTGATCAAGCAAGTCATCTATTCTCGGCAACGGATACTGTTCTTCTTAGTCACTTTATTCAGCTCACGATAATCCACACACAACCTCAACGATCCATCCGCTTTGGGTGCAAACACAACTGGTGCACCCCATTCGGACACACTACGCCGAATGAATCCTTTCCGTAAAAGGTCATCAACTTGCACCTTCAACTCTTGCTGTTCCCTAGGCGCCATCCGCCTAAGAGGCATCACAACAGGTCTGGCTCCTTCAACTAGATCGATACGAAACTCGATCTCTCTATGCGGCGGTAACCCTTTGACCTCGTCAAAGACATCCTCAAATCCATTCGCAATAGGCATCGATGACAGTCCATCTCGTGGAACAACCAGCGAATACATGAAGCTCATGAAGACGCCTTCTTCATGCTTACATCGTATCACAACCTTTCGCCCCTCCACATTCTCGACTGTCACCTCCAGCCTCTCATAATCAACCTTTGCCGCATACTTCCTAAGCCAGTCCATACCCAATATAATTTCGAACCCCGCAAAGTTCAGAACAAAGCAATCACAAACAAAAGAGCAATCATGACTCGATACAACTAGACCACGGCATAACATACACAAACAAGACGAACCCCCAACTGGATTAGTCACAACCAATGGTCTATCAACAATATCCGGTTCCAAACCGAACCGGCCTACCAGTTCATTACAAACAAACGAATGCGACGCCCTAGTATCAAATAACACTCTTACTGGAACACCACACATGGAAAGAGTACCTTGAACCACCACACTCTTCCCCTTCTCTTCAGCAGTAGGAGCTTTCAAAGATGATGGAACAGCTCCCAAAGCATAAGCTTGCACAATCTGCTTATCTTTCCTCGGTTCTGGACAGTCCTTCCTGATATGCCCCATCTTATCACAGTTGTGGCACTTCAACTGCACCTTTGGATTCTTGCAATCCCTAGAGAAATGGCCCTTCTGCCGACAATTGTAGCAGGTCACTTCACCCTTTGGCTTCTTCTGGCCACCCTTACACTTCTGCTGTTGCTGTTTCCTCTTCTTATTTCCACCCTGCTGTGGTTTGGACTCTTCCTTGGTCACAGCAACGACAGACCCTTCCTTAGGAAACAAACTCTCGTGCCTGAGAGCTTTCTCCACAAGCTTCTCAAACGGATCGTCCAGATGATCCACCAACTGCCTCCCAAGATAACTATCCAAGCCTGTCACAAACTTTTCGTTCTTCTGATATAAAGACTCAATATACGATCTGGTATACTTGGACAAAGCTTCAAATTCAGAAACATACTCAAGAACTGGTCTTCCACCTTGCTTGAGCTCCAAATACTTCTTAAACAAAACAGACTTCTGAGCTGTAGAAATGAACTTAGCTTCAAATCTAGTTTGGAATTGCTCCCAAGTGATCTCTTCCTCTGGAGTATCAATGGTGATAGAGTTCCACCAATCAGAAGCCCTTCCCTGAAGCTGTCTTGATGCAAGCTTCCTCTTAGTTGCATCCTCAATTCCCAAATCACCAAAGATCCTTCTACAAGCATCTATCCATCTCTGGACTTCTATGGTTGATTATGTTCCCAAGAAAACCTTTCCCCCAAGAGCAGTATAGTCTTTACATAGCTTAGCAAAATCCACTGGTCTTGGAGCTTGAACTTGAACTCCAACATCTACTGATGACCCCGAGGTTGGTATCCTTCTCATGATCGAAGTCATCATGGCCTCAAACATAGAAGCATAATCAGCAACTCCCTCAGAAGCACGGCCTTCCCCAGCAGCTTGTCTCTCTCTTCGACTCGTTCTTAATATCAATAAAAAGAATGATTAGAACACCTTGAGAAACAACTACATAAGGAGTTCAAATCCTTCTAAGCTACTATATAATATATAGTAATCATCCATCAAAATACAATTACGTCTCTCATACGTAGTTACGTCAGCGAGCGTTGGCTAAAATCGATTAACCAAGGCTCTGTTACCAAATGTGACGACCGCCCATGACTCCCGCACGAAACCAAGGGAATGGTGCACTGAAAGATATGCCAGGCAGCCATGGACAATAGTCAGGGTAAGACAAAACAGAATAGTCTATCGTATTACTCACAGCGCATGGATAAAATACAATAGAAAAGTATACATAGTGAAGCTCCACAGAACGGAGTCATATAAACTCATAATAGTTTTATACAATCATCTGAATAGTCAATACATCAAGCCTCACTACATAACACTCAGAGTATCAAACAAACAGCGGAACATCCAGTACATATAGTAAGAAAACAATATGCAAAAGCCTCCAGCTCGTCTTCGTCATCAACAGCGTTGGTAGCCAAGAACAGCACCTGTCACCTGCTACCTAGTATGCCCATCCCAACATGAATGAACAGCCTAAGGTAATAAGAGTTGAACATAAAATCTTGAGTCAGACAACAGTCTTAATGAGCAGTAAATCAACTATCAAACATACCAAAAGAGCATAAAGGGTAAAAGGAATCGGAACTCAACCATCCCACTCCACATCATTCTACAGTGATAGCCCCCAGACCCTCTAAACATAAACAAACATAGCAAAGCAGACAATTTAAGTAAAGCAATTATCACTCGAGTCAAGGTCGATGTTTTTCAAGTACAAACCCCCAAGGCCTAAACCAAGATCAGATAAGCACCCAAAAAGCATCGCTCTTGAGATCGAATGATGGTACAACCAAACATCCATGACTCTGGCTATCACTGTATCATTTCTTTGATATCACTGTTAATTGAATGACCGACACCTTCTTTCAGCCGTCCGTCAAGGGCTAATGGCAACTCCGGTTCTAGACATAGCTCCGCACATCGTCGTGACCCGTGCCTAGGACTATCGCATCTGCCTAGAGTACTAGCACGTCATCGTGACCCGTGCTTGGAACGTCATCGTGACCCATCCCAACGTACTCTTGCTTTGAGCATGCTAGAACCTTCAACAACGATAAAATCTCAGCCTTCTAGTCATCCTCCTCGACGACTATACCCATACTAGCTCAAGCGCCTCTCAAGCTATCCATTATCCACAAACTCGGACCGCATCATCGAGTTATCAACATGCTTGGGATGATCCCGTCTGGATTAAACCAAGGCTTTCACACATCATGCTTTGCTTCATCGCATCATAGCAAAGTCCCATCTCAACATCATCATCAAATCTATCCATATGAGATTCAACATCCGCTTCATATGCCACAAGCAGCTTTCCTTATTCAAGAGCCTTTCCACTTAGCTTTTGAATCATCTTCGACCAACTTGCCCAAACCAAGTTATCAATCAACTAATCCATCAAATCAAACATTAATCCAAGTAATCAATCATTCAAACAAGATCTAAATAAACAATTACAACAATAATGGCAATTTCGTAAATAAAGAGTCCAAATCTAACATGCATTCTAACAAGCATGAATTATGAACAATATCTCTACAACTTGATGAATGAACTTGCATAAGTGAACATGTAGTAAAATAGATGTCAAATCATCATGAGCAATAGATCTACATGCAGACTTAAGAAAAATGCACGAAATCACTCTCTTTAGCACATAAACAAGCCACCGATCCAATATACTCCTTTGGGTCCGTGTGAGAGATAACCACCACTCACCAAATCACCTAAACACCTCAAAAGCTACCAACTCCAGATCTGGGCAGCGAAGAACCAAGCTTGATCCGACAAGATTCCGCTTCAAACGATGAAATCTCTCTCGAATGGATGAAGATCTTCAACTTTGGCTCTTTGATCTTCGATCTTGAATGGATGTAAGCACTAGATTAGAGTGGAGAAAAGAAGTGAAGAAATGTTGTAGTCGAGCTCTCAAAATGGCAGCACTTCGTCGCTTCAAAATCCGGTGCCAAAAAGTGAACCAAAGCCCTCTATTTATAGGCCGAAAAACCCATGAGTCGTTCGCCCCCATGAGTCGCCGCCGACCTACCCCATGAGTCGTCCCCGACCTAAGACTCTCGACCTATAACCTAACGTACATGCACATCCATAACCTACCCATGCACGCACGCGACTTACCATAAGTCAGTAACGACCTAAAACACTTACATGGCTTAGCGACTCAATGACTTAACAAAGGTCGCGACTCAACCCAGGCACGACCCAACATTGCTCGCGACCTAACTCGTACGCGAGTTAACTAAGACATGACCTAATGACTTAATACTAATCCTAGGTCCCTACGACTTACGACTTATACCATAACGACTTAAGCCTTAGGTCGTTCACGACCTAACTACAACACAGTTCTATCTTAGGTCGTTCACTCGCTTAACCCATTAAGTCCCTTAGGTCGTCCCATTCCCTATACGACCTAAGCCCCAATACGACCCAACTGTACTAAGTCGCACGAACGACCTTCCTACCTTAAGCCGTTAACCCCTAAGCCGTTCACTCTTAAGTCGTTAACCTACTTAGGTCGACCAAACCCTTAGGTCGTTAACTCGCTAGCTCTGCTAACTCGTTCAATACTATAGGTCGATTAATACCCGTAGGTCGTCACTTCTATAGGTTGCTCCATCCGACATATCTCTCACACGACCTAAACAACAACACGGGCCAAGTTCTACTCGAGCTAACATCCACACGCCTTAAGCACTAAGTCGTTGACTCCCATAAGTCGTTCCACTATTCCAACTACAACACGACTTAGGCATTCTACGACCTAAACTAATACACGACACAACTTTGAACGACTCAAGCTCTCTAAACGACTTAACAACATCAACGACCTAATGCAACTATTTTACGATTTGTCGACATGTAAAATACGGGTCATTACAGTAGCCGCAGCTACCGCCCACCTCGGACAAACCCCCCCTAAAATCAAAATCAAAAGTGGCCACCGGATCAAATCCAAAAGTCAGAGTATAATATCGAAGAGGAGTATAATATCGCCCATGTTTTAGCCACCTTATGCTAACTCACGGGAGTCGGGTCTACGTATTTACCTTAGAGGAAACGCCGCAACCATCCTACTTCATTCTAGAATCTCCACCGCGTACACGGTTGTTAAAGTGGTTTTCGAAGTTGGCAGAGAGTATGGCAACTTTCGATCCCGGTCTCTTCAACAACCAAACGTTATTATAACACCGCGGTCAATTAAAATTAATTATACTTTCAAAACCAAAATATAATATCTATTTCAAAACCATATAAAGACGATATCCATTTCAAACAAACTCATTGGATATTATTTTTATAAAACCCAAATTAATATAATATCATTTTATTTCAAATATTTTTTTTTCCAAAATCATATTACTTTAAAATTTATAATAATTGGAAACCAAACATTTGAATTATAACTTTCAAACATAAAACTAGGAAATTTGTAGCTTTAAAACCATAACTTTCAAAACTTAAATGGTTTGGATATTCAACAGTATGTAAAATAGTTGATTTTAAATTACTTTATAAAGTAAAAATTTCAACGCCTTTACCATTTATTCGCTTTAAATTAAGTCTAAACTCATAAATCTAGATTCTCTTTCAGTTTCAATAAAACACTTCGATTCGAATATAGTTCAAATTTTGAGTATATAACAATTTCAAAACTATGGTTGGAAATTTTCTATTCAACCATTCATTATTCTATATTTTAGTCTAAAATATTTACCCAATAAATCCATAATCATTTTAAATAAAACTCATATTACTAACAACTGAATATTTCCTTCAATTTATTTATACTAGAAATATTCGTTTGATATATCTTGAATAAAAATCGAGTTATGAATATCATACCTTTAAATTTCCAATCTTAATTGATTTGAATCATTTAAACCCTATATATATATATACAATATCTTAAACCTGTACTAAATCATATAATATAAATTTTCAAACTCCATTATTCAACTTATTCATTTTTATTTAACAAATTTATACATAGCTTAAATTAAAAAAAATTAACTATATATGTATATATATAAAATAATATTTTAAAATATCAAAATTTAATATTTATTAAACCGTATCCTATCCAAACCATAGAAAATCATTTCAAAAATAATTATATATATAGACCGACGGTGCTTGTATATAATTTTCTACCCTATGGTCAAGTGGTACGGATATCTATCATTTCAGTCCGCAATTTAAAAATAAAAATGTGGTTGTATATCATTTCAAACCACAATCCCGAATGAAATGAAAATGCATAATAACTTGCAATTTACACAATATAATACAGCATCCATTCATCCATCATATCAATCATCAAACATTCATAAATTTATCATCCAATTCAAACAATCACAACAATAAATAATAATTAATTCTGATAGTTAATTTCCAATAATGAATCAAATAACTGTTTAACTGTAGTTTATATGCAATAATAAATAAATTTAACTAGCAGGTTATATGCAAAAATAAATGTTACTAAAATTTTAACTGACAGTTTTAATGCAATGAATAAATTAATTAACAATTAACTGGCAGCTTTAAATGCAGTAATGAATTAAATAACGCGTAAATTAATGAATGCAATTTAGCTAAGAAAATGATGAAATATATGCCAAACATCTACAAATAAAATTTTAAACACATCATAAATCAATTTAACCAATATAAGGAATCTTAGAAGTTGTGAGTGGGTTAAAACACTCACATTTTGAATTTAAATTTTATTTAAATCCAATTTAAACCCAAAATTTGAACGGTCTCCAAATTTGTCCAAACCAGCATCAAAGTGTCCGGAATTTTATTACGATCCTAACGAAAAAATCGCGCGTGAAACGGAGCTCATATGAAAAAGTTAGGAAAATTAGAAGATTGAAAAATTCTGGCCCTAAGTCGACTTCGGGTTCAACTTCGGTCCACTGCCTCAATTCCCCGGTGCTTGTTTGGAGTTTTTGCCAAAATGACCCAGAGCGACCCGAGTAACTTTCTTCCGAACCCGAAGTAGAGGTAGCGTTTTTGCCTCTGAAACTCGAAGCGCGACCAAAAGTTGCTGTAGATCCGCAATTTTTTTTTTTGAAATTGAAATTGGATTGGGAAGATTAGGATTTGAGGTGGAATGAGGAAGAGCATACGTTCAGAATGAGGAAAAAGCTATGGCCTAGGGTTTATAACCACATATATATAGGCAAACAGAATAGAAAGAATGGGCTAGGTTGGATTTGGGTTTTGAACGATAATTGACCCGAAAAGCCCGTTTTGATTCCGGAACGGAAAAGGGTCAACCCATATATCAAAATATATGTTTAAAAATATTTTAAACGCGATGGAAAAAGTTTCACGTCCAAATTCCATCGTACGAAGAAGTTATGCTAAATTCAAAATTTCCAAATTGATTTCAGTTGATCTAAATTGCATAAATTTCAAGGCGTTTCGAGTCCGTACGATCAAACGACAAGTCCGATCGGTACGAAACTTGAAACACTATTATAATTCACCGTTACGGATTCGATGACACATGTTTTTTCGAAATCCGAGTCAGTGGCCAAAATGGCAATTTTTCCATTAATTAAAAAAATTAAAAATTAAATTAATTAAAAATTAAATTAATTAAAAATTAAATTAATTAAATCCAAATTTAAATTCCAATCTTAAAATTTCCAATTTCAACATTTTAATTTTTTTTACCATTTACAAGGCTTCTAACAAAATTTAAATGTCAATAATAGTTGGTTTATTTATCATTTCCAATGTAAATCTAAATTTCAATATTAAATTTCAATTTCATTAAATTTAGAATTTAAAAAAATAAAACTCCAAAATCCACTATTTAAATTTTTACCCTTGTTATTCGAGTCTTATTAAATTTAATATTTCAAATAAATTAACAAAGCTTGGTTTTCACTCCTTAAATCTACCAATTTCCATTTTATAATTAAAATTAACATTTATTACATCTTATAGAATCAATCATTTCAAATGACCAATCACATCTACCATAACTGCACAAATTTATAAACTAGTAGATTTTTGTCATTTTAATCCCTTAGATATTTATAATAACTAAAAGCAAATTCACATATCAATTTACTGTCAATTATTCCAGTAAATACAGTGTTCAAATGTCAACTGCAATTAATCCAATTAATTGCAAATTAATTCCAATAAATTTGATTTTATTCGATTACAAAAAAATATTCAATCAATTATTACTCAACTAACATAGTTAACATTTTTTATATTTCATTACATTAATATTTCTATATACATCTTAGATTTGTATCAACGGTTATACTTAAAAATGTGAATCTTGTCAATTACGCGTATTAATTAAGTTTTTAAACTCAATTAACAAAATCCTAAGTCAAATCCTTTTTTACCAAATTTGACAATCCCTAACCATTTGTACTACATCCCATATTAATGTAATATTTATTAGATTTTACTTCAAATTAACGTACAACTTAATTTCCCTTAATTGAGATCTGATTTCCAATTTTTTTTTAACATACTAAATGAATAAATAACCTATAGATTGTTACCTATTTTCTTTACATGCCTTTATAGGTTTATTACTTAACAATCACCGTTAAAATTTTTTTATATACACAAACTTAAAATTTCGTAATCACATTCAATCAATTATGTATTACTTTCCAGCAAAAATATGATTACTTAGAGAACGTTGACTTTTATTCAATTATCATTTATTGAAATCCACATTAATAATTTATTAAATGCCTACATTTATTTCTCTATATCCAATTTGTTTCAACTTTTTTTTACGTTAATACTATTCTCTTATTTTGGTTATTATTTATCAACTTGTTCTGACTTTATCACCTAAATTTCCGTTATTGAAAACCTTTACATTTTTCCATTTAAATTAATTTTAAATCCAATTCAATCAACCATTTCAACATGCAACTTATAATAACTGCTTACAAGTATGAAAGGAATTATCATTTATTCCAATATTTTCTAACTTTACATTAACATATTAAATAAATTCCCTTTAAATGAATTTATATCTAGGTATAATACTTACCCCATCTCATTTATTGAAATTTATTCAAATTGCTACTAAATAGGTTTTAAGTCACCATTTATATATTTTATTTTAGCGTTCATTTCAATATTAGTTTATAAAGTTTTCATTTCTACTAAATTTAATTACAAAAACTCATTAATTCACCCAAACTAAATCAAATAAATTTACGGGTCGTTCCACTCTCCGCCACTCAAAACTTTTCGTCCCCGAAAAGGAAAAAGAAGGGAGAAGGAAGAATTTAAATAAACAATACATCTTATTCAAAATATTAACTAATAAACAATAATTTACAAAATTTATTACTTTAAATAAAATATACCCATTTTATAATCATTATATCTTTTTATACTTAAATAAGTAAAGTTTGGAAAAACATTTTCAAAATAATTTCTAAGTCCAAAAATTTACGGGAAATTTTGGCAGAGTCTCCTTTGTACGGAGACGCTCGGGAGAAAATATAATATCAAATATAACAATTATATTACATTTATTATCCAAAATATTATATCCCAACCCGGAAAAATATATAAAATAGCGCTATAAACCGTAATCTGAAATGTACCTATTTGTCGGAAAATTTTCGCTTAATTTATAGAACCAAAAGCAATAGCAATTGCTTCCATAATCTGCATTTCACTTATAAAATCCAAAGGGTTAACAATTTATATAAAGTGAAATATTTAAGTGGTTTCAATCACTAACAACAAATCAATACAACAACCATCAATTTCAACAAACAGCATATACAACAAATACAAAGCAACCATTCAATCAAACAAATAAATAGTTGTTCGGGTTCAAAACTTTTAAATTGTACGGAATGAAGAATAAACTACTAGCGCATCATTTACTCAACTGTCTTAGATAAAACTAAATAGATTATTCATTCACTCAAATCCAATTTTAAAGTATCCTTGCCCAAACAACAATCAACTAAACAACAACAAATCCAAACAACAATCAGCTTAACTTATTATTAATTTCATTTCATACCTTTGTTATTTGATTTTCTTTTTATTTATACAGTGATTTATCTTTTTAATTTACATTTACTCATTAAATGTTTGCTTCATTTATTTTTACTTATTACTTACAATTATTCAATCCCATTAACTCAGGTCATGCCAGTTCCTTTTATTTCGTTATAGTTATTCATTCATTTATTATTGCACGTCCTCATTTATTTATTACTTAATTTCATTTATTACAGTATTCATCTTCCTACTAATTTTATTTATAAATAGCTTTAACTATTTACTTAAGTTCATTATCATTCATTTATACTTAAGTTTATAACTCTATACCACCAATTCTAATAAATAAAAGCAATTTATTGAACACTTTCATTACATACTTTTACTGTACAATTTCCATTACATTTCTTATTAAACATTTCAACTTTTTATATTTGGTAAGTTATATATATGATTTTAAAGAATGTAATTGAAAGTTATACAAGTTTTCTCATTTCTTTTAATTAATTCATTGTTCAATACATTTTTACCTTTTTCTTATAAGTTACAATTTCAACTTCCTTTTTATTTCCTTTATAACTTAACCTTAAATCTCTTACCTAAATTAGAGGTTTCAATTATTAATTACTTACCTTTCATTTCACTACAATAATTAAGGCAATTAGTTTACGGAAATTTAAGAATTTAACACCGGGTTAAATTTCAAATTATTTTAAAATAATAGATAAATATATTCTTACAATTTATATATCTCTAATTATATTTAAACAATTCAAAATTTATATTTTTTTTCAGAAATGAATCTGCAGTAAAACTACTACAATGGCTTTCCCCTTCGAAACTTGAAAATGAAAGTCGATGATGCGGCCGCCATCACCGAAATTATTTTCCAACCACAGAGAGGAAAGTACAAAACTTATTTTCTCCAAAATCTTCTTTAAAACAATTCTTCCGAACTATATAGAAGTATTTATATCAGAAAATACTTATAAACAATATTATTATATTCCAAAATTTATTCAAATTTTTTTTCAAAACCCCGGATCTTAAGTTCTAAATTTCCAAATTTCATTTATTTTATTTTTCAACCTTTTTCTATTATTATTTATACACTTTATTACCTAACAACCGATCTATTGCAGCCAAATATAGATATCATTTGAAAAGATTTATTTTATATATAGAAAATAGAATAGGCAAAATTATTTCATTCACCTATATTAAAAACAAATATTATGTCGGTCTGTCCTATTAAGTGTTTAGAAATCCCTATTGATGTCATTGCATCTCATGCATCAACCAGAATTTATAAATACAAAACGGAACAGATTAACGCAATGTAAAAACCTTTTTATAACACTAACAAATACGCTCTCTCATATATATACACTCAGCGACTCCCATAGGTTATTACTACCCAATTAATAAAGAGTCAAACCCCACAAAGCTAAGGTTTATCGCTAAACCAAAGCTCTGATACCACATTGTAACATCCTGCTTTTTCGCACGCTTTAAATCGACACACATGCCAATTCAATCCATATGGAAAGCAGGATTGTTATGGGGTAAATAAGAAAAAAATAGGAAAGAAATAAAACAAAACAGAATCTCACAGCGGAAGGATAAAATATAATAATCAAATATACAGTTTATAAAGCTATTTACAAAAAAATTGATTTTATTTATATAATACATATCAGAGTTACACATACCAATAATAATGCAGCGGAACAGTATGAGTGTAGTGCAATAATAAATAATAATAATAGAAATCTCTGTCTTTGTCCTCCATAGCTAAAGTCTTCGGTCCTGAAACGCTCGAACTGACTCGAGCGAATTGAAAAGACAAAACACTCGAGTCAGAACTAAAATATCTTATGTAAGTTAAATCAACAGGAATAAATATGAGTTTAGTAACTCAAGAGATGCTCGAGATTTACATCTCCTAAGGATCCATTAAACTATTTACTATGTAGTATATTGCGCTATTATAATAGTGTCTAATTGTAAAATAAACTTACTTTTAAATAGCGTTAAGGGGTTGCCCATATAGCCCTTAACACAAAATATATTCCCATAGTCTATACAGTACCATAATCTCCCCCGTACTGGGCGTCGTCAGAGGGCACTCCATAGGTATGGTACAAAACAAAATCGTATAAGGCGCGCTAGGGTAGGTTACACGACACAACTAGGCAATGCCAGGGTAGATATACCAATTGCCATCCGAGCTGTTGGTAACGCGTAGCCGCAGCTACCGCCCATCTCGGACAAACTCCCCTCCAAAATCAAAATCAAAAGTGGCCACCGAATCAAATCCAAAAGTCAGAGTATAATATCGAAGAGGAGTATCCGATAAAGGGTGCTAAGCCCCTTGGCCCGAGAATCACTCCTGTTTTAGCCACCTTATGCCAACTCACGGGAGTCGGGTCCACGTATTTACCACAGAGGAAACGCCACCACCATCCTACTTCATTCTGAAATCTCCACCGCGTACATGGTTGTTAAAGTGGTTTTCGGAGTTGGCAGAGAGTATGACAACTTCCGATCCCGGTCTCTTCAACAACCAAACGTTATTATAACACCGCTGTCATTTAAAAATAATTATACTTTCAAAACCAAAATATAATATCTATTTCAAAACCAATAAAGATGACATCCATTTCAAACAAACTCATTGGATATTATTTTTATAAAACCCAAATTAAAATAATATCATTTTATTTCAAATATATTTCTTTCCAAAATCATATTACTTTAAAATGGAAACCAAACATTTGAATTATAACTTTCAAACATAAAACTACGAAATTTGTAGCTTCAAAACCATAACTTTCAAAGCTTAAATGGTTTGGATATTCAACAGTATGTAAAATAGTTGATTTTAAATTACTTTATAAAGTAAAACTTTCAACGCCTTTATCATTTATTCACTTTAAATTCAGTCTAAACTCATAAATCTAGATTCTCTTTCAGTTTCAATAAAACACTTCGATTCCAATATATTTCAAACTTTGAGTATTTAACAATTTCAAAACTAAGGTTGGAAATTTTCTATTCGACTATTCATTATTCTATATTTTAGTCTAAAATATTTACACAATAAATCCATAATCATTTTAAATAAAACTCAAATTACTAACAACTGAATATTTCCTTCAATTTATTTATACTAGAAATATTCATTTGATTTATCTTGAATAAAAATCCGGTTATGAATATCATACCTTTAAATTTCCAATCTTAATTGATTTGAATCATTTAAACCCTGTATATATATATATATATACACACACACACAATATCTTAAACCTGTACTAAATCATATAATATAAATTATCAAACTCCATTATTCAACTTATTCATTTTTATTTAATAGATTTATACATAGCTTAAATTCAAAAAAAAAATTAACTATATATATATTTATATAAAAACATATTTGTAAAATATCAAAATTTAATATTTATTAAACCGTATCCTATCCAAACCATAGAAAATCATTTAAAAAATAATTATATATATATAGACCGACGGTGTCTCTATATAATTTTCTACCTTATGGTCAAGTGGTACGGATATCTATTATTTCAATCCGCAATTTAAAAATAAAAATGCGGTTGTATATCATTTCAAACTGCAATCCCGAATGAAATGAAAATGCATGATAACTTGCAGTTTATACAATATAATACAGCATCCATTCATCCAACATATCAATCATCAAACATTCATAAATTTATCATCCAATTCAAACAATCACAACAATAAATAATAATTAATTCTGATAGTTAAATTTCCAATAATGAATTAAATAACTGTTTAACTGTAGTTTACATGCAATAATAAATAAATTTAACTAGCAGGTTATATGAAAAAATAAATGTTACTAAAAATTTAACTGACAGTTTTAATGCAATGAATAAATTAATTAACAATTAACTGGCAGTTTTAAATGCAGTAATGAATTAAATAACGCGTAAATTAATGAATGCAATCTAACTAAGAAAATGATGAAATATATGCCAAACAACTACAAATAAAATTTTAAACACATCATAAATCAATTTAACCAACATAAGAAATCTTAGAAGTTGTGAGTGGGTTAAAACACTCACATTTTGAATTTAAATAGAATTTAAATCCAAATTAAACCCAAAATTTGAACGGTCTCCAAATTTCTTCAAACTAGCATCAAAGTGTCCGGAATTTTATTACGATCCCAATGAAAAAAATCGCGCATGAAACGGAGCTCGTATGAAAAGTTAGGAAAATTAGAAGATTGAAAAATTCTGGCCCTGAGTCGACTTCGGGTTCAACTTCGGTCCACCGCCTCAATTCCCCGGTGCTTGCTTGTAGTTTTTGCCAAAACAACCCGAAGCAACCCAAGTAACTTTCTTCCTAACCCGAAGTAGATGCAGCGTTTTTGCCTCTGAAAGACGAAGCGCGACTAGAAGTTGTTGCAGATCCGGAATTTTTTTTTCTTTTTTGAAATTGAAATTGGATTGGAAAAATTAGGGTTTTGAAGTGGAATGAGGAGGAGCATACGTTCAGAATGAGGAATAAGCAATAGCCTAGGGTTTATAACCACATATATATAGGCAAACAGAATAGAAAGAATGGGCTAGGTTGGATTTGGGCTTTGAACGATAATTGACCTGAAAAGGCCGTTTCGATTCCGGAACAAAAAAGGGTCAACCCATATGTCAAAATATATGTTTAAAAATATTTTAAACGCAATGGAAAAAGTTTCACGTCCAAATTCCATCGTACGAAGAAGTTATGATAAATTCAAAATTTCCAAATTGATTTCAATTGATCTAAATTGCATAAATTTCAAGGCGTTTCAAGTCCGTACGATCAAACGACAAGTCTAATCGCTACAAAACTTGAAATACTATTATAATTCACCGTTACGGATCCGATGAAACTTGTTTCGTTGAATTCCAAGTCAGTGGCCAAAATGGCAATTTTTCCATTAATTAAATAAATTAAAAATTAAATTAATTAAATCCAAATTTAAATTCCAATCTTAAAATTTCCAATTTCAACATTTTAAAATTCTTACCATTTAAAACGCTTCGAACAAAATTTAAACGTCAATAATAGTTGGTTTATTTATCATTTCCAATTTAAATCTACATTACAATATTAAATTTCAATTTCATTAAATTTAGAAATTAAAAAAATAAAACTACAAAATCCACTATTTAAATTCTTACCCTTGTTATTCGAGTCTTATTAAATTTAATATTTCAAATAAATTAACAAAGGTTGGTTTTCACTCCTTAAATCTACCAATTTCCATTTTATAACTAAAATTAACATTTATTACATCTTATAGAATTAATCATTTCAAATGACCAATCACATCTACCATAATAGCACAAATTTATAAACTAGTAGATTTTTGTCATTTTTAATCCCTTAGATATTTATAATAACTAAAGGAAAATTCACATATCAATTTAGTGTTAATTATTCCTGTAAATACAGTGTTCAAATGTCAACTGCAATTAATCCAATTAATTGCAAATTAATTCCAATAAATTTGATTTTATTTGATTACAACTAAATATTCAATCAATTATTACTCAACTAACATAGTTACATTTTTTATATTTCATTACATTAATATTTCTATATACATCTTAGATTTGTATCAACGGTTATACTTAAAAATGTGAATCTTGTCAATTACGCGTATTAATTAAGGTTTTAAACTCAGTTAACAAATTTTCCTAAGTCAAATCCCTTTTTACCAAATTTGACAATCCCTAACCATTTGTACTACATCCCATATTAATGTAATATTTATTAGATTTTACTTCAAATTAACGTACAACTTAGTTTCCCTTAATTGTGATCTGATTTCCAATTTTTTTTTAACATACTAGATGAATAAATAACCTATAGATTGTTACTATTTCCTTTACACGTCTTTATAGGTTTATTACTTAACAATCACCGTTAAAATTTTCGTATATACACAAACTTAAAATTTCGTAATCACATTCAATCAATTATGTATTACTTTCCAACAAAAATATGATTACTTAGAGAACGTTGACTTTTATTCAATTATCATTTATTGAAATCCACATTAATTAATTTATTAAATGCTTACATTTATTTCTCTATATCCAATTTGTTTCAACTTTTTTTTTACATTAATACTATTCTCTCATTTTGGTTAATATTTATCAACTTGTTCTGACTTTATCACCTAGATTTCCGTTATTGAAAACCTCTATATTTTTCCATTTAAATAAATTTTTAAATCCCAATTCAATCAACCATTTCAACATGCAACTTATAATAACTGCTCACAAGTATGAATGGAATTATCATTTATTCCAATATTTTCTAACTTTACATTAACATATTAAATAAATTCCCTTTAAATGAATTTATATCCATGTATAATACTTACCCCATCTCATTTATTGAAATTTATTCAAATTGCTATATTAGTTTATAAAGTTTTCATTTCTACTAAATTTAAATACAAAAACTCATTAATTCACCCAAACTAAATCAATGAAATTTACGGGTCGTTACATCCGCCACTATTGACGTATGTTTGTAAAAACCAATGTACGTAATCTTTAGAAATGCAATGTTAGACAAACATCCATACAAGTTGTCCAGAAACAGGCTAAACCGAAGGTACTTTCCTTCCACATCCTGTCGGGAAATCCCTAGGATTAGTAGCGAATAGTCCTCGCATTGGATATCATAATGAAGAGACCACTGCTACTATATTTATATTGGGATTTTAGCCCCAAACGATCAACTAGCAGTCCCCTACTATGAAAATCCGAAATATCAATATCATCATAAGCAACCTGCACAATCGTCGCATATACGTTGGTCCGAAGTGGTTTTCAGATAAATTTGATCTCGGTCCCTTTGCACCAACAACGCAAGAGCGTTTCTCAACCTCACACAGAGTCTAAGTCTTGTAGACTTATCATGTTTCCAACTTTCAACTTGTCATCCTTCAGGCCAAGAAGGAAGCTCAATAGATTGGAGTAATACTCCATATTACACGAATCAACATCCTCAACACAAACGATAATGAAGCCTACACAGAAGGCTACGTATTAAGTGTACGACTAAATAATTCCCACATCAAGTTGAGGAACTAAAATTTGGCCAAGATCGATAGTCGGTTATTCAACTATCAAAGCAAACAAACAAATATTTATGTGATGACCCGAAATTTTGGGCAATATCAATTTAATAATCTGTATTAAAAATTAATTTGATTTGATAATCTTTGTTAATAAGATTAATAATAAGGTTTGTTTTATTTGCTTTTAAAATATTGCTTAATAAATATAATATATTTTAGTAATAGAAGTAATATGATAATTTCTTCTATAAATTATTTAAAATTGATAAATTGTTATTTTGAAATAATAATAATAATGTGATAGATATAAGTAGTTTTAAAAGAAAATTTAATTGTTATTTTCAAATTAAATGTGTTCTTATAAATTGACTTCAAAATTGGATTTTAAAATTGAAATTGAATTTGAATTTAAAGTTGAAACTCAAAAGATAGACATTTTAAAAATATTTGGGTTTTAAAAGATATTTGTATAAGCTTTTATTTGTACATATATAATTTGTTTTATTTTATTTTCTCTAAAAAGTAACTTATAAATATATAAATAAGTATTTGTAAATTTATAAATTATGTGGAAGGCTTTTATTAATATTTTAAATTAAAATAAAATACTTAAATGGATAAGTGTTAATATATTAAGGCCTCATGTAACAAGTGTAAACTAATAATCAACTTAAGATGACAAATGTAAAGATTTAATACAAGTGTCATTTAATTTTAGTTTTTCTTTTATTTTTATTTACAAATCATTTTAGCCTATATGTAACTATTGTCCCTTCCTTCATTTTCCTTTTCTATCTTTCTAAATGAAAAGTTAAGAGAAAACTCAAACCAAAACAACTCCTCTTAAAACAAATCTAAAATCAATATTTCACAAACAAAAAATTATGTTCAAAACGAAACCTGTAAATTCCCAAAACACTTATATAAATAAGCCTGCAAATTACTCCAAAACAGTCAGTGATCAACCTTTCCTCAAACAAGAAATTGTTTCAAATCATTAACCTGTAAATTCATTTTCAAAGATCAAAAAGGAAGTTCAAGCCAAAGCCTGTTTTTGTTTCAACCCTGTAAACTCATTTTCAAAAGCAAGAACAAAGGCATGCATTTCTTAAAGCCTGTAATTCAATTTAAAGATCAAAAGCCTGTTTCTTTTGCAAACCTGAGATGAATCAGCCTGCATGCAACTGCAGTTTTTAAAACAAAGAAGCAACTTAAGTTTAAAGTTTTTTAAAGCAACAGCAATGCAAGTTTCCAGTTTTAAAACAATTCATGTTTTCAAAAGCAAAAACTACCCACTGTTTCATGCATGCCAGGTGAGTAACATTCTTTTAAAAAGCTTAAACATTTGAATAATTTGGTTGCATGCTAGTTGTTTGAAATAAGTATGTTTGTGTATGTATATTGTTGAATTTCTGGATATATGATGTATGCATGTGATTGTCTGTAAAACCTCTCTATTCCCAGTTTTAAGTTTTAGTTTTGATTTAAAATTCTTTATATCTTGATCTAGTCACTTTTAGGATTTAAGTTATAAACAAAAATTGTTTGTTTAGTCATGAATCAAAGTTTAAAAATATTAACAAATTTGGGAATTTACTTTGGAAACCATAAGAACAGAAATGCAAAAGTTTTGTCAAAATTTCAAACATACTAATTTTTTGTTTCAGACTTAGGATCTGAAACATCATCCTAAAATTTGATTTTTTAAAATTAAATTTTAAATTTTTAGGGGCGTGATGAATGAGCAGTTCTGGTTTGACCAAAAAATGGCAATTTGGTGGTTTTTGGTGATCTTGATGGTCTGGGAGGTCAGGGTTCCCTCTGGTGGTAGTAGAGTGATCGGGGGTTCGAGGAAAAATGGCTAGATGGTGATCAAGAGGCTGTGGCGACGATAATGATTGTACTTAGTTTGTAACCCTAGTTTTACCTAGGTTGGGTATTTCAATCATCATGATATCTCTGAGTGATCGAGCTAAGCAGGATTCAAGGAGATGGTAGAGGAGATATTAGCGATAGTATAGCCGGAATTTCAGAATCACTGGTTGTCGGAGATTCTAGAATGAGGTGTTTCCAGGTTTTGCATTTAGTTGTTCCAGGTTTGGATTTGAAGCTCGAATTCAATTTCGAGTATGGGATGATGATCTGATGATCGCGAGAGGGTGTAAGGGTGATTGCCGATGTAGGAAGATCACCGAAGATGGCTGGAGTTGGACGGCGCCACTGTGCATGTGCACGGTGCACTTCCTATTTTCTGGTGATGTTTGGTTTGAGCAGGGAAGTGTACTCGAGTTTTTCTCGAGTAATTTGATGTTTTGCTCGAAGCATTTTGGTTTTGTGTAACAACCCGCATATTTATCGAGTTTGTATTTAAATATTTTATTTAAATATTAACTCGTTAATCGGATTTTGGTCCGAAAAGCTGCTTTTTGCAAACGGTCAAATTAGGACTCGAGATCACTTCCATTGAGTTCGAAATGTCGTTTACAACTTTTTAAGTATAAACATCGATAGGTTTGGAGTTAGTGAAATTTCACTAACTTTTCCCGCTTTGGACTTTGGGTTAGTTTAGCCTATTAAGCCCAAGTTCCAACCCTCTTCTCCTCACTCTTCATAAATTTCCTAACTAATCAAGCTTTGGCATTAATGGTGGAGGGAATGGGAAATTAAAACTCCAAGCACAAATTCAATTGCAAATCCAACATTCAACTCCAAATTCAAGTAGAAGATATTAGATTCAAGCTTTGGATTGCTTCTCCTTGCTTTCAAGCTTCATCTTCATAAACTTTAGTGCAAAGGTGAGATTTTTATCTCACAATTCTAGCCTATAACTATATTGGACTGTTGGGAATGATTCCCTATCATTTTTGCATGCATGTTAGCATTTGGTTTGGATTGGATTGGCGAAAAACTCCAATTTTTAGCGTTTTGGTGAATTTTCTGCACTTAGGTCGTTCTGGCCATTTTTAGGTCGTTCGGAGTTAAGTCGTTCGTCCATGGGTCGTGAGTCGTTCACGAGTTAACTTTAGGTCGTTCTGGAAGAATTGGCACTTCGGAATTAGGTCGATCACGAGTTAAGCCTTAAGTCGTAGGTCGCTCACGAGTTAGGCCTTAAGCCGTAGGTCGCTCGCGAGTTAAGCTTTAAGTCTTAGGTCGTTTCCGACCTATAATCTCTAGGCAAACCTTAGGTCGCTCGTCCACTAAGTCGGCCTGGTTTATCTCGTAGGTCGTCTCCGACCTAAGCTCTTGATAAGTCGTTCGAGTTAGGTCGTTGGGCCATTTACCTTAGGTCGCTCGTCCACTAAGTCGGCCTGCTTTATCTCGTAGGTCGTCTCCGACCTAAGCTCCAGATAAGTCGTTCGAGTTAGGTCGTTGGACCATTGACCTTAGGTCGCTCGACTCTGTTAAGTCGTAGGTCGTTAGACCTTAGGTCGTTCGCCTTCCTTAAGTCGCTCGACACCTCCACACTAGGTCGCTCGGCTTGCTTGAGTCGTAGGTCGTTGGACCTTAAGTCGCTTGCCTCCCTTAACTCCAGTTAGGTCGCTCGGCCATTGTGTTAGGCCGCGTGAACCCTTAGGTCGTTAGACCTCATTTTGCTTTAGGTCGTAGGCCGCTTGTCTTCACTTAGGTCGTACCGTTTTGGACGGGGCGCTGCCCCGCACCCCGCCGGGGGCGCTGCCCCCTGGACCCCCGCGACCTGACCGAGCAGGTCGAACCCCGTAAGCGGTGGCGTTGCCCCCGCACCCCCACCTTGGGGGGTTGCCACCCCCCCTGGACCCCCCCTCCGTAGGGGATCTTATCTGAAAAACACTGAGCTGATTTCCCTGGATTTTATTCACATCTCCATATGCGATTTTTTGTGACTGATTGTTTCTACAATTGCTTCTGTGTTTTGTCACTTTATAATATAAAGGTTTCAATACTAGTAGTAAATATCAAAACTCTTTTAACAAACAATTTCAACTCTATTTTTAATAACAAAGCTCTTTTCTTAAACCGTTTTCCAATCTATTAGTATATACAAGCCTTTACCTCACTCGGATGAGAAATCTAATTAAACGACTTAGTAAAACAAGTGGTATGAAACGCTTGCGTTCACTTCGTCGGTTAATTCTTGGACTTGTTCGATTGAACCTCTTGTGACAATTTTATTAGTGAAGATTTACAGTTTGTTCGTAAATATTTAAGTTAAGCAAGTGGTTATGGGACATGAAGCTAAACTTCTATATTTACTAGCTTAGTGTAATTGACACTTCTCGTTGATCTTGATGATCGCTTTATGAATTAGACTAGCAATTGCGCGACGTCTCTTTCATTGCAAGGTTAGACTAGACACCACTTGTGTGATTCCCTTCACACATACCTTTCTACTTTTTGGTTAGTCTTGACCTCAATCTGTGTGATTCCATTCACACATGCGGGGTAGCTCCCCTTGGTCTTCGGACCGTCATGTGATAGGCCTCTTTCCCTTTTTATGATTTCTGGATTTCTCGTGTTGATTTCTGGAATTTATGTCATTGACTTGTTATGAGTACAAGTTTAGGGTATGATGCCCTCTTCGAATCTTTGAGAAGATTCTTGTGATATTGATTATCTCTTATTGATTGATCTTCTGTTGATCATTATTTACATACTTATAGTGGTATGTCGTTATGGATGTTTATGTTTATGCCATATCTTTTATGTTATATCATGTCATCTGATATTTATAGCTAGACTGATCCGTTTATTATTTCCTTAAATAATACTCGGGTCAGACCGAGATGTTACAGGTGCTTCTGCTTGACTTCTTCCCAGGGATTCATCACTCTGACTTTTGGCTAACTGTTTAGATTAGCAGTTTTTGTTGTATACACTTGAGATATAGACTCATAGTTGTATTCTTTTGTATAGCACGTGTTGCTATTCTTTTGTATTATCGTGGATCTTACTGACCACTACTCTGATGTACACTTTCATGTGTTAGTTATATATTCATATCTTCTTCCGCCTTTGTGATATGGATATCTGTGACTGATTTGTGATATGATTATTTCTATGTTTGTTTCCGAAGATTATTTATAGCCACCGTGTGATAAGCAATTACATGGATGGTCGCTCCTCAACAGCCTTATTCTCCGTGCTAGTTGACAGCACTACTCCGGAGTGTTCTTGGCTAGCGTGGGTATAGAGGTGGGGCGTCACATTTTGGCTCGAAGACTTTAGTGAGGGGCTCGGGTAGTTTTGGTTACAGGTTTTCTAACCTGTCTGTTTTAAAATTTTAAATGAATTTTAAAATGTGAAGCAAAGTTTTAAACAAAGTGATAAAATCAATTTTTAAGTATGGATTCAAATTGAATTTGAATCCTATTTTAAAATAATTAAAGTTTTAAGGAAATTTAAAATGTTTAAAGTATAATTTAAATGGTTTGAATTTAAAATGGATTTGGTTTAAATTCTTTTAAATTCCTTTTATAAGACAAGTATTTCTTTAACATGTAATTTAAAAGGTTTTTGAATTGTTTTTATACTTTGTTAAAGTTAAATTTGTATTCATTTTAAATCTTGAATTTAAAATGAAATTTAAAGGTAAATTTGAAAGTAAATTGTTTTTAAATGCTTTGTTAATGATAATATCATAAGTAAGAAATGTTTTTATATTAAAGTTAAATTGAGATTTAATGATTTGTGATCCATTAAATTATTAAGTTAATTAAAATGGATAATTAATTAATTTAATTAATTAATTATTTGGATTAATTAATTAAGTAATTAAGGATTTAAGTTAATTAATTAAGGTTTAAGATTAATTATTTAAAGAATAATTAAATTGTAATTAAGGATCATTAATTAGATAAGATTTGATTTTAAATTAATGATTAGGAATTAATTAATTAAGTAATTAAAGATTAATTAAGTTACAGTGAAGCACTTAATTAATTAAATAATTAGAGATTTATTAATTGGAAATTTAGATTTATTAATTTGTAATAAATAATGATTAATCTAAGTTTAATTACTTTAGAGAAGTTATTAAAGAATTTTAAATAGTTAATGAAGGTCATTAATTTGAGATTATTTAATAATTAATTAATGTGATTAATTTAATAATTAATTAGATTGATTAATTAACGATAATCATTGGTGAAACTGTTTAAGTGTAATTACTTAATGGAACTACTTAAGGAATTAATTACTCAATGTAATTAATTGAGTTTAATTTGATTAGTTTAAGTAAATTAATAAAGTTTAATTAATTTAAGATAATCACTGGATGATTTGTTAAGTATAATAACTTAATTTAGTTAATGAAGAGTTATTACTTAGTGAAGTAATTAAGATGAGTAATTAGTGGATGTAATTAATTGAAGTATTGAAGAGATTTGGGATTAATTACTTTGTGTAATTAATAGAAAGGATAATTACATAGCAAAAGTAATTGATAATTAATTACTTAGTGTAATTAATTTAAGAATTGATTAATAAAGTTAATTGAAGATAATTAAGTGAAGTAATTAATTAAGGGTAATTAATTACTGAATGAGATTAATCAAGGGTGATTTAATAAAATATAATTAATTAAAGATTAATTTTTAAATGCAATTAATTAAGGAGTAATTAATTTATTTAATGAAGTATTTAAGGGTAGTTAATTACTAAATGTGATTAATCAAGATTGATTAATGAATAATTAATTTAATATTAACTATTAAATGTAATTAATTTAAGTAGAATAGTTAATTAAGAAGTGATTAAGAGATCATTAATTAATGTAATTAATGATGTAATTAAAGATTAATCAATTAAAGGTTAATTAATCAATAAGTGATTAAAGAGTAATTAATTAATTGTAATTAATTAAGGATTAAAGTAATTGATTATAATTAATTAATTAACGAAGTAATTAAAGGTTAATTACTGAAATTGGTTAAGGGTAATTAATTTGTATAATTAATTAAAGGCTAATTACTTGAATGTAATTAAAGAATAATTAATCAAGGATGATTAATTAAGATGAATGATTAGATGGTGATTAATTAATTGATTTGTAATTAGTTAATGATTATGTAAGCAATATTTATAGAATGAAGTAATTGATTTAATTTATTTTAAATTAATTAGAAAGGAAGTAATTAATTTAATTCACTTTAAATTAATTAGAGATGGTATAGATCATTGCTTATGTATGGTTGGACGATATGGATTGCCTTGAATGGTTTGAGATCTCAGATACGAGATAAGTGATGCTTTGTGATATGGATGCTTTGGTTGAAGTATGATGGTAATATGAATTATCTATTTGTGATGATAATATGGATTATCTACTTGTGTGATGATGTGATTTATCTATCTATGTGTATATAGATAATGAATTGAATTGTTTTAAACTTTAAAACAACTTGGACCTAAAAGATAGCGTTTTGGATTTCGATGAGACTAGGATCGGGTTTCCAGATTTGGATATCCGAAAACCGTGTCGATCCAAATTGACGATTGGTCGTGAATCTCAAGTGAAGATGAAGATTTAGAGTGCAAGGGTTATCATCGTTAACTTTGAGGGTGATTCCAAAATGAGTGTAACGAGATAATGCCTTCGGTTTCGTTCGAACCTGAAACAAACTTGTATCGATTGAATGCTTTCAGAACATCGTCAGGTGGACGATGATCATTCTAAGAGATATGTTCTCTAAAGGTAATCGTAGCCTTAAGCCTCATCAACTGGGAATGCTAAAACAGGGGAGATGCAGCAAGGCTAAGTGGGTAGCATCCAAGTAGGACAAGATTTTCCCCTGTTTGGAAGTCCCTTTTTATTCGGTTGTGTGGGAAGTTGGAACACGTGCCAACTACGGGGTTGTCTTGTTCGGGACTATCTAGTAAGGGATGATTCCGGCCTTGTGTTGCAGAGGATTTAGGGTGGATCCTCGGTACGTTGATCTATGCCATGTATTGTGATAGGCGATAACCCAGTCGCCCTTCCATTGATGGAAACCCATTCTTCTTATGTGCCCTTTACGATTTTGATTGTATTACCCAATTTGTGGCTAGTATGCTGGAATTTAGTGAATGTAACAATTTCGGCTATTTCTTATTTACTTGAAAACTCTAGACCCTATTATAATATCACTGAATTTCATATCAAATGTTTTGGTTAGCGTAAGGTAAAATTTTACCCATGTTTATGTGTGGGGAGTCTTACGTGATACCTTTTGTTTTCAAAGGTTTTTGAAAGTTATGAAACTTTAACCTATTACTCACACCAGACCTATGTCTGACCCGGAGTTTATCTTCTGTTTTCTTAAACTCTTGGGTAATCAAATTTTTACGAGTAGCCAAGGGATTCAGGTTAGCTTTGATGTATTCTGGAGGAGCAATGGAGAAGGAGGCTTCAGCATTTGTAGGTAAATATAGTGTTCCGCTGTATGTTCTCTGAGTATTTTTCTTTGGGTTATATATTGTGCTATAATAACTAGACAGTGTTTATAACTATCTAGTATGTAATATATAAAATGTGTAGCTCTGATAGATGTTGTATACTATGTAATACTTATGTGACTAATATAATTTATTCGTTCCGCTGTTGAGATTCTGATGTTGTTTCTTTCATTCTTCTCTATCTTTTCTCTTTTCTATCCCTTTCTTTCTTATTAATGATGCATCATTCTGTGGAGAGAATGGCGAGTCTTTACAATTTAGCACCATAACGATCACTATGTTTTTTAATTAATTTTTATTAATTAAATCACATGCCATATATTCACTTCAAATTATCTTTAAAAGGATATATTCTCAAAACCATTTCAACTTCTATATTGGAAAACATTTCCAAATACTTATTCAATAATAAGTAATTCCCAATTCTATTTATTTTCAACACTTAGAAAATATTCCATATACTTAAATCATAATTAAGTATATATTTTATTCTTTAAGAAAAACATTCACTTTAAACACATTTAGTTGGATCAAAACGAATGTGGCGTAAAACATCGTTACGACAACCTAAAATCACTAGTATAGGGATTTGAAAATTAGATAGATATATAAACCCCAATAATATTAAAAAACATTTCCTTTTAAAATCATTTACTATAACAACAGTGTTGTGGTCCATCATTTTCTTATTTCTCGAAAATGTCTATTTCAATAATGAGTGTTGAAATCTATGGTTTTGATCCTTAACAAATTTTAAAACATCTTCAAACCATTTAACTTCATTTTATAATATCACTTTGTAAACATTTCTTTAATATATTCATTGTCCAAAATCGTGAATGTGAATTGTTTACCAAATTTAATATTATTTCAACATTTAATTTAAAGGATGATTCACTGTCAAAAATCGTGAATAAAATTCCTTTAAATAAACTTCTATATTTAACTTATCAAAATCAATTGATTTCAGACTTATCAAAATCATTAACATGCTAAAATCCAATTTATAAGTTAATTTCTTACAAATTATTTATTTGCAATTTTCATTCTTTTATAATTTCACAAATTCACAAACCTTAATCACTTATAAGATTCATTTATAACTTCATTTTAACACTTATAAAAACTCCTTTAAAACTCCATTATTTCAATTTGCAAAAATTCAATTTTTATAAATCTTATATATAAAACCATTTATAATAATTCAAAAATCTCCATTTATAATATTTCACAAAACAGTTAACTTCATATTTCAAAAATAATATTTCAATTATATTTCCCAAAACATCATAATGTTTATAACATAAAAATTATAACATTTATTTATTCAAAATAAATCTATTCTTTTAACACTTAAAAATTCAACAAAATGTATATTTTCAAAATCACTTGAACTCCTTTTAAATTTGGAAATCATCATTTTAATATTTTTAAAATTCCAAAAATAGGCCCAATACTGCAACAACACTAAATACAACAATCACATCATCCAAAACATCATATATCATATGATAACAGTATATATAACAATATCTGTAAATAAATCAATACCGGTGAGGAATCCAGTTGGATCCCTCAACCAGTCACCTGCGAGAAATATACATATTAGAATATGTGTACAATGTCCGCTTCAAGGCAGACGCGCGTACAAATTGCCATCCGTTCATACATGAGAACGTATAGGGTCATCTACTCCACTAGGCAGGTATATATATCCAAATACCAATCAATATATCATATATCATCAAAACAATCATCAATCATTATAAATAATATTTATTCTTACTTATATAAAAATATCAGCAAGTCAGAAAGAGTGAGTTGTACTCACATTGCTTGTAGTCACTGCGATAGCGATTTATTTCGATTAAAATTAAATAAGCGTTTAATATCAACCAAAATTTTCACTAGCTAATCCCAATCCAGCTCTAAAATGTAGTGTTTGTCAATACGGACCCGTAATTTATTTCGTACGAAACGGACCTCGTATGAAAAATTTATGCTATTTTAAAGATTGTACGAATTATAATATATATTAATTTACAATTTTATTTTATATCTTTAAACCTACTTTAATTCTTGGCCGTTGATTACCTTCCTTCAAATCCGACCCACGTGTTTCATCTTCCCCCTCACCCAGTATAACACGCACGCAATTAACCCACCGGCCGCCATTTTTTCGTGAATTTTCGAACCACCATACGACGACGAGCCATCGACCAAGCTCCGCCGTTTGAATGCCCTAGCTCCACTCCACCACCGCCTTGAATATGAATGAGTTCGGTCGTCTATTTCACTTGGAAAACGTACTCAAAGGTCGGCACTTCATCGGCCTTCTTGCGCCTCGATCGACGCGTCGATTTCGATCAAAGCCATATGGATTTGAAGCTCTCATGATCCTCTTCAAGTTTGTAGTTGGATGATTTTGACGAAAGTGAGTGGATCGTGAGATATTGAAGGAGAAAAACCAATTATTTTCTGGCCATTGAAAGCTTAGTGGCGGCTAGCCCTAGCTGAATTAGGGTTTTAGCAAAATAAAGAAAAAGGTGGCCTTTTATAGAAAATTCGACGACACTATTCATCCGATTTTTTCCGAACTCGAAATGAAACGTGTCGCCTGGCGTTTATAATATTTTACCCTTACTCTGAACGCAGTGGAATATATATCGAGAGCCAATTCGATCGTATTTGAAAGATAGGTTTTCAAATCGACTATTTAAATTTAAAATTTCACTTAAACAGATTTCTACGCGTTTAGCTTTCCTCGGCTAAACCATAAATCTAATTGACACGAAATTTGAAATCTTACAATAACTTAACATTATAGATCTAATGAATCTGGTTTCGTCGAAATCCGAGACTGTATGAAAAATGGCTATTTTTACTCATCAATTTAAATATTATAATATTAAATTTCTTCAAATTAACTTTTATTTCGATTTTAAATGTGTTGTAACATCATTCTAATTCAAATAGAATTTTAAACAACTTTATAAAACTTTATAAATCATTTTTATTATTTTAAATCCAATCTCTAACTATTTCTGAAATTTCAAATTTCAAATTAACAATTTAATTATTCAATTAAATCATAATATTCGAAATAAAATCTATTCAGCTTATAAATTTAACTTGTGCATATTTAAAATTAATTAAATATACGAATTTCAAATGATTGAAATTCTGGGTCGTTTCATCCGATTAATTAAATTATTTTAATAATTTTAACAATATTAATTTATTTTCAAAAACAACTTTTTGGAAATTATTTTATAACATTTAGTAAATATATTATATTTTAAACCTAATTTTTAAGCTTGAAAAATATTTTAAATATTCAAACTAAATCAGCTTAAAACCCAAATTAATTTAGGCTTTAATAATTTGACAAATCATTTGGGCTTACTTCATCATTGAGCCAAGCCAGTAGCTAGGGAGGGGATAAACTAAGCCTAGACACTACTATTATGGACACCCAAATGATATGTATATTTTATCAGTTGGCTCTAAAGTTGCTAATATAGACTGCATGGACCTTTAACGCTCTGATTCTATTGTTGGAATCCTTTCGGTCAGAAGTAGGCGAAATAGGAAAATTTCAAAATTATTTCCTATTAGTACTTTTACAAATACCTTTTTGTCGATAATTAATGGTTACATTAGTACGGTACTAATGTAATCTTTTGTACATAGGTGTATTTATACGATGATAACTTTTCACTTTCAAAGTGCTAATGTAAATTTTGTTTTCCTCCTTAAAATTTTTTAAGGAGGGAAGACTGTAACATCCCATATTTTGGAGGGTCCATAATATGGGAAATCAAATTAGAATAATAAAGAGATTATAAAAGATGGATAAAATAGTTTAATTGCAAGAATTTTCTAAAGGAGATTTAACTAATTTAGTATGGAACAGTTTAAAAGGTTAATTAAATGGACCAATGGTAATTAGAGAAATTAAGGTTGGCGTTGTTAATGAAAATAAAAAAATAGATTTTAAATAAGAAATATTATGTTAAGTGAAGTGTAAATGTGTGACTGGGCTAAAATGAGATATTAGCCTAAGCTAAAGACACAAGCCCATTTTCTTTGCCCATATCCTCTCATTTAATTTCATTCATTTCATTTCACAAACAACAAATCCCTAAAGCTTAAGTTAAGGCCAGCCACCAATTTTCTAAAGAGCGGTAGAAAATTTTAGCTAGAAGATTCAAGCTATCAACTTTAAAGAAGAGAGGATATTAAAAAAGGTTTTTCTTCATCAGAGGCGATTAACTTTTCCCTAATACTTTCCTATCCCATTTGGATTTGGATTTTGTTTGTAGATAAATGTTTTGATGGCAATGATGATTATGTTCGAAAGCCTTAAATATTGCTTTAGTTAAAGATAGAAATCTAAATGAAGTAAATTAGTCCATGTTTTAGGTAAAACATGAATTAACCCTAGTTAATGATCTAAAATTAAGATATGATGTTTATAATGACGAAACAAAGACGAGTTTCTAATTTCATAAATTTTGGAATTAATTTGGGAATATTATGAATTTTCTAAGTTAAGACAGGGGTTAATTTTGGGAAAGTAATTAGTTAAAAAATTATTTTGACCTGAAATTTTGGACAAGGTAAAATATGGTAAATTTTATTTTATTTTTTTTGAAATTTTGGGATTATTCCCATCAGTTTCTAATTGTATACGAATTTATTAGTAAAGAAAAGAATTGATTAATTAAGGAAAATTAATTATTAGTTTGATATGTAATTAGCCAATTTTGAAAAGTAAACCGTAAAGATGGATATTAACCAGTGAAAACTCGATACATTGGATTTGGTGGAAAGTTAGTGCTTGATAAGGATACAACAATTTTTTATTATAATTATAAACATGCCATTTAACTCACCATGGCCCATATATGATTAACCCACGATGACTGGTATAGAAATAAAATTCGATGGCTTTGGGAAAGATAACACATAATGAATAATATAGTAATGACATGCGATGGTTTTGGAAAAGATATTACATGTGGCTTTTGTGTAGTCATGACATGAAGGCTCTTCGAGATTAACCCTCGAGAGCTATCAATACCTGAAGGCTATTTGAAGTTAGCATGCGATGACTATAGAGAAGATAGTACACAATGATTATAGAGAAGTTAGTACGCGATGACTATGGGGAAGTTAGCTTACGATGGCTATAAGAGAATCATACCATGACCACTATATGAACTTCAAAACGCGATAGCTTAGGAAGCCATCTTCCCATGAAGGCTCTTGAAAACCTGACATATGATAGCTAAGGAAAGAAGGTAAAAGAATGATAACTTAGGGAGGATTAACCCATGATGGCTATAGGACAGCCAACATACGATGACCAGGGTTAACATTCGAAAGCTACGGGACATGCATCATGCGATAACTAATGTTAAATTACGGTAGCTTGGGAAGGTATATTTTTCTAAGTCGAACAAAAAATCCTTAAGGCACTTTGGAAAACAGTTTCCAAGTGCAAGTGAACTATTTCATATGGATGAAATGAAAAAGGGATTTTGTAAGTAAACATTTTGTTAACTTATTTTGATGAAGGAAGCTTATAGAAGCTAAATGATAGTATATCATTTAATTTAAAAAATAAAATTGTTTTATCTAAAGAATTTGTAGGGCACTGTATATAAATTAATGAAATGCGTTAAACTATGTTCGTAAAGATATATCGGCTCATGAAGTTATTGGATGGTAGTGTATCTTGACTATTGGTCTAAAGTCCAACGGTATATGGTAGAATGTCATGATATGGTTCAATTCTAAAAGATATATAAACTATAAAAGGTAACTAAGGCAGCATGCCAAAATGTTAGAATGGTGTTATAAGTAAAATAAATAAATTAGCAACAAGAATGATAGTGATTCAGGGACTAAGAATAGATTTGATGCTTAGCAAGGATACTTACTAGAATATATTCAGGGTGCTTACCTTCTACTATTTTGGAGAGTCAACGTGGCTCCTGTCAGGGTAGCTCCCATTAGTGGAATGAGTGGCCATTTTTTCAGGTGACATTGTTTGAGAAAAGATAAATTAGTGATAGATAAGCCTATGTAGGTAATCAATAAACAAGTTAATGATACCTTAACGATGTAGGCTTAAAACAAGAGAATAGGTGATGTTTGAATGGATGATGAATGTTTGTATGACATGAGGTGATAAGTATAGTGTATACTTAATTTAAATTATTATATGACATGGTAAATAATTGGGTAATAAGTATATATTACACTTCTTGATTGAATAGGCACATGGTTGCTTTTTAAGTAAGATTGTGTACATGTGTGATGTATCTTTATGATGGTAAAGTGAGGGGAAAACCCGTTCTGCATTAGAGGCATGGTCTCGCTATAGATGATGAGGGTAAAATCTTTACTTATACCAAGTTATATGTATGACCAATGTTTTTATTATTTTTCATAAATTAATGGGCACTCATTTGAGTAAGCTGATTTTATGGATTAGACTTGTAGATATTGGAAGAATGGATAAAGATTTCGAATATGAAGTACGACGCTTATTTAGAGAATAAAAATGTTTTAAATTTTCCATTGTGTAAAATAGAAATTTTAACTGGTAATGTATTGTGCTGGCATCTTCATATGCCGGACTCAACACTACTCTTATTTTCTATTGTGTTTTCCTATGCATTGGAACAAATTCGGTTAAAAATGATGTAATGACTTTTGTAATTCAAATTGATGTAACAAAAATTATTTAGATGCTCTATTTACTTATGTTGTGCAAGATAGTACTGAAATCATTATCTTTGGAAAATGATTCTGGTGGGGAGTACTACCTCATCTGTGTCTATTTTCAAGTCTGGAAGTTGGGTTATTACAGTTAGTACCAACATGATTATAGTTGGTATTGACCATGTGGGGTCTTAGGGGATTTGTAAAAACCTAAATTCTATCTATCGAAGGATCATAGAATATTAATATTATTTTTATTTAGGCTCATATGATTCTGTAACTATGAGAATTGACTTTTAGAAACATTTTCCACCTTACGAATTTTTACCAGATGGTTTTTACCTTAAAATATTATACGGCCTTTAACTTTTGATAGAAGTCGAATTATGGTCTGAAACTGCTTCCATTTGATTGGGATGATGGTTTCTCTTTTCGTAGAATGATAATAGTTACCATTACAAAGATATGGCTATTTGAAGTTTCACTTGATTTTTGGTAGTTTAATGAGTAATTAACGAGTTAATGGATAAGCCCAAAGACCATTTCGGGATTAGCATGATGATGGAGCTGATGGGGCCTCTCTCTATCCTTGCAAACTTACCAAAAATTGAGATTAGACCCCCATTAACTACTTCTAGCCAAAAGTTACCATAATCCATACTTTAATTAGTCAAAAGTTGCCATTGGAGGAAGATTAGCAAGATTAGCACTTTGGAGTGAAGATTTGCTGTTGAAGATTACTTGGAGCCATTGTAGATTCATGGATTTCATACCTTCTTAGATTTCATTGGATTTAGATGAGTGATTTTAAGCCTCTACTCATTAATTAGCCACTATATGATGTTTAATGATGTTTCTAAACGATTTTCGAACTCTAAAATATGTTTTAAACGATCCTTAATCACATATGTAAATTGTAAAAAATTTGAAAAAAATTTGTAAATTTTTTGTTCTTATGGATCTCCCTTGTTCTTGTGGTTATAACTTTGGACTTAGGCTTCACTTTGATATGTAGTGATGTATGTTTGTTAGGATATATAACATGTAATGATTACTTGAACATGTGATGTTTGTTTTGTTGAACATGTCGATCGAATGGCAATTTAGTTTTAGGAGTAAGTTATGGACTAGTGTTGATCGATCGTTGATGACCCATAAAAGTCACATCGTGCAAACGGCCCACGATCCATAGGGTAGGTAAGAAGGACACCCTAAAGCTAATTTTTTATTCATTGGGAGTTCTTTTGCTCCAGTGATGGATGATTAAAGATGGATTGATGGTGATTTGGAAGTTATAGATCGGTATAGGTCAGCGACGGGGCATGCTCTAGTCATGGGATGGATCAGTTTGAGTCATGTGAACCAATTCTTTGGGTCAAAAGAATTAATGGATGGATCGCACGAGAAGATGGGATAAAATCCCAAGTGAGGGATCGATAGTGCCCATAGATCGGTGCCAATCCATGGAGTTACTTGATTTGTGCTAGATGTTGGATCGGTGAAGCAAAGAAGGTTTTTGGAAAAGGCATGGATCGATACCGGTCCGTGGGGTTTTGATCAGTGAGATTGAAGGACCGATAAAGGTGAGTATCATGTGATGGAGCATGGCTTAGTTGAGTTGAAGCGTTGGATCAGTGATGATGGACTGATGACTATAAATCGGTTGTTACGGTTTGGTAGTAGAGGGAATTGGAGCTACTCTGAGTCATTTGCATGCTTAGTTTGAGATGTAACGGTGTTTTCTTCGAGCCTTGGGTGCATTCACTCCAAGCTCACGCCAAACCAAACACTTTGCTAAATATGGCAAAATGCAGGGTTATTATTGAACCATAGGGTTCAATGACGATTTCCGACGATGACGCTTTGTCCGACGATGATGATTATATGATGGAAAGTGACATTTCGATGATGGATAGTTGTACTTTGAGATATAGAGTAGAGGATAATGAGTCAGATCGAGGGGACTGTTGGAGGAAGGTTAAGAGATGTATGACGATATTCTACGGTTGATGATGATTTTAGAGGATTGTCCTAACCGTGGTAACTTCACGACATGAGTCATAATATTAGTTCCAAGATGTACTCTACTATGTATGACATGTACAAAGGGATTGTTTAGACCCGAGAGTTCGTACGGTAATCATAAATTAGGGTATACACTAAGGACGTGATAGTTTCTGGAGCATGATGGCTCTTTATCCAAGATGGAAGGTTTGTTTACCCTAGACTGATGTAATGTTTAGTTTAGTTCCTAGCCTTCTAAGTGGCATGGATTCGAGTATCGAAGAACTAGAATAGAACTATCGCAATGGATAGTCTGGTCTTTAACTGTGATGGATCGAGTGAGTAATCAAACATCAAATACAATGACTGAGGAATGTAAGGATGGATGATTGATGTTATATTTTCTTTGACTGCTTATCACCATAGGGATGTCACATGGTGCTGATGTTTTTGATATGAACAATTAGACACCCTTACTACTTTTATGTATAGTACACCCATGATGACTATGATGCAGAGTAGTGTATATCTTTTGTATGTGCTAACTCTATGTATGTTGGGACATAGCAGGTATGATATTTCATATCATTTGTCATATTCTAGTGGTTTATTAGTATTTAGGGATTTTCTACCACTCACACCAAACTGTTGTCGACTTAGGATTTTATGCTTTACTTCTTATTATTTCTAGTGCTCTTAAATGAGTTGATTAGAGATATCAGGTCTGGTGAGCACGTGGAGCTAGATGGAGGATGAGTAGGAGAGGGTCCCTCGTATTGCTACATTTACTTATTATGATTTGCTATTCTGCTAGACAACACTATGAATCTTGCTATTACCTTTATTATCTAGAGATAGTTTATTTATGAGTTATTATTTGATGTATATCTCTATCATTTATGTTTTATACTATAAGGATCTATGTAGTTTGATTTCTATGATTCATTCAGTTATTAATATCTCGCATGTTATATCTAAGATGTTTATTATTATATTTCGTTCAATATGCTATGAGATATATGATAAGTTAAGTGACTGTTTTCTTTACTACACTGTTTGACCACCATCCTGCATTGGTCGGGTGCTGTTGCTTCATAATACATAGGTATTACTGGGTGCCGGTAGTGTGGAGTGGCCGTTAGAGCTTTGGTTGCATAGTTTGACCAAAGGTATACCATGATCCAGTAGACATGGGATAAGAGTTCTCACCTTATACTTGATCGAGAGTGTGTGTATATATACGAGAGTGCGTATTTGTTATATATATATATGTGTATGTGTGTTAGTTTTCAAAACTATATAATAGTATGTGGTATATAAGTCGCATTGCATACACAAGTCCTACTTAAGCAGAATTTCTTACAGAGAGACTAATTGTTCTTACCACTGATTGAAGGATGAGTCATCAAACAAGGAATGTTGCTAGGAACTCCATCTCTAGAGTCAAAGAAGGAGCTGGCTCAGGAGCTGCTAATCTTGACTTGCATACCATGTCCAATACCATGATATCGAATATGCTCTAGAATGCTCAAGTAGCTGCTGCAAATGTTTTTATTGATGATGATGCTCCGTTGAAGCATCTAGAGCTGATTTTTGAAGTTGAACAAGGACTTTCTGAGTCTTAGTGGCAAATCATTCCAAGGAACGGAGTCGATGATGGAAGTGCAGGATTGACTTAGTATCCGCAAAAGGACCTTCAATGATTTAAAGCTTGATGATGCTATGAAACGGTGACTGGCTTCCCGACAGCTTCAAGGGCAAGTCATAAAGTGATGGAATGCTATAAAGGTTGCTACTCTTGAGGACTAGTTCATAAGAGACTAGTTCAAAGCCTGATTCGAAGAGAAGTTTGTACTTGCACCTCAGAAGTCGGTCTTATTCCAAAAATTTATTGATCTGAAGTAAGGCGATATAACTATCTCTGAGTATGTTGCTGAGTTCGACGTGTTATCGAAATACAGGATGTTTTTCATGAAGGATCGATTTTACCCAAGTGGGGGTGAATAGGATGATACTATTAATTATAAAAATTTGATGCAAAAGTATATAAAATAATCACAATACAGATATAGAAGAATAATGGCAGCATAGATAATAGTAGAATATAAAAAGCAGAAATAGAACAGTACAGAATTTACCCAGCTTCGGCAAAACCCTGCCTACGTGTCGCTCCTAAGGTTTCTACTACAAATTAAGTAGTCGGACACTTACATACGTAAACTCACGACATTCGCTATCGACTAACCTAAATCTACGCTCAAAACCTTGCCATAACTCAGCCACTGAGTTGCGAATTCTCGAACTACACCACCGTAGTTTGTCCCCTAGTCACACGACTAGACCTTACAAATTTTTAAGAAAGAAATACAAATTAAAAACAATTAAAAACAATGAAACCCTAAATAATTAAAGCCCAAAAAAAGAAACCGGCCCAATGTAAATATGTAGTAATAAGAAAAAGTTCCCCTTCACTATTTTTATTTCTACGGCCTGTTCCTTTGTTCTTTAATGCTTTGAAAATCACTGCTTCTTATTTCATTCATTCGTTCCTCATTCTGAAATTAGGGCTTCTAAAGTCGCTGCCTTGTTGAATTGATTGTTGAATCCTTTCTTCTATCAGTGATTACTTGCGGCTACAAAGTCCAGATCTACTGATGCTTTGAATTGGTACGTTTGTCCCTTTTTGATTTGTATTATACTCGAATTGATTCGAGTTCCTAATTGATGCTATGATCTAGGATATGCTTGAGCTCGAATGAATTTTACAGGCCGATGATGATATTGGTTTAAATAGGGTTCGATTTCCTACAATTTCATTCGTATTAATTTGAATTCGTCACTTGCTATGCTTTGGCCACTGATTTTCAGTCGATTGCTTGTGATTGATACTGACCTTTTCAATACATATATTTTTAAGTTATACTTGCTTGGACATCACGGCTCTGACTTTCGTATGTGATTATCTGGACAGTGGATTTTGATTCCATTCTTCATCTCTGTTGACATCAGCTATGGTGATAATATATATATATATATATATATATATATATATATATATATATATTGAATCGAATTGTTCGATTCTTTGCCCTGAAGCTGATATAACTTTTTCATTAGGTTTTACCTACTTCACTCCATCATGTCACTGCATACATATTGTTATTGAAACTATAGCCTTTCTTGCATATAATCTGGTTGCCTCGAGTGCACACACACACGCACATACACATATATATGATGTTGTACTCGGGTTTGGTTGCCTTTGAGTTTCTGGATTGAATCAAGTACATGTCTATATGCCTGATATGCTAGCTCGAGTCTGGTACCTTTTGAAGCTTGATTCTCTATTACTTGTGCACTGGTTGAAGCTCTGTTAGTCTTCATGTATATTGATGTTGTGTTAATTGTTTTCTGTTGAGGCTTGTTGCAGTTTCATTCATGTTCATATATATATATATATATATATGTATGTATGTATGTATGTATGTATGTATGTATGTATGTATGTATGTATGTATATTAGTGTTCTGGTCTATATGCATTACTGTTCATCCATGTAGTATGGTTATCATGTATATGATGCATGTTGTGTTGCTTTCCTTTGGTCATATATGTTGACTTCTTTATGTTACATGATTGTTGAGCATGTCTTCATGTAGCTTGTCGTCTCATTGCGGTCTTGTGCATTGAGTTCATATACATTTGGATCTAGTTCGAACTGCTGTGATCATTAACTTGGTCTATCCAGTCTTTATGTGTATTGACTAGCTCGAGTTGATCTGGTTCATTGTAGTCTGGTTGTATATGACTTGCTCCATTGGCGCTTTGCATATTTGTGATGAATTGCACTATGGTTTCTCTGACCAGGGGTTGTACATTTTGATATTTTGGCCTTTGTACCATGCCACTAGCCTGAGCAGTCGAACTGTTTGCGAATTACTTCATATATGCACTTGATTTTGGTTGCTTTGTACGTAATTGCCTATTAACTTGCTGTTTGAGCAGATGTTATCTTTGATCATAACATTCATGTATACATTTGGATTGCACTTGCGGCTAAACCAGCTTATAGTTCGGGTTTGACCTTGTGTTAATATCATGACTTTATTTGTATTCTTACTTGAGTTGAACTAGGCTTTTAGTTGGGTTTGCCCATGTGCTTACCTGTCTCTTTAATTTTATCAAGTGTATATTGGTGTGCACACCCTTGTGGCATGTACAGTGATACATTATGTATGTCACAAGTTGTTCATGTAGATGGATTCAAAAATATATGTTGGCAAACGACCCAAATAACTGAGGCAAATAATATTTTCAAAACACGTTTTATTTTAAAATGCAAAAATATTTCTTTTTCAATTTTACCGCTTTAGTGTTTATTTTGCAATTCGCTCAGATGCTGGGTTTAATCTGGACCAGAGTCGAAGACAAAATACAAGTGAACGAGTGATATGTAGTGAGGTGCTAATGTATAGTGAAAAATGTGATGTAATTGAAATTGTATCGTAATTGAAAATTATATATAATGAGAGCTCAAATTTGTACTATTCAAAATTGTAATAAATGTTGGAATAAAATATCTGTTCGAATTTAAATTCTATGTTATTTATTTTATTCAGCAAATATTTATTTAATTATATGAAAATAAAATAGTGCAATAACAAATACATTTAGATGAATAAATATATGTTTATTATCATCAAACAAAAATCTTATACTTGCATATTCAACAATCTCCTCCTTTTGACGATAACAAACATATATTTAAGATATTGAATTTATTAAATGTATTTGATCATTCAATTTGCTCCCCTTATTCGAATGCTCCCTCTCTACATAAAGCTCCCCCTTTATATATGCATGAGAATAAATAAAAATATGCAAATTAACCTAGATGCAAATAGAAAATAGAAAATAAAATATTTGACCTTTATTTTCCAAAATCCTAGCTTTTCTCTCCCTTTTTGTTATCAGCAAAAGAGTAATAGTTTAGAAAAATAAAGAGATAGTGATAGACATTAATACAATATTAATACCTAATCGAGTATAAATATTAAATTTTAATAAAAGATCACACAAAAATCGGACATACTCTTTTAGGCGCATATTCCACTTTAGAATGATAGGGATGATGTCAGTATACAAAACCATATAGTTTTGTCTATTTGTGGTATATTTATATCAGGAATTAGAATATCTACTAACTATGCATAACTGTTAGGACTTTTAAATTAGATTAGTAGTATTCCCAATTTTTTTATTAAAAAATGAATTCAAGTATCTTCTAACCATGCGTAACCATGAGGACTTTTAAATGGGATTAGAATCAACTTGTCTATTTAATAATCAATTTTGATATACGTTCCATACATGCATAACAGTGAGGTCTTTTAAATGAGCATGAAAGCACATAGTCAAAAATTCCAAGTAATTTGCCAAGCTTCTTGAGGGCTTTTAAATGAGAGTGAATGTTTTTTATTGCTAAAAATATGATAACATGAAAGCGCATAATTTCCCATTTAAAAATACCACATATTGACATACTATATTGGATTTCGATAAGTGATGGTCGATAGAAATTGATAGAAATAGAGATGGCCATGGAAATTTTTACCAACAAAAAGTTTTTATCACTCTTGTTTAAATTTCTAAAGAAATTTTCTAATTATATTTTCTCAAGTTATAATATATTATTAATATCAACAGTCATCGCTTTTTCAATCACTATTTATCTTTTCAATAATCAGTAGGGAGTCAGATTAGTTGATCAAGTTATTTAAGACCAAATCCAAAAATAATTATAAAATCCAAATTTCAAAAATGACTAATCTAAAACAAGGTCAACAAAAAATGATTTTCTAGAAGAGGTTTTATAAGAAAAATGTCTGCTATTTGATATTTTTTTAAACGAAAAATATGCAGATATTTTATTTGAAAAATGATGCAAGTACCAAATATCTCAAAATAAGTCACGTTCCACTTGTAAATTTCCATCAACTAGATTACCAGTGAAATCTACATCTGAATTTCTTACTGACTCAAAATTATCATTAGATGAAAGTCATAGACCAGATCGTGAAGTATGCAACACAATATCTTAAAATCATTTTCAACAGATTTTAAGTGAAATTCTTTTAAATTTGAATTAAGGCCATGTAAATAAACAACCAGTGAACATAATGACCAAATATATCCACGAATATCTTCAGCAATCATCAATCAATAAAACAACATCATTGGTCCAAACAAATTTATACGACTAGTTCAAAGATGTAAAATGATTGGTCAACATTTTGGCTCAAATCAGAAAAAAAATAAGAATAAGTCAAATAAGAACGTATCAAATAAGTCTAAGTCAGAATCAAAATCAACTTTTATTTTATTATCACATAACTGGCTGATTTAAATCAGATTATGGTGTAAGTTATCACATTTAATGTATCGTTCAAGATAAATGTACCGTTACCCATTTTATCTTTGTCGATAATCTTTCGTTGTAGCCCATTTTGATTCTCCCACATTTATACTAGGTTAAGGAACAATGATTTGTCGCCTGTTGTGTGTTGAGAATAGCCAGAATCTAGATAACACTATCGTTGTTCCTTAGACTGCCACCACAACTATACGAGAAAATATTTTTGTGACCTATTTATTTTTATAGGTCCATGGTTGTTAGCAGTAATAGATTTTGAAAAGTATGTTTGAGTAGACCCAAAACTATTTATATTTGTTCCTTTTGGCACCCAGATTTGTTTGACTTTGAGGGATTTTATATTTTTGCATTTTGGAACCCAAATTGGAATTGTTTTCACATGTTTGGGTATCGCACACTTCCCTCTAATAGGGTTATTAGTTGTTTGTTCATATTTTGATGCTTTTGCAAATCCAAATGCATTCCACTTATTCTCGAAGAGTTGATTTTCTAAGAGTATATTAAATGATTTATCTCTAGTGAAAATTTTTCGAGTAACCAACTGAAGTTTATTAATTTTGGAATTTTGAAAGTTTATTTTCATTTATTAGCTTCGAACAACAACAAATGCTATTATCTCTCTTTTCAAAACTATTAATTTTTAATCGCTTATTTTCATTTTAAAGCTCTCTAATTATATTCTCAATTTCAAGCATCTCGGTTTCAAAGAGTTGGAGTTTTTTAAATTCAATTTTTTCAAAATCCTTGATTATTACAATCTCCTTTTCAAACTCGTGATTTAATTGAATAATTTCATATTTGCTCAAACTCACATTTTTGTAGGGTTTTGAAATTTTCATTGATCTCGTTTAATTTCTTTTCAAAAATCGCACATTTAGAAATTTCTGAATTCTTAAAACTATCCAACTCTTTTTGCAAAATATTATTTATACAAATCAACTCAGTTTTGTTTTATCTCGAAATAAAATTTTGTTTTCTAACTTTTGAAAGTTTTCATGAAGGCGGGCAAATTCTTTTTCATGATTCAAATGCCTTTTGCAATTAGAATTTTCATTTTTCTTAATGTTTTTAAGCTCATTTTCCAAATCATTATTTTTCTGATGAAGTTCAACTTGTTCTCTTTCCAACTTATTATTTCTCAACTCAAGAGCTTTATTGCTTTCAATTAATTTTGGCAAAAGCGAACTAAACCATTGATTGGAAAATCTCTTATCTCATCGGCTTTTGAATCTTCATTACCGCTGCATTTTTCCAGTCCTGTCAGTTACGTTTCCGAGTTGATTATGGGGGACCTCTCATGGATGTTGACTTTTGCACCATATATTGCATCAAAAGTATTCCAGATTTCCTATGCATTTTCACAATGAGAGGTAAAGTTGAAATTATGTTGATTAATATGAGAATATAGTATATCCATAGCAAGTGCATTAATCAAAATAATTTTCTCGTTTATTATATCACATCCATTTTCAAAAATATCCCAACGTTTAACTTTAACATATTTTAAATAAAATTCCATTTTTAATTTTCGATTCAAAAAATCTGTTCCATCAAAAACAGGAGGAATAATATTGGACCGAACCTCACCAAAAGCATTATTAAAAGAAGCCATTTTACAAATTCAAATTTGTAAAAAAAAAAAATTGTTATTGGAAAATCAAATTTTTAAAACAAAAATGGCTTTTGTTCCTAGCTTTGATACCACTTGTAGGATCGATTCACCATAGAGGGGGCGTGGTGAATAGGATGATACTATTAGTTATAAAAATTTATGAAATAATCGCAACGTAGATATAGCAGAATAATAACAGCATAGATAATAGAAGAATATAAAAATCAGAAATAGATCAATACATAATTTACCCAGCTCCGACAAAACTCTGCCTACGTGCTACCCCCAAGGTTTCTACTAGAAATTAAGTAGTTAGACGCTTACACATGTAAACTTGCGACACCCGCTATTGACTAACCTAACTCTACGTTCAAAACCCAGCCACAACTCAGACATTGAGTTGCGAATTCTCAAACTACACCACCGTAGTTCGTCCCCTAGTCACACGACTAGACCTTACAAATGTTTAAAAATAAATACAAATTAAAACAACTGAAAGTAATGAAACCCTAAATAATTAAAGTCCAACATTTAGGAATCGACCCAATGTAAATATGTGGTTGTTAACCCAGCTCTTGGCAAGGCAATATATAGGCAGATTTAACCCATTCGATTACATAAAGATTGAAGTCGGAGTATTACAGATGATCAACACGATTATGAAGCCGGAATATAGCATATTCGATGAAAAAACGTTACAAGACGCTTACAGTATGATTTCGACAAAGTTTGAGTTGTTTCAAGCCAGCTTCGAGTAATTTTGCGTTTGCTTCAAGTCGAAGGATAGCTAACTTTGAGTTTTCTGATAAAATAGCTTGATGGTACATTATTTTGAGTCGATACATCGTTTGCTTCAAGTTATGGGATGGTTTTCTCCAAGCCAGGGAGGTAGCCGGTTTGGATTGTGGCCGTAAGCCCAATGTTCGTGTCCACCAAGTTTGAATCCATCAGCCTACCTCATGTCCATGCTACTTCATATCCATCGAGGACCGTCCTAGTTCGTATCGATCAAAGGTAAGGTCAATCTGTATCCATCCACCCTGCAGACCTCATTCGTATCCATCAATTTCATGGTTTTTGAATCGATAGCATCCATGAGCCTTCGAATCCATCATAGTCCTTGTTCATACCATCAGAAAACCCCTCAAACGAAGTCACTTCGTATCGATTGTATCTACAACGATCGATACGAAGTAAACCGATAATTATCGATACAAATAGGGTATGAAATGGATGGATGTGAATGGAGTATTATAGATGGATACAAATGAATTTTACAAGGATGAAGGCTCGGTCAACGCGGCAAAAAATATGGATCCATCCTAGTTTATCGCTCCACATCAACAAGCAAGCACGTGCCTTTGATTGACACGAAGGAGATGGAGGCAAAGGAGTCGATACGAATTTGTATCCATGATGAAGAACTCAACTCGTATCGATCATATTTCACAATCTACAAGTCCAAATGCAATAAAATTTTCACAGAAGCTTGTGTACATCCTCAAGAATGTACCTTATGAGTTTCAGCCCAAAACATGCAAATCCTGATCGATACGAAGTTGTTTCGTATCGATCCCAAATCAAGTTGAATTTATGTGGGACCGACTTGATGGGCCCACTCATGTGAGAGAATAGGTCTTCTGAAATCTGGATGAGATATTTGCAGCCTACACCTATAAATAGCAATCCAAGAGCTTCAGAAATGGGAATTTTGGCTCTTCTATATCCAGACTCTATCGTGATTACTCTTGTATTTCAATTCTACTGTTGTAACTCACTGTAACCAGTGAACAAAGATAAAAAAAGGTCAGCCATTTCATAGTGGACGTAGGAAAAATACCGAACCACTCTAAATCCTTATGTCTCTTTGTGTCCCTATTTTATCTAAATCCGAGATCTGTATCCAATTATTGCTAATCTATAATTATGACCGGGTGCTTTCATCGACAATTGGGTTTTTGTGACCAATTTTGGCACAAACATTTAATGCTTTCACTGAGTAGGTTAGCGTTCAGGGATTCTTCGGCTTGGATCTTGGATCTGAAGGCTTAAGGACTTAGATCTGGAAAGAAATGGTGAAGCAATCAGCAAGGAGACTAAGAGAAGAAAGAAGAAAGCATGAAGGAAGTCAGGAGGCTTCCTCAGGAGTGAATCCATCCCCAGTCTTTATCACCCGAGATGAGATAGAGATGATGATGGAAACTATGCAGGAGGGAATACTGAAAAGGCAAGAAGAGATGATGCTGAACCTATTCCAGCAAATTGGACAAACTAAAGTGCAGAATCAAGGGAACGTTGCCACAGGAAGTGCTAGAGATAGAGGTCAGAAGCATGGAGCAAACAGAACCTAGAACAGAGTGGGACCGTCAAGATCATCCCTAGAGCTAGAGGGCACTCCCCAGGTGCACGTTGATCCAACCTCAGGCAGAATACTAGGTGGAGCTGTTCAACGTGGCATTGACAGTGGAATGGACGCCCGTCCAGGAGAGCAGATTCCAGGATTACGTCGAAAACTCGAGGGGTAGATCGAAGGCAACATACAAGGACAGTAGCTTGACAATAGTGATAGGTCGGCGGAGATGGTCAGAAGAGCCATGAGAGGAGGACTAGTGAATAGAGATCTGGAAGATGTTAACAGGAGTCCCTTCGCTCCTGCAATTAGGCAGGCCAAGACTCCACCAGAGTTCAAGCTACCGACATTGGAGATGTACGACAGAAGGACAGACCCCGTTGTTCATCTAACGAAATATATGTGGCATATGGAAGTACTAGGTGCATCAGAGAAGATCATGGCCCGATGTTTCCCACTATATCTGACGGACATAGCAGCAATATGGTTCAGGAAGTTGGAGAGCAGTTTTATTGGAACATGGACCGAGTTGACTGAGAAGTTATAAGGAAGTTTAGAGTTCACATTTCAAGACCTAAGAATGTGATAAGCTTGACGACACTAAAGAAAAGAGCCGGGGAATCTTTGAGGAGCTTTTTGACATGATTCAATGCAATGGCAGCATCAGTGGATCGACCAGATCCATCCATGGTTTTAATGGCAGCTGTATTTGGCATAGCTGATGGCACAGAATTCAAGATCTCGTTGACAAGGGATGCACCCATGGATGTAGGAGAGTTCTATCATGAAACAGAAGGTTCAAATGACAAGAGGATGCAATTACTGAGAGAAAGGAAGGCGAGGGAGTTGATGTGTATGCAGTCAAAAGCGGAGATCCATCCGAAAAGGATTCAGGCAAGGACAAAGGAAAATGAAAAGCCGAAGATATTGACGATGGACCAAAGTGACCATAAAAAGAGTCGAGATTCACTTATTATACTGAATGTAACAAAACTTTGGAGCAGATCTACCAGGACACCAAGGGGCAGGTTTGCTACGGAGGCCAATGAGGAGGGATCCGACCAACAATGAAAGAAGATCGAAAAAATATTGCTTATTCCACGAGATAAACGGTCATAGTATGAATGATTGCAGACACTCGAGGGATTAGATAGAATGACATATCCGTAATGGTCTGCTATCGCAATATGTAAGAAGGCGAGCAACAACGGTGGAACGAGAGCGATCACCGCCTGCATCGAATGAAGGTGGCTCCGGATCGAGGCATCAGCTTGTCATCAACTGATCAAAATAATGACGAATAAGTGGAAAACTCCACACCAACATGATTAAGTCATTTATACGTGTATCAGATTATGAGTGGTCCTCAGGCATGCTCTGATACGGCTATCAATCACATTAGTGTAGGTGCTTAAACTTTGACATCTCTGTTTTGTTTTTATTTTCTGTTTCTCATGTTAGAACATGATTTTCTTGAGCATTTCTGTTGAAAAACTCATTTGAATGGATATTTGGTTTTAATAATTCTATAACGGGATTGCGAATGGCCATGCTCTGAGATGGCGATAAACCGCCATAACAAACAGTTTGGAAACTCACTTGAACGTGAAATTTGACGCAAATGATACTAAGTCCCCATCGGGCACACATAGTTTGCCTCGAATGGCACCCTACCTCAAACAATCACAATTCGTCTCGAATCGCACCCGACCTCGAATGGTCACAATTTGCCTTGAACGGCGCCAGACCTCGAACGGTCACAATTCGCCTCGAACGGTGCCCAACCGTGAACGATCACCATTAGCCATGCATGGCACCCCACCATGAACAGTCTCGTACCACCTCGAATGACCTACGATCTCGAACGATCGATGTTCACAGTCATGTAAGACTATCAGTCTCTTTATAGTTCATCAACAGGATATGAAAATCCAGCTTATGGCACTACAAAACATACCTTCCTATCGCAAGGTATGTTTTGAGGGGCAAAGTGTTAACCTGCCTCTTGGAAAGGCAACATATAGGAAGATTTAACCCAAGATTGGGTCAGAGTATTATAGATGATCAGCGTCATTATGAAGCCAGAATATAGCACAATCGATGAGAAAATGTTACAAGACGCATAGAATATGATTTCGACAAAGTTCGAGTGGTTTCAAGTCGGCTTCGAGTTATGCCGCATTTGCTTCGAGTCTAAAGAATGGATAACTTTGAGTTTTCTGATAAAATAGCATGATGGTACATTACTTCGAGTAAATACACCGTTTTTTTTTAGTCATGGGATGGTTTGCTTCAAGTCAGGGAGGTAGCTGGTTTGGGTTGTGGCCATAAGCCCAATGTGCGTGTTCACCAACATCGAATCCATCAGCCTACCTCATGTCCATGCTACTTCATATCCATCGAGGACCGACCTAGTTCATATCGATCACAGGTAAGGTTAGTCCGTATCCATCCACCCTGCAGACCTCATTCATATGCATCAAATTCACGGTTGTTCGAATCGATAGCATCCATGAGCATTAGAATCCTTGTTCGTATCCATCATAAAACCCCTAAAATGAAGTCACTTCGTATCGATTGTATCTGATACGATCGATACAAAGTACACCGATAATTATCAATACGAACGGGAGCTAAAATGGATGGATACGAATGGAGTATTATAGATGGATACAAATGAAGTTTACAAGGATGAAAGCTCGGTCAACGTGGCAAAAGATATGGAACCACCCTAGTTTATCGCTATACATCAACAAGCAAGCACGTGCCTTTGATCGACACGAAGGAGATGGAAGCAAAGGTGTCGATACGAATTCGTATCCATAATGAAGAACTCAACTCGTATCGATCATATTTCACAATCTATAAATCCAAATGCAACCAAATTTTCACAGGAGCTTACGTACGTCCTCAAGAATGTACCTTATGTGTTTTAGCCCAAAATATGCAAATCTTGATTGATACGAAGTTGATTCGTTCGATCCCAAATCAAGTTAAATTCATGTAGGAACGACCTGATGGGCCAACTCACGTGAAAGAATAGGTCTTCCGAAATCTGGGCGAGATATTTACAACTTACACCTATAAATAGCTGTCCAAGAGCTTCAAAAAGGGGACTTTTGGCTCTTCTATGTCCAGACTCTACCGAGATTACTCTTGTATTTCAATTCTACTATTGTAACTCATTGTATCCAGCGAACAAAGATCAATAAAAGTCATCCATTTCATAGTGGACGTAGGCAAAACACTGAACCACTCTAAATCTGTGTGTCTCTTTGTATCTCTATTTTATCTAAATCTGAGATCTGTATCCAATTATTGCAAATCTATAATTGTGACCGGGTGCTTTCATCGACAATTGGGTGTTTATGACCAATTTTGGCGTAAACGTTTTGATGCTTTCACTGAGAAAGCTAGAATTCAGGGATTCTTTAGCTTGGATCTTAGATCTGAAGGCTTAAGGACTTAGATCTGAAGGCTATAATTGTGTCTCTGCGTGTCTCTATTTTATTTAAATCTGAGATCTATATCCAATTATTGCAAATCTATAATTATGACCGGGTGTTATCATCGTCAATTGGGTGTTTGTGACCAATTTTGGCACAAATAGTAGTAATAAGAAAAAGTTCCCCATCTCTCTTTTTATTTCTACAGCCCATTGCTTTTTTTCATTGATGCTTTGAAAATGGCTACCTCTTATTTCGTTCGTTCGTTTCTTGTTCTAAAATTTGGGCTTCTGAAGTCACCGCCTTGTTGAATTGATTGTTGAATGCTTTCTTCCATCAGTGATTACTTGAGTCTTCAAATTCGAGATCTACCGATGCTTTAAATTGGTACGTTTGTCCCTTTTTCGGTTTATATTATACTCGACTTGATTTGAGTTCCTAATTGATGCTATGATCTGTGATATGCTTGTACTCGAATGAATTTTACATGCCGATGATGATATGGGTCTAAATAGGGTTCGATTTCCTATAATTTGGTTCGTATTAATTTATTTGAATTCGTCATTTACTATGCTTTGGCCACTGATTTTCAATCTATTTCTTGTGATTGATCCTGACCTTTTCAACATATATATTTTTAAGTTATACTTGCTTGGTCATCACGGCTCTGACTTTCGTATGTGATAATCTTGATAGTGGATTTTGATTCTATTCTTTATCTCTATTGACATCGGCTATGGTGATAATATATATATATATATATATATATATATATTGCTTCGACTTGTTCGATTCTTTGCCTTGAAACGGATATGACTTTTTCATTGTGTTTTACCTACTTCACTCCATCCTGTCTTTGCATACATATTGCTATTGAAGTTGTAGCCTTGCTTGCATAGAATCTAGTTTCCTCGAGTACATATATACATATATGATGTTGTACTCGGGTTTGGTTGCCTTTGAGAATCTGGATTGAATCAAGTACATGTCCATATGCCTGATATGCTAGCTCGAGTCTGGTAACTTTTGAAGCATGATTCTCTGTTACTTGTGCCCTGGTTGAAGCTCTGTTAGCCTTCATGTATATTGATGTTGTGTTCACTGTTTTCTATTGAGGCTTGTTGCAGTTTCATTCATGTTTATATATATGTATGTCAGTGTTCTAGTCTATATGCATTAATGCTCATCCATGTAGTCTGGTTGTCATGTATATGATGCATGTTGTGTTGCTTTCCTCTGATCATATATGTTGACATCTTCATGTTACATGATTGTTGAGCTGGTCTTCATGTAGCTTGTCGTCTCATTGCGTTCTTGTGCAGTGAGTTCATATATATATTTAGGTCTAGTTTGAACTGTAGTGATCATTAACTTGGTCTATGCAGTCATTATGTGTATGGACTAGCTCGAGTTGGTCTGGTTCATTGTAATCTGGTTGTATATGACTTGCTCCATTGGCGCTTTGCATATTTGTGATGAGTTGTGGTTTCTCTGACCAGTCCGGATTGTACATTTTTATTTTCTGGCCTTTGTACCATGCCACTGGCCTGAGCAATTGAACTTTTTGGCGCAACACTTCATATGTGCACTTGATTTTGGTTTCTTTGTACATAGTTGCCTATTAACTTGCTGTTTGAACAGATGTTGTTATCTTTGATCATAGCATTCATGTGTACATTTGGATTGCACCTGTGTTGAATCCATCTTATAGCTCTGGTTTGACCTTGTACTAATATCATGGCTTTATTTGTATTTCACTTGAGTTGACCCAGATTTTATTTGGGTTTGACTTTGTGCTCACCTATCCCTGAAATTTTGTTAAGTGTATATTGGTGTGGACGGTCTTGTCGCATGTACAGTGATACATTGCGTATGTCACAAGTTGTTCATGTAGATGAATTCAAAAATAAATGATGACGAACAACCCAAATAACCGTGGCAAATAATATTTTCAAAATATGTTTTATTTTACACTGCAAAAGTATTTCTTTTTCAATTTTACTGCTTCTGTGCTTATTATGCAGTTCGCTCAGATGCTGGATTCAATCTAGACCAGAGTCCAAAATAAAATACGAGTGAATGAGTGATATGTAGTGAGGTGCTAATGTATAGTGAAAAATGCGATGTAATTGAAATTGTATTGTAATTGAAAATTGTATATAACGAGAGCTCAAATTTGTACTACTCAAAATTGTAATAAATGTTTGAATAAAATATCTGTTTGAATTTAAAATTCTATGTTATTTATTTTATTCAGCAAATATTTATTCACTTATGTGAAAATAAAATAGTACAATAAAAAATACATTTAAATGAATATATATATATATATATATGTTTATTATCATCAAACAAAAATCATATACTTGCATATTCAACATTTGATTGACACTCCATCAAAGGAGAACGAGAAGTTCATCATTGGCTTGGATGATCACTTAGGATATAAGCTTGTGGTCCATAATGATGAGACTTTTGAGGTGATAGTCGAAAAGTCCTTGAGGCATGAGAGTCTTTATTTGAAGACGAGGAATTTTGTCCCCAAAGACGATCCAAAGCCACAATTAAGCGGAGGAGGCAAGAAGAATTGGAAAAATAAGAGGAAGCATTTTTAGAACAAAGGTGGCCAGAAAAAAAGTAGGACCTCACAAACTTGTTATAATTGCAATGATAAGGTCAACTATATTAGAGACTGCAAGGATGAGGAAAAGAAATGCTTCAATTACAACAAGCTTAGGCACATTCAGAAAGACCATCCAAAGACATTGAAGTAGAAGAAGATGGAGACAACATATGCTATGAATGACATTCCAACTTCGTCGAATGCTATATCAATGAAAGAGAAGTGGAAAGGCATCATTATTCAAGATATGCTTTCCATTTATGGTGTTAACATACGTATTTTTTTTATCCGGGCTTCACATTCCTTCATATCTAGTGTCTTGGTAGATAGATAGGGATTGAGACTTGAAATTATAATGACCTAGTATTTCGAACCATTCGCATCCATACATGTCGGACTTGAATTACTCAAAACAATATATTGTTAATTTATATTTGGCAAAACTTAACATATATAGTAAATAAATCAATCCCAGAATCACAGAATATTACAACAATAAGCAGCGTTGTAGATAAACGGTAGTTCATGAAGCTACTATATAAACATCAGAGTTTAAAGTAAAATACAACTGATATCTTGAATACATAGGAGTCTCAAATATAGAAGCAACAGTCAATTCTGAACATAAACTGGAAATAACTAAAAGCTGATTCGATATAAGATAGATCTTCAAGCAAAGACTCCAAACTCCAAAGGTGAGTCTCAAATGCTCTGACACTCAGTCTAGCCTGAGCATAAAGCAAAACACAAAACAGTCGATTCGGGATTAACATTCTTATACCGATAAATTCAACTCAAGTGAAATGTCAACTGAAATACAAGTAACTTAAAGGATGTTTGAGATTTCCATCCTCTAAGGATTCGTTAAACTATGTACATACATAGTACAATACACTACATATATAATGTCTATAGTAAAGCAAACTATTAAAATAGCGTTAGGTGTTACCCATATCCCCTTAACACATTTTATATATTCCCATAGTCTATACAATGCCGTAAGCTCCACCGAACCGGTGGCTTACCCAGAGGACACCCCATAGGTACGATACAAAACAAACTCGTAGAAGACGCGATAGGGCATGTGAACACGGCACGCAAGGCAATGCTAAGGTAGATATACCATTTATGGATCCAAACTGGTGTGGTAACACATAGTAGTTACTACCACCCACCTTGAGAAACACTCCCAAATCAAAAGTGCACCCAATCAAATCACGAAGTAATAGAATGGTATCGAAGAAATGTGTCCGATCGGAGGAATGATATTACTTGGCCTGGCATGGCTCATGTTTTAGTCATATCTAAGCTGACTAATGGGTGTCAGAGTCACGTAAATACCTCATACAGAATCGTCGCCAAACCATCTACTTCGTTCGGGAATCTCCTCCACATACATAGTTGTTAAAGTGCTTTTCGGTATTGGCGGAGTGTATGATAATATCCAATCCTGGTCTCTTTGACAATCAAACGCTTATTTCACACTTTGGTCAGTTTATATTTTAAAATTTTTATACCTCATATCAATATATCATATTCATTTCAAAATCACATTACATCCGAAATCATGTCACCTTCAAACTCATATTTTACAAATTAGTTTAAACCATCATATCAAAATATTAATATTAAATCCATTAAATCCAAATCACAACAGTTCTAATTTAAATAGTTTAGATCTGGAAAATAATTCATATATTTAATAGTTATAGATTAAATAATTATAGATTAAATATTTATATATTTAAAATGGAATATAAATTAAAATAATTTATATATCAAATTATGTATCAAAAATAGTTTCAAGTTAGAATTGTTTCTTCTAATTTCACAAATCAATTTACATCAACCTTAGTTTCAAAAATTCAATTTAAATCAATCTCAATTCAGCAACTCCAATTAAAATGTTAAGGGTACAGTTTGAATTTTCATAAACCATTTTAAATTAATATCGATTTCAAATATGGATTTGAACTACAAATTTAAACCATTCCAATTTCAATAGTTTTCAAAGTTAAATATTCAAACATTTACAATAACTCAATTTGATAAGTTTCATTTATATTTCAAATTAAACTTTAATTTTATTTTAATTTTTGAAATATTCACTTATAATGACCATGTAAATAAAATCTCGATTTCAAATTTAAGTCGAAAATAATTACTCAATTTATATTTTACTTAATTTTGAAAATATTCATTTAATCACCCGAATAAAATCAAGTTATTTAGTCATAAAAATCATATCTTAAAATCAGTAAGTTCAGATCAATTCTTATTTAAATTAGATTACTAATCAATTATTATTTAAATCCAATCATTAAACAATTTAAATGTTAATCAACTCAAATTTATCTTTCCAAACTCTATTTATTAAAGTTATTAAAAGGTCTAATTTCAAAATATTAGTATAAATTTAAATAAATACTTAAACATATTGTATATATACTAAATAAATTAAATTAAATTATTTTATTTAAATTTTATTATATTAAATCTATTTTATATTAAATCTTATTTTATATATATAAAATCTTAAATATTATAATTTCGAAACTAACTTATAAATTTAAAATTTCCAAATATATAATTTGAAAGTCTAAAATTTACATATATATTAAAATAAATCATTATATTTTATGTAAATGTCAATATTTATTAAAACCCATATATCTCCTTTCAAACTTTGGAAAGCATTTTTAATATATAAACCATCGGTGTTCGTATATAGTTTTCTATCCTATGGTTAAGTGATACAGATATTTATCATTTCAATCCATAAATTAAATATTTACAGTTATATATCGTTTCAACCCGCAACCCTAAAATTTCAAAATCAGTGAAAATCGGTTGGGTTTATCATTTCAACCCATAAAGATTTCCCTTCCTTTATAATATCATTCGAGTATGTATCATTTCAACTCATAGGGGATTCTAAACTAATAGGGAACTTGCAGAGTGAGAACAAATAGAATAATAATATAACATATCAACAACGTGCATATATCATCAGTAACAAATTTAAATATAAAATATATATAACAGGTTATGGTGCCATATGTCTCAGGCAAACAATGACAGATAATGGCATATCATATTTAACAATTAAATAACTTATCAATTTAAATTTAACAGCCTATTTCAATCGTCATTTCATGTGAACTAAATTTACTAAATTTAAGAATGTTAATCGTGAGTGATTGCTCATGTGACGACCCGAAATTTTTAAGCAATTTAAATTGGAATATTTAATTGATTTTAAATATTTAAAAGTTTAATTTTTAACTTGAATTCAAATATCACAATTTATTTGATAACTAAATTATTGAATTAAATAATTTGAAGTCGAGTAAAATGTTGAATCTGGAGTTCTAAGCCTGTTGAAAATAATTTGAAGGCTTGTAAAATTTATATTGATAACACTGAAGATAATAGAAGTTGTAAAATTGAAATTAACAGTGGTTTGTTTAGTTTTAGAATTTTATAGTTTAAATTGAATTTAAAAATAGCCTTCCGAGGCACAGTCTCATAATTCGATGAGACCAGTTCCATGGATCCGTAATATTATATTATTATCGGATTTCAATTTTCGTAGTATTTGGAGTTGTGTGAGCGTACGGCATATAAACGCGTTGAAATTCTATATCGAAAATTTAAATCGATTTCATTATTTCTCAATGAAAAAATAAATAAAATAAATATTATTAAGAAAAAAATAAATAAATAAAACTCGTGTTACATGTTTTTTTTCTTTCCTTTTAAATCACGAAACTTCCTTTTTCCAGGCCTTCAAAATCGAATCAAAGGGAACCTTATCTACGTTCCTTCTTTTCCAAGCTTAAAAAAAAGGGGAATGTCTTATATTTATCTTCCTCCTATCTTCAATTCCGATAATCGAAAAAAAAATCGAATGTCCGCGCTCATGCTTTCCTCTGAATCTTCGCGACGTTGTCGAAATGGGGCAAGCGCGATTTAAGGGCTCAGGTGTTTCTTTAATTTGATGCTGCTACGGTTCCGTGTTCATGGATTTTGGGGCGGCGGTAGGTGAAGTGGACGGCGGAGCTTAGATCGGGAGATGTAGTCGCCTTCATGGTCGAGGGGTTAAGGGGAATATCGACTTCGATTTGACAAGAAGGAGCACGGCAGTTCGCGTTGGTAGACGCGACCAAGCGATTGAAGAAGGGAAGTCGTTGTTTGGGGCAGCTGATGGTTGTCGAATGTTGGTATGCATGATTAGATTGGGCGACGTAGTAGTCTGGTGATAGCTTTCCAGTGCTAATGGAGTTGTGTTTGAGTTTCTAACGTGATCTTGGCATTTGTTGAAGGTAGTGTAGTCGCTGTTTTGAGAATTTAAACATCATTTGGCGAGTAAATTGTGGATCGAAGATACCATAGAAGAAGTGGAAGAGGTTCTAGAAACCCAAGTGCCAATTAGTCCAAAATTCCAGCAAATGTAAAGAAAGCAAGGAAGTGAAGTGGATGATTCTTCGTTGATTATGTTGGTGGATGACTCGGAGGAGGCTGCTGGCGATACGGGTTTACTGGGTTGCTTGATGGCAGTAAGTTTTATTTACTTATTTTACTTTATATGATTTTATATATGTATACAGTTTAGGAAAAAACATATGATTTTGATTTACAACAAGATACAAAACAATGTTGTTTTAATTTAATACATACATACATACATACATACATACATATATATATTAAAAGGGGTATAACAATTATATAAATATTTTAGCACACTGTTTAAATATAAAATATGTTCTATGTTAATCAGGATATATATCCTGTTACAAAATTACTAAGTGAGAACAAAGTTTTAACTAAGTTAGTAAAATCATCATTCAAATGGTAGTTCATTTTTTTTTTGGTTAACCCAATTATTAATAAACCCTATAACGTTTATACAAGGTCAAAATATGAAAGGAATCAAGCCGGATTTGGAAATAGATTGCGACTTAAAAGCAAAGGTGAGTTAATCTCACTCAGCTGAATATAAAATTTAAATTTAAATGATTAAATTTAAATAATTGTTTGAATGATTGAATTGATTGATGTGCTATAGTATGGTATATTTTGGGATTGGCATATTATATTGTGCTAACATCTGTTGATGCAAGGAAAACAAGTTGGAGGGATCCAACTGGATCCCTCAACATTTATTTATATTATTTAATACCCTCTGTTGTGATTATTTGATATTCTATGATGAACTTTATTGGAATATTGAATGCTATGGTTCGATTGGATATGATTGGGTATAATGAATTACCAAACACATATAAATTGGATTTTGGAAAGAAAATAAAAGAAGTGAGTTTGTAAGTAAAATAATTATAGAATAAATTTAAAAATGAATTGGAAAAGAAAGTGACTTTAAAATTTTAATAAATAAATCTTGAGTATAGAAAGGAAATTTGAATAAACAGAAAGTTGACGATTTTAAATCTTCAGTGATATTAATTAAAAGAACGAAACATTTATTTAAAATTTAAGATTTAAATTTATTGAAAAGAATAAAGAAGAAATTGGGAAAAGCTGAAATTCGTATATTTCAGTTAAAAAGATTTAAAATCAAGTGGAAACTAATAATAATAATAATAAAGTCCATAATTAACGAACTTTGAAATGAATTAAGAAAGTAATGATTTTTATTTCAAATGTAGTAAATTGGAAATCAATTTGGAAAATTGCTTTAAGTGATTGAGATTGGAAATTCTCCCTGGATAATCAAGTACGTTTTTAAAGTAAAATTTTAAATATAAGTTAAAAGTTTTAAAGTTGTTTTAATAAGCAAGTTTTTGGAAAATTTATTATTTCTAATATTTAAATTCTAACGTAAGTGTTTCCTTTTAATCTATTATAGCAGTAATTATTTAATGAGTGACTTAGTATTTGTTTTAAAAGTGAAAATCTAGTTTTATATTTTATTAAGTAACCTTATTTTCAAATATTCATATAGTATGTATTTTTAATAAATTATTGAAGTAGTTTTTAACTTAAATGTTTTAAAGTACATTTCAAAGTAAAGCGTTTTAAATTATTTTAAAAATCTAGTTTTGTGCTTGGTGATTTCAGTAGAGATAGAAAATATTTAGGAAGCTTATTCTGAAAAGAAAGATGGTTTGAAACTGTTTTTCAAAGGGGTTTGAAAAGTGAATATATATCTTGTGAAGATATTTTTGAGTTAATAAATAATTTGGAAATTATTTATTGTTGGATGGTTTTTTGTGAATATTAATTGATAGTTAAATCACCGACTATCAATATTGGACAAATGTGTTGATCGTTTCGAAGAGACCAGGATCGAGATTTATTTCTCGAAAACCACTTCGATCCGATTTGTACGTTTCGTGGGAAACGAGTGAGGATTAGAAGATGAAGCAGTGAAGTGCAAGGGCTAGTCGCTACTAATCATGAGGATATTTCCCAAATGGATGTAGTAGGAATAGTGCCTTCGGTTCCGTTCGAACCCGGGACAGATTTGTATGGATGAATGCTTTCGGAACATCGTCAGGTGGACGATGGGCTTTCTAAGGGATATGTTCTAAAAAGGTAACGCTTAGCCTCAAGCCTCATCTAATGGGAATGACTGAAAATCAAGGGTTATGCAGCAAGGCTAGGTGGGTAGCACCCAAGCAGGATTAGGTCATCCCTGTCTAGATGTCCCTTTTATTTCGGCTTAGTGGGCGGTTGCTGATACCAACCGCAGGGTGATCTCACTCGGGATTATCTAGTAAGGGGTAGTCCCGGTCTTGTGTTGCAGGGGAGCGGGAGTACTCCTCGGTACTGTGATCTAGGCCACGTACTGTGACAGGTGGTACCCCAGTGCCTAGTCATTAGTTGGAAATCCATTCTCCCTTCGAGCCTTGTACGAGTTTTGTTTGTATTACCCACTCTGTGGCTAGTAGCTGGAATTTAATAGATGTAAACATTTCGGCTATTTTATAAGTATTTGTATATAGACCCTATTATAATAATCAGAGCATTTCTATAAGAATTGTTTTAGCTATCGTAAGGTAAAAACCCGACATGTTTATTTGTGGTGTGGTCTTACGAGATGCTTTTGTTTTCAAAGGATTTTTGAAACTTTAATAATCAATTGAGTGTGATTTACTCTCGCTGGTATTCCAGACTGACTCGGGTATTATTTAACTGTAATTCTCGGGTCAGACCGAGTATTATAGGATACAGGAATTGATGCTGTGGAGCTCAGGAGACGAGCTGGATGACGATACATACTTTTGTACTTGTTTTGCTGTGTAGAGTAGCTGTGTATCCAGTTATATGATATTGATGTTGAGCTATGGTTGATGTACTCTGATGATGTAATATATAAACAGATACATTTTTGTTTGTGTAAAGATAATTTATTATCTATTATATTTTATTCCGCTGCGATGGTTAGATTCTGTAGTTGTTTTCTATTTTCTTCTTCTACTCGTCTTCTTTAACACAAATGGTTCGTATTTCTGTACAACTTGAGTTGATTTAGGTAGAATAGTGTTGACTCAAGGGGTATGGATTTGCGGGTCGTTACACTTGGTATCAGAGCTTAGGCTGGTGATAACATTGGCTCTGGTGGGAATTACTCATTTAAATAGAGTTTGTAGTACTCTAGAATGGGTTTGAGCGTATTAATAGATATGAGTGCGTATTTGTTAGTGAATATAAAATTGTTTTTATATTGCGTTGATTTATCGGTTGAGTTTTTATGGATTCTGGTCGATATATGGGACGCCATGTTATCGATAGGAATTTTTAAACTCTTGAACGAGATAAACCGACACAGTATTGTTTTAACTAGGGTAAATGAAATAATTTTACCCAAAATTATTTTGTATATAAAGGAAATAATTATATATGGATGCTTGGATGGTAGAAAGTGATAATATTTAATTATTATCACTATTGTATGACAATTGAATAAGAATTGAAATAATAACCAAGATTAAGGGATAAACTAATAAATTAATGAAATTTTGTAAATGTGACTATAGTTGATTAAGGAATTGAAACCATAATTAAAAACTAAGAAACCAAATTATATACAAATGAAATTTGTAAAGATAAACTATAAATGTAAATTATAGTGTGATTAATAATTAAAATAAAATAAAATTCTAAGGCAATGTTTGAATATAAATTTGAAGAGTTTGGAATTTGAAAATTTGGGAATTTAAGTTCCTTTGAATTTGGAAATGATTCCCAAAGGTTGGGAAAAATAATAATAATATAGATTGGGAAATATTTTGAATCGGATTTGAAATCTAGAGAGATTTGGAATTTAAAAATATTTGAAGGGTTTTAAAAGAGATAAAAGCATTGAACTCTTTCGGTTGCTGGAAAATAATTTCAGTGATGACTGTAGCATCATCGATGTTTATTTTCGAGTTTCCAAGAGAGAAATTGCTACCAAACTGTTTTGAAATGGAATTGTTTGCAATGGATGAATTTGATTTTTAGAAATGCAAGGAATTTTGGATATAGAAGATTTCAAAGGGAATTTTGAAATGTTAAAGACTGTTTAAACTCTGGAATCTTAACTAGCAAAGCTTATGGCATATAATAAGTTTGATGACATGTAAATTAGGAATTTGTTGAAATAAAATTTAACGTTGTGAATAAGTAAAGTGGAAACTGGATACTAGAAGTTAAAATTTAAATTGTGTTAAACTGTGAAATGGAAATTTTTTTAGTCAAGTTGGGCTAAATAAAACAAAGTTTTGAGATTTAACATTTATAAGTAACGGATAAATTAATTTGGTATGCAAATGAAATGAAATTCAATATTTGTGGATGCTTGATTTAAATGTGTAAAATAAGGAGCAGAATAAGTTCAAATGGACTAAAAAAATAACTTATGTTTGGAAATAAAATTTATTGGTTGAAAATGAATTTGTGAATGAATAAATGGATCAACTATTGAACTTATAAAGTAAAGTTGATATTAATAAGAAGAAATTGGAAATTTTAATCCGGGAATTAAAAGTTAACTTAAGTGAGTGAAGTGAAGAAAATATATTTGAATCTAACCTAAGATAAGTTAAATAAAATTGAAATTTGAAATTGAATTAAATTTGATATAAAGTTGAAAGGTAAAATGATTATAATTATGAAATGAAAATTTATACCTTAAGCTAGTAAGTGTTATATATATAATCTGGAATTTGGTTATAAGATGAAATGACTCAACTGAGCAATATAAGCTTTTAAGTAAATAAATAAGTTTTGAACTCACATATATTGAGAAATAAAATTTAGTCAAATTTGGATTGAATTGAGTCAAAATTCAGTTGTGTCATGAATGATATTAAATGAAATTAAATCCTTAACCAAATTCAAAAGAATGGTATGTAACTAGATTTAACTGAAGTTGAGTTCGAATAAAACTGAATTTAAATGAATTCAGTCGAATTTTAGATAATATTGACTGGAATAAAATTCCACTCAAACAAATAAATGTAAATTAAACAAGTATTGAATTAGAATAAATGAGCTTCGGAAGCTTATAAAAGAATTAAAAAACATTCGAATATATATATATATATATATATATATATATATAATCCCTAGTTAAAAATAAAATGTGAATGAAATTGGTTGTAAATAGATGGGGAAGAGTGAATATTAATAAATGAGTAGTTATAAAAATTTAAAAAGGGAATAAATAAGCCGGAATGAAAATATTGTATTCTGAGATAAAAATCCAAACTTGGGATATAAAATAAGATTGAACTCAAGGAAATCAAATAAAATGATTTTCAAGATAAATGAAAAAGAAAATCAACTATGGGATTATAATTGAAGTGTTGTTGAATGAAATTTGAATCGGATTAAAATGGATATGGTGTGAAATATAAACAAATCCAATTCAAGCATAAATTGAATAACCTTATTATTAATAAATTCAACAATGAATTGTTAATGTAAATTAAAATTTAAAATGGATAAAAGAATAAACTAATCGAATAAATTAGTGAAATGGTTGGGATTTGATCAAAGGAAAATAAAATCAAAGATTGTGAATAGATAATAAAGTTTGGAAATGAAGCTTGAGCTATAAATAGAAATTCAACTTAAAATTGCAAGTGAATTAAATATGAATTGAAGTTGTGTGGAATTGGATTAAAATAAAAATAATTTGAGATGAAAATAAATCCAATTCGAGTATGAATAAATTAAAATGAGAATGAACTTAAGTTATGAAATGGTAGTGAATTGAAGTAAATTAACTTAAGTTTAAAATTAATAGAAGCATGGGATGATGTCGTGTATAATAAAATGGTTTGAAATCAAACTTTTTGGATATGAAAGAAATGCAATGAAAGTTTGTGAATAAATTAAAATGGGATGGGATTAAGTGTAAATTGAGTTGGAATCAATTTAAATGGTTATAAAGCTTATGTAATTATTTATTCATATTAATATTGTCGAATTGCATTAGAAAATTGGTCATTAGACGTAAATGGAAGTTAGCAAAATTATATAAATCAATAGCAGTTTGATAAATTGATTTTTGCATCAATTGGAATGAATATGAGTTTGTTTTTCTTAGAATGAATTAAATAAAAGCAAGTAAGTTGTAAATCACTTCAACTGAATGGAATGGTTTGAGAATTGAATATAAGCAATTGTAATTTGGATGCAAACAATTTCAAACTAGTGTCGGAACCTTATATATGCTTATGGAAATTGTATAACATGCATTATATGTGAAATTTATGTGTTTATACCAGTATATCACATGCATTGTTACAGGATCGATGTTTTAGCTATTTAAATTTAAGTGAAATGCAATAAACTTCCTATATATAGTACTTATATGTTTAAATTGAGTAAGTACAGGTACCGGGAAGCCGTGTGGCAGGATTTGGTTGCGCTAGTTGCTAAAAATTATAAGCTGCTTGCTTAAAAATGCTAAACAAGGTACGCCTACGCAATAAAAATAGGAAATATGAACTGTTTTTGGTTTTTCTGACCGTGTGGGTCGATGTATATATATTTATATCTTTTGTCAAATTGCAAAAGCTCCTCCGTAGAAAGGAGACACTGCCAAAAAATTTTAGAAATTTTGGGAGCTAGAAAAAAAAATTAAAATTTTTGGAAAAATTTTTTGTTAACGACAAAACGATTTCAAACTGGAAATTGAAATAATTTAGTGAATGAAACTACTTTAAAATAATAATATGAATCAATATAAATGGAAGATAAAATCAAGTGTTCAGAGTTGAAAATAAATTAAATTCGTATGGAATGGGAGAACCAATTTGAATAGAAACAGATATAAACTAAAGTGGTAAGGTGAAAATAAATATAAGAAACATATAAATGCTTATACCAAACTTAAGAAAGAAATGGTGAATTCTTGACTTGAAAATTTATATTACAAATATATTCTAAGTTAATATTTGGGATGAATAAATATTGACATTTCGTAAGGAAGTCAATAAAATATTTAGAATGTTGTGATTGCATATTAGTGATGAGTGGAATATACAGGTATTATGAAGGTAAAGAAAAATGGGTTTTTATTCCAGAACATAAATTTGAATTGCCCGACAAAAAGGGTATGTTTTTAAATTTCTGTGAAATTTGATTGGGTTTTTGGATCTAGCCACTTGGATTTTTGTTTTCTTTTGGAATCTGGGAGCCCGTAGAAGCCTTTTGTAGTTGTACCGAGCTGGCCGCGCAAAGGAGAAGTTGGCAAAAAATTTCGAAAATTTAGGGAGTTAGAAAAATTTTGAGAAAATTTTGGTAATTCAAATTTGTTTTTAAATTGAAACTTGAAATGTTAAACAAATAGTGCAGTTTGAAACTATTGGGAGGGTTTGGAAAGTTAGTAAGAATAATAATGGGTCTTTTATAAAAAAGATGGTTGATAGGATGTTGGATTGTTGGTTTTGGGAAAAAGGTAAACGAGTTTTGGACCATTCTTCCTAACTAGTAATTTCGGGGATGAAATTCTTTTTAGGGGGAGGAATGTGACGACCCGAAATTTTTAAGCAATTTAAATGAGAATATTTAATTGATTTTAAATATTTAAAAGTTTAATTTTTAACTTGAATTCAAATATCACAATTTATTTGATAATTAAATTATTGAATTAAATAATTTGAAGTCGAGTAAAATGTTGAATCTGGAGTTCTAAGCCTGTTGAAAATAATTTGAAGGCTTGTAAAATTTATATTGATAACACTGAAGATAATAGAAGTTGTAAAATTGAAATTAACAGTGGTTTGTTCAGTTTTAAAATTTTATAGTTTAAATTGAATTTAAAAATAGCCTTCCGAGGCACAGTCTCGGAATTCGACGAGACCAGTTCCATTGGATCTGTAATATTATATTATTATCGGATTTCAATTTTCGTAGTATTTGGAGTTGTTGTGTGAGCGTACGGCATATAAACGCGTTGAAATTCTATATCGAAAATTTAAATCGATTTCATTCTTTCTCAACGAAAAAATAAATAAAATAAATATTATTATGAAAAAAATAAATAAATAAAACTCGTGTTACATTTATTTTTCTTCTTTCCTTTTAACTCATGAAACTTCCTTTTCCCAGGCCTTCAAAATCGAATCAAAGGGAACCTTATCTACGTTCCTTCTTTTCTAAGCTAAATAAAAAGGGGAATGTCTTATATTTATATTCCTCCTATCTTCAATTTCGATAATCGAAAAAAAAAATCGAATGTCCGCGCTCATGCTTTTCCTTGAATCTTCGCGACGTCGTCGAAATGGGGCAAGCATGATTTATGGGCTCGACTATTTCTTTGATTTGATGCTGCTAGGGTTCTGTGTTCGTGGATTTTGGGGCGGCGGTAGGTGAAGTGGATGGCAGAGCTTGGATCGGGAGATGTAGTCGCCTTCATGGTCGAGGGGTTAAGGGGAATGTCGACTTCGATTTTACAAGGAGGAGCACGGAAGTTCGCGTTGGTAGACGCGACCAAGCGATTGGCGAAGGGGAGCCATTGTTTGGGGTTGCTGTTGGTTGCCGAATGTTGGTATGCACGATTAGATTGGGCGACGTTGTAGTCTGGTGATAGCATTCCAATGCTAATGGAGTTGTGTTTGAGTTTCTAATGCGATCTTGGGATTTATTGAAGGTAGTGTAGTCGCTGGTTTGAGAATTTAAACATTATTTGGTGAGTAAATTGTTGACCGAAGATGCTATAGAAGAAATGGAAGAGGTTCTGGAAACCCAAGTGCCAATTAGTCCAAAATTCCAGCAAATGTAAAGAAAACAAGGAAGTGAAGTGGATGATTCTTCGTTGATTGTGTCGGTGGATGTCTCGGAGGAGGCTGCTGGCGATATGGGTTTACTGGGTTGCTTGATGGCAGTAAGTTTTTATTTACTTATTTTACTTTATAAGATTTTATATATGTATACAGTTTTGGTAAAAAAATAAAATAAAAATACATATGATTTTGATTTACAACAAGATACAAAACAATGTTGTTTTAATTTAATACATACATACATACATACATACATACATACATATATATATATATTAAAAAGGGTATAACAATTATATAAATATTTTAGCGCACTGTTTAAATATAAAATGTGTTCTATGTTAATCAGGATATATATCCTGTTACAAAATTACTAAGTGAAAGCAATGTGTCAACTAGGTTAGTAAAATCATCATTCAAATGGTAGTTCATTTTATTTTGGTTAACCCAATCATTAATAAACCCTATAACGTTTATACAAGGTCAAAATATGAAAGGAAGCAAGCCGGATTTGGAAATAGATTGCGACTTAAAAGCAAAGGTGAGTTAATCTCACTCAGCTAAATTTAAAATTTAAATTTAAATAATTAAATGTAAATAATTGTTTGAATGATTGAATTGATTGATGTGCTATAGTATGGTATATTTTGGGATTGGCATATTATATTGTGCTAACGTCTGTGGATGTAGGGAAAACAGGTTGGAGGGATCCAACTGGATCCCTCAACATTTATTTAAATTATTTAATACCCTCTTTTGTGATTATTTGATATTCTATGATGAACTTTATTGGAATATTGAATGCTATGGTTCGATTGGATGTGATTGGGTATGATGAATTGCCAAAAATATATAAATTGGATTTTGGAAAGAAAATAAAAGAAGCAAGTTTGTAAGTAAAATAATTATAGAATAAATTTAAAAATGAATTGGAAAAGAAATAAAGTGACTTTAAAATTTTAGTAAATAAATCTTGAGTATAGAAAGCAAATTTGAATAAACAGAAAGTTAATGAATATAAATCTTCAGTGATATTAATTAAAAGAACGAAACATTAATTTAAAATTTAAGATTTAAATTTATTGAAAAGAATAAAGAAGAAATTGGGAAAAGCTAAAATTCGTACATTTCAGTTAAAAAGATTTAAAATCAAACGAAAAATAATAATAATAATAATAATAACAATAAAGTCCATGATTAACGAACTTTGAAATGAATCAAGAGAGTAAAGATATTTATTTCAAATGGAGTAAATTGGAAATCAATTTGGAAAATTAATTTAAGTGATTGAGATTGGAAATTCTCCCTGGATAATCAAGTACGTTTTTAAAGTAAATTTTTAAATATAAGTTAAAAGTTTTAAAGTTGTTTCAATAAGCAAGTTTTTGGAAAATTTATTATTTCTAATACTTAAATTCTAAAGTAAGTGTTTCCTTTTAATCTATTATAGCAGTAATTATTTAAAGAGTGACTTAGTATTTGTTTTAAAAGTGAAAATCTAGTTTTATATTTTATTAAGTAACCTTATTTTCAAATATTCATATAGTATGTATTTTTAATAAATTATTGAAGTAGTTTTTAACATAAATGTTTTAAAGTACATTTCAAAGTAAAGCGTTTTAAATTATTTTAAAAATCTAGTTTTGTGCTTGGTGATTTCAGTGGAGATAGAAAATATTTAGAAAGCTTATTCTGAAAAGAAAGATGGTTTGAAACTGTTTTTTAAAGGGGTTTGAAAAGTGAAAATATATCTTGTGAAGATATTTTTGAGGTTAATAAATAATTTGGAAATTATATATTGATGGATGGTTGTTTGTGAATTTAATTGATAGTTAAATCACCGACTATCAATATTGGACAAATGCATTGATCATTTCGAAGAGACTGGGATCGAGATTTATTTCTCGAAAACCACTTCGATAAGGTTTGTACGTTTCGTGGGAAACGAGTAAGGATTCGAAGATGGAGCAGTGAAGTGCAAGGGCTAGTCGCTACTAATCCTAAGGATATTTCCAAAATGGATGTAGTAGGAATAGTGCCTTCGGTTCCGTTCGAACCAGGGATGGACTTGTATGGATGAATGCTTTCGGAACATCGTCAGGTGGACAATGGGCATTCTAAGGGATATGTTCTAAAAAGGTAACGCTTAGCCTCAAGCCTCATCAAATGGGAATGACTGAAAATCAAGGGTTATGCAGCAAGGCTAGGTGGGTAGCACCCAAGCAGGGTGAGGTCATCCCTGTCTAGATGTCCCTTTTATTTCAGCTTAGTAGGCGGTTGCTGATCCCAACCGTGTGGTGATCTCACTCGGGTTATCCAGTAAGGGGTAGTCCCGGTCTTGTGTTGCAGGGGAACGGGCGTACTCCTCGGTACTGTGATCTAGGCTACGTACTGTGACAGGTGGTACGCCAGTGCCTAGTCATTAGTTGGAAATCCATTCTTCCTACGAGCCTTGTACGAGTTTTGTTTGTATTACCCACTCTGTGGCTAGTAGCTGGAATTTAATAGATGTAACAATTTCGGCTATTTTATAAGTATTTGTATATAGACCCTATTATAATATCAGAGGATTTCTATAAGAATTGTTTTAGCTATCGTAAGGTAAAAACCCGACATGTTTATTTGTGGCGTGGTCTTACGAGATGCGTTTGTTTTCAAAGGATTTTTGAAACTTTAATAATCAATTGAGTGTGATTTACTCTCGGTGATATTCCAGACTGACTCGGGTATTATTTAACTGTAATGCTCGGGAGAGACCGAGTATTATACGATACAGGATTTGATGCCGTGGAGCTCAGGAGACGAGCTGGATGATGATACGTACTTGTTTTATATATATTCCGCTGTGTAGAGTAGCTGTGTATCCAGTTGTATGATATTGATGTTGAGCTGTGATTGATGTACTCTGATGAAGTAGTATATAAACAGATACATTTGATTTTTGTGTAAAGGTCATTTATTATCTATTATATTTTATTCCGCTGCGATGGTTAGATTCTGTAGTTGTTTTCTATTTTCTTCTTCTACCTCTTCTTCTTTAACCCAAATGGTTCATATTTCTGCACAACTTGAGTTGATTTAGGTAGAATAGCGTTGACTCAAGGGGTACGGATTTGCGGCTACAGCTCACCTTTCAAGGCTAGAGAGATGAATGAGAATGAAAGCGAATGGATACGGACAAGCTCATAGATCGAACAAGTGGGACAGTGACAAGGTTAGAACAACTGTAGTAAATCCGAACAGTAGCGAAACAAAGCAAAATAAACTTAGATTCGATGGAAAAAATATATACATATGATATCTATCATATATTTTTTTTCAAAGTTCTTCAAATAAATATTTAAACGTTTTCGATATCTATTTAAAATATTGACATAAATTTAACTAACTATTTTAGACATATCGTATATACAACCTTTTCCCATCTTATTATACATAAAAAAAAATTTCAGTAAGCCACTATGCAAACTTTTATATATAATGTAATCCCACCTTTTGGCAAAGCTGAGATACCCAAAAATTAATTGAAAATCGATAATAACTAGTCATGAATATCGACTATGCATTGCAGGTTAACCATGGATATCGATGAATTTTGTCCGTGTCCGGATTAAGCTATAATTGATAGGACATGGCCAGCAAAGCCAAGAGAGCCAACGTTCCAAGTTTCAAGTCAATCCAAGTCCGTATGCTTAAGTTATGATGGATGCAATTTGAAGGAAAAAGCCCCGGTTTCGTATCCATCCTCGTACACCAACTCGAATCGACCGTGTTCGTATCGATCAGGGGTCCAGCGGCTTCGTATCCATCGAAGTGCCTCATTTCGTATCGATGAACTTGGCCGTGTTCAAATTGATCGAGTTCGTATCGATGGACGTCGTACCCATCATAAAGCCGCGCTTCGTATCGGTCAACAACGTCCTACTTCGTATCCATCCAGCTAGACACGGTCTGTATCCATGGGTGAGCTTCCATTTCGAATCCATCAGCACTCCCTTATTCGAATCCATTGGCGTCTCCCTACTTCATGTCCATCGGCAGATAGTCCACTTCGCATCAATCAACTGAGGCAGCGGTCACTGCTTCGTACCCATCATGGAAGCTTCTCTTTGAAACCATCTGGGCAGAGAATTTCGTAACCATCAACCATCAGTGGTTTGTATCCATCAACTGTTGCAGTTCGACTCCATAAGTAAGGTCTCATTCGAATCCATTGAGTCAACGAAGCCTAGGTGACGTGTCATCCTTCGATACGAACGGCGCGAAATCCATGGGGTCGATGCGATCAACTCGGAGTGAAGACCGGATCGAGGCGAAGTATGCGCGCAATGTCATCACAAGACCCCGTGAGTTGATCGAGTCAAAGGCGTCGATTCGAAATGGTCGATTCGAATCAAACAGCCACCGAGAAATTCCATTTCGTATCAATCATATCTCCCACTCCACAGATCCAAATGCAACAAAATTTTCACAGAAGCTTGCGTACATGTCGAGGAATGTCTCAACTAAGTTTCACCTCGATTGGACACGATCTTGATCGATACGAATTGACATCGTATCGATCCCCAATCGATTCGAAACTTCCTGAGGTTGGTCGCATGGGCCCCCTCACGTCCCAGAACGAGTCTCTCGAAGTTTAGGCGAGATATCAGCCTCCTACGCCTATAAGTAGAGCCCTAGAGCCTACAGAAGAAGGATCTTTGGATTCTCAAGCGTCCAGATTCTGCCGGATTCGATTCTACTTCTTTTTATATTCAAATTCATTCATTATATCTGCGGCAACCATTTGTAATCAGCAAAGAACATCAATAAAAGATAAAAAACATTGAAGTGGACGTAGGCCGGAGATAGCCGTACCACTATAAATCTCGCGTCTTTGATTATCATTTGCTATGATCTGTGATTTATGTTTAGAATATTACTGATCTATATTAACACTTTGGTGCTTTCACGATACTTGGGGTTTGTGACCAATTTTGGCCCAAACACTTTGGTGCTTTCACTGAGAAGAACTAGCACCCGCTACACCAGATTCAGAGTTTAGATTTAAGAGCTCGAAGAATCCTGACTTAGGGACGATGACTCGACAAACAAGACAAACAGTTGATCGGAGCCTACAAGGAGGAAGCAAGAAGCATCCTCTTGAGCTGGAGAACGACAGGCTTCGATGTACATCACTAGAGATGAGATGGAGGCTATGGCTAATTCGATACGCGAAAGCATGATGAAGACTCACCAAGAGATGATGCAGAATTTTCTTGAGCAGATAAGAGTGGTGAATTTGCAGAACCTTGGACCAACTACAGCAACTGCTAATTCTGAACAAGGATTTGGGATTGCGGAAACTAGCAGAGATCAAGCTCAAGATCAGAATGTGAGACCAGGAGGCAATCAACAAGGACTTGGAAACAGACCCTCAGGGTCCGATACTGGAAGGCTGATGGATGGGGCTTAGCAGGCTAGAGCCAATGTTAATGCCAACGAGCCATCCGAAGAGTACGTACCAGAATTCCCTTCATGACTTGAGGGGCAGGATAGAAACATGACAAGGGGGCAACCCACGGATGGAGACGAAAGAATGGTCGTTCTAGTGCGGTGAATCATGCGAGGAGGATTGTCTAACGGAGGATTGGAAGAAGACAGTCGGAGTCCGTTCACTCTAAATATCAGGAATGCAAGAAACCCTCCAAAGTTCAAACTGCCTATGCTGGATCCTTATGGCGGAAAGTCAGACCCAACGATGCATATTACTCGATACATTAGGCACATGGAAGTGCTGGGGGCATCCGAGGAAGTAGTGGCTCGATGCTTCCCTTTATATTTGTCAGATTTGGCTGCGCTTTGGTTTAGGAAGCTAGTGAACGGATCGATCAGAACATGGGGCGAGCTTGTAGAATGCTTCATGAGACAGTTCAGGGTCCACGTGACGCGACCCAAGAGTGTGATGACTTTAGTTTCAATAAAGCAAAGGACCGAAGAGTCCATAAAAGATTTCTTACTACGATTCAATGCAACGGTGGCTTCTGTAGATCACCCGGATCCATCAATGATTTTGATGACGGCGGTGGCAGGAGTTAGGGAAGGCACCGAATTTAAGGATTCTTTGCCAAGAGATCCACCACAAGATCTAGGAGAATTTTATCATGAAGCTAAAAGATTCATTCGGTTGGAAGAATCACGAGCTGAAAGACGAGAAATAAATGCCGCGCAAGGCGAAGGAACCGCCAGGAACAGTCCGGCGCGGACAAAGGGAAGAGAAAGCAGGACGATAGACGTGATGGTCCTGATAAACGAAAGAAATTCCGAGAACCTAGATTCAGGCAATATACAGATCTGACGACAGGCCTGGAACGAATTTACACTGAAACTCGGGGGCAACTCCCCTATCGAAAACCACCTAGGAGAGATCCCACTGAGCGGGAGCGCAGAACTGGAAAATACTGCCTATTCCATGAGCTGGATGGGCACACTACAGATGAATGCCACCACCTAAAGGATGAGGTGGAAGAGCATGCCAGGAGTGGTAGATTGCCAAAATATGTCAGAGAACGGATAGCGGCGGTAAGGCCTGAACAACTACCACCTCCACCTAACAGAAACGATCTTGGATCGGGGTCACGACTCGTCATCAACTGATTAAAGATGGCAAGGGCCAAGTCCAGGATTTGGACTTCGGTCAAATAATTTCATTAGATTTGTTTTCAGAATAAACGGCTACTCCACTTACTCATGTACGGGAACCGGAGAGATCCCTAGGCATGCTCTGAGATGGAGATAGACCAATATGCCTGGAGGGCAATGTTTAGCTTTTTCCTGATGTTTGAGATTGATCATCTAGGACCTGAATTTAATAAATAAATTAGAATTTCTTGAAATAAACCTTTGACCGGAGAGTTAAAGGATGAATATTGAATACCAATATAAAAATGATCGCTTTATGACCCTACCCGGAGAGGCGGGGTCCGGAGTGCAAGAAGTGAGTTGCTTCGCTAGAGAGCGACATGATCGACTCACTTAACGTCGTTTCCCATTCACCGGAGAGTGATTGGATCGGGATTCGATGAGAGCTCGGAGAGGCTATGACCGGCCTACGATCTAGGCCATGACATTGCTTAATGTTCAGATACACTGAATCGGAGTGCAAGAAGTGAGGTTCTTCGCCGGAGAGCGACAGGATCGACTCACTTAACGCTGCTTCCCCTTCACCGGAGAGTGACAGGATGGGATCCAGCAAGAGCCCAGAGAGCACTACACCAAATACTGTGATTTGCCACTAACCATCCGCTCATTTAGCAATGGTTAATAACCGTTGCCATTTAGCAACGGTTAGTAACCGTCTTGGTTAAATTAGCAACGGTTTTTAATCGTTGCTAATTGGGAACGGTTATTAACCGTAGCTTCTTTGGAGACAAATGGGCGCGGTGAATTTCATCCTTTCGCGCCATACTTTTTGGCGCGCTTCGTTACAATTAACAACGTTTTTGAACCGTGGTTAAGTAGGAACGGTTAGTAACCGTTGTAAATCTTTTAGCTAGGGCCGGCCCAGGGGCAAGCCCATGGGATGGGGTAACCAACTGAACCGGGCAACACCAAAAATCTGTTTTACTTCAAAGTTACAGCTCAATAGCAATCTCCATGTCGGCGATGCTCGAACCCAAAAAACTAGGGTTTCAAAAATCAACGCTTTCTAAATAATCATCGCTGCATAATCGGCTATTCCATCAGCCATCGTCGCGTCTTGCTTGCCTCCTACGCGATATTTTCTACTGCTGATTTGAAGTCCTGCTACAGTCTCTACACTGCCACTGCTAATTAAATATGCGAATTTCTTTTGCTTCATTTGTCGTGTTCCGATTTTGTTTTGCTAAAAAGGTAAATAAATTTCATTAAGGTAAAAAAGATTAATTTATTTACTTTATTTTATAGCCATCAGCCATCGTCGGCTCTTGCTTGCCCCCTATGAGATATTTTCTACTGCTGATTTGAAGTCCCGTTACAGTCTCTATACTGCCACTGCTAATTAAGTATGCGAATTTCTTGTTTTGAGTTGTCTAATTTTCTAAAATTGAGTCGCCCTTTTACTGCTTTCGATTTCATTAACCTTGAAAACATTTGAAGCTAATAACTTATTAGTATTTAGTTACAAACAACTAGTTTTCTGTAAATAATCGTTTAGGAATTGAAATTTGAAAGCTGAAGCTAACAAACTAATAATTATTTAGGAACTGATATTTACATTGATGTACTTTTTCCTGCAGTGTGTGTATGTCTACCCGCAAACATTTAGGCAGAACCCAATATGATTTGCCTGTACACTTAACGAGATACACTAGTTTGTAAACTTGATACATTTCGTTCAAAATTAAATACACTGTTTTGTAAACTATTTGAGACTATAAGTAGTGCAGCCCACTTAATGTGGCAACTTTTGTATAAAAAGTTGGTACTTTGTTATGTTATAGTTTTATATGTGATTTTACAAATTGCAATGTATTGTATTGTACTGCACTGCATGCTAGTTAGACATAGCTGCTTATAGTGACTGCTAGGGTATAAGTTGATGCAATGAATTTTGTTTTACTAAATATGAGACCATATTTAGTAAGTGGATAAAATTGTTGTTAATGGCGCAAGCCAAGTATCAGGAGAGGGGTAATGCATAGACATTACTCTGGTGCTACAAAATGACGCCGTTGTAATGGCAAATTTTTTGGAAACAGTTTGATGCTAATGTTAAATTTCAAGTGAAATCAGAAGAATAGACATCTGTTTAGTTAATATCAGAGTTGAACTTGGTGGAAAGACATAAGATATTGTTACCCATGATTTCTTATTAGCTTTTGTTATTTTCTTTCAGTATGTCTTTTAGTATAGACAAACAATGGATGAATCAATCTAATCGAAGAAATACAGAATATGATGAAGGTGTGAGAAATTTCGTTAAATTTGTTGCTGAAAATGGTGGCAATAAGGAAAAGTATTCGTGCCCTTGCACACGGTGCAAAAATGAAGATACATTCAAATTAAATGACATTCATTTTCATTTTCTTAGATATGGTATTGTTCAATCATATACCGTGTGGTGTTTTCACGGGGAAAGAATACCGGAGAAGCCAAAACAACAACCGGTTAGTCATGCCACAAAAACTGATGAGTCCGAACATATTAGGATGGAGGACTTGATCGATGACGCAGATAGATTCCATCACTTTCAACCTACAAGTCAGTTGTATGATAATGCTAATATTGGTGAGCTGTTTACGGATAAATCATTTTTTGATAGTGCAACTGCAACAGAGCCATTGTATCCTTCTTGTCCAAAAGAGATTACAAAGTTGTATGCCATTGTCAAACTGAATAGCCTGAAGACCCAATACGGCTTTTTAGACAATGGTGTGACTGCCCTACTCGAATTCATAAAGGAGTTACTCCCCGAAGGTAACACGCTACCGTCAAAGTACCCTGACGTGAAGAGGATCATTAAGCAAGTTGGGATGAATTACATAACTTATGATGCATGCATTAATGACTGCATCTTGTACTGGAAAGATAATGCGAAAAAAGTTTCATGTACAAATTGCAACGCACCAAGATATAAGACATCATTCGACGAAGAGAGAAAAGCTACCACAGTACCTCGAAAGACCTTAAGACATTTTCCTTTAATTTCTAGATTGAGAAGATCGTATACTATACCATGGATAGCAGAAGCGATGACCTGGCATGGTCGTGCCAAGTCCGGTACAACCGTAATGCGTCATCCACGTGATACTTCTCAATGGAAAACTACAGATTCTTTTGATCCTTCGTTTGCTACTGAACCACGAAATATCACGCTTGGAATAGCAACAGATGGTTTCTGTCTGAATGCTTCTTTAACTAACCCTTACAGCTGTTGGCCAATAATTGTAGTACCATATAACCTTCCTCCGTCTTTGTGCATGAAAAGAGAGTTCTCAATGTTAACACCGTTGATTTCTGGGCCAAAACAACCGGGGAAGGATATTGATGTTTATTTAGAACCTTTGATAGACGAGTTAAAGCAGTTATGGGAAGGAGTCGTTACATTTGATTCATTTAAGAAATCTGAGTTCATAATGAGAGCTAGAGTGTTGTGGGCAATCCATGATCATCCCGCTCTTGGGACTTTATCGGGATGTACAACTCACGGCTACTTTGCATGTCCTATTTGTGGAGAAGAAACTACATCTATTTATCTCCCTGAAAGTAAGAAGATTTGTTACATGGGACATCGTAGATTTCTTCCGTCCGGACACAAGTTTCGATACGATAAGACAAATTTCAACAACGAGCAAGAACTTAAGCGTCCTCCAAAACCACTGACTGGTTATCAAGTTGAAAAAAAGGTAGCGAATATAAAAATGAAAGTTGGTAAAAACATACTGGAAATTGGTCGAAAACGGAAAAAGACAATCGATGAAGAAGTTCCTGCATGGTATAGGAGGTCGAAATTCTTTGATTTGCCATATTGGAAAACAAATTTGACCCGACATAATATTGATGTTATGCATACGGAGATGAATGTCACGAAACATTTGATCAACACAATTATGAACCATAAAGACATGTCAAAAGATGGGATCAATGCACGGAAGGATTTGAAAATCATGGGTATAAAACAAAAGTTGTGGGTGATAGAAGATCCTGAAACATGTGAAGTAACCATACCAAATGCGACTTTCACTTTGAGAAAAGAAGAAAAGATACGGTTTTGCACCGTTTTGAAAATTTTGAAAGTGCCAAGCAAATTCTCTTCGAACTTCCATAACAATGTGAGCATCAACCCTCCTGAACTAAAAAATATGAAGTCACATGATTACCACGTAATAATGGAACATTTACTTCCGGTATTACTTCAGCATTGTTTTCCGCAACATAAGGATCTACGGAATGCTATTCACCGCATTAGTCTCTTTTATAACATTTTGTGCTCAAAGGTGATCAACAGGGGACATCTTCTAAAAGCAAAGGCTAGTTTGGTAGAAGCAACGTGTGTTATTGAAAAACATTTTCCGCCTGCATTTTTTGATATCGTTATTCATCTTATGGTTCATTTAGCCGATGAAGCATTGATTTCTGGTCCTGTTAGATATAGGTGGATGTACACATTTGAACGGTAAATTACTAATTTTAGTTATGTACATAATTATTCGATTTAAATAGCTATTGATGTCTACATTTTACAATTATTCATCTTCATAGGTTGATGAAAACATATAAAGGATATGTGCGCAACAAAAGATATATTGAAGGGTGTATTGCAGAAGGATATATTGTACAAGAAGCTAGTCTACTGCATGGAGTATATGCCAAAAGGAGGTGCTAGCACTCATAAACATACCCGTGAAGCGTTTTTAGACGAGGATGATGAGTTTGCTGATGAAATAGTACTAGATAATGGTAAAGATATAACGTTAACTCAAGTGCAATTTCAACAAGTGCGTAAATGGGTCCTTGATAAGTACGACGGATTGGATGAATGGAAGAAGTAAATTCATGAATTTGTTCTGAATTCTTATTATTGTAAATCAATTCATATATATAGTATTTATTGTGTGTTTTTCGTAGGAGGTACAACTCCTATGTTCAAAGCACCAAATCTCAAACTCGAGGCGGGGGTACATCTGGGGAAACTATTAAAAAGTTCACTTTTTGGTTACGTGAGGAGGTATATGTATTAAATATTTAACGTATTTTCAAGTTGACCATACACCTTCTTGACAATGTTTTTTTACTTATTGTGTTTGTTGTAGTTGTTGAAGACCGTCGATGTTGACTCAACTCTTTGGCGGTTAGTTAACGGGCCGAAGTTTGATGCCCGTAGTTATATGAAGTACCAAGTGAATGGGTTTTTATTTTCTCCGAAGAGTTATGAAGAGCGAAAGCTAACACAGGATAGTGGTGTATGCATGAGAGAAATTACACAATTTAGAGCGAGTGGGAAGGATAAAAATTTTAAGGAAGCAGAAACAACTTATTACGGAGTCATTCAACAGATAATTGAGTTGGATTACATTGACTTCAAACAAACAGTTTTTTATTGTGGTTGGGTAAAGGTCGAAGATAAGATCAATGGTTGTAAAATAGATTCTGTTTCAAGCTTGATCACAGTTAACTTGGGAAAATTGAAGAATAAAGATAGCGTGAATGATGAGCCATTTATTCTTGCATCGGAAGCGAGTCAAGTGTTCTACTCAAAAGATTTACAAAATAGTTGATGGTTTGTGGTTTTGCATACACCAAAACGGTTGACCATAAATGTGGATGACACTGAGTTTCGCACCGTTTATCAATCAACTTTTGAAGATAATGAAAAATTAGAAGATCTTAGAAAATGCATATGTTAACTTTGTATTTCAGAGCAGTTATTGTACCTTAACAAAATATTTATTTAAAATGGTGTAAAATGTAGAATGGTGTGTTATATGATAGTAATAGATGCATTATATTTTGTGTTTGTATTTCAGAGCAGTTATTGTACCTTAACAGAATAAGGATGGATATATTGCAAGAGTTCATTTTGTGTTTGTAGTTGTAGGTACTTGCATATGATCACATACATACACACATGTACACATGCATACATATGATCAGCTTGACTATTCTTTCTTTCTTTGTGTTTGTAGGTAGACAGGCAGTTCAAGATATTATATTTGCACGCTTTAGTTCAGCAGTGCTAAGGTAATATATTTTTGTATTTGCATCCTTTATTTCAGTCAGTATTTTTGATGTTGCTTAAGTTTAAAATTTTGGTGATGCAGGAAGACTTTATCATTGCCGCATAAAAGTGAATGTTCCCCTTCCCGCACATCCCTATGATGCCCGATTGCTGTTAGCCAGATTATTGCACGGACTCCCCTCCATAACAAGATCAAATGCATTATATGACTTAATAAAATTGCTCCAAGCGATTACTCGTAAGCTGCTGTACATCTGATATAGTAAACAACGTCCCTTTCTGATTTGTCTGATCCCACCAGTTTCTCATCACATTACGATTATTGTCAGTCGGACTGACAAAAATCGTAATGGTGAGAAGTTGGTGGGATCAGACAAATCAATAAGGGGACGTTGGTTTATATATCAGATGTACAGCAGCTTAACAGTGATCGCTTGGAGCAAATTTTATTTAGACATATAAGGCGTTTGATCTTGTTATGGAGGGAAGTCCGTGCAATAATCTGGCCGACAGCAATCGGGCATCACAGGGATGGGCCGGAAGGGGAAGAAATGTACGTCATAATGTTCTTGGGATTATTTTAGGAGTTTAAACTTTGCAGGACATAATGTCACAAGATGCCACACAACCGTCAAATGATATAACTTCACAATCATCCACTTTAAAACGGGAGAAAGTTGATATGGACAACTATGGTTCTCCAGTTGGAAAAATGGTTCAAAGGTCGCTACGAAGATTGGTAAACTAGTAAGAAATCATGTGCCAATCTCATATCCAAGTTGGAAAAAAGTTCCGCCAAATTACAAGGAAGACGTGTGGAATCAATTGGAGGTATCTTTACATTAATCATTTTTTTAAAATTTTGTTAATATGAATATGGTGTACATATTGATATTTTTATAAATTAGTAAACGAATTAACGAATATTAGTTAGTTAGATTTATCTAATTAATTTAAATTTAAATCGCACAATTAAATGATACATATAGGGTGAGAAGTAAAATATTAGAAGAAAAGTGAGGTAAATTTTGTGAATAATTATGATAATTTTAAATGTAGGTATTTGAAGTTAAAGTAGAATTTACAATGAAATGTATGATAAATTTATTGAAATGTAAAAATCCATAGACTTTGAAACGTAAACTGCATGAACTTTGATGGTTTAAATTCATTTATAATGCTTTCAATACATAAATAAAAAATGGTTTACATGCATTTTTTGTTATGCAGAAATATTATGTGCTCGATCCTCTATCAAAGGACCTTATTATGAAAAAAATGTCTGAGGCATTTAGGAGACACAAGAATGATTTGCGCAAGAATCATTATGACCACTTCATCACTGACGAAGATAGAATGAGAAATTGTCCACCGAAAATTGCTCAAGATGATTGGGATGAGTTCATAAGAAACGAATCAAAACCCGAGGCGAAAGAAAAAAGAAGCGAGGCAAACAAAATAGATCGATGCTCGAATATGCTCATCATTCGGGACGTAAGAGTCACACTATGATTACACAAGAAATGGTATGTGTCATTGAATTGGTGCATCACATTGCATATACCATTAGTTCCAAATATAATTTTAGTTCTTTGTATACAGGTCGATTCAAGTAGTCTGGGAACAGAAGTATCACGTCTTCAAGTATGGGAGAAAACGCATAAGAAAAAAGATGGCAGCACGTCAGATGCGACATCTTCCTACTTTGTAAGTTAAACAAATAACAACGCCTCTAAATTAAATTTTCATTATTCATATATATATGTATTTACTTTTTAGGAAAAAATGAAAAAGTAAAGGAAACGACGAGTGGTGGTGATGAAGCCGTCTTTATATCAGTGTTTGGTAAAGATGTAAAGGGCAGGAGCCGAAGTATTGGGACCAATATAGCTCCTAGCCAAGTTAAGAGTGCTGCCATTCCATGCAAACGGCTCAAACAGGCCCAATGAGTATATGAGCAGCGACTGCAAAATGTGGAGCAAAAATTGATGAAGCTGGACAATATGGATGATAAACTGGAGCGTCTTCTCAGCATAGCCCAAGATAATCGTCGAGTAGGCAGTGAAATCGTATCTTCTCAGTTTGCCACTCCGAACAATCCGTTAATCGACCAAAGATGTGAAATCCTAAACTTCGACGACGAAGTAATTGCAACAGGTACTATTTTATTAAAATTTGAAGAAAATAATATGTTGCAAAGTCAGTGAATGCTTAACTTCGTGAACGGGAGAGTGCGCTGCATTTTCTTGCATTTTACATTTTTCATTTAACATAGATGAACAATAGTGAGGCTGTTAGCAAGAAATAAAACAAGTTTGTTATCACGTTTACAATTGCTGAGACATATTAGTAAACAAGTAACAGAGAAGCAAGGCAATGGGTGAAAACATTAATTCAAAAGCAAGTTGAACTTTACACTACTCTGCCACAGCACAGAGAAGCAAGGCAATGGGTGAAAACAATTCAGAAATTTGAAACTCACGCATTTAATATATATGTTGCCTGGTTGCCAAAAAATTTCTCTGTAATTCGTTTCTGGCATTAAACCTAAGTCATTATTAGGCAAATTTGGGTCTAGTTCATATGCTATGAAACTTGGCCCATCGCTGCATGTTTGTGAAATGGTTTTGGGTAGCATGAGTTTTGTTTTCTGTTTATATAAGTTTTCATGCTAAAAAAATCTGGTGCACTGTCCCTGATGCATGCGAGTAAATCCTTTTGTACCTGCGTATGCACTGCCCCTGAACCATGCAAGTTTATTTCTTTGTTACCTGCGTGTGTTATTTTTGCAAATTACATGCTTTATACGTGTGTTTTACTTTGATTTTTGTGTGGAAATTGTTGCATGCTTGATAAATATTGCATGTATAATTTCTAAAGGCAAACGGTTCCAAGATTTAAAACTTTTATTCTTGCGTGTGTTCTGTAAATGTGATTCCATATATTCACTCCAGAAATGCTTATATAACAGGCACTATATGCCGAGATTCCATAGCATTAGTAATTCATGGAAAACCAGTAGCACCCACCTATGAAAAAGTGTTGTTGGACAATTTTATTGCCGGATGAGCTAACCGCCAAAATATGTCAACAATTTACCGAGACCTTTGGGGATGTTGGAGCCGGAGGTTATGTGAGCCATCAAAAGGGTTTGATACGATATCTTTAGTCGGAGGTATTGATATTTCTGACTTGTTCTTTGCATATATTGCTGATTTTCTTTTGTTTGTTGTATATGAAATTTGCATATGCAAATGCATGTGTATTTTGTCTTGGTCTGTCTTGTTTACAATTTGAACTATTGTCATCAATTTGAACTGTTGTCATCAATTTGAAAGACAACAGTTTTGACTGCTTCTTCATCTAACTGTGCAGTTACCACACCGTGCCATCAACAATACATCTTACCGCTTGCCACTTTCATTGACAGCCACTTCAAACTCTCCTCTGTCAAACTTCTACAGCGATCATACATCGACTCACTGTCCTCAACCACCTAATTTCATCACTCTGCCCCTTCCCAAACACCAACACACCATATCACAGTCACATCTCTGCACTCCTCTAGCCTCGACAAACTTCATCATCAAACTTCACTCGAAACTGAGCTCTGCAGTTCAACAGCAACCTGCCAGTGCTTCTACCACACTACCCGCAAACTACTTCACCATACTACCATAACTCCAAACTCCTCATCCTGTCACCAAAACTGCTAACAACTGCCAACATATCCCCTCCCCCTGCACACAGTTCAACATGAAATTCCTGCCTCAACACAAGCCTGTCACCAAAATACAATACAAACTTCATACTTTCCTCCCACTTCACACTCTAACTGAAACCATTCCACTCCCTAAAACCATTCCTCCATCAACCACCATGCAAAACTGTTCACTTCCTATCTCTAACCATCTCTGCATAAGCTTCATACCATTCACTGCCTCTACTGTCATCTAATTCACACCATCACCACCCTCTTCAAAATCATACAAACAGACATCTGCCACACACCACATCCATTGTCAACCACGGTTCTCGGCCATTCAAACCACCTTCCTCCTCATAAAAATTTCCACCTGACCATTAACAACAACCATACTTCACTGCTCATCAAACCACTCGTTCACCACCGTTCATTACAGCTCCATTACAACTCCGTTGCATCACTAGTCTTCACAGTTTCATACCTGTCTTCACCATTCTTCTACAGACCACCACAAAACTACAACATCACTGATACTTTCTCCTGCCACTGCCTTCTACATTTTAACACCTCATATCCACTTCAGTTTTATGCACTCATATCATCTTCTATCCACTTCTGTCAAACTACATACCCAATGCCTTCTTGCACTGTTGCACACTGCAGTTCAACACCAATATATCATCTTCTAACCTACTTTTCTGCTCACAATGCATTCAACAAGATAGCCACTACAAACACATCAGCATATCAAACATCCCCCTACTCTCCACTTCCTTTGACCTCTGACCTTTGACCTCCCTGCCTGATCATTCACTGATCATACACTGATCATTCATCTTCAATCACTCTTCCATCCACCCACTATCCATAACATACAAACACTACTGCCTTCATATTGCAAACTGCTGCTACCAGCAGCAAACACCCAAATCCACATATAGATAACAGTAAATTTTGGCTAATTGTCACATATATATGAATTTTAGGTAGTTTCAAAGATTTCAAAGTAAAAACAAAGGATTTATCACTATGCATGTTTACATCTCTGATCATGTGCACGTTATCGATATCCCACAACAAGGCATCAACACCCTCATCAGAAATATTAACATTACTACAACCAGTACCAATACTTACATCAATATTCAAACAGCTTTCCAAGACTTTACAATCCATCAAAGTTTCCTGCACATTTATTTGTATCACTACATCACAATATACAAAATGGAGTAACTGAACAAGATTCCAAACCCTTATTTCCTCAACTGATACATTCAGAACCTTTGTATTTACTGCCATATCTTCAATCCTATCCCATAAAACATGTATAGCCTCCTCGCCATGTAAAGTGATTACCAGTACACAATCGTACACACAGTCACGCATGTTGCCTGTACACAATCGTACACACAGTCATGCATACGTAAATACAAGCATGCACGCACCTTTCACAATTTACATTCAAGACTTATCACATGCAAAATAGATATATCAAGTTTTAAGAATTTATAAGGGTGGTTTCTCACCTGGATAGTTTGACAGAGATGAAAGAGAACCTGAAAAAGATTTCAAAATCTGGAAATTGAGGCTTGATCAAATTTGGTTTATCCTAACCGTTGTTTGCTTTGAATTGCTTTGCATTATTTGATTTTCTCTTTGCTTGGGTTCTATTTTGTTTTAATTTGTTTCAGACTTTTTGAATCAGGTAGATGCTGTTTGTTTTTGAACTGGAATATTCTTTCCAGATTTATGAAGTTGAACTGCCTCTGAATTTAATCTTCGAGTTACGCATGAACCAGGTTGAACATTGAAGTTTGAAAACTGGAATGCTTTGCCCTTTTGATTTTATTTTCCTCTCAGGTGAAAGACTTTTTAGCTTGCAAAACAATGTAGTGTAATTAATGAAATCTTTATACTGTAGTGATAATAAACAATGTAGTGTAATAAGTATGATATTCCGGCACGGCAGCATTCTATTTGCAAAACAATGAGTGTAATTATAAGTTTGATAATTTTATATGTATGGTATATGTGCAATATGTTTATAGTGCTTGTGTACCAATATTTTGATATTCTGGCATATTTTGATATATATTGTTATTCTGGTATGTATACTGAGATATGCGTGTAACGCAGTAGTGAGTTACGGAGCAGGAGCAAACATTATGTGCAACGGGTGTTAACCGTTGCTTTATGTGTGACGTTGGTCATAAAGCAACGATTTTTAACCGTTGTTTATTTGGCAGAAAGCAACGGTTTATGTCCATTGATATTTTGCCCATTAAGCAACGGTTTGTAACCATTGCTTAATGTACAGTAAGCAACGGTTTACACCCGTTGCCTATTGCAAATAAAACAACGGTTAATACCCGGTGCGTCTGTCTCTGTTTGCAATGGTTTGTAACCGTTGTCTTTGTTCAAGTTTGCAACGGTTAATACCCATTGCCTTTCCTTCATTTGCAACGGTTTTTACGCGTTGCCTTTTGGACATAAAGCAACGGTTTTTTCCCGTCGCGTAATTCAACCACTCCTCTTTTGAAGACGGTTTTTACCCGTTGCTTTTTTCCTTAACAATGGTTTTTACCCGTTGTTAATAGCTTATAATGGTGTAGTGGAGGCTATGATCGGTTTAGAACAACCAAGACATCGCTATATGCCCTAACTGGAGTCGGAGTGCAAGGGATAGAGAGCAACGCCAAAGTGCAATAGGATCTTTCTATTCAATCGCTATGTCTAGAATGGACTTGGCAAGGGTGCAGAATGACCATCGATAGTCCGGAGAGACTGTAAAACTTCATTATTAATTTCCATTGGAATAAATTGATAACGATTTGGCTTCGAATAGCCGTGAACTTGATTGAAAATGCTATAAGCTCAGAATAAAGCATAAACTCACTACATTCGATTTGAGACTAATCAAAACACAACTTTTACCAAAAGGCATGTTTTGGGGGGGGAGGACAAAGTGTTATCCCAACTTTTGGCAAAGCTGAGATACCCAAAAATTAATTGAAAATCGATAATAACTAGTCATGAATATCGACTATGCATTGCAGGTTAACCATGGATATCGATGAATTTTGTCTATGTCCGGATTGAGCTATAATTGATAGGACATGGCTAGCAAAGCCAAGAGAGCCAACGTTCCAAGTTTCAAGTCAAGCCGAGTTCGTATGCTCAAGTTATGATGGATGCAATTTGAAGGAAAAATCCCCTGTTTCGTATCCATCCTCGTACACCAATTCGAATCGACCGTGTTCGTATCGATCAGGGGTCCAGCGGTTTCATATCCATCAAAGTGCCTCATTTCGTATCGATGAACTTGGCCATGTTCGAATCCATCGAGTTCGTACGATGGACTTCGTACCCATCATAAAGCCGCGCTTCTTATCGGTCAACAACGTCCTACTTCGTATCCATCCAGCTAGACACGGTCTGTATCCATGCATGAGCTTCCATTTCGAATCCATCAGCACTCCCTTATTCGAATCCATTGGCGTCTCCCTACTTCTTATCCATCGGTAGATAGTCCACTTCACATCCATCAACTGAGGTAACGGTTACTCCTTCGTACCCATCATGGAAGCTTCTCTTCGAAACCATCTGGGCAGAGCATTTCGTAACCATCAACCATCAGTGGTTCGTATCCATCAACGGTTGCAGTTCGAATCCATGAGTAAGGTCTCATTCGAATCATTTGAGTCAACGAAGCCTAGATGACGTGTCATCCTTCGATATGAACGGGGAAAAATCCATAGGGTCGATGCGGTCAACTCGGAGCAAGACCGGATCGAGGCGAAGTATGCACGCCATGTCATCACAAGACCTCATGAGTTGATCGAGTCGAACGCATCGATTCGAAATGATCGATTCGAATCAAACAGCCACCGAGAAATTCCATTTCGTATCGATCATATCTCCCAATCCACAGATCCAAATGCAACGAAATTTTCACATGAGCTTGCATACATGCCGAGGAATGTCTCCACTAAGTTTCACCTCGATTGGACACGATCTTGATCGATACGAATTGAATTCGCATCGATCCCCAATCGATTCGAAACTTTCTGAGGTTGGTCGCGTGGTTCCCCTCACGTGCCAGAACTTGTCTCCCGAAGTTTAGGCGAGATATCAGCCTCCTACGCCTATAAATAGAGCCCCAGAGCCTACAGAAGAAGGATCTTTGGATTCTCTAGCATCCAGATTCTACCGGATTCGATTCTACTTCTTTTTATATTCGAATTCATTCATTATATCTGCAGCAACCATTTGTAATCAGCAAAGAACATCAATAAAAGATTAAAAAAACTTTGAAGTGGACGTAGGTCGGAGATAGCTGAACCACTATAAATCTCGCGTCTTTGATTATCATTTGCTGTGATCTGCGATTTGTCTTGAGAATATTGCTGATCTATATTAACACTTTGGTGCTTTCACGATACTTGGGGTTTGTGACCAATTTTGGCCCAAACATATAAAAACTTACTTTACTATATATATGTAACAACAGCAAACTGCACTATACCAAATTCAATTTATATAAATTAATATAAACTTATGTCTTATAAATAACATAATCTGATATATAAACAGATTATATATATAATACTAATCTAAACTTATACAAATAGATAATATATATGATACTAATATAAACTTGTACATAATAGACAACTATATATATATATATTAAATTTAGAAATCAATATTAAAAAAAAAATATTACCTTTCAAAAAATTCATACACACACACGCGTATGCATATATATGTAAGCCGCATGTCTGTGAACAAGGTAGGTTGAAGTGGAGGATTATCACAAGGCGGAGGAGCTCTAGCGGGTGGCATTGCTGGCTGATCTGGATGGTCGTAGGTAAGTCTCGGCAGTAGCTATCTGTGGAGAGTGGTGGCTATGGAAGGCCGACAAGGTAGATAGGAGATGAATGGTTTTGTGTCGTTTGGTGGTGGTGAAGGTTTCGAGCATGGCAGATGGTCAAAGTAGAGGCGAAGTAGCGGGCTGCCGGGGGATCTGTAGGTTCTGGAAATGGCGTAGAGGGGATAGTGGACTCGAAGCAACGGTAAGGGAGGTGGCGAACTGCTGCTGACAGAGGGCATGACAGGTAAGTGTGAAGCATGGGTTGCTTGGTGGAGATGGAAGGTGGATGGGCAGGGACGGCTAGAAGTGTGGATGATTAGAAGTGGTGATAGGTCGATAGTAAGGTACAGGTTTATCAACAAATGAAGGAGCCGGTGATAAATAGCAAATACATAATATGTTATTATTATTTTTCGTCTCAAATGGAACGAACAAAATGGAGGAAATGAGCAAGTTGAACGGCAAAAGGAATTCGAGCAGGCTTCACAAATATGAGAAGTAACAGTTATAAACTAATATATAAAACTTAGATATTTTATATTATTATGTATATATATAATAATTTTTTTTATAATGGCCAAACAAAAGAAGAAAGGAGCAGCTACATGTAAGAACAGTGAGGGACGATGGTTATTAAACATTTACTTTAGTATACATTACATTTTTTTCGAATAAAATGAAAAGGAGCTGAACCAACCGAAAATGAAAGGAACCATAGATATTATCGAATAGAGGGAATAGTAATGGTCGGACAATAAATTCTAGGAATCATAAAGGTTTGTGGTTCTCACGGCTGGACAGTTGAACGGACACAAAGAAATCCAAAAGGTTCAAAATGAATATCGATACGACTGACTATTTCGTGGTTTTTCGCAGCGTAACGAACATCGAAATTGACAAATGAATATTATGGAGATCAGCACGACGAGACGAGTATAATGGTACACGGATATCAGCAATACGACCATCCTATCAAAAGTCGATATTTCACTGCTAAACTGCTGCATTTGTCGAAAATAAGATAAACGGGGATAGAGAATTCCAAATTTGGCAAAACGAATTATGATGTCTCACTCAGAAAATGATTTACATATTTGTTATATAAAATATTAAAATTTTGAAAACATTTTTTTCCATCAATGTTAACTGATTATAAATTGAAATTTAAAATTACGCAACAAAACTAACTTACATATTTTCAAATAAAATTTTACCATTTGCTAAGTTTAAATAGACGTATCCCAAATATCAAATTTATGTTTCAAAATTTTATTATTTATTTTCCATGAAAAATTTAGTTAATTAGGTTATTAAAACCGTTAAAATTATGGATCGTTACAAAAATTATTGGTCGACCTTTGATTGCGATGAACCATGTTGGAGTCTCCACCAGCCTGTGTATGATTTGTCATGGTTTAGTCTTACCGTGTCATGTATATTCGTTTTATTATGATTGCTTTGTTTTGTGTTTCTTTGAGGTTGGTATTATATTAGGGATGGGCTGGCTTCATAGATATGGGGTGATTGTGGATTGTGAGAGGTCATTAGTGACTAAAGGGATATATAATGGATGGAAGGTAGTTTTGGCTGCCTACTAGATGATGATGTGATGGTTAGTTTTCCATATTATCCCGATATCCCATTTGACGAGTTTCCATTATTACATATTACTAGGGAGTATCTGGACGTATTTGAGGAGATGACCCAACTTCCACCACATAGAGACCCATAGTAATGCCTTTGAGGAGGATATCACTAAGAGATCAGCGTGAGCTTGAGATGCAAGCGAATGACCCACTACGACGATGGTTCATTTGTAGAAGCATTTCTGATTGGGGAGTGCATGTACTATTCGCCACGAAGGTGGATGGTTCCCTTAGATTGTGTGTTTATTACCTTGAGCTGAATAAAATGACGAGGAAGAATAAGTTTTCACTCCTACATATTGATGACCTGTTTGATCAGCTTCATAGTGCTATGAGTATTTTCTCTATTGGATCTTGCGACAAGATTTCACAAACTGAGGGTAGTGAAGAAGAGTGTGCCAATTACAACATTTCGCACAACGTCGGGTTTATATAAGTTTTTGATTATGCCATTTGGGCTAACCAATGCCTTGGCATACTTTGTTGATCTCATGAACCGTGTCCTCAGGGGTCAGCTAAATAAATCTGTATTCGTTTTCGTTAATGCTATTATATTCTACTCATGGATAAAGGAGAAATCCAAGACACGTTTAAGGATCGTACTTGAGGCTATGATAGAGCATCGATTGAAAGCAAAATTTTCAAAGTGTCAATTCTGGAGGAGGAAAGTGATATTCTTTGGTCATGTTATTTCTACACAGGACATTGCCATGGATCTTACAAAAGTCTCACCAGTTCAAGATTGAACTAAATCCAAAAATGCTATGGATGTGAGAAGTTTCTTGAAGTTAACTGGATATTATAAATGATTCATCTAGGACATCCCCAAAGCAGCAACATTGTTGACTCAATTGATGGAAAAGAATCATACTTTTACTTAGGATGTAAGATGGAAACATGCATTCATGAGTCTGAAAGAGAATTTAAAGACTGCACCAGTATTGGTTGTTGTGAGCGAGAATGAAGAGATGATGATATACAATAATGCTTGTGGTACTAGGTTGGATGCGATATTGACGTAGTAAGAAAAACTAGTTGCATATGCTAGTCGATAACTAAAGCCACATAAGAAGAAATACCCAACCCATGATTGGAGTTAGCAGTGATTGTGTTTGTGCTAAAGATCTAGAGGTACTATCTGTTAGGAGAGTGGTTAGAGCTATTCACCTACCATATATCATAGTACCTATTTTCACAGGAGGATCTTAACCTTTGCCAGCAGCGATGGTTAGAGTTCCTAGCCTCCTATGACTTCGATATTACATATACACATAATAAATGGAATGCAATTACTGACGCATTGAGCAAGGGACATGCCAGCTTGGGAGGTATGTTCCTAGAGTGAATGCAGCGAGTATATTGCTGGTTATGATTTCCGACCAAGATGTGAGCCAATGCCAAAGATATTGGTGAGCTTGCTATCAGACCTATTCATATTGAGTGGAGCGGCACAAATTAAAGGCATGTGCCATATTAACTGAGATTATGTTTTAAGAATGAAGCTGGAGTAGGGTTTGAAGAGATGAGACAGTATAGACCTGACCGAGATGGTTGGCTTTGTAAGGACGAGAGATTGTTTATTCTTGATGTTGATGGGTTGAGGGATGATGTGCTACGAGTGTGCCATCATTCAAGATTGACTATCCATCCCAATGGTAATAAGATGTACCATGATAAGATGCAGATCTATTATTAGGAAGGGATAAAGATGGACGTTGGGACATTCTACTCAAAACGCATGAACTTCCAGTTTGATAAAGCAGAGCAAAAGAAGTCTAGTGGGTCGATGCAAGTGTTAGAAGTTCCTGAGTGGCAATAGGAGCAATTATTGATGGATTTCATCGATGGACTACCAAGGACTAGACCAGGGTACCATAGCATTTGAGTCATAGTCGATAGATTGACCAAGAGCACCAGATTTATACCTGTCAAGTTAAGTTAAGTGGCATCCACACTAGCCGAATTGTATGTGAAATGGACAATACGATTCCATGGTGTGTCAAAGAGCATTGTGAATGACCGAGACCCGTTGTTCACTAGTTTGTTTTTGAAGAGCTTACAAGAGGCGTTGGGGACCAAGTTGCATATGGGTATAATTTATTACCCACAAAGTGATGGTCAATCTGAAAAAGTGAATCATAGCTTATATCTCTTGCACGCTTGTATACTCGACTTTAGAGGCTCGTTGGATAATCACTGACATCTCGTAGAGTTCACATACAACAACATTTATCAGTCCAACATCGGTATTGCACCATTCAAGGAATTAGCTAGCTGACTTGCAATGCACCTTCTTAGGGTAAGAAGCTACTAAAAAACAAATACTTAGGCCACATATGATTAGAGAAACCTCAGAGAAGATAAAGATCATTCGGTAATGAAAGAAAGATGCTCAAGACAGACAAAAGAACTACGCTGATAAGAGACATGGAGATATAGAGATCTCTATTGACGATAGGGTATTTATCATGATCGCTCCATTGAAGAATCTAATTCATTTTGATAGTCTAAGGAAGCAGGCACCAAGATTGGTAGGTTCTTTTTGGATACTAGAGAGGATTGAGAGTCGTGCTTACAATGTTGACTTACTTTAAAGAATGGTGGGAGTGTAGAATGTGTTCCACGTGTCTCACTTGCAGAAATTTGTGCAAGATTTAGGCGTGACTAACACACTGAGTCAACTAGATGATATCAAGATTAAACTAGAAGCTTCGAGATCTTGTAGGCCTATTCGTATTGTTGAACGTGATGCTAAGAGGCTTAAGAGGAAGACTGTGAAGTTGGTAAAGATTCAGTAGAGTGAAAACGAAGATGATTGTACTTGGGAGACCGAGGAGAGCATGAGAACAGCTTATTCAGAACTATTTACTTTGTGAGACTTTCTATTTATCACTTTTACTTTCACTTATGAATCATGAAGTGTACTTTAGTGCAGTATCCTGGATCTTAGGATAAGCATAAATGTTACCTTTTTCATCTATTATTATATGTGCATGTTTGATGTGTGATTGTTGCTTTATGTTTCTATATAGTTGTTAGGCATGCGAGATGACCTTATTGATTTTATGTAGGATTTTGGAGGCAAAATTCCTAAAGTAGGGTAAAACGAAATGACCTTGATTCTACGTATCAGATGATCGTAGAATATTAATATTATTATATTTAGGGTCGTATGATTCTGTAACATGTGAAATGACTACTAAAGACATTTTCCATCCTTAGAATTTTTAGTAGATGATTTTTACATTGAAAATCTGGTGTGACCAATAGCTTTTGATAGGAGCCAAATTGGACCCTAAAACCACTTCATTGGATTAGGACGATGATTTCTTTTTCCGTAGTGTAGTCATAATAGAGAAATAGACTTAACGTTTATGATATATGGTTGTCTGACGTTTCACTTGATTTTGGATGGCTTAATGAGTCATTGTACAGGCCTAAAGCTAATTTCGGGATTAGAATGAGGATTAGGCCTATGGGACTTCTCTCCATTATTTCACACTTGTAAAAAATAGAGAGAAAACCCCCATTAACCACTTCTAGACAAAAATTGTCTTAATCCATACTTTAATTAGCCAAAACTTGTCTTTGAGGAAGATTTGCAAGATTAGAAATTTAGATTAAAGATTTTCTATTGGAGATCACTTGGAGCTGTTGCAGATTCTTGGGTTCCATGCCCTTTTAGATTGCTTTGGACTTAGGTGAGTGGTCTTAAGCCTCTACTCACTAATTAGCCATTATATGAGGTTTAACGATGTTTTAAAAAAAAATTCAAACTCTGCAATATGTTTTAAACGCTCTTTTATCACATTTGCAGATTTCAAATGATTTGGAAAAGATTTGTAAAATTCTATTCTTTTTGATATTCCTTGTTCTTATAGTTATACATTTAGATTTAGGCTTCACTTTGATATGTATGTTTATATGCTGATATATTATATGAAATGATTGCTTGAATGTGCGATGTTTGTTTGGTTGAGAATGCAGATCAAATGATGATTTATTTTTAGGAGTAAGTTATGGAACGTTAATGGATTGGTGGTGACCCATAAAAGCCACATCGTCCAAATGGCAAGTGATCTGTAAGATGGGTTAAGGAGGACCCTTTAAAACTATGTTCCAAGTTTTAAGTCATTTTGGAGTTCATTTGCTTGAGGTATAGGCAATTAAAGATGGATCAGTGGTGATTTAGAGGCTATGGATTGGTAGAGGTTAGCTTTGGGGCGTGCTTAAGTCATATGATAGATCGCATCGAGTCACGTGCAGGATTGCTTTCGGTCGAAAGCTTGAATGGATGGATCACATGAGAAGATAAGATAAAATCCCAAATGGGGGATCGGTAGTGCCCATGATAGGTGCTGATCCATTGGGTTACTATATTCACGCTGGATGTCAAATCAGTGGAGCAAAGAAGGAAATTTGACTAAGGCATGGATCAGTGGCCATGGACCGGTATCGATGGGTGAGGCATCGATTAGTGGGATTGTTGGTTCTGTGAAGAGGATCTCACGTGATGGAGGATGGCTTAGTTGAGTTGAAGTATGGGATCGGTGGTGATGGATCGATAAATATGAATTGGTGGTTATGGTTCGATGGTAGAAGGAATTGGAGCTACTCCGAGTCATGTGCTTGCTTGCTTCGAGACATGACGGTGTTTTCTTTGAGTTTTAGCTGTGTTCACATCAAGCTCGTGCCAATCTAAACACAGCCAAATATGGCCAAATTTAAGGTCCGTACCGAACTACAGGGTGATGGCTTCGATGATGGATAGCTATACTTTGAGATGCAGAGTAGTGGACTATAAGTCGGACTGAGGGAACTGTCGGAGGTGGTTACGGGATGTATGGTGATATTCTGTGACTGATGATGATTGTAGAGGATTGTCCTAACCATGGTGACTTCATGACGGGAGTCCTTAAATTGGTTCTAAGATGTACTCTACTATAGATGACATGTGCAAAAGGAATATTGAGAGTCGAGGTGTACAGTAAAGTGAGGTATACAATGGAGACGTGATGGTTCCTGGAGTGTGATGGCTCTTTATTATAGATGGGAGGTTTGATTACCCTGGACTGACATGATGGTTAGTCTTGTATCTGGCCTATTGGGTGGCATGGATTCAAGCACTAAGAACTAGGATGAGGCTACCATGATGGTTAGTCTGGTCTTTGACCGTGATGGGTCGAGCGAGTGACCAAACATCTAACACGCTAAGTGATTGAATATGAGTATGGATGATGGATATTGTGTTTTCTTTGATTTCTTATCACATTAGGTATGTTGCGTGATGCCGATGTTGTTGATACTAATATTAGACACCCTTAGTACTTTGATGTATAACACACCCACGATGACTATGTTGTAGAGTAGCGTATATCTTGAGTATGTGCTAACTCTATGGATGCAGAGGCAGGCCAGGTATGATTTTCCATACTATTTGGCCTATTCTAGTGGTTTCTTAGTATTCGGAGATTTTCTACCGCTCACACTAGATTGTTATCTGACTCGGGATTTTATGCTTTACTTCCTATTATTTTGGTGCTCTTAAATGAGTAGATTAGAGATATTAGGTCAGGTAAGCATGTGGAGCTGGATGGGGGATGAGAATGAGATCACACTCTAGTTTTGCTAGATTTATTTATTATGATTTGCTATTCCACTGCACAACACTATAGAGCTTGCTAATACCTTTATTATCTAGAGATAGTTTATTTATGAGTTATTATTTGATGTATAACTCTATCACTTACACTGTATACCGTAAGGATTTGTGCTCTTTGATTCCTGTGATTCATTCAATTATTACTCTCTTTCTGTTTTATATCTAAGATGTTTATTATTATATTTTATTCGATGTGTTGTGAGATATACGACAAGTTCTATAGCTATTTTATTTACTTTACAACCTTGACGTCCATCCTACATTGGCGAGGCACAATCACAACTCACTATACAAGTATTAATGGGTGCCGATGACGTAGGGTAGTCGTCATAGGATCCAAGGCGTGGACTTTGAGGTTTGTGCCATGCGTATTTGTTCGTTTAACGCTTCATTTTGACATTACGGCTTTACAATAAGCGATTTTATATGGTGATGTGATGACTGAAATTTCAAAGTGGTGACTTTGGGATTTCAATGAAATGACTCTACAACTAGTGCTAGATGTTTAAAGGTTAACCGTTTTGGTGGAGTACTTTGGGTACGAAGTATATGAATCATCTTTGTAATGACCTATTTTATATATTGTAGGATCGTAAATATCGATAGTATTTTCATATAGGATTCTATGATTTTATAATTTTAGGAAATGACTATTAATGACATTTTCCATCCTTTGAATTTTTATCAAATAATTTTGACCCAGAAAATCTTATATGACCTACAGCTTTTTATAAGAGTCGAATTAGGGTGTGAATCACTTCCATTAGATTGGAATAATGGTTTCTCTTTTCAAAAAGAAGTTTGGACTAAACGTTTGGGAGATATGACTGTTTGATGTTTTGCTTGATTTATAACAACTTAGTCAGTCAATAAGGAGATTAGTGGCTACGTCCAAGACCTATTTCGAGATTAGCACCAAAAGTAGTTGATGGGACTTCTTGTCATTTTACACTTCCCAAAATAGTTAGAGAAGCCACCATTAACATTCTTTGGCCCAAAAGTTAGTCTAAACCTTACTTTATTTAGTCAACATAAAGGAGAAATTAGCAAAATTAGCAATCGGATTTGGGGGATTTGCTATTCGAGATAGTAGGAGCTATTGTTCAAATGGTATTAGAGCTCTTTTAGATTGCTTGGGTTTTAGATGAGTGGTTAGGACGTCACACTTGCTAAATATTTAATATACACCTTAAAATGATGTTTTGAAATGATTTTTGAACCATAAAATGTGTTTTAAAACACAAATAATCACATAAGTTAATTTCAGACGATTTTACAAAGTTTAGTGAATGTGTATTCCTATGGTTTTCCATTGTTCTTATAGTTCACCTATTTTTCTACCCTTAGATTTAGGTTCTAATTTGATGTGTATGAATGTTTGTTTGCTTGAATATAGTTTTAGGGGTTAATTTCTTGAATGTATGATGTCTGTTTGGTTAAAAACACAGATCGCATGTCGACTTAGAATTATGTACAAATTCTTTAATTGGCGATTATCCAAAATTTCGACTTCACCCAAATTTGATGCGGTTTGTTTGGGGGAACATGGAAGACCTCACCCATGCTTCATGTCTCAAACAATTTACTCAAGTTATGGGTAAAAGAATATGGATCTATGGTCGTGTGTAAATCTTTGATCAGTAAAGGAGTGTCCTGAGCATGCTCTTGTCAAATGAGGGCTTACTTCGGGTTGCTTACACATTGGATTGGAGTTGGCTTGGAAAGTGAAATGGCTAAGTGTTGGTTCGGTGAAGAGTTGCATGTTTTTGATCGGTGAAGCTTGTTGAAGCATGTTTCGATGAAGTGTGGGTGCATCGTAGATCGCTAGTGTTTGAGTTGGAGTGTGGTTGAATCGGTGGATGGAAGGCATAGATTTGCCAAGTGCGGGATCTATATCCTTGAGTTGGTACCAATACAAGTAGGGTTCAAATCAATAGTGGAGTTGCATGTATCAAGGATGCCTTGATTCATCGTTCTTGGATTAGGGTAAGTGATTGGAATGATGGCTTGTTGGATCAGGGTAAGTGCTTGGATCGGTAGCTAGTTGGATCATGGTGAAGGAAATAATGTGCTTTAAGTTGCTTGTGTGTTCGCTCTAGGTCGCTCATTTGTTCACTTTGAGAATGTCTATGGGCTTTCACATTTTCCTATACTTCGGGTCGTATCCAAATTGCTTTGAGCTAAGGGTTGGGTCAGTATTGAGTTGAGAACTCAGTGGAGAACTTTCGATGACGATGACTTACGAATCCACGATGATGATTCCATGATGGGGAGTGACAACTTTAATAATGGAGGGCTATACCTTGAGATACCAAAGGGAACTGCAAGCCAGATTAAAGGAACTGTTGGAGGAGGGTTACGTAGAAAACGATGATATATCTACGACTAATGATGTTTGTTGAGAATCATTCCAGGCTGCAATGACTTCAAAACAAAGTTGTAAGAATATTTTTAGGACGTGCTCCACTATGGATGATTTGTGCAAAAGGATCATTGAAACTCGGAGATTCTAGAGTACTCAAAAAACAAGGATAATGTGAGAGCACCAACTTGGACCATGATGGTCTTGATCTCAATGAAGGGCGATTGGTTCTTCGTGATAGGCAATCTTTACCTTGGATCAGCCATGATGGGTGGTCTAGTTCCTATCCTACTGGGTGGCATGGATTCGAGTACCGAGGAACCGAGATGTTGACTAGTCTTCGAGCATGACAAGGCGCATGAGTTGAAACATATCCAACGCACTAAATGCGTGAATGTAAGAATGGATGATGGATGCTATGTGTTCTTAGGTTGCTTATCACCCTAGGTATGTCACGTGACATAGTTGTCTTTGAATTACATATGTAGAGACCCATTAGTACTTGATGTATAGTTCACCATGGTGATTATGATATAGAGTATCATATATCCTGTGTTACGTGCTAACTTTGTGGATACAGCAATAGGTCAGGTATGATTCTCCATACCCATTTGTTGTAATATATTAACCTTATAATATTTAAGATTTTCTACTACTCACATTAGACTGTTGTCTACCTTGGGATTTTATGTTTTGCTTCTTATTATTCCATGTATTTTTAAATCGGTAGATTAGGGATATCAGGTATAGTGAGCATATGGAGCTGGATAGGTGGAGTGTAGGAGACTATGTTCTCACTTATTACTATTTTTTAGCTTTTATTACTTATTATTCCGCTATGCAACACTATGAAGCTTACTAGTGCTACTATTTATTTAGAAATAGTTATTTATTATAAGTTTTTATCAGCTCTACAAACTATACCACTTATAATGTCTAACCGTATGGATCTATGTACTCGGATTTCTATGGTTCATTCAATTATTACTATCTCGCTTGTTTTATATCTACAATGACTATTATATTTTATTCGATATGCTGTGAAATATATCATCGGTTCTACAATTGATCTACTTTACTACAACCTTGATTATCGTCCCACATTGATCAGGCACTATATAATGCACTCTACATGTATATTGGGCGTCGAAGGTGTAGCATGGTTTTCTCATTTGGTATTAAAGTTTAGGTTGCATAATTTAATATAAGGGATACCATGATATAGTAAAGATATGATAGGAGTTCTTAACCTAGATTGGATCAAGAGTGTATATATATATACGAGAAAGCGTAATTGTTTTACATTTTGGTTTCAAGAATTATATAGTTGTAGCGACCTGGAAATTCGAACGCTTCATTTTCGAATACTGAAACATTTTAAAATACAACTAAGCGTTACACATATAATTTTATAGCCTTGTTTAGCATCATTTAATTAATAAATAATAACATGAAATTTTTTTCGAAAAGTATTTACAAAAATATAGTTTTCAAAGAAAAATCGATAACGTGACCGAAAATCAGTTTATCGATAAACATGTTTTCGATCGATACAAGTTGTTCGAATTATCATGCACTTAACAAATGATCAAATGAAAACATTAGCAACTAATTAATACACTCTCCTGTTCATAAAACATGGAATTTTCTAGAAATTTTTATTAGGACAAGAGATATTATTATGAGAAGGGTATAAGAGTAATTAGCCATAAATGAGAAGTGACGTATAGAAGAAAAGACATAAAAGAGAAGTGATGGGAGGGAAGCCTTCCATGGCATGGTGGGGAGGGGGTGAAGAAAAACTTGAAGAGCACCATTCTTGGGCCTATATAAGGAGAGGCATACCTTAGGAAATGTATCACAAATATTCCCGAGCTTTGAGTTAAAATTTCAATGTCTTCATCATCTTCTTTTTCTTAACTTTCTAAAGCAAATAGTTTGCAAACCATCTCCAAATTGCCTCAAACTTGGAGTACGACCTTTATATAACATTACAAGATATTCTTCCTAGTTTTTTTACAAAGAAACAAAGCTACGTTCAACCTAGGAGTTGAGGCCGTGAGCTATAAGTAAAGGAAGAGGGAAAAGAAGCAAGGCAAAAGCAAGAAAGCAAGGGAGGAAAGGTGGTTGCTAGCTTGTGTTGGACTTTGGTTAGAGTGGATCTTGGTTTTTACTGGATTAAAGGTAAGTTAACACCGCACTTTGAATGAATGATATAACATATATATGTTGTATTTGATTGCGTTAGTGTGGTTTGAATTGTTAAGTGACATACGTTAAAATGTTGATTTGAATTCTTGTTTTGAAAACGAGTGACACATAAGACTCATGTACATGGACTTGAACAATCTTGGATGGACTTGAACAAGCTTGGATGGACTTGAGCGGGCTTATATGACATATAACTAGGCCTTAAACAAAGCACATAGATTGTAGTTGAACATAGGTTAAGATATGATTCGAATTTGAAAGTGCATATATAGCGATAGTCGCTATAGATGCAGCTCGGAATTGCCTTATTTTTGACAATTGTTATAGAACTTTATAGAGAGATTCATATAGATTTCTTTCATTATTTGCATTGTTTTACATGTATATATATTGCCATTAATATCTTGAATAGTAGAAAGTTAAGTAACATCATGAAAATGGCCAAAACATCACTAGTGCAAAACTGCCCGTTTAACCTTGATTTTTGGATTTTATTATTTCAAAAAGGACTTTATGGTCAAGCGATTTGTTTCATTCTTTTTAAATGTATCTCCTAACTATTTTTAGAGTATTTTAAATGTAGTTTGGGAAATTTATGAATTTATAAGAATTAGTTATGAACTTTAAAGGAAGAAATTATAGAATAAAACATGTTCTTCTTCGAAGTTTTGTTGATTTGTCGAACCTTTTATTTTTAGCTAATATTTTGGATAAATATTTTAAACCGTATTATAAATATTTCTTAGTATTATAAATGTATATAAACAGGGATTAGTAATTGCTTTATGGCCAAATAGATCTTTGTTTAATTACTTATTTGAGAGGTCATTAATTATGTTTAACACTAATAAGTCAATGAAGTAATCTTATCTATTTGTGAGAGTTAAGATTAATCTCGAGTAGGGATGGAGCAATAACACTCTAACCCACCGGACTTCCCTCTTAATCTAGGAATAGGTAAGTGGAAAAGGTTGGAAAAGTGCTAATCGAGTTGATTCCTTATTGTTTACGGAAATCATTAATACTATACTTAATAGCGAAAGCTGATGAAGTAGACTTATCTATTTATGAGATTTAAGAATGAAGTATCTAAGTAGGGCTTGGAGAAAACAATACCCTAACTTACCTAGCTTCACTCTTGGGCGACGGATAGTTAAGTTGGAATGTTGGAAACGAGTTAACCACACAAATCATGATTTGTATAAGAAATCATTTTGACTAGACAATCAATTAGTCGATTATCAAACTTGACCAAATATTGACTTCAGAAGTCATCAAAAGGCTTCACGATTTTGTACCAATAAGAACCCCTATGGAGGAGTGTTGGTATGAAACATCTCTAGCTTTCGCTTACTTCTTAGAAAACCGGAATTGAGTTAACCAGAAATTCATCAACTAGTTTTGGGTAGTTCGGTAAGTGGGAAGAGTGTACTTACATGAGTTGACTCAAAACCAAACTCAGTTCAACACCGTATACTGATCTACGTTCTGGAAGCGGTTGTGAAGAGGAATGTTATAGAGTTAAACTAACTATCTGAAAGTTAAGTACAAGGGAAAGGTCATCGTTAACATTTCGAACAATGTTATTGTGTGGGACTGTCTATGCTGAGGAGTACACGAAGAGAGAGGACAACATTAGCATTCGTTAGAGGACTTATGGGGGAACCTATGTGGAGGTTTGAGATCTGTTCGAGATGTTTGAATCCATGTAGTGATTTGTGATCTGTTCAAGATGAATTAATCCATTTGGGGAATTGTGTTTTGTTCGAATAATGAAAAATCATGCGAGAGATACTAAACATAGCCTCGAAATCTAGAAAATGACAAAAAACAGAGAAGGGACATAGCGTGAGGGTTTAGCAACCCCAAGGGTATATCAACTCCATGCCTAGAGATGCTCATCGACATATTGGTATCCGGAGTTGATATGGCTCGGATCACACATCGAGGGTGGTCCGGTTATATTTACCTTATAGTATATCCCATCAAGAGATATACGTTGTTCAAGGTAGTTTCTGATCCTTATCATGGAGTTTGGATTCGGCTAGATCCAAGGAGATCTCTATAGGGAAATCCACTATGCGAAATTGCCTTAGGTGCATTGATTGTATACCACTATTGTTGTGGTGTTAACAAAACAACTATTTAATATGATTTATGTGCTACACTCTAGAATTATCTATTAAAACGTTATATATTAAAATTGATGAATGGTTGGTTGCTTTTAGGGAAAAAATCGTTACAGAAATCCGTACGGTCTTACCGGTTATTGTTACTCATCATATATGATTTTAGTTTTTCACGCTGGTTTACCAGGCTGATTGAGTGTTGTTTTCCTGTAATTCTCCGGTCAGCCCCGTGTATATTTTCAGATTTTGATTTGGACACTTTTGAGCTCACGGAAAAGAGCTGAAGAGTTATTAACCATAGTATTCTAATTTCCACCACATTTCTGTATATCATCATATGTGAGGACAGGTTGTTATAACTATCTAGGCTAATGATGGTACTGTAACATCCTCTATCTTGAGGCCTGAAGCTAAGCATTATAGATGTTTCAGTCATTTATAGTATTAACTTCCAGTCACAAAATACGGTAAAGTTAATGGTATTCATAATACTAGAAGCACATGAATATGAAACAAAATCAACACAGGATTAAAAAAACTTTTCTGATTACATTTCAAATCAATATTTCATATTCAGATACATAATCCCAAAATGATTCCTAGGTTTTGTTCAAATAAAATTATTACAAATTACACCAAGTGCGACATAGGAAGATGCCCTTTTGGATGATCAGAGTCCTAAAGAGACCTGTTCGTGCCAAAAATGGTCACAAAACCCAATTGTCGATGAAAGCACTCGATTATGATCACAAATCACAAATCACAAAAAACAAATATGTAGAGTGAATAAATGTGAAGAACGCTCAAAATTTAAAATGAATCTCATAGAAACAGACAGATTTATAGTGGTTCGACGCTTTGCCTACATCCACTACGAAATGGCTGACTTTATTAATGTATATTCACTAATTACAACTGGTTACAGCGGATTACAGCACTAGATTTCGAGTACAATAGCGATCTTTGAGTACAACAATTGCTTCGGCAGAATCTGAATGTCGGAGAGTCCAAAGTCCCTTTTTGTAGACTTTAGGATGCTATTTATAGCGTAGGATACAAATATCTCGCTCAGACCTTGGGAGACCACTTCTGGCATGTGAGTGGGCCCACACGATCGATCCCATGTTAACTGCACTCGGTCCGTGATAGATACGAACGAATTTTGTATCAATCAAGATTTGACCCAATTGAGTATAAATTTAGCATGAACATTCTTTGGGTTGTACGTAAGCTCCTGTGAAAATTTGGTGGCATCTGGACCTGCAGATTGTGATTATGATCGATGTAAGTCTATGTTTTCGGTTGTCGTTCTCTTCGTATCAATGCTGTTCGTATCGATGGTTTCGACTCGATGATTCTACATGTGATGTCCAATGATGTACCGCTAGCTTTTAAGATCAGTCCATATTTCATGCCGAATGATCGAGTCTTCCCTATGGACGCGCCTTGCTCGTATTGATCCAAGTTAGCCTGGTTTGCATCGATCCACGACTCTGTTCGTATCGATCATCATTGCTTTGTTCGTATCGATGACTGAAGGCCACTTTGTATCCATTCTTGCGTGAGCTCTTCGTATCGACCTTTCGGATACAGCTACATACAGATGGAATTTGAATCGATGGATATGAAATAGATGGTGGCCGATCGATACGAAGTGAGCTTGCTTGCCGATAGGATACGAAGAAGATATCCCTCGAGGCTGGATGAATTTGAGATGAGATCCGGGGGTTGATGGATACGAATAGGACGTTTCCAGATTGATGGATATGAACAATGGCTAATTGAAGAATACAAAACTATGTGGTGGATGGATATGATTTGCTGATTGTTGATGGATGCGAACCATTGAGGCTTGATGGATGTGAAGTGTAAGGATACGAAATGAGCATGCTTTTCATGAAACTTGATCGATCCATAACTCGAGGATATGAACTCCAGTTGACATGAAATTTGGAACGTTGGCTTTCATGACTTTGCTTGTCGTATCATACCAATTGTAGCATTGTTCGGACTTGGAAAAAATTTACCGACATCCATAGCCAATCTGTATATAACTAGCAATTGAGGAGAACTGTCTTTGGTTCCCAGTTAATCTTTTGGTATCATGGCCTTGCTAAAATGCAGGGTAACACTTGCCCCCCCAAAACATGCCTTGCAATAGGAAGGTGTGTTTTGTAATGCCATAAGCTGGATGTTTGTATCCTGTTGATGACCTGTAAAAGAGAATGACAGTCTTACCTGACTGTGAATGATGATCGTTCGAGATTGTATGTCATTCGGGGTAGTATATGACCGTTCGATGTCGGGTGCTGTTTGTGGCGAACGTTGACCATATAAGGTCGGGTGCCGTTCCAGGCGAATTGTGACTATTCGAGGTCGGGTGGCGTTGGCGGCGAATTGTGACCGTTCACGGTCGGGTGGCGTTCGAGGTGAATTGTGACTGTTAGCGGTCGGGTGCCGTTCAAGGCTAATTGTGACCATTCACGGTAGGGTGCCGTTCTAGGAGAGATGTGACGTTCGCGGTCGGGTGCCGTTCGAGGCGAATTGTGTGTGCTAGGGGGACTTAGTATCATTAATGTCAGAATTCACATTCGAGTGAGCTTCTGAAGTGTTTGTTATGGCGGCTTATCATTATCTAAGAGCATGCCTGAGGACCGCTCGCGGTCACATACATGCCTAAGTGGGTTAGTCGTTATGGAATCACAAATAGCAGATTTACATTCAAAATGATCCTTTCAACAAAGTGTCCAACAAAACAAAGTCCAAACATGAGAAATAGAAAACAAAAGAAAAACAGAGACGTCAAGGTGAAAGCATCCACACTGATGCGATTGATAGTCATATCAGAGCATGCATGAGGATCGTTTGCGGTCCTGTACATGCGTAAATGACTTAATCGTGTCGGTGTGGAGTTTTCCACTTATTTTTCATTATTCCAATCAGTTGATGACAAGCTGACGCCTCGATCTTGAGCCGTTCCCAGTTGATGCAGGCGGTGGTTGTTCTTGCTCCACCATCGCGATTCGCCTTCTTACATAATAGCATGCTATTTCGAATATGCCCTTCTATCTCATCCCTCAAGTCCTGCAATCATTGGTATTATGGCCTCTTAGCTCATGGAATAAATAGTACTTGTCTGATTTCTTCTCATTGTTGGTCGGATCCTTCCTCATTGGCTTTCGATAAGGAACCCGCCCCATGGTTTCCTGGTAGATCCGTCCCGAAGTCTCGTTCAGCTCCATATAAGAGATGATTCTCGGTTACTTTCGCGGTCATTTTGATTCACCGTCGGCATCCTCGGCTTTTCACTTTCCTTTGTCCTTGCCTGAATCTATTTCGGGCGGATCTTTGCTTTTGACTGTATCTGTGTAGTTAATGCCCCGCTATAACCCCGCAATATCTCATAGCGGATTTCTACCGCTACGATTTTTCCATATAGCCCAAAATATAGCCTTTCCGCTTTAATCCTCGCTTTTTCCGCTATATCCCGTTACTCCTGCTATATTTTGCTATTTCACTATATCTTCTTTAATAAAATGAATTAAAAAATTGCATTTATACATTATAAAAATTATGAAACTAATTTATTTGATTTAATTTTTAATATATTTTCAGAAATGAAAATACTCTAATATTCTACTAAATTCAATTATTTTATATAACAGTTTTACGTTTATTTAAAGTATATTCGCACATGTTTTTTTGTTTAAAATCATTTATGTATTAATTACAATTTATTTGAATGATAATTTTTCATTTAATTACCATTTATATATTTGTAAAAACTATAAGTACGAGTTTTATATGCTATTTTAGAGCTGTCCGCTATATCCCGCTATATCCTCGCTGTATCCCCGCTATGACTTTTTACACCTCCATCGCTTTGAATCTGCCGAGCACATTAACTGCACAGGACTGTATAAACATCAACTCCCTCTCCTTCTTCTCTCTCAGCATTTGCATCCTCCAATCGTAGAAATCCTTCGGCCTCATGTTAAAATTGCCCTAGATCCATTGGTGGATCCCTTTTTAATGAATTTTGAACTTTGTTCCATCAGCTATGCCAGATTCAGCTGCCATTATGACAATGGATGGATCTGGACAATCCAAAAATACTGCTGTCGCATTAAATCGTGCTAAGAAGTCCCTCAAAGATTCTTCGGTCTTTTGCTTCAGTGCTGCTAGGCTCATCACATTTTTGGGCCTCGAGATGTGAACTCTAAATTGCCTCATGAACTTCTTAGCCAGCATGGTCCATGTTCTAACGGAGCCGCTTTCCAATTGTCGGAACCATAATGCCGCTATGTCTATCAGATACAATGGAAAACACCAGGCCCCAGTACTTCCATATGCCTCATATATCTTATCAGATGAACAACTGGATATGTCCATCCATCATATGTCTCTAATGTCGGTAGCTTGATTTCTATGGATTCCTGGCCTGCCTAATTGTGGGAACAAAGGGGCTCCTGATAACATCTTCCAAATCTCTATTCACCAATTCACCTCTCATGGCTTGTCTGATCATCTCCGCCAATCTATCATCCTTGCCAAGCTGCAGTCCTTGTCCGTTGCCTCTGATCTTCCCCCCTCCCCCTCCCCCCCCCCCCCCCCCGAGTTCGTGAGGGAATCCTAGAATCTGCTCTCCTAGACGGACATCAATTCCTCTATCAATGCCATGTTGAACATCTATGTCTGGTATCCTACCTAAGGTTGGATCAACATGCTCTTATGGAGTGCCCCTAGCTCATGGGCCACTCCTGATGGTCCTGCTCTATTCTGGATCTTGGTTGCTCCATGCTCCTGACCTCTGTCTCTAGCATTCCCTACAGTAGTGTCCCCTTGATTCTGCATTCTAGTTTGTCCAACTTGTTGGGGCAGGTTCTGCGTCACATCTTCTTTCCTTTTCAGCATTCCCTCATGCATAGCTTCCGTCGTCATCTCCATCTCGTCTCGGGTGATGAAGACTGAGGCTTGATTCGCTCCTGAGGAACCCTCCAGACATCCTTCATGCTGGCTTCTTTCTGCTTTGGGTCTCCTTACTGATTGCTTCATGGTTTCTTTCCAGATCTAAGTCCTTAAGCTTTTAGATCGAAGATCCAAGCTGTAGAATTCCTAAATACTAGCCATCTCAATGAAAGCACCAAACGTTCGCGCCAAAAATGGTCACAAACACCAAATTGTCAATGAAAGCACCCGTTTACGATCACAAATCACATATATAGAGAGAGAATAAATGTGAAGAACACTCAAAATTTAAACATAATCACACAGAAACAGACAGATTTAGTTTTTCGGCATTTTTCCTACGTCTAGTATGAAATGGTTGACTTTATTAATGTCTGTTTACTGATTACAACTGGTTACAGCGGATTACAGTAGTGGATTTCGAGTCAAAAGCAATCTTTGAGTACAAAAATGGTTTTTGCAGAGTCTGGATGTTGGAGAGTCCAAAGTCCTTTTTTTGTAGACTCTAGGATGCTATATATAGGAGTAGGATGCAAATATCTCGCTCGGACCTCGGGAGACCTCTTTTGGCATGTGAGTAGGCCCACACGATCGATCCCATGTTATCTACACTCGGTCCGTGGTTGATACGAACGAATTTTTTATCGAACAAGATTTGATCCAATCGAGTCAAAATTTAGCATGAATATTTTTTGGGTTGTACGTGAGCTCCTGTGAAAATTTGGTGGCATTTGGACTTGTAGATTGTGAGTTATGATCGATGCTAGTTTATGATTTTCCGTTGCCGTTCTCTTCGTATCGATGTTGTTCGTATCGATGGTTTCGACTCGATGATTCTTCACGTGATGTCCGATGGCATGCCGCTAGCTTTTAGGATCGGTCCATTTCATGCTGAATGATCGAATCTTCCCAATGGACGTGCCTTAATAGTATCGATCTAGGTTAGCCCTGTTCGTATCGATCCATGGCTCTGTTCATATCAATCGTCATTGCTTTATTCGTATCGATGACTGAAGGCCACTTCGTATCCATTCTTGCACGAGCTCTTCGTATCGACCTTTTAGATACAACTTCGTATCAATGGCATTTGAAATGATGGATATGAAACAGATGGTGGCCGAATGATTTGAAGTGAGCTTGCATGCCGATGGATACGAAGAAGATCTACCTCGAGGCTGGATGGATCGAAGATGAGGTCCGAGGGTTGATGGATATGAACAAGATGTTGCCAAATTGATGGATACAAACAATGGCTAACTGATGGATACAAAACTATGTGGTGGATGGATACAAATTGCTGATTGTTGATGTATGCGAACCATTGAGGCTTGATGTGTGTGAAGTGTATGGATACGAAATGAGCACGCTTTTCATGAATCTTGATCGATCCATTACTCGAGCATATGAACTCCAATTGACTTGAAATTCGAAATGTCATCTTTCATGGCTTTTCTTGCCGTGTCATACCAATTGTAGCTTGATCTGGACTCGGGCAAAATTTACCGACATTCATAGCCGATCTGTACATAACAGGCAATCAAGGAGAACTGTCTTTGGTTTCAGTTAATCTTTTGGTATCATGGCCTTGCTAAAAGGCGGGATAACAAGAACTATCAGTCTTAATACATCATAGCAGAAATGAACTAAATAACTCCTATATAACTAGCATTTCCTCTTGCATATCTTCGGAAGTTTATTCATCTAACCTACTAGACCTGAAAAACCTTACCTCTCAATCTACTTAAATTAATTATGAGCACTCGAGAGTTTAAGGGGAAAACATAAACTTCAAGTCAGGGATAAAGCCCGGTGTGAATAATAATATACATCTCAGTTATCGGATATTAAGTGAGACCACGCCACCCAGCGGAACAGGTCTCCCTTCACTAATATCCCTTTCAAAACATATCTTTTACAAATCAATTCCTACAATCAAACTGATTAGAGAAACAATAGCAATATCTTATATACACATAATTCAGGTTATCAATTGATTATCTATCCCCAAAATATAGTTTTGTTTGACTAACTATTAACCATTGGCTGACTCGTGCCTACCAAATACAAACAATCATCTAACATCTGTTAGTATACTACTGGGCTATCCAACCTAAACTATCTTCTTTTAGGGTCAACTGAACTAATGGTTTTATAGGCCCACCAATGACCTTTAAATCATTTGCTTAGGGTTAACTACCCCATCAAAATTTTCTTTGAAAACATTTCCGACAAAATGATTTAACCCATTAAATCGTACTTAAATAAGGAAAATATACTCTTTGCTTTACTCAAATATCTTTGCCATATTATATATACTTTACTAAAAACTATGTTGATGAAGTATAATGGGATTGCCTATCCTTCCAAAATCAGTCAAAACCTTTTTTAACTTAAAAAGCTCTTAGGCTATAAAATCAGATAAACCATTCGAAATCATGAAGGTATCCCTTCGAAAGATTTATAAACCTTAGACATCCTCGTTTCAAAACCTTCTAAACTTTCCTTTCGAAAGCATTGGAAACCATCCATTTTAAAACTCAAGTAACCTTTTGAAAACATTAGGGTATCTCCCCTTCGGAATCTTCATTATAAACCTTTCGCAAGCATTAATGTACATTAAAAATAAACCTTTCGAAAGCATTAGGTTTAAGTAATTGTTTGTGGAACATAGCTTTGAAACCATGAAAAACCTTCCTTTCAAAACCTTTGGGTTTATCTTTCAATAGAACAAAGGGTCTTAAAAGAACTATGTCGAAAGCGACTCTTTCGAAAGTAATTTCCTAAGTAAAAGAAAGTAGATTGTTTCGAAACCAACCACTTCGAAAGCATGGAGGAATGGATTCTTATTAAAAATGAAAGCACAATTTCGAAACCAATGTTTGAAGGCAAAAGCGGCCTTAACTGGGTCAAAAGGTCGAATACGGTAGCAAGTGTTTCAACCCCGTCGAAAGCCTGTTTTAAAAACATAAAGGTGGTAACCTTTTTCGAAAGCTATATTAAAACCCTTTCGAAACCTTTCTTTTAAGACAAGGCAAGTGACATCTCTTTTAAAATCAGAAAAAAAGCCTCAACCCCTTCAAAATCACATTTCACTCTATACCTTTAGTCCATCTCCAATCCACCACATACCAAGGTATTGATACCATGTGTATTGGTTTCGACTAGGATGGAGGTAGCAGAATAAGGTCGAAAGGTGGCTACCAAAAGTGTCGAAACAACAATCCTTTACAAAACTTATTTTTAACTTTATATAGTAATATCTTTCCAACTAACTTGCCTATTTGTTAACATATGATTTGTTGCCAATTTATTTTCCAAAATCTTTTCTAAAAATGCTACCGAATTCAGTATTTAATAATCTAAAACCTTTAGCAAACCCTTTCTCCCTTTATAAACATATAAAACATTTAAGTTCCGTCCCTAAAATAATTTTATACACTTAATGAAACGCTTAGGAAAATTCGCCAAAATCCCCATAGATCACTTTTAATATATTTTCTAACATATTTATATTTCTGACCCAAAGCAAACATATGATAGCCGTAATTAATTTTTTAAACCCAATATAACCATTTTCACTTGAAAATTCGTAATAAATCGACGACAACTTAGAAAATTATAAAACTTGAAAACCATCTCTGAAATAGTATTTCTAACCTTATATCAAAAATGCAAGCTATTTGGATGTCATTTAATAGGTTTTCTAAGTTAATCCTTCATAAAGTGTATATGAAATAGCATAATCATCAACAATTATATATATATACACACACACACATTTAAACAATAAAAATATGGAAAATCATCTACAAAATAAATATGGAACTCGATAAGAAACCAAAAATCATAAAAATGAGATGTAATCTATTATTCACTGTTGGCTTGTTGTTAAGAAGGTTGAGATTTGCTCTTGAATTAATTGAATTAAGCTTCTTTCTCTAAATCTTGCTTATCTTCCCCTTATCTTCTTATAATGGTAGCCGGCATTGTTCTTATTTTAGTTTTAGTTTGTGAATGTGGTAAATGAGAATGGGCTAAGGGTTTAGGGTATAAGAATATAACCGATTCCTATTTTTCCCTTATCTTATTACTTCTTTCTTATTTCATTTGTTAACCCATTCTTAAGGCACGTCTATCTTATGGTTCTACAAATCTCAATCTCTTAACCACTTAATCTTTACCGTATTATATTTAATTTAGCTATGAATAATGTTATTTAAAATTAGGGGTGTTACAAGCACTTAGGTTTTAGCATCTTTGATATTTCTATATTCTGAGTAAGGCTTTGTACTGTTCCTTTAATGTTATATATTACCATTCCATTGTGAGGTTCTAATGTTATGTTCACTCATTCTTGTTCTGTTCTATTTTCTTTTTTTTTACCCTAACCTTTTTGTCTTTCTGGCACTTGGGTGCTTGGCACAGGAATACCGTGGATGTATTTAATGTCGACATTCATGGGTCGAAAAGTTGGGTCATTACAATAGTCGTATATACGATATATAAGTCGTACTACACGCACGAGTATCGTTGATGTAGTTTTTCTTGAAGAGAGATCGATCATTTTATTTGTATATTAAGAATGATCTGGCATACGAGAAATTATGCTAGAAACACCATACTTAGAGTTAAGGAGCAGCTAGGACTGGGAGCTAGCTCCAATTTAGATAACATGTTGCTAAGATGGTGCAAAACATTATCTAAATGCCCAAGTCACTCCTAATGTTAATGGTTCTGAAGTGCACATGCTAAGAGTCGACTTTTCCATGCTGTATAAAGACTATACGAGTCTAAGAGGCAGACCATTCCTTCGAATGGAGTTGGATGTTAAGGTGCAAGCCAAGATGGATACTTGCAAAAGAGTCTATATAGAACTGGGGTCAGATGACGCTATGAGGAAGAAGTTGGCCTCTAGATAATTCGAAGTACGGACAATGAACTAGCAGAATGCCCTTAGAGCTGCTACTCATAAGGGTCAATTTGCTTGGGATCATTTCATAGTTTGCTTCAAAGAGAAATTTATGCTAACTTCTCAGAAGTCAATGTTTTCTAGGATGTTCGTCGACTTGAAGAAAGGCAATCTGTCTGTGTCAGTGTATGTGGTCGAATTCGATGTGATGTCGAAATATGGTCAATCTTTCATTGGTACTCTACATAGAAAGGATGAAAAATTTATCGTTGGGTTAGTTAATCATCTTAGAAAGTGATTGAGCATTGATGAGAGTTTCAAGAAGGTAGTTAAAGGGCTTTATACGAGTGCATGTAGCAAGTGTAAAAGGACTGTCCCAAACTAGGTAAGCAGGGCAGACAGTGAAGGCTTATGCATTATATGCTATTCTAAATTTGTCGAGTGCTCAATCGACGAAGGAGAAGGGAAAGGGTGTTGCAAACTAAGATATACTTTCTATTTACAGTGTTTCATATATTTTTTATTCATCATTGGGGCGTTATATTCCTTCATATATATTGATTTGGTATGTAGATTGGGATTGAGACCTAAGATAGTTGACCGACCTTAAGTTACGACAACCCCTATTGGGAGCCCAGCCAGCTTGTACATGGTTTGTCAGGACATAGTGTTATCAAGTCATGGATGTTCAATTGTTTATGTTTGCTTCGATTTTGGTTTCATTGGGTTTGGTACGATCTAGGGAAAGGAATGGCTAAAGAGATACAGAATAGTGGTGGATTGTAAGCGGATGTTGATGACAATAGGGATGGATGACGGACGTAGGTTGGAGATAAGTTTTTTACCTAATGATTAGGTAATGGTTATTTTCTTGTATTAGCTCGAGATAACTCATAGCGAATTCTCATTTATGCCAATAGCCTGAGAGTTTTCGGATATTTTCAAGGAGGTGGCTGAATCATGACCACATAAGGAGATAGAGTTCGATATTAATCTGGTCAAAGATGTTAGACCAATAGCCATAGCTTTAAGGCATATGGTTCCCAAAGAACAGAGGGAACTAGAGACGCAAGAAGATAACTTAGTGAGGTGAGGATTCATTCCTAGGAGCATATTTCTGAGTGAGGTGCACCTATAGCGTTCACCACTAAGAAGATGGCTCTTTGAGGTTGTGTGCTGATAAAGAGTTGAATGAGATGATGAACAAGTATCCACTCCACTTATTGATGGCTTTTTCAATTAGTTCTCTGGTGCAAAGGTGTTCTCCTAGTTGGACCTTGCAATAAGGTTTCGTCGACTGAGAGTAGCAAAGGAGAGTATGCCGATTATAGCATTTCTTACGCCATTTAGGTTATGCCATTCAGGCTCACCAAAGTGCTGACATACTCTATTGATCTGATGAACCGTGTCTTGAGAGGTCAAATAAATAAATTTGTGCTTGTGTTCATCGTTAATATTCTTATCCACCCACGAATGGTGGAGGGTCACATGACATATTTGAGGATTGTACTTGAGGTGTTAAGAGAGTACCGATTGAAGGGGAAGTTTTCTAAGTGTCACTGTTGGAGGAAGCAAGTGTAATTCTTCAGTCACGTTGTTCTGAATAGTGCATTGCAGTGGATCTTGCAAAAGTTGTAGAAGTTCAGGATTGGACTAGACCCAAAAATGGTACAAATTTGAGAAGTTTCTTGGCTTCAATTGGGTATTATAGATGATTTTCCAGGACTACTCAAAACTAGTCGCCAATTGACTAAGTTAACAAAAAGGAATCAGACCTTTACTTCGGATGCGAGATGTGAACATGCATTCATGAGTCTAAAAGAAAAGTTGGTAAGTGCACAAATATTAACGCTTCCGAGTGGGAATGAAACAATGACGATATACACAGATACTTATGTACAGGATTGTGAGCAACATTGATGCAGAGGTAAGGTTGTTGCATATACTAGTCAATAACTAAAGCCACATGAAAAGAAATACCCGAAACATGGTTTACAGTTAGAAGCGATATCATTTGCGCTGAAGATTTGGAGGCATTATCTTTTAGGTGAGAGGTTCATGTTGTTCATCGACCATAAATCACCGAAGTACCTCTTTTTTGAAATGGATCTTAACCTTTATCGGTACTAATGATTAAGCTTCGTAGCCTCCTACATCTTTGATATTGCAAATACATAGTGGAAAGGGAATGCAGTCGATGTTGCATTGAGTATAAGACATGCCAACTTAGGAGCTATGTTCCAAAATGGACATAGCTAGATTATATTGCTGATTATGATTTCAACCGAGAAGCAAGCTAGAGCCAGATATATTAGAAAGCTTATCATAATACCAACTCTAAATGAGTGGATCGACACTAGTTAGAGGAATAATGCTAGACTAGCTGATATTATTGCAAAGATCGAAGCTGGAGTAAAGTCCAAAGTGATGGGACGGTACATTCTCGGCTGAGATGGTTGGCTTCATAAAGAAAGAAGATTATTTTCCCCTGATGTCCGTGGGTTGAGGGATGAGGTTCTATGAGAATGCCATCAGTCGAGATTTACTATCCATCTTTACGGTAATAAGATGTACCATGGCATGAAGCAGATCTATTATTAGGAATAAATGATTTAACAATCCTACTTTTCGACCCATGAATGTTGACACTAAATACATCCACGATATCTGTGTGTCAATCATCCAAGTTCTGGAAATACAGAAAGTTAGGTTGAAATAAAAATAGAATAGAATAAGAAAGAGAGAACATAACACCAGAATCTCACAATGGAATGATAATATATAATATCAAAAGAAAAGTATAAAGGGTTATGTTAAATACAGAAATTTCAGAGTTACAAAACCTAGGTACTATCATCATCCTGGATAGTTATAACTGGCTATCCTCACATTACTGATATAATACAATATTACATCGGAATAAGAATATTATGGTAGATAATCATATAGCTTATCTCTCTTAAGCCCCAAAGCTTCCATAACTAAGTCTGGAAATATATATGGGCTTGCCGGAGAATTATAAGAAAATAACAACTTGATCAGTCTAGTAAACTAGTATTAGGAACTTAAGAAGTACATGTGACAAGTAATAGTAACTATTGAGATAGTACAAATTCTCGTAACGGTTTTCCCTATAAAGAAACCAACCATTCATTTAGTTTAATATAGTGATACGATAAATAATGTCTAGAGTGTAGCACATAAGTCATATAAAATAACTTATGTGTAAACGCCACAACAATAATAGGTATACAATCAATAGCGCTAAGGTGCGTTCGCATAGGTGTTAGGAAATTCGTGGAGAACTCCTTAGATCAAGCCGAATCTAAACTCCCACACAAGGATCAGAGACATCCTTACTAGCAATGTACATCTCTAAAGAACATACTATAGGAAATACATAGCTGGTCCATACCCAAACACTCATTGTTTCGAATACATCACCCTGCATGCATGTCCATAAGTAGTAATAGATGAGAGTCGCCTGCACCCTTAGGATTGTTGAATGCTACATTCCCTTTGGTTATGCATCCTATCTTTGGTTTTAGTCATTTCCAACGTCGAGGCTACGTTCGGCATCTCTTGCTCAAGTTTTCATGACTCAAACAAAACATGAATGGATTCCATCATCTTAAACATATCATGAATCACTATATGGATTCAAGCATCTCGAATAGATCTTGAATCTCTATACAGATTCTAACATTTGTCCTCCAACGAATGCTAACGTTGTCTTCTATCTTAGAATACTATTCAATATAGAAAGTGCCATACGATAACATTGTCCTAAATGCTAATGCTGGCCTCTCCCTTGGACTTAACTCAGGATAGACAATTTAACTCTATAACATTTCACTTCTTAACCACTCCCCAAACATAGAACTCATATACTAGTTTTAAAATGGTATTCAATAAGTAAATAACTTACCGATCCCGATCTCTTCAAAACTAATTTGATGAGTTACCGGAATTCCGATTGTTTCAGAAGTAAGCAAAAACTAGAGACATTTTGTACAAATGGTCCTCCCTGGGTATTCTCATTGGTATGAAATCGCAAAGCCTCTCGATACTTCTTAAGTCATATTAGGTCAAGTTCGACATTCGACTAATCGACTATCTAGTTAAAAAAAATTGCTTATACAGATTAGTATTCGTACTCATTTTTGACACTCCAACTTAATTATTCCATATCTAAGAGTGAACCTAGGTAAGTTAGAGCATAGGTTGCATATCAATGCCCTACTAGGCACCTCATTCTTGAATCTCCCAAATAGATAACTTTACCTTGTTGGTTTTTAGTGTTAAGTATAGTACTTATGATTTTCATAAAAAAGTAAGAAATTAACACTATTAGCATGTTTCCGACACTCTCGATTTAACTATTCCTCAGTCAAGAGGAAAACTATTAGGTTAAAGCTCTATTGCTCATATCCCTACTCAAACATTAATCATAGCTCTCACAAATAGATAAGCTTACTTTGTCTTCTTTTAGTGTTAAGCATAGTTAATTACCTTTCAAACAAGTAATTAGATAATTAATCATTTAGCCATCAAGAAATTTCTAACCCCTTTCTAAACCTTTTATTTATGCTTTTAAAACCCTACTAAAATGACACACTATGAGACAGTCTATACATTTTCTAAAAACTATATACACTTAAAAATGCTTTTAAAATGCTTTATAATATTTATAATAGGTTTTACAACATTTTCTTAAAATATTACTTGAAAATGACAAGTTTATAAAATCCTTTAAAACGTGGAAAAAATAAGCTTTCATTATAAAAATGCCTTCAATAAAATTCACAACTAATTCTTAAAAATTCAAAAGTACCTCAAACCGTTTGAAACACTCTAATACGAGTTAGTAAACACTTGTAAAAATAATGGAATAAAATACTTAAATTTAAATATCTTTTCAAGCCTTTAAAGTCCAAAAATCAAGAATAAACAAGGCAGTTTTGCACAAGCGAAGTTTTGGCCACTTTTCTAAATGTTACTTAAAATTTTACTATCCAATTTTTTTATGGAAGTAAGCATACATATAAAAAATAATAAATAATGCAAGAAACCCATAAGGAACTCTATATAAAGTTCCAAAGAAATCACCAAAAATAAGGTAATTCTTAAGTGCATCGACAATGACCATCGCTATAAGTGCATATTCAAATCCAAGTCCAATCTAAACCAAAGTTCATCTAATACCTATGTGCTTTGTTCCTAGGCCTTGTTATAGTTTATAAAAGTCCATTCAAGTCCGTTAACATGGATTACATATGTGATTTTCTTTCAAAGCAAGTATCAAAACTAATGTTTCAACCTATGTCAACATCAATTCAAACAACTTAAACACGTTCAAATACAAACATATATGGTTTATACTTCTATTCAAAATGGTGATTTAGCTTACCTTTAACCAAACAAACAAGCAAACCTAATCAACCCAAGACCAACTCCACCTTGCAACCACCCCCTTCCTTCCTTTCACTGCTTTCACTTGCCTTTACCTCCACCACCATCTACTTACTCATGGACAACCCAAGTGAGCAGAGTTTGGCTTCACTTTTTCATAATATAACTTTGAAGAAGGTGTTGTAATGTTGTCCCACAGCTTCACTCCAAATTTGAGTTGATTCAGATGAGTTTTGTAAATACTTTCTTTAGAACATAAGGGAAGAAGAAGACGTGGAAGAAAGCATGGTTTTGCTTTATGAACTTGTGATTATTAACAAGGGTACGACTCTTCTTATATAGGCTTTAAATGGTGGTCTTTAATCTTGTTCGCACCCTCCTTTCATGTCATGGAAGACTATCCCTCCACTTGCTCCATGACTTCTCCTTCACATCACTTTCTGTAGCAAAATATTCTATACCTTTAACATTCAAAATATCCCTTATCCACTTGGTAGCTTCTAAAATGCTCTATTTTCTTTATGAAGAGAAGTGTTAATTAAATGCTAATGTGTTCATTTAACCATTAGAAAAATGTGCAAGAGTTTGAACAACTTATATCAGTCAAAAAGTTGTTTACCGATAAACAAAATTTTGGTAACATTATCTATTTTTCTTCGAAGAACGTATTTTCATAAAAAAAAATTCAAAAAAATTTTCTTATCATTATTCGTCAATTGAAATAAGCTTAACAAGATTATTAGATCATATTTATAACACTTAACTATATTTCAAAACATTTCGATATTCGAAGATGAAGTATCTGGATTTCAGAGCAGCTATAAATGAAGAAAGACATCGGGATATTCATCTCAAAATGCATGAATTGCTAGTTGGTTAAGGCAGAGAAGAAGAAGCCTAGTTGATTGATGCAACCACTAGAAGTTCCCTAGTTGAAGTGGGAACATGTATCAATGGACCTCATCAATAGATTACTGAGGACTGGAGTAGGGTACAATAATATTTGGTTCACAGTCCATCGATTGACAAAGAGCACTAGATTTATAAGTATCGAGTCAAGTAGAATAACAACCAAACTGGTCAAATTATATGTTATTTGGGTTGTATGATTCTATAGTTTTCTGAAAAGCATTGTGAGTAATCGAGACCCGTCGTTCACTAGTGAGTGTTCAAGGAGCTTACAGGAGGCATTGGGAACTAAACTGCATCTGAGTACGGCTTATCACCCTCAAACTGATGTTCAAACTAAGAAAGCGAATCATATCCTAGAGGATATCTTGCGGGCATGTATACTCGGCTTTGGAGGCTTATGGAATGATCAATTACATCCTATTTAATTCGCATACAACAAAATTTATCCATTGACATCAATATGGCATAATTTTGGGTACTTATATGGCTGACTATGGAATGATCCTTCATGTTGGTGGGAAGCAAGTGAGAAACTGATACTTGGGCCTGATATGATTAGAGAAACCTCAAAGAAGATCGAGATCATCCAGCAATGGATGAAAGATGCTCAAGATAGAGATAAGAGCAATATTCATAAGAGATGTAATGATTTGGGGTTCATTGTCGGGGATTTAGTATTTGTTAAGATCTCTACATTAAAGACCGTAATTCAGTTCAGAATTAAAGGGAAGTCAGCACCAAGATTCGTAGGTCCTTTTTCGATACTAGAGAGGATTGGGAACCTTGCTTGTAGAGTCGACTTACCTTAAAGAATAATGGTCGTGCACAATGTGTAACATGTTTCAAACTTGTGGATGTTTATGTCCAACCTAGGCATAACTATTGCACCGGATAAACTAGGTGGTATCAAGAATGAACTCGAAGCTTTGAACCTCGTAAACCTATTTATATCATTGGACATGATACGGATCATCTTGGAAGGAGGACGGTAGAGCTGGTAAAGGTTCAATAGAGTGGAAAAAATGCGATTGTAGTGGAAGTCCGGAGAAAGCATGAGGACGACTTGTCTAGGGCTTTTTACATAATAAAACTTTCTATTTATCGCATTTACTTTCACTTATGATAACATGATGTATACATAGTAGTATGCTATGATAGGCTTGGATGTTACCTTTTTCATTCATTATTTTGTGTGCATATTTGATGTGTGATGGTTGCTTATGCTTGAATATGGTTATAGTATGCAAGATAATCATATTTATTTTGTTTGGAATTTTGGGGGCGAAATTTCTAAAAGAGAGGAGAATGTAATGGTTGGTATTCTACGAATCAAAAGATCATAAAAAATTAATGTTATTTCTATATAGGGTCTTACGATTCCATTATTTTGGGAAATGACTATTAGAGACATTTTCCATCCTTAGAATTTTTATTGGATGATTCTGACACTGAAAATCCTATATGTTCAATAACTTTTGATAAGAGTAAAATTGGGGTCCGAAATCACTTTGATTAGATTGGAAAGATGATTTCTCTTTCTGTAGAGTGGTCGTAATAGGAAAATGGACTTACCACTTAGAAGATATGGATGTTTGAAGCTTTACTCGAGTTTGAATAACTTAGGGGTTAATTATGGAGATTAGTGGCTAAGCCCAATGCCCATTTTTGGGTTAGCATCGAAAGGGAGTTGATGGGACTTCTCCTTTTCATTTCACACTTCCCAAAATATTTAGAGTAGCCATCATTAATATTCTCTAGCAAAAATTGACTCTAAACCTCATTGTGATTAATGAGTGATTAGCGAAATTAGCACTTGCATTTGGTGAATTTGCTGTTGGAGATACTTACGAGCTGTTGCTCATCTTGGGATTGGAGCTCTCTTGGATTTATTTTGATTTCTTGGGCTATAGGTAAGTGGTTAAAACGTTTCACTTGCTAATTAGTTTAAATACACCTTAAAATGATGTTATAAAATGATTATGAAAACATGAAACATGTTCCAAACCTCAATTAATCACATATGTTAATTTAAAATGATTTTACAAAGTTTAGTAAATGTGTGTTCCAGTAGATCTTCCTTGTTCCTATAGTTCACCTATTTTTATAACCTTAGATTTAGGTTCTAATTTGATATGTATGAATGTTTATTTTCTTGAATGTTGTTTTATATGCTAATTTCTTGAATGTATGATGTCTATTTGGTTACAAAAGTCGATCTAATGGCCGCTTAGAATTAAGTAAATATTCTTGGATCGGTGATGATCCAATAATTTGATTTTAGCCAAATTTGATGCAATCTGCATAGGGCAACAACGAAGGCCTCACAAACTATGCTTCAAGTTTCAAGTCATTTAGAGTTCCTTTGCTCAAGTTGTAGGCAAAAGACGATGGATTAGTGATGGTGTGTAAATCTTGGATCTATGGAGGAGTGCTATGACTCATGCTCAAGTCAAATGAGGGCTTACTTTGGGTCATACTTTAGGTTACTTGAGCATTAGCATAGAGTTAGATTGCGAAGTGAAATTGCCAAGTGTTGGGTTGATGAATGGTTGTGAAAGTATTGGGTTAGTGAAGCTAGTTGGGGCATGGTTTGGTGAAGCTTGGGTGCATCTTAGGCGGATCAGTGGTGTTTGAGTCTGCTTGGATTAGTGAATGGAAGGCATAAATTTATCAAGTGTGCGGTCGATATCCTTGGATCGGGACCGATCCAAGGAGTGGTTCCGATCGATAGTGGAATTGCTTGGATCGGGGATGCCTTGGTTCATCATTGCTTGGATTGAGGTAAGTGCTTGGATTAGTTGGATGTAAGATTGGGGTGCACTTAGATCGAGGGTGATGGTTTAGGGTGGAGGAAATGAAGTGCTTCGAGTTACATGTGTGTTTGTTGCAGGTCGTTCACATGTTCACTTCATGAATAGCTTTAGGCTTTCACATTTGCCTTTACTTCGGGTTATATTCAAATTTCTTCGAGCTAAGAGTTGAGTTAGTAACGAGTTGAGAACTCAGTACCGAACTTTCGATGACAACGACGCACGATTCAATGATGATGGATCTGTGATAGGGAGTGACGGCTTCAATGATGGATGGCAGTACTTCATGATGTAGAGTGAGGGACTATGAGTCAAACTGAAGGAACCATTGGAGGAGACAAACGATGATATATTTACGAATAATGAAGTTTGTCGAGGATCATTTCAGACCACGACAACTTCAAAAAGGAGTTATAAGAACGATTCTAGGATGTGTTCCTCTACGGATGACGTGTGCAAAGGGATTATTGAAACTCTGAGGTTTATAGAGTACGTTATATATATGATTGGTGATGTTTGTCGAGAATAGTTTCAGACCACGGCGAATTCAAATGGGAGTTATAAGAACAGTTCCAGGATGTACTTCGCTATGGATGACATGTACAAAGGAATTCCTGAAACTATGAGGTTTGTGGAGTACTTGTAATGCAAGGTAATATAGGAACACTCACTTGGACTATGACGGGTCCTGAGCTCCATGATGAGCGATCTGATCTTTATGATGGGCGGTTTTTATCATGGATCAGCCATGATGGGTGGTCTAGTTCCTGAACTGCTGAATGGAATAAATTCAAGCACTAAGGAACCAATACGTTGAGTAGTCTCTAACCATGATGGGTCACATGAGTTGAAACGTATCCAATGTACTGAATGAGTGAATGTGAGGATGAATGATGGATGCATTGTTTTCTTTGTTCACCTATAAATAGACTCGGAAGCTTATTATTGAATTCTTCCATCGACAAAGCAAGATAGCTGAACTAGAGACAATTACCGACTTGGGTCTTGCTTCCCTCTTTTTCTATTTGGTTGTCCTCTAAGTTAGATAGGCTCGGATGAAGAGAAGTTAATCGTCCACTTTGGTCGTCCCTTACCTAGCTATTCTAAGCAAGGAATCATAGCTCAAGGTTGCATAGCGGCCCAAACTCTAGCTCTTATCTTTTTGGTCATCTCCTTGTGAACCCACTTCTTAGCTCAAGACCAAAGCAAAAACAGAAGTCAAAGGCCCAAAATAATAAGAAGCCTAAGAATATTAAAAAAGGGTGTATGGGAAGGTTTCAACGAGTGCAAGCTCCGTCATGCCGCATCTTATGGTTCGAAATGTCATCATAGCTCGTTGAAGCACATGCAAGACGAACCTGATTGGTTGATTTGCAAGCAAAGTCAGATGCAGACCAGGTCAAGAAGAAGCAAGTCACTTTCATGGGAGATAGACGAGAAGAAAGGAAGTAGAACATTTTGGTGCACAGCGAACAAGCCAGCCATAACTCGGCACCAACTCCATCCTTAGCTTCCTCCAACCTATACAGTAAATTGAGAAGACCGATCCAGTATATATGTCTAGTTGGAAGTATGACTATCTTTTCTCTCTCGTATCCAGCAGTCATCTTAGATTTGATTCGATACCCGGCTAAAGGGTACTAATTGTCACGAGACGTAGTTATTTTGATGTAGATACCTAGACACCATGATGATTGCGATATGGAGTAGCATGTATCATGTGTTCTGTGCTAACTCTATGGATGCAGGGATGGGTCTGATATAATTCTCCATACCCATTCGTCTTAGTATATTGATTGTATAGTATTTGAGATTTTCAACCGCTCACTCCAGACTATTGTGTCACTTGGGATTTTATGCTTTACTTTCTCTTATTGCAGGTACTCTTAAATGAGTAGATTAGGGATATCGGGTCCTATGAGAATGTGAAGCTGGACAGGTGGAGAGCAGGAGGCTACGTTCTCATTTATTACTATTTTTAGCTGTCATTACTTATTATTCCGCTATGCATCACTATGGAGCTTACTAGTGCTATTATCTATCTAGAGACTGTTATTTATTCTAGTTTTATTTTTAGTTTTATAAACTCTACCACTTATGATGTATAATAGTATGGATCTATGTACTCTATTTTTTTGGTTCATTTATTATTATTGACTTGCTTTATATCTGTGATTACCATTATATCTTATTCGATGCTCTATGAGATATACGGAAGGTTTTGTGAATGATCTACTTTACTACAACCTTGCCGAGTGTCTTGCATCCGCCGGGCATCATACAATGCAATCTATTGATATATTAGGTGCCTGAGGTATAAGGCGATCATCATAACCTTGGTTGGGCACTTCGGTGAGAATTGTATATGGACTTGGTGATAGCCGAGGAAGCACATTTGATGGTTGAATTTATGTGATGGGATGTAGTGCATTCCAGTGGTTGAGTTGTTTGTTGACGATATTGTTGATAACTCCGGATGTGGTATGTGTTTCGTGGAGCAACTATATGTGAGGATGCTCACCTATGTACCCTGGATAATGGGATGGCCTAACCTTCCCCGGGAGGTCAGTACATATAGGGTAGGTATGTGATCAAGCATCGAATCTGATTGCGGCATGTGATAGTGTTAGGGGTATGCCCTAAAGCAATTTGGTAAATTATCAACTCTATAATAAAATCATGTTTGAAATAAAAGGTGTTTGTCTGCCTATTATATATTTGTCATATTATGATATGTTAGTAAATTATATAATTAAGGGTCTTAGATAGAAAATCCTTAGATGATATGTTAGTTGACAATAATTACAATGTGTTTTATTCATGAGAAATTTATCTTATTAAAATGACAAATTATTTTAAATGTTCCTAGTCAAGATGTTTCGAGACAGAATATCGATACATCCGTTGAGGCACGAGGACTTAGTGCTCTCTAAATGTTAGGAAGATTATTCCTCATGGTAGTTGGAGACACGAAAGATTTATGTACTGATAGTTATTGAACAACTATGGACTGAATGACTCGAGAGTTTACTGCTGACTATTATAACTAAGGTCAGACAGAGAATCTCGAAGTAACGATGTTAATCAGTTCTTTCAATTTGAGAATATTTTTGAACTCAATGTTGACACCCTATTTTGGTCATAGTTAAATCAAGGCATATCATTTATTAAATGATTATAGTTGGGCCTTAGTTGAAGCATTGGAAGTTAAACACTATTCTGTAGAGAATTCATCTCCTGGGTTTATATAGGGTTAGTATCACAGTCAACTGTAGTCAACTCAAAGTCTCTAACCAGAGCAGCACGTGTTAGCACCAGAATCGGTCACTCTCTTGAGAAAGATTGTGTAGAGAGATTAATGAAGAAAGTAAATTAAAACAGTGAATTGTATGCTAAACTAAATGCAGAAACAAGAACACTGGATTTATAGTGGTTCAGCATAATTGCCTATGTCCACTTTAAGTTTTGGTCTTTATTGCTTTCACAAGTGATTAACACAGATACAATCTGTACTATAAAGTCTTGAAGACAAATGCTAAGTGAAAAGAATGAGTCTTGAATGCGGTAGAGTCTCCCCAGTGCTCTCGAAAAAGGTCCCTTTCACTGTGCCCACACCCCTCTATTTATAGACGAAGATGGTTGGACTTCCCTAATGGGCCTAGGAGCAAGATACCTCGGCCCGTGGTGAGTGACTTCTATATGCCAAACCACAAATGTCGAACGACCAATGCCGAGCCATATATCCAAACCGAACAGTACCTCTATGCCGAATGAGGCAGTGTGTGGGCCGAACGAGACCCGATGCCGGTTGAGAGGAGATGTAGAATGACATACTTATGCCAAGCGAGGCTTCATGCCAACCGAGGCTGGAATGTCAAATGATGAATAAACGCCGAGCGAGGCTGGAATGCTAAATAAGGCTGGAATGCCGAAGGAGGCAGGAATGTCGAACGAGGATGGAATGCCGAGCAAGGCCACATGCCGAGCGAGGCTTAATGCAAACGAGGTTCGCGCCGAACGACCCTGCAATGCCGAACGGCCCTGCCATGCCGACCGAGGCTCTATGCCCAACGAGGCTTTTGCAGAACGAGGTTCATGTCGAATGATACTTATGCCGAGCCTCTAGTTACTTGGTCAAACATCCAGGTAACACTTGCCCTCCAAAGTGCATCATGTGAATGAACATGATGCGCTTTGAATCGCGAGTACTCCGTGTTTTCCTTCGTGTCCCTTTTCCGAATGCCAATCGAGGCATTGTATGCCGAACGACATACTAGTGCCGAACGACATACAATGCCGAACGACATTGATGCCGATTGATGGAGGTGCCTTGACTGGTTCTACCGGTTACTGTCCTTTCACCTTCTTTCTTTCTTACTATGAAGGTCGGTATTTCTCTTCCTCTTCCCTTTTTAACTTTTACCTCTGCTCTAATATTCTTACGAACTTACCTCCTTCCAGACTTTTACCAACACCTCAACCTCCTTTTTGATTCCCGAATCCTATATGTCACTTCTCGACTGCTCTTAACCACAAATCTAAGAAGATTTCTCTTCTAAATCAAGCACATTGCCGAAACTCGACCTTTTCTTCTAGGTACGAACCATTTACCTACTAACCTTTCCCCAATTAGGGAATTAAGACAATACTTGAACTCACGATCTTCCTCTAACCCATAAACAATGATAGTCGTGTAGAAAAGGAAGTTGGATTGTTGGTTTAAACAAGCCTTGGGATTAAATGGAGAGGAAGATGGAAGAAGGCATAGACCTAGTGGGAACCGATGAGGGTTGAGACGTCCGGTCACCGATGGCGTGCGAGTTGAAGTGGTGGTCGAACGGCCACCCTTTTAATTTTCATGAAGGAAGGAGTTGGAAGAAGGTGTATGTAAGTGGCTCGGCATGACTCCCTCATGCCGAACGAGGTGAGGGTGTGTAGGAGTAAAGTTGAGGTTGGGGTTACGTGCCGAGCAGTGTGGTTTGATTTATCTGCGGCTCGGCATGACCCTCTATGCCAAGCGGTGTTAGAGGAAGTGCAGGTGAATAGTGGGAGATGGGTAGAGTGCCGAACGAGACGGCACAGCATGACTTGTTGGATGACTCATCCGTGCCGAGCGGTAGAGAGGATGTGTAGGAAGGGAGTTGGTGTTGAGGGTAAAGTGCCAAGCGATGCAGCTCGGCATGATTGCGGTTCGACATGTCTTGCTGCATGTCGAACGGTAATGATGGATGGTAAGAGAGTGGTCTACATCAACAACACTAGTCGAACATATTACATAGTTGACTCAACCTATTTATGCCCGAATATATGACAGTGAACAAGGACGGACTTGCATAAAATAGTTAATAACCAGATTGATAACTCCCGTGTTTAGACAACTGTAAACTTGAAATTAACTTACATAAAACAGTTAATAACCTTTCACATACAGTGTCGCTGCCGAGTTCGAAACATAAACCTACTTACGATAAGCTCTCGCAGACGGTCAGCGATGACGGTCTTCGAAGACGGTAGTTCGACGCCTAACTTTATTTCACCAACTTAGTGACTTTTAATTTCTTGGCATTTATATTTGAATGATCGCACTGGTTCACACTACATAGGGGGATTATTTATGATGTTAAGTCTAATGTCGATTGCTTTTCAAATATAGTTCAAACAGGTGTTTCGCCAGATTCAGTCATTCACTAGAGATGTCTAGGAAATCTAGCTATGCCACGACCTCGGACAGACCCAGGCCATCCTCTCAACAAGAAGTAGTTAGAACTTCAAATCCGTCAACAATTGTTCTAGAAGACATGCCTAGCCCTGCGACTGCATCCGTCGACTTGGATCTCGATGTCTTGGATGCGGCGATCTTTTTAAACGATCCGATCAATTCCCAAGCCTCGAAGATTAACGAAAGCACACTTCGTCGTATATGCTCAGTTCACAGGATTCCTTTCGACGATGTGTTGGTTCCATCGAGGCAGGATAGTCCTCACTTGCCCCCAGTCGAATATACGGCCTGCAACAGATTCATGTGTTGGGTTAGTAGCGTGCCGCCATTCAACTCCTTTCTTCATGATCAGCTACATTATATCGAGATCGGCCCATCGCAATTACATCCAAACAGCCATACGTTCATATATGGAACTTGCCTTCTATTCATGAGTGTCCTCTTTAGGCTTCCGACTCCTAGAGACATCCACTATATCTATCGCTTCAAGAGACGGTCAGATAGCCCATCTTTTGTTTTTCTCGAGCCGCATAGCAAGTGTCAAATCCTGACCAAGGCATGGGGCAAGTTTGTCCAGTATAAGCAGGAGTGGTTCTATGTGCGTTGTTCTCCCGGCTTTGCGAGGAGATGGGTGGAAAGGAGTAAGTATTTTTCCTGGATCAATACTCATGTTTGGCGGAAGCTAGACCACTTCTAAGTCTTCCTCTATTTTTTCAGGTATTAACCCACGTCTCGAAGGCCCCAGATATTCTGAAGATGTAGAAGTTATCCGAGTTATTCCCCTATAAGACTGGGACATCAGATCTCTCATTTCAAATGAGTCACTCACGAAGTTTGGGTTGCTGGCGGAAGGTCGCCGAATAAGCATCCTTTCAGGCTTTACTATAACGAGGCCTTCTTCAGGCAAAGGAAAAAAGCAGGCTGGGTCTTCATCACATAATGCCCCTGATACACCAGAGGAGGGGGAGATTAGAGATGGCAAGATGCCCGAAGTACCGGGTGAAAATGTTAGTCCCATTCGGGACCTGATAGTCGAGGTTCACGACATCGAAATGACACCTTCCCCTTCAAAGGGAAAGAAGAAATTGACCTATAAATTGAGCAAGAAGAAAGTGGGGGGAACTTCTAAAGTTACCCTTATTTCGATGGAGAGAGAGCCTTCCCCCTAACACATAGAAAGTTCTCTGAAAGGTTTGTCGAACCTCAATTTTCCTGATGATCTGCTTAACTATGGCTCCAACGATCCAGAGGCCCTTAAGCTTCATTCGCCCACGAGAGGCGATACAATCACTCAAGCCCAAAACTAGGGATAAAAATCTCCTATTAGTAGAGATAAAGAAACTGGTCCGTCGGGGGGAACACTAGGAAACACAAAAACATGTGCACTCCTCCTTGCACTTAAATTTCCGCCATCACTCTACTCTTTGCTGACTTGTTGTTATTTAAATTCTGTGCAGGTGACATGTGGCGTACACATGGATTTGACCGTCTCCGTGGTTCATCTATTTTTCACCATTCTGGTCGGGATTCGGATTCCGGCAAACGTCGAGACAGAGATGATTCCGACAATCGAGACTACCACCATCGAGAATCATCCTACCAAAGGAAAACCTATAAGTCAGTCCTCCTACCCTCGCGATCCTCCTCCTTAATCGGAGTACGGTAAAGAAAAGTCTGCACATAAGGGGTCCCAGCCTGAGGCCCATTGGGATCAACACTCCGGTTCATCCAGTGCCAGGCAATCCCATGATCCCCACAGAACACCTGCAGTCTCCAAGCAGACTCCTCTCTTTCTTGTATCTAATCCATCGGTAGCAGAACGACTTGCTGAGCTTAAAGCCACGTTACCAATGATATGTGTTGATGGCTTAAAATTTCTCCTGACGATTCACTAGATTCGAGGACATGTCAAACAAAGCGTTATTGCTTGTACTAATGACATCTATGTCAATCATGATGCATTCGTCCACTTAGCCGAAAAAGTCTTAGAAGTCTCTATTGAGTGTCAACATGAAATTGATTACCTGAAGCTCGAGGCTATCCATGATAAAGACATTACCAAAGCTAGGGACGAAGAGCTCTCTGCGTACAAGTCTCAACTTGAAGCCGCCCAACAAAGTGCTGAAGATACTGTGGAGGTCATTAATCGTATGGGGATAACTCATAAGAAAGAAATCGACGAGGTAGTCCAACACTATGGGCCCCTGGCTTTAGAGAAGGATTCAGTGCAGAAGGAAAGGGATGCATTTGCCCTCCGAGTCAAAGAGCTGGAAGATCAACTCCGCAAAGAAAGTGAGGAGAAAACTACTGCCTAGGAAGAGTCGCAACGATATTGCGACGAGATTGTGGCTACGGGTCTTCTGAAGGCAAAGCTCGACGACGAGCTTTCTAAGGTCGGGATGCTGAAGAATGAAGACCATGAAGAGGGCAAGAAAATAGCATCCACGGAGATTGACTTTCACCTTGAGGCGGCAACAGAGGCTGGTAGGGAAGAGATTAAGTGCATGTGTGACCCACTGATAGTAGAATTCAACGCCCGTATCCTCATGCATCGGGATTTAACTTTTCTTGTCGTATGCTACCTTGAATCTCTAACTGAGGCATGGGAGACTTTAATAAAGATCAGGAAGGTCGAGCTGGGCACCGAAGAGGTTGGTGACGAGGCCTTGGTGAAAGAATTTCTCAGGGGAACGAGCTTTTAGACTTGTCTACAGCGAAGGTGCTCTACTGCAAAGGTTCCCCCTTATCCAAAGGAAAAGACGTCATTGTCAGTCCGTATGGAACCAAGTCTTCAGTCCTTCCTCCTATTCAATCGGCTGATCGGCCAGTACTCGATCCATTCGAGCAGTATGCTTGCTATGAACCAGAAGACTCTGGTCTCGACATCCACATTCTATCTCTTATTTCAAAGGGTGAGACTCTACGGACGGTTGAGAGCCAGCAAGAAGCCAGTACATAACTTTTCCTTTTAAAGTTTAAAGAGCCGTCGTTTTCGACGTAACATTTTTGTATTCTAATGTTTGTTTCCTGTGATTTTGCGCAGGCCGTTCTGATCTCGAACCCACTCCATGGAGCGATGACGCCAAGGAGGAGAAGGGGAAAGCAAGTGAGGTTACTCACAAGGGAGAGACTCCCAGTCCAGATGCTCAAGTGATTGAGGCGCTTGATGAGGATAAGTCTAAGACATCGTCTCCTGTCGAAGGTAGCTATGAAATTGAGATCACAAGCGCCTCTGAGCACACTTCTGAAATGAGCAAGAAGGAACAGCTCGAGGAGGAAAAGAAAAGGACGGCTGAAATCTAATTCGAGCCCCGAGTCGTGGACCTAGACGATCCTCAGAACAAGCCTTTAAAGGTCATCCTCCCTGGTGGGTCCGAGCCAATAGAGGTCCCTCGTTCTTCCTCGGTTGTCACCTCCTCACCAATCAAAACTTCCAAGAGAAAACGCATGGAAGAGGGGACGTCAAAGAAGACAAAGGAGGACAAGAAATCGAGGAACTCAAACAAGTAGCTGTTAATCTCATTGGACGAGAGTTAGTTTAGATTATGTAATTATTTTTATTTATTTTCCTAGTCAATGTAAATGGACTTTTCACTCCGAGTTTTGGAGGACTAGTAGAACCTTATTTTGGATAAATAAAACTTAGTTCTTTTGTCTTTCAAAAGACTTTCATCCTTCAGCTTTCTATATAATTGTTGTCGAAACCCAGGCTATTGTGAGTTACATAAACTCAAATCATTCTTATATAATTCGAAAATTCTTTGAAGTCTTACATCCTTTATTCGACGCTTCGGGTACTTGGAATATTTTTTCAGTCCGTAGGCGAGGGACTTGATGACTTCAAGTCATTTGTATCCTAGTCCGCACTCCGAGGACATAGAGAATTTTAAGCCGGTCATACTCCAATCCGCACTCTGGGGACTCAGAGTACTCCAGTCCACACTTAGAGGACTTAGAGATTTTAATCATTTATAATCTAGTCCGCACTCTGGGGACTCAGAGTACTCCAGTCCGCGTTTAGGGGACTTGGAGATTTTTAAGTCGTCTATACTCTGGTCCGCACTCAGAGGACTCAGAGTACTCCAGTCCGCACTCAGGGGACTTGGAGATTTCAAGTCTTTTATACTCTGTTCCGCACTCAGCGGCCTCAGAGTACTCCAGTCCGCGTTCAGGGGACTTGGAGATTTTAATCATTTATACTCTGGTACGTACTCTAGGGACTCAGAGTACTCCAGTCCGCGCTCTGGTGACTTGGAGATATTTAAGTCCTTTATATTCTGGTCCGCACTTTGGGGACCCAGAGCACTCCAGTCCACACTTAGGGGACTTGGAGATTTTAATAATTTATACTCTAGTCCGCAATCTAGGGACCCAGAGTACTCCAGTCCGCACTCAAGGGACTTGGAGATTTTAGTCGTTTATACCCTAGTCCGCACTCTGGGGACTCAAAGTACTCCAGTCCGCACTTAGGGGACTTGGAGATTTCGAGTCGTTTATACTATTGTCCACACTCAAGGGACTCAGAATACTCCAATCCGCACTCAGGGAACTTAGAGATTTTGGGATTTTCGCGCGCGTTCATACGTCAGACAGAATAATGTAATCTAGTGGTTTGCCATAGAATTATCATTCACATAAACATCAATAATCATGGAAAAGATGGCTTCAAGCCTTTATTAATGAATAAGCTAAATTTCCTTATTACAAGCCGAAAACAGAATAAAAAATATGCTGGAAATAATTGCAACTAAAATATGAAAGAAATGGACTAAGTATAATAATGCCGCAAATGCTCGCTATTCCACGCTCGGGGGAGTGTCGCACCATCAACGGTTGCTAGCTTAAAAGTTCCCTCTCCAAGCTTCCGTTTAATGACATATGGACCTTCCCATGTGGGATTCATATGCGATGGGATTGGGAAAACTCATTTCAAAACGAGGCCACCCACATCAAATATTCTCGGCCGGACCTTTTCATTATAATACCGAGCGACTCGGTGTTTGTATGCAGCCGCTCTTAAATCAGCTTCTTCGCATTTTTCATCAATGAGGTCTAGTAATTCCAGCAAAAGAACTCGATTCGACTTAAGGTCATAAATAAGTTACCCGATGTAATGGAACTTCAAGTTCTACGGGTATAACAGCTTCCATGTCATTTGCTAATGTGAATGGAGTATAGCCAATCGCTGACTTGTGGGTGGTTCTATAAGCCCAAAACGCTATCGAAAGTTCATCCACCCACTTGCCTATAGCCTTTTTAAAACGTTTTTTAATATGGGCTTGATTATTTTGTTCACGGCTTCCACTTGTCCATTGGCTTTTGGATGAGCAACTGCTGCAAACTTTTTCTCAGTGCCATATCTTTGGCAAAACTCTTTGAATTCTTTGCTTTTGAATTGAGTTCTGTTGTTTGTAATGATAGTCTGTGGAAGGCCAAAATGGCATATAATATTTCGTACAATGAAATTATTGACCTTTTTGGTCGTGATCGTGGCCAAAGGCTCTGCTTCCGCCCACTTGGTAAAGTAATCGACCGCAACTATCACGTATTTCGCACGACCCTGGGATATGGGTAAAGAACCGACTATGTCGATTCCCCACATCACAAACGGCCAGGGACTAACCATTTGCGTGAGTTCCATCGGTAGAGCTCTCAGGATTTTTGCATACTTCTGGCATTTGTCGCATCTCCTTACATAGTCTGTAGCATCCCGGTTTACAGCTGACCAATAGTATCCATAGCGGAGGATTTTCTTTGCTAATGTCTACCCCCAGTATGGTCACCGCATTCTCCTTCATGGACTTCCTTCAGGACTCGTTTTATCTCATCGTGGGCAATGCGCCGGAGTAAGGGGGTCGAGAATCCCCTTCGATACATTATTTCGTCCTGCATTACATATCGTGAAGCCTTACGAATGACTTGTCGTCTTTCACTCCTTCTTTAGGGCAAGACCCCGTGTAGCAAGCAACTGGAATGGGGTCATCCATGATTCCTTCTCGATTTCTGTTTCTAACACGAAATCTACCTCCATCATATTTATACTCGGAGCATGTAGGGTTTCAATGGGAACCAATCCCGTTTGCTATGTGTCGCCAGTGCTCGCAAATTTTGCCAATGAATCGACTTCTCTATTTTGTTCACGCGGGACATCCGAAATATCATAATATTCTAGATTTGCTAGCAGCTCTTGAACCCATGCAAGTTATGGGGCAACCCTTTGTCCCTTTGCTTGATAATCCCCTTGCACCTGGTATACCACCAGTTGTGAGTCGCAAAAGATTTCAACCGATTTTACCCCCAATTCTCTGATAAGTCTCAAGCCAGCAATTAGTGCTTCATACTCGGCTTCGTTATTTGTCGTTGGGAATTCAAGCTTCAAAGCATAACAAACTGATCGGTTTTCACAAGTCACAAGAACTATGCCAGCCCCCGAGCAACGGTCGTTAGATGCCCCATCGGTATACATCTTCCATCGAATGGAAGGTATGACATTGTTACCGTTTGATTCGTCTGACATGGTGAATTCAACAATGAAGTCTACTAGTGCTTGCCATTGTATAGCTTCTTCGTGGCAGGTAGGTAATATCGAACTGACTCAACTTGATATTCCATTTTAACATCCTTTCAAAAGTTTTCGGTCGTTGGAGTACCTGCCGCAAGGGTTGATCGGTATAAACACTGGTTGAGTGTGCCTAAAAGTATGGTCGGAGCTTGCGTGATGCAATCACCAAGCAATAGGCTAGTTTCTCAATCTTAGGATAATTTATTTCTTCCTCCATTAAACGTTTACTGACATAGTACACCGGCTTCTGAACTCGATCCTCCTCGTGAACCAGAGCCGTACTGATAGCATGCTGGGATACAGCCAAGTACACGTATAACATCTCATGGTCTACCGGTTTCGACAGTATCGGGGGACTTTCTAAATGCCTTACTAGAGCTCAAAACGCTTCCTTACAGTCGTATATCCACTCGAAATTTATCTTTCCTTTCTTATTACATCGAAGAAAGGAATACACTTATCTGTGGCTCTGGATATGAATCGACTCAACGCGGCCATCTTCCCATTCAAGCTTTGCACTTGTTTTATACTTTTAGGCCCTTGTATGTCTCAAATAGCTTGAATCTTCTCTGGGTTAGCTTCGATTCCCCATGCATTTACAATAAAACCCAAAAACTTCCCTGACGCAACACCAAAGGAACATTTCAAAGGATTGATCTTCATCCAATAATGTTTGAGTATATCAAATATCTCTGCTAAGTCTCGAATGTGGTCATTTGACTGTCATGACACGAGCATGTCATCCACATAGACTTCCATCTTTTTACCAATCTGGTCTTCAAACACTCGATTCACCAGACGCTAATAAGTTGCTCGCGTGTTTTTCAATCCGAAAGGCATTACTACATAGTAATATAGCCCCATGTTTGTGAACAAACTGGTGTGTTCTTGGTCTAGAATGTGCATCGGGATCTGATTGTATCCCGATTATGCATCCATTAATGACAATAACTCGTCCAGCCATTGAGTTGACGAGCTGGTTGATTCTAGGTAAAGGAAAACTATCCTTTGGGGATGCTTTATTCAAATCAGAGTAATCAACGCAAATTTTCCACTTCCCATTCGATTTTTTTTACTAGCATAGGGTTGGACACTCATTCAGGGTAGAGGGCGTCGTGGATGAACCCATTGGCTTTGAGTTGTCCACCTCCTCTCTAAGAGCAGCGAACCTCTCCCAGTCCATGCCTCTCCTTTTCTGTTTTAGAGGAACGTACTTCGGGTCTATGTTCAACATATGACTCGCAATAGCGGGATAAATCCCGTACATATCAAAATGTGTCCAAGAAAAAACAATTAGATTCGCTCGGAGGAAATCAGTGAGATCCTCGGCCATTGATGGGCCGAGTTACGATCCAATCTTAAGAACTCGTAACGGGTCATCCCAACTGACTGGAACGTCAATCGTCAGTTCAGTCGGTACTTCTTTTGCTTCCCTGGGTTCCCCATCATCATCATCTCTCGGATCTATGTCTCGATAGATCCAAGAGTGTCGCCCGAGCCAAGGCTCGGGAACTACTTGTCAATCGCTAGAATTCTGGATGCGGATGGAGCTATCCGCAACCTTTCCTTTCTCTCACCGATGGGCCTCTCTCAGCTCAACCACATAACATGCACGACCGATCGCTTGATCGCCGTGCACCACACAGACTCCTCCGTCTGTTGGAAATTTTAACGTCAAATACCACGGGGTTAAGGCTGCCCTAAACTCCACCAGGGCCGGCCGACCCAAAAACACATTATATGGAGAATCAACATCCAACATTATAAATGGCAGGATTCACACTCCCCTATGCTCACCTTCTCCCAGTTCAACTGGCAACTCAACATACCCCACCGCATCAGTCGCGGCACAATTAAAGCCATGGATACGGGCTTTAGATAGCTTTAAATCTTTTGTCTTCATTTTCATTTGGTCATATGTCTTTTTAAAGATGATGTTAACGGAACTTTCACATTCAATTAAAAATCTTTTGACCTATGCTGGCTCGATCGTCGCAAATATGACCATCGGGTGGATGGTAGAAGCCTCCACCTTGTCCGCATCTCGGCTCGTAAACACTATATCTTCTATCATCATGCGTTGCTGCTTTGCGGGTGTCCCATCCTCCACATTTGAACAACACTCATAATCCGCATGCCTTAAGAAATTAGCATATCGCTCCATCTCCTGCAAATGCTTGTCTACAGGGTGAGGTCCACTGACTATCATGTTTATGACCAATCTGCCCACGGTTCGGGCAGGTTCCTCTGGTTGGCGTGGAGCCGGCCCGCGTCCGGGGTCTGATGTTCCTTGCCTACCCTCTTGTGGGTTCTTGATAAATTCCTGCAATTTTTTTTGTCTGATCAACTTTTCTATGGCGTCGTGGAGGTGTCTACACTCCTCTGTATTGTGCCAGTAAGTCTCATGGAAGCGGCAGTACTTCCCCGTCCGCTTATGTTCCACTATGGACTCCTTTGGGCGTGGCTTTTTGTATTGGAAAGTGTTACAAGTTGACAGGTAAATATTCTCAAGAGATGCATGCGGTGGGTTGTATTCGTTGTAGGTTGGAATCCTTGTCTTTCCATTTCCTTGCTTCTCTTTTCTTTTCGGGATTTCCTCCTCCGGACCCTTTAGATTACCCAGGCTCGTTCTGGACATTGACTTGAACCTTTCTCGAGTTATTGTCGGAATGTTTTACAGCGATGTTGCTTTCACAGTCTCCTGAACATGCCATGGTGCCTTATCTCGCCTCGTCCTTCTGACTTCTTCTCTTCTTATGAATTGATGAGCCTTTGAATAGAAATGCTCCAGCGTTGTTCGAACCTTTCCTGCCAACCAATCTCCAAACTCTGAATCCGGATCTACTACTCGCATTACCACCATCAGAATTAAGTGGTTGTTGGGGATGCTAACTTCAATAGCAGCAACATGAAATCTCTGCGAGTACTCTTTCAACGACTCCCACGGAGCCTGGATTACACTAGATAGGGACATCACATCCTTGGGACGAGTGGCGTGTATCCTGAACTTTTCTATAAATTTCATCGCCAATTCGTCGATGTTGGATATAGACCGTGGGGGAAGTCGAGTGAACCACATGGTGGCGATTCCGGATAATGTCATTGGAAAGCATCTACACTTGGTTGCTGTAACGACCCATAAATTTTAATTGGTTTTAATAACGTATATAATTGAATTTTTGTGAAATTTTAAAAAATAATATTTTAAAATAAAAATTTAATATTTGGATTACGTATAATTAAATATAGCAAATGGTAATTTTCAATTAAAAATATGGAAGTTTATTTTTCTAGTGTTATTTTATTTAAATCTATATCAGTTAATATTTGCTGATAATTTATTGTTTTCCAAACTTGAATATTTTTCAATAGAAAAATTGTAAATCATCTTTTGAGCAAGATGTCACACATAGTTTCCCAAAATTTGGACTGTTATAGCTCTATCAATCTTATTTTCTACGTTTTAGCTACATTATCCGCTAGCAAAAATTCGAAATTTTATAATTCGATCGTATCGTTGATGTCTATATACCATTTTGATCGTCTCGTTGTGTTGATCTCTATGGTATATTTACTTCTGTATTTTGACGTCCGGTATGCGATGGAAATAATAAACTCTTCGGTGTAACGGTACCATAAATTGTGACTCTATTTCTTCCTTTGGATTCCAAAATTTGAAACGCACTGTCCAATCAACCCATAATTGTTTTATTAAATTTTGCTGAATCAATTGGACAACTGTTACCAATCCATCATTTTAATTTATTATCCAGTGGTCCATTTCTTTATCTGTCCATTTTCATTCTGCGATTGATTTTGAAATATTATAAAAAATTTGTACTTTCCCTTTTATTTTCAAAACGCCTGACTTATACTATGCTAACTTTATTTCCTACCTGTTACTTTTATTTTATACAGCTATTACTTGTCCATCACTATATTATATATTTATTGTGGCACGTTTCATTTCTCCTCTGTTCATTTTCACCTTCTTCTTCTTTCTCTCCTTTTTCCCTTCATTTGGATCTGCTCCTTTACCAAATATACATTTGAACAGCTCGCCAGCTTCATATCATTTCCTTCCTCCTTTCTCCCCCTCCCATCACCAAATAGCAACGCCCTCTAGCTCACCCACATTTTTCACCGCCCAAGCCGCTGTTCCACCACCCGCCTTCACACCCAACACCCGAGAACCGTGCTCAGGTAGCAACCGCCGCATCCTCCAGATCTTGGCCACCCATGCTCACGTGTGCACGGCCCCTCCTTTCCAACCATATGACACGCACGGCACCACAACCCAAAAACCCATCTCCGCAACCCGACTCGCCTAACTTTCCCACAAACACCGAACCGACCCCATTATTTCACCTCCTTCCCGGTAGCCAAAGCTACTACCAGCAACCACCCTCTGACCGTGCATAGCAACAACACCACCAGATCAGCCATAACCCCTCCCACCGGTCAGCCTTGCTCCGGCCCCTTGATCCACTTGCCCATCCTGAAGCCACCTTCTTCCCTTCTTCTAAATTTATACATATATACGCGTTTTATATGCTATGTTATGCATGGCCTCTTGTCTGCTTGTTTATACCTAGGTTTTTCTATTCTCCTTATTTTGATGTATATAATATTTTCTACATGTATAATATATTAATTTTATAAGTGGTTTGTGTATATATATTTATATATATATATTGTGTATGGTTGTGTGCTGGTTTTATATGTAAAGTTTTAAAAGTGTTTATATATATCGGTTTACCTTTTTTTATATACGTGAGTGCACATAAATATATACGTATAATTTGGTTTAATATATAGATGTATGTTCTTTTTCATTGCATGCACATGATCTGTAAAGCAATATATTGTTATAAGCCAAGTTTATTAAATATTGTGTTCTAAGAGTGTAGATATAGCACTTTATATATATTTACATAAATTTTAAACATATAGTTATGGTAGTTATGTATGTGTGTGCGTGTATATATATATAGCTAAACTAAGATTTTATGTTAAACGTTCATATCTGTTATATGTATTAATGCTCATGTTATATACTAAGTTGTTTATAGTTTAAGTTTATGGGTTTATTCATGTACATTATGTTAATCTATGTATTAGTTATAAATGAAATCTGCATTTTTTCTATTATAGTCTGCATACCTGTTATATACAAAGATAAGCATATCTATATTTGCATGCATAGGTATGTTATTACATTTTATACATATTGGTGGTTGAAAGCTCTCGTGTCTACATGTCTTTGATGTACACATATAATTTACTTTAGTTTGTTTATGTCAAATTTCATATATTTTCGTATAGCATGTATACTATTTTTGTTAAAAATGACGTACAGTGATGATTTGGCTTTTAAAGTGTGCAAATACAGGTATATTTTGTGCATATATTTAAAGATGATTCATTTATATATATATATATATATATATATATATATATATAATAGAAATGAATTGTACAAACATTTCATATTGAGTTTGTTTAAATTGAAAATTTTGGGACATAATATGGATTTGAAAATATATGTTTTGAAATTTTTTAGAAATAAATAATAATATATTTAATGAAATAGTAGTGTTTATATTTTCAGTTATATTAAAACTAATTCAATCCTTCTCATTGATTTTCCATTATCAGCTTGATCGTTGAATTCGCGTCGATTTTGTTTTGCTTCCATTCGTCATTCAAATTTCAGTGTCTGTATCAGTGTGCGTATCTATGTCATCTTCTGTATTCTCTAGCCTCGAAAAGTGAGCAATCACTCACGATTTACGCCCTTATATTTATTAAATTCGATTTCAATTGAAACGATAATTGAAATATGCTGCTGTAGTTATTTAAATTGTTATATACATGCTATTATCTGTAACTGTTCACCTGTGGGATATGACACCATATCCTATTGTTTATATTATACTGTTATTAATGATATATGCCTATTATATTATTATACTATCTAATATCACTCTACAAGTTCCATGTAGTTTAAAATTCACTATGGGTTGAAATGATACATATCCGAACGAACTTTAGAATAGGAGAATTTTCTTATGGCTTGAAATGATAAACCCAAATGATTTTCATTTGAATTGAATTTGGGATTGTGGGTCGAAATGATATCTACCCGTATATATATATAAGTTACAGATTAAAATGAGAAATATCCATATCACTTGACCATAGGATATGAAATATATATACAGACACCGTTGGTCCATATATATAAATGTTGGTTTTAAAAAGAAATATATGGTTTGTAATAAATTTTGGTTCTTAAAATATTATATACAAATGGTAAATTTATATATAGAGTTAATAATGATATTATTGAGATTGATTTAATTCATTTAATATGTTTAAGCATTTATTTAAATTTATATATCAAAATAGATTGTGTAATAATTTGAATAAGTTAAGGTTGATAAGATAAAGTTGAATTAATTGAAATTGTATTTAATTTATAATTCTACTAAATTTAAATCGATTTGAACTATTGAATATAAAATTTAAGATTTCATTTTATAAACTGATTTTTTATTTAAAGTGATTAAATGGATATTTCAAGTTTAAATAAATCGAAGGGAATATTTAGTTTAAATGTAATTTAAGGTTATTTGAATAATACTAAATTTATTAAGTGAATATTTCAGGACTAAATAATAATTTGGTTAAATCAAGATCCATATGAAACTTTTAAATTGGACTTTGAAATGCCGAATATTGAAGCTTTGAAATATATTGAAATTTAAATGGTTTATTTGTGATTCAGATCTGTATTCGAAATCAATAAAAATTTAATTGGTTTATTTAGAAACTGAATTGAATTAAAATGGATAAATCTAGATTGAATTAAATTTGAATTTGGAGTTCGAGTTGATTTGCATCAATTTGTGAAATTGAGGATATATATATATAGTTTGAAGTATAAATTAATCTGAAATAGCCATGGTGTTGTATTAATGCTTAGTTCCATGGGCCCTTAGAGGTTGGTTATCCCAAACACCTTTGAGTTACTTGTATTTCAGTTGATATTTCACTTGAGTTGGATTTATTGATATAAGAATGTTAATCCTAACTCGAGTATTTTGTGTTCTGCTTTACGCTCAGGTCAGACCGAGTGATACAGCTTTTGAGACTCACCTTCGGAGTTTGGAGCTTCGTTTGGAGACCCAACTATCGATTCAGCTTATTGGTTCAGAGAAGTCATCTGTTCGTACTGGGGACTTCACTGTATTTGGGACATTGTTTTGTATTTTATTTCTAACTCTGATGTTTATATAGTAGCTTCATGAACTACTATTTGTATATTCCCCTGCATTATATTACTCTGTACTCTGAGTCTGTGATTCTGTGATTGATTTTACTTGCTTCAAATTTGATTACAATATGTTATTTTGAATTATTCAAGTCTGATATAAGGGGATTATTGTCGATTTGAATGGTCCAAAATAGTGGGTCGTTACTGTTGGTATCAGAGCTTTGGTTTTAAGGCAAACCTTAGCCTGCGGAGCAAAAACTCACTAGATATAAGGTAGAAATACCCTAGAATGAGTGAAATCAATCTCAGAATCATTCCTTTGTTAGAGAATGTATTTTCGAAGTATAAAATGATTTCCAAATGATTATAGAGGATTTCCAAAGATAATACTAGCACAAATTTTTCTTATTTTGAAATCAAGAATTTCTAAACTTTATCCCTTTTGTATCCACCTTGTTAATAATGTCTATGGTTAGGATTCTTATCGATTTGGATTCCTTTGAACTTTGGAACGCTCCCACTTGTTCTGAAATCCATTCCTGTCTCCCCTATTTGTATTCCTTTGATTTTGGAGCATTCCATAACTCCACTTTGAATGACCACTATAAAGATCGGTGATTCCGCAAATCTTTGAATGATTTGTAAAGGGGTGAAACTCCTTCATAATTGGCATTAATTCACCGGAGATTTCTGTATCCTCGGTTTGCGATGCTATCTATCTTTTATTGTACCTGGACTCTATCTCTGGCAATCGAATGTCGATTTGCCTTAGATTACCGCATTGATTATATTTCTGAAGTTACGATTGACCGGTTAAGGTCGCCCTCGATTTATAAAGGCTTGTCCTTTTCCTATTTGGTAATTAAATTATCTCATCTTCGTTCGAGCTTATCTTCGAATCAGAATTTTATTTGATTAGAGTTCCTCTAAATCTCTATTTGTTTTGAAATTCATCCTTGAATCATCCCTTGGAAATTTGTGTTTGATTGTATTTTGAAATTGTGCATACATCGAAACTATTAGTCTGATAAGGATGACCACATTTTATATATAACAATGAAATGTTTTCGATAAGGATTACATACCTTTTAAAAATGAAAATATAAAGCTTCGAAAGGATTTGAAATTTTGAAAATTATATAAGTATTTGGTTAATATAAAAATGATTTTAATGGAATGGTTTTGAAATTTAAATTTGAGAGATTGAACTCTGGAATTTTTTTTAATCAGTTTAGGAAAAAATATATATAATAATAAGATTTGAAAGTATTTCTCGAATAAGTAATGTTTCAAATGATTTCAATAAGTTCCAATAAATTCGAAGAAATTTCAAAAGAAGTTTTCGACGGAAAAATAAAAGTCGAGAACTCACTTGTGTCACTAAAAAAATAATCTCGGTGATGAGTGCACGCATCATCGACATTGATTTTCGAGTTTCAGAGTGGGGGAGAGGCCACTTTAGTAGCTTTGCCATGCGAGTGATTTTGGGAAACCAATTTTGATTTCAAATTGAAAAGTATGATTTGATATTCGAAAAATATATGTATATATATTTGAAATGATTTGAAGTGAGCCCGGTGTTCATTCCTGGAGTTTCGGATTTGATTTAGTATAACTCTATTTATAAAAATTCATTTACTGATTTGTTGCTGATTTCCAACTCTTGGATTTGAAATTTGATTTCACCGACTATTTTGAGGGTTCGAACACTTCCAAATCAAGGTTTAATCTAATTTAGCTTTGTATGTAAGTTTGATAAAGTATATAAGTTTAGTTTAGTATGTTTAAAGTATGAAGAGTATGACTTAAATAAATTTGAAACTTTTGTTAAGTAAATAATTTGCAAAAGGAAAAATTGGATCTTTTGAATAGAAATAAATAGTTTAAAGGTTTTAAAGGGACTGTTATAATTTTGGAAACCATTTTAGGTATAATTAATTCTTAGAAAAATATTTGGTTTTGAAAATAGATTGGATAGTAAAACCCAGTATTTATATGATGGTTTTGGAAATGAATTTGTTTGACCAAAATTATGTCGATTTGGAAACTTGGATTATTTTTTACCTCTTATTTTGGAAGATTTGAAACTGAAGGTATTTAGTTTGGAGAAATAATTTGGTGAAATCATATATGATTTTGAAACTGAACTAATATTGAAACGAATTGAAATTGAGAACCTTATTTTTCTAAATACTTGATTTGGGAGTTGTCGAACTTATATAAAATGGATTTGTATAAGTATGAAGTTGATTTGAAAACTATTGATTTGAAAGGTACTTAATTTGGAAAGAGAAATCTTATATAATCGAAGTCTATATAAGTGTGATTTGATATACTATTGACTTGGAAAGTATTTGATTTGAAAATGGAATCCTATATAAAATGGACCTTATATAAGTATGATATTTGAAAGTGATTTGAAAAGGTACTATATGATACATATTTTCAAAGTAAAGATATGGAAAGTGCCTTCTGCTTGATATCCGCTTTGTGGCCACAATGTGGATTCATTCTACCGATATTATTCTCTCTGATTTTGGTTTTTCGGATGTGATACCCGGGTGTCCTACCATGGCGATCTCCGTGGTCTTTTGAGCGCGACTGCACAGTTCAATTCACCTGCCTGAGATGGCCTAGGGGTACGGATTGTTTCCTGGGGGATCAAGGCGTAACCATTGTGTATCCTGCGATCTATGTAGGTCGTATTAATAGCGAAATCCGCAGGGCTGAGAAAGGTTACAGATATGGATTGTTTCCTGAGGGATCCTGGCATAACCATTGTGTATCTGTGGTCTACTAGTCATCATGGTGTAATTTGCAGGGCTGAGAAAGCTTACGGATATGGATTGTTTCCTGGGGGATCCAGGCGTAACCACTGTGTATCTACGATCCATGGTTAGACAAAGGTTTTGTTGTTTTGTTTGGATTATACTTTCCATGTCTGTTTTTTTTTAAGTTTTTCCAGTATTTTCACTGGGTGTTGAAACAAGTCTACTAAGTACCTGGAGAATTCTAGCTTTGCGCCTGATCAACGCATAGCCAGAGCCTACAGGAACGATGACAAACTTGTTGAAACATCGAGTTATAAAGGTATTTTCGAAAGGGAAATTAGTTTCGATATAAAAATCTTTAATTATAAAAGGAATTTTATTATAAAAGTATTTCCAATGAAGAAATTTTGTATTAATATTCAAAATTTAAATTCTTATGGTTCTAAGTTAACTATGTATGCCCAATGCTATTCTTTTGAATCTACCTCATCTGCTCAGCTTTATTCATACACCCATCATCTATTTTTCCAAATCTACCTTCATTTCTTTTTTTGAATTATCCTTTTAAAGTAATTTTTTATTTATAGTAAAATTATTATTGTTTTATGTAAATAATTGATCTTTATATAAATAAGTAAATGGATTTAATAAAATGAGACTAACCAAAATATAAATATTAATCAATCGAAATTGAAATTATATGGTTTAAAATTAATTGTTTTATTTTGTTTTCCAAATCTAATTTTTTCTTCTGCTTTTTCTATTCTCCCACCTCCTTCCTTTTCGACGACGAAAAGTTTTGAGTGAGGGAGAGTGTAACGACCCATAAATTTTAATTGGTTTTAATAACGTATATAATTGAATTTTTGTGAAATTTTAAATAGTAATATTTTAAAATTAAAATTTAGTATTTGGATTATGTATAATTAAATATAGCAAATGGTAAATTTTCAATTAAAAATATGGAAGTTTATTTTTCTAGTGTTATTTTATTTAAATCTATATCAGTTAATATTTGATGATAATTAAATATTTTACGAACCTGAATATTTTTCAATAGAAAAATTGTAAATCATCTTCTGAGCAAGACGTCACACTTCATTTCCCAAAATTTGGACTGTTATAGCTCTGTCAATCTTATTTTCTACGTTTTAGCTGCATTTTCTGCTAGCGGAAATTCAAAATTTTATAATTCGATCGTATCGCTGATGTCTATATACCGTTTAGATCGTCTCGTCATGCTGATCTCTACGGTATATTTACTTTTGTATTTTGAGGTCCGGTACGCAACGGAAATAATAAACTGGTCGGTGTAATGGTACCATAAATTGTGACTCTATTTCTTCTTTCGGATTCCAAAATTTGAAACGCACCATCCAGTCAACCCATAATTGTTTTATTAACTTTTGCTGAATCAATTGGACAACTGTTACCAATCCATCATTTTAATTTATTATTCGGTGGTCCGTTTCTTTATCTGTCCATTTTCATTCTGTGATTGATTTTTAGATAATATATAATATTTGAACTTTCCCTTTTATTTTCAAAACGTCTAACTTATACTATACCGACTTTTCCTTTTCTACCTGTTACTTTTATTTTATACAGTTGTTACTTGTCCATCACTTTATTATATATTTACTATGGCACGTTTCATTTCTCCTCTGTTCATTTTCACCTGCTTCTTCTTTCTCACCTTTTTCTCTTTATTTGGATCTGCTCCTTCACCACATATTCATTTGAACAGCTCGCCCGCCTTACATCATTTCCCTCCACCTTTCTCCCCCTCCCATCACCAAATAGCAACGCCATCTAGCTCGCCCGCATTTTTCACCGCCTAAGCCGCTGTTCCACCACTCGCCTTCACACCCAACACCCGAGAACCATGGTCAGGTAGCAACCGCCGCATCCTCCAGATCTCGGCCTCCCATGCTCATGTGTGCACAACACCTCCTTTCCAACCATATGACATGCACTGCACCATAACCCAAAAACCCATCTCCGCAACCCGACCCGCCTAACTTTCCCACAAACACCGAACCGACCCCATCATTTCAACTCCTTCCCGATAACCGAAGCTACTACCAGCAACCACCCTCTGACCGCGCATAGCAGCAACACCACCAGATCGGCCATAGCTCCTCCCAACAGTCAGCCTTGCTCCGGCCCCTTGATCTGCTTGCCCATCCTAAAGCTACCCTCTTTACTTCTTCTAAATTTATACATATATATACGTATTTTATATGCAATGTTATGCACGGCCTCTTGTCAGTCTCTTCTTGTTTATACCCAGGTTTTTCTATTCTCCTTATTTTGCTGTATATAATATTTTCTACATGTTATAATATATATATATATATGTATATATATATATACATATATATAATTATAAGTGATTTGTGTGTGTGTGTGTGTGTGTGTGTATATATATATTGTGTATGGTTGTGTGCTGGTTTTATATGTGAAGTTTTACAAGTGTTTATATATATCGTTTTACCTTTTTTATATACGTGAAGTGCACATAAATATATACGTATAGTTTGATTTAATATATAAATGTATGTTCTTTTGCATTGCATGCACATGATTTGTAAAGCAATATATTGTTATAAAGCAAGTTTATTAAATATTGTGTTATAAGGGTACAGATATAGCACATTATATATATTTATGTAAATTTTAAACATATAGTTACGGTAGTTGTATATATATGTAGCTAAACTAAGATTTTATGTTAAATGTTCATATCTGTTATATGTATTAATGCATATGTTATATACTAAATTGTTCGCAGTTTACGCATATGGGTTTAGTCATGTACCTTATGTTAATCTATGTATTAGTTATAAATGAAATCTGCATTTTTTCTGTTACAGTCTACATATCATTTATATACAGAGATAAGCATATATAAATATATATTTGCATGCACAGGTATGTTAGGTATGTTATTACATTTTATACATATTGGTGATTGAAAGCTCTCGTGTCTGCATGTCTTTGCTATACACATATAATTTACTTTTGTTTGTTTATGTCAAATTTCATATATTTTTGAAGCATGTGTTATCCCGCCTTTTGGTAAGGCTGTGATACCAATGAACTGATTGAAAACCAAGGATCACTCTTCGTGGATATGAATCCTACACAGGTTCACTATGGATATCGATAAATTTTGTCCGAGTCTAGATTGAGCTACAATTCATAGGACATGACAAGCAAGATCATAAAAGCCTGCATTCCAAATTTCAAGTCAACCCGAGTTCATATGCTCATGTTATGATCGATTCAAACTAGGGGAAATGGCATAGCTTTCGTATCCATCGCTATGGTTGATTTCGTATCCATCATCGAACCCCGGTTCGAATCGATCATGTTCGTATCGATCAGGTTCCAGCAACTTCGTATCCATCGATGTGCCTCAGTTCGTACCGATCAACTTCGTAACCATCGAAGTGGCCCAGTTCGTATCGATCAAGTTCGTATCCATCGAAGTGCCCTAGTTCGTATCGATCAAGTTTGAATCCATCGAAGTGCCTCGTTTCGACTCGATCTCATTAGAATCCATCGGGAAGCCTCGGTTAGACTCGATCTCGTTCGAATCCATCTGCTCCTCCTTATTCGAATCCATTGGCATCTCCCTACTTCGTATCCATCGGCAGATGACCCACTTCGCATCCATCAACTAAGGCAATGGATACTGCTTCGCATCCATCATAGAAGCCTCTCTTCGTGTCCATCAGGCAGCTGCTGTTCGTATCCATCAGGTCTCCTTACTTCGTATCCATTAGAAGGCTCAACTTCGCATCGACTGGCCTCGTATCCATTGAGAAGCTACGTGGTTCGTATCCATCAAAGGAAGACTTATTCGTATCCATCGACCATAAGTGGTTCGTGTCCATCAATGACTACTGTTCGAACCTAAGATCGAGGCCTTATTCGAATCCATCAAATCAACAAACCTGGGTGACGTGTCATCCCTCGATACGATCAAGCCGAGATATATGGAGTCGATGCAGTCAACTCGGAATAAAGACCAGATTGAGGCAAAGTTTGCGCTCCACGTCATCACGAAGGCACGTGCCACCATCGATTCGAAGCAATCGATTCGAACTAATCGATTCGAACAAAGCAGCCACCGAGAAATTCCATTTCGTATTGACTACATCTCAAAATCTACCGATCCAAATGCCATGAAATTTTCATAGGAGATTGCACACGAGACAAGGAACGCTCACACCAAATTTTGGCTCGATTGGACACCAACTTGATCGATACGAAATGATTTCGTATCGATCACGGATCGACTCGAAACTTTCTAGAATTGGTCGTGTAGGCCCCCTCGCGTGCCAAAGTGAATCTCCCGAAGTTTGAGCGAAGTCTTAGCCTCCTATGCCTATAAATAGAGCCCCAGAGCCTACAGAAGGAGGATCTTTCAATCTTTCTGATTCTCAAGCACCCAGACTCTGCTGGATCGTGATCTACACCATATTCTTGCTGTCAATTTAGAATTTCCAGTTGTAACTTGCTGTTGTTTGCCGTACTTGCTTGTAATCATTGAAAGAGAATCAATAAAACTGCAAAAAACTTCATAGTGGACGTAGGCAACACGTCGAACCAATCTAAATTGCTTGTCTACGCATTTACTTTCTTGTTGCTTGGAGTTTTTGTTAGATAATCCTCATTTTTAATTTATACTCTTCATTATTATCTCTTCAAAAACATCCGAAGAGTGTTGTGACCAATTTTGGTGCAAACACTTTGGTGCTTTCACTGAGAAAACCCAGATTTTCTCCTGCTCATTGGATCTGTCGTCGATACCGGATTGAATAAATCTAAGAGAGAGATCCAGATCACAAATCCAAGTTCCTTCCCTTCTATTCAGATTTGCTTAAAGTCTAGGAAAGGAATTCAACCCTCAAGATGGTTAGCACAAGGATCACCTCTAATGCTGTCAATCAACAAGTCCAGGATAGATAGAATCCTGCGCCACTACCTCCCTCAAACCAAGACGCTACTGGACACTCGGAACCATCAGGCCCGGTTACTCGACAAGAGTTCCAGCTGCTGCTTCAAGAGCTGACCCAAAGTCGACAACAACTAATAGAACAACTACGCACCAATGCCGAGCTGACCAAGCAACTGAATCGCCAGAAGCGAAGGAGATCTAGGAGAGATCATGCTTCTCGCTCCTCCAATGAAAGTTCTTCCTCTTCCGATTATCATCATCGTTCTCAACGACCACGACTAGATGGGAGTCACATACAAGCCATTGGATATCAACTGGCAATGACTGTTGGACAACTGAGAGTTGGCCCATCGACCAGTTTCCAAACTGGGCCCTCCTTCCAAAGGGGTGTCGTTCCTCACTACACCACATAATATCGTGCCACTAACGTCGTGGTTGAACCAGAGGTCGATGCCTAAAATCAGTCTAACCTGGACCGCCCGTCAGCATGGACGTACTCCTGAACCATACGTCTCGGAAGACTATGAGCCAAGAAGGCAAGATTTGGACCATCGACAGCATCCGGTCCAACCCTAGAATGTGGGATTCAATCACACTCCGGCGCAAGCCGCACAGAACGTACAAATGCCGGATCTCCCGACTATGATACGTCAGATGATCCGTGAGAGCCAGGGTCTCACGAATGCTGACCAGAGAATCTCCAAAAGTCACACTCCCTTTACGGACGATATTCTTACTGTTGAACCCCCACGGCGATTCAGGATGCCGACTCTACCCATGTACGAGGGAAACTCCGACCCCAACCAACATATTCTGAAATACGAATGGTCAATGAGCGCTGCCAGAGCCGACGATGCAGTGGTGTCGTAGTTTCCCCATATCCTTAGGGCGCATTTCTACCATGTGGTTCACTCGACTTCCACCTCGATCCATTTCTTCATTCGACCAATTGGCCACTAAATTTGTTGAGCAATTCTGCATGCACATCACTAGGCCGAAAGACGTCCACACTCTGTCTAGCGTCACGCAAGCTCCTCGAGAGACGCTCAAACACTACCTAGAGAGATTCCATGATGCATGTGCGGAAATCAGCAATCCAAACGATAACTCCATCCTCATGGCGTTGACTAAGGGGATTGACCCCGATTCTGAGTTTGGCAACTGGTTAGTTGGAAAACCACCTGCGTCGTTGGACCATTTCCACGCCAAGGCGGCTCAATTCCTAAGAAGGGAAGATGCGAAACAGTCTGGGAAGCAGACTGATGCAGGACCAAGCACAGAAGGGATCCAAAGCAATGTCGCAATCGAAAAGTCCGGTGAGAGCTCCGAAAAAGTTCAGTTGAACGTTCAAAACAAACAAGCTCAGCGGAGAGAGAGCGTGAATCAAACTAGAAAACGAGATCAAAATCATGGCCCACAGCGCAAGGATCCTATGTTTGACAGTACACTCCTTTGAATACATCACTGGACAACTTGTATTTACAAACCTGTAATACAATTCAATACAAAAAACCTGCTCCAAAACCGTCGTCAGAGAGGCAATCCAGACGGGAAAATTTTGCAGGTTCCATGAAAGCTACGGGCACAATACGAACGAATGTCGTCACTTACAAGATCTCGTCGAAAAATTGATTAGAGAAAGGAAGCTGGAACAGTTTGTGCGGGCGCCACGACCTGGAGGAGCGGGCCCATCAAATCAAAACAATGAACTCGATCGACCGAGACAGGAAGACTCTACCTGTTCCCGCTGAAGATTGGTGATAAACGCCATCAGTGGAGGACCCACATTGTCAAGAGCCTGGAACGACGACGACTTTCGTCACTGTTACACATGACAGGCTTTATTCAGTCTATGAATACTTTGCAATTTCCTTTGCATTCTGAAGTTTGAATTTGTAATAAGGCACTGACTTTGCCATGTTTTTCCGTTCCAGCAATAAATTACTATCTCTTCAAGCTAGAGTTGTGATTCACCGAATGCGACATTCAACAATCACGACGCACGAAGAGCTAAGTTCTATCACATGATGGAATTTATTCAAATGGCGAGTGACTGTGATACGACCGGCCACTCACTAATTGAAACCTCAGCTCGGGGGCAAGCCATCACATCAAAAGCTGAACTGGACCAACACACGACAGTCCTATAACTAACTCCAAATTCCCAGAGTGCGAATTAGAGTATAAACACCAACTCTAGGTTCCCAGAGCACGAACCGGAGTATAAATCCTAACTCCAAATTCCCAGAGTGCGAATTGGTGTATAAACATCAACTCTAGGTTCCCAGAGTGTGAACCAGAGTATAAACACTGACTCCAAACTCCTAGAGTACGAGTTGGAGTATAAACACATAAATGCAGTTCCGGAGAGGGTGGCCCCGTCCACCTAACAACTTCGGCTGTATCCTAACCAAGTTTGAGGAGGATGGATCCGTCCGTCTAACGACCTCGCTTGTTAACTCGGGGTGGATGTGATCCGACCATCCACGATCCCGATAAATCCATCATTCCCAGAGTGTGAACGAATTCCTAAAAAGCCCAAACAGGTGTAACTGAGCATCTGTCGGCTAACTCCAAATTCCCAGAGCGTGAATTGGAGTATAAACATCAATTCTAGGTTCCCGGAGTGCGAACCAACACATCAATGGTAACTCCAAATTCCCAGAACGTGAATTGGAGTATAAACATCAATTCCAAGTTCCCGGAGTGCGAACCGACACATCAATGCTAACTCCAAATTCCCAAAGCAACAATTAGAGCATTAACATCAATTCCAGGTTCCTGGAGGGCGAACCGAAAAATAAAAATGTCAACTCCAAATTCCCAGAGCGTGAAGTGGAGTATAAACATCAATTCCAGGTTCCCGGAGTGCGAACCGAAATATACATGCTGACTCCAAATCCCTAGAGTGATTGGAATACAAATACCAAGTCAAAGTACTTGGAGTGCGAACTGTGTTACAAACATCGATAACTCTCAAATTCCCAGAGTGCGAACAAGATTATCGATCACAGATTATCCTAAGTCCCCGGAGTGTGGACATGTGCTCAAGATTTGCAATAAGTGCGATCGACCACTGAAATACAAATGTTGTTCCCCGAAACTGGGGGCAAAAAGCTTAAGTGTTAATCACTAACCAAAGTGATACAATGTCCAAAATTCAACTCATTCATCAATTACGACGTGTGATCAAGATTTTCAGACTTGGCAAATAAAACATACTCAACTTGAAGTTAGAAACACCACAAGTGCACTAGACTGCAAGCCAAATACTGCAAGTACTTAAGCACAAAAGAAATGAGAGTTGAAGCAAAGAAACTAAATGTCATTTCAACAAACTGTATGTGAAGATTCATGTACAGGTTATTTCAAAAAGTTCCTACTAGCAGGGGGTCGAGCCTGCATCTATGCATGGCCTATGAAAGAAAAATAAAAGCAACTTCCTAACTGCCAAAAATGCGCCAGAGGGGAATTATCTACTTTTTCTTCTTCTGCTTTTTCTTCGACGTGGAACTACTAGAACCGCTAACATTCTTTCGCTTCAAGCCCTTATCCTTTGGCGGATCATCCTGCTGCAAGGACACATCGTCTGGAATTGGAAGACCAGCGAGCCCTTCATAGAGATTCTCAGTTCTTGGGGGAGACGTCTTCGAAATTCTAATTCCGGAGGCGGGCCGGGACGTGACAACAGATTTCCATCTTCCTTTTTTAGATGGTTTGTCAACGGTTGCCTTGCCTTTTCTCTGCTCTTCGATATCCTGGGCTACATCCGCAGGTTCGCCCAACGGTTCCATCGGCGAGCTTCGAATGATAGTCCAATATGCATTTCTGCGATCAAGTTCAGTCGTGCAAGGCAGAAGCTCGTCGGAGTCAAATGTTTTAATGCGCAAAAGTTCTCTAAGTTCGTCTAATTTCAACTTGAAATTGGTCGCCGCAGTTCAAATTCATATCGAGTCAGAGATGCATCATTTTTCGTATCGACCATGTTCGTCGATACATTCGTATCGATCAGATTCGACTCGATACATTTCGAATCAATCGATAACAAAGGCTCAGGTCCGTATTGATATGTTTCGCATCGATCAGTTTCAACTCGATACGCTTCGTATCGATCATACGAGCCAAGTACTCACATCGATCATTCCAGGTTGACACGGGCTCCAACCATCTTCGATCGATGCGAACCTCTCCGTCCCACTTAACTTTTCAATCAATACGGGCATCGATATGAAGTCAAATACTCTGGGTCGATTCGAACTCTCCTATTCCAGATCGACACAAAACAGAGGTAAAGTGATTCCTCCACACCTCCTTCTTCTCCAAAGGGCCTCGACTCCGTGGCCGCGCTCCATCCACAATCTTGCTCTCACTCGTCCAGATCTCAAATTCATCAAAACCAATCGTAAAAGCAAGAAGGATGGTTGAGATTTCAAGTTTCATCGTTCTTAACATGATTCTATCCATTAATTACCTAATTTTAATGATTATGCTCAAAGGATCGAAGGTTTGGTTCGATTCGAAGTGGCTATTTTACAACCATCAACTCACAACAGTGCTGGTCTATCGATACGAGCGTTGTTTTCGTATCCAACAAATCCATCGATACGAACGCATATTTCGTATACATCAATTCGACTCGCATCGATATAAAAAACTACTTTTCAACCTTTTACATCAATTCAGGAGAGGATCGATACAAGAGGATAGTCAAAATAACCATCAAGCGTTGTTTCAACTCGAATTTCAAATCGGTTCAGGAGAGAATCAATATAAAATCCGATAACAAACTAAACTGACAACGACTCGTGAACACGCAACGTTAACGAGAGTCAAGTTAACATATATGCATGAATGTCAGACTAACATTCAATTTTCAACATTCACAAGGATCGAATACTCATCTCAATATGATTACGACGACAAACAGCTAATCACTATCACACAGCAGCCAGTTACAGCAATACAGGGTACAACTTTCAACAAGAATACGATGATTGTTCAGAAAGAAACTGCAGCTTTTCAAAGCACGTCATGTTTCCACAAGACGTACTTTGGGGGGCAAATGTTATCCCGCCTTTTGGAAAGGCCATGATACCAAGGAACTGATTGAAACCAAGGATCACTCTTCCTGGATATCAATCCTACACAGGTTCACTATGGATATCGATAAATTTTATCCGAGTCCATATTTAGCTACAATTGATAGGACATGACAAGCAAGATCATTAAAGACCGCATTCCAAATTTCAAGTCAATCCGAGTTCATATGCTCATGTTATGATCCTTCAATCTAGAGGAAACGGCCTAGCTTTCGTATCCATCGCTATGCTTGATTTTGTATCCATCATCGAACCCCGATTCGAATCGATCACGTTCGTATCGATCAGGTTCCAGCAACTTTGTATCCATCGAAGTGCCTCAATTCGTATCGGTCAACTTCGTATCCATCGAAGTGCCCCAGTTCGTATCGATCAAGTTCGTATCCATCGAAGTGCCCCAGTTCGTATCGATCAAGTTCGAATCCATCGAAGTGCCTCGGTTCGACTCGATCTCATTCGAATCCAACGGGAAGCCTCGGTACGACTCGATCTCGCTCGAATCAATCGGCTCCTCCTTATTCGAATCCATTGGCATCTCCCTACTTCGTATCCATCGGCAGATAGTGTAACATCCCGCAAATCCGTACCCCTTGAGTCAACACTATCCTACAACAATTAACTCAAGTTGTACAGAAAAACGAACCATTTGGGATAAAGAAGGCGAGGTAGAAGAAGAAAATAGAAAACAGCAACAGAATCTAACCATCGCAGTGGAATAAAATATAATAGATAATCAATAATCTTTACTCAAATCAAATATATCTGTTTATATATTACATCATTAGAGTAAATCAATCACAGTTCAAAATCAATATCATACAATGGATACACAACAACTCAACACAGCGGATTATACATATATATAAACAAGTACGAAAGTACGTATCGTTATCCAGCTCGTCTCCTGATCTCCATAGCATCACATCCGGTATTCTATAATACTCGGTCTGACCCCGAGCATTACAGTTAATAACACCCGAGTCAGTCTGGAATACCAGCGTGAGAAAATCACACTCAATTGATTATTAAAGTTTCAAAAATCCTTTAAAAACAAAAGCATCTCTTAAGACCATGCCACAAAAAAACATGTCGGGTTTTTACCTTACGATAACTAAAACAATTTTTATAGAACTCCTCTGATATTGTAATAGGGACTATTTACAAATACTTATTAAATAGCTGAAATTGTTACATTCATTAAATTCCAGCTACTAGCCACAGAGTGGGTAATACAAACAAAACTCGTACAAGGCTCGTAGGGAGAATGGATTTCCAACCAATGACTAGGCACTGGGGTACCACCTGTCACAGTACGGGCTTAGATCACCGTACCGAGGAGTACGCCCGCTCCCCTGCAACACAAGACCGAGACTACCCCTTACTGGATAATCCCGAGTGAGATCACCCCGCGGTTGGGATCAGCAACCGCCCACTAAGCCGAAATAAAAAGGGACATCTAGATAGGATGACCTCACCTTGCTTGGGTGCTACCCACCTAGCCTTGCTGCATAACCCCTGATTTTCAGTCATTCTCATTTGATGAGGCTTGAGGCTAAGCGTTACCATTTTAGAACATATCCCTTAGAATGCCCATCGTCCACCTGACGATGTTTCGAAAGCATTCATCCATCAAGTTCGTCCCGGGGTCGAACGGAACCGAAGGCACTATTCCTACTACATCCATTTTGGAAATATCCTCAGGATTAGTAGTGACTAGCCCATACACTTCACTGCTCCATCTTCGAATCCAAAATCGTTTCCTACGTAACGTATAAATCGGATCGAAGTGGTTTTCGAGAAATAAATCCCGATCCCGGTCACCTCAAAACGATCAACGTATTTGTCCAATATTGATAGTCAGTTATTTAACTATAAATTAATATTCTCAAACATCCATCAAACAATATATAATTTTCCAAATTATTTATTTATCTCAAAATATCTTTACAAGATATATTCTCACTTTCAAATCCTTTTGAAAACAGTTTTCAAAACTATCTTCCTTTTTCTCAGAATAAATTCCGAGTATTTCCATTTCCACTGGAATCGCCAAGCACAAAAATTAAGATTTTTAAAATAATTTAAAAACACTTTATTGTAAGATATGTTTAACATTTAATTTAGAAAAATTTACTTTAATACTTAATTTATAATAATACTGTAGAAATAACTAAAATAAGATTTCCTTATAACTATACATTAGATTTTCGTCTTTAAAAAAATACCAAATCATTCCTTAAATAATTATTACAATAATAGATTAAACAAAATACTTACTTTAGACTTTAAATATTAGAAATAATAAATTTTACAAAACTTGCTTTCTTTTATAAAAAATAACTTTAAAACATTTAATTTATATTTAAAAATTTACTTTTCAAAACATGTACTTGGCTATCCAGAGAAAATTCCAACTTCAATCACTTAAATCAATTTCCCCAAATTGATTTACAATTTATTTTATTTGAAATAAATTCTTTTACTTATCAGTTCATTTCCAAATTCAGTAGTTATGAATTTTATTATTATTATTATTTTCAATTTCTTCTTTACTCTTTCAATAATTCAAATCTTAAATTCTAAATAAATGTTTGTTCTTTTAATTAATAATACTACATTTTAAAACTCATTAACTGTCTGTTTATGCAAATTTTCCTTTCCATTCTCAGGATTCATTTATTAGAATTTTAAAGTCACTTTATTTCTTTTCCAAGTCATTCTTGAATTTATTCTATAATTATTTCACTTGCAATTTCACTTCTTTTATTTTCATTTCCAAAATCAAATTTATATTTTTGGTAATTCATTACACCCAATTATATCAACCAAGCCATAGAATTCAATACTTCCACATAATTCATTATAGGATATCAAATAATCAGAACAGAGAATATATTAAATAATTTAAATAAAAGTTGAGAGGTCCAGTTGGATCCCTCCAACCTGTTTTCGCTGCATCCACAGACGTCAGCATCACATAATATGCCAATTTCAAATTATACTATACTATACCACATCAATCAATTCAACCATACAATCAATTATTTAAATTTAATCATTTAAATTTAAATTTAAACCGAGTGAGATTAACTCACCTTTGATTCTTGTTTTGCAATTTGACCCAACCCGGCTTGCTTCTATCAGATTTTGACCTTGTACAATCATTATATAATTTATTAATATTTGAAATAAATTGAACTATTAATTTCCCTTTTTTATAAATTTAGTTAACCAATGATTTAACTTCAGACTAATAATTTACTTCACTAAATAATTTTTATTGATATTCGAATCAATTAAAAAATTAAATTTCCATCTACTAATTTAATTAAATAAGAATTTGGGTTTAAGCTAATAATTTTATTTTAAACAAATTTCCCTTTTAATAAAATATTTTAGCAACTGAAATAATTGCATAAGTTAATTAAATAAATTAGTTTCCAAAAATACATTATATATATTATTATTTATTTTTTTGAAATGAAACTTGTCTTTACTATTAAATCAACACTGAGCTATATATATATATATATATGTATACATACATATCTTAGAAAATAACTAGAACGGTACCTTGCTTTACTGTACTAAAAATTCTCTATAATATATTTGTAAAAATAAAACAATGTGGTGTTTCTTTTTGTTTTTCTTTTTTTTCTTCCTCTGCATGCATACATTTAAATTAAATCATTATCATCTAAAAAAAATTCAGAGAACTACATAGCGTGTAAAATTACCTTTTACTATAAATAACTTTCTAATATATTATACAACATATATAAATTTGAATTAAATTTAATTTAGAAAAAAAAATGAATACCTAGCCACTGCGACCCTACCTTGACACCACTCTCCTCGTTCGCACGCGAAGTCGCAGCCCTCGCGAGCTCGAATCCTCCACAATCAGCCACGAAAATCACAGACACGGCAGCCTCGATGTCATCGTCCCTGCCCAAAACCCTAGCTCGCGCCATGGCCACGCGAACTCATCGCGATGTGGAATCGCGTCCTACTCTAGCGAGCGGCCCTTCAATTCGACGTCGCACCATAACAAACTTGAGTGTCGCCATGTCTTTTTTTTCATTTTTTTTTGAAAAGGCTACGGCCGACATTTTTTTTTCTTGAACTTTGATTTTTATTTTCGATTTGAATCTGAAGACGGAAGAAAGGAGAGAGGCTTCGGCCTCTAGTTAATTTAATAAATTCCTTCTGAACGAATAGAAAAGGAAATTGTAGGATCGGCCATTTTGATTCTTCTTTCTTTTCTTTTTTTCGAGCATTTTGAACTAAAAGGATAATGGCATCATGTTCAAAAAGAAGCAGGATAAGGGATGGTGTGTTCGAGAAGGCAAAGGTAGCGTGTTGAAGATGCCTTGCTACAGAGTTCACTTATTTATAATTCAAATTCGAATCGATTATTATCAATTAAATTTTCAACGCGTTTATATATCGTACGCACACTAACTCCAATCAATACGAAATTTGAAATCCGATAATAATTCAATATTACGGACCCAATGGAACTGGTTCTGTCGAATTCTGAGACTGTGCCTCGGAAGGCTATTTTTAAATTCAATGTAAACAATAAAATTTCAAAACTGAACAAATCACGGTTAAATTCAATTTTAACTCTTCTTTTATCTTCAGTACTATCAATATAAATTTTTACGAGCCTTCCAATTATTTTTAACTGGCTTACAATTCCAGATTCAACATCTTACCCAATTTTCAATAATTAAATTCAATAATTAAATTTCCAATGATGGTGATATTTGATATTTAAGTTACAAATTAACTTCTAAATATTTAACATTAATTAAACATTTCAATTTTAAATGCTCAAAAATTCAGGGTCGTCACATTCCTCCCTCCTTAAAAGAATTTCGTCCCCGAAATTACTAGTTTGGAAGAATTGTCCAAAACCCGCTTACTTATCCTCAAAACCAAACAATTCGACATCAACCAATTATCTCTTTTACAAAAGACCATTATCATTCTTATTAACATTCCAAACCTTTCCCTAGTTTACAAACAATCCCGTTTGCTCAATTATTCAAGTTTCAATTTAAAACCAAATTTTGAATTACCAAAATTTTGTCAAAATTTTTCTAACTCTCTAATTTCCGAAAAATTTCGTCAGCGTCTCCTTTGCGCGGCAAGCTCGGTACAACTGCAAAATGGCTCTACGGCCTCCCAAATCCAAAAAGAAAATAAAAAGGCAAGTGGCTCAATCCAAACTCCCAAAATTTTTGAAAATTTTTGGCAGAGTCCCCTTTGTGCGGATGCGCTTTTGCAATTTGACAAAAGAGATAAATATATATACATCGACCCACACGGTCGGAAAAACCAAAAACAGTTCATATTTCCTATTTTTATTGCGTAGGCGTACCTTATTTAGCATTTTTATGCAAGCAGCTTATACTTTTTAGCAAATAGCACAGCCAAAACTAGCCACACGACTCCCAGGTACCTGTACTCAATTTAAACACGTAAGTACCAAATATATGAAGTTTAACAACATTTCACTTAGTTGCAATAGTTAAAACATATGAATTCTAAAAGAAATCCACACCAAACATTTTTCCGTAAGCAACTTATACAATTTTCATATTAATTCCACTGTTCCAATTAATTTACAAACCATTTTCATTCAATTTGAATGGGTTTCAATCCATTCGTATACAACTTCATCAATTTGAATGGTTTAAAACTCAATCGCTTACATTTAAATTATTTTCAAGCAAACCGAACTCATATTTAATTCAATTGCTCTCAAAATCAATTTATTTAAACCATCGATTCATAGAATTTTAATCACCTCCATTTACAACCAATGACAATTTATTCTATGCAATTTGATGAGATCTATGTGAATAAATAAGTACTTATGTTTTATAACCAATTTAAATTGATTTCAACTCAATTTATGCTTAATTCTATTCCATTTTTAAATTTATTCACAATCCATATATTCTTATTTTCATTGCATTTCAGATTTGAATCCATTCACTTGCATTTCATTTTATTAACCAAACCAGTTCATTCAAAACCATTAACAACTTAGGTTCACCTTCATTACTTATTAAATTTCCTTTTATTTTAATTCATTCACACCCATTTATTTAGCTTGACACATCCCATTTAAATTTTATTCTCAACCCAATCATTAGCGTTTCATTTAAAACTATTCTATTAAACTTAAAAACATTCAATTGTTAATATTGTCTCCAAGTTATTTCAATTCCTTAGCATTTTAAATGGTTTACAATTATTTATTTAAGAATTTTCATTCCATTAAATATTATCGGCATCTCACCGAATTTTATTTCAATTAAAATCCATTTTTACTTGATTTAAATCCAATCCACTATTATTAAACTAAATTTTAAGTTGTATTCAATTCAACTCCTTTCGATCTTTTAGCTTAAGTTTATTCGCTCCAATTTTATACTTAAGCTCATTTTATTTCCAAGTAATTTTTTTTATTCAACTTAATTTTCTCCCAATTAAATCTCATTTTAAATCTGCAATTTTATTTGAATGATTATTATCAAATTTAACTTTTAAGATTCGACCCATTCAATTGGTTACATGATCATTTCCAATTATATTTAATCTGTTAACACTTCAAGTTAAATTTAAATTAATAACTCAAGTTCTGAATCCACTATCCATTCTCAATTTACCACCCAAAACTCACAGTTCAATTTCATTTACTTCACCAACAATTTAAGTTGAATTTAATTTATAACTTGAGTTTTATTTCCAAACTTCATCATAAACTCGCAATTCAACTTTATTTAACTACATTGGGTTCTCATTACATATTTCATTATGTAATTATCATCTAAATAGTGTTTTTCCCAACTTATAATCCAGAACTTGATTTTAATCTCAAAATCTCTTCATTTAAATTTTCTTAAGTTCAAATTTATTTTATAATTCCAGTTTTGATCTTCATTTTATTTTTCAATTCATCAAAAATATTTATTTTGGGTTTCTATCCCACTTTTACAAATTTTATAAGTCCTAACTTATAATGTACACAATTCAATTCATCGTGGGCTTGAATATATTCTTCTTCTATTTTAACTCAAGCCTTATGCTTCTTTATAACCCAAGCATATTTTATTCCATGCATTTTAATTCTTTTACAAGTCATTCTAATTTATTTATTTCAATCCAATCCTATCCAACTTATTTTCCAATTATTGAGGTCAGAAAATAATTCCATTCATAATTCAATTGAATTCTTATTCCAATCCAGTTTTATTTTAACTCCGTTTTATTTAACTCAATTCGATTCCAACTTGATTCGAATACAATTGGATATTGTTTCAGCCTATCCAATTAATGTCAGTCCAGTCAAATGTTTGTTTCCCATCCAAGTTAATTTCATTTTTAAATTTTCTCTTTAAATTTAAATGCCAACAATCAAAGCTTATATTCCCTTCCTGATTTAAAAATCATCTCAATTAATAAGCTTACAACCCATCTTATCAGGATTTTTAAACTCCCGGCTTTGGTTTCAAATCATTTTGAAATCTTCAACATCTCAAATCACATTTCTCAAAAGTCAAACCAATCCTGGTTTTATTCCCAACAAATTTCCTTTGAGATTTTCAAAAACAACCAGCTTTTCTGAACAAATCAATTTTTTTTGGCAGCAATCCGTCACTTAGAAATTCGAAAATGAATACTGATGATGCGGCCGTCATCATCAGAATTATTTCCCAATAATCCAAGTGATTTCAATGCTATATCACTTTCAAAATCCATTTCAAAAAATTTCCTTTCAGAAATATCTCTAAAACAATATTGTTATTATTTATCTTCAAAATACTTCCAAATCTCCGGGATTTAAATTTCCAAATCCTGCTTAAATCAATTTTAATTACAATTCATTTTCATAGCTTATGCTCATACAAATACTCATTTGATTATATTCCAATTTTATAAACTACATTTATAATTCATATTTATAAATTCCATTTTATAATGAACTTATTCCCTTAAATTTTAGTTATATTTCAATTTCTAGTTAAATTTTCACTTAACAAAGATAATACTTTAATATTATCATTTCTAACATCCAAGCAACCATATATTAGCTAAATAGTTTACAAGAACCTTTCTTTATATCAAAATATATTTTGGGTAAAATTATTTCATTTACCCACATTTTAAAACAATACCGTGTCGATTGTTCTATTCAAGTGTTTAGAAACCCCTTCGATACAGTTGTCGAGACTGTGCCGACGAAGGTTCACATGCCACTCAATAAACCAATCAACACGATATTAAAACAATTTCTATTCACTAACAAATACCCGCTCATATTTATTAATATGCTCAAACTCATTACAGAGTACTACAGACTCTATTTTAAATGAGTAATCCCCACCAGAGCCAAGGTTATCTCCAAACTGAGCTCTGATACCAAGTGTAACAACCCGCAAATCTGTACCCCTTGAGTCAACACTATCCTACAACAATCAACTCAAGTTGTACAGAAAAACGAACCATTTGGGATAAAGAAGATGAGGTAGAAGGAGAAAATAGAAAACAGCAACAGAATCTGACCATCGCAGCGGAATAAAATATAATAGATAATCAATGATCTTTACTCAAATCAAATATATCTGTTTATATATTACATCATCAGAGTACATCAATCACAGTTCAAAATCAACATCATACAATGGATACGCAACAAATCAACACATTGGATTATACATATATATAAACAAGTACGAAAGTACGTATCGTCATCCAGCTCGTCTCCTGAGCTCTATAGCATCACATCCTGTATTCTATAATACTCGGTCTGACCCGAGCATTACTGTTAAATAACACCCGAGTCAGTCTAGAATACCCGCGTGAGAAAATCACACTCAATTGATTATTAAAGTTTCAAAAATCCTTTAAAAACAAAAGCATCTCGTAAGACCACGCCACAAATAAACTTGTCGGGTTTTTACCTTACGATAGCTAAAACAATTTTTATAGAACTCCTCTGATATTATAATAGGGTCTGTTTACAAATACTTATAAAATAGCCGAAATTGTTACATTTATTAGATTCCAGCTACTAGCCACAGAGTGGGTAATACAAACAAAACTCGTACAAGGCTCATAGGGAGAATGGATTTCCAACTAATGACTAGGCACTGGGGTACCACCTGTCACAGTACGGGCCTAGATCACCGTACCGAGGAGTATGCCCGCTCCCCTGCAACACAAGACCGGGACTACCCCTTACCGGATAATCCCGAGTGAGATCACCTCACGGTTGGGATCAGCAATCGCCCACTAAGCCGAAATAAAAAGGGACATCTAGACAGGGATGACCTCACCCTGCTTGGGTGCTACCCACCTAGCCTTGCTGCATAACCTCTGATTTTCAGTCATTCCCAATTGATGAGGCTTGAGGCTAAGCGTTACCTTTTTAGAACATATCCCTTAGAATGCCCATCGTCCACCTGACGATGTTCCAAAAGCATTCATCCACACAAGTCCGTCCCGGATTCGAACGGAACCGAAGGCACTATTCCTACTACATCCATTTTGGAAATATCCTCAGGATTAGTAGCGACTAGCCCTTGCACTTCACTGCTCCATCTTCAAATCCAAAATCGTTTCCTACATAACGTACAAACCGGATCGAAGTGGTTTTCGACAAATAAATCCCGATCCCGGTCTCTTCGAAACGATCAACGTATTTGTCCAATATTGATAGTCGGTTATTTAACTATCAATTAATATTCTCAAACATCCATCAAACAATATGTAGTTTCCCAAATTATTTATTTATCTCAAAATATCTTTACAAGATATATTCGCTGTGACACCCCACCTCTATACCCACACTAGCCAAGAACACTACGGTGTAGAGTTGTCAACTAGCACGGAGAATAAGGCTGTTGAGGAGCGACCATCCTCGTGATTTCTTATCACGCGGTGGCTATAATAATCTTCGGAAACAAACATAGAAATATGCATAACACAAATCAGTCATAGACATCCATATCACAAAGGCGGAAGAAGATATGAATATATAACTAACACATGAAAGTGTACATCAGAGTAGTGGTCAAAAAGATCCACAATAATACAAAAGAATAGCAACACGTGCTATGCAAAAGAATACATCTATGAGTCTATATCTCAAGTGTAAACGACAAAAACTGCTAATCTAAAAGGTCAGCCAAAAGTCAGAGTAGTAAATCCCTGGGGGAGAAGTCAAGCAGAAGCACCTGTAACATCTCGGTCTGACCCGAGTATTATTTATAAGAAAATAATAAACGGATCATTCTAGCTATAAATATCAGATAACATGATATAAACGATAGATATGGCAAGAACATATAGTAACCATAAAGACATACTATGATAAGCATGTAAATGAAGATCATTAAGAGGTCAAACAATATCAAAAGAATCTTCTAAAAGATCCAAATTCACCTAAACATAAAAGTCGGAAAATCATAACAATGAAAGTCATGAAAATAGGTGAAGCACAAATTCCAGAAGACTACACAAGAAATCCAGAAATTACAATATAGGAGCATGAAAACTCACAAAATGGGAGCATGAAAACTCACCTACACGTGTAACACAAAGCGAGAAGCTATCTCATGGTTGCAAGCCATTAATTTTGACACACGAATGGCCCGAAGACCGTGGGGAGCTACCCCACATATGTGATGGCGAAACATCACACAAATGAGATGGCGAAACATCACAAGAGCGGGGTCTAGTCTCCCTCGCAGACAAAGAGACATCGCACAGTTGCTAGTCTAAAACACAAAAATGATCGTCATGATCATCAAGAAGTGTCAATTACACTAAGTTAGTAAATATAAAAGTTTAACTTCATGTCCCATAACCACTTTCTTAACTCAAATATTTACTAACAAACTGTAGATCTCCATTAGGAAATTGTCACAAGAGATTCAATCGAACAAGTCCAAGAATTAACCGATGAAGTAAACGCAAGCGTTTCATACCACTTGTTTTACTAAGTCATTTAATTAGATTTCTCATACGAGTGAGGTAAAGGTTTGTATATACTAATAGATTGGAAAACGGTTTAAGGAAAAAGCTTTGTTATTAAAAATAGAGTTGAAATCGTTTTGCTGAAAGAGTTTTGATATTTACTGCTAGTATTGAAACCTTTATTTTATTAAAGTGACAAATCACAAAAACTTCGTGTCCAAAGATGTGAATGATATCCAAGGAAATCAACTCAAAATGCATCTTTCATCAAAGAGCCCCTACGGAGGGGGGTCCGGGGGGGGGGGGGGGTGGCAACCCCCCAAGGTGGGGGTGCAGGGGCAACGCCACCGCTTACGGGGTACGACCTAGTGAAGACAAAATGAGGTCTAACGACCTAAGGGGAATTGGGTCGAGCGACCTAATGGTTGCGACCTAAGGGTCTTCGCGACCTAACGACCTAAACAAGGTCGAGCGAGTTAAGGTGATGCACGACCTAATGTGTCACGCGACTTAACGAAGGCAAGGCCGAACGAGTTAGGGGGATGCACGACCTAACGGAGGCGAGTGACTTAAGGGACTCGCGACCTAACAGAGGTGAGCGACTTAAGGGACTCGCGACCTAACAGAGGTGAGCGACTTAAGGGACTCGCGACCTAACAGAGGTGAGCGACTTAAGGGACTCGCGACCTAACAGAGGTCAGCGACTTAAGGGTTATAAGGTGGAACGACCTAACTGATACGCAGCTTAAAACCCACGCGACCTAACGACCTAACAGGTCATACGATCTAGTGGTCGAGCGACCTATCGATTTTAACTCGCGAGCGACCTATCAGTTCTACGACTCAAGGGGTGAACGACCTACGGGATATAGATCACGCGACCTAACGTTTTAACACGCGAGCGACCTAACGTTATAAAGGCCAAACGACCTAAAGCTTAACTCGCGAACGACCTACGGCTTAAGACTAAACTCGCGAGCGACCTAACACTGCAGAGCGGGTTTAAGACCAGAAACGACCTAAGTGTTAGCGACCTAACGACCTATGGGCCAAACGAGCTACGACTTAAAGCCCAACGACCTAATTCCGAGATGACGATACGTGCAGTGCGACCTAGCGCGTTAACACGCGAGCGACCTAAGGGTTATGTCGCGAACGACCTAACTCCGAACACACGAAAATGGCCAGAACGACCTAAATGCAGAAAATTCACCAAAACGCTAAAAATTGGAGTTTTTCGCCAATCCAATCCAAACCAAATGCAAATGTGCATGCAAAAGTGATAGGGAATCATTCCCAACAGTCCAATATAGTTATAGGCTAGAATTGTGAGATAAAAATCTCACCTTTGCACTAAAATTTATGAAGATGAAGCTTGAAAGCAAGGAGAAGCAATCCAAAGCTTGAATCCAATATCTTCTACTTGAATTTGGAGTTGAATGTTGGATTTGCAATTGAATTTGTGCTTGGAGTTTTAATTTCCCATTCCCTTCACCATTAATGCCAAAGCTTGAGTTAGTTAGGAAATTTATGAAGAGTGAGGAGAAGGGGGTTGGAACTTGGGCTTAATAGGCTAAACTAACCCAAAGTCCAAGGCGGGAAAAGTTAGTGAAATTTCACTAACTCCAAACCTATCAATGTTTATACTTAAAAAAAATTGTAAACGGCATTTCGAGCTCAATGGAAGTGGTCTCGAGTCCTAATTTGACCGTTTGCAAAAAGTAGCTTTTCGGACCAATATCCGATTAACGACAAAATATTTAAATAAAATATTTAAATATAAAATCGATAAATATGCGGGTCGTTACATTCTCACTTTCAAATCCTTTTGAAAACAGTTTTCAAAACTATCTTCCTTTTTCTTAGAATAAATTCCGAGTATTTCCATTTCCACTGGAATCACCAAGCACAAAACTTAAGATTTTCAAAATAAATTAAAAACACTTTATTGTAAGATACATTTAACATTTAATTTAGAAAAATTTACTTTAATACTTAATTTATAATAATACTGTAGAAATAACTAAAATGAGATTTCCTTATAACTATACATTAGATTTTCTTCTTTAAACAAATACCAAATCATTCCTTAAATAATTATTACGATAATAGATTAAACAAAATACTTACTTTAGACATTAAATATTAGCAAAAATAAATTTTACAAAACTTGCTTTCTTTTAAAAAAAACAACTTTAAAACATTTAATTTATATTTAAAAATTTACTTTTCAAAACATGTACTTGGCTATCCAGAGAAAATTCCAACTTCAATCACTTAAATCAATGTCCCTAAATTGATTTCCAATTTATTTTATTTGAAATAAATTCTTTTACTTATCAGTTCATTTCCAAATTCAGTAGTTATGGATTTTATTATTATTATTTTTTTCAATTTCTTCTTTACTCTTTCAATAATTCAAATCTTAAATTCTAAATAAATGTTTGTTCTTTTAATTAATAATACTGCATTTTAAAACTCATTAACTGTCTGTTTATGCAAATTTTCCTTTCCATTCTCAGGATTCATTTATTAGAATTTTAAAGTCACTTTATTTCTTTTCCAAGTCATTCTTAAATTTATTCTATAATTATTTCACTTGCAATTTCACTTCTTTTATTTTCATTTCCAAAATCAAATTTATATTTTTGGTAATTCATTATACCCAATTATATCAACCAAGCCATAGCATTCAATACTTCCACATAATTCATTATAGGATATCAAATAATCAGAATAGAGCATATATTAAATAATTTAAATAAAAGTTGAGGGGTCCAGTTGGATCCCTCCAACCTGTTTTTCCTACATCCACAGACGTTAGCATCACATAATATGCCAATTTCAAATTATACTATACTATACCACATCAATCAATTCAACCATACAATCAATTATTTAAATTTAATCATTTAAATTAAATTTAAACTGATTGAGATTAACTAGCCTTTGATTCTTGTTTTGCAATCCGACCCAACTCGGCTTGCTTCTATCAGATTTTGACCTTGTACAATCATTATATAATTTACTAATATTTGAAATAATTTGAACTATTAATTTCCCTTTTTTATAAATTTAGTTAACCAATGATTTAACTTCAGACTAATAATTTACTTCACTAAATAATTTTTATTAATATTCGAATCAATTAAACAATTAAATTTCCATCTACTAATTTAATTGAATAAGAATTTAGGTTTAAGCTAATAGTTTTATTTTAAACAAATTTCCCTTTTAATAAAATATTTAGCAACTAAAATAATTGCATAAGTTAATTAAATAAATTAGTTTCCAAAAATACATTATATATATAATTATTATTTTTAAAATGAAACTTGTCTTTACTATTAAGTCAACACTGAGCTATATATATATATCCTGGAAAATAACTGGAACAGTACCTTGCTTTACTGTACTAAAAATTCTCTATAATATATTTGTAAAAATAAAACAATCTGGTGTTTCTTTTTCTTTTTCTTTTTTTTCTTCCTCTGCATGCATACATTTAAATTAAATAATAATCATCTAAAAAAAATTCAGAGAACTACATAGGGTGTTAAATTACCTTTTACTATAAATAACTTTCTAATATATTATACAACATATATAAATTTGAATTAAATTTAATTTAGAAAAAAAAAACGAATACCTAGCCACTGCGACCCTACCCCGACACCACAATCCTCGTTCGCATGCGAAGTCGCAGCCCTCGCGAGCTCGAATCCTCCACAACCAGCCACGAAAATCACAGACACGACAGCCTCGATGTCGTCGGCCCTGCCCAAAACCCTAGCTCGCGCCATGGCCACGCGAACTCATCGCGATGTGGAATCGTGTCCTACTCTCGCGAGCGGCCCTTCAATTCGACATCGCACCATAACAAACTCGAGTGTCGCCATGTCTTTTTTTTTCTTTTTTTTTTTGAAAAGGCTACGACCGACATTTTTTTCTTGAACTTTGATTTTTATTTTCGATTTGAATCTGAAGACGGAAGAAAGGAGAGAGGCTTCGGCCTCTAATTAATTTAATAAAGTCCTTCTGAACGAATTGAAAAGGAAATTGTAGGATCCGCCATTTTAATTCTTCTTTCTTTTCTTTTTTTCGATCATTTTGAACTGAAAGGATAATGGTCTCATGTTCAAAAAGAAGCAGGATAAGGCATGGTGTGTTCGAGAAGGCAAAGGAAGCGTGTTGAAGACGCCTTGCTACAGTGTTCACTTATTTTTAATTCAAATTCGAATCGATTATTATCAATTAAATTTTCAGTGCGTTTATATATCGTACACACACACACTAACTCCGATCAATACGAAATTTGAAATCCGATAATAATTCAATATTACAGACCCAATGGAACTGGTTCTGTCGAATTATGAGACTGTGCCTCGGAAGGCTATTTTTAAATTCAATTTAAACAATAAAGTTTCAAAACTTAACAAATCACGGTTAAATTCAATTTTATCTCTTCTCTTATCTTCAATACTATCAATATAAATTTTTACGAGCCTTCCAATTATTTTTAACCGGCTTACAATTCCAGATTCAACATCTTACCCAATTTTCAATAATTAAATTTAATAATTAAATTTCCAATGATGGTGATATTTGAGATTTAAGTTACAAATTAACTTCTAAATATTTAACATTAATTAAACATTTCAATTTTAAATGCTCAAAAATTCCGGGTCGTCACATTCCTCCCTCCTTAAAAGAATTTCGTCCCCGAAATTACTAGTTAGGAAGAATGATCCAATACCCGCTTACTTATCCTCAAAACCAAACAATTCGACATCCAACCAACTATCTTTTTTACAAAAGACCATTATCATTCTTATTAACTTTCCAAACATTTCCCTAGTTTGCAAACAATCCCGTTTTCTCAATTATTCAAGTTTCAATTTAAAACCAAATTTTGAGTTACCAAAATTTTCTCAAAATTTTTCTAACTCTCTAAATTTTCGAAAAATTTCGCCAGCGTCTCCTTTGCGCGGCTAGCTCGGTACAACTACAAAATGGCTCTACGGCCTCCCAAATCCAAAAAGAAAACAAGAGGCCAAGTGGCTCAATCCAAAATCCCAATCAAATTTCACACCAAATTTAAATTCATACCTTTTTGTCGTTAACTAAATTTTCAAAAAAATTCAAAAAAATTTCTAACTCCCAAAATTTCTGAAAATTTTTGGCAGAGTCCCCTTTGTACGGATGAGCTTTTACAATTTGACAAAAGAGATAAATATATATACATCGACCCACACGATCGGAAAAACCAAAAACAGTTCATATTTCCTTTTTTTATTGCGTAGGCGTACCCTATTTAGCATTTTTATGCAAGCGGCTTATACTTTTTAGCTAATAGCACAGCCAAAACCAACCACACGACTCCCAGGTACCTGTACTTGCTCAATTTAAACATGTAAGTGCCAAATATATTAAGTTTAACAACATTTCACTTAGTTGCAATAGTTAAAACATATGAATTCTAAAAGAAATTCACACCAAACATTTTTCCGTAAGCAACTTATACAATTTTCATACTAATTCCACTGTTCCAATTAATTTACAAACCATTTTCATTCAATTTGAATGGGTTTCAATCCATTCGTATACAACTTCATCAATTTGAATGGTTTAAAACTCAATCACTTACATTTAATTCATTTTCAAGCAAACCGAACTGATATTTAATTCAATTGCTCTCAAAATCAATTAATTTAAACCTATCGATTCATAGAATTTTAATCACCTCCATTTAAAACCAATGACAATTTATTCTATGCAATTTGACGAGATCTATGTGAATAAATAAGTACTTATGTTTTATAACAAATTTAAATTGATTTCAACTCAATTTATACTTAATTCTATTCCTTTTTTAAATTTATTCACAATCTATATATTCTCATTTTCATTGCATTTCAGATTTGAATCCATTCACTCGCATTCCATTTTATTAACCAAACCAGTTCATTCAAAATCATTAACTACTTAGGTTCACCTTCATTACTAATTAAATTTCCTTTTATTTTAATTCATTCACACCCATTTATTTAGCTTGACACATCCCATTTAAATTTTATTCTCAACCCAATCATTAGCGTTTCGTTTAAAACTATTCTATTGAACTTGAAAACATTCAATTGTTAATATTGTCTCCAAGTTATTTCAATTCCTTAACATTTTAAATGGTTTACAATTATTTATTTAGGAATTTTCATTCCATTAAATATTATCGGCAACTCATCGAATTTTATTTCAATTAAAATCCATTTTTACTTGATTTAAATCCAATCCACTATTATTAAACTAAATTTTAAGTTGAATTCAATTCAACTCCTTTCGATCTTTTAGCTTAAGTTTATTCACTCCAATTTTATACTTAAGCTCATTTCATTTCCAAGCAATTTTTTTTTATTCAACTTAATTTTCTCCCAATTAAATCTCATTTTAAATCTGCAATTTCATTTGAATGATTATTATCAAATTTAACTTTTCAGATTCGATTCATTCAATTGGTTACATGACCATTTCCAATTATATTTAATTTGTTAACACTTCAAGTTAAATTTAAATTAATAACTCAAGTTCTGAATCCACTATCCATTCTCAATTTACCACCCAATTTTATGAACTCACGGTTCAAGTTCATTTACTTCACCAACAATTTAAGTCCAATTTAATTTATAACTTGAGTTTTATTTCCAAACTTCATCATAAACTCACAATTCAACTTTATTTAACTACATTGGGTTCTCATTACAATTTCATTATCTAATTATCATCTAAATAGTCTTTCCCCAACTTATAATCTAGAACTTGATTTTAATCTCAAAATCTCTTCATTTAAATTTCCTTAAGTTCAAATTTATTTTATAATTCAAGTTTTGATCTTCATTTTATTTTTCAATTCATCAAAAATATTTATTTTGGGTTTCTATCCCACTTTTTCAAATTTTATAAGTCCTAACTTATTACTTACACAATTCCATTCATCATAGGCTTGAATATATTCTTCTTTTATTTTAACTCAAGCCTTATGCTTATTTATAACCCAAGCATATTTTATTCCATGCATTTTAATTATTTTACAAGTCATTCTAATTTATTTATTTCAATCCAATCCTTATCCAACTTATTTTCCAATTATTAAGGCAAGAATATAATTCCATTCATAATTCAATTGAATTCTTATTCCAATCCAATTTTATTTTAACTCGGTTTTATTTAACTCAATTCGATTCCAACTTGATTCGAATACAACTGGATATTATTTCAGCCTATCCAATTAATGTCAATCCATTCAAATCTTTATTTCCCATCCAAGTTAATTTCATTTTTAACTTTTCTCTTTAAATTTAAATTCCAACATTCAAAGCTTATATTCCCTTCCTGATTTAAAAATCATCTCAATTAATAAGCTTACAACCCATCTTATCAGGATTTTTAAACTCCCGGCTTTGGTTTCAAATCATTTTGAAATCTTCAACATCTCAAATCACATTTCTCAAAAGTCAAACCAATCATGGTTTTATTCCCAACAAATTTCCTTTGAGATTTTCAAAAACAACCAGCTTTTCTGAACAAATCAATTTTTTTTGGCAGCAATCCGTCACTTAGAAATTCGAAAATGAATACTGATGATGCGGCCGTCATTATCAGAATTATTTCCCAATAATCCAAGTGATTTCAATGCTATATCACTTTCAAAATCCATTTAAAACAATTTCCTTTCAGAAATATGTCTAAAACAATAATTCTATTATTTATCTTCAAAATGCTTCCAAATCTCCGAGATTTAAATTTCCAAATCCTGCTTAAATCAATTTTAACTATAATTCATTTGCATAGCTTATGCTCATACAAATACTCATTTGATTATATTCCAAGTTTATAAATTACATTTATAATTCATATTTATAAATTCCATTTTATAATGAACTTATTCCCTAAAATTTTAGTTATATTTCAGTTTCTAGTTAAATTTTCACTTAACAATGATAATACTTTAATATTATCATTTCTAACATCCAAGCAACCATATATTAGCTAAATAGTTTACAAGAACTTTTCTTTATATCAAAATATATTTTGGTTAAAATTATTTCATTTACCCACATTTTAAAACAATACCGCGTCGATTGTTCTATTCAAGTGTTTAGAAACCCCTTCGATACAGTTGTCGAGACTGTGCCGACGAAGGTTCATATGCCACTCAATAAACCAATCAACACAATATTAAAACAATTTCTATTAACTAACAAATACGCGCTCATATTTATTAATACGCTCAAACTCGTTATAGAGTACTACGGACTCTATTTGAAATGAGTAATCCCCACCATAGCCAAGGTTATCTCCAACCTGAGCTCTGATACCAAGCGTAACAGCCCGCAAATCCGTACCCCTTGAGTCAACACTATTTTACAACAATCAACTCAAGTTGTACAGAAAAACGAACCATTTGGGATAAAGAAGAAGAGGTAGAAGAAGAAAATAGAAAACAGCAATAGAATCTAATCATCGCGGCGGAATAAAGTATAATAGATAATCAATGATCTTTACTCAAATAAAATATATCTGTTTATATATTACATCATCAGAGTACATCAATCACAGTTCAAAATCAATATCATACAATGGATACAGAACAACTCAACACAGCGGATTATACATATATATAAACAAGTACGAAAGTACGTATCGTCATTCAGCTCGTCTCCTGAGCTCCATAGCATCACATCCTGTATTTTATAATACTCGGCCTGACCCGAGCATCACGGTTAAATAACACCCGAGTCAGTCTGGAAAACCCACGTGAAAAAATCACAGTCAATTGATTATTAAAGTTTCAAAAATCCTTTAAAAATAAAAAAAATCTCGTAAGACCACGCCACAAATAAACATGTCAGGTTTTTACCTTACGATAGCCAAAACAATTTTTATATAGCTCCTCTGATATTATAATAGGGTATTTACAAATACTTATAAAATAGCCGAAATTGTTACATTCATTAAATTTTAGCTACTAGCCACAGAGTGGGTAATACAAACAAAACTCGTACAAGGCTCGTAGGGAGAATGGATTTCCAACTAATGACTAGGCACTGGGGTACCACCTGTCACAGTACGGGCCTAGATCACCGTACCGAGGAGTACGCCCGCTCCCCTGCAACACAAGACTGGGACTACCCCTTACTGGATAATCCCGAGTGAGATCACCCCGTGGTTAGGATCAGCAACCGCCCACTAAGTTGAAATAAAAAGGGACATCTAGACAGGGATGACCTCACCGTGCTTGGGTGCTACCCACTTAGCCTTGCTGCATAACCCCTGATTTTCAGTCATTCCCATTTGATGAGGCTTGAGGCTAAGAGTTACCTTTTTAGAACATATCCCTTAGAATGCCCATCGTCCACCTGAAGATGTTCCGAAAGCATTCATCCATACAAGTCCGTCCCGGGTTCGAACGGAACGGAAGGCACTATTCCTACTACATCCATTTTGGAAATATCCTCAGGATTAGTAGCGACTAGCCCTTGCACTTCACTGCTCCATCTTCAAATCCAAAATCGTTTCCTACGTAACGTTCAAACCGGATCGAAGTGGTTTACGAGAAATAAATCCCGATCCCGGTCTCTTCGAAACAATCAACGTATTTGTCCAATATTGATAGTCGGTTATTTAACTATCAATTAATATTCTCAAACATCCATCAAACAATATATAATTTCCTAAATTATTTATTATCTCAAAATATCTTTACAAGATATATTCTCACTCTCAAATCCTTTTGAAAACAGTTTTCAAAACTATCTTCCTTTTTCTCAGAATAAATTCCGAGTATTTCCATTTCCACTGGAATCAGCAAGCACAAAACTTAAGATTTTTAAAATAAGTTAAAAACACTTTATTGTAAGATATATTTAACATTTAATTTAGAAAATTTTATTTCAATACTTAATTTATAATAATACTGTAGAAATAACTAAAATAAGGTTTCCTTATAACTATACATTAGATTTTCTTCTTTAAACAAATACCAAATCATTCCTTAAAAAATTATTACGATAATAGATTAAACAAAATACTTACTTTAGACTTTAAATATTAGAAATAATAAATTTTACAAAACTTGCTTTCTTTTAAAAAAACAACTTTAAAACATTTAATTTATATTTAAAAATTTACTTTTCAAAACATGTACTTGGCTATCGAGAGAAAATTCCAACTTCAATCACTTAAATCAATTTCCCCAAATTGATTTCCAATTTATTTTATTTGAAATAAATTCTTTTACTTATCAGTTCATTTCCAAATTCAGTAGTTATGGATTTTATTATTATTTTTTTTTCAATTTCTTCTTTACTCTTTCAATAATTCAAATCTTAAATTCTAAATAAATGTTTGTTCTTTTAATTAATAATACTGCATTTTAAAACTCATTAACTGTCTGTTTACGAAAATTTTCCTTTCCATTCTCAGGATTCATTTATTAGAATTTTAAAGTCACTTTATTTCTTTTCCAAGTCATTCTTGAATTTATTCTATAATTATTTCACTTGCAATTTCACTTCTTTTATTTTCATTTCCAAAATCAAATTTATATTTTTGGTAATTCATTATACCCAATTATATCAACCAAGCCATAGCATTCAATACTTCCACATAATTCATTATAGGATATCAAATAATCAGAACAGAGAATATATTAAATAATTTAAATAAAAGTTGAGGGGTCCAGTTGGATCCCTCCAACCTATTTTCCCTGCATCCACAGACGTCAGCATCACATAATATGCCAATTTCAAATTATACTATACTATACCACATAAATCAATTCAACCATACAATCAATTATTTAATTTTAATCATTTAAATTTAAATTTAAACCGAGTGAGATTAACTCACTTTTGATTCTTGTTTTGCAATCCGACCCAACCCGGCTTGCTTCTATCAGATTTTGACCTTGTACAATCATTATATAATTTATTAATATTTGAAATAAATTGAACTATTAATTTCCCTTTTTTATAAATTTAGTTAACCAATGATTTAACTTCAGACTAATAATTTACTTCACTAAATAATTTTTATTAATATTCGAATCAATTAAAAAATTAAATTTCCATCTACTAATTTAATTAAATAAGAATTTGGGTTTAAGCTAATAATTTGATTTTAAACAAATTTACCTTTTACTAAAATATTTTTGCAACTGAAATAATTGCATAAGTTAATTAAATAAATTAGTTTCCAAAAATACATTATATATATTATTATTTATTCTTTTAAATGAAACTTGTCTTTACTATTAAATCAACACTGAGCTATATATATATATATATATATATATATATATATATATATATATATATATATATATCTTGGAAAATAACTAGAACAGTACCTTGCTTTACTGTACTAAAAATTCTCTATAATATATTTATAAAAATAAAACAATCTGGTGTTTCTTTTTCTTTTTCTTTTTTTCTTCCTTTGCATGCATACATTTAAATTAAATCATTATCATCTAAAAAAAATTCAGAGAACTACATGGCGTGTAAAATTTCCTTTTACTATAAATAACTTTCTAATATATTATACAACATATATAAATTTGAACTAATTTAATTTAGAAAAATTAAAAAAACAAATACCTAGCCACTGCGACCCTACCCCGACACCACTCTCCTCGTTCGCACGCGAAGTCGCAGTCCTCGCGAGCTCGAATCCTCCACAACCAGCCACGAAAATCATAGACACGGCAGCCTCAATGTCATTGCCCTACCCAAAACCCTAGCTCGCGCCATGGCCACGCAAACTCATCGCGATGTGGAATCGCGTCCTACTCTCGCGAGCGGCCGTTCAATTCGACGTCGCACCATAACAAACTCGAGTGCCGCCATGTCTTTTTTTTTCTTTTTTTTTTTTTGAAAAGGCTACGGCCGACATTTTTTTTCTTGAACTTTGATTTTTATTTTCGATTTGAATCTGAAGACGGAAGAAAGGAAAGAGGCTTCGGCCTCTAATTAATTTAATAAATTCCTTCTGAACGAATTGAAAAGGAAATTGTAGGATCGGCCATTTTGATTCTACTTTCTTTTCTTTTTTTCGAGCATTTTGAACTGAAAGGATAATGGTCTCGTGTTCAAAAAGAAGCAGGATAAGGGATGGTGTGTTCGAGAAGGCAAAGGAAGCGTGCTGAAGACGCCTTGCTACAGTGTTCACTTATTTTTAATTCAAATTCGAATCGATTATTATCAATTAAATTTTCAGCGCGTTTATATATCGTGCACACGCACACTAACTCCAATCAATACTAAATTTGAAATCCGATAATAATTCAATATTACGGACCCAATGGAACTGGTTCCGTTGAATTCTGAGACTATGCCTCGGAAGGCTATTTTTAAATTCAATTTAAACGATAAAATTTCAAAACTGAACAAATCACGGTTAAATTCAATTTTAACTCTTCTCTTATCTTCAGTACTATCAATATAAATTTTTACGAGCCTTCCAATTATTTTTAACTGGCTTACAATTCCAGATTCAACATCTTACCCAATTTTCAATAATTAAATTCAATAATTAAATTTCGAATGATGGTGATATTTGAGGTTTAAGTTACAAATTAACTTATAAATATTTAACATTAATTAAACATTTCAATTTTAAATGCTTAAAAATTCTGGGTCGTCACAGATAGCCCACTTCGCATCCATCAACTAAGGCAACGGATACTGCTTCGCATCCATCATAGATGCCTCTCTTCGTGTCCACCAGGCAGCTGTTGTTCGTATCCATCAGGTCTCCTTACTTCGTATCCATCAGAAGGCTCAACTTCGCATCGATTGGCCTCGTATCCATTGAGTAGCTACGTGGTTCTTATCCATCAAAGGAAGACTTGTTTGTATCCATCGACCATCAGTAGTTCGTGTCCATCAATGAGTGCTGTTCGAACCCAAGACTGAGGCCTTATTCGAATCCATCGAATCAACAAACCTGTGTGACGTGTCATCCCTCGATACGATCAAGGCGAGATATATGGAGTCGATGCGGTCAACTCGGAATAAAGACCGGATCGAGGCAAAGTTTGCACTCCACGTCATCACGAAGGCGCGTGCCACCATCGATTCGAAGTAATCGATTCAAACTAATCGATTCGAACAAAGCAGCCACCGAGAAATTCCATTTTGTATCGACTATATCTCAAAATCTACCGATCCAAATGCCATGAAATTTTCACAGGAGATTGCACATGAGACAAGGAACGCTCACACCAAATTTCGTCTCGATTGGACATCATCTTGATCGATAGGAAATGATTTCGTATCGATCACAGATCGACTCGAAACTTTCTGGAATTGGTCGTGTGGTCCCCTCACATGGCAGAGTGAATATCCCGAAGTTTGAGCGAAGTCTCAGCCTCCTACGCCTATAAATAGAGCCCTAGAGCCTACAGAAGGAGGATCTTTCGATTTTTTGATTCTCAAGCGCCCAGACTCTGCTTGCTGTCAATTTCGAATTTCCAGTTGTAACTTGCTGTTGTTTGCTGTAATTGCTTGTAATCATTGAAAGAGAATCAATAAAACTGCAAAAAACTTCATAGTGGACGTAGGCAACACGCCGAACCACTATAAATTGCTTGTCTACGCATTTACTTTCTTATTGCTTGGAGTTTTTCTTAGATAATCCTCATTTTTAATTTATACTCTTCATTATTATCTCCTCAAAAACTTTCGAAGAGTGTTGTGACCAATTTTGGTGCAAACAGCATGTATACTGATTTTGCTAAAAATGATGTACAGTGACGATTTGGCTATTAAAGTGAGCAAATATAGGTATATTTTGTGCGTATATTTAAAACAGATTCGTTTTTATATATAATATATATATATAATAGAAATGAATTGTATAAACACTGCATATTGAGTTCGTCTAAATTGAAAATTTTGGGACATAATATGGATTTGAAAATATATATTTTGAAATTATTTTAGAAATAAATAATAATATATATAATGAAATAGTAATGTTTATATTTTCAGTTATATTAAAACAAATTCAATCATTCTCATCGATTTTCCATTATTAGCTTGAACGTTGAATTCGTGTCGATTTTGCTTTGCTTCCATTCGTCATTCGAATTTCAGTGTCCGTATCAGTATGCGTATCTATGTCATCTTCTGTATTCTCTAGCCTCGAAAGGTGAGAAATCACTCACGATTTACGTCCTTATATTTATTAAATTTGATTTCAATTGAAATGACAATTGAAATATGCTGCTGCAGTTATATATATTGTTATATATATGTTATTATCTGTAATTGTTCACCTGTGGGATATGACATCATATCCTTTTGTTTATATTATACTGTTATTAATGATATATGCCTGTTATATTATTATATTATCTGTTATCACTCTGCAAGTTCCCTGTAGTTTAAAATTCACTATGGGTTGAAATGATACATACCCGAACGGACTTTAGAATAGGAGAATTTCCTTGTGGGTTGAAATGATAAACCCAAACGATTTTCATTGAATTGAATTTGAGATTGCGGGTCATAATGATTTCTACCTGTATATATTTAAGTTACAGATTAAAATGATAAATATCCGTATCACTTGACCATAGGATAGGAAATATATATACAGACACCATTGGTACATATATATAAATGTTGGTTTTGAAAAGAAATATATGGTTTTTAATAAATATCGGTTCTTAAAATATTATATATAAATGGTAAATTTATATATAGATTTAATAATGATATTATTGAGATTGATTTAATTTATATAATATGTTTAAGCATTTATTTAAATTTATATATCAAAATAGATTGTTTAATAATTTGAATAAGTTAAGGTTGAGAAGATAAAGTTGAATTAATTGAAACTGTATTTAATTAATAATTCTACAAAATTTAAATCGATTTGAACTATTGAATATAAAATTTATGATTTGATTTTATAACCTAATTTTTGATTTAATTCAAGTTTAAATAAATCGAAGGGAATATTTAGTTTAAATGTAATTTAAGGTTATTTGAATAATACTGAACTTATTAAGTGAATATTTTAGGATTAAATAATAATGAGGTTAAATCAAGATCCATATGAAATCGTTAAATTGAACTTGGAAATGTTGAATATTAAAGCTTTGAAATATATTGGAATTTAAATGGTTTATTTATGATTTAGATCTGTATTCGAAATCAATAAAATTTGAATTGGTTTACTTAGAAACTGAATTGAATTAAAATGGATAAATCTAGATTGAATTATATTTGAATTTGGAATTCTAGTTGATTTGAATCAATTTGTGAAATTAAGGATATATATATATATATTTAATGGAAACGAGATTTCGGTTTTGAAGTATAAATTAACCTGAAATGGCCACGGTGTTGTAATAACGCTTAGTTCCATGGGCCCTTAGAGGTTGGTTATCCCAAATAACCTTTGAGTTACTTGTATTTCAGTTGATATTTCACTTGAGTTGGATTTATTGATACAAAAATGTTAATCCTAACTCGAGTATTTTGTGTTTTGCTTTACGTTCGGGTCAGACTGAGTGGTACATCTTTTGAGACTCACCTTTGGAGTGAGCTTCATTTGGAGATCCAACTATTGATACAGCTTTCAGCTTTCCAGTTGATCGGTTCAGAGAAATCATCTGTTCGTACTGGGGACTTCACTGTATTTGAGACATTCTTTTGTATTTTATTTCTAACTCTGATGTTTATATAGTAGCATCATGAACTACTATTTGTATATTCCACTGCATTATATTACTCTTTACTCTGAGTCTGTGTTTTTGTGATTGGTTTTACTGCTCCAAATTTTATTACAATATGTTATTTTGAATTATTCAAGTCTGACATGAGTGGATTATTGTCGATTTGAATGGTCCAAAATAGTGGGTCATCTCTATTACGTCATTTTCTCTAGTGGAATCCATCATCCATTCGTACCTCATCACATGCTGCCTCAGATCAGTCTTTCCTTCGGAAGCCGGGATAGTTGGTATGCTAAACTTCTTGGGATACTTGGCCTGTAGGATGGTACCATTGAATGGAGTACGACTCCTGGATATCCCCCAATCTTTGTTGGTTAAGCCTTGATATTCTCTCATTAACTAGCCAGACCATGGCAAATAAGTCCGGAGTTTGTATGGAGGATGGAAGGTTGGGCTCTGTTCTACGGGACCAGTCGGGTTGATGTCCCCTTTGTTAGCGATCTGCCAGACGTGTATCTTGAAGACCGGCTTCATTAAAGTCTTGGTTTGCCGGGCATCTGGTCTCCACACGCGCTCCGGCTCCTAAGTTTCCTGTTCCAACTTGGGTGTGGTCTCCAAGATGTGAGTGATCTCTAGTTGATCAATCAGTAGCACCTGCTTGTGCAGTTTCAGTTTTACGGCGTCTACGCCTAGAAGGTTCACCCGATGAAGTCGAGCTATCAGATGAAGAATAAGGATCAAGGCTACGTCCAACATTATGATGATGTTGTTGAGTAAGCTGAGTCATAAGGTTAGCGTCGGCTTGAATCTTCTCAGCGAGTTGTCTTCTACTTTCCATGAGTTCTCTCATCAAGTCATTGAACTTCGTCCTAGTAACAACTTCCGTCTGGTTATGAGCTTCGGCATTCCCTGCACCTAGATTTGCTTGTTGTTTGCTAGGTCCTATCTATTCTACGCTAGCCGTCTCGTTGACGTCCGCATTATGAGAGGCTGATCGGGCACGTGGTCTTCCTATAGTAGAGTTATTGATAGGAACTCTGAGTAGAATCAACGGACGTCCGGTGAATGACTTGGATCTCCTTTGCGGGGTTTATTCAATCCAGTAGCTAAAAAGAAGATCCTAGCGGCCTGAGAATTTGATTCTCAGTGAAAGCACCAAAATTTTAGCACCAGAATTGGTCACTAACACCCTTGAGAAAGATTGTGCAGAGAGATTAATGAAGAAAGTAAATTAAAAAAGAGAATTGTATGCTAAATTAAATGCAAAATCAAGAACACCGGATTTATAGTGGTTCAGCGTAATTGCCTACGTCCACTTTAAGTATTGGTCTTTATTTCTTTCACAAGTGATTGGATACAGATACAATCCGTACTATAAAGGCTTGAATACAAATGCTAAGTGAAAAAAAAATAGTCTTGAATGCGGCCGAATCTCCCCAGTATTCTCGAAAAAAGGTCCTTTTCACTGTGCCCCTGCCCCTCTATTTATAGACGAAGATGGGTTGGACTTCCCTAATGGGCCTAGGAGCAAGATACCTCTGCCCGTGGTGAGTGATTTATGTGTGCCGAACCACAAATGCCAAACGACAAATGCCGAGCCACATATCCAATCCAAACGGTACCTCTATGCCGAACGAGGCAGTGTGTTGAGCGAAGTGTGTAGGCCGAACGAGAGCCGATGCCAGTCGAGGGGAGATGCCTAATGACATATTTATGCCGAGTGAGGCTTCATGCCGAGCGAGGCTTCATTCCGATCAAGGCTGGAATGCCGAACGATGCATGAATGCCGAGCGAGGCTGGAATGCCGAACAAGGCTGGAATGCCGAACAAGGCTGGAATGCCGAACGAGGCCACATGTCGAGCGAGGCTTCATGCCGAACGAGGTTAACGCCGAACGACCCTGCTATGCCGAACGGCCCTGCCATGGCGACCGAGACTCTTTACTGAATGAGTCTTCTACCGAACGATGTTCATGCCGAACGATACTTATGCCGAACCTCTAGTTACTTGGTCAAACATCAAGGTAACAGTGCGGTTAATAATAATAGTTATTATTGAACTAAGGAATTTGTGTTTGGACAAACAAAGTGAATGTGGATGATGTTGGATCTTTGACCAAGACCAAATTCGATAAGTCTCATTGGATGTAGTGTCACCGAAGAGAATTGGTGTAAATAATCGCTATTATTAGCACTACTTATAATAAGTATAACTAGGTTTTACTGAAAAGATATGTAGGCCATAAAATCAGCCAAAAATTCACAAAACTAGCTAAGGTGATGTATGAATTTTAATATTCAAATTATTCAATATTAATTGCTAACTAAATTTACACCTTTGAGTCACACAACAGAAATGATGAATACTTTGAATAAACTACACAATCTAATTAATTTATGATATTTGATTAAATTAATTAATATCTATGAATATTAATTATTAAATTTTATTTGATGTTTGAATACTGTATGTATTTAATGAAATGCATATATATATATATATATAAACACACACACACACATATTATGTATATGTTTATCGATATAAGGTGTTGGTATAATATTTAAAATGGATTTGAAGAATAAATATTAAATGGGTTTGGAAAATTTTGAGGCCTATTTTATCCCAGACTCTTCTTTAATTAAAACTAAATTCATAATTGTTAATTTCAGATTTCAAAACATATAATGTTGTCAAACTTAATTTCAAAATATATATATATATATATATATATATTCACATATATTTATACATCTAGTATTGTAAATATAATTTTAGATAAAAACCTTGGACAATAAAGGCATATGCAAAGTGACAAATGAATATGTTGCAACGTAAATCCCAACACATACATATGGTCACATGGACCATGTACATTTTTTCTCTATAGCACAAGCTCTTTACAAAGGCAGGTGTATTTGATACACTTATAAATTAAAACCTAATAATAATAAAAACGAAAAAAATCTACAAATTAAATAATAAATATTTTATTTAAAATATATAGATAGGATAAAAATTCCATTCTGACTTCATACGCCGAACAAAAATAAGAAACAGATTTTTTTTGAAATTCACTCATTTAACCTGCTGCAACTAGGTTTGGTTTCTTCAATGGTATCGGAGCCCAACAGCCAATGTGGTCTAAATTAGCAATGCTAGGGCTAAATGATTGAAGCCTACCAATTTAGTAGGGTATCTAGAAAGGTATTGTTAAAGATTGGGATTGTGTAATCAAGTACTCAGCCCTACCAGCTATTGTCTTGGCCTAAAAGATGAAATAAGCCCAAAGTTTATCCCCAATATAAAGGCCTATAGTGATTTTAGGCTTTGGGCTAATTTTTCAATGTTTTGAAAATTTAAAATATATATTTCAAATTTAAAAGTTAAGTTTAAATATGATATGTTATAAATGTTATAAACCTTTTAAAATTGTATGGAAAGTTAATGTACAAATTAAGAAAATTATCTTAGTTATTTAATTGATTGTATTAACTAATAAACAAATAGTTAATTAAAATTTATTTAATTAAATTGAAACATTTATATAATGATATGCGCATATTTATCTTAAAATGTGTAAGGTAAATTATGATCAAATTTTGAGTTTAATTAAAATATTATTTTAACTAAAAATTATTTTTAATTATTTAAATTAATTAAATGTTAATTAATAGATATTATACATGTACAATGACATATGTACATAATTATTATATTCGTTGTAGTTTATGTTCATTTTTAAATTGTTCATGATGAATGACGTAAAATTCAATGATTGAAATTTAAAATAAATTTAAAGTTTTCATTAAAGCAATGAATTCAATTAATTAAATATTATTTAATTAATAAAATAAAAGTTAAATCAAATACGATTCAATTAAATAGACTGGAACTATAAGAAACCTAAATTAAATTTAAGGAATGAATACATACATATAGTATGTATACCGTGACTTCAGATGCATTTGATACTCGAATTAGGTGAGTGCTTTAAAGGAAATACATTTTTCCCTATGTTGATATCACTCAAGCAAATATATTAAATATTATGAATCTCTAATATAAATGTCACGACCTGCCTTTATCGACCCTTGAAAATCGATATATATATATATATATATATATATATATATATATATATATATATATATATATATATATATGCTCATTGTGTAACATGCCGAACGATCGAGTGCCAGAAAGATAGATTGTTGAGGGGAAGAAAGTAAATAGCAAAAAGAAGAAACTAAACAAAATTTCACAGCGGACTGAATAACAAATAATATAAATAGTTCTTTACAAAATTCAAACCTGTAATATACATATCTCACATTAGAGCATAGAAATCATCAATTACCAACCTAGACAATTATCACAACTTATCCTCACAATTGCTAGTATTTTCAAAAAACACTGCAGCGAAATTAACAAGTACGAGAAAACATCTCGGTCTCCATCTCGTCTTCTGAGCTATGTAGCATCCTAACATGAACATGTAATACTCGGTCTGACCTGAGAATTATAATAAATAAACCCGAGTCATTCAGGAAAACTAGCGTGAGAAAACACACTTAATTTGAATTATTAAAGTTATCAAAATCCTTTGAAAATCAAAGGTATCTCGTAAGACACTACCACACATAAACACGACGGGATTTTACCTTACGATAACCAAAACATTCCATATCAAATCCTCTGATATTAAAATAGTGTCTAAGTCAAATACTTATTCAAATAGCTGAAATGCTTGCATCTCACATTTCAGCGTAGTTGGGTATAATCAAAACCGTACGACGCTTATTGGAGAATGGATTCCATACAATGGTTAGGCACTAGGTACCACCTATCACTGTATGCTTCTAGAAATATAAATTAAGGACCTCGTTGGGATCCCCTACAACACAAGACAAGAATATCCCTAACCTGCATAGACCGAATATGCTATCACCTTTGGTGTTCCCACCCTTTTCCGAGCTCCTTCCATGTATCATAGTAATAATATCCGAGGCTATCTAGAAAGGTGATAAACATACCCTAATTGGGTGCGACCCACTTAGCCTTGCTGCATTTCCCCTACTTTTCAGTCATTCTCGATTGATGAGGCTAGAGGTTACGATTACCTTTTTAAGGAATTTTCACATAGAATGCTTATTGTCCTCCAATGGTACTAATGGCATTCATACATACAAGTCCGTTCTGGGTCAGAACGGAACCGAAGGCACTATTCCTACTACGTCCGTTTTTGAAAAAAATTCTCAGGAATAGTAGCGATTAGCCCTTGCACTTCACTGCTCCATTTTCGACTCCATGCTATCGTCTTCATTTCGAAAACGTATTCATTAGACCGAACTGGTTTTCGGATAACTTGTCCGATCTCGGTCTCTTCGAACAGCGTTTGATGTTTTTCGGTAAACTCAACCCAGGTTCTTTATGAAAAAAATAGACGAAAATAAGATCGAAGATCGCCTCATAACCGTTAGTGGATGGATTTCCTTAACATCGACCTACAAGAACGAAAAGAGTTTAAACATACAGTATATCACCTCGAACGGTAACTGTACCATATAATTCCCGTGCTTTTCCCTAGATATTCGCAAAGTTATATTTTGAGTCTAGATTTGATAGTCGGTTACTTAACTATCAATTATCAATCATTCAACCGAATATTTCATTTTCACTGAAAAACACCAAGTCTTGTTCAATTTAAATTTTAAATAAATTAAATCTCTTTATCCAAAAGTATGTACTTATCTTATCGAATTCAGTATATTCACAAATTATCCTTTTCAAAAATATTTGAAAACCCTTTTAAATAATATGGAAAGTGCCACTGCGGTATCAAACCATGGATTCACAGCTCAATGGTTATGTCTCTATCCCAAAGAAATCTAAAACTTAACTACAGGCACTCACTGCCCCTGATTTCACCAAGCAAGTATACAATTTCTTCCCGAAAACATTATTTAATAAATTTCAAAATAATACTTATGAAATTTCTATAATAATTTTTCCAAGTTAAACTTTAGGCGAATACTCTTTAATAAAAGTATTATATAAAATATTAATATTGAATAATTTATCTCCTTAAAATAATAATATTAGTTAATTCTTAAATAGTAATTGACTTAATAAAAAAATGACTTAATTCATAATTAAATATACTTTAAACAATTTAAAATAATTAAATAACTAATTTTTGGTATATTTTCAACACTTTTAAAATTACCAAGTTAATAATTGAAAATCCTCTTTTTAATACAAGTGCAATTTCTCGATTCTAACTTCACTTCGTAAATTTGGAAAGCTTAGTTGAGCTTCATTATAACTAATTTTATACTTATTTCCAAATTCCCTTCTATCCATCCAATCTATTAAAATTCTCAATTTTTAAATCTTTTATATTTAAACAGGGACCACTTAAGAATTTATTATTCAAAATATAAACTTTATCCTAAAATCTTTATTTACAATATCCCGAATTAGCTAAGTACAAATTCCAAAACCGTTTATTTTATCCAATTAATTAACCCAAAATGCTTTATAAATATTTTACTTACAAAAATCCCTTTTCAAATTCTTTTCAAATTCAAACCATATATTATTGGTATTTAAAAATACCAAAATCTAGGCTAAAACTGCCATAGCATCGAACCAGCTCAAATCACAATATAATCTATCATAGATTATTCAAACCAAAAACATATATCACTATATATGAATTTAAATTTAACACTTTTGAGGAATCCAGTTGGATTCTTCCAACCTGTTTTCCCTGCATCCACAGATGTTAATACCATATAATAATACCTATTCTGCTTCGAGGCGGAATATCACGGTATATAGGGTCACCCGCTATTATACGGGGTAGGGTCTCATACGCTATATATATGCGAGAATATCAATCACTCCAATATATATACTACTATATACAATATCATGTCTAACTGATAATAATTTATCAATTCTATCAATCAATCAGTGGTTAATTTCGACTATTTAAAATTAATTGCAGCAATTCAATATTGAGTGAGATTAACTTACCTTGAATTTTAAACTTGACAAACTTTCCAATTTTAAATTAAATCAAATGCGTTCCATTTAACTTAAAATTGTAACTTGCTCCAAACATCTCCGAATCTGTTCCAGAGCATAATGCTCAATGCCACGATTCCTTCGCCATTTGTTTTGTCCGATACCGACTTCGTGCATGAAAGATATGCAATTTTAAAGATTTCACAAATTTATATGTATAATAAATTTCAATATCCTTTAGTTATTAACCTCAACAAATCTGGCCGCACATTTTCGAGAACAATCATGGCCGCCCATTCTTTCTTCCTTCATCGTGCTCACTCCTAGGTTGTTCGAACCCAACCTCGCCAACATTGACCACTTGTCGTGCCACCATCTGGCCCTTGCACCCCATCAACTCACACCACCAGGAAGCTTTAACCCCGCCGCGCCTCTGGCCGAGATCTTGCCTCACCACGTGCCACCCTTGCCTCGAATATCCCTAGACCCATAGCACGAATGTGGCCCAAATCATGGCAATCCACCACATCGAACTCGATCTCTGCCGTCGGATTTGCTCGTCTCAATAAGCTCTACAATATTCGTTTAAGAAGATTTTGACAATATTGCTTGGATCGCGAGTAATCGAGGGGGAATGCTTCAATGATTTTCGACCATTGAGTTTCTAACTGGCGATATGGTTAAAAAAATGGGCTTGGGTTACTGTTGCGTGTATACATACACGTATATACAATATATTATTATTATTTTCACAATTTACATGCTTTTTTGAAGGTACTCCAAACGAAGCGTGCCGCCTGGCATTTATAATGTTTTACCCCTATTGCGAACACAATGGAATATGTTTTGGGGCCTAATTCGATCGTACGTGGAAGATAGCTTTTCGAATCGAATTAAAATACTTTCGGGGCCTAATTCGATCGTACATTTTACCCCTATTCCTAACAAAATGGAACATGCTACGAAGTTTGAAATCCGATAATAACACACTATTACGGATCCAATGGAACAGATTTCATCGAATTTCGAGACTGTGCCCTGGAAGACTATTTTGACTCGTCGATTAAATCGGCCAATTTTTAAAATCGATGGAATTTCTTGAAATTCAAATTTTAAAAACTTAACAACTCAATTGTAAAATCAAATAAAACTTATATTCATATTAGAAATCATTTCGATTCATATCAAATCAAAGTTCAGTTATTTACACTAAGACTATATATATATATATATATATATATATATATATATATATATTAATTTCACTATTAAACTAATACATAAAATTTCAAGTTTTAACTTATCGATTTTTAATTCCATTCAAAAATCCACTATCATCACTCTCACTCAAAGAGAGTCTAAATTAACTTTAGAAATCATTTCCAATCACATTTAACTCCAGATTCCCATATTTACCCAATTTCAAATATTAAATTACTATTTACTGAATTCGTTAATCGCCATATTTGAAATTCTAAACCAATTAACTAATTCAACCAAAATCTCCATATTCAAAAGCATTTTGTAATTCAAATTCAACATTAAAAATTAATTAAACATTTAAAATTAAACGACCAAAATTTCAGGTCATTGCATTCCTTCCCCCTTATAAGAAAAATGTTCCTAAACCATTTACCTTTCCAAACCTACTAACTTATCTAAAATCCACTTACTTAAAATTCAATATTCCATTTTCTAACTGTTCAGTTTCAACCCCAACAATTTATTTCCATTTCTCACTCAAAACCTTAATTTCTAACACAGTTCAAAAGTCAACTTTTTTAGTTAACAAAATTTTTTCAAATATTTTCATAATATTTTTAACACCCAAAATTTCCGAAATTTTTTGACAGAGTCTCCTTTGTACGGAGAGCCTTTTGCAATATGACAAGAGAGGTAAAAATATATACATCGGTCAACATGGTTGGAAAACAAAATATATATCAATATATTATCATTTCTATATTTTATTGAATAGGCATACCTCATATTAGCGTTTTCAAGAGAGTGCCTTATTTATTTGCATTTACGCAACCCAAAACCTATCCAAAAGCTTCTTGTACCTATACTTACTTAAATTAAGCGCATAGGTTTCAAAATCATGAAATTTTCATACCATTCCATTCCTTTAACTAGCTAAACATATAAACTTCATAAACCGATGTAACGGCCCGGAATTTTGGCCGTTTAATTTGAACATTTAATTTATTTTAAATGTTGAATTTGAATTATTAATTGATTTTGAATATGGAATATTTACTTAAATGGTTTAACATTTCAACTAAAGTGATTAACTGGATTTAGTAAATATAAATTAATATTTCCAATTGGGAAAATTTGGGAATCTGAAGTTAAATGGAAATGGAAATGATTTATAAGTTGATTTTGAACTCTATTTGAATTAGAATGATGGTAATAGACTTTGAATGGAATTAAAAGGCAATAAATTTAAAGTTGAAATTTATATATTAATTTAATAGTGGAATTTATATGTGGTAATAGTGTAAATAATTGAATTTTGATTTAATATAAGTCAAAATGATTTTTAATACGAATATAAATTATATTTGGTTTATAAATGAGTTGGTAAGTTTTTAAAATTAAAATTTCAAGTGATTTCGACCATTTTGAAAATCGCTCGATTCAATCAACGCGATAAAATAGCCTTCTAGGGATTATGTAACAGGCCGATATTTTCAACCATTCGCATCCGCACATGTCAGACTTGAATTGCTCCAAATAACGCATTGTAAATAAAATTTGGCAAATCTCAAAATATACAGTAAATAATAATCACATATCACAGACACAGAGTAAGAAATGCAGCGGAAGTAAAAGAGATAGTAGTTCATGAAGCTACTATGTAAATATATCAGAGTTACATGAAATACAATAGAATAAATATAGTACAACAGAAGTATCAAGATGTTAACCAAGTACAAGATGAATAGGACAACAGAACTAAAATAGATAAAACTAGATAAGCAGATAATCTCCAGCGATTCCAATCTCCAGAAAGTGGAATCCAAACCTGTGAATAACTCAGGCTGACCCGAGCGTAAATAAAAATACAAACACTCGAGTCAGGACAATATATACTTACACAATGTAAACCAACTCAAGTGAACTATAATAAGGTACAAGTAACTTAAAGGATGCCTGGACCGCCCATCCTCTAAGGATCCGTTAAACTATTTACTATATAGTAATATTGCGCTATTATAATAATGCCTACAGTAAAATAAACTTACTTTTAAATTGCGTTCCGGGCTACCCATATCACCCTTCACACATAATAGTCCGAGCAGTCCATCCAATATCATGACATCTCCACACCGGGTGACTGTCAAAGGATACCACACGGGCTACGGAAGAAAAACAAACTCGTTGTAAAGGCTCGGTATTGTAGGTGACACGGCACACAAGGCAATGCCAAGGTAGATATACCAATCATGCACACGGGCTGGTGGTAACGCAGCAGCCACATACGCCCACCTCGGAACACACTCCTGTATCAAAATCGGAGGATGTCCATCTAATCAATCACAAGTAAGAGTATAGTATCGAAGGAATGTGTCCGATCGGATGAATGACCTCACATGGCCCGAGATCGCTCATGTTTTAGCCACCTTATGCCAACTCACAGGAGTTGGGTCCACGTAATATACCTCAAGATTGTCGCCACCATCCTACTTCATTCTGCAATCTCCACCGCGTACACAGTTGTTAAAGTGGTTTTCGGTATCGACAGAGAGTATGCCAGATATCTGATCCCGGCCTCTTTAACAACCAATCGTTATTATAACCCATGGTTATAATTTTAAAATATAATATTTTGTACTTCAAAATAGAATATCATTTCAAATCCAAATCTTTATCAAAATAAAAATTAAATCATTTCCAAATCATTTCAATATATCAAAATAGCATATCCTTTCAAAACTTCACTGCAAATCATTTTAATATCAAAATATCATTTCAAAGATAGTTTATACTTCGAAAACCCAAAATCATTTTTTTATTTCAAAACTATATTTATTTCAAAAACAATATCATTTTCATTCCAAACATATATTCACTTTTCAAAATAGTTTATACTTTCAAAGTCATAACTCTTTCGAAACCAAAACATTGAAATCATTACACTTTAAAAATCAGAACATTTTGAAATCATACATTTGCAATCATCCTTTAATTCTATACATTTAAAAAAAAAAAATTAAACCCAAATTTCAATTTCAATTTCAATTTAATTCAAACCATCATTTTCAATTCAAATTCAGTTTACTAACAAACCATTTCAAATCTTAGCAAATTTAAATATAGGTTTAATCCATGAAATACAATATTCAATCTTTAGGATATTTCAAGGTTTGAATATCCCACCTTTCATAAATCCAATACCATTTAAATAAACTCAAATGATATATACTTCAAATATTCATTTATCAAATAAATTAAATAAATCAGAAATCAAATATCCTTTCAAAATATCAAAATGTCAAATGTTATTCAAAACATCATTCATTTTTATTCATTTAAATAACTTTTAAATCCCTTCATTTTATTTAGGAATTAATTACCATTTCAAACTTACGTTTCAAAAGATTTTATATCAAAAATTAAATCTCTCCATTTAAATCATTTAAAGTCAATTCCCTATATTTAATAATTAAATATTAAATTTCCAAAACTTAAACCCTTCCGTTTAAAGCCATATAAATGTCTCTTCATTATCTTTAGAAATTTAACATTTACTTTCCAAAATTTTATCATTTTTCCAAAGATTATTTTTTTCCATAAAAGTTATTAAAACAACAAAAATATAGTTTCCGTAGCACTTAAAAATGCTACGTAAAGTTATAGTTTAAAATAGTTCATTTGACAAAAGACAGCGTTTAAGTGCTGTAATAGATTTCCTTTGAATTTCAAATAACTTAAATGTTAAGTTTAACCACTATAACATTTACAAAGTGCTATAATAGCCTTTATTTCAATTTAACTTTTTTTTTCATTTAAAACAACTACATCATTTACAAATGCTGAAATACCCTTACATTACATTTCAAAAATGCTATTAAATCAAATTCAAGGCTTCAATACAAATTTCACAAATAGTTAATTTTAATTTAAACCATTTAACTTATAAAATCATAAAATTTCACATTTTAAAATCATCATTTCAATACTCTTATTTTTATGATTTTTATAAAGTTAAATTTCATCCAAAAATCAAATTTTAACATAATTTCTTATTTAAATTAAAGTATTAAATCCCATTTCTTTAATTAATTTTATTACTTAACCGTTAAGTTTTAAATTACCAAATTGTAACTTATTTCTATTTATTTTACTTAATAAAACTGTCATTTTTAACAAAAGTTCAAAATTTCCCACAATAAGTTATATTTCAAAATTTTGACTTAAAACATTCATTTATTCACATTTTCATTTATTCAAAAATCACTTTTATTTTTATAAAAAATCATTTTATTCATTTTAATTCAAAATATTATACTTTTACTTTTAAAAATAATTTTAAAACATTTCAGAAAATAATTTATAACCCACGGGTATGTATATAATTTTCTAGCCTGGGTCAAGTGATACGGATGTATATCATTTCAATCCGCAGTTTACAAAGAAAACCCAGGTTCTATCATTTCAAACCCACAGTCCCAAGTCAAAATGAATGATTTTGAAAACCGCTCAGGCCTATCATTTCAGCCCGTAACGATTTTCCCTTATTCTAAAGTCCGTTCGGGTATGTATCATTTCAACCCATAGTGATTCTAGTCTATAGGGAACTGACAATGGTGATAACTGATATAAATAGCAGAATAACATATAATAACAGCAAAATATGATATAACAGATGTAATAACATGTGTGAATAGATTATGATAATAGTATAGCAATTATAACAGGAGGATATGCATTACAGATTCAAGAGATGTCAGTTTATCAACTACATAGGTACATATTAGTATGGTGAGATTAACTCACATGTTAAAAGCTGAAGATAGCCAACAAAGCACACAACAGAGACACTATGAAGGCATGACAACTCGAATATGACTGAAGAGTGGAGGGCCAAAGCTAATTGCCTTGTTCAAACATTTAAACAAAACAATACAACATATAAGTTACAAAACAATGCAACATTAAGTAACACTAAAAATCAATGTCCAAAACAAAGTCAAATGGTTTGCACTTGTTCTCAACTTTACATGGACTAGCAAGGGATGGATTTAGCATGGCCATGGCATGCGCTAAGCTCTGGTTTGCTTCAAACAGGGTCACCATCATGGTGCAAAAGGTGATGGAGTATAGGTGCAACAAAAATTATATTACAAAGCAACATAATCATTTCAAGGCTACAAAAGGGTTCGGCCCTAGGTCCTATGGGAACGGCCAGGTGTCCAGAAGGTGTTAGGTGATGTGGCAGAGGGTGGTGGTCAGATTTATGTTGATGGTGGTGGAGGAAGTGGTGGCCAAAGGTAGGTGAAGTGGTGGAATACACATGACAAGCTCGGCCTAGGGTATACGGTTATGTTTGGTACAACATTGTGATTATCTCAGGCCATAGTGTGATCGGCCTGATGAGGTGATGAAATGGAGGTGGTTTTGGTCAGAGGAGATGGTGGTGGAGGCGGCCTAGGGGGAGGAGGAGAAAGGGGCTGAGCATAGAAGGTGAGAAATGCAAGTGCAAAACAACATAAACAAGAAAATTTGAGTAGAAAAGAAGAAAAGATTACCAACACTTTTGCTTCAGGTTGAAGGCCGTGAATTTTTTTGAGAAGAGAAATGTTTTCTCACGTGAAAATGAAGAAGAGAAACAGCTGAAGCAATGAGAAAAAGGTCGGCAAAAACAAAAGCAAATGTTGGTTGGAAATTGAAAAGGTGTAATACGAAAAGACAAAGCATACAAAAGGTTTCAAACTCTTCAAATTTCTCTTATTTCTTTTTAAATTTTATATAAATGAAATATATATGTAAATTTAGATAAAAATATGAAAATTTAGTAAATAAAAAAATATTAAATATACATAATTAAATTAAGAAAATAACAAAAAAAAAATGTAAACTAGTCTAGCAAATTTGAAAATAAATGGAACAAACTTTGGAAAATTGTTATGGACTTGGAAAATATTTAAAAATAAAGATAAGAAAACAAAATAAAAATGTCTTCACAAAAATAAATAAATAAATTGTAATTAAAAAAAATTCAAATGAAGAACATAGCAGAAAATTGGAAACCAGGCTTAATAAATTGAAATAAATTCAAATAAACTTTAGAAAAATTATATTATCACTTTAAAAATAATAAAAGACAAAAATGTACATAAAATAAAATATTAACACAAATTAAAATAAAATATGACAAAGAAAATATAATTTATATAATTTACAATAGACAAAATTGCAAAATAAAACAAATTATACTCAAAATTGAAATGTACATAACTTTTGCAGTTTGACTCTGTTTTCAACGAAACGAAAAGCAATGTTCAAGTTATTTCATCTATTTCCATAATAAAAGATAAAATTTAAGATTGAAAATAATTTAAATTTGAATTTTAAAAGTCAAAGTTTGAACAGTTTGACCAGAAATTCACTTTACAGTAAAATATTCAAATTATACTAGTTTGAACTATAAATCACTTATGATCAACATTTATATTTAAAAATGAAATGTTTGAAATAAAACAAATTTAAATTAATTTAAAGATAAAAGAAAGTCCAATTTAAATAATATACAAAATCTAGGGTTGTTACACTCTCCCCCACTCAAAACTTTTCGTCCCCGAAAAGGAATGAGGAAAGGGAAAGCACAGAAAAATATAGAGTGAAATAAGATGAAGACAAGATGAAAGGAAGATTGATATTTATACCTTATAACAGTTGTTATAGGTAAGTTTAACAAGGTGGAGATGATCTTCCCAACATCCTCCAGAATCAAGAACACAGGCACGAAAAAGATCTTCTAGAATCTGATTCACCCTTTCCGCTTTACCGACGGTCTGTGGATGGCAAGCAGTTCTCAGATTCAAGATGAGTACCAAAGATTTTCAAAGATTATGAAAGGTTTCTAAACAAACTGGTATAAGCAGTAGCTTCCCCATTCTGCAGCAAGATAAGGAAAATAAGGACAATCAGAAGATAATTTGAAAAATAAAATAATATAATAAATTAGAAACCATGAAAATTTCAACTTAAATAGATAATTAATTTTTTTTTACACAAGTTAAATAAATCTTAACTATCTTAAATTTTATTATCTTATCTTCTAATCATCTAAATTTAAAAAATTGCTAAGAAAATGGATTTGAAAAATAATCATTCATTATACTCATAATGTAGTTAAATTTAATTCTTCTTTATTCCTACTTAAAGTTAAATTTATTCCTCTCAATATATTTTATCATCAATCCTATTATACTTACTCTTATTATAACTGCTTTAATTTATTGTTAGTTCCATTAACATCATTTTATATTGTAAATTACTCAATTAACCTTTTATTCTATTTACTCCTGTTAATCATTTTATAACTAAAATTTAAGTGTATAACATTTATTTTAACCATTCAAATATTATTTATAAAATCTCTTTTTTTTATATTGCATATTATCCAATTACTTTGTTAACTTCTGTATAATTTGGGTAAGTTATATTTAAATGCAATTGAGTATTATACAAATAAAACTTTCTAATTCCCTCATCCCAAGTTTGAATCATTTATCTAAAATTTTGATTTTTTTATAATTGAAATGATTCTTTAAGATAAAGTTTAAGAATAAAATTTCCGATTCCTTCAAACCATTTAGAGATAAATAAATATATATAAATAATGTGTTAGATCAAATTTAAATCATATATCTATATATATTATAAATTCAATCTTTTTTTAGAAATTCAAATCAATTAAATTTCCCAAAAAAAAGCTGTAGCAAGACTATAGAATAGTCTCTTCACTTCGAAACTCGAAATTGAACGTCGATGATGCCGCGGTCATCACCGAAGTTATTTTCCAGCGACAAAGAGAAGAGCACTAATTTTAAACTTTAAAATTTCTTGGAAACAAATTTCTGTTAGAAAATAATTTAAACAATATACCCATTTTAAAACTTTAAACACAAGGTTCGAAACCATCGGAAATTAAATTCTCAAGTTTCTTATTTTAAATTCATCTCAATTCCCAAATCAATTTATAAACAATGATAAATCAAGTATTATCATTTCAAATGATTAATTTAAATCAATTTATTAATTTCCATAAAATTACTTATATCAAAATTTATTTCATTAACCAAATTTTAAAATAATATTGTGTCAGTTTGTTCGGTCAATGTGTTTTAGAAATCCTATCGATATCATTAATTAGACGAATCAATCGGAAACCCAAATCAACATCAACAACTCAAACAACACAATATAAAACAAAACATTAATATTGATTTACAAGTACAATTCAAAATGTTTGGAAGATAGATTGGAAACAAAAGACAAGATGATTGAATAAGAAAATAGGGAGGTGGATAAGCTTAAATAAATCGTGGGCAACCTTAACCGGGTCAACCGTGACTTAAAGAATAAGATCGATGTGGATTTTCTAGGGTAAATCTACATTCGATCTCAATAGATAGAGTTTGAAATAACAAAAGATATTAGCATCTAAACCAAGGATAGATATAAATCTCTGGTGAACCGATCCTAATTGTAAAGCAGTCTTCCCCCTTTATAAATGAATTATTGAGATTGGCGGGACCGCCGATTCACTATAAAGCTCATTCGAAGTGGAGTTATGGGATACTCTAGAATCAAAGGAAGACGAATAGTGAGGGACACGAATGGATTTTTGAACCGCAGGGAACGTTCCAAAATTCAAAGGGATCGAGTCAAAAGGAAGAGATTTAAACTCGAATGAAAGTGATTCTGTAAATACATTTACCATATATGTTGAGTTTTTCCTAGAGCTACCAAAGCTCTGATACCAACTTTAACAGGACGATATTTTAAACCATTCGCATCCGCACATGTCAGACTTGAATTGCTCAAAATACCGCATTGTAAATGAAATTTGGCAAATCTTAGAATATACAGTAAATAATAATCACATATCACTGACACAGAGTAAGAAATGCAGCGGAAGTAAAAGAGATAGTAGTTCATGAAGCTACTATGTAAATATATCAGAGTTACATAAAATACAATAGAATAAATAAAGTACAACAGAAGTATCAAGATGATAACCAAGTACAAGCTGAATAGGACAACATAACTGAAATAGATAAAACTAGATAAGCAGATAATCTCCAGCGATTCCAATCTCCATAAAGTGGAATCCAAATCAGTGAATAACTCAGGCTGATCCGAGCGTAAATAAAAATACAAACACTCGAGTCAGGACAATATATACTTATATAATGTAAACCAACTCAAGTGAGCTGTAATAAGGTACAAGTAACTTAAAGGACGCCTAGGACCGCCCATCCTCTAAGGATCCGTTAAACTATTTACTATATAGTAATATTGCGCTATTATAATAATGTCTACAGTAAAATAAACTTACTTTTAAATAGCGTTCCGGGCTACCCATATCACCCTTCACATATAATAGTCCGAGCAGTCCATCCAATATCATGACATCTCCACACCGGGTGACTGTCAGAGGATACCACACGGGCTACGGGAGAAAAAAAAAACTCGTAGTAAAGGCTCGATATGGTAGGTGACACAGCACACAAGGCAATGCTAGGGTAGATATACCAATCACGCACACAGGCTGGTGGTAACGCAGCAGCCACATACGCCCACCTCGGAACACACTCCCATATCAAAATCGAAGGATGGCCATCTAATCAATCACAAGTAAGAGTATAGTATTGAAGGAATGTGTCCGATCGGAGGAATGACCTCACTTGGCCCGAGATCGCTCCTGTTTTAGCCACCTTATGCCAACTCACGGGAGTTGGGTCCACGTAATATACCTCAAGATCGTCGCCACAATCCTACTTCATTCTGGAATATCCACCGCGTACACAGTAGTTAAAGTGGTTTTCGGTATCGACAGAGAGTATGCCAGATATCCGATCCCGGTCTCTTTAACAACCAATCGTTATTATAACCCATGGTTATAATTTTAAAATATAATATTTTATACTTCAAAATAGAGTATCATTACAAATCCAAATCTTTATCAAAATAAAGATTAAATCATTTCCAAACCATTTCAATATACCAAAATAGCATATCCTTTCAAAACTTCACTACAAATCATTTTAATATCAAAATATCATTTCAAAGATAGTTTATACTTCGAAAACCCAAAATCATTTTTTAATTTCAAAACTATATTTATTTCAAAAACAATATCATTTCCATTCCAAACATATATTCACTTTTCAAAATAGTTTATACTTTCAAAGTTATAACTCTTTCGAAACCAAAACATTGAAATCATTACACTTTAAAAATCAGAACATTTTGAAATCATACATTTGCAATCATCCTTTAATTCTATACATTTACAAATTTATTAAAATTAAACCCAAATTTCAATTTCAATTTCAATTTCAATTTCAATTTAATTCAAACCATCATTTTCAATTCAAATTCAGTTTACTAACAAACCATTTCAAATCTTATCAAATTTAAATATAGGTTTAATCCATGAAATAAAATATCCAATCTTTAGTATATTTCAAGGTTTGAATATCCCACCTTTCATAAATCCAATATCATTTAAATAAACTCAAAAGATAATACTTCAAATATTCATTTATCAAATAAATTAAATAAATCAGAAATCAAATATCCTTTCAAAATATCAAAATGTCAAATATTATTCAAAACATCATTCATTTTTATTCATTTAAATAACTTTTAAATCCCTTCATTTTATTTAGGAATTAATTACCATTTCAAACTTACGTTTCAAAAGATTTTATATCAAAAATTAAATCTCTCCATTTAAATCATTTAAAGTCAATTCCTTATATTTATTAATTAAATATTAAATTTCCAAAACTTAAACCCTTCCGTTTAAAGCCATATAAATGCCACTTCATTATCTTTAGAAATTTAACATTTAATTTAAAAAAATCTATCATTTTTCCAAAGATTATGTTTTTCCATAAAAGTTATTAAAACAACAAAAATATAGTTTCTATAGCACTTAAAAATGCTACGTAAAGTTATAGTTTAAAATAGTTCATTTGACAAAAGACAACGTTTAAGTGCTGTAATAGATTTCGTTTAAATTTCAAATAACTTAAATGTTAAGTTTAACCACTATAACATTTACAAAGTGCTATAATAGCCTTTATTTCAATTTAACTTTTTAGTTCACTTAAAACAACTACAGCATTTACAAAATGCTGAAATACCCTTACATTACATTTCAAAAATGCTGTAAATCAAATTCAAGGCTTCAATACAAATTTCACCAGCAGTTAATTTTATTTTAAACCATTAAACTTATAAAATCATAAAATTTCACATTTTAAAATAATCGTTTCAATACTCTTATTTTTATGATTTTTATAAAGTTAAATTTCATCCAAAAATCAAATTTTAACATAATTTGTTATTTAAATTAAAGTATTAAATCCCATTTCTTTAATTAATTTTATTACTTAACCATTAAGTTTTAAATTACCAAATTATAACTTATTTCTATTTATTTTACTTAATAAAAATGTCATTTTTAACAAAAGTTCAAAATTTCCCACAATAAGTTATATTCAAAATTTTGACTTAAAACATTGATTTATCCACATTTCATTTATTCAAAATTCACTTTTATTTTTATAAAAAATCATTTTATTCATTTTAATTCAAAATATTATACTTTTACTTTTAAAAATAATTTTAAAACATTTCAGAAAATAATTTATAACCCACGGGTCTGTATATAGTTTTCTAGCCTAGGTCAAGTGATATGGATGTATATCATTTCAATCCGCAGTTTACAAAGAAAACCCGGGTTCTATCATTTCAAACCGGCAGTCCCAAGTAAAATGAATGATTTTGAAAACCGCTCAGGCCTATCATTTCAGCTTATAACGATTTTCCCTTATTCTAAAGTCCGTTCGGGTATGTATCATTTCAACCCATAGTGATTCTAGTCTACAGGGAACTGGCAATGGTGATAACTGATATAAATAACAGAATAACATACAATAACAGTGACATATGATATAACATATGTAATAACATGTGTGAATAGCATATGATAATAGTATAGCAATTATAACAGGATGATATGCATTACAGATTCAAGAGATGTTAGTTTATCAACTACATAGGTACATATTAGTCTGGTGAGATTAACTCACATGTTAAAAGATGAAGATAGCCAACAAAGCACACAACATAGACTCTAGGAAGGCACGACAACTCGAATATGACTGAAGAGTGGAGGGCCAAAGCTAATTGCCTTGTTCAAACATTTAAACAAAACAATACAATATATAAGTTACAAAACAATGTAACATTAAGTAACACTAGAAATCAATGTCCAAAACATAGTCAAATGGTTTGCACTTTTTCTCAACTTCACATGGACCAGCAAGGGATGGATTTAGCATGGCCATGGCATGCGCTAAGGTCTCATTTGGTTCAAAAAGGGTCATCCATCATGGTGCAAAAGGTGATGGAGTATAGGTGCAACAAAAATTATATTACAAAGCAACATCATCATTTCAAGGCTACAAAAGGGTTCGGCCCTAGGTCCTATGGGCACGGCTAGGTGTCCAGAAGGTGTTAGGTGATTTTGCAGAGGGTGGTGGCAAGATTTATGCTGGTGGTGGTGGAGGAAGTGGTGGCCAAAGGTAGGTGAAGTGGTGGAATACACATGACAAGCTCGGCCTAGGGTATATGGTGATGTTTGGTACAACTTTGTGATGATCTCAAGCCGTAGTGTGGTCGGCCTGATGGGGTGATGATCTGAAGGTGGTGTTGGTCAGAGGGGATGGTGGTGGAGGCGGCCTAGGGGGAGGAGGAGAAAGGGGCTGAGCATAGAAGGTGAGAAATGCAAGTACAAAACAACATAAACAAGAAAATTTGAGTAGAAAAGAAGAAAAGATTACCAACACTTTTGCTTCAGGTTGAAGGCCGTGAATTTTTGTGAGATGAGAAATGTTTTCTCACATGAAAATGAAGGAGAGAAATAGCTAAAGCAATGAGTAAAAGGTCGGCAAAAATAAAGGCAAATGTTGGTTGGAAATTGAAAAGGTGTAATGCATACAAAAGGTTTCAAACTCTTCAAATTTCACTTATTTCTTTTAAATTTTATATAACTGAAATATATATGTAAATTCAGATAAAAATACGAAAATTTAGTAAATAAACAAAAATAAATAAAGAAATAAGTAAATAAATAAATATAATTAAATTAAGAAAATAACAAAAAAATGTAAACTAGTCTAGCAAATTTGAAAATAAATGGAACAAACTTTGGAAAATTAATATGGACTTGGAAAATATCTAAAAATAAAGATAAGAAAACAAAATAAAAATGTCTTCACAAAAATAAATAAATTGTAATTAAAAAAAATTAAATGAATAAAATAGCAGAAAATTGTAATATACATGACAAAGAAAATATAATTTATATAATTTACAATAGACAAAATTGCAAAATAAGACAAATTATACTCAAAATTGAAATGTACATAACTTTTGCAGTTTAACTCCGTTTTCAACGAAACGAAAAGCAATGTTCATGTTATTTCATCTAGTTTCATAATAAAAGATAAAATCTAAGATTTAAAATAATTTAAATTTTAAGTTTAAAAGTCAAAGTTTGAACATTTGACTAGAAATTCACTTTACAGTAAAATATTCAAATTATACTAGTTTGAACTATAAATCACTTAATAATCAATATTTATATTTTAAAAATGAAATGTTTGAAATAAAACAAATTTAAATTAATTTAAAGATAAGAGAAAGTCTAATTTAAATAATATACAAAATCTAGGGTTGTTACAGAATAGTCTTGGAATTTGATGAAACTAGTTTGATTGTATTTATGATAGTTTTTAATTATCGAATTTCAAATTTTAATGCATTTTGAGTTACTATTTGGACGCATGAAATAGAAATGCGTTGAAATAAGTATCAAAAATTAACCAACAGTAAACCCTAAACCTAACACTCACCGGCCGCCGTTCTCAAACCAATGGCTAAAATTTTCCCTCTTTCTCTCCTCGATCTCTTTCAATCCGTAAACATTTAGCCGAAGGTTTCAACTACAATATTGTAGAGCTCTTCGAGGTGAGCACATCCAACGGTGGATCTTGGCTACAGTGGCTCGAGGTAGTGTCAAATCGATGGAAGAGGGTGGGCGTTCAAGCTCGAATTTCAGAGCCAAAGGGGTGTCAAGCTCGGGTGTGGGTGGGCTGGAGGTGGAACTTGCGAGCGGCGTTCGAGCGGAGATGGTGGATCGTGGGATAGACGATCGAGGAGGCGGCGGCAAGCTAGGAGAATTGCGACGTGGTGGGTTCTCTGACCTGCGACGGCCTTGATTTCATTTCAGGAATCAATAGCCATGATTTGCTAGGGTAATAAAAAAATTATTATATAAATTTATATTGAATCTTATAAAATGCATATCTTCTCCGTACGAGGTCGGAACTGAATGAAACAAGCGGTGACGGGATCATGGTGACGATTATTACACTATGGATAGATTTGGAGTCGTTTGGAGCGAGCTAAAATTTTGGATTAAATCGAACGTGTTCGATTTGATTTAAAATTGGAGCGTTTGGCGAAATTAAAACTCAAGGTAAGTTAATCTCACTCAATTTTGGACTGCTGGCTTTAATTTTAAATCGTTAGAATTAATTAATGATTGATTGGTTGAATTGATATATTTTAATCAGTTGGAGTATACATGTTGGAGCGATTGATGTTCCCGTACACACACACACACACACATATATATGTATGTATGTATGTATGTATGTATGTATGTATGTATGTATGTATGTATGTATGTATGTACGTATGTATGTATGTATGTACGTATGTATGTATGTATGTATGTATGCATGCATGCATGTATGTATGTATGTATGTATGTATGTGTATGTATATGTATATGTATATGTATATGTATATGTATATGTATATGTATATGTATATGTATATGTATATGTATATGTATATGTATATGCATATGTATAGCGGATGAAACCCTATATGCTCCACATAATAGTGGATGACCTAATATTCTGTGATATTCCACCTCGAAGTGGAATTGGTATTTTTATATTATGCTAACATCTGTGGATGTAGGAAAACAGGTTGGAGGGATCCAACTGGATTCCTCAAAATATTGAATTTAATTTCACATATAGTGATATATGTTTTTTGAATAGTCTGTGATGGACTATTATGTGATTTGAATTGATTTGACGCTATGGCTGTTTTTTGCCAAGATTTTGGGTAATTTTAAATACCAATAATATATGGTTTGAATTTAAAAAGAGTTTAAAAAGGGATTTTGTGAAGTAAAATATGTATAAACTATTTTGGGTTAATTAATGTAATGAAGTAAATGGTTTTGGAATTTGTACTGAACAACTTTGAGATATTGTAAATAGAGATTCTGGGATAAAAGTATATAAAGGAATTTTCAAATAATATATCCTTATGCGGTACTTGTTTAAAAGCGAATGGTTTAAAAATCGAGAATTTTACTAGATTGGAAGGATAGAAGTGATTTTGGAAATAAGTATAAAATTTGTTATACTGAAGTTCAAGTAAGATTTGCGGATTTACGAAATGAAATTTAGAATCGAGGATTTGGGCTTGTTCTAAAAAGAGGATTTTTAATTATTAACTTGGAAACTTTAAAAGCGTTAAAAATATTCTGGGTATTAGATATTTAATTATTTTAAATTATTTAAAGAATATTTAATTATTAATCAGTAATCTTATAATGATTGTTAAAGATTTATTATTATTTAAGAACTAGTCTATTTTAAAAGATAAAATTTTAAAATATTAATATGGCATTGTATAATAACCTTTTACTTACGCATATTTATCTAGATTAAATGTAACGTCTCGAGATTTTCGACTTCCGAAAATCGACTTCAATACGTCCACTGTATCAATTGTCGAGCAATCGAATGCCGGAACACCGAACTGTTATGGTTAAAGAAAAAGAAACAGAAAACAACATCCGAATCTCACAGTCGCAGCGGAACAACATATAATAGATAAATGAATAATCTTTAAACAAAGAACTATATCGGTTATTACATTACATTACATCATCAGAGTGTACAACAACAAACAGCGGAAAAAGAAATACTATACACTAGTTTGATACGTCATGCCCTCCAGCTTGCCTCCAGATCTCTACAGCAACTCCCGATTTTCAGAATGACCTGATAACCTGACTCTAGACTGCCCGTGTGGAAATTGGTGGGCACCCAGAGTTTAGGAAGGGAAACAATAAACTCCAGGTCAATCATGGGACTGGTGTGAGAACTTAAAAATAGTTTATCTTTAAAAACAACAACGGGATATTTTTTATTTTTATTTTTAAAGTCAATTCACAATGCTTTTTGAAAATGTAACTACCATAAGATCTCCCACCACACACACAATGCAAACGCAGACTTGGAGGAGATTTCTTCTTTTGTTAGTCGAAGATGCTTACTATGCAAAATCAAATCATTTTTGATATTATTATTAGTGCATAGCGTAGAAAATATTTCGAAAGTAGAATATAAATCTTAGCCAACATACGACCATTATCGTATGCCTACTATAGCTACCATGTTCAATAGCAGGTTACCGCCACATTCCATGGCAGGTTATACAACTAAAACCATAAAGGGTTCGTATTATTTCTTTGGATTTCCAACAAATGGTCAGGCAAAGGAACTTCCTACACCGAAATGGGTACGCCTCTGGAAAGACGCTCCGAGAACTTAACCAAATCTCTATTGACACAAGGTCGGGTAACCACACGCTTCTGGGTGCAATGAAGCTGTAACTTGATAACTCCACACAAAAAAAGTATGCCATCCCCGGTCGTTATCGAACTTTATCTGAGGATCCTCAATACCAAAAACCACAAAGTAATAAATTTGCAGCAACCACATAGGTTAAATATCTTAGCCCATACCATGATACCTCTATCCTGAAGAAAATGGACATACCTTAGGTGCGCGACCCCTAAAAAACCTTGCCGCAACATTCCTGTTTCGACCATTTCCGGGTTGTGAGGCTCGACGAAGTCTCATCCACAAAGCTATGTTTTTTTCACAAAGCCACGCTTTGATCAACAAATGATCAATAAATAATCATCACACAACAACACTCAGCATGCCACATTACCAAATTGGGAATATATCGCTGATAACCTTCAACTACAAAACCTCTGAGCTCGAACGTCTCAGAGAAGGGTGTTAAGCTAAGAGAATAAATTCTCTACCACCAACAGAAATGTATTTGAAAGAAATCTACTTTATATCTCAAAATGTAATGTCAGACACGTAACCATGCAAGTCCGTTTCGGGATCGAACGGAACTGAAGGCACTTCCAAAGAAGCCCTTGCAATCCGGATATTCACTAATCACGTCTGGATTCCCATCACAAAGGTTGATAAAATCTCTATATCGGGGATCAGCCGATGCAGACACGTTCGACGGTAATCCTTCCGTTTTCAAAAATATCTGGTCTTCAACACCGATCTTCAATGCTATCCATTACGTCGTATCACTATTCGGAATGGGTAATCCGAATAACGAGCGCAATAATTTAAAAATAAGTGTAGCATTCAATTTCAACCAATTCACAACAAATACCTATTTAAAGGTCAATATTGATAGTCGGTTGTTTAACTATCAATCAATATTCACAACATCACCCGATTATAAATAATCTACCTAAATTATTTATTTTTCAAAATATCTTTACAAGATATATTTTCCACACTTCAACCATTTGAAAAAAAAATTCAAATCATTTTTCATCTTTCAATCTTTTAAAACAAATTTCAAATCAATTTACTTAAACGGAAACACTTCCAAATATTTATCCATTTTAAATTTAAAATGGTTCATTTAAATCGATCAAATAAATCCTTACCGATTTATTTTAAACTTACGTTCCAAATCCGTAAATTTATTTCCACACTTCAAAAATAAATCAATGTTTAATTTTAAACAAATTTCCCTTTCTTTTATAAATTCCATAGTGAATTTACATTTCCAAAATATCTATGAATAAACGATTTTCAAATCGATTTCTAATATTCATTTTCAATTTATCTTTAAAAGATAAAATCTCAAAACATTCACTTCATATTGGAATAACATTTCCATACTTATTTAATAATATGTAACTCACAAATCTATTCATTTTCAACATTGGGGAAATATTCAATACACTTAAATCACAATTAAGTATATAATTTATTCTTTAAGGAAAACATTCTCTTAGATACATTTATTTGAGTCAAAACGAATGTTGTGTAAAACATCGTTACAACAACCCAAAATCACTAGTACAGGGATTCGAAATTAAGATAGATATATAAATCCCAATACTACATAAAACATTTCCTTTCGGAAATCATTTACTATAACAACAGTGTTATAGTCCACCGTTACCTTCTATTTCCCGAAAACGTCTATTTCAACAATGAAAGCTGAAATCTATGGTTTCGATATTTAATACCTTTTAAAACATTTTCAAAACAATTAACTTCATCTTATAATATCACTTCCCCAAAACATATCCATTTTATTTAATAATATATTCACTGTCCAAAATCGTGAATATACTTCCCAACCAACTCTTATTATTACAACATTTAACTTAAAGGATAATTCGCTGTCCAAAATCATAAATATATCTCCTTTAATAAAGTTTTATGTTTAATTTATCAAATTCAATTGATTTCGGATTCATAAAACGACTTTATAAATTCACATCTATATATATATATATATATATATATATATATATATATATTATAAAAACTCCAACTTATAAAAATCCCTTAATCAACAAATTTTATTTATTTCTTATTTAAACACCAAAATCCAATTTATACGTTAATTACTTATAAATCTTTTATTTACAAAATGTATTCATTTTATAACTTCACAATTTATAAATCTATAAATTTCATTCACTTATGAAATCCATTTTTATTTCATTTTAATACTTATGAAAACTCGTTTTATAATTCCAATATTTTAATTTATAAATATTAATTTTATAAATCTTTCATATAAATCATTTATAACAATTCAAAATTTTCAATTTAAACCATTTTTATAAATTAATCAACTACTTATTTCGAAAATCACATTTCGGTCATATTTCACAAAAATCATAATTTTTATAACATAAAAATTACAACGCTTATTTATTTAAAATGAATAGATTCCAAAATTAAATTTTATTACGAATTCTCAACTTAAATTTTCAAAAATCTAATTTTATTTATTTTCGGCATCTAACGATACCAAAAATATATTTGGCTAAAATTTAGCCTTTAACGATTCCAATCACAAAGATAATCACGCAGACTATAAATAGATCAATAAATAGATCAACACACAACATTGAAACAAATTCAAATTTTGAGGAATCCAGTTGGATCCCTCCAACCTGTTTCCCTGCATCCAAAGATATTGGCACAATACCAATTCCGCTTCGAGACGGAATATCGCAGTATATGGGATTTATAAAATACTATCCTCTACTATGCGGCGCAATAGGGTCTCATCCGCTATATAATGCGGGAAATCAACTCCAAGTACATATATAATACCAATTCCATACAAGTCGGAATTATCGCGGGATATGTTTTTAATAAATAACCTCCGCTTAATATACGGCGTATAATGTCTATTTCAATCAATGGATAATAATTTATCATCCAATCAACAATTTTAAATCTAACTATTTAAAATTTAAATCGAGCAATTTCGATTGAGTGAGAAGTTCTCATCTTGCTTTCAATGACAGTTTCAGCGTTTTATTTCGAATAAAATTAAACACGCGTTTAATTTTACCCGAAATTCAAACTAGCTCCAAACGACTCCAATCTAGTTCCATTGCATAGTGCTCGACAAAACGATTGCAACGCAATTTGTTTCGCGTTTTTTCGACCTCATATGAACAAGATATCAATTTTTAAACATCGTACAATTTATAATATAATTTAATTACAATTTCTTTTATAATTTTAACCTTAGGAAAATCTGGACCGTTAGATTTTATTAGATTGCATCAGGGTTGCATGATGAAGCTTATTCCTTCTTCCAGTTTAAACACACGACAATAACCCAACGTGCCGCCCTAAAACCCTAATGGGCGCGCCAACTATGACGACCTCTACCACGACCAAGCTCCACCATTTGAAGCGCGTCCCTATGCTCTACACTCGGCTTGAAGGGCTCGAAGCTTGGCTCCCTTTCTACCTCAAAAAACATGAAAGACTGCCGCCCCTTTGAACGCATTTTTCCATTGATCGACCTCTCCAAATTCGATCGTAGCCGTTGATCAGCTAAATCTCAACACCCTCTTCAATATTGCAGTTCAACGTTTTCTCTAATTGTCAATGGATTGGAAGAAAATGAGTGAGGAAGAAGAGTGTATTTCGGCCATTGATTTTATAGCCGTCGGCTAGGGCATAAGAATGAAACCCTAGTTTTTTTGTTTTGCAAATGAAGATAATAATGTCCTTATATAGAAAATTCCTCCATACACTATTCATCCGGAATTTTCCGAACCCCAAACGAAGCATGCCGGCTGACATTTCTAAAGTTTACCCCACGTTTCGAACACAATGGAAAATGTTTCGGAGGCTAATTCGATCATCTGTGAGAGTTACGGCAATAAACGATAAATTTTAAATTGAATCGGTTAACCAAATTTTTGTGCGTTTTAGCTTGCGTCGGACAAACGGTAAATCCGATTGACACAAAATTTGAAATCTTACAATAATATAACATTACGGATCCGATGAAACTGGTTTCTTCGAAATCCGAGACTATTTGAAAAATGGCTATTTTAACTCGTCAATTAAATATTAAAATATTCAATTTTCGCTATTTAACTTCTAATTCAATTTTAGAAGTTCTATATCATCATTATAACTCCAATATGATTTAATATAACTTTATAAATCATTTGTAATCACAGTAAACCCAATTTTCAATTATTTCTGGAATTTGAAATATTAAATTATCGATTTAATTATCCAATTAAATCTAGATATTCGAAAAAAAACTATTCGACTTATAAAATTTACTTATTAATATTTAAAATTAATTAAATATATGGATTTTTATTGACAGAAATTATGGGTCGTTACAAACTTCCCCCTTAAAAGAATTTCATCCTCGAAATTACCAAGTAAGAAAAAGTTACAGAATCCATTAACTTTCCAAAACAAACCGTTCAATTTAGATTTTTTTTAAAATCTCTTAAGTGATTAACTTTTCCAAAAATTCATAGTTAAACCTCTTACAAAATATTTACTAAATTTCCAAATCCATATATAGTTATCTTTTCAAAATCAACTATATCGTTTAACCTTTTACTTCAAAATCAAAGTTAGTTTTCACAAAAAAATTCCCAAAATTTCCCGAAAATTTTCTAACGCCTTAAATTTTCAAAAAATTTCGCCAGCGTTTCATTTGCGCGGTTAGCTCGGTACGACTACAAAATGCCACAATGGGCCCCCAATTCCAAAAAGAAAACGAAAAGCCAAGCGGCTAGACAAGAAGATCATCAAATTTCATACTGAAATTCAAATACATACCTTTTGTCGAGCAATTCAATTTTTTCTTTGAAATCAAAATCCCAATTCTATTTCCTTTAATACACCTGTATATCCTGTTAGTCATAATATCCAATTACAACTTTTAAATTTATTTTGCACCTTCCTTTACAAAATTTTCAATATATACTTCTTATACCATTTTTTTACTTTACTATTGAAGTTATATATCCATTTTCATTCTAGATTGTATTATCAATTTCATTCGAATTCAATTAGTTTACATTCACTAATTTACATTCACATTAGTTCACTTTAAATTCAAATCAAATCCAGTTCATATTCATTTACTTCCAATTTGGATTCAATTACTTTAGCTTTCAATTTTATTCATTCAATTTCATATGAACTTCTATTCAATCAATTATCAATAATCTAACAACCAATGTATATCCAATACAACCGAATTTATTCACTTTACATTCAACATTCATATTCACTTTGTTTACCTTCAATTTGGTTTAATATTCAATTAGCCTTAAATGAATTAACACTTATATCCATTATTCTATATCAATTCATTACGTTCGATTGACTAATATTCAATTCATTTATTTATTCAATTGCTAATTCATTTTGCAAATAAAGTTGAATTTCATTTATATAACTCAAATTCATATTCATTCATTGACTTTATTTCATTAATTTATTTTAATACCAAAATCAACTTTATTCAACATTACTTAAGTTATATATCCATTTCAACATTCAATTTCAATTACATTTACTTGCAATTGTAAATTTATTTATCCATTCACACTTTTATTTTCATAATTCAAACTCACTTCCAATCCATTTGTTATTACTCCAAATTTATTTTTAACTTAATAAATTTCCTTTAAGTAATCATTTCACTTAGCCTCCTTAGACCTTTCTTTAAATTCACTTTATTTAATTGATTCGCTTATACTTACTTTCATTTAACTCCATCCTTTAGGTTAAATTTATTCTATCAAAATTCGAATTGTATAAGTTATCAACTCATTTACCAATTCGATAAATATTTAAAATAGGATTCCAGAGTCTTTTCAACATTTCAAAACCATCTTTGAAATTAATTCAAATTATCTTTTGAATTTCCAAAACCAAACCCGAATTTTCCAAACAACTTTAATTTAAAACAATCTGGCAGCAATTCCTCTTTTGGAAACCCGAAAATGAACACTGATGATGTCGTGATCATCACCGGAATTATTTTTCAGCGACCGAAAAGAGTTTAGAGCTTTTATCATTCCAAAACCTTTGAAAATTATTTTCAAACCAAAAAGGATATAAACCTTCCAAATCTCCAAAATTTTCAAATTTTCTTCAAAACATTTCCAAACACTTCTCTCGAATTTTTTTTACTTCAAATTATAAATCACATTTACAATTCAAATTCATAAATTCCATTTGTATGTGAATTTATTTCTTAACTTTGAAGTTACGATTTCAATTTCCCATTTAATAATCAATGGTAATAATTTTAATATTATCAGTTCCTAACAAACAAGCAGCCATATACTTAATAATTTACAAAAATTATTCCCTTTTATATACCAAATAGTTTTGGGTAAAATTATTTCATTTACCCTATTTTAAAACAATATCATGTCGAATTGTTTTGTACAAGTGTTTAGAGATCCCTATCGATAGAGTTGTACAGACTATACCGACCAGAATCCATATACCACTCTACAAACCAATCATCACAACATAAAAATTTTTATACTCACTAACAAATACGCACTCATATCTATTATTACACTCAAACTCATTCTAGAGTACTACCGACTCTATCTCTAATGAGTAACACCCAACAGAGCCATGGTTGTCGCTTAACCAAATGCTCTGATACCAAATTGCAACGTTTCAAGATTTTCGACTTTCGAAAATCGACATCAATACGTCCACTGTATCAACTGCCGAGCAATCGAATGCCGGAAAACCGAACTGTTATGGTTAAAGAAGAAGAAACAGAAAACAATATCAGAATCTCACAATCGCAGTGGAACAACATATAATAGATAAATGAATAATCTTTAAACAAAGAACTATATCAGTTATTACATTACATTACATCATCAGAGCGTACAACAACAAACAGCGGAAAAAGAAATACTATATACTATTTTGATATGCCATGCCCTCCAGCTTGCCTCCAGTCTCTACAGCAACTCCCGATTCCCAGAATGACTTGATAACCTGACTCTAGACTGCCCGTGTGGAAATTGGTAGGCACCCAGAGTTTAGGAAGGGAAACAATAAACTCCAGGTCAGTCATGGGACTGGTGTGGGAACTTAAAAATAATTTATCTTTAAAAACAACAACACGATATTTTTATTTTTATTTTTAAAGTCAATTTGCAATGCTTTTTGAAAATGTAACTACCATAAGACCTTCCACCACACACACAATGCAAACGCAGACTTGGAGGAGATTTCTTCTTATGTTAGTCGAAGATGCTTACTACGCAAAAGCAAATCATTTTTGATATTATTATTAGTGCATAGTGTAGAAAATATTTCGAAAGTAGAATATAAATCTTAGCCAACATACGACCATTATCGTATGCCTACAATAGCTACCATGTTCAATAGCAGGTTACCGCCACATTCCATGGCAGGTTATACAACTACAACCGTACAGGGTTCGTATTGTTTCTTTGGATTTCCAACAAATGGTCAGGAAAAGGAACTTCCTACACCGAAATGGGTACTCCCCTGGAAAGATGCCTCGGGAACCTAACCGGATCTCTACTGACACAAGGCCGAGTTACCACACGCTTCTGGGTGCAATGAAGCTGTAACTTGATAACTCCACACAAAAAAAAGTATGCAATCCTCGGTCGTTACTGACATTTATCCGAGGATCCTCAATACCAACAACCACAAAGTAATAAATTTGCAGCAACCACATAAGTTAAATATCTAGGCTCCATACCATGATCACTACACCATAAACCAAATTTTGGTACGGCTAAAAGCCGTTTCTAATAAGATTAGATACGGATTTTAGCCGTATCAAAATTTGGCGAGCTTATCAATTTGATACGGCTATTAGCCATATCTAATGACACAGTTAGATACGGCCTTAAGTTGTATCTAATGAGACAGTTAGATACGGCCTTAAGCCGTATCTAATGAGCCTGTTAGATACGGCCAAAGGCCGTATCTAATGAGACAATTAGATACGGCCTTAAGCCGTATCTAATTGTTACATTAGATACAGGTATTAGCCGTATCTAATGTGCCAGTTAGATACGGGCAGAGGCCGTATCTAATTGTCTCATTGGACACGGCTAGTAGCCATATCTAATGTATCAATTATCTGTATCTAATTGGACGTATCTAAGTAGTCAATTACACATACATATACAATATTCCGCACTCAATTGATATTAGAAAACAAATAATATTATAGACAGTGCACATTCAAATGATTCAATAATCTGCATTGCAGTGCATAATAACTTAACAATATCATTACATAACACGAAAAATAGTACATACTAGCATTTGGTACAAATATGAAGTTAAGCTCAAAACAAGAGATACACAAGTCATAATATCAATACAAGACCTTAAGATGTTCAATAGAACCCAGAGTATAACATCTATAACAGTGTCTCTGGCTTAACCTTTTGCAAATGAATTACTCCAAGTCTCTTGCTACACTTTTTGCTAAACCAAATAAAATTAGCTAGCACCAAAGATTGCATAAAGATCATTCCTGATTCAACCTGCAAACATAAAAATGGGTATAAATTATAGTAGTACAAAAGACAGTTTGAGAAGTATATTGTGCGTAATATATAGTAGTACAAAAGACAGGTAGATGAGGATGGTTTATCAGTGAAGTATGGGGTTCGGCAGGTAGTGGAGTGTAGAGGAAGATGGTCTGATTCATAACATATTAATGATGTAAAATGGGTGAGATTTTTAATACAATAGTTGAAACAAGTACGACACATAAACCTATGGTGTTGCCTTGATTTTGCTTCTGCTTTGATTGAGTACTGTACAAAACCGAACAAGTCTTGAGTGTACGTTACGATTACTAATCATATGTTTATCTCATTATTCTCTTAATTCTCATACCTTATAGTTCATTTGAAAGATATTTTTCGCCCACTGTTACAAATAAGGAAAAAAAATTGCCGCTGCCACCAGAGCAGCAGCAGCAAAAAGCTACTGCCACCCCCCGCAGCAGCAGGCTGCTACAAGAACAAGAGAGGAAATAAAGAGGAAAAAAACATGTTATACATTTGATTGGAAAAGTGTATCCCTATTGCTGACTTATACATGCTTCTAACTTTGCATAATATTTTATTATATAGCCTAGGCTACTTGACATAACTTTGAACATATTTATTTTACAGAGTGTATGTGTGTATAAATGTAGTCTAAGTTGACTACATATATAAGAAAGTACTCTTGCTTTGCTTTGAAATTTAACTAGCATGTACCTGAATTTTTAAATTAGTGCATTAGGATACATCTTTAGAGTGTGCATACATCATTGTCTAGTGATTATTGGCTGCACTTTAATGTTTTGCTATCTTCTTTGTTCCCTTGTTTTATCTAGTTTCTAATACTATTTATTTTTAGTTAAATTCATTGCTTTGTAAATTTTTATGAGCTTGCTACTAACTATGTTAATTAAAGTTGATAATATTTTTAAGCAAGTTAGTATTTTATGAAAACATTGTTTTAATTCAAAGTATTTTAATAAACGAAAGATTTAGTTAAGATATATTGAATCAGCATTACATAAAATACTGCAGTAACTTTTGATTTAGTAAATGAATTTTAGTGAATCTTCTTTTATTTAAAAGATATTTTAATATATAATAAAGTTCAAGTTCATCACTTCACCGAATTTTAGAATTGACTATGATTTATAATGAATTAAAATGATTATATGTTGCTATTTGGAAATAAAAGAAAACGAGAAGGAAAAAAAATTTAGCTATGCCGTATAAATAAATTAGTAGGCAGTCACTTGCTTTTATCGTACAGAAGCTTTGTATATAAATTTGTAAAAGTGCAGAGGAAGAAAGTAAATTATGTTGCTTTTAAAAAAAGTAATGGAGAGATTCAATGAATTAGAAGTGAAGCAAATTACTTTAATTCAAATGATTATAGAGTCCTGGTCCGGATGAGTTCATGACGCAGCGGATAATTAACAAAACGATATAGATCGGTGAAAGTAGCAAATGGTGGATTGAAGATACTGAAATGCCCAAATTCGTTGATCACAAAGATACCGAATTCTAGCTATCTTCGACACGTTGATCGCGCACGATACCGTGAAAGAAGATCTTCAATTCTTCAAGCGTTGATCAAGCGCACTTGATTCCGCGAATCGGCTTCAACAATCGTTGATTCGAGCGCACTCGAATATCCGAAGGTGGAGATAGGAGATTACACTCAAATACCAATTTAGGATGAAAGCACACAGCAATCAAACAAGAATTTTATTCAAAATCAACTACTTTCAATTTACAACACACGCCTATTTATAGCATTTCACCACCCCGACCTTAAGTTGTTATCGACTCATGATTCAACTTTGGCCGGCACCACCCTACAATCCACGACTCAAATACTTCACTACAACAGTACCTCCGACCTATCATAGGTCGCACGCGACTTAACCCATACCTCCGACCTATCATAGGTCGTACGCGACTTATACTAGGTCGTTGCCGACCTAGCAGACACACGACTCAAAACCCAAATTCAATACAGTATAATCCAGATAACACGACTTACGACCTAAAATACAACAAAACACAAATACAAACGACTTAAAAGAACAAGGTTACATCAAGCGACCTAACACTCACAACATTGCTTTAGCTTCTGCGACCTATCTTCATCAGCGACTTATCTGGAGGCGATTTAAGAAAACCTCATGACCTAAAGATTCACGCGACTTAGCGCCACAAGGTGCGGCATACTGGTTGAGCAACTCATTAGGCCGTTCAATATCTTCAGAGCGACTTAAAGCAACGTTAGGTCGTAACTCCTCTTCACATAGCCTGTTAGGTTGTGACCGATCTAAAACTCCTCCACTAGGTCGTTTCCGACCTAACCCTTCTTCCTTAGGTCATACTGATCTGTTAATTCGTGAACGACTTAAACTCCCACTAGGTCGTGAACGACTCATGCCGATAACTTGCCACTCTTCGACCCTGGTCTGAGCTGCATCATCCTCCCTTGGTTGAGAAAAATTCGTCCTCGAATTTGTAAGTTCTTCCACATCAGATTGTTCATTTCCATAATATGGTACGAGATGCTTAACATTGAACACGTCAGAAGTGTACACATCCTCCGGCAGCTTCAATTTATAAGCATTTTCATTAATCCGTTTCACAACTTTTACAGGACCAATTTTCCTGGCTTTCAACTTATTATAAGCGCCTACTGGAAAACGATCCTTCGTTAACACAGCATACACCAAATCACCCTCGTTAAATTCAATATTTCGTCGCTTCAAATCTGCAGTTTGTTTATACTTCTCATTGGCTCTCTCCAATCATTCCTGAACCATTTTATGACATTCAGTCAATCCGTCAACAAAATCTATAGCTCGTTTAACCATCCCCTTCGGTTGTGGTACTACTGCTAAATCCAACGGTCCCCTGGGTAAATTTGAATACACAATCTGAAATGGGCTGAATCCCGCACTACGATTCACTGCATGATTATGAGCAAACTCTGCTTGGCATAACTTCATGTCCCAACTCTTCAGATTATCTTTCACAAGACATCGCAACAAATTTCCCAACGATCTGTTAACAACTTCGGTCTGTCCATCTGTTTGCGGATGATAAGCGCTGCTAAAGTTTAACTTTGTTCCAACCATCCTCCACAAACTTAACCAAAAGTGACTCAGAAAACGAGTATCCCTATCCGACACAATAGATTCTGGCAATCCATGAAGTTGATAGATCTCCTTGAAAAATAATTGAGCAACATGAACAGCATCCGCCGTCTTCTTACAAGCAACGAAATGTACCATCTTCGAGAAACGATCCACCACAACATATATAGAGTCATTCCCCCTTTGAGTTCTCGGCAAACCCAATACGAAATCCATACTAACGTCCACCCATGGTTTTGTTGGTACAGGTAATGGCATATACAAACCCGCATTTGTAGCTGTCCCTTTCGAAACTTGACAAACATGACATCTCTGAACAAACCTTTCAACTTCCTTCCTCATCGATGGCCAATAGTAGGATTGAGAGACTAACTGCAAGGTTCGGTCTCTACCCACATGTCCTTCCTCATGAAGCTCCTTTACTATCTTCATTCGCAAGCTACAATCCGGTACACACAATTGATTCCCCTTAAATAAGAAACCATCATTCAACACAAATTCAACAGAACTTCCCTCCTTGACTTTCTCAACGAATTTCTTAAAGTAAGGATCTTCTTCAATAAGCTCTGGCAATAATTCAAAACCTGTCACTTCAACTTTCATTGTCGTTAATAAATGACTCCTCCTACTCAAAGCATCGCCACACGATTCGTTATCCGTGATTTGTGCTTCACGACAAAAGTAAACTGTTGTAGATACGCGACCCATGAAGCGTGCCTAGCTGAAATTTTTTCCTGCCCTTGCAAATGCTTCAAAGCCTCATGATCAGTGTAAAGAACAAACTCTTTCTGAAATAGATAATGTCTCCAGTGCTTCACAGCTTGGACAATTGCATAAAATTCAACATCATAAGTGCTATATCTCAACTTAGCTCCAGATAACTTCTCACTGAAATAAGCAACCGGTCTTCCTTTCTGACTCAAAACTCCACCAACCACAACCTTCGATGCATCAGTATGTAATTCAAACAACAACTGAAAATCCGGTAAAACTAGAATTGGTGCTGTCGTCAATAGTGTCTTGATTTTCTCAAAAGCAACCCCTGCTTCCTCTGACCACTCAAACTTCTTTCCTTTCATGCAATCAGTAACTGGTGCCATCACGCTACTGAAGTGTGGAATGAATCTTCGGTAGAATGATGCCAATCCATGAAAACTTCTAACTTCAGTGATAGTCCTCGGTTGTGGCCAATTCCTGACTGCTTCAACTTTATTCTGGTCCACCTGGATACCTTCTCCTGACACAACATATCCCAAAAATAAAACACTTCGAGTCATGAAGACACATTTCTTCGTAGCTGCATAAAATTGTTCCTCACGAAGAATAATTAACACCTTCCGTAAATGCTTTACATGCTCCTCTGTACTTCCACTATATATCAGAATATCATCAAAATACACCACCACGAATCTCCCAATGAATGGTCTAAAGATTTGATTCATCACCCGCATGAACGTACTAGGTGCATTTGATAAACCAAATGGCATAACCAACCATTCGTATAAACCTTCCCTGGTTTTGAAAGCAGTCTTCCACTCATCACCCGGTCTAATACGAATTTGATGGTATCCACTCTTCAAGTCAATCTTTGAAAACACAACAGCTCCTCTCAACTGGTCAATCAAATCATCAAACCGCGGCATAGGAAATCTATATCTCACGGTGATCTTGTTTAGAGCCCGACTATCCGTACACATTCTCCACGAACCATCCTTCTTGGGTACCAATAAAGCTGGCACTGCACAAGGACTCAAGCTCTCCTAAACACACCCCTGTTCTAACAACTCCTCCACCTGCCTTCTCAGTTCTTCATGCTCCTTGGGACTCATTCGGTAATGTGGTCGGTGAGGTAACACTGACCCTGGCACAAGATCTATTTGATGTTGAATATTCCTCAACGGTGGCAACTTTGTTGGCAACTCTTCTGGAAATACATCTTCAAATTCTTTCAAAATTGGCTTCGCTTCTTCTGGAATTTCAACCTCTTCATGACTCTCTCGTCCAATCAACAAATAGACTTCAGGCTCCTCTTCAACTTTTTTAACAAACTCCTTTAAAGATAGCAAAGTTTTCAGCTCTTCAATCTCCTCCAACTTGCTTTCTTCTTGTTGTCTCTTCTTTGGAACCAAAATGATCTTAAAACCGTCAAACATAAAGCTGTAGCTATTGGTCCGACCGTCATGCTGCACTGCTCTATCAAACTGCCATGGTCTGCCCAACAACAGATGACATACATCCATGTCTACAACATCACACCAGGTTTCATCTTTGTACTTCTTTCCAATAGAAAAATTCACACAAGCTCTTCGACACACCTTCACTTCACCACCCTTCCTCAACCATGCTAACTTGTACGGTTTAGGATGCTTCTCAGTTTTCAAGTTCAACTTCTTTACTGCTTCTGTAGAGATAATATTGTCACAGCTTCCAGCATCAATAACGAACTTGCAAACCTTTCCCAGAATAGTGCATGTCGACTGAAAAATATTGCTTCTCAACCAACTAGTATCATCCTCTTGTTTTGGTGTAAGACAAGACCTCCTCATCATAAGGTTACAACCCTCATCTCCGGACAATAAGTCTTCCTCCTCAACTGGTAATGAATTAGAACATTCTGCATCTTCATCCTCTTCTTCAATCTCAGTAACCATTGCTCTCTTCTTCGACTTCGGACATTCATTGCTTTTGTGACCCAACTCCTGGCAATTATAACACTTGAAACCACTGTTAACCTTTGCCTTCTCAGCCTCCTTCACAACTGGTTTACTGATAGGTTTAGAAACATTAGAACTTCCACTGGCACTCTTCACTGGATTATTTGAATTAGTAAACACACCACCTCCACGCCTTCCCTGCTTCTCCCAAGCCAACGCTTTCTGATGTGCCTCCGCCACAGATCTTGGATCGAACATATTAACCATATCCTGGATCTACATTCGCAACCCTCCAACAAATCTGGCAGTCAGCTGTTCTTCTGTCTCCATAATATCATTCCTGGCAATGGGTTGGTAAAATTCATCTGCATAATCATTAACCGACTTCATCCCATGCCTTAGATTCTGCAATCTATGGTACATGAGTAATTGATAATTATACGGTAAAAATGTAGCCTTCATCAACTTCTTCATCTTCTCCCATGATTCAATCTTTGACTTTCCCATTCTCTCCCGTGTAAGTTTAGTTTGCTGCCACCATGCCAAAGCTCTCCCCCTCAACCTAGTAGCAACCAACTTCACTCGTCGATTTTCCGGAATCTCTTTGAAATCAAAGATTTCTTCAACATTAGACAACCAATCCAAGAATTCTTCTTCAAACATTCCACCTTTGAATTCTGGAATTTCCATCTTCATACCCGATTCCCATCGACGATCATCATCCACATCTCGATATGAATTTCGGACTTGGTCTCGATCTCGATAATGAATGCTAGCTCTATCACCATCTTCATCATAATCAAATGTACGTCTATATCGATCTCGACCATCAACATCCCTTCGATCACGCATGTCTCTTCTACTATGTCTCTCTTCATCTCGACATGGCTCATCTTCAAACTCATGTGGAGTTCTTCTCTCTTCATGTCCGTAGTCATGGCGATCTCTCCTCGATGAAATTGATGTTTCTCTTCTCTCTCTAAAAGATTGTGGTGATACCCTTCTCGCTTCCGTAACCGATGGCGAAACTCTGTTTCCTCCATGGTTCGAGATTGGTGATCTCCTCCTTTGATTTTGATTTAAATCATTCATCAACTTCTCTAACTTTCCAATGCCTTCATCAAACTTCTCATTAATACGTTGTTCCATTTGCTCGGCCTCTTCTCTTCTATACAACGCTTCCACATTCTGATGACGATTAGCTCTCCTTGGTGGCATGATTGAACTTCACAATACTTCAACAAATGATATAAAAGTGATGCTTCAACTCTCGGCTCTAACTCAAACACCTTTCCAACTTTGTTCCAAAATGAAATGGATCGAAAGCTTCTAACTTGTTGCAACTTCAAGATGAACACGATGAACTTCAACTTCAAATTCCTTGGCTCCAAGACTCGGCTTAACTATGATTGGCTAAGTCTAGCTCTGATACCAAAACTGACGCAGCAGATAATTAACAAAACGATATAGATCGGTGAAAGTAGCAAACGGTGGATTGAAGATACTGAAATGCCCAAATTCGTTGATCACAAAGATATCGAATTCTAGCTATCTTCGACACGTTGATCGCGCACGATACCGTGAAAGAAAATCTTCAATTCTTCAAGCGTTGATCAAGCGCACTTGATTCTGCGAATCGGCTTCAACAATCGTTGATTCGAGCGCACTCGAATATTCGAAGGTGGAGATAGGAGATTACACTCAACTACCAATTTAGGATGAAAGCACACAGCAATCAAACAAGAATTTTATTCAAAATCAACTACTTTCAAATTACAACACACGCCTATTTATAGCATTTCACCACCCCGACCTTAAGTCGTTACCGACTCACGATTCAACTTAGGCCGGCACCGCCCTACAATCCACGACTCAAATACTTCACTACAACAGTACCTCCGACCTATCATAGGTCGCACGCGACTTAACCCATACGTCCGACCTATCATAGGTCGTACGCGACTTATACTAGGTCGTTGCCGACCTAACAGACACACGACTCAAAACCCAAATTCAATACAGTATAATCCAGATAACACGACTTACGACCTAAAATACAACAAAACACAAATACAAACGACTTAAAAGAACAAGGTTACATCAAGCGACCTAACACTCACAACATTGCTTTAGCTTCTGCGACCTATCTTCATCAGCGACTTATCTGGAGGCGACTTAAGAAAACATCGCGACCTAAAGATTCACGCGACTTAGCGCCATAAGGTGCGGCATAATGGCTGAGCAACTCGTTAGGTCGTTCAATATCTTCAGAGCGACTTAAAGCAACGTTAGGTCGTAACTCCTCTTCACATAGCCTGTTAGGTTGTGACCGATTGAAAACTCCTCCACTAGGTCATTTCCGACCTAACCCTTCTTCCTTAGGTCGTACTGATCTGTTAAGTCGTGAACGACTTAAACTCCCACTAGGTCGTGAACGACTCATGCCGATAATTTGCCACTCTTCGACCCTGGTCTGAGCTGCATCAGTTCAACTCTAAATTTTATTAAACTCATTGAGATAATATTAAGGAAATGTAGTAAAAGTGGTAAATGAATTCGTAGAAAATGAAAAATTACTAGAAAGCTTTAACAATACTTTCATAACTCTACTTCTAAAAACTAACAGTCGTAATAATATTAGTGATTTTAGAACGATCTCTTGTTGTAATTATACATATAAAATCATTTCAGTGGTGCTTAGTAATAGTTATAAAGAATTTCTTCCATATATCACTATAACAAAATATCCCACATGCAGAGCATGAAATTGTTCAAAACAGAGACGATTATATGTTGAGTTGGTCAAGAATTGCTAACTCAACATATCTTGCTGTTATGTATAAGTAAAATTTACATCTTATATCTAGGTAAAACCAGTGTATAAGATGTAGTTATGTACAAGTATTTATTTTTCTTGGTATTTTAGGGAGGTGAAACAGAGACGCGTGTAGACTTTCATTATGTGATCAAAGAACTATCTATATACATATGTGTAAGATGAAGAATAAATCGGACTGTTATCAGCAAATCCTAAGGTTAAGAACAAATTGATATTATGATATATGTGATAAGTGAAGTTTCGGTGTTCGTGAACCATTTCTTATTTTCTCTAATTTACTCCTGCCATATGATTCATGAACCATTTTTTATTTCTCCTACCAAATATACCTGCTCCATCATCTAGAGATATCGAATAGGACACTTCGGATGGCACACATATCCACCCACTCCAACATCAGCAAAGGTCTCTGCAAATTGATGATTCATTTTGCTGGTTCTCTCATCTGGTAGCAGTATACTGTCCAACACCACTTTTTCATGTGTGGATGGTACAGATTTCCCATGGATGTTGGACAATGTAGAATCTCGGCATATAGTACCTGTTCCTAATAATTCTAAATCAGAGTTGAGGATTTCACATTTTTGATTGTTCGTAACATTGGTCAAATCCTGGAACTGCAAAGCAATGAATTCAGGAGCATTGAATTGTGTGTCGCGTCCTCTATCATAAGAATTGACCGGTGCATGAATTCCCTGTTCAATATTTCCCACCATGTTGATCAAAACCTCCATTTGCCCAGACAAATTTCCCACCGTACTCTCCAAACTTCCCACCCTCATTTTCAACTCATCCTGCTCGCTATGAACATGTCGGAGTCGTTTCTGTGCAATGGAGCAAGCCTTAACTTTAGTCTTTGGTATAACGGTCCCAACACCGAGGCTCCTACCCCTTGCATCCTTACCAAGCACTTGTGATAGGATGTCTTCATCCACTGTCAATTTTTCTTCATCACTATCAGTGATCTTTTCCTTCGCTTTCGCAATTTGATCCTATAATATGATAATACTTACATGAATAGGGAATTTTAAAGAATATGCAAGTTAATATTTGTTTAACTTACAAAGTATGGAGAAGTGGCATCTGATATGCTACCATCTTTTTTCCTGTGTGTCTTCTCCCATACTTGACGACGACTGATATTTGTTGATGGACTAGCAATGATCTGCAATACAAGTTGATGCAACGACATGAATATCCAATCACAATGTGTAAATCATTTGAATGAAAATGAATATAAATTACCATTTCTTGTTCTATTTTAGCATGACTTTTACGTCCTGCATGATGAGCATAACTGAGCAATTCTCTATTCTTTTTGCCTACCTCCCTTCTTCCGCTCGCTTCAGGCGTTGCTTCATTTTTTACGAACTCTGCCCAATCTTCTTGAGCAACTGTAGGTGGGCAATTTTTCAACCGTTCTTCGTCATTATTGAAAGGGTCATAATAAACTACTCTCAAGTTTTTCTTGTATCTCCTAAAAGCCTCGGCCATTCTCCTTAAAAACATTTCCTTTGAAAGCGGATCGAGCTCATAAATTTTCTGCAAAAAATATATTAAATTAAATGTTGTGCAAAGAGTTGAAACCATAAGGCTATTGAATGAAATAGTTGTTGTCAAACAGACAAGGATACTTACCACCAATTCTTCCAAACGTTGTCCTTATATATTGCAGGTACTTTATTCCAACTTATATATGATATCGGCACATGAGCTCTTACTAGTTTACCGAGCCTAGTAGCGATTTTTCCAGCGTTATTTGAGACCGGAATACCAAGTAAGTTTTGATCAACTTTCTTCGCCTCTGAACATGACGAATGTGAAGATGGTGGATTTTGTGACATAGTTTTCTGCAAAATATAATATTACTAATTATTTTAATAAGTCACGATAATAATTATAGATGTATCAATGCATCAATGTCAACACTCCATAATATAACACACTTGCACATACAAAATTTAAGTGACAACACCTGGAATTGCATTGGAATGGATAAAATATTCAAAACATACATACACACAATCGTGCAATTAAAAATATACAGACACACAATCGTGTGATGTATGAATACTAATAAGTTAACATATGGATTTGGTAAGGTCTTCTAATTTTTCATTGTCTTCAAAAGCTGATTGATAGACGGTAGGGAACTCAATGTCATCCACATTTGTAGTCAACCGTTTTGGTGTATGCAAGACCACAGACCATCCGTTATTTTTTAAATCTTTTGAGTAGAAAACTTGACTCGCTTCTGATGCAAGAATAAATGGCTCGTCATTCACGTAATTTTTGTTCTTCAATTTCTCTAAATTTATCATGATGAGGTTTGAAATGGGATCTATTTTGCAACCATTGACCTTATCCTCGACTTTTACCCAATCACAATAAAAAACTGTTTGTTTGAATTCAGTGTAATCCAACTCAAGTATCTGTTGAATGACTCCGTAATACGTTGTTTCTGCTTCCTTATTATTTTTATCCTTGCCACTCGCTCTAAATTTTGTAATTGCTCTCATGCATACACCGCTATTTTGTGTTACCATACGGTCTTCGTACTTTTTTGTGGAAAATGAAAATCCATTCACTTGGTACTTCATATAACTACGTGTTATGAACTTCGGCCCATGCACTAACCGCCACAGAGTTGGATCAACATCGATGGTCTTTAACAGCTCATTACGTAACCATACATTAAAACTTTGAACTACTTCCACGGTGGTAGCCCTGCCTCTAGGTTGAAATCTAGTACTTTTCACATAGGAGTTATACCTCCTACGAAAAACACATATCAAAATGTATATATAAATTGAATTAAAAAAATTAAAATTCCAAACAAGTTCGTGAACTTCTTCCATTCATCCAATCCATCGTACTTATTAAGGACCCATCTACGCACCTGTTCAAACTGCACTTGGGTTAACGTTATGTCTTTACCATTATCTAGAGGTATCTCACCAGCAAACTCATCGTCCTCGTCTAAAAATGCTTCGCGGGTATGTTTATGATTGCCATCACCTTCGTTTGGCATATATTCCATGCAGTAAAGACTAGCTTCTTGTACGATATATCCTGCTGCAATAACCCTTCAATGTATCTTTTGTTGCGCACATATCCTTTATATGTTTTCATCAACCTATAAATGTGATCAATTATATGCTGTAGACTGTAGCTATTTATATGAAATAATGATGTGCATAACTGCAATTAGGAATTTACCGTTCAAATGGATACATCCATCTATATCTGACAGGGCCACAAATCAACGCTTCATCGGCTAAATGAACCATAAGGTGGACACTGATATCAAAAAATGCAGGTGGAAAATGTTTTTCAAATACACACATTGCTTCTACTAAGCTAGCCTTTGCTTTTAAAAGATGTTCCCTATTGATCACCTTTGAACACAAAATGTTAAAGAATAAACTAATACGATGAACAACATTTCGTAGATCCTTATGTTGTGGATAAGAATATTGAAGCAATACTGGAAGCAAATGTTGCATTATGACATGGTAATCATGTGACTTAATATTTCTTAGTTCAGGAGGATTGATGCTCACTTTGTTGTGAAAGTTAGAAGAAAATTTGTTAGGCACTTTCAGATTTTTCAAAACGGTGCAAAACCGTATCTTTTCTTCTTTGCTCAAAGCGAAAGTTGTCTTTGGTATGATTGTTTTATTTGTTTCTGGATCTTCCATCACCCACAACTTTTGTTTTATACCCATGATTTTCAAATCCTTGCGTGCATTGATGCCATCTTTTGACTTATCTTTATGGTCCATAATGGTGCTGATGAAATGCTCCGTGACATTCTTCTCTGTATGCATAACATCAATATTATGTCGGACCAAATTTGCTTTCCAATATGGTAAATCAAAAAAGTTAGACCTCCTATACCATCTAGAAATATTGTCAACATCTTCATTGGTTGACTTTTTCCGTTTTCGACCAATTTCTTCTTTTTGTTTACCAACTTTCATTTTGATATTCGCTACTTTCTTTTCAACTTGAAAACCAGTCAATGGCCATTTAGGGCGAAGAAGTTCTTGTTCGTTGTTGAAATTTGTCTTATCGTATCGAAACTTGTGTTCGTTAGGAAGAAACATTCGATATCCCATGTAACACATCTTCTTACTTTCAGGAAGATAATAAGAACAAGTGTTTTCCCCACAAATAGGACATGCAACGTAACCGTGAGTTGTACATCCCGATAAAGTCCCAAAAGCAGGGTGATCATGGATTGCCCACAGCACCCTAGCTCTCATTGTGGACTCAGATTTATTTAACGAGTCAAATGTAACTACTCCTTCCCATAACTGCTTTAACTCGTCTATCAACGGCTGTAAATAAACATAAATATCCTTTCCTGGTTGTTTTGGCCCAGAAATCAACAATGTTAACATTGAGAACTCCCTTTTCATGCACATAGACGGAGGAAGATTATATGGTATTACAATTACTGGCCAACAACTATAAGGGTTAGAGAGAGAAGCATGTGGACAGAAACCATCTGTTGTTATTCCAAGTGTGACATTTCGTGGCTCGGCAGCAAAAGTTTGATCAAATGAATCTGCGACTTTCCATTGAGAAGTGTCACATGGATGACGCATTACGGTTGGATCAGACTTGGCACGACCATGCCAGGTCATCGCATCTGCCATCCATGGTACAGTATACAGTCTCTTCAATCTAGAAATTAAAGGAAAATGTCTTAATGTCTTTCGAGGTACTTTGGTGCATTTTCTCTCTTCGTTTAATGATGTCCTATATCTTGGTTAATTGCAATTTGTACAAGAAACTTTGTTCGCATCATCTTTCCAGTACAATATGCAATCATTGGTGCATGCATCATAAGTTTTGTAATTCATCCCAACTTGCTTAATGATCTTCTTCACGTCGGAGTACTTTGTCGGCAGCGTGTTACCTTCGGGGAGTAACTCCTTTATTAGTTCGAGAAGTGCAGTCATAACATTATCTGAAAAGCTGTATTGGGTCTTCAAGCTATCCAGTTTCACAATGGCATACAGCTTCGTAATCCCTTTTGAACATGAAGGATACACCGGCTCTTTTACGCTACCAAAAAGCGATTTATACTTCTTACTTTCATTGGCCTGCCAATCTGGATAATCAGTAGGCTACTCTCCAACATCAACATGACCAGGCAACGAATTTGTAGATTGAAAATGATGAAATCTATCTGCATCATTGACTAGATCTTCCATCCTAATATGTTCAGACTCAGCAGTAGTTCTGCTATGACTAACTGGTTGTTATTTTTCCATCTCCGCCCTTTTTCCCCATGAAAATACCACGTTGTATACGATTGGATAATACCCCATCTAAGCAAATGAAAACGAATGTCATCTAATTTGATCGTCTTCATATTTTTGCACTGGGTGCAAGGGCATAAATCGATCCTTTCTTACCACCGTTTTCTTCAACAAAACTAATGAACTTCTGCACCTCGTCTATATAGTATGTAGATCTTAGATCTGATTGATTTATCCATTGTTTGCCTATGCTGAAAGATATACTGCCCTCCTATATCATATTTAACAGAACATGAGACTTGCCCTTCAATGGGTCCTATATCATAACCTTTATTTTCAAGATATCCCAAGCGTAATGTCTTTAAGGTGAACATATAACTGTATTATATTATACAACTGTATTATTATCTCAATATATCATTTTCATCATAATGAATTAACGAGCTTTGATCTAATCATATTTAAACATCAAATAAAGCATCTTGGCAGACATTTCAGCTACAGGTGCTGCTGAAAGCAACAAAAGGGCTTCCTGCTTCAAGATGCCTAAATCTTTTTCATTCCAAGTTGCTTTGTATTGTTAAATAAAGCATCTGCCGCTAAAACATCTTTTTTTATTTTTTAGAAATTAAATTTAACATTTTTTAAAACGCAATATGAAGAACAAAGTTATAAAAAAAACCTAAATTGATAGGTCGGTGACCGACAGCATGTCGAGTATATAGAGCACTCAATCCCGCTAACTTTTTCATTCTTCCTCACGCTTCAAAGTGGAAAAAAACACATCGCAAGCCTCCGCTACCCCTGGAGCCCGCCGCCACTCGTCATCTTGGCCATAGGCTGCCACAACTCATCAGAATCTGATGAAAATTGATGCAGTCTATTGTTGATGACTTGTTCATGGGGTTTGCTTGATTCAAGGAGAAGTTAATGTAGTAGAGTTCCTATTTTCATGTAGTAGTTGCTGTTTTCTAGGTGCACATGTTTGTTTATTTTATTATTAATAATGCACTTTGAGTATATGTATGCAATTCATTCTCCTGTAATTCAACAAAAAGCTTCTCTGTTGAATAAAAATTAACCTTCTTACTCACAAATTTGGTACCAGAGCTAATTTCAGATCATCACAACGGCTACTTTTTCACAATCAACAAACAATTTAGTCTTCAGAACTGATAGAGCTACGCACTCATCAACCTCTGATCATCTGACAGTAAACCACACTCTTCTGCATACAAAGTAATTCACTTACTCCACAACCATATCACTGCATTCAACCATATTACATTCCTACTACCTGGCCATCTTCCAATCTTCCAACCCTAACATCTCTGCTACATACTACAGTCATACCTCCACATTGTTATAAACTCACATACCACCATCAACAGACCAAACACAATCCTCCAATACAATCCATCAACAGACCACATTGTGATAAAATCTCCATATATGCCTACTCCCCACACTTCCACAACTGCTGCTACCACTCCACATCTCCTGTAGTTACATCAAACTCCTTTAAAATCACTCATCATTCTCAACCGTATCGCAAGCCATACCATTCCACTTAACTGACTTGTATTTTAAACAGCCACGTCACCTTCAATTCTTACCTCTGAAACAAAGACGAACCAGAGCCTACAACTGATCAGAGCTTCTGAAACAACTCCTCCATGCATCATCAACTCCTTCTGCTCCAGCAACGAATCGCCAAGCGACACCACAACAATAATTGAAATACAACAACAATCTCCACAAACATCATCCTACCACACTCACTTCCTGTCAGTGCATATCTTTAAAGAACAAATTCTTTTCCTTCTGTTTCTTTCAAAATCTTTTATTGCTTTGGATTGGTAAAAATGATTTTTGAAGGCCTCATTGTTATAAACAATTATGCTTGTTTTTTATAAAATGAGCTTATAAATTAATCGAGAGCACAAATCTAAAAAAGATCAATTGAAATCATGCTTGTTTTTTGTTGGATGTTTTGATTTCTTGATGCCAGAACTATAATTTATCTTGAACTTTTACCATTCTTTTCAACTATGATACTCTAATGTAAGACAAACAAGTACACAATAATCCTAGAATTAATTTTGTGTTATGATTTTAAATATTTAATTAATTTTAAATAGTTAAAATATATGGACTATTTAAATTTCAATAAATGGAACTCAAAATATAGGGTTTATTTTAAACATTAGCACCAAACTGTTTCCAAAAAATTTGCCATTACAACAGCGTTATTTTGTAGCACCGGAGAAATGTCTATGCATTAACCCTCTCCTGATACTTGGCTTGCGCCATTAACAACAATTTTATCCACTTATACAACAATGTCAGAACAATATACAACATTAGCACCAAACTGTTTCTAAAAAATTTGCCATTACAACGGCGCTATTTTGTAGCATCGGAGTAATGTTTATGCATTATCCCTCTCCTGATACTTGGCTTGCGCCATTAACAACCCTAAATAAGCACAGGAATAAATAAATGGTCTGTCATGGAATTTGAGAAAACTGGGTACCTAACATAAGCAGTTGTGTATATCAAAGTTACAAATCTATACTAATCGTATAAGGATGTAGATCACAATAACTAACCAATGAACAAAATCTGATGTCGTTGGGTTGAAATTTGTACTTTCGGCAATCAGATTATATGTCTACAGTTACACAGTTTCGGGCGATAGTTACCAAACATGGTTGCAAACAGTATAAGACTATTTGCAGTACAGATGAAAAGGAGTATAAAATATAGGGTGAAAATGGTATGCCAATTATATAATCGGCCACCCAAATCCAAAGTACCGAGGAACAACATAGAATACTAGAATAGCAAAGTTAAAGAAGCTGAGGTTCGAAATAAGGAAATCCCAATATACTAATGATTTTCAATTTGTTGACTGCCATAATTAGCAAATGTTTATAATAATCAATAGTCAGTAAAGTTTAATTCTACTTCAGCACATGAAAAAATGTGTTCTCTAAAACAACTTCAGTATAGAACAGTAACCAAATTGAAAATGATAAATTAATTCAAAGATGGCTATGGTTAATAAATCAGATTATTCAGCACTTATCCTAGCATCATGTACTGTAATCGTGGATGAAGGAAGATAAACCCATAATGTTCACCCAAAAATTCAAGCAACAGCATTTTTAGGTAGGATTTAAGTTAAAATATTATTTACCTGAAGTGAAATCAAAATTTAAGAGTCCTTTTATCAATGATTTTGGTCCTCGATGATATTCAGTCAATGATTCAGGAAGACGGATGGCAGAAATTGGGAGATTGATTATAGCAGTGATAGAATTCGAGATTGATTAGAGCAGCGATTAGAGCACGGGAAAAAAATAAAGCTGGAAATAAAAAAAAGGAGGGAGGATGTGCGTTTTGGGGAAAATTTTCCCACGAAAAGACGCACAAATTTTGATACGGCTATAAGCCGTATCAAATTTTAATACGGCTTACAGCCGTATTAAATAATATAGATACGGCTTTAAGATGTATTAAAATTTGAAATGTGCCGCGCCGAAATCCTATCTGTGGTGTAGTGGATACAACCTTTATCCAGAAGAAAATGGACATACCTTAGGGTCATGACCCCTAAAAAAACCTTGCCGCAACATTCCTGTTTGGACCATTTTCGGGTTGTGAGGCTCGACGAAGTCTCGTCCACAAAGCTATGCTTTTTTCATAAAGCCACGCATTGATCAACAAATGATCAATAAATAATCATCACACAACAACACTCAGCATGCCACATTACCAAATTGGGAATATATCGCTGATAACCTTCAACTACAAAACCTCTGAGCTCGTACGTCTCAGAGAAGGGTGTTAAGCTAAGAGAATAAATTCTCCGCCACCAACAGAAATGTATTTGAAAGAAATCTGCTTTATATCTCAAAATGTAATGTCAGACACGTAACCATACAAGTCCGTTTCGGGATCGAACGAAACGAAGGCACTTCCAAAAAAGCCTTGCAATCCGGATATGCACTAATCACGTCCGGATTCCCATCTCAAAGGGTGAGAAAATCTCTATATCTAGGATCAGCCGATGCAGAGACATTCGACGGTAATCCTTCCGTTTTCAAAAATATCTGGTCTTCAACACCTGTAACGACCTCAATTTTGAATTAATATTAAAATGATATTTAATGTAAATTTTGAACAAATTTTGGAATAAAATTTGATTTTGACTTTGGAATTTGAAATTTGAATATTAAATTTGTACTTAAATTTTTTTTAAAAAAAAAATATAGTAACACATTAGAGTAAAATAGAAAGTAATGCAAAAAAAAAACACTATAACAACATAATAAAATAGAACTTTGTTTCTATTCAAAGAAATACAAGACAATAAATATTAAGATAAAAAAATAAGTATGCAAGCAAGAATATAAAACAAAGTAAAGTAAAAGTCTATCAAACATAAACAAAGGTAAAACAAAGCAAAGTAAAAATAAGATGTAGGCAAGAAAAGAATGCAAAGCTAAAGTAATAAAATATCTATGCATAAAATAAACATATGAGATAAATAGATTAAAGCTAAATATAGAACTTCACAAAATAATAAAAAGGCAACAATAAATTAGAAACAAAATAAAAAATGTGTGCAGGCTGAGAATCAAAAGTAATAAATATACACTAGAATGTATGGGACAGGTACGCTAACAAGACAAGCATTTAATGCTGCCTCAATGTTCTTATCTCAGCCACCAAGACCAAGATAAGATCTGCCTAGGAAAATAAACAATGGGGAGTATCTCTGATTTTTGTACTAAAGTATACACAGCCTTGTACAATAAAACACTGTTTTGTATTAAAAAAATGCACCCTGTACCCTTCTTTGCTTTATATTCCTGTCTTCCCACATTGTGTTCGTCCATCCAAGTTAAGGTCTGTAGTGAGAAGCTTCATTAAAACTTAAATAAATCCAAACTTCACTTAAAAAAAACAACCAAGTTCAATACAACTTAGCGAACCAGGGGATTAATCAGAGGAGGTTTTCAGTTGCTTCAGATTTCAAATTCAAAAGCCTGTTCAAATGGAAAGAGCCTCTGTTCTTTTTGAACTGGTGAGTACACTTTCAAATTTAAAAAATTAGGAAACAAATATATTTTGCATATGAATTAATGTGTGATGTTTGCTTTGTATATCTGTACATATATGAGCCTGTGTGTTTACAAGTTGATTTAATCATCTCTGTTTTTTTTGTTTATGCCTCTGTACTGTAAACTGTGTGCATGAAACATATTTAAATTAGGTGCAGATGCTAAATGTTGAAGTAAACTCATGAAGTATGGTTGAAATATGTTGCCTGTTGTTTTAAATTTAAATACATATATATGGATGACTTTAAACCTGAACACATATGTGACTCATTTATGCATATTTGTGTTTCTCTGTTCCATGTTACAGATTTTAGGTGACAATCAAAATTTAAGATCTCTTTATGAAAACACTGTTAGGACCTGAATTCTAAACAAAATAGTTTTGCTAAATCATAACCTAAGTACCATAAATAGATTCCAGTATTTTAAAGATTGGAACTATGCTATGATATGTAAAATGCAGTAGAATGTTAAAATCATGTTAAATCAAAAATTTTAATTTGTTGTTTTAGAGTTATAACTTGAATCTATTTAGAAAATTATGACTTTTAAAATTAAAATCTCAATTTTTAGTAATGCATTGAGTATGTAGTTTGGGTTTAACTGGAAATTATATTGGAGGAAATCTCTGGCGATTTAGGGAAGGAGAAGTCTCGGGGTTTTGTCTGAAGGTATGTGGGTGGTCAGTGATGCTGGGAAAAATGGAAGGGGTGGCGATCGTTTGACGTGGCGGAGGCGGCAGGTCGAGATAGATTTAAACCCTAGTTTTGATGGTTGTTAGTAAATGGTCCACCGCGGTTTCTTTGGAGGATCGAGTGCTGCGAATTTTTGAGGAATGGAGGTTGGTGTGTTGACGAATGTGTAGCAAAAATCATAGATATCCCGGTGGTCGACGTGGTGAGCACCAGAAGATTTTAGGGAAGGTCATTGGCTCCAGTTTGGTGCCGTGATGCTCGATTTTGCTTACTGAGTTGATGATGAGTTCTGATGATCGTAGTAGGGTCTGGGAACGATCTGCGACTTGAGTGAAGCTTCAGCGATGATCGAAGTTGGGTGCAATCATTGTGCACGTGCACAGTGCTCTTCCTCGTTGGTTCTGTTGTTTTTGCTGAGTCTGGTTTGAGAAGAAAGGTTTGTGCTCGAGTTTTGGAGTTGGATGCTTCGGGTTTGAGGTCGAGTTCGAGCGTGAGTATGAACCTGATGCTATTTATACTTAAGTTATAAAACTTAAATTACAAAATAAAAATAAAAAGAGAATAAGTAGGAGGACGAGAGGGAGAGAAGCATGCCTCTGGAAAATTTGTTGGGAACGCGTGTGAAACAGGGAAGTCTCGGGTTTCACAATACTGCACTGTTTCATTATAAAGGTAAAGTTAAGAAAACCTGTTATTACAAGTTCTAAGCACTGTAACTTAAAAAAGGGATTAATTGTTTGAGTCAAGAATCTAATACAAGTCTTATTTATTTTAGATAATACATTAACAATGTTTTTTTTTTCTTTTACACTTAGTTAATATTTTAATTCAGTAATTAATTTCAATTAAGTATAAAGTTAACTAACAATTAAGTTTGTAGTTAATACTATAATTGATTTTCAAAATTTAAAAGAAGATTTCTTTTAAAATGTTTAGTTAAGTTGAACAATTAATATCAATAAATTATATTAGAAAATAATTAAGAATAATTACTTTACAATTGTACTTAGAGATTAATTAATGATCAAGTGATTAATTTATTGGTAATTAACTACTTAAAAGTTAATTAATAAATATCTAATAGTTAATGAATTAAGTAATTAAATTAAGAACTAATAAATGATTAATTAAGTAATTAGCAGTAATAAATGGGAAATTAAGTTTTAATAATAATTGGAGTTGATTAATCAAGTGATTAAGCAATAATTTATTTAAGGATAATGTGATTAATTTTAACAATCAATTAAATTAATTTATTTATGATAATCATTTTGACATTGTGTAAGTACAATTATTTTAGGTGATTAAAGATTTTTATTTCTTTAAACTAATTAATTAAGGGTTTAACTAATTTTATAATTGGTTTAAAAGTTAATTTAATAAAATTGTTAATTAAGAATAATTAATTAAAGTGTTTGATTAATTAATTATATCAAATGAATTGCAATTAATAAATCAGAATTGGATAACTAATTCATAAGTAATTAATTGGAAATAAATTGAATTACTTAGGATTAAACAATTAATTAATTCTGCTTATAAATGATTATTAAATGCTTGACCTTACTTATGAATGATTGTATTGTAGGAGATGCCTTGGATTGATTGTCCTAACTGATCTGAGATATTTTGTTCTGTGTAATTAACTGAGTATTTTATTCAGTTATTGATGATACATCTCCGCATTATATGTGAATCTGTGAATAGACGATAAGCGTTATAGTTTATATCGCTTATCAACTATATTCTGTGTTTTGATCTATGATGATTGAATAATGTTGCACTATTGTGTTGAACCCTTGGACCACACTTATACACACACAAATATGGATTTCACGAGGAAATCGATTAAGTCATAGATTTTGAAATGATTTTTAAATTGAATATTTGAATTCAAATGTTTTGGAAATGGATTGAGATTAAAGTGAAAAGTTTTTGAAATGGAATTTCAAAGATGAAAGTTATTTGGAACAACTTGATTAAGTTTGAAATTTGAATAATTTGATTTAAATTGGAATTCAATATCTGAAATTGAATTCTATATTCAGTATTTATGATATTAAACGATATACAAGTTTATATGGGTTTTAAACCATTTTTAAAGTGTTGTTTTTGGGAATTTGAATTAACCCAAAAGATTTAACTTGTATAAAAAGATCGAATTTCTTCGAAAACGAAAACTACTTGTTTTCAAATAATAATAGCTTTCATTTTAAAGAAAGGATCTCCAAATTATGTTGAAAAGGTTTCAAGCTGAAATAGAATTGAAATGTTTTTGAAAGGCTATGAATGAATCTTTGGAAATGATTTTGAAAGCTATAAGTTGAATCTTTGATTTAAAGATTCAACAAGTTAATCGAATTTTTAAAGCTATGAGTTAAATCTTTGATTTAAAGATTTAACGAGTTAATCCAATTGAAATGGAAATTGTTTTGAAATCCGGGAATGAATCTTTGTGAAAATGGGTGAATTTGTGAAAATGGATGAACTTTGTGAAATAAATCTTTTGTTTAAAAGATTTGGAAATGGTAATTGGTTTAAACCATTTGAAAGAAAGTTTTGAATTATTAAGTTGTGACTTGATTGAAATCCCATATCCATATGTTTTAAATGTTGCGCTTACTATTCGGGTTAGCCGGGAAAGGATCTTTGGGTCGTATAACCCATTCCGAATATGTGATTCGACGTCATGGATAGCATTTGAAGACCGGTGGTGAAGACCGGGTATTTGCGAGAATGATATGATGACCTATCGATTGTCTCTGCACCGAGTAGCTACGGTATAGAGATTTCCTAAGTGATGGGAAGTTCGATCGGGATTGTGGATACACGGATTACAAGGACTTCTTTGGAAGTGCATTCGGTTCTGTTCTAAATCCAGAACGGACTTGTATAGATTGTATGTCTGACATTACATTTTGAGATATAAAGTAGATTTCTTTCAAATACATTTCTGTTGGTGGCGGAGAATTAATTCTCTTAGCATTAACACCCTTCTCTGAGACGTACGAGCTCAGAGGTTATGTGGTTGAAGGTTATCAGCGATATGTTCCCAACTTGGTAATGTGGCATGCTGAGTGCTGCTGATCATTTGTTGATCAAAGCGTGGCTTTTGTAAAAAGCGTAGCTTTGTGGACGAGACTTCGTCAGGCCTCACAACCCGGTAATGGTCGAAACAAGAATCGTGGCGGCAAGGTTTCAGGGGTAGCTTCCCTAGGGTAGTACCATTCCTTCTGGAAAGGGGTAGTATCATGGTATGGAGCCCAGATACTTACTCATGTGGATACACTATATCTAAAACTGTGTGGTGTTGTTGGAATCGAGGCCTCGTATAAAGGTCCAAAAGGACCGGGGGTGGTATATCTGAGGTTTCTTATTCCCTGGGAAAGGGGTAGCCGGCCTTGTTTGGCAGAGATCCATTTGGATGCTCGGGGACGTCCTTCCAGAGGCGTTCCATTTCGGTTTAGGAAGTTCCTTTGCCCGACCATTTGTTGGAAATCCATTCTTCAAATACGTACCCTATACGATTTTAGTTGTATAACCTGCCATGGAATGTGGTGGTAACATGCTATTGAACATGGTAGCTGTAGTAGGCATAAGTGCGAAATTTCTATATTGGCTAAGATTTATATTATACTTTCGAAATTGTTTTCTCCACTTTGCACTTATAGTGATAATATCAAAGGAATTCGCGTATCAAGTATATTTGACTATCATAAGGAGAAATCTCCTTCGATCCTGCGTTTGCATTGTGTGTGTCTGCGGGAGGCCTTATGGTAGTCTCATTTCTAAAAAGCATTGCGAATCTAATTTAAAATTCTCTTGCTGTTTGTTTTTAAAAGATAAACTATTTTTGTTTCTCACACCAGTCCCATGACTGATCCGGAGTTTATTGTTTCTTTCCTAAACTCTGCGTGCTCAAAATTTTCTATACGAGCAGTCTAGAGTTGGGTTTTTCAGATAGTCAAGTTCAGTGAATTATCTGGAGCTAGTTTAGTCTTTGGATGTGGATGAGACTTGCTTGTCTTTGCGTATCGTGATGTTGGATCGAGCTGCTGCTTCTGGAGTTCTCTTTTGAAGACTATCTTAGAGTTATATTGTTCCGCTGCTAGATGTTATCTATTTTCCTTTTCCGCTGCTATTTTCTTGTATCATATCTCTGATGTATATTGATATTCATTGTATCACTCTGTTGTATCAGATATTGTATATCATTGTATTATTCTTTTTTTCCGCTGTGTTGTTTACTTAATGTTGTTATAAGCTCCGGCGACTCGGATTTGAACGGTCGAATCTACGGCATTCGAGTACGATGTGAAGTATGGATGTCGATTTTCAAGCGTGAAAAATCCGCATCGTTACATTTGGTATCAGAGCTAAGGTTAAACTTCAGCTCAGGAGTATAACACGTTAAGTAGCTCATTAGAGATAGGGTGAAGTAAACCCTGAAATGAGCAATCCCTAAGATATCCGTTTGAATGCCTCAGTAAATTCTCTTACTATCCGCTGATAGTGAGTATGAGTGCAAGAAGAAGACGAGATAGAGGACTGTGGAATACGACTATAAATGGTCAATACCCTGTAACAGTGGAAACAATTTCTCTATTAATCTTCTTTGATTGGTCTTTCCAAATTCTTTTGATAGTTTTGTGACAACTGCAAGAAGTTTCGATGCGATGGTGGCCCTACGAATCGTTGTAGGAAATTTGTACTTCGTATTTCATCGGTTTCTTATCAGTTTTTGATTTAAACCTTAATGAATATGAATTTGAAATTTGAAATTTGAAATTTAAATAAATTGGAAATTTTAAGTTGAGTTAAATTGATTAATAGAATATGTGGCTAAATTTGAATTGTATCGATAAAACGATTTCGTTTAAAACCAAATTCGAAATTCTACTGTAATTTTCTTGGGTTGATCCAAGTCCGAAGAGGGACAAATTGGTATATATTTTGAGTATTCCGACTTGAATTTGGAATCCATTCCTAGTTTTGAAAAATTATAGAAGATTAAATCTATATCTTTTGTTCAGCATCTCTTGTCAATTCTTCGATGGCTCCTGGTAAATACAGGAAGAAGATTTGATATATTTCTATGGGACATATACTCCAAATAGGCCAAAATTGTTTGTTTGGATGTATTGGTTGCTTTGTTTGCTTTGGTTGCTATGGTTGATAGATATACTTTGGTTTCTAAACTAAAATTTTTGAAATTATACACAAAAGTAGATAGATATGTGAATACAATTTGAGTCCGGATATATTCTACGAATGGTTAGTTATCCCTTCTAACTAATCGATGTCTCTCCACATTTCGTAGATCTGGATAGCCCGAATATCTTACGAAGTGTTAAATAGATTCGTTCTTGTATCTATTATTCACATTCTGATTTGGTAAGCCAAATGCAGAATAAATATATCTAGTTGATCTCGAAAGATATTTCTCTTTCATCTGTCTTCGTTATCTCTCCCTGGCGAATTTCGAGGACGAAATTCCTTTTAAGGGGGGAAGTCTGTAACGACCTCAATTTTGAATTAATATTAAATTGATATTTAATGTAAATTTTGAACAAATTTTGGAATAAAATTTGAATTTGACTTTGGAATTTGAAATTTGAATATTAAATTTGTACTTAAATTTTTAAAAAAAAAATAGTAACACATTAGAGTAAAATAGAAAGTAATACAAAAAAAAACTATAACAACATAATAAAATAGAACTTCGTTTCTATTCAAAGAAATACAAGACAATAAATATTAAGATAAAAAATAAGTATGCAAGCAAGAATATAAAACAAAGTAAAGTAAAAGTCTATCAAACATAAACAAAGGTAAAACAAAGCAAAGTAAAAATAAGATGTAGGCAAGAAAAGAATGCAAAGCTAAAGTAATAAAATATCTATGCATAAAATAAGCATATGAGATAAATAGATTAAAGCTAAATATAGAACTTCACAAAATAATAACAAGGCAACAATAAATTAGAAACAAAATAAAAAAATGTGTGCGGGCTGAGAATCAAAAGTAATAAATATACACTAGAATGTATGGGATAGGTATGCTAACAAGACATGCATTTAATGCTAGCCTCAATGTTCTTATCTCAGCCACCAAGACCAAGATAAGATCTGCCTAGGCAAATAAACAATGGGGAGGATCTTTGATTTTTGTACTAAAGTGTACACAGCCTTGTACAATAAAACACTGTTTTGTATTAAAAAAATTGTAACGTTTGTGATTTTTCGTTGCCGAAAAACCGAATCGTTGGGGTTAAAGAAGAAGAAAAAGAAAAAGATAGAAGAAAGAGGTAGAAGATAGAACAGAAAAAAAAAACAATATCAGAATCTCACAATCGCAGCGGAACAACATATAATAGATAAATGAATAATCTTTAAACAAAGAACTATATCAGTTATTACAATACATCATATTACATTACATTTCATCATCAGAGTGTACAACAACAAACAACAACAAACAGCGGAAAGGAAATACTATATACTAGTAATACGCCATGCTATCCAGTTTGCCTCCAGCAACTCCTGAATTCCAGAATATCCTGATAAACCTGTCTCTTGACTGCCCGTGTAGAAATTGGTGGGCACCCAGAGTTTAGGAAGGAAAACAATAAACTCCGAGTCAGTCATGTGACTGGTGTAAGAACTAAAACAGTTTATTTTTCTTTAAAATCAAAATAGAGGAATATTTTTAAAGTCAATTCGCAATGTTTTTTAAAACATGAGACTACCATAAGGCCTCCCGCACACACACACAATGCAAACGCAGAATCGGAGGAGATTTCTCCTTATGATAGTCAAAGATGCTTGATACCCCCTAATAACCTTGCCGCATCCTTCCTGTTTTGACCATTTCTGGGGTGTGAGGTCCGACGAAGTCTCGTCCACAAAGCCACGCTTTATACAAAAGCCGTGCTTTGGGTCAACAAATGATCATAGAAATGATCACCAAGATAAATGATCAAACAAATGATCATATCACAAATGATCAAACAATGATCATTTCACAGCAACACTCAGCATGCCACACTACCAAATTGGGAGTATATCGCTAATAACCTTCAACTACATAACCTCTGAGCTCGTACGTCTTAGAGAAGGGTGTTAAGCCAAGAGAATAAATTCTCCGCCACTAACAGAAATATATTTGAAAGAAATCAGCTTTATATCTCAACTTGTAATGTCAGACATACAATCCATACAAGTCTGTTCCGGGCTCGAACAGAACCGAAGGCACTTCTAAAGAAGTCCTTGCAATCCAGATATTCATTAATCATGACCGGACTTCCCGTCACTAAGGGTGATGAAACCTCTATATCGGAGATCAGCCGATGTAGAGTAACTCGACGGTAATCCTTCCGTTTTCACAAATATCCGGTCTTCAACACCGGTCATCAAATGCAATCCATAACGACGTATCACATACTCGGAATGGGTTATACGACCCCAAGGTCCTTTCCCGGCTAACCCAAATAGTGAGCGCTTATTCAAAAATAAGTGTGGCATTCAAATTCAAGCAATCACAGCAAATACCTATTTAAAGGTAAATATTGATAGTCAGATTATTTAACTATCAATAGGCGTGTTCAACATCACCAAATTCCAAATAATTTCCCAAATTATTTACTTTCCAAAATATCTTTACTAGATATAAAATTTCCACTTCAACCATTTGAAAACAAATTTCAAATCGTTCCCCTTTACGAGATTACTTTCATTTCAATATGGTTCATTTAAACCAATTAAATAAATCCTTAACGATTTACTTTATATTTACGTTCCAAATCCGTAAATTAATTCCCACACTTCGAAAATAAATCAACGTTTATTTTTAAACAAATTTCCCTTTCTTTTACAAATTCCATAGTGAATTTACAATTCCAAAATATCTATGAATATATGATTTCCAAATCGATTTCTAATATTCATTTTCAATTTGTCTTCAAAAAGATAAATTCTCAAAACGTTTCATTCCACATTGGAAAAACATTTCCATACTTATTTATTAATAAGTAATTTACAAATTCATTTATTTTCAACACTTGGAAAATATTCAATATACTAAAATCGAAATTAAGTATATTTTTCATTCTTTAAGGAAAACATTCACTTAAACACATTTATTTGGGCCAAAACGAATGTTGCGTAAAACATCGTTACGACGACCTGAAATCACTAGTATAGAGATTCGAAATTTAGATAGATATATAAATCCCAATACTATATAAAACATTTCCTTTCGGAAACCATTTACTATAACAACAGTGTTATAGTCCACCATTTCCTTATTCCTCGAAAACGTCTATTTCAACAATAAATGTTGAAATCTATGGTTTTGATAGTTAATCCATTTTAAAACATCTTTAAATCGTTTTAATTCTATTTATAACGTCACTTCCCAAAATAAATCCATTTTGTTTAATAATATATTCACTGTCCAAAATCGTGAATATAATAATTAACTTATCAAAATAATTCGTTTTCGGATTTATAAACAATGTCTATAAATTCCATTTCTATATTTTATAACAACTTCGTTTTATAAATCTCCTTTATTAACCAATTCTATTTATATTACATTTACATGTCGAAATCAGGTTTATAAGTAAATTACTTATAATTCATTTATTCACAAATCCATTCTTTTATATCAACAATAATTTATAAATCAAAACTTCTTATTTACTTATGAATCTAGGTTCAAACTTTATTTTAACACTTAAAAAAGCTCGTTTTATAATTTCTATATTTTAATTTATAAATATCAATTTTATACAACTTTTATATAAATTGTTTATAATAGTTCAAAAATCCCTATTTAAATAAACCAATCTCTTTATTAATTTACAAAACGTTATTTAAAACTTATATAACTCCAAAATTACACTTAAGTATTATTTTCCCAAAAATATAACTTTTATAACCATAAAATTAAAATGTTTATTTATTTTAACAATTCAAAATTAAATAAAACGTATACTTTCAAAAATCACTTTAAAAATTCTTTTAAAAACCAAAATCATTGTTTTAAAACTTCAAAAATGGGTCCGATGATGCAACAGCACCAAATAGTCAATCACGACATCCAAATATCATATATCAATATGATAATCAACAAATATCACAATATCTGTAAATAAATCAATACAGTTGAGGAATCCAGTTGGATCCCTCCAACTTGTTTTCCTGCATCCACAAATGTTAGCACAATACCAATTCCGTTCCAGTACGGAATTATCGTGGTATATGGGATTTATAAAATATTATCCGCTTAATAGACGGCGCAATAGGGTCTCATCCGCTATATAATGCGGAAAATCAACTCCAAGTACATAAATAATACCAATTTCACTGTACTGTGAAATACTCGCGGTATATGTTTTTAATAAATAACATCCGCTTACTAACGGCGCATAATGTCTATTTTAACAATCAATAGATAATAATCATCATTCAACATGCATTCAAGAATTTTAAATGAAACTATTTAAAATAAAAATCGAAACCGATTCGATTGAGTGAGAAGTTCTCACCTTGATTTTAATTCCGTTTTCAGCTTTTATTTCGAATAAAATTAAACGTGCGTTTAATTTTACCCAAAATTCTCACTAACTCCAAACGACTCCAATCCAATTTCATAGTGTAGTGCTCGTCCATACGATTCCAACACAACTTGTTTCGTGCGTTTTCGACCTCGTATGAAAAAGATATCGCATTTTAAAGTTTGACGAATTATAATAAAATCAAATTACAAATTTTATTTTAATTTAAAACCTAAACACCATCATAGCTTTCCATCTTCCCCCTGATTCATCCAGGCCGCACCCTGTTGCATCTTCCTTCTCTTCCCCCAGTAAACGTGCACGACATAGAACCCATAGCGCCCCCCCCCCCCCCACCCAGGGTTAATTATCGCGGCCACCACACTCAACTTGAAGACGATCGGCAACCACCATTGCAAAGCTCGTGCTCTCCTCTACAACCGCCTGGAACTGCACGCATCTCGGCCATCTCCTTGGCCTCGAAAAACGTGAAACACGCAGCAGCTTCGAGCTCGATTTCCCGTTGATTCGTTGCTCCGTTTTCGATCATCTCCGTATGGATTTGAAGCTCTCATCATCCTCTACAACTTTGTAGTTGACGACTTCCGGTAATTGTTTGTAGATTTGGAGATAATAGAGGAGGAAGTTTCCAAATTTTTCAGCCATTGAAATCTAGGGCCGGCTGCTGTTGAAGACAAGGGCTTGAGTGCAAAAACAAAGAATGAGGTCCTTATATAGAAAATCATCAAAACACTATTCATTGAAATTTTTCGAACTCCAAACGAAGTGTGCCGGCTGGCGTTTCTAGGGTTTACCCCACGTTCCGAACACAATGGAACGTGTTTCAAAGGCTAATTCCATCGTATGTGCGAGATATGGCAATAAACGATCAATTTAAAATTAAATCGGTAAACAAATTTCTAGGCGTTTTAGCTTGTCCCGGACAAACAGTAAATCCGATAGACACGAAATTTGAAACCTTACAATAATATCACATTACGGATCCGATGAAACTGGTTTCATCGAAATCCGAGACTTTTTGAAAAATGACTATTTTTACTCGCCAAATTAATATTAAAACAATTTCGATGCGTTTTCGAGCTGCCACGATCAAACGACAACTCCGAATGCTACGAAAATTGAAATCCGATAATAACAAACTATTACGGATCCAATGGAACTAGTTTCGTCCAATTCTGAGACTGTTCAAAAATTGGCTATTTTACAGTCGATAATTAAATATTAAAATATTCAATTTTCACAAATTAACTTTTAATTCGATTATAAAAGTTCTATAACATCATTCTAACTTCAATATGATAAAATAAAATTTTAAAAATCATTTCCAATCATATTTAACCAAATTTTCAATTATTTCTATAATTTCAACTATTAAATTATCGATTTAATTATCCAATTAAATCCAATTATTCGAAATAAAATTTATTCGACTTATAAATTTCACTTATTAATATTTAAATTCAATTAAATACACAAATTTAAATTAAAAAAAATTCTGGGTCGTTACAAACTTCCCCCTTAAAAGAATTTCGTCCTCGAAATTACCAAGTAAGAAAAAGTTACAGAATTCATTAACTTTCCAAAACCAAAGTTAAACTTCTTACAATAACTTTACTATGTTTTCAAATCATATTTAGTTATCTTTTCAAAAAAAACTATTTTGTTTAACTTTCAACTCCAAATCAAAATTATAGTTTTCACACTTTTGTAATTTTTCTCAAAAATATTCTAACGCCTTAAATTTTCGCAAAAATTCGCCAGAGTCTCCTTTGCGCGGCTCGATCCGAAAATAAAATGACAGTATATATATCACAAATATACATCTCATCAAGTGATGAGGGATCCCGCAGGGAAAAAAGTGTAAAAGTACGGTATGTAATCCGAGATATGTACCTTATTTATAATTAGCGAGCGTATACGGCTAATATAGCGCTAAAGCGAGCTCCAAATGCGAAGCAAACGCAATCGGCACCTACTAAACACTCAACAAACAACATGAGAACATGCATATATGAAAGTAATATCAATATACAACATATAGCAACATAAGAACTACATGTGCCAACATAGCAAATGCAACAAAAGTAACAAATGCAACCACCAACCAACTATCATCCATAACCAAATAAATATTCATTCATACTCAATTTTAAATAATTTGCATTCACTAATTTAAGTCCAATTCACATTCAATTCTATTCAAATTTATTTACTTTCAATTTGAATTCAATTACTTTAGCTTCTAATTTCGCTAATTCAATTTCATTAACACTTAATGAATTTATATACATCAATCGACAATCAAATAACAACAAATGTTTATTCAATACAACCAAATTTATTCACTTTACATTCAATTTGGTTCAATACATTTAATTCCAATTGGATCATATTAAATTGACTTTCATTCAATTTATTCAATTGCTAATAACATTAGCTTCTAATGAATTAACACTTACATTCATTATTTCATATCAATTATTTACATTTAATTGATTAACATTTAATCCATTAGTTCAATTCAATTGCTAATTCCTTTAACAATATAATGTTGAATTTCATTTATATAACTCAAGTTCAAATTCTTAATGGCTTTACTTCATTAATTCACTTATTAATTTACTTCGATACCAAAATTAACTTCATTCAACTTCACTTAAGTTATATTTCATTTCAAGCATCCTATCAAATCCAAATAAATTTATTTAACTTTCCTTTTGTTAAATTTCAAATTACATGTCTTTGATGACAACTCAAATTTATTTCAACTTGGATTTTATTGATTTACTTATACTTCCTTTAATTTAACTTCATCCTTTAAGTTAAATTTATTCTATCAAAATTCAATCTGTATAAGTTATCAACTCATTTATCATTCCCATAAATATCTTAAATAGGATTCCAGAGTCCTTTCAAATCTTTCAAAACCATTTTTGAAATCAATTCAATTATCTTTTGAATTTCAAAACCCAAACTCAAAATTTTCCAAACAACTTTTATTCAAAACAATTTGGCAGCAATTTCTCTTTTGGAAACCCGAAAATGAATTCTAATGTTGTGGCCATCATCATCAGGATTATTTTCCAGCGACCGAAAAGAGTTTAGAGCTTTAATTTCTCCAAAATAATTTTCCCAAAATATCAAATCTTTTCAAAATACTTCTCTGGAATTTTGTTTTCAGCTTATAAATCACATTTATAAGTCTTTTACTTATATAATTTCACTTCTTTATATATATAAGATTATTTCACAATTGTAAATCACAATAATTATAGTTCCATACTTATAATTCATTTGCTTATGCAATTATTCTTTAAAAAATTGTTGTTTTTATTCAACAACCAAATAATCAATTCATATACACTTTAATAATTCTGAAAAATTATTTCCTTTATATATAAAATATAATCAAGGTAAAATTATTTCATTTACCCAATTAAAATAATACTATGTCGACATGTCTCGTTTAAGTGTTTAGAAATCCCTATCGATAATATGGCGTCCCATACACCGATCAGAATTCACAAACAGCTCAACGGATAAGCAAATACAATATAAAACATTTTTATATTCACTAACAAATACGCACTCGTATCTATTATTACACTCACACTCATTCTAGAGTAATACTGACTCTATCTCTAATGAGTAATTCCCAACAGAGCCATGGTTGTCGCTTAACCATATGCTCTGATACCAAATTGTAACGTTTGCGGTCACAACCGGTAGGTTTTTCAACCATCCCAGCCCCACCGTGGCTTACACTGATATCCCAAACTTGCTTTTACAGCTAGCCTCTCGATTGTCTCAGCTTACGCCTAACCAACCCCGTAAAGAGGACGTGTGGGGGCAAGAGTCACCCGTTCGCCACCAAACCGCGAAACGAGAACCCCCCATCACGTTTCACCTAGACAAAGCAAGACTGGTGTGAGAACTAAAACAGTTTATTTTTCTTTAAAATCAAAATAGAGGAATATTTTTAAAGTCAATTCGCAATGTTTTTTAAAAAATGAGACTACCATAAGGCCTCCCGCACGCACACACAATGCAAACGCAGAATCGGAGGAGATTTCTCCTTATGATAGTCAAAGATGCTTGATACGCATTAAAAGAGACATTTGATATTATTACTAGTGCATGGTGTAGGAAAAATCTTTTCGAAAGTAAAGATATAAATCTTAGCCAGCATAGACATTTCGCACTTATGCCTACTATAGCTACCATGTTCAATAGCAGGTTACCGCCACATTCCATGGCAGGTTCTACAACTAAAACCGTACAAGATCGTATTGTTTCTTTGGATTTCCAACAAATGGTCAGGCCAAGTAACTTCCCATTGCCACATGGAAACGCCTCTGGAATGACGTCCCGAGAACCAAACCGGATCTCTACCAATACATGGCCGGGTTACCCCTAACTGGGTAACTACTGACACGAATATGTCATCCCCCGATCGTAACCGATCTGTCCGAGGATCCTCGATTTCCAACAACCACAAAATTTGCAGCAATAACATAGGTTAAATATCTGGGCTCCATACCATGATACCACCTCTATCCAGAAGGAATGACATACACTAAAGGGGCGCTACCCCCTAATAACTTTGCCGCATCCTTCCTGTTTTGACCATTTCCGGGGTGTGAGGTCCGACGAAGTCTCGTCCACAAAGCCACGCTTTATACAAAAGTCATGCTTTGGGTCAACAAATGGTCATAGAAATGATCACCAAGATAAATGATCAAACAAATGATCATATCACAAAAGATCGAACAATGATCATTTCACAGCAACACTCAGCATGCCACACTACCAAATTGGGAGTATATCGCTAATAACCTTCAACTACATAACCTCTGAGCTCGTACGTCTCAGAGAAGGGTGTCAAGCTAGGAGAATAAATCCTCTGCCACCAATAGAAATATATTTGAAAGAAATCAGCTTTATATCTCAACTTGTAATGTCAGACATACAATCCATACAAGTCCGTTCCGGGCTCGAACAGAACCGAAGACACTTCCAAAGAAGTCCTTGCAATCCGGATATTCACTAATCACGACCGGACTTCCCGTCACTAAGGGTGATAAAACCTCTATATCGGAGATCAGCCGATGTAGAGTAACTCGACGGTAATCCTTCCGTTTTCACAAATATCCGGTCTTTAACACCGGTTATCAAATGAAATCCATAACGACGTATCACATACTCGGAATGGGTTATACGACCCCAAGGTCCTTTTCCGGGTAACCCGAATAGTGAGCGCTTATTCAAAAATTAGTGTGGCATTCAAATTCAAGCAATCACAGCAAATACCTATTTAAAGGTAAATATTGATAGTCGGATTATTTAACTATCAATAGGCGTGTTCAACATCACCAAATTCCAAATAATTTCCCAAATTATTTACTTTCCAAAATATCTTTACTAGATATAAAATTTCCACTTCAACCATTTGAAAACAAATTCCAAATCATTCCCCTTTACGAGATTACTTTCATTTCAATATGGTTCATTTAAACCAATTAAATAAATCCTTAACGATTTACTTTATATTTACGTTCCAAATCAGTAAATTAATTCCCACACTTCAAAAATAAATCAACGTTTATTTTTAAACAAATTTCTCTTTCTTTTATAAATTCCATAGTGAATTTACAATTCCAAAATATCTATGTATATATGATTTCCAAATCGATTTCTAATATTCATTTTCAATTTGTCTTCAAAAAGATAAATTCTCAAAACGTTTCATTCCACATTAGAAAAACATTTCCATACTTATTTATTAATAAGTAATTTACAAATTCATTTATTTTCAACACTTTGAAAATATTCAGTATACTTAAATCGAAATTAAGTATATATTTCATTCTTTAAGGAAAACATTCACTTAAACACATTTATTTGGGCCAAAACGAATGTTGCGTAAAACATCGTTACGACGACCCGAAATCACTAGTATAGGGATTCGAAATTTAGATAGATATATAAATCCCAATACTATATAAAACATTTCCTTTCGGAAACCATTTACTATAACAACAGTGTTATAGTCCACCATTTCCTTATTCCTCGAAAACGTCTATTTCAACAATAAATGTTGAAATCTATGGTTTCGATAGTTAATCCATTTTAAAACATCTTTAAATCGTTTTAATTCTATTTAAAACATCACTTCCCAAAATTAATCCATTTTGTTTAATAATATATTCACTGTCCAAAATCGTGAATATAATAATTAACTTATCAAAAATAATTCGTTTTCGGATTTATAAACAATGTCTATAAATTCCATTTCTATATTTTATAACAACTTCGTTTATAAATCTCCTTTATTAACCAATTCTATTTATATTCCATTTACATGTCGAAATCCGGTTTATAAGTAAATTACTTATAATTCATTTATTCAAAAATCCATTCTTTTATATCAACAATAATTTATAAATCAAAATTTCTTATTTACTTATGAATCTAGGTTCAAACTTTATTTTAACACTTAAAAAAGCTCGTTTTATAATTTCTATATTTTATTTTATAAATATCAATTTTATACAACTTTTATATAAATTGTTTATAATAATTCAAAAATCCCTATTTAAATAAACCAATCTCTTTATTAATTTACAAAACGTTATTTAAAACTTATATAACTCCAAAATTACACTTAAGTGTTATTTTCCCAAAAATATAACTTTTATAACCATAAAATTAAAATGTTTATTTATTTTAACAATTCAAAATTAAATAAAACGTATACTTTCAAAAATCACTTTAAAAATTCTATTAAAAACCAAAATCATTGTTTTAAAACTTCAAAAATGGATCCGATGATGCAACAGCACCAAATAGTCAATCACGACATCCAAATATCATATATCGATATGATAATCAACAAATATCACAATATCTGTAAATAAATCAATACAGTTGAGGAATCCAGTTGGATCCCTCCAACCTGTTTTCCTGCATCCACAAATGTTAGCACATTACCAATTCTGTTCCAGTACGGAATTATCACGGTATATGGGATTTATAAAATATTATCCGCTTAATAGACGGCGCAATAGGGTCTCATCCGCTATATAATGCGGGAAATCATCTCCAAGTACATAAATAATACCAATTTCAGTGTACTGTGAAATATTCGCGGTATATGTTTTTAATAAATAACATCCGCTTACTAACGGCGCATAATGTCTATTTTAACAATCAATAGATAATAATCATCATTCAACATGAATTCAAGAATTTTAAATAAAACTGTTTAAAATAAAAATCAAAACCGATTCGATTGAGTGAGAAGTTCTCACCTTGATTTTAATTCCGTTTTCAGCTTTTATTTCGAATAAAATTAAATGTGCGTTTAATTTTACCCGAAATTCTCACTAACTCCAAACGACTCCAATCCAATTCCATAGTGTAGTGCTCGTCCACACGATTCCAACGCAACTTGTTTCGTGCGTTTTCGACCTCGTATGAAAAAGATATCGCATTTTAAAGTTTGACGAATTATAATAAAATCAAATTACAAATTTTGTTTTAATTTAAAACCTAAACACCATCATAGCCGTCCATCTTCCCCCTGGTTCATCCAGGCCGCACCCTGTTGCATCTTTCTTCTCTTCCCCCAGTAAACGTGCACGACATAGAATCCATAGCCGCCCCGCCCCCCCAGGGTTAATTATCGCGGCCACCACACTTAACTTGAAGACGATCGACGACCACCATTGCAAAGCTCGTGCTCTCCTCTACAACCTCCTGGAACTGCACGCATCTCGGCCATCTCCTTGGCCTCGAAAAACGTGAAAAACGCAGCAGCTTCGAGCTCGATTTCCCGTTGATTCGTTGCTCCGTTTTCGATCATCTCCGTATGGATTTGAAGCTCTCATCATCCTCTACAACTTTGTAGTTGACGACTTTCGATAATTGTTTGTAGATTTGGAGATAATAGAGGAGGAAGTTTCGAAATTTTTTAGCCATTGAAATCTAGGGCCGGCTGCTGTTGAAGACAAGGGCTTGAGTGCAAAAACAAAGAATGAGGTCCTTATATAGAAAATCGTCAAAACACTATTCATTGAAAATTTTCGAACTCCAAACGAAGCATGTCGGCTGGCGTTTCTAGGGTTTACCCCACGTTACAAACACAATGGAACGTGTTTCGGAGGCTAATTCCATCGTATGTGCGAGATATGGCAATAAACGATCAATTTAAAATTAAATCGGTAAATCAAATTTCTAGGCGTTTTAGCTTGCACCGGACAAACGGTAAATCCGATTGACAAGAAATTTGAAACCTTACAATAATATCACATTACGGATCTGATGAAACTGGTTTCGTCAAAATCTGAGACTTTTTGAAAAATGACTATTTTTACTCGCCAAATTAATATTAAAACAATTTCGATGTGTTTTGGAGCTGCCACGATCAAACGACAACTCCGATTGCTACGAAAATTGAAATCCGGTAATAACAAACTATTACGGATCCAATGGAACTAGTTTCGTCCAATTCTAAGACTATTCAAAAATTGGCTATTTTACAGTCGATAATTAAATATTAAAATATTCAATTTTCACAAATTAACTTTTAATTCGATTATAAAAGTTCTATAACATCATTTTAACTTCAATATGATAAAATAAAATTTTACAAATCATTTTCAATCATATTTAACCAAATTTTCAATTATTTCTATAATTTCAACTATTAAATTATCGATTTAATTATCCAAATAAATCCAATTATTCGAAATAAAATTTATTCGACTTATAAATTTCACTTATTAATATTTAAATTCAATTAAATATACAAATTTAAATTAAAAAAAATTCTAGGTCATTACAAAAATGCACTATGTACCCTTCTTTGCTTTATATTCCTGTCTCCCACATTGTGTTCGTCCATCCAAGTTAAGGTCTGTAGTGAGAAGCTTCATTAAAACTTAAATAAATCCGAACTTCACTTAAAAAAACAACCAAGTTCAATACAACTTAGCAAACCAGGGGGTTAATCAAAGGAGGTTTTCAGTTGCTTCAGATTTCAAATTCAAAAGCCTGTTCAAATGGAAAGAGCCTCTGTTCTTTTTGAACTGGTGAGTACACTTTCAAATTTAAAAAATTAGGAAACAAATATATTTTGCATATGAATTAATGTGTGACGTTTGCTTTGTATATCTGTACATATGTGAGCCTGTGTGTTTACAAGTTGATTTAATCATCTCTGTTTTTTTTGTTTATGCCTCTATACTGTAAACTGTGTGCATGAAACATATTTAAATTAGGTGCAGATGCTAAATGTTGAAGTAAACTCATGAAGTATGGTTGAAATATGTTGCCTGTTGTTTTAAATTTAAATACATATATATGGATGACTTTAAACCTGAACACATATGTGACTCATTTATGCATATTTGTGTTTCTCTGTTCCATGTTACAGATTTTAGGTGGCAATCAAAATTTAAGATCTCTTTATAAAAACACTGTTAGGACCTGAATTCTAAACAAAATAGTTTTGCTAAATCATAACCTAAGTACCATAAATAGATTCCAGTATTTTAAAGATTGGAACTATGCTATGATATGTAAAATGCAGTAGAATGTTAAAATCATGTTAAATCAAAAAATTTAATTTGTTGTTTCAGAGTTATAACTTGAATCTATTTAGAAAATTATGACTTTTAAAATTAAAATCTCAATTTTTAGTAATGCATTGAGTATGTAGTTTGGGTTTAACTGGAAATTATATTGGAGGAAATCTCTGGCGATTTAGGGAAGGAGAAGTCTCGGGGTTTTGTCTGAAGGTAGGTGGGTGGTCAGTGATGCTGGGAAAAATGGAAGGGGTGGCGATCGTTCGACGTGGCGGAGGCGGCAGGTCGAGATAGATTTAAATCCTAGTTTTGATGGTGGTTAGTAAATGGTCCACTGCGGTTTCTCTGGAGGATCGAGTGCTGCGAATTTTTGAGGAATGGAGGTTGGTGTGTTGACGAATGTGTAGCAAAAATCGTAGATATCCCGGTGGTCGACTTGGTGAGCACCAGAAGATTTTAGGGAAGGTCATTGGTTCCAGTTTGGTGCAGTGATGCTCGATTTTGCTTTTTGAGTTGATGATGAGTTCTGATGATCGTAGTAGGGTCTAGGAACGATCGGTGACTTGAGTGAAGCTTCAGCGATGATCGAAGTTGGGTGGAATCATTGCGCACGTGCACAGTGCTCTTCCTCGTTGGTTCTGTTGTTTTTGCTGAGTCTGGTCTAAGAAGAAAGGTTTGTGCTCGAGTTTTGGGGTTGGATGCTTCGGGTTTGAGGTCGAGTTCGAGCGTGAGTATGAACCTGATGCTATTTATACTTAAGTTGTAAAACTTAAATTACAAAATAAAAATAAAAAGAGAATAAGGAGGAGGACGAGAGGGAGAGAAGCATGCCTCTGGAAAATTTGTTGGGAACACGTGTGAAAAAGGGAAGTCTCGGGTTTCACAATACTGCACTGTTTCATTATAAAGGTGAAGTTAAGAAAACCTGTTATTACAAGTTCTAAGCACTGTAACTTAAAAAAGGGATTAATTGTTTGAGTTAAGAATCTAATACAAGTCTTATTTATTTTAGATAATACATTAACAATGTTTTTTTTCTTTTACACTTAGTTAATATTTTAATTCAGTAATTAATTTCAATTAAGTATAAAGTTAACTAACAATTAAGTTTGTAGTTAATACTATAATTGATTTTCAAAATTTAAAAGAAGATTTCTTTTAAAATGTTTAGTTAAGTTGAACAATTAATATCTATAAATTATATTAGAAAATAATTAAGAATAATTACTTTACAATTGTACTTAGAGATTAATTAATGATCAAGTGATTAATTTATTGGTAATTAACTACTTAAAAGTTAATTAATAAATAACTAATAGTTAATGAATTAAGTAATTAAATTAAGAACTAATAAATGATTAATTAAGTAATTAGGAGTAATAAATGGGAAATTAAGTTTTATTAATAATTGGAGTTGATTAATCAAGTGATTAAGCAATAATTTATTTAAGGATAATGTGATTGATTTTAACAATCAATTAAATTAATTTATTTATGATAATCATTTTGACATTGTGTAAGTACAATTATTTTAGGTGATTAAAGATTTTTATTTCTTTAAACTAATTAATTAAGGGTTTAATTAATTTTATAATTGGTTTAAAAGTTAATTTAATAAAATTGTTAATTAAGAATAATTAATTAAAGTGTTTGATTAACTAATTATATCAAATGAATTGCAATTAATAAATCAGAATTGGATAATTAATTCATAAGTAATTAATTGGAAATAAATTGAATTACTTAGGATTAAACAATTAATTAATTCTGCTTATAAATGATTATTGAATGCTTGACCTTACTTATGAATGATTGTATTGTATGATATGCCTTGGATTGATTGTCCTAACTGATCTGAGATATTTTGTTCTGTGTGATTAACTGAGTATTTTATTCAGTTATTGATGATACATCTCCACATTATCTGTGAATCTGTGAATAGACGATAAGCGTTATAGTTTATGTCGCTTATCAACTATATTCTGTGTTTTGATCTATAATGATTGAATAATGTTGCACTATTGTGTTGAACCCTTGGACCACACTTATACACACACAAATATGGATTTCACGAGGAAATCGATTAAGTCACAGATTTTGAAATGATTTTTAAATTGAATATTTGAATTCAAATGTTTTGGAAATGGATTGAGATTAAAGTGAAAAGTTTTTGAAATGGAATTTCAAAGATGAAAGTTATTTGGAAAACTTGATTAAGTTTGAAATTTGAATAATTTGATTTAAATTGGAATTCAATATCTGGAATTGAATTCTATATTCAGTATTTATGATATTAAACGGTATACAAGGTTATATGGGTTTTAAACCATTTTTAAAGTGTTGTTTTTGGGAATTCGAATTAACCCAAAAGATTTAACTTGTATAAAAAAGATCGAATTTCTTCGAAAACGAAAACTACTTGTTTTCAAATAATAATAGCTTTCATTTTAAAGAAAGGATCTCCAAATTATGTTGAAAAGGTTTCAAGCTGAAATAGAATTGAAATGTTTTTGAAAGGCTATTAATGAATCTTTGGAAATGATTTTGAAAGTTATAAGTTGAATTTTTGATTTAAAGATTCAACAAGTTAATCGAATTTTGAAAGCTATGAGTTAAATCTTTGATTAAAGATTTAACGAGTTAATCCAATTGAAATGGAAATTGTTTTGAAATCCGGGAATGAATCTTTGTGAAAATGGGTGAACTTTGTGAAAATGGGTGAACTTTGTGAAATAAATCTTTTGTTTAATAGATTTGGAAATGGTAATTGGTTTAAACCATTTGAAAGAAAGTTTTGAATTATTAAGTTGTGAGTTAATTGAAATCCTATGTCCATATGTTTTAAATGTTGCGCTTACTATTCGGGTTAGCCGGGAAAGGATCTTTGGGTCGAATAACCCATTCCGAATATGTGATTCGACGTTATGGATAGCATTTGAAGACCGATGGTGAAGACCGGGTATTCGCGAGAATGATAGGATGACCTATCGATTGTCTCTGCACCGAGTAGCTACGGTATAGAGATTCCCTAAGTGATGGGAAGTTCGATCGAGATTGTGAATGCCCGGATTGCAAGGACTTCTTTGGAAGTGCCTTCGGTTCTGTTCTAAATCCAGAACAGACTTGTATAGATTGTATGTCCGACATTACATTTTGAGATATAAAGCAGATTTCTTTCAAATGCATTTCTGTTGGTAGCGGAGAATTAATTCTCTTAGCATTAACACCCTTCTCTGACACGTACGAGCTCAGAGGTTATGTAGTTGAAGGTTATCAGCGATATGTTCCCAACTTGGTAATGTGGCATGCTGAGTGCTGCTGATCATTTGTTGATCAAAGAGTGGCTTTTGTAAAAAGCGTAGCTTTGTGGACGAGACTTCGTCAAGCCTCACAACCCGGTAATGGTCGAAACAGGGATCGTGGCGGCAAGGTTTCAGGGGTAGGTTCCCTAGGGTAGGACCATTCCTTTTGGAAAGGGGTAGTATCATGGTATGGAGCCCAGATACTTACTCATGTGGATACACTATATCTATTACTATGTGGTGTTAATGGAATCAAGTTCTCGTATAAAGGTCCAAAAGGACCGGGGGTGGTATATCTGAGGTTTCTTACTCCCTGGGAAACGGGTAGCAGGCCTTGTTTGGAAGAGATCCATTTGGGATGCTCGGGGACGTCCTTCCAGAGGCGTTCCTTTTCGGTTTGGGAAGTTCCTTTGCCCGACCATTTGTTGGAAATCCATTCTTCAAATACGTATCCTGTACGGTTTTAGTTGTATAACCTGCCATGGAATGTGGTGGTAACCTGCTATTGAACATGGTAGCTATAGTAGGCATAAGTGCGAAATGTCTATGCCGGCTAAGATTTATATTATACTTTCGAAATTGTTTTCTCCACTTTGCACTTATAGTGATAATATCAAAGGAATTCGCGTATCGAGCATATTTGACTATCATAAGGAGAAATCTCCTCCGATTCTACGTTTGCATTGTGTGTGTGTGCAGGAGGCCTTATGGTAGTCTCATTTCTAAAATGCATTGCGAATCTAATTTAAAATTCTCTTGCTGTTTGTTTTTAAAAGATAAACCGTTTTTGTTGCTCACACGAGTCCCATGACTGATCCGGAGTTTATTGTTTCTTTCCTAAACTCTGGGAGCTCAAAATTTTCTACACGAGCAGTCTAGAGTTGGGTTTTTCAGATAGTCAAGTTCAGTGAATTATCTGGAGCTAGTTCAGTCTTTGGATGTGGACGAGACTTGCTTGTTTTTGCGTATCGTGATGTTGGATCGAGCTGATGCTTCTGGAGTTCTCTTTTGAAGACTATCTTAGAGTTATATTGTTCCGCTGCTAGATGTTATCTATTTTCCTTTTCCGCTGCTATTTTCTTGTATCATATCTCTGATGTATAAGATATTGCATATCAATGTATTATTCTTTTTTCCGCTGTGTTGTTTACTTAATATTGTTATAAGCTCCGGTGACTCGGATTTGAACGGTCGAATCTATTGCATTCGAGTACGATGTAAAGTATGGATGTCGATTTTCGAGCACGAAATATCCGCATCATTACAACACCGGTCTTCAATGCTATCCATTACGTCGTATAACTATTCGGAATGGGTAATCCGAATAACGAGCACAATAATTTAAAAATAAGTGTAGCATTCAATTTCAACCAATTCACAACAAATACCTATTTAAAGATCAATATTGATAGTCGGTTATTTAACTATCAATCAATATTCACAACATCACCCGATTATAAATAATCTTCCCAAATTATTTATTTTTCAAAATATCTTTACAAGATATATTTTCCACACTTCAACCATTTGAAAACAAATTTCAAATCATTTTTCACCTTTCAATCTTTGAAAACAAATTTCAAATCAATTTCCTTAAACGGAAACACTTCCAAATGTTTATCCATTTTAAATTTAAAATGGTTCATTTAAATCAATCAAATAAATCCTAACCGATTTATTTTAAACTTACGTTCCAAATCCGTAAATTTATTTCCACACTTCAAAAATAAATTAATGTTTATTTTTAAACAAATTTCCCTTTCTTTTACAAATTCCATAGTGAATATACATTTCCAAAATACCTATGATATACGATTTTCAAATCAATCTAATATTCATTTTCAATTTATCTTTAAAAGATAAAATCTCAAAACATTCACTTCATATTGGAAAAACATTTCCATACTTATTTAATAATAAGTAATTCACAAATCTATTCATTTTCAATATTTGGGAAATATTCAATATACTTAAATCACAATTAAGTATATAGTTTATTCTTTAAGGAAAACATTCTCTTAAACACATTTATTTGAGTCAAAATGAATGTTGTGTAAAACATCGTTACAACAACCCAAAATCACTAGTATAGGGATTCGAAATTAAGATAGACATATAAATCCCAATACTACATAAAACATTTCCTTTCAGAAATCATTTACTATAACAATAGTGTTATAGTCCACTGTTTCTTTCTATTTCCCGAAAACGTCTATTTCAACAATGAATGCTGAAATCTATGGTTTCGATATTTAATACCTTTTAAAGCATTTTCAAAACAATTAACTTCATCTTATAATATCACTTCCCCAAAACATATCCATTTTATTTAATAATATATTCACTGTCCAAAATCGTGAATATACTTCCCAACCAACTCCTATTATTACAACATTTAACGTAAATGATAATTCGTTGCCCAAAATCACGAATATATCTCCTTTAACAAACTTCTATGCTTAATTTATCAAATTCAATTAATTTTGGATTTATAAAACGACGTTTATAAATTCACACACACACACACACACACACACACATATATTTTATAAAAACTCCAACTTATAAAAATCCCTTAATCAACAAATTTTATTTATATCTCATTTAAACGCCAAAATCCAATTTATACGTTAATTACTTATAAATCTTTTATTTACAAAATCTATTCATTTTATAACTTCACAATTTATAAATCTATAAATTTCATTCACTTATGAAATCCATTTTTATTTCATTTTAATACTTATAAAAACTCGTTTTATAATTCCAATATTTTAATTTATAAATATCAATTTTATAAATCTTTTATATAAATCATTTATAATAATTCAAAATTTTCAATTTAAACCATTTTTATAAATTAATCAACTACTTATTTCGAAAATCACATCTCGGTTATATTTCACAAAAATCATAATTTTTATAACATAAAAATTACAACGTTTATTTATTTAAAATGAATAAATTCCAAAATTAAATTTTATTACGAATTCTCAAATTAAATTTTCAAAAATCCAATTTTATTTATTTTCGGCATCTAACGATACCAAAAATATATTCGGCTAAAATTTAGCCTTTAACGATTCCAATCACAAAGATAATCACGCAGATTATAAATAGATCAATAAATAGATCAACACACAACATTGAAAAAAATTCAAATGTTTGAGGAATCTAGTTGGATCCCTCCAACCTGTTTCCCTGCATCCAAAGATATTAGCACAATACCAATTCCGCTTCGAGACGGAATATCGCAGTATATGGGATTTATAAAATACTATCCGCTATTATGCGGTGCAATAGGGTCTCATCCGCTATATAATGCGGGAAATCAACTCCAAGTACGTATATAATACCAATTCCATACAAGTCGGAATTATCGCGGTATATGTTTTTAATAAATAACCTCCGCTTAATATACGACGTATAATGTCTATTTAAATCAATAGATAATAATTTATCATCCAATCAACCAATCAACAATTTTAAATCTAACAACTTAAAATTAAAATCGAACAATTTCGATTGAGTGAGAAGTTCTCACCTTGCTTTCAATGACAGTTTCTGCGTTTAATTTCGAATAAAATTAAACACGCATTTAACTTTACGCGAAATTCAAACTAGCTCCAAACGACTCCAATCCAGTTTCATTACGTAGTGCTCGACAAAACGATTACAATGCAATTTGTTTCGCGATTTTTCGACCTCGTATGAACAAGATATCAATTTTTAAACATCGTACAATTTATAATGTAATTTAATTACAGTTTCTTTTATACTTTTAACCTTAGGCAAATCTGGACCGTTAGATTTTGTTAGATTGCATCAGGGCCGCATGATGATGCTTCTTCCTTCTTCCAGTTTAAACACGCGACAATAACCCAATGTGTCGCCATAAAACCCTAATGGACGCGCTAACTACGACGACCTATACCACGATCAAGCTCCACCATTTGAAGCGCCTCTCTATGCTCTACACTCGGCTTGAAGGACTCGAAGCTCGGCTCCCTTTCTACCTCGAAAAACGTGAAAGACTGCCATCCCTTTGAACGCATTTTGCTGTTGGTCGGCCGCTCCAAATTCGATCGTAGCCGTTGATCAGCTAGATCTCAACATCCTCTTCAATATTGTAGTTGAACTTTTTCTCTGATTGTCGATGGATTGGACGAAAATGAGTGAGGAAGAAGAGTGTATTTCGGCCATTGATTTATCAAATTCAATTGATTTCGAATTTATAAAACGACGTTTATAAATTCACACACACACACAGATATATATATATATATATATATTATAAAAAATCCAACTTATAAAAATCCCTTAATCAACAAATTTTATTAATATCTCATTTAAACGCCAAAATCCAATTTATACGTTAATTACTTATAAATCTTTTATCTACAAAATCTATTCATTTTATAACTTCACAATTTATAAATCTATAAATTTCATTCACTTATGAAATCCATTTTTATTTCATTTTAATACTTATAAAAACTCGTTTTATAATTCCAATATTTTAATTTATAAATATCAATTTTATAAATCTTTTACATAAATCATTTATAATAATTCAAAATTTTCAATTTAAACCATTTTTATAAATTAATCAACTACTTATTTCGAAAATCACATTTCGGTTATATTTCACAAAAATCATAATTTTTATAACATAAAAATTACAACGTTTATTTATTTAAAATGAATAAATTCCAAAATTAAATTTTATTACGAATTCTCAACTTAAATTTTCAAAAATCCAATTTTATTTATTTTCGGCATCTAACGATACCAAAAATATATTCGGCTAAAATTTAGCCTTTAACGATTCCAATCACAAAGATAATCACGCAGATTATAAATAGATCAATAAATAGATCAACACACAACATTGAAACAAATTCAAATGTTTGAGGAATCCAGTTGGATCCCTCCAACCCGTTTCCCTACATCCAAAGATATTAGCACAATACCAATTCCGCTTCGAGATGGAATATCGCAGTATATGGGATTTATAAAATACTATCCGCTATTATGCGGCGCAATAGGGTCTCATCCGCTATATAATGCGGGAAATCAACTCCAAGTACGTATATAATACAAATTCCATACAAGTCGGAATTATCGCGGTATATGTTTTTAATAAATAATCTCCGCTTAATATACGGCGTATAATGTCTATTTCAATCAATAGATAATAATTTATCATCCAATCAACCAATCAACAGTTTTAAATCTAACTACGTAATCGAACAATTTCGATTAAGTGAGAAGTTCTCACCTTGCTTTCAATGACAGTTTCAGCGTTTAATTTCGAATAAAATTAAACACGCATTTAACTTTACCCGAAATTCAAACTAGCTCCAAACGACTCCAATCCAGTTCCATTGCGTAGTGCTCGACAAAACGATTGCAATGCAATTTGTTTCGCGATTTTTCGACCTCGTATGAACAAGATATCAATTTTAAAACAACGTACAATTTATAATATAATTTAATTACAATTTCTTTTATAATTTTAACCTTAGGCAAATCTAGACCGTTAGATCTTGTTAGATTGCATCAGGGCCGTGTGATGATGCTTCTTCCTTCTTCCAGTTTAAACACGCGGTAATAACCCAATGTGTCGCCCTAAAACCCTAATGGACGCGCTAACTACGACGACCTATACCACGATCAAGCTTCACCACTTGAAGCACCTCCCTATGCTCTACACTCAGCTTGGAGGGCTCGAAGCTCGGCTCCCTTTCTACCTCGGAAAACATGAAAGACTTCCGCCCCTTTGAACGCTTTTTGCTGTTGATCGGCCGCTCCAAATTCGATCGTAGCCGTTGATCAGCTAGATCTCAACATCCTTTTTAATATTGCAGTTGAACGTTTTTCTCTAATTGTCGATTGATTGGAAGAAAATGAGTGAGGAAGAAGAGTGTATTTCGGCCATTGATTTATCAGATTCAATTGATTTCGGATTTTGTAAAACGACGTTTATAAATTCACACACACACACACATATACATATACTATAAAAACTCCAACTTATAAAAATCCCTTAATCAACAAATTTTATTTATATCTCATTTAAATGCCAAAATCCAATTTATACGTTAATTACTTATAAATCTTTTATTTACAAAATCTGTTCATTTTATAACTTCACAATTTATAAATCTATAAATTTCATTCACTTATGAAATCCATTTTTATTTCATTTTAATACTTATAAAAACTCGTTTTATAATTCCAATATTTTAATTTATAAATATCAATTTTATAAATCTTTTACATAAATCATTTATAATAATTCAAAATTTTCAATTTAAACCATTTTTATAAATTAATCAACTACTTATTTCGGAAAACAAATTTCGTTTATAATTCACAAAAATCATAATTTTTATAACATAAAAATTACAACGTTTATTTATTTAAAATGAATAAATTCCAAAATTAAATTTTATTACGAATTCTCAACTTAAATTTTCAAAAATCCAATTTTATTTATTTTCGGCATCCAACGATACCAAAAATATATTCGGCTAAAATTTAACCTTTAACGATTCCAATCACAAAGATAATCACGCAGATTATAAATAGATCAATAAATAGATCAAGACACAACATTGAAACAAATTCAAATGTTTGAGGAATCCAGTTGGATCCCTCCAACCTGTTTCCCTGCATCCAAAGATATTAGCACAATACCAATTTTGCTTCGAGACGGAATATCGTAGTATATGGGATTTATAAAATACTATCCGCTATTATGCGGCGCAATAGGGTCTGATCCGCTATATAATGTGGGAAATCAACTCCAAGTACGTATATAATACCAATTCCATACAAGTCGGAATTATCGCGGTATATGTTTCTAATAAATCACCTCCGCTTAATATACGGCGTATAATGTCTATTTCAATCAATAGATAATAATTTATCATCCAATCAATCAATCAACAATTTTAAATCTAACTACTTAAAATTAAAATCGAACAATTTCGACTGAGTGAGAAGTTCTCACCTTGCTTTCAATGACAGTTTCAGCGTTTAATTTCGAATAAAATTAAACACGCATTTAACTTTACCCGAAATTCAAACTAGCTCCAAACGACTCCAATCCAGTTCCATTGCGTAGTGCTCGACAAAAAGATTGCAATGCAATTTGTTTCGCGATTTTTCGACCTCGTATGAACAAGATATCAATTTTTAAACATCGTACAATTTATAATATAATTTAATTACAATTTCTTTTATAATTTTAACCTTAGGCAAATCTGGACTGTTAGATTTTGTTAGATTGCATCAGGGCCGCGTGATGATGCTTCTTCCTTCTTCCAGTTTAAACACACGACAATAACCCAACGTGTCGCCCTAAAACCCTAATGGACGCGCTAACTATGACGACCTCTACCACGATCAAGGTCCACCATTTGAAGCGCCTCCCTATGCTCACTCGGTTTGAAGGGCTCGAAGCTCGGCTCCCTTTCAACCTCAAAAAACGTGAAAGACTGTCGCCCCTTTGAACGCATTTTGCTGTTGATCGGCCGCTCCAAATTCGATCGTAGCCGTTGATCAGCTAGATCTCAACATCCTCTTCAATATTGCAGTTGAACGTTTTCTCTAATTGTCGATGGATTGGAAGAAAATGAGTGAGGAAGAAGAGTGTATTTCGGCCATTGATTTATCAAATTCAATTGATTTCGGATTTATAAAACGGCGTTTATAAATTCACACACGCGCACACACACACACACGCACATGCATATATATATATACATACATATATATATATATTTATATATATTATAAAAACTCCAACTTATAAAAATCCCTTAATCAACAAATTTTATTTATATCTCATTTAAACGCCAAAATCCAATTTATACATTAATTACTTATAAATCTTTCAAAATCTATTCATTTTATAACTTCACAATTTATAGATCTATAAATTTCATTCACTTATGAAATCCATTTTTATTTCATTTTAATACTTATAAAAGCTCGTTTTATAATTCCAATATTTTAATTTATAAATATCAATTTTATAAATCTTTTATATAAATCATTTATAATAATTCAAAATTTTCAATTTAAACCATTTTTATAAATTAATCGACTACTTATTTCGAAAATTTCGGTTATATTTCATAAAAATCATAATTTTTATAACATAAAAATTACAACGTTTATTTATTTAAAATGAATAAATTCCAAAAGTAAATTTTATTACGAATTATCAACTTAAATTTTCAAAAATCCAATTTTATTTATTTTCGACATCTAATGATATCAAAAATATATTCCGCTAAAATTTAGCCTTTAACTATTCCAATCACAAAGATAATCACGCAGATTATAAATAGATCAACACAAACATTGAAACAAATTCAAATGTTTGAGGAATCCAGTTGGATCCCTCCAAACATGTTTCCCTTCATCCAAATATATTAGCACAATACCAATTCCGCTTCGAGACGGAATATCGCAGTATATGGGATTTATAAAATACTATCTGCTATTATGTGGCGCAATAGGGTCTCATCCGCTATATAATGCGGGAAATCAACTCCAAGTACATATATAATACCAATTCCATACAAGTCGGAATTATCGCGGTATATGTTTTTAATAAAAAACCACCGCTTAATATACGGCGTATAATGTCTATTTCAATCAATATATAATAATTTATCATCCAATCAAAAATTTTAAATCTAACTATTTAAAATTTAAATCGAACAATTTCGATTGAGTGAGAAGTTCTCACCTTGCTTTCAATGACAGTTTCAGCATTTTATTTCGAATAAAATTAAACACGCGTTTAATTTTACCCGAAATTCAAACTAGCTCCAAACGACTCCAATCAAGTTCCATTGCGTAGTGCTCGGCAAAAGATTGCAACGCAATTTGTTTCGCGATTTTTCGACCTCGTATGAACAAGATATCAATTTTTAAACATCGTACAATTTATAATATAATTTAATTACAATTTCTTTTATAATTTTAACCTTAGGCAAATCTAGACCGTTAGATTTTGTTAGATTGCATCAGGGCCGCGTGATGATGCTTCTTCCTTCTTCCAGTTTAAACACGCGACAATAACCCAACGTGCCGCCCTAAAACCCTAATGGACGCGCCCACTACAGCGACCTCTACCACGATCAAGTTCCACCATTTGAAGCGCCTCCCTATGCTCTACACTCGGCTTGAAGGGTTCGAAGCTCGGCTCCCTTTCTACCTCAAAAAACGTGAATGACTTCCGCCCTTTGAATGCATTTTGCCGTTGATTGGCCGCTCCAAATTCGATCGTAGCCGTTGATCAGCTAGATCTCAACACCCTCTTCAATATTGCAGTTGAACGTTTTCTCTAATTGTCGATGGATTGGAAGAAAATGAGTGAGGAAGAAGAGTGTATCTCGGCCATTGATTTTATAGCTAGCGGCTAGGGCATAAGAATGAAACCCTAGTTTTTTTGTTTTGCAAATGAAGATAATAATGTCCTTATATAGAAAATTCCTCCAAACACTATTCTTCCGGAATTTTCCGAACTCCAAACGAAGCGTGCCGGCTGACGTTTCTAAGGTTTACCCCGTGTTCCGTACACAATGGAACATGTTTTGGAGGCTAATTCGATCATCTGTGCGAGTTACGGCAATAAACTATAAATTTTAAATTAAATCAGTTAACCATATTTCTGTGCGTTTTAGCTTGCCCCGAACAAACAGTAAATCCAATTGACGCAAAATTTGAAATCTTACAATAATATAACATTACGGATCCTATGAAACTGGTTTCGTCGAAATCCGAGACTGTTTGAAAAATGGCTATTTTAACTCGTCAATTAAATATTAAAATATTCAATTTTCACAATTTAACTTTTAATTTAAAAGTTCTATATCATCATTATAACTCCAATATGATTTAATATAACTTTATAAATCATTTTTAATCACATTAAACCTAATTTCCAATTATTTTTGGAATTCGAAATATTAAATTATCGATTTAATTATCCAATTAAATCTAGATATTCGAAAAAATAAATTATTCGACTTATAAAATTTACTTATTAATATTTAAAATTGATTAAATATACAGATTTTTATTGACAGAAATTATGGGTCGTTACATTAAACATGGAATTTTTTTAGAACTTACCAGCATTGTTTTGAGATAATTTTAAATAAAGTTTTGTTAAGTAATGGTAAATCCGCATAGCTTAATCGGAGGCAATGAGTGCCTGTAGTTAAGTCTTGGATTTCTCTAGGATAGAGACGTAACCATTGAGATATGAATCCATGGTTTGATACCGCAATTGTACTTTTCGTGTTATTTTAAAAGCGTTTTCAAATATTTCTGAAAAGGAATAATTTGTGAATATACTGAATTTGATAAGATAAGTACGTACATTTTGGATAAAGAGATTTAATTTATTAAAATTAAATTAAAATAAATCTAGAATTTTCAGTGGGAAAAGGAAATATTTGGTTGAATGATTGTTATTTGATAGTTAAATAACCGACTATCTAATCTGGACCCAAAATATAACTTTGGGGAAATCTGAGGAAAATAGGGAATTATATGGTACAATTATCGTTCGAGGTGCTATATTGTACGTACAAACTGGTTTCACTTTTCTAGGATGATTATAAGGAAATCCGTCTACTAACGGTTAGGAGGTGATCTCCGATCTTTCTTCGTCTGTTTATTTCCTCAAGAATTGGAGTTAAGTTTACCGAAAATAGCGAACATTACTTCAAGGAGACCGGGATCAGATAAGTTATCTGAAAACCAGTTTGATCTAATGAGTACGTTTTCATTGTGAAGACAAGAGCTTGGAGTCCAAGATGGAGCACTAAACTGCAAGGACTAATCGCTACTAATCCTGAGGGTGATTCCAAAATGGATGTAGTAGAAGTAATGCCTTCGGTTCCGTTGACACCCGGAATGAACTTGTATGGATGAATGCTATCAGTACATTGTCATTGGAGGACAATGAGCATTCTATGTGAAAATTTCCTTGAAAAAGTAATCGTAGCCTCTAGCCTCATTAAACGGGAATGATAGAAAAGAAGTGGAAAAGCAGCAAGACTAAGTGGGTAGCACACAATCATGGTATGTATATCACCTTTCTAGATACCCTCGGATATTATTACTACGATTTATGGAAGGTGCTCGAAAAAGGGTGGGAACACCCGGGGTGATAGCATATTTGGTCTATCCAGGTTAAAGATAGTCTGGTCTTGTGTAGCAAGGGATCCTGGCGTGGTCCTTGATATGTTATACTAGACATGTACTATGTCAGGCGATACCCTAGTGCCTAGTCATTCTTATGGAATCTATTGTCCAATACATGCCGTTATGGTTTGTGTTGTAGAGCCTAGTATGCCGGAATTTAATTTATGTAACAATTTCAACTATTTGAATAAGTATTTGTACTTAGACGCTATTATTATATCAGAGGATTTGATATGAAATGTTTTGGTTATCATAAGGTAAAAACGCGTCGTGTTTATGTGTGGCGTGGTCTTACGAGATACCTTTGATTTTCAAAGGATTTTGATAAAGTTAATAATTCAAATTGAGTGTGTTTTCTCACGCTGGCTTTCGAGACTGACTCGGGTGTTATTTTATTATAATTCTTGGGTCAGACCGAGTATTTCAGGTTCAGGTTAGGATGCTATGGAGCTCAAGAGACGAGCTAGAGACCGAGACGTATTCTCATACTTGTTTTATTCCACTGTAGTGTTTTGTTTGAAATTACCAGGAATTGTGAGGGCGGGTTGTTATAACTGTCCAGGCTGGTAATTATTGATTTGTGTACTTTGATGTGAGATATGCATAGTGCAGTTTTGGGTTTGTTTTAAGAACTTTTTATATTGTATGTTATTCAGTCCGCTGTGAGATTCTGTTTTGTTTAGTTTCTTCTTTCTTCTACCTACTTTCTTTCCTCTCAACAATCTGTCTTTCCGACACTCGATCGTTCGACATGTTATATGATGAGCATATTTATGTCAATTTTCGAGTGTCGAAAGGGCGGGTCGATATAGTTGATATCAGAGCTTAGGTTGGCGATATACCTAGGGTTTGGTGGGGAATACTCATTAGAGATAGAGTCAGAAGTACTCTAGAATGATTTTGATGTATTAATAACTATGAGTCCGTAATTGTTAGTGAATATAAAATGTTTTTATATTCTGTTGACTTATTGGTTAAGTGTTTATGAATTCTGGTCGGTGCGGGAAGTACAATCGTATCGATAAGTGTTTCTAAACTCTTAAACAAGGTAAACCAACATAGTATCATTCTAAATAGGGTAAATGAAATAATTTTACCCAAACTATATTTTGTTATAGATGAAATATTTTTCAAAAAATATTATATATATTTGGATGTTTGGTTATTAATATTATAATCAAATAGATTATAAAAATTTGAAATGGTTATATATATAACAAAATAGAAATTTATAAGTATAATTTATACAAAGAAGTATAGCTAAAATTTGATTTAAACTAGAACTTAAATCTTGGAAATTTTGAGAAATGGGTTAAAATGTATCAGAACTAAATGTTCAGGAATTTTTAAATCTTGGAAATTTTGGATATGTTTTCCAAAGTGGTTTGAAAGGAATAATTGAGTATTATTTTGAGATGTTTTTGAATAGAGATTGTTTTAAATTGAATTTTTGGAAGTAAGGAAGAACTGAACTCACTTCACCCGTTGGAAAATAATCCTGGTGATGATGGCCATATCATCAATTTTCATTTTCAAGTTTCTAAGTGTTGGAGTGCTACCATAGCGATTGACTATGATTACTTATTTTTGACTTGTTTGATGAACAAGTTCATTTTAGAAATTTCCAAAGGGGAACTGTTTTGGGAAAAACTAAATGGCTTTGAGATTTCAAAAGTATGATTTGATATATTAAGGAAATATACTTATATTTAGGATTTCAAAATGTTTTGAAATGAAACCTCGTAATTAAATTTTGGGATTTCCATTTAAATGTTTTGTAAAGTCAGGATAAAAACAGTATTGAACTTATAACTTGAAGTTGATATAGATAAGAAAGGGAAATTAAAATTGTGAGGACCCGCAAATCCGTACAAGATCGTATTGTTTCTTTGGATTTCCAACAAACGGTCAGGCCAAGGAACTTCCCATTGCCACATGGAAACGCCTCTGGAAGGACGTCCCCGAGAACCTAACCGGATCTCTGCCAACACAAGGCCGGGTTACTCCTAACTGGGTAACTACTGACACGAATATGCCATCCCCCAGTCCTTTAGGACCTTTATCCGAGCGCTCGATAACCAACTTCACACCGTAATAAATAAAGTGTTTCAACATGAGTAAGTATCTGGGCTCCATACCATGATACCACCCCTTTCCAGAAGGAAATGCACATACCCTAAGGGGCGCTACCCCCAATAACCTTGCCGCATCTTTCCTGTTTTGACCATTCCGGGGTGTGAGGTTCGACGAAATCTCGTCCACAAAGCCACGCTTTGGTACAAAGCCATGCTTTGGGTCAACAAATGATCAAAGAAATGATCACAAAGATAAGTGATCAAACAAATGATCATATCACAAATGATCAGACAATGACCATTTCACAGCAACACTCAGCATGTCACATTACCAAATTGGGAATATATCACTGATAACCTTCAACTACATAACCTCTGAGCTCGTACGTCTCAGAGAAGGGTGTTAAGCTAAGGGAATAAATTCTCCGCCACCAACAGAAATATATTTGAAAGAAATCAGCTTTATATCTCAATTTGTAATGTCAGACATACTATACATACAAGTCTGTTCTGGGATCGAACAGAACCGAAGGCACTTACAAAGAAGTCCTTGCAATCCGGATATTCACTAATCACGTTCGGACTTCCCATCACATATGGAGTCTCTATACCAGGGACCAGTCGATGCAAAGACATTCGACGAGTTGTCCTTTCGCTTTCAAAAATATCTGGTCTTCAACCCCGGTCTTCAAATGCAATTCATAACGACGTATCACATATTCGGAATGGGTTATACGACCCCAAGGTCATTTCCCGGCTAACCCGAATAGTGAGCGCTTATTTAAAAATAAGTGTGGCATTCAAATTCAAGCAAATCACAACAAATACCTATTCAAAGGTAAATATTGATAGTCGGTTATTGAACTATCAATGGATATGCACAACATCACCAGATTCCAAATAATTTTTCAAATTATTTATTTCCCAAAAATATCTTTACAAGATAAATAATTTTCACACTTCAATCATTTGAAAACAATTTTCAAAACACTTTTCACATTTACCACTTTTGAAAACAAATTTCAATCATTTTCCCTATGCGGAAATACTTTCATTTCAACATGGTTCATTTAAACCAATTAAATAAATCCTTAACGATTTACTTTATATTTACGTTCCAAATCCGTAAATTTATTTCCACTCTTCAAAAACTAATCAACGTTTATTTTTAAACAAATTCCCCTTTTTCTTTTATAAATTCCATAATGAATTTATATTCCAAAATATTTATGAATACATGATTTCAATTATTCATTTTCAATTTATCTTCAAAAAGATAAATTCTCAAAACGTTTCATTTCACATTGGAAAACATTTCCATACTTATTTATTAATAAGTAACTCACAAATCTATTTATTTTCAACCTTTGGAAAATATTCAATATACTTAAATCGAAATTAAGTATATAATTCATTCTTTAAGGAAATCATTCTCTTAACCATATTTATTTGGGCCAAAACGAATGTTGCGTAAAACATCGTTACGACAACCCAATATCACTAGTATAGGGATTCAAATTTAAGATAGATATATAAATCCTAATACTAAATAAAACATTTCCTTTCGAAAATCATTTACTATAACAACAGTGTTATAGTCCACCATTTCCTTCTATTTCTCGAAAACGTCTATTTCAACAATGAATGTTGAAATATATGGTTTCGATTCTTAACATATTTTGAAAACATCGTTAGATCGTTTTAATTTTATTTAAAAAATCACATCCAAAACATTTTCTTTAACATATTATTCACTATTCAAAAACGTGAATATACTATGTTAACCAATTTCATCATTTCTATACATTTTATTTTAAAGGATTATTCACCGTCTAAAACATGAATATAACTCCATTAATTAGTTATAACAATTTACTTATCAAAATAAGTCGTTGGCGGATTTATAAAACAACGTTTATAAATTTCATTTCTATTTATTTTATAACAACTCCCTTTTATAAACCTCCATTATTAACCTATCTCAATTTATATCTCAATGATATACTAAAGGTTCATATTATAAGTTAAATGCTTATAAAACGATTATTTTACCAAATCGTTCTTTTTAAGGCTTCTCAAATTATAAATCTTATAACTTATAAGATTCATTTATTTACTCAAACCTATTCCTTTAATAACCTTATAAATTTTATAAACCTACTGCTTATAAAATTCCATTTATAACTTCACCGTTTATAATCCTATAAATTTCATTCATGTATGAAATTCATTTACAATTCATTCTAACACTTATAAAAACTCGTTTTATAATTCAAATATTTCAATTTATAAATATCAATTTATAAATCTCTTATATAAATCAATTTATGCCATTATTTTAAAACATCTTTAATCTCCTTTATAATTCACCATTTTGATTTATAAAATAATCAAATTTCATAAATCCTATATTTAAACTTTTTACAATAAATTCAAAAATCCCGATTTAAACTATTTTATAAAATCATTAAACCCATATTTTCAAAAAATCAACTTTTAACTATATTTCTCAAAAATTATAATTTTTATAACCTTAAAAATTATATCGTTATTTATTTAAAATGGATCAATTCCAAAAATATTATAAACGTATACTTTCAAAAAATCACTTTAAAATCCTTTTAAAATTCCAAAATTGGGCCCAATGATGCTACATACCAAATAGTCAATCACGACAACAACGACATCATATATCGATATGATAATCAATCAAATATCAAAATATCTGAAATCAAATAAATACTGTTGAGGAATCCAGTTGGATCCCTCCAACCTGTTTCCCTGCATCCAAAGATGTTAGCACAATACCAATTCCGTTCTAGTACGAAATTATCGCGGTATATAGGATTTATAATATTATCCGCTTAATAGACGGCGCAATAGGGTCTCATCCGCTATATACTGTGGGAAATCAATTCCAAGTACATAAATAATACCAATTTCACTGTTTATGAAATATTCGCGGTATATGTTTTTAATAAATAACATCCGCTTAGTAACGGCGTATAATGTCTATTTTAAAAATCAATAGATAAAAATCATCATTCAAACATGCATTCAAGAATTTTAAATCTAACTATTTAAGATAAAAATCGAAACCGATTCGATTGAGTGAGAAGTTCTCACCTTGATTTCAATTTCGTTTTCAGCTTTTATTTCGAATAAAACTAAACGTGCGTTTAATTTTACCCGAAATTTTTGCTAGCTCCAAACGACTCCAATCCAATTCCATAGCGTAGTGCTCGTCCATACGAACAAAACGCAACTGGTTTCGCACGTTTTCGGCCTCGTATGAAAAAGATATGCATTTTTTTAAAGTTACACGAATTTTAATATATCAATTTACAACATAATTAACTATTTTTAAACCCACATCTAAATCACAGCCGTTGATTTCCATGCTTGCATCAGGGCTGCACTTCCCTTCTTCCCAAAAAAACGTTTCCAGGCAACTCACGTTAGAACCGAACCCAACTAGCCTCTCTAGGGTTTCAAACCGCGACCAAATCACTTGCTTAAAATTCGATCTAAGGCCTCCATCACGAAGCCCACCTCGAGAGCTTCCTTCAGCCACCAAGATGTTGAACTCGGCTGCACCATAGCCTTGATTTTCGTGCATGACTGCAGCCCATACACGGCTATTTTGACAACGATCTGAAGCTCCATTTTCGATCACAACCGTTGAAAACAAAGATCTCATCGCCCTCTTCGATGTTGTAGTTGGAAGTTTCTCTTAATTGTTCATGGATCGAGAGATAATTGAGGAACAAAAACAGAAAATTTCGGCCATTCATTGAGGGGGTGGCGGCTCCTGAAGAATTAGGGTTAGGTTTTATTTTTTTTGCAAAAATGAATTGTTAAGGGCCTTTTATAGAAAAATCGACGTACACTATTCATCCCGAATTTTCCGAGCTCCAAACGAAGCGTGCCGGTTGACGTTCCTGAGGTTTACCCCACGTTCCGAACACAATGGAACATGTTTCGGGAGCTAATTCGATCATCTGTGCGAGTTATGGCAATAAACGTTCGATTTAAAATTAAATCGGTAAATCAAATTTCTAGGCGTTTTAGTTTGCCCCGGACAAACGGTAAATCCGATTGACACGAAATTTGAAACCATACAATAATATTACATTACGGATCCGATGAAACTAGTTCCGTCGAAATCCGAGACTGTTCGAAAAATGGCTAATTTCACTAGTCGATAAAATATTAAAATATTCAATTTTCACAAATAAACTCTTAATTCGATTTTAAAAGTTCTATAACATCATTCTAACTTCAATATGATAAAATAAAATTTTACAAATCATTTTCAATCATATTTAACTCAATTTTCAATTATTTCTGTATTTTCCAATATTAAATTATCGATTTAATTATCAAATTAAATCCAATTATTCGAAATAAAATTTATTCGACTTATAAATTTCACTTATTAATATTTAAAATAAATTAAATATATGAATTTTAATTAATTAAAATTTTGGGTCGTTACATACTTCCCTCTTAAAAGAATTTCGTCCTCGAAATTACCAAGTAAGAAAAGATACAGAATCTATTAACTTTCCCAAAATTCATGGTTAAACTTCTTATAATAAATTTACTAAGTTTTCAAATCATACTTAGTTATCTTTTCAAAAACAACTACTATTGTTTAACTTTTAATTCCAAATCAAAATAGTTTTCAAAATTTTCCAATTTTTTCTTAAATTTTTCCAACGCCTTAAATTTTCGAAAAAATTCGCTATAGTCTCCTTTGCGCGGCTCAATCCGAAAAAAAATGACAGTATATATATCACAAATATTCATCTCATCAAGTGATGAGGCATCCCGTAGGGAAAAGTGTAAAAGTACGATATTTAATCTGAGATATGTACCTTATATTTTATTAGCAATCATATACGGCTAATATAGCGCGAAAGCGAGCTCCAAATGCGAAGCAAACGCGATCCGCACCTACTAAACACTCAACAAACAGATGAGAAACATGTATATAGAACATAGTATCGATATACAACATATAGCAACATAATAACTATATATGCCAACATAGCAAATGTAGCAAAAGCAATATATTCAACCATCAACCAACTATCATCCAACTAGCATTCATAACCAATAAATATTCATTCATATTCTCATTAATATTCAATGAAATAGGTTTTCAATTTAATCATATTTGATTCATTAACAGTGTATATTTTTACTAAGATTCATTTTCAATTAGTTTATATTCACTAATTCATATTCAAGTTGGTTCACTTCTAAATCAAATTCAAATCTACTTAAGATTCACTTAACTTCCAATTCGATTTCAATTACTTTAGCTTCCAATTTCATTAACACTTAATGAATTATATACAATCAACTAACAATCATATAACAACCAATGTATATTAATTACAACCAAATTCCTTTGCTTATATTCATTTAATTTGGTTTAACACCATCACTTTCAATTGGTTCAATTAAATTTATTTTCATTCAATTATTCAACTTCCAATAACATTAGATTTTAATGAATTAACACCTACATCCATTATTACATATCAACTTAATTTGCATTCAATTGATTAACATTTAATCCATTAATTCAATTCAATTACAAAAGTTGAATTTCATTTATATAACTCAAGTTCATATCTATCACTTAACCTTAATAATTTACTTCAATACCAAAATCAACTTCATTCAGCATCACTTAAGTTATACTTCCATTTTACAAACATCGTTTGGCTTTACTTAACTTAAATTCCCACTTATAAATCAATTTAGATTCCAATTCTAAAGTAAATTTCCATTTAACTTTAAATTCATTTTTATTTACAACTCATATTCATAAATATATTCATATAGTTTCACTTCTTATAGATATAAGTTTATTTCTCAATTGCAAATCACATTAATTATAATTCAATTCTTATAATTCTTTTGCTTATACAATTATTCTTTTATTTAGATTATTCAAACAACTAAACAATCAACTTATATACACTTTAATAATTGTGAAAAATTATTCCTTTATATATAAAATATAATCAAGGTAAAATTATTTCATTTACGCAATTTAAAACAATACCGTGTCGGTTTATCTTGTTTAAGAGTTTAGAAACCCCTATCTACGATAGTTAGCAAGACTACATCAACCGGAATCTATAAACAATCAACCGATAAGTCAACACAACACAAAGCAATTTATATTCACTAACAAATACGCTCTCATAGCTATTATTACACTCAAACCCATTCTAGAGTACTACCGACTCTATCTCTAATGAGTAATACCCAACAGAGCCATGGTTGTCGCTTAACCATATGCTCTGATACGAGATGTGAGGACCCGCAAATTCGTACAAGATCGTATTGTTTCTTTGGATTTCAAACAAATGGTCAGGCCAAGAAACTTCCCATTGCCACATAGAAACGCCTCTGGAAGGACGTCCCCGAGAACCCAATCAGATCTCTGCCAACATAAGGCCGGGTTACCCCTAACTGGGTAACTACTGACACGAGTATGCCATCCCCCGGTCCTTTAGGACCTTTATCCGAGCGCTCGATAACCAACATCACACCGTAATAAATAAAGTGTTTCAACATGAGTAAGTATCTGGGCTCCATACCATGATACCACCCCTTTCCAGAAGGAAATGCACATACCCTAAGGGGCGCTACCCCCAATAACCTTGCCGCATCTTTCCTGTTTTGACAATTCCGAGGTGTGAGGTTCGATGATGTCTCGTCCACAAAGCCACGCTTTGGTATAAAGCTATGCTTTGGGTCAACAAATGATCAAGGAAATAATCACAAAGATAAGTGATCAAACAAATGATCATATCACAAATGATCAGACAGTGATCATTTCACAGCAACACTCAGCATGTCACATTACCAAATTGGGAATATATCGCTGATAACCTTCAACTACATAACCTCTGAGCTCGTACGTCTCAGAGAAGGGTGTTAAGCTAAGGGAATAAATTCTCCGCCACCAACAGAAATATATTTGAAAGAAATCAGCTTTATATCTCAATTTGTAATGTCAGACATACTATCCATACAAGTCTGTTCCGGGATCGAACAGAACCGAAGGCACTTACAAAGAAGTCCTTGCAATCCGGATATTCACTAATCACGTTCGGACTTCCCATCACATATGGAGTCTCTATACCGGGGACCAGTCGATGTAAAGACCTTCGACGAGTTGTCCTTTCGCTTTCAAAAATATCCGGTCTTCAACACCGGTCCTCAAATGCAATTCATAGCGACGTATCACATATTCGGAATGGGTTATACGACCACAAGGCCCTTACCCGGCTAACCCGAATAGTGAGCGCTTATTTAAAAATAAGTGTGGCATTCAAATTCAAGCAAATCACAACAAATACCTATTCAAAGGTAAATATTGATAGTCGGTTATTGAACTATCAATGGATATGCACAACATCACCAGATTCCAAATAATTTTTCAAATTATTTATTTCCCAAAAATATCTTTACAAGATAAATAATTTTCACACTTCAATCATTTGAAAACAATTTTCAAAACACTTTTCACATTTACCACTTTTGAAAACAAATCTCAATCATTTTCCCTATGCGGAAATACTTTCATTTCAACATGGTTCATTTAAACCAATTAAATAAGTCCTTAACGATTTACTTTATATTTACGTTCCAAATCCGTAAATTTATTCCCACTCTTCAAAAACTAATCAACGTTTATTTTTAAACAAATTCCCCTTTTTCTTTTATAAATTCCATAATGAATTTATATTCCAAAATATTTATGAATACATGATTTCAATTATTCATATTCAATTTATCTTCAAAAAGATAGATTCTCAAAACGTTTCATTTCACATTGGAAAACATTTCCATACTTATTTATTAATAAGTAATTCACAAATCTATTTATTTTCAACCTTTGGAAAATATTCAATATACTTAAATCGAAATTAAGTATATAATTCATTCTTTAAGGAAATCATTCTCTTAACCATATTTATTTGGGCCAAAACGAATGTTGCGTAAAACATCGTTACGACAACCCAAAATCACTAGTATAGGGATTCGAATTTAAGATAGATATATAAATCCTAATACTAAATAAAACATTTCCATTCGGAAATCATTTACTATAACAACAGTGTTATAGTCCACCATTTCCTTCTATTTCTCGAAAACATCTATTTCAACAATGAATGTTGAAATCTATGGTTTCGAATCATAACACATTTTGAAAACATCGTTAGATCGTTTTAATTTTATTTAAAACATCACATCCAAAACATCTCCTTTAACATATTATTCACTATTCAAAAACATGAATATACTACGTTAACCAATTTCATCATTTCTATACATTTTATTTTAAAGTATTATTCACCGTCTAAAACGTGAATATAACTCCATTAATAAGTTATAACAATTTACTTATCAAAATAAGTCGTTGGCGGATTTATAAAACAACATTTATAAATTCCATTTCTATTTATTTTATAACAACTCCCTTTTATAAACCTCCTTTATTAACCTATCTCAATTTATATCTCAATGATATACTAAAGGTTCATATTATAAGTTAAATGCTTATAAAACGATTATTTTACCAAATCGTTCTTTTTAAGGTGTCTCAAATTATAAATCTTATAACTTATAAGATTCATTTATTTACTCAAACCTATTCCTTTAATAACCTTATAAATTTTATAAACCTACTGCTTATAAAATTCCATTTATAACTTCACCGTTTATAATCCTATAAATTTCATTCATTTATGAAATTCATTAACAATTCATTCTAATACTTATAAAAACTCGTTTTATAATTCAAATATTTTAATTTATAAATATCAATTTATAAATCTCTTATATAAATCAATTTATACTATTATTTTAAAACATCTTTAATCTCCTTTATAATTTCACCATTTTGATTTATAAAATAATCAAATTTCATAAATCCTATATTTAAACTTTTTACAATAAATTCAAAAATCCCGATTTAAACTATTTTATAAAATCATTAACCCCATATTTTCAAAAAATCAACTTTTAACTATATTTCTCAAAAATTATAATTTTTATAACCTTAAAAATTATATTGTTATTTATTTAGAATGGATCAATTCCAAAAATATTATAAACGTATACTTTCAAAAAATCACTTTAAAATCCTTTTAAAATTCCAAAATTTGGCCCAATGATGCTACATACCAAATAGTCAATCACGACAACAACGACATCATATATCGATATGATAATCAATCAAATATCAAAATATCTGAAATCAAATAAATACTGTTGAGGAATCCAGTTGGATCCCTCCAACCTGTTTCCCTGCATCCAAAGATGTTAGCACAATACCAATTCTGTTCCAGTACAAAATTATCGCGGTATATAGGATTTATAATATTATCCACTTAATAGACGGCGCAATAGGGTCTCATCCGCTATATACTGCGGGAAATCAATTCCAAGTACATAAATAATACCAATTTCACTGTTTATGAAATATTCGCGGTATATGTTTTTAATAAATAACATCCGCTTACTAACGGCGTATAATGTCTATTTTAAAAATCAATAGATAACAATCATCATTCAAACATGCATTCAAGAATTTTAAATCTAACTATTTAAAATAAAAATCGAAACCGATTCGATTGAGTGAGAAGTTCTCACCTTGATTTCAATTTCGTTTTCAGCTTTTATTTCGAATAAAATTAAACGTGCGTTTAATTTTACCCGAAATAAAAGCTGAAAACGAAATTGAAATCATTCGCTAGCTCCAAAGGACTCCAATCCAATTACATAGCGTAGTGCTCGTCCATACGAACCCAACGCAACTGGTTTCGCTCGTTTTCGACCTCGTATGAAAAAGATATGCATTTTTTTTAAAGTTACACGAATTTTAATATATCAATTTACAACATAATTAACTATTTTTAAACCCACATCTAAATCACAGCCGTTGATTTCCATGCTTGCATCAGGGCCGCACTTCCCTTCTTCCCTAAAAAAATGTTTCCAGGCAACTCACGTTAGAACCGAACCGAACTAGCCTCTTTAGGGTTTCGAACCGCGACCAAATCACTTGCTTAAAATTCGATCAGAGGCCTCCATCACGAAGCCCACCTCGAGAGCTTCCTTCGGCCACCAAGATGTTGAACTCGGGTGCACCATAGCCTTGATTTTCGTGCACGACTGCAGCCCATACACGGCTATTTTGACAACGATCCGAAGCTCCGTTTTCGATCACAACCATTGAAAACAAAGATCTCTTCGCCCTCTTCGATGTTGTAGTTTGAAGTTTCTCTTAATTGTTCATGGATCGAGAGATAATTGAGGAAGAAAAACAGAAAATTTCGGCCATTCATTGAGGGGGTGGCGGCTCCTGAAGAATTAGGGTTAGGTTTTATTTCTTTTGCAAAAATGAATTGTTAAGGGCCTTTTATAGAAAAATCGACGTACACTATTCATCCCGAATTTTCCAAACTCCAAAAGAAGCGTGCCGGTTAACGTTCCTAAGGTTTACCCCGCGTTCCGAACACAATGGAACGTGTTTCGGGGGCTAATTTGATCATCTGTGCGAGTTATGGCAATAAACGTTCGATTTAAAATTAAATCGGTAAATCAAATTTCTAGGCGTTTTAGTTTTCCCCGGACAAACGGTAAATCCGATTGACACAAAATTTGAAACCATACAATAATATCACATTATGGATCCGATGAAACTGGTTTCGTCGAAATCCGAGACTGTTCGAAAAATGGCTAATTTCACTAGTCGATAAAATATTAAAATATTCAATTTTCACAAATAAACTCTTAATTTGATTTTAAAAGTTCTACAACATCATTCTAACTTCAATATGATAAAATAAAATTTTACAAATCATTTTCAATCATATTTAACTCAATTTTCAATTATTTCTGTATTTTCCAATATTAAATTATCGATTTAATTATCCAATTAAATCCAATTATTCGAAATAAAATTTATTTGACTTATAAATTTCACTTATTAATATTTAAAATAATTAAGTATACGAATTTTAATGAATTAAAATTCTGGGTCGTTACATAAATTTTAATCCTGGAATGAAAATTCAATTTGAGTACATTAAAGTGAATAAGATATGCTGGAATTTAACATAAGATAAGTTGAATAAAATTGAAATTGGATTTGAATTGAATGGGATATAAATGTAAGATGATTATATAACTATAAGTCATTGATTATTGAACGAAATGGATACACTTAGGTTATAAAGGGATATATCTAATCAAGAGTTGTGATTGTAAGGTGTAAATGGACTCAAGTAAGTAATAGAAGATGTTGACAAAATAAGTTTTGAACTTATGAATTGAGAAATGAAATGGCGAAACCTTAATGAAAATAGTGTACTGTAGTAAAGAAATGGAAATACAAAATGTGAATTTAAATGGAGAGTGAATTAGGATGGAGAAAATTGGATATAAACATGAGCTGTGAAGTTTTCATATAACCATATGTTAGAAATATAGAATGTGAATAAAATTTAAGTGGAAATTCAGGGAATTGTTAATAAATAAGTTTGTATAACTTATTAAATTGGAAAAGTGAAAAACGTATAACCAAGTAAAATGGTTAAGTAATTGATAACAAGGAATGAATTCAATGTAAGGGTAAATGAATTGAATATGTTTTTGAAATATGATTTTGGGAGCATAATTTGGGTATGAACTTAAGATTATAAACCTAAATATGAACTTAAGTAGTGATATTGAAAGTTTACAATAAACCTTAAAGATAATTTTGTGAAATTGTTTATAAATAAATTACTTATAATGAAATGTCGTTCATTATAAAATGAAGTGAATAAATCTATGTGAATTAAATGAAAGTTAATGGAAAAGAGGTAATATATGTTGGAAGTAAAGTTAATAGAAATGTAAGTGCATGAACCTAAACTAAATTGTTTGAGAATCGATTTATGTGAAATGATTCCTCAATGATATAGTATAAATTTGATATACTAAGTAAATGGAAGCAAATATATTGAATGAGATGAATTTAAAAAAAAATAGAATTTGATTGCCATGGAAACTTAACTTAAGTGATTATTTATGAATGGATTCACCAATAAATTAACATGGGTCGGAATGTTGTTTAATACAACATGTAGTGAACAAAGTTTGGTAGATAACTTAAATAGGCATCAAATGGAAAATAAAAACATTGATTTAGAGTCAATTTAAAAAGGAATAAATTGAAGCTTAATAAAATGGATTTTCATTTAGTGGAAGTGAATAATGAATGGGATGCACATAAACTGATTATGTGTCATGACCCCTTTTTTCATGCCCTTTGAATTGACAATAAACCACACATGTCCAACTTAAATTGCACGAAAAGATGGAACATGATGGATAGAAAGAAAATAAAGACAGAATAGAATCTCACACGAATGGCATAACATATATTATTTCAATAATAATCTTTACAACGGAAAATAAAAAATACATATATCTGAGTCTAACCTAAATTCAGCTTGGACTGTTATAAACATCTGTCCTTACAATTGCTGACAAACATCAAACTAAAACTAACAAAGCACAGCGGATAATAGAATATATCATACATAGATGAATATCTCATGCTCTCCTTTGGAAACTCCAACCATCTTCGACCAAACCTGAAACTAATCGGATCTGACCCGAGTATTGCAAATACATGGATCAGGCTTGATAAACCAGCATGGAAAACTCAAATATAAATGACAATGTCATATATCAGCCTTTGAATAAAATCTTTTGAAAATAAAGAATATCTCATAAGACCACGCCCACACATAAACACGGACGGATTTTTACCTTACAATAACTAAACTTTTATATATCAAAACATTTGATATTATTTTTAATGACATCGCTTTGAATCATTTGCAAATAAACTTATTAATCTTAGCTGAAATCGTTACATTGATTAAATTCCAGCATAATAGGTTTATAATCAAGTCCGTAGGTTCTTATTGGAGAATGGATTTCCATACAAATGACCAGGCGAAGGTACTACCTTCCGCCAGTACATCTATAGAGGAATGTACCGAGGACCATCACAAAGGATCCTCTACCAACATAAGACCGGCCTATCTCTGTAACTAGATAGTACCGAATATATCATCCTCCCGTCATTACCGACCTTTTTTGAGGGCCCTCATACCATACAAACCACAATAATCAGACACATGACGTCAAAGAGTGTAAAGATATATCTAGAAGAGGATGATCATATCCTACTTAAGAATGGCCCACTTAGCCTTGCTGCATCTAACCCTGCTGCGGTCATTTCCGAGGCTCGAGGTAACGATTACCTTTTCACATTGCACATATCACATCTCTAAATGGCACATTGCCGTTTCCGTTGACTACTAATTGCCTTCCACAAAAATACAATCCTTAAGCTCGTATGTCCCAAACTGGGTGTTAAGCAAAGTGAAGTTGTCTTCTTCGCTACCACTGATGTACATTTGTAAAACCAATGTACGTAATCATTAGAAATGCAATGTCAGACAAACGTCCATATAAGTTGTCCAGGAGCAGGACAAACTGAAGGCACTCTCCTACTACCACTAGTAGCAAGTAGTCCTTGCAATCTGAAAATTCTCCATAACGAGGAGACCACTGCTATAAATAACTCTATAATGGGAGCTACCCAGAGCATGTCTACTAGCAGTCCTCATGCAATAAAGATCCACGGTCTTCAATAATCATAATCTTCAACATGTCTTCATATTCGAACGTACACATTTGTTCGAAGTGATTTTCGGACAGAAATTATCCAAATCCGACCCCGGTTCCTTCGAAGCCAATTATTGATTCAAAAGATGTTAAGTTCATTTGTGGATATCAATCATTAATCAATTACTTCATCTTTTATAAAATATCTTTGTTAGATATATTCTTTTCAATTTATTCCATTTTCTTTTCAAGAGTGTAAGGAATCAATAAGCCTCATTTATTAAATCATTTGGTTTATTTAAACCTTTCTTAAATCCTAAAATAATTCCAAATCATTTTCTCCTTTACATAGGAAAAACTTTCCAAATCATTCATTAAAGCTTAATCAAAGATTTTCTTTATTAACTTTTAACTTAGGGAAAATATTCTCTTTTTATAATATCACTTTCCAAAACATCCATTTAATTTAAAGGATTATTCACTGTCCAAAATCGCGAATATAATTCCTTTAATAAACTTTCACATTTAACTTATCAATTTAAATCGATTTTCGATTAACAAAACGGTATTTATAGATTCCACTTATATTTTATAAACTTCCATATATAAATTTTCTTTACTAACAAATTCCATTTATATCTCAGTTATAAGTCAAAATACAATTATAATTTAATTACTTATAAAACTCTTATTTACAAATTCATTCCATTCAAATCTTATTATTTATAAATTCCATTATAAATTCTTTTCTAAATTTCAATTGCAAACCCATATATTAATTTGATTAAAATCCTATTTCTAATATTTATAAAACACTTTTATAATTCCATTACTTTTATTTATAAAATATCAATTTTATAAATATTATATATAGACCATTATAATAAATTCAAAGAATTTATTTATTTTCTTTTATCATAGAAAAAACTTAGTTATGATCTTTCAGAGCATCCGGGCTTTCCTCCACCACTCGCCTAAGAAGAGAAAATATAGGCCAGGTAAGTTTAAGGCACTGGTTGCTCCATTCCTAACCTTAGTTAAACACCTTGTTTTATCTTCCCAAATCTCACAGGCAGGACACATGTACTAGTCATTTCCGTATTATCCAGTTTGCTATTATATTTAATCTTCTTCACTTACTGTTTAAATGGTATAAACAATTCCTCTTTTTCATTTATTCAAACTCTCATTAAAACTTCCAAATCATCTTTAAATGGCTTAATTATTCTTTTAAAATCATTCACAAAATATATAGGAAAGAATTGTTAAGTTTAAAACTTCATTCCAAAAGTTATTTCAAACTGTTGCGAAAAGGGTTGCAAATAGCGTTTTAAAAGCTGCATTCTTCAAAACGACTTTTATATCATTTAAAAATCCATCTTTTCAACTTATATATCTTTTAAAACATTTTAAAATATTTTTACAATTTATTTCATATTTTAAAAACATTTAAAATGTCAGTTTTAAATTTTGGTCACTTTACTACAAAAGCGCGATTTTCTGGAAAATTATTTTGGACATATTTAATATATACAAGATAAAATCTTGATTTTCTTCCTTTATTTATTTAAACATATTTAAATGTTTATTAAACATTTCTAACTCATTTTAAAACTATTTTCAAATTGTTTAAGCATTCCATATACGCCATTTCATTTTCAAAAGGAAAGTAATTTCCTTTGTGCTTATCAACGTGTATTAACGTGACTTAGAAAAAAAATTAACAATCATATCAAACAATCAATACTTGATGATCAAAGTATACATAAGAATTCATAGCAATCATAACACAACATCAAACATATATATATATATATATATATATATATATATATGCTAAATAGAGTTTCTCACCATAAACCAAAGTGATTAACTTCTTACCAACATTCTAATCAACCAACACTTAACTAATTAATTCCTACTCCATTAAACACTAACAAAAAAACACTCTCTTCCTTTCAATATCTTGGCCGAGGCTTGAGATGGAGGTTGGTCGAAAATATAGAGAAGAAGCGGTAGAACTTTGAACTTGAATTCTTAAAATTAGACCCGAAAAATAGGTCACCTTCTCTCTTCTTTTTGACTCTGTTAATCTTAAAATTTTTAAAAATTATTAACTGAAAATTGATTGCAAATTCTTTTCTCTTGAATTCGAAAAAATGAATCACTTAATTTTGATTAATTTTGAAGAAGATATGATAGAATGAAGAAGAGGTATTGTCAGATTGATAAAAATAAAGTCCGAAAATGCACTTTAAAGAATTGAGTTTCAGGTATAGCATACCTCAACACTGAAAAAAGTGATCAACAAAATAGTTGTAGACACTAGAATTATATAAGGTTTAAAAAAAAAATTCTTATTTTGGATATGTTATGATTAAGTTATGATCAAAACAAAATAGCCTATTCTCTAGCTTAAAAACCAGGCCAGAAAATGCACTGGAAAGAAGTGGACTTTTGACATGATTAACTTTATAACAAGACAAAGTGTTCAACATGAAAGTTATAGCCACTGGAAAAATACCTGATTTAAAAAATAATTTTGTATTTTGGTTCTATTTTGAAGAAGTTATGACCGAGAGAAAAAGAGGTAAAATATAGATAAAAAATGAGTTTGATTTGAAGAGAATGAACATTGATTTCTTTTGAATATTTTGTAAATATTTTGACATTATCTCTTTCTAATTTTTTCCTATGGCTTGAAATCATTAAAGAAAACAGAAAGAAAATGATGAAGCTAGAGAAAATAAGAAGGAGAAATGTGAATGAAAATGAAAAAGGAGGTAGGTATTCATAGAAAAAGAAAAAAGTGGTAATTTACCAAAATAACCTCTTATCAAATTACCAAACTAACCTTAATTCAACTTAAAGCAAACTCCAATTTTTAAAACTTAACATCATCCTTTTACTTCTTACTTTATGTCTTAATCCCTAAAGAACTAAGCTAAGTAAAATAATAATTATGTTGGTTTTGATGTGATTGATTTGATGTTTGCTTTTTCTTACTTTGTTAATTCTTTTTTTTTTTTTAAACTCAACCCAGAGCCCTGATGAAATCGAAGGGATAGGAGGAGCTCCCTCCTGCCTGGTCCGACCACAGACATTTGGGATTTAAGCCAGCCCAGCATAGAGATTTGATGCCCCGAACCAGGTTATCTGGTGATTTTGTGGGAGCCCACCTCCATGCCTTGAATGGGAAACACAGCTCAATCTACCAGGACTCGAACCCGCGACCTCAAGGAACTTTGTTCCATAGTCGCTAAGTTGCCCTGACCAACTGAGCTATGCTCGCGGACAACTTTTACTTTGTTAATTCTTACTTACTTTTAATAATGACTTCTAGAAGTTTTCTAATCTTATTTAGTAAAAGTAAACATGCTTAGTTATTGAAATATGTAACGTATATGTTAAAACATGTTCACAAAGGTACGACAATGTTGCGACAACTTTTAATCGATAAAACGTTGATTTTCGACAAAATGTTTTATGGTCACATTTTGACATTTTTGTTAAACTATTTATATACGTAACCAAAGTTCAAAATAAATTTCTTATTATCGTAAAATAATTAAAACAAGCATATTTATCTTATAAAATAATATAAAACAATATTCAAATCTTCTTGTAAAAATACTACATTGATTTATCGATACGCGCCGTAATTTGACAATTTTTATAAAACAAGTTTTATATATTTATCAAACCATTATAAATTAAATTTAGTATTATTATCAACTGATTTTGATATCGATTATATATATATTTAAAAGGTATTATTTATCCTTTAAACAAATTTCATGAATATTTGTCTCCTTTATTGGAATCCGACTTTTGTCAACTTTACAATGGAAATCCAAAATCTTTATTTAATATTAAAAATAAGTCTACCATTCGTTTTTATCATATAAAACTTGATTTTTTAAGTTTGAAAATTCTACAATTTAATATTTAAAATAATTAAATATTCCATTTTCAAAGTGGTAAATTTACGGGTCCTTACATTATGAATCAATTTGAAATTGAATAAAAGTGAATTTATACAAGTAAAGCACATATAAATCAATTAATAATGGATATGAGTTGGTTTTTGTAAATATGAATTGAACATAATAAATTTGGTTGCAAATCATTTTCAATTGAATAAAATGATATATGGATCCATGGAAAGGAATTAAATTAGTATTGGAACCTTAAAATTGCTTGTAATATATGTTTGGCATGTTAGGGTTAGGAAGGTCATGTGTTTAGCTTGTTAAAGTAATGAAATATTATAAAATTTCATGTTTATGAAAACCTATGTGCTTATTTTGAGTAAGTATAGGTACAAGGAGCTATTTTGGGTAGATTTTGGTTGTGTAAATGCACATAAAATTAGTCGCTCGCTTAAAAACGCTAAATATAGATATGCCTATGCAATAAAATAAAGAAATGATAACATGTTGATATATATTTTGTTTTCCGACCGTGTGGGTCAATTAATATTTTTATCTCTCTTGTCATATTGTAAAAGGCTCTTCTTACAAAGGAGACTCTGTAAAAAAATTCGAAAATTTAGGGTGTTAGAAAATTTTTGTTAACTAGAAAAGTTGATTTTTGAACTGTATTAAAATCAAGGATTTTGAACTAGAAATGAAAAAAAAATTGTTTAGAGGAAACAAAAAGGGTTTACAAAAGTGAATGGATGATTTTAACTAAGTGGGTTTTAGAAAAGTTAATGGGTTTAGGAGCATTTTTCCTACCTTAGCAATTTCAAGGACGAAATTTTTATAAGGAGGGAGGAATGTAACGACCCAAAATTTTGGTCGTTTAGTTTTGAACATTTTATTTATTTTCAATGTTGAATTTGAATTATTAATTAATTTTGAATATGGAAGAATTACTGAAATGTTTTAACATTTTAAATATAGCGATTAATTGGATTCGGTAAATACAAATTTAATATTTGAAATTGGGAAAATATGGGAATCTGGAGTTAAATGGAAAAGGAAAAGATTTAAAGTTGATTTTGAACTCTAGTTGAATTATAGTGATGGTAATAAACTTTGAATGAAATTAAAAGGCGATAAATTTAAAGTTGAAATTTATATATTAATTTAATAGTGGAATTTATATATGGTAATAGTGTAAATAATTGAATTTTGATTTAATATGAATCAAAGTTATTTCTAATATGAATATAAATTCAATTTAGTTATAAATAAGTTGGTAAGCTTTTAAAATAAAAATTTCAAGCGATTTCAACGATTTTGAAAATCGCTCGATTCAATCGACACGTTAAAATAGCCTTCCGGGGCACAATCTTGGGATTTGACAAAACTAGTTCCATTGAATCCATAATAGCTTATTATTATCGGATTTTAAATTTCATGGCGTTTGGAGTTACCATTTGGTCGTACGGAATAGAAACGCGTTGAAATAAATATCGAAAATTTAATATTTCTATTCGATTCGAAAAGTTATCTTCCACATATGATTGAATTAGGCCACGAGACATATCCCATTGTCTTTGGAATATGGACAAAACATTATAAACGGCAGGCGACATGTTTTGATTGGAGTTCGTTCGAAAAGCATGCAAAATTTGAGAATAATAATAAAATAATAAATAAATAAATAAATAAGCCTATATATACATTGCCAACAGTAAACCCTAAACTTAACATTCACGGGCCGCCGTTCTCAAACCAATGGCCGAAATTTTCCCTCTTCTCTCCTAGATCTCGTCCAACCCGTAAGCGTTTAGCCGATGATTCCAACTACAATATTGTAGAGCTCTTCGAGGCGAGCACATCCAATGGTGGATCTTGGCCACGGTGGCCCGAGGAAGTGGCAAATCGATGGAAGTGGGTAGGCATAAGAGCTCGAATTATAGAGCGTCGAGGGTGTCGAGCTCGGCTTTGTGTGGGCTAGAGGTGGAGCTCGCAAGCGGCGTTCGAACGGTGATGGTGGATCGCGGGATAGACGATTGAGGAGGCGGCGGCAACCAAGGAGAACGACGACGTGATGGGTTCTCTAAGCTAGGGCGAATAAAGAAGAGAAGTGAAAAGGGGCGGCCTTGATTTCATTTCAGGAACCAACTTCCGTGATTTTCTAGGGTAATAAAAAAAAGAATTTTTATTACGTAAATTTATATAAAAACTTATAAAATGCATGTCTTCTCCATACGAGGTCGGAATTGAACGAAACAAGCGGCGACTGGATTGTGGCGATTAGACTACGCTGTGCAACAGAATTGGAGTCATTTGAAGTGGGCTAAAATTTTAGATTAAATTGAACGTGTTCAATTTAAGTTAAAATTGGAGCGTTTGGCAAAATTAAAACTCAAGGTGAGTTAATCTCACTCAATTTTGGATTGCTGGCTTTAATTTTAAATAGTTAAAATTAATTAATGATCGATTAGATGAATTGATACATTTTAATCAGTTGGATGTGATATTATATATAGTAGTATATATTGGAGTGATTGATGTTCTATATACATATATAGCGGATGAGTACCTATGAGCCCCGCGTAATAGCGGATGACCCTATATACCGCGATATTCCGCCTCGAAGCAGAATTGGTATTTTTATGTTGTGCTAACATCTGTGGATGTAGGGAAATAGGTTGGAAGGATCCAACTGGATTCCTCAAAATGTTGAATTTAATCACATATAGTGATATATGTTTTGTTGGAATAGTGTGTGATGGACTATTTTGTGATTTGAATTGATTTGACGTTGTGGCAGTTTTTCGCCTAGATTTTGGATATTTTTAAATACCAATAGTATATGGTTAGAATTTAGAAAGTGTTTAAAAGGGATTTTGTGAAGTGAAATATGTATAAATTATTTTGGGTTAATTATTGTAATGAAATAAATGGTTTTGGAATTTGTACTGAACAAATTCGGGATATTATAAATAGAGATTCTGGGATAAAAGTGTATAAATATATTTTTAAATAATAAATCCTTATGTTGTACTAGTTTAAAAGTGAATGGTTTTAAAAATCGAGTTTTTTAATAGATCGGAAGGATAGAAGTGAATTAGGAAATAAGTATAAAACTTGTTATACTGAAGTTTAAGTAAGATTTCCAGATTTACGACATGAAATTTAGAATCGAGGATTTGGGCTTTTTTTAAAAGAGGATTTTTAATTATTAACTTGGTAACTTTAAAAGCGTTAAAAATATTCTAGAAATTAGTTATTAATTATTTTAAATTTTTTAAATCATATTTAATTATTAATCTATACCTTGTAATGATTGTTAAAGATTTATTATTATTTAAGAACTAGTCAACATTTTTGTTTTAGAAGATAAATTATTAAAATATTAATATGGCTTTGTATAATAACTTTTTACTTAAGCATATTTTTCTAGATTAAACATGGAAATTTATTTTAGAAATAACAAGCATTGTTTTGAGATAATTTTAAATAAAGTTTTGAGAAGTAATGGTACATCCGCATGGCGTAATTGGAGGCAGTGAGCGACTACAGTTAAGTCTTGGATTTCTCTAGGATAGAGACGTAACCATTGAGCTGTGAATCCATGGTTTCATAACGCAGTGGTATTTCCATACTATTTTAAAAGGGTTTTCAAATACTTTCGAAAAGGAATAATTTGTGAATATACTGAATTCGATAAGATAAGTACGCATATTTTGAATAAAGAGATTTAATTTATTTAAATTAAATTAAAAGAAATCTTGAGTTTTCAGTGGGAAAAGGAAATATTTGGTTGAATGATTTTTATTTTGATAGTTAAATAACCGACTATCAAATCCGGACCCAAAATATAACTTTGGGAATATCTGGGGAAAACACAGGAATTATATGGTACGTTACCGTTCGAGTACTATACTTACGTATAAACTCGTTTCGTTCTTCTAGGACGATGATAAGAAAATCCATCCACTAATGGTTAGGAGGTGATCTCTGATCTTACTTTGTCTATTTATTTCCTAAAGAACTAGGGTTGAGTTTACCGAAAATAGCGAACGTTGTTTCGAAGAGACAGGGATCGGATAAGTTATCTGAAAACCATTTTGATCCAATGAGTACATTTTCGATGTGAAGAAAAGAGCATGGAGTCAAAGATGGAGTGGTGAAGTGCAAGGACAAATAGCTACTAATCCTGAGGGTGATTCTAAAATGGATGCAGTAGGAATAGTGCATTAGGTTCCGTTCTGACCAAAACAGACTTGTATGTATGAATGCTATCAGTACATTATCATTCGAGGACAATGAGCATTCTAAGTGAAAATTTCCTTGAAATGGTAATCGTAGCCTCTAGCTTCATTAAACGGGAATGGATGAAAAGTAGGGGAGATGTAGCAAGGGTACATAGGTAACACCCAATTAGAGTATGTTTATCACCTTTCTAGATACCCTTGGATATTATTACTACTATTAATGGAAGGAGCTCGAAAAAGGGTGGGAACACCTGGGGTGATAGCATATTCGATCAATCCAGGTTAGGGATGGTCCAGTATTATGTAGAAAGGATCCCTACATGGTCCTCGATACGTTGTTCTAGATGTGTATTATGACAGCGATACCCCAATGCCTAGTCATTCGTATGGAATCCATTCTCCAATACATGCCATTATGGTTTTGGTTGTAGAGCTTAATATGCTGGAATTTAATTAATGTAACAGTTTCAGCTATTTGAATAAGTATTTGTACTTAGACACTATTATAATATCAGAGGGTTTGATATGAAATATTTTGGTTATCATAAGGTAAAAACCCGTCGTGTTTATATGTGGCATGGTCTTACGAGATACCTTTGATTTTCAAAGGATTTTGATAAAGCTAATAATTCAAATTGAGTGTGTTTTCTCACGTTGGTTTTCCAGACTGACTCGGGTGTTATGTTAATATAATGCTTGGGTCAGACCGAGTATTACAGGTTCAGGTTAGGATGCAATGGATCTCAGGAGATGAGCTGGAGACTGAGACGTATTCTCGTACTTGTTTTATTCTGCTACAATGTTTTGTTTGAAATTACCTGCAATTGTGAGGGTAGGTTGTTATAACTATCCAGGCTGGTAATTATTGTTTTGTGTACCCTAATGTAAGATATGTATAGTAAAGTTTTTGGTTTATGTAAAGAACTATTTATATTGTATGTTATTCAATCTGCTGTGAGATTCTATTTTGTTTAGTTTCTTCTTTCTTCTACCTACTTCTTTCCCCTCAACAAACTGTCTTTCCGACGCTTGATCGTTCGACATGTTATACAATGAGCGTATTTATATTGATTTTTGAGGGTCGAAAGGCCGGGTCGTCACACCCAAACATGCCAACCATATATTACAAGCAATTTTAATGTTCCAACACTAATTTAATTTCTTCCATGGATCAATATACCATTTCATTCAATTCGAAACGATTTACAACCAAATTTATTGCATTCAGTTTATATTTACAACAAACAAACTCATATCCATTCCAAATTGATTTCCATACCATTAATTCAATTTTAACTTGATTTGCTATCCATTCCATTTCATTCTATTCACATTCACACTTATTATATTCATATCCATCTTATTAAGCTTCAATTTATCCACTCAAATTGATTGTAAATCAATTCATCTATTTTCCATTGATTCCCATTTAAGTTATTCACCAAACTTTGCTCGCTTCATGTTGTATTAAACAAAAATCCAATCCATGTTAATTTATTGGTGAATCCATTTCATAAATAATCACTTAAGTTTCCATGGCAGCCAAGTTTCATTTCATTTGAAATTGATCTCATTCAACTTATTTGCTTTCATTTACTTAGTATATCCAATTTATACTATCACTTGGGAATCATTTCATGTAAATCCGACAATAAACCATTTTATAAAATTATCTCTAAGGTTTACTATAAACATTCTAAATCGCTACTTAAGTTCATATTCAACTTTATAACTTAAGTTCATACCCGATCTTATCAAATCCATAGTCCAAAATCATATTTCAAAATCATATTTAATTCATTTACTCTTAAATTGAATTCATCCCTTGTTATCAATTTCTTAACCATTATTAACATTGTCATACTTTTCCACTTCCTCGGTTTAATAAGTTATACAACTTATTTATTCACAATTCCCCGAATTTCCACTTAAATTTATTCACATTCAATATTTATAACATATAGCTATATGACCACTTCGCAATTCACATTTATACTCAATTTACTCAATTCCAATTCACCATCCATTTAAAAAAAATCAAAATTTGAATTTCCATTCTTTTACCATATACCAAACAATTTTCATTTTGGTTTACTATTTTATTTCTCAATTCATAAGTTCAAAAACTTATTTACTTAAAATCTCATATTGCTTACTTGAGTCCATTTACACCTTATAATTATAACTTTGGATTATATACATCACTAAATAGCTTAAGTCTATCCATTCCATTTAATAATTATAACTTACAATTATATAATTATTCTACATTTCAGCTTTATATTCCATTCAAATTCAAATCCAATTTCAATTTTATTTAACTTATCTTAAGTTAAGTTCCAACCTATCATATTCACTTTAATATACTCAAGTTATATTTTAATTCCAGGATTAAAATTAAAACTCTCCTTTCTTATCTATATTAACTTCAAATTATAAGTTGAATAACTGATCGTATCTGACTTTACAAATCATTTAAATGGGAATTTCCAGAATTTAACCACCCGATTTTATTTCAAATCATTTAAAATCATAAATACGCATACATCACTTTTGTATATATCAAATCATACTTTCGGGACTTTTCAAAATAACCTGGTTTTTGCCCAAAACAATTTCCTTTTGGAATTTCTAAAACAAAACTTATTTACCAAACAAGTCCAAAGCAAATAATCATAGTCAATCACTACGGTAGCAATCCATCATTTACAAACTCGAAAATGAATACTAATGATGCAGCCGTCATCACCAGAATTATTTTCCAACGACTGAAGTGAGTTCAGTGCTTCCTTACTTCCAAAATGCTTTTAAAACAATTTTTTTCATTTAGAAATATCTCCAAAGTAATATCACCATCCTTCCTTTCAACCACTTTTGAAACATTCCCAAAATTTCCAAGAATTAAAAATTCCAAATGCTTAGTTCAAATTCCATTTTAAACCATTTCACAAAATTTCTAGGATTTAAAATTCAAATTCTGGTTTGAATCCAATGAAAGTTATAACTCCTTTGTATATATATCATATTTATATACAATTTCCATTTGGTTATGTACATAATCATTTCAAATTTTATGATCTATTCTGACTATAATATTAACAACCAAACATCCCAAACATATACACTATAATAATTTCAAAAAATTATTTCGTTTATAACAAAATGAAGTTTTAGGTAAAATTATTTCATTCACCCACTTCAAAACAATACAGTGTCGATTTACCTTGTCTAAGAGTTAAGAAACCGCTATCGATATGATTATACTTTCCGTACCAACCAGGATTCATAAACACTCAACTGATAAGTCAACACAACATAAAAACATTTTACATTCACTAACGAATCCACGTTCATATCTATTAATACACTCAAATTCATTCAAGAGTACCACTGACTCTATCTGTAATGAGTAATCCCCACCAAAGCTTAAGTATATCGCCAATCTCGCTTTGATACCAACAATCACGACCTGCCTTTATCGACCCTCGAAAATCGACATAAATACGCTCAATCTATAATGTGTCGAACGATCGAGTGTCGGAAAGACAGATTGTTGAGAGGTAGCAAGTAGTTAGCAGAAAGAAGAAACTAAAAAAAACAAAATCTCATAGCGGACTAAATAACATATAATATAAATAGTTCTTTACACAAATCAAAACTGTAATATACACATCTCACATCAGAGTATAGAAATCGGTAATTACCAGCTTGGATAGTTATAACAACATGTCCTCATAATTGCTAGTAATTTCAACAAACACTGCAGCAGAATGAACATGTACGAGAATACGTCTCGGTCTCCAACTCGTCTCTTGAGCTCCGTAGCATCCTAACCTGAACCTGTAATACTCGGTCTGACCGAGCATTATAATAAATAACACCCGAGTTAGTCTGGAAAACCTGTGTGAGAAAACACACTCAATTTGAATTATTAAAGTTATCAAAATCCTTTGAAAATCAAAGGTATCTCGTAAGACCATGACACACATAAAAATGATGGGATTTTACCTTACGATAACCAAAACATTTCATATCAAATCCTCTGATATTATAATATTGTCTAAGTACAAATACTTATTCAAATAGCTGAAATGCTTGCATCTTACGTTTCAGCATAGTTGGGTACAATCAAACACATACGGTGCTTATTAGAGAATGGATTCCATACAATGACTAAGCACTGATGTACCACCTATCACAGTACACTTCTAGAGACATGTACCGAGGACCTCGCTGGGATCACCTGCAACACAAGGTCTGTAACAACCAGGTATTTTCAACCATTCGCATCCACACATGTCGAACTTGAATTGCTCAAAATACTGCATTGTAAATAAAATTTGTAAATCTCAGAATATACATTAAATAAAATCACAGATCACAAACACAGAGTAATAATAGTGCAGCGGAAGTAAAAGAAATAGTAGTTCATGAATCTACTATGTAATATATCAGAGTTACATAAGATACAATAGAAGAAATGAAGTACAAAAGAAGTCTCAAGATAATAACCAAGTACAAAATGAATACAACACTGGGAACAACAGGATAAAACTGGACAAGTAGATAATCTCCAGCGATTCCAATCTCCAGAGAGTGGAAATCCAAATCTGTGAATATTCAGGCTGGCCGAGCGTAAATAAAAATAAAAACACTCGAGTCAGGACATACATACTTATACAATGTAAACCAACTCAAGTGAACTGTAGTAAAAGTGCACGTAACTTAAAGGATGCTTGGGACCGCCCATCTTCTAAGGATCCGTTAAACTATTTACTATTTAGTAATATTGCGCTATTATAATAATGTCTATCAGTAAAATAAACTTACTTTAAAATAGCGTTAAGGAGTGACCCAATATTCCCCTTAACACAAATAATGCCAGTAGTCTATATAGTACCTGCATATCTCCTAATTGGGAGACTATGAGAAGATACTGCATAGGTACGACACAAATAGAAACTCGTAGTAAAGGCTCGATATGGTAGGTGACACGGCACACAAGGCAATGCTAGGATAGATATACCAATTACGACACTCGGGCTGGTGGTAACGCAGCAGCCACATACGCCCACCTCGGAACACATTCCCAAAATCGGAGGGGCGCCCAAACAATCACAAAAGCAATAGAATGGTATCGGAGAAATGCGTCCGACCAGAGGAGCTACCCCTTTTGGCCCGAGAACGCTCCTGTTTTGGCCACCTTATGCCAACTCACGGGAGTTGGGTCCACGTAATATACCTCAAAAACGTCGCCACCATCCTACTTCATTCCGGAATCTCCACCACATTCACGGTTGTCAAAGTGGTTTTCGGTATCGACAGAGAGTATGCCCATATCCGATCTCGGTCTCCTTGCCAACTAATCGTTATTATAACCCATGGTTATAACTTTAAAATAATATTTTATACTTCAAAATAAAATATCATTTCACTCCAAATCTTTATCAAAATAAAGATTAAATCATTTCCAAACCATTTCAATATATTAAATTATCATATTCTTTCAAAACTTCCTTTCAAATCATTTTAATACATTAAAATATCATATCTTTCAAAACTTCATTTTAAATCAAATTAATATGAAAATATCATATCTTTCATAACTTTATCTTCAAATCATTTTATATCAAAATATCATATCTTTCAGAACTTCATCTTCAAATCATTTTAATATCAAAATATCATATCTTTCAAAACTTCATTTCAAATCATTTTAAAATCAAAATATCATATCTTTCAAAACTTCATTTCAAATCATTTCAATATCAAAATATCATATCTTTCAAAACTTCATTTCAAATCATTCTGATATCAAAATATCATATCTTTCAAAACTTCATTTCAAATCATTTTCATATCAAAATATCATATCTTTCAAAACTTCATTTCAAATCATCATATAAGTTCAAATCCAAAATATTCAGCTTTAAATACCTTTTAAATTCAAAGTTATCATTCATCTATTATCATTGCAAATCACCTTTTAAATAGCTTATATTTCAATCAAAATAATTCATTTAAACCATTTAAAAGTGAATTTTGTATACTTCAAATCAAGTATTCAATTTCTAAAGTTTTAAACCATTCTGAATTCATTTACTAAGTTAAAACCATAAACATTGAAAATTTCAACCTTTCACAGCATTTAGAAAAAAGCTGTTGTAAGTTATATTTGAAAACATTTCAATTTAAACCATTTAAACATTATAAAAATCATATTTTAACATTCAACGATGTTCCTTAAAATACTCTTTTAATTTATGATCTTTATAAAGCAAACCTTTACAGAAAAATCCAAATTTTTCAATAATTTTACTTAACAAATTCAGTTGTACAATTTTCCCATTTTACATTTGACACCTTATTAACACCTACATTTTCAAATTTCCATTTCACAAATTAAACTAGATTTCCAATTTGTTTAATTAACTAACCTTTAAACAAAACCAAATTCCGCATTCCCAAATCAAGTTGTATTTTAAATTTTCACTTTTAAGCATTCATTTACTTAACCATTTTAATTCATAGAAAAATCAATAATACTTTATTAAATCATTTAAATTCAAATTTAAATCAAATTATCATATTTACCATTTTCCAAATAAGAATAAATTTCCATTTTATTTATATAACTTAAATATCATTTTTAACCAAAATTCCAAATTTTCGAACTTAAGTTATATTTCAATAATCCAATTGAACCATTCATTAATTACATTTTTAACTCATAGAAAAATCATAATTTCTTTATTTTAAAACATTTCAAAAATATTTTTAAATCAAATTTCATAAATTTATATTTTTAAAATACTTAAAATATCCAAAACACTTCATAAAATAACCACAGGCCTGTATATAGTTTTCTAACCTAGGTCAAGTGATACTTATATATATATATCATTTCAATCTGCAGTTTGCAAAGAAAAATCCGGGTTCTATCCTTTCAAATCCACAATCCCAAGTTAAAGAAAAATAAATAAAAACCTTTCAGGCCTATCATTTCTGTGACGCCCCACCTCTATACCCACGCTAGCCAAGGACATTACGGTGAATGCTATCAACTAGCACAGAGAATAAGGCTGTTGAGGAGCGACCATCCGTGTAATTGTTTTGCGCGAGCATCGATATGTCAGATAGTATAACATGCATTTCTTTATCAAGAGGGAAATACGACATACCGACACAAACTCAAAGCTACTACACGGTGGCTGTAATATCTTCGGAAACGAATATAGAAATAAACATAACATAAATCAGTCGCAAACAATTCATATCACAAAGGCGGAAGAAGATATGAATACATAATTAACACATGAAAGTGTAAATCAGAGTAGTGGTCAAAAAGATCCACAATAATACAAAAGGATAGCAACACGTGCTATACGAAAGAATACAACTATGAGTCTATATCTCAAGTGTATACAACAAAATAAACTACTAATCTAAGTAGTTTGCCAAAAGTCAGAGTAATGAATCCTAGGGGGGAAGTCAAGCAGAAGCACCTGTAACATCTCGGTCTGACCCGAGTATTATTTAATAAGAAAATAATAAACGGATCAGTCTAGCTATAAATATCAGATGAAATGATAAAGAATAAGAGATATGACTAAACATATAATAATCACAATGCCAAGCTGTGATATAAAAGTAATTGAAAATCAACAAGAGATTAATCAATATCACAATAATCTACTCAAGGATCAAAAGGAATGTCATACTCCACATTTCATTCACCAAGCCACAATAATTGATAAATCAAATCAATAGAAATCACGAAGATAGGTGAAGCATAAATTCCAGAATTCAACACACGAAATCCAGAAATCACAAGAAAAGGATGGCCAATCCCACAAACTGGACATCGACGCACCTAGAAAGACATGCCCCATGCACAGTCGAACATCGACGCACCTAGAAAGATACGCCCCATGCTCTAGCATCGGCGCATCTAGAAAGATACGCCCCATGCATAAATAAACATCGATGCACCTAAATAGATACATCCCATGCATAAATAAACATTGATGCACCTAAAAAGATACACCCCATGTAATGTCTAACATCGATGCACCTAAAAGATACACCCCATGCATAGACGAACATCGACGCAACTAGAAAGCTACGCCCCATGTCCCAACTTATTGAGCCGATTTCTCCACGAAGTAAACAAACATCGATGCACCTAAAAAGATACACCCCATGCATAAATTAACATCGACGCACCTAAAAAGGTACGACCCATGTGTAAACAAACATCGACGCACCTAGATAGGTACGACCCATGATAGACATGAGACGAAGCTCAATAAAATGAGGAACAGTCCTCCACATAGACAAAGAGATATCGCTCAATGCTAGTCTAAACCACAAAGATGATCATCATGATCAAAGAGAAGTGTCAATTACAATAAGCTAGTAAATATATGAGCTTAGCTTCATGTCCCATAACCACTAGCTTAACTTAAATATTTACGAACAAATTGTAGATCTCCACTAGAAAATTGTCACAAGAGATTCAATCGAATAAGTCCAAGAATTAACCGACGAAGTAAACGCAAGCGTTTCATACCACTTGTTTTACTAAGTCGTTTAATTAGATTTCTCATACGAGTGAGGTAAAGGTTTGTATATACTAGTAGATTGAAAAACGGTTTAGGAAACGTGCTTTGTAATTGAAAATAGAGTTGAAATCGTTTTGATGAAAGAGTTTTGATATTTACTACTAGTATTGAAACCTTTATATTTTTAAAGTGACAAATCACAAAGAAGATTGTAGGAACAACCAATCACTAAAATTCACATTCGAAGACGTGAATAAAATCCAAAGAAACCGATAAAGAATCCATCGAAATGGATATTCAAAAATCCCTAAAAAGGAGTCATCAAAGGCATAATAAATGATAACAACAAATAGGATCATCACGAATCGATTTAAATTGGAATTCTCAAGCGAATAGGCAAATAGGCAAAATAGTGCTGATTCAGACGTCTGAAATCAAGGATTCAGACGTCTGAATCTGGAAAATAAATATTTTCCAAAGACAGAATTCAGACGTCTGAATCCTTGGATCCAAACGTCTGAAATAGGCACTTTTTAGCCTATTTCCTTTCTGGTTCCAAATGAACCAATTCAGACGTCTGAAACCATATATTCAGGCGTCTGAATCTTGGAATAGAAATCTTTCCAGAACAATATTCAGACGTCTGAATATTACGTTTCAGACGTCTGAATCTGGGGTTCAGGGCATTCCCTAAACCTAGGCCAAAAATGGCCAAACGAATATCGGAAACGATCGAACGAGCAAATGGCGATGGCTAAGGAATTACGTCGAACGACAACCCAGCCTAAACGGCTCTTCGATACGCCTCATATATCAATGTCCAAATATCCATAATAGGATTTTCATAAATTAGACCAAAACATCAAAAATTGGAATATACACCAAATCAATCCAAACCAAAATCAATTGCACAAGAATAAGTGTTAGGAATTCATACCTAACAATCGAAGATAATTATAGACTAAGATGTGAGATAAAAATCTCACCTTTGAACCCAAATCAATGAAGAAGAAGCTCGAAAGCAATGGCAAGAACAATCACCTTCAATCCCAACTCAAGAAGCTTGATTCTAAGCTTAAAAGAGAAATATTTTCCAAATTAGGTTTAGGAAATTTCTGAAATTGAATGGAGAAAGAGTTGGGGAAGATGAAGGAGATGCTTACCAATGGGTTCTCTTGAATTTGGAGCTAGAAGTTGGATTTGCAAAGCAAGCTAGGGCTTAGGAATTTCTATTTCCCATTCTCTTCCACCATTGTTGCTAAAGCTTGAGTGTTTAAGCAAAGAGGAGAAGTTATGAAGAGTAGGGGGTTGGGCTGAGCTAATAAGGGTGCAGTCCAAACCAAAGTTATAAGCGGAAAAAAGTAGCAAAAATCAACTATCTCCAAATATATCGAAGCTTATACTCAAAAAGGTCGCAAACGACATTTTAAACTCAATGGGGGTGGTCTCGAGTCCTAATTCGACTGTTTGCAAAAAGTAGGTTTTTGGACGAAAATCCGACGAACGATGAAATATTTAAATAAAATATTTAAATATACAATTGATAAATATGCGGGTTGTTACAGACTCCCCTCCTTAAAGAAATTGCGTCCTCGCAATACTTAAGAAGAAAATAAGAAGTAACAACCATAGAAGCATATCAACACAAAAGAAAATTTGAAATAAAAGGTTCACCATAAAGAGCACGAAGGAGTAAATCCAAAAAAATTCGTTCGATGAATTCTCAAGATTTCTCAAGAGCAATCCTTAGGATTTGAGAACCATTGAACTTTTACCAAAGAGAATATCTTTATATCGAAGGCGCTCAACCTCCGAAGCAATGATGCGAATAGAATGTTGCTCAAAAATCAAATCTGGTGAAACTTCAATTTCCATAATATTACCGGGCTCAAGAATAAAAACCGGAATCCCTAAGGCATTTCCGTATATAAAAGATGTGGAGAACGTCAAGAATAGCAGAAAATTAAGCTGGTGCAACGACGTAGTATAATAACAGTACGCCCGAGAAACTAGAAACTCAAATAATTTGTAATATCAGCGTAGTACAAAAACGGAACGCCCAATGAACCGATAAACCGGAACAACGATGTAGTAAAATAATGGTACATCCATTGATCCAGATAAGACGGAACATCGATGTAGTATAATAACAATACATCCGATGAACTGAACACCATAAAAGAACATCGGACGCTAGTCCATAAAAGAGGTGAGATGAAACTCAATAAAACGAAGTACATCAAAACGCCCGATGAACTTGATAAAACGATCATAAGATACAAGGAATCTCGAGCCAACGAGGTTGACGCAGATTAAGTTCCTTATGAGAAAATAAATATTCCAAAGTTTTATGATCGAGGTAGAGAACAAATTTCTCATCCAAATATGATGATGCCAAATTCCAAAAGTAAAAACAATAGCCGCGAGCACTAGATCATGAGTGGCATATCTAGTCTCGATAAGCTATAATGATTTAGAAGCACAAGTGATAGCACGTTCTCCTTTGCAAGAGAATGGCATCCAAACCAATACGACTAGTATCGGTAGAAATAGCAAAGTCTTGGTTCCCCTTCAGGAATCACAAGAATAAGAGTATCGAAAGGAAGGAATTTCTTTTAAATAATCTCCTTTCCTGAAAAGTTAAAACTTTCAAAATTACATTTATCTTTATGTAATAATCTTTCTACAAAAATTTGCATTTTATAAGTCAATATATATATCGTGTTTGATTGTCTCATCAAAGCGTTTAGGAGATTCTTATCGATAACGTTGATCAAGCGCATCGACCAGAATTCTTAAAACACTAAATGGGCAATACAATCACAAAATCGTATTCTATAGGATAAGTAAGTTTCTCGAAAACTTCTAAGAATATTCTTTGTTCGTTTTAAGAACAAAAATCCAGTTATACTTCTAAATAAATCTTATGAAAAAGATTTTGCAAAATTTTAAATTGCTATTTCCATCCAAAGCCAATAAATACAAGAATGGTTTCATCGAAATATTCATAGAATATTTGATATATAAAATGGATGAAATAAGCTGGACGAATTGAATGACAAAATAAGTCATTCACTAGAATCATAACGAGTGCGGAGTGCGTAAGTGGAATGCTAACTCACGCGACTCGTAGCCAAATGAAAATCGGTGGCAAGGTCAAACTGAAAAGACCTTAGCACCACACAAAAGATTACTTAGGTGATAATCCTAAGACAAGCTCAAAAATACCGGAAAAGTTTCACAAATTATTTAGATAAGAGAAGTAACACTTTTCTCATCTTGAGGGCTTAAAGAATAAAATGATGCCTTCAAGAATTTGAAATAGGAATCTCAAGAAAAAAATAATAGAAATCTGCTTAACAGATAGAAAATGTCGAAGATGAATAGTCCACCCGGAAAATAGGATATGAGCTTCACAATTAAGCCAATCCTTACAAAAGTAAATTCCGAAGCCTAAGTAAAAATCGGCTCGGACAGAAAAATCACATAATATAATTTTGACATCAAATAAAAGCAAATTGAGTGTTGCAGATCTACCATCCGGATTCGCAATCCTCAAAGAAGTCATCAAGCCCAAATATTCAAAGAAAAAGAATCGACAAGTTCTTTTGATATAAAATAGTGAGATGAAACCCATATAAAAAAGAACTCAAATAAAAAGATCACAAAATAAATGTAATCAAGGATTAAATGAGAAATACCTTGACCACGAGAAGTGTTACCAGGAGCTTGTACTACATTGAGCTCTCCCTCCTTCCTACTTTGAAGCACGGGACATGCAGTAATATGGCGACTTGAATTTTTCCAATAGCGACAAAAGAGGGGTCTCAGACACTCCCTTGCATAGTGGTTCGTGGAACCACAATTGTAGCATTGTCCACGACTAGAGGTAGGTGCTTTTGCTACCGGGGTTTCTTGCCTCCCTTTCTTGTTGGGATTGGGGCCATTGAATTTGATAGGCCTCTTCATGTTGTTGTTGAAGTTTTGTTTGGCACGCACAACTTCAACATCACCCTCTCTATCGGCCTCTTCAAGACGAAGAGCGATATCAATAAGCTGATCAAATGAAACCTCAAGTTTCAGGAGTAACGGCTTCTTAAGATTCTTATTCAAGCCATAGACAAACCTCTGATTTTTCTTCAATGGGGTGTTGATGTATTCAACCCCGTATTTGGACAGAGATTCGAAAGATGCGACATAGTCTGTCACAGAAGATTCACCTTGAACAAGGTTTATGAAACGCCGGGCTAAAGTTACTTTCTCAGCCTCCGGCACAAATTTCAATTCGAATCTTTCCCGGAATTGCTCCCAAGTGAGATCCGCTTCAACGATTTCAGAAATTAAAAGCTCATACCAATCCAATGCTCTTTCTTGGAGCATGCTAGAAGCTACTTGAACTAGATGTAGATCAATAAGGTTCATGCGAGAAAAGATGCGATCGCATGATTTAAGCCAAGCTTGAATTTCTATAACACTCTCGGATCCCCTGAATGGCCTTCCACCCAAATCGGTATAGTCTCTGCACAAGCGTGCAAAACCGGATCCAGGATGAGTAGGCTCTGGAGTGGGACCGGCTGCTTGAGCGTTCTTAACAAGATCTAGAAGCTGCTGGGCAGACATAAATACTCCATCCTGGGGAGTAGCACTAGATTGACCGGCGCTGGGACGGCCAGGTCTAACCATTTCTCTTCTTTAAGAAAGAAAGAAAGAAGAGGAAAAAGTTATTCTCAAAATAAAGTTCAATCAAACTTGATTGATAAAACAAGGAATCATAAAGAAAATGGGATGAATCGGTACGAAGACACGAATTAAATCCTAAGGCACGACTCCTAAGATGGACTTAGGACGATGATCCTTGTTAAGTTATTCTACATTGTTCCAAAGTTTGGCTCTGATACCAAGCTGTGACGCCCCACCTCTATACCCACGCTAGCCAAGGACATTACGGTGAATGCTGTCAACTAGCACAGAGAATAAGGCTGTTGAGGAGCGACCATCCATGTAATTGTTTTGCGCGAGCATCGATATGTCAGATAGTATAACATGCATTTCTTTATCAAGAGGGAAATCCGACATACCGACACAAACTCAAAGCTACTACACAGTGGCTGTAATATCTTCAGAAACGAATATAGAAATAAACATAACACAAATCAGTCGCAGACAATTCATATCACAAAGGCGGAAGAAGATATGAATACATAATTAACACATGAAAGTGTAAATCAGAGTAGTGGTCAAAAAGATCCACAATAATACAAAAGGATAGCAACACGTGCTATACGAAAGAATACAACTATGAGTCTATATCTCAAGTGTATACAACAAAATAAACTACTAATCTAAGTAGTTTGCCAAAAGTCAGAGTAATGAATCCTAGGGGAGAAGTCAAGCAGAAGCACCTGTAACATCTCGGTCTGACCCGAGTATTATTTAATAAGAAAATAATAAACGGATCAGTCTAGCTATAAATATCAGATGAAATGATAAAGAATAAGAGATATGACTAAACATATAATAATCACAATGCCAAGCTGTGATATAAAAGTAATTGAAAATCAACAAGAGATTAATCAATATCACAATAATCTACTCAAGGATCAAAAGGAATGTCATACTCCACATTTCATTCACCAAGCCACAATAATTGATAAATCAAATCAATAGAAATCACGAAGATAGGTGAAGCATAAATTCCAGAATTCAACACACGAAATCCAGAAATCACAAGAAAAGGATGGCCAATCCCACAAACTGGACATCGACGCACCTAGAAAGACACGCCCCATGCACAGTCGAACATCGACGCACCTAGAAAGATACGCCCCATGCTCTAGCATCAGCGCATCTAGAAAGATACGCCCCATGCATAAATAAACATCGATGCACCTAAATAGATACATCCCATGCATAAATAAACATTGATGCACCTAAAAAGATACACCCCATGTAATGTCTAACATCGATGCACCTAAAAGATACACCCCATGCATAGACGAACATCGACGCAACTAGAAAGCTACGCCCCATGTCCCAACTTATTGAGCCGATTGCTCCACGAAGTAAACAAACATCGATGCACCTAAAAAGATACACCCCATGCATAAATAAACATCGACGCACCTAAAAAGGTACGACGCATGTGTAAACAAACATCGACGCACCTAGATAGGTACGACCCATGATAGACATGAGACGAAGCTCAATAAAATGAGGAATCGTCCTCCACATAGACAAAGACACATCGCACAATGCTAGTCTAAACCACAAAGATGATCGTCATGATCAAAGAGAAGTGTCAATTACAATAAGCTAGTAAATATATGAGCTTAGCTTCATGACCCATAACCACTAGCTTAACTTAAATATTTATGAACAAATTGTAGATCTCCACTAGAAAATTGTCACAAGAGATTCAATCGAATAAGTCTAAGAATTAACCGACGAAGTAAACGCAAGCGTTTCATACCACTTGTTTTACTAAGTCGTTTAATTAGATTTCTCATACGAGTGAGGTAAAGGTTTGTATATACTAGTAGATTGGAAAACGGTTAGGAAACGAGCTTTGTAATTGAAAATAGAGTTGAAATCGTTTTGATGAAAGAGTTTTGATATTTTCTACTAGTATTGAAACCTTTATATTTTTAAAGTGATAAATCACAAAGAAGATTGTAGGAACAACCAATCACTAAAATTCACATTCGAAGACGTGAATAAAATCCAAAGAAACCGATAAAGAATCCATCGGAATGGATATTCAAAAATCCCTAAAAAGGAGTCATCAAAGGCATAATAAATGATAACAACAAATAGGATCATCACGAATCGATTTAAATTGGAATTCTCAAGCGAATAGGCAAATAGGCAAAATAGTGCTGATTCAGACGTCTGAAATCAAGGATTTAGACGTCTGAATCTGGAAAATAAATATTTTCCAAAGACAGAATTTAGACGTCTGAATCCTTGGATCCATACGTCTGAAATAGGTACTTTTTCGCCTATTTCCTTTCTGGTTCCAAATGAACCAATTCAGACGTCTGAAACCATATATTCAGACGTCTGAATCTGGGAATAGAAATCTTCCTAGAACAATATTCAAACGTCTGAATATTACGTTTCAGACGTCTGAATCTGGGGTTCAGGGCATTCCCTGAACCTAGGCCAAAAATGGCCAAACGAATATCGGAAACGATCGAACGAGCAAATGGCGATGGCTAAGGAATTACGTCGAACGACAACCCAGCCTAAATGGCTCTTCGATACGCCTCATATATCAATGTCCAAATATCCATAATAGGATTTTCATAAATTAGACCAAAACACCAAAAATTGGAATATACACCAAATCAATCCAAACCAAAATCAATTGCACAAGAATAAGTGTTAGGAATTCATACCTAACAATCGAAGATAATTATAGACTAAGATTTGAGATAAAAATCTCACCTTTGAACCCAAATCAATGAAGAAGAAGCTCGAAAGCAATGGCAAGAACAATCACCTTCAATCCCAACTCAAGAAGCTTGATTCTAAGCTTAAAAGAGAAATATTTCCCAAATTAGGTTTAGGAAATTTCTGAAATTGAATGGAGAAAGAGTTGGAGAAGATGAAGGAGATGCTTACCAATGGGTTCTCTTGAATTTGGAGCTAGAAGTTGGATTTGCAAAGCAAGCTAGGTCTTAGGAATTTCTATTTCCCATTCTCTTCCACCATTGTTGTTAAAGCTTGAGTGTTTAAGCAAAGAGGAGAAGTTATGAAGAGAAGGGGGTTGGGCTGAGCTAATAAGGGTGCAGTCCAAACCAAAGTCATAAGCGGAAAAAAGTAGCAAAAATCAACTATCTCCAAATATATCGAAGCTTATACTCAAAAAGGTCGCAAACGACATTTTAAACTCAATGGGGGTGGTCTCGAGTCCTAATTCGACTGTTTGCAAAAAGTAGGTTTTCGGACGAAAATCCAACGAACGATGAAATATTTAAATATACAATTGATAAATATGCGGGTTGTTACAATTTCAGCCCATAACGATTTTTTCCTATTCTAAAGTCCGTTCGGGTATGTATCATTTCAACCCATAGTGAACCTAATCTATAGGAAACTTGCAGTGTGATAAATAGATATAAATGAACAGTTAACAACATATATAAATAACATATGATATGACATGAAATTTAATAGGTTGAACATCACATATAAATAATCACATGGCAGTTATAACATCATATTTTTTTTCTACACATTCAGTTGTTGTTGTTTCACAACTGCATAAGTATAAATGTCATGTGAGTTTTACTCACCTTTATATCTGGAGATTGCAATACAAATCACACAACGGAATCAAAAGCACAATGACAAGGCTACGGATTTGAGTGGAGAGTGAGATCCAAGCTATAGATCTTGTGTTACAACCCAAAACAAAACAAAATAAATTTATAAATTTCAACACAACATTAAAATGAAATAACTTTGAAATAAAAAGCAATATGAACACACGATCTTTTGCCTTGCTTTCTATTATTGTTTTGCATGACCTTAGGTTTGGCTCAGGTTTGAGCATAGCATGGCTTAGGTATGGACACAAGAATGCACGGCTACAAGGCATTGAAGGTGGATGGGTTACAACTTGAGAATGCGAAGGGTTTAAGGCAAAATAGTATGTTTTTGGTCAACAAAAGGGCTCGGCTTTGGAGTGGTTTGGCTTGGCCATTCAAGTTCAGGTCTGGATAGATGTTGGAGTGGTGTGTGGTGGTCTGGTCAGAGGTGGCGGCGGCTAGATGTGGTGGTGGTAGAAAATGAAGTGGTGAAGCAACAAGGCTCAAACTAGCATGTTTTCAAGGCATAGGTTGGATTTTGAAGGGTATTGTCACCATGGTTGGCTCGGATATGGTCATGACCTGGAGTGTAGGTAGTGATGATGGCAGGGAATAGATGTAGAGAGTGGTGATGATGGCAATAGTGAGGAGGCCGAGCAAACATCATGTGAAAACAAGGCAAAAATATATGAAAAATGAGAAGAAAAGTGACAAAAGAGAAGCCATTACCAATCTATTTTGCTAGCCGTGAAAATGTGATGAGGAAGATGTTTTCTCATGTGAAAATGAATGGAATTCACGGCTAAACACAAAAATGCACGGCCAAAACTCAAGGCAAATGAAAAGACTTAGGAAATTGAAGAGGTTTTGGCTAATGAAAGGTCACACAAGTTGATGCTTAAGTCCCTTCATATTTCCATTATCTTTTAAAACAAATAAAAAAATATAATTTCAGTAAATACATTTAAAAACCGAAACAAAGTGAAATAAAATGAAAATATGTAATTAAATTTAAAAAAATATAAAAAGAATTAAGGAAATTACTTAAAAATTGAAAACAGGGTTCAAAATTACAGTTAAAACATCACTGGCTTTTGAAAAATATCTAGTTCATTTTAAAAATATTTTAAAGAAAAATTTTGAAATAAAATACTTCATTTACCATTTATAAAATTAAATAAATAATTTAAATTAGATAAAATCGAAAAATAATTAAATAAATAGTTTAAAAATTGGAAACAAGACTTAAAACATACAAATAAAATATCACTAGCCTTGGAGAATTTCTATTTCACTTTAAAACAAATAAGATGTCAAATAAATAAAATAAATGAGAAAAAAATAAAGTTGAAATGAGAAGAAAATAAGTTCTTAAGAAAATATAAAAATAAATAAAGAGTTTCGTTAAATAAATTGAAACTAGAAATTAAAAATTATGAACATAATACAACTGACATTGGAAAGTGTCAGTTACACATTTAAAAATGTTTGAAAACTAAAATATATACATAACATGTTATTTTACTCATATAAATATAAATTATAACATTACATGACCAAATAAAATATTATTTATATAATTTAAAATAAACAATTTTGTTAAATACAACAAATTTCACACAATAGTTAAAAAGGCATAACTTTCACATTATAAATCAGATTTCAACGAAACGAAAATCAGTGTTCTTAAAATTTTATTTACTTTCATAATAAAAGATAAAATTCAAATTTTCAAACTTTCAAATTTTTAAATTTAAAAGTCAAAGTTTGACCATTTGATTAAAATACACTTTTATGGAAAATATTCTTTTTAATCATATTTGGAATTCTAATTCACACCAAAATAAAAATTTTATATTTAAAATAACAAAGTTTTATCCATTTTAAATAAAATAAAATAAATTTTTAAATCAAAATTCAATTAAAATAATTAAAATATACAATTAAAATAATCACAAAATACAGGGTTGTTACACTCTCCCCCACTCAAAACTTTTCGTCCCCGAAAAGGAATGAGGTACGGGAAAGCACAGAAAAGATAAAATGAAATAAAATTAAGACAAGGTGACAAGAAGATTGAGATATATACCTGATAACTGTTGTTATAGGTAAGTTTAACAAGGTGGAGATGATCTTTCCAAGATCCTCCAGAATCAAGAACTTAAGCACGAAAAAGGTGGATTCAAAATGAGTACCAAAGATTATCAATGATTATAGAAAGATGCCTATACCAATCTATAGAAAAATAAGGATAATAAGGACAATCAAAAGATAGCTTTAAAAACAAAATAAGGAAATAAGTTTGAAACCATGGAAATTTCAACTTAAATAGAAAATAATTTTTTTTACACAAGTTAAATAAGTCTTAACTATCTCAAATTTCATTATCTTATCATCCAATCATCTTAAATTAACAATTTTTAAAACCATGGGTTTTGAAAAATAATCATTTATTATACTCATAATGTACTTAATAAATTTAATTCTTCTTTATTCCTAATTAAAATTAAATTTATTCCTCTCAATATTTATCACTTATGTTAAATATACTTACACTTATTAAACTGCTTTATTTTATTTTTAGTTCTTTTAAAATCATTTTATTGTAAGTTATTCAATTACCCCTTATTATATTTACCTCTGTTAATCATTTTATAACTAAAATTTAAGTGTATAACATTTATTATAATCACTCAAAAAAAAATTATAAAATCTTTTTATATTATATATTATCCAATTACATTGTTAACTTCTGAAATTAAGGTAAGTTATATTTGAATGCAATCGTGTTATACAAATGAAACTTTCCAATTAAATCACTTCATGCTTGAATATTCATCTCAAATTTTGATTTTTTTATAATTGGAATTATTCTTTAAAATAAAATTTAAGAATTAAATTTTCGATTTTGCTTCAAACCATTTTGAGATAAATAAATACACATATACTATATATATATATATATATATATATATATATATATATATTATAAACCAAGTCATATTTTGGAAATTCAAATCAATTTGATTTCCCAAAACAAAGTTGTAGCAAGACTACAGAGCGATCTCTTCACTTCGAAACTCGAAAATGAATGTCGATGATGTCGCGGTCATCACCGAAGTTATTTTCCAACGACAAAGAGAAGAGCACTAATTTTAAGCTTTAAAATTCCTTGGAAACAAATTTCTATTAGAAAATACTTTAAATAATATACTTTAAAACTTAAACACGAGGTTTGAAACCATCGGAAATTAAATTCTCAATTTCTTGTTTTAAATTCATTTCAGTTCCCAAATCAATTTATAAACAACTAGTTATAAATTCATTTATAGAACAATAAATGATAAACCAAGTATTATCACTTTAAATAATCAATTTAAATCAATTTATTAAGTTCCATAAATTTACTTATGTATCAAAATTTATTTCATTTACCAAATTTTAAAATAATATTGTGTCAATTTGTTCTGTCAAAGTGTTTTAGAAATCCTATCGATAGCGTTGATCGGACGAATCGATCGGAAACCCAAATCAACATCAACAACTCAAACAACATAATATATAAACAAAACATAGATATATAAGTACAATTCAAAATGTTTGGAAGAATAGATTGAAACAAAGGACAAGATGATTAATTAACAGAGTAGGGAGATGGGTAAGCTTAAGTAAATCGCGGGCAACCTTAACCGGGTCAACCGTGACTTAAAGAATAAGATCAATGTTGATTTTTCTAGGGAAAATCTACATTCGATCTCAAGAGATAGAGTTTGGAATAACAAAAGATATTAGCATCTAAACCAAGGATAGATATAAATCTCTGGTGAATCGATGCTAGTTGTAAAGGAGTTTCCCCCTTTTACAATTCAATTTGAAATTGGCGAGACGCCAACTCACTAAAAAGATTAATCGAAGCGGAGTTATGGGATACTCCAGATCAAAAGAAGATAAATAGTGAGGGACACGAATGGATTTTGGAACCGCAGGGAATGTCCCAAAATTCAAAGGAATCGAGTCAAAAAGGAAGAGATTCAAACTCGAATGAAAGTGATTCTGTAAATACATTCACTCCATATGCTGAGATTTGCCTAGAGCTACTAAACTCTGATACCAAATGTAACAACCACGTATTTTCAACCATTCGTATCCACACATGTCGGACTTGAATTTCTCAAAATACCGCATTGTAAATAAAATTTGGCAAATCTCAGAATATACAGTAAATAAAATCACAGATCATAGACACAGAGTAATAATAGTGCAGCGGAAGTAAAAGAAATAGTAGTTCAATAAGCTACTATATAATATATCATAGTTACATAAGATACAACAGAAGAAATAAAGTACAAAAGAAGTCTCAAGATAATAACCAAGTACAAAATGAATACAACACTGGGATCAACAGGATAATTAGAAGTGAAACAGATAAAACTGGAAAGCAGATAATCTCCAGCGATTCTAATCTCCAGACCCGACCGTAAATAAAAATACAAACATTCGAGTCAGGACATACATACTTATACAATGTAAACCAACTCAAGTGAACTGTAGTAAAAGTGCAAGTAACTTAAAGGATCTTGGGACCGTCCATCCTCTAAGGATCCGTTAAACTATTTACTATGTAGTAATATTGCGCTATTATAATAATGTCTATCAGTAAAATAAACTTACTTTAAAATAGCGTTAAGGAGTGACCCAATATTCCCCTTAACATAAATAATGCCAGTAGTCTATATAGTACCTGCATATCTCCTGATCGGGAGACTATGAGAAGATACTGCATAGGTACGACACAAATAGAAACTCGTAGTAAAGGCTTGATATGGTAGGTGACACAGCACACAAGGCAATGCCAGGGTAGATATACCAATTACGACACTCGGGCTGGTGATAACGCAGCAGCCACATACGCCCACCTCGGAACACATTCCCAAAATCGGAGGGGCGCCCAAACAATCACAAAAGCAATATAATAGTATCGAAGAAATGCGTCCGACCAGAGGAGCTACCCCTTTTGGCCTGAGACCGCTCCTGTTTCTGCCACCTTATGCCAACTCATGGGAGTTGGGTCCACGTAATATACCTCAAGAACGTCGCCACCATCCTACTTCATTCTGGAATCTCCACCGCGTACACGGTTGTCAAAGTGGTTTTCGGTATCGACAGAGAGTATGCCCATATCCGATCCCGGTCTCTTTGCCAACCAATCGTTATTATAACCATGGTTATAACTTTAAAATAATATTTTATACTTCAAAATAAAATATCATTTCACTCCAAATCTTTATCAAAATTATATCATTTCCAAACCATTTCAATATATTAAATTGTGATATTCCGGAATTTCAAACCCAATTTAAATATGATAATCTTTGTAATAAATTAAATTAAATTGATAAATTTGTTATTTTAAACAATAACAATAAATGACTTGTAAATGTACATTGATTTTAATTAAAATTAATATACAAAGGGAAACAGATGTGTTAAAATTGTATTCATATAAAATTTGATTTTTGCATTGAATTTAAAATTTGAATTTAAATTTGAATTTGAATTTGAATTGTTGAATTAAAAGATTCAAAATAGGTTAATTATATTCTAAATTTTACTTTGAGTTTAATAGAGTATTTTCATGATTTTATTTAGGATATAACATTTGATTTATATTTATTTCTTTATGAAGAATTGATTTATATGAATTTAAAATGTATTTTAAATTTAGTAATTCATTAAGAAAAACATTTTAAAATTCTTTTTGCATGGAAATTTACACTTATTAAAATTTAAAACACACTTATAACATGGGTTAAGAAATTAGCAAGGGATAATGACAAGTGTCAGAGTTTAAATTTATTTTCTTTAAATATTTATAAAACAAAACTATTTTTATAAAAACCACTTCTTATGCTTCATCTAAATTTTCTCATTTAAATTTCCTTAAGCAAGAAAAAATTACACTCCGCATTAACAAATCTGAAAAATTCTTCAAATCTTTCAACTTTAACCAAAATTCATCAAATATTCTAGCCTCATTTCTAAAACTTCAATCCGTACCGCAAATTACAGAGAAAATCTGCATACATTAGAAAACTGCAAAACCAAAGGTTCCTGAATCTTCAAATTTTCTGAAAGGCAAATTCAAAGTTCTTCTATCCTAAGTACTGAATGATTAAAGATTGAACATCATCAAGCAAACATTTGGATCAAGCAATTTCAAGTAAAAACTGCAGTCATTTTCCAGAATTTTTGGTCTCTGCCTAACAAATAAACAGGTGAGTAAATTTTAAAATCAGAAATTTTAAGTAAAAATGTTTGCAGGTGAATGTTAGATCTGTTGATGCTTGAATGTACCTATTTTTGTAAAAGCTTTGTTTACAGGTTATAATTTAATTGTGCATGTTTAAAATATTACTGATGCTTCTCTGTATCTTCAAGATCAGAGTAAATTTAAACAAAAGCATCAAATTATATGCAACAAATCATTGTTAAGTTAGAATCTTCAATGCAGTAGTTTCATTTAAACATGAATCAAGTATTAATTTGATATTCAAAAAGAAGCTGTTTTAAAATTTGATGAATCGGGATAATACATTAAAAAAAAATATCATGATAAAATCATGCTTTGAATTTTGTTGAATCGAATTCACATCTTAAATCTACTTAGTATAACACGATTTTTAAGGCAAAGTTTAGGATTTTTAAATTGAATTTGGGTCAGAAATTCTGTGTTAACCAGAATTGGGTTTTGGGCAAAATTCTGGTGATTTGGTCATTTCTAGGGTTCGAGCTTCGGATTTAAGTTGTATTGATGATTAATAAACACGAGAAAAATAGTTAAAGTAGGAATCAATCAACAGAGAATTGGGATTTTGGGAAACTAGGGTTTTTGGGTCTGTGTTGGTCGAGCTCATAAATCTTGTGACTGTGATCGATTGGATGGATCGAGCTGCGAATGCTTTTAGGAATAACCACGTCGAAGCCTTGTGGTGTCGTGACCATGGAGGCATAGCGAATGATGATCGGGGTTGAGGGGTTACGGTGAATTTATTGATGAAGGTTAGTTTCAGGAAGGGTGCGACTGTCTCGATTTTGATTCGAGCTTTGTGATTGTGATTTGAGGGTCGAGATGAGGTCTTTGTTTGATTGCCGACCTGTAGAGGGTGTCGACGTTGGTGGTGTCGCCGTTGGTGAACTGTGCACGTGCACAGTGAAGTTGTCGTGCCTTTTGCTGTTGGGTTCGAGTGCGTGTGAGTTATTGCTCGAAGCAATGTTCGAGTTGTTTTGGGGTATGGCTCGTGTGTGTGCTCAGGGAAGTCGTTGTTGCTGGTGTAAGGGATTGGGGGAAAAGGAGTGTTGATCGTTCCTGTGTATTATTTTTGGGTTAGTTGAAGTTTTAACCAAAGAAGTAAAGGTAAGGGAAGAGTAGGGGTTTTGGTGTTTATCTTGAGTTTAGTTGAGTCAAACAAAGAGGGACAAGTGAAGTTTGAAGCTTTCAAACTTAAATTTTCAAATTGTTTTAAGTTTAAAACTTTAAAATTTTATTTCAACTACTTTATGAAATGTTAAATATTTTTATTTCAAAGAATTTCATATTTTGTTAGTTGAAGTTTTAAATGATTTTACATTCTTTTAAGTTTAACTTTTAAAAAGGTAATTAGCATTTAACAAATTGAAAATCTTTTAAATTTGTAATAGTTTTTAATAATTAATGAAATTGTTTGGTTTTTGAAAATTAATTAAGTTTTTAAATTAAATTTTACCTTAATTAATAAGTAATTAAGGTTAAATTAATTAATAATTTTATATTAATTTATTTGTTAAGGTTTAATTAATTTAATTATGGACTAATGGATAATTAAGAATTAAATTAAATAATAATTAATAATTAACTAATTAAATAATTAAAGATTAATTAATAAGTGATTAGTAAGTAATTAATTAAGTGATTAATGATTAATTAATTAGTAATTAAGAATTAATTAATTGATTGATTAAGGTTAATTAATAAAGTAATTAAACATTAATTAATTTATAATTAATAGTTAATTAATTAGTGGTTAAGATTTAATTAATTAAACAATTAAGGACAATTAGTTTATAACTAAATAAGTAATTAAGATAAATTTATTTGTAATTAATTAATAAATTAATTAAGGTTAATTAATTATAAATTAAGGGTTAATTAATAACCAATTAAGGAATGGTTAATTTTTAATCAAGTTTTAATAATGAATAATTATAGTAATTAATTAATAGTTAAATAAAGGATTATTAATTAATTAAAGATTAATTAATTAATAATGAGGATAATTAAAAAGTGATTAATTAATTAAATGATTGTGATTAATTAATTAATGCTTGGTTAAGCAAGATTAAGTGATTAATTCTTAAGTAATTAATTTAAATTAATTAAATTAATTTTAATATGAATTAAAGTTGTGCTTGCTTATGGATGATTGTTTGAATTGAATATCTGAATATGGTTGATATCTGTTGAATGATAGTTGAGATATTCTGTGATGAGATTTGTATATATCTGAGTTGGATGATTGTTATTATCTGTGGATAATGCTATGTGGATTCAATGTTTAAAATTGAATTGAATTGTTTAAATATTTAAAAAACTTGACCTTTAAGATGGCGTTTGGATTTCGATGAGACCGGGATCGGAAATCAAATTTGATTTTTCGAAAACCACGTCGATCCAAGTTAAACGTTAGGTCGTATCATCTCAAGGAAGATCGAGATGGAGTTTTTAGAGTGCAAGAGTTATTGTCATTAACTCTGAGGGTGATTCCAAAATGAGTATAACGAAGTAATGCCTTCGGTTTCGTTCGAACCCGGAACGAACTTGTATGGATTGAATGCTTTCAGAACATCGTCAGGTGGACGATGAGCATTCTAAGAGATGTGTTCTCTAAAGGTAATCGTGGCCTCAAGCCTCATCAACCGGGAATGGCTAAAACAGGGGAGGTGCAGCAAGGTTAAGTGGGTCATGCCCAAGTAGGACGAGATTTTTCCTTGTTTAGAAGTCCTTATTATTTCGACTGTGTGGGCAGTTGTTGGCCACAACTGTGGGGTTGTCTTGTTCGAAGCTGTCGAGTAAGGGATGGTTCCGACCTTGTGTTGCAGGGGAGTTAGGGTGGCTCCTCGGTACGGTGATCTAGGCCCCGTACTGTGACGGGCGGTACCCCAGTAGCCCTGCCATTGTATGGAATCCAATCTCCAATAAGATCCTGTACGGTTTTGATTGTGCCCAACTATGTTGGAACGTGAGATGTAAGCATTCTAGCTATTTCTGTATTTTATTTTGAAAACCCTAGACCCTATTATAATATCAGTGGATTTCCTATCAAATGTTTTGGTTAGCGTAAGGTAAAAACTTACCCGTATTTATTTGTGGGGAGTCTTATGTGATACCCTTTTGTTTCAAAAATGATTTTTAAAGTTAAACAACTTTAACTCATTTACTCACACCAGACTCATGTCTGACCCGGAGTTTATTTTGTTTTTCATAAACTCTTGGGTACTCAAATTTTTATGAGTAGCCAAGTGATTATGTTGGGATTAGCAAATGTTTTGGAAGCTGGAGCTGGAGTCCAGGCGTACTTACCTATCTATCTCTTTCCGCTGTAGTGACATTTTGGTGTTGTATTTTGGGTTGTGTGGTTTGGCAAACTCTTATGAATGTCCAATGTAATGAAGTCATATTATTTTGTGTACTCTGATATGTAAAACTATGTAATGGATATGTGTAATATTATATTTTGTTCGTTTCCGCTGTGAGTTTCTGATTATTGTTGTTCTTTTCTTTCTATCTTTTCTATTTCTATCTCTTTCTTTTCTTATTGATGATACGTCTTTCTGGGTATTGAAAGACGGGTCGTCACAGTTGGTATCAGAGCATAGGTTGAGAAACACTTAGGCTCTGGAGTAGTATCTATCTTGAGAGTGTGTATTTGTAATTTTCTTATATAACTATATCCTTATCTAAACTGGTTGGGTTACCTATTCAGGTAGTCAGTATGAGTTCAAGAGGCCGAAGGGGAAGGGTTGTTGGAAGTGCATCAACCAGTAATAGGAGAGAGCAGACTGATAATGAGGCTGTTAATCTAGTTAGTCTCCAGTCAGTTTTGCTGCATTATGCAAGGACTTCGTTCATCTTGGAGGAAAGCCATTTCAAGAATCAGAAACTTTAATAGAGGTCCAAGCATGGCTTCGCTCGTGTGAGAAGATCTTTAAGAGCATGAGACTATCGGATGAGCAGAAGAGAATAATGGCTTCGTGGCAATTACAAGGTGGTACCGCAGTCTAGTGGAATGCAGTGTCTGCAAATGTCTCGGAAGATGATATGTCTTGGGAAGAGTTTAAGGAGATGTTTGAGGAGAAGTTCATGCTTGCTGCGGGGAGAACTCGTCTTTATCAATATTTTCTGAATCTGAAACAAGGAAACATGTCTATAGCTGAATACGAGACTAAATTCAACGAGTTATCTTGCTATGGTCTAGGGCATATAGACACCCCTCTTAAGAAGAACGAGATGTTTGTCCAAGGGTTGAGGCCTGAGTACCATGAAAGAATGAATGCACATTTGAAAGGGTCTTTTGTGGAGCTTATTGACATGGCGCTAAGATATGAAGACTTGATGAACAAAAGACCTGAGGCGCGAGTAGCTGCATTAGGAGGAAATTCTTCCAACCCTAATAAAAGAAAATTCAATCCTAATTGGAAGAAGCAAAACAAGAAAAAGTCTAGAAACAACAATGGACCCCAAAAATTCTATAATTGTCATCAAGTGGGACATTTGGAAAATCATTGTCCTCAAGAAAGAAAGCAGCAGCAGCAGCATTATAGTGGGCCAGGGTCAGCTTTAGTTCAGAAGTCTCTTTGCTTTAACTGTCATTAACCGGGACACATGATTAAAGATTTCCCGCTCCTTCATAAAGTCCAGCAGAATAAAGTATTTTCTTTAGAAGGTGCACCATCAAACCCATCAAAGGGCAAAGGAGTTTTGGAAGGTACCTTACTTTTAAATGGAAAATATATTAAAGTCTTGTTTGATTTTGGTGCTTCTTTAAGTTTTATTTCTCTGGAAACTGTAGAGAATTTCTTTCTTACCCCTAATACCGTAGACAATCCCATCTATGTATCTAATCCTATAGGAGGGGTAACCAAGTTAGATAGGATCTATAAGGATTTGAGAATCTCCTATCTATCCCATAGTTTTTCCTGTGACCCTTATGTATTGGATTTTAAAGGTTTTGACCTTATTTTGGGAATGGATTGGCTTGACAAATATAAGACTGCCTTAAATTATGATGAGAGAATAGTTTCGTTGGAAACTGATCTGGGTAGGATTGCCAGAGTAATGTGTGATAACTCTGGAATTCACTTGAGTAGTTTTCTACATGGAGTTGAGACTTCTCAACAGGGGATTGAAGTTATTGAAGTAGTCCAGGATTTCTCAGACGTATTCGAGGATGTTAAGTGTTTGCCACCGCACCGAGAAATAGAATTTCGTATAGATTTGGTTCCTGGAGCAGTACCCGTAATTCAACCTAGTAGGAGGATGGCTCCAAGGGAGAGGGAGGAACTAGTGAAGAAAACTCGAGATATGTTGGAGAAGGGTTTGATTAGACCAAGTTTTTCTTGCTGGGGTTCGGCTGCTGTATTTGTCACCAAGTCGGATGGGTCGCTAAGGTTCTATGTAGACTATCGTGAGTTGAACAGAGTGACCATTCGAAATAAGTATCCTCTTCCTCGTATTGATGATCTCTTCGCCAGCTTCATTTAGCATCAGTCTTTTCTCAGTTAGATCTAGCATCAGGTTTCCATCAGTTAAGGGTAGCTGAGGACAGTATTCCCTTAACTTCATTTAGGGGACCTAATTGTTTCTATGAGTGGTTGGTTATGCCTTTCGGGTTAACGAACGCACCCGCCTACTTTGTAGAGTTGATGAACCGAATCTTTAGAGATGTTTTGAATAAGTTTGTTTTGGTATTCATCGATGATATCTTGGTTTATTCTAAGTCGGAAGAAGAGCACAAGCAGCATTTGAGAATAGTTTTGGAAACTTTGAGAAGGCACGTTCGGAAGGCGAATTTTTCTAAGTGCCATTTTTGGAAATCAGAAGTAAAATTTTTGGGCCACATTGTTTCTGGTGAGGGAATCTCTGTAGATCTAGCTAAAGTTGAGACTATTTTCAAGTGGAAGCAGCCTTGGACACCAACAGAAGTTCGCAGTTTTCTGGGATTGGCCGGTTACTACAGGAAGTTTATTAAGGATTATTCTATGATCTCTTCTCACCTAACAAAGCTGACCAGGAAGGGAGCTAAATTCAAGTGGACACCGGAATGTGAGGAGGATTTTTAGAATCTGAAGGCAAAGTTGACAAATGCTCCTGTATTGGCTATTCCAGATGGGAAGAGCAAGCTTGAAGTGTATACTGATGCCTATATTGTTGGATTGGGAGCTGTGCTTATGCAAAATGGTAGGGTAATTGCATATGCAAGTCGGCAATTGAAGCCACATGAGAGGAAATATGCTACGCATGATCTAGAGCTGTTGGCCATTGTTTTTTCTTTAAAGATCTGGAGGCACTACCTTTTAGGAGAAAAGTTTGAGTTATTCAAGGATCACAAACCGTTGAAATATCTTTTCTCTCAAAAAGATCTTAATCTAAGACAACAGCGATGGGTCGAATTCTTGGCATCGTATGATTTGGATATTCTGTATACTCCGGAAAAGGCGAATGTTGTAGCAGACGCTCTTAGCAGAAATGCAGTTCTATCTCTTTTGGAAGCTATTCCGTCTCTTTATGAAAGGATAATAAGCAAACAAATGGAGGATAGGTCTTTTGAATAATTGATTCTTGGAACTAAAGATGGTCGATATTCGGACTTCAAGATAGACGATTAAGGGGCATTGAGGATTAATGGACATTTGTGCGTACCTGATATAGATGGATTGAGACACGAAGTCTTATCTGAAAGTCATCGCTCACGATTAAATGTCCATCCAGGAATATCAAAGATGTATACAGATAGGAGAAGGGTTTTTTGGTGGCCGAGTATGAAGAGAGATGTAGCCAGATTCGTTAATAGTTGTGCTATCTGCCAGCAAGTTAAGGGAGATCAGCAGAAGCCAGCCGGTTTGTTACAACCTTTGGAGATCCCGACGTGGAAATGGGAGATGATTTCGATGGACTTCATCGACGGTTTGCCTAGAACAAAAAAGGGGAATGAGGGAATATGGGTGATTGTGGATCATCTAACCAAAAGCGCCCATTTTATACCAGTTAAGGCAACCCATACCGCAGCTTCTCTGGTAGAAATTTTCTTGAGAGAGATAGTCAGATTGCATGGCGTTCCAGTCAGTATTTTAAGTGATCGAGATCCTATCTTGACCGGCAGGTCCTGGGAGGCATTGCAATCAGCTATGGGAACATGTTTGCGACTGAGTATAGCATATCATCCCCAGACAGATGGGAAGACGGAGAGACTAAATCGAATTATAGAAGATATGCTGAGAGCCTGTGTATTGGATTTTAGAGGATCGTGGGAGGACCATCTACATCTAGTGGAATTCTCTTATAATAACAGTTACCAAGAAAGTATCAAGATGGCTCCTTATGAAGCACTGTATGGAAGGTCGTGTAGATCCCCAGCTTGTTGGATAGAGTCGAAAGACCGTATTGTGCTTGGACCAGATCTGATCCGTGAAGCATCTGCTAAAGTCGAGCTTATCAAGAAAAGGATGAGAGCTGCTCAGGATCGTCAAAGGAAATATGCAGATAAAAGACGAAGACAATTGGAGTTCGAGATTGGTGATGTAGTATTTGTCAAAGTTTCCCCTATTAAAGGAGCAGTAAGATTTGGGAAGACAGGGAAACTCGCTTCGAGATATATTGGTCCATTCTGAGTACTCGAGAGGATTGTTGCTGTAGCATACAGGATTGAATTGCCAGTCCGGATGGCTGGAATTCACAATGTTTTCCACGTATCTCATGTATGGAAATATGTGCACGATCCATCTCTTATTTTGGAACCAGCTGTGTAGGAAGTCTTAGAGGTTGAGCCGGACTTATTAGTTGTCAGATATCCTGTTCAGATTGTTGATCGAGACGAGAGGAAAGTCAGAAGAAAGATAGTAAAGCTCGCTAAAGTCCAGTGGAGTGAGGATCCCAGAGATTGTACCTGGGTGACTCTGGAAAGTTTTAGGAAGGCTTATCCGGATATGTGCGCGGATAGCTAGTAGTGTTTGTATTAGATGTATTATTGTTTGGATGTTTTTTTGTTGATTTCTTATGTATGGATGATATGTATGCTTGGATTGTTGAAATGAAATGAGATTTGGATTATCTTTTGTTTAAATTTCGGGGACCAAATTCTTTTAAGGGAGAGGAATGTGATATTCCGGAATTTCAAACCCAATTTAAATATGATAATCTTTGTAATAAATTCAATTAAATTGACAAATTTGTTATTTTAAACAGTAACAATAAATGAATTGTAAATGTACATTGATTTTAATTGAAATTAATATAAAAAGGGAAATAGATGTGTTAAAATTGTATTCATATAAAATTTGATTTTTGAATTGAATTTAAAATTTGAATTTGAATTTGAATTTGAATTGTTAAATTAAAAGATTCAAAATAGGTTAATTATATTCTAAATTTTACTTTGAGTTTAATAGAGTATTTTCATGATTTTATTTAGGATATAACATTTGATTTATATTTATTTCTTTAAGAAGATTTAATTATATGAATTTAAAATTTATTTTAAATTTAGTAATTCATTAAGAAAAACATTTTAAAATTCTTTTTTCATGGAAATTTACACTTGTTAAAATTTAAAACACACTTATAACATGTGTTAAGAAATTAGCAAGGGATAGTGACAAGTGTCATAGTTTAAATTTATTTTCTTTAAATTTTTATAAAACAAAACTATTTTTATAAAAACCACTTCTTATGCTTCATCTACATTTTCTCATTCAAATTTTCTTAAGCAAGAAAAAAATTACGCTCCTCATTAAAAAATCTGAAAAATTCTTCAAATCTTTCAACTTTAACCAAAATTCATCAAACATTCTAGCCTCATTTCTAAAACTTCAATCTGTAAAGCAAATTACAGAGAAAATCTGCATACATTAGAAAAATGCAAAACCAAAGGTTCCTGAATCTTCAAAATTTCTGAAAGGCAAATTCAAAGTTCTTCTATCCTAAGTACTGAATGATTAAAGATTGAAGCACCATCAAGTAAACATTTGGATCAAGCAATTTCAAGTAAAAACTGCAGTCATTTTCCAGAATTTTTGGTCTCTGTTTAACAAACAAACGGGTGAGTAAATTTTAAAATCAAAAAAATTAAGTAAAAATGTTTGCAATAGATCTGTTGATGCTTGCATGTACCTATTTTTGTAAAATCTTTGTTTACAGGTTATAACTTAACTGTGCATGTTAAAAATATTACTGATGCTTCTCTGTATCTTCAAGGTCAGAGTAAATTTAAACAAAAGCTTCAAATTATATGCAACAAATCATTGTTAAGTTAGAATCTTCAATGCAGTAGTTTCATTTAAACATGAATCAAGTATTAATTTGATATTCAAAAAGAAACTGTTTTAAAATCTGATGAATTGGGATAATATAGTAAAAAAAATTAATATCCTGATAAAATCATGCTTTGAATTTTGTTGAATCAAATTCACATCACAAATCTACTTCATATAACATGATTTTTAAGGAAAAGTTCAGGATTTTTAAATTGAATTTAGGTTAGAAATTCTGTGTTAACCAGAATTGGGTTTTGGGCAAAATTCTGGTGATTTGGTCATTTCTAGGGTTCGAGCTTCGGGTTTAGGTTGTATTGATGACTAATAAACACGAGAAAAATAGTTAAAGTAGGAATTAATAAACAGAGAATTGGGATTTTGGGAAACTAGGGTTTTTGGGTCTGTGTTGGTCGAGCTCATAAATCTTGTGACTGTGATCGTTTGGATGGATCGAGCTGCGAATGCTTTTGGGGATAGCCGCGTCGAAGCCTTCTGGTGTCGTGACCATGGAGGCGTAGCGAATGATGATCGGGGTTAAGAGGTTACGGCGAATTTACTTATGAAGGTTAGTTTCAGGAAGGGTGCGACTGTCTCGATTTTGATTCGAGCTTTGTGATTGTGATTTGAGGGTCGAGATGAGTTATTTGTTCGATTGCCGACCTGTAGAGGGTGTTGACGTCAATGGCGTCGCCGTTGCTGAACTGTGCACATGCATAGTGAAGTTGCCGTGCCTTTTCCTGTTGGGTTCGAGTGTGTGTGAGTTATTGCTCAAAGCAACGTTCGAGTTGTTTTGGGGTGTGGCTCGTGTGTGTGCTCGGGGAAGTCGATGTTGCTCGTGTGAGGGATTAGGGGGAAAAGAAGCGTTGATCATTCCTGTGTATTATTTTTGGGTTAGTTGAAGTTTTAACCAAAGAAGTAAAGGTAAGGGAAGAATAGGAGTTTTGTCGTTTATCTTGAGTTTAGTCGAGTCAAACAAAGAGGGACAAGTGAAGTTTGAAGCTTTCAAACTTAAATTTTCAAGTTGTTTTAAGTTTAAAACTTTAAAATTTTATTTCAACTACTTTATGAAATGTTAAATATTTTTAATTCAAAGTGTTTCATATTTTTTTAGTTGAAGTTTTAAATGATTTTACATTCTTTTAAGTTTAACTTTTAAAAGGTAATTATCATTTAACAAATTGAAAATCTTTTAAATATGTAATAGTTTTTAATAATTAATGAAATTTTTTTGTTTTTGAAAATTAATTAAGTTTTGAAATTAAAGTTTACCTTAATTAATAAGTAACTAAGGTAAAATTAATTAATAATTTTAGCTTAATTTATTTGTTAAGGTTTAATTAATTTAATTATGGACTAATATATAACTAAGAATTAAATTAAATAATAATTAATAATTAAATAATTAAATAATTGAAGATTAATTAATAAGTGATTAGTAACTAATTAATTAAGTGATTAATTATTAATTAATTAGTAATTAAGAATTAATTAATTGATTGATTAAGCTTAATTAATAAAGTAATTAAACATTAATTAATTTATAATTAATAATTAATTAATTACTGGTTAAGATTTAATTAATTAAATAATTAAGGACAATTAGTTTATAATTAAATAAGTAATTGAGATAAATTAATTTGTAATTAATTAGTAAGTTAATTAAGGTTAATTAGTTATAAATTAAGGGTTAATTAATAACCAATTAAGGAATGATTAATTTTTAATCAAGTTTTAATAATGAATAATTATAGTAATTAATTAATAGTTAAATGAAGGATTATTAATTAATTAAAGATTAATTAATTAATAATGAGGATAATTAAAAAGTGATTAATTAATTAAATGATTGTGATTAATTAATTAATGCTTGGTTAAGCAAGATTAAGTGATTAATTCTTAAGTAATAATTTGATTTAAATTAATTAAATTAATTATAATATGAATTAAAGTTGTGCTTGCTTATGGATGATTGTTTGAATTGAATATCTGAATATGGTTGATATCCGTTGAATGATAGTTGAGATATTCTGTGATGAGATTTGTATATATCTGAGTTGGATGATTGTTATTATCTATGGATAATGCTATGTGGATTCAATGTTTAAAATTGAATTGAATTGTTTAAATATTTAAACAACTTGACCTTTAAGATGGCCTTTGGATTTCGATGAGACCGGGATCGGAAATAAAATTTGATTTTCCTAAAAACACATCGATCAAAGTTAAGCGTTAGGTCGTAACAAATCAAGGAAGACGGAGATGGAGTTTTTAGAGTGCAAGGGTTATTGTCGTTAACTCTGAGGGTGATTCCAAAATGAGTGTAACGAAGTAATGCCTTCGGTTTCGTTCGAACCCTAAACGAACTTGTATGGATTGAATGCTTTCAGAACATCGTCAGGTGGACGATGAGCATTCTAAGAGATGTGTTCTCTAAAGGTAATCGTAGCCTCGAGCCTCATCAACCGGGAATGGCTAAAACAGGGGAGGTGCAACAAGGTTAAGTGGGTCATGCCCAAGTAGGACGAGATTTTCCCCTGTTTAGAAGTCGCTTATTATTTCGGCTATGTGGGCAGTTGTTGGCCACAACTGCGGGGTTGTCTTGTTCGAAGCTGTCCAGTAAGGGATGGTTCCAGCCTTGTGTTGCAGGGGAGTTAGGGTGGCTCCTCGGTACGGTGATCTAGACCCCGTACTGTGACGGGCAGTACCCCAGTAGCCCTGCTATTGTATGGAATCCAATCTCCAATAAGTGCCTGTACAGTTTTGATTGTGCCAAACTATGTTGGAACGTGAGATGTAAGCATTCCAGCTATTTCTGTATTTTATTTTGAAAACCCTAGACCCTATTATAATATCACTGGATTTCCTATCAAATGTTTTGGTTAGCGTAAGTTAAAAACTTACCCGTATTTATTTGTGGGCAGTCTTACGTGATACCCTTTTGTTTCAAAAATGATTTTTAAAGTTAAACAACTTTAACTCATTTACTCACACCAGACCCATGTCTGACCCGGAGTTTTTTTTTTCCATAAACTCTTGGGTACTCAAATTTTTATGAGTAGCCAAGTGATTAGGTTGGGATTAGCAAATGTTTTGGAAGCTGGAGCTGGAGTCCAGGTGTACTTACCTATCTATCTCTTTCCGCTGTAGTGACATTTTGGTGTTGTATTTTAGGTTATGTGGTTTGGCAAACTCTTATGAATGTCCAATGTGATGAAGTCGTATTATTTTGTGTACTCTTATATGTAAAACTATGTAATGGATATGTGTAATATTATATTTTGTTCGTTTCCGTTGTGAGTTTCTGATTATTGTTGTTCTTTCTTTCTATCTTTTCTATTTCTATCTCTTTCTTCTCTTATTGATGATACGTCTTTCTGGTTATTGAAAGACGGGTTGTCACATAAATTATCATATTCTTTCAAAACTTCCTTTCAAATCATTTTAATACATTAAAATATCATATCTTTCAAAACTTCATTTTTAAATCAAATTAATATCAAAATATCATATCTTTCAGAACTTCATCTTCTAATCATTTTATATCAATATATCATATCTTTCAAAACTTCATTTCCGAATCATTTTAATATCAAAATATCATATCTTTCAAAACTTCATTTCAAATCATTTTAGTATCAAAATATCATATCTTTCAAAACTTCATTTCCAAATCATTTTAATATCAAAATATCATATCTTTCAAAACTTCATTTCAAATCATTTCATTATCAAAATATCATATCTTTCAAAAATTCATTTCAAATCATTTTGATATCAAAATATCATATCTTTCAAAACTTCATTTCAAATCCTTTTAATATCAAAATATCATATCTTTCAAAACTTCATTTCAAATCATCATATAAGTTCATATCCAAATATTCAACTTTAAATACCTTTTAAATTCAAAGATATCATTCATTTATTATCATTCCAAATCACCTTTTAAATAGCTAATATTTCAATCAAAATAATTCATTTAAACCTTTTAAAAGTGAAGTTTATATACTTTCAAATCAAGTTTTCAATTTCTAAAGTTTTAAACCATTCTGAGTTCATTTACTAAGTTAAAACCATAAACATTGAAAATTTCAACCTTTCACAGCATTTGGAAAAAACTGCTGTAAGTATATTTGAAAAAATTTCAATTTAAACCATTTAAACATTATAAAAATCATATTTTAACATTCAAAGATGTTCATTAAAATACTCTTTTAATTTATGATTTTTATAAAGCAAACTTTTACAGAAAAATATAAATTTTTCAATAATTTTACTTAACAAACTCAATTGTACAATTTTCCCATTTTTACATTTGACACCTTATTAACACCTACATTTTAAAATTTCCATTTCATAAATTAAACTAAATTTCCAATTTATTTAATTAACTTAAACCTTTAAACAAAACCAAATTCCGCATTTCCAAATCAAGTTGTATTTTAAAATTTCACATTTAAGCATTCATTTACTTAACCATTTTAACTCATAGAAAAATCAATAATATTTTATTAAATCATCAAAATTCAAATTTAAATCAAATTATCATATTTAACATTTTCCAAATAAAAATAAATTTCCATTTTATTTATATAACTTAAATATCATTTTTAACCAAAATTCCAAATTTCCAAACTTAAGTTATATTTCAATAATCAAATTTAACCATTCATTAATTACACTTTTAACTCATAGAAAAATAATAATTTCTTTATTTTAAAACATTTCAAAAATCTATTTAAATCAAATTTCATAAATTTATATTTTTAAAATGCTTAAAATATCCAAAACACTTCATAAAATAACCATAGGCCTGTATATAGTTTTCTAACCTAGGTCAAGTGATACGTATATATATCATTTCAATCAGTGGTTTACAAAGAAAAATACGGGTTCTATCATTTCAAACCTGCAATCCCAAGTTAAAACAAAGTAAATAAAAACCTTTCAGGCCCATCATTTTAGACCATAACGATTTTTCCCTATTCTAAAGTCCGTTCGGGTATGTATCATTTCAACCCATAGTGAACCTAATCTACAGGGAACTTGCAGTGTGATAAACAGATATAAATGAACAGTTAACAACATATATAAATAACATATGATATGACATGAAATTTAACAGGTAGAACATCATATATAAATAATCAAATGGCAGTTATAACATCATATATATTTTTCTACACATTCAGTTATTGTTGTTTCACAACTGCATAAGTATAAATGTCATGTGAGCTTTACTCACCTTTATGGCTGGAGATTGCAATACAAATGACACAACGGAATCAAAAGCACAATGACAAGGCTACGGATTTGAATGGAGAGTGAGATCCAAGCTATAGATCTTGTGATACAACCCAAAACAAAACAAAATAAATTTATAAATTTCAACACAACATTGAAATGAAATAACTTTGAAATAAAAAGCAATATGAACAAACGATCTTTTGCCTTGCTTTCTATTATTGTTTTGCATGACCTAGGGGTGTATTTGGCTCAGGTTTGGACATAGAATGGCTTAGGTATGCACAAAAGAATGCATGGCTACAAGGCATTGAAGGTGGAGGGGTTACAACTTGAGAATGTGAAGGGTTTAAGGCAAAATAGTATGTTTTTGGTCAAAAAAGGGCTCGGCCTTGGAGTGGTTTGGCTTGGCCATTCAAGTTCAGGTCTAGATAGATGTTGGAGTGGTGTGTGGTGGTCTGGTCAGAGGTGGCGGCGGCGGCTAGAGGTGGTGGTGGTGGAAAATGAAGTGGTGAAGCAACAAGGCTCAAACTAGCATGTTTTCAAGGCATAGGTTGGATTTTGAAGGGTTTTGTCACCATGGTTGGCTTGGCTATGGTCATGACCTGGAGTGTAGGTGGTGATGATGGCAGGGAATAGATGTAGAGAGCGGTGATGATGGCAATAGTGAGGAGGCCGAGCAAACATCATGTGAAAACAAGGCAAAAATATATGAAAAATGAGAAGAAAAGTGACAAAAGAGAAGCCATTACCAATCTATTTTGCTAGCCGTGAAAATGTGATGAGGAAGATGTTTTCTCATGTGAAAACGAATGGAATTCATGGCTAAACACAAAAATGCACGGCCAAAACTCAAGGCAAATGAAAAGACTTAGGAAATTGCAGAGGTTTTGGTAATGAAAGGTCACACAAGTTAATGCTTAAGTCCCTTCATATTTCCATTATCTTTTAAAACAAATAAAACAATATAATTTAAGTAAATACATTTAAAAACCGAAACAAAGTGAAATAAAATGAAAATATGTAATTAAATTTAAAAAATATATAAAAAGAATTAAGGAAATTGCTTAAAAATTGAAACAGGGTTCAAAATTACAGTTAAAACATCACTGGCTTTTGAAAAATATCTAGTTCATTTTAAAATATATTTTAAAGCAAAATTTTGAATTAAAATACTTCATTTATCATTTATAAAATTAAATAAATAATTTAAATTAGATAAAATAGAAAAATAATTAAATAAATAGTTTAAAAATTGGAAACAAGACTTAAAACATACAAATAAAATATCACTAGCCTTGGAGAATTTCTATTTCACTTTAAAACAAATAAGATGTCAAATAAATAAAATAAATGAGAAAAAAATAAAGTTGAAATGAGAAGAAAATAAGTTCTTAAGAAAATATAAAAATAAATAAAGAGTTTCGTTAAATAAATTGAAACTATAAATTAAAAATTATGAACAGAATACAACTGACATTGGAAAATGTCAGTTACACATTTAAAATGTTTGAAAACTAAAATATATACATAACATGTTATTTTACTCATATAAATATAAATTTTAACATTACATGACCAAATAAAATATTATTTATATAATTTAAAATAAACAATTTTGTTAAATACAGCAAATTTCACACAATAGTTAAAAAGGCATAACTTTCACATTATAAATCAAATTTCAACGAAACAAAAATCAGTGTTCTTAAAATTTTATTTACTTTAATAATAAAAGATAAAATTAAAATTTTAAAACTTTCAAATTTTTAAATTTAAAAGTCAAAGTTTGACCATATTGATCAAAATACACTTTTTTTTGGAAATAATTCTTTTTAATCATATTTGGAATTCTAGTTCACATTAAAATAAAAAAAATTATATTTAAAATAACAAAGTTTTATCCATTTTAAATAAAATAAATTTTTAAATCAAAATTCAATTAAAATAATTAAAATATACAATTAAAATAATCACAAAAATAAGATTGTTACAAGGCCGGACTATCTCTAACCTGAATAGACCGAATATGCTATCACCCAGAGTGTTCCCATCCTTTTTTGAGCTCCTTCTACGTATCGTAGTAATAATATCCGAGGATATTTAGAAAGGTGGTAAACATACCCTAATTGGATGCGACCCACTTAGCCTTGCTACATCTCCTCTACTTTTTAGTTATTCCTAGTTGATGAGGATAGAGGCTACGATTACCTTTTAAGAAATTTTTACTTAGAATTGCTCATTGTCCTCCCACAATAATGTACTGATAGCATTTATCCATATAATTCCATTCTAGATCCGAACGGAACCGAAGGCATTGTTCCCACTACATCCGTTTTTCATAAAAAAATCCTCATGATTAGTAGCGATTAGTCCTTGTACTTCACTATTCCATCTTCGACTCCATGCTCTCATCTTCATTACGAAAACGTACTCGTCGAATCGAAGCGGTTTTTGGATAAATTATCCGATCTCGGTCTCTTCGAAACAACGTTCGATATTTTCCAATAAACTCAAACCCGGTTCTTTAGGAAATAAACATATGAAAGTAAGATCAAAGATTCCCTTCTAACCTTTAGTGGACGGATTTTCTTAACATCATCCTAAAATAACGAAACAAGTTTATACATACAGTATATCACCTCTTACGGTAATTGTATCATATAATCCCCATGTTTTTCCCTAGATATTCACAAAGTTATGTTTTGGGTCCAGATTTGACAGCCGGTTATTTAACTATCAATTAACAATCATTCAATCAAATATTTCATTTCCACTGAAAAACACCAAGTCTTATTTAATTTAAATTTTAAATTAATTAAATCTCTTTATCAAAAGTATGTACTTATCTTATCGAATTCTGTATATTCACAAATTATCCTTTTCAAAAATATTTGAAAACCCTTTTAAAATAATATGGAAAGTACCACTACAGTATCAAACCATGGATTCACAGCTCAATGGTTATATCTCTACCCCAGAGAAATCCCAAACTAAAATCCAGGCATTCGCTGCCTCCGATTTTGCCATGCGAGTATACCATTTCTTCCTAAAAACTTTATTTAGTGAATTTCAAAATAATACTTATGAAATTCTTGCAATAATTTTTCCAAGTTTAACTTTAGGCGAATACTTTTTAATAAAAGTTAATATATAAAATATTAATATTGAATAATTTATCTCCTTAAAATAATAATACTGATAATTCTTAAGTAATAATTGACTTAATATAAAACTGACTTAATTCATAATTAAATATACTTTAAACAATTTAAAATAATTAAATAACTAATTTTTGGGATATTTTCAACACTTTTTAAATTACCTAGTTAATAATTAAAAATCCTCTTTTTAAAACAAGCCCAATTTCTCGATTTTAACTTCACTTCGTAAATTTGGAAATCTTACTTGAGCTCCAGTATAACAAATTTTATACTTATTTCCAAATTCACTTCTATCCTTCCAATCTATTAAAAATCTCGATTTTTAAATATTTTATATTTAAACAAGGACCACTTAAGAATTTATTATTCAAAATCCTTTTATAAGCTTTATCCCAAAATCTCTATTTACAATATCTCGAATTAGTTAAGTACAAATTCCAAAACCATTTATTTTATCTAATTAATTACCCCAAAATGCTTTATAAATATTTTACCTCAAAAATTCTTTTTCAAATTCGTTTCAAATTCAAACCATACATTATTGGTATTTAAAATTACCAAATATAGGCTAAAACTGTTATAGCATCCAATCAATTCAAATTACACTATAATCTATCACAGATTATTCAAACCAAAAACATATATCGCCATATATGAAATTAAATCAACACTTTTAAGGAATCCAGTTGGATCCCTCCAACCTGTTTTCCCTGCATCCACAAATGTTAATACAACATAAAAATACCTATTCCGCTTCGAGGCACAATATCGTGGTATATAGGCTTATCCCCTATTATACGGGGAGCATAGGGTCTCATCCGCTATATATATGCGGGAATATCAATCACTCCAATATATATACTACTATATATAATATCACATCAACCTGATAATAATTTATCAATTCTATCTATCAATCAATGATTAATTTTAACTATTTAAAATTAATTGCAGTAATCCAAAATCGAGTGAGATTAACTCAACTTGAATTTTAAACATGCCAAACGTTTCAATTTTAAATTAAATCGAACACGTTCGATTTAACCTAAAATTGTAACTCGCTCCAAACATCTCTAGATCTGTTTCAGAGTGCAATGCTCTTCGCCATGACGCCGTCGCCACTTGTTTTGTCCAATTCTGACCTCATACGTGGAAGATATACAATTTTAAAGATTTCACAAATTTAGATATAAAATAAATTTCAATTTACTTTTGATTATTAACCTCGGCAAATCTGGTCGCACATTTTCAAGAACGATCATGGCCGCCCATTCTTTCTTCCTTCATCGCGCTCACTCCCAGGCTGTTCGAACCCAACCTCACCAACGTTGACCGCCTACCGTGCCTCCATCTCGCCCTATGCACCCCATAAACTCACTCCACCAGGAAGCCATACCACCAACGCGCCTCTGGCTAAGATCTGGCCTTACCATGTGCCATCCTCGCCTCGAAATCTCCCTCAACCCAAAGCATGAACGCGGCCCAAATCACAGTGATTCACCACGCTGAACTAGATCTCGACCGTCAGATTATCTCGTCTCGATGAGCTCTATAGTATTCGTTTAAGAAGATTTCAACAATATTGCTTAGATCGGGAGTAATCGAGGGGGAAAGCTTCAATGATTTTCGGCCATTGAATTTCTAACCGGCGGCTAGGTTAAGAAAATGGGATAGGGCTCCTGTTGTGCGTATATATACACGTATATACAATATTTTTTTATTATTTTCACAATTTACATGCTTTCCAAACGAACTCCAAATGAAATGTGCCACCTAGCATTTATAATGTTTTACCCCTATTCTGAACACAATGTAACATGTTTCGGGGCCTAATTCGATCATATGTGGAAGATAGCTTTTCGAATCGAATTAGAATATTAAATTTTTCGATATTAAATTCAATGCGTTTCTATCACACATGACCAAATGGTAACTCCAAATGCTACGAAATTTGAAATCCGATAATAACACACTAATACGGGTCATTACACTAATCCGATAATAATACACTAATACGGGTCATTGCAATAAATGTTATCTTCTACCATTTATATATTGATAAATTATTTGCATACTCTCTAGCTGTTGAGCAAAATCAAGTTAGACGTTTTATGTATGGTACTACTAATATATTAATAGATGTGGTATGGTACATGTACTCATTTTTAGAGCAAACTCAAGGTACATGCATCTATACTTAGGCCATTGCGAAAGGATGGGTGAATAATCTCTTTCGAATGGTTTAGCAATCTCTAGGTCAAGATGAGATTAGGACAAGGATCACGGGTTAGGAGTTGTAAGTGATACAATCGATTATGAGTTATCCAACACTTGCGAGCCTATGATTTTTTGACTAAATTCAAGATCAGAATCTCAAGGCAAGCGAATCTTAACATTCATTAGAGCAATCAAAAAATTTCTATTGTTTGCACCAAAAATGGTCAAACACCGAATCAAACAACAATCGAGAACTATAGAGACCAAAGAATTAAAAGAGAAGAGAATACAAGAATTTAGAGTGGTTCGGAGAAAATCAATATCCAACTTCCAATATTTACTTTGTTACTCATTATCTTTTTCTTTATACAAGAGAGTTAAAACAACTCTGTATTCAAACCTTTCAAGTATGAATTCGATGGAGTTTGGATGCAAAAATCGTATAATAAAGAGATCCTTTCTCCAATGCACTGGCATTGCTATATATAAATGAAATTTTCCACCAAAACTATGACACCCCAAATTTTAGTTTAACATAATTCAGGAGATTTAATTGGATAGATTAAATAGAATAATGTTGTAGAATAAGGAGGATGATATTTGAAAATTAAATTAGGTCATGCCTTAATGAATAAATTAATAAGATTGTTTAAAATTTTGAAAAGAAAAGATCAATGAGGAGGAAAAATTAGGCATAGAACCTTATTTCATCCCTTAAGCCTTTCCACACCATTCATTCTCATTCACATTTACAAAATAATTAAAAGAAAATGGAGAGGCTAGCCACAGTCAAGGAAGAAAGAAGGGGAAACTGAAGGGATTAAGGGAAAAAGCTTTAGGAAAATCAATCTTTATAAAATATTGATCTTTTATCCAACCTAAGGTGTATAATAATTAACCATCTATATTATTTGTGTTTGAATTCCGCTATGGCTAATTTCTAAATTAATCTTGGTTTTTTTTTTCATGTTATGCATGTTTGACCGTTGTTTAGATAGAATAATGATTTCTGGAAATTTTATGGATTTAGTAAGATATAGTTTTAAAAGTAAAACCTAAGTTTTTGATCTCCTATTGAATTGATTTTATAGTATGTTATGTGAGACATTAATTTGGAGATGAATTTTTAATTTCATAATTTTCCAAGCTAAATGAATATTTTATGAATTTCCGACAAAGGAAATAGTGTTCATTTTGGGTTTATTGATTTCAAATAAGTAAATAATTATTTTGATTCAAAATTTTTTTACATATGAAAGAATATTTTAATTTTGATTTTTAGTGATTTCAAGGGATTTTTCTCAAGTGGTTACGATTTTTTGTGAATTTACTGTGCTAAAAAAGCATTTAAATTAATACTAATTATGGATATTATTTAATTTAGTTTGCTAATGTTTTTTGTAATGTGAAACTTACTTTCAGCCAAATCTGAACAAGAAATGAAATGTTTTTGATGTTAAATAATCATATTTTGACAAGAGATAAGAGTAGGTAGAAAGAAATTGGTTTAAGAGGAGATAAAATAGTTTTTACAAAAAATACAGAAGTGACATTGTTTAATTACGATATCCATGCTTCCTCATTCGATATCCCTCTCCCTCGAAATTCATAAAGGTCGTTATTGGTAATAACTATCTAATAGCTATAGGCGATACTGAGCTTACGAAATGCGGCATCCACTTTGCACAGATGTCCGACATCCAATTTTGGAGGAATATAATACGCACGATGGAGAAGGTTCGAAATCAAGGGTTTCAAATTTTATACCTTGTTTTAAGTGCAAAACCTATTGTTTTAAAGGGCCAAAATCCTTATGGTTTGACATCGATAAATTATTTGACTTGAAATCTCTTTTCAACTTAGTTTTAGAAACCTATGATTTCGATATGGAAGTATTTAAAGTATTGATGCCGTAAGAAATTGATTTTGACTTGAGTAATTGACGCCATTGCTTGTCAGCTTCGACATCACATGTTTTCCTTATTTTGCGCAACCAGGTTATGTAGCTTTGATCGATATCTCTTTTATTTCAAAACTGATGCTTTGTAGGCCGAGAAGCCTTGTTTTCTTTTGCAAACTGTAAGTATGTTTTAAAGGCAAGATTGCCTATTTTTGAGAAAATTAATAACCTTATGATTTCGGTTGCATAGCCTTATAATTTATAAAATTATAATTTTATTTTTGAATCTTAGATTAAGGTTCGATATCATTATTAATTGCATGGATGCCGCAAGCTTTCTATTTCAAATTGTTATATTAATGGCTTGATAAGCCTTATTTTTTACGAGTTCGACAATTTCATTGGGGATGCCAATGTTCATTATTTCGAGATGCCATAAGTCTAAAGGTTCGACGTCCTAATTAGGGATACTAAGAGATAGGTTGGGCACTTTGGTGAATAATGTAATGGGTTCCCTTCACTAATATCATTAGCTGCTTAGCGTAATGGATTCCCCCTCAATAATATCCTTTTAAAATGTATCTTTTGTAGGCCTTTATCCTGCAACCAAAATTGGTTAAACATACATATCAGGTCACTAATGAACTATCTATCCGAACATTATAGTTTTCTTTAGCTAACCACTACCTTTGGCTGACTTAAGCCTACCAGATAATATAATCAAAATAATCTAACAACCATTAGGCACTCCTCCTCTTGATGGTATGTCCTTAACTTTCTATTAAATACTCCTCTTTTAGATGGTATGTCTCAAACTTAACATGTTATAGGGTCACTTGATCCTAATGGTTTTGCGGGCTTGCCAATAACCTATCTGTATACAAATATATATCCCTTTTGTGTGTAGTCATAATTTTAATCTTACCTTTGACAAAGCCCTACACATTAGAATTTTAGACTAAATTAGTGGGCTAATAGCTAATGTATAGGCCGCGACCCTATACCAGTCCCATCTCGTACTCTAATATCTGAGTCATTTTACTTAGGGTAATCTTCCCTTAAGTTGTCCTCGAAAACATTTTCATCTCAAATTGATTTAAAACCTTTAAATCAAACTTAAAAAAGGAAAATATATACTCTATGCTTTACTCAAAATCACCTTGCCATGTCATATATACTTTATTCAAATTTTTGTTGATGAAAACATTTGAACCTTTGAAAGTACTCCTTTTTGAATTAATTGAAAGTACCCCTTTCGAAACTAAGTAAAGTACTTCTTTCACCTTGGCTGAAAGGCCAAAGCATTCCTTTTGAAACCATTCATAATATTCCTTTTGAAAATGTTGAAAAACCATTCCTTTAAAAGCATTAAAACCTTAGACATCCTTCTTCAAAACCTGTAAACATTACCTTTCGATTACAATGGAAAACCTTTCATTTCAAACCTTTCGAAACTATTAGGGAACCGCCCCTTCAAAACCATTCTTTAAAATCTTTAGAAAGCAATAAAACTTAAAATCTTTCGAAAACCTTTGTGTTCAAGTAAAAAATGTGAAACACCTTTCGAAATCATTAAATATCAACTCCTTCAAAACCATTTGGTTCTACCTTCTACATAGAAAAAGGATCATAAAAAATTTAAGTCGAAAGCACTCTCTCAAAAGCATTTCCTTAGCAAACAAGTGATGGTGTCGAAACCAACCATCCAATAGCACTGGAAAATCGGTTAATTTTTAAAAGAAAAGTATGCCTTCCGAAACCATTGGCTTCGAAAGGTGGATAAGTGGTAGCAAAGGGCTTCGACCTAGTCGAAAGCATATACTTAAAACAAAGGCACAACCTCTTTAAAACCATTCTTCTAAAACCATTGACTTAGTCAAAAAAAACAAGTCGAAAGTTATACTGTCGAAAGCAAAGTAGGTGCATTTTTATTTAAAACAAAGCAACGCTTCGGCCCCTACAGATCCCCTGGTTTCGACCTCTCCGTCTTCTTTTCAATTCGCTACACACCAAGTCTTTGATGTCATGCACATTTGTTCCGATGGTGATGGAGGTGAACTAAGTCAGAAGCCATCTATGTCGGATGCAGGGTGCCGAAAGTGGTGAAACATACATTTTGTATGTAAAACTGATTTTTAACCATTTTTAAGTAATCTTTTTAAATAATCTTCTTAGTTTGTCAAAATCATATTGGTTTCAAAATTTCTTTTCTAAAAGCACTGCCAAATTTCAAAAATAAGCAATTTAATTTATTTATGAAATACCTCTTCTCCTTTTATAAATATATAAAACATTTAAGTCACATACCTTAAATAATTTTATCTATCTATCAACACACTTAGGAGAATTCTACAAAAGTTTCAGAAAATCATTTTTAATATGTTTTCTAACATATACTAATTCCAGACCCAAAACATTAATTACTTAGCCATAAATAATTTAAAACCCAAATAATCATTTTCTACACTAGAAAATTAATATAAAATCCACATTTATTCATAAAATTATAAATATTGAAACCGTCTCTAAAATATCATTTCAGCTCTATATCTAAAATCACAGGGAATTTGGATGTCACTAAACAGGGTTTTCACATTAAAACATATCACAAAACCTACATGACTAAGCATAAGTCATCAACAAGCATATATAAACAATTAATCACTCGATAACATGGCATAATCTTGCAAAATACTTCGAATTATCCTTAAAACTAAAAACAATTATTCACCTTAGCCTTTTAGATTAAAGAATTTAATATTTGAATGGATTTAAGTTGATTAAGCTTCCCTTTGATTCTTTTATCTTCCTCTAGTTGCTTCTAATGGTGGTCGGCCTCTTTGTTTAATTTTTGTTTGTGAATTGTGAATGAACGTGAGAATGAGGGCTTAAGGGGTTTAGGGTATAAGAAGCTGATTTTCCTATTTTTCCCTCATCTATTATACTTAACCCTTTTATTTTTAGCTCATTTATTATCATGGCATGGCTGCCCCTTCTTAATTACAAATCTCAATCCCCTAGTCATCACATCATTTTATTTAATTTAGCTAATTAAATATCCTAAATAATGTTACTAAATATATAGGGTGTTACAATCTCCTATCCTTAAAGAATTTCGTTCACAAAATTACGATAAGGTGCACACAAATCTAACATAAGGGTTAAACATACCATCAAACAAATTAGGATAAGCGTCTCTAATCCTATTCTCAGTCTTCCAAGTACAGTCTCTCTCACCGTCGCTCCACTGGGTTTTCACTAATATGCTTGTCTTGTTCCTTAGCCTCTTCTCATCTCTCGCGACTATACGAATCGGCTTCTAACTATAGTCAAGTTTGGTTCTACTACTAAGTCATTTAACATAGTCAGTGCTATAGTAGACTCTGAATCGCTAACACACTTCCTTAGTTGAGAAACATGAAAATCATTGTGAACTCCAACCAAACTGCTCGTTAACTCTACTCTATATGCGAGTTTACCGGTCCTCTCTACAATAAGAAATGGTCATACGGATCTTGATGCCAACATCCTCGATTTTCCCAATTTAATCACACCCTTCCTCGGTAATACCTTAAGAAAAACATGATCTCTAACAGAGATCTCAAAGTCTTTCCATCTTCTATCTGCATAACTCTTCTGCCTAGATTGAGCTTCTTTCATCCTAGCTCGAATAAAATCAATCTTCTTTGCAGCTTCTCTAACCAAATCTAGACCAAGAACTAACCTATTCCAGGTCTCTAACCAACAAACTGGTGATTTGCATGGCCTTCCATACAAAGCTTTCAAATGGTACTATCCTTATATTAGTTTGATAACTATTGTTATACAAAAAATCGACTAAGTGTAGATAGTCTTCCCATGATCCTTCAAAATCTAACACACAAGTTTGAAAAAATCCTCCAAGACTTTGTTAATTCTTTCCGTTAGCCCATCAGTTTGTGGATGGTAAGCGGTACTTATCGTAATATTGGTTCTTAAAATCTCATGTAGACTCTTCCCAAACTCGCTAGTGAACAAGGAATCTCTATCACTTACTATACTACTAGGAATTCCATGAAGTCTAACCATATTCTTCATAAATAACTTCGCTAAAATAGATGTCATCCTATTTGACTTAACTGGAATGAAATGGGCACTCTTGTTCAGTTTATCTACTATGACCCGTATACTTTCACTTCCTCTACTAGATCTTGGCAACCCGTCTATAAAATCTATAGAAATAGAATCCCGCTTCCATGTCGGTATATCTGATGGTTGTAACAGCCCACCTGGCTTCTGATGTTCGGCTTTTACCTATTGACAGTTCAAACATTGCTTCACCCATAAGCCAACATCCCTCTTCATACCTTCCCAGAGGAAACTTCCCTTCATGTCCTGATGCATCTTAGTTCCTCTTAGATGAATAATAAAATTTGAACGATGCATTCCATCAAGACTTCCTTCCTCATGTCTCCCACATTCAGAACACATAACCTACCTTTCTTTATCAACCACCTATTCTGGTCAAGACTAAAATCCTTCAGGTCATTGCTCTCCATTCCATCCTTCAATTTCTTGATCTGTTCAGCTAATACTGGATCCTTCTCCTATTTAGAAGCAATCCTTTCAATCATTACAAGTCGAACTTCTAAACAAGATAACACAACAGACCCTATGCTAGACCTAGACTTAGATCTCCACTGCACTCTACAAGTCGACAATGCTTCCAAATTTTTCCACTCAGCTATCATAGCCAACACTATAATTCAATGCTTTCTACTAAGTGCGTCTGCAACTTTGTTGCCCTTTCCTAGTGTGTACTTAATATTAAAGTCATAAGCGGCTAAAAATTCTAACCACCTCTGTTGTCTCATATTCAGGTCCATTTGAGAGAATAAGTACTTCAACGACTTATGATCCGTACAAAGCTCAAACCTTTCTCCCAAAAGGTAATGTCTCCACACCTTCAAAGAAAAAATCACTACAGCCAACTACAAATCATGCGGTATAAGCTGTCAAGAAGCATATGCAATCACTTTACCTCTGTGCATCAACACAGCTCCTAATCCAGTTCCACAAGCATCTGTATAAATTACCAAATCTCGATTCCCCTCCGGAACAACTATTACAGGTGCATAGGTAAATAAGTGTTTCAAGCTCTGGAATGCTTTGTCACACTTATCATTCCACACAAACTTCTCATCCTTTCACGTTAGCTTGGTCATCGGCGCTACTATTCACGAACAATCCTTAATGAACTTTTGATAATATCCAGCCAATCCAAGAAAACTTCTAACCTCAGTCACCATATCTGGTCTCTTCTAATTACTAATAGCTTCCAACTTATGTGGATTGACTGATAACCCGTTCTCTGAAACCACATGACCAAAAAAATTCACTTCCTTCATCCAGAAATGACGCTTCGAAAACTTCGCCTTCAGCTGGTTCTACCTCGTCGTCTCAAGCACAGATCTAAGATGAACGTCATGCTTCCTTTCATCACTAGAGTATATCAAAATATCATCTGTAAAAACCAACACAAACCTATCTAAGTACTCTCGAAAAATTCGGTTCATCAAATCACAGAGAATGCCGACGCATTAGTTAGTCCGAACGACATCACTAACCATTCGTATGATCCATGTCTACTTCAAAACGTCGTCAAAGGAATAATATCCTATGCTACTTTAAGCTAATGAAAACCTATTGCCAAATCCAACTGAGAAAATACCTTGGCTCCACTCAACTGATCGAACAAGTCATCAATTCAAGAAAACGAATATCGATTCTTTATCGTCTTCTCATTCAACTTGCAATAATCGATACATAACCTTGATGTTCTGTCCGGCTTCGTAGCAAACACTGCTACTGCTCCCTAAGGAGAACTACTTGGCCTAATAAAACACTTGCTTTCCAAATCTATCAACTGCACTTTCAGCTCTCTCATCTCTGCAGGTGTCATCCTACTTGGCAGTCTACTCACAAGTTCTTCTCTAGGCACGAAATCTATCTGAAACACAATGGCTCGTTTCGGTGGCAGTCCTACTACAAGCTCGAAGACATCCGCGAATTCTCTGACCATGAAAATGCAATTCAACTCAATCTTCCAACTCCACTACACCCAACAAAGCGCTCACCTCACAATTAGGTCTTTCTATAGTATATACAATCTGATCACTATAGTCAGGATGTCTAAGCGATATCTTCCTATCATGGCAAAATATCCTAGCATCATTCCTACTTAAACAATCCATACCTAATATAATTTTGAATCCTACATAGTCAAACACATGAAAACTGCAAACAAAGGTATAACCTAGCAAATCAAACTCTAAGTGGTCACACTTCATCCCAAGTGTCGCATACCCTCCTATCAGATATGCAACCCTTAAGGAAGTAACTAAGTATGTGGATTCTAGGTTAAGCATATCTACAAAACAACGAGATATAAAAGAATGCTATGCACAAGTATCAAGCAGAATGCTAACTGACATACCATGAATCTGAAGCATGCCTTCCAACACTACCTTTCCTTTCTCCTGCATTGTTGGTCCTAATGTAACAGGCTCCAATGTAAATACCTTGCCTCTTCCATCCTTAGCGGCCTCTTTGCATTGATTCTTATAGCGGCCAATCTAATCGTAGTTAAAACATTTGATGTTCTTCTTCTCTATCACTTCCTTTTCCTTTCCAGTACAACACTCGTTCGTAAAATGCCCCTTCATGTCGCACTTAAAGCACACAACCTTAGACATTTCCTTTTTTGCTGCTCCACCTTTCTAAGCACCCTTCTTATGGAAGAACTTCCTCTTTTGGCTTTACCCAACCTGAACCTCCTTCTCCTTACCCTTCTCTAGACAAGCAAGCATCTCCTCATGTCTCAAAGCCATCTCTATAACCACATCACAAGGGTCTTTGATATAGGGTAATGTAGTGCTCGCCAACTTATGGTTCAACCCCTTATGAACTTCTCATTCCACTTCAATACAATATCCACAGTAGCATACCCATGCCTAGTCAACCCCTCAAATCATCTAGCATACTCAAAAAAAGACATCTCTGCCTGCTCCAACTCAGCAAACTTCCTGAGCAAAGCAGACTGTGCTATCACAAACATAGACCTCTCCTGAAACATTCTCCTAAACTCATCCCATGTCATCTCCTCTTCATTTACTCCAGCTGCCACTAATCCACCAAAATAAAGCTTCTCCTTGAAGCTATCTCGAAGCAAGCCTCCACCTCTACTCATCATTGAGCCTGATGCCTGTAACGATCCTCTCACAATGCAGCAACTAGTTCTCCACTTTTATATCATCCTCAGTTCCAATAAAGCTCTTCCCTCCAAAACTAGCATAATCTCTACTCAAGATAGCGTAATGGTTAACAACCGAAGCTTCCTGAACTCCTACTCCAGTATTTCCTACAACCATTCCAGCAACAACACCTGCCTGCATCATATTCACGAAAAACTGATACATAGCTCCCATATCCATTTGTGGGACTCCAACACCAAAATTCCCTGCTTGTGCCTGACCTTGGTTTCTCTTTGTATTCCATATGGCATTTCCATTTATGGTGGTGCTACCTCTAAGATTCACTCTTCCACTTCTAGCATTCATCTAAAGATATAACATAGTTATATGTAGTAAATACAGATACATTACTATAACTTTATCCTATACCCCAATCTCACTCTAATTCCATAGGATTATGCTTTTACAAATCATTTTTCGTTAAAGTTTTTCATAAACCTATGCTCTGATACCAAGTTGTAACATCCCCTATTTAGAGGCCCAAAGCAAAGCGCTACATATGTTGTAGTCATCCATAGTATTAACTTCTGGTAACAAAATATAGCTATGTTAATTGCATCCATAATATCAGAAGCACTTGAATATGAAATAAAATAACATGTTTCAAAAAAACAACATTTTACTGATTATATTTCAAAACACATGTTTCACATTCAAATTACATAATCCTATAATTTTTCCCAAGTTCACATAAAATACAATTATTACGTAAATACACTAAGAGTGACATATGATGACGCCCCCTTGGTTGGCCAGAGTACTATATAGACATAACCGTCTTAAATACAACACAGCGGAACAAAACAATAGCAACTCATAAATAGTTATCCGTATGCCACTTTCTCATCTCTGAAAGCGTTATTCATCAACCAACTAAAACCTCAACCCTCACCCTACTCAAATCAATTTTGAGCACCCGAGAGTTTAAGGGGAAAACATAAACTTCGAGTTAGACATAACACCTGGTGTGAGTAATACTATACATCTCGGTTATTCGATAGTAAGTGAGACCACGCCGCTTAGCGGAACGGGTTTACCCCCACTAATATCCTTTAAAACATATCTTTTACAGACCTTTACCCTACAACCAAAACTTGTTAAAACACTAAAGCATTATTATGTAAACATACGTATTAGGTAACAAATGAACTATCTGTCTAAACACTATAGTTTTGTTTAGCTAATTACTAACCTTTGGCTGACTCGGGCCTACCAAACAATCTAATCAAAATAGTCTAGCACTTGTTAGACACTCCTTATCTTGACTGTCTATTCTTAACTATTTGGTGAATACTCCTCTTCTGAACGGTCTGTCCCTAACTGAACGTCTCACAAGGTCACCTAATCCTAACGGTTTTGCGGGCTCACCAATAACCTATATGTGTACAAATATATATTCCTTTCTGTGTGTAATCATAATTTTAGTCTTTCCTATGACAAAGCCCTACACACTAGAATTTTAGACTAAATAAGCTGGGGCTAATAGCTAATGTATAGAGTGCGACCCTATACCAATCCCATCTGGTATTCTAATATCCGAGTCATTTTACATTGGGTGATCTTCCCTTAAATTTTCCTTGAAAACCCTTTCATCTCAAATTGATTAAAAACCTTTAAACCAAACTTAAACAAGGAAAATATATACTTTGTGCTTTACTCAAAATCACCTTGCCATGTTATATATACTTTACTCAAATCTTTGTTGATGAAAAATTTAAACCTTTGAAAGTACCCCTTTCGAATCCATTGAAAGTACCCCTTTCGAAACCAAGTAATACCCTTCTTTCACGTAGGACGAAAGGCCAAAACATTCCCTTTAAAACATTGAAAAACCATTCCTTCAAAAGCATTAAAACCTTAGGCATCCTTCTTCAAAACCTTTCAATATTACCTTTCGATTACATTAGAAAACCATTTCTTTCAAACCTTTCGAAACCATTGGGGAACCACCCTTTCAAAACCATTTTAAAAACCTTTTGAAAGCAATAAAAATTAAAACCTTTCGAAAACCTTTGGGTTCAAGTAAAACATATGAAAACACCTTTCGAAACCGTTAAAGATCAACTCCTTCGAAACCATTGGGGTTCTACCTTCAATATAGAAAAAGGGTCATAAAACATTTAACTCAAAAGCACTCTTTCAAAAGCATTTCTTAAGTAAAGAAGTGATGATGTCAAAACCAACAAGCCGAAAGCATTGGAGAAGCGGTTTTAAAGGCAAAGTACACCTTCCAAAACCATTGCCGTCGAAAGGTGGATAAGAGGCAATTAAGGGCTTCGACCTAGTCGAAAGCATATACTTAAGATAAATGGGCAACCTATTTAAACCATTCTTTTGAAACCATGGACCTAGTTGAAATCAAACCAATTTGAAAGCCATACTGTCAAAAACAAAGTAGGTGCATTTTTATTTAAAACAAAGCAGCGCTTCGGCCCCTTCGGAACCCTTGGTTTTGACCTTATACCTTTTGCCTTCTTTCCAATTCACCATGCACCAAGTCTTTGATGTCGTTCGCACTGGTTTCAATGGTAATGGAGGTGGAGGAACTAAGTCGAAAGACATCTAAGTCGAAAGCAGGGTGTCAAAAGTGGTGAAACATACGTCTTGCATGTAAAACTGATTTTTAACTTTTTTAAGTAATCTTTTTAACTAACCTGCTATGTTTTTCAAACTCTTATTGGTTGCTAAATTTCTATTATAAAAGCACTACCAAATTTCAAAAATAAACAATTTTATTTATTCATAAAACACCTCTTCTCCTTTTATAAATATATAAAACATTTAAGTCCTGTAAATTAAATAATTTTATATACCTATCAAAAGATTTAGGAAAATTCTACAAAAATTCCATAAAATCATTTTTGATATGTTTTCCGACGTATATTAATTCCAAACCCAAAACATTAATTACTTAGCCGTAAATAATTTAATACCCAAATAATCATTTTCTACACTAAAAAATTAATATAAAATCCACACTATGTTAGAAAATTATAAAAATTGAAACATATTACTAAAACATCATTTTCGATCTATATTTAAAATCATAAGGCATTTGGATGTCAATCAATAGGGTTTTCACATCAAAGCATATCACAGAACCTATATGACTATGCATAAATCATCAACAAGCATATATAAACAATTAATCACTCAAAAACATGGCATAATCATGCAAAATACTTTGGACGTTCCTGAAAACTGAAAAAAATTGAGAAAATGAGATGTAATCATTATCCACCTTAGCTTTTGAGATTAAAGAGTTTGAGATTTGAATGGATTTAAGCTGATTAAGCTACCCTTTGATTCATTTATCTTGCTCTAGTTGCTTCTAATGGTGGCCAACCTCTTTGTTTAATATATTTTTTTGTGAATTATGAATGAATGTGAGAATGAGGGCTTAAGGAGTTTAGGGTATAAAAATGCTCATTTCCTATTTTGCCCTCGCCTATTATACTTAAACCTTTTTATTATTAGCTCATTTGTTAACATGACACGGCTACCCTTTATTAATTACAAATCTCAATCTCCTAATCATCACGTCATTTTATTTAATTTAGCTAATTAAATATCCTAAATAATGTTACTAAAAATATGGGGTGTTACATGGGTAGTCCATATAAACATAATATGGATAGTCAGATTAAATTTAGATGGATTGTTATTTAAATTTAGAAGGATAGTTAATTAAATTGGGATGAGTGATCCATTATATGATTTCAGGTAGGTTAAAGGAATGTATAACACAATGAAGACAGATTAGTCAGACTTTCCCATATTACATGCCTACAAATGATAATTTTAATATGTTCTAACCATTGTGGTTGTAGGTGCATGAATTTTGAGTGACATAATTGGTTAAGGTACTAGTGAGTGAGGCGCTCTATGACATGATCTCACTAGATATCTATTTTTGTTCGAGATAGTAGGTTATCATTCACACCAGACTTTTGTTTATCTTGAAGTTTTTGTTATTCCTCTTAAACTCTTGGATGCTCACTTGAGTAGGCCAGGAGTAGGGTTATGAGGCTTTCCAGCTTAGATGAATAAGCTTTCGAACGTGCATGAGGCAAGATAGCTATAGTAGGAGCTTTTATTTACTGCTAATTTGTTTTATTTCTAAATGGATCTAATGATAAAAGTTATAACTGTCAAGTATTAGACTCATATCAACCAAGGGGGCATCTTCATGCTCTTCGAGTATTTTCTAATTATTATATTTCATTGTATGTGGGTTTGAATGGGATTATGTAATGAATATGAAATTTTATTTATGAAATGAAATGTGAAAGTTTTATTATTAAAATATGTTTGAAAATTTTCATATTCGTGTGCTTCGGATGTTATTAATAAGATTAAAATAACTGTAATTTGTCACCGAAAATTAATGCTATGGAAGACTGCAACATTTGTAGTGCTTATTTTTAGGCCTTAAAATAGGGTATGTTATAGTTTGGTATCAAGGTTTTTGTTTATGTAAAAAAATTAAAACATTAAAGTTTTTGAAAACACAATCCAATTGAATCAGAGAATAAGATTCGGGTATGGAATCGCACTATAATAACGTACTTGTATTTGTTATATATAATTTTACATTCTCCCCTCTCTCTTAGACCTTTCTTTTATATCTTATTAAGACTCTTATGTAAATTACGAGAAAGCAAGATAAAGAAGCAGGAAATGGAAGACTGAATCTAGGTGGAGGGAACATCATAACTAATGGAAATGTTCGACCCAATACCAGAAGGAATCTAGGTCAACAAGCAAATGCTAGTCCAAATGAAAATTCTTACGTGAGTGTTGGAATCCCAGTAGTAAATATGGAAACTTTGTATCATTTCTTAGTGAACATGATGCAAGCTAGAATTGCTGTTGGATTGGCTAGAAGGAATGCTGCGAATGCAGGAGAAGCTAATTCCGTGGTGCCAGTCGGCAATAACTATGCCAAGCTCAACTTTGATTATGCTACACTTGGAGGGAAGCCGTTTCTAGGAACGAAAGATGCTATTGAAGTTGATAATTGGTCATTGCACTGTGAGAGAATCTTTGCTGATCTAGGATTGAATGACAAGTAGAAGAGGAGGTTGGTATTGAGGTAGTTGTAAGGAGCTGCTTTATACTAGTGGAACGGGGTGACCGTAGGTGTACCTTAACAGCATTAAACTTAGGTTGAATTTAGCAGGATCTTTGAAGAGAGTTTTTTAATCTGAAGTAGCCAAGTTAAGTCCACTTAAGAAGTTTGCTGATTTGGTTTAAGGAGAAATGTCCATAATGGAGTATGCTACTAAGTTTGATGAACTGCCCCGGTATGGATACACCACCATCGATGCAATGATCAAGAGGAATGGAAGTTTTTTTGGGTTTGAGACCGAAAATTGCTAGGGAGACTATGCCACATCTCGGGAGACCATCTAATATGTTGGGGGAGATGGCTATAAGGAACGAGGAGATGCTTTCGACTTTTAGAAGGAACAACCGGTGGAAACCTAGAGTTCTTAGAGTGAGAAGAGAGAGTTCTTCAAAGGGTAGGGAGCTCAGATGGGTTGAGCTTCCAAGAAAGGGAATCTGTTATGTTTGTTACAACTCTGACAAGAAGGGGCACTATGCTAGTGAGTGTCGATCTAGTGATTGTAAGATGGTTGTGGGAAAGAAGAATGTTAAGTGCTATCATTGGAACCAGGTAGGATAATATAAGAATAAATGTCCAGAACAGCCAAGGTGGAAAAGGAAGCGTCTTTGCATTGTAGCCATCATCTTCTAGGCCAACAGCAGAGGAGAAGGGAAAGGCTGTGGTGAGAGGCGCTTTTGATTCATGAAATACCTGTAAGAATAGTATTTAATATTGGTACATCACATTATTTTATCTCATAGTGTTTGGTAAATAATTTAGATTTAGAACCACCATACCTTGTTACTTTCTTAAGGATCATGAATTCAATAGGAGGGTATGCAACTCTTGAGATGAGATGTGACCATCTAAAATTTAAGTTGTAATGTCATACTTTTGCCTGCAGTTTGTTTGGGTTTGATTTTTTGGGAATTGGGATTATTTTAGGTATGGATTGGTTGAGCAAATATGATGCTAGGATATTTTTCCAATATAGGAATATACCATTAAGACACCCTAATAGTAGTGATTGAATTATACACTCAGTTGAGATTTCGAGTTTAGATGTTTGTACTTTATAGGGTACAACAGAGGTGGCAGATGAGTTGAGTAGGGTTTTAATTGTAAGAGAGTTACAGATGTTATTGAGCCAGTTATAGGACCACCCCGAGACGAACTATTGAGTTTCGAATATATCTTATACCTAGAGCTGAACCCATGAGTAGAACGCCAAACAGAATAACACTTACTGAGATTAAAGAGTTATAGGTGCCGCTGGTGGACTTAGTAGGAAAGAGTTTTATTAGACCAAGCAGTTTTCCTTAAGAAGCGGCTATGGTGTTCATGAAGAAACTAGAAATGGTCTTGAGGTTGTGTATTGGTCATTGTAAGTTGAATGAGAATACGATAAGTAATAGATATCGTTTGCTAAAAATCAATGATTTATTTGATCAGTTGAGTGGAGCCAAACTGTTTTTCCAATTGGATTTGGCGATAGGGTTCCATCAACCGAGATTGGCGAAGGACGATATTCCTTCGATGGCATTTCGAACAAGATATGTTCTGTATGTGTGGTTAGTCATGCCACTCATATTGACTAATGTACCTTCTTTATATGGACTTGATGAACCGAATTTTTCAAGAGCACTTGGATAGTTCGTGCTAATGTTCATTGATGAAATTTTGATATATTCTAAGGGTGAAAAAGAACATGAGATTCATCTTAAAATAGTGCTTAAAACATTAAGGCAACATTAACAAAAAGTTAAGTTTTCAAAATGTCATTTTTGAAAGAAAGAAGTTAAGATCTTGGTTATGTAGTTTCAAAAGAAGGGTTGTTTATGGGTCCAGCTAAGATTGAAGCTGTAAATAATTAAAACAGACCCGAGATGGTGGCGGAGATAAAGAGTTTTTTGGATTAACTGGCTATTACCATAGATTCATAAAGTATTTCTCTTGAATAGCAGCACCTCTGACTAAACTAACCAGAAAAAACGTAAAGTTTATTTGGTCTAGTAAATGCGAGGAAGCGTTCCAAAAGCCAAAACATTATTGACCAATACGCCTGTGTTAGTTGTGCCAGATGGTTATCAGGATTTGATGGTACATACAGATGCATGTGGAATAGAAATAGGGGCAGTGTTAATGCAAAGAGGTAAAGTTATTGCTTATGCTTCATAATAGCTTAGATCACATGAAATTAGGTGTCCAACTCATGATTTGGAGTCGGCTGCAGTGATCATTGCTTTAAATGTATAGAGACACAGCCTCTTAGGGGAAAATTTTGATTTGTTTATAGATCATAAGTCTTTGAGTATTTATTGTCTAAGAAAGAGTTGAATATGAGATAACAAAAATGTCTAGATTTTTTCGCAGCTTATGATTTTGGTATTGAATATACGCCAAGGAAAGGAAATAAATTTGTTGATTCACTATGCAGGAAACATCAGAATATGGTGTTAGATATGGGAAACTGCCATGTTATCATGTTTGGAAGTTCAACCAATGATGATCAAAAAGATTGCTTCTAAGTAGAGAGATGACCCATTGATAACTGAAAGTATTAGAGGGCTTGAAGGTAGAATCGAGATTAATGATTTAAAGGACTTTAGTCTTGACCGAAAGGGATGGTTAAGAAAGAAGGAACGGTTGTGTGTTTCATATGTTGGTGACCTAAGGAAAGAAGTTCTTAGGGCAGTCATCGATCGAAGTTTACTATTCATCCTGGAGGAACTAAAATGATGTAGGCTTATGGGTAAAGCAATGTTTGAATTTCCAGCAAGGGAAAGCCGAGCATCAAAACCTAGATGGATTGCTTCATCCTTCAGATATACCGGTTTGGAAACCGAATTCTATATCCATGGATTTTATTAATGGGCTGCCAAGGTCGAGTAGGGGAAATGAGAGAATTCAGGTTACTGTGTATAGACTGACCAAGAGTGTACGTTTCATTCCCGTTAAGTCGACTAGGATGACACCTTTATTAGCTAAGTTGTTTATGAAAAATATTTTTAGACTGCATGGATTCCTAGTAGCATAGCCGGTGACCGAGATAGTTTGTTTAGTATTGAATTCTAGAAGAGTCTATAGGAAGTCTTAGGTACTAAGCTAAAATGATTACCGCTTACAACCCACAGACAGATGGGTAGACAGAGAGGGTCAATAAGGTACTTAAAGATATATTGAGAGCTTATGTACTAGATTTTGGTGGGTCATGGTAAGACCATTTGCGCTTAGTTGAGTTTTCTTATAATAAAAGTTATTAGATAGTATAGGAATGACACCTTTCAAAGACTTGTATGGAAGGCTATGCAAATCACCTGCATGTTGGTTGGAGAATAGAGACCAGTAGGTTCTTGGTCTAGATATAGTGAGAGAATCCATGAAAATGATTGAGTTGATCAGAGCATGGATGATGGAAGCTCAGTCTAAGCAGAAAAGTTACGTAGATAAAAGCATAAGGATCTAGAGTTCTCAATTGGAGATCATGTTTTCATTAAGGTATCACCAATGAAGGGTATGGTACAATTCAGAATGTCATGAATACTGACACCTAGATACGTTGGAACGTTCCTTATTACAGAGATGATCAATAAATTTGTGTACTAGGTAGAGTTACCGAGTAGTTTGGTAGGAGGTTGCAATTTTTTTCATGTTTCTTATTTTAAAAAGTATATGCATGATCCAGACACTGCCATTGCTCCAACTGAATTGGAAGACTTAGTAGTAAAACCTAATTTGACTTTTGTTAGGAAACCAATTTGTGTTGTAGCGAGAGATGTGAAGAAGCTAAGGAAGAAGACATTCAGATTGGTGAAAGTCTAGTGGAGTGATAACGAGAAAGACTGTACTTAGGAAACAAAGGAGAAGATTAGGGATACTTATCCTGAGTTGTTAAGAGGGTATGTTCTATGCTTATTATATAGACTTTGTAACTGGTAGGTTATACTAGATTGTCTGTTACAGTTGTTGGCATGTTTGATATTCTTATTGTATGATTCTTACTAAATTTCGAGGAAAAATTCTTTATGGAGGGGAGCTTATAACACCCTTAATTTTAGTTTAACAATACTTAGGAGATTTAATTAGATAGATTAAATAGAATAATGTAGTGGGATAAGGAGGATGAGATTTGACTATTAAATTAGGTCATGCCTTAATGAATCAATAGTAAGATTGTTTTGAACTTAGAAAAGAAAAGAATTAAAAGGTAGGGGAAATTAGGAACAGAGCCTTATTTCATCCCTTAAGCCCTTCCCCACTCATTCATTCTCATTTTACATTCACAAAACAATCAAAAGAAAATGGAGAGGCCGGACAAAATGATGGAAAAAAGAAGGAAAACAATATAGATTCAAGGGAAAAAGCTTTAGGGAAATCAATCTTCATCAAATCTCAATATTATATCCAATCTAGTTTGAATAATAATTAACCATCTCTATTATTTGTGTTTGAATTTGGTTATGGCTAATTTTTTAATTGATCTTGATTGTTTTATGATGTCATAGATGTCTGACCATTGTTTGGATGATATAACGATTTAGGGAAATTTTGAGAAATTATTAAGATCGGTTTTAAAGGAAAAACCTAAGTTTTTGATCTCCAATTGATTTCATTTTCTAGCATGTTGTGTAAAACATTAATTTGGTGATGAGTTTTTAATTTCATAATTTTCCAATCTAAATCGAATATTTTATGACATTCATAAGGAGGAAATATTGTTTATTTCGGGTTGTATTTATTAAAAGTAATTAAACAATTATATTGACCTTAAAATATTTACATATGAATGAATATGTTAATTCGGATTTCTAGTGATTTTTGCGGATTTTTCCCAAGTGGTTACAATTTTCTAAGAATTTATTATGCTAGAAAAAGATTTAAATTAAAATTAATTAAGGATATTAATTAATTTAGTTTGCTAACGTTTTTAAGAAGGTGAAACATACTTCCAGCAAAACTTGAAATCGAAATGAAATTTTTTGGTGTTAACCAATCATATTTTGACAGGAAATAAGAGTACCGACATCCTAATTATGAGTTCCAAATGTTCTATGAGTTCAACATCTTCATTGGGGATGCCAATGTTTATTATTTTCGAGGTGCCATAAGTCTAAGGGTTCGACATCCTAATTAGGGATACCAAGTAACATAGGTTGGGCACTTAGGCGAATAATGCTATAATTTAATTATAAATTGATATTTTATGGGTTTATAGTCATCTTAGGAAAACTAAGACATGCGTAATGGATAGTCCACACAATACCTGAGATGGATGGTCTCTACATGGTTCTTGATCGGTTCGTGGTCATCCTTGGAAAACTATGATATGTGTGATCGGTAGTCCATATAGCCTGGAATAGATAATCCATATAATGTGATAGGTAAGATGGTTAATCCATATATATAAGATGGATAGTCATATATAATTTATATGGATGGTCATTTAAATTTAGACGAATAGTCAATTAAATTGGGATGGGTATTGCATTATCTGATTTTAGGTGTGGTAAGGGAGTTTATAACACAATAAAGATAGATTACTCAGTCTTACCCATGTTGCATGTCTGCAAATGGTTATTTTGCTACATTTTAACCATTGTGGTTGCAGGTACATGAATTTTGATTGACATAATTGGTTAAGATACTAGTGAAGGAAAAAGCAGTTTTGCTTTGCGGTGTGGTCTCACCAAATATCTATGTTGGTTCGAGATGGTAGTTTTTGATTCACGCCTGACTTATTGTCTGACCTAAAGTTTTTTCCCGTTTAAAGTCTTGGGTACTCACTTGAGTAGGCCGGGAGGTAGGGTTTATAGGTTTTCTATATTTGATGAACAAGCTTCCGGCGATGTGTAGAAGGAAAGATAACTACAGCAGAAGATTTTATTTTCCACTGTGTTGTTTCATGTCTAAATGGATGTAATGGCAGAAGATATAACTATCAAGTATTAGACTCTGATCGAACAAGAGGGCATCTTCATATTTCGCTCTTGGAATATTTTATAAATATTGTATTCTCTAAACGTGGGTCGAATGGGATTATGTAACGAATGTGAAATTTTATTTATGAAATGAAATTGGAAGTCTATTACTGAAATATGTTTGTAAATTTTCATATTCATATGCTTCTGATGTTATTGATAAGATTAACATAGTAGCATTTTATCACTGGAAAGTAATACTATGGGTGACCGCGGCATCCGTAGAGCTTAGTTTTAGGCCTCAAAATGGACGATGGTACAAAAATCATAGTAATTCTCTTGAACATGTTCTCCACTCCAAATTCAAAGATTCAATAGAAGATCTGGTCAAAACTGAAGATGTCCGAAACATTAAACTATCGGTACCGATCATTATAACTTAGCACTGACTTACCATATGTGCCAGCTTGTTCCTCCTCTTAACTAAGTCTCCACATTTCACAAAGTTGTGATATCCAACCCATGAACCAACGTGGATCGCTACCATGTTATTCCTTAACCTTGGATCTTCAGTTTTCCCATTTCATCTACATTCTTCACTCTTGATCTATCTCATGAGTGCTTAATAGCGCAGATTCACCGAGATATCACTTGGTTCAAATGATGGATAACACTAGCCCCTAAAGTATACTTTGAATTAACAAAGCATGCTTTGTATCATGACAAACTATTGGATGCAAACTTCAATCAACAGAGATCCCCTATCTTTTGAACTGTCTTCACGAAGCAATGCATCCTTTTTTAATAGTATGCCACTTTAAACAGCTGTGGAATAACATCTCTTCAGCAGATATAAGAACTGAAGTATTCCATCCGAATCTTCTTTCAGTTCTAAGACTTCTGATAGCTCCTCTTTTTATTTCGTCGGGTAGGATTTCATCTTTTGTTACTGCATTCTTACCCATTGCAATTTCATTTTTTATTATTTATATTACTCTTCTTCATTTTCTTCTTCTTTTTATGTTTTTTATTGAGTGACAAAAATGGATCGTTACTAATCCTTAAGTGTTGGTGGCGATCGCTTCTTGTTTGCCACTACTTAAGCAACACTTTAGGAATTTCCGACCCTCACTTTACGTTTTCATTTGATTGTAGCCTTCATCTTCTCGAATCACTCGCAACCCAATTTCCTTCATGCCCTTATTTAGGTTGCCACAAGCCTTCATCCTCGAAGTCGATTGACTTAGACCAGCCATCAACGCTGACCTAGGTATCCTCATCACCATCGATCCATTTAAACTTACATCCAATTTATATAAACTTGAATTTTATCTTTCAGCCTGAACTTCATTTCTTGCCTCAAATATGATTCAAAGTGCGTCGCCACCATCATGTAATGGTCATTGATGTCTAGCAGTTGCCATAAACCCATATTTAACCTTTACTACATATTCCCCCTTTCTTTGACACTTTTCCATGGCCAATTTGAATATGAAACCAAATCCGAGGTTGAATACAAGTTCATGCTGGCAGGACTTTAAATTTCATTCGTTTTCTTCTACTTGGTGTCAACTTCGTGTTCACTGGAGCTTAGCTTAAATTTTTTCCAAGTGGTTGTTTCGTTCGCCAATCCATGATAAAATTTTCATGTGGAAAGAAGGGGTGATTAACTTTCATCAATTTTGGTTAAATATGGATCAGTGATTTTGTTCGGTGAGGTGTTTTTGAGGAATAGTCAAATTGAACACACTTCGACATTGAATAAAATCACATATTGACACTACAAGTGGAACATCACAGTCCTTTCGTCTACGAAGAAAAGCACTGTGTTGCTTTGGACAATCGTTCTAGTGCCGTATATTCTAAGAAAATGGGTAATGTCCAACACATAGTTCCATATAATGATGGAGCTCAATTTCCACCACAAGCGGGTTGTTTACATATAGTGTTCATGTATACCATGCTATGGATAAAGGATGCACACTACATAGATTCAATCATATATCACTACCTCCGTTGATGTATGGTGCCCAGTCTATCAAATCATGTTGACATCCTTTGGACCCCAAACATAGGCCAAATGAGGCTTTGTCAAGAAACAAAGATTAAACTTAAGTCATACCTTACCATGATCATGATTGAAATTTTTAGTAAGCTATGGATCATACACGCTTTCGGCGCCTCTTTACCAATATTGCACGACCTTCCACTTCAGAATCTACTCTACCAACACCAGCTTCATCATCTGCTCCAACATTCACTTCTATGCCCTTAAGGCCCCGGCCATCTTGCCACTAACCTGAGCAATCTTTACAAGTAATTCCTTTTGCTACAGCAGAAGAACCCTATAATGGAGTTTCCTCTGATGTCAATCTAGAGGGTGTTATGATTCTTGATGACGCACTCTATTCTTTATCTTCAACTCTAACCATGGAAGATGTTAGAATACTTTCTAACCTTCATGGGATTCCCTTTGAGAAACATTGACACTGGCACCCTATCAATGAGCACACAAACCCCGGACGACTACACCACATGCAACCATTATATGTGCCTCTCCAAAGGAATGCCCCTTTTACTTATGTCGTTTGACTTGTTCTCCAATTTATGAAGTGTAATGGCCCTTATTTTTAGTAACATTATTTAGGATATTTAGTTGGTTAAATTAAACAAAATAACCTAGTGATTAGGGGAATGATATTTGTGTAAACTAAAGGGTAGTCGGGCCTTGTTAATAAATAAACTAAAAATGCATTAGATAAGGGAAGTTAGATACGAGGAAGATTAGGAAAAGACACATTCTAATATCTTAAACCCTTAAGGTACATTCATTGTCAAAAACAAAAAATAAAGCATGGCCACCATTAAGCAAGAACAAGAGGAAGATAAGCTAAAGGAAGAAGCAAATCAATATAACCCAAGATCAAATCTCAACTCCTTGATCATAAAGCTAAGGTGAATAACGACTAAATCTCATGTTTTTTAATAGCTTTCGGTTTTAGGATGAAATCCGAATTATTTTGCCAAGCTACTTGCCATGTTTTAATTATTAAAATATATATATATATATATATATGCTTGTTGATGATTTATGACATTTCATATGGATTTTATGATATGTTTTAAGGTGAAAACCCTATTAAATGACATCTAAATGCCTTGTTATTTTAGAATTAGAACAGAGATGATATTTTATAGATAGGTTTCAATTTTCATAACTTTTTGAATTAATGTGGATTTTTTATTAGTTCTCTAGTGAGGTAAATGGATATTTGGGTTTAAAATATTATAAGGTTAAATTATATATGTTTTGGGTCTAAAATTTGTATACGTTTGAAAACATATTAAAAATGATTTATAGGAATTTTGTAGAATTTTCCTAAGTGTTTTAACGAATATATAAAATAATTTAATGTATTAGACTTAACTGTTTTATATATTATAAAAGGAGAAGGGGTATTTTGTAAATAATTAATTAGTTATTTCTAAAATTTTGGTTGTAGTTTTAGAAAAGATAATTAGGAACCAATAATATTTTGACAAACAAGGCAGGTTAGTTGAAAAGATTGATTTAAAAAGCTAAAAATCAGATTTCACAAGTTTTTACATGTTTTCACTACTTTATGCACCTAGGTTTCGATTGAGTACTTCCGCCTCTATTGCCATAGAAACCAATGCACATAGTATCATAGACATGGTACATAGTGAATTGGTTATAGGCGAAAGGTACTGGTTTAAGACAATGGGTCCAATGGGGTTGAAACCTTTCTTTGCTTTTAAATTAAAATGCGCCTGCTTTGCTTTTGAAAGGAATGCATTCGACTTGATTGACTTTCAACTGGGTCAAATTGATTTAAGTAATGGTTTCAAATGGGGTCGTTCCTTTTGTTTTAAGTAATTTTTTTCGAAGGGGATGAAACCTCTTGCTGCCACTTTCTGCCTTTCGAAGCAAATGGTTTCAAAATTATACTTTGTTTTTAAAACCTGGTCGCTTCTCCATTGCTTTCGAAGGGTTGGTTTCGACACCATCACTTCTTTACTTAGGAATTGATTTCAAAAGAGAGTGCTTTTGATTTAGTTTTCTTATGACCCTTTTTTCTACTGAAGGTAAAATCCAAAGGTGTCAAAAGAAAAGGTTTTAATTGGTTTGGAAAGGTTATTCCACATGTTTTACTTGAACCCAAATGCTTTCGAAAGGTTTGATGTTTACAAAGGATTTTAATGCTTTTGAAAGGTATAAATGAAGGTTTCAAGGAGTAGTTCCCCAATGGTCTCGAAAGGTGTAAAAGGAAGGTTTTCAATGTTTTCGAAAGGCAATATTAAGTGTTTTAATATAGGATGTCTAAATTTTTAAAGCATTCGAAGGTGTCATATTTCAATGGTTTCGAAAGGTTATGTTTTGGCCTTTCGGTTTAAGGTTTTACTTGGTTTTGAAAGTACACTTTTAATGGATTCCAAAGGGGTACATTCAAAGGTTAAATGTTTTCATCAACAATGTTTTATATAAGGTATGTATAACATGGGAAGGTGATGTGAGTAAAGCATAGAGTATATTTTCCTTGTTTAAATAATGATTTAAAGGTTCAAACCAATTTGAGAGAAAAGGTTTTCAAGGAAAATTTATGGGTAGTTAACCCTAAGTGCAATGACTCATCTTTTAAGATAGAAGATGGGACTGGTATAAGGTCACGCCCTATACATTAGATATTAGACTCTAGCTAATTTAATCAAAAATTTCAGTATGTATGGCTTTGTCATAGGTAAGACTAAAATGATGTTACGCACAAAAAGGAATAAACAGATAGAAAATATTTTATTGGTGAGCCTGAAAAACCATTATGATCAGTTGACCTTGAAGAAGTATGTTAGAGACTGACCGTCCAGAAGAGGAGTACTTTACAGAAGATAGATTATTTGTTTATTTTGTCTGGTAGGCCTGAGTCAGCCAATAGTTAATAGTTAGCCAAAAAAACTATATTGTTCGTATAGATAGTCTATTTGTTACCTGATTTATATGCTCTCATGATATTGATATTATTGTTTTAACCAGTTTTCATTACAAGTGTAAGAGTTGCAAAAGATATGTTTTAAAAGGATATCAGTGAGGGGAAACCGGTTCTGCTAAGTGGCGTGCTCTTACTTAATATCAAATAACCGAGATTTATAGTATCACTCACACCAGGCTTTATGTCTGACTTGAAATTTATGTTTTCTCCATAAACTCTCGGGTGCTCAATATTGGGTTGAGTAGGCTATGGGCTGAGGGCTGAGGGCTGAGGAATTTCGAGGTTTAGTTGGTGGATGAATAAAGTTTCCGAAGACGAGCAGGAGGCTGATGCTAGTATTTAGGAATTGTTTTGTTTTATTTCCTCTGTGTTGTATTAAGTATGTTAGGACTATTTAGTGCTCTGGTCAACCAAGAAGGCATCTTCATATGTATCTCTTGGCGTATTTATGTAATAATTATATTTGATCTGAACCTCAGAAACGTTTGGGATTATGTAACCTTGATATGAAATGTTGTTTTTAAATGTAATCAGAAAAGTGTTCTAATCTATGATTATTTTAACTCATATTAAAGTGATTCTGATATTATGGATATAATTAACATTACCGTATTTGGTCAACAGAAATTAATACTATAGATGACTACATCATCTGTAGCGCTTAGCTTCGGGCCTCCAGACATGGGATGCTATAACTTGGTATCAGAGCATAGGTTTGTGAAAAACTTTAAACTAAAATTATTTTTGAAAATGTAATTCTAGGAATTAGAGATAAGATTAGGGTATGGGATAACGCTATAGTAACATACTTGTATTTTCTATATATATGTATACGCTATATCTCTATTTTCCTATCTCTCTTAGGCTATTCTTCCACATATTACGAGGCTTGGATACTGATATGGATGCTATAAGTGAAAGAGTTAACCTTGGAGGGAGAAGCACCACAACAAATGGAAATTCCAGACCAAATACCAGGAGAAACCATGGTCAGGTATAAGTTAGAAATGTGGGTGCTGGAGTCCGGCAAGTTCACATAGGAGGAATGTATTAGTTCTTTGTCAACATGATACAGGCGGGAATTGATGCTTCAGTAGTTGGAGGAAATGCTAGAGGAGGGAACCAAGAAGCTCTAGTGATGAATAACTATGCTATTCTGGGAAGAGATTTTGCTCAGTTGGGAGGAAAGCTGTTTACTGATATTGAAGACACAATCGAAGTGGAGAATTGGTTACCTTATTGCAAAAGGATTTTCGTTGACTTAGGGCTTAACGATGAGAAGAAAAGGAAACTCACTTCTAGATAGATTCAAGGGGAAGCACTATTTTGGTGGAATAGTGTGATAGTTGGAGTCAATGAGGAGAATATGACTTGGGCTGAGTTCAGGAGAAGGCTTGAGGAAACGTTTATGTCAGAAATTTATAAGTCCACTTTGCTTAGAAATTTTGCTGAGTTGGAGCAGAGGGAATATGAATGTGCTCAAGTATGCCACGAGGTTTGAGGAGCTAGCAAGATATGGCTATGCTATGGTTGATACTGTGATTAAGAGGAATGAGAAGTTCATCAAGTGGTTGAAGTCTGAGCTTGCTAAGGCCGTGCTACTGCATATTGGGGATCCAAGTGATGTTGTTGTTGAGATAGCCTTGAGGAATGAAGAGATGCAAGCTTTTCTTGAAAGAAATAAGTCCAAAGAAGCTTAAGGAGGGCAAAGTCCCAAGAGAAAGTTTTTCCCCAAGAAATGAGCTTAGAAGGCTGCAGCTTCTAAGAAAGGGAAAGCCGAAACGGTCTGTTGTAAGTTTGACAAGAAGGGACACTATGCCCATGAGTGTCGGATAGGAAAAGGAAAGAAAGCTATGGAAAAAAAGGAGGTGAGGTGTTTCAACTACGATCAAATTGATCATTACAAGAACCAACACAAAGAGCTAACTAAGGATGGAAGGGATAAAGTGTTTGCATTGGAGCTAACTATCTCGAGGCCAACGGTGGAGGAAAAAGGAAAAGCTGTGTTGGGAGGTACGCTTCAGATTCATGGTATGACAATTAGCGTTCTGTTTGATACTGGTGCATCGCATTCTTTTATATCTCGTTGTTTGGTAGATAATCTTAACCTAGAACCCTCCTACTTAGTTACTTCCTTAAGGGTCGCAAATTCGATAGGAGGGTATGCGACATTTGGGATGAAGTGTGACCACCTAGAGTTTGATTTGTTAGGTCATACCTTTGTTTGCAGTTTGCATATGTTTAATTTCGTAGAGTTCGAAAATATTTTAGGTACGGATTGGTTAAGTAAGTACAATGCTATGATATTTTTCTATGATAGGAAGATATCGCTTAGACACCTTGACTGTAGTGATCGGATTATATATACCATAGAAAACCCTAGCTGTGAGATGAATGTTTTGTTGGGTGTTTTGGAGGTAGAAGACGAGGTAAATCGAGTTTTTGCAGCTGAAGAATTCATGAATTATTTTGAACCTGTAATAGGATTGCCACCTAAACGAGCTATTGAGTTTCGAATAGACTCGGTACTTGGAGCAAAACCAATGAGTAGACCGCCAAGCAGGATGACACCTACTGAAATGAGGGAGTTGAAGTTTCAGTTGGTGGATTTGGAAGGCAAGAATTTTATTAGATCAATTAGTTCGCCTTGATGAGCAGCCGCATGTTTGCTAAGAAGCCGTACAGATCTTTAAGGTTGTGTATCAATTATCGTAAGTTGAATGTGAAGACGATAAACAATCGATATCTATTGCCAAGAATTGACGATTTGTTCGATCAACTGAGTGGAGCCAAAATATTTTCTCAGTTGGATTTAGCAACAGGTTTCGGTCAACTTAGAATAGGAGAGGATAATATTCCTTTGACGGTGTTTAGAACTAGATATAGATCGCATAATTGGTTAGTGATGTCATTCGGACTAACTAATGCGCTAGCATTCTTTGTGGATTTGATGAACCGAATTTTTTAAGAGCACTTGGATATGTTTGTGTTGGTTTTCATTAGTAATATTTTTATATACTCTAAGGATGAAAGGGAGCATGAAGTTCATCTTAGAGTGGTGCTTGAGATGTTGAGATAGAATCAGCTAAAGGCGAAGTTTTTGATGTGTCATTTCTAGAAGAAGGAAGTGAAGTTTCTTGGTCATGTAGTCTTAGAGAAAGGGTTGTTTATAGATCCGACTAAGATTGATGTGGTGAACAATTGGAAGAGACCCATGACAGTGACTGAGATAAAGAGTTTTCTTGGATTGGCTCGATATTATATGTGGTTCATTAAGGATTTTTCATAGATAGCAGCACCGATGACCAAGCTAACGCAAAATGATGTAAAACTCGTTTGGACCGTTAAGTGAGGAAGCATTCTAGAGCTTGAAACACTTATTGACTCTTGCATCTGTCCTAGTTGTTCCAGAAGGGAATCAGGATTTGGTGGTATATACATATGCATATGGAACAAGATTATGAACTGTGTCAACGCAGAAAGCTAAAGTTATTTTCTATGCTTCCTGATAGCTTAGACCGCATAAGGTTAGATAACCAATGCATGATTTGGAATTAGCTACGGCGACATTTGCATTGAAGGTGTTGAGACATTACCTTTTGGGAGAAAGATTTGAGCTGTACATGGGTCATAAGTCATTGAAGTATTTGTTCTCTTAGAAGGAGTTAAATATAAGACAGTAGAGGTGATTAGAGTTTTTAGCCACTTATGAATTTGGCATTAAATACATATCGAGAAAGGGCAAAGGACATCAGAATGCAATATTAGCGATGATAGCCGAGTGGAAAGATTTGGTAGCGGTGACGACATGAAGAGTACAGCGGAGACCTGAAGCCAGACCTAGCAAGGGAACTGTCATGTTTATAAGTTCGACCAGTGATAATTGAAAGAGTAGCTACTAAGCAAGGAGAGGAAGTTACGTGATAGAATGGAGAGCGGTTACTTAAAAGATTTCGGTCTTGAACAGAATGGGTGGTTAAGAAAGAAAGGAAGATTGTGTGTTTCGAATGTGGAAGACATTAGGAAGGAAGTTTTGGAGGAATGCCATCGTTCGAAGTTCACTATTCAACCAGGAGGAACTAAAATGTATCAGGACATGAAGAGGAGTTTCTTCTAAAAGGTATGAAGAGAGACGTAGGCATGTGGGTGGAGCGGTTTTTGAACTGTCAACAGGTAAAAGTCGAACATCGGAAGCCAAGTGGGTTGCTTCATCCATTAGATATTCCGGTATGGAAGTGGGATTTTATATATATGGATTTTATAGACGGTTTGCAAAGGGCAAACAGAGGAAATGAAAGCATATTGGTTATAGTGGATAGGTTGACCAAGAGTGCCCATTTCATTTCAGTTAAGTCAACCAAGACGATACCTATTTTAACAAAGTTATTCATAAAGAATGTAGTTAGACTACATGGAATTCCTAGTAGCATAGTAAGTGATAGGGATTTCTTATTCGCTAGCAAGTTCTGGAAGAGTCTACATGAGATTTTAGGAGCTAAGCTAAAGATGAGTACCAATTACCATTCACAGACTGATGGGCAAATGGAAAGAGTTAACAAAGCCTTAAAACATTTATTAAGAGCTTGTGTGTTAGATTTTGGGGGATCATGGGAAGACCATCTATACTTAGTCGAGTTCTCATATAACAATAGTTATCTAGCTAGTATAGGGATGGTACCGTTTGAAGCTTTGTATGGAAGGCCATTTAACTCTCCAGTTTGTTGGTTAGAGATCGAGGATAGATTAGTTCTTGGTTCGGATTTGGTTAGAGAAGTTGTAGAGAAGAATGAGTTAATTCGAGATAGGATGAAGGAAGCTTAGTCTAGGCAGAAGAGTTATGTAGACAAAAGATGAAAAGACATAGAGTTTTCTGTTGAAGATCATGTTTTTATTAAGGTGTCACCAATGAAAGGTGTAATCAGATCTGGAATGTGAAGGAAATTGGCACAAGGTTCGTTGGACCATTTTGTATTGTAGGGAGGATCGGGAAACTCACTATAGAGTAGAGATACCGAACAGTTTGGTGGGAATCCATGATATTTTTCATGTTTCTCATCTATAGGATTGTATTAGAGACCCAGAGACTATTATAACACTGATTGTATTAGAGGACTTAGTAATAGAGACGAATTTGACTATAGTTAGAAAGCCAGTTCGTATAGTCACGAGAGATGAGAATGGGCTAAGGAACAAGACAGTCAGATTAGTTAAAGTCTAGTTGAACGACAATGAGAGAGACTGTTCTTGGAAGAGTGAGAGAAGGATTAGAGATGCTTATCCAGATTTGTTTGATGGTATGCTTTTCCTTTTTGATTGCTTTGTTCTGTACATTGTTGTAATTTCGAGGACGAAATTCTTTAAGGAGGGGAGTCTGTAACGATCCTAATTTTTAGTATCATTATTTAGGATATTTAGTTGGTTAAATTAAATTAAATAATGTAATGATCAGGGGATTGAAATTTATGTAAACAAAGGGGTAGCCATGCCTTGTTAATAAATAAACTAAAAATGAACTAGAATGAAATAGATAAGGGAAGTAAGATAATGGGCAAATTAGGAAAAGTCGCATTCTAATAACCTAAACACTTAAGCCGTGTTTATTCTATACATTCACTATCAAAATTAAAAACAAAGGTCAGCCACCATTAAGCAAGAACAGGAGGAAGATAAGCTAAAGGAAGAAGCGAATCAATATAACCCAAGATAAATTTCAACTCCTTAACCACAAAGCTAAGGTGAATAATGACTATATCTCATGTTTTCTAATTGCTTTCGATTTTAGGATGAGATTCGAATTATTTTTTAAAGTTATTTTCCATGTTTTAATTGTTAAAATGGATATATACATATGGATTACAATTTTCCATGTTATTTTCAAAGTTATTTTCAAAGTTATTTTCAAAGTTATTTTCCATGTTTCCATGTTTTAATTGTTAAAATGAATAATGACTATTGATGATTTATGATATTTCATATGGATTTATGATATGTTTTAATATGAAAACTCTATTAAATGACATCCAAATGCCTTGCGATTTAAGAATTAGATCAGAAATGATATTATAGAGATGGATTACAATTTTCATCATTTTTCGAGTTAATGTGGATTTTATATTAATTTTCTAATGAGGAAAATGGATATTTGGGTTTAAAATAATTTACAACTAAGTGATATATGTTTTGGTTCTGAAATTAATATATGTTAGAAAACATATTAAAAATAACTTATAGGAATTTTTGTAGAATTTTCCAAAGTGTCTTAATGAATATGTAAAATTATTTAAGGTATGAGACTTAAATGTTATATAAATTTATACATGGAGAAGGGGTATTTTGTAAATAATTTATTAGTTATTTATGGAATTTTGGCAGTACTTTTAGAAAAGAAAATTAGCAATCAATAATATTTTGACAAACAAGGCAGGTTAGTTGAAAATATTACTTTAAAAAACTAAAAATAACATTTTACATGCTTTTTACATGTTTCACCACTTTCGGCGCCTAGATTTCGATTGAGTACTTCCGCCTCCATCGCCAAACTAAAGCACATAATAACGAAGACTTGGTACATAGTGAATTGGATATAGGTGAAAGGTACTGAATCGAGACAATGGGTTCCGATGGGGTTGAATCCTTACTTTGCATTCAAATGAAAATGCGTCTGCTTTGCTTTCGAAAGGAATGCTTTCGACTTGGTTGGCTTCTGACTGGGTCAAATTGATTTACGGAATGGTTTCGAATGAGGTTGCACCTTTTCTTTTAAGTAAATGTATTCGAAGGGGCCAAAACCTCTTTCTTACATTTTCTACCTTTCGAAGCAAATGGTTTCAAAAGGATACTTTGTTTTTAAAACCTAGCCGCTTCTCTAATGCTTTCGAATGGTTAGTTTCGACACCATCACTTCTTTACTTAGGAATTACTTTCGAAAGAGAGTGCTTTTGACTTAATTATTTTATAACCTTTTGTTCTTTTGAAGGTAAAACCCAAAGTTTTCGAAAGAAAAGATTTTGAATCTTTCGAAAGGGTAATCCACATGTTTTACTTAAATCGAAATGTTTTCGAAAGGTTTGATGTTTACTAAGGATTTTAATGCTTTTGAAAGGTCTAAATGAAGGTTTCAAGGAGGTGGTTCCCCAATGGTATCAAAAGGTTTAAAAGGAAGGTTTCCAATGTTTTCGAAGGGCAATGTTAAGTGTTTTAAGATAGGATATCTACGGTTTTAATTCTTTCGAAGGTGGCATTTTTCAATGGTTTCGAAATGGTATGTTTTGGCCTTTCAACCTAAGGTTTTACTTTGTTCTGAAAGGGATCCTATCAATGGATTCGAAAGGGGTACTTTTAGAGGTTAAATGTTTTCGTCAATAAAGTTTTGTGTAAAGTATGTATAATATGGCAAGGTGATTCGAGTAAAGCATAGAGTATAATTTCCTTGTTTAAAGAATGATTTAAAGGTTTAAACCAATTTGAGAGAAAAGGTTTTCAAGGAAAATTTATAGTTAGTTAACCCTAAGTAAAATGACTCGGTTATTAGAATACCAGATGGGACTGGTATAGGGTCGCATCCTATATATTAGCTATTAGCCCATAGCTAATTTAGTCCAAAATTCCAGTGTTTAGGGCTTTGTCACAGGTGAAACTAAAATGATGTTACACAGAAAGGAATATACAGAGAGAAAATAGTTTATTGGTGAGCCCAAAAAACCATTAGGATCAGTTGACCCTAGAGAAGTAAATTAAAGATAGAGCATCCAAAAAAGGAGTGTCTAATAGAATTTAGATTATTTGTTTATTTTTTCTGGTAAGCCCGAGTCAGCCAAAGGTTAATACTTTGCCAAATAGAACTATATTGTTCGGACAGATAGTCCATTTGTTACCTAATTTATATGCTTTCATGATATTAATATTATTGTTTTAACCAGTTTTGGTTGCAGGAGTAAGATTTGCAAAAAAATTATTTTATATGGATAATAGTGAGGGGAACCTCGTTCTACTAAGCAGCGTGGTCTCACTTAATTTCAAATAACCGAGATTTATAGTATTATTCACATCAAGCTTGATGTCTGACTCGAAGTTTATGTTTTTCACCTTAAATTCTTCGGTGCTCAAAATTGGGTTGAGTGGGCTGAGGGCCGAGGATTTTCAAGGTTTAGTTTGTTGATGAATATAGCTTACGAAGACAAGTAGGAGGATGATGTTAGCTATATTTAGGAGTTGTTTTGTTTTATTTCCGCTATGTTATATTAAGTCTGTTATGACTATCTAGTACTCTAGTCAACCTAGGGGCATCTTCATATGCCACTCCTGGAGTATTTATGTAATAATTAAATTCGATCTGAATTTGAGAAACGTTTGGGATTATGAAACTTTGATATGAATTGTTATTTTGAAATATAATCGGAAAAGTGTGTTAATCTGTGGTGATTTTAGTTCATATTCAAGTACTTCTGATATTATGGATACCATTAACATTACCGTATTTGGTTACCAAAAGTTAATACTATGGATGACTGCAGCAGCTGCAGCGCTTAGATTTGGGCCTCCAGGTAGGGGATGTTACATGAAGCTTGCCCCTATCCGACTATGTACAAATAGGTTTTCCATGATGAACTGCAGCAATATTTCGTCGGTATCTAGGTAGTATATCCACTATTGAATAAATTAGATATCTATATAGTTTCAAGAAATAAGGTGACCCTCTATCCCAAACTTATTGGCTTCCTCCAAAGGTTGCCGTATCATCATCGGCCTCTATAAAAAACTCAGCCATTTCCAAGATGAACATTTCTTTGTTCATTGCCCAGTCGGCTTTGTTCAGAAGTAGTTGTCAAGATGTAAGCACCACTTTTACTCCTTTCTCCTTAGCTCGTAAGAGATTATTCCATCTAATTTTCTAGCTTCATCCTCAAATTTCCATATATTCCTACGAGGCTTTCTCGCACTACTCTAGAGAATACACTTCTAGCCTTGAAAGACACTCCAGCCTATGCATAAAATGAAATCCCTCCTTACCAACTCTCAAATGCGACACTTTGATCTAATGTACAATGGCCGCAACATTGGCATCCACCCTTCACTAGTACAAAAAGTCCATATTGCTTCGCCTTATTTGCATCAGTTGAAGTAAAAACTGATGCAAATAGAACTATTTACATCAGTCCCATCTTAATAACCAATGCAATTGGTACGTGAAAAACAATAGGTAATAAAAAATGAAATTTGCATCAGTTATCACCAACAACCGATGCAATTGGTACGCGCAAATAGTTTTAGTCGCATCGGTTTTAAATTCAACCGATGCAACTACATTAGTTTGCATTCATTTGCTATCGGTTTGCTACTCCAACTTTCATTTTCCCTCCCCTTAACTTTTCATTTGCCGCTTAGCTTTCGGTTATCCCTCCCCTCCCCCCAAACCCATTAAGAAGAAAATAAAACCAACTTTATATTCGTTCAATTGAACGACTTCAAATCAAATTGAACTGACTTCAAATCAAATGAAATCTAATGTCAATTTATAAACTCATGTTCGAATTCAAAAGCAAATCTCAAAGTCTTGAGACGATGCCTAAAATGTTTGTTGTGTGCCACGAGTTCCTCGCTCTCGATGTCTTGAGATTTCTATCGAATCAGATCCGGAATAGTAATGCCACGATCCGTATTTTCTGCCTTGCTATAGACTATGCTTGGGAATATCGACCTTTATGCCTCAAATATCTAACAGCGCCATTGATTCGGATTTGAGTCTTGTTCCTAAGAGTATCATCGTCGTATCCGAGCTAGCCATTACCTGATGAATTTGTGCTCATTGATGACTGGACGATGAGATCTGGAGCTTATTGCTGACAGTAGGCTGCCGATCAGAACTATGATGTTGGATATGGGTCTGAAGTTGAAGTTGGGTTGCTGTCGAGATCTAGTAATGATGATGATGTCATCTCTCTTTTGCTTGTGTACTGCAGAATCATTAGGTGATGTTGACGAAAATTTGCCTTTGGTAGAAGTTGTTGTTGGGTTGGCTTGTTTGAAACTGCTGATGTTTCTCAGATCTAAGATCTGCATCGATGCTTAGGAACTCGCGATGTGGAAATCATTGTTGGTGGAGGCGATAAAACTGCAGTGACGAGGGACAGTAGGCAGTGAGCTGGTAAAGTGATTGAAGTCTAGTGTTCGAGTTCGAGTTCGAGGTGAGCTACTTAGTTTTTTCCACTTAAATTTGAAGGTCTTTTTTAAATTTTTTTTATATCAATTTATGCTATTTTTCAAAAGTTGTAACAAATTACATGTTTGCTAAATAGTTACTAACATAATCAACTTTCTGTCACTGTTACAGAAAGTGATTGCACTGACGTTTTGTTTCAAATAATTTTCAGTGCATTTTTGTAGATTTTTTTAAATACGACGATGCTATTTGATACAGTGACATTAAAATAGTCACAATCAGCATGGCCGCAGAAAGTGTGATATAGTTGCAATATGTTTTTTTGAGCATGGTTGAACTTGTAACATCTTTAAACATTTGGATAAACAAAACCAAGTTTGAATAAACTAACATTTTTTAGTTGTGGATACTCCAAAGCTCCACTATTCTTTTTTTTATTTTTATTTTATTTTTTATAACTCTATCCTTGCATATTAAGATTTTGAATGTAAAAAAAGTTCTGAAACACAACATAGTCAATTAGTTATTCTTGAGGAAGTTATTAAACAACACATGGTCATGTTTAACCGCCTTCAGTTAATAATGTTTAAAATATGTTTCAATATCAATGTACATTTAGTGTGTGATTTTATAAAGTAATAATAGTCCCATAGTACTAGCTGGTGGGCTCATGATTTGTTAGTCTGTTTTATTTCTTTCCTTCTAATGTCATTTTCTGAGCAAGCACATGAGGCAAGTGGCACTAAGATTTTATTAGTTCAAATGATATACGACTTTGACTTATGGGTTGATTATGAAGGTATGTAGCATCCTTTGAATACTATTCATTAATTCAGCATTAAATATTGGAGACAAAGCTGTAATTGCGATTCCTATTTACATTTTCATTTGTGTTTATTCATGAATGATTCTTATAGTTTTAGGTTGGTTGTGTTAAGCATCAAACTAGTTGAAAATAGATAGATGCTGACATTTCTTATAAAATGATATCATTGAGGTTGATGTTTCATGCATAATTTCAATCAACCAATAGTATATACAATTATGTCGCTATGATAGATGTTTGTGCTTGAAAAATTACTCTATGTATTTTCTCTGATGTTCTTTGTTTATTATAAATGCAAGCAATCATTAGCAATTATTTTGGTTCCTTTAACAGTAAAATTCGTGGAAAATTTTAATATTCAACTCTTTGTTTGGGTCAATACATGCTGCTTCCCTAAAATTGCAAAAAAAAAGTAGAACACATAGAAGGGAAGAAACCAAGTAAACAATTCGTTGACATTTTATTTTCTACATCAACAAAATAGGAAAAATAAATTATGGAAACAGATGTAGAACACGAGTTAGGGATCAAAGAAATAGAAGAAGAGGAAAAGATATATATTGCAGTTAAGAAAGGAAGGGAAATCTACTCTGCTATGGCTACTTCAAAATGTAAACAAAGAGAACAAAGTGAAGATTGCGATCACACATGTCCACATTCCTGCTCAGATGATCCCTTTTAGTATGTGTATAACAATACTTCTTATTTCTGCTCAGATGATGGAAATAAAGAGATGATAGCTTATGCTCTCATGAATATTGCTGGTTCTCACTTCTTGCTATTTAACAAATGGTAAGATTTTCAAATTGAAAAGTTCATCAGTTGAATTCTTGTTTTCCTATTCTTAGTGATGCTGGCTCTCCTATTCTTAGCACTATTTTTCAACACACTCCACCGGTCGCTTTATCAGCTATTGTCATAGTGGCCAATGATAGGCCTTATCAAATATGAGAAAGCTTATCATTTTTTCAAAGTCGGTTTAACCTTTTCATTTGCTTGACTACTTTTCTTGGTATAGAGTTTATCAGTATGGGCCACAGACTTATGTTATCTATAAGTATTTGATATATACACTCAAATCAGTGATATATAGTTTATACACATGGTGTTTCTAGGCCATATTATTCACTGTATGATGTATAGTGTTGGCCTACTCTAATGACTTAAATGATACAATTTAGGGTTCACATCATATTCTGCTTAGTTTCACTTTATTTCATTAATGACAAGTTAAATAAATTGAAATTTACAGTTAATGTAGGATTGGTTTACTGATAATATGATTGAACACAAATAATCAAATACTATATAATAAATGTAATCTAACTTAGTTTGAGATTTTACAGATTTGTGAGAGAATAAATTTTTAGATCGCCGTGGTAATGCAAGATTACTTGCTATTTTCAATCACTCCTTTCTAATATAAGATTGGAAAAAAATTTATGTCAGGGACAAAGCACTAAATGCAGATAAAACCCATTTCTTTCTTATACACACACAGCTACATTGATGAAGAGCTAAATATAGTTTCCGTTGTTTCAATATATATTTTTCCTCCTTTACCATAGGGTTAGGTGCTACCCATCTATGCTAACCGCACTTGGTTCTTATATTTGCGTATAACCATATTCAAAATTGATGAAATAGTTCAAATAACTAGAAATAATGTTGGGCTATTGGAGCTGTAGTGTAGAAAATTCCAGAATTGAATAATGACACAACATGAAAGTCGTTTTCAGAAGTCTAGGGGCAGAGGATGCAACATCCATTTCTCGGTTTTTTGTGATTGTAGACAGATTTAAATGTATTTTCAGTATCAATGGTATCAGTGTCTGGTTTCAACTGAGGCAGTGTCTGGTTTTAATCTCAGTTTTGACATGTATTTATTTAATTATGAATTTACAATCTGATACCAATCTGGCAAAAGACATGAAAGCATAAATGCTTATGCTGTTTTCTAATGTCAGCATATAGTAATTTCCACTTCAATGTTACTGAATTGCAGCTGAGTTTCACATAGCGAAGCACAAAACTGAAAGTAGCTAACAGATTTTGAGCCATCATATTTTAACTCTCTGTTATTATTTAGTCAAACTTTGACCCTGCGCCGTGGGTAACTTTATTATCTTCCTTCTTTTTTCTAGCTTCAAATGTTTAAACAGTAGATTTAAAGAAGGTTCAGTGTGGGATTTATGGTCTGTCACCAGGAATATTCTTTGATGATCTTCAGCAGGTAACATTGTTATCCAAGCAATTATTGTCTAGTATATTATTTTGGGGTGCTATTGTCATGATGTGAATTTTCTTATATGTATATCAATGCAGTAGAAGCTCTCTAGGCTGGTTCATGTCCTCAGCCCTTTTCAGCACAGTGTCTTCGCAGCACAACTTAGCGCCTTGCACAACACCTGTAACGATAACAAGCTCATATATTTCCAAGCACAGCACCTTGCAGTAGCAGCCCTTTTCAGCACAGTGTTTGCTGTAGTTGTTTTGGAACTAGGCAGTGATGTGGTGGTTTGAGTTGCAGTTTGTGGCAGTGAGAGGAAGACAGTCGTATAGGATGGAAGCAAGTTGAAGGGGTATGATTGATGGTTGGTTAATGGAGATGGCGCTGGTATGTATAGATTATTAACACTATAATTATGTGTTGCCAACAAGAGATAGATGAATGTACAACTTAATGATTGTACTAAAGATCTGAATTATGCTGCTAAAATGAATGTATGATATAGATTATTAACACTATAATTGATGATATATGTTTATTTTGGTATTATGTTATTCAGTTTGTATTTGCCATCAAATTTAATTTTGAATGATTGTAAAATTGCATGCAATAATTGATTGTTATAATCAATAATATATATATATATGTAGTCTATTTGAGTACTGTAATAATAGTTTCTGAGAATGGCTTTTTTGCACCAGGTATAAATAGCTGATGCAATAGAGGGATTAGTTTGCATCGGTTGTTATAAAAAACTGATGCAATAGAGGGATTAGTTTGCATCGGTTTTCAACAACAACCTATGCAACAAGTTCCTTTGTTGCATCGGTTTTCATTACAACCGATGCAACATGGGGGCTGTGTCCAAGCAACCAACCATGATATTTTGCATCAGTTGTTAGTAACAACCGATGCAAAAACGACCTTTTTGCATCGGTTTCAGAACTGATGCAAAAGTGTTAAGCCTGTTGCATCGGTTGCATATGCATCGGTTGCTGAACTGATGCAAAAGGGGGGTAAACAACCGATGCAAATGGCCTGTTTTGTAGTAGTGCTTCCACATGTGGGGTTGCATAACTTGCACAAGAGGAAGTGACCGAACCCTCGGTGGCTAAAATTCCAAAAGACCCATCTATGGTATAGGACCCGCTGTTGATTGAAGTGGAGATAAAAGTGATGAAAAGACAATGTGATAAGAATAAAGATGAGGATGAGGATGACGATGATAATGCAAATCTTTGTTATGAATCTACTTGAAAGACAGGTGGAGATAAAAGGGTCTCTTACCCACTGATCAAGAATAAGGATCATATCACTTCCCCAATCCTAGAACCACAGCAAACTCTAGTAGAAGAGATAACTATGGTCCCTCCTACTAGATGATCTCTTTGTTTCTCTCAACAACCTCAGGAGCATCCCAAGGAGCACTCCAAAATATGACCTTGCCAACTTCAATCTCCTAAACATCGATTCTCCAGTTTGAACTATAGTCGATGTGCCCCTAACTTCTGTAGGAGAAGTGCTCAGTAAAATGTGCGAGCATGGTCTGCATAATTGATAGGACAAAACGACACTTTACACTACACCTAAACCCATAATACATTCACTCTGCACATGTCGTACATTAACTCTCGAGTTCTAACTTGATACTATTTCTTTTTAGGTACAATGAGACAATCCAAACTCTTTGGTGACCTACATGACAAGTAAACCAAGTATCATAGTCGTAAACCTTCTAGTTCTTTCATGTCATAGATGTGACTTGTCACGTGAGTCTGATTGTGCAGAGCTTAGATGGAATGTGAGAGAGAGAGAGAGAGAGACAAGTTGATAAGGAGAGACGATACCACACAAATCACAATCAAGATTCTCGTGACTGCTGTGGTTCCACTAGAAGGTCTTACTTCCCACATCCCTAACATTCTTCTCTTTATAAATACATACACCCATAATCCTCATGTATCTCCACCTACTCAAGCCATAGCTTCTACTCACAAATCCAAGCATGCGTCACAACCGATTGGCTCCTTGATTTCAGAGCCTATCCAAAAGAGGCTAGACAATGAGCATCTCCCATGCATGTCTCAACAACTATCTTGGCTTCGACTACAACCCCTAATTCTTAATGAAATGCAAAGGTCTTTACCTCAATTATGTTTTACCAGGGTCAAATTCGACTACAATTTGAAAGATACTCCATATGAGTCAGCCAATCACACTAAAGCATACGTTCATGATGTCTTTGAGCTATTACATTTTGAGGAGGTTTTCCCATTCTCTGTCTAAATAAAGCCAATAATTGATTATCGAGAAGAATGAGAATGAAAATAAATATCATCAACGAATAATCGACTTCTACTCTAAAGAAGTTAAGTAACTGATGAAATCTGTTGCGGACATCGAAATAAGGCAATGGATGATTTGAAGGCCTCCGAGGCCGAGTATAACCTACAAGAGGAACAACTCAAAAACGCTAACAAAAGATGTGGTGAGCTAGCTAAGGAAAAGGGAGTTCTCAAGACCATTATTGACACGTAGGCCCTCATGATTGCAAACCTCAAGGCCAAAATGGTGAAGGAGAAGAAAGAGAAGGATGACGCTCTCGCCTTGGCTGAAGAACACATGATCAAAGTCCCTAACACAAATGAGGAAAGGAAAGCTTTAAACACTCAAGCCATCATGATGGAGAAGAAAGAAAAGGAGCTTAACGATTAAATGGATACCACTCTGGTTCATTTCTACATGAATGTGACTAATTCTAGCAACTTTAAGTTGTTTAGTGATAAGTACCCAAAGCACTAGCTCTAGCCTAGGATGAAACTCTCAAACAAGAAAGAGAACATATTGGCGAGATCGATGAAGAAGCATTGAAGCCGACCTCCTTAATGATGAAGATCTTGAGGCCTTAGTTGAGGGTCAGGCTGAACTAGCCTGTATCGCTTCAACTTCCACCTAGGTGACTATTGGGGCCCTTCCTGGATCCAGCTCAATGGATTTGGTTGAAGGCTCTGTCCCTACCTCATAGGGAACCCTACTAGAGAGCGTCAATGTCACTATGACTAGTTCTGGGGTCGTTGTACCTCCTATACCTAGTCCGCTCATGTTCGATCCTATCGTCCCTTCTTCTAAAGCTACAATTGCGGCGACATCAACACCGACCTCAGTTCATGGGCCATACAACTTCAGGATCCTACCTACGTATCACCAACGGCAACCCCCAAATTTCCAGCTACGTCTCCTGTTCTAGAGGAAGGGCGGACTGAAACTCCTGCCCAAGCTCCATCTACCCCCCTGGAGGTATGTCATTAATCTCTCCTATGTTCTTGAAACTTCAAATGAAATCTGGAGATGTTTCTAATCTTTTCTTTTTTTTTTCTGTTAACTTACAAGTCAGTCGTCGTTCCCCCTCCGCTACCAGCTATTCATGCCCCAGGTCTATGTGCCATCACTACTATGTCTACCTCCATCACAACAACATCTACAGTCCCATTTCCTTCCTTCGGCTCGAGCCTCGGTATTGACATAGATAAAATAGGGGCACTAAAGATAATAGGGATACCAATCCATCGATTGACAAGGTGGTGACGGTAACTTCCACAACGGATCCTAACACCACATCCATGGCGAAGATGTTAAAAAATGAGTTATACAAAATTAAGATAAAATAGAAGCCAGGCACAAAAAAGGCCCCTTTCGTTTTTCCCACCTCTACTTTCCACGATGTCGGCATAATTTTCGATATTCCTAGATCCTACACTGACTCAAAGAGTGACTACAATTGGGATGAGGTCACTAAATGCTGTCTCGCATCACAAAAGGAGGGTTATAGCTCAAAAAGAAAGTCCACTTTCTCAAAGAGGGATATGACGAAGAAGGAAAAAGCGAGAAGCATGGAAGCACGATAAGGGATAGTTTTTATTTTTATTTTTTGACTATGTACATAGGCCGCTAATTTGTAGGTACGGCCATGGCTTTTATAGTCAACACATTTGGAAATAATCAAAGTCGTTTTTCCTTCAACTATGTCTTATTTACTACTCTACACTTCTATTTATAGCATATATACTTGTTTATGTGCACAAATAACTACTTATAATTTAGTTACATTTATGTTATTCATGCATATATCTGTAATAAACAAAATCTCATTATTTATTGTTACTTTGTATATATTAGCATATTTCTACAATTGCTCGGTACCTTTCATTACTTAACTCTATTTATCATTGCCAATATGCTTCTTACTCGTTTTAAAAAAAGTATGCTTCTTTTCCTATTCTATAGCTAAGTCTAATTATCATCGCTTGGAAGTATTCCATCCAATCATAAATGAAGCTATGTGAAAGCTTTTAACTTTGCACCATCTCCTTTCTTCGAGAAACGGCATTCTGGATGCCTAGCTCTGGACATCCATCTACGATCTTGCCTCTCTCTTGGCATTAATTAAAGACATTCATCGACCATCTTCTCCTCCTTTGATCGGACATGTCTCATTAGGACATAAGCATGGTCTTACCTATAAAAAGATACAATTTTACACTACTTCCTATCTTTAAGATCTGATGTCTTAGATTCTTATATCCATGCATCAATACATGGCATTTTCTATCCCTAGGCATTTTAAAAGAATAGATGTGTAAGGGAAATCATCTAATTGATCCCAGTAAGATTATACTCCAGTGACTTGTTTATGGATCGAGGGAATTCATTGGTACCTATCTTCGGGTACCTACAAAGTCGGACATTTAAGGATACAGTTCCATTGATTCCAAAAGCCAACTTTATTTATAAACAAAATAATGACAGACCCTTCCTTATTACGTATCATCCCATTCCTTAGGATGTCTTATTTACGAATAATAAATATAAGTGAAATAATGTTGTATGTTCTCATTATTCTATGCCCATGGAATTGAGATCCCATCAACAGTCGATAGCTTTAAAGTTCCATATCCAAGCATATGTTCAATCACATGTTGACCTTCCTAATTCAGACCAAATTTACCTTGTACCTCGAAAGACCTATTTCAAAATGAGATCATCTGTCTTCATGGTATAATTTCTAGACTTGGCATTAAAACGCTTCACTACTCTCGTTTGGTGAGCATCGACCCTCAAGTCAGCCTCTTCTCATTTCTTTTCCACCAAGTTAAGGGAATCAAGAAAGAGTTCCTCGTTCATCTTGTGCTCATAATGCAATCTTGGGTGAGAAGGGGCTTAGGGACTTCCACTTTAATCAAAATCATGGCCTTGGTTCCCTACATTAAGGCGAGCGTAGTATGACCAGTTGCGTACATGTACATTGTTTAGTAAACTCATAATGCTAGTGGTGAATCATCATCACAGTTGCCCTTGGCTTTTGCCAATTTATTTTAATAATGGGTTTGATGATCTTTTTCACCGCCTTCATCTATCCATTTGCCTACAGGTGTGCTACTACCGAAAACCTCTTCTCAATTCGGTTTTAGTTAAGAATTCTTTGAACTCGGGGATTTCCAAATGAGTTCCATTATTAGCAAAGATCTTTTCTAGATCTCCAAATCTACACAAGATATTCTTTACTACAAAGTTGATCAATTTCTCAGTAGTGATCGTTGCAAGAGCTTGGCTATAGCCCACTTTGTGAAGTAGTCCATAACCACTATTACATACTTTGCTCCATCTTTCAAGTTGGTAACACACTGATAATATCAATTTCTCATACCTCAAATGGCCATGAGCTAACCACTTCCATAAGCTTAGTCGATGAAGATCTTGGTATTTTTGAAAACTTTTGGCACTTATCACATCGCCTAGGGCAATCAACTACATCTTGCTTGATGTTGGCCATAAATATCCATAGCGAGGAACATTCTTTGCCAATATCTTCCCTTTGGTGTGATCACCACAACTTCCCACATGTACATCAACAAGGATTTTCTTGGCTTTATCTTTAGTGACACACCACAACAAGGGGACTAAGAATTCTCTCATATACAATACTCCCTCTTAGATAATGAATTATGATACACTATGCAGGAGCTTTCATCGTTCATCTTTCGATTCAAGAGAGTTCGTTTTAGCAAATATTAATTTATCAGAGTCATCCATGACACCTTTTCCTCGTTGGCCTCCAAGATCCACTTGATGTCCATCTCGTCGATGCTTGAAGCTAACGACACTTCTACGAAAATGATCCTCTAAAGTTGCACTCTCTAGTACAAGTTAGCTTGGCCAATGAATCGGCTTTTATTTTTATTCTCAAGGGATGTGCACTGCCGTAGAAGGCCTAATATCATTCAGTAGTGCCAAAAAATTTCTCAAGCGAGGGGTAAATCTTTGTCCCTCGGCCTTAAAACTTCTTTTTTAATTGACTAACCACCAAATGAGAGTCGATGAATACATGGAATGTCTTGACTCTCAATTCCCCGGCTATATTGAGAACCACAATCAACACTTAGTATTCAACTCTGTAGTTTTTCATTGGGAGCTCTAGCATTAGAGCGTAGCATACCTTTCATCCCTCTAGTGGCATGGGAATTACTCCTACAATGGAATGGTGCTCATTGGATGCTCCATCCATATATAATTTCCATTGAGTCAGATGGACCAAATCCTCTTCCATCTCTCCATCCCAAATGACGAACTCAACAATAAAATCTGCTAGTGCATGTCCTTCGATTGCCTTCCTATAATGGTGTGATACATCACAATGGCTAAGCTTAATATTCCACTTTATTAATCTTTAAGAGGTCTGATCTTAGGTCAATTTAGTACTTACCACAATGTATGGTCAATAGGTATTTTTATTGGTGAGCCTGGATGTATAATCGCAACTTCCTCGAGGCAATCAACAAACAATATGTTGGTTTCTTTAGCTTTGCATAGTTCTTTTCTACTATAATGTAACATTTACTAATATAATGTACTAGCCTTTTGATTATACTCTCCTTAGAAACCAAGGCTACATTCAGTGCATGAGAAAACACGGTTAGACAAACAAAAAGGTCTTCCCCTTCCAAGGTTATTGAAAAAATTGGTGGTCTCTCCATATGCTCTAAAAAAATTTAGAAATCATCCTAGCATTACTTTTTTTAAACAAACTTTTCTTTCTCCTTCTTAAGGGCATCAAAGAACAATATGCATTTATAATTTTCTTTCAAAATGAATCGACTTAGTCTTCCAAACTTCTCGTTCAAGCTCTGCACTTCCCTCCTTGTCTTTGGGGAAGTATTCTCTTTCAATGCATTGATCAACTCTAAAAGAACATTTTTATGGATAAAGCTTCATTCCATATTTCTAAAGAAAATGAACATTTTTAAGGGACCGTCTATGTGATTCACCAGTCACCATGACTTCCCAAGCATTTCATCGACGTGATTTATATAATCTATCTATTCTAATATGTGAACATCTTGTTCACCAATCACTGGTAAGTAGCTCCAGCATTCTTTAAACAAAACTACATTACTGGGTAACAATATGGGCGTAAATCAATAATGAAACTTGCGTGCTTTTGAACTGGAACATGCATTCCTATTTGATTGTAGTCGGAGGACACATCCATGGTGGATAACGGTTCATGTTTGGATGTTCCAACCACAAATTGGTCGATTCTTGGCAATGGAAAGCTATCATTCGGGCATGCCTTATTCAGGTCTAAATAGTCAATGCATGTCCGCCATTTTCTGTATTTCACCTTCTTGACTAACACTGGATTCGATGCCCACTCCAGGAATAACGCATCGCTGATGAAGCCATTTTACTTTAACTTAACCACTTCTTCCTTCAACACAATGGATCACCTAGGTTCCATACTGCTCCTCCTTTACTTTATGAGAGGGCATCTTGGCTCCATATTCAGTACATCACACACTATCTCTGATGAAATTCCATACATATTGGAATCATCTAAGTAAATGCATCAAGATTTTCTCGGAGAATCCCTACTCATTCCATTTTCAACTTTATGCCAAGCTATGATCCGACCTTGAGAACTCGCATGGGTTCATCGTCATAAATTGGGATGTTGATCATTAGCTTTGTCGCTGCTACCTTAGTATCCTCTAACTATTTTTATGAGCCATATGCATGTAGAACTTATTATGGAACCCAAGCCAAGGGTTAGGCGGTGGTTGATGTGCATCATTAGCTTTTATATAAAGAGACTTCTTTGTATCCTTGCCTTCCTTGTGTAGCTTCACTTCTTTGAGCTCGATGGCATAACATTCTCGACCAGTGCCTTGGTCAACCCAAATTGCTACTACCCATTCTTGATTGGGAATTTCATCATTAAACACCTTGGATCAAGTTCAATCCTGATTTGGCCTTAAGAAAGCATTATAGTTCGAGAATTAACCAATCGCAATGAATGTCTGTACCTACATAATCTTGCGGTCCTCTTCACCTAACTCAATATACTCATTAATACAACCGACATGCTCCTTGGTCTCTCCGGTATATCCTTAAATATGAGATTTATAAGGCTTTAATACATCCTAATTTATTTACATCTGAACAAATGTCTTTTTAAATAAATATTAATCGAGCTCCCATAATCTATCAGGACTCGATGCACTGTTGTTGGCCTAACTATAGCTATAATTACCATAAAGTCAAGCGTCGATGTTTGTTATCCACATAATTTCAACACTATAGAAAATGTTGTAAGTGGTGGCGTCACAATAAAATGAATGTCGGTAGGTTTTATGTCGAGGGCCAGTAATGTTGTAGGGAAAATTAATGTCAAGGGAATTGATGCTTTAGTAATGTGGCTTGGAAAACATGTCGTAAATAAGCAATGATGCAAGGTGACCCAATGCTGCAAATGAATGATACGGAAATAATTAATTTCAAAAGAATGTTGATGAACCAATGTTGAAAGAATGGAGATAAATCAACGTCGAAGGCCTACGGTGCTACATCTCAACAATAAAGGGCCATATATAATGCTGCATACCATCTATAGAGTTGGATGATTAATATCTTACATCGCTAAGCATTGTCGTAATTCATCAGGGTTGTAGCGACATAATTTATGTCTCATCTCACCAATGAATAATCATACACGACGTCGCAACTCAATAATGCCACATCTTATCGATACATGTCATCGTTAATACCACCCATTACCAACACCGCTATATAATGATGCTCCGTATTATTGCTACCAAGGCCATTTGACTGTTGACACTATTTCAATAATGCTACCAAAATACAATGCTACCTATAGTTAATACTGCTGAAAATCAATGCCGCACCTTGTTGATGACGACTTCATCAATCCTTAGAGGACACCGTACATCTATAAATGTGATATTGATGTTGGAAGTCATCAATAACCATGAAGTTACTATGCCACTCATTTTCACTACTGCTCCATATCAACGCCGCTCCTCATCAATTACTAATGTCGCTTCCCACTGGTGCCACCACCAACCAATTAAGAGCGTTTCAATGTTGGAAGTTTTTGATGTCGAATTCCCTTACTATTGATATGGCCTCGAAGTTCTACTATTTATCAAGGAATGCAGGATTTCATCATTGAGCAAGGCCTAGCGCCATGTGACATTGATGTTGCCGAAATCCATGCATACAGAAGTCAAACTTCTAGAGCCCTATAAATACAAACCTAGGGGTATGGAAGAAGCGACGATCATATCTTCTCTCTATTCTCAAAATTAGATTCTTCTAACCCTAAATTGATTTGGGTAAAACTCCGATTTGATTGTAATCATGCCTAATCTATACAAATAAAGACTTGGATATGCCTGTTACCTTGATTGTGCATTTTGGACATTATTAGACATGAATATGCATGTAATGAAGCTCCTTGTGCCCAAAGCAATTGTGATGCTATGTCACATAGAACCACATGAACTTCGGTCGAAATAGTATCTATATGAATTGTCTTTATGTCGCATATCACATATGGACTTTGGACTATGAACATAAGCACTATTTATTTTGTTCACTAACACACTTAATGGGCTACTGCACATATTTACCACTTATTTTCTCCCGTCTTTAGATATATGACATAGGACTTTGTGTGTTCTATACCTAAAGACCATATAGATTCTCAAATATATTATTCTAAGTGACCTTACGAGCTCTCGATATCTTATTCCAAGTGACCTTAAAAGATCTCAAACATCATATTGTATGAAATCATACGGGCCTTCGAATGTGAAACATCTAAATCCCACGGGCATTATGGATCCATTCCCTAATAACTTAATCTTATATTTAGCCTTGAATTCTAAGCTCATTCTTGATTTAATTAAGACTAACTAAACCATGCTTAGTCACGTCATTATATGTTCTCAAATCAAGGATTGGCTTATCATTCTTGGTATAATGGGAGTTATTCCAATTATTGGTTTAGCATTTTGGCACTAGAAGTAGGGCTTAAACTTTTGACCCCCTATAATCCACTCTTTAAAACTAATTGCGTGAATTTCTCTTATTTTAGGAAAATGGTAAGACATGACGAACTAACATCTCTAATGAAGAAGTCAAACAACAAACAACGTTGGAAGAAAATGATGTTCCCAATTTCAACCTGGACAATGTAGAGATTGGACAACCATCAAAGTCGGCACAACCTACAATCATCGAAGCTAAATTTAAAGACCTAGAATAACGAGTGTCGATGATGAAAGAATTTCTTAAAGGAATCCTTACTCAAAAGTCTTCCAAAACCACCAAACTTATAGTTGGAGATGAGGTAGAGTCTCCAAGAAGAGGCTTGGATGCCTCTTTGTTTAAAAGCAAAAAGCAGAAGCAAACTCATTATCTCTTGTGAAATGTACTTTGCTACTCTTGAGCAATATAAATGAGACAATCATTCTTGCTATGGCTCGAAGGAAAATGAGCTAACTGGAAATGATATTAATAAGCCTTTGAATAAGGGTTCTTCAAACCAATCAACCAAAGAAAAATCAAATCCTATTTAGAAAACTAAGAATGCATTGAGAAAAATTAATTTCTATGAAATGAAAAGAAAAATAAAAGAAGAAAACTCAATGGAAGATGAAATATAAGGTGAAGAGATTGCCCCTGAACTAGACTGCAGGGGTGCATAAGAAAAATGAAACCCATAAAAGGTCTTCAGAAAATATGCTTGGATTCCATTGATACAACAAAGACGGTAAATACTAGAAAAGAGCTAGATACTAAGCTTAAAAAAGAGCTAATTCAATTCCTTCAATCTAGCAAAGATATATTCGCCTGGATCTATACATATATGGTTAGAATAGTTCCAACCATTATATTTCATGCTTTGAATATAGACTCGAATATTAGACCTTTTCGGTAGAAGAAAAGACATTTGATAAAGTTTGATCTGATGAATTAAAAGAATAAGTCAAAAGATTGCTCGAAAATGGATTTATCAGAGAGGTATTTTATCTAAAATGGTTGGCCAACCTAGTACTAGTTAAGCAATATAATGGGAAATGGAGGGCATGTGTCAATTGCACATATCTGAATAAAGATTTCCTAAAAGACTGCTACCCCCTTCTAAGAATAGACCAATTAGTTGATGCAACAAGTGGGCACAAACTTTTATCTTTCATGGATGGTTATTCTGGATACAACTAGATTCCAATGTTCAACCAAGATGAAGGGAACACCAGTTTTATACCATATTGGGGAACATATTATTACAAAATAATGCCCTTCAAGTTGAAGAATGCTAGAGCGACATACCTAAGATTGGTAAATATAATGTTCAAAAACAAAATGGCCAAAATATAGAAGTATACATGGATGATAGTTAGTTAAGTCTTTAGAGGAAAGAAACCATCTAAAAGGCCTTAAAGAAATGTTCGAAGTGTTACAAAAATGTCATATGAAACTCAAATCGTGGAAATTTTCTTTTGGGAGTCAGTTTGGAAAGTTCTTGGGATATATTGTCAGTGCCAAGGGAATCGAAGCCAACCCTGACCAAATTCAAGCCATTAAGAATATGGCAGAACCTAAAATAAGTAAAGACGTGATGAGTTTAAATGGAAGAGTGACAGCATTGAATAAGTTCAATTCCAAAGCCATTGACAAATACACTCGTTCACTGATGCGATTAAAAGAATAAAAACTTTGAGTGGGGAGATGATTGTTAAAAGGCTTTCAAGGAGCTAAAAGATCATCTGGAGAAACCACCAATTTTATCCAATCTCATAGAGGGAGAAATCCACTGTCTTTATATGGTAGTTTCTAAATATGCAAATAGTTCTGTGTTAATAAAAGAAGAGAAAGGAACACAACTTCCAATATATTATACAAGCAAGAGACTCAAAAATGCAGAAATTAGATATCCAATTATAGAGAAATTGGCATACTGGTTAATGCTTACCACACAAAAATTGAGGGCTTATTTTTAAGCACATCCAATCAAGTCTTAACCAATTTCTCACTCAAGCAGATTTTTAGTAAGCTTAAAAGAGAGAAGATCAAAAACCGGAGACATAGCATCTCTTACAGAGATGTCGTGTCTTCGGTTTTATTATTTGCTCAAGATTAGTAGAATGGGGGATAGAGCTTAGTCAATATGATATCAAATATCTATCCCAAAAGATCTAGTTGATTTATTAACGAATGTATAGGACTCATTAAAGAACAAACAGAGAAGGAAAAGTTCTAAAGCCTATGTGGAAAATGTTCATGGACAAAGCCTCAAAAGAGCAAAGGGCTAGAGCTGGATATGTGATTATTACCATTGATGGGCATAGTTTACATTATGCGATCAAGTTGGGATTTCCACCACTAATAATGTAGCAGAATATGAGTCAATGATAGCAGGATTCACCCTAGCTCTTCAATTGAAGATTCCTAGAATTGCGAATTTCAATGATTCGCAAGTAATGGTGAATCAACTAAATATACAATATCAAAGAAAGGATACAAAACTGATCTTATTTGTTTAGAAGATTTTGAAGATGTTGACCCGGTTTGAAGATTTCCATTACACCAAGTATTGAATAGGAATAACTCCCAAGCTAATTCTTTGGCTAAGTTAGCCAGTTCGCAAGGAGCGCTAGAAGCCCGGATTGTACTGGTAGGCTACTAATCAAGTCCTAATATGACGGAATGAAATTCCAATCTAGAAAGAGAATCCTTAGTATTAACCAATTCTCACGATTTAACACATAAGGAGAAGGATGATGAAACTGAGATCCTTTAAGAAAAATCTTCTCATGCAGAAATTGAAATCAACATGAGAATAATTGGATGACACCTATCATCGAATATATAAGAAAAGTGTAGTTACCAATATATAAAAAGAAGGCAAGGAGAATAAAACATCAAGCCCCAACCTTCATTTTGGCAAATGGAATAATCTATAAGAAACAATATTCACTCCTTTACTTAAGATGTGTTAATCTAGCAACAGGAGAAAAACTATTAAAAGAAGCCTATGAAGGATTTTGTAGAGATCATTCTAATGGTATAAAATGAGCCAAGAAAACTGTGAGTCAAGGCTTCTATTAGCCTCAAATAACCAGTCATGTCCTCGATTATGTGAAAAGATGTGAGAAATGCCAAAGGTTCTGTAAAATCCCACATCTCCCACCAAGTGAATTGACTTCAATCTCAAGTCCATGGCCTTTCGATATGTGGGAAATTGACTTAATCATACCACTATCTACATCTAAAGGAGGAGCTATGTACGCAGTAGTGGCCATTGATTATTTCACAAAATGGGTAGAAGCAGAACTGCTTCTACATATCACATTAGGAAAAGTTCTCAAATTTTTACATATTTGGGATTTCATATAAGATAATTTTTGATAATGGAACTCAATTAAGAATCTACCCGATTTTGTAATAGAAATGGAATTATCAAGAGCTTTTCATTTGTAGCTCATTCCAAGGCTAATGGAGCCGTTAAAGCCACCAAAAAAACTATCAAAATCATTCTCAAAATATGAATGAACAAAGCTAAAGGAAATTTGATAAAAGAATTACCCCTTGTACTATTGGCATATAGAACTTCTACTAAAACTTCAATAGGACATACCTGATATTCCTCCACATATGGTTGTGTATACATTAGTTGACGGTCAAGTACCTTCTCATCAAAGGATTGCATATGCATTTAATCTGAATCATGAATTGTGGAAAAAATATTTGGACTTAAGCAATGAGCTAAGAGATGAGACAGCCATACGGATGGCTGAGTATCAACAAGGAATATCCAAGTATTATAATTCTAAAGTAAGAGAAAGATCATTTTAAAAAGGAGATCCAGTACTCCGAAGGGTAACGGTAAATATTAAGAACCCAGCGGATGGACCGCTCAGGCCAAATTGGGAAGAACCCTAATCATACACAAAGTAATCCCAGCAGGAACCAATAGGTTATGCCGACCTGATGCAACGTAATAGCAAACATGGAATGTCAAATATTTATCGCCATATTTTCCAACAATGGGTGAATAAAGAGTTTGAAGCAAGAGTACCTACTGGATCGATCATAGAAAGAAGTAGGATCCTCCTTAAATGAAGGAAAAAACCTTTGTCCTTGCCAAAATGGCCTGGTCAAAGCACCTCCTAGAAGGAGGTCAGCATAAGCCTTTGTCCTATTTGTAGTGGCCTGAATAAAGCATCTGCATGCCTTTGACCACCGCCTATGTGGCTTGGTCGAAGCATAAACCCTTATTCCTGCCATTAGTGGCCTGTCTAAGGCACCTCAAAGAGGGGGGTTAGAGTAAGCCTTTGGTCCCACATGAAAAGACCTGACCAAAGCATCTGCTAACCTTCAGCCCCTACCTACATAGCCTAGCTGAAGCGCCTCCTTGAGGGAGGACAGAGTAAGCCTTTGGCCTAACCGAAGCATCAGGCCAACCTTCAATACCGTCACAAAGGCCTTATTAAAGAGCCTCCTAATAGTAGATCAGATAAATCTTTGGTTCTGCTTAAAATTGCTACCAAAGCACCGGACAAGTCTTTAGTACCATCTCTAAGGCCTTTCTAAATCGGGTAAGTCTTTGGTTTTTCTTAAGAAAGCTAATCGAGTGCACCAGGCAAAAGACTTAAATCATCATCAAAGATGGTAACCAAAAGCAATCAAGTCAATCGTACTATATCGAAAAGAATGGATTAAAAACAACCTTCTAAAGGAAGATCAATCAAATTTAATGCCTACACAATCCAAAAGAAGGATTAAAGCTATCAAATATAAGTTATTTGGGCTTCTAAACGAAATCAATTCTCTAGAGGAGGATCTGTCAAAATGATCCATTTGCGCTCCATAGCCAAAGCAATCTCCAGGTATCGGATAATTTTCTGCTCTTCTACTGTTGTCATCAGATAGATTTTCTAGTCTCCTATTATTATTGATAGTTGAATCTTTTGGTCTTCTATTATTATTCGCAAATGAATCTTCTGTTCTTCTATTATTATTGGCAAATGGATTTTTTATCTTCTATTATTAATGACGGATAGATTTTATGGTGTTTTATTATTGCCCATTAGATTTTTTTGGTCTTCTATTATTATTGACAGATAGATATTCCGGTCTTCTATTTTTAATGCCATATGGATTTTCCGGTCTTCTTTTATTGTTAATTAGGTTTCTATGGTCATCCATTCTTATTATCAACTGGATTTTCTAACCTTCCACTATTATGATCAGATGGATTCCTTAGCCATTAGCTATTGTCATTGTCAGAATGGTTTTTTGGTCTTTTACTATTTTAACCAAATAGGTCTTCTAGAAGGGTCCTACTTTCAAAATCTTATGGCTTCTATGTGTTACAAGATAATTTTTAAGGCCGCTCTTATTTAAGAAATTAACACCACCAAGAAAATCCTTGGTCTTCTTTTTGAGCATCTATTCGAAATACCTTTGTTATCAGGATGATATTCTAGGAAACTAGAATTAACGAATGGATTTTCTAGAAAAATTTCTGATCTTCTCCCCTATAAAATTACCAGATAACTTTCTAGGTTTACATTTAAGGTGGTATTTCCAATTTGATGATAATGACTTGTGTGAATAATAAGAAAAATATGAACCTGATTATGGCTCAATCAAATCCAAAAAGGGTTACCTAAAATTAAAATTAGCTTTAAGAATAATAACGGTGATTGTCACTTATTTTATGTTTTACAGAAAAACAAGAACAGAAAGAAAGTCCCATAAAGGTTTAAGAAAGTAAGAAAATTCTTGGTTTTACACTAAAGTTTAAAAAGTTTCTTTTATACAAGGAGGGGGGCAAATATTATCCAAATAATTTCAATACCATAAGTAATGCTGTAAGTGGTGGCATCACAAAGAAATCAATGATGCTAGGTTTTATGACGAAGGCCAGCAATGTCGGGGATAAGTAGTGTCACAGAAACTAATGCTAAAGCAATGAAGTTGGGATAATGATGTCGTAAGTAAGCAATTAGTCAAGGTTACCTGATGCCATAAATATGTGATACTGCAGATGACCAATGTCAAAAGAATGATGATGAACCAATGCCGAAATAATGGAGAGATCAACGTCGGAGGCCTATGGTGTTGCATCTCAACAATAAAGGGCCACATACAATGTCGCATACCATCCGTTGAGGTGAATGATTAAAGTTGAATCTCTTACATCGCTGAGCAATGCCGTAATTCATCAAAGTTACAGTGGTGTAATTTATGCCGAATCTCATTAATGAAGAATCATATGTAACATTGCAACTCAGTGATACCACATTTTATCGATACCGCTCATCATTGATACCACATTTTACCAATGTCGCTATACAAGTATTCCCTTTATTATGGCTAGTATGGCCATTCGATTGTTGACGCTGCTTTGATAATGCTGCCATAAGACAATGCCACCCATTGCCAATACCACCGATAATCAATACCGCACCTTGTTAATGGTGCATTTCATCAATCCATAAATGCAATATTTATGCCAAAAGTCATCAATATCCATGAAGTTACCACGCCGTCTTTCTCAATGCTTCTACATATCAATGCCGCTCGTCATTAATGACTAATGTTGCTTCCATTAGGTGGCACCATCAACCAACCAAGAGTGTTTCAATATCGAAAGTTATGGACGTCGAATGCCTTTACTATTGAGATGGTGTCGAAGTTCCACTATTTACTAAGTAATGTCGAATGTCCCTATTGAGCAAGGCCTGGCAACATGCGGTATTGATGTTGCCGAAATCCATGCATATTGCAATCAAGCTGCTACACCGCACTTCTATCCCGATAAATATGGACCAGGGGTGTGGAAGAAGGGGCGATCATTTATTTTCTTCACTCTCAAAATTAGATTCTTGTAACCTTAAATTGATTTAGGAAAAACTCTGGTTTGGTTGTAATCATGCCCAATTTATGTGAATAACGACTTGGACATGCCATTACCCTGATTGTGCATTTTGGACGTTATTAGAGATGAGTATGCATATAATGAAGCTCTTTGGGCCCAAAGCAATTGTGAATCTATTTCACATAGAATCATATGAACTTCATTCTAAACTAATATCTATATGCATAGCCTCTATATCTCCTATTACATATTAACATTGGACTATGAACATAAGCACTGTTTATTTAGTTCATTAAATGATGAGATCATTTCCATCCCATCCACATTAACTTCCACTCTTAACATACAATGGAACTATTGACCCTGATGATCGTTTAATGGCATTCGAAAGTCGAATGGACCTTTACAATGCATCTGAATTAGTGCATTGCAGAATTTTCCATACAACCTTTCAGGGCGTAGCATCCTACTGGTGTAGACATTATCATGAAAAGAATATCTACTCCTGGAAACAATTTTACTACTAGTTCTCGACAAAATTTTGTATTTGTAAAGACCCGACAATTAAGTACAGTGTATTAGCTAACATCAAGTAGAAGCTGGGAAAGCCATTAGGTGATTATCTTAGGAGGTTCAATGTAGATGCATTAAAGGCGAAGGATATGGCTGATAGGGATAAGTTAATGGTAGTGCACTCAGGGGTGATTGAGCAAACTCCATTCTGGAGGGAACTCTATATTCATGGTTATAGGGATTTATAGGATTTCCACCTCTAAGCCGATAAATTCTTCCGTATGGATGAAATGTATCATGATAAGAAAAAAGCTCAAATAAAGAGAGAAGCAGGAAAAGCAGGCATTAACCATAACAATAAGAAGCCAAATGGGAGGAAGACCCAAATACTAACTATATCGCTCTAAACAAGCCAATTTCCTACATTTTCGCTGTTGAAAAAGGAAGTGGAAATTTTCATTTTCATTCAAAGCTAAAACTAACCCTAAACCATTAAAAATCAACTCCTTCGAAACCATTTGGATTCTACCTTCTACATAGAAAAAGGGTCATAAAAGATTTAAGTCGAAAGCACTCTTTCAAAAGCATTTCCAAAGCAAACAGGTGATGGTGTCGAAACCAACCATCCGAAAGCATTGGAAAAGCGGTTAAGTTTTAAAGAAAAGTATGCCTTCTGAAACCATTGGCGTCAAAAGGTGGATAAGTAGCAGCAAAGGGCTTCAACCTAGTCGAAAGCATATACTTAAAACAAAGGCGCAACCACTTTGAAACCATTCTTTTAAAACCATTGAGCTAGTCAAAAGCAAACCAAGTCGAATGCTATACTATCGAAAGCAAAGCAGGTGCATTTTTATTTAAAATGAAACAGCGCTTCGACCCCTTCGGAACCTCTAGTTTCGACCTCATACCTTCCGTCTTCTTTACAATTCGCTACACACCAAATCTTTGATGCCATGCGCATTGGTTTCGATGGTGATGGAGGCAGAGGAACTAAGTCGAAAGCCATCTAAGTCGGAAGCAGGGCGCCGAAAGAGACGAAACATACATTTTGCATGTAAAACTGATTTGTAACCTTTTTAAGTAATCTTTTTAACTAAACTACCATGTTTGTCAAAATCTTATTGGTTGCAAAATTTCTTTTCTAAAAGCACTGCCAATTCCAGAAATAAGTAATTTAATTTATTTATAAAATACCTCTTCTCCTTTTATAAATATATAAAACATTTAAGTCCCATACCTTAAATAATTTTATCTACCTATCAAAACACTTAGGAGAATTCTACAAAAATTCCAAAAAATCATTTTTAATATGTTTTCTAACATATACTAATTCCAGACCCAAAACATCAGTTACTTAGCCATAAATAATTTAAAACCCAAATAATCATTTTCTACACTAGAAAATTAATATAAAATCCATAATTATTTAGAAAGTTATAAAAATTGAAACCATCTCCAAAATATCATTTCAGCTCCATACTTAAAATCACAAGGCATTCGGATATCACTAAATAGGGTTTTCACATTAAAACATATCACAAAACCTATATGACTAAGCATAAATCATCAACAAACATATTTAAACAGTTAATCACTCAATAACATGGCATAATCATGAAAAATACTTTGGATTATCCTTGAAACAAAAAAAATTAGAAAAATTAGAAGTGGTCATTGTTCACCTTAGCCTTTTAGGTTAAAAGTTTGAGATTTGAATGGATTTAAGTTGATTAAGCTTCCCTTTGATTCTTTTATCTTCCTCTAGTTGCTTCTAATGGTGGTCCGTCTCTTTGTTTAATTTTTGTTTGTGAATTATGAGTGAACATGAGAATGAGGGCTTAAGAGGTTTAGGGTATAAGAATGCTCATTTTCCTATTTTGCCCTCATCTATTATACTTAACCGTTTTTATTTTTAGCTCATTTGTTATCATGGCACGACTACCCCTTATTAATTACAAATCTCAATCCCCTAATCATCACATCATTTTATTTAATTTAGCTAATCAAATATCCTAAATAATGTTACTAAAAATATGGGTTGTTACAATTTCCCATCGTTAAATAATTTCTTCCCTAAAATTACGATAAGGTACACAACAATCTAACATAAGGATAAAACATAACATCAAACAAATCAGGATAAGCGTTTCTAATCCTTCTCTCTGTCTTCCAAGTAAAGTCTCTCTCATCGTCACTCCACTGGACTTTCACTAATATGATTGTCTTGTTCCTTAGCCTCTTGTCATCTCTCATGACTATACGAATCGGTTTTCTAACTATAGTCAAGTCTTGTTCTACTACTAAGTCATCTAACATAGTCAGTGCTATAGTAGACTCTGAATCTCGAACACACTTCCTTAGTTAAGAAACATGAAAAACATCGTGGACTCCAGCCAAAGCGCTCGTTAACTCTACTTTATATGCAAGTTTACCGATCCTCTCTATAATAGGAAATGGTCCTACGGATCTCGGTATCAACTTCCCTGATTTCCCAAATCTAATCACACCCTTCCTCGGTGATACCTTAATAAAAACATGATCTCCAACAGAGAACTCTAAATCTTTCTATCCTCTGTCTACATAACTCTTCTACCTAGACTGAGCTTCCTTCATCCTAGCTCGAATAAACTCAATCTTCTCTACAACTTCTCTAACCAAATCTGCACTAAGAACTAACCTTTCCCCAGTCTCTAACCAACAAACTAGTGATTTGCATGGCCTTCCATACAATGCTTTCAAATGGTGCCATCCCTATACTAGTTTGATAATTATAGTTATATGAGAAATTGACTAAGTGTAGATGGTCTTCCCATGATCCTCTAAAATATAACACACAAGCTCTGAACAAATCCTCCAAGACTTTGTTAATTCTTTTCGTCTGCCCATCGGTCTGTGGATGGTAAGCGGTATTCATCTTAATCTTGGTACCAAAAGTCTCCTGTAGACTCTTCCAGAACTCGCTAGTGAACAAGGAATCTCTATCACTTACTGTACTAGTAGGAATTCTATGAAGTCTAACTATATTCTTCATAAATAACTTCGCTAAAATAGATGCCATCCTATTTGACGTAACTTGAATGAAATGAGCACTCTTGGTCAATCTATCCACTATGACCCATATACTTTCATTTCCTCTACTAGATCTTAGAAACCCATTAATAAAATCCATAGAAATAGAATCCCACTTCGATACTGGAATATCGAATGGCTGTAGCAACCCACCTGGCTTCGATGTTCGGCTTTTACGTATTGATAGTTCAGACACCACTTTGCCCATAAGCTAACATCCCTCTTCATACCTTCCCAGAGGAAACTCCCTTCATGTCTTGATATATCTTAGTTCCTCCTGGATGAATAGTAAACTTTGAACGATGACATTCCTCTAAAACTTCCTTTCTTATGTCCCCCACATTCGGAACACATAACCTACCTTTCATTCTCAACCACCTATTCTGGTCAAGACTAAAATCCTTCAACTCATTGCTCTCTATTCCATCCTTCAACTTCTTGATCCGTTCAGCCAACACAGGATCCTTCTCCTGTTTAGAAGCAAGCATTTTTTCATTACTGGTTGAACTTCCAAACAAGATAACACAACAGATCCTCTACTAGACCCAGACTTAGATCTCCACTGCACTCTACAAGTCGACAATGCTTCCAAATTTTTCCACTCGGCTATCATAGCCAACACTGCATTCTAATGCTTTCTGCTAAGTGCGTCTGCAACTTTGTTGCCCTTTCCTAGTGTTCACTTAATATCAAAGTCATAAGCGGCTAGAAATTCTAACCACCTCTGTTGTCTCATATTCAGCTCCTTCTGAGAGAACAAATACTTCAACGACTTATGATCCATATAAAGCTCAAACTTCTCCCCTAAAAGGTAATGTCTCCACACCTTCAAAGAAAAAAATCACTGCAACTAGCTCCAATTCATGCGTTGGATATCTAAACTCATGTGGTCTAAGTTGTCGAGAAGCATAGGCAATCACTTTACCTCTCTGCGTCAACACAGCTCTGATTCCAGTTCCACATGCATCTGTATAAATTACCAAATCTCGATTCTCCTCCGGAATAACTAATACAAGTGCATGGGTCAATAAGTGTTTCAAGCTTTGGAATGCTTCCTCACACTTATCTGTCCACACAAACTTCTCATCCTTTTGCGTTAGCTTGGTCATCGGTGCTACTATTCATGAAAAATCCTTAACGAATTTTCGATAATATCCAGCCAATCCAATAAAACTTCTAATCTTAGTCACCATCTCTGGTCTCTTCCAATTATTAACAGCTTCCATCTTATGTGGATTGATAGACAACCCCTTCTCTGAAACCACGTGACCAAGAAACTTCACTTCCTTCTTCCAGAATTGACACTTTGAAAACTTCGCCTTCAATGATTCTGCCTCAGCGTCTTAATCACAAATCTAAGATGAACTTCATGCTCCCTTTCATCCTTAGAGTATTTCAAAATATCATCTATAAAAACCAACACAAACCTATCTAAGTACTCTCTAAAAATTCGGTTCATCAAATCCACAAAGAATGTCAGTGCATTAGTTAGTCCAAACGACATCACTAACCATTCGTACGATCCATATCTAGTTCTAACCACCATCAAAGGAATAATATCCTATGCTACTCCAAGCTAATGAAAACCTGTTGCCAAATCCAACTGAAAAAATACCTTAGCTCCACTCAACTGATCGAACAAATCATCAACTCTAGGCAACGGATATCGATTCTTTATTGTCTTCTCATTCAACTTGCAATTATCGATACATAACCTTAACGTTCCGTCTGGCTTCTTAGCAAACACTACAGTTGCTCCCCAAGGAGAACTACTTGGCCTAATAAAGCACTTTCTTTCCAAATCTACCAAATGCACTTTCAGCTCCCTCATCTCTGTAGGTGTCATCCGGCGTAGCGGTTTACTCACTCGTTCTGCTCCAGGCACCAAATCTATCCAAAACACAATGGCTCATTTTGGCGGCAATCGTGCTACAGGCTTGAAGACATCCGCGAATTCTCTAACCATGAAAATGTGATAAACTCGTCTTCCAACTTCCCTACACCCAACAAAGCATTCACCTCACAGTTAGGGCCTTCTACAGTATATACAATTTGATTACTACAGTCAGGATGTCTATGAGATATCTTCCTATCATGGAAAAATATCCTAGCAGCATTGTTACTTAACCAATCCATACCCAATATAATTTTGAACCCAACAAAGTCAAACACATGCAAACTACAAAGAAACGTATAACCTAACAAATCAAACTCTAAGTGGTCACACTTCAACCCAAGTGTCGCATACCATCTTATCGGATTTGCAACCCTTAAGGAATAACTAAGTATGTGGGTTTTAGGTTAAGCTTATCTACCAAATAGCGAGATATAAAAGAATGTGATGCACTAGTATCAATCAGAACGCTAGCTGACATGCCATGAATCTGAAGCGTGCCTCCCAACGCTGCATTTTCATTCTCCTGCGTTGTTGGTCCTGATCTAACAGGCTCTAATGCAAATTCCTTTCTCATGCGTTGTTGGTCCCGATCTAACAGGCTCCAATGCAAATACCTTTCCTCTTCCATCCTTAGCGGCCTCTTTGCATTGATTCTTATAGTGGCCAATATGATCGCAGTTAAAACATCTGATGTTCTTCTTCTCTATCACTACCTTCTCCTTTCCAGTATGATACTCATTAGCAAAATGCTCGTTCTTGTCACACTTGAAGCATTCAACCTTAGACTTTCCCTCTTTTGCTGCTCCACCTTTCTGAGCACCCTTCTTATGAAAGAACTTCCTCTTCTGCTCTTACCCAACCTGGACCTCCTTCGCTTTACTCTTCTTTAGACAAGCAAGCATCTCCTCCTACCTCAAAGCCATCTCTACCACCACATCACAAGGCTCTCTGATATGGGGTAATGTAGCCCCCACCAACTTAGGGTTCAACCCCTTTTTGAACTCATTCCTCTTTAATACAGTATCCATAGTAGCATACCCATGCCTAGTCAACCACTCAAATCTTCTAGCATACTCAAAATCAGACATCTCCCCCTGCACCAACTTAGCAAACTTCCTGATCAAAGCAGACCAAGCCATCATAGACATGAACTTCTCCTAAAACTTTCTCCTAAACTTAGCCCATGTCATCTCCTCTTCATTTACTCCAGTTGTCACACTAATCCACCAAATAAAGTTGCTCCCTGAAGCTGTCTCGAAGCAAGCATCCTGTTAATCGGCTACTTTTCTATGGAGTTAGTAGTCGAAAAAATTTAAATTAAAAATAACCGCAAGCGCACGGCGAACACTTATAGTACGTGGCGAATACGGGTCGATCCGTAGGGAATTGTTGATTTTAAAATCTATTCAATCAAATGAAACCAAAGTCGAGTGAAAGTTAAGCTAGAGAATTAGAAAATTAGCTAACTAACTAAAAGAAAAGAGATGCAAATATAAGAGTTAAATGACAATTTAGAGAATAAATCCACTCTATAAATCATGTAGTTCAACACATATTAAATCGTGGTCTCTCTTTTATGGTCATAAGTGCTTTAATTGATGTGCTTATCATAAGTATAGCATATTTGTGCTATCGATTAGCCAACATAAGCCATCAAACTATAACATACCCCTTAAACTACTGACTAACTTTGATGTTAATGACATGAAAATGAAAATGAAATCGATTTTAAGTATCACCTATTAACTATTGATTAGAAATATAGACCATCAAATTTTAATTTCAAATCACTTTCTTTTGCAATAATCATATTTTGATGAAGAGACAATTGTTGTTAGTGATTGTTTAAGCATATCCTATTTGGTGTCAACAATATAGGCTATCAAATTCAAAGCAAAAACAAATAGTAAAACATTTCTACCATCATCATTAACACAAAAAGAGAGCATGAATTAACAATTAGTTGAAGCTACATAATTAGAGAGCTTCATTACCTCTAAATTGAAGGGGTTTAGCCTCTCATATTTGTCATTTGATTAATAAATATAGCTTGCAACATGAAAGAAAAAGAAAAGGAAAAGGAGAGAAAAATAATGGAAAAAAACTATTCTACTTTCTAAAATAAATCTATGCTACTAAAATGAAAGTAAATAAATAAAATAAGCATGCAAAAGAATGAGCACTAATTAACATTGCATATAAAAAATGAATGTTACACGAAAAAAAATGGTTAAGTAGCCATGGAAAAGAGAAAGAGAACTTGTCTTTTATTTTGAGCCTAAACTAAACTAAAAAGAGACTAAGGAAGAGGCTAAGGAAGAAGAGGGTTGCATGAAACATAAGGGGTATATATACATGTGTTAAACCCTAATAAATATTTTTGGGGAATTCCCAAAATACCCTTGAGAAGTGTGGAGGCCAAGCAATCATTAGCTTCTACTAATCATCATTTAAGTATATATGAAGCCATTAGTTCCATAAGCATGTGCATTAGCCTTTAATTTGTACATTAAGGTAGGTGGGTTAGTGGGGTCCTCCATGTTCTTCACTTTGAATTATTTCCATCTTCATTCTTTTTTATCTTCTTTGTGCATGCATATTCCTTCATGAAACCACTCCTATTTGAGATCAAATTCCAACAAAAATATATACAAATTTTTAGTTAATTTTTCTCAAAGAAATATATGCACACAAATGAACGTTTTTCCCCTAAATAAAGATGGATATGTGACGATTTGGAATTAATATGGATTTTGGTTCAAACAAGTTAAAATACCCAATATGATCATTTATTTAATTTAGATGGATTAAATATGGAAGTAAAAAATGCACATTTACGTACACATCAAGTACCCCCACAATTATCTTTTATTCGTCCTCGAATAAAAAAAATAAGATAAATCCATTTACGTAGGGAGCACGATTGCATTGAGCGTATGCAACAAGCTGTTAAACATTTGGGTGTCCCCAGTAGGACTAGTGTTGTCTTGTGAGGGTTTTCAGCGGATACTACCCACAAAATCCAAATATAGGATGAAAATATTTACAAAATACAAGATTTATTTAAAAAGAGATGAATGCAGGTTTTAGAAAAATATATTTACATTAAAGGATTCACTTCTAAATTAACACAAATAAGTTAAATATAGGTTTCAGTCATTATCTTTAAATTTTAAGTAATTTACTCGTCAAAATTTCCAACAAAAATCAAGTTATCGTAACAAATAGACTACAGTTTATCTCGTTATTTAGATTCATAACAAAGTGTAATTATGAAATAGATTCTTAGTAGATTATCAAAGTTTATCAAAGTGGTATACTCATCTTTTCAATAACGAGTCAAATCAAATAAATTAAAAATAGTGCTAGGATTTCAATTGCTTACTCTCTCTTGTATTTTTTGAAAATTTTACTAATATTTACGATATTTATATGCCTAACTCAAGTAAACTGAGACTAGATATATTACCCATACACTGCCTTACGGTATGTGAGGGGAATACGGAGCATGGCAAGTGAACACACGAGAACACCTATTGACTGTAGGCGTTATTAAAAAGAATTTTTATATATACACCTAGCTTAGATAAATTTAGGCCAGATATACCGATCGTGCACTGCCTTTCGAGCTTACTTGAGAAAGGTACAGAGCATGGTGAATGTACACGCAAGTGTGTACACCTGTCGACCATAGTTGTTAATAGAAAATATATACAAATGTTTTGTTTTTTTTCAAATTTTTTTTTGAAAGAGAGAGTTTTGCAAAATATTCTTAGCGCCACTTAACTTAGAAGACAAAAAAATGTTATATCCTTTACTTTAAATCAACCACTTTTTAAAATAAAGATTTTCAGTTAGGTCATATTTCATAATTAACACGTATTAATCTTCCTATATACTAGTTAAACCATTGTTATTTGTAATCAAACTGCATTTTTATTTTTGTTAAGACAAATAAATTTTCAAAAATTCCAATTTAATAAACCAAAACCATATATTTATCCTATAGTGTTTCTTTCAGTATAAATCAAAATGCTTAAAGAAATATTCTTCTTTTCGTTTTGAAATTATTTATATATATATATATAGATATATATTTTAAGTTTTTGGAAGAAAATTGAAAAACTAATCCTGAAAAATCAAAAAGAAGATGAGTCACCCCTACACTAGATTTTGACTGTGTCCCTACAATCAACCCAAGTGTAAGAAGAAAAATAAAAAATTAAAAAAAATCTATATTTACATGGAAACGAAAAGATCATTATTTACAAGTGTTCAGAAAGTATATCGTCAAAAAGTAAATGAAACGGTCTTCCAAAGACCGATTCATTCGTCTCGTCTAGTACGCGAGACACAGATTAAGCTCGAAAAACCAAAACATAAAAGATTTCGAAATTGAAATTGGATTTGGAAAAACGAATGTCATTTCATTGAAAATCGTATGAGTTGTTTATTTTCAATGATTTTTCGGGTTGATAAAACAATTGATTGAAATTCAAGTTTATTTTCACCAAGTTGAAGTTCAAACTTATCATTTAAAACTTCTTCAAAATTATCGATTTCAAAATGAAAATGATGATGTAAATCGTCCCCTTCAGAATTTAACAACTCATTTTCGAAAATTCAAAAGAAATCGTTTTCATTGAATTCGACTTCCTTTATTGAATTATCAACAACTTTATTATACTTGTCAAGTTCAAAATCCAATGTTATTGCATTCAAATTTTAGAAATCGAGAAAATGAAGATCAAATTTTAAATTTGGTTCCACACCCTCAAAAGAAATGAAATCGAACTCAATTACCGTGTTTTCAACAACTTCATTAAGATCATCATTTTCAGTTTCAAAAGTTGTTGTTTGAAAATCATCGATTTTGGTAAAAGATGGATTATTACTTAACTCGTCACACATTGGGATTTGGTTTTGTTGTTCACGTTGTTTCATATAAGTTTCAAACAACGAATTCGTGTGATCGTTGTAAATTTCGTTCATTTGTTCAACAAAATCCAGTTTGTAGTTATTACTTGAGAATTTTTGATTTGGATTCGTTGAGAACAAAAATTATCAATCACATTGTAATCGAGATTATGTCCATTACCAAAATTAATTGAAAAGTTATTTCCACTTTCGTTTTGATTTTGAAATTCATTTTGAAGTTCGAAATTGAGTTGGCATGGGTTATAATTGAAATCGTTTGAATTTTGGATTGAATTCAAATTTTGAAATCCTTGACTTGAGTTATTACACAAATATGAATTACACAAATCATTTATCTCTTGATTTTGTTGTTTAGAGATTTCAAGTAAAGATGAAATGTTATTTTCAAGATTTGAGGGTTGCTCGTTATTTTATAAATTTGGTTTGAAACTCGAATATTTAAACAATAGTTGTTGTTGAAATATCCATGAGAATTTGAAGTGAAATTATATGGATTATATTGATTTTCACAACTATCATAAAATTCATCTGAATATGGAAATTTGAAAATTTTAAGAAATTTTGTTTGTTTTTTTATATAAAGAAAAAATATTAACAAAGAGGAATTATTTTTCAAAATGAAAAATTGATTTTTGTATTGTATTTTGGTTTTTCAATTTTTTTGTTTTTGAAGAGATTTATTTGGATTTTTAATTTTCTAATTCTTTTGGATTTTTTAAATTTCAAAGGAAAAGGATTTAAAAATTTCAAAGAAAAAGAAAAGGAATATTTACAATTTTTTTTAGTTTTGGATTTTGAAATTTTTTTTGTGTTGTTTTAAATATGTATAAACTAATGCAACTAAATGTATGCAAGGGTTAATTACAAATGATTTATCCTATGTTAACTCAAAATTGTATAATCATACTCTGTCATAAATCAACAAAAATATTTCTCAGCCAGGTAACGGGCAGGGGTTATCGGTGCACCATGATTCACCGTAGCAATGCGGCCAAAGGTTTAATACCTTCAGAGGAACAATTCTATATAATATTTACGATGACCGTAATATATATAACTGATTATTGCTCTGCTGTAGCCTAGACACCAAGAAATTAAATTGTTCAAAGAAGAAGAATTGTCAATATATAACTAAAAGTTATCGATGTCTAATCGTTATTATTAATCAAAATCTAGGATGAAATGAAAAACTGAAATTAAACGTGTATTAACAATGCAACTAGAATGGATTTTAATTTTGTTTTGTTTTTGAATTTTTTGATTTTTTTTTAAATATATAAATGCAAATGCAAGCAATCAACAAAACAACTAAAATAAAAACAAGAGATATGTTCAATGCAAGGCAAATAAAAAAATTATAAGCAAGCAAGTAATTATTTTTTTGGCAAGCTAAGCACAACAAGCAACTCCTTCAATCTGCTTTGGCAACCTAAAAATAAAAACAAGATATATACAAGTTTTTTAATGTTTTTTAGATGAAAAGGAGAACAAAACAAAACAAAACAAAATAAATGAAAACACCATAAACAATTAAAAACAAAAAAATTAAAACTTCTCTCTTCTTCTTTTTTTAAAAAAAGATAAAGCTAAACTAAACTAAAAATAGACTAAACAAAACAAATTTAGTAAAGTCTTTTTTTAAAAGGCTGGACTTTTAAAAAGAAATTAAAAAAAACCATATAAAACAATATAAACAAATAATAAGAAAAATGTACTTAGCCTATAAACAAGCCCGGCCCAAAATAATTAATCTTTTAAAATGAAAGAAAATCACAACTGTCCATAAATTTCAATACTTCTCTTTCAAAATGTATGAGACCTCAATTCAATTCAATTCAAAATTTTAAAACTCCACAACAAAATTGATGAATTTGTGGTGGTTTTGGGTTCGAGCAAAAGCACTCTGGAATGCACTTGTCACGAAGTATAAGATGCAGAATATCAGTCTTAAGAAATTCATTATAGTCAAATTTATAGACTACAAGATGGTTGACTCCAAACTGGTGATTGCTCAACTGTATGAACTGCAAATCATCATTCATGAACTCGAAGCGGAAGGTCATAAGGTTGGAGAATCATTTTTGGTTGAAGCCATCATGGAAAAACTGCCGCCGCCATGGAGAGATTACCGCAACTATCTAAAGCATAAGAAAAAGGAAATCTCTTTACAGGATCTCAAAGTCCGAATAAAAATTGAGACAGATAACCATGGAGTTACAAAACCAAGCGAGAAGGCATTTGTGGCTGAAGGGTCAAAGACCAAAAACAAAAGGAAGAATTTCCAGAAGAAAAGGAAAAATCCAGACTACAAACCAAAAGGCAACAAACGAACCAAAAAGTTTAATGGCGAGTGTTGGGTTTGTGGAAAGGTTGGACATGCCGCTAAAGATTGCAGACACAAAAAGGAATGCAACAAAGAGACAAATATAGTAGACAATATGGAAGTAGACGAGTCCAACTTCTCGGAAGTTGTATCTGAATGCAATTTGGTTCAGAATCCTAACCAATGGTGGGTAGACACAGGTGCTACTCATCATGTCTGCTCTGACAAATCCATGTTTTCTACATACTAGAAATTCGATCATGAAGAAAAACTCTACATGGGTAATTCTGCAGTATCCATGATCGAAGGCAGTCGCATAGTAATCCTCAAGTTTACTTTTGGAAAAACTATCCAGTTGAATGACGTACTACATATTCCAGACATACGCAATAATCTGATCTCTGGCTCAGTACTATCAAAGAAAGGATTCAAAATGGTGTTCGATTCAGACAAGATGGTTCTTTCCAAAGCTGGAATATATATCGAAAGGGGATATTTATGTGATGGCATATTTAATACAAATGTAGCCATTATCGGCAATAAAACTATGTATTCTGATTGTTTTATTAATAAAATTGAAGTTTCTTACTTGCTTAAGCATGAAATTTTACTATGGCATGATAGACTGGGACACATAAATCTCCGAGAAATGAAAATATTATCAAACTTGGGATTAATTCTGAAATTTCAAGTAGATAAAAATTACAAATATGAGACATGTGTAGAAGCAAAAATTGTTAAAAAACCCATTTCAATCTGTTGATAGAAGCACCGAACCACTAGGTTTGGTTCATATAGATTCATGTGATTTGAAATCATTACTTATAAGAGGTGCGAAAAAGTACTTTATCACTTTTATTGATGACTATACACGATATTGCTATGTATATCTTTTAAATAGTAAGGATGAAGCAATTACATCGTTTATGAAGTACAAAGCCGAGGTAGAAAATCAGTTAAATAAAAAGATCAAGATATTGAGATCTGATCGAGGTGGAGAATATGAATCACCATTGAACAGTTCTGTGCAGAAAATGGTGTAATTCATCAAACAACGGCTCCATATTCACCACAAGAAAATGGTGTAGCCGAGAGGAAAAACAGAACGTTAAAAGACATGATTAATGCCATTCTTTTAACCTTTTGTCTGTCGACGAACTTGTGGGAGGAAGCCTTAAATATGTCTAATCACATATTAAACAAAGTCCCTCACAATAAAACAGAAACAATTCCATATGAGTTATGGAAAGGACACAGATCAAGTTTTAAATACCTCAAAGTGGGGTGCTTGGCAAAAGTTCCAGTTCCGCCTCCCAACAAAGTCAAACTTGGACCAAAAACGGTAGGTTGTTACTATTTAGGGCCAGCCTAAAATAGTAGTACATATAGATTTTTGGTATTCAAGTCTAATATAGTTGATATTCATGTAAATACAATCATGGAATCTAGAGATGCCTCATTCTTTGAAGACACGTTTCCGCATAAAAGGAATGAAGGGAATAATGTCCCTAAAAGGACAAGAGAAGAATCAAGCAATTCACATGAAGATGAAACTCATCATGAGATTGAGGAAGTTGAACCAAGAAGAAGCGTAAGGGCTAGGACTTCCAAGACATTTGGTTTGGATTTTTTCACATATGTGTTAGAACACGAACCTCAAACGTGCAAGGAAGCAATGTCATCTTCTAAATCTTCATGTTGGAAAGAAGCAATCCAAAGTGAGATTGATTCAATTCTAAGTAATAAAACTTAGGAAATTGTTGATATTCCACCTAGAATAAAACCTATTGGCTGTAAATGGATTTTCAAGAAGAAAATGAAAGCATATGGTTTTATCGACAAGTATAAAGCCAGATTAGTAGCCAAAGGATATCATCAAAAAGAAGGAATAGACTTCTTTGATACATATTCATCGGTAACACAAATAACCTCTATAAGAATGCTAATAGCAATTGCATCGATCTATAATCTAGAAATTCATCAAATGGATGTAAAGACAGCATTCTTAAATAGAGATCTCGGTGAGGAGATCTACATGGAGCAACATGAAGGTTTTGTTTACAAAGGAAATGAAAACAAAGTCTGTAAATTAGTAAAATCGTTATATGGACTAAAACAAGATCCAAAACAATGGCATGCAAAATTTTATAATGTCATGATGAGAAATGATTTTCATATAAATGAATGCGATAAGTGTATTTATTATAAACAAATTAGACAATCATATTTGTTGATTTGTTTATATGTAGACGATATGTTAATATTTGGTCCAAATACTCAGGTAATAGAGACCATAAAGAAGATGTTAATTAGCAATTTCGATATGAAAGACTTAGGAGTTGCAAACGTTATTTTGGGAATCAAAATAATAAGAACACCTAATGGAATTGAATTATCTCAATCACACTATGTACACAAAGTGATTGAAAATTTCCAAATTTTGGAATTAAAGGAGTAAGAACACCTTTTAATCCATCAGAAGTACTGCATAAAAATACTAATGAGAGTGTATGGAATATTCTCGTGTAATATGATGTCTCATGTATCTCACAAATTGCACAAGACCAGATATAGCTTATGCAGTAAGTCGACTGAGCAGGTATACAAGCAATCCAGGAAAGGAACACTGGAAAGCACTAATAAGAGTGCTTGGATATTTAAAAAATACCGCAAATTATTCTTTACATTATGGAAAATATCCTGCTATCTTAGAAGGATATAGTGATGCAAACTGGATTGCTGATTCAAAGGAATCAAAGTCAACGAGTGGTTATGTATTCACCTTAGCAGGGGCAGCAGTGTCATAGAAATCTACTAAACAAACATGCATAGCTCGATCCACTATGGAATCAGAGTTCATCGCTTTAGATAAAGCAGTCGAAGAAGCAGAATGGCTTCGTCATTTTTTAGAAGATATTCCCTTTTGGCCTAAACCTGTACAGGCCATATGCATACTCTATGATAACCAAGCTGCGCTAAGCATAGCGCATAACTTTGTGTATAATGGAAAGTCATGACACATTCGTCGACGCCATAACACAGTTAGGCAGTTACTCTCAAATGGAACTATTCCCATAGATTATGTGAGAACAAATGATATCCTAGCGCATCCTTTTACTAAAGGTTTATCAAGAGAGAAAATTGACTGCGCATCGAGGGTAATGAGTTTAAAAGCCTAAATCACCAAGAGTTATCTTATACGGAAACCTATCCTAGCGACTGGAGATCCCACGGACTAGGATCAATAGGCAAACATGTTCTAAGTAACTCAAGACTAAATGCATTTGCTTGGACATAGTCCAACTCCATTCCTATTGTGCACAACATAAATGCATGCCTACAAAAGTATTTAAAGGTTAAAACTATGTTTTTAATGATGACCATATCTTGAAAATAACAAGTGGAGTATATGTAGGATACCCTTAATGGTTGCAATCACCTGTGTTAGTGTGAGCTGGGTCGACTCTACGAGAATATTAAAGGCTTTTATTCTCTAAAAATACTCGCAGAACTAAAAATTGTTCAGGACCAAAATGAACACAGCCAAGAGATTGGATGTGAAGGGAAATAATGCTTTATAAAGCTTATTGTCTGGTTGAACAATAATGGTTGGCGGTTCAAGATGAAATAATTCACCGATTAGCAAAGTATATCCGATAAGTTTTAACTAGAGAAAGTTCAAAGTGAAAAATCTACTTATCCTCGATATAGCATTATTTTTATATGAACTGTGTGATATTACACTTTGTGTGGGGGAGACATATATCGTCATTCATGTAGGGGATTGTTAGAATTCTCAAAATAAGGGTGAATGAGATATGTCCCACATCGCCAAAAATATTTTCATTTTTTGGTTTATGTAGTATACTCTCAATCCCTATATTGGCCCTTAGGTTCAGGTAATTTTGTGCGAGGGGGAGGAACTATATGGCCATGGACTAACACATGCGCGCGCCGCCGTCCACCAGTCCAACCGACCGAACCGGATCGGGTGCGGGTGCAGGTGCGGGTTCAATAAAAGTGGACCATGTTATATTTTTGCTGTAAAGAAGTGAACAGTTTTCTACTGTTTAAATTCAAAAAGAAGCGACTACTGGATTGGACGCGACTGTTGCAAACCGCAACAGTTTCAGCCGTTGCAAACGAAGAGACGCGACTGTTGCGAATAGCAACAGTTTTCAGCCGTTGAAAACAAAGAGCCACGACTGTGGCAAACAACAACAGTTTTCGACCGTTGCAAAATGAAGAGGTGCGACTGCTGCGAACAGTAATGCTTTTTGGCGTTGCAAATGAAGGGATGCTACTTTTCTCAACGGGTATAGCCATTGGGGATTCGGCTATAAATAAGGAGGAAACCTGGTCATTTTCCTTAATCAATTTCGAATTTTCTATTCTTCCTCTTCGTTTCTTAATATCCACAATCCGTGCGCTTTTGCATATCACATAGAAGATCATACACATCACAATCTCGAGCAGATCACGTCTGTTGTATCTTGGGAGACTTTGAATAAAGTCTTAAGGAAATTGTTACTACAAGCCTCACACGTAATTTTCTTCTTCAACCGGTTAGATTTCTAGTTGATTTATATATTTATATATATAAATATCATTTTCTTTCTACATTGTACTATTTCTTTAAATAGTATAATATTTGATTTAGCACTATAGTTATTATTGCTGTAGTTGTTACTTTGTTGTTGTAATCAATTACAACATACTTGGTGTTAAAATAACTAATACAAAATTCCGGAGTAGTGGAAATCTGAGTTGTAAACTTGTGAGACAAGTTTATTATTAATTAGTCTCTGTTTTGGTATGCTAGACGTATAACAGTGCGCACTATGAGAGGTGGTGATTTGCTGTTGTGCAGCAATAAGAAGGAGGGCAGGTTGCATGTTGTTGTAATAGTTGGTGGCGGGGTGGTTTCTTTGGGTGATGTTGATGATGGCTTGAATGTGAATGTGAAGGGGTAATGACAGTTTGATGTAGTAGTCTGTAGTGATGATGGAAGTTTGAAAATGCGACAGAAATGAACTGAGAAATGAATAGAAATGTAAGAGATTGATGTTAATGGTAAGTAAGTTATGGATTGACAGTTTGAAAATGGAAGTGGTTATGGAGTGTTGACAGAAATGAACTAAGATGATGCTGGTGGTAAGTCAATGGAGATAAGTGGAGGAAGATGGCCGAGTAATGACAAATGGCTGTTGGAAATATTGATGGGTTTGAGGCGGTTATGGTAGAGATTTAAGTGAAGTCTTGGAGTTGTCAAGATGATGGTGGCTGTTGTACTGAAGTGCAGACAGTAGAGGTTGTTGAAGTGGTTTCTATGGTACTGGAAAAGTTGTGAGCAAGAGGAAAGTATGCAGAGAACAGTGGTATGTACAAAAGGTTAGGATTAATGTCTATATGCACAGTGTTGAAGGATGTTTGGAGATGTGCAAAAGTTCAATGACGGTAATAAGAAAGAGGCAATGGGACATAAATTTGGTCTGAACAGTTGCAGGAGTCTAAGAGGTTGAATGGTGAAGCAGAACTGGTATTTGTTGAGTTTGGGGGATTGTTTGGCAGCAAGCAGATGGAAAGTGGAGAGGGAGAGATGATGAAGAAAGGTAGAACAGTGATTGTATAGGCTGTGCAAAGAAATAATGTGCAGATAGAAACACAAATAGTGTAAGCAATGTAAACTGTCAAAAGCAAATTGAAATTGTAAATGTAATGCAAACATGAAATGTAAAGTTGTAAATGCAATTGTAAATGAATTTTTTTTCTTTTTAAATTGTGTGTTTTTTTCTTTTTTTCGCATAGAAAATGCAAATGCTAATGAAAATGAAACTAGCAAACTACAATCAACAAAATCAAAATGCACACAAACACACAAAAAAAATTTGTACAAACACACGAAATTAAACAAAAATAATTCGAACAATAGAAAATCAAAGTCAAAACAAAATCCCCGGCAACGGCGCCAAAAACTTGTTAATTGGCTACTTTTCTATCGAGTTAGAAAATAGTCGAAATTTTTTTAATTAAATATAACCGCAAGCGCATGGCGTACACTTGTAGTACGTAGGGAATACGGGTCGATCTGCAGGGAATTGTTGATTTTAAAAATCTATTCAATCAAATTAAACCCAAGTCGAGTGAAAGTTAAGCTAGAGAATTAGAAAAATAGCTAACTAACTAAAAAAAGAGATGCAAATATAAGAGTTAAATGACAATTTAGAGAATAAGCCCACTCTCTAGATCATGGAGTTCAACAAATATGAAATCATGATATCTCTTTTATGGTCATAAGTGCTTTAATTGATGTGCTTATCATAAGTATGGCATATTTGTGCTATTGATTAGCCAACATAAGCCATCAAACTATAACGCACCCCTTAAACCACTTACTAACTTCAATGAAAATTACATGAAAATGAAAACAAAATCTATTTTAAGTATGGCCTATTAACTATTGATTAGAAATATAGACCATCAAATTTTAATTTCAAATCACTTTCTTTTTCCATAATCATATTTTGATGAAGAGGCAATTGTTGTTAGTGATTGTTTAAGCATAGCCTATTTGGTGTCTACAATATAGGCTATCAAATTCAAAGCAAAAACTGCTAGCAAACCATTTCTATCATCATCATTAAGCACAAAAAGAGAGCGTGAATTAGCAAATAGTTGAAGATACATAATTAGAGAGCTTCGTTACCCTAATATTGAAGGGGTTTAGCCTCTCATATTTGTCATTTCATTAACAAAAATAGCTTGCAACATGAAAGAAAAAGAAAAGGAAAAAGAGAGCAAAGTAAATAAAAAAAAACTATTCTACTTGCATGCAAAATATATCTACACTACTAATATGAAAGTAGATAAACAAAAGAAGTATGTAAAAGAAAGAGGGCACTAATTAACATTTCATAGAAAAAATGAAAGTTACATGAAAATAAAAATGGCTAAGTAGCCAAGGAGAAGAGAAAAGAACTTGTCTTTTATTTTGAGCCTAAACTAAACTAAAAAGAGACTAAGGAAGAGGCTAAGGAAGAAGAGGGTTACATGAAACACAAGGAGCATATATACATGTGTTAAAACCTTATTCATATTCTTGGGGAATGCCCAAAATACCCTTGAAAAACTGTGGAGGCTTAGTAATCATTATCTTCTATTAATCATCATTTAAGTGTACATGAAGCCGTTAATTCCATAAGCATGTTCATTAGCCTCTAATTTGTACATTAAGGTAGGTGGGTAAGTAGGGTCCTCCATGTTTTTCACTTTGAATTATTTCCATCTTCATTCTATTGTATCTCCTTTGCTCATGCATATTCCTTCACGAAACCACTCCTATTTGAGATCAAATTCCTACAAAAATATATATAAATTTCCAATTAATTTTTCTCAAAAAATATATGCACACAAACGAACGTTTTGCTCCTATACGAAGATGGATATGTGACAATTTGGAATTAATATGGATTTTGGTTAAAACAAGTTAAGATACCCAATATGATCATTTATTTAATTTAAATAAATTAAATATAGCGGTAAAAATATACACCTTTACGCGGACATCATCTCTACCTCTGCTCATCATTGAGCCCCAAGTCTGTAAAGATCCTCTCACAATGCAGCAACCAGTTCTCCACTTTTATAGCATCCTCGGTTCCAATATAGGGCTTCCCTCCAAACCTAGCATAATCTCTACTCAAGATAGCATAATGGTTGACCACTGAAGCTTCCTGAACTCCTACTCCAGCAATTTTCTCCACCATTCCAGCAACAACACCCTCCTGCATCATATTTACGAAAAACTGACACATAGCTCTCATATCCACTTGTGGGACTCCAGCTCCAACATTCCCTGCTTTTTTCTGACCTTGGTTTCTCTTGGTATTCGGTCTGTCATTTCCCTCTGTAGTGGCGCTACCTCCAAGATTCACTCTTCCACTTCTAGCATCCATACCCATATCCAAGCCTCATGAGATATAGAAGAATAGCCTAAGTGTGATAGAAAACTAAAGATATAGCGTTTACTTATATATAGTAAATACAAGTACGTTACTATAGTATTATCCCATACCCCAATCTTACTCTAATTCCTTAGAATTATGTTTTTAAAAACAATTTTCAGTTAAAGTTTTTCATAAACCTATGCTCGATACCAAGTTGTAACATCCCCTATCTAGAGGCCCAAAGCTAAGTACTACAGATGTTGTATTAACTTCCGACAACAAAATATAGTTGTGTTAATGGTATCCATAATCAGAAGCACTTGAATATGAAACAAAATCACATATTTCAAAAAAAACAACATTTTATCGATTATATTATAAAACACATATTTCACATTCAAATTGCATAATCCCATGAATGTTTCCCAAGTTAAGATAAAATACAATTATTACATAAATACGCCAAGAGTGACATATGATGACGCCCCCATTGTTGACTAGAGTATGATATAGACGTAACCGTCTTAAATACAAAACAGCGGAATAAAAAAAAACAACAGCAACTCCTAAATAGCTATCTGTCAGCCACCTGCTCATCTCCGAAAGCTTTATTCGTCAACCTACTAAAACCTTGAAAACCTGAACCCTCACTCTACTCAAACCAAGTTTGGGCACCCGAGATTTTAAGGGGAAAATATAAACTTCGAGTCAGACATAAAGCCTGATGTGAGTAAACTATACATCTCGGTTATTTGATAGTAAGTGAGACTACGACGCTTAGCGGAATGGGTTTTCCCCCACGAATATCCTTTTAAAACATATCTTTTGCAGATCTTTACCCTGCAACCAAAACTGGTTAAATCTATAAAGCATTATTATGCACGTATTAGGTAACAAATGAACTATCTACCCGAACACTATAGTTTTGTTTGACTAACTACTAACATATGGCTGATTCGGGCCTACCAGACAATATAATCAAAATAATCTAACACATGTTAGACATTCCTTCTCTTGACTGTCTATTCTTAACATTTGTTAAATACTCCTCTTCTAGATGGTCTGTCCTTAACAGAACATCTCACAAGGTCACCTGATCCTAATGGTTTTGCGGCTCACCAATAACCTGTCTGTATACAAATATATATTCCCATCTGTGTGTAATCATAATTTTAGTCTTACCTGTGACAAAGCACTACACACTGGAATTATAGACTAAATTAGTTGGGGCTAAAAGCTAATGTATAGAGCGCGACCCTATACCACTCCCATCTGATATTCTAATATCTGAATCATTTTACATAGGGTAATCTTCCCTTAAATTTTCATTGAAAACTTTTTCATCTCAAATTGATTAAAAACCTTTAAACCAAACTTAAACAAGGAAAATATATACTCTATGCTTCACTCAAATTCACCTTGCCATGTTATATATACTTTACTCAAATCTTTGTTGATGAAAACATATAAACCTTTGAAAGTACCCCTTTTGAATCCATTTAAAGTACCCCTTTCGAAACCATGTAAAACCCTTCTTTCACCTAGACATTAGAGAAGCGGTTAAAAGACATAGAAAAAGGGTCATAAACATTTAAGTCGAAAGCACTCTTTCAAAAGCATTTCCTAATAAAAGAAGTGATGATGTCGAAACCAACTATCCGAAAGCATTGGAGAAGCGGTTAAGTTTTAAAGGAAAAGTACGCCTTCCAAAAGCATTGCCATCGAAAGGTGGATAAGAGGAAGCTAAGAGTTTCAACCTAGTCGAAAGCATATAATTAAGATAAAGGAGCAACCTCTTTAAAACTATTCTTTTAAAACCATTTACCTAGTCGAAAGCAAACCAATTTGAAAGCTATACGGTCGAAAGCAAAGCAGGTGCATTTTTATTTAAAACAAAGCAACGCTTCGGCCCATTCGGAACCCCTGGTTTTGACCTCATACCTTTTGCCTTCTTTCCAATTCACCGTGCACCAAGTGTTTGATGCCATGCGCATTGGTCTCGATTGTGATGGAGGTGGAGGAACTAAGTCGAATGACATCTAAGTCGAAAGCAAGGTGTCAAAAGTGGCAAAACATACATTTTGCACGTAAAACTGATTTTTAACCTTTTTAAGTAATCTTTTCAATTAACCTACCTTGTTTGTTAAACTGTTATTGGTTTCTAAATTTCTGTTCTAAAATCACTATCAAATTTCAAAAAAAAAAAACAATTTAATTTATTTATAAAATACCTCTTCTCTTTTTATAAATATGTAATACATTTTTGTCCTATACCTTAAATAATTTTATATACCTATCAAAACACTTAGGAAAATTCTACAAAAATTCCAGAAAATCATTTTTAATACGTTTTCTAACATATATTAACTCTAGACCCAAAATATTAATTACTTAGCCATAAATAATTTAAAACCCAAATAATTATTTTCTACACTATAAAATTAATACAAAATCTACATTAATTCAAAAAATTATAAAAATTGAAAAATATCAATAAAATATCATTCAGATCTATACTTAAAATTACAAGGTGTTTGGATGTCAATAAATTGGGTTTTCACATTAAAGCATATCACAAAACCTATATAACTATGCATAAATCATCAACAAGCATATATAAACAATTAATCACTCAAAAACATGACATAATCATACAAAATACTTTGGATTATCCTTAAAATCGAAAAAAAAAAAAAAAATAAGATGTGGTCATTATTCATCTTAGCTTTTGAGATTAAAGAGTTTGAGATTTGAATGGATTTAAGTTGATTAAGCTTCCCTTTGATTCATTTTTCTTCCTCTAGTTGCTTCTAATGGTGGCCAACCTCTTTGTTTAATTTTTGTTTGTGAATTATGAATGAATGTGAGAATGAGGTATTAAGGGGTTTAGGGTTTAAGAATGCACATTTTTCTATTTTGCCCTCACCTATTATACTTAACCCTTTTTATTTTTAGCTCATTTGTTATCCGGGCATGGCTACCCCTTATTAATTACAAATCTCAATCTTCTAATCATCACGTCATTTTATATAATTTAGCTAATTAAATATCTTAAATAATGTTACTAAAAATATAGGGTGTTACATGGGTAGTCCACATAAATATAAGATATATAGTCGGATTAAATTTAGATGGATAGCATTTAAATTTAGACGGATAGTTAATTAAATTGGGATGGCTGATCCATTTATGATTTCAGGTGGGGTAAAGGAGTGTATAACACAATGAAGACATATTAATCAGACTTGCCTATATTGCATGCCTATAAATGATAATTTTAATATGTTCTAACCATTGTGGTTGTAGGTGCATGAATTTTGATTTACATAATTGGTTAAGATACTAGTGAGTGGAAACCTCATTTCGCTCTACGGCATGGTCTCACTAGATATCTATTTTTATTCTATATGGTAGGTTATTGTTCACACCAGACTTTTTGTCCATCTCAAAGTTTTTGTTATTCCTCTTAAACTCTTGGATGCTCACTTAAATAGGCCGGGAGTAGGGTTATTTGGTTTTCCAGCTTAGAAGAATAAGCTTCCGGTCGTGCATGAGGCAAGATAGCTATAGTAGGAGCTTTTATTTGTTGCTATTTTGTTTTGTTTCTAAATGGATCCGATGATAGAAGTTATAATTGTCAAGTATTAGACTCTTATCAACCAAGAGGGCATCTTCATGTGTCGCTTTTGGAGTATTTTGTATATATTATATTTCATTATATGTGGTTTGAATGGGATTATATAATAAATATGAAATTTTATTTATGAAATGAAATGTGAAAGTTTATTATTGAAACATATTTGAAATTTTTCATATTCATGTGCTTCAGATGTCATTAATAAACTAAAATACTCGCATTTTGTCATCGAAAATTAATACTATGGATGACTACAACTATGTAAAAAAACATTAAAGTTTTTAAAAACACAATCCAAATGAATCAGAGAATAAGATTGGGGTATGGAATCACACTATAATAACATACTTGTATTTTATATATATAATTTTGTATTCTCCCCTCCGTTCTTCTATATCTTATTAAGACTCTTATGCAGATTACGACAAAGCAAGATATAGAAGTAGGAAATGGAAGACTGAATCTAGGTGGAGGGAACATCATAACTAATGGAAATGTTCGACCTAATACCAGATGGAATCCAGGTCAACAAGGAAATGATAATCCAAATGCAAATGCTTACGTGAGTGTCAGAACCCCAGGAGTAAATATGGGAATTCTGTATCAGTTTTTAGTAAACATGATGCAAGCTAGAGCTACTACTAGATTAGCTAGAAGGAATGCTGCTAATGCAAGAGGAGTTAATCCCGTGGTGCCAGTAGGCAGTAACAATGCCAAGGTAAACTGTGATTATGCAACACTTGGAGGGAAGCCATTTCGAGGAGAAAGATGATATTGAAGTTGAAAATTGGTCATTGCACTATGAGAGAATCTTTGCTGACCTAGGATTGAATGACAAGTAAAAGAGGAGGTTGGCATCGAGGTAGTTGTAAGGAGATGCTTTATACTGATGGAACGGGGTGACCGTAGGTGTACCTCAACAGAAATTAACTTAGGCTGAATTTAGCAAGAGATTTGAGGAGAGTTTTTGAATCTTAAGTATCCAGGTTAACTCTACTTAAGAAGTTCATTGATTTGATGTAAGGAGAAATGTCCATATTGGGGTATGCTACTAAGTTTGATGGATTCTCTCGGTATGAATCCACTATCATCAATGCAGTGATCAAAAGGAATGAGAAGTTTATCCAGGGTTTGAAACCAAAAATTTCTAGGGCAACAATGCCACATCTCGAGGTTCCATCTAAAGTATTGGTCGAGATGGCTATAAGGAACGAGGAGATGCTTTCAACTTTTGGAAAGGATCAACCGGTGGAAACCCAGAGTTCTGAGAGTGAGAAGAGAATGTTCTTAAAAGGGTAGGGAGCTAAAATGGGTTGAACGGCCAAGAAAGGGTATCTGTTGTCGTTTGTTACAAGTGTGACAAGAAGGGGCACTATGCTAATGAGTATCGATCTAGTGATGATAAGACGGTTGTGGGAAAGAAGAATGTTAAGTGCTATAATTGCAACCAGGTGGGACATTATAAGAATAAATGTCCAGAAGCAGCCAACGTGGAAAAGGAAGGGTCTTTGCATTGAAGCCATCATCTTCTAGGTCAACAGCAGAGGGAAGGGAAAGGCTGTGGTGGGAGGCGCTTTTGATTCATGGAATACCTATAAGAATAGTATTTAATACTAGTGCATGACATTATTTTATCTCACGGTGTTTGATAGATAATTTAGATTTGGAACCGTCATACCTTGCTACTTTCTTAAGGGTCATGAATTCAATAGAAGGGTATGCAACTCTTGAGATGAGATGTGACCATCTATAATTTAAGTTGTAATGTCATACTTTTTCATGCAATTTGTTTGGGTTTCATTTTTTGGGCATTGGGTTTATTTTGGGTATGGATTGGTTGAGCAAATATGATGCTAGGATTTTTTTCCAAGATTGGAATATACCATTAAGACACCCTAATAGCAGTGATTGAATTATAAACTCAGTTAAGAGTTTAAGTTTATATGTTTGTAATATGTGGGGTGCAATAGAGGTGACAGATGAGTTAAGTAGGGTTTTGGTTGTAAGAGAGTTTATATATGTTGTTGAGCCTGTTATAGGACAACCGCCAAGACGAGCTATTGTGTTTCGAATAGATCTTGTACATAGAGCTGAACCATGAGTAGACCGCTAAGTAGAATAACACTTACTGAGATGAAAGAGTTATAGGTGCCGCTGGTGGACTTAGTAGGAAAGAGTTTTATTAGACCAAGCGGTTCGCCTTTAGGAGTAGCTACGGTGTTCGTGAAGAAACCAGAAAGGGTCGTTGAGGTTTTGTATTGGTCATTGTAAGCTGAATGAGAAGACGATAAACTATAGATTTCATTTGCCAAAAATCAATGATTTATTTGATCAGTTGAGTGGAGCCAAACTGTTTTTCTAATTGGATTTGGCGATAGGGTTCCATCAACCGAGGTTGGCAGAGGACGGTATTCCTTCGATGGCATTTTGAACGAGATATGATTCGTATGTGTGGTTAGTCATGCCATTCAGATTGACTAATGCACCTGCTCTATTTATGAACTTGATGAACCAAATTTTTCAAGAGCATTTTTATAGTTCGTGCTAGTGTTCATTGGTGAAATTTTGATATATTCTAAGGGTGAAAGAGATCATGAGATTCATCTTAAAATGGTGCTTAAGAAATTAAGGCAGCATTAACAAAAAGTGAAGTTTTCAAGGTGTTATTTTTGGAAGAGAGAAGTGAAGTTCTTGGTCAGGTAGTTTCAGAAGAAGGGTTGTTTATAGGTCCGGCTAATATTGAAGCTGTAAATAATTAAAAGAGACCCGAGATGTTGATCGAGATAAAGAATTTTTTGATTAGCTGGCTATTACTAAAGATTCATAAAGTATTTCTCTCGGGTAGCAGCACCGCTGACCAACCAGAAAAAACGTAAAGTTTGTTTGGTCTAGTAAATGTGAGGAAGCATTCCAGAAGCTAAAACATTTATTGACCTATGCGCCCGTGTTAGTTGTGCCAGATGGTTATCAGGATTTGGTGGTATATACGGATGCATGTGGAACAGAATTAGGGGTTGTTTTAATGCGAAGAGCTAAATTATTGCCTACGTTTCTCCATAGCTCAGATCACATGGAGTTAGGTATCCAACTCATGATTTGGAGTTGGCTGTATTGATCTTTTCGTTAAAGGTATAGAGACAATACCTCTTAGGAGAAAATTTTGAGTTGTTTATAGATCATAAGTCTTTGAGTATTTATTCTCTCAGAAAGAGTTGAATATGAGACAACAAAAATGGCTAGAGTATAGTACCTTATGACTTTGGTATTGAGTATATGCCAAGGAAAGGAAATAAATTTGTAGATGCACTAAGCAGGAAACATCAAAATGTGGTGTTAGCTATGATAGCACAATATAAGGATTTAGAAGCATCGACTACTTGTGGTGTGCAATTAAGATCAACAGCTAGTTCTAGTTGGGAAACTGCCATGTTGTCATGTTTGGAAGTTCAACCAATGATGATCAAAAAGATTGCTTCTAAGTAAAGAGATGATCCATTGATAACTGAAACTATTAGAGGGCTTAAAGGTAGAATCGAGATTTATGATTTAAAGGATTTTAGTCTTGACCAAAATGGATGGTTAGGAAAGAAGGGACGATTGTGTGTTTCAGATGTTGATGACCTAAGGAAAGAAGTTCTTAGGGCAGTCATTGATCGAAGTTTACTATTCATTCTGTAGGAACTAAGATGTATCAGGATACGAAGACGAGTTTCTTATGAGAAGGTACGAAAGGGGATGTAGGCTTATGGGTAAAGCAATGTTTGAATTGCCAGCAAGTGAAAGCCGAGCATCAAAAGCTAGATGGATTGCTTCAGCCTTTAGATATACCGATTTGGAAATTGAATTCTATAACCATGGATTTTATTAACGGGCTGCCAAGGTCGAACAGGGGAAATGAGAGTATTTGGGTTACTGTGTGTAGACTAACCAAGAGTGCACATTTCATTCCCGTTAAGTCGACCGAGATGACACCTGTATTAGCTAAGTTTTTTGTGAAGAATATTTTTAGACTGCATAGGATTCCTAGTAGCATAGTCAGTGACCGAGATACTTTGTTTACTATTTAATTCCGGAAGAGTCTACAGGAAGCCTTAGGTACTAAGCTAAAATGAGTACCGCTTACCGTCCACAGATGGATGGGTAGACAGAGAGGGCCAATAAGGTACTTAAAGATATATTGGGAGCTTATGTACTAGATTTTGGTGGGTCATGGTAAGACCAATTGTGCTTAGTCGAGTTTTCTTATAATAAAATTTATTAGACTAATATAGGAATGGCACTTTTCAAGCTTTGTATGGAAGGCTATGCAAATCACTAGCATGTTGGTTGGAGACCGAAAACAGATAGGTTCTCGGTCCAGATATGGTGAGAGAGTCCTTGAAAATGATTGAGTTGATAAGAGCATGGATGAAGGAAGCTCGGTCTATGCAAAAAAATTACACAGATAAAAAGCGTAAGGATCTAGAGTTCTCAATGGGAGATCATGTTTTCATTAAGGTATCACCAATGAAGGGTATGGTACGATTCAGAATTTCATGAAAACTGACACCTCGATACATTGGAACATTCCTTATTATAGAGATGATTGATAAATTCGCGTACTAGGTAGAGTTACCGAGTAGTTTGGCAGGAGTTCGTAATGTTTTTCATGTTTCTCATCTTAAAAAGTATGTGCATGATCCAGGGACTTCCATCGCTCCAACTGAATTAGAAGACTTAGTAGTAAAATTGAATTTGACTTTTGTTAGGAAACCAATTTGTGTTGTAGCGAGAGATGTGAAGAAGCTAAGGAAAATGACATTCAGATTGGTGAAAGTCCAGAGCAGTGACAACGAGAAAGACTGTACTTAGGAAATAGATCACAAGATTAGGGATACTTATCCAGAGTTGTCCGACCCAAAGTTTTTTTCCATTTAAACTCTTGGGTACTCACTTGAGTAAGTCGAGAAGTAGGGTTTATAAGTTTTCCAAATTAGACGAATAAGCTTCCAACGACGTGTAGGAGGAAAGATAGCTATAGTAGAAGATTTTTTTTCTGCTGTGTTGTCTTGTGTCTAAATGGATGTAATGGCAGAAGATATAACTGTCAAATATTAGACTCTGATCAACCAACAGGGCATCTTTATATTTTGCTCTTGGAGTATTTTGTAAATATTCTATTCACTAAACATGGGATTATGTAATAAATGTGAAATTTTATTTATGAAATGTAATTGAAAGTTTATTATTGAAATATGTTTGAAAATTTTCATATTCATATGCTTTTGATGTTATTGATAACATTAAAATAGTAGCATTTTATCACCAGAAATTAATGCTATGGATGACTGCAGCATCCGTAGAGCTTATTTTTCGGCCTTAAAATGGAGGATGGTACAAAAATCATAGTAATTCTCTTGAACATGTTCTCCACTCAATTTCAAATATTCAATAGAAGATCTGGTCAAAACTGAAGATGCCAAAAATATTAAACTATCTGTACCGATCAATATAACTCGGCACTGACTAGTCCACATATGCCAGCTTGTTCCTCCTCTTGACTAGGTCTCCGCATTTCACTAAGTTGTGATGTCCAACCCATGAACCAACATGGATAGATACCATGTTATTCTTTGACCTTGGATCTTCATTTTTCCCATTTCATCTACATTCTTCACTCTTGATCTACTCATGAGTGCTTAATAGCGCATGTTTACCGAGATATCGCTTGGTTCAAATTATGGATAACACTAGCCCCTAAATTATACATTGAATTAACAAAGCATGCTTTGTATCATGACAAACTATTGGATGCAAACTTCAATCAACAGAGATCCCATATCTATTGAACTGTCTTCATGAAGTGATGCATCCTTTTTGAATTAATATGCTACTTTAAGCAGCTATGGAATAACATCTCTTCAGCAGATATAAGAGCTGAAGTATTCCATCCAAACTTTTTTTGATTCTAAGACTTCTGATAGCTCCTCTTTTGATTTGGTCAGGTAGGATCTCATCTTTTGTTACTGCATTCTTGCCCATTGCAATTTCATTTTTTTATTTATATTACTCTTCTTCATTTTCTTCTTCCTTTTATATTTTGTTATTGAGTGACAAAACGGATAGTTACTAATCCTTAAGTGTCGATGTCGATCGCTTCTTCTTTGCCACTACTAAAGCAATACTTTAGGATTTTCCAGCCCTCGCTTTACCTTTTCATTTGATTATAGTCTTCATCTTCTTAAATCACTCGCAACCTAATTTCCTCCATGCCTTTATTCGGGCTGCCACATGCCTTCATCCTCAAAGTCAATTGACTTGGACCAGCCATCAACGCCGATCTAAGTATCCTCGTCACCTTCGATCCATTCAAACTTACATCCAACTTATATAAACTTGAATTTAATCTTTCAACCTCGACTTCATTTCTTGCTTCAAATCTAATTCAAAGTGGGTGGACACCATCATGTAATGGTCAGTGATGTCTAGCAGTTGCCACAGACTCATATTCGACCTTTACTTCATATTCCCCCCTTCTTTGACACTTTTCCATGGCCAATTTTAATACTAAACCCAATCCGAGGTTGAATACAAATTCATGCTGGTAGGAATTTAAATTTCATTCATTTTCTTCTACTTTGTGTCAACTTCGTGCTCCCTAGAGCTTAGCTTCAATTTTTTCCAAGTGACTGTTTCGTTATCCAATCCATAATAAAATTTTCATGTGGAAGGAAGGGGTGATTAGCTTTCATCAATTTTGGTCAAATATGGATTAGTAATTTAGTTCGGTGAGGTGGTTTCGAGGAATAGTCAAATCGGACATAATTCGACATTGAATAAAATCACATATTGACAGTACAAGTGGAACATCATAATCCTTTGGTCTACGAAGAAAATCCCTGTGTTTATTTGGACAATGGTTCTAGTGTTATATATTCTAAGAAAATGGATAAGGTCCAATACATAGTTCCTTAGCATGACGGAGCTCAATTGCTACCACAAGCGAGTTGTTTGCATAGAGTGTTCATGTATACCATGCTATGGACAAAGGATGCACACTACATAGATTGAATCATATATCACTACCTCCATTGATGTATGGTGCCTAGTTGGTCAATACATGTTGACATCCTTTGGACCCTAAACATTGGCTTAATGAGGCTTTGTCAAGAAAGAAATATTAAACTTAAGTCATACATTACCATGATCATGGGTGAAGTTTTTAGTAACTTATGGATCGTACACGCTTTTGGTGCCTCTTTGCCATGAGCGCACGACCTTCCACTTCAGAATCTACTTTACCAACAATAGCTTCATCATCTTCTCCAACATTCACTTCAATTTCCCCAAGGCCTTGGCTATCTCGCCACTAACCCGAGCAACTTTGCAAGTAATTCCTTTTGCTAAAGTGGAAGAACCCTATAATGGAGTTTCCCCTGATGTCAATCTAGAGGGTGTTATGATTCTTGATGACCCACTCTATTCTTTGTCTTCAACTCCAACTATGGAAGATGTTAGAATAATTTGTAACCTTCATGGGATTCCCTTTGAGGAAACATTGACACTGGTACCCTATCAACAAGCACATAAACCCCAGACGACTGCACCACATGCAACCATTATATGTGCCTTTCCAAGGGAATACCACCGTTTACTCATGTCATTTGACTTGTTCTCCAATTTATGAAGTGTGATGACCCTAATTTTTAGTAACGTTATTTAGGATATTTAATTGGTTAAATAAAATAAAATAATGTAATGATTAGGGGATTGAGATTTGTGTAAACTAAGGGGTAGTCGGGCCTTGTTAATAAATACACTAAAATGAATTAGATAAGGGAAGTTAGATAAGGGGAAGATTAGGAAACGACACATTCTAATATCCAAAACCCTTAAGCCATGTTCATTCTACACATTCATTGTCAAAACTAAAAATAGAGGCCGACCACCATTAAGCAAGAACAAGAGGAAGATAACCTAAAGGAGGAAGCAAATAAATATAACCCAATATCAAATCTCAGCTCCTTAATCATAAAGATAAGGCGAATAATGACTACATCTCATGGTTTCTAATTGCTTTCAGATTTAGGAAGAAATCCAAATTAATTTGCGAAGTTATTTTCCATGTTTTTATTGTTAGAATGGATATATATATATGCTTGTTGATGGTTTATGATATTTCATATGCATTTTATGATATGTTTTAATGTGAAAACCCTATTAAATGATATCCAAATGCCTTGCCATTTTAGAATTAGAACAGAAAGGATATTTCAGAGATAGGTTTCAATTTTCATAACTTTCTGAATTAATATGGATTTTATATTAATTTTCTAGTGAGAAAAATGGATATTTGGGTTTAAAATAATTTACGGCTAAATTATATATGTTTTGGGTTTAAAGATATATATATATATATATATATTTATATATATATATGTTAGAAAAATATATTAAATATGATTTATAGGAATTTTTGTAGAAATTTCCTAAGTTTTTTAACGAATGTATAAAATTATTTAAGGTATTGGACTTAAATATTTTATATATTTATAAAAGGAGAAGGGGTATTTTGTAAATAAGTTAATTAGTTATTTCTAAAATTTTGGTAGAACTTTTAGAAAAGATAATTAGCAACTAATAATATTTTAACAAACAATGCAAGTTAGTTGAAAAGATTAATTTAAAAAGCTAAAAATCAGATTTTACATGCTTTTTACATGTTTCACCGCTTTCTACATCTAGGTTTCGATTGAGTACTTCCGCCTCCATCGCCATCGAAACCAATACACATAGTATCAAAGACTTTGTACATAGTGAATTGGATATAGCAAAAGGTATTGGGTCGAAACAATGGTTCCGATGGGGTTGAAACCTTACTTTGCTTTCAAATGAAAATGCGCTTGCTTTGCTTTCGAAAGGTATGCTTTTGAAAGGAATGCTTTCGACTTGGTTGGCTTCCAACCGGGTCAAATTGATTTAAGTAATGGTTTCAAATTAGGTTGCGCCTTTTATTTTAAGTAAATGTTTTCGAAGGGGTCAAAACCTCTTACTGCCACTTTCTACCTTTCGAAGCAAATGGTTTCAAAAGGATACTTTGTTTTTAAAACCTAGCCTCTTCTCCAATGTTTTCGAAGGGTTGGTTTTGACACCATCACTTCTTTACTTAGGAATTTCTTTCAAAAGAGAGTGCTTTCGACTTAGTTGTTTTATGACCCTTTGTTCTATTGAAGGTAAAAGCCAAAGTTTTGAAAAAAAAGGTTTAAATTGATTTCGAAAATATTTGATGTTTAAAAAGGATTTTAAAGCTTTTGAAAGGTCTAAATAAGGTTTCAAGGGAGTGGTTCCCCAATGATTTCGAAAGGTGTAAAAGGAAGGTTTTCAATGTTTTTGAAAGGCAATATTAAGTGTTTTAAGATAAGATGTCTAAGGTTTTAAAGCTTTCGAAGGTGGATTTTTTCAATGGTTTCGAAAGGTTATATTTTTGGCCTTTCGACCTAAGGTTTTACTTGGTTTTAAAAGCGATACTTTCAATGGATTCAAATAGGGTACTTTCAAAGGTTAAATGTTTCATCAACAAAGTTTTGCGTAAAGTATGTATTACATAGCAAGATGATGTGAGTAAAGCATAGCATATATTTTCCTTGTTTAAAGAATGATTTAAAGGTTTAAACCAATTTGAGAGAAAAGGTTTTCAAGGAAAATTTATGGGTAGGTAACCCTAAGTAAAATGACTCGGCTTTTAGAATACCAGATGGGACTAGTATAAAGTCACGCCCTATACATTAGCTATTAGCCCCTAGCTAATTTAGTCTAAAATTGTAATGTATAAGGCTTTGTCATAGGTTACTAAAATGATGTTATACATAGAAAGGAATACACAGAGAGAAAATAGTTTATTAGTGAGCTCGAAAAACCATTAGGGACCGACCGTCCAAAAGAAGAGTATCTAATAGAAGTTAGATTATTTGATTATTGTGTCTGGTAGGCCCGAGTCAGCCAAAGGTTAATAGTTAGCCAAACAAAACTATATTGTTTGGATAGATAGTCCATTTGTTACCTGATTTATATGCTTTCATGATATTGATATTATTGTTTTAATCAGTTTTGGTTACAAGTGTAAGATCTGCAAAAGATATGTTTTAAAAGGATATAAGTGAGGGGAAACCCGTTCCGCTAAGCGGCGTGGTCTTACTTAATATCAAATAACCAAGATTTACAGTATTATCCGCACCAGGCTTTATGTCTGACTCAAAGTTTATGTTTTTCCTCTTAAACTCTCGGGTGCTCAAAATTGGGTTGAGTAGGCTGAGGGCTGAGGATTTTTAGGGTTTAGTTGGTGGACGAATAAAGCTTTCGAAGACGATCAGTAGGCTGATGCTAGCTATATTTAGGAGTTGTTTTGTTTTATTTCCTTTGTGTTGTATTAAGTCTTTTATAATTATTTAGCGCTCTGGTCAACTAAGAGGGCATCTTCATATGTCGCTCTTGGTGTATTTATGTAATAATTATATTTGATATGAACCTAAGAAACGTTTGGGATTATGTAACCTGGATATGAAATGTTGTTTTGAAATGTAATCAGAAAAGTGTTTTAATCTATGATGATTTTAATTCATATTAAAACGCATCTGATATTATGGATACCATTAATATTACCATATTTGGTCACTAGAAGTTAATACTATGGATGACTGCAGCATTTGTAGCGCTTAGCTTCGGGCCTCCAGTCAGGGGATGTTAGGGGTGGGCATAAACCGCACCGCTATACGAAAACCGCCCGCACCGAATCGCAAAAACGGTGCAGAAACCCACACCGAATCTTCTAACCGAAGCAAATACCTCAAACCAGACCGACCCGCATCGATACAATTCGGTTGCGGTTTGAACGATTGAACCAACCATATTAAACCGGAACGAATCGAATATTTACACTATTAATCTTATAATAAAAATATAAGAAACTCCTACCTTATTTTAAATTCTAATAGTGTATATTCAATTTTTAGCGTATGTTATTATATTAATAATATTCGTTGTCATAAAGGAAGAAGTTATAGTTTTGGTATAATATTTTTCATCTCATTTTTCTTAATAAATGCTAATTTTAATCTTATTCTAGTCATTTTCTTTGATGATTATGCATTGATTAATGTTGATGTTTGGTTAATCTACCATAAAAATCTCCCTTGTAGCTAAATGTCAAATTAAAATATTCATACGGCTAAGAACTAATCTTTCATTTCAGTATAACACTGTGTGTTTTAACCTTTAAGTGTAAAAGCTTCACACAATTCGTAAATTGATTGATGATGGAAGTAATTCTTTTATTCATATTTAATATGGGTTCAAACCAGACCGGACCGAAACCAAAACGTATTACATTCAAACCGAACCGAAACCGAACCATTTAAAAGATTTGTATAATGGTTTGTATTTTTGATTAACCATTTGATACGGTGCGGAAGCGGTTTGGACTTCAAACCGCACCAAACCAACCCGTGCCCACCCCTAGTGGATGTTATAACTTGGTATCAGATCATAAGTTTTTGCATCTTTGAACTAAAATGATTTTTGAAAACATAATCCTAAGGAATTAGAGATAAGATTGGGGTGTAAGATAAGACTATAGTAACATAGTTGAATTTTCTATATATATGTATACACTATATCTCTATTTTCCTATCCCTCTTAGTCTATTCTTCCATATCTAACGAGGCTTGAATATTGATATGTATGCTAGAAGTGAAGGAGTTAACCTTGTAGGGAGAAGCGCCACAACAAATGGAAATGCCAGACCAAATACCAGAAGAAACCCTGGTCAGGCACAAATTGGAAATGTGGGTGATGGAGTCTTGCAAGTTGACATGGGAGCAATGTATTAGTTCTTTGTCAACGTGATGCAGGCGGGAACTGATGCTTGAGTAGTTGGAGGAAGTGCCAGAGGATGGAACCAAGAAGCTCCAGTAGTGAATAACTATGCTATTCTGAGTAGAGATTTTTCTCGGTTGGGAGGAAAGCCATTTATTGGTATTGAAGACGCAATCGAAGTGGAGAATTGGTTACCTCATTGCAAAAGCATTTTCGCTAACTTAGTGCTCAATAATGAGAGGAAAAGGAAACTCGCTTCCAGACAGCTTCAAGGGGCCGCACTATTTTGGTGGAACAGTGTGGCAGTTGGAATCAACGAGGAGAATATGACTTGGGCTGAGTTTAGGAGGAGGTTCTAGGAAAGGTTTATGTCAAAAATTGCTAAGTCCACTTTGCTTAGGAAGTTCTTCAAGTTGGAGCAGGAGGATATGAATGTGCTCAACTATGTGACGAGGTTTGAGGAGCTTGTGAGATATGGATATGCTACGATTGATACTGTGGTTAAGAGGAATGAGAAGTTCATCAGGTGGTTGAAGCTTGAGCTTGCTAAGGCCATGCTACAACATACTAGGGATCCAAGTGATGTTGTTGTTAAGATGGCCTTGAGGAATGAAGAGATGCATGCTTTTCTTGAAAGAAATAAGGTCAAAGAATCCCAAGGAGGGCAGAGTCTGAAGATAAACTTTTTCCACAAGAAATGAGCTCAGAAGGGTGGAGCTGCTAAGAAAGGGAAAGCAGAAGTGGTCTGTTACAAGTTCGACAAGAAGGGACACTATGCCCATGAGTGTCGGATACGCAAAGGAAAGAAAGCTGCGGAGAAGAAGGAGGCAAGGTGTTTCAACTGCGATCAAATTGGTCATTACAAGAACCAATGCAAAGAGCCAGCTAAAGATGGAAGGGATAAAATATTTGCATTGGACCCAGCTCCCTCGAGGCCAACGGCGGAGGAAAAAGGAAAAGTTGTTTTAGGAGGTACGCTTCAGATTCATGGTATGGCAGTTAGCGTTCTGTTTAATACTGGTGCATAACATTCTTTTGTATCTCGTAGTTTGGTAGATAATCTTAACCTAGAACCCTCTTACTTAGTTACATCCTTAAGGTTCGCAAATTCGATAGGAGGGTATGCGACACTTTGGATGAAGTGTGACCATCTAGAGTTTGATTTGTTTGCTTATACCTCTTTTGCAGTTTGCATGTGTTTGATTTCGTAGAGTTCGAAAATATTTTGGGTATGGTTTGGTTAAGTAAGTACGATGCTATGATATTTTTCCATGATAGGAAGATGTCGCTTAGACACCTTGACTGTAGTGAAAGGTTTGTATAAACCATAGAAAACCCTAGTTGTGAGGTGAATGTTTTGTTGGGTGTTGTGGAGGTAGAAGATGAATTAAATTGAGTTTTTTTAGCTAGAGAATTCATGGATTTTTTTGAACCTGCGGTAGGATTGCCACCGAAACGAGCTATTGAGTTTCGAATTTATTTAGTACTTAGAGCAGAACCAATGAGTAGACCGCCAAGCATGATAACATTACTGAGATGAGGGAGTTGTAGGTGTGGTTGGTAGATTTGGAAGGTAAGAATTTTATTAGATCAAGTAGTTTGCGTTGGGGAGCAGCCACATGTTTGTTAAGAAGCCGGACGGATTGTTAAGATTGTGTATCGACTATCGTAAGGTGAATGAGAAGACGATAAACAATCGATATCTGTTTTCTAGAATTGACGATTTGTTCGATCAGTTGAGTGAAGCCAAAATATTTTCTCTGTTGGATTTAACAGCAGGTTTCCATCAGCATAGAATAGCAGAGGATAATATTCTTTTGACGGCGTTTAGAACTAGATGTGGATCGTACAAATGGTTAGTGATGTCATTCAGACTAACTAATTTGCCAGCATTCTTTGTGGATTTGATGCACCGAATTTTCCGAGAGCACTTGGATAGGTTTGTGTTGGTTTTCATAAATGATATTTTTATATGCTCTAAGGTTGAAAGGGAGCATGAAGTTCATCTTAGAGTGATGCTTGAGATGCTGAGATAGAATCAGCTAAAGGCGAAGTTTTCGAAGTGTCATTTTTGGAAGAAGAAAGTGAAGTTTCTTGATCATGTAGTTTTAGAGAAAGGGTTGTCTGTAGATCCGACTAAGATTGAAGTGGTGAATAATTGGAAGAGATCTGTGACAGTGACTGAGATAAAGAGTTATCTTGGATTGGCTGGATATTATATGAGGTTCATTAAGGATTTTTCACAAATAGCAGCACCATGACCAAGCTAATGCAAAAAGATGTAAATTTCGTTTGGACCAATAAGTGAGGAAACATTCCATAGCTTGAAACACTTATTGACTCTTGCATCTGTACTAGTTGTTCCAGAAGGTAAGCAGGATTTGATAGTATATATAGATGCATATGGAATTGGATTAGGAGCTATGTTAATTTAGAAAGGTAAAGTGATTGCCTATGCTTCTCGATAGCTTAGACCGCATGAGGTTAGATAACCAACACATGATCTGGAATTAGCTACGACAATATTTGCATTGAAGGTGTGGAGATAGTACCTTTTGAGAGAAAGATTTGAGCTGTACATGGGTCATTAGTCATTGAAGTATTTGTTCTCTTAGAAAGAGTTGAATATGAGGCAGCAGAAGTGGTTAGAGTTTTTAGCCGCTTAGGACTTTGGTATTGAATACACACCAAGAAAGGGAAAACGACATCAGAATTCAACATTGACGATTATAGCTGAGTGGAAAGATTTGGTACCGTTGACGACATGAAGTGTACAGTAGAGACCTGAAGCTAGACCTAGCAAGGAAACTGTCATGTTTATAAGTTCGACCGGTGATAATTGAAAAGGTTGCTTCTAAGTAAGGAGAGGATCCAGTATTGGTTGAACGGATCAGAAAGTTAAGTGATGGAATGGAGAGCGATGACTTAAAAGATTTCAGCCTTGACTAGAATGAGTGGTTATAAAAGAAAGGAAGATTGGGTGTTCCGAATGTGGGAGACATTAGGAAGGAAGTTTTGGAGGAATGCCATCGTTCGAAGTATAGTATTCATCCGGGAGGAACTAAGATGTATCGGAGATAAATAGGAGTTTCTTCTGATAGGTATGAAGAGAGACGTAGGCTTGTGTAGTATTTTAACTGTCAAGGTAAAAATCAAACATCAAAAGCCAAGTGCGTTGCTTCCGCCATTAGATATTTCGGTATGGAAGTGGGATTTTATATCTATGGATTTTATAGACGCGTTGCCAAGGTCAAACAAAGGAAATGAAAGCATATTGGTTATAGTGGACAGGTTGACCAAGAATGACCATTTCATTTCAGTTAAGTCAACCAGGAAGACACCTGTTTTAACAAATTTATTCATGAAGAATTTAGTTAGACTGCATGGAATTCTTAGTAGCATAGTAAGTGATAGAGATTTCTTATTCACTAGCAAGTTCTGGAAGAGTCTACATGAGATTTTAGGAACTAAGCTAAAGATGAGTACCACTTACCATCCATAGACCGATGCACAAAGAGAAAAGGTTAACAAAGCCTTGAAAGATTTATTAAGAGCTTGTGCGTTAAATTTTGGGGGATCATGGGAAGACCATCTATACTTAGTCGATTTTTCATATACAATAGTTATCAGGCTAGTATAGGGATGGCACCTTTTGAAGCTTTGTATGGAAGGCCATGTAACTCTCCAGTTTGTTGGTTAGAGACCAAGGATAGATTAGTTATTGGTCCGGATTTAGTTAGAGAAGCTGTAGAGAAGATTGAGTTATTTCGAGTTAGGATGAAGGAAGCTTAGTCAAGGAATGGTTTAATGTGAAAAACCTGTAAAAATAATCAATATCGTGATATGTTTTAATGTGAAAACCCTATTGAATGACATCCAAGTGCCTTGCGATTTTAGAATTAGATCAGAAATGGTATTATAGAGATGGGTTTCAATTTTCATAATTTTCTAAATTAATGTTGATTTTATATTAATTTTTTAGTAAGGAAAATGGTTATTTGGGTTTAAAATAATTTACGGCTAATTGATAATGTTTTGGGTCTAAAATTTATGTATATTAGAAAACATATTAAAAATGATTTATAGGAATTTTTGTAGAATTTTTCTAAGTGTTTTAGTGAATATATAAAATTATTTAAGGTACGAGGGTTAAATGTTTTATAAATTTATACATGGAGAAGAGGTATTCTGTAAATAATTTAATTAGTTACTTCTGGAATTTTGGCAATACTTTTAGTAAAGAAAATTAGAAGTCAATAATATTTTGACAAATAAGGCAGGTTAGTTGAAAAGATAACTTTAAAAAGCTAAAAATAACATTTCACATGCTTTTTACACGTTTCACCACTTTCGGCACCTAGATTTTGATTGTGCACTTCCACCTCCATCGCTATTGAAACCAATGCATATAATTATGAAGACTTGGTACATAGTGAATTGGACATAGGAGAAAGGCACTGGGTCGAGACAATGTGTTCCGATGGGTTGAAACCTTACTTTGCTTTTAAATGAAAATGCGCCTGCTTTGCTTTCTAAAGGAATGCTTTCGACTTTGTTGGCTTCTGACTGGGTGAAATTGATTAAAGGAATGGTTTCGAATGAGATTGCACCTTTTCTTTTATGTATGTATTCGAAGTGGCCGAAATCCCTTGCTTTCGCTTTCTACCTTTCGAAGCAAATGGTTTCAAAGGATACTTTGTTTTTAAAACCTAGCTGCTTTTCCAATGCTTTCGAATGGTTGGTTTTCGACACCATAACTTCTTTACTTACTAATTACTTTCGAAAGATAGGGCTTTTGACTTAGTTTTTTATGACCTTTTGTTCTGTTGAAGGTAAAACCCAAAGGTTTCGAAAGAAAAGGTTTTAAAAATTTTCGAAATGGTAATCCACATGTTTTACTAGTACCCAAATATTTTCGAAAAGTTTGATGTTTACTAAGGATTTTAATGCTTTTGAAAGGTCTAAATGAAGGTTTCGAGGGGGTGGTTTCGCAATGATTTCGAAAGTTTTAAAAGGAAGGTTTCCAATGTTTTCGGAAAGCAATGTTAGGTATTTTAAGATAGGATGTATAAGGTTTTAAAGCTTTCGAAGATGGCGTTTTTCAATAGTTTCGAAATGGTATGTTTGGCCTTTCGACCTAAGGTTTTACTTGGTTCTGAAAGGGATACTTTCATTGGATTCGAAAGGGGTACTTTCGAAGGTTAAATGTTTTCATCAATAAAGTTTTGTTTAAAGTATGTATAACATGGCAAGGTGATTCGAGTAAAGCATAGAGTGTAGTTTCCTTGTTTAATGAATGATTTAAAGGTTTAAACCAATTTGAAAGAAAAGGTTTTCAAGGTAAATTTATGGTTAGTTAACCCTAAGTAAAATGATTCAGTTATTAGAATATCAGATGGGACTGGTATAGGGTCGCGCCCTATACATTAGCTATTAGCCCCCAGCTAATTAAGTCCAATATTCCAGTGTGTAGGGCTTTGTCACAGTAAGACTAAAATGATGTTACATAGAAAGGAATATACAGGGAGAAAATAGTTTATTGGTGAGCCCGAAAAACAATTAGGATCAGTTGACCCTAGAGAAGTAAATTAAAGACATAGCATCCAGAAGAGGAGTATCTAAGAGAAGTTAGATTATTTGTTTATTTTGTTTGGTAAGCCCGAGTCAGCCAAATGTTAATAGTTAGCCAAAAAAACTATATTGTTCGGACAGCTAATCCATTTGTTACCTGATTTATATGCTTTCATGATATTGATATTATTGTTTTAACCAGTTTTGATTGCAGGAGTAAGACTTGAAAAAGATAAGTTTTAAATGGATATTAGTGAGTTGAACCTCGTTCTGCTAAGCGACGTGGTCTCACAACCGAGATTTATAGTATTATTCACACCAAGCTTTATGTCTGACTCAAAATTTATGTTTTTCGCCTTAAATTCTCGGGTGCTCAAAATTAGGTTGAGTAGGCTGAGGGCTGAGGATTTTCAGGGTTTAGTTGGTGGACGAATAAAGCTACCGAAGTCGAGCAAGAGGTTGATGCTAGCTATATTTAGGAGTTGTTTTATTTTATTTCCGTTATGTTGTATTAAGTCTGTTATGAATATTTAGTACTCTGGTCAACCAAGGGGGCAACTTCATATGTCGCTTTTGGCGTATTTATGTAATAATTGTATTTGATCTGAACTTGGGAAACGTTTGGGATTATGTAACTTGGATATGAAATCTTATTTTGAAATGTAATCGAAAAAGTGTGTTAATCTGTGATGATTTTAATTCACATTTAAGTACTTCTGATATTGTGAATACCATTAACATTACCGTATTTGTTTACCAGAAGTTAATACTATGGATGACTACAGCAGCTGTAGCGCTTAAATTTGGGCCTCCAAGTAGGGGATGTTACATGAAGGTTGCCCCTATCCGACTCTATACAAATGGGTATGCAATGATGAATTGCAGCAATATTTCGTCAGGTATCTAGGTAGAATACCCACTATTGAACAAATTAGATATGTATATAGTTTCAAGAAACAAGGTGTCCATCTATCCCAAACTTATTGGATTCCTCCAAAAGTTTTCGTATCATCGGCCTCTACAAAAAAACTCATCCATTTCCAGGATGAACATTTCTTTGTTCGTTGCCAGTTGGCTTTGTTTAAAAGTAGTTGTCAAGATGTAAGCACCACTTTTACTCCTTAGACCGTAAGAGATTATTCCATCTAATTTTCGGACTTCATCCTCAAATTTACATATATTCCTGTGAGGCTTTCTCGCACTACTCTAGAAAGTACACTTCGAGCCTTGAAAGACACTCCCGCCTATGCATAAAATGAAATCCCTCCTTATCAACTCTCAAATGCGACACTTTCATCCAATGTACAATGGCCGCAGCATTGGCATCCACCCTTCCACATGTAGGGTCGCATAACCTGCACAAGAAGAAGTGACCAAAGCCTTGGTAGCTAAAAATCCAAAAGACCCATCTATGGTATAGGACCAGCTGTTGATCGAAATGGAGATAAAAGTGGTGAAAAGACAATGTGATAAGAATAAAGATGACGATGACGATGATAATGCGATCTTTGATATGAATCTGCTTGAGAGATAGGTGGAGATAAAAGGTTCTCTTGCCCACCGATCGACAATAAAGATCATGCCACTTCCCCAATCCTAGAACCACAAAAAACTCCAGTAGAAGAGATAACTCTGGTCCCTCATACCAGATGATCTCTTTGGTTTGCTCAACAACCTCAGGAGCATCCCAAGGAGCATTCCAGAAAAAATGACGTTGCCAAATTCAATCTTCCAAACATCGATTCTGCAGTTTGAACTATAGTCGATGATCCCCTAACTTCTATGGAAGAATTAACTCCACTCAGCAAACTGTGCGAGCATCGTTCGTATAATCGATAAGACAAAATGACACTTAACACTGCACCTAAACCCGTAATACATTCACTCTGCACATGTCGTACATTAACTCTCAAGTTCTAACTTGATTTTGTTTCTTTTTAGGTACAATGAGACATTCCAAACTCTTTGGTGACCTACACGACAAGTAAACCAAGTGTCTTGGTAGTAATCCTTCTAGTTCTTCATGTCGTAGACGCGACTTGTCACGTGAGTCTGATTGTGTAAGGCTTAGATGGAATGAGAGAGAGAGAGAGAGAGACAAGTTGATAAGGAGAGACGATACCACACAAATCGCAATCAGGATTCCCGTGACTACTCTGGTTCTGCTAGAAGGTCTTACTTCCCACATCCCCAACATTCTTCTCTTTATAAACACATACACCCACACTCCTCAAAGGTCCGACGGTCCTCCTCCTACCTCTATAGCTTGCACCGCACATCTATAAGTATCTCCACCTACTCAAGCCTTAGCTTCTACTAATAAATCCAAGCATGCGTCGCAACCTGTTGGCTCTATGATTTCAGAGCCTATCTAAAAGAGGCTAAATAATGAGCATACTCCCATGCATGTCTCAACAGCTATCTTGGCTTCGACTACAATCCATAATCTTACTGGAATGCAAAGTGTTTTCCCTTAGTTATGTTTTACCAGGTCCAAATTTGACTACAATTTGAATGATACTCCGTATGAGCCAGGCAATCACATTGTAGCATGCGTTCATGACGTCTTTGAGCTATTACATTTTGAGGAGGTTTTCCCATTCTCTGTCTAAAATTAATAAAGCCAACCATTGAATATCGAAAAGAATGAGACTGAAAAGAAAGATCATCAACGAATAATCGACTTCTACTCTAAAGAAGTTGGTTAACTGATGAAATCTGTTGCGGGACATCGAAAAGAGGCACTGGATGATTTAAAGGCCTCCGAGGCTAAGTACAAGCTGCAAGAGGAACAGCTAAAAAATGACAACCAAAAATGTAGTGAGCTAGCTAAGGAAAAGGGAGTTCTCTAGACCATTATTGACACATAGGCCCTCAAGATTGCTAACCTCAAGGGAAAAATGGTGAAGGAGAAGAAAGAGAAAGATGATGCTCTCGCCTTGGCTGAAGAACACATGATCAAAGTCCCTAACACAAATGAGGAAAAAAAGCTTCAGCACTCAAGCCATTATGATGGAGAAGAAAGAAGAGGAGCTTAACGATTAAATTGAGACCACTCTGGTTCATTTCTACATGAATGTGACTAATTCTCGCAATTTTAAGTGGTTTAGTGATAAGTACCCAAGGCACTAGCTCTAGCCTGGGATGAAATTCTCAAACAAGAAAGAGAACATATTGGCGAGATTGATGATGAAGCATTAAAGCTGACCTCCTTAATGATGAAGATCTTGAGGCCTTAGTTAAGGGTCAGGCTGAACTAGCCTGTATCGCTTCAACTTCCACCCAGATGACTATTGGGGCCCTTCCTGAATCTAGCTCAAAGGATTTGAATGAAAGCTCTGTCCCTACCTCATAGGGACCCCTAACAAAGAGAGTCAATGTCACTATGACCAGTTCTAGGGTCGTTATACCTCCTACACCTAGTCCCCTCATATTTGATCCTATCGCCCCTTCTTCTAAGCCTACAATTGCGATGACATCAACACTGACCTTGGTTTGTGGGCCATGCAGCTTTGAGGATCCTACCTACGTATCACCAACGGCAACCCCCAAATTTTTAGCTATGTCTCTTATTCTAGAGGAAAGGCAGACTGAAACTCCAGCCCAATCTCCATCTACCTCCCTTGAGGTATATCATTAGTCCCTCTTGTATTTTAGAAACTTCAAATGACATCTGGAAATGTTTCTGATCTTTTCTATTTTTTCTGTTAACTTACAGTTCATCCGTCGTTGCCCCCTCCGCTACCAGCTATTCTTGCCTCAAGTCTGAGTGCCATCCCTACTACGTCTACCTACATCACAACAACATCTACACTCCCATTTCCTCCCTCCGGCTCGAGCCTTGGTATTAACATAGAGAAAATAGGCGTTAAAGAAAATAGAGGATACCGATCCTTCGGTTGACAAGGAGGTGACGGTAACTTGTACAGTGCATCCTAACACCACATCCATGGCGAAGATGTTAAAATTTGAGTTATATAAGATAAGAATCAAATAGGAGCCAGGCACAGAAAAGGCCCCTTTCATTTTACCCACCACTACTCTCCAGGATGCCGGCATAATTGTTGATATTCCTAGATCCTAGGCTGACTCAAAGAGTGACTACAATTGGGATGAGGTCACTAAATGCCGTCTCGCATCACTAGAGGAGGTTGATCGCTCAAAGAGAAAGTCCCCTTTCTCAAAGAGGGATATGACGATGAAGGAAAAAGTGACAAGTAGGGAAGCTCCATTAGGGATAGTTTTATTTTTATTTTTTGACTATGTACATAGGCCGCTAATTTGTAGGTATGGCCCTGGCTTTTGTAGTCAACACATTTGGAAGTAATCCAAGTCATTTTTCCTTCAACTATATCTTATTTACTACTCTACACTTCTATTTATCGCCTATATACTTGTTTCTGTGCACAAATAACTACTTATAATTTAATTACATTATGTTATTCATGCATGTATCTGTAAACAACAAAATCCCATTATTTACTGTAACTTTGTATATATAAGCAGATTTCTACAATTGCCTGGTACCATTTCATTACTTAACTCTATTTATCATTGCCAATATACTTCTAACTTGTTTAAAAAATACTATGTTTCTTTTTCCCACTCTATAGCTAACTCTAATTATCATCGGTTGGAAGTATTCCATTCAATCAAAAATGAAGTTGTATGAAAGCTTTTAACTTTGCACCATCTCCTTTCTTCGAGAAATGGCATTTTGGACGCCTAACTTTGGACATCCATCTATGATCCTGCCTCTCTCTAGGCATTAATTAAAGACATTCATCGACCGTCTTCACTTATCTTCGGTCGGATATGTCACATTAGGACATAAGAATGATCGTACCTATAAAAGGTAGAATTCTGCACTAGTTACTATCTCTAAGATCTGATGTCATAGATTCTTATCTCCATACATCAATACTTAGCATTTCCTACCCCTAGGCATTGGAAAAGATTAGATGGGTAAGGGAAATCATCTAATTGATCCCAGTAAGATTATACTCTAGTGACTTGTTCATGGATCGAGGGAATTGATTGGTACTTATCTTCGAGTACCTACAAAGTCGGACCTTTAAGAATATAGTTCCATTGATTCCAAAAGCAAACTTTATTTATAAACAAAATAATAATAGACCCTTCCTTATTACGTCTCATCCCATTAATTAGGACGTCTTATTTACAAATAAAAAATATAAGTTAAATAATGTTGTATGTTCTCACTATTCTATGCCCGTGGAATTGAGATCCCATCAACAATCGATAGCTTTAAAGTTCCATATCCAAGAATATGTTCAATCACATGTTGACCATCCTAATTCAGACCAAATTTCCCTTGTACATTGAAAGACCTATTTCAAAAGGAGGTCATCTATCTTAATGTTACAATTTCTAAACTTGGCGTTAAAACGCTTCGCTATGCTAGTCTGGTGAGCATCGACCCTCAAGTTAGCCTCTTCTCATTTCTCTTCCACTAAGTTAACCCATAATGCTTCGCTATGCCAGTTGTGTACATGTACATTGTTTAGTAAACCCATAATGCTAGTGGTAAATCATCATCCCAGTTGCCCTTGGCTTTTGCCAATTTTTTCTTAATGATGGATTTGATGATCTTTTTCACCGCCTTCACCTATCCATTTGCCTACGGGTGTGCTACTACCAAAAGTCATTTCTCAATTCGGTATTAGTTATGAATTCTTTAAACTCAGGGCTCTCCAAATGAGTTCCATTATTAGCAATGATCTTTTCTAGATCTCTAAATCTACACAAGATATTCTTTACCCCAAAGTTAATCAATTTCTCAGTAGCGATCGTTGGTTGAGCTTGGCTTTATCCCACTTTGTGAAGTAGTCCATAACCACTATTACATACTTTGCTTCGTCCTTCAAGTTGGTATCACGCCGATAATATCAATTTATCATACCTCAAATGGCCACAAGCTAACCATTTCCATAAGCTTAGTCGATGAGGCTCTTGGTATTTTTGAAAACTTTTGGCACTTATCACATCGGCTAATGCAATCAACCGCATCTCGGTTGATGTTGGCCATAAATATCCATAGCGAGGTACATTCGTTGCCAATATCTGCCCTTAGGTGTGATCACCACAACTTCCCTCATGTACATCAACAAGGATTTTCTTAGCTTTATCTTTAGTGACATACCACAACGAGGGGACTAAGAATTCTCTCATATACAATACTCCCTCTTAGATAATGAATTATGGCACATTATGCAGGAGCTTTCATCATTCATCTTTCGATTCAGGAGAGTTCTCTTTAGCAAATATTATTTTTTCAGAGTCATCCATGACACCTTTTCCTCCTTAGCCTCCAAGATCCACTCGATGTCCATCTCGTCGATGCTTAAAGCTAATAGCACTTATACAAAAATAATCCTCTAAAGTTGCACTCTCCAGTACTAGCTAGCTTAGCCAATGAATCAGCTTTCAATTTTTCTTCTCAAGGGATGTGCGCTACCGTAAAAGGCCTAATATCATTCAGCAGTGCCAAAAATTTTGTCAAGTAAGGGGAAAGTCTTGCTCCCTTAGCCTTAAAACTTCTTTTTTACTCACTGATTACCAAATGAGAGTCGATGAATACATGGAATGTCTTGACTCTCAATTCTCCAGCTATCTTGAGAACCACAATCAACACTTAGTACTTAGCTCTGTAGTTTGTCGTTGGCAACTCTAGCATTAGAGCATAACATACCTTTCGTCCCTCTAGGGTCGTGAGAATTACTCCACCATGGAATGGTGGTCATTGGATGCTCCATCCATATATAATTTCCATTGAGTTAGGTGGATCAAATCCTCTTCTACCTCTCCATCCCGAATGGGGAACTCAACAATAAAATATGTTAGTGCTTGTCCTTCGATTGCCTTCCTAGAATGGTGTGATATATCACAATGGATCAGCTCAATATTCCACTTTATTAATCTTTAAAGGGTCTAATCTTAGGTCAATGTAGTACTTATGCCAATGTATGGTCAATCGGTATTTTTATTAGTGAGCCTGAATGTAAAATCGCAACTTCCTCGAGGCAATCAACAAACAATATGTCAGATTCTTTAGCTTTGCATAGTACTTTTCTACTGTAATGTATCATTTACTAATATAATGTTCCAGCCTTTTGATTCTGCTCTCCTTAGAAACCAAGGCTAATTCAATGCATGAGAAAACACCGTTAGATAAACAAAAAGGTCTTCTCCTTCTAAGGGTTTTGAAAAAATTGGTGGTCTCTCCATATGCTCTAAAAAATTCTATAAAGCTTCATGGCATTCCTTTGCTTAAACAAACTTTCCTTTCTCCTTCTTAAGGGCATCAAAGAACAGTATGCATTTATCATTTGCTTTCAAAATGAATCGACTAGGTGTTCCAAACTTCTCATTCAAGCTCTGCACTTCCCTTCTTGTCTTTGGGGTAGTATTCTCTTTCAACGTTTTGATCCGCTCTGGATTAGTTTTAATTCCCCTTGAATTTACAATAAAACCCGATAACTTGCCCGATGCAACTCTAAAAGAACAAATTTATGGATTAAGCTTCATTTCATATTTCTGAAGCACAATCAACATTTTTAAGAGATCGCCTATGTGATTCAACAATCAACATGAATTCACAAGCATTTCATCGACGTGGCCTATATAATCTATCGATTCTAATATGTGAACATCTTGTTCACCAAGCATTGGTAAGTAGCTCCAGCGTTCTTTAAACAAAACGACATTACTGAGTAACAATATGGGCCTAAATTAGCAATGAAACTTTTGTGCTTCGGATCTGGAACATTCATTCCTACCTGATATAGCCGGAGCACACATCCATGATGGATAATGGTTCATGTTTGGATGTTCCATCCACAAGTTGGTCGATTCTTGGCAATGGAAAGCTATCATTTGGGTATGCCTTATTCAGGTCTGAATAGTCGATGCATGTCCGCCCTTTTCTATATTTCACCTTCTTGACAAACACCGGGTTCGATGCCCACTCCAGGAATAACGCATCGCTGAAGAAGCCATTTTACTTTAGCTTAACCACTTCTACCTTCAACATAATTTGCCTAGGTTCCATACCGCGCCTCCTTTACTTTATGAGAGGGTATCTTGGCTCCATATTCATTACATTGCAAACTGTATCCGTTGAAATTCCATATATATTGGAATGTGCCTAAGTAAATGCATCTAGATTTTCTCGTAGAATCCCTACCCATTCCATTTTCATCTTTCTGCCAAGCTAAGTTCCGATCTTGAGAACTCGCATGGGTTCATCGTCATCAATTGGGACGTTAATCATTAGCTTTTCCACTACTACCTTCATATCCTCTAACTATTTTTATGGGCCATACGCATGTAGAACTTATTATGGAACCCAAGCCAAGGGTTAGGCAAGGGTTGGTGTGCATTGTTCGAATGGCTAAAGTTCTATGAACTAGAAAATAATCGAACGAATTTTATAATAAAAATAACCGCAAGCGCACGGCATACATTTGTAGTACATGGCGAATACGCATCGATCTACAGGGAATTGTTGATTTAAATCTCCTAAGCTAGAGAATTAGATAATTAACTAACTAACTAAAAGAAAAGAGATGCAAATATAAGAATTAAATGATAATTTAGAGAGTAAATCCACTCTCTAGATCATGTAGTTCAACACATATGAAATCATGATCTCTCTTTTATAGTCATTAGTGCTTTAATTGATGCGCTTATCATAAGTATGGCATATTTGTGCTTAGTTAGCGAATATAAGCCATCAAACTTTAACACACCCCTTAAACCACTTACTAACTTTCATGAAACTTGGCAATGAAAATGAAAATGAAATCTATTTTAAGTATGGCCTATGAACTATTGTTTAGAAATATAAATCATCAAATTTGAATTTCAAACCACTTTCTTATGCCATAATCATATTTTTATGAAGAGACATTTGTGTTAGTAATTGTTTAAGCATAGCCTATTTGGTGTCAACAACATAGGTTATCAAATTCAAAGCAAGAAAACACTTCATTGATCATCATTAAGCACAAAAAGAGAGCATGAATTAACAAATAGTTTAAGCTACATAATTAGATAGCTTCATTACCCCTAAATTGAAGGGGTTTAGCCTCTCATATTTGTCATTTGATTAACAAATGTAGCTAGCAACATGAAAGCAAGAAGAAAGGAAAATGAAAGCTAATGGAAAAGAGATGCTAAATAATAAGAATTAAAACTAATCTACTTTGCATGAATGTAAATCTACACTACCAACATTAAAGTAAATGAACAAGGAAAGTAAAATGAACAAGTAATTAAATTGCATAAGAAAAAGAAAGTTACATGAAAATAAAAACAAATGGCTAAGTAGCCATAAAAGGAAAGAAGAGAGCTTCATTTATTTTTGAGCCTAAACTAAAACTAAGAGAGACTAAGTAAAAAGAGGGTTACATGAAACATAAAGGGTATATATACATGTGTTAAACCCTAATTCATATTTTTAGAGAATGCCCAAAATGCCCTTGAGAAAGTGTGGAGGCCAATTAATCATTAGCTTCTACTAATCATTATTTAAGTATATATGAAGTCATTAATTCCAAAAGCATGTGCATTAGCCTCTAATTTATACATTAAGATAGGTGGGTAAGTGGGGTCCTCCATGTTCTTCACTTTGAATTATTTCCATTTTCATTCCTTTGTATTCATTTTGTGCATGCTTGTGTCTTCATGAAACCACTCCTATTTGAGATCAAATTCCTACACAAATATATATATGAATTTCCAATTAATTTTTCTCAAATAAATTATGTACACAAATGACCGTTTTCCCCCTATATGAAGATGGATATGTGAAAATTTGGAATTAATATGGATTTTGATTAATACAAGTTAAAATACCCAATATGATCATTTATTTAATTTAAATAGATTAAATATGGTGGTAAAAATATGCACATTTACGTGCATATCAAATACCCCCACACTTATCTTTTATTTGTCCTCGAATAAAGGAAACTAAGATAAATATGTTTTTGTAAGGAGCGCGATTGCATTGAGCGCATGTAACAAGCCATTAAACCTCTGGGTGTCCCTAGTAGGACGAGTGTTGTCTCCTGAGGGGTTTCAGCGGATACTACCCACAAAATCCAAATGTAGGATGAAAATATTTACAAAATGCAAGATTTATTTACAAAGAGATGAATGCAAGTTTTTGAATATATTTACAAATGAAGAATTTATTTTTAAATTAACACAAATAAGTTAAATATAGGTTTCGGTCATTATATTGAAAATTTTAGTCATTTACTCGTTAATGTTCCAATAAAAACGAAGTTATCATAATAAACAGACTATAGTTTAACTCGTTGTTTCAGTCGATAATACAATGTAACTATGAAATAGATCTTTAGTCCATTATCAAAGTTTTTCAAAGTGGTATTTTCATTTCTTTTGAATAACAAGTCAAATCAAATAAGTTAAATTAGTGCTTGGATTTCATTTGTTTACTCTCTCCATTTTTTTATTTTGAAAATTTTATTGATATTAACACTATTTACATATGCCTAAATTAGAAAACTGAGGCTAGATATATTATCCATGCACTGCTTTTCGGGCCTATGTGAGGGGAATACAGAGCGTTGCGAGTGAACACATGAGTGTGAACACCTATTGACTGTAGGCGTTATTAAAAAGAACTTTTATACATACACCTAGCTCAGATAAACTAAGGCGAGATATACCGTTCGTGCACTACATTTCGGGCTTACGTAAGAAAGGTACAGAGCATGGCGAGTGTACACATAAGTGTGTACACCTGTCGACCATAGGTGTTAATAGAAAATATTTACATATATACAAATGTTTTGTTTTTTTATATGTTTTTTTTCATTTTTTTGGAAAGAGAGAGTTTTGCAAAATCATCTTGGCACCACTTAACTTAGAAGACAAAAAAAGAAATGTTATATCCTTTACTTTAAATCAACCACTTTTTAAAACAAAGATTTTCAATTAGGATATATTCATAATTATCATGTATGAACCTTCCTATATACTATTTAAACTATCGTTATTTGTAATCAAACTTCATTTTTATTTTTGTTAAGACAAATAAATTTTCAATAATTTCAATTTAATAAACCAAAACCATATATTTATCTTATAGTGTTTCTTTAAAAATAAATCAAAATGCTTTAAAAAAATTGTTTTTGCAATTATATATAATATATATATATATTTGAGTTTTGGAGGAAAAAATGAAAAATTAATCATGAAAAATCAAAAAGAAGATGAGTCTCTCCTCACACTTGATTTTGACTATGTCCCCACAGTCAACCCAGGTGGAAGGAGAAAAAGCATAACCTTTATTTAAATGAAAATGAAAAGACGATTATTTACACGACATCAGAAAGTATGCCGTTAAAGAGTAAATGAACCGGTCTTTCAAAAACCGATTCATTTGTCTTGCCAAGTACGTGAGACACAGCTTAAGCGTAGAAAACCAAATCGTAAAAGATTTTGGAATCAAATGTGGATACAGAAAAACGAATGTCGTTTATTAAAAATCATACGAATTGTTTTATTTTCGATGATTTTTGGGATAGATATAACGATTGATTGAAATTCAAGTTTGTCATTGAAAAATTCTTCGATATTGTTGATTTCAAAATCAAAGTGGTGGTTTAAATCTTCACTGTCGGAATTTAACAACTCGTCATCCAAAAGTCCAAAAAAATCATGTTCATTAAATTCATCTTCCTTTATTAGATTATCAGTAACTTCATAGTGTATCTCTAGTTCAAAATCCAAAGTTGTTGTATTCAAATTTTCGAAATCAAGAAAAGGAAGATCGAATTTTAAATTTGGTTCCACACCCTTAAAAGAATTGAAATCCAACTCAATTACCATCTTTTCAACAACTTCGTTAAGATTGTCATTTTCAATTTTGAAAGTTTTTACTTGAAAATCAACGATTTGGGTAAAAGGTGGATTATTACTTAACTCGTTGCACGTTGAAATTTGATTTTGTTTTTCACGTTGTTTGATATATGTTTCAAACAACGATCATTGTAAATTTCGTTCATTAGCTCAACAAAATCCAACTTATAGTTATTAGCATTAGGATTTTTACTTCAAAATTGTTGAGAACAAAGATTTTCAATCATAATGTGGTTAAGATTATTCTCATTGCCAAATTCATTTGAAAATTTGTTTTCATTTTCATTTTGAGTTTGAAATTCATTTTGGAGTTCGAAATTGAATTGGCATTGGTTATACTCGAAATCGGTTGAATTTTGAAGGGAATTCAAATTTTGATTATTTTGAAAATTTTGACTTGAGTTATCACACAAATACGAATTACACAAATCATTTATCATTTGATTTTGTTGTGTAGAGATTTCAAGTAAAGATAAAATGCTATTTTCGAGATTCAAGGATTGGTCATCGTTTTGAAAACATTGTTATTCAAAATTCGAATTATTTAAAGAATAGTTGTTGTTAAAATATGCATACGAATTTGAAGTGAAATCATATGAATTATATTGATTTTCACAACTATTGTAAAATTCAAGTGAGTAGGGAAAAGGAAACTCATACATTTTCAAGAATATTTTTTATAAAGGAAAAATATTTACAAATAAAATTTTATTTTTCAAAAAGAAACTGATTTTTGTTTTGTTTTTAGAATTTTTTCTTTGTTTATTGAAAAGGTTTAATAATTTTTTTATCTTGTTTTTTTTTTGGATTTTTGAAATTTTAGAGGAAAAGGATTTAAAATTTTCGATGGAAAAGGAATATTTACAATTTTTTAATTTTGGATTTTGAAATTTTTTTTTGTTTTTTTAAATATGCATGAACTAATGCAACTAAATGAATGCAAGGGTTAATTACAAATGATTTATCCTAAGTTAACCTAAAATTGTGCAGTCACACATTGTCCTAGATAAACAAGATAATTCTCAGCCAGGTAACGGACATTATTTATCGGTGCACCACGAATCATCGTAGCAATGTAGCCGAAGGTTTAAGTACTTTCGGAGAAACAACCACTATAATATTTACGAATCACCGTAATATTTATAAATGGTTATTACTCTGTCGTAGCCCAGACACCAAGAAATTAAATTGTTCAAAGAAAACAACTTGTCAATATACAATTATGTGTCATCGACGTCTAACCATTATTATTAACAAAAATCTAAGATGAGATGCAAAGCAGAAATTAAACGTGTATTAACAATGCAACTATGAATGAAATTTTTTTTTTGAATTTTTTTTATAAAATTCAAGCAAACAACAATGCAATGAAAATAAAAACATATATATAGCAAGCAAGCAGTTTATTTATTTTATGGCAAGCAAAGTGAAGTAATTATTTTTAACAAGCAGCTCCTTTCCTTTTCTGCTTTTACAACCTAAAAATAAAAACAAAATATGTATACAGTTTTTTTATATCTAATGAGCAACTAAAATAAATTAAAAACAAAACAAATTAACCCAAAAAAAAATAGTTGAAAACACAACACAAATGAAAACGGAACTAAACACCTTTTGTTTTCTTTTTCTTTATTTTATAAAATAAAATATCGAATGCAACACAACACAATTTAACTAAAAAAAATCCACATTCACAAACCTAAATGTATACCGAATTTTTTATTTATAAAATAGAATCAAAGCAAAGTCAAATGAAAAACTTTTTTTTTATAAGATGGGCAAACAAAAAGGGAAACAAACAATCAAAACTCCTTTCAAAAGAACCGAGTAAAAGAAAAAATATAATATCCACCCAGCCCAACTAGTTAGCCATGTTCTTATCTTACACGCACGACATAAAAAAGCAACTTTCTTTGTAAATTCCCCTATCTATTTCCCAAAATCAATTTTCAAAATTGAAAACACAAGTTCGTAAGCTTCCAAGTTTCGATTTTGGCTTGTGTTTGCGGTTCGACTGCTGTTCAATTTGGCGAATTGGGCAATGGTTGTTCGCGTGATTTTGGAGCTGTTTGGCGAGTCAGCAAGTGGAGTTTCGGCAAGGGATGGCTATAAAGAGAGGCGGTGGTCGCTGGAATTAAGGCGACTGGAGAGTGGATTTCTGTTAATCGATTTGGGGGTCTGACGAATTTCGTTTGATTTTGGTTGACAGTACGGTGTTCAAGGTAGGAGGGTTTGGTGATGGGAACGGCAGTTATTGGCAGTTGTCGAGTAGTCGGAAGTTTAGGAGGGGTCGAACTCGTTGCGGATCGCTGTGTGTAGGCTAGTGGTTGACTGAATGATGATGCACGGTTCTGTAGTTCTTGAAACAGTGACGTGAGAGTTGAATTTGGTTGGTTGATGGTGTAGATGGGCTGTAGGAAGGGGTTGGCTCAACTGCTTGTATTGGCAGTGGATATTGGGTTACATGATGCAAGTTCGTTTAAATGATGATATGGTATGGTGCAGCTATGGATGTGTATACGAAGTAGTGTGAATGGCTGCTGGAATGTTGAACCGTTAGTGGCAGGTTGTGATGTTGATGTGGTGGTGGATTGAAGATGTTAGCAGTGGGGTATGGTTTGAGAAAATGATGGTAGGGTCACTGGTTGTGAATATGCAAGGTTTGGTGATTGCTTTGTGTTTGTGGTTGATGGCAAAGATGTTATGAGTGGGTGGCAGTGAACTTGCAGGCAGTTATGGCAGTGGTGTAATGGAGGTTGCAGGTGAATGACTATGGGTCAGGCAATGGGTTATGTGAGATTTGGTGAATTAATTTGAGTTGCGCGATTTGAAGAGGGGGTAGAGCAGTGGGGTTCACAGTGGAGAATATGGTGATGTGTGTGGCAATTGAGCAGAGGAGGTAAGTAAGATGTAGTTGTTTTAGGGGGATGTGAGAATGAAGCAAGGCAGATATTAAGACTTGTTGTATGGCTGTGCCGTGGTCATGGGAGTGATGAGGTTGAAGTGTGGTGTGAAGTTTTGTAGGCAGAGGACTGTGGTATTGGAGAATTTTGGGATTTGGGGAAGTAGCGGTGATTTGGTGGTTTGCTTGCTGTGGCAGTGAAGTGGATATGTTAGCAGCAGTGAGGGGTAGGGCAGAAGTAAGAGTGTAGGCAGCAGCAAGATGGCAGAAAATGTGGGAGGAGCAAAGCAATGGAATTAAATGTATGTAGTGGATAGTGAAAAATGTGCACAGTTGCACAAAACAATATATGCACTATGTGTTTGTATTTTTTTTGTAAATGTATGCAGAGAAGTGGCAAAAATAGAGAATGGAGATGAAACGAATGGTAAAGTAAAATGTAAAATATGAAAAGCAATGGTAATGAAAAATGTACAAGGCATATATATTTTTAAAATGAAATTGTGTTTGCCCTTTTTTTTTTAATATGGAAATGCAAATGAAAATAGAAAGGCTATAATAACATGCACACAAACAAATGTAAACAAAAATCACACAAACACACAATAACTTTTATTAAAAAGCAAACACACAAAAATCAAACAAACTAATTCGAAGAATAAAAAATTTAAAATCAAAGACAACTCTCCGGCAACGACGCCAAAAATTTGTTCGGAGGGCTAAAGTTCTATGAACTAGAAAATAGCCGAACGAATTTTATAATAGAAATAACTGCAAACACACGGCGTACACTTATAGTACGTGGCGAATACGGTTCAATCCGCAGAGAATTGTTGATTTAAATCTCCTATTCAATCAAATTAACAAAACTTGAAACGAAAGTTAAGCCAGAGAATTACATAATTAACTAACTAACTAAAAGAAAAGAGATGCAAATATAAGAATTAAATGACAATTTAGAGAATAAATCCACTCTTTAAATCATGTAGTTCAACACATATGAAATCATGATCTCTCTTTTATGGTCATTAGTGCTTTCATTGATATGCTTATCATAAGTATGACATATTTGTGTTATTAGTTAGCCAACATAAGCCATCAAACTTTAACACACCCCTTAAACCACTTACTAACTTTCATGAAACTTGGCAATGAAAATGAAATCTATTTTAAGTATGGCCTAATAACGATTGATTAGAAATATAGACCATCAAATTTGAATTTCAAATCACTTTCGTATGCCATAATCATATTTTGATGAAGAGGCATTTTTGTTAGTGATTGTTTAAGCATAGTTTATTTGGTGTCAACAATATAGGCTATAAAATTCAAAGTAGGAACACAAATAAAACACTTCATTGATCATCATTAAGCACAAAAAAAGAGCAAGAATTAACAAATAGTTGAAGCTACATAATTATAGAGCTTCATTACCCCTAAATTGAAAGGGTTTAGCCTCTCATATTTTTCATTTGATTAACAAATGTAGCTAGCAATATGAAAGCAAAAAAGAAAAGAAAATGAAAGCTAATGGAAAACAGAAGCTAATTAACAAGAATTAAAACTAATCTACTTTTCATGAATGTAAATCTACACTACCAACATTAAAGTAAGTGAACAAGGAAAGTAAAATGAACAAGTAATTAAATTGCATAAGAAAAAGCAAGTTACATGAAAATAAAAACAAATGGCTAAGTAGCCATGAAATGAAAGAAGAGAGCTTGATTTATTTTTGAGCCCAAACTAAAACTAAGAGAGACTAGGTAAGAAGAGGGTTACATGAAACATAAGGGGTATATATACATGTGTTAAATCATAATTCATACTTTTGGGGAACGCTCAAAATACCCTAGAAAAAGTGTGGAGGCCAATTAATCATTAGCTTATATTAATCATCATTTAAGTGTACATGAAGCCATTAATTCCATAGGCATGTGCATTAGCCTCTAACTTGCATATTAAGGTGGGTAAGTAGGGTCCTCCATGTTCTTCACTTTAAATTATTTCCATCTTCATTCCTTTGTATTCATTTTGTGCATGCATGTGTCTTCATGAAACTACTCCTATTTGAGATCAAATTCCTACACAAATATGTATAAATTTCCAATTAATTTTTCTCGATGGAATATGCACACAAATGACCATTTTTCCCCTATATGAAGATGGATACGTGACAATTTGGATTTAATATGGATTTTGATTAAAACAAGTTAAAATACCCAATATGATCTTTTCTTTAATTTAAATAGATTAAATATGATGGTAAAAATATGCACATTTACGTACACATCACGCATCATTAGCTTTGATACAAAGAGACTTCTCTATATCCTTGCCTTCCTCGTGTAGCTTCACTTCTTTGAGCTCGATGGCATAACATTCTCGACCAGTGCCCTGGTCACCCTAAATTTCTACTACCCCATTCTCAGTGGGAACTTCATCACTAAACACCCTAGATCAAGTTCAATCCTGAAATTGGGAAGGGACGGTCAGCCTAAGAAAGCATTATAGGCTGAGAATTAACCAATCGCAACGAATATCTATACCTGCTTCATCTTATGGTCCTTTTCACCTAACTCAATATACTCATTAATACAACCAACATGCTCCTTGGCCTCTCCGGTATATCTTTAAATATGAGATTTACAAGGCTTTAATACATCCTAATTTATTTATATCTGACCAAATGTCTTTAGAATAAAATAATAATCGAGCTAACATTATCAATCAGGACTCAATGCACTGTTGTTGGCCTAACTATGGCTGTAATTACCATGGAGTCAAGCGTCGATGCTTGTTATCCACATAATTTCAACACTCTAGATAATGTCGTAAGTGGTGGCATCACAATGAAATCAATGCCGCTAGGTTTTATGTCAAGGGCCAGTAATGTTGCAGGGATAATTAATGTCACGAGAACTGATGCTTTAGCAATGGAGCTGGGAAAATAATGTCCTAAATACGCAATGACGCAAGGTAAACCGATGCTGCAAATGAATGATACATAAATAATCAATGTCAAAAGAATGCTGATGAACCAATGCCGAAAGAATGGAGATAGATCAATGTGATATCCCGGAAATTTGAGGCAATATCAATTTAATAATCTATGATAAAATTAAATTGATTTAATAATATTTGTTAATAATAATCTGAATTGATTTAATAATTTTCTTTTAAATAAATAATTAACTGATAAATTATCTTTTAAAAGCCAATTAAATTGTTTTCTATTTATAATATATATATGTATATATTGTAAATAGCTAACCTTTGTTTTAAGTTTAATAAAATGAAAACATGATTTTTAACTCTAATATTTTTGGAAAATTAGGAATTTGATTTTTATTTAATAATAAATAAATAATAATATGATCTTAAAATATCCAAGATAAATTTAAATTGTTTAGAAATAAAATTTAGCTTAGAGTTTAAATTTAAATAAAAAGCTTTGTTTTGTTTTATAACTTGGTAAAATAAGTGACTTATATTATAGAGAATAGTTCTTTTGTAAATTATTTTAATTTAATAATAAGTTATATTTAAACTATATCAATATTGTAATATCTTTGAAATGGGTTTTTAATATAAATAGAAGTTGTTATTTTAATATATGTATATTTTTGCAAAGAAGTTATGATATGTAAACTTAAAATAAAGACTTTCAAAACAAAAGTTAAATAAAATAATACTTTGTAAATCTTAACATAAGCATTTAACTGTTTAAGTTTAAAATAAAAGTAATCCCATAAGTAAATAAATATATAAGTTAAAATTTATAACAAAGACTGAAAACAACTTTAAATAAAATAAATATAAAAGTAAGAACTAGTGTAAAAGAAGGAAGTATATATGCTACATAATGTATAAATTAAAGTCAGGCTTGTACACATGAATACAACCTGTAAAGAAATGCAAGACAAAGTGAGTATATGGGCTGGTAAAAAGAAATAAAATATGCAAAATGCAAGAAGCTTATAGACTAAGATTCAGATAAGTATGGAAAAAAATCACCAGACAAAATGATTTTTGCTGTCTGTAAGTAAGAATGCAAAACAAAGTAATGTAATAAAACAAAATATAGCTGAGTAATCAGATGTTTGTGTGTTCAGCATATATAAATAGTTTGCTAAGAAAGCTAAAGCAAGTAAATTAACAAAGTACAACACATATGCAGGTTAGAGAGGAGAAGTAGGAAGCTAACTAAAATATCTTACATAAGAAATGATTAAATTAGCTAAATAGGGGACATTGGGTACATTACCATTTAATGCTTCTGATTTACAGCAAAACAAGAGTCAGATTCGAAATTTGTTCAAATCTTTTCAGCCTCCATAATAAAGCATTTGCCTGATACAAACAAAAGCAACATTTGTACTTGCATGTGTTTAACCAGATAACACCTACCCTATACAAATCTATTTCTATATATATATATATATATATACTTAGCTTTCAGATTTATTCTAAACATATCAAACCAGAGGAAGATTTTTATAACAAGCTTCTTCATTTTATTTTATTTTCATACAAACTCAAATATAAAAACTGGAAACACTATTCAACAAACAAATAATAGGGTTGGAAGATTTAAAGAAAAACTGTTCCCAGTTTTAAAGAATAGGCTGTTTCAAAGCAAATGGTACTCTGTCCCTTCTTTTTTATCAAAGTGAGTAACACCTTTCATTTTAAATACTTAAGTATATGTATATGTTGTTTAATTATGACCTGATATGTGCATATACCTTGATGAATTTCTGTGTTTATGTGTTACTGCATGTATGAGTGTTTGACAGTCTGCAATCGCCGCTGTTTTTAAAGAGTAGTAACATCAAAAAAAAAAAAAATTGAATGGTTTAAATATAGTTTTGTTCAGTTGCAAATTCTTCTCTGAAAACTTAGTAGTATTGCTCTGTGTTATGTAAGGGTACTGGAATAAGTATCTCTGGGTTCCCTCTGTTTTGGTTTCAAGTTTAAAAATCCTCAACAAAATTTCATCTTCTTGTTCTTAATTCAAACTTAGACAAGACATGAGTTTGACATAAGATGCTGGTAAAATAGAGACTTGACTTTAAATATTTCTTAAGAAAAAAAAACAGTAGTGTAGGTTACAGGAAAATATCAAATTACAGTAGAAAACTTCAATGAATTTAATTTATGAATTCAGGGTTACTTCAGTTTGATGATTGTTTAAGATCTCTGTTCAAGTTCCTTCATACAAATGTTTTAATTTCAAAAAAGTTTTTCTCAAGATATAATTAATTGTGTGAGCTTAGTGTTAAGCCAATATAAGTTGTATATTCTAAACTAAATATTTAAACATGTTTTAAGTTAAAATAGTTAGATCCTAATCTCTGAAACTGATGTAATTTATATTTTTAAGCATAGGTTGACCTGAGTTTTCTAAAAGCAATTTTTTTTTAAAATAAATACAGTTCTTAGTGAAACCTGAACAAGTGTGGTTGGGAAGCTTATTCAATCTGGTTTGTTCATTTGTTTGCATCATCGATTGGATCCACTGTTCCATTTAACCAAAGCACTGTTTGTATGTATTGCCTGTGTACTGTGTAACCACTGATCAAATATATGTGACTGGGTATACTTGTGTGTGGTCTGCATCTACATTATGTAATAGTTTGAGCATTGATCTTGTTGAATTGATTATCTCACATGATTGGATGAGCTGTCCCAGTTGCCACTCTAACCTGGTAATGCCATTTGAAGTCTGCACTGACTTGAGATGTATATGGGTTGGACCACTTAAATTTGTTTAGCATGCCTCTATTTGTTTTCATGATCTGGTGTCTGCAGTGATTCTACCACTTACTGAGTTTGATTAGTATTTCATCCCTCTACTATATTCAGTTAGGACTGATTTTCAAGCTTTGTGTGATGCTATGGCCACTGTCTTGACAATGCATGACCCTGTTACACTGTTGTATCCATGTTTTGTTAGTTGAGATGTTGGCATTTTAGGCCTCGGGGTGTACTCGAGTTTTTGTGCATAAAACTCGAAGCAAAGGGCATAGTTACTCGAAGCATATTTGCTCTGGTCTCGGGTAGTATACATTTGTTTCAGGTAGCATAAAAAAAAAAAACTGCCTGCACTTTTCAAATTTAAACAAAATTTAAAAGCAAATTAAAATTTGCAGGCTAACCTTAATCCAAAACTTGAATTAGTGTAAGGTTTGATTTAAATGAAAGTCAAATCCAGATTTAAGTTTAAATTAAAATTTTGCATTTCTGAATTCAATTTGAAAGTTTCAGGTTTAAAACCTGACAGCAACTAAACCTGAAGTATTTGATTTAAACAATGTTTTAAATTCTACAGTGAACTCAGCTTTGAATAACTATCTTAAGGTTTTAAAAATAGATTTGGATTTGAAAAATCAAATTTTTAAAACAAAGAGTTGAAGGGAAGTTTAAATCAAAGTTCTTAAATCAAAGGTAAATCAGTTTTAAAAATGTCTTTGGAAATTTTAATTTAAATTAAGATTCAAACAATTGAATTTAAAGGCTTTCTTATTTAAATTTCATGTGTATGTAATTAAAGTTATTCACAAGATTATAAATTGAATTTAAACTTGATAAATGTTTAAATAAATAATACTTTTGAATCTTAAAATCCAAATGGAATTCAAATTTACAATTTTGGAAGGTAAAGTTCTAACACACATAGATATTAATGAAGTCATTAGTAAAGAAATAAATTATCTTAGGAATAACTAAGGAATAAACATATTTAATGAATAAGTTAATTAATGAATGACTTATGTATTTAATTTATAAATTAATAATTTAGATTAATTTATAATTAGGAATTAATTAAGAAATAAATGTGGAAATGTAATCATGGTAATTAACTAAAGGATTATTAATTAAATTCATGAATGTGATAAATTCTGATAATTAATCAAAATTTATTAGATAATCCATTATAAATTGATAAATGTAATTTCTTGATAAAAGAAATTAAGAAATTAATTACTACTTGTAATTAATTTGGTAAAATGATTTAATTAATTTAATTTAATAAATTTAAGAAATCATTTGATGATTTGTTATGTGTAATCACTTAGTGTATTCAATGGAGCATAATTACTTGAGAAAGTAATTAATATAATTACTGAATGTAATTAGTAAAGATCATGTGTTAATAAAGTAATTGGGATAATTACTTTTGTAATTAATCAAGAGATTAATTAAATGGAGATAATTAATTATGGGATAATTAATTTGGTAATAAGTAATTAAGGGAAGTTAATTACTGGTTGATATTAATCAAGGTGATTAATGGTTGTGTTTAATTAAGGATTAATCACTTAATGTAATTAAATTAAATTAAATAGAGTAATTTAATTTAAATCTAAATTAGAGATCATTAATTAATGTAATTAATAATGAAATTAAGAATAGTTTAATTAAGAAATAATAAATAATGTAGTGATTAATTAAAGATAATGTAATTAATTGTATTTAATTATAAATAAGGTAATTAAATGTAAATTACTATAAATGATTTAGGATAATTAATTAAAGACTAATTACTTATTGTAATTAGACGTGATTGATTGAAGAAGTTAATCAAGATAAATATCTAGAAATTGATTAATTAAGTTGATTTAATTTAATAGTTGTGTAAGCAAGATTTGTAGATGAAGTAATTAATTTAATTTACTTTAAATTAATTAGAGATAGAAGTAGTTAATTTAATTCATTTTAAATTAATTACAAAATGGTATGATTATAAATCATTGCTTATGGATGAATGATAGTGATATTTCATTTGATGGTTGTACATTCAGGTCTGACTTGAATACTATCTATGTGATATGGATGCTTGGTTTAAGTATGATGATATTTAATTATCTGTTTTGATGATAATATGAGCTATCTGTTTATGATGATGTGATTATCTATTATGATATTATGAATTATCCATATGTGTGTATATTGATGATATTGAACTGTTAAGACTAAATAGACAACTTGGCCTTAAAAGACACGTTTTGGATTTCGATGAGACCGGGATCGGGTTTTCCGCATTAGGAACATCCGAAAACCACATCGTTTCCAAATTAACGATAGGTCGTGAATCTGAAGTGAAGATGAAGATTCAGAATGCAAGGGTTATCGTCGTTAACTCTGAGGGTGATTCCAAAATGAGTGTAACGAGATAATGCCTTCGGTTTCGTTCGAACCCGGAATGAACTTGTATGGATTGAATGCTTTCAACACATCGTCAGGTGGGCGATGAGCATTCTAAGAATTATGTTCTCTAAAGGTAATCGTAGCTCCAAGCCTCATCAACCGGGAATGGCTAAAACAGGGGAGGTGCAGCAAGGTTAGGTGGGTCATGCCCAAGCAGGACAAGGATATTCCCCTGTCTAGATGTCCCTTTTACTTTCGGCTTAGTGGGCAGTAGCGACGGCTATCTGCGGGGTTATCTTGTTCGGGACTGTTCAGTAAGGAATGGTTCCGGCCTTGTGTTGCAGGGGATGAAGGGAGTAATCCTCGGTACGGTGATCTAGGCCCCGTACTGTGATGGGCGGTATCCCAGTAGCCCTGCCATTATATGGAATCCACAATCCAATAAGTGCCAACGGTTTTGATTGTATTACCCACTTTTGTGGCTAGTAGCTGGAATTTAATAGATGTAACAATTTCGGCTATTTTCTATTTACTTGAAAACCCTAGACCTATTATAATATCACAGAATTTCCTATCAAATGTTTTGGTTAGCGTAAGGTAAAAACTTTTCCATGTTTATGTGTGGGGAGTCTTACGTGATACCTTTTGTTTTTCAATAGATTTTCAAAGTTAAGCCACTTTAATCTGTTACTCATACCAGACCCATGTCTGACCCGGAGTTTATTTTTGTTTTTCATAAACTCTCGGGTACCCAAATTTTTACGGGTAGTCAAGGGATTCAGGTTAGCTTTGACGAATTCTGGAGGAGCAATGGAGCAGGAGGCTTCAGCGTTGTAGATATATATTTATAGTTCCGCTGTGTTGGTATCTCTGTGTTGACTTGTGTATTGAGTTGTATAACTAGACAGGTGTTTATAACTGTCTAGTATGTGATGTATTGTTTGTATAACTCTGATTTATGCTGTATATTATGTAAATACTTATGTAATTATTATAATTTATTCGTTCCGCTGTGAGATTCTGATGTTGTTGTTCTTTCTTCTCTATCCTTTCTATTTTCTCATCCCTTTCTTTCTTCAAGACGAAGCGGTTTTCTGGGCATAGAAAGCCGGGTCGTCACAGTTGGTATCAGAGCGCTAGGTTGAGTGAATACCTAGGCTCTTAAGTGTTTTCTTTCTTGAGAGAGCGTATCTGTAATATATATATATATATATATATATATATATATATTTCTACCTATTGTTGGGTTACCTGTTCAGGTTTTCCAATGAGTTATAAGGGTAGATAGGGTAGTGGTGTGTGTAACACTTACTATCAATGCTTGGAATTTGAATGTTGAGGTTGGAAGTGTAATTGTCGAGACTGTAGACCTAATACCGTCTCGAGTAAACTTTGGATGGTGTAAGGATTTCATTGATCTCTGAAGGAAATCTGTTAAGGTTCAGAGTTCATTTTGGAATGTAGTTTGGATGAGCTAAAGTTTGGATCTGTTTATTGGACTGAAGTAAGTCATGATACCTTGATATATCAAGGTGTAGTAGCTGTGTGATGGGACACAGTGACTATGGATGTCTCCGAAGATGTCTCTTTGGGACAAGTTAATGAAGTGTGTCTGCTCGGTGTTGCGGCTGTGTTCAGCTGGATGTTTCTGTTTGCTCTGGAGTCCGAGTTTCTCAAAGAGCTTTGGATTAGGAAGTCTTCTGGCTTAGCAGTTTTTCTTAAGATAATTTCAGAAGCAGTAGAGTAATTCCATTTCTTCGATGGATTGGCCACATAAGCGTAAGCTGTTCTGATTGGTAAAGAGAGAACGGTATCTTTGGAACTTAGGCTGGATCAATCGCAAAAGTGACTTGCGATGGTTTGAGTATTCTTTTGTGAATTTTTTCTGGATATCTTCAGGAAGTCAGAGTTTGGCCAGCATCTGAAGATTGAATTTGGTATCGACGGAATTTCAGAAGTGGTACCGATGGTTCAACTCAGTAATAGGATGATTTTTTGAGTTTGGTAAGTAACCCGGATTTTAGAGAAACTTCAGAATTTTCTTTTTGATCTGTGAACTTTATTTTTGGAAAGTGTTGACCAGTCTATGCTTGAGTTTATCATCAGCATTTTCATCTGCTTAGTCAGATTTGCGCAGAGGAAGCATGGTGGTAGCTGTTTTAGTTTGGAAGCAATTGGATGTTGCAGTGTTTGATTTGGAGAATTCTACAGGAAATTTTTTAGGATCTGAGGCCAGATTGGAGTGCACCTGTTTAATCTTTTCTGGATAAGAGAAGTGAGTTCTGTTTTCTGATTTGGAATAGAGTTGTGTTTCACGTATCTCTGAGGGAGTACATGTAAGATCTATCTTGATTTTAGAACCAGTAGTTCAGGGAGTTTTAGTTGTTGATTCAGGCTTGTCTGTAGTTTGATATCCTGTCTTGTTTTGTGGATTTAGATGAGTAGAAGTTTGTAGCCTAATAGTATTGTTTGTTCAGGTTTTATAGAGCGAGTAACCCGGTATTTATACTTGGGGAAACTCGAGAAAATTCTATCCAGGATTCGGTCTAGATAGTTAAATTTGTTTGATTGGATGAATTGGTTGCTATGATTGTTAACTTATGATTGATATATACTTGTGTTTTAAAATTAAATCTTAAATTGGATTATTAAATTACCTTTGTTTTAAATTTCGGGGACGAAATTCTTTTAAGGGGGAAAGAATGTGATATCCCGGAAATTTGAGGCAATATCAATTTAATAATCTGTGATAAAATTAAATTGATTTAATAATATTTGTTAATAATAATTTGAATTGATTTAATAATTTTCTTTTAAATAAATAATTAACTGATAAATTATCTTTTAAAAGCCAATTAAATTGTTTTCTATTTATAATATATATATATATGTATATATTGTAAATAGCTAACCTTTGTTTTAAGTTTAATAAAATGAAAACATGAATTTTAACTCTAATATTTTTGGAAAATTAGGAATTTGATTTTTATTTAATAATAAATAAATAATAATATGATCTTAAAATACCTAAGATAAATTTAAATTGTTTAGAAATAAAATTTAGCTTAGAGTTTAAATTTAAATAAAAAGCTTTGTTTTGTTTTATAACTTGGTAAAATAAGTGACTTATATTATAGAGAATAGTTCTTTTGTAAATTATTTTAATTTAATAATAAGTTATATTTAAACTATATCAATATTGTAATATCTTTGAAAATGGGTTTTTAATATAAATAGAAGTTGTTATTTTAATATATGTATATTTTTGCAAAGAAGTTATGATATGTAAATTTAAAATAAAGACTTTCAAAACAAAAGTTAAATAAAATAATACTTTGTAAATCTTAACATAAGCATTTAACTGTTTAAGTTTAAAATAAAAGTAATCCCATAAGTAAATAAATATATAAGTTAAAATTTATAACAGAGACTGAAAACAACTTTAAATAAAATAAATATAAAAGTAAGAACTAGTGTAAAAGAAGGAAGTATATATGCTACATAATGTATAAATTAAAGTCAGGCTTGTACACATGAATACAACCTGTAAAGAAATGCAAGACAAAGTGAGTATATGGGCTGGTAAAAAGAAATAAAATATACAAAATGCAAGAAGCTTATAGACTAAGATTCAGATAAGTATGGAAAAAAATCACCAGACAAAATGATTTTTGCTGTCTGTAAGTAAGAATGCAAAACAAAGTAATGTAATAAAACAAAATATAGCTGAGTAATCAGATGTTTGTGTGTTCAACATATATAAATAGTTTGCTAAGCAAGCTAAAGCAAGTAAATTAACAAAGTACAACACATATGCAGGTTAGAGAGGAGAAGTAGGAAGCTAACTAAAATATCTTACATAAGAAATGATTAAATTAGCTAAATAGGGGACATTGGGTACATTACCATTTAATGCTTCTGATTTACAGCAAAACAAGAGTCAGATTCGAAATTTGTTCAAATCTTTTCAGCCTCCATAATAAAGCATTTGCCTGATACAAACAAAAGCAACATTTGTACTTGCATGTGTTTAACCAGATAACACCTACCCTATACAAATCTATTTCTCTATATATATATACTTAGCTTTCAGATTTATTCTAAACATATCAAACCAGAGGAAGATTTTATAACAAGCTTCTTCATTTTATTTTATTTTCATACAAACTCAAATATAAAAACTGGAAACACTATTCAACAAAACAAATAATAGGGTTGGAAGATTTAAAGAAAAACCGTTCCCAGTTTTAAAGAATAGGCTGTTTCAAAGCAAATGGTACTCTGTCCCTTCTTTTTTATCAAAGTGAGTAACACCTTTCATTTTAAATAATTAAGTATATGTATATGTTGTTTAATTATGACCTGATATATGCATATACCTTGATGAATTTCTGTGTTTATGTGTTACTGCATGTATGAGTGTTTGACAGTCTGCAATCGCCGCTGTTTTTAAAGAGTAGTAACATCAAAAAAAAAATTGAATGGTTTAAATATAGTTTTGTTCAGTTGCAAATTCTTCTCTGAAAACTTAGTAGTATTTCTCTGTGTTATGTAAGGGTACTGGAATAAGTATCTTTGGGTTCCCTCTGTTTTGGTTTCAAGTTTAAAAATCCTCAACAAAATTTCATCTTCTTGTTCTTAATTCAAACTTAGACAAGACATGAGTTTGACATAAGATGCTGGTAAAATAGAGACTTGACTTTAAATATTTCTTAAGAAAAAAAAACAGTAGTGTAGGTTACAGGAAAATATCAAATTACAGTAGAAAACTTCAATGAATTTAATTTATGAATTCAGGGTTACTTTAGTTTGATGATTGTTTAAGATCTCTGTTCAAGTTCCTTCATACAAATGTTTTAATTTCAAAACAGTTTTTCTCAAGATATAATTAATTGTGTGAGCTTAGTGTTAAGCCAATATAAGTTGTATATTCTAAACTAAATATTAAACATGTTTTAAGTTAAAATAGTTAGATCCTAATCTCTGAAACTGATGTAATTTATATTTTTAGGCATAGGTTGACCTGAGTTTTCTAAAAGCAAATTTTTTTTAAAATAAATACAGTTCTTAGTGAAACCTGAACAAGTGTGGTTGGGAAGCTTATGCAATCTGGTTTGTTCATTTGTTTGCATCATCGATTGGATCCACTGTTCCATTTAACCAAAGCACTATTTGTATGTATTGCCTGTGTACTGTGTAACCACTGATCAAATATATGTGACTGGGTATACTTGTGTGTGGTCTGCATCTACATTATGTAATAGTTTGAGCATTGATCTTGTTGAATTGATTATCTCACATGATTGGATGAGCTGTCCCAGTTGCCACTCTAAACTGGTAATGCCATTTGAAGTCTGCACTGACTTGAGATGTATATGGGTTGGACCACTTAAATTTGTTTAGCATGCCTCTGTTTGTTTTCATGATCTGGTGTCTGCAGTGATTCTACCACTTACTGAGTTTGATTAGTATTTCATCCCTCTACTATATTCAGTTAGGACTGATTTTCAAGCTTGTGTGATGCTATGGCCACTGTCTTGACAATGCATGACCCTGTTACGCTGTTGTATCCATGTTTTGTTAGTTGAGATGTTGGCATTTTAGGCCTCGGGGTGTACTCGAGTTTTTGTGCATAAAACTCGAAGCAAAGGGCATAGTTAGCCGAAGCATATTTGCTCTGGTCTCGGGTAGTATACATTTGTTTCAGGTAGCATAAATAAATAAAAAAACTGCCTGCAGTTTTCAAATTTAAACAAAATTTAAAAGCAAATTAAAATTTGCAGGCTAACCTTAATCCAAAACTTGAATTAGTGTAAGGTTTGATTTAAATGAAAGTCAAATCCAGATTTAAGTTTAAATTAAAATTTTGCATTTCTGAATTCAATTTGAAAGTTTCAGGTTTAAAACCTGACAGCAACTAAACCTGAAGTATTTGATTTAAACAATGTTTTAAATTCTATAGTGAACTCAGCTTTGAATAACTATCTTAAGGTTTTAAAAATAGATTTGGATTTGAAAAATCAATTTTTTAAAACAAAGAGTTGAAGGGAAGTTTAAATCAAAGTTCTTAAATCAAAGGTAAATCAGTTTTAAAAATGTCTTTGGAAATTTTAATTTAAATTAAGATTCAAACAATTGAATTTAAAGGCTTTCTTATTTAAGTTTCATGTGTATGTAATTAAAGTTATTCACAAGATTATAAATTGAATTTAAACTTGATAAATGTTTAAATAAATAATACTTTTGAATCTTAAAATCCAAATGGAATTCAAATTTACAATTTTGGAAGGTAAAGTTCTAACACACATAGATATTAATGAAGTCATTAGTAAAGAAATAAATTATCTTAGGAATAACTAAGGAATAAACATATTTAATGAATAAGTTAATTAATGAATGACTTATGTATTTAATTTATAAATTAATAATTTAGATTAATTTATAATTAGGAATTAATTAAGAAATAAATATGGAAATGTAATCATGGTAATTAACTAAAGGTTTATTAATTAAATTCATTAATGTGATAAATTCTGATAATTAATCAAAATTTATTAGATAATCCTTTATAAATTGATAAATGTAATTTCTTGATAAAAGAAATTAAGAAATTAATTACTACTTGTAATTAATTTGGTAAAATGATTTAATTAAGTTAATTAATTTAATTTAATAAATTTAAGAAATCATTTGATGATTTGTTATGTGTAATCACTTAGTGTATTCAATGGAGCATAATTACTTGAGAAAGTAATTAATATAATTACTGAATGTAATTAGGAAAGATCATGTGTTAATAAAGTAATTGGGATAATTACTTTTGTAATTAATCAAGAGATTAATTAAATGGAGATAATTAATTATGGGATAATTAATTTGGTAATAAGTAATTAAGGGAAGTTAATTACTGGTTGATATTAATCAAGGTGATTAATGGTTGTGTTTAATTAAGGATTAATCACTTAATGTAATTAAATTAAATTAAATAGAGTAATTTAATTTAAATCTAAATTAGAGATCATTGATTAATGTAATTAGTAATGAAATTAAGAATAGTTTAATTAAGAAATAATAAATAATGTAGTGATTAATTAAAGATAATGTAATTAATTGTATTTAATTATAAATAAGGTAATTAAATGTAAATTACTATAAATGATTTAGGATAATTAATTAAAGACTAATTACTTATTGTAATTAGACGGTGATTAATTGAAGAAGTTAATCAAGATAAATATCTAGAAATTGATTAATTAAGTTGATTTAATTTAATAGTTGTGTAAGCAAGATTTGTAGATGAAGTAATTAATTTAATTTACTTTAAATTAATTAGAGATAGAAGTAGTTAATTTAATTCATTTTAAATTAATTACAAAATGGTATGATTATAAATCATTGCTTATGGATTAATGATAGTGATATTTCATTTGATGGTTGTACATTCAGGTCTGACTTGAATACTATCTATGTGATATGGATGCTTGGTTTAAGTATGATGATATTTAATTATCTGTTTTCATGATAATATGAGCTATCTGTTTATGATGATGTGATTATCTATTGTGATATTATGAATTATCCATATGTGTGTATATTGATGATATTGAACTGTTAAGACTAAATAGACAACTTGGCCTTAAAAGACACGTTTTGGATTTCGATGAGACCGGGATCGGGTTTTCTGCATTAGGAACATCCGAAAACCACATCGTTTCCAAATTAACGATAGGTCGTGAATCTGAAGTGAAGATGAAGATTCAGAATGCAAGGGTTATCGTCGTTAACTCTGAGGGTGATTCCAAAATGAGTGTAACGAGATAATGCCTTCGGTTTCGTTCGAACCCGGAACGAACTTGTATGTATTGAATGCTTTCAACACATCGTCAGGTGGGCGATGAGCATTCTAAGAATTATGTTCTCTAAAGGTAATCGTAGCCTCAAGCCTCATCAACCGGGAATGGCTAAAACAGGGGAGGTGCAGCAAGGTTAGGTGGGTCATGCCCAAGCAGGACAAGGATATTCCCCTGTCTAGATGTCCCTTTTACTTTCGGCTTAGTGGGAAGTAGCGACGGCTATCTGCGGGGTTATCTTGTTCGGGACTGTTCAGTAAGGAATGGTTCCGGCCTTGTGTTGCAGGGGATGAAGGGAGTAATCCTCGGTACGGTGATCTAGGCCCCATACTATGATGGGCGGTACCCCAGTAGCCCTGCCATTGTATGGAATCCACAATCCAATAAGTGCCAACGGTTTTGATTGTATTACCCACTTTTGTGGCTAGTAGTTGGAATTTAATAGATGTAACAATTTCGGCTATTTTCTATTTACTTGAAAACCCTAGACCTATTATAATATCACAGAATTTCCTATCAAATGTTTTGGTTAGCGTAAGGTAAAAACTTTTCCATGTTTATGTGTGGGGAGTCTTACGTGATACCTTTCGTTTTTCAAAAGATTTTCAAAGTTAAGCAACTTTAACCTGTTACTCATACCAGACCCATGTCTGACCCGGAGTTTATTTTTGTTTTTCATAAACTCTCGGGTACCCAAATTTTTACGGGTAGCCAAGGGATTCAGGTTAGCTTTGACGAATTCTAGAGGAGCAATGGAGCAGGAGGCTTCAGCGTTGTAGATATATATATATTTATAGTTCCGCTGTGTTGGTATCTCTGTGTTGACTTGTGTATTGAGTTGTATAACTAGACAGGTGTTTATAACTGTCTAGTATGTGATGTATTGTTTGTATAATTCTGATTTATGCTGTATATTATGTAAATACTTATGTAATTATTATAATTTATTCGTTCCGCTGTGAGATTCTGATGTTGTTGTTCTTTCTTCTCTATCCTTTCTATTTTCTCATCCCTTTCTTTCTTCAAGACGAAGCGGTTTTCTGGGCATAGAAAGTCGGGTCGTCACAATCAACGACGAAGGCCTACGGTGCCACATCTCAAAAATAAAGGGCCATACACAATGTTGCATACCATCCATAGAGGTGGATGATTAATATCGAATTTCCTACATCGCTAAGCATTGTCGTGATTCATCAGAGTTGTAGCGGCATAATTTATGTCTCATCTCATTAATGAATAATCATACACGACGTCGCAACTCAACAATGCCACATCTTATCGATACCTCTCACCATTGATATCACCCATTACCAACACCACTATATAATGATGCCTCATATTATTGCTACCAAGGCCATTTGATTGTTGACACTATTTCAATAATGCTACTATAAGACAATGCTACCTATTGTTAGTACCGCCAAAAATCAATGCCATACCTTGTTGATGGCGACTTCATCAATGCTTAGAGAACATTGCACCTCTATAAATGTGATATTGATGCTAGAAATCATCAATAACCATAAAGTTACTATGCCACTTATTCTTAATACTGCTCCATATCAACGTCGCTGCTCATTAATTACTAATGTCACTTCCAAGTGGTGTCACCACCAACCAATTAAGAGTGTTTCAATGTTGGAAGTTTTTGATGCCGAATGCATTTACTATTGATATGGCGTCGAAGTTCTACTATTTACCAAGGAATCCAGAATGTCATCACTGTAAGGCCTGGTGCCATGTGACATTGATATTGCCGAAATACATGCATACCGAAGTCAAACTACTATGGCCCTATAAAGGAACCTAAAGGTATGGAAGAAGCAGCGATCATTTCTTCTCCCTACTCTCAAAATTAGATTCTTATAACCCTAAATTGATTTGGGGAAATTCCGATTTGATTGTAATCATGCCTAATTTGTAAGAATAAAGACTTGAATATGCCTATTATCTTGATTGTGCATTTTGGACATTATTAGACATGAATATGCATATAATTAAGCTCTTCGTGCCAAAAGCAATTGTGATGTTATTTTACATGAAATCACATGAACTTCGGTCGAAACTAGTATCTATATGCATTGCCTTTATATCGCATATTACATACGGACATTGGACTATGAACATAAGCACTATTTATTCTTTTCACTGGCTACTGCACATATTTACCACTTATTTTCTCCCTTCTTTAGATATATGACGTAGGACTTTGAGTGTTCCTTACCTAAAGACCATAGATTCTCGAATATATTATTCCAAGTGACCTTAAGAGGCCTCGAGTATCTTGTTCCAAGTGACCTTAAAAGATCTCGAACATCGTATTGTAAGAAATCGTATGGGCCTTTGGATGTGAAACATCTAAAGCTCACAGGCATTATGGATCCATTCCCTAATAACATCATCTTATATTTAGCCTTGAATTCTAAGCTCATTCTTGATTTAATTAAGACCAACTAAGCCATGCTTAGTCACGTCATTATATGTTCTCAGATCAAGGTTTGGCTTATCATTCTTGGTATAATGGGTGTTATTCCAATTATTGGTTAAGCATTTTGGCACTAGAAGGAGGGATTAAACTTATGACCCCCTATAATCCACTCTTTAGAGATAATTGCGTGAAGTTACTTTTGTTTTAGGAAAATGGTAAGACCAAAATGAACTAACGTCTCTAATGAATGAGTTAAACAACAAGCAACATTGGAAGAAAACGATTATTTGTACCAAAATTGGTCACAAACCCCGAATTATCGTGAAAGCAGCAGTGTATGAATATAGATCAGTAATATTCTAACACAAATCTCAAATCCAGACGAAATAATTGGAAAATAACGAACGGAAACACAAGATTTATAGTGGTTCGGTTATCTTCGGCCTATGTCCACTTTGAATGATAACCTTTTATTGATGTTCTTGCTAGTTACGGTGAATTACAATGGAGTACAATGAAGAAATTTGAGTACAACAGTAGCTTAACAGTGCAAAAGTGTTTTCGACAGAGTTTGGAAGGTCGATTAGCCAAAAGTCCCTTTTTTGTAGGCCCTGGGGTCCTATTTATAGGCATAGGAGACTAATATATCGCTCAAACTTCGGGAGACCCCTTCTGGCACGTGAGTGGGCCCATGCGATCGATCTCATGAAATTTCGGCTCGATCCGTGATCGATACGAATGTATTTCGTATCGATCAAGATTTCGTCCAATGGAGTCAAAACTTGGCGTGAACATTCCTTAACTTGTACGTAAGCTTCTATGAAAATTTCATAGAATTTAGACTTGTGGATCTCCAGATATGATCGATACGAATTGTGTTTTCTGATATGGAAACGATTTCGCATCGATGCCTTCGCATCCTTCTTCTTTGCATCAATCATAGGCACGTGCATACCTGCTGTCGTGGCGCTATTTCCAAGGCTCGATCCTAACTTCATGCCGAGTTGAATGCTTCCTCCTTGGATTTATGCTTGCCCTCGTTCGTGTCAGTCACATTCATGTCCATCAATTTGCGTCCATCATCTGCTTATGCCTTTGGTCTTCCTCGAACCGATGCACGAGTGAGTCCTTCGTATCGATCGAAATCGATCGATACGAAATGATTGTCCAAATTTCTGCATCCAATGCTCCATCCTCCGTGTTGATTCCAGCCCCGATCGATACGAAATGCATGTCATGCCTCACCATCCCATCGATATGAAATGTATCGATACGAACACCGTAGCCTGAATCCATCTTGATCGATGCGAAGGCATCGACCCAAAGCAAGTAACCGAATATATCTTCATCGATACGAACTGTATCGTGAATATATCGAGACGAAACCTTCGAGTCGAACAAACCATCGTGCGCCCCTCTATTCAATTCAGGTCCACTACTATCGATTCGAAAACTGCTCACCTTCTCTGTCTAATCAATACGAACGTCTTGTTCGTACCTATGTGGATCGATACGAATAGTATCGATACGAAGTGTGGCAAACCTTGATCGACGTGAACAGCGTCGACATGAACAATTTTTCTTGTATTTTAACCCCTCTATATCTCGAGCATACGAACTCCGATTGACCTGGAATTCGAAATGTAGCATCTTCTAGCCGTGATCATCATTCCCAATCGATCCTGCCTTGATTGGAGCTCAGCCAAATTTTAATGACATCGATCGCAGCCTTGCTTCCAATCGATCTCCAATCGTGATATCTATTCTTTTTAAACTAATTTGTTGATATTCCGGCATTGACCAAAGGATGGTATAACATTTGCCCTCCAAAACATACCTTGTGATAAGAAGGTGTGTTTTGTATAGCTCCAATTCTGATACCTAAAGTTCATAGCCATATCATCCAAGTGCATCGCTCTTGACTGCTCCGAGTCGATGTCCAATTCCAAATCCAGTAACCAAAGCCTTAGTCAATTCCATATCCATACGAACTCGATAACCGAGTCCTAATCCATCCTTATCCAATAACCGAATCCAAGACCTCTCCGGGTCAATACCCAAATCCGTAACCTCTCCGGGTTCTTGCCAAGCGCAATACACACCTGACCACCATGCCTAATGTCCTTGGACATTGAGTAATTGCCTTGGCTTAAGTCTTAAGTCGAATTCTGATCGCTTTGGACCCTTGTCGAGTATAGTCCATACTCGATGACCTGAGATAGTAACCGATAACATAGGGCCTAAGTCCTAGGCCGAATGTTGGTCGCTCCGGACCTTAGTTGAGTATAGTCCATACTCGATGACCTGAATAAGTCGATTCTCCACGTTCGGACAAAGCGACTTACCCCTTTCCAAGTATAATCCATACCTGACAATTGTTAACCAAAGAACCAAATAAAAATCCAATCAAAATCAAATCCAAACCAAATCAGAAGACCAAAAATCCACATCAGAGAACCAAATCAATATCCAAGCATGAAAATAATCATCCAAGAAGAAGTCCAAACCAGAAAAGAAACAGAATCAGGAGTTCAAACCAAACTCCGAAACCAAAGCAGAAAAATGAGTATCCAATCCAAAAACAAAAAACAGATTTCACAAACCATAGCATCGTGGTTTATCATCATTCAGAGCATGCCTAGGAGCCATCTCCGTCCCCGTACATAAGTAAAATGCTTGGCCATTTTGCCCGTAGTTTTGTACTTATTTCATACCATCCAAGTCAATTGATAACCAATCGACCATCATTCTTGGGCCTCACACCATCATTGTTTGACCTAGACGGTGGTTGCTCCTTCCCCACCGCTACATTCTGAGCCCCGACGTATTATCACAATTGTCCATTCCTTACATGCTCCTCAATTATGTCCTTTAAGTGCCTGCAGCTGTTGGTGTCATGTCCATCCAAATCATGAAAGAGACAGTGCCTTCCCGATGCCCTCTCACGTTCACAAGATTCTCTCCTAGTCGGCCTTCGGTAAGGAAGGCGATTCCAGGTCTCCATGAATATCCTCTCTAACATCTCATTCAATGCCGTGTAGGTGGAAAGTTTTGGCTCTCTCCATCGCTTCTTAGCTTTTCCTGCTTCATCATCCAGCTTCCTTTTTCCTTTATCCTTATCCTTATCCGAGCTTCTGCTGAATGGCCCTCCATCCTAAGCCGTATTCACCTCCTTTATCTTAAAATCTGTACATGCATCTTCTTGCCAAAGGATTCTCTCAACTTCGTGAAAAAAATTGCCCAAGATCCAATGGCGGGTCCTGTATTAAAGATACTTTGAAATTTGAATTCTCTCTGACTCTTGATAGTACTACCATTAAAACCATCAATGAATCCGGCCAATCCACCGAAGCAACCACTGCATTGAACCAAGTTAAGAAAGCTCTCAGTGATTCATCCATCCTTTGCTTTACCGATCTTAGCGTCATTACATTCTTCGACCTTTTAATATGAACCCGAAACCGCTTTAGAAACCTATCCATCAATTCTATCCACGTCCTGATAGATCCCTCTTCCAGCTGCCTAAACCACATAGCAGCTATGTTCGTCAAGTACAGAGGGAAATATCGGGCCATAACTTCATCTGATGCCCCCAATACATCCATGTGTATTGTGTATCTCATCAAGTGATCAGTTAGATTAGCCTTGCCGTTGTATACCTCCATGTTAGGTAGCTTGAAATCTGGTGGATTTCGAGCTATCCTGAGTTCATGAGTAAACAGACTCCTATTCACTCCTTCCAGATCTCTATTGGTCAAACCTCCATGCATGGTTCGCCTGATAATCTCAGTCAATCCAGCATTGTCTATCAAGGGTTGTCCCCCGAGTCCTCGAGGGAATTTTGGTACATACTCTTTATCTCGTACTCCTACATTTCTGCCAGCATCTCATTGTGCGGTGACAAATGGAATCCCTCCGTGAATTGGTCTCTCGTTACCAAGTGGTGGGCCCCAGGCCTGGATCCATTCAGACTAGCAGATGTAGGTTGATTAGGGATTGTGCCTTGTTGAGCTGTTCCATTTGATTGCCTGTTTGGTCCTTCTATTCCAGCTCTGTGGATCTGAACTCCTGAAGCTCCAGCCGTTCCTTCTTGTCCAAACTATCTGAGGAGGTTCTACATCATTCCTCCTGTATTTTCAGAAATTCTCCATGCATTGCTCCCATCATCATTTCCATTTCGTCTCGGGTAATGAAAGCTGAAGTCTGATTGGCCCCTGATGAAACCATTTGGTTTCCTTCATGCTGACTTCTCTCTGTTCTCTGCCTTCTACTTGATTGTCTTGTCATAGCTATTTAGATCTAAACCCATAAGCCTTCAAATCTGAACTCCAAATCTAGTATAGCGGGTGCAGTTTTTTCGGTGAAAGCACCAAACTGCTTACGCCAAAATTGGTCACACAAACCCCGAATTATCATGAAAGCACCAGTATACGAATATAGATCGGTAATAACTAACACAAATCTCAAATCCAGACGAAATATTTGGAAAACAATGAACAGAAACACAAGATTTATGGTGGTTCGGCTATCTCCGGCCTACATCCACTTCGAATGATGACCCCTTTTGGCACGTGAGTGGGCCCACACGTGAGTGGGCCCACTTCGAATGATGCCTCACCATCCCATCGATACAAAATGTATCGATACGAAAACCGTAGCCTGAATCCATCCTAATCGATGTGAACGCATCGACCCAAAGCAAGTAACCAAATCCATCTTCATCGATACGAACTGTATTGATACGAAATATATCGAGACGAAACCTTCGAGTCAAACAAATCATCGTGCGCCCCTCTATTCAATTCGGGTCCACTGCTATCCAGTCGAAAACTGCTCACCTTCTCTATCTGATCGATATGAACGTCTTGTTCATACCCTTGTGTATCGACACTAATAGTATCGACACGAAGTGTGGCAAACCTTGATCGATGCGAACAGCATCGACGTGAACCACTTTTCTCGTATTTTAACCCCTCCATATCTCGAGCATACGAACTCTGACTGACTTGAAATTCAAAATGCAGCATCTCCTAGTCGTGATAATCATTCCCAATCGATACCGCCTTGATTGGAGCTCGGTCAAACGACATCGATCGCAACCTTGCTTGCAATCGATCTCCAATCCTGATATCCATTCTTTTCCAACTAATTTGTTGATATTCCGGCCTTGATCAAAGGATGGTATAACAATGATGTTCCCAATTTCAACCTGGACAACGTAGAGGTTGGACAACCATCAGAGTTGGTACAACCTACCATCATCGAAGCTAAAATTAAAGACCTAGAACAACAATTGTCGATGATGAAAGAACTTCTTAAAGGAATCATTACTCAAAAGTCTTCCAAAACCACCAAGCTTATGGTGGGAGATGAGGTAGAGTCTTCTAGAAGAGGCTTGGATGCCTCTTTGTTTAAAAAAAAGTAGAAGCAAACTCATTATAACTCTGCAAAAGAGTAAAATTCACAAGCAAGGTGAAGCAACCAAGCTTTCTTCAAGGTCATTGGCAGATACCAAAGTTAAAGAAAGTTACCAAGGAAGAATGAGGAGAAGTTCAAGGAGCAATCTGGAAGTTCAACCTTTGGAGGATAAAAACCTGTTAGAAGCAATTACCGTAGAGACAATGCTTATCGAAGAGATGCGGTTGAGAAAATGGCAAAGGAGATGCTTAAAGGAAAAAGAACTGTTGATGAGAGGGTTAACAATAACCATCGAGAAGCTCCCTTCATGGGTGAGATAATGTCCACCGGGATCCTGTCCCACATAAAAATTCCTTCCTCAAGATATAATGGAACCACTGACCCCATGATCATTTAATGGCATTTAGAAGTCAAATGGACTTTTACAATGCATTCAGAGTAGTGCATTGCAGACGTTTCCCTACTACCTTCCAGGGCGCAACAACCAAGTGGTACAGACATTATCATGAAAAGAATATATACTCCTCAAAAAAATTTGGTTACAGGTTCTTGGCAAATTTTGTATTTATAAAGATCCTACAATTGACTATAGCTTACTAGCTAATATCAAGAAAATGCTAAAGAGCTGTTGGCTGATTGTATTAGGTGGTTCAATGCAGTGGCATTAAAGGCGGAGCATATGACTGATATAGGTAATTTAATGGCAGTGCATTCAGGGCTGATTAAGCAAACTCCATTTAGCGGGAACTCTATATTCATGGCTTTAGGGATTTATAAAGTTTCCACTTTCAAGCCAATAAATTCATCCGTATGGATGAAATGTATCACACTAAGAAGAAAGCTAAGATATAGAAAGAAGCAGGAAAAGCTATTTTTAACCATAACAATAAAAAGACGAGATGGGATGAGGACCCAAGTACCAACTGTCGCTTCAAACAAGCCAATTTCCTACATTTTCTCTGTTGTGAAAGAAAGTGGAAATTTTCTAGTTTCATACAAGGCTAAAACCAATCCTGAGCCAAGAAGAAGGGAAGACTACTATGCCGATCATAAGATAAATGGACATAAAACAAACGAATGTCATGTATAGGCAAGCATAATTCAATGCATGATTCGTTCTAGACACCTGAAAGAGTTTGTCAAGGATAACTAAAAACAACTCATTCTAAGGATGGTAACCATCTTCCCACTCAAGCAGGTTTTAGTAAGCTTAAAAGAGAGAAGATCAAAAACCGATGACACGGCAATTCTTATAGAGATGATATGTCTTCGGTTTTATTGCTCTACTCAAGATTAGTAGAATGAGGGATAGAGCTTAGTCAATATAATATCGAATATCTATCCCGAAAGATCTAGTTGATTTATTAACAAATGTGTAGGATTCATTAAAGAACAATCAGAGAAGGAAGAGTTCTAAAGCCTAAGTGGTAGATGTTCATGGATAGAGCCTCAAACGAGCAAGGGGATAGACTGGATATGTGATTATTACCACTGATGGGCACAGTTTACATTATGCGATCAAGTTGGGATTTCCACCACTAAAAATGTAGCAGAATATGAGTCAATGATAGTAGGATTCACCCTAGCTCTTCAATTGAAGATTCCTATAATTGCGCATTTTAGTGATTCGCAATTAATGGTGAATCGACTAAATAAAAAATATCAAAGAAAGGATACAAAACCGATCTTATATATTTAGAAGATTTTGAACGTGTTGACCTGATTTGAAGATTTCCTATTACACCAAGTATCGAGTAGGAATAACTCTCAAGCTAATTCATTGGCTAAGTTGACCTGTTCAGGAGGAGCGATAGAAGCCTAGATTGTACTGGTAGGCTACCAATCAAATCCCAATATAAAGGAAAGGAATTCCAATCTAGAAAGCGAATCCTTAGTACTAACCATATCACATGATTTAATGCACAAGGAGAAGGATGATGAAACTGGGATTCTTTAAGAAAAATCTTCTCATGCAGAAATTGATAATCAATATGAGAATAATTGGATGACACCTATCATGAAATATATAAGAAAAGAGTAGTTACCAATAGATAAAAAGAAGTAAAGGAGAATAAAACATCAAGCCTTAACCTTCATTATGGAAAATGGAATACTCTATAAGAAAGGATATTCACTCATTTACTTAAGATGTGTTAATCTAGCAACAGGAGAAAAATTATTGAAAGAAGCCTATGAATGATTTTGTAGAGATCATTCTAATGGTATAAAATTAGCCAAGAAAATTGTGAGTTAAGACTTCTATTGGCCTCAAATAACCAGTCATGCCATCGATTATGTGAAAAGATGTGAGAAATGCCAAAGGTTCTGTAAAATCTCACGTCTCCTAGACTTCAATCTCAAGCCCATGGCCTTTCCATGTATGGGGAATTAACTTAATCATACCACTATCTATATCCAAAGGAGGAGCTAAGTACGCAGCAGTGGCCATTGATTGTTTCAAAAAATGGGTAGAAGCGGAACCGCTTCTAAATATCACACTAGGAAAAGTTCTCAAATTTGTAATCAAGAATATTGTTACCAGATTTAGGATTTCACATTAGATAATTTCTGATAAAGGAACTCAATTTTGAAGTGAAGAATCTACCTGATTTTGTAATAGAAATGGAATTATCAAGTGTTTTTCATTTGTAGCTCACTCCAAGGCTAATGGAACTGTTAAAGCCACCAAAAAAACTATTAAGATCATTCTCAAAAAACGAATGGACAAAGCTAAAGGAAATTTGATAAAAGAATTACCTCTTGTACTATTGGCATATAGAACTTCTACTAAAACTTCAATAGGACACACCCGTATTCCTCCACATATGGATGTGAAGCTATGCATCAATTGAGATTGAAGTACCTTCTCATCAAAGGATTGCATATGCATTTAATTCGAATCAAGAATTGTGGAAAAAATATTTGGACTTAAGAAATGAGCTAAGAGATGAGACAGCCATACGGATGGTTGAGTATAAATGAGGAATATCCAAGTATCATAATTCTAAAGTAAAAGAAAGATCATTTTAAAAAGGAGATCCAGTACTCCGAAGGGTAATGTTAAATATTAAGAACCCAGCGGATGGACCACTCAGGCCGAATTGGGAAGAACCCCTAGTCATACACAAAGTAATCCCAACAAGAACCTATAGGTTATGCCGAACTAATGCTACGTAATAGCAAACATGGAATGTCGAACATTTAATGCCATATTTTCCAACAATGGGTGAATAAAGAGTTTGAAGCAAGAGTACCTACTGGATCGATCATAGAAAGAAGTAGGATCCTCCTTAAATAAAGGAAAAAGTCTTTGTCCTCGCCAAGATGGCCTGGTCAAAGCACCTCCTAGAAGGAGGTCAGCATAAGCCTTTTTCCTATTGAGTGGCCTAACTAAAGCATCTATAAGCCTTCGACCCCCGCCTATGTGGCTTGGTCGAAGCATAAGCCCTTATTCCTGCGATTAGTGTCCTGTCTAAGGCACCTCCAAGAGGGAGGTTAGAGTAAGCCTTTTATCTCATACGAAAAGGCTGACCAAAGTATCTGCAAACCTTCAGCCCCTGCCTACGTAGCCTAGCTGAAGCGCCTCCTTAGGAGGACAGAGTAAGTCTTTGGCCCAACCAAAGCACCAGACCAACCTTCAATACCATCACAAAGGCCTTACTAAAGAGCTTCCTAGTAGAAGGTCAGATAAATCTTTGGTTCTGCTTAAAATTGCTACCAAAGCACCGGACAAGCCTTTAGTACCGTCTCTTTGGCCTTTCTAAACTTAGAGAGAGGTCGGGTAAATCTTTGGTTTTGTGTAAGAGAGCTAATCGAATGCAACAGGTAAAAGACCTAAATCATCACCTAAGATGGTAACAAAAAGCAATCACGTCAATTGCACTCTATCCAAAAGAATGGATTAACAACAACCTTCTAAAGGAAGATCAATCAAATTCAATGGCTACTCAATCCAAAAGAAGGATTAAGGCTATCAAATATAAGCTATTTGGGCTTCTAAAAAAAATCAATCAATCAATCTTCTAGAGGAGGATTTGTCAAAATGAGCCATTTGCGCTCCATAGCCAAAGCAATCTCCAGATATCGGATAATTTTCTGCTCTTTTACCCTTGTCATCCGATAGATTTTCTAGTCTCCTATTATTATTGATAGTTGAATCTTTTGGTCTTCTATTATTATTGGAAAATGAATCTTCTGTTCTTCTATTATTATTATTAACAGATAGATTTTCTGCTCTTCTATTATTATTGACAGATGGATTTTCTGGTCTTCTGTTATTAGTGCTGGATGGATTTTCTGTTCTTCTATTATTGCCAAATGAAACTTTCGGTTTTTTATTATAATTGATAGGTCAATTTTCTAGTCTTCTATTATTTTTGATAGATGGATTTTGTGGTCTTCTACTATTAGTGCCGGATGGATTTTGTGGTGTTTTATTATTGCCCAATAGATTTTTCGGTTTTCTATTATTATTGATAGATAGATACTTCGGTCTTCTATTTTTAGTGCCATATAGATTTTCTGGTCTTCTATTATTACTAGTTGAGTTTTCTAGTCATCCATTCTTATTCCAAATGGGTTTTTTGACCTTCCTCTATTATGATTAGATGGATTCCTTAGCCATTAGCTATTGTCATTATCAGATTGGTTTTCTGGTCTTTTACTATTTTTACCAAATTGGTCTTCTAAAAGGGTCCTACTTTCAAAATCTTATGGCTTCTTTGTATCATCAGATAATTTTTTAAGGCCGCTCTTATTTAAGAAATTAATACCACCAAGAAAATCCCTGGTCTTCTTTTTGAGCCTCTATTCGAAACACCTTTGTTATCAGGATGATATTCTAGGAAACTAGAATTAACGAATGGATTTTCTAGAAAAATTTCTGATCTTCTCCCCTATAAAATTACCAAATAACTTTCTAGGTTTACATTTAAGGTAGTATTTTCAATTTGATGACCATGATTTGTGTGAATAACAAGAAAAATATGAACCTAATTATGGCTCAATCAAATCCAAAAAGGGTTACCTAAAATTGAAATTAACTTTAAGAATAATAACGGTGATTGTCACTTATTTTATGTTTTACATAAAAACAGAAACAGAAAGAAAGCCCCACAAAAGGTTAAGAAAATTCTTGGTTTACACTAAAGTGTAAAAAGCTTCTTTTATACAAGGAGGGGGGAAAATATTATCCATATAATTTCAATACCATAAGTAATGCTGTAAGTGGTGGCATCACAAAGAAATCAATGCTGGTAGGTTCTATGACGAAGGCCAGCAATGTCGAGGATACATAGTGTCACAGGAACCGATGCTAAAGCAATGGAGCTGGGATAACTATGTCGTAAATAAGCAATTAGTCAAGGTTACATGATGCCATAAATATATGATACTGCAAACGACCAACGTCTAAAGAATGGTGATGAACCAATGTCGAAAGAATGGAGATAGATTAACATCGGAGGCTTATGGTGTTGCCTCTCAACAATAAAGGGCCACATACAATGCCGCATGCCATCTTTTAAGGTGGATGAATAATGTTGAATCTCTTACATCGCTAAGCAATGCCGTAATTCATCAGAGTTATAGTGGCGTAATGTATGTCGCATCTCCTCATATATGACAATGCAACTCAGTGATACCACATCTTATCGATACCGGTTATATCATTGATACCACGTGTTACCAACGTCGCTATATAATGATTCCCTTTATTATTGCTACTAAGGCCATCCGATTGTTGAAGCTACTTTAATAATGCTGCCATAAGACAGTGCCACCCGTTCCAATACCACCGATAGTCAATACCACACCTTGTTAATGGTGCATTTCATCAATCTATAGAGAACATTGCACATCCATAAATGCGATATTGATGCCAAAAGTCATCAATATCCATGCAGTTACTATGCCATCTTTCTCAATGCTTCTCCAGTCAATGCCACTCCTCAATGTTGACTAATGTTGCTTCCATAAGGTGCCACCACCAACCAAGAGTGTTTCGATGCCAGAAGTTATTGATGCCGAATGCCTTTACAATTAAGATGTTTTCGAAGTTATACTATTTACTAAGGAATGTCAAATGTCCCCGTTGAGCAAGGCGTCGCGCCATGCAGTATTGATGTTGTCGAAATCCAAGCATATTGCAATCAAGCTGCTACGCTGCAATTCTATCCCTATAAATACGGTCCAGGGGTGTGGAAGAAGGGGCGATTTTTTATTTCCTCCACTCTCAAAATTATATTCTTGTAAACCTAAATTGATTTGGAAAAAACTTTGGTTTGGTTGCAATCATGCCCAATTTATATGAATAACGACTTGGACATGCCTACTACTTTGATTTTGTATTTTGGTTATTATTAGACATGAATATGCATATAATGAAGCTCTTTGGGCCCAAAGCAATTGTGAATCTATTTCACATTGAATCATATGAACTTCAGTCTAAACTAATATCTATATGCATAGCCTCTATATCTCCTATTACATATCGACATTGGACTATGAACATAAGCACTGTTTATTTAGTTCATTAAATGATGAGATCACGTCCACCAGGATCCCATCCCAATTAACTTCCATCCTTAACATACAATGGAACTATTGACCTCGATGATCATTTAATGGCATTCGAAAATCAAATGGACCTTTACAATGCATCTGAATCAGTGCATTGCAGACTTTTCCCTACTACCTTCCAGGGCGTAGCAGCCTACTAGTGTAGAAATTATCATCAAAAGAATATCTACTCCTGGATACAATTTTATTACTAGTTCTCGGCATAATTTTGTATTCGTAAAGATCTGACAATTGAGTACAGTGTATTAGCTAATATCAAGCAGAATCTTGGAAAGCCATTAGGTGATTATCTTAGGAGGTTCAATGTAGATGCATTAAAGGTGAAGGATATGGCTGATAGGGATAAGTTAATGGTAGTGCACTCAGGGCTGATTGAGCAAACTCCATTCTGGCGGGAACTCTATATTCACGGTTATAGGGATTTACAGTATTTCCACCTCTAAGCCGATAAATTCTTCCGTATGGATGAGATGTATCATGATAAGAAGAAAGCTCAAATAAAGAGAGAATCAGGTAAAGCTGGCATTAACCATAACAATGAGAAGTCAAATGGGAGGAAGACCTAAATACCAACTATGTCGCTCTGAACAAGCCAATTTCCTACATTTTCGCTGTTCACAAAGAAAGTGGAAATTTTCAATTTCATTCAAAGCTAAAACTAGCCTTAAACTAAAAAGAGCGGAAGACTACTGTGCCTATTATAAAATAAATAGATATAAAATAAAGGAATGTTGAGTATTGGTGGGCATAATTCAATACATAATTTGTTCTGGACACCTAAAAGAGTTTATCAAGGATAACCAGAAAACTAATCATTCTAAGGATGGTAACCAAAGACTCCAGAACAATGCTGCAAATTTAGTAGAAAGTGATATTCAACCAGATTTCATTCCACCCCTCAACAGAATTGGCGTTATCCATTAAGGCCCACACCTAGCTAAAAACAGCAGAGGAACTGGACATTGCTACATTAGAGAAGTAAAAGATGGGATTTTTTCTATTCAGAAAGATCCACCACTGGAAAATCTATGGTTTCATATCGATATGCATAACTTAACCATGACCCTGTAAGAACAAAGAGAAGTTCGCCATCCCATTACGATCCGCTTATGATCACTACTCAAATTGGGCCCTTAGTGGTTATCAAAATTCATGTCGATACTAGAAGTGTCACTAATGTAATCTTTAAGAACACCTTTGATTAAATGGGAATCCCAAAGCCAAGCTTTGAGCCCATCTTTGGGTTCAATAATAAAGAATCAACCCCCATAGGACATATAGAACTTCTCGTACAAATGGGAGTTCTGGCGCACTCTAGGACCTTTGAAACTCTCGTTGTCATCATGGATCAACCTTTCTACTATAGTGTCTTCTTTGGGAGACCAGCTTTAGGTGATTTTGATGCTTTTGTTTCACTAAAATACTTGATGGTGAAGTTCTTAACCAAAAGCGATTGAGCAACAATAAAGAGAGCATAATCTAGCTCTTGTGAAATGTACTTTGTCACTCTTGAGAAATAATAATGAGACAATCTTTCTTACTATGACTCGAAGAAAAATGAGTTAATTGGAAATTATATTAATAAGCCTTAGGATGAGGGTTCTTCAAACCAACCATCCAAAGCAAAAACAAATCCAATTGAGAAAAACTAAGCATGCATTGCGAAAGTTTAATTTCTTTGAAAAGAAAAGAAAAAGGAAGGAAGCAAACTCGATGGAAGACGAAATAGAAGGCGAAGAGATCACCATTGAACTAAACTATAGAGGTGAACAAGAAAGAATGAATACCACAGAAGATCTTAAGGAAATATGCTTGAATATGGTCGATACAACAAAGATAGAATGAGATCTTGAGGAAATGTGTGGTTCTTAGTGTCCTGCTTCTTCCTACCAGTGCCTCAATTCTTTCTTTTTGCATTATTATTTTTCATGACATTTACAGCAATGTTCCCAATACTACGACCAGTCTACTTGATGGCAACGGTACTTTGTATTGCACTACTTGGTCTCCTTTGACCGTTAGGAGCTAATCTAATAGCCAAATCTCCCTCTTTCATGCGCATAAATTGGGATGCCTTCTGATAAAACTCCTCTATGGTAGTCGATTGTTTTCTCTTCAATCACCTAACAAAACCAGTCTTGGGATGAACATAACAGATCGATGCCATAAAAGCAATATCCTCTCTAGAACTGCTCATTTCTATTACTGCAGCATTAAATCATGTTAAAAAGTTTTTTTGAGTCTCTTCAAAACTCTAGTGAGGATTCGATAATGACATGATGTCTTTAGGCTACACAGTGCGGACCTAAAACTACTCCATGAACTTCTTTGCTAACTTATCAAAGGACAATATGGACCTTGATGCAAGTGAAATAAACCACATTGTAGCAACTCCATCTAAAATATAAGAAATCACAATATTGTAATATGTCTCATTATGACGCTTGGAAATAGATACGGTTGATGATGCAGTCATCCTTAACATTATTTTCTAGTGATAGAATGAGATCTAATATTAAATCACTAACACCAAGAGCACTAGAATTTAAATAAATTAACAAAACATTTCATTCATTAATTTACAATTCATTAAATTTCAGTTGCATCCATAAATACATCATTCAGATAAAATATAATAATTGCATATAGTCCTAAGAGCGACATATGATGATGCTCTCTTGGATGATCGGAGTTTTAACTATTTAGACGATTATAGTACCCGTTATTACATATATTCAACCAAATAAAAAGTAGTTAAACCACTACACAATGAAAATATATAATCTTCTACATATCAGCTTACCTCCTGCATGTCTTCGGAGCTTATTCGTTTAAAGCTGAAATACCCTTGATTCAATCCAAATTGAGCACCCAGAAGTTTAGGGGAAAATCAAAAACTACAAGTCAGACAAAAAGTCGTGTTTGAATAATATTATATCTTCTCGAGACAAAATGAGTACATAGTAAGGCCATACTATTGAGAAAAATGGGTTTTCCCTCCACTAGTACCATTAAAATCATATCATGTCTACAACTAAAATGATTAGAATATATTCATGATGTAATCATGTAATAATGGATAGAACGAATAGTCTGACATTCATTAAGACTAGAAGGGTCACATATTCTCATAAGGGGAATTTTACCGCAAGGGCCTTCTTTCATCAAATAATAATTTTGTAGGACACAGCTTTAAAATAATTATTTTGAAGGATAAAATTTTATACACGTTATGTCAGCCCTTCAATCCGTTACTTCATACCCTCCTTCCATTTATGATTTTATGTTCTTCCAAAAAGCATTGTCAGAATTAAACAAGAAATCAACAATTAATTGTACATTTAGCAAGAAGAGCACAAATATGCTTAATATTAACAAAAAGTTCCTTACAGACAATAATTTGTCTGCGAACAACATAAAATAAAAATAGAAAATGACGAATTTTTATCACAAACAAAGAAAACAAATCCTTAAAAGCAACAAAATTAAAAAACAATACCTTTGACCACCATGATCCATTAACTGATTGCTTGAACTTTGAGTTTCAAATCCATAGATAGAAGTAAATAAATCTAAGAAAAAAATCATAAACAGCAATCGACACTTTCTTCCGACGTGATATGAAATCTCAAATGCACCTAATCCGATTTGGGCAAATCGCCGATCGATTTGGGAAAAACGCGCCTCCCTTGTCGATTAAGGAAAATCACGCCTGATCGATTATCAAAAAATTGCATCTACCTAATCGATTGATGAAAATCATGCCTGATCGATGTGAAAAAATTATGTCCGTTCGATTTTGAAAAACAGCGAGGCGTTTGGATTTGAGAATGAACCGAAACTCAACCATATTTGTGTCTTTGTCCTGGAAAATTATTATTTCAAACTCAAGTCCTACAAAATAATCGAACTTGGCTACGAGGCCCTCCTCGCTAATTTCCACTTCTCATAATTGCCCAATCCCCATACAGTCCATGACATAGTTTTCCCAGGGTCACTACGAACCTATATTAGTTTTCTAAAGCTGACTAGAAATCTATAGTAGTTTTGCAGGCTGATTAGAAATGTATCGTAACCTATCGGGCTAACTTGGGCCAAAAATATGACCAGATAATCTCGTTCAGAGGAAATAACCATGGCTTCTGTCCCACAAAAGAAAATAATGGTGAGCATCACTACTACGAGATCCTTGATTTGTATAATCCAAATTTTCGTTAGTCCTTTGGCTCGGCCCTACACAACGGAATATGCGCACCTGACCAACAATGGGCTAAGCTGTTGAAGCATAGGCAGCGACCTACGCTTGCATTTACCCTTAAACCTCAAACCTTGTTTTCAAAAGTCAAAATGTTATGTCTTTCGATCAGTTTTGGCATCCTAACACAGTTTTGATCTTTACGATCTTTTGGATGCAATTCTATTCTCATAGGAATTTGTGTCTGACTATATCTACTTTTGGAACACCCTGATTAGTCATTTGTTCCCTAAATCTCCAAGGTCATAATGTTGGATGATATCATATAATATTTTCGTTAGCATGTCAACAATTCAATACATGCAATAATAACTAATATAGATATAAAAATAAGCAAACAACATAACAAAATTCAATTAAATATATGTTCAATATGATAGTCAAATTATACAAAAAATACTTTACCAAAGTAATAGCTTCCTCCTTTAAACAATCTTTCAAAAGTGGGCTAATACATTTTTCCGGTCTTTTAATTTCATAAAAATATTTAACATAATCATCTTTTAGTTTAAGTAAAATTTAACCCCAAAATAGGATGAAAATCTTCCAAGTGTTATAAAATACTTTTCCTCCACTTTTCAAAGTCATAGGCTGTCGTGCTTTAAAACTTTTATTACTTTCACACATTAAAATATAGGCTATTACACCTAAAAATTTCATAATCATCACGTGCTAAAAGTAACGGTTGTCACGCATTTTAGCCAATAGTCGTCGTATGTTTACAAGCCTATATTCATCGCATAAAATTAAAGGTCATAGTGTTCAAGCCCGCTTAGAGTCATCGTGTTTAAAAACCCGATTACTTATTTATCCCAGGCAGTTATCATGTACAAAAGCTTTTGTGTGCAATATAATATAAATATAGCCTTTGTGCATAAATATTTTGCTTGGAGCCATTACCTGCATTTAGCCATTTTAGTCTTCACGTGAATTTACATTGAAAAGCCTCCATATTTTATTATATATTCCTTTGCCTTTAATTTAACCTCTTGCACTATTTAATTTACAAATCTAGTGAGTTAGCACTGGTATTTCATAAATCCTTCGTGTAATATATGTAGATGCTTTCGTGTGCTATAGTCATCATGATAAGTATATTACCATGTTTCATGGGCTACGTACGTAACTGCTGATATATATATATATATATATATATATATATATATATATATATATATTTGAGATAAATGTGTGATCCTCTAAAGTAGAGGAGAGCACGCATGTACATATGCATACCAATGATAGTAAAGGAGCTGCCAACACGCCTGGCAGGTAACAAATCATAACATAGAAAATCAATGAAAACAACATCAGGTAACTTCTTGAATGAGCTCCGGCAAGGCCTCCACCCATTACACCCAGTATTGAACTCCGGCAAGGCCACCGCCCGATAATGAAGTGTTAGAAGTAACCGATATAAACCATAGTGCATCCAAGCGAATAACAAGCAGCTGCACTGAAGAATGAACGCATCACAGCTGGCATGGATGATCCAAAACTAAAATAAGAAATCTCTCCTAACAATAATCCTATGAACAACATCTTGTAATACTGAAAACAACAACCCTAAAACCCTACGAATAGCATTCTAGTACCATTTATAGCCTAAACCTGTACTTGTAGATGGAACTAACCAAAATATAAGAATGATACACATATATATGTATATAAATAAAAATTATATACATATATATGGATTAATGAAATAAAAGTAATAAAACTAGAATTAAAACTCTAAGACATTAAATAAACTATAATAAGAGGTATACTAATAAAAGGGTCAAACTAATTATGCAACATCTTAACTTACATATATGTTATGTGGTAGTGATCATGAAATCAAGAGGCATAAATATTAACATTAAGCTCCTTTGAACAGAAGAACACTACGATGATTGGTAAAAATTTCATTCGAATTCGAATAAATGCAAACGCTATAGTTATTAATATTCAAAAAATTGTTTTTATGTTTAAATAATTCAATGCTTTTCCTAACCTTATTAAGATATTCATTAAAATGACTATTTTTAACCAATTTATATTTCTATTTGAGATCCAACTGAAACAAAATAATGTTATTGTTATTACCAATCTATTAATATAACTATTTATATTATTAAATAGCCTCTATTGTTATTACCAATCTATTAATATAACTATTTTTATTATTAAATAGTCTCTGGTTTCTCTCAAACCAAATATACTAACATTTTATGGTGAATAAAGTATCTAGTAAAGATCTATTTCCCTTTTGAAACTTATATCTTAAGTTATTCCAGAAAAATCACAATCAGTAACTTTAGTTGTAAGAATAAAGTTAAATATTTTAGGAGTATTATTAAGAATGTAGTAAACATCCTTACAATCGTAATATATATGATTAATATTTTCAAAATACAAGTTATAAAGAGTTCATTTATTATCAATTGGCAAATTCTTTCTTTTTAAAAGTCCAACGGTATTTAGCTTTCCATGCATGATTAACCATATTTGAGTCTTAGCTTTTGGTGGTGCATTTGCTTTCCAAATAAGATTAAAAGAGCTATTAGTAACGCCCGAGAAATTAAGAAATTTTATACAATGAATTTGAAGTGAATTTCTTACTTTTATCCCATTCTCGGTTAGTAATATCATTTTCGTTATCAATATTATATAAATTCAATCTTGCACATAATAAAGAAAATTGTCTAAGTGTTGTACCTTCTAAAATTCTATTAGAACTAAAGTTCCAAGGGGGATCATTATCGAAGAAAAACATCTTTAATTAAAGAATTTTTAAATTTACAAATTTCAAAAAGTTCTTTAAATTCGACCCTAAGAGGAATGACAAATAGCCAACGATCATGCCAAAAAGTAGTACTATTTCCTGAATGAATAATCGTATTAATACCAAGGTCATAGGTATCATGACATTTTAAAATTGATTTCCAAAAAGTAGATAATCTATTGTTAACTGAAGGTGTAATTCGGTATAAATTATTACTGCCGTTATAATAATGTTTAGATACAATTTCTTTCCAACTAGAATTATCATTTATATCCTTAAATTTCTACAACCACTTCCCTAATAAAGATAAATTCATGTTACGTAAATTAATAACACCTAGTCGTCACTCCTTTTTCGATTTACAAATGGTTTCCCATTAAACTAAACCATTTTAGACTACTACTAGGATTATCACCACTCCATAAAAGGTCCCTTCAAATTTTATCAATTTTATTGATCATTCATTTTGGAAAAAGATGCATAGACATCCAATAAATCGGAAGTGCAGATAAAACATAATTGATCAGAACTAATCAACCTGCTCTCGATATAAACCTCCCATTCCAATTGGAAATTCTATTTTTAATTTTATCTATTATAATTAGCGAGTCATCATGTTTAAGATTAGTTGGTCTAATCAAAAATCCAAGATAATCAATAGGAAAATTCATGGTTTTACAATTTAATCTATTAGCTACTAAACACTCAACCTTATCAACATCATTTAAAACTAAAACCGAACTTTTAACAAAATTAATTTTTAGACCTGAAAGAAGTTCTAAGCTAAATAAAATAAATTTAAGCGTAATGACATGATTAGGTAAATGAGAAGTAAATAATAAGGTATCATCATAAAATTGAAGAACAGAGAGTCCATTACTTGAAATTTCGATACCAACACACCCTAATGATCCATTACCAACAGCTTTTTTTATCATCGTAGCGAAAACATCGGCAGCTAAATTAAACAAGAGATGCGATAAATGATCACCCTATCGTAAGCCATGTTTAGACTGTATTTTATTCCCAAAAATCCCGTTAACCATTATACTAGAATTATTAGTTTTAAGCATTGTCATAATCCAGCCAATCCATTTCGACTAAAACCTCAAGCTAGTAACATATCAATTAGAAAACCTCAATCAATTGAGTCAAAAGCATTTGCAAAGTCAAGTTTTAGAAGCGCACATGTAATGTTATTCTTACATAGTGATTAATGTACTCTTGAACAACAACCACTCCATCCGTGATATTTCTACCCTTAATGAAAATAGTTTTTGAAAAATCAATTAAATCATTCATTCGTATATTAAGTCGATTCACTAAAACTTTTGAAATAATTTAACAGAGCAATTAATTAAAGAAATTGGTCTAAAATCTTTCAAATTATTAGCACCGATCTTTTATGCAATAAAATGTCATTTGCAAAATTAAATCTTCCTAATTGTAGTTTCCCATTATAAAATTCATTAAACATGTTAATTAAATCAAATTTTAATACATTCCAAAATAGTCTATAATATCAAATTGGAAAACCATTGGGACCCGGGGTTTTATCACTAGGCATATCGTTAATAGCCTTCAAGATCTCCTCTACAAGAAAAGGATTATCAATGTCATTAAGACTAGTTCTTGGCTCAATAGGATATAGTTCATTCCATTTAACATTTATTCTATGCTTGTTTTTATTGCCAAAAATATCCCTATAGTAATCAGTAAAGGCCATATTAAGATCCCTTTGATCAACCAATTCCACATTATGCACATAAATAGAATATATTGTGTTACTACATTTTCTACCGTTAGCTATATTATGAAAAAGAATTGTATTATCATCATCTTCATTAATCCATTGTATTCTAGATCTCTGTTTCCACATAACTCTTCTTTTACTAAAAAAGAACTAAGTTATTCTTTTAAATTAGCAAGTACATTACGCTTTCCAAGATTTAATTGTCTAATTTCTTCTATCTTATTGTTTAAGCATTTCATAAAGTAAATCATCTTTTTTAATTTTAGTATTTCCAAATACAATCTTATTTCAATTTTTAAGAAAATTCCTAAGACCTCTAAGTTTTAAAATAATTTTTTTGCTGAATTGTCCGTATTTCTGATATTATAAAAATTCACTTATATCCATTTATTTATAATCAGATTAGAGAAGTTAGATTCTAACAACCACATTTTTTTCAAATTTAAAAGTTTTATTAATAATTTTATGATAATCACACACAAGAATGATAAAGCAATGGTCAGAATACTTACAAGGTAAACCAGTGACTCTACAAATAGGAAACTTATCTTCAATTTTATCGCTGATGAAAAACCTGTCTAGCAGAGCCATTAAAGGGGATTTCCAAGTATTACTCCAAGTGAATTCTCTCTTAGCTAGTGTTTATTTTATCAAATTACTATTAATAATAAATTGGTCAAATTCTTCCATAGAAAATAAATTACCTTCCCGAGGTGACCGTTCTCCTAAAAAACGTGTAACTTTAAAGTAACAACCCATAATCCTAGATCCATGAGCGAATGATCTAAATTCTAGACATTCACTCCATAGATCTCGACGACTAATTTTTGAGTTTGGTCCATAAACGTTACATGTATTTAGCAAAGTGTTTTCACTAAGGTAATGAGAATAATATATAAAGAGTGTTGCTTAGGAATAGTTTGAAGAAGTTTAAAGGAATTATTGTGCCACCCTATAAGTAAAACCCCAAAGCTCCAATTAACAGTAAACAAGTCCAATGTCTAAAATGATAACCACCTAATCTTCTATAAAATCGAAGATCAAGACAATCTATTTTTGTTTCCTATAAAAGAGCGATATCTATAAAATAATCATAGAAAATTCTCTAATTTTTTCATGTTTATTTGAATTATGAAGGCCCCTAATATTCCAGCAAATAATCCATATAAACTTGATGATCTAACCCTCTCTATTTATTTACTCCTAATGTAAGAAATATATAATTCATCATCAGTAAAAACAAAAGTGGTATCTCTAACTGACTGACATAACTCACTAGTGTATAAACTACCTAAAGCATAGGAAGAATAGTTACTACCTAAAACAAAAGCCATACCCGGGCCTGAATTCGTAGTGCCATTCATAGCACTTGGATCAGAAACTCACTCATAAATGAAGAATGACTACTACGGACTCTAGCACTACGACGAACAACAGCAACTGATTTCCTACGCATGCCCCTCTTTTTCGATGAAGACAAGTGTGAAGCTCTATTAATAGTATTACATTCATTATCGAATACTGTAGAAAAACATGATGCACCATGAACAACATCCTTTTATTTATAATCATCATTCCTAGAAATACCAGAATTCACATCATTTCCAACCACTGTGTGCAATGACTTCTTAGACACGAGAAGAATATGAGAACTCTCCACTACAACAGACTACATCTCCTTGCCCAACATTACAACCCTTACTTCTTCTCTATCAACATCATTAACACAATTTATATCCCCATCCAATATAATATCCTTGTGCATATCATTCCCATCCAATAATAAACTAGATCCTATCAACCTATTCACCGCCGTTTCACCTAATTCCCAAACCATATCACAAAGTCAAACACCATTAATAATCCAGTTATTTGAAATAACATCATTAACACTGTGCATATCTGTAATGACTAAGAATTTGACCGCTTTAAAATACACTATTTAGAGTGATTTTAAATATTAAATATAAAAGGTTTTATGACTTAAATAATATTTGATAGGATTTAGAAGTAGAAACATACATAAAAATAGTAACATTTTCCTATATCGACAAAAGTGACAAATTGCTGATTTCAGAAAAAGTATGTTTCAATAGTTAAACAAATTATCTTAATTAATTTACGAGTGTTTATATTTTTATATTTTCTTATACAAATTTATTTTTAAATTTGGTCTACATAAATAAATATTTGAACTAAAACGTCAAAATATGACCGTAAAACATTTTGTCGAAAAATGAAGCTTTGTCGATTAAAAGTTGTCGCAACGTCACAGCACCTTTATTTTATTTTATATAGGAACATATATTAAAATAGTGTAAGTATTAATTAATTCATAAAAATGTTTAATTTTACTAAATAAGGTTACAAAACTTCTAGAAGTCATTAGTAAAAGTAAGAATTAACAAAAATAAGAAAAAGTAAACATCAAATCAAAACCAACATAATTATGATATTCTTTACTTAGTCTTTGAGTGATTAATACGTAAAGTAAGAATGTGAAAGATGATGTTAAGTACTGAAAAAGTGGAGATTTCTTTAGGTTAAAGTAAGGTTATTTTGGTAATTTGGTAAGATGTTATTTTGGTAAATTTACCACTTCTTTCTTTTTCTATAAATACCCACCTCCTTCTTCACTTTCATTCATATTTTTTCTTCATCTTTTCTCAAGCTTCTTCATCTTCTTCCTCTTCTTTTTAATGGCTTCCAAGCCATAGAATAAATTAGAAATGAATAATGTCAAAATATTTTCAAAATATTCAAAAGAAATCAATGTTCATTCTCTTCGAATCAAACTCATTTTTTCTCCATATTTTACCTCTTCTTCTATCGGCCATAACTCTTCAAACCTGAACCAAAATGTAAAATTATTTTTTTCAAATCATATAATTTTTCAGTGGCTACAACTTTCATTTTGACTACTTTATCTCTTTTTAAAGTTAACTATGTGAATAATACACTTCTTTCCGGTGCATTTTATGGCCCAGTTTTAAAGCCAGAGAATAGGTCATTTTATTTTGATCATAACTTAATAATATGAGACCCAAATTAAGAAATTCTTTTTTTCAAAACAAATTTCAGTGGAAGCGACATTAATGTTGATTACTTTTTTATTTTTGAGATTTTCTATGCCTGAAACTCAATTCTTTGAAGTGCATTTTCGGGCTTCATTTTTGTCAATCCGACAATACCTCTTCTTCATTCTATCATATCTCCCGCAAAACCACTTGGATTCAAATGATTCTTTTTTTTAAATTAAAGAGAAAATAATTTTTAACAACTTTTTAGTTAACAAGTTTTTCAAATTTTGAGAGTAAGAGAGTCAAAAATAAGAGAGAATGTGACCTATTTTTCGGGTCTAATTTTGAGAATTCAAGTTCAAAACTCCACCGCTACTTCTCTATACTTTCGGCCAACATCCATTTCAAACCTTAGCCAAGCATTAGGAAGGAAGAATTCTGGCTTATTTTCATTTTTTTCCGAAGCATGGTAGGAAGTATGTGTTAGATCTTGAGTTCCTTGCCTTAAAGTTTGACGGAGTGGAATCCAAAGTAAGTTATTTCTTATTTTAAGTTCATTAAGACCGTTGCTAAGTTGAAAGAACTGTATGTGTTAAATTGTTTGAAAACCCTTGTAAAATACTTGTTTACTTTGTTTTCTAGAACAATGATTTGATTTCCTTGCTCGATATTATGTTTGGATGGTTAATTAAGTAATTTAAAACTTAGAAGTTAAATACTTAATGGTGTATGCGAAAACGACTAGTACATGTGTTTCGTCTGTGAGATCCAAGGAGGCTTGGGCGAGGGACGGAACATGTCGAAGGGAAAGCCCGGATGCTCCAAAATAAATATCAATCCGTTTTAACCCAAGATAGAATAAAAGGTGTTATAAATATTTAATAGAATGAAGCATTGTTTATCATTTATTATTGCGTTAATTTCATTGATTGATTGTTTAAATTAGGCTCAACCAGTTTATGTGCACTGATTATTATTTATAGATTATTGACTTTGCTCGACCAATTTATGAGCAATTAATTATCCTTACGCATGGGCTTGATAGAAAATAATTGTAGGCTAACACCTTGTGATTTATTTCACAATTTGACTATAAGTTGTTTAGCGGTAATATTTGGTTCACTTCAATTTAATGGATTGTTTTGAAAATTGGTTTTCAAGTTGAAATGTTATGAAATGTTTTATCTTTAAAAGAAATAAAAATGTTTGGTAATGAATGTTTTTTAAGTTATATTATATAAAAATGATTTATATAAGAATGGTTTTATAAAAATATTCTATAAAACGAAAAGAATTTCGAGGACTAAACCCGATGGTTTTAAGATGATTTTTGAACAGGTTTGGTAAATGAAAATTATTATAGATTTGAAAGTACTTGTGAATATTAGTTTGAACTGATTTATCAATTTGGGATATAACATGATTTGTTATGTTGCCAATGATTTGGGTAACCCGTAACTAAAAAGTGGGCATGTGATTTTGGTATAGTCCGCTCTTAGAATAGAGGGATATACATATTTATCGATTATATTAAAGCTGGGACCCAGTTGCCTTGTTATTGGGAGAAACCTCCCGATTTGTTTGCATATGGTTTGATATGTTTTTATTACAGTATTTGAGATTTTAAAATAAAATTTCAAAAGTGATTTGATAAAATCCCAAAGTAAAGTATAATTGGAATAGAAAGGATATATATATACATATTTCAAAAGTTTGAAATAAGAATTCGAGAATAAAGTCCAAAGAGATAATTTCCGTAAAGGTAATTAGATTTGAAAATCTAAATCTAAAGATTAAGCCTAAGTGGGTAGTTTAGGAAATTGCATATTGTTTGTTGCATCGTAGGCTCCATGAGTCCTATTTGCGATAGGAGAGTTGGCTTGATCTTATATCTAATTAGGTACACAATTGATAGGGTTTCGTAGGCAGTCACAAGTGGTAGTGATGTAGCCCCTAAAATAATATAACATTTTCATGTTTATCTGTTAATGGTTTTCGTTTATCTCGTGTTATTTTATTTTTCCTGCTTACTATTTTATTCCGCATTTGACATGTTTTTTGAATTAGTAGGAATGGCTATTGTTGTCTCTCTTATTAGAATTGTGTAGTGTTAGATTTATTTGTATTTGGTTTGTATGTAAGCACACCTAGTAGATTAAATTGATTACTCAGATAACTTGTAAAAATTGAAAATTTATCCTATACATTTAATAATGTTCAATATTTATCAAATATGGTGTATTAAGTTGGTAGTTTTCATTAGTAGTTTCAGAACGGATGGATTTTTTGGCAGTTTTAACTGGTCCGAAAAATCCAGGTCGTGACACGTGGTATCAGGGCATACGTTATGTGCCTAAGTAAAATTCGTCTATGGTTAGTATCAACCTAGGAATTTTAAAAATTAAACTACCTTAATTTGATAAATACAATGATAGGATAAGGTACTTGATGCAGCTAAGGCCAGAGAAGAAGTTGTGCAAACTTTAATTTCTAAAAACATGAGTTTGTGGTGTAGTGTGTTGAGTCATCCACGACTCAGTGAAGGTTTGGGTCGGTCCCGAGCTAAGGAAGGAAGTCCACGATCTAACAAGCCATGGGAGAAGTTAAACCGAGATAACAAGGCAACGGAATTAAGTCGTCCACGATTCACTAAAGGCATGAGTCGTTTCCGACTTAAGGAGTTACAAGGGGGAGGAATTGAGTCGTCCACGACTCAACGTATAAGTCGTCAGCGACTTAAGATGAAGAAGGGAAAAGCTAACTGCATGACTATGAGTCGTCCACGACTCATCAGGAGACAAAGAGGGGTTCCAGCAATTGAAATCCATAAGGCGGGGACGGGTTACGACCTAGATGAGTCGTTCGGTGTTGACTCGGTTGGAAGGGATGTGCCGCAGGGAAGCTTGAGTCGCAGGAGGATGAGTCGTGAGTCGTCATGTTTTCTTGAGTCGGAGGAGATGAGGCTGGGCTTGTTGAGTCGTTTGTTGTAATGTGTCGTGTACTGTTGTATGTTGTAAGTCTTGAGTCGTTTGCTTTGAGTCGTACATCGATGAGTCGTATGCTGTACACAGGTATGTTGTGTGCTAAGTCGGTAACGACTTATGATGAGTCGTAGTCTATGAGTCGGCAACGGGTTAAAGGGGTCGGTTGTGTCAAGCTATAAATAGAGGGTGTGTTGTATATTTTGTTAGTTGATTTTTGAATAAAATTCTCTTTTGTTAGCTTTGTGCTTTCATACCAATTGGTAGTTGAGTGTAATCTCCTATCTCCTCTTTCGGTTAATCGAGTGCGCTCGATTCAACGATCGTAGAAGCCGATTCACGGAATCTAGTGCGCTAGATCAACGTGCGAAGAATCGTAGATCTTAGAACACGGTATAGTGCGCTATCAACGTGTTTGAGATAGCTAGAGTTCGGTATCTTTGGATCAACGAACTTGGGCATTTTGGTATCTTCAACTCACCGATTGCTACATTCCATCGATTGAAGTTTTGTTTGATTAATCCGCTGCGTCATTTATTGGTATCGGAGCCATACTTAGCCAATCATAGCTAAGTTGATTCTTGGAGCCAAGTTTTTGAAGTTTTTGAAGTTTGGAGTTGTTCATCGTGTTCATATTGAAGTTGCATCAAGTTTGGAGTGTTTGATCCATTTCATTTTGGATCGAGGAGTTGGATATTGTTGGATTTTGTCTTAGAGTTTTGCGCGCCAAGATTTGAAGTGTGGAGCCGTGTAGAAGCCATTGCCGATCTAAGTAGAGGCCGAGACAAGATTAAGCCGTGCATTGTTGAGCCGTGACTTATTGCATTGTTGAAGCTTTGAATTTTGTGTTTGAATTGTTGAAGTTTGAGAAGTTTTTCAATTATGCCACCAAGGAGAGCTAATCGTCATCAAAACGTTGAAGCTTTGTATCGTAGAGAAGAAGCCGAGCTTATGGAACAACGTATTAATGAAAAGTTTGATGAAGGCATTGGTAAGTTGGAGAAATTGATGAATGATTTGAATCAAAGGAGGAGATCACCAAACTCGAACCATGGAGGAAACCGAGTTTCGCCATCGGTTACGGAAGCGAGGAGGGTATCGCCACATTCTTGTAGAGATAGAAGAGAAACATCAATTTCATCACGAAGAGATCATCATGACTATGCACATGAAGAGAGAAGAAGTCAACGTGAATTTGACAATGAAGCATATAGAGATGAAGAGAGACATAGTCAAAGAAGTATGCATGAACGAAGGGATGATAATGGTCGAGATCGATGTCGGCGTACTTTTGATTTTGTTGAAGAAGGTGATAGAGCTAGTATTCATTATCGAGATCGAGACCAAGTTCGAAATTCTTATCGGGATGTTGAAGATGATCGTCGATGGGAATCGGGTATGAAGATGGAAATTCCGGAGTTTAAAGGCGGGATGGTTGCTGAGGAATTCTTGGATTGGTTGTCTAATGTGGAGGAAATCTTTGATTTCAAGGAGGTCCCGGAGAATCGAAGGGTGAAGTTGGTTGCTACTAGGTTGAGGGGGAGAGCTTTGGCATGGTGGCAGCAAACTAAACTTACAAGGGAGAGAATGGGGAAGTCAAAGATAGAATCGTGGGAAAAGATGAAAAGGTTGATGAGATCTACTTTCTTACCTTACAACTATCAATCACTTATGTACCAGAGGTTGCAGAATCTGAGGCAAGGAACAAAGTCTGTTAGTGATTATGCTGATGAATTTTACCAACTCATTGCCAGGAATGATATTATGGAAACGGAAGAACAGCTAACTGCTAGATTCATTGGGGGATTGAGAATGCAGATCCAGGATATGGTTAATATGTTCGATCCTAGATCAGTTGCAGAGGCACATCAGAAAGCGTTGGCTTGGGAGAAACAAGGAAGGCGTGGAGGTGGAGTGTTTACTAATTCCAATAATCAAGCAAGGGGTGTTGGTGGAAGTTCTAATGTTTCTAAACCTGTTTCAAAGCCAGTGGTGAAGGAGGCTGAGAAGGCGAAGGTTAGCAATGGGTTCAAGTGTTATAATTGTCAGGAGTTGGGTCACAAAAGCAACGAATGTCCGAAGCCGAGGAAGAGAACCATGGTTGCAGAAGTTGAGGAGGATAATGGTGAGGAGGCAGAATGTTCAAATACACCTTATGTTGAGGAGGAAGAAGAATTGTTTGGAGATGAAGGTTGTAATCTTATGATGAGGAGAAGTTGTTTGACACCAAAGCAAGAGGAGGATTGTAGTTGGTTGAGAAGCAATATTTTTCAGTCGACATGCACTATTCTGGGGAAAGTCTGCAAGTTTGTTATTGATGCGGGAAGTTGTGATAATATTATTTCTACAGAGGCTGTGAGGAAATTGAACTTGAAGACTGAGAAGCATCCTAAACCGTACAAGCTAGCATGGTTAAGGAAGGGTGGTGAAGTGAAGGTGTGTCGAAGGGCTTGTGTTAATTTTTCTGTTGGGAAGAAATACAAAGATGAAATTTGGTGTGATGTTGTGGATATGGATGTTTGTCATCTGTTGTTGGGCAGACCGTGGCAATTCGATAGAGCAGTTCAACATGATGGTCGTGCCAATAGTTACAGTTTCATGTTCGAGGGTACTAAAATCACTTTGGTTCCTAAGAAGCAACAGCAGAAGGAGAGCAAGCTGGAGGAAATTGAGGAATTGAAAACTCTGTTGACTTTGAAAGAGTTTGTTAAGGAAGTTGAAGAGGAGCCTGAAGTATTTTTGTTGATTGGGAGAGAGAGTAGTGAAGAAGTTGAGATTCCAGAAGAAGCAAAGCCAATTTTGAAAGAATTTGAAGATGTCTTTCCAGAGGAGTTGCCTAAAGAGTTACCGCCACTTAGAGACATTCAACATCAAATTGATCTTGTTCCGGGAGCAGTGTTACCACATAGACCACATTATCGAATGAGTCCGAAGGAACATGAGGAATTACGAAGGCAGGTGGAAGAGTTGTTGGAACAGGGACGTGTTCAGGAAAGCTTGAGTCCTTGTGCCGTGCCAGCATTGTTGGTGCCGAAGAAGGATGGAACATGGAGAATGTGTACAGATAGTAGAGCTTTGAACAAGATTACTGTTCGTTATAGATTTCCTATGCCAAGGTTGGATGACTTACTGGATCAGTTGAGTGGGGCAACTATATTCTCGAAGATTGACTTGAAGAGTGGTTATCATCAAATTCGGATTAGACCTGGAGACGAATGGAAGACAGCTTTCAAGACGAGAGAGGGGTTGTACGAATGGTTGGTTATGCCATTTGGTTTGTCAAATGCACCTAGTACATTCATGCGAGTGAAGAATCAAATCTTTAGACCATTCATTGGGAAGTTCGTTGTGGTTTATTTCGATGATATTCTGATTTACAGCAGAAGTATGGAGGAGCATGTTCTACATTTGAGGGAAGTATTGATTATTCTTCGTGAAGAACAATTTTATGCTGCTACGAAGAAATGTGTGTTTATGACGCACAGTGTTTTATTCCTGGGTTATGTTGTTTCAGGGGAAGGTATTCAAGTTGACCAGAGTAAAGTTGAGGCAGTCAGGAATTGGCCTCAGCCAAAGACGATTACGGAAGTGAGGAATTTTCATGGGCTAGCGTCATTCTACCGAAGATTCATTCCACACTTCAGTAGCGTGATGACTCCAGTGACTGATTGCATGAAAGGGAAACAGTTTGTATGGTCAGAAGAAGCGGGGGTTGCCTTTGAGAAGATCAAGGAATTGTTGACGTCTGCACCAATTCTTGTTCTACCTAATTTTCAGTTATTGTTTGAATTGCATACTGATGCTTCGAAGGTTGGGATTGGAGGAGTGTTGAGTCAGCAGGGGAGACCTATTGCATATTTCAGTGAGAAGTTGTCAGGGGCAAAGATGAGATACAGTACATATGACGTTGAATTTTATGCTGTTGTACAAGCTATTAAGCATTGGAGGCATTATCTATTTCAGAAGGAATTTGTTCTTTACACTGATCATGAGGCATTGAAGCATTTACAGGGGCAGGATAAGATTTCAGCGAGACATGCATCGTGGATAGCATATTTACAGCAGTTTACTTTTGTTGTCAAACATAAATCAGGGGTGACAAATCGGGTAGCTGATGCTTTGAGTAGGAGAAGTCATTTATTAACGACAATGAAAGTTGAAGTGACGGGTTTTGAGATGTTGTCGGAGATGATTAATGAAGATCCTTACTTTGTGAAATATGTTGAGAAAGTGAAGGATGGGAGTACCGATGAATTTATGTTGGTTGATGGTTTTCTGTTTAAAGGGAATCGTTTGTGTATTCCAGACTGTAGCTTGAAATTGAAAATTGTCAAGGAGTTACATGAGGAAGGGCATGTGGGCCGTGATCGTACTTTACAGTTGATTTCACAGTCTTACTTTTGGCCGTTGATGAGAAAAGAAGTGGAGAGATTTGTGGAGCGTTGCCATATTTGCCAGGTTTCAAAGGGAACAGCAACGAATGCAGGGTTGTATATGCCATTACCAGTACCATCTAAGCCATGGGTTGATATTAGCATGGATTTCGTTTTGGGTTTGCCTAGAACTCAAAGGGGAAATGATTCGATATTTGTTGTGGTGGACAGGTTTTCGAAGATGGCACATTTTGTTGCTTGCAAGAAGACAGTGGATGCAGTTCGAGTAGCACAGTTATTTTTCAAGGAGATCTATCGACTTTATGGATTGCCAGAATCTATTGTGTCGGATAGAGATACTCGTTTTCTGAGTCACTTTTGGTTGAGTTTGTGGAAGATGGTGGGAACGAAACTGAAATTTAGTAGTGCTTATCATCCACAGACAGATGGACAGACAGAAGTTGTTAACAGGTCGTTGGGAAATTTGTTGCGATGCCTTGTACAGGATAATTTGAGAAGTTGGGACATGAAGTTATGCCAAGCTGAGTTTGCACATAATCATGCAGTGAATCGTAGCACGGGATTCAGTCCATTTCAGATCGTATATTCAAATTTACCCAGGGGACCGTTGGACTTAGCAGTGGTACCTCAATCGAAAGAGATGGTTAAACGAGCTGCTGATTTTGTTGAAGGTTTAACGGAGTGCCACAGGATCGTTCAGGAACGATTGGAAAAGTCGAATGAGAAATATAAGAAGACTGCAGATTTGAAGCGACGAAATTTTGAATTTAATGAAGGCGATTTGGTTTATGCAGTGTTGACAAAAGACCGTTTTCCGGTAGGAACATACAATAAATTGAAAGCACGGAAAATTGGTCCAGTTGAAGTTTTGAAGAAAATCAATAAGAATGCATATCGATTAAAGTTACCAGATGATGTTTATACTTCTGATGTTTTCAACGTCAAACATTTAGTTCCGTATCATGGAGGTGAGATTGTTGTGGAAGAAGTTGCAAATTCGAGGACGAATTTTTCTCAACCAGGGGAGGATGATGCAGCTAAGGCCAGAGAAGAAGTTGTGCAAACTTTAATTTCTGAAAACATGAGTTTGTGGTGTAGTGTGTTGAGTCGTCCACGACTCAGTGAAGGTTTGGGTCGGTCCCGAGCTAAGGAAGGAAGTCCACGATCTAACAAGCCATGGGAGAAGTTAAACCGAGATAACAAGGCAACGGAATTAAGTCGTCCACGATTCACTAAAGGCATGAGTCGTTTCCGACTTAAGGAGTTACAAGGGGGAGGAATTGAGTCGTCCACGACTCAACGTATAAGTCGTCAGCGACTTAAGATGAAGAAGGGAAAAGCTAACTGCATGACTATGAGTCGTCCACGACTCATCAGGAGACAAAGAGGGGTTCCAGCAATTGAAATCCATAAGGAGGGGACGGGTTACGACCTAGATGAGTCGTTCGGTGTTGACTCGGTTGGAAGGGATGTGCCGCAGGGAAGCTTGAGTCGCAGGAGGATGAGTCGTGAGTCGTCATGTTTTCTTGAGTCGGAGGAGATGAGGCTGGGCTTGTTGAGTCGTTTGTTGTAATGTGTCGTGTACTGTTGTATGTTGTAAGTCTTGAGTCGTTTGCTTTACATCGATGAGTCGTATGCTGTACACAGGTATGTTGTGTGCTAAGTCGGTAACGACTTATGATGAGTCGGAGTCTATGAGTCGGCAACGGGTTAAAGGGGTCGGTTGTGTCAAGCTATAAATAGAGGGTGTGTTGTATATTTTGTTAGTTGATTTTTGAATAAAATTCTCTTTTGTTAGCTTTGTGCTTTCATACCAATTGGTAGTTGAGTGTAATCTCCTATCTCCTCTTTCGGTTAATCGAGTGCGCTCGATTCAACGATCGTAGAAGCCGATTCACGGAATCTAGTGCGCTAGATCAACGTGCGAAGAATCGTAGATCTTAGAACACGGTATAGTGCGCTATCAACGTGTTTGAGATAGCTAGAGTTCGGTATCTTTGGATCAACGAACTTGGGCATTTTGGTATCTTCAACTCACCGATTGCTACATTCCATCGATTGAAGTTTTGTTTGATTAATCCGCTGCGTCAGTACTGTACCTCCGACCGGGGTTATGAGTGATATTACTTTTTTTGGTGTGCATAACTTTTGTTGATTTTTGTTTTTTCGTCATATTTTTTTTCATCCTTGTAATTTCAATGACTAAATTTTTTAAGTATGGGAGAATGTAACGGCCCAGAATTTGACCACTTTAAAATATATTATTTAGAGTGATTTTAAATATTAAATATAAAAGGTTTTCATGACTTAAATAATATTTGATAGGATTTGGAAGTAGAAACATACATAAAAATTGTAACATTTTCCTATATCGACAGAAGTGACAAAATGCTGATTTCAGAAAAAATATGTTTCTATGGTTAAATAAATTATCTTAATTAATTTATGAGTATTTATATTTTTATATTGTATTATAAAAATTTATTTTTAAATTTGGTCTACATAAATAAATATTTTAACTAATACATCAAAATATGACCGTAAAACATTTTGTCGAAAAACGACGCTTTGTCGATTAAAAGTTGTCGCAACGTCGCCGCACCTTTATTTTATTTTATATAGGAACATATATAAAAATAGTGTAAGTATAATTAATTCACTAAAAATGTTTACTTTTACTAAATAAGATTAGAAAACTTCTAGAAGTCATTAGTTAAAGTAAGAATTAACAAAAATAAGAAAAAGTAAACATCAAATCACATCAAATCAAAGCCAACATAATTATGATATTCTTTACTTAATCTTTAAGTGACTAAGACATAAAATAAGGATGTGAAAGATGATGTTTTGCATGGAAAAAGTGGAGATTTCTTTAGGTTAAAGTAAGGCTAGTTTGGTAATTTGGTAAGAGGTTATTTTGGTAAATTTACCACTTCTTTCTTTTTCTATAAATACCCACCTCCTTCTTCACTTTCATTCATATTTTTTATACTTCTTTTCTCAAGTTTCTTCATCTTCTTCCTTTTCTTTTTAATGGCTTTCAAGCCATAGAAAAAATTAGAAATGAATAACGTCAAAATATTTTCAAAATATTCAAAAGAAATCAATGTTCATTCTCTTCAAATCAAACTCTTTTTTCCTCCATATTTTACCTCTTCTTCTCTCGGCCATAACATCTTCAAAACTGAACCAAAATGTAAAATTATTTTTTTCAAATCATATTTTTTTTTTCTACAACTTTCGTTTTTATCACTTTATCTCATTTTAAATCTAACTATGTCAAAAATACACTTCTTTCCAGTGCATTTTCTGGCCCAGTTTTTAAGCCACAGAATATGTCATTTTGTTTTGATCATAACTTTATAATATGCGACCCAAATTAAGAATTTTTTTTGAAACATATGAAATTGCAGTGGCAACAACATCTACGTTGATTACTTTTTCTAGTTTTAAGGTTTGCTATACCTGAAACTCAGTTCTTTGAAGTACATTTTCAAGCTTCATTTTGTCAATCCGACAATACCTCTTCTTCATTCTATCATATCTCCAGCAAAACCATTTGGATTCAAATGATTCATTTTTGTAAACTAAAGAGAAAAGAATTTTTAACAACTTTTGAGTTAACAAGTTTTTCAAATTTTGAGAGTAAGAGAGTCAAAAACAAGAGAGAAGGTGACCTATTTTTCGGGTCTAATTTTGAGAATTCAAGTTCAAAGCTCCATCATTTCTTTGAAAACCCTTGTTAAATACTTATTTACTTTATTTTCTAGAACAATGATTTGATTTCCTTGCTCGATATTATGTCTAGATGGTTAATTAAGTAATTTAAAACTTAGAAGTTAAATACTTAATGGGATATGCGAAAACGACTAGTACATGTGTTTCGTCTGTGAGGTCCAAGGAGGCTTGGGGGAGGGACAAAACATGTCGAAGGAAAAGCCTGCATGCTCCAAAATAAATATAAATCCGTTTTAACCCAAGATAAAATAAAAAGTGTTATAAATATTTAATAGAATGAAGCATTGTTTATCATTTATTGTTGGGTTTATTTCATTGGTTGATTGTTTGAATTAGGCTCGACCAGTTTACGAGCACTGATTATTATTTATTGATTATTGACTTTGCTTGACCAGTTTATGAGCAATTAATTATCCTCACGCACGGGCTTGATAGAAAATAATTTTAGGCTAACACCTTGTGATTTATTTCACAATTTGACTATAAGGTGTTTAGCGGTAATATTTGGTTCACTTCAATTTAATGGATTGTTTTGAAAATGGGTTTTCAAGTTGAAATGTTATGAAATGTTTTACCTTTAAAAGAAATAGAAATGTTTGGTAATGAATGTTTTTGAAGTTATATTATATAAAAGTGATTTATATAAGAATGGTTTTATAAAAATGTTTTATAAAAAGGAAAGAATTTCGAGGACTAAACCCGATGGTTTTAAGATGATTTTTGAACAGGTTTGGGAAATGAAAATTACTATAGATTTGAAAGTACTTGTGAATATTAGTGTGAACTGATTTATCACTTTAGGATATAAAATGATTTGTTATGTTACCAATGATTCGGGTAACCCGTAACTCAAAAGTGGGCATGTGTTTTGGTATAGTCCACTCTTAGAATAGAGGGCTATACATATTTATCGATTATATTAAGGCTGGGACCCAGTTGCTTTGTTATTGGGAGAAACCTCCTGATTTGGTTGCATATGGTTTGACATGTTTTTATTACAGTATTTGAGATTTTCAAATAAACTTTTCAAAAGTGATTTGATTTAAGATCCGGAAGTAAAGTATAAGTATAATTTGAATAGAAAAGATATATATATATATTTCAAAAGTTTGAAATAAGAATTTGAGAATAAAGTCCAAATAGATAATTTCCGTAAAGGTAATTAGATTTGAAAATCTAAATTTAAAGATAAAGCCTAAGTGGGTAGTTTTGCGAATTGCATATTGTTTGTTGCATCGTAGGCTCCATGAGTCCTATTTGCGATAGGACAACTTCGTTGGCTTGATCCTATACCGAATTGGGTACCCAATTAGATAGGGTTACGTAGGCAGTCACAAGTGGTAGTGATGTAGCCACTAAAATAATATAACATTTTCATGTTTATCTCATGTTTTTGTATTTTTCCTACTTACTATTTTATTCCGCATTTGACATGTTTATTGAATTAGTAGGAATGGCTATTGTTGTCTCTCTTATTAGAGTTGTGCAGCGTTAGATTTATTTGTATTTGATTTGTATATAAGCACACCTAGTAAATTAAATTGATTACTCTGATAACTTGTAAAAATTGAAACTTTATCCTATACATTTAATAATGTTCAATATTTATCAAATATGGTGTATTAATTTGGTAATTTTCATTAGTAGTTCCAGAACGGACGGATTTTTTGGCAGTTTTAACTGGTCTGAAAAATACGGGTCATGACACGTGGTATCAGAGCATAGGTTAGGTGCCTAAGTAAAATTCATCTATGGTTAGTATCAACCTAGAAATTTTAAAAATGAAACTACCTTAATTTGATAAATAAAATGATAGGATAAGGCATCGTACCTCCGACTGGGGTTATGGGTGATATTACTATTTTTGGTGTGCATAACTTTCGTTAATTTTTGTTTTTTCGTTATATTTTTTTCATCCTTGTAATTTCGAGGACGAAATTCTTTTAAGTATGGGAGATTGCAACGACCCAGAATATGACCACTTTAAAATATACTGTATAGAGTGATTTTAAATTTTAAATATAAAAGGTTTTATGGCTTAAATAATATTTGATAGGATTTGGAAATAGAAACATACATAAAATTGTAACATTTTCCTATATCGACAAAAGTGGCAAAATGCTGATTTCAGAAAAAATATGTTTCAATGGTTAATTAAATTATCTTAATTAATTTATGAGTGTTTATATTTTTATATTGTATTATACAAATTTATTTTTAAATTTGGTCTACATAAATAAACATTTTAACTAAAACGTCAAAATATGACTGAAACGACCCGCAAATCCGTACCCCTAGAGTCAACACTATTCTACTAAAATCAACTCGAGTTGTACAAAAATACGGACCATTTGGGTTAATGAAGAAGAGGTAGAAGAAGAAAATAGAAAACAACATCAGAATCTAACCATCGCAGTGGAATAAAATATAATAGATAATAAATGATCTTTACTCAAATCAAATATATCGGTTTATATATTACATCATCAGAGTACATCAATCACAGCTCAACATCAATATCATGCAAATGGATACACAACAACTCAACACAGTGGAATATATATATAAAACAAGTACGAAGTACGTCTCGTCATCCAGCTTGTCTCCTGAGTTCCACAGCATCATATCCTATATTCTATAATACTCGGTCTGACACGAGCATTACAGTTAAATAACACCCGAGTCAGTCTGGAATACCAGCGTGTGAAAATCACACCCAATTGATTATTAAAGTTTCAAAAATCCTTTGAAAACAAAAGCATCTCGTAAGACCACGCCACAAATAAACATGTCGGGTTTTTACCTTACGATAGCTAAAACACTTTTTATAGAAATCCTCTGATATAATAATGGGGTCTATATACAAATACTTATAAAATAGCCGAAATTGTTACATGATTAAATTCCAGCTACTAGCCACAGAGTGGGTAATACAAACAAAACTCGTACAAGGCTCGTAGAGAGAATGGATTTCCAACTAATGAGTAGGCACTGGGGTACCACCTATCACAGTACGGGGCCTAGATCACCATACCGAGGAGTACGCCCGCTCCCCTGCAACACAAGACCGGGACTACCTCTTACTAGATAATCCCGAGTGAGATCACCCTACGGTTGGGATCAGCAACCGCCCACTAAGTCGAAATAAAAAGGGACATCTAGACAGGGATGACCTCACCCTGCTTGGGTGCTACCCACCTAGCCTTGCGCATAACCCCTGATTTTCAGTCATTCCCATTTGATGAGGCTTGAGACTAAGCGTTACCTTTTTAGAACATATCCCTTAGAATGCCCATCGTCCACCTGATGATGTTTCGCAAGCATTCATCCATACAAGTCCGTCCTGGGTTCGAACGGAACCGAAGGAACTATTCCTACTACATCCATTTTGGAAATATCCTCAGGATTAGTAGCGACTAGCCCTTGCACTTCACTGCTCCATCTTCGAATCCAAAATCGTTTCCACGAAACGTACAAACCGGATCGAAGTGGTTTTCGAGAAATAAATCTCGATCCTGGTCTCTTCGAAACGATCAACGCATTTTTGTCCAATACTGATAGTCGGTTATTTAACTATCAATTAATATTCACGAACATCCATCACACAATAAATAATTTCCCAAATTATTTATTTATTCCAAAATATCTTCACATGATATTATTTCTATTTTCAATCCTTTGAAAACAGTTTTAAAATCATCTTTCTTTTTCAGAATAAACTTTCCCAAATATTTTCTATCTCCTCTGAAATCACCATGCACAAAACTAGATTTTTAAAATAATTTAAAACACTTTACTTTGAAATATACTTTAAAACATTTAAGTTAAATTACTTCAATAATTTGTTAAAAATACATACTATATGAATATTTGAAAATAAGGTCACTTAATAAAATATAAAACTAGATTTCACTTTTAAAAACAAATACTAAGTAACTCTTTAAAAAATTATTGCTATAAATATTAAAAGGAAATACTTTCTTTAGAATATAAATATTAGAAATAATAAATTTTCCAAAACTTTCTTTTTAAAACAACTTAAAACTTTTAACTTATATTTAAAAATTTACTTCAAAAACGTACTTGATTATCCAGGGAGAATTCCCAATCTCAATCAGTTAAATCAATTTTCCCAAATTGATTCCCAATTTATTCCATTAGAAATAAATTTCTTTACTTCCTCCGTTCATTTCAAAATTCATTAATTACGAACTTTATTATTATTGTTATTATTTCCCGTTTGATTTTAAATCTTTTAACTGACATATACATATTTTCAGCTTTTTCCCAATTCCTTTTTTATTCCTTTCAATAATTTAAATCCTAAATTTTAAATAAATGTTCTGTTCTTTTAAATTAATAATACTGAAGTTTAAAATTCATTAATCTTCTGATTATCCGAAATTTCCCTTTCTATACTCAAGATTTATTTATTAGAATCTCAAAGGCACTGTATTTCTTTTCTTTTCCAATTCATTCTTAAATTTATTCTATAATTATTTCACTTACAAATTCACTTCCTTCATTTTCTTCCAAAAATCCAATTCATATTTTTTTGGTAATTCATTACACCCAATTATATCCAATCAAACCATAGCATTAAATATTCCAATATAATTCATCATAGAATATCAAATAATCATAACAGATGGCATTAAATAATTTAAATAAATGTTGAGTGATCCAGTTGGATCCCTCCAACCTGTTTTCCCTGCATCCACAGATGTTAGCACAATATAATGTGTCCATTCCACAATATACCATACTATACCACATCAATCAATTCAATCATTCAAACAATTATTTAAATTTAATCATTTAAATTTAAGATCAGCTGAGTGAGATTAACTCACCTTTGCTTTTTGTTTGGCAATCCAATTCCATCTCGACCATTATCTCCCAATTTTAGACCTTGTATAAATATTTATATGATTTATAAACATTTTAAACAAAACAAAAAATTAACTGCCATTTTCAAATCTAATTAACTAATGACTTAGTTTAAAACTGATTTTCTTTAATAGATCTTTTTAGTAACTTAAATAGTTAATAAGGAAATTAAAACCGTTTAATCTTCAATCCATTTATTTTAAAATTAAACTAGTAGATTAAAAATATTCATTCATTTTTTTTTATTCCCTGCTTGAAATCATTTATACCTGAAAATCAAATCTTCATAAACCCTACAACATTTCTTCCTGTTTATGGTTATTACACCTACTCATCTGTCTTTCAATTAAAAATCCTATCCAAATCAACAACAGGTTGACCTATATATAATATCTACTTCCTAACTATATACATATATTCAATTGAAAAACAAATGTATACCTTGACTTACCTCACTGCTAAATCCAAAATGTTAAATATAATCTCTTTTTTTTCACAAATTTAATATATATAAATAGAAATCTGAAATTCATACCTTGCTATACAAATCCTAAACCCGAGGTGATCGCGGCACCATCACCTCACTGCACACAAGCCAAGCCCTAGCACATCGCACAACGAACGTGATCACCCATCTTCTCTCTGCAGCTCACGCGAACGTCTCGACAAAGCCCTAATCTTCGCCCAAACTATCCTTTCTCGACACGAGCTGCTAGAATTGACCTCGGCCACTGTCGTCGGCTCCAAGAATTGAGCCCGAAAACATGATTCTATTTGCCGAACTATCGTGGCTTCCAAATCGATGACACAACTCCTCAATCCTCACATCACCGAACCCCCCTCCCAAAGCCACGAGCCTCCCAGAATTTCCACGCGACATAGGTCACGATTCCCCTTAAGCTCGAACGATTTCGAGTCAGTGCCCTAGTACGCTACTGTGCGCCACTCCAATGCCATCGTGACTCAATTATCGCGCCCCGTCCCCTTTTCTACTTCGAACGACAATCGAATTCGAATTTCCTTTTCCCCTCTTTTTTTGATGAACGAGATATATTTTTGGAACGAAAGGGCTTAAGGGATTGGCTTCGGTCAAAGTCCAAAATGAGGGAGAGGACTTTATTATAAAAACACGGCTAAAAGCTTCCCCTTGAAGCTTCTCTTCTTTATTTATTTTTTCCTTTCTTTTATTTTCCTTTCGGCTGTTAATATTTAGAGAGGGAAACGGTTTGGAGATGCTTGCTACAGTGTTTGAGTAGAAGGCAAATAAATTCTGACGTTTAATTTATTTGACCAGTCAAGGTATATAATATTTTTAAATTTAAATAGTCTCGAATTTTCGATATAGATTTAAGCGCGTTTATATGTCGTACACTCACACACTAGCTCCGATCAATACGAAATTTGAAATCCGATAATAATTCAATATTGCGGACCCAATGGAACTGGTTTCGTCGAAATCCGAGACTGTGCCTCGGAAGGCTATTTTTAAATTCGATTTTAACACTTTTATTATTTTCAGTATCCTCAATATAAATTTTATAAGTCTTCTAATTATTTTTAATAGGCTTAAAACTCCAAATTCAACAATTTACCCAACTCTGATAATTAAATTCAACAATTAATTATTCAATAAATACTGATATTTGAAATTCAAGTTAAAAATTAACTCTTAATATTTAAAATAATTTAATATTCCGATTTCAAATGCTTAAAAATTCCGGGTCGTCACATTCCTTCCCCCTTAAAAGAATTTCGTCCCCGAAATTACTAGTTAAGAAGAATGGTCCAATACCCGTTTACCTTTTTCTTGAAACCAAACGGTTTCTAACAATTCAACATCTTACCAACTATCTTCTTATAAAAGACCCATTATCATTCTTATTAACTCTCCGAACCTTTCCTTAGTTTCAAACTATACTATTTGTTTAACCATTCAAGTTTCAATTTAAATCCAAATTTTGAATTATCAAGATTTTCTCAATATTTTTCTAACTCCCTAAATTTCCGAAAAATTTCGCCAGCGTCTCCTTTGCGCGGCTAGCTCGGTACAAGTACAAAATGGCTCTACGGCCTACCAAATCCTAAAAGAAAACAAAACGCCAAGTGGCTCGATCCAAATCCCAATCAAATTTCATACCAAATTTAAATACATACCTTTTTGTCGAGCATTTCAAATTTATCTTCTTGAAATCAAAAACAATTCTCTTTCCCTTTATATAATACCTGCATATCCTGCTTAGCACTAATATCCAATCACAGTGTTCCAAAAACATTTTATCGACTTCCTTACAATGTCAATATTTATTCATTCAAATATTAACTTAGAATATATCTGTAATATCAATTTCCAATTAAGAATTCACCATTCCTTTCTTAAGTTAGTATAAGCATTTTAAATGCTTCTTTATTTATTTTCACCTTACCACTTTAGTTTTATATCTATTTCTATTCAAATTGGTTCCCTTACTTATTTTCAACTCTGAATATTTGAATTTTATTTTCTATTTATAACTAATTCATGCCACTATTTTAAATTAGTCTCATTTATTAATTTATTTCAATTCCCAGTTTAAAATCGTTTTGTTGTTAACAAAATTTTCCAAAATTTTCAAAAAATTTCTAACTCCAAAATTTCTGAATTTTTTTGGCAGAGTCTCCCTTGTACGGAGGAGCTTTTGCAATTTGACAAAAGAGATAAATATATATACATCGATCCACCCGGTCGGAAAAACAAAAAAAGAGTTCATATTTCCTATTTTTATTGCGTAGACGTACCTTATTTAGCATTTTTAAGCATACAGCTTATTTATTTAACAGTTAGCGTACCCAAAAATCCAGCCAACGACTTCCCAGTACCTGTACTTACTCAATCTAAATATATAAGTGCCAAATATATGAAGTTTATTAACATTCCACTCTATTTAAACAACTACAACACATGAATATTAAAAACAATGTAACTAAACAATGTTTATAAGCAACTTATATGGTTTTTAACACTTACGCATTTGTTTCAACCAACCCATACGCCATTTCATTTAATTTTAATGGTTTACAATACCATTTCTTACCTTCAATTAATTTTGACCCCAAACAAGCTCATAGTCAATTCAATTGATTTCAAAATCAATTCTATTTCACTTTTATCAATTCATAGCATCTTAATTACTTCCATTTACATCCAACAATAATTTAATCTATGCAATTTGACGAGATCTATGTGAATAAATAAGTACTTATGTTTTATAACCAATTTAAATTGATTTCAACTCAATTTATATTTAATACTATTCCATTTTTAAATTTATTCACAATCCATATATTCTCATTTTCACTGCATTTCAAATTTGAATCCATTCACTTGCATTTTATTCCATATTTGTTTATTCCAAACTGTTTTAGTTAGCTCGCAAACAATCCAGGCTATTTCATTCAATAACCATTTCAATTTTCATTCACAATCCATTCATTGCGTTTCATTTAAATCCATTCTGAATTTTCATTTCCTTAAATATTATTCATAACTCCGCGAATTCTATTCCGATTCAAATTTATTTCTCTTGATTTAAATCCAACCCAATATCATTAAACTTAGTTTAAGTTGAATTAAATTCAACTCCTTTCCATGTTTTTAGCTTAGGTTGATTTACTTCAATTTATTCAAAGTTTTATACTTGAGCTCATTTCCATTTTATCAGTAAATTTTCTTTTCTATTCAACTTAACTCTATCACAATCAAATCTCGTTTCAATCTACAATTTCTTTTGATTAGTTATTATAAAATTTAACTTTCAAATTCAACTCGTTCAGTTGATTACAAAGTTATTTTCAATTTATTTTCACATATTTGGATTTCATTCGAAATACAAACCATTACTATTTTAATCAAATTTCATTTTTTTTCGCAATTATATTTAATTTGTTAACACTTCAAGTTAAATTTTCAATTTATAACTCAAGTTTTAAATTCACTATCCATTTTCAGTTTACCACCCAATTTATTAACCAAAATTTAATTACATTTACATCACTATCGATCCAAGTCGAATTTGATTTATAACTTGAGTTTTATTTTTCCCACTTTATCATAAACTCATAATTCAGCTTCTATTTAACTATAATAGGTCCCATTTACACATTTCATTAACTAATTTATTAACAAATTAGTTCTTCCCTTATTTATAATCCAACACTTGAATTTTAATTCCAAATATCACTCTATTTAATTTTCTTAGTTCAATTTAGTTTATAATTCAAGTTTTGATTTTTATTTTATTCTCCAATTCATCAATAATTTTTATTTTGGGTTTTCTATCCCATTTTTCATTTTATAAGTCATAACTTATTATTTTACATATTTCCATTCATTATGGGCTTGAATATATTCTTCTTTTATTTTTAACTCAAGCCTTATGCTTATTTATAACCCAAACATATTTTATTTTATGGATTTTTAATTCTTTTACACGTTATTCTTATTTATTTATTTCAATTCCAATCCATATCCTACTTATTTCCATTTATTCAGGTAAGAATCTAATTCCATTCAATAACTCAATCGAATTTTTATTCCAGTTCAATTTTATTTTAAACTCGGATTTATTTAACTCAATACGATTTCAACTTAATTCGAATACAACTGGATATTATTCCAGCCTATTTAAATTAATTTTCAATCCAGTTGAATTTTATTTTCCAATCAAAGTAAATTTCATTTTTAACCTTTCACCTTAAATTCAAATTCCAACATTCAAAGCTTATATTTCCTTCCTGATTTAAAACTCATCCCAATTTATAAGCTTAAAATTTATCTCATCAGGATTTTTAAAATCCCGGCTTTGGTTTCAAATCATTTTGAAATCTTCAACATCTCAAATCACATTTCCCAAAAGTTAAACCAATCCTGTTTTATTCCCAACAAATTTCTTTTGAGACTTTCAAAAACAACTAGCTTTTCTGAACGAATAAATTTTTGGCAGCAATCCGTCAATTAGAAATTTGAAAAAGAATACTGATGATGCGGCCGTCATCATCAGAATTATTTTCCAATAATCCAAGTGATTTCATTGCTGTATCACTTTCAAAATCCATTTAAAACAGGTTTCCATTCAGAAATATCTCCAAAACAATAATGCTATTATTTATCTTTAAAACACTTCGACAAACACTTCCAAAGTCTCCGGGATTTTAAATTTCCAAAGCCTGCTTAAATAAATTCTAACTATAATTCATTTGTACACTTTATGCTTAGACATATTTCCATTTGATTATATTTCAATTTATAAATTATATTTATAATTCATATTTATAAATTTCATTTTATAATGAATTTATTTCCTTAAACTTTAGTTATATTTCAATTTCTAGTTAAATTTTCACTTAACAATGATAATACTTTAAATATCATCATTCCTAACATCCAATTAACATCCATGCAACCATGTATTAGCTAAATAGTTTTCAAAAAAATTTCTTTATATCAAAATATGTTTTTGGGCAAAATTATTTCATTCACCCACATTTAAAACAATATCGTGTCCATTGTTCTATTCAAGTGTTTAGAAACCCCTTCAATATAGTTGCGCAGACTGTGTCGACGAAGGTTCATATGCCACTCAATAAATCAATCAACACAATATTAAAACAATTTATATTCACTAACAAATACGCGCTCATATCTATTAATACGCTCAAACTCATTCTAGAGTACTACGGACTCTATTTTTGAGTAATTCCCACCAGAGCCAAGGTTATCTCCAACCAAAGCTCTGATGCCAAGTGAAACGACCCGCAAATCCGTAACCCTTGAGTCAACACTATTCTACTAAAATCAACTCAAGTTGTACATAAATACGGACCATTTGGGTTAAAGAAGAAGAGGTAGAAGAAGAAAATAGAAAACAAGATCAGAATCTAACCATCGCAGCGGAATAAAATATAATAGATAATAAATGATCTTTACTCAAATCAAATATATCGGTTTATATATTACATCATCAGAGTGCATCAATCACAGCTCAACATCAATATCATACAAATGGATACACAACAACTCAACACAGTGGAATATATATAAAAACAAGTACGAAGTACGTCTCGTCATCCAGCTCGTCTCCTGAGTTCCACAGCATCATATCCTGTATTCTATAATACTCGGTCTGACCCGAGCACTACAGTTAAATATAACCCGAGTCAGTCTGGAATACCAGCGTGAGAAAATCACACCCAATTGATTATTAAAGTTTCAAAAATCCTTTGAAAACAAAAGCATCTCGTAATACCACGCCACAAATAAACATGTCGGGCTTTCACCTTACGATAGCTAAAACACTTTTTATAGAAATCCTCTTATATTATAATAGGGTCTATATACAAATACTTATAAAATAGCTGAAATTGTTACAGGATTAAATTCCAGCTACTAGCCACAGAGTGGGTAATACAAACAAAACTCGTACAAGGCTCGTAGGGAGAATGGATTTCCAACTAATGACTAGGCACTGGGGCATCATCTGTCACAGTACGGGGCCTAGAGCACTGTAACGAGGAGTACGCCCGCTCCCCTGCAACACAAGACCGGGACTACCCCTTACTGGATAATCCCGAGTGAGATCACCCCGTGTTGGGATCAGCAACCGCCCACTAAGCCGAAATAAAAAGGGACATATAGACAGGGATGACCTCACCCTGCTTGGGTGCTACCCACCTAGCCTTGCTGCATAACCCCTGATTTTCAGTCATTCCCATTTGATGAGGCTTGAGGCTAAGCGTTACCTTTTTAGAACATATCCCTTAGAATGCCCATCGTCCACCTGACGATGTTTCACAAGCATTCATCCATACAAGTCCGTCCCGGGTTCGAACGGAACCGAAGGCACTATTCCTACTACATCCATCTTGGAAATATCATCAGGATTAGTAGCGACTAGCCCTTGCACTTCACTGCTCCATCTTCGAATCCAAAATCGTTTCCACGAAACGTACAAACCAGGTCAAAGTGGTTTTCAAGAAATAAATCTCAATCCCGGTCTCTTCGAAACGATCAACGCATTTTTGTCCAATATTGATAGTCGGTTATTTAACTATCAATTAATATTCACAAACATCCATCAAACAATAAATAATTTCCCAAATTATTTATTTATTCCAAAATATCTTCACATGATATTATTTCTATTTTCAACCCTTTGAAAACAGTTTCAAAATCATCGTTCTTTTTCAGAATAAACTTTCCCAAATATTTTATATCTCCTCTGAAATCACCATGCACAAAACTAGATTTTTAAAATAATTTAAAACACTTTACTTTGAAATATACTTTAAAACATTTAAGTTAAATTACGTCAATAATTTGTTAAAAATGCATACTATATGAATATTTGAAAATAAGGTCACTTAATAAAATATAAAACTAGATTTCCACTTTTAAAAACAAATACTAAGTCACTCTTTAAATAATTATTGCTATAAATATTAAAAGGAAATACTTTCTTTAGAATATAAATATTAGAAATAATAAATTTTCCAAAACTTGCTTTTTAAAACAACTTAAAACTTTTAACTTATATTTAAAAATTTACTTCAAAAACGTACTTGGTTATCCAGGGAGAATTCCCAATCTTAATCAGTTAAATCAATTTTCCCAAATTGATTCCCAATTTATTCCATTAGAAATAAATTTCTTTACTTCCTCCGTTCATTCCAAAATTCATTAATTACGGACTTTATTATTAATGTTATTATTTCCCGTTTGATTTTAAATCTTTTAACTGACATATACATATTTTCAGCTTTTTCCCAATTCCTTCTTTATTCCTTTCAATAATTAAAATCTTAAATTTTAAATAAATGTTTTGTTCTTTTAAATTAATAATATTGAAGTTTAAAATTCATTAATCTTCTGATTATCCGAAATTTCCCTTTCTATACTCAAGATTTATTTATTAGAATCTCAAAGGCACTTTGTTTCTTTTCTTTTCCAATTCATTCTTAAATTTATTCTATAGTTATTTCACTTTCAAATTCACTTTCTTCATTTTCTTCCAAAAATCCAATTTATATTTTTTTGGTAATTCATTACACCCAATTATCTCCAATCAAACCATAGCATTAAATATTCCAATATAATTCATCAAAGAATATCAAATAATCATAACAGATAGCATTAAATAATTTAAATAAATGTTGAGGGATCCAGTTGGATCCCTCCAACCTGTTTTCCATGCATCCACAGATGTTAGCACAATATAATGTGTCCATTCCAGAATATACCATACTATAGCACATCAATCAATTCAATCATTCAAATAATTATTTAAATTTAATCATTTAAATTTAAATTTAAGATCAGCTGAGTGAGATTAACTCACCTTTGCTTTTTGTTTGGCAATCCAATTCCATCTCGACCATTATCTCCCAATTTTAGACCTTGTATAAATATTTATATGATTTATTAACATTTTAAACAAATCGGAAAATTAACTGCCATTTTCAAATCTAATTAACTAATGACTTAGTTTAAAACTGATTTTCCTTTAATAAATTTTTTTAGTAACTTAAATAGTTAAATAAGGAAATTAAAACAGTTTAATCTTCAATCCATTTATTTTAAAATTAAACTAGTAGATTAAAAATATTCATTCATTTTTTTTATTCCCTGCTTGAAACTAGTAGATTGTTTACTCACCAAAATCCATTGTTGAACAAGGCAGGGTTGTTAATAGATGCCTGCAACTTGAAGTTTTGAACTCTGTAACTTTCTGGCTTCCTAAATTCTTTCTGTTCTTATATGTTTAAACTTGAATTTTGCTTCCTTTATGTTTTCTTAGGTATACTATGCTACTGACCAAATAAAGGATGCATACACACACAGATATATATATATATATATATATAAAAGATATAGTGTGTGAAGGAAGGCAGCAATTAGTCAGGTAGTTTCCTATTTTGGCTTTATCAGGCAAGATTTTCTTTCTTTTTTTTATTTTTATATATATACTGATATGATTCTTGAATTCGGCTGAGATGTTAAATCATTAAATGCTAAGTACTTATTGTCAACACATAACCTTATTAGTACATAGATTTTTATTAACTTGCCTGCATAATTATCTACAGGTACACATAATACATAACTATATACTGACAGCATGTACTAATAATATATACTATCTTTGTTTCAAATGTTAATCAGATCTATTTACTGTAAAATTAAAGATTTGTGCAAATTATAAATGAACACAAAAATGTGCTCGAATCAGAGGAGCATTGAATGATTGTGTTGCTAAATCTTGTTTCACATCATTATGTTTACTGAGTTTGCTTCATTTATGTTTTTTTTTATATGTATCTAAGGAAAGCTTGTTACTGAAGATATTTGTATCAAACAATATGTCAGGTTGTGTTTACACTTTATAAATGAGGATCATACCCTTTGCAACATTTGTTTTATTATTTTATCTCTTATGTATAGATTTATATGTGAAGATATGGTGTAAAAATTAATCATGCTTTATGAACTGCTTGCTTGAATAATAAATATGTTTGGGTTCATATTTATATCTACTTTGGTTTGCTTGTGAAAATAAATTTGTTTTTATTGTTTCTAATTTGAATAATTTACATTTATATGGTTGTTGATTGATTTGTGTATGGAGATATTTAGTTAAGTTAACTTCTAATTTATATAAGTTATACATGATAGTTAAAGTTGGGTTTTACATTATATTTGATTTCATTTTACTTTACTTTGTCTCTTATACTTTGTTCTTATTTTAGATTGTTAAGTTATGTTGTATAAAATCTTAACTAATTAATTCTTATTTAAAATTTTACATTTGTACTTTATATTTAACTATCAATGTTCGAGTTATATTCAAAATGATTTACTTACTTATATTTGCATTCATTTTCATTTGTACTTTACTATTACTTATTTAAATTGAGTTATATACACATATTTAATTTATATTTTACATTTATATTTTACATTGTTAGAAATGGGATTCTAATTTAAACATTATCATTCATATGTATATTTCCAGATAAACAAGGTACAATATTTTAATTCAATTATATAAGGTCAATATTATTAAAAAAATTCTATTTAAATTTCCAAGATCAAATTCCCCTTTTAAAATACAAATTTACATAAACAATTAGCAATTATTTCCAAAATCATATTCATTTGAAAATAATTAGTTCATATCAGATTAAAAATAACCAGGGCCAAAATTCAGGGTTGTTACATTCCTCCCCCCTTAAAAGAATTTCGTCCCCGAAATTTAAAACAAAGATAATTTAAAAGCTGTTATACTAACCATTCACACATACATATCATTCATACAATAGCAAACAATCAAACAGTTTATCCTAACAAGCAACACTAGCTATCCGAACACAAATCCGGATAAACTTCCCTAAAACTATCCAGAGTCTCCCAGATGCAATTACTGAGATTCTCGCTCTACTGCACTCGACAAGCTTCACTACTTACTCCTGAGTTGCCTCTCAGTTGATCAACAATCTGAATAGGATTCCTGACTACAGTTAAACTCCGCTTGACTTCCAAATCTCCCTGAACTACTGGTTCTACACTTTATGTTGGATCCTAAACAAGATTCCAAGATGAGATGCACGGGATACATTATGAATTCCAGACATCAGTTCTGGCAATTCAATCCTATAAGATACAATTTCAATCCAAGTTGAATTTTATATACATATATAACTCAAGGTCTCAGCCTCCCATTCATTTTAATTCACAATCAAATTTATTAATTTACCATCCAACTTTATTTGACCAATTCTAATTTCATTTACATACTTAATTTGCCAATTTATTTCATCTTAGTTTATTTCCACTTCCAATTCAATATTTGATTTTATCACAAAAATCACTTCATTATAGTTCTTGCGTTTATTTCTAGTTTGTACTTCTGATTTGGATATCTATTCCATTTCCTAAGTATAAAATAATTTTATTTTGGCTTATAATTCCATTCTTAACTTTATGAGCCTCAATTTCATTTATTCTCCACACTCACATCCATTTATTTTTAAACACATTCATTTTCACTTTAAATTTCAAATCTTACCTATATCAAACAAGCATACTTTGTATTTCAAATATTTAAATTCTTTTGATAAGCCATCAGAGTTTATTTATACAAATTTAATCATTCAACCAGAATTATTCAAGCTTTTACTAAATAAACTCTCACTTCCCTTGAAGCTATGCTTCTATAAAGTTTAATCGTTGGTTAATTTATTTGTTTCAATTTCATACTTAAATTTATTTCCAGCTTATTTGGTACTCACCTAGATCAATTCCATTTATTATCTCATAATCAAACTTCTATTTAACCAATTTAAATCCCATTAACCTATTCAATCAACCAATTTATTCCAAATTAGTTCACTTCCATTTATTTTATTTTATAATTCAATTTTGGATTTTTATTTCATTTTCCAAATACAAAACAAATTTTATTTTGGCCTACTATTTAATTTTCCCCCATATTTTCTCTCATAAGTCTCACATTCATATTTTCACATTTTACCCAATATAAGCTTGAATATATTCATATTTCATTTTAACTCAAGATTGAACACTTATCTACAGCCAAAAATATTCTAAATCTATGTGTTGCTAATTTCTCTTACAAGTTACTGGAACCTATTTATTCCAATTCAATTTCATTTCAACTTACTTTTATTTATTTAAGTAAGAATTTAATTTATTTAACACCATCTATATCTCAACTGAATTCTATTTCAATTCAATTTGTTTTAACTTAACTTCCGTTAAATTAAGCACCATACTATTCTCTTTAATCTACCAACCCACTTGGATTTGATTAAATAAGATCTTAATTTCATTTACCCATATCTCAATTTATTTCATTCCAGTCTTAAATTTAAATCCAATTATTAAGCTTAAGTAAATCTCAACCAAAATTTTATTTCTATTAAATTCCCCAACCAATTCATTTACATTGTAAATCTGATGTACTTCATTAATTTATTTATATCCTCATTATTATGTTTTTAATCATTTAGTTTAATTCCAAAATTAAATTAAACTTCCAACATAATTCAAAATAAATCCTCATTTTCAACTTCATTTTTTTAAAATTTTAATTCCAAATGTCTTACTTCCTTGGTTATATAAGCCATTGTAAATCTTTATAATCCTATTTGTCTATTAACACTATCATCCAAATACTATAATTATATATATATATATATATATATATTAATTTACAAAAAGAAAACTTTTTTTTTGTTATATATATATATATATCAAAATAGATTTTGGATGAAATTATTTAATTCACCCACTTTTGAAAACAATATCATGTCGAATTGATCTATTCAAGTGTTTAGAAACCCCTTCGGTACAGTTGTGCAGACCGCACTGACGAAGGTTCATATGCCATTCAATAAATCAATCAACATAATATAAAATCATTTTATATTCACTAACAAGTACGCGCTCATATCTATTATTACGCTCAGACTCATTCTAGAGTACTACTGATTCTAACTCTCATGAGAAATCTCCACCAGAGCCAAGGTTCTCACTTAACCTTTCAGCTCTGATACCAACTGTGACGACCCGCCCTTCTATCACCAGAAAGACGTATCATCATGAAGAAAGAAAGGGATAGAAATAGAAAAGAAAGAAAAGAAAGAACAACAATCACGGAAACTCACAGCGGGATGGAATAAAATATAATACATCAAATAACAATTTCATAATTTTACATATATCAGAGTTATACAATATTGACAAATTTTATATACATCTGTCACTACATACATCATAATATACAACATACTCTAACTAACACAGCGGAACTAGATAAATATCTACGACGCTGAAGCCTCCTGCTCCATTGCTCCTCCAGAATTCGTCAAAGCTAACCTGAATCCCTTGACTACCCGTAAAAATTTGGGTACCCGAGAGTTTATGAAAACAAAAATAAACTCCGGGTCAGACATGGGCTGGTATGAGTAAACGGTTTAAATTGTTTAACTTTGAAAAAAACATTTGAAAATAAAGGTATCACGTAAGACTCCCCACAAATAAATACGGGTAAGTTTTTACCTTACGCTAACCAAACATTTCATAGGAAATTCGGTGATATTATAATAGTGTCTAGGGTTTTCAAGTAAATAGAAAATAGCCGAAATTGTTACATTCATTAAATTCCAGCTACTAGCCACAAAAGTGGGTAATACAATCAAAACCGTGGGCACTTATTGGAAAATGGATTCCATACAATGGCAGGGCTACTGGGGTACTGCCCGTCACAGTACGGGGCCTAGATCACCGTACCGAGGATTACTCCCTTCATCCCCAGCAACACAAGGCCGGAACCATTCCTTACTGAACAGTCCCGAACAAGATAAACCCTGTGGTTGGCGCGCCCAACCACCCACTAAGCCGAATAAAAAGGGACATCTAGACAGGGGAAATATCTTGTTCTGCTTGGGCATGACCCACCTAACCTTGCTGCATCTCCCCTGTTTTAGCCATTCCCGGTTGATGAGGCTTGAGGCTACGATTACCTTTAGAGAAAAATTTCTTAGAATGCTCATCGCCCGCCTGACGATGTGTTGAAAGCATTCAATCCATACAAGTTCGTTCCGGGTTCGAACGAAACCGAAGGCATTATCTCGTTACACTCATTTTGGAATCACCCTCAGAGTTAACGACGACAACCCTTGCATTCTGAACCTTCATCTTCATATCAGATTCATGACCTAACATTAATTTGGATCGATGTGGTTTTCGGATGTTCCAAATGTGGAAACCCGATCCCGGTCTTATCGAAATCCAAAACGTGTCTTTTAGGGCCAAGTTGTTTTAAAGTTATAAAATAAACAATGTAATTATCCATATGCACAGAGATAGATAATTCACGATAACACAATAGAACATTATCATCATAAACAGATAATCAATATTATCATCACAACAGATAATCCATATTATCATCATATTACAATCAAGCATACATTTCATACAGCATCATTTATCTCATACTAGGAATTTCAAACCATTCAGAGTAAACAATATCATCCATCCTTATATAAGCAACCATGTCAGCTATAATTAATTTAAAATGAATTAAATTAATCACTTGCATCTTTAATTAATTTAAAGTAAATTAATTACTACATTATCATAATCTTGCTTATATAACTATTAACCAATTATCAATCAATTGATGAATTCATTTCACCTAATCTCACTTGATTAATTAACATTTAATTTTTATTCAAGTAACCATTTTTAATTATTTTCCAAATTAATTATCTTATCCAAATATAGAAATTAACCTTCAATTACATGCATTACATTACTTCTTAATTTCATTAATTAATTTCTCTTTAATCTTTCATTATTAATTTCATTATTTAATGATTGCTAATTACATTTCATTTCATTATCCTATATTAAATGAATTACCTTAAGTAATTAAATCTTCAGTTAAACTATATTTATTAATCATCCCTGATTAATACTATTCAGTAATCAATCTCCTTTAATTACTCTTATCACATCACTTAATTACTCCTCAACTGATTTCCTTAAAAATTATTCCCTTGATTAAATTGCACAAAGTAATTATACTCAAATTACTTCCATTGTCATCCTCAATCAATTTCTTCAAGTCATTATCATTAATTACTTCTCCAAGTAATTATATTCATCATATCATTAAATAATCATTTAAATCGATTAAACTTGATTAATTAACTTAAACGATTCATATTAAACCTCATTAATTACAATAAGTAATTAATTCCTTTAATTACTTATTTATTTGATTATTCTATTTCATGTTATTTAATTTATCGCTTCTTCATCAATTTGTTTAACCTTAATTACTTAATTAGCTTTTCCTTAATCATTAGTTGAAAACCTTAATTATAAATCAAATAATTTGATTAACAAATTTTTAATTATTGATTACTTCATTAATTATTTCTTAATTCTTAGTTAAATCTCTTGATTAATAAACTATTAATTGTTCATTAATTTACCTAAGTAGTTAATTACAAATTAACTTATTTCTTAATTATTATTCGATCTTAATTAACATTTGAAAGAATTTTTCTTAAAGTTTGACTTCTTAAATGTTGGTTAACTTTAATCTTTACTCAAATCAATTGCTTAATTAAAATAAAGTGTTAAATGCATTTGTTAAATACCTATTAAATAACTGGAACTTGTATTTAAGCTCTAATCTAAAACTGTTAAAACACTATCAAGTTTTACAACGCTTCCGATTTGTTTGAAAGTACTTAATTTTCTTATTTTATAACATGCTGTAGTTGAAATTACTAACTCGAGTTTCCCCCTTGAGTTCACTCGAGTTCTTCACCGAGTCCCACTCCCCTTTTCCCCGTGTATTCTTCGAGTCTTTACCAAACCTTCCCAAGACGACTCTGTACAAATCCCTTCTTCTTCTTGTTCTTTTTTTTTAGTTTCAGTTTTAATTTTTCTAAGCATTAAGCTACAGCACATGAATTTAACTCACGCGCCTCAACACTCGAATCAAACTCGAAGAAAACCCTCTAATTATTCGAGCACGACCCGAGTATCCCACACCGACACGTCACCGTCCCCTCCTCCTTGCCGTGCACGTGCACAGCGACACCAACGGCCTCCGACGAACCCCCATGACGCAGACATACCACAATCCTTCCCATATTCGAAATCCAAAGTCGAAATATTTCCAGAAATGCCGAAACGAAAATCAACAGTTCAACCCATAACCCAACTCGAACCTCTCCAACAATATCACCTCTTCACCGCCGCCGTGACCACCGGAAGCCCCCAAATTTTGGCCGAACCTCGACAACACTCCACCCTTCCTTTCCCCGAAGTTACGACCAACTCGATCCTCAATGAATGTCGAACTCAGCACATTTACAGACAAATCAAAATTTTGGACTAAAACCCTAAATCAATCCCAATTTCTTAATTCACGTGATATAAAAATTATCTGATAATTTTTACGTGATCCTAAATGTTTAAGCTTGCTTCAACTAAAATTTTAAAAATAAGAATTGATTGAATCAACAGTTATTGACATAAAATCAGATTCAGTTCCTTTTTAAACTGCACTTTGAATTCTTATTTAAAAATCATTATTTTTATGCTAAAAATCCTAACTTTATTTGCTGAATCAAGATATGAAATCAGATTAACAATATTAAATATTTGAATTTTGAACATATTGATTTCTATTTACTGTAACTTGAGCATGCAGTGTCTAAGTTTCACTATCCACCTTCATCAATCCTTCCAGGCCATAATTACAGTTTAACAAGTGTGTTTAACTTAAATTCTTAAGTATAAAACATTTGTATGAAGAAGTATTTAAATTTATCTCTGCTTTTACTTTGTTCTGAAACTTGAAATACTTAAGAACAAGTCATATAAATTTCCAGTGCAACAGAAATACTCACAGAGAAGTTTGTTTAAACTATAACAAGCACATAACATCCAAAAAGAAAATTCACAAATTAAATTTTGAAAATAGATTGTTTACTCACCAAAATCCATTGTTGAACAAGGCAGGGTTGTTAATAGATGCCTGCAACTTGAAGTTTTGAACTCTGTAACTTTCTGGCTTCCAAAATTCTTTCTGTTCTTATATGTTTAAACTTGAATTTTGCTTCCTTTATGTTTTCTTAGGTATACTATGCTACTGATCAAATAAAGGATGCATACACACACACACACACACACACACACACACACACACACACACACACACATATATATAAAAGATATAGTGTGTGAAGGAAGGCAGCAACTAGTCAGGTAGTTTCCATTTTTGGCTTTATCAGGCAAGATTTTCTTTTTTTATTTTATTTTTATATATATACTGATATGATTCTTGAATTCGGCTGAGATGTTAAATCATTAAATGCTAAGTACTTATTGTCAACACATAACCTTTACATAGATTTTTATTAACTTGCCTGCATAATTATCTACAGGTACACATAATACATAACTATATACTGACAGCATGTACTAATAATATATACTATCTTTGTTTCAAATGTTAATCAGATCTATTTACTGTAAAATTAAAGATTTGTGCAAATTATAAATGAACACAAAAATGTGCTCGAATCAGAGGAGCATTGAATGATTGTGTTGCTAAATCTTGTTTCACATCATTACGTTTACTGAGTTTGCTTCCTTTATGTTTTTTTTTATGTATCTCAGGAAAGCTTGTTACTGAAGATATTTGTATCAAACAATATGTCAGGTTGTGTTTACACTTTATAAATGAGGATCATACCCTTTGCAACATTTTTTTTATTATTTTATCTCTTATGTATAGATTTATATGTGAAGATATGGTGTAAAACTTAATCATGCTTTATGAACTGCTTGCTTGAATAATAAATATGTTTGGGTTCAGATTTATATCTACTTTGGTTTGCTTGTGAAAATAATTTTTTTTTTATTGTTTCTAATTTGAATAATTTACATATATATGGTTGTTGATTGATTTGTGTATGAAGATATTTAGTTAAGTTAACTTCTAATTTATATAAGTTATACATGATAGTTAAAGTTGGGTTTTACATTATATTTGATTTCATTTTACTTTACTTTGTCTCTTATACTTTGTTCTTATTTTAGATTGTTAACTTATGTTGTATAAAATCTTAACTAATTAATTCTTATTTAAAATTTTACATTTGTACTTTATATTTAACTATCAATGTTCGAGTTATATTCAAAATGATTTACTTACTTATATTTGCATTAATTTTCATTTGTACTTTACTATTACTTATTTAAATTGAGTTATATACACATATTTAATTTATATTTTACATTTATATTTTACATTGTTAGAAATGGGATTCTAATTTAAACGTTATCATTCATATGTATATTTCCAGATAAACAAGGTACAATATTTTAATTCAATTATATAAGGTCAATATTATTAAAAAAAATCTATTTAAATTTCCAAGATCAAATTCCCCTTTTAAAATACAAATTTACATAAACAATTAGCAATTATTTCCAAAATCATATTCATTTGAAAATAATTAGTTCATATCAGATTAAAAATAACCAGGGCCAAAATTCAGGGTCGTTACAGTGAGTTAAATCAACAGAAACAAATATGAGTGGAACGGCGTCAGAAATGTTTACGAGATTTGACATCTCCTATCCAGCGTCTAACGTGAGTGCAGTAACTTAAGAGATGCTCGGGATTCACATCTCCTAAGGATCCGTTAAACTATTTACTATGTAGTAATATACGCTACTATAATAATGTCTAATAGTAAATTAAACTTACTTTAAAATAGCGTTAAGGAGTGATCCAATATTCCCCTTAACACGTAATAGTCCCAGTAGTTCATCTAGTATCAGCGTATCTCTAGATCAGGAGACTACCCTAAATACTCCACGGGCTACGGGAGAAAACCAAACTCATACAAGGCGCGCTAGGGTAGGTGACACGGCATAACGAGGCAATTCCAGGATAGATATACTAATTGTGCATCCGAACTGATGGTGACGTATAGCGCGCAGCTACCGCCCACCTCAAGCCACACCCCTAAAAATCAAAAAGGGCCCCAATCGATCATAAAGTAATATAATGGTATCGAAGGAGTGTGTCCGATAAGAGGGGCTACCTCACTGGCCCGTAAGCGCTCCTGTTTTAGCCACCTTATGCCAACTCACGGGAGTCGGGTCCACGTACATACCTCAATAATACGCCGCTACCATCCTACTTCATTTTGGAATCTACACCACGTACACGGTTGTTAAAGTGGTTTTTGGAGTTGGCAGAGAGTATGACAACTTTCGATCCCGGTCTCTTTAATAACCAAACGTTATTATACACCACGGTCATTTTAAAAATAGTTTATACTTTAAAACCAAGTATCATTGCCTTTCTAAACCAAATCAAGACGATATCATTTTCATTTCAAATATATCCTTTTCTAAACTTATCACACTTTCAAAGTTATAACATTTCGAAATCAAAACGCTTGAATATAACTCTTTCAATTTATAGTACCTTGAAACTCATTACTTTGAAACATAACTTCCACCACTTAATTAGTTTAAATATTTAAAATACTCTATATAATAAACTAGCTTCTTCAATTTCGCAAATCAAATCCAACACTACTCGAATTTCTACATTTTATATTTAACCAAATCCCAAATCATAAATTTTATTGAATTCAGTTCCCAAATAAACCATTCCAAATTATATCGATTTCAAAACAGATTTGATCCACAAAATAGACCATTTAAAATTCAATATATTTCAAACTTTAAGTATTCAACAATTTCAAAACTAAGTTTGAAAATTTCATATATATATATATATCAAATTAAATTTTCTATTATTTAGTTTCGAAATATTTACTTAATAAATCCATTATCATATAAATAAAACCCAGATTTCAAATAACTAAATGTTTCCTTCAATTTATTTATGCTTGAAATATTCATTTAATTCATCTTAAACAAGATTAAATTATAAATGATATCCTTTATAAATCTCAAATTCCATAAGTTCCAAATCGGTTTCATTTAATAAATTCTACATTTAATACAATTTCAAACCAATTTCGAATCTATCTTCTCAGCGTTAGTTTTATTAAAAATCGTTATAAACTCTCTATAAAATATAATTTATATAAATACTTAGCCATATTAAATTTTTAATAAAATCAATCTTTATTTTTTTTTACTTGTTTTATACCAAACAAATTTTTACAAAGCAAAATAAATCAAGAATTTAACTATATATATAAAGTAACATTTATATAATATTTGAAATCAATATTTCTATAAAACCATACATTTCTTTACAATGCCATAGAAATCATTTCAAAATATCTTTATATATAGACTGCGGCGATACAAATATTTATCATTTCAATTCGTAATTTAAAATATAAATACGGTTATATATCATTTCAAACTGCAATGCCGAATGAAATAAAAATCCATAACAACTTGCGGTCTATAATAATACAAAATACAACATCCATTCATCCAATATCATTCATCAAACATTTCTCACAATCATAATCCAATTCAATCAATACCATCAATATAGCACAGATAGTAAATAACAGGTATTTACTGGCAGTTTATATTCAATAATAAATTAACTAACTATTTTATCCAAATAAATTCAAATAAACTGAGATGATGATTCAAAATATGCCAAACAGTCATAAATAAATTTCTAATCACATCATAAATTAATTTAAAAAACATAAGAAATTTTAGAAGTTGTGAGTGGGTTAAAACATTCACCTTTGAATTTAAACTGAAATTAATTTAAGCCCAAAATTAAAACAGTATCAGAATTCGTACAAACCAGCGTCAAAATGTCCGAAATTTCGATATGATCCAGATAAAACAAACCGCGCATGAGTCGGGCCTCGTAGTAAGAGTTATACGCATTAGAAGATCATATGGTAGTTTCGAATATATATATATATATAACAAATTAAAGTTTCTATTATTTAGTTTCGAAATATTTAGTTAATAAATCCATTATCATTTAAATAAAACCCAGATTTCAAATAAGTAAATGTTTCCTTCAATTTATTTATACTTGAAATATTTATTTAATTCACCTTAAACAAGATCAAGTTATAAATCGTATCCTATACAAGTCTCAAATTCCATACATTCCAAATCGGTTTCATTTAATAAATTCTACATTTAATACAATTTCAAATCAATTTCAAATCTATCTTCTCAGCCTTAATTTTATTAAAAATCATGATAAACATTATATAAAATATAATTTATATAAATACTTAACCATATTACATTTTTAATAAAATCAATCTTTATTTTTTTAACTTGTTTTATACCAAACAAATTTTTACATAGCAAAAAATAATCCAGAATTTAACTATATATATAAAGTAACATTTATATAATATCTGAAATCAATATTTCTATAAAACCATACATTTCTTTTCAAAGCCATAGATATCATTTCAAAATATTTTTATATATAGACCACGTTGTCTATATATAATTTTATATCCTATGGTCAAGTGATACAGATATTTATCATTCCAATCAGTAATTTAAAATATAAATACGGTCATATATCATTTCAAACCGCAATTCCGAATGAAATAAAAATCCATAACAACTTGCAGTCTATAACAATATAAACTACAACATCCATTCATCCAATATCATTCATCAAACATTTATCACAATCATCATCCAATTCAATCAATACCATCAACGTAGAACACATAGTTTACTGGCATTTTATATTCAATAATAAATTAACTAATTATTTTATCCAAATAAATTCAAATAAACTGAGATGATGATTCAAAATATGTCAAACAGTCATAAATAAAATTCTAATCACATCATAAATCAATTTAACAAACATAAGAAATTTTAGAAGTTGTGAGTGGGTTAAAACACTCACCTTTGAATTTAAATCTAATTTAAACCCAAAATTAAAACAGTCTTAGAATTCGTCCAAACAAGCGTCAAAATGCCCGAAATTTTGATATGATCCTGGCAAAACAAACCGCACGTGAATCGGACCTCGTATGTAAAAGTTATACGCATTAGAAGATCATACGGTAAAAATTAAGTTTTTTAATATAAAATAAAATAAAAACTAATATACGTCACCATTGCAACACTGTATAGTGAAGTCGAACCCACCTAACCCTAACAGCCACCATCGAATGCCACTCATCGTACGCATCTCCGATCAGCGCCATCAAGATCAGACACGATGAGCATGACGCCCACGCTCCACCTCCCCTTCGGGCTCCACCTCGCCAAGCTCGACACTCCCAAGCGAACTCCGTCGCGGCAGCTTCCACGACGATTCAAGGTGAACTTGCCGATGGCCTTGACGCTTCAACCACTTAGATCGACTTCTCTCAGCAATCTCTACAAGCTAGCAACTTCCAATCGACAAACAGTAGTAGATCCATCGTTAAACGAAGCGGTGATCAATGGTCGGTCGTGACTATTTGGAGAAATTTTGGCCAAATAGAAATCCAAATCCAAAAACAAATACCAGAATTGACCTGCCCTCATTGAGAGCTTCGAATCGATATATAACTTGTTTGGATTGGAGGAGGTTGAATTTTTGATTTGGAGTTTGATTTGAAATTGAACTAGAAATTGTTTGTCTGCCATTGTAATGAGGAGTTGAGAAGAAATGTACGTATAGACAAATGAGAATTAGAAAGGCTGCTAGGGTATATAACCAGATATATATATATATATACATATATATATATATATAGGTAGGGTTGAGAAATAGAGGAACGGATACGATTGGTTTGGACCGTGGGACGATAAATGGCCGAAAAGCTCGTTCTGACTCCGAAATGAAATTGGGTCAACCCATATATCAAAATAGATGTTTTAAAATGTTTTAAAATTAATGGAACAGGTTTCAAGTCCAAATTCCATCTTATGAAGAAGTTAGGCTAAAATAAAGTTATTTCAAATTGATTTCAAGTAAATTGATTTCTAGACATTTCGAGTCCATACGATCAAATGATAAGTCTGATCGTTACAAAACTTGAATTCCTAAAATACTTCACCATTACGGATCCAATGAAACTGGTTTCGTCGAAATCCGAGTTAGTGGCCAAAATGGCTATTTTTCACATTATTAAATTAAATTAATATTTAATCAATTAAATCACTTTTTCGTTTCAAATTTAAAAATTCACAAATTCCATCATTTTTTATTTTTAAACAATTACAATAATTTAAACAAACTTAGATATCAATTTCAAGTTAATAAATTTACCAATTACAGTGTTTGAATTCAATTTCAGTAAATTCAAATATTATAAATTAAATTTTCAATAATTACATTTAATTTAACTTGCATCCTATTATTATCATATGGAGAAAATTAACACTGGTTCCTGATTTATTACTTTAATATCTTCAAATTTCAGCTAAATTTACATTAACGTACTAGTTAAATATTTTAATTTCATTTAATTACAATTAATCCAATTATTATATTTTAAATTCCATTAAATCAATAAATCTTGATTTCCATTCTTCTTATCCAACTAGTTTTCATACTGCGAATAGAGTTAACATTATTTCCAAATATTAACTTAATTTACATTAACATAATATCAATTTAGATTTATTGCGATTAATTCCAATTTAATTTAACGGATTAAATATATATGCAACTTATAACAATTTTTGCCATTAACTCTCAATCACCCTTTATAAGTTTATCATTTCCAAACCAATATTAGATAACAAACATTTAATAAAATTAACAATTAAATTATCGAAAATTTTATGGGTCATTACATCAAGAGAGCAAAACAGTATGTTCATAGCTTTAGCATTATCAGAAGCAGCGGTTTTTTACGCATCTGTCCATGTGTTAATATTTGTTTTAGGTGCTACGTACTTAATTTGAGTTGCGGACCATATTTATAAACCATTTTCTTCCATAAAAATTCTTTTCAGGTTGACCAATATGCATTTTTAGATCCGGTGAATAGTGGAGGACATGCAGTTGACTGACCTTCTTGAAAGATACTTGCTATATTAACAATTTTCAAATACGTGTTACTGTGATTTAATCTGATCTGGCTCTGATACCAATTGAAAATCTATGTGGATCGTATATGCATATAGTATGTGACAAGTACGTATATGATAATATGAAATGCATAGAGTAATAATGCAGGTAAAATTAAAAGTCATCACCCCAGAAGTTTTATACTCATTCGGACCTCCCATCCTACGTCCTGTCCCCAAGCTCCCCTTTGGAAATACACTAACCAATTGCCCTCGCTTCGCTTGGAGGAATAGGCTTTTGTACAAAAGTATTTCTTTGATAAATGTGTGTTCTAGGTAACATTGATTTTTACTACAAGTACAACTTCTTCCTATAATCTTCATTGAGTAATATGTAATTTAAGCTTTGATGTAAGGAAGAGATAAAAGTGTTTTTGAGTACTTTTAGAAATCAGAAAGATCACATAAATATTAGAAATAAAGAGAGAGAGTTTAAATTATCAAGTTGATTGTATTTTTCAAAATCATGCTTATTTATAGATGTTGAAGAGTTTGTTTGACACGTAACGACCTTTGATTCATTCTATTTCATTCCAAGAGTTGCAAGTTTGAGGAGGAAGAGTTATGACCAAAAAAGGAGGATGCACAGCTTCGATTGAAGAAGATGAGTTTTGAGGAAAAATGTCGTTACCCAGGTCAGATGTTTGGTCACTTGTGTCAGACGTTTGGTCTATTTTAAAAACTTTAAACAGAACATATTGCCCGACATCTGAGTAAATATGTCAGACATCTGACACATGTACAACCTATTACTTTCTTTTTTCTTAAGTATGCTAAAAAACTTTTTAATATTTTATATGTGCATATACTTGTAAAGATTACTCAAGGAGATTGTACATATCATCTATTTAATGCATTAATAGAATGTATTAATATTTCTCAATATAATGATCATTGTGTCCGCCTTCAAGTCTTTGATCATGAAAGTCTGTCTGCATATGAATGATATATATATATATATATATATATATTGTATGTACGTGATTGTATAGTTGTTGTCATCGAAATTAAGTTTCTAACACTAAGTGGCGTCCCTGTCGACTTAATTGGAACAAAGTGTGCACTCTTGGTCAGTCTATCAAACCACGATCCAAATGCTTTCGTTTCCCCTATTCAGCCTTGGCAACCCATCTACAAAATCCATGGTTATAAAATCCAATTTCCATAATGAAACTTCTAATGGTTGAAATAATCCACTTGGCTTTTGATGCTTAGATTTTACTTATTGGCAATTCATAATTTGCTTCACTCATAAGCCTACATCTCTCTTCATACCTACCTAGAAGAAACTCCTCTTTATATCCTGGTACATCTTCGTACCTCTGGAATGAATGGTAAACTTCGATCGATGACATTCCGTACGAACTTTCTTTGTCAGATTACCACATATGGAACATCCAACCATCCCTTCTTCCTTAACTATCTTCTTTGATTAAGTGAAAAATATATCAAATGATAAATCTTGATTCCTACTTCTAGTCTCTTGATCTGATCGACTAGTATTGGATCATCCTTTTGCCTTGTGGCAATTCTTTTGATCAATACTATTGAAACTTCTGGACAAGAAATCATTGCAGTACCCTGATTGGAATAAGTTGTCGACCTCATTCTTACCCTAGACAAAGTCAATGCCTTTAAACCGTTCCATTCAGATAACATCGCTAATTATACATTTTGATGTTTTCTACTAAGTGCATTTTCCACTTTATTTCCTTTCCTCGACATATACTCAATCCCAAAGTCACGCGCTACTAAAAACTCCAAATTGTTGTTGTCTCATATTCAACTCGTTTTTAGAGAATAAATACTTTAAGGATTTATGATCTATGAACAACTCGAATCGTTCTCCCAACAGATAAGGTCTCCACACCTTTAGTGCAAAGAGCATCGCTGCCAACTCCAAGTTATGTGTAGGATATCTAACTTCATGTGGTCGAATCTATCAAGAAGCAAAGGCAATAACTTTGCCTCTCTACATCAATACATCTCCTAACCTCGATCAACATGCAATAGTATACCCACCAAATCCTAATTCCTATATGGAACAACTAATATGGGCGCATTGATCAATTAATGATTTGGCTTTTAAAAAGCTTCTTTACATTTACTAGTCCAAATGCACTTTACATCCTTCCTTGTTAGCCTAGTCATCAGTGCTGCTATATAAGAGAAATCTTTGATGAATATCTGGTAATAGCCGGATGACCCCAAAATACTTATAACCTCAGTCATGGTCTCGGCTCTTTTCCAATTATTAATAACTTTGATCTTAGACGGATCCACGGACAATACATTCGTCGAAACTACATGCCCAAGTAACTTCATTTCTCTTTTTTAGAAATGACGTCTTTAAAACTTCACTTTCAGCTGATGCTACCTCAACTTATCTAATATTATTATGAGACGAGCTTCATGGTCATGTTCATTCTTTGAATATATAAAAATATCGTATATAAACACCAACAGAAATCTATCCAAATTCTCTTGTAGTTTTGGTTAATCAAATCCACAGAGAAAGCAGGTACATTGGTCAGTCTGAATGGCAACCACTCATACAAATTATATCTCATCTGGAGCATCGTTCATGGCATACTTTCCTCTACTACTCTCATTTTATGGAAACCCGTAGCTAGGTCCAACTGTGAGAACGCCTTGGTTACACTCAATTGATCGAAAAGATCATCTACTCTAGGAAGAGGATACTGATTCTTTATTGTTTTCTCATTAAACTTTCTATAGTCTATATGCAACCTCAATGACCCATCTGGTTTCTTCATGAACATTATTGCAACTCCCTAAGATGAACTGCTTGGTCTAATAAAATTTTCCTTTCTAAGTTCAAGTAGTTATACATTTAAATCTTTCATCTCGTAGGTGTCATTCTGCTAGGTAGTCTACTTACGGGTTCAGCTTTAGGTATGAGATCAATGCGAAATTCTATGGCACGTTTCAGTGGTAATTCCACAATATGCTCTAAAATACCTGCATGTTTCCATACTACAAAACCTGATTAACTTCATTCTCCATGGAATTAAACTGGTCCTTGAGATGTGACAAAGTTACCTAGCAAACTTTGGCTTCAATCCTTGGATAAACTTCTCGTTTTTCTTAATCACTATATTAATGATGGCATGCCCATGCCTGGACGACTCATCAAACTATGTCGAATACTCCAACATTGACATATCACCTTACTCTGACTTTGATAAGTAAACAACTTTGACTTGGTTGCTTCAGATAGATATTTATCCTTAAATCTTTCCCCAAACTCCACCAAAGCTACTATAAACTTGACTTAACGTGACATATTTATTATGGGCTGGCACTTCTGGTACGGTAGCTCCCGCATTACCACCATTATCTCCAGTCAAATTAGCTACTACTTTAGCTTGCATCATATTAACAAATAATTGATACATAGTCCCCATATCAACTGGTGCAGTTTCAACACCCACATTTGCATTAGCATTGGCATTAACGTTAGTCAGTTAACATTCCTGAAATCATCCCAAGCATTTACAACTGTTGTGTTCCTTCTGCCTCCTAAGTTTACTCTTCCATTTCTAGTTTACATCTCTCATAATCTACATATAAGTCTTAACTAGATACAGAAGAATGGTCTAAGATAGAGAGGAGTGTATAAATTGACATACATACTTAAATATAGCAAATAACAAGTACGTTAATATAATGCTATCCTATTTCCTAATTTATTCTTTCTTATTTCATTCGGAGTATGTTCTTTCAAAATCTAATTAAGTTCTATGTAATCCTGTGCTTTGATACCAAGTTGTAACATCCCTAATTCTAAGGCTTGAAAATAGTACTATTGATGTCGTAGTCATCCTTCACATTACTTCCCAATGACAGAATGAATCTGTTATTGAATCATTAACACCAAGAGCACTAGAACTTACAGAATTCTTAACAAAATATTTCACTCATTAATTTGCATTCAAATGGAATATAATAAATATATATAGTCCCAAGAGCGACATTTTCGATGCCTTGGATGATCAAAGATTTAACTACTTAAACGGTAATAGTACTCATCATTGCATACATTTAACCAAATAAAAGCAATTAAACTACTACAAAATAGAAACATATAATCTTCTACATAGTAGCTTGCCACATGAAGGTATTCAGAAGCTTATTTGTCTAAACCTGAAATACCTTACTCTCAGCCTACTTGATTTCAAATTAAGCACCCGAGAGTTCAGAGGGAAATTGGAAACTTCAAGTCGAACAAAAAGTTTGGGGTAAATAATATTATGCCATCTCGAACCAAAATGGATACATTGTGAGACCACATCGTTGAGCAGAACAGGTTTTTTCCTCACTATACCATTTAAATCATATCATATCTACAGTCAAAATCATCAGAACACAATCACAATATAATCACGCAATAATGGGTAAATTGAATAGTCTAACATTCATTAAGGTCAAAAGGCTTATACATTCTGATAATTACCCAATCCCAATACAGTCTATGGCATACTTTTACTATGGTCATGATGAACTTACAACAGTTTTCAACCTTAGTAGAAACTTATAATAGTTTTGTAGACGCACTAGAAACCTCGCAGCTTTGTAGGTTGACTAAAAACCAAACAAGCCGACTCAAGCTAAGAACATAACCAAATAATCCATATTCTCTCATCCAATGAGAGGAAATAACCTTGGCTTATGTCCTATAGAAAAAAACAATGATGAGTGTCACTATTACAAGTTCCTTTCTTTGCATAATCCAAATTTCTCCTATCTTTCGGCTAGGCCCAACGCAATGAAATCCACGGACCTAACCAAATATGGGCTAAAGGGTTGTAGCATAGGGAGCAACCCTATAGTAATCTCCACCCTTAAATCTTAAATATGCTTTTAAGAAAGTCAACTAGTCATGTCCTTTGATTAGTTCGGGAATCCTAACACAATTTTGATCTTTATGATCTCCTACATGCAATTCTACTCACCCGAAAATTTAAGTCAGACTATACCCATTATTGGAATAGCCTTAACTAATCATTTGTTCCCCAAATCTCCATGGTCACAATTTTGGATGGTATTACATAACATATAAGTTAGTATGTCTACAATTTAATATATACAATATTAACTGATCAAGATATAAAGATGAACATACAACATATTAACAATAAATTAAATATATTTTCAATATGATAGCCAATTTATATACAAAACACTTTTCCAAAGTAATAGCTTCCTCCTTAAAATCTCTTTCAAAATGGGCTAACACATTTTTACTCTCTTGAAATTTCATAAAAATACTTTAAAAAATATTTGTTTAAAGCAAAATTGTAATGCTCCGGCTCCAGTGACTAAAATATCATAGGAAATTTAACCTCCGGTAAATTGGATCAATGGGCATGGAACGAGCGATCTCTCTTATACACTACTTTGGGTCAACACACATACATTTCAATACTTGAATACATCTAAAATAATACGTACTTCGTCTCGACGTAAAGCAATGTACACGAGTTCATGAATAATATCGTATTAGAGACAAATAAAATTTCCCAATTAACAACTCACATATATTTACAACTCATCAAATCATATTGACCAGTAAACTGAAATCTCAATATAATTTTAAATAGAGTAAGCGTTCACCACCTCATATGCTCTAACTCCATATCGCAGTCCACAAAGCATATATAGTCATATCAAACCTATAAAACAACCTCAGATTGATCCAAGGAGTTGTCACAAGACAAAGCCATGAGTTATGAAAGACATCTAGCTGTAAGTATAATCGTGCAATATAATATAAATAAATCTGTTGTGTCGGATTCTATAGGGAATATAAGTTACATAATGGGTCAAACATACTAAAAGAATTCCAAAATCCCCATTTTTACAAATATGTTATAACACCCATGTCACAACACTATCAATATAACATATACGGTTGCTACTCTAATCAACTTGGATATCATATCCTATCATTTTTGTTATGAGTTAGCATGTGTTGTATAAATTCGAACCAATATTGGAAAACAGCCATATTATTAGCTCAATGACATTTCTAATAATACTTATGAGAAGGATTAAATCATCTTTCGATCTTGTGAATCTAGAAGGATTGCACACTGGTAAATCTCATCTATGGATTTACCTTCTACATAGACTAATCTTTCTTAACAAGTCTTCTCAGTCTATTTTACCCATACGCTTTGGATCAGTTGCGATGTGCACTTCACACGATCCCTTATTGAGATACCCTTTATGTATTTGGAGCGTGATCAATCTTACTGGTGTTATAGTCCACTGCATCATATCTCCATTGGTGGTTCTACTTCTCTTTGTTTGCACTACGTCTTCGAAAATATTCATTATCCTTTGTAGCTTTAAACGTCATGGGAACATATCATTTGGAAAAAGTGACAAGGGACAATGTTGTCAAGATTCGAGTTGTGACCCTTGAATTAGTCCACTAGGATGGACACTAGCATTATAGTAGTAAAATCCTATGCCGAACTCGAGAAACGTTAAATTTATTACTTCTAAAAAATTTTGAACATCCCATATGATATTCATTCTTGAAATTTCATTTTGAACCCATCATATAACCCATTGAATTAGTTATTTCCATGTAATATGTCTAACTTGTTGGTAATAACCTAATTTATAGAAAAATCAATTTTATACATGATTCGCTTATTAATAATTAGGCTTTAATAAGGTAATTAACTTTAATTGATGGAATTTAAACTAACTAAATTCGCATAAAACCATCCATATGCGCATCCAATAACAAAAGTTCATCTTATTCAAATCAAAGTGAATTTTTAATTACTTAAATCAGATTTATTCTTTTAATTCAATTTAAATCCCAGAATATAGTTAGAACTTGTGTATACTTACAATATAATTAATTTAATATTTCAACCATTAACATATACAAATCATCCATAAAATTTACTCTTATTGTTTGCACCAAAATTGGCAACACTCTTCGGAAGTTTTTGAAGAGATAATAAATGAAGAAATCAAATTGAAAATGAGGATTATCTAACAAAAACTCCAAGTCACAGAAAAGTAAATTGCATGGAAGACAGTAATTTAGAGTGGTTCGGCAATTTGCCTACATCCACTATGAAGTTTTATCACTTCATTGCTTGATAATTAAAGATTACAAGTTTTCTAGAGTGAAGTACAGCAGATAATAAGCTTAAATTCGAGATCAGTAGCAGTGACGACGATATGGAATGATTCTGGCAGCGTCCGGGCATGCTTTATCTCTAAAATTCTCCCCTCTGAATGACCAAGGTCTCTATTTATAGGCGTAGGATGCTGATATTTCGCTGAAAATTCGGGAGACCACTTCTGGCACGTGAGGGTGCCCACAAGCCCAACCTCAGGAAATTTGGGCCCACTATGGGATCGATTCGAAGTACGTTCGAATCGATCAGAAAATCATCCAATCAAGGTGAAACTTGGTGTGGACATTCTTCAACATGCATGCAATCTTATGTGAAAATTTCATGGCATTTGGACTTGTAGATTGCAAGATATGGTCGATTCGAATTGCTGTTCTTGAGTAGATTGATTGCTTCGACTCAATCCCATTCGAATCGATGGGTTCGACTCGATGGCTTCGTGCGCTTTCGTGATGACATGGTGCGCATTTCCTGGGTCGATCCACTTTCACTCCGAGTCGACTGGGTCGACTCCATGATTTTCGCCACTTTGACTTAGTGGATCCGAGGGCTTTCTCCACACAGGGATTCGAATAGAGGCCTGTTCATACCGATCGTGGTGAGCTCTGGCCGATCGATACGAAGATGTTGTAGCGGGATGGATACGAACTTATATGCTCTGATGGAGGCAAAGTAACATACGCCAATGGGTACGAACTTATGTCCCATGATGACGCGAAGTGGAGTGACTTCATGGACTCGAAGGACTTCAACTTGATGGATACGAAGTGGAGTGATCCCATGGATTCGAAGTAGGAGGAACTCGATGGATTCGAACACATGCTCTTCTGATGGATTCGAACTTAGGGTTATTTCCTCCAACTTGCATTGATGATACCTTGAGCATACGAACTCGGATTGGCTTGAAATTTGAGATACTGACTTCTATGATCTTTCTTGTCATATCCAATCAATTGTAGCTCAATCTGGACTCGAAAAAAATTCAGCGATATCCATAGTGAAGCAAAGTATGACCAATCTCTATAACGAACTCTCCTTTGTTCTTCGATTGATCTTTTGGTATCACGGCTTTACCAAAAAGCGGGATAACATTTGCCCCCCAAAGTACATCTTGTGGAAACATGATGTGCTTTGAAAAGCTGCAATTTCTCTCTGAACAATCATTGCTCTTTTGTCGAAGGTTGTATCCTTGCGTTGATATGGTTGATTGCTGTAGAATATTTCTTAGCTGTTGATTGTTGTAATTGTAATAAGATGAATATTCGATCCCTGTAAATGTTTAAAATCGAGTATTAGTCTGACATATATACACATATGTTAATTTGACTCTCATTAACGTTGTGTGTTCACGAGTCATTATCAGTTTTGTTTGTTATTGAATTTCGTATCGATTCTCTCCTGAACCGATTTTGTAAATTTGAGTTGGAACAACACTTGATGGTTGTTTTGGATTATCCTCTTGTATCGAACCTCTCCTGAATCGATGTAAAAGGTTAAAAACTAGTTTTTTGTATCGATGCGGGTCGAATCGATAGATATGAAATGGTCGTTCGTATCAATGGGTTTGTTGGATACGAAAACAACGTTCGCATTGATAGACCGGTATTGTTGCGAGTCGATGGTTATACAATAGACACTTCGAATCGGTCAGTACCGCATTGTCTCGTATCGATGGACCCTGTGTTGTTGGATGTGAAATGCTCATTCGTATCAATGCTCATGTATAGGCCATGATGGATATGAAATTATTTTTCGTATCGATGTGAAGTGGATGGAGTGGTCAACTCGCTGAAACGAACATGAGCTTCGAACAGTTGGGACTCATCGTCTTTGGTCATCTTCGTCGCTCACGTCGAATCGATGGATTCATCGTCTATTTTGAATCGATAGAAATTTTTGGTGATGGACTCGAAACTATCGTTCGATTCGATGTGATAGTGGACCCGGAATGACCGGTTGCATCTGACCGGGATACGAATCGTCCCTGTTTCCCCTTGGACCCATATAAATACTTGGGGACTTAGCCATTTTCTCATTTTTTACTTTTTACTGCCTCCTTCATTTTTCGCATCGATCTAGTAACTTGAAAAAGGAGAACTGTGCCGTGCCTTCGACTCGATCAAATTCAGCCTTTCAACTTTTCGAATCCCAATTCTAAATTAGGTAAATAACTACGAATCCAAGTGACGGAGTTATCCCATATCCATTTCTTCCCTTTTCAATCATCTTTCCTGGTATCATGTGAAACCAGATCTGGGGATGGACCTCGGTCGTAAATGGCTATGGTTGTGTTCGAATCGATCGGGGAAGAAGGACTTAAGAATTTTGAACAATTGGACAAGTGTAGCTCGGCCTCCACTTCGTATCGATGAAAAGAAAAATAGTGTTTGATCTCGTATCGATTACTGGGTGTCGTGTTCGCATCGGTGTTGTGTGGGTTGAAGAATGATGGCTGTTCGCATGATCGATGCGAAGCTTTCTGATTCGCAATCGATACGAGGTTGGGGCAACTCAACCAATACGAGGGGTATCGATTCGATCTTGAGTGATATGAGGCGTATCAACTTTGAACTGATGCGGTACAAGGCGTATTGACTCGAACTCAACTGATGCGAAGTGTACCGATTCGAACTCGAGCGTTACGAAGCACATCAATTCGAATTCGATCGATACGAAGTGTATCGATTCGAACTCAATCGATACGAAATGGGGGCTTCTGTCCTTTCACTGTTTTGAACTGTGGTGATCGATCCCAAGCCGAGGTTCGGTGAATTAGGGAACCTTTTGCACATTTGAACACTTGACTCCAGCGAGCTTCATTCTTGCATATTTGGACTTAACTGCATAAATCATATTTGACTGCCTTTCGAAGTTTGTCGATGGAACCAAAATTTAGCAACATGATGAGTAATTTTGAACTGGGATCGATTGCTAACATCCAGACGGTTTGGTGATGACGGTCAGCGATGACGGTTACTCCAACTGGATTCCGACTAACCTCGTCGCTCGCAAGTTTTCTTTAATTCTGCAAAATCTTTTTAAGCAATGCACAGCATTGCACTACACGACATATTCGTACACTTTACACTGGGGAATTCATGGGTTCTTTATCTTCTAATGATGATTTCTCGTGAGTTAGCTAGTTATGGAATCTTCGAGCTCCCAACAACAAGAGGTACAGAGTTCGCCCCCTCCTGTGCTTGAAATTCCTGATATTCCTGTCGAAGTAATCGGTCCGGCTCCAGATGAATTGCAGGATGCTTTATTTATTGAGAACCCTATTGACTCCGTCCAGTCCAATATCTTCGAATCTTTGTTGGGCCGGATATGTCTGAAACATATTCTATCTCCGGATGATGTGTTGTTGCCGGGTGCTGATGACAGACCTCATAATCCGCCCGAAGGGTAAAATACCTTCTATCGTCATGCTTGTGCGGCTGGAACTCTTCCTCCATTCAATTAGTACATTAGAGAGATGCTGTCATTTTTAGGAATTGCTCCCTCACAACTTCATCCTAACGGACATGCGTTGCTAAATAGTGCCTTCATCATATTTATGGATTGTTTCTTTCGCCCGCCACGGCCGTCTGAGATTAGATACATATTTAACTTCAAAAGTAGGGGTGATAGCCCATCTTTTACTTTTCTGGAAGCAGTCAGAAACTGCCAGGTTATGACCGGGGCTTGGACTAGACTTTGCTATTTTAAAGCCGAATGGTTTTTTGTTCGGTGCCCCCCAGGGTTTGCTAGGCGATGGCTGTCTAGACGTAAGTGTCGTAAATCTTTCTTGAATGGCTATTCTTAACACTTGTACTAATACTTTGTCCTTCTTATAGCCATCATTTCAAGGCCCGATGGTGGACATTATAAAGGCATTGTTCGGAGCTTACAAGAGGTCTTGAGCGACTTAAGGCACATCGACTCGGTGTTAACTGACGACAATTTAAGGATGCTGGGTTTAATCGAAATGAACCAGAGCATTGTTATTGAGGGGTTGGCGAAACCGGCTTCGAAGACAAAGAAGAAAACCGTGAAAAGAAAACCTGGCATAGTAATAAGAGAAGTGAGCGACGATGAAAGGACGCCCACGGATACTGAGTTAGCGGCTGATCTTTCCTGAATAGAAGAGAAGCAGAAAGGCAAGGTTGTTGTCCCTAAATTTAAGAGACGGAAGTCTGTAGTTGTATCTCGTTTGATCCCCGGAGTTACTATCTCCGACGTCGCTCCTTGTCAATCAGGAGATGCTTTTAAAGGGCTGGATGACATTCCCATACCGGAGTACGTATCTCTCCACCACGAATCTGGGTTGGAAGAGCTCTAAGAAGCGTTAGAAATAAGCGAGCCTCTACCCATTAGTGCAATCGACACTTCTGGTTGGTCGGGGGTTTTGCACATTTGCATACACTTTCACAACACTACATGACTTTCGCATACGTCGTAGTGCCTTTACTTGGTGTTTAATTAAGTTGTTTCTCTTTTGTAGGTGCTATGTCTGGCCGTCCATCTATACTGGATAAACTCCGAAAAGTGCACCATCCTTTGTCCTACTATGAATCTCGACGTGGGGATTTCGATCGCGATCGCGAATGGAGGTATTATGACCAAGAATATTATGCAAGAGACTATCCTCGTAGTTACTCTAGTCAAGAGCACTCGGACAGAGATCGGAGATACCGTTCTCCTTATCGCTCTCCTCTGCCACCCAGAAGCCATACTCATGTATCTGAGCCTTTGCGACAGCAGCCGTCTTCACAGGTTTCGAGGCCTGAGTCGCATCGCTCTAGGACTGAGGTTGTTACGACCACAACTGTGGAGGAGGCTCCTATTGAACCATCCGGTGAAGGGGCTATCAGACTTGCTCAACTGAAGAAAGACTTCCCAAAAATATGGTTTGAGCTTGCATCTTCCCTCCTAACCTTAAAAGAATTCCCGAAGACGTTGTGACCACAGCACTTAGTTATACCCGCGACTTCTATGCTCAGTACAAGGAATGGTATAAGGCGGCCGTTAAAGCTTCAAAAGCAGCCTTTGACCGGGCCAAAATTATTGAGAAACTGGAAGCTGACTTGGCCCAGAAGAATCGTATCGTCGATATACTTTAATCTGAGGCGGAGTCCTCCCGTAGGGCCGAAGTTGAATCGCTAAAAAAGGTCGATGAGACATTAGTAGAGATGGCAAAGATGCAACAGGCACATTGCACTTTAGTAAAAGACTTGGGCCATCGATACAAAAATGTTGAGCCCGAGCGGGATACGGCAGTTAGAGAACTGGAGTAGTTAAAGGCCAAGTTCGTCGACATAAGTAAGGAAAGGGATGATGCCAATACGGCCGCTCAAGAGGCATGTGAGCAAGCCGTGTCTCTTCGGGCTGAGCGCGATGCAGCGGTCGCAAGGGTCAAGGTGATGGAATCAGAAGCGTAGGAGAAAATTCAGGCGGAGCGATTCAAGATGGAGGATGAGTTTGACGAACTCTTGGATACATACAATGCTAATGTGTTAGAGCACAGAAACCTCGCCTGGCTAGGAGATTACTCTATGCTTCTCTACAGTGCTTGGAAAAAACTAGTGGAGAATAAGAGGATATCTTTTCCAGATGAGACACTAGATGAGTTTGAACTTGAATCACGTTTGCTCAGTGAGGAAGAGAGAAGGATTCTTCATGAAGCGATAATCTCCGCCGAGAAAGAAAAACTCGGTATTCAGCAGATTGAGATCGGCGAGGGTTCGCGTGTTGCGCATCATAGTGAGAGCATTGAAATTTCTGTCCCGACCTCGTCCGAAGTTACTGCCACGATTGATCCACAAATCGTTCCTGCCTACAATCCGGATCAACCGGGATTATCTCCTGCTAAGACAGTTGTCTCTGAACCTGTTCAAGCTCCGAGGCAAGGCAAGGAAGGTACTTCGAATATTTCCCTCATGTCGTAAAACAACGATCTTGGAATGAATTTATTGGACTGACTATCTTTGCTCTTATTTGTTCAGTGACTGAAAGTGCTTTGCCCATGCCCCCAGTACCTCCGGTCCAATATCCAACGCAGGGAGCTATCGTTACCGAAGTAATTACAACTGCTGCCATGACCAGCGATATTGGAGAGGGGAGCTCGATGTCATTTGATGCCCAAATGATTGAAGAGCTTCTTGGTCATTCTCTTGAACCTCCTCCCGATCCTTCATTTTTAATGAGCGGAGTTGCTCCAGCTTTTAGTTCTGTCATGACGACCACCATGTATCCAGCACAGCTCGGTTGTCTCGAGAAGAAGAGATTTTTGCTGAGATAAGCGCTGAGATGGGCATGGAGACAATGGTCGGTGGTTCTGGAAGCGGCACTGCCCCATCAAGCTTATCTTCTCTAATGGTAATTTCTCCTGGCGGCACGGTGATCGTCTCAAGCGTTGCTTCCCAGACACCTGTCACAGCTCCTATGCCTTCAGTTCGCCCTTCCAAAAGAATCTCTGTCCCTTCCAGCTCTGAGGAAGATATCGATATCATGCCAGATCCAGAAGATGAACTGAAGAAGGGTAAGAAATCTCGAAGGAAATCTGGTAGTGGGTCTAGTGGCTCGACTCTAAAGAAGAAGCCTCGGAAGAAGAAGGATTGAGCTTCTTGATTTGAAATGTAGTTGTTAATAGTAGTTCTTTTACTTCTTCTTTCGTTCTTTTAGAGCCGTGTATAAGTGTGGATTCGGCCTCCACTTAATCGAATTTTTTTTTGATTTGCCATGTAATCAAACTCCTTTTTGTTAGTGGGAAATTGTTCTTTTCTTTTGCTTAAGTATTTGCAGTGTTTGGCTTTCAGTCCGGTGTACTTGTGGTGTTTTTACCGTCAAGTAGAGTTCGTTTTTATTTGCCAAGTCTGAAAAACTCGATCACATGTCGTGATTGATGAATGAGTTGAACTTCGGGCATTGTACTGCTTCAGTTAGTGATTAACACTTAAGCTTTTTGCCCCCAGTTTCAGGGAACAACATTTGTGTTTTTGGTGGTTGATCGCACTCATTGCATATCTTAAGCGCATGTCCACACTCTGGGGACTTAGGATAATTTGAGATCGATAATCCGGTTCACACTTTGGGAATTTAAGAGTTATCGATGTTTGTAGTACGGTCCGCACTCCGGGAACCTAGAATTGATGCTTATACTTCACTTCAGGCTCTGGGAACTTGGAGTTAGTATTGATACTTCGATTCACATTCCAGGAATTTTGACTTGGTATTTGTGCTCCAATTCACACCTTGGGAATTTGGAGATAGCATGTATGTATTGACGTATCAGTTCGCACTCCGGGAACCTAGAATAGATGTTTATACTCCAATCCACGCTCTGGGAAGTTGGAGTTGACATTGATGTGTTGGTTCGCACTCCGGGAACCTGGAATAGATGTTTATACTCCAATTCACACTGTGGAAAGTTGGAGTCCGTTCGCACTCTGGGAACGATTTAGTTGACGTTTATACTCCAATTCGCACTCTGGGAATTTGGAGTCAGCCGATAGATGGTCAGTCACACCTATTTGGGCTTTTTAGGAATTCTTTCACACTCTGGAAATGATGGATTTGATGTTTATACTCCAATTCGCACTCTGAGAATTTGGAGTCCGTTCGCACTCTGGGAACGATTTATTTGATGTTTATACTCCAATTCACACTCTGGGAATTTGGAGTCCGTTCGCACTCTGGGAACGATTTATTTGATGTTTATACTTCAATTTGCACTCTGGGAATTTGGAGTCCGTTCGCACTCTGGGAACGAGTTGTTTGATGTTTATACTCCAATTCGCACTCTGGGAATTTGGAGTCCGTTCGCACTATGGGAACGAATTATTTGATGTTTATACTCCAATTCTCACTCTGAGAATTTGGAGTTAGTGGAAGGATTGTCGTGTATCAATCCTTATAAATGCTGATGTAGTGTTCTGCCCCCGAGCTTGGGTTTCACTTAGTGAGTGACCGGTCGTATCACAGTCACTCCCTATTTGAATAAATCCCACCGTATGATGGAACTTAGCACTCCGTGCATCGTGATATTATGCGTCACATTCAATGAATCACAGCTCTGGCTCGAAGAGATGGCATTTTATGCTGAAATAAAAGAAACATGGCAAAATCAGTTGCCTTATTACATATTCGAACTTCGAAATGTAAAAATAAAATGCAAAGGAATAAATTGACTAAAATGAATAAATAAAGCCTGTCATGTGTAGTAGTGACGGAGACTTTCGCTGTTCCAGGCTCTCGGCAAAGTAAGACCGTCGACAGTCGACAACTTGAACGTGCCATCTCCGAGCTTTTGTGAAATCACATACGGCCCTTCCCAATTTGGTTTCATGTGCGAAGGGACTGGATAAATTCTCTTGAGTATGACATCGCCGGGTTCAAAGGTTCGCGGTCGGACCTTGGCGTTGTATATTCGGGCGACTCGACCCCGATATGCGGCTTCCCTTAAATCAGCTCTTCACACTTCTCATCGAGTAGATCCAAAGATTCAGCAAGTAATATGATATTCGTTTTCGGATCATAATATGTCACACGATGAGAGTGAACTTCCATTTCGACTAGAATAACGGCTTCAGAGCCATAAGATAGAGAAAATGGAGTGTGTCCGGTTGTAGTTTTGTGAGTCGTCCGGTAAGCCCATAAAGCCATAGGAAGTTCATCAACCCACTTGCCCCCGGCCATTCCAGTCGTTTCTTCAAAATAGATTTGATAACCATATTAATAGCTTCAACTTGACCATTCACTTGAGGGTGCGCTACTGCAGAAAATTTCTTATGGATGTGGAATCGTTGACAGAAATTCTTGAATTCAATACTATCGAATTGGGCTCCATTATCGGTGATAATAGTATGCGTGAGACCAAACCGGCAGATGATGTTGCGTACCACGAAGTAGATTACTTTCTTTGTCGTAATTGTAGCAAGAGGTTCAGCTTCAGCCCACTTAGTGAAGTAATCAACTGCGACGATGGCGTACTTCGCACCACCCTTAGTTAAAGGCAATGCACCAATTATATCAACTTCCCATATTGCAAATGGCCAAGGACTGACTATTTGGGTTATCTCAGTAGGTGGGGCTCTAGGTATCCGAGCGTATTTTTGGCATTTATCGCATTTTTTAGCATAGTCCATAGCATCGCGATTAACAGTAGGCCAATAATATCCATATCGGAGTATTTTCTTGGCAAGTGCTTGCCCCCTAGTGTGATCGTCACATTCTCCTTCGTGCACATCGTCTAACACTCGTTTGACTACGTCGCGCGCGATACACAAGAGAAGAGGAATAGAATACCCCCTTCGATACATAACTCCATTCTGAATGACAAATCGTGAAGCTTTTCGGAGAACTTGTCTTTTCTCGCTTCGACGCTCAGGTAATATACCATGCTCGATGTAATCTCGATAGGGGGTCATCCACGACTCCTTACTGGAAGTAGCTTCAAATGTGAAATCATTCTCCATTTGATCAATGCTCGGAGAGGATAGAGTTTCAATAGGAATGAGTCCCAACTGTTGAGCTTCGCCCGTACTTGCCAACTTTGCCAACGAATCAGCTTTCTGATTGTTCTCTCGGGGTATGTAGAAAATAGTATAATAATCAAACCGATCAAGCATCTCCCGGACTTGGGTTAGATAAGCAGCTAGTCTTCGATCTTTGGCCTGATATTCACCCCGAACCTGACATACTACCAACTGGGAATCACAGAAAATTTCCACAGTGATAATTCTTAGATCACAGGCTAACTTCAACCCAGTAAGCAAAGCCTCATATTCAGCTTCATTGTTGGTTGCACGGAAATCAAACTTTAAAGTGTATCATATGGATCGGCCCTCGGGGATTTCAAGCACTACCCCTGCGCCCGAGCATCGATCGTTGGATGCACCATCAGTGTACAGCTTCCATATGTATTTGGGAGATTTTCTAGTCTCAGGTAAGTCTTCGGGAACAGTGAATTCGATAATGAAATCTGCTAGGACCTGACCGTGTATGGCCCTTCTCGGAGTATATGTCATGTCGAATTGACTAAGTTCAATGTTCCATTTCACTAACCTACCGGAAGTCTCAGGCCGTGTGAGGACCTGTCGTAACGGCTGATCGGTGTACACGGTGATGGGATGAGCCTGAAAATATGAACGGAGCTTCCTCGAAGCGATGACTAGGCAGTATGCCAACTTTTCTAGCCTTGGATAATTTCTCTCAGCTCCGGTTAATCGTTTACGACCGGTTTTTGCACTCGGTCTTCCTCCCGAATTAACGCAGCACTGATTGTGTTTTCAGATACCACCAGGTAGAGATATAACTGTTCATGGTCAACAGGTTTTGAAAGGATCGGCGGTGTGGAAAGATGTTGAACTGGTGATTGAAATGCACCCTCGCATTCCGTAGTCCATTCGAAGTTTCGTTTCCCTTTTCGGATCAGATCGAAGAAGGGTATGCATTTGTCAGTTGATTTCGAGATGAACCTGCTCAGTGCTGCAACCTTCCCATTAAGACTCTGAACATGCTTTATGGTCCTTGGAGTTTGAAGATTCTTGATAGCCCAGATCTTTTCAGGGTTGGCCTCTATTCCTCGGGAGTTGACGATGAACCCAAGGAATTTTCCGGATGCGACTCCAAAATGACATTTTAGCGGATTAAGCTTCATCCCGTATCTCCAGAGGACATTGAACATTGACTCTAAGTCTTTGACGTGATCAGTGGAGTACCGCGATTTCACCAACATGTCATCTAAATAAACTTCCATAGTCTTTCCAATCTGATCGGCAAATATCCGGTTGACTAAGCGTTGGTAAGTTGCTTCGACATTCTTTAATCCAAAAGGCATGACCTTATAGCAGTATAGTCCCAGATCGGTTACAAAGCTCGTATGTTCTTGGTCAGGCACATGCCTGGGTATCTGATTGTAACCAGAGTAAGCATCCATAAAAGATAGCGACTTGTGTCCGGCCGTTGAATCCACAAGTTGATCAATTCGGGGAAGTGGAAAGCTATCTTTCGGACAAGCCTTATTTAAGTCAAAGTGATCAATGCACGTTCTCCATTTCCCATTTGGTTTTCGGACAAGTACAGGTTGGACACCCACTCCGGGTACAGAGCATCCCGGATAAACCCATTCGTGTTTAGCTTATCAACTTCTTCTTTGAGGGCGGTAGATCTCTCTGGATCCATACCGCGTCTCTTTTGTTTGATCGGGATATATCGTGGGTCAATATTCAAGGTGTGGTTCGCGATGTCTGGCGAGATTCCACACATAACAGAGTGCGTCCAAGCGAATACGTCAAGATTTGCTTGGAGAAATTCAACCAATTCCTGTTTTGCTTGTGGGTTTAGCTGAGATCCAATTTTCAACATTTTTGAATCATCATCATCACCGATCGGAACATCAATCGTCAGCTCGGCTGGGGAAGCTTGACTTTCTTTAGATTCATCATTATCTTCATTGTTTCTGGGGTCAAGATCCCTCTGGAATTGGTCGTGGTGCCCGGGCCGAGGCCCAGGCACTAAATGTCAATCGTCGGTGAAACGGACGCATAGAGATTCCTCCACGCCCTCTCCTTTTTCCTTTCGCTGCGCTTCTCGCAGCTCAGCAACATAGCAGGCTCTCCCAGCAACCTGATCTCCCTGAATGACTCCAATCCCACGATCAGTGGGGAATTTCAAAGTTAAACACCACGGGGCAATCGCTGCCCTGAATTCGGCAAGGGCCGGTCGGCCCAAAAAGGCATTGTACGGAGAGTGGATATCTAAAACAACAAACTGTAACATTCGAACTCTTCGGCGTTCTCCAACTCCTAACTCCGCTGGAAACTCCACCACTCCAGTGGGTATGTTAGCACTTCCGTCGAAGCCATGGATTCTAGATTGACAATGCTTTAAATCTTTGGCTTCAGTCTTCATTTGATCATATGCTCTCTTAAACAAAATGTTTACCGAACTCCAGCTGACCACCGGGATCCTCTTCACCCAAGCAGGATCAACCTTGGTAGATATGACTAGTGGGTCTATAGTTGGGGCTTCAACCTTATCAGCATCTCAGTTTCTAAATACGATGTCGTCTGCCATCGTTCTCTGTTGTTTGGCCGGGGCCCCTTCATCAAGCATACTGCAACTCTCGAAATCCACATGCCTGGTCGAATTAGCGTATGATTCCATTTCCCTCCAGCTTCGGTCCACTGGATGGGGACCACCACTAACTTTATTAATAACCAATCTCCCGCCCGTACGAGCGGGCTCTTCCTGTCTCTCTTGGTTTTGCTACGGTTTTTGTTTGACGGGCCCACACCACCAGCTTGTGGCGTCCACAAAAATTGATCTAACTTCCTCTCCCTGATCAATTTTTCAATGAGGTCTTGCAAATGTCTACAACCATTGGTATTATGTCCATAACTTTCGTGGAATCTACAGAACTTTCCTGTTTGAATCTGTCTCTCAGACGATGGCTTCGGCGCAGGCTTTTTATACTGCATCGCATTACAGGTCTGTAGATACATGTTTTCCAGTGATGTGTTCAGTGGTGTATAGCTTTCAAACATTTGTGCCCTACGCCGCAGGCCACGATTCTGATCTTGCTTCTTACTTCTATTATCACCGTTCCTCGGCTGGGTTTGCTTGTTTTGAATATTCAGTTGGACTTCTCCAGAGCTCTCCCCTGACTGTTTAACTGCCACATTGCTTTGAATTTCTTCGTTGCTGGGTCTAGCATCGTTTTGTTTCCTAGATTGTTTCGCATCCTCATGCCTTAAGAATTGAGCGGCTTTGGAGTAGAAACGATCCAACGATGCGGGAGGCTTCCCAGCTAGCCAATTTCCAAATTCAGAGTCGTGGCCAATCCCCTTAGTCAAGGCCATCAAGATTGAATTATCATTGGGGTTAGTGATCTCTGCACAAGCGACATTGAACCTTTCGAAATATCGCCTGAGTGTCTCTCTAGGAGCTTGAGTGACACTAGATAAAGTATTAACGTCTTTAGGGCTGGCAATGTGCATACAAAACTGTTCAACAAATTTAGTAGCCAACTGGTCAAATGAAGAGATAGATCGTGGTGGTAATCGTGTAAACCACATCGTCGCAACTCCCCCTAAAGAAATGGGAAAACTACGGCACTTTACTGCATCATCATCTCTTGCAGCAGTCATCGACCATTAGTATTTCAGAATATGCTGATTAGGGTTGGAACTTCCTTCATACATAGGCAGAGTCGGCATCATGAATCTCCGAGGAGGTTCAACATATAATATGTCATCAGTGAACGGAGTATGACTTTGGGAGATTCCCCAATCGTCATTTGTTAAGCCCTGACTTTCCCGAATCATTTGGCGTACCATGGCAAAGAGGTCAGGTGTTGCTATATTCGGAGGGTGGTGAGCCAAAGTGTGGTCGGGTTCCACAGTGCGAGGTGGGATCGGGCGCTGTTGACGATCCATATATCGCCTCCTTGGCTCGATGTCTGGGACGTATGGTTCTGGACCATGTTCCTGCTGGTGGTAGTTCTGATTGGAGTGATTTCGGATATCAACTCCTATGTCAACTACAGTGGCGGTGGCATGGTTATCCGTGGTATGTTGTGGAATAGTGCCTCCTCGGGAGGAGGGTCCTGTATGAAAACTGGCAGAAGGGCCAACTCTTATCTACCCAACAGTTAATGCCTGCTGGTGACCAGCAGCATGTGCATTACTTCCGTCTATTCTGGGACGAATAGATATGCCTTTGTAATCAGACGAAGTAGAACTTTCAGTGGAAGAATTGAAAGTTAAATGCTTTGATACCAAATGAAAAGTTAGTGGTGCGGATCGTGCTATATGGAATTATAATATACTAGTGCGGAAATAAAACAAAGTTACTGTAGCAGAGTAAATACGAAAAAATAAAACAAGCACACCAGGAATTTTTATACTGGTTCGAACTTCCCGTTCTACGCCCAGTCCCAGACTCCTTCTGGAATTTCACTAACAACAATCCTCACTTAACCCGGAGGAACAGGTTTACAACAACCATTGAACAACCGAACAAGGGACCTGAGCAGCAGAATAGAATTTTGCCTCAACAGCCGAAGAGGACTTCATTTGCCTGAACGACAGAACAGGACTTCAACTTATATAGAAAGTATATGACACAGTGTGTTCTCAATAACACGAATTTGTCTCTTGATAGTACAATCTTCCTATAATCTTCTCCTTTTGATATATATGTGTGTATGTGAAGAATATGGAAGTAAATGAATGATTATGTAGAAATTTGAATGTGTTCTCAATAACACGAATTTGTCTCTTGATAGTACAATCTTCCTATAATCTTCTCCTTTTGATATATATGTGTGTATGTGAAGAATATGGAAGTAAATGAATGATTATGTAGAAATTTGAATGCTCAAAATGTTAGAATCAGTGTAGTATAGAAATGGAAAGCTTTTGATCAATTCGGTGCCTTAAACAAATGATTCTAATATGTTTATATAGAGTATAAAGAGTTGTAATCATTCGTGAAAAGTTATCAGGAAAGAGTATGGATGTATCTCTTAGTAAAGGTTGTAACTCTTCATGAAAATGAAATGTCTTTTCAAAAATATAGCAGTTGAAGATGTTCATACGTCTGAAAATAAATTTCAGACCTATGAAATTTGAAACGTGCGAATCAGAAAAGAAATAGGCTATTTTTGCCTAGATTCAGACGTCTGAAATAGTCAATTCAGACGTCTGAATTTGACTTATAACTAAAAATTACTATAGCTCAAATGGTTAGAGCACTTGCCTTCTGAACTAGTGACCCGGGTTCGAGTCCCGCTTCATGTATTTTTTAAAAACTTGATTTTTCATTTAAAATATGAATGTATATGTGTGTATACCATTTGGAGAAGATTTTAACATTTGTAAACTCTAGACACGACACTCTATGACTAATAATACTTTGTTTGTTACCTTTATCTTATCTCTATCGTATATATCTTTTCTTGTATCTTCATATACATTCTTTTATTCTTTTTTACTATGTACCTTCATTTTGAATGTATTTGATTATCTCTGTTTGATGCCCATGTACCTGCAAATTAGCTTAGAGATTCTTTGACATAATTGTATAGTTGTTGTCATTAAAATCCAACAATTGAGGTTCTAAAATTCTCCCCCTTTTTGATGATGACAACTATACAATTTTTAAAAAAATATTCATTCTATATAAAAAATAATATTAATATGTTTAAAGCTCCCCCTAAGTATAACATCTCCCCCTAAGTATAATATCTCTCTCTATTAATATGCATATGAATTTCTCCCCCTTTGTCATTATCAAAAAGAATGAGGGAATATATAAAATTATATAAAATATCCTGTATATAACGAGATAAACTCTTATTAATTATGAAGGAAAAATAAAATAAATTTTACCATTTTTACTGAAGTCCATATTTTATTGTAAGCACGTAATTCTATTAAACGTATGGAACATTCTTTAAAGTTCCAAAATCTATCCTTTTCCTTTTGTTTCACTGAGTACCTGCAAAAAAAAAAAATATTCGGTACCCACTTACTATGTTAGGGTCCGGGGATTTAGGTCTTTGGAAACCATACCCATTTGGGTGTGGTTGAACCTTTATAAATATAATTTTCATTACAAATTACATTCTTATAATAGTTGCTAATATAAAGTTGTTTATCATGATCAATCATATTAGCTGGAATCCATATCTTAATACTATTAGTCATTAGCATAGTACTTGAAGAATAATTTCTATCATTTCTAAACAAAGTACTATTATGACTATAACTGGTTTTAAAACTATCTTGTTTACTAGTACTAGCACTAAAGTTAGTATACATGAATGCATATCTAGTACTATTTTTACTTTTAGCTTGTTTATAGCCTAAACCGCTTTTATCATTGTGAGCTTTTGAATTCTTAAGAATTTTCAATAATCCTGGATAAATTTTCTCTCCCTTTATTAAAATTGGAAATATTTTTAGTAATGTCATCAAGCTTAGTTTTGAGACTAGTGTTATCTAACTCAACAATTTTAATTTTTGTTTTTAACTCATGATTTTCAGAAGCTAGAGCATTATTATTTTCTTTTTGAGCTTCTATTTCTTGACTTAATAGAGCGAGTTGAGAATTGTCTGAATCTTGAATTTTCTCAAATTCTTCTTCTAATATTCTCTTCTCGTCTTTAAGCATATCTCTTTCGAATTCTGCTTTCTTCTGATTTTCCAGAGCTTCCTTATATTTTCTTTTGAGACATTTTAAAGTGTCTAGAAGTTCTGAATTTATTTCTATCATATAATCAAAGTTAGATCACTGACCTCATTATCTTTTTCCATGAAGAATTTGTTTGTTTGCTCCTCTGATTTTTCTTTATTGCTCTTCCTCTTCTTATTGCCTTAACTAGATCTCTTTGTAGCCATTTATTCTAGGACGTTGTTACGATCTCTAGAAAACCAGGCTCTGATACCAAATGAAAGTGTGGCGCGGATCGTGCTATATGGAATTATACTATACTAGTGCGGAAATAAAGTAAAATACTAGAGCAATGTAAATAAGTAAAAATCAGACAAGCACACCAGGAATTTTTATACTGGTTCGAACTTCCCGTTCTACGTCCAGTCCCAGACTCCTTCTGCAATTTCACTAACAACAATCCTCACTTAACCCGGAGGAATAGGTTTACAACAACCCTTGAACAGCCGAACAAGGGACCTGAGCAGCAGAACAGGATTTCGCCTCAACAGCCAAAGAGGACTTCACTTGCCTAAACAGCAGAACATGACTTCAACTTATACAGAAAGTATATGACACAATGTGTTCTCAATAACACGAATTTGTCTCTTGATAGTAAAATCTTCCTATAATCTTTCTCCTTTATGATATATGTATGAATGCATGAAGATTAAGAAAGTAGAATTTGAATTCGAATGATATTTTAGCACAAATGAGTTAGAATCAAGAATTTCAATAATAGAATAATAATCAATAGAAATTGGTAAATTTAAAACTTGATTCTAATGTGTTTGTATAGGTAATAAATGGTTTTAATTGTTCATGAAGAGTTATCATCAAAAGCTGTTGGATTAAAGGTCGCAACTCTTCATGAATGAAATGCCTTTTCAAAAAGATAGCCGTTGTAAATATTCAGATGTCTGAAATTAAATTTCAGACTTCTAAAATTTGAAACGTGCAAGTCAGAAAAGAAATAGGCTATTTTTGCCTATATTCAGACGTCTGAAATGGTCAATTCAGACGTCTGTATTTGACCTATAACTAAAAATTACCATAGCTCAAATGATTAAAGCACTTGCCTTCTGAACTAGTGACCCGGGTTTGAGTCCTGCTCCATGCAATTTTTGAAAACTTGTTTTTTCATTTAAAATATGAATGCATATGTGTATATACCATTTGGAGAAGATTTTAACATTTGTAAACTCTAGACACGACACTTTGTGACTGATAATACTTTGTTTGTCACCTTTGTCTTGACTCTATCGTATATATCTCTTCTTGTATCTCCATATACATTCTTTTATTCTTTTGTACTATGTATCCTCATTTTGAATGTATTTGATTATCTCTTTTTGATGCCCATGTACCTGCAAATTAGCTTAGATATTCTTTGGCATAATTGTATAATTGTTGTCATTAAAATCCAACAATTGAGGTTGTAACAAGAATGAGGGGCGCGATCCCTTCTGGATCTTCTACGCCTTTGGCGGTTTAGTTGATTAGTCAACTTAGCTTTGGCGTGCAACTGTTCAGTCAGCTGTTGCCGACTTTGGGTTAGTTGCTGGAGTAATGTCTGGAACTTTTGTCGAGTGACCGGACCTGATGGATCTAAATGTCTGGTATCCTCTTGATTAGGTGGAGGTAGTTGCACGGGATTCTGTCTATCCCGGCCTTCTTGACCAGCGGTGGCAGAAGTGGTTCTCGTGCTAACCATCTTGAAGTGTAGAATCCTTTCCTAGACTTTGGCAAGTCTGAATAGTATGGAAGGAATCTGAAATTGAAGTCTGGATCTCTCTTAGATTTATTCAATCTGGTATCGATGACAGATCCAAAGAGCAGGAGAAAACTGGGTTCTCTCAGTGAAAGCACCAAAGTGTTTACACCAAAATTGGGCAACACTCTTCGGAAGTTTTTGAAGAGATAATAAATAAAGAAATCAAATTGAAAATGAGGATTATCTAACAAAAACTCCAAGTCAAGAAAAGTAAATTGCACGGAAGACAGTAATTTAGAGTGGTTTGGTAATTTGCCTACGTCCACTATGAAGTTTTATAACTTCATTGCTTGATACTTAAAGATTACAAGTTTTCTAGAGCGCAGTAGAGCAGATAATAAGCTTAAATTCGAGATCAGTAGCAGTGACGACGATATGGAATGATTCTGGCAGCGTCCGGGCGTGCTTTATCTCTAAAATTCTCCCCTCCCCTTTCGGAATGACAAAGGGCTCTATTTATAGGCGTAGGATGCTGATATTTCGTTGAAAATTAGGGAGACCACTTCTGGCACGTGAGGGGGCCCACAAGCCCAACCTCATGAAATTTGGGCCCACTTTGGGATCGATTCGAAGTACGTTCGAATAGATCAGAAAATCATCCAATCGAGGTGAAACTTGGTGTGGACATTCTTCAACATGCATGCAAGCTTATGTGAAAATTTCGTGGCATTTGGACTTGTAGATTGCAAGATATGGTCGATTCGAATTGCTGTTCTTGAGCAGGTTGCTTGCTTCGACTCAATCCCGTTCGAATCGATGGGTTCGACTCGATGGCTTCACGCGCTTTCGTGATGACGTGGTGCGCAATTCCTGGGTCGATCCACTTTTCACTCCGAGTCGACTGGGTCGACTCCATGATTTTCGCCACTTTGACTTAGTGGATCCGAGGGCTTTCTCCACACAGGGATTCGAACAGAGGCCTGTTCGTACCGATCGTGGTGAGCTCTGGCCGATCGATACGAAGCTGTTGTAGCGGGATGGATACGAACTTATATGCTCTGATGGAGGCGAAGTAACGTACGCCGATGGGTATGAACTTATGTCCCATGATGATGCAAAGTGGAGCGACTTCATGGACTCGAAGGACTTCAACTTGATGGATACGAGGTGGAGTGATCCCATGGATTTGAAGTAGGAGGAACTCGGTGGATTCGAACACATGCTCTTCTGATGGATTCGAACTTAGGGTTGTTTCCTCCAACTTGCATTGATGATAGCTTGAGCATACGAACTCGGATTGGCTTGAAATTTGAGATACTGACTTCTATAATCTTTCTTGTCATATCCTATCAATTGTAGCTCAATCTGGACTTGGACAAAATTCAGCGATATCCATAGTGAAGCAAAGTATGACCAATCTCTATGATGAACTGTCCATTGTTCTTCGATTGATCTTTTGGTATCACGGCTTTGCGAAAAAGCGGGATAACACTTATCTATTTACGAAATCAGACAACTGTTATCCCCCTTTTAGCAAGGCCATGATACCAAAAGATTAACTGAAAACCAAAGATAGTTCTCCTTGATTGCCAGTTATGTACAGATCGGCTATGCATGTCGGTAAATTTTATCCAAGTCCGGATCAAGCTACAATTGGTATGACATGACAAGCAAAGACATGAAAGCCGACATTCCAAATTTTGGGTCAATCTGAGTTCATATGATCAAGATATGATCATTGCAAGCCAAGAGAATTAACTTGTTCGTATCAATTGATCGGCCTTCTTCGCATCGATCACACTCATATCCATCACAAGCCTCGTTTCGTATCCATCGGTGAACTAGCCTTATTTCATATCCATCGGTGAACTAGCCTCTTTTCATATCCATTGGTGAACTAGTCTCATTTCGTATCCATCAGTGAGCAAACCTCTCTCTGTGTCCATCCACAACTGTCCCCTTCGTATCCATCGGCAGCAACATGGGAGTCCATTTCGTATCGATCCGGAGGTGAACCTCCCATCGATACAAAATCGATTACCGTATGATTGATAAGAAAAGACCATCCATCCATCGATACGAAATATGCCACCAAATACTACAGTATACATCGTCCCAGACCGATACAAAATAGCATATAGCACATGATATAAATAAGTTCATGTTCGATCGATATGAAGAGATCAATTTTGATCGGTACGAAGAGACAAATTACGATCGATAGGAAGAAGGCTGATTGTGATTGATACGAAGAGCATAGCACCCGAGGGTTACGAAGGAGGAAGCCGTCAACGCAACATGAAAAGTGGATCGATCTAGAAATCAAATGCCATGTCAATTGGCATCATATGCAGAATCATTGATGCGAAACCATCGATATGTATGGCATCGATGCGGAGGATACAGCTTTCAAAAGCATGAATGTGCATCGATCATTGCTTAAAATCTACAAGTCCATATGCTACCAAATTTTCACAGGAGCTTGCGTATAACCTAAAGAATGTTCTTGCTCAATTTCGACTCGATTAGATCAAATATTGATCAATATGAAATTCATTCGTATGGATCACGGGCCAAGTGCGGATGACATGGGATCGGTTGCATGGGGTCCACCTACATGCCAAAAGAGGTCTCCCGAGATCCAAGAAAGATATTTGCATCCTACGCCTACAAATAGCGTCCCAAAGTTTACAGAAAAAAGACTTTTGGCTCTTCAACATCCAGACTCTGCCGAAATCATCAATACACTTCAGTTGTACTGTTGTAATGAGTTGTAACCCTTTGTAACTAGCGAACAAAAATCAATAAAGTAGCAACCCTTTGAAGTGGACGTAGGCTACAACGCCGAACCACTATAAATCGTGTGTTTCTACTGCTTTTCTTTGACATTTTGATTGTTCTTTATATTTGTGTTCTCCATGTACTTGCTATCTATGATATGTGATTCTAAATGGGTGCTTTTATCAACAATTTAGTGTTTGTGACCAATTTTGGCGCAAACATTTTGGTGCTTTCACTGAGAATGCTAGCACTCAGGGATTCTAAATCTCGGATTCCAAATTTGAAAGCCTGAAGACTTGGATTTGGAAAGCAAAAGGATCAGATCTAAAAGGAACCATGGTGAAACAATCAGGAAAAAGACAAAGAGCATAGAGGAGTCAGCATGAAAGAAGTCAGGAGGCTTCCTTAGGAGCAAATCAGACCTCAGTTTTCATCACCAAAGACAAGATGGAAATGATGATGGAAACTATGCAAGAGGGAATGCTGAAAAGGCAAGAAGAGATGTTGCAGAACCTACTCCAGCAAATTAGACAAGCTAGAGTGCAGAATCAAAAGAACGTCACTGCAAGGGGCGTTGGAGCTAGGGATCATGTGCATGGAGAAGCCAGGATCCAGAATAGTGCAGGACCATCAGGAGCAGCCCATGAACTGGAGGGCACTCCACAAGAGCATGTTGACCTAACCTCAGGCAAGATACCAGACACAGATGTTCGACATGGCATTGATAGAGGAATGGATGCCATCTAGCATAGCGGATTCCAGGATTCCCTCGCAAACTCGAGGGGAAGATCGAAGGCAACGGACAAGGACTACAACTTGGCAATGGTGTTAGATTGGCAGAGATAGTCAGACGTCCCATGAGAGGCGGACTGGTGAATAGAGATTTGGAAGAAGTTAACAGGAGCCCCTTCATTCCCACAATTTGGCAGGCCAGGAATCCACTGGAATTCAAGCTAGCGACATTAGAGACATATGATGGAAGGATATATCCAGCTGTTTATCTAATGAGATATATGAGACATATGGAAGTACTACGGGCATCGAAGGAAATCATGGCCCGGTGTTTTCCATTGTATCTGATAGACATAGTAGCATTATGGTTCGGACAATTAGAAAGCAGCTCGGTTGGAACATAAATCGAGCTAATCGATAAGTTCATGAGGCAGTTCAAAGTTCACACCTCGAGGCCCAAGAATATGAAGAGTTTAGCGGCACTGAAGCAGAAGATCGAAGAGTAGGAACTTCTTAACATGATTCAATGCAGTAGTGACATCGGTAGATCGTCCCGATCCATCCATGGTCTTAATGGCAGCTGTATCTGGCATAGCTAATGGAAGAGTTCAAATTCACCGACAAGAGATCCACCTATGGACCTAGGGGAGTTTTATCATGAGGCCGAAGGATTTTTACGATTAGAGGATGCAAAAGTTGAAAGAAAGGAAGGAGAGGGAGTTGATTTTTATGCAGTTAAAGGCGAAAATCCTCCCGAAAAAGATTCAAGCAAGGTGAAAGGAAAACGAAAAGTCAAGGATGCCGTCGATGAATCAAAACGACCGCGAAAGGAACCTAGATTCACCTCTTATACGAAGCTGAACGAGGCTTTAGAGCGGATCTACCAGAACATCAGGGGGCTGGTTCCTTGTCGAATGCCATTGAAGACGGATTTGACCAACAATGAGAGTAAATCTGACAAGTACTGCTTATTCCATGAGCTAAGCGGCTCTAATGTCAATGATTGCTGGCACTTGAGGATTGAGATAAAAGGGCATATTCGAAATGGCATGCTATTACAGTACGAGAGGAGGCGAACCGCGACGGTAGAGCAAGAACGACCACCAGCACCACTAGGAACGGCTCAAGATCGAGGCATCAGCTTGTCATCAACTGATTGGAATAATGACGAATAAATGGAAAACTCCACACCAACACGATTAAGTCATTTACACATATACATGATCACGAACGATCCTCAAGCATGCTCTGATGTGACTATCAATCGCATCATAGTGGGTGTTTGCACTTTGACGTCTTTGTTTTTTTTTCAATTTCTCATGTTTGGACTTGATTTTGTTGGACATTTCTGTTGAAAGACTCATTTTGAATGTAAATCTGCTATTTGTGATTCCATAACGGCTATGCCACTTACATATGTATGGGATCGTGAACAGTCCTCAGGCATGTTCTAAGATGACGATAAACCGCCATAACAAACAGTTCAGAAACTCACTCGAACTTGAAATCTGACATTAATGAAACTAAGTCTCCCCAGGCATACACAACTCGCCTGGAACGGCACCCGATCGCGAACGGACCCAATTCGCCTCGGACGGCACCCGTCCATGAACGGTCACAATTCGCCTCCAACAGCACCCGACCGCAAACAGTGACTATTCGCCTCGAACGGCACCCGACCGCAAATGGTCACAATTCGCCTCGAACGGAACTCGACCATAAATGGTCACAATTCACCTCAAATGGCACCTGACCTCGAACGGTCACATACTACCCTGAATGACATACGATCCCAAACGATCGTCATTCACAATCAGGTAAAACTATCAATCTCTTTTACAGGTCGTCAACAGGATACGAACATCCAGCTTATGGCATTATAAAACACACCTTCCTATCGCAAGGCATGTTTTGGGAGAAAGAGTTATCCCGCCTTTTAGCAAGGTCATGATACCAAAAGATTAACTGGAAACCAAAGACAGTTCTCCTCCATTGCCAGTTATGTACAGATTGGCTATGAATGTCGTTAAATTTTGTCCGAGTCCGGATCAAGCTACAATTGGTATGACATGACAAGCAAAGCCATGAAAGCTGACCTTTCAAATTTCGGGTCAATCCGGATTCATATGCTCAAGATATGATCGATGCAAGCCAAGAGAATTAACTTGTTCGTATCCATCGATCGACCTTCTTCGCATCGATCTCACCTGTATCCATTACAAGCCTCCTTTCGTATCCATCGGTGAACTGGCCTCATTTCATATCCATCGTTGAACTAACCTCATTTCGTATCAATCGGTCAACTAGCCTCGTTTCTTATTCATCGGTAAACTAGCCTCATTTCGTATCCAACAGTGAGCAAACCTCTCTCCATATCCATCAACAACTGTCTCATTCTTATCCATCGGTAGTAACACAGGAATCCATTTCGTATCGATCCAGACATCTCCCATCAATACAAAGTCGGCTACCATATGATCGATACGAAAAGACCATCCATCCATCGATACGAAATGTGCCACCAACACTACAGAACACGTCGTTCCAGACCGATACGAAATAGCATATAGCAAATGATACGAATAATTTTGTGATCGATACGAAGAGACCAATTGTGATCGATACAAAGAGACCAATTATGATCGATACGAAGAAGGCCGATTGTGATCAATACGAAAGCATAGCACCCGATGGCTACGAAGGAGGAAGCAGTCAACGCGGCATGAAAAGTGGATCGATCCAGAAATCAAGCGCCACTTCAACTGGCATCACGTGTAGAATCATCGATGCAAAACCATCGGTACGAACGGCATCAATAAGGAGGACACAGTCTTCGAAAAACATGAACTTGCATCGATCATAGCTCAAAATCTACAAATCCAAATGCTATCAAATTTTCATAGGAGTTTGAGTAGAACCTAAAGAATGTTCTTGCTCAATTTTGACTCGATTGGATCAAATCTTGATCGATACGAAATTCATTCGTATCGTTCACGGACCGAGTGCAGATGACATGGGATCGATCGCGTGGGGCCCACCAACTTGCTAGAAGAGGTTCCCGAGATATGAGCAAGATATTTGCATCCTACGCCTATAAATAACATCCCAAAGTCTATAAAAAAAGGACTTTTCGCTCTTCAACATTCAGACTCTGCCGAAATCATCACTACACTTCAGTTTTACTACTGTAATCAGTTGTAACCCATTGTAACCAGCGAACAAAAACCAATAAAGCAGCAACCCTTCAATGTTGACGTAGGCTACAATGTCGAACTACTATAAATTGTGTGTTTCTACTGCTTTTCTTTGACATTTTGATTGTTCTTCATATTTGTGTTCTCTACGTACTTGCTATATGTGATCTATGATTGTAAACAGGTGCTTTCATTGGCAATTGGGTGTTTGTGACAAATTTTGACGCAAACAACATATCAAAATGATTTATGTGCATTGCAAGGCGTGTCACCATGCACGTGTCTATATGCCTTTTCAAAGTGAGGTATCATATATATATATATATATATATATATATTCTTTTATCTTTTATATGTTTTTTCTATGCACGAAAACATATATGTGTGTCTTATTTTTTCTCCTTTTATGGATGGAAACATACGTGTACACCTTATTGCAATTGAAAACATGCACGTCTTATTTTATTATTATTACTTTTCCTTTGGCTTTTCTGCCTTCATTGATTTCCTTCTCTTGAGCATCCATGAGAAGGCCATGTTTTGATGAAAGCGGTGGAACATTCATTTTTCTTACCATAGAGGCCATGATGTAAACTTTGGTATAAAATGCTTTTATCATTCATTGTACTATTATTTTTCCAAACATGCACACATACAACATTATTTTATTTTACTTTATTTTCCATTTACTTCCTTAGCTAGATGGCCATGGTATCATCAACATAGGCCATCAATAACAGAACTGAACCCTCCATTGCACTCAGCTATGCAATATGAATCTACCGATATCTTGTGTTCTAACCCCAGTGCATCCATTTATGATACGAGCGAGGACACGTTGGTGTAATTTTTGATCATCGTAGACTTTGAAAACAAGGCGAAAGCTAGTCTATTTGTTCATCTCACTTCCCTCTTAGTACTACTTTTTAGTTGCATGCTTAAATACATCATAGATTTTGAGTTATATGTGATTCAAGTTTTGAAAGGAATTCATATATATATATATATATATATATATATTCATGTACATATTTCATACAAAATATATTTCATGCAACTTACGTGTTACACTTAATATATATATATCTACATGTATATATATATATATATATATCTACGTATATATATATATTGTATACTAGTGTGAACCCATGCTATGCACATGGGTATCGTCTAATTAAAGATGTGTTATGTTAATTTTTTTACAACCTGAATGATTCATGTATGTTAATATGAAGACCAATGTTGGTATGCACATGGATTTACCTTGTATCCTCAATGGGGTGATAAATTCTTTAACTTTTTCAGTGTGTTTTCCTGATTAAATTAAGATTGATAAGTGACAAGTCATAGCACATAATATTGTGATAACCCAACATTTCTTCGCTTATAGCTCATTACTCAGGAAACAAATACATTTTTATATATTATACATGAAAATGCAAATGTAATATTTCATTCTCATGTAAATCCAAACAAATAGGAAATGAAGTAGCATAATGTAGTATACCACAACATCAACCACATAATAATAGGAAATGTAGTTGAACACAATGTGACACATATGTGAAAGACTGAGTGGAAGAAAATCAACTTAGTGATATAAGTATGCCTTTTATAATATACTCTACACCATTATATGAAGATTTTTCAAATATATTACATCTTTTTTGCACAATTTTGCTGAATCAAGTTGTTATATTTATATTGAATTTATACACACGAAGAGAAAAAAAATCAAATCATTACATGAAATGCTTAATGCCTTAAAATAGTGGACAATTTTGTCAAAAGTTAGTAGGCAATGTCTTAATCTGTATAATCATAATAGATAATCACAACAGATACTTGATGAAAATCATTAGTTTTCAATAGTGACATATATTAGTTAATGTTATTATTTCTTGTGTTTACTAATAAGAATACACATGATATTAGTTTATAGCATGTGAACATTGACTACATTTCCATGTAAATACATCACGCTCGATTTTCATTAGTTACACATGATACAAACTGAATTTTTGCAAAATAAAAAAACCAGAATCTGGTTGTATTATTATAAAAAGTTCATGCATATAGTACTCTTATGGAGAGTAAACCTTGATTCTAGATTCCTATTGCATTGAGGTGCCTAAGTGCAAGAAAAAAGTGTAGAGTCTTGTCAAAATAAAAAAACCAATAAAAAATCATTAAATTTGAAAGGAGCAAGGTTGTAAATAAAAATTTTGAGTACCTTTTCTTACCACCTGTAACGCCCCGATATTTTCAACCATTCGCATCCACACATGTCGGACTTGAATAGCTTAAAATACCGAATTGTAATTTAAATTTGACAAAACACAGCATAAACGGTAAATAAATAGTCACAGATCACAGACACGGAGTAATAAAACACAGTGGAAGTAAAGAAATAGTAGTTCATGAAGCTACTATATAATTACATCAGAGTCAAACAAGATACAATAGAGATAACAAGATACGACGGAGGTCTCAACATGATAACTAGGTATGAATTAGAATACATCACTGGAACCAACCGGATAACTGGAATCAACTGGATAACCGAAAATGAAATAGATAGCTATATCTTCAAGCAAAGCTTCCAACTTCGAAGGCGAGTCTCAAATGCTGTATCACTCAGTCTAACCCGAGCATAAAGAAAACACAAAACACTCGAGTCAGAACATACATACTTATACAATGTAAACCAACTCAAGTGAACTGTAATATAAGGTACAAGTAACTTAAAGGATGCTTGGGACCACCCATCCTCTAAGGATCCGTTAAACTATTTACTATGTAGTAATATTTCGCTATTATAATAGTGTCTATTAGTAAAATAAACTTACTTTTAAATAGCGTTAAGGGGTTACCCATATAGCCCTTTACACATAATATATTCCCATAGTCTATACAGTACCGTAATCTCCCCCGTACTGGGCGTCGTCAGAGGGCACTCCATAGGTATGGAACAAAACAAAATCGTATAAGGCGCGCTAGGGTAGGTGACATGGCACAACTAGGCAATGCCAGGGTAGATATACCAATTACGCTTCCAGGTCGGTGGTAACGCGTAGCCGCAGCTACCGCCCACCTCGAGCCATACCCCCAAATCAAAGAAATCAAAAGTGGCCACCGAATATCCAAAATCAGAGTAGAATATCGAAGGGATGTGTCCGATCAAAGGTGCTACCTCAATTAACCCGTCGATCCCTCCTGTTTTAGCCACCTTATGCCAACTCATGGGAGTTGGGTCCACGTATTTACCTCAAAGGAACGCCACCACCATCCTACTTCATTCTGGAATCTCCACCGCGTACACGGTTGCTAAAGTGGTTTTCGGAGTTGGCAGAGAGTATGACAACTTCCAATCCCGGTCTCTTTAACAACCAACGTTATTATAACCCATGGATATTTATTTCAAAATAATTTGTACTTTCAAAACCAAATTAGCATATCCATTTCAAATCATATCATTTCTTTCAAACTAGTATATACTTTCAAAACCAGAATATCATACTCATTTCAAAACCATATCACAGTAGTATCATTTCCATTTCAAAACAAATTCAATAATATATCATTTAGATAAAACCCAAATTTCCAAATCATTGAATATTTCCTTTAATTTATTAAACTTGAAATATTCCTTTAAATTATCATAGCATTTTAGAAATGTTACCTTAAGGAATCATAACATTTTTGGAATGTAATACTTTCCACTTTAACATTTTATAAAATCAAAGTATTGATATGCTTTCAAATTTAACGTGGTCATTTTATCATAGACTTATAGTTAAATATACTATGCTACTGTAATATCCAATTTAAAGCTGAAATTCTTATGTTAAGTTAAAAGTACCTTATTAACTTACATTTTTATTACAATAAAGAAAACTTTATTATTTTAATCATTTAAAGTATTCCATTTACATAAATTAAAACTTGCATATCAAAATTACATTATCAACTTTACATTTTATTATTACAGTAAGTAACATTTGTTATTTTAATCAACTTAAAATACACCATTACATTGATTAAAACTTACATGTCAAATGTACGTTTTAACTTACATTTATTACAATAAAGAGCATTTATCATTTTAATCAATATTACACTAATTAAAACTCACATTATCAAATGTACGTTTTAATTTACATTCCTATTATAGTAAAGAGCATTTATTAATTTAATCAATACCATACTAATTAAAACTTTACATGTTTCTTGCATTAATTAAAGCTTACAAGTTTCTTTCATTAAATAAGACTTTACACGTTTCTTTCATTAATTAAAAACTTACACTTTTCTTTCATTAATTAAAACTTTACATGTTTCTTGCATTAATTAAAACTTACACGTTTCTTTCATTAATTAAGACTTTGCACGTTTCTTTCATTAATTAAAAAGTTACACTTTTCTTTCATTTATTTAAATTTTACATGTTTCTTGCATTAATTAAAACTTACACGTTTCTTTCATTAATTAAAACTTTACATGTTTCTTTCATTAGTTAAAACTTACATGTTTCTTTCATTAATTAAAACTTTACATGTTTCTTTTTAATTAAGAATTTATGTGTTTCTTCAATTTAAAATACCTTATTTTCTTAACTTAAAATCTCCATTTGGAAACCAATTTCCAATCATCAAGTTAAGTCATATATATATAAATTATAATTTATACATTAACTTATACAACTTAACTTATAGAAAATCACTGTAAACCTATTTATACAAACATATCCGCTTCATGGAATAAAATTCATTCCAACTACTAGGCTAGATTTAGAATTCCACATTTTCATTATTAAGTTTTTTATTTTATTCCAAATCTTTAAATTACAAATTTAAAACCAAATAAAGATTTTTTTCATTACAATTAAAAATCAAAATCAACTTATAAAATTTTAACTTATAGAAAACCAATATCTCTTTATATTCTAAATCTTTAAATCAACTTTTTTATTTAAATTCCATATATTTATAAATTCAAAATACTTAAAATTTTTAGAAAACTATTATAAAATTTTATCCATGGGCCTGTATAACATTTTCTAACCTAGGTCAAGTGATACAGATATGTATCATTTCAATCCGTAATTTAAAAAGAACAATCCAGGTTCTATCATATCAAACCCGCAATCCCAAGTAAAATAATTGCAATAAAGATCATTTAATCCTATCATTTCAGCCCATAATGATTTTTCCTTATTCTAATGTCCGTTCGGGTATGTATCATTTCAACCCATAGTGATAGGGAACTTGCAGTGTGAGATACAGTATATAAAATGAATAGTATATCATATAAATATATATTAGATGATGTAACAAATATATAAACAGCATTTAACACCATATAACATATCATAGGCATGTATGAATGACATATCAATTTAACCGATCCACTTGTCATTATTCCACAATAATATAGGTGCATATGTCTAGAGTGATAAAAACTCACCTTTTAAAAGCTAGAATCAAATTCACAATACACAATTGAAACTCCATAAAGCACGACAAGGCACGACCAAACATTTGAGTAGATGGAGAGTCAAGATCCATATCTTGTATATAACAAATACACAAATCATAAGAATAAGACTCAACACAACAGAAGATGGATTAAACTATGCAATTACGAGTCAAAGAACATAACCTTGCTTTCAACCACCAAGTGGGCTTGGCCATGGTCTAATAGTGAGGAGGAGGTAATGTTGTGGTGATGGAGGCCGAGCTATGTAAGGAGAAAACAAAAAGAAAAAGATAAAAAGAAAAAGAAGGTGGAAAAAGAAGAGAGAAGGAAGCCATGGATCTAGACTTTTTCCTTTCTCACACAAATGATACAATGAGAAACCTTTTTTTCATGTGAATGATAAGAGGCGGTTAGGTTTACAACATATCTAATAGATACTTAATACAAAACTATAATGACTATAAGATCTAACAGAACAAAATATAATAACTCAAATGTAAACCACATCACAGAACAGTAGATCATCACATACATATACACATATACAGATACATCACAGAGTATACAAAATGATACATGTCAATAGCAACCACAATATACAGGCGAGTCAAAAGAATATACATATCAAAGTTACAACCAAGAGGGACTACCCAAAAAGGTATAACAAAAGAGGCTAGCAGAATAGTCCACGCGGAAGCAGAATAGGCTAAGTCCAAAGGTACCTAACCTGAAACACCTCGGTCTGACCCGAGTATAAAATACACGGGTCAGTCTAGCTAAACAAATCAGTTAGACAAGCTAAACAATAATGAACATGCAAGGTCATAAAGTACCACAAATATCTCTAAAAGAGATAACTCAATCATCTACAAAAGATGAATCATAACAAGCCTCATATCATCGGCAACTCAATAAACAAAGGATATGAATATCCCAAATCAAACCAAAAAGACAAATAACAAATACCAATGAAGGTAACACAAGTTTCCACAAGGTAATCGCTATGTATCGAATGGTTCAAAAGACCTACTCCGAAAGGCGATACTCTAGGGAAATATAAATATCAATGAAACAAAAGATGCACGTGCTCAGTACTGTATAAACAAGGATCCACAAGCCCAAGTATCTCTCGAGCGGTGACGAAGGACCAACTCCAAAAGCGATACTATAGGGCAACAAACCCGAAGGCGACAAACCCAAGTATCTCTCGAGCGGTGACGATGGACCAACTCCAGAAGCGATACTATAGGGCAACAAACCCAAAGGCAACAAACCGTAGTGGCAAAGGTCCGGAGGCCCAGTACTGGAAACCACTAACTGGCAATATGTGTCGCAAACTCTCGAAAAGGAACCCGAAAAGTGTTAACGTGTGTCCCATACCACTCGTTCGCACTAAACGATTTACTAACCGTTAGTCAATTCCACACTTAAAGCAGTACAAAGTTTACCTCATCTCATCGGTAAACCAGACCCAAAGGTCAAAACAATCAAACGAATAGATTAGGAATTAATTGGAAAGATAAACGCACGTATTCCATAGTACGTGTTTTACCCAACCATTTAATTACCTTCCCACTTCGTTCGAAGTGAAAAAGAGTGTAATTTTACTCAGAAAATAATTTGGAACAAGTTTAGAAATCGTTTGAAAACACTTTGGAAATTGCCTTTGAAATTCTCCTATTATGGAGTAAATAATTTAATACTTAAAATAATACTAAATAATAATTTCACAAGCCAATTTGTTTGAAAAACACTTTAAAATGCTTTATAAAACCAGTGCACGAAATCTAGAGAGAAAACTCAAGAATTCGGGAAAATATCAAAAATGGCGGAAATTATTCTAAGTATAAAAACCGCTGAAATCAAGCTGTGATCACTAGTTCGACAGCAGGTTTGGACCTGAAAACAGAGTCCAAATGACATGAAATTTTGTAGAAATGTAGATTAACACCCCTACTCCAATCTGCAAAAAGATTCATCCAATTCCGACTTGAAATAAAGAATCTGCGTCGTTTAAAAGTCGGACCAAAACAAGGTTTGAAACAATGAATTACAGCAAGCTGCGAGTACAAGTTTGACAGTAGTTTCGAAATAGCAAACCAACCCAGATGTTGATGAAATTTTATAGGAGTATAAATCAACACTCCTATTTCAATCTTCAAAAAGAATCACTCAATTCCAATTTGAAGCGAAGAATCTGCGTCGTTTCAAAGTTGGACCAAAACAAGGTTTAAACACTGAATTCAGCAAGCTGTGAGTACAAGTTCGACAGTAGTTTCGAAATAGCAAACCAACCCAGATTGTAATGAAATTTTATAGGATTATAAATCAGAACTCCTACTTCGATCTGCAAAAGGAATCACTCAAATCCGATTTGAAACGAATGAGTTATGCTGTCACAAACATGGACTCAGGCCATGTGTAACGCCCCGAAAATTTTCGACTTTCGAAAATTCAACATCGATACTCACTTTATCGACTGCCGAGAAATCGAAGGTCAAAAACTGGAATGTTATGGGTTTTAAAAAGAATTTAAGAAAAGAAAAAGAAAGAAGAAGAGAGAAGAAGATAGAAAAATAGGGAGGAGAGAAAATAGAAATTTTTAAAATAGAAGAAAAAGAGAATAGAGAACATAGAAAATAGAAAATTGGAGAATAGAACGGAATAGAAAACAACAGAATCACATCAGAATCTCACAATTCGCAGCGGAACAACATATAATAATAAATGAATAATCTTTAAACAAAGAACTATATCAGTTATTACATTACATCACATTACATTACATCATATCATCAGAGTGTACAACAACAACAAATAGTGCAGCGGAAAAAGAAATACTATATAGCTAGTAATACGCCATGCCATCCATCTTGCCTCCAGCAACTCCTGAATATCCAGAATATCCTGATAAACCTAACTCTTAACTGCCCGTGTGGAAATTGGTGGGCACCCAGAGTTTAGGAAGGAAAACAATAAACTCCAAGTCAGTCATGTGACTGGTGTAGGAACTCAAAACAGTTTATTTATCTTTAAAAATCAAAATAGAGGAATATTTTTATTTCAATTCGCAATGCTTTTAAAAATGAGACTACCATAAGGCCTCCCGCACACACACACAATGCAAACGCAGAATCGGAGGAGATTTCTCCTTATGATAGTCAAAGATGCTTGATACGCATTTAAAATAACATTTGATATTATTACTAGTGCATAGTGTAGAGAAAAATTCATTTCGAAAGTAGAATATAAATCTTAGCCAACATAGACATTTCGAACTATGCCTACTATAGCTACCATCCAAACAGTGGTGACCACCATAAGTGAATGGCAGGTCCTACAACTAATACCGTACAAGTTTCGTATTGGGATTGGATTTCCAACGAATGATCAGGCCAAGGAACTTCCCATTGCCACATGAGAATGCCTCTGGATGGACATCCCCGAGAACCAAACCGGATCTCTACCAACACAAGGCCGGGTTACCCCTAACTGAGTAACAACTGACCGAATATGCCATCCCCCGGTCCTTTGGGACCTTTTCACCGAGCGCTCGTAATCAATTCACACAATCATAACAAAGTGTTTTCAACATGAGTAAGTATCTGGGCTCCATACCATGATACCACCCTTTTCCAGAAGGAAATGGACACATCCTAAAGGGCGCTACCCCTCATAACCTTGCCGCATCTTTCCTGTTTTGACCATTCACGGGGTGTGAGGCTCGACGAAGTCACGTCCACAAAAACATACTTTATACAAAAGCCATGCTTTGGGTCAACAAATGATCATAGAAATGATCACCAAGATAGACGATCAAACAAATGATCCTATCACAAATAATCAACACAATGATCATTTCACAGCAACACTCAGTATGTAACATTACCAAATTGGGAATATATCGCTGATAACATTCAACTATATAACCTCTGAGCCCGTACGTCTCAGAGAAGGGTGTTAAGCTAAAAGAATAAATTCTTCGCCACCAACAGAAATATATTTGAAAGAAATCGGCTTTATATCTCAACTTGTAATGTCAGACATACAATCCATACAAGTCTGTTCCGGGATCGAACAAAACCGAAGGCACTTCTTACGAAGCCCTTGCAATCCGGGTATTCACAATCCCGATCGAACTTCCCATCACTTAAGGAATCTCTATACCAGGAGCTACCCAGTGCAGAGACAATCGATAGGTCATCCTATCGCTTTCACAAATACTCGGTCTTCAACACCGATCTTCAATGCAATTCACAACGACGTATCACATATTCGGAATGGGTTATACGACCCCATGGTCCTTTCCCGGTTAACCCGAATAGTGAGCGCTTATTCAAAAATAAGTGTGGCATTCAAATTCAAACAAATCACATCAAGTACCCATTCAAAGGGATATATTGATAGTCGGTTATTGAACTATCAATGAATATGCATACATCACCATATTCCAAATAATTTTCCAAATTATTTATTTTCCAAAATATCTTTACAAGATATATAATTTCAACACTTCAAAAATAAATCAATATTTATTTTTAAACAAATTCCACTTTTTATTTATAAATTCCATAATGAATTTATATTTCAAAATATCCATGCATATACGATTTCAACTATCCATTTTCAATTTATCTTCAAAAAGATAAATTCTAAATATTCACTTCATATTGGAAAACGTTTCCATACTTATTTATTCATAAGTAATTCACAAATCTTTTCATTTTCAACCTTGGAAAATATTCAATATACTTAAATCGAATTAAGTATATAATTCATTCTTTAAGGAAATCATTCTCTTAAACATATTTATTTGGGCCAAAACGAATGTTGCGTAAAACATCGTTACAACAACCCAAAATCACTAGTATAGGGATTCGAAATTAAAATAGATATATAAATCCCAATACTATACAAAACATTTCCTTTCGGAAATCATTTACTATAACAACAGTGTTATAGTCCATTATTTCCTTCTATTTCTCGAAAACGTCTATTTCAACAATAAATGTTGAAATCTATGGTTTCGAATCTCAACACATTTTAAAACTTCGTTAGATCGTTTTAATTCTATTTCAAATATCACATTCAAAACAATTTCTTTAACATATTATTCACTATTCAAAAACGTGAATATACTACGTTAACAACTTTCATCACTTCTATTCATTTTATTTTAAAGGATCATTCACAGTTCAAAAACGTGAATATAACTCCATTAATAGGTTTCAGCAATTTACTTATCAAAATAAGTCGTTTGCGAATTTATAAAACAACGTTTATAAATCCCTTTTCTATTTATCTTATAAAAACTTCTTTTTATAATTTCCATATTAACCTATTCCAGTTTATAACTAAATTATAAACTAAACGTTCATATTATAAGTTAATCACTTATAAAACGATTATTTTACAAAATCGTTCTTTTTAAAGACTTTCCAATTTATAAATCTTATAACTTATAAGATCCATTTATTTAACCAATCTATTCTTCAAATAATTTCACCAAATTTATAAATCTTACTATTTATAAATTTCTTTTATAACTTCACAGTTTATAATTCCATAAATTTCATTCATTTATGAAATTCATTTCCACTTCATTCAAACACTTATAAAAACTCGTTTTATAATGTCAACATTTCAATTTATAAATATCCATTTATAAATCTCTTGATATAAATCAAATTATATCATTATTCTAAAACGTCTTTAATTTCCTTTATAATTTCACCATTTTGATTTATAAAATAATCAAATTTTATAAATCCTATATTTAAACTTTTAATAACATATTCAAAAATCCAATTTAAACTATTTTATAAAATCATTAATCCATATTTCTCAAAAATCAATCTTTTAACTATATTTCTCAAAAACATAATTTTATAACTTTTAAAAGTATAACGTTTATTTATTTAAAATAAATAAATTTCCAAAAATAGTTTATAACGTATACTTTCAAAAATCACCTTTAAAAATCATTTTAAAATCCCAAAATTTGGGTCCAATGATGCTACACACCAAATAGTCAATCACGACTACAACGATATCATATATCAATATGAAAATCCATCAAATATCAAAATATCTGAAATCAAATAAAAACTGTTGAGGAATCCAGTTGGATCCCTCCAACCTGTTTTCCTGCATCCACAAACATTAGCACAATACCAATTTCGTTCCAGTACGAAATTATCGCGGTATATGTTTTTAATAAATATTATCCGCTTACTAACGGCGTAATAGGGTCTCATCCGCTAAACAAAAAATGCGGGAAATCAATCAACTGCAATATATACATATGCCAATATATATATATATTGATATTATATATAATACCAATTTCACTGTTTATGAAATATTCGCGGTATATGTTTTTAATAAATAACATCCGCTTACTAACGGCGTATAATGTCTATTTTAACAATCAATAGATAACAATCATCATTCAAACATGCATTCAAATATTTTAAATCTAACTATTTAAAATAAAATCGAAACTGATTCGATTGAGTGAGAAGTTCTCACCTTGATTTATTTTCCCGTTTTAGCGATTTATTTCGAATAAAATTAAACGTGCGTTTAATTTTACCCAAAATTCTCACTAACTCCAAACGACTCCAAACCAACTCCATCGCGTAGTGCTCGTCCATACGATTCCAACGCAACTGAGTTTGCATTTTTTCGACCTCGTATGAAAAAGTTATAAATATTTGAAGTTTACACAAATTTATAATATAAAATTACAACAAAATTTTATTTTCTTAACTACAACAAATCCTGGCCGTAGGATTCCAAACTCCTTCAGATCCGTGCGCTCCCCCTTCCCCCCTTCTTCTTCTCGTATGCGTTCTCCTACAGTTTATTGCCGAACCCATATAGCATGATTAGGGTTTAATTTTGCACCAAAATCACTCGACTTGAATTCGATCAGGGAGTTGCAAATCGAAGGCCTTCACCAACATCATCATCGGCCTAAAGCACGTGGAGCTCGGCCTCCTAGGTAGCACGCATCACGAGAATGAACGGCCTACTGTCGGCCCCACTTTCCTCCCCCCTCGACGCTCCAAATTTGATCATCACCGTATGGAATCGAAGCTCTCGTCGAGCTCTTCGACTTTGTAGTTGAGCACTTCGCGTAATTCCTTACGGATTGAGAGAGATTGAGGGATGAAGGTTGCGAATTTCTGGCCATTGGTTTGTTAGGTGGCGGCTAGCAACATGAATTAGGGTTTGGTTATTTTTTTTATAAAATTATGAAGAGTGGTGGTGTATTTATAGAGAATCGAACGACACTATTCATCCGGAAATTCCGAACTCCGATTTAGGCGCCCAAACTGACGTACCTAGGGTTTATCCCACGTTCCGGACACAATGGAATAGGTTTCGGAAGCTAATTCGGAAGTATGTGCGAGTTATGGCTATAAACGCTCAATTTGAATTAAACCGATTTAAATCGATTTCTAGGCGTTTTAATTTGTACCGGACAAACGGTAAATCCAATTGACACGAAATTTGAAACCTTACAATAATATCACATTACGGATCCGATGAAACTGGTTTCGTCGAAATCCGAGACTTTTTGAAAAATGGCTATTTTAACTCGTCAAATTTAAATTAAAAATAAATCGATGTGTTTCGAGTTGCCACGATCAAACGATAACTCCGATTGACACGAAAATTGAAATCCGATAATAACTAACTATTACGGATCCAATGAAACTGGTTTCGTTCAATTCAGAGACTGTTCAAAAATTGACTATTTTCAATCGATAATTAAATATTAAAATATTCAATTTTCACAAATTAACTTTTAATTCGATTTTAAAAGTTCTAAAATATCGTTCTAACTCCCACATGATAAAATAAAATTTTACAAATCATTTTCAATCATATTTAACTCAATTTTCAATTATTTCCATAATTTAACATATTAAATTATCGATTTAATTATTCAATTAAATCCAATAATTCAAATAAAAATTTATTTGACTTAAAAATTCACTTATTAATATTTAAAATAAATTAAATATTCAAATTTTAATTTCTAAAAATTCTGGGTGGTTACAATCTTTCCCACTTAAAAGAATTTCGTCCTCGAAATTACAAGTAAGAAAAATTACAGAATCTATTAACTTTCCAAAATTCATAATTAAACTTCTTACAATACTTACTAAGTTTTCAAATCATACTTAGTTATTTTTTTCAAAACCAAACTATATCATTTAACTTTCAATTCCAAAATCAAAGTTATAGTTTTCAAAATTTTCCCAAATTTTTTCTAACGCCTTAAATTTTCGAAAAAATTCGCCATAGTCTCCTTTGCGCGGCTCGATCCGGAAAAAAAAATGACAGTATATATATCACAAATATACATCTCATCAAGTAATGAGGCATCTCGAAGGGAAATAAGTGTAAAAGTACGATATTTAATCCGAGATATGTACCTTATTATTTTATTAGCGAGCATATACGGCTAATATAGCGCGAAAGCGAGCTCCAAATGCAAAGCAAACGCGATCCGCACCTACTAAACACTCAACAAACAACATGAGAACATGCATATATGAAAATAATCTCAATATACAACATATAGCAACATAATAACTATATATGTCAACATAGCAAATGCAAACATCAACCAACTATCATCCATAACCAAATCAATATTCATTTATATTCTCATTAATATTTAATGAAATGGTTTTCAATTTAATCACATTTGATTCATTTACATTGGGTTTACTAATATTCATTCTATTTAAGATTCACTTAACTTCCAATTGGATTCCAATTACCTTAGCTTCCAATTTCATTAACTCTTAATGAATTATATACAATCAACTAACAATCATATAACAACCAATGTATATTAATCACAACCAAATCCCTTTGCTTTCAATTGGTTTAATTAAATTGATTTTCATTCAATTATTCAACTTCCTTTAACATTAGATTTTAATGAATTAACACTTACATTCATTATTTCATATCAACTTAATTCACATTTAATTGATTAACATTCAATCCATTCATTCAATTCAATTACAAAAGTTGAATTTCATTTAAATAACTTAAGTTCATATCCATCACTTAACTTTATTAGTTTTTTTTGATACTAATATCAACTTCATTCAATATCACTTAAGTTATACTCCATTTAACTTTAAATTCATTTTTATTTACAACTCATATTCACAAATATATTCATATAGTTTCACTTCTTATATATATAAGTTTACTTCACAATTGCAAATCACTTTAATTATAATCCAATTCTTATAATTCATTTGCTTATACAATTATTCTTTCACTTTAGATTATTCAACCAACTAAACAGTCAACTAAACAATCTACTAATATATACTTTAATAATTATGAAAAATTATTCTTTTATATATAAAATATAATCAAGGTAAAATTATTTCATTTACCCAATTTAAAACAATATTATGTCGAACTGTTCTATTCAAGTGTTTAGAAACCCCTTCGGCATAGTTGTCGAGACCACGCTGAGGAAGGTTCATATGCCACTCAATAAACCAATCATCACAATATAAAACAATTTTATATTCACTAACAAATACGCTCTCGTAGCTATTATTACACTCAAACTCAATCTAGAGCACTACTGACTCTATCTCTAATGAGTAATACCCAACAGAACCATGGTTGTCGCTTAACCATATGCTCTGATACCAAATGTAACGAGACGAGCCAGTGGTCACAACCGGTAGGCTTTTCAACCATCCCAGCCCCACCGTGGCTTACACTGGTATCCCAAACTTGCTTTTACGGCCAGCCTCTCGACTGTCTCGGGTTACACCTAACCAACCCCCTAAAAGAGGATGTGTGGGAGTAAGAGTCTCCCGTTCGCCACCTAACCGCGAAGCGAGAACCCCCCATCACATAGCCCAAAGCTTAACAAGACTGGTGTGAGAACTCAAAACAGTTTATTTATCTTTAAAAATCAAAATAGAGGAATATTTTTATTTCAATTCGCAATGCTTTTAAAAATGAGACTACCATAAGGCCTCCCGCACACACACACAATGCAAACGCAGAATCGGAGGAGATTTCTCCTTATGATAGTCAAAGATGCTTGATACGCATTTAAAATAACATTTGATATTATTACTAGTGCATAGTGTAGAGAAAAATTCATTTCGAAAGTAGAATATAAATCTTAGCCAACATAGACATTTCGAACTATGCCTACTATAGCTACCATCCAAACAGAGGTGACCACCATAAGTGAATGGCAGGTCCTACAACTAATACCGTACAAGTTTCGTATTGGGAATTGGATTTCCAACGAATGATCAGGCCAAGGAACTTCCCATTGCCACATGAGAATGCCTCTGGATGGACATCCCCGAGAACCAAACCGGATCTCTACCAACACAAGGCCGGGTTACCCCTAACTGAGTAACAACTGACCGAATATGCCATCCCCCGATCCTTTGGGACCTTTTCACCGAGCGCTCGTAATCAATTCACACAATCATAACAAAGTGTTTTCAACATGAGTAAGTATCTGAGCTCCATACCATGATACCACCCTTTTCCAGAAGGAAATGGACACATCCTAAAGGGCGCTACCCCTCATAACCTTGCCGCATCTTTCCTGTTTTGACCATTCACGGGGTGTGAGGCTCGACGAAGTCACGTCCACAAAAACATACTTTATACAAAAGCCATGCTTTGGGTCAACAAATGATCATAGAAATGATCACCAAGATAGACGATCAAACAAATGATCCTATCACAAATAATCAACACAATGATCATTTCACAGCAACACTCAGTATGTCACATTACCAAATTAGGAATATATCGCTGATAACATTCAACTATATAACCTCTGAGCCCGTACGTCTCAGAGAAGGGTGTTTAGCTAAAAGAATAAATTCTTCGCCACCAACAGAAATATATTTGAAAGAAATCGGCTTTATATCTCAACTTGTAATGTCAGACATACAATCCATACAAGTCTGTTCCGGGATCGAACAAAACCGAAGGCACTTCTTACGAAGCCCTTGCAATCCGGGTATTCACAATCCCGATCGAACTTCCTATCACTTAAGGAATCTCTATACCAGGAGCTACCCAGTGCAGAGACAATCGATAGGTCATCCTATCGCTTTCACAAATACTCGGTCTTCAACACCGATCTTCAATGCAATTCACAACGACGTATCACATATTCGGAATGGGTTATACGACCCCATGGTCCTTTCCCGGTTAACCCGAATAGTGAGCGCTTATTCAAAAATAAGTGTGGCATTCAAATTCAAACAAATCACATCAAGTACCCATTCAAAGGGATATATTGATAGTCGGTTATTGAACTATCAATGAATATGCATACATCACCAGATTCCAAATAATTTTCCAAATTATTTATTTTCCAAAATATCTTTACAAGATATATAATTTCAACACTTCAAAAATAAATCAATATTTATTTTTAAACAAATTCCACTTTTTATTTATAAATTCCATAATGAATTTATATTTCAAAATATCCATGCATATACGATTTCAACTATCCATTTTCAATTTATCTTCAAAAAGATAAATTCTAAATATTCACTTCATATTGGAAAACGTTTCCATACTTATTTATTCATAAGTAATTCACAAATCTTTTCATTTTCAACCTTGGAAAATATTCAATATACTTAAATCGAATTAAGTATATAATTCATTCTTTAAGGAAATCATTCTCTTAAACATATTTATTTGGGCCAAAACGAATGTTGCGTAAAACATCGTTACAACAACCCAAAATCACTAGTATAGGGATTCGAAATTAAAATAGATATATAAATCCCAATACTATACAAAACATTTCCTTTCGAAAATCATTTACTATAACAACAGTGTTATAGTCCATTATTTCCTTCTATTTCTCGAAAACGTCTATTTCAACTATAAATGTTGAAATCTATGGTTTCGAATCTCAACACATTTTAAAACTTCGTTAGATCGTTTTAATTCTATTTCAAATATCACATTCAAAACAATTTCTTTAACATATTATTCACTATTCAAAAACGTGAATATACTACGTTAACAACTTTCATCACTTCTATTCATTTTATTTTAAAGGATCATTCACAGTTCAAAAACGTGAATATAACTCCATTAATAGGTTTCAGCAATTTACTTATCAAAATAAGTTGTTTGCGAATTTATAAAACAACGTTTATAAATCCCTTTTCTATTTATCTTATATAAACTTCTTTTTATAATTTCCATATTAACCTATTCCAGTTTATAACTAAATTATAAATTAAACGTTCATATTATAAGTTAATCACTTATAAAACGATTATTTTACAAAATCGTTCTTTTTAAAGACTTTCCAATTTATAAATCTTATAACTTATAAGATCCATTTATTTAACCAATCTATTCCTCAAATAATTTCACCAAATTTATAAATCTTACTATTTATAAATTTCTTTTATAACTTCACAGTTTATAATTCCATAAATTTCATTCATTTATGAAATTCATTTCCACTTCATTCAAACACTTATAAAAACTCGTTTTATAATGTCAACATTTCAATTTATAAATATCCATTTATAAATCTCTTGATATAAATCAAATTATATCATTATTCTAAAACGTCTTTAATTTCCTTTATAATTTCACCATTTTGATTTATAAAATAATCAAATTTTATAAATCCTATATTTAAACTTTTAATAACATATTCAAAAATCCAATTTAAACTATTTTATAAAGTCATTAATCCATATTTCTCAAAAATCAATCTTTTAACTATATTTCTCAAAAACATAATTTTATAACTTTTAAAAGTATAACGTTTATTTATTTAAAATAAATAAATTTCCAAAAATAGTTTATAACGTATACTTTCAAAAATCACCTTTAAAAATCATTTTAAAATCCCAAAATTTGGGGCCAATGATGCTACACACCAAATAGTCAATCACGACTACAACGATATCATATATCAATATGAAAATCCATCAAATATCAAAATATCTGAAATCAAATAAAAACTGTTGAGGAATCCAGTTGGATCCCTCCAACCTGTTTTCCTGCATCCACAAACATTAGCACAATACCAATTTCGTTCCAGTACGAAATTATCGCGGTATATGTTTTTAATAAATATTATCCGCTTACTAACGGCGTAATAGGGTCTCATCCGCTAAACAAAAAATGCGGGAAATCAATCAACTGCAATATATACATATGCCAATATATATATATTGATATTATATATAATACCAATTTCACTGTTTATGAAATATTCGCGGTATATGTTTTTAATAAATAACATCCGCTTACTAACGGCGTATAATGTCTATTTTAACAATCAATAGATGACAATCATCATTCAAACATGCATTCAAATATTTTAAATCTAACTATTTAAAATAAAATTGAAACTGATTCGATTGAGTGAGAAGTTCTCACCTTGATTTATTTTCCCGTTTTAGCGATTTATTTCGAATAAAATTAAACGTGCGTTTAATTTTACCCAAAATTCTCACTAACTCCAAACCAACTCCATCGCGTAGTGCTCGTCCATACGATTCCAACGCAACTGAGTTTGCATTTTTTCGACCTTGTATGAAAAAGTTATAAATATTTGAAGTTTACACAAATTTATAATATAAAATTACAACAAAAATTTATTTTCTTAACTACAACAAATCCTGGCCGTAGGATTCCAAACTCCTTCAGATCCGTGCGCTCCCCCTTCCCCCCCTTCTTCTTCTCGTATGCGTTCTCCTACAGTTTATTGCCGAACCCATATAGCATGATTAGGGTTTAATTTTGCACCAAAATCACTCGACTTGAATTCGATCAGGGAGTTGCAAATCGAAGGCCTTCACCAACATCATCATCGGCCTGAAGCACGTGGAGCTCGGCCTCCTAGGTAGCACGCATCACGAGAATGAACGGCCTACTGTCGGCCCCACTTTCCTCCCCCTCGACGCTCCAAATTTGATCATCACCGTATGGAATCGAAGCTCTCGTCGAGCTCTTCGACTTTGTAGTTGAGCACTTCGCGTAATTCCTTACGGATTGAGAGAGATTGAGGGATGAAGGTTGCGAATTTCTGGTCATTGGTTTGTTAGGTGGCGGCTAGCAACATGAATTAGGGTTTGGTTATTTTTTTTATAAAATTATGAAGAGTGGTGGTGTATTTATAGAGAACCGAACGACACTATTCATCCGGAAATTCCGAACTCCGATTTAGGCGCCGAAACTGACGTACCTAGGGTTTATCTCGCGTTCCGGACACAATGGAACAGGTTTCGGAAGCTAATTCGGAAGTATGTGCGAGTTATGGCTATAAACGCTCAATTTGAATTAAACCGATTTAAATCGATTTCTAGGCGTTTTAATTTGTACCGGACAAACGGTAAATCCAATTGACACGAAATTTGAAACCTTACAATAATATCACATTACGGATCCGATGAAACTGGTTTCGTCGAAATCCGAGACTTTTTGAAAAATGGCTATTTTAACTCGTCAAATTTAAATTAAAAATAAATCGATGCGTTTCGAGTTGCCACGATCAAACGATAACTCCGATTGACACGAAAATTGAAATCCGGTAATAACTAACTATTACGGATCCAATGAAACTGGTTTCGTTCAATTCTGAGACTGTTCAAAAATTGACTATTTTCAGTCGATAATTAAATATTAAAATATTCAATTTTCACAAATTAACTTTTAATTCGATTTTAAAAGTTCTAAAATATCGTTCTAATTCCCACATGATAAAATAAAATTTTACAAATCATTTTCAATCATATTTAACTCAATTTTCAATTATTTCCATAATTTAACATATTAAATTATCGATTTAATTATTCAATTAAATCCAATAATTCAAATAAAAATTTATTTGACTTAAAAATTCACTTATTAATATTTAAAATAAATTAAATATTCAAATTTTAATTTCTAAAAATTCTGTGTCGTTACACCATGTTTGCAACAGTTCAAAAACAAAAAAATGTGCAGGCCTGAAACCACCCTGGGTTGAACTTTCAGGCATAAAACAGAGAAACAAATAATATCGGATTGATCTTAAAATTAGTATGCTTATACTAGAAAACTTAATCTTTCAAACAAAAAAAGAATCATAGAATTTCCGTAAGAAATGAATGAGTTGTGCGGTCTCAAACATGGACTCAGGCTATGTTTGCAGCAACTCAAAACAACTACAGGCAAAAATCTGTGCCTGAGTCGACTTTGCAGCAGCGTTTTGAATATTCAAACGATAATATATTTCAACCAAAATTTGCAGAAATGAAGTTCAACATGCAGGCTACCAAATGCAAGAAGTCCGGAAGCATTTCACTGCCGGAATCTAAAGTTATGATCATTCAAATAGGCAATAAGAAACATATTTCAGACAGAAAAACAACAAAAAAATTCATTAACAAAAGCTAGATTTTGGTTGCTTTTGCAATTTTTGAGCTTGGCTCAGCTAGGATTTGTGAGTATTACAACTCACCTTGCTGATGCTTTGTGCTACAAGAGAAAATCGGTGAAAAGGAGCAAGCTTTGGCCTTGAAAATGGCTTCAACAACCTTTTGATTCACTGTAGTTTGAAGAAATTTTAGCTTGAATTGAAGGAATTGAGTTCATAGCTTGAGATTTGCAAAAATGGTGAGGTGGGTTTTTTTTCTTTCCTTATTTCAAAGAAGAGGAAGAAGGAGAAGTAGGAATGTACTGCCAATGTTTTCCCTTTCTCAATATTAGGTTATGTGTAGTAATGGGCCTAATGGACTCAAAAATAAAATAAAAAATCAAATGATTTGATGAATTAATTCATGTACATATACAATTATGTACAAGTTACATAATATTACCAAATAAATTACATTTCTCTTTTAAGTTTTAATCAAACAAAATATGTAAACTTATATAGATATGAAATAAAACATTTTACCTCATATAAAAGATAAATTTATATTTTTTAAACATTTTTTATTATTAAAATTCTTTATTTTACAAAAATACACAATTTTCTCAAATAAATGGATAAAACATTACTTTAAACTTCTAAATTTCCACAAAAATATTTTTCTTGCTTAGAAAAATATTACTAACTATTCTAAACACAAATTTATAATTAAAACTCATTTTTAAATCAATTTCCACCTTTTTATTTGATTAAACAACCTTTAAAAATCAAATACTTCTTTTAAAAATTATTAGAAGAAGTAATTGGCAATAATTAATACAATTATTGCATTATCTCTAAATAAAAACTATTTTCTCATTTATTATTAACCCAAACAAATAAAATAAAGTTTCATACTTTATTTTCTTATTTTATTCCAAAATTCATTGTTTATTCCAAATAAACAATTTAATTTCTCCAATTTTATTTTAATTCACAATATTAAATTATAACTACCATTATAATTAAATATTTACAGGTAATCTCCAAAACCAGGATTTGAATGGCTAAAGTTTAGGAATAGTTAGAAAATAAAAAGGCAAGGAAATTTAAAAAGCACAAATTAAGTAAGAAAAAGATCTTGTATATATTTATCTTAAACAAATGAAAAGAGGAGTTTGATAACTTTGTACGTGATCGAAAAGGAGAAAATCATGTCTATGCATTTATGAATAGATATGGTAGAAGTTTAAAAGGTGGGAAATATATAAAGGCATGAAATAAATTAAGAAACGTATGCCTACCTTTGGAACATATCTTAATTGATTTGTTACTTATCCAATAAATATAGATGTATGTATACAAAAGAAACCTTCACTAAATAAACAAAGTTTATATACACCATACAAGTAAATAAGAAGATGGAGGCTGAGCCTAGTTTGAAGGAAGACAAAGAAAATAAAAAAAAATAGAAGAGAAAAAAAATAGAAAAACAAAAGAAAACGAAGCCATTACTTACAAGAAAATTTCTCACGTGAAGATGCAAATGAAAATGAGATGCGACAAAGAGTTTTCGTATGTGAATTGAAATTTTCTAGGGGAGTTATTCATGCCAAATCAAGTGCAAAGAATTGGCAAGTAATTAAGTGCTTAAATGGCTAGAGATTTGAAGGGATTTATTTCCTATTAAATAAAAAGAAACAATGGAACAAAATGGGGTAAGCTACTTGCTTTTTCATGTGAACTAATAGGGTATGAATGGCTAAAGTTTTAGGTAGGCATGGCTAGAAATTAATTAAGGAGGTAGGAAATAAAAGATAGGCAAATAAAGAGGCAGGAAATAAAACAAATGTAACGTATGCCAATTAAAATAGATAAATCAAATAAATATAATCTAAGTTTATAAAATTAAAATAAAAATAAAATAAAAATTAAAGAATCAAACATAGGGAAATAAAATATGAAATATAGAATATATATATATATATAATGAAAACACATAAATTTATTGCGCGTAAAACGCTGTAATTTATCCAAATCTAAAAGTATAAATCAGAATTTCATGAAACGAAAAGCAAGATAAATATTAAAATAAAATACATTTACAAAGAAAAAGAATAAAATTTAAAAATTCAATTTTTTTATTTAAACTGAAAATTCAAATTTTGACCAAAATATAAAATTTTCAAAAATTGTTTATTTATTGCATTTGAAAAATAAATTGCAAACAAATTCCAAACTTACATTGGAAAAATTCTAAAATTCACTTTTATTAAGTCCATTACTACTCTACAAACCTAATTAACCATTCATTCCTTAATATACCCCAATTTAACAACTTTTAAACATTGTATTACATTTCACACGAATGTAACTTTTGTTTATATTTATTAAAAATTGACTTCTCGTTTCAATTTAGTAGAATAAATAAACATGTAACACATAATAATTGTCACTGTTTACTTTTAACTACATTTATAAGTTTATTGCCTACAGACCAAAATTACAATTACTTACAGGACCATGGTCTTACTCAATTTCCATTCATTATATTATACCACATTCTTAAATCTCCTTCAATCTATCAAAAATTTAGCTTTAATTACCTTTTTTACCATTCAAATTAGTTATTACATCCACATTAAATAACCAATTTCTATTTCTTTTAATATTTTAATTACATGATCTTATTAAGTCAACTATTTTTAATTACCCAAAATTTACGGATTGTTACACTAGCAAGATCACGTTTGAATGCTTATAGGTCGACACCAACTACAAAGACATGCAGGGATATATATTATATAAAAAGCTTCTTCTTTGACCAAATTGGTCTTTGGGCATATTATGTGAAAGAAATATAGCTTGGAGCTAACAATATAGAATAAATCAAAAAATTGAGCATGATTTTCTCAGAACATAATCCAATGATCAAAATACTTTTGTAGCAAACATAAGATGCAAAAGATAAACAACCAACTTCTAAACTAACATCATGAAAAACAAATCGGAACATTTCAGTTTGTATGCGCTAAGAAAAAAACCAAGAAAGAGATCAACTTGTAAATTGTAAGTTCAATCTAAATTGCAAATTCGGGTTGGGAAGGAAGATCATGCTAATAGTGTAAGTTAAGAACAATTATTTAATGAAAAAAATATATTCTCACGTCTTGCATGTAAATGAATTTTTGTATAGATACAACTGTATATGTTGTAAAACGAAAATAAATGATTTATAGTTGTTCCCTCAAAGGATGCACCAAAGCATTTACACTATAGATCTATAAAGAAACAAACAACTCAAACCTTGATCTATTCCATATATAGAACATGCTTAATGTAGAACATATATGGCCCTGAATTAAATTATATGTTATTTCTCGTTCATAAGTTGATTAATATTATATCATAAAGGTTGTTGACAAATTTCATGTCAGTTTAACTGTAGCAAGATAGTAGTAGAGGTTATTTAATATCACCATTCATACTTAAGTGTTCCTTTGAAGTACAATACACATGAGATTTCCTATATTTCCAACTAGTTCTACAATCTAATAATCCTCATCTTTGTCATTTCAAACAACATATACATGCTGGTAAAATTCATTTGTTTACCTTGCTTGTAATTGGATAAAATTTCCTATGTTGTGGTAGTGTACAATTGATTTATTAGCGTTGGATTTTCACGGTATAACTTCCTTACTTCATATTGTAAAAAAAATCTTTTATAGGTGAAGCATCAAAATGCATATTCACTTCCTTATCTATAAGCTCCATCTTTGGCTCTTACTGTGTAGGTTGGCCACTTTCAACAAATTATTAGGCTCTTCGAATCATTACACTTTGTGGTAAGCGAAGTCAAATACTGTAATTAACATAAGTATACAGTGTAAGTATTCTAATAAATGCATAAGTTATCGACTTGGTGTAGCTATAAGAAAAACCCTTTTATGTTGATAATCTAAAAAGAAAGTAGACTCCCTATAATAGTATTAGCTATATATTTAATTGGGTACTTGAAGTATATGATCAAAAAATTAACTCAGGTGTAAGTTAAAGACATAAAAAATTTAAGAGAAAAAAGAAACCAATAAATAATGAAATATCCTCGAAGCTACAAAACAAACTCATTATGATTCGTGTTTGTTAAGTTCTTTTATTCGTGATAGAGTCTTTACAGAAAAATCTTCTAAAATAAAAAGTCTCAAATTTTCTACTATTTTCTAAAAAAATTCAATAGTCTTCATATAATACATGCATTATAATAGTTGTTATTATTATTTATATTATAAAATTTACCTAGAAAATATATGTATACATGTGCGCGCACACACATACACACACACACACACATTCGTATCTACATATACATATATATATATAATTTTGATTTACTTATTTAATAGTGTGGCAAAGTTGGCCATCTGACACGTACATTCTTTCTTTACACGGTCACATTAGATGTTTAACTAACTTGTATAACTATAAAAAAAACTCACCCCTCTATATAGTATCCTACCTCCTCTATTCCTTCCCATATGTAATCCCACAAAAATATCTTTTTAAAAATGCCATTTTTCTTCACTATAGCCATATCTCGAAAAACTTACATATAAATACAATGCATATTTTGTTTGATCCTTTGAATTTAGGATTTTAAAAAATCCAAAGAAAGAAAATGGAGCAAGTTGTAATGAGAGGGACAAAAGTTTGATAATTTTGTTAATCTCTACAAAATATATGTTTTCAGTAGAATTCTTTGTAGAACACATGTTATACATGACATCAAGAAAGTTGTAAAATTAGAAATGTTAAGTTATTTTATTTTTTTAATTTGATAATTGGAAAATATTCCAATCCTTTACCAAAATTTTCAACCAACAACATAATTCATAACCCTTAAAAGCAAAGGGAAAAGGAAGAAATGCACCATATTGATAATAGTACAAAAGTAAAGAGAGCAGACAAATTTGAACTTGCCTTTCATATAATATAATAGGTTGGTGAGTACTAAACCATAACATGTATTCATTTTTCTTATTTACTTAATTTTTTCAATTTTTTTCTTTTCATTAGGACAGAACAAAAAATAGATTAAATTTACTGGGGGAAATCAGCTTAAATGTTTATGGAAATGTATTTACATGTTTATTCAATATAGTCACAAATATATATATATATATATATATTATAATATTGTACTTAACATAAAGTAATAAAATTCTATATGAAAATTTATCCTTACATATATTCGTGCATAAGAACCTGCCTTCAATGAGTTTTCTTTGTTCTATCTAGCATCGATTATATCTTATGTAATGTTGAATTTCAATACTAAATGTGAATGATATCCAAATCCTTAGGTTCTTTAGTAACATAACTTTAGAATTTAATGTGTCATGTGCTTTAATATAGAGGCCATTAGTGGTTGGTTAGGAATCACCAAATAATAAATTAAAAAGGACAGTTTAAATTCAACGTCGTTTCTTGAGTTTGTTGAATTTTAGGGGTTGATATAGTTTTCAACTACCTAAAAATCAACCTTTTTATTAAAATATATTGTTCCTTAAATTAACTATCAACATGCTACTATACTTTTATTTTATTTCATCCATTAACATGTTACTCTCTCTTATTTTGATTCAATTTAATAATGGAAAAAGTGTATTGATAAGAACATCATGTTAGAACATAAAAATCATCCATATTCTAGTTAGATGAAAAAAGTTTACTCCTCTTAGTCTTCTGTATGTGTACATAACACATGCACATTATCAACGTGAAATGTATATGGTTAGTAACAAAACATTACGGTTAAACAAAATTATCCGAAAAGCAAATATACTTTATCCTCAAATAGTCTTCAATCTCTTTTATTACCATACAATATTATACTTACTATTTTCATTAAGTTTCCAAAAAATAGTTACAACTGGGATTATCACAAGCAATATATTTCATCACACAACATGTGATGAAATTGCATATAAGGCTAGAATAAATTATACTTTAATCATAAATGAAAAGGTCACTATAGCAATGTGCATTTTCAGGAGCATTATGATCATTATATACAACAAGAATGACATATAAGGAATCAAATCATTGGAATTCAACCTTCTAGATTTTAAATGATCACAGGACACCTAAATATCATATTGTATGGTTAATATTGCATGCAAAATATCGCACAAAGGTAATATATTTAGGGGAGAGTGACACAAACAAACCCATATATCATTCAGAAGCTTTACTAATAAAACATACCACCCATCCCATGAATCTAGACCAAATATATAAAAGTCCATGTAGCCTTTGAGAAGAAGTCTTCCACTTAGCTCTAAAGATAAGTAAATCTTTAAATTAAATATAGCACAAACATGACTATTTATATACCTTATGAAATAAGAAAACAACAAAACAACGGTGTAAATGCATCTGGATCTTTCCCTTATAATTGTTAAAGAATATTTGGTGTGGCAGAATACAGTTCAAAACTTTCTCATCTTGAATGAAAATGCATAGTAATAATGTAGATCATTTAGTAAAAATCCAAAAGTTATCTCATAACCTATGCATACAAATATGAGTACCCATTGATCATTTGATGTAATGCTCCTAACGGAAGATATGTATTTGTGCTTCCAGTGTTCTATTTTAAATCTAAAAGTCTAGTACAAATCCTCAATCACAAAATAAATATTATTCGTTTAAAGAGAATTTGTCAACTGAAATATTGCAACATTTTTTAACAACTCTCTAATAAATTACATCAATATACAAACAGGTGTATACATCAGAGACCGTTTTCCGTTAAATGTCAATGCAAAAAATATTTGAAAGATGGCTTTGATACATACTCGGAAGAAAATTACACCGCCAGGAAACATTAAATTTGAGGTAAAATTGTATAGGGAAAAAAGAGGGAGAAAACATTACCTTGACTGGTGTAAGGTAATGAAAGAGACAATAATGTTTCAAATCTAAAGAGAGTGAGTACCTTCTTGCAGAAGGAAATGAAATAAGTTTAAGATGGGATTAACTACAATTTCTTATATTTATGGAATTTAAACTTACATTCAACTAGAACAACAAAGTGCGATATGATCATTAAATTTTTGACGACAAATATGTGAGGACATTAATATATCAAACACTATATATAACAACTCGAGTTGAATCTACTTCATAAACTCTAATCAACACCTAATGATATGTTTTGATGTGTTGTATGTTTAATATGTTGAGGCAAAGTCATCCTCCAGCAAATGTCATATGTTTATCATTTATGCATTTGAAATAGTATAGCGAGAAAACACTGTAAAAATACAATTTGCAGGTTGTATAACTCCATCTATCAGTCTATACTTTAGAGCATCTTAGGGATACACAATAATAATTTCATAATTAAACTAATATTCCAAAATTCAACTTTTGATTACCTAACATTTTCAATATACCTAAAAAATAACAATAGTATTATCATAGATATAGCCATGGTTTTAAATAATTTGCATTGCTCTATTATAATAGTAAATTCACTATTATCACTTCTTCGTACTTGTTCTCAAAATAATTTAAAAAGAACCGTCAACAATAACAAATGACATAGCAGTACACAAAGAAGAGACTATAAAAGATTGAATTCGTCTGTAACCAATAGATACCTATGAATATGAGAGCATTGTTGTTATCCCTTTTGAAGGGGTAAACATAATACACATCTGAGATAAGTGAATAATTAAAATAAGGTAATATATAAAGTTATTTATGTTATATAATAAACTGATATTATCACATATAAGAGTAATGTTAAGCCCTTCAAAATGGGTGGACAAAATTGCATTTGGTATGTATGGCACTCATACCAATCGATTGATCAATTCAGCACTTAAGCTTATTTTTAAGCATAAACACCAAGTAACAGTGAACATAATTTGATGAACATGTTTCAATTTGACAGTTGTATTTATTGTTTTCCAACTACTATCGCCAAAAGCTATATATACTAAAATAGAATAATAATCCTTCCCGAACCAAAGTTTGCATGCACAAACATGTTTACACATCCTGATCAATGACACTGCATTACACATTAATGTCAAACTACGCAAATCAAATGCATAGCAATATTAAACAGTTAATTTACTTCTCTTGTTTGGTCAAAAGGTTCATGGCTACTGTGGTTAAGGTGTTTATCTATTTAAGAAAATTATGCTTTAGTGTGTCTCGGAATCATGGTACATTGTGGTCTATTTTGTCTCAAATATAACTCAGGATATCTTATCTTAAACAGCTAGTTCCTATGTCTCTCTTTTGATGTTAATACATGTAAACTCAATACCCGATTATAATAAATGTAGAGAGATCCAATAGCTGTCATATTGCACGCACTAAATCCTTGCACTATTTTCAAGCTGATTATTAGTCAAAACAACATTATTAACTTCAGAATATCATCGGAGATGATGGAATGGCTTCTAAAGATAACAACCGAGTGAAAGGGTGATAACAACTGGCTATATTGGAAATAAAAATAAATTATTAATGTATTAATATTTACCATGCTTAAATTTTTGGATTAAACCTGTTTTCCAATTTCCATATAGCAATTGCATACAAAAATCTACAAAAATAATATAACTTTTTTATGAAATAATCAATGTAAAATCAACTTCATAGTTGGTTTGTTACTTAACATATCAAATAGTCTTAAAGACATTCTTTCTGATTGGTGATACGACCATGAAACGAATTAGGATAGAGATTAAACGAATAAGCCAAGTCACATATAATGCATTTCTATATGACATATCTTAAAAATTAAAGTTTAATTTAGGAAACTTCTTTACTTTTTTGGCTAGGTGTGTTGATGCAAACTTCCTACTAGGATCCATAAATTATTTTATAGTAATAATATAAGATCATAATCGGTGTTTTTTATCACATGTACTCTCTTCGTATGTGCCTAAACCTCAAAATTTAATTTATGGTAGGGAAAATAAGGTAGAAACATTAGTATGGAGAATAAGGCAGGAATCTTGTAGAACATTAAGTATAACTCCATGAAGTGGGAAAAAGGTAATACTTGAAAATTGAATATGGAACACCATACCAAAGCAAATCTTGGAAATACAGGGACCGATGGTGTGGAAGGAGAAGCAATAGCCGAGGTCAGCGTAATGAAAGACAGGTGCGAAGATCAAACCACGATGACCAAATTGGTACAACGTTGATTGCCTCTTGGCAGGAGGTTCGAATACATTACCCTAAATTAGATTTAGGGTTAGTTGGCTACAGGAATGAGAAGAAATCTAAAAACTATATACTGTGTCGGTTCAGTGTACAAATACATGTGGCAGAACGCTATTCAATTTCACTGAGAATGCTTCAGGAGCGAGAATTCCTTACTCGGTATTAATATAATAGTATAGATGTGTGTGTATGTCAATTTACAAAAGTCTAGTTCATATTTGCATAAGTATAGTTCATATGCACCTAAACTACTTTGGTTAAATTAAGATCAACGAACAATTGAACTAGTGAGATATATGTGCATTAATTGATATGTGTGTGTGTGTGTGTGTGTGTGTATATCAGTGCACATATATATACACGAACAGAAGATGAAACTAAATTATATTTTCACATAGCCAGAAAATGGAAAGTATATTCACTGATAAAATGATTATACTCGTTAGAAATAGACAAAAGGAGTTTATACCCACTTTATCTTGCTCCTTACTAAAAAATATAAAGATGATAACGAAGATAGAGAAGGTAACAAACAGCCCAATAGAGCTATCAGATTTAAGTGTAAATGAAATATAGTAGAGCAGAGGTGTTTACATAGGTTTATAAAGAAGGTTATGTTACTACCATATCATTATCAATGATCCAGCCTTGACGCTGTTGGATATGGTGATGTCCATGTTAGCATGGATGTAGGAAGCAAGGATTCATGTCGAGGTTTGAAGCAAGGGTTCATGTCGAGGCTTAATACTCTAGATGCCAAGGTAACATAGATGCCATTACCACCTTTTAATTGGACATGACACCAACCAGTGTAGAGGCTTAGAGGGAAAGATCATCAATTTTGTAAGCCAAGGCAAGCTCAATGATTTTGTAAAAAAATATTAAATCAATTCCGTAATAAATATTAAGTGATTCTATATGGTTAGTGGTAAGATTCTCCTTAAACATGGAGACTAACTAAGATGGTAGAAAGCCTTTTACCGCACCGAGTACCAGGTCAAAGTGCCTCCTAGACGGTGGTTAGAGTAAGCCGTTAGTGCCACCAGAAATGGCCAGGCTAAAGCATCTACAAGCCCTTTATACCGCCTATATGGCCATATCAAGGCACCTTCTAGAGGGAAGATGGAGTAAACCTTTGATATTGCCTTAGCTGGCTGGGTCAAAGCACCGACTAGTCTTTATTCCCGCCTATAAGGCCTGTTTGAAGCACCTCCTAGAGGGAGGACTGATTAAGCCTTTGGTCTGCCTAACAATAGCCTGGCCAAAGCACCGAACCAGCCTTCATTCCTGCCTATAAGACCTATTTGAAGCGCCTCATAAAGGGAGGTTGGGTAAGTCTTTGGTCCTGCTTGATAAAAGCTAACCAAACGCACTAGACAACCCGATTCTTCACCTAAGATGGTGGTAAGGGGTCACAACAAAGAATTAACAACATCTAAAGCCCAAATAGTGGCACACATAAGGATTAACAATATCTGAAGCTAGAAGAGTGACATAGCAAAAGGTTAACAATATCTGAAGCCCAAAGGGTAGCATAAAGTAAAGAGAACTAAACAATTATTCATCTAGAGGAAGATTAGCAAAAATTTGAAATCGAAAACACTCCAAGCTAATTAACATCTACTATTTAACCATTACCAAATGAGAATTCCTAATCGTCTACTATTTTTACCAGATAGAATCTTTGGTCTGTTGTTTAATTTTGGTTCAAGCACAAAAGACAAAATTCAGTTCAAAAGCTACAGTTGAGGTAATATCTTTTCAATTTATAAAATAATCTTACAATATATTACATAATGGGAAAAGTTACAAGTACAAAAGGATCAAACAAAACTAGCTTTCAGTTGAAAGGCTTCGTGCTACTTTTTGAGATTCTTAGAAACTAAAGGATCGGTTACAATGATGAATGGCTTCACTGAGGACTTATTTAAGCTTTTTCTTTTGCTTCCGAATCATGTCAGCATCGTCAATGGCATCAATATGAGTCTTCAGAGCATGATTAAAAGCTCGGTTAACATCATTTAAAGTCATGATCTCGCTTTCTAATTCCTTGATTTTTTGCTTAAGGAAGTATTCCTCACACTACAGTCACCTTCATATTCAATATAGTGTTGAGATTTCTTTTATTTCCATTGATTATCTAAATGTTGCATGGTTTCTAACTTAAATTTTCTACTCCACTTGGCGATCACCTCGTTATTTGCACCCGAAGGTAGGTTTATTGAAGTTGGAAATTCTTGAATCGCCAAGGAACAAGATCTGGTTATCCTCCCGACATTTAAAGTAGCAAGAAATGTAGGAGAAGTTAAGTTCATAATGCTTTCATCCTTAACAAATTCCAAAGATTTACGATAGGCCTGACTATCTAACAATTCTATCTCGAGATCACTTATTCGTTAGTGAAGCTTAGCTATTTCAATATCAAAGTCAACTAGAGATTTAGATTTTATTCGAACCTCTAGTCTTGAAATTATTTCATTCTTTCTCGGATTCAGCTCCAGGCTAGTAATTTGTTCTTTAAAACCTTTAACAATCACTCTTGAAGTAGAAACTTCATATGCCATTTTTGTGCTTCTGAATTATTTAGGAATTCGGTGGCAAGGGCATCCTTATAGGAACTCCTTTGTTCGAGATCGGTTACCAACCTATCCTTGAGAACAATCAACCGAGAGTAAGATTCTATAAGAGCGGTCGTAGTTGATAATTGCATTTTCTATTCAAAAATATAAAAATAAAAGTAAAAAATAAGACATGCAAAAACAATCTCTTTTATTACAACAATAGAAGAGTTTACAAATCAGAGAGAATAAAAGTCAAGTTTTTATCACATTTCTGTCAAAATAGGTCACACTACAAATTACATATTACTATATTTAGAGTTTTGAAACTGCAATCTTAGCTTTTACAAGAGATTTAGCTGTCAAAGTAAGTGTAGAATTAAAAGCAGCCTTAATGCCTTCTGGGGTGTAAATAGGAAGATATCGGCGATAATCCCATTCTTTGACTGTAGGGCTATCATGGCCACATATTAATTTTGCGTGGTATGATTGAATTTTCTTAAGTATCATATCTTCTTCATTGCCCAAGAAGTCAAAGCGGAAACTAGGATACTCTATATAAACATCCTGTAAACCTTGGAGAAAACCATGTCTGGCTAACTTCAACTATCTAAAAATATAACATTTTGTGAAAATTCCCTCCTTAACCTAACATGTTTACTCAAGATGTCCTTAAGAGCAAGGCTACTTGAAAGATTTTTATTCTATGCAATATGTTAAATTAAATTGAGAATTAAGAAAATAAAATAATAATATTCATAGAATTAACCCAATAGTACACAACAGTTATACAAGTTACTTTGGTTCATCCAAATGGAATCCTTATACACTTCAGGAATAAATCTCTCTTTGTTATATTTAAGTTTTCCGAGGGAAGTGCGAATAATGAGAGGGGAATAAGATTGACTCGAGGAAGGTTCCAACACTCCCCGGGGTAAGGATCAGGAGGTTCGAACTGATCCAAATATCTACGATATAGTCATTTAATTAGTCCTCCGCTTTTCTTGTCTAAATAAGAAAAATCAGTATTAGATTCCCACAATGAGTTTGGTATATAAAATCCACTAGAGTACCCTATTGTAACGTCCCGCCTTTTCGCACGCTTTAAACCGACACACATGCCAATTCAAATCATATGGAAGGGCGGATTGTTATGGGATAAATAAGAAAAAAAACAAGAAAGAAATAAAAGAAGAAAACAGAATCTCACAGCGGAAGGATAAAATATAATAATCAATATATAGTTCATGAAACTATTTACAAAACATTGCTTCTTCTTTATATAATAAATATCAGAGTTCATATACCAATAATATTAATGCAGCGGAATTAAATAGTGCAGTGGAATAATAGTAGATAATAGTAATACAAATCTTCGTCTTCGTCCTCCAGAGCTAAAACTTCAAATCCTGAAACGCTCGGACTGACCCGAGCGGATTGAAAAGACAAAACACTCGAGTCAGAACTAAAAGATCTTATATGAGTTAAATTAATAGAAATAAATATGAGTGCAGTAACTCAAGAGATGCTCGGGATTTACATCTCCTAAGGATCCGTTAAACTATTTACTATGTAGTATATTGCGCTATTATAATAGTGTCTAATTGTAAAATAAACTTACTTTTAAATAGCGTTAAGGCTTTACATTTTCCACCTTAACACATTTATATATTCCCATAGTCTATACAGTACCGTAATCTCCCCCGTACTGGGCGTCGTCAGAGGGCACTCCATAGGTATGGTACAAAACCAAAATCGTATAAGGCGCGCTAGGGTAGGTGACACGGCAGAACTAGGCAATGCCAGGGTAGATATACCAATTGCTATCCAGGCTGATGGAAACGCGTAGCCGCAGCTACCGCCCACCTCGAACAAACTCCCCCAAAAATCAAAGTAAAAGTGGCCACTGAATCAATCCAAAGTCAAAGTATAATATCGAAGAGGAGTGTCCGATCAGAGGAATGACCTCATTGGCCCGAGAATCGCTCCTGTTTTAGCCACCTTATGCCAACTCACGGGAGTCTGGTCCACGTATTTACCTTGCAGGAAACGCCTCCACCAACCTACTTCATTCTGGAATCTCCACCGCGTACACGGTTGTTAAAGTGGTTTTCGGAGTTGGCAGAGAGTATGACAACTTCCGATCCCGGTCTCTTCTACAACCAAACGTTATTATATCACCGCGGTCATTTAAAATAATTATACTTTAAAACCAGAATAAAATATCTATTTTAAACCCATATAAATACGATATCCTTTATATTTTTAAAACCCCAAACCAATACGATATCATTTAGGCACAAACCAACATAATGTCATTTTATTTTCCAATATATATTATTTCCAAACTCATAGGGTTTTCAAAGTAAAATATTTAGAAATAAAAAACTCTGGAATATAATATTTCCAAATTATACTACCTTGAAAATCATAACTTTGAAACAAATTTCCATCTCTCAAATGGTTAAATATTAAATTTCTTTTATAAAACAAATAGCTTCTTTACATTTCACAAATCAATTCCAAATATCGATTTAAACTTCCAAATACCATTTTTAATTCTTATGTTTCAAAGTTTTAAATATTTCACCATTTCAAAAAAAAACAACTCATTTGACAAATCCATATGTATCAAATTCAATTACTTCTTATTTAGACTAGAAATGTTTACTTAATGAATTCAATATAATTTAAGTAAAACCTTTAACTTCACATAACTGGATAATCTTTCAATTTATTAAACTTGATATATTCATTTAAATCACTCTACACAAAAATCAAGTTATAAAAATCATACCCTTTAAAAATTAATAACCTTTTTATTTAATTCCAAATTTTACTCAATATTCATCTTCCGACCTTATTCTCATTTAAGTCAATAAAACTCCAGAACTTAAATTTTAAATAAATGCTTAATCGTATTTGATCTAAAAAATCAAACTTTATTTTATACTTCAAAACAATTTATACAAAGCTTAAAACCGGAAATTACTATATATAAATAACCTTTATTAATAACCAAATCAAAAACCCATAAACCATATATATAGCTTTGCAAAACCATAGAAAAACATTTCAAAAAAAATAATTTTATATATATACCGCGGTGCCTGTATAAAATTTTCTACCCTATGGTCAAATGATACGGATGTTTATCATTTCAATCCGCAATTTAAAATAAAAATGCGGTTGTATATCATTTCAAACCACAATCTCGAATGAATGAAATGCATGATAACTTGCATTTTATACAATATACAATATAGCATCCATTCATCCAAATATCAATCATCAACCATTATTTGCAATCATCATCCAATTTAAACAATCATCGATATAGAGCATATAAATTATACAGGTAATAAATAACAGGTATTAACTAACAGTTTATATTCAATAATAAATTTAATAACTGTTACTAGTAGTTTATATGCAAAAATAAATTCAATACCTATGACTGGCAGTTAATATGCAAATAAATAAATTCTAACTGTCAAATTTATATGCAATAAATAAAATAAATTAACAGTTACATTAAATAAATGCAATTTAACAGAGATAATGAATAAAACATACCAAATAGTCATAAACAAATTTCTACTCATATCTAAAATTAATTTAACACACATAAGAAGTTTTAGAAATTGTGAGTGGGTTAAAACACTCACCTTTTGAATTTAAATTGGATTTAAATCTAATTTAAACTCAAAAATTCGACGGTCTCCAAATCTTTCCAAATAGCGTCAACAGATCTGGAAATTTATTACGATCCTAGCAAAAAAAATTCGCGTAAATCGGAGGTCGTACGAGAAAGTTATACGCATTAATGGTGATTGAAATTTAAAAAAAAAAGAAAAAAGAAATTATATATCACATCATATATTTTATTTAACTTGCAATGGAATTTTTAGTATTGCGTACCTTTTTGCTTAGCCAGATTTGGATCTGGAACTACTTTCTCATTTTGTTTTGTTTCCTTGCTATCTTAATATATTTTTATTTTATTTTTATAGAAAGTTTTAAAGAGAAGATTATATAAATATGGATTTGAAGAAAAGGACATGGAAAGAAGATAAGGTTTAAAAGAGAGAAAAAATTTAAAGAAGAAGAAGAACAACAACAAAAAAGGAAAAAGAAACTTTGATAAAGAAGAAGATTTGAAGAATAAGAAGAAGAAAGAGGAAAAAAAAGCATTGGAAAAAAAAGAGAAAGGAGATTTGAAGAAGAAACATGAAAAAAAAAAAAGGAAGGTGAAGAGTGACAAAAAATGAAGCTATAGAAGATGAAATTTAAAAAAAATGAAATGAAGCTACAAGAATGAGGAATGAAACTAGTGAAAAGCTAAATATAAACAAAGTAGGAGTTGTAATAAAGTAAAAGTATGAACAACCCAATAAAAATGGTAGATATTAAAAGAGGTGAAAGAAAGAAATAAAAATATGAAAAGTATGTAACGTTCATGAAATGAAAAGGCTTTAGACCATGTAAATGGAAATAAGTAATGGAACAAATGAGGAAACAAAAAAAAACGTGTGACAATTATTAATTAGAAAGGGAATGAATGGACCAACTCTACTCTATAAACAAACTTTTAGAATTCAAATTTCAAAACATTTGTTCACCCAATCAATTTTTTTTTTAACCCCAAACATACCAAATTTGACACTCATTAAAGATTTAATTACCACAACATAACTAAATTTAAAAAGACCAATTTACATAACGGGGACAGCGGATACATAAATAAAATATGAACCATGATTTAAAAATTCAAATTTAAAAATAACATTTTTCTCGACATGTAATTATGAACTCAATTATTTAATTTATTTTAAATTTCAAGGATAGTAATAAAATCACTTCCGTGCAACCTATGCCTGCTATTTAACTACCGAAAAATGTTGTTTCAAAAATTTAATTTTCTCTTTTTACAACTTTATATTTATATTCAGCATGGAAACATTCACTTTATTTCCTCAACATTCTTTTATTTTCCTTAAAATGCTTATTCGTTACTTGCAATTCATAAATGTAAACATTCTTATATTCTAAAATGATCAACTTATACAATATTAAATCCATTCTTATATTTCCAAATAATGTACATTCATAATGAAAACATTCTTACATAAATTTTATTAATTGCACTTTGTTTCTTTTCCTTTTTCAATTGAAAGATTTTAATAAATTTGTTTCCAATTAATTTTAATCTTCCACTTCAAAACAGACCCTAATTGATGACATCAATTAAATAAATATGTGTACATTGTAATCCTTATTTATAGTCAAGCAAACATGTTTATAAAATTACAATTTCCAAAAAGCATTAAATTCATACTAAATAAATCTTTTTCTCTATTCAATTAAAAAAATCAAATGTTTATTCCATCTAAAATTTTAAGTAGAAGGATTCCATGTTGGGTTCAAAATCTATTATTTTAATATCCTTGAATTTTAGTTTAATCTATATAAACGAAATATTTAAACGTTAATTTCATTTATTTTGCAATACTTTAATTAAACTAAAATATCGTTTTCTAAACTTAAATCTATGCTCCCATTGATTCATTCAATTTGCACTTATTATGTATTATTTTAACAACTCATTTATAACTTTGAATCTATTCCCCAAATTTCACATTTCTATCGTTATATACATTTGAATTCCATCCTATTTAATATTTCAAATATTACGTCATTATCATTAATGTAATAAATATATTTTTAATTGTTGCAATTGATTTTCTGTTATAACTTAATATACTAAATAGGTGGTTAATCTTAAATACTTGTTCTCATTAACGATTTATTTCTACTTACAAATTAATGCAATTATTACCTATTTCCATTTATCTCCAATTAACGTAAAATGTGATATTCAAATTCCATAAATTTCAATAGATTCAAATTATCATATCTATGAAGAATATTTACGTTATTCTCCATTTATTACCTTAACTTATTCAACGTAACATTTAATTTATATTTATTGCAATGATTTCCAAATCAATTGAATTGAATTAAATATATATATGTATCACTCATAATAACTTGTGGTCACAACTCTGGATCATCATTGATAAGTTTATTATTTACAATCCAATAACCCCCATTATATATATATATATATATATATATATATATACGAATTAACTAATTCGATATTTCAATTTCATTTTCCCATCCTAAATTTATTACTAAGTGTATTTACTCCATTCCAACAAGTTGGAATTTCATTTTTACTATACAATCATTTCCCTATTCACTTTTTATTACTAGCCCATCATCATTGCATTTATTGTCTTTTATTGATTTAATCAATTTACCCCATATTCGCTTAAATTCATACTAACGAAACATTCAATTCTATTTATCGCATAAACTCCATTTCATAAATCTACCTGCCATTTCTACCTAGAAATAAGGTTACATTTCCATTGAAAATACATTTACATCTTACGTTACTACATTAATAATTAGTAACGTTTATATCATCAACCATCACTTATGAATAATTAGTGTTTCCTATTTATTTTGTTACATTCGCTTATATTCACTTTATGAATAAATTGGTATTACTTTAACCTATTAATTACTAACTTTAATTATTGCAATTCATTTATCTAACATAAATTTTGAATCTATTTCCAAATTTTCATATTTCAATTAATTAACACCTTACAATAGTTTATAAATAAAAGGGATTATACTAATTACATTATTTATTTTCTTGCATTACTTTATTACCTCCGTTTATATTCAATTTCCATAAATCAATATTTTATTCCATTGACAAATTCAATATTTGCAACAATTTCCACTATTACTATTAATTGCAATATATAATTTAATTTGTAAATTTTAATTACCCTTGATACATCAAATTTCAATATTTGCTTTCGTATGAATTAATAAGATTTTTATTTCTTTCTAAATTTAAAATAAAATCCTATTAATTTAATTCATTTTAAACATCGAATTTACACGGATCGTTACACTCTCCCCCACTCAAAACTTTTCGTCCCCGAAAAGGAAAAAGAAGGGAAAAGAAGGATTAAATACAATATATCTTATTCAAAATATTTAACTTATAAATAATTAAATTTACAATATCTGTTACTTTTCTTAAAATATACAAATTTACAACATTATCTTTTTATACTTAAATTTCTTAGAGTTTGGAGAACATTTCAAAATATTTCTAAGTCCAAAATTTAAATATCTAAGTAGTTCCAATCACTAATCATCCAAATTAATACAACAACCATCAATTTCCTCGAACAACATACATACAATTACAAAACAACCATACAATCACACAATCAAATAGTTGTTTGGGTTCAAACTTGAAATTGTACGGAATGAAAAATAACTATCAAGTGCATCATTTACTCAACAGTCTTAGATGGAACAAAATAGATTATTTATTCATCCAACAACTTCAAATTTCCTTACCCAACCAACCATAAATCAAACAATAACAATTCAAACCAGCAACCAAACTAACTTATTATAAATTTCATGCTTTAGTTGTTTGATTTCCCTTTTTGTTTATATAGTGATTTTTTCTCATTCACATTTACTTATCAAAGGTTTGCTCATTCATTTTTACTTATTAGTTACAATTATTCAATTCCATTAACTCGGGTCATGCTGGTTCCTTATATTTTGTTATAATTATTCATTCATTTATAATAGCATGTCCTTATTTATTTACTTTAATTCCTTAAGTTTTATAATCATCTATCTATCATGCTTACCTTTATTTATATTTACTTGGTAAAATTTCAATTATATCTTAAGTTATTGAATACAGCAAATTCATTGAATTCTTCATTTCCTACTATTACTTGTACAAATTTCTACTACATTTCTTATTAAACATTTCAAATTTTTAGGTAAGTTATATATGTTAAAGAAAATGCAAATGAACTTATACAAGTTTTATCTCATCCTTTAATTAAATTTAATGTTCAAGAATATTACTCTTTGTTTCATATGTTATAAATTTCAAATTTTCTTTAAATCCATTAATAGCTTAGCATTAAATCTCTTACCTAAATTAGAGGTTTCAATTATTAATTACTTACCTTTTATTTTACTACAATAATTGAAACAATTAATTAATGGAAATTTAAGAATTAAATACCGGGTTAAATTTCAAATTATTTTAAAATAATAGATAAATATATTCTTGCAACTTATATATCTCTAATTATATTTAAACAATTCAAAACTTATATATTTTTCGAAAATGAATCTGCAGTAAAACTACTACAGTGGCTTTTCCCTTCGAAACTCGAAAATGAAAGTCGATGATGCGGCCGCCATCACCGAAATTATTTTCCAGCGACAAAGAGGAAAGTACAAAACTTATTTTCTCCAAAAATCTTCTTTAAAATAATTCTTCCGAATTATATTTAAATATTTATATCAGAAAATACTTATACACAATATTATTATATTCCAAAAAAAATTCGAAAGAAATTTCAAAACCCCGGAACTTAAGCCCTAAATTTCCAGATTTCATTTATTTTACTTTCAACTTAGTTTCAACCATTATTTATATTTTCATTACCTAACACCCAATCTATAACAACCAAATATATGTCATTATAGAATATTTATATATATATATATAATATAATAGGCAAAGTGATTTCATTCACCTATATTAAAAACAAATATTATGTCGGTCTGTCTTATTAAGTGTTTAGAAATCCCTATTGATGTCACGGCGTCCCATGCACCAACTAGAATTTATAAATACAAAACGGAACAGATTAACCCAATATTAAAATCTTTTTATATCACTAACAAATACGCTCTCTCACATATATACAGTCAACGACTCCCATAGGGTATTACTACCCTATTAGTAAAGAGTCAAACCCCACAAAGCTAAGGTTTATCGCTAAACTAAAGCTCTGATACCAGATGTAACGTCCCGCCTTTTCGCACGCTTTAAACCGACACACATGCCAATTCAAACCATACGGAAGGGCGGATTGTTATGGGATAAATAAGAAAAAAAACAAGAAAGAAATAAAAGAAGAAAACAGAATCTCACAGCGGAAGGATAAAATATAATAATCAATATATTGTTCATGACACTGTTTACAAAACATTGCTTCTTCTTTATATAATAAATATCAGAGTTCATATACCAATAATATTAATGCAGCGGAATTAAATAGTGCAGTGGAATAATAGTAGATAATAGTAATACAAATCTTCGTCTTCGTCCTCCAGAGCTAAAACTTCAAATCCTGAAACGCTCGGACTGACCCGAGCGGATTGAAAAGACAAAACACTCGAGTCAGAACTAAAAGATCTTATGTGAGTTAAATTAACAGAAATAAATATGAGTGCAGTAACTCAAGAGATGCTCGGGATTTACATCTCCTAAGGATCCATTAAACTATTTACTATGTAGTATATTGCGCTATTAAAATAGTGTCTAATTGTAAAATAAACTTACTTTTAAATAGCGTTAAGGCTTTACATTTTCCACCTTAACACATTTATATATTCCCATAGTCTATACAGTACCGTAATCTCCCCTGTACTGGGCGTCGTCAGAGGGCACTCCATAGGTATGGTACAAAACCAAAATCGTATAAGGCACGCTAGGGTAGGTGACACGGCACAACTAGGCAATGCCAGGGTAGATATACCAATTGCTATCCGGGCTGATGGAAACGCGTAGCACAGCTACCGCCCATCTCGAACAACCTCCCCCAAAAATCAAAGTAAAAGTGGCCACCGAATCAATCCAAAGTCAAAGTATAATATCGAAGAGGAGTGTCCGATCAGAGGAATGACCTCATTGGCCTGAGAATCGCTCCTGTTTTAGCCACCTTATGCCAACTCACGGGAGTCGGGTCCACGTATTTACCTTGCAGGAAACGCCTCCACCAACCTACTTCATTCTGGAATCTCCACCGCGTACACGGTTGGTAAAGTGGTTTTCGGAGTTGGCAGAGAGTATGGCAACTTCCGATCCCGGTCTCTTCAACAACCAAACGTTATTATATCACCGCGGTCATTTAAAATAATTATACTTTAAAACCAGAATAAAAAAACCATTTTAAACCCATATAAATACGATATCGTTTATATTTTTAAAACCCCAAACCAATACGATATCATTTAGGCCCAAACCAACATAATGTCATTTTATTTTCCAATATATATTCTTTCCAAACTCATAGGGTTTTCAAAGTAAAATATTTAGAAATAAAAAACCCTGGAATATAATATTTCCAAATTATACTACCTTGAAAATCATAACTTTGAAACAAATTTCCATCTCTCAAATGGTTAAATATTAAATTTCTTTTATAAAACAAATAGCTTCTTTACATTTCACAAATCAATTCCAAATATCGATTTAAACTTCCAAATACCATTTTTAATTCTTATGTTTCAAAGTTTTAAATATTTCACCATTTCAAAAAAAAAACAACTCATTTGACAAATCCATATGTATCAAATTCAATTACTTCTTATTTAGACTAGAAATGTTTACTTAATGAATTCAATATAATTTAAGTAAAACCTTTAACTTCACATAACTGGATAATCTTTCAATTTATTAAACTTGATATATCCATTTAAATCACTCTACACAAAAATCAAGTTATAAAAATCATACCCTTTAAAAATTAATAACCTTTTTATTTAATTCCAAATTTTACTCAATATTCATCTTCCGACCTTATTCTCATTTAAGTCAATAAAACTCCAGAACTTAAATTTTAAATAAATGCTTAATCGTATTTGATCTAAAAAATCAAACTTTATTTTATACTTCGAAACAATTTATACAAAGCTTAAAACCGGAAATTACTATATATAAATAACCTTTATTAATAACCAAATCAAAAACCCATAAACCATATATATATAGCTTTGCAAAACCATAGAAAAACATTTCAAAAAAAATAATTTTATATATATACCGCGGTGCCTGTATAAAATTTTCTACCCTATGGTCAAATGATACGGATGTTTATCATTTCAATACGCAATTTAAAATAAAAATGCGGTTGTATATCATTTCAAACCGCAATCCCGAATGAATGAAATGCATGATAACTTGCAGTTTATACAATATACAATATAGCATCCATTCATCCAAATATCAATCATCAACCATTATTTGCAATCATCATCCAATTTAAACAATCATCGATATAGAGCATATAAATTATACAGGTAATAAATAACAGGTATTAACTAACAGTTTATATTCAATAATAAATTTAATAACTGTTACTAGCAGTTTATATGCAAAAATAAATTCAATACCTATGACTGGCAGTTAATATGCAAATAAATAAATTCTAGCTGTCAAATTTATATGCAATAAATAAAATAAATTAACAGTTACATTAAATAAATGCAATTTAACAGAGATAATGAATAAAACATACCAAATAGTCATAAACAAATTTCTACTCATATCTAAAATTAATTTAACACACATAAGAAATTTTAGAAATTGTGAGTGGGTTAAAACACTCACCTTTTGAATTTAAATTGGATTTAAATCTAATTTAAACTCAAAAATTCGACGGTCTCCAAATCTTTCCAAACTAGCGTCAACAGATCTGGAAATTTATTATGATCCTAGCAAAATAAATTTCGCATAAATCGGAGGTCGTATGAGAAAGTTATACGCATTAATGGTGATTGAAATTTCAAAAAAAAGAAAAAAGAAATTATATATCACATCATATATTTTATTTAACTTGCAATGGAATTTTTAGTATTGCGTACCTTTTTGCTTAGCCAGATTTGGATCTGGAAGTACTTTCTCATTTTGTTTTGTTTCCTTGCTATCTTAATATTTTTTTATTTTATTTTTATAGAAAGTTTTGAAGAGAAGATTATATAAATATGGATTTGAAGAAAAAGACATGGAAAGAAGATAAGGTTTAAAAGAGAAAAAAAATTTAAAGAAGAAGAAGAACAACAACAAAAAACGAAAAGGAAACTTTGATAAAGAAGAAGATTTGAAGAATAAGAAGAAGAAAGAGGGAAAAAAAGCTTTGGAAAAAAAAGAGAAAGGAGATATGAAGAAGAAACATGAAAAAAAAAAAGGAAGGTGAAGAGTTACAAAAAATGAAGCTATAGAAGATGAAATTTTAAAAAAAATGAAATGAAGCTACAAGAATGAGGAATGAAACTAGTGAAAAGCTAAATATAAACAAAGTAGGAATTGTAATAAAGTAAAAGTATGAAAAACCCAATAAAAATGGTAGATATTAAAAGAGGTGAAAGAAAGAAATAAAAATATGAAAAGTATGTAACGTTCATGAAATGAAAAGGCTTTAGACCATGTAAATGGAAATAAGTAATGGAACAAATGAGGAAACAATAAAAAAAACGTGTGACAATTATTAATTAGAAAGGGAATGAATGGACCAAATCTACTCTATAAACAAACTTTTAGAATTCAAATTTCAAAACATTTGTTCACCCAATTAATTTTTTTTTTAACCCCAAACATACCAAATTTGACACTCATTAAAGATTTAATTACCACAACATAACTAAATTTAAAAAGACCAATTTACATAACGGGGACAGCGGATACATAAATTAAATATGAACCATGATTTAAAAATTCAAATTTAAAAATAACATTTTTCTCAACACGTAATTATGAACTCAATTATTTAATTTATTTTAAATTTCAAGGATAGTAATAAAATCACTTCCGTGCAACCTACACCTGCTATTTAACTACCGAAAAATGTTGTTTTAAAAATTCAATTTTCTCTTTTTACAACTTTATATTTATATTCAGAATGGAAACGTTCACTTTATTTCCTCAACATTCTTTTATTTTCCTTAAAATGCTTATTCGTTACTTGCAATTCATAAATGTAAACATTCTTATATTCTAAAATGATCAACTTATACAATATTAAATCCATTCTTATATTTCCAAATAATGTACATTCATAATGAAAACATTCTTACATAAATTTTATTAATTGCACTTTGTTTCTTTTCCTTTTTCAATTGAAAGATTTTAATAAATTTGTTTCCAATTAATTTTAATCTTCCACTTCAAAACAGACCCTAATTGATGACATCAATTAAATAAATACGTGAACATTGTAATCCTTATTTATAGTCAAGCAAACATGTTTATAAAATTACAATTTCCAACAAGCATTAAATTCATACTAAATAAATCTTTTTCTCGATTCAATTAAAAAAATCAAATGTTTATTCCATCTAAAATTTTAAGTAGAAGGATTCCATGTTGGGTTCAAAATCTATTATTTTAATCAGGAAATTTTCCTCAAGGACAAAAATTAGGGCTTTTTTAATCACAAGGACAGCCCGCTAAAATTTTATCCTCAAGGACAAATCACTGCAACTTGCCTCTCCAACTCCACATCTTGCTACAAAACCCACACCATCGCTTCCTTCTCCAACCCGATAAACTCCGACCGAGACGTCGACCTCTCAGATCTCGACAACACCTTGGTAGAAATCAAGGACCTGCGCGCGGAGTTCGAGCTCGAGAGACGAATTCGGAAGAAGATGGAGTCTGTGAAAAAATCTGAGATGAAGGAGCTTGCGGAGAAGAAAAGAGCACGTGAGGAAGCGGAGAGCGACTATGAAAAGTTAGGGATGGAGATCAAGCACGTGAGTGAGGATTTCGAAAAGACGATGAAGGAGACCGTGGACGAGAGGAGGAAGCGATGACGAGAGGATGGAAATCATTCTACTGTGTTCAGTTTTTGGGTATCAGTTTTGTATGCGATGGTATCAGTTTTAATAAAATAACATAATATCAGTTTTGGGTATCAGTTTTGTATGCGATGTGGTATCAGTGGATTTGTGGTGGTTTAGGAAATAGTATGGATTTGTGGTGGAAAATTTCTGATGGGTTATTGGTTTGACGAAACTGTGAAGGTGGTGGTATAGTGTGTGGTATTTGGAAGCGATTTGTAGGGTTTGCATCAGAAGAAATTTCAAAACTGATACCTAAAATTTAAAAACTGATACCTAAAATTTGAAAACTGATACCTAAAATTTCAAAACTGATACCTAAAAACTGGTATCAGTATCAGCTTTTAAGAGCATGGTGCTGGTGAGGGGGTGGCGTTGGCGGGTGGAGGAGATGACATGGGGTAGTTGCACGACGCTGGTGAGGAGGTGACGCTGCGGCGATGGTGAACACAAAACGGGTGGAGAAGGTGGCACAAGGTGGTTGCTGCAAAACGGGTGAAGGAGGAGGTGGCAATAGTGGCGCTGGTGAGGAGGCGGCGGCGCTGGTGAGGAGATGGCGTTGACGCAGGATAAGGTGGTCGGAGCTGAAAACGGGATTGAATAGGCACGGGGAAGAGAGATTTGTGCATTTGAGAAAAAATGGGCTTTGGGCCTGTCCTTGAGGATAAAATTATAGGCATGTGTCCTTGAGGATAAATTATTTGGATATTTTGTCCTTTACAATAAATACCCCTATTTTAATATCCTTGAATTTTAGTTTAATCTATATAAACGAAATATTTAAACGTTAATTTCATTTATTTTGCAATACTTTAATTAAACTAAAATATCGTTTTCTAAACTTAAATCTATGCTCCCATTGATTCATTCAATTTGCACTTACTATGTATTATTTTAACAACTCATTTTAAACTTTGAATATATTCCCCAAATTTCACATTTCTATCGTTATATACATTTGAATTCCATCCTATTTAATATTTCAAATATTACGTCATTATCATTAATGTAATAAATATATTTTTAATTGTTGCAATTGATTTTCCGTTATAACTTAATATACTAAATAGGTGGTTAATCTTAAATACTTGTTCTCATTAACGATTTATTTCTACTTACAAATTAATGCAATTATTACCTATTTCCATCTTTATCTCCAATTAACGTAAAATGTGATATTCAAATTCCATAAATTTCAATAGATTCAAATTATCATATCTATGAAGAATATTTACGTTATTCTCCATTTATTACCTTAACTTATTCAACGTAACATTTAATTTATATTTATTGCAATGATTTCCAAATCAATTGAATTAAATTAAATATATATATGTATCACTCATAATAACTTGTGGTCGCAACTCTTGATCACCATTGATAAGTTTATTATTTACAATCCAATAATCGACATTCTATATATATATATATATATATACGAATTAACTAATTCAATATTTCCATTTCATTTTCCTATCCTAAATTTATTACTAAGTGTATTTACTCCATTCCAACAAGTTGGAATTCCATTTTTACTATACAATCATTTCCCTATTCACTTTTTATTACTAACCCATCATCATTGCATTTATTGTCTTTTATTGATTTAATCAATTTAACCCATATTCCCTTAAATTCATACTAACGAAACATTCAATTCTATTTATCGCATAAACTCCATTTCATAAATCTACCTGCCATTTCTACCTAGAAATAAGGTTACATTTTCGTTGAAAATACATTTACATCTTACGTTACTACATTAATATTTAGTAACGTTTATATCATCAACCATCACTTATGAATAATTAGCGTTTCCTATTTATTTTGTTACATTCACTTATATTCACTTTATGAATAAATTGGTATTACCTTTAACCTATTAATTACTAACTTTTATTATTGCAATTCATTTATCTAACATAAATTTTGAATCTATTTTCATATTTCAATTAATTAACACTTTACAATAGTTTATAAATAAAAGGGATTGTACTAATTACATTATTTATTTTCTTGCATTACTTTATTACCTCCGTTTATATTCAATTTCCGTAAATCAATATTTTATTCCATTGACAAATTAATATTTGCAACAATTTCCACTATTACTATTAATTGCAATATATAATTTAATTTGTAAATTTTAATTACCCTTGATACATCAAATTTCAATATTTGATTTCGTATAAATTAATAAGATTTTTATTTCTTTCTAAATTTAAAATAAAATCCTATTAATTTAATTCATTTTAAACATCGAATTTACACGGGTCGTTACACCTATGATCCATGAGTATCTAGAAAATGGTCAATAACTTAGCATTTTCCTCTAAGAGTTTTTCATAATGTTCGCGAGCCTTCTTCATCCGCAAAGAAACTTCTTTTTTAAAATGTCTCAATTTTAGTGCACTCCTAGAAAGTCGTGGTATTTCCTAGATAAGTTGTTGTACTCTTTTATCCCCTTATCCATTTCTCTTTGTTTACCAGTCTATGTTCATTTGTTTCTTCTCAAGCAGTGCATCATAATTGTATTTCGATTTTCTCTTTAGTTGAAGTAATCAATGGATTAACTAAAGTACTTGAAAATCAAAAGCATTTGCATAAACCAATTCATACCTTAGAAGAAGAACCAAAGGTGACGGAATTTTTCATTCCATTGACTTCTGGCTTTGAGATGCGCTGCCTTTGCCAAAAAGACCATTCTGCAAAGGGCTAGTGGTAGTAGTGGTTTCAGCATCTTTAGCGAATGAAGTTTGATTAGCATCACCAGCTCCATCTTTATCATCTGGCTGGCTAGGTGTGTTTGCTACACCACTCTCATCTCCAAGACCATAATCATCATGGCGAGCATAGTCATCATCATTCCCATTTCCAGCTCCACCTTTACCATCCATCATCATCATTGCTTTTCATCATCATCGGTATGACGATCTCCTTTATCTTCAAACTGTGATTCTTTATCACTAGGAGCATTGTCAAATGCAGACTATTCCTCAACCATGAATCTTTCCATAACAGGGAATTCCTTGTTAAGGGTCTTCTTGTGCTTCTTCAATTTCAGACCGAACTTTCTTTTGCATGTATCATTGATAGCCGGTAGAGATGGAAAATCCAGATTCGAGCACTTTCGGATGTTATTGGCATATGCGACGAACAAAGCATCTTCGTAACATTCTTCCTTGATCCTTGGAAGAGCAGCATTTAGGAAGAGCAATATTTAGGAAATTGGCAACCTTATTTTTGGCATCGATAACAATATCATTCGAATAGTCAAAAGGCTAGATTTTCTGTTAAGGCATTTGTTAAGCAACTTATTCTCTTTAACTAGCTCGACATTCCGTTTTGCCAACTTAGTGTATTCTCTAGCTACCTTCTCTGCATTTTCTTTAAGTCTGGAAGATGTCGCAAGTTAGGCCTCCAAATTTTTTATCTTCTCCTCTAATAGTTGCTTGCCTTTTTGTTCCTTAATAATTGAAGAAGCCAGATTATTCTTTTTAGAAATAGTTTCATCTCTATCAGCACCAATACTTATCATCCCCTTTGAAGACAAAAAATAAAGTTATCTTTTTCAAGTATTGCATCATCTCTTTTAGTGGAGATATCTTTATCTCATTTTGAAGCAAGAAATTTTCTCATTGAGCGCCACACTTTTTTCAGAAGGTCCTTGAGAGGTATTTTGAAGTAGGAGCATATGTTTCCCCACCTAGAATATGCAATTATTTAAGTCAAAAATAGGATTCAAAATTCCAAATTTTAGCCAAATGAATAATTTAATGACATACAAGAGTTGTTTTAGAATCGGGAGAAGATGATCAATCGAATAGACTAAAGGTTGCAATGACCCAAGGGAGGAAAAGGATGGAGAATGAATAGCCATCTAAAAAAGTTCCTCAAAGTTTATTAGTGAAGATAGTTTGAACCTTGGAAGGAAAAGGTTCAATCAGAGGGATGAGTACACTAAATTCAGCACACATATATTTAATGGCACTTGGAGATGATGGGAAAGAGGCGCTGATGAGAGGATCCGGAGTTTGGATTTCCTTAGTTGTCTCGGCTTGGATTTCTTTTAATTTCTTTGGAGCCTTGTCTATATCTGCTACTCCAAGGGATAAATCAATGCATACCCCATCTAACTCATCGACAACATCAGGAGTAAAATCACTCATATGTTTAGGGCTTCTAACTTAAGGAGAAGGAGGAATACAGTGATGACATTGCGATCAGCTAACTCTGTATCCAAGTTTTAATGGCTTGAGAAATTGAATCCATATAAATGTTTGGTCCAGAGGACTCCATGGTGGTCATAGCAATACTCGTACTCTTTTTAAATACATCAACTTTGGTTTTTGATTTTTCAAAAGAGGTGGCTGTTGAATCATATATTTTGATTCATGACAAAGCAGTGAATTAGACTATATGGATAAGCGACAAAAAGAAAAAGAATTATGTTGTTCAAACTACAAAGGATACAAGGCTACAAAACAACGTATAGTGTGTTAATTTATTGAAGTTTTTAGTCTTAAAAATGTTAGAATCTATCCTCAAGTAGTTAAGTTGTTTTAAAAACTTTAAACTTTTAAAAAATGTGAAGACTGTGCTTTGACTGTCGGGTCAGTCGACTAACCGCATATGGCAGTCGACTGAATCTGCACAGGTGTATAGAACCTCTCTGTTTTTGCACAACTTTGAACATTCAGTTGACTGATCATTTTGGGTCAGTCGACTGAATTCTTCCAACAGCTATTTTTTATGAATGGATACTTCCTTTTGCTAAGAGTTACATTCTAATATGAAGAGGTATGGATGCTCCCTTTGATCAGAACTCTTCGTGAATGGTTCCGTCTCTTTATCTACTACATAAACACACAAAATTCACTTCATGAATAACCGATTTTCTGATTACTTTCTGATCATACTTTCTACTATCTCTGCATTCTGAAAAGCAGTCACAACTTACATATATTGCTTGAATCTCTGAATCAATTATCTTATTCTTTGATTCAAAGCGATATTTTCCTTTCTAAATCTTTAAACACACACATATATACTTGAGGAAAATATTATAGGAAGGTTGTACTATAAAAGACAAACAAGTGTTATTAAGAACACAAAGTGTCAAAGCAATTTTTGGTGAATCTGTTGAAGTCCTGTTTAGTAGTTCAGGCGGGTAAAGTCCTCTTTCGTCTGTTAGAGACGGAAAAATCCTGATCGGTTGTTCTGGTGTTATACACCTATTCCTTCAGGTTAAGTGAGGGGTTATTGTGAGAAATTCCAAAGGGAAGTCTGGGACTGGACGTAGAATGGGAAGTTCGAACCGGTATAATAATTCTTGGTGTGCTCATTTTTATTTACTTTGCTATTATCATCTATTTTCCATTTTTAGTTTAAATATATTCCATATTACACGATCCTAAGTGATAGCTAGCCACACAGTAGTTACTTTCAACAATGAAAAATTATGTTAGGAATTTTCGACTATCATGACAAATGAGTTTGAAATGTCACCTATGGGAGAACTATCATATTTTCTCAGATTACAAATCAAACAAATTCAAAATGGCATTTTCCTTAATCAAGAAAAGTATTGTACTAATCTAGTTAAACGATTCGGTATGGAAAACACGTCTGCTAAACGAACTCCTATGAGTACAACTATACATCTTGAAAAAGATGAAAATGGTAAGAGTGTTGACCAAAAACTATATCGAAGTATGATTGGATCACTATTTTACTTAACTGCTAGTCGACCTGACATTATGATGAGTGTTTGCTTATGTGCTCGATTTCAAGCAAATCCTAAAAAATCACACATGCGAGCAGTTAAATGTATAATTCGTTATCTTAACAAAACCAAAGATTTAGGATTATTTCATCCAAAAGAATGTCCTTTTGAATTAGTATCATATAGTGATGCTGATTTTGGAGGAAGTCAGACAAATAGAAAAAGTAAACGTTGAACTTGTCATTTCATTGGACGATCCTTTGTATCTTAGTTTAGTAAGAAACAAAATTGCGTTTCACAATCGACATGTGAATCAGAGTATATATCTGCAGCTTTAGCATATGCTCAAGTAATCTACATGCAACAAACATTACAAGATTTTGATATAAAATTAAATAAGTCTATAATATGTTGTGATAACATTAGTGCAATAAATTTATAAAAATTCTGTCAATCACTCACGAACTAAACATATTGACAATCGTCATAATTATCTTTATGATAATATTGAAAAGGATATAATAAATTTAGAATTTGTAAATTCTGAAAATCAATTAGCTGATATTTTCACTAAACCTCTCAATGAAAATTGTTTTATAAAATTAAGAAGAGAACTAGGTATAATTTCTTTAAAAGAATTATAAAAATTACTAATTAATTTCATTTACTTTAAAAAATAAAAAATAATTTTTTTTTGGGTATTCAAACCCTGCACCTCGGGTTTGATAAGCCTATGTCACTTCCACCTGACCATTTAGTGTTTCACATCTACTTCTTATACATTGTTTCTTTTATATTTTTAATTATTTTTAAAGATAAATGTTCAACCACAAACTCTAGTTTAATTCTCATCCTCATTCTTCCAATTTGCATGTAGATTCATCATTTTCTAACTGCATTTCCTCCTATATATTTCAATTCTCAGCTCTCCCTTCGGCATCAAAAGAAATCTGTATCTCAAATAATTTTTTTTACATAAACTTCTAAAACTCCTTTTCTTTTCAAAATCAAAACTTCTTCACACGATTCATCAGACGGATCAGCTAACTCATCTATCAACTTTGAAACTCCATCATCTGCATCGTCAAACCTACCTACACCTACTGCTACCCATGAACCTGTAAGATCATCAAATTACCGCACGGGTTATACGCCTGAGAAAAAGAAAGATAGACGGTTTCTGTTCTTTGGTTCTCCTCAAACCAAACAAAAAATTGATGATCTACATCATTACCAGAGGGAATCGATAGCACTTCAGCATGAGATGTATTACAAACAGAAAATGAATTCAAGACATCTGAGTTTTCTAGAGCAGATTGGATGGAAGTTCTGTGGTTCATCTTCCTCCACGGTTCATCAACTAACACCATTGTCAGCTCGAAATCCATGCGATTGGTCGCCTCAAGCTCCGCCTGTCTCTCAAAATTCATGGAAGCGTAGAAATTGTTGGTCACCCCTGCAACCATATGTAGAGAAGATGAAGGATGAACCGACAAATTCCAAGTCTTCATTAACCTCTTCTTCAAAATAATTATGTTTTCTATATCTTTTTGATTATTTTTAATTAGTACTTTATATGCATTGTGTCAGTATATAATATATATTATTTGTTTGTGTACAAAATTGACTAATATGCTGTAACACTTATTCAGTCGACTGAAAATTTCGATCAGTCGACTGAAACTGTATACTGTATGTTTTCATACACTATTCAATCGACCGATCGAAAGCAACCAGTTGGCTGAATGACTAAACAGAGAGCATATTTGCTTATTTAGTCGATTGGCCCAGTAGACTAAATCTGATACAGAACTCTCGGGAAAGAGGTTCAGTCAACTGACTATATTAGCCCAGTCGACTGAATTTGAAGCAGAACTCTCGAGAAAGTGGCTCAGTCGACTGACCACAATCGTTCAGTCGACTGAATTCGAATCTGAAGCCTATATTTCACCTTTTTATCTACCTTTTTAACACTCTAACCCCTTAACTCCTCTATTACTTTTACATTTACCTTCATTCTTCAGAATTCTAAAACCTAGTTCCCAAAAATTTTAAATTTCTTCAATACTTTGATAAATTCAAATGGCTCGTCGTCAAACAAAGAGATCTAGGCATGCTTCTTCTTCCTCTGAGCCAACAGATTCTCAAATCGCTCAATGGCTACACGATGCAACTGCAGTCCAAAGGTGGAATAAGATGAAAGAAGCCCTATTCTTTGAAGATTCTTTTGTTGTTTTTCCTGATTTTACGTCTTATAGGATTCAAGATTTAGCAAGGAGAAGCCATCTAGAATCGCTCCTAGATCATAATCAAAACAATATCAAGATAAATCATACCTTGGTAAAACTTTTCTATGCGAATTTGAATTTAGGGCATCAAAACCCACGTAATCATGACAATTGCATTTGGAGTTTAGTATGCGGCCAACAAATGTTTCTTTCTTTAGATAGAATTGGTCATATTCTTCATACTCCGACAAGTGGTATTGAGTTACAAGAATTAAATGCTACCATAGGCGAAAGAGACGAAGTAAGTCATCGATTCTTAGAAGATGACATGACCGAACTTAAGTCTATTGCATTACGACCTACGGCCAGAATTATGCATAGAGCTTTAATGCACACAATTCTACCCCGTACTGGCTCTTATGAGATTGTTTATCCAAACAATTATAAATATTATATGCTATTTGGGGAGAAGTTGAAGTAAATTAGCCAAAACTCATTCTAGACGTATTTTTGTCACTCAACCAAGGTCATATGAATATTATTTATTTTTGGAGAATATATTATGCGGCTACTTATGAATCTCCAGGTTCCTATTCCGGAATACGATACCTCTATTCCAAAAACTCTAAATAGCCTCACCATTAGCCTTATGAAACTACCACCAAGACCTCTCACTATCATGACTTTTCAAGAATGGAAATCTCGACCTTGCTAAGAAACCTTTACTTAATAACAACAACAACCAAGAGATGACATCCGAATGCCAACTCCATCCCAAAGCACACGGGAATCTATTGATTTAATTGTAAGAAATCAAGTCATCTTGGATTCCCGCATAAAAAATCTTGATAGGAAAATTGACAAAAAGTTTGACAAAATCAAAAGTTTCTTTGGAATTTTATGGGATGCAATATCATGCTCCTCTTCCACTCTACGGAGACGTCTCAACGTGATCCAGGCAAAGCCCAACCCCTCATTTTACTTGGTCAACATCGGAGGAACATACTAGTTCTGACACAAGTGGCAATGGAGGTAGCAGAAAATTTGCAGGAAGTTCCTCCAGAGGAAAAGGACCAATCCAACTTGAAGAAGAGAGGCAGAATCTGATTCTGAATGATGTTGTTATCTTTCAGTGGTAGTAAGTTATTTATTTTGTTCCAAACATTCTATCTATAAGTTTGTATTCGTGACAATTGAAATCTTTTGTTTCTGTGATTGTAAAGAGTATTTTATTTTAATTCTATTGTCTTAGTTTAATGCTTACATTATCATTTCCTTTTTGTCGATGACAAAAGGGGAGAAATTCGTATGACTAATCTTTTCATGCAGGGATTAAAAATGTCGTCGTATATTTAGGGGGAGATATATATAACTCATGTTATATATTTATCAAAAATATAGTATCACATATAACAGGTTGTCATCAATCAAAAGGGGGAGAATGTTGAATCATATATTTTGATTCATGACAAATCAGTGAATTGGACTATATGGATAAGCGACAAAAAGAAAAATAATTATGTTGTTCAAACTAGGCTACAAAGCTACGTATAGTATGTTAATTTATTGAAGTTTTAAGTCTTAGAAATGTTAAAATCTATCCTCAAGTAGTTAAGTTGTTTTAAAAACTTTGAACTTTTAAAATTTATAAAGATCGCGCTTTGACTGCCAGGTCAATCGACTGACCGCATATGGCCAGTCGACTGAATCTGCACAGGTGCACAGAGCCTCTCTGTTTTTGCACAACTTTGAACATTCAGTTGACTTATAGTTTTGGGTCAGTCGATTGAATTCTTCCAATAGCTATTTTTCCTGAATGGACACTTCCTTTTGCCAAGAGTTACGTTCTAATATGAAGAGGTAGGGATGCTTCCTTTGATCAGAACTCTTCGTGAATGGTTACATCTCTTTATCTACTACATAAAACACAAAATTCACTTCACAAATCAAAGATTTTCTGATTACTTTCTGATCATACTTTCTACTATCTCTGCATTCTGAAAACAATCACAACTTACATATATTGCTTGAATCTCTGAATCAATTATCTTATTCTTTTATTCAAAGCGATATTTTCCTTTCTAAATCTTTACACACACACATATATACTTGAGGAAAAGATTATAGGAAGGCTGCACTATAAAAGACAAATCAGTGTTATCAAGAACACAAAGTGTCAAAGCAATTTTTAGTGAATCTGTTGAAGTCCTATTTAATTGTTCAGGCGGGTAAAGTCCTCCTCCGGCTGTTAGAGGCAGAAAAATCCTGATCGGTTGTTCAGGTGTTGTACCTATTCCTCCAGGTTAAGTAGGGGGTTATTGTGAGAAATTCTAGAGGGAAGTCAGGGATTGGACGTAGAATGGGAAGTTCGAACCAGTATAAAAATTTCTGGGGTGCTCATTTTTATTTACTTTGCTATTATCGTCTATTTTCCGCTTTTAGTTTAAATATATTTCATATTACATGATCCTAAGTGACAGCTAGCCACACAGTAGTTACTTTCAGCAGCAGTCGAAAAATCTAACGATAGTAATAATAAGTTAGCAAGTATGGAGTATTAGAGATCCCATTTTTATTTTGAATTAAAAGCTTACCATCAGTACTAGGTTGAATCAAATAAATGGAGGTAAAAGATGCTAGTTTTCCCATTACCGATGGAATTCCACCATGAGAGTTAAGCATAAATTTTTGAGGCTCCCCTTGAACCTTATGACAGTCCAAGATAATGTAATGATTCTGAAGTCTCACAAAACTTAGCAAACTGATCCTGTTCCCCATGCTTTCTGCTGCTTTGGTTAAAGATCAAACAATTTCTTGATCTACAGTTTTCAAATTCTTAGGTGCATCATATAGAGAGAAACATCCATTAGTAACAATAACAATAATGGGTAAACATTAAAGGGAAGAAAAAAAGATGGCCTACTTGGGAATAGAGAAGGTTCCTCTGACAATAGGAAAGCACTTGACGAAGAAATATTGCATCTCCTATTCTCTAGCCCTGTTAACATTATTAGAAATTAAGCTATTAGGGTGTGGGAAACTCAGTACAATTGGTGATCTGAATGATCAACAGACTTGGAAGGAACCACAATATGATGAAGAACTTCAGCGCTAAGAGAAGAAGGTCATGCTTCTCGAGCCAAAAACCTCTAAGTAGGTTAAGCATGTATATGGGTTAGATAATAATTGGATAGGAGCAAAAACTACAGGTTATAGATATATGTGATGGAAATAGGGGAATGGATGATAGCCAGAATGCCAAATATGTGCTGCAGTGAAAGAAAAATATCCTTTAGGTGGGTTGGAGATACTATGTGAAGAGTCTGCTGGAATAACTTCCACTCCAATGATGCCAAATTGACCCATGATACAGTCGACTTCCTTTTGAGTTGTGATATATGATTACTATGCATTGTCATCTTCTTTCTTGTCAGCAGGAGGAGATGGCTTGGGTCCCATGCCGAGCTTTATGAAGGATTTCTTTCCCATCTGTTTGGTTACCATAAATCTGCCAGGTGATATGGTTTTAAACTTGAGATAGTGATCATAATTATGCCATGTAAAATTTTCGTGCATTAATACCTAAGCGATCAATTATTATACAAACAATAAAATTTGACCTAATCATAAAGGCAATTCAAAACTTGGGTGAATAAATAAAACTAATAAATGTTAATACCGTGGTCGACCCTGAGGAAATAAACGTTACCAACATTAATGGGTAACAAAGGTGTAGACCCAAATAAATTCTAAGGCCATCAATATCGACTATAATGAAAACAACAACCATTATAACTATATGGGGGTAGCCAATGCTGATAAATAATAATGGCATAAAAGGTGAAAATTTGTAATCAATGGTAGTAAAATTAATTCATGAATCATAATGATGAAGAATGTTGTGAAACATCAATAAGCATCATACTATAAATATTGTTAAAGTAATTAAAAATCGTCGGCATTAATGAACGTCGGTGACAGGATGCGATGAGTGTTTGTGATGGGCAGCAACATGAATTAATGAGCTTCAATAAAAATCAGCATTAACTAATGATGCTTTCAAATAAGTACATGCACATTTCTCGATGGATAAAAAGAAGATTTCAGGGTTGTCGAGGGTAATGACAACATAACAATGTTACCTTTAATGGCAATCAAAATAAAAAAATATCGTGTTCAGTCAAATTAAATTGTGTTAATAGTGATGACTTACCTTTGTTACTATGATGCCTTACCCTTGTTACTTAAGTACCACATTGACAATATTAGCTAACAAACGATGAGGTCATATAACTCTTTTCGTTCTCAAATGTCGTAGCGTCATCAAGGTTCATCGTATCGCGTTTTGTGCCGATGTCAAAGGCGAAGCAGTTTTATCGATGTCGAACTCTAAAGTTAATATGATGTTTCATCAATAATTAAGCATGCTAAAATTTTCATAAATAAATCATCAAAATCGATCATTTCCAGTTTAATCACTTAAAAAGATTTCTAATCACATCAATTATGGCAAAAGAAAAATCAAGTTCATTTTCAAAGACCCATTTAAATGGAAATGCCCAAATCGAAAATCAACATTAATTCAAAATCGATTGATCCAACGGGTTTCGATCATCAAAACCTAAATAATAATTGCAAATCGATTCAAAAAACTCATAAATTTCAAATTTGAAAAATGATAATAATCAAAACGAAATTTATAGAACTCCTGAAACTAAACCCTAGTAAAATTCCAGAATCTAATCGAATTGAGCAATTGAGTTAAGTTGATAGGGACCATACCTGAGCGAGAAGTGATTGATTAAGAATTTAAGATGCTAAAACTTTTCTTTGGATTATCCTATTTCTCCTTTAGGTTATTTTCTTACGGGAGGAAAGAAGAAGAATTAAGGTTTGAATATTTAAATGGAAAATCGGATGGGAAGCAACCGTTCGATCAAAATTCAAATGGACGAACAGATTAAGCTTGGGAACACTGATAGGTGGCAACAAGGGATGTTAAAAATTTTGACTTGAAAGTTAACACTTTTTCTCATACTAAAGAGGCAAATGTTACCACATATCGTTATCAATGATCCAGCCTCAATGTCGTTGGATACGGCAACGCTGATGTTAGCATGGATGTAGCAAGCAAGGGTGCATGTCAAGGTTTGAAGCAAGGGTTCACGTCGAGGCTTAAAACTCCAGATGCTAAGGTAACGTTGAAATTGGATGCCAACATTAAATTCCCAATCAACATCAAAGACCTCAATGTCACTTATCAACTACATCAACATTATTCATTGCCACGTCAAGCTTAATCAATGTCACTCCTATTCAGTATTATCTCTATTTGATGACGTCGAGCCTCCATGAAATGGGCTATCTCTTTTCGACAACGATGCACCTAGCTTTGTCGACAAAATAAGAGTTTCCTTCCCCATGTCACTTCTTATTAAGATCACATCAAAGATAACTAAGGGTCATGAGTGTCGCCGAGGATTAAGAGGTGACATAACATCAACTTTATTTAAGCAATGTCGATAACTGTTGTTGTCGAGGTTCATCAATATCATCGATGCCGCACTTCATTGACTTCGACGATTACCAAAGAAGGTTGGTGTCGAGCATTAATAACACAAACCCAATTTCGAGGAACAAGAGCGCAAATATTAAAGTGCGACAATTCCATGAATACCAAGGCCGATAAAACTACCATCACCAAAGCTTGATGATGATAAAGACACTGAGATTTGTAGATGCTGAGGCTCACCACCTGCCAAACACTATAAATAGGGATCGAAGGTCTTCCTTTTGAGGGGGTGAATTCTTGGATTCTCTCTTCTTACTCATTTAAACCCTAAATCGAATTGGGGATTTTTCTTATTGTAATATTTAACGATTTGTATCTATAATGTTTATTCAGTTAACAAGGGGATGATCCAACTAACTTGATTTGAGCTATGATTTACACATGTATATGTTATGTCGAGTTTTATATGAGCTTATAGGCTCGTTATCATCGATCGCGTTAATATAAACTTCACTAAACCTTACAATTGTTAGAACCTCACTAACCTCTATACTAGTCTCACTTTGAATAACTTCCTCCTCGATAAAATCAAAGCCTTTGGTATCAAAGTTAAAGCTCAACGTGAGTAAACATATAAACTCAATGACTATGACAGCTTCGCAAATAACCTCGATGACCTCCATGACTTCATGCCCATCCTCGTTGACTCACATTTACCTCGATAAGGCTCTTCTCTAAAACAATTCATTTCTTATACATATTTTAGTGTTGAAAATTTATCCATTAATAGGTTACAATAGGGTTAAGTATCTGCAAATATTAAAATATAATCATTATACTAGTAAGAATGAAAGTGAGGTCCAATAATAAAAGACACACACTATTTAGTGATGGAAAATAACCGTTGATGGTTGTTGCTAGCCGATGGAGTTAGCCTTTGCTATTTTACTCATCTAGCCAAGAAAGAGTGACGGCCTTAGCGATGGCCTCGTCGACAAATTTTCGACGGCTATCAAAAACACAACCATCACTAGCTGAAGGAAATGTGTCAAGATTCTATGTAACATGAATTTTGCAATGGGTCGTCGTTAGCCGTCATTAGCAATCTCTATCCTACTACTAATAAGCAGTCGCTAGCCTGGAAGTGTTGTTTTATAAAATGGTTGTTTTTACATCAATCAAACCACGTACACGCATGCACACACATATATACACATACATGTACATATATATATATATATATATATATATATATATATATATATATCTGTGTGTGTATGTATATATCAAACCACACACACACACACACACATATATATATATATATATATATTCATTTGTCACTCCACCTCATGCACAACACATAGAAACCCAATTTCACAAGTGTGAACATCGCATACATCACATAGTATCATGCATATCAGAAAAAAACATGTTTATATAACAAAAATTCATATTTACATCAACATTCCATTAAACATCCACAACATACCTACTAATCATTCAATCAAACATCCACATCCATCAAACATAATCTAATTAAAGTATACAACTAATCAAACATCCATTCACTACAAGAAAATTTTCTTTAATAGCAAAGGAGGATTGCATGGAAACTTGACTTGCTATGGTTTGGCGGATGGTGATTATTTAGGTTAAAAGATTGCTTGTTTTAATACTACTGTTAAATGTTAACCAAACAAACAATCCAATATTTCACATTCCCTCCTTCGTATTCTCCTGCCGCCAATCATCCCTCTTTTCATTTTCACTTCCCAAAATCAAAAATTAGAAGACCTATTCACTCACGTATCTTATCTTTACTCTTGGATCCCTGTCTAATCATGAATCCTTGAAAACTCGATCCCGTAACCCATTTGATTCCTCAAAGCTGATTTCGCATGATTCCTCAACGAAGTCGATTCCTCAATTTTCTTGCATCTGCATTTCTTCAAAGCACTTTTCTTAACAATTCCTCAATTAAGTTGATCCCTGAAAATACGTTTGATTACTCTACTTTGCTCAACCGCAATTTTGAGTTGAAGCACGATTCTTCAAAGCAACTTAAGCATGACTCTTCAACCAAAGCTTGATTATTGAAGTATGATCCATCAGCTTTGCGGGCTTTTGTACGTATATTTTTTAATTCCTATTTTTTTAATGGAGCGTTGAGTGGTTCAAACGCAGACATAAGATTAAACATTAATATTATGTCAAAGGAATCAAATGCTCGTATTTTGAAAAAGGATCAAAAAAAGATTAATGTCAATACAAAGTTTCGGTGGAGGTGTATCTTTTTTTATGTCTACATGAGGTTTATTTTTTTGTTCAAAGCTTAATTTATTTAGTTTTCTTTTAATAATATTTCCATTTGTTTGTAAAAAAAGTTAATTTGGTTTGTGAAAAAAAATAAAAGCATATAAATTGGGTTATTAAATTTTAGAAATCTTTCCTATCTTTCCAGAAATAGATATGTTTATAGTTGTTATATTTTATGCTTATATTTCATACTTTGAGAACCAGGCTATTCTAGCATTATTCTTCTGGTACTGTAGTAATTAACAAATAGGTGGAAACACACTAATCTTAACCGGTCTGATATTTAGAACACAAGTACATTATAATTAATTAATAAGGTGTGTGGATTGATATAGAAATTTATGGGATACAATGAGGTTTCATTTTTATTTATCTAGTATAACACACTCTATTCATTGAGTGTCCATGTTAACTCCCAATAAACAGATTTATTAATTACTAAATGGCTTTTTTTCTGTCTCAGATTTAAGATACTGCTTCACTAGCTAATCAATTAAGATGTGTGTATAGATATGATATGCAAATATACAAGATAGAAAATCATGATCTACAAATAATGAATAACAAATGTTTTAATTGTAAATTTTAATTGATGCTAAGGTAAATGTTTATCCCTTAATAGTCGCTAAATCACCAAAACTTAATATATTTTGATAACTTATTATCTTCAAGCATGCAGTCCAGTCCAGTCTAGTCTAGTCCATGTATGCATTGTATAATAATAGAATTTTGAGTTAAGTAACATTTCCATTTAATAATATGGCTACGTGTGTAGATGGCCCTGTACATAATTTAAAAGTGTCAGAAAAGTGAATGAAGAAAGTATATGGTTAGGAGTTAATGTGAAGATAAGAGTTCCATGCTCCAGTACTCTATATCCTGTCAGCAAGAGGCGGTTCTCACAGCTCATAAAAACAAGGATACATCATAAAGAATCAGGTGCATCCCATTTCCATGTCTTTATTTTTTCTTTAAGTTCTATGTTTGTACAGTTGCACATTTACAAATGTACAAACCTCCATATGCAATGTGAAAGTCTAAACCATCAATTGTGTTATTAATTAATTATAGTAGTTACATAACCTTTATTTTGGCACCATTAAGGGACATTGATTGAGTTAATGCACATAATAGTGTTTAGGTATAGGTTCACTCTAGCTTCTCTTTTATTGCTCGAATTTGTACACATCGTCTACTTTCTCATCATGGGTGTTGCCTACCAATTTACTCAACTTGTCAAGTATTCTTACCTACCTAATATGTAAGTTGAGCAAGACATTTTACTAGTTTGTGGATTGCCCTATGTCAAATTTTATTCGATCATCAATTGTCGAAACGGCTTTCTAGAAAGTCGGTGAAGTCGAGCTACTGATAAAGTATAATTTCCATAAGTAGCTTCATGTGCTTTAGTAGATGAAATAAAACGTGTTTATTTTTACTAAACAATACTTACCGACTTATCTGGTTACTAGTTCAGAAGCTTTTTTACAATTTGTCTTTAATAAGACCCCTTATATTGATTTAATTTCTCATTTTGTCTTCAAATATGGTTTATTTTCCAATTATCTTGCCCTATTGCACTAAAAAATTTCACATGCCATAAGTATTCAATGAGTTCATAGACGTATTGACTGCATAAGTGCATTTAGTGCATTGTTTGTTTAGAAAATACCTACCAGTGCATTTTTATCCCGTGGAGTGCACTTATGACTGTCAAAATTTATTCCATTCTCATGTAATATAATTGTTTATTTAGTAAATTCCTATAATGATTTCTTATAAATTTTGTTCTCGAGGACACGACTATGCAAATGTTAGGTTTATATGTGTGATATTGTAATATTTCTATATAGGGCTTGGGAGTCAAGACAGTCTATGATGATTGTATAATTGATAATGGTCTTAGAATAGGAAGAATTTTGGTACGGTTAGTCGACTAGGAATGAAGCTGTTAATGATTTGAACATCTAATTGTACTATGTGTGTAGATTGTTAAATAATTTTTTGCATGATAATGGTTACCACTAGGACAAATCAAAGTATCATTGCAGATTATTGAATGTCAAAAAGGTATTCCCTAATGCTTATTTACATATTTTAACCAAAGTAAGCTAATTTGTATGATGGTTTATACTAGTATCCTATAGACTAAGGTGCATTGCATAAGTTGTTCTTAGCTAATTAAGTGACATCATTATTATCTCCATATTCTCTAAGATGCACTTGCATAAGTTTTGGAATCATTGGTTGGCACTTGAGGAATGGTTCAAATAGTTTATTGATATAATGCATAATTTTTTCATTATAATAAATTTACCGTGGCATGATCTTATATTTAATTTGAAATTCTATCAAAATATTTATTATAACTTTAGAAAAACAATTTTTTTCTCTTTCTTCTGAACCATTGGATCGAAGAACAATACAAGATATTGTGTGATATATTAGACAAAAATGATTTTGTGCAATATTTTAGTTATATTAGTACTGATAAATTTTAGTTTCATTCATTAGATATTATGATCAAATGGTGTAATATTAAAAGGTGAAATTCCTTCCTTTTAGTAATTCACTAGATGAGGCTATCCTTAGTTTTCATTAAATTGCTAAACATATGCATAATGCCTATTAATTATCATTTGTACTTGTTATTATAATGAAGGCTATTTTTGTCGCATTTACTACTTTATGCAACCTAAAACTCATTAAACATAAACAAAGAAATGCTCCTAAGCGTGATAGACTTCTATTTCTTTTATTTGAGATATTTTAGACTAAAGTTTAAAATCTTGTTATCCTATATAAGGGAGAACTCTGTTCTTATTGACTTGTGCAGTGTTAACAAGAAGAGATTTCAAAGATACTAGGATGAACTCTTGGGTACAACTGGAGGTAGTGGCATCCACTTTCATTGGGTATTGTATTTATTTTCTTTCATATGTGACTAGCATAAATTATTTTAGGTGCTCTAAGAATTTCATGAATCCAAATACAAATTATGAGGGTAGCAGTACATTCATGTATCAACTCAAATAGATTTACCCATCTTACGCAAAATCGAGTAGATTGATTTTCATTCAATATGAAAGATTACTTTTCATCTAGTTCTATATCTAATAGTATAAACTATTGAACCATATATATGATCCATAAACTATCTTTGTTTAAGAGAGCTTATTTCTTGACATGGAAACCAACTATATATCGCCAAGTATAGTTTAATTTAAGATTAAGTAGAAAACATGTATAAGTTTCTAATGTCAAAGTTGTTTAAAAGTTGAATGGCTGATGCTAAGTTCTTTGGCGATGTAAATAATGGAACAACAAATTATGAGGGTAGAATTAAGAAGACCTCATGGACGATCGAACAAGAACTTTATTTATAGAGTGTGGGAGCTTGAACCATAAAACATAGTTATGCTTACTACATATGTTGAAAAACTATTGAAAAACACAATCCTGGACCATCTGAAATATTTGTAATACAATTATTTAACAAGCGGCACAAGAATAGTTTATTCAATCTTATTCTTATATCTACCGTCACAACCAATCATTGAAATTTATTATCCACCATTTTATTATGATTACAGTTGCAATATAAATGTATGCTTTGGGACAGTGGCAGTGCATAAGACTTCAGCTGTGTTTCAACTAATGATGTGTAAATGACTCTACAAATGAAACTATGTAGTTTTGAAGGCACTTCAGCTGTGTTTCAACTAATGATGTGTAAATGACTCTACAAATGAAACTATGTAGTTTTGAAGGCACAGGTACAAAATCAATATTTTACCTTTAACTTCTCTCACATGTAGATGAACGAATAAATAAAATGAAGAATGAAAGTGATCGAATAAATAAGTGTGCAAATGGGTTGGACTGATGATCAGATGGACACAAGATAAGTTTGACCAAGTGATATGCCATTCTGATCAAGTTTTACAATTCTTTGTGTAGATAAATATTGTATATACATATCCACCTTTTAACCTGTACCATTTTTGTTGGATTTTGATACTTAACACTTGCACTTTGCTCCCTGCAGTTTTATATGTTTAGGTCCTATATATTTTGTAATAATGAAATTTTTAATATTTCATATCCTTAATCTACGATATTTTAGTCCACCGCTAATTTTATCCTTAAAATCTCCATTTTGGTTAGCATTCATCTATTTAATAATTTTGATCACCACTTTTTTTAGTTATGATTTTCTTGCGATGACTTATTGTAAAATAAAAGGGAAAGAAGTAAGAATTAATGCGTTTGTTATTGTATTAATTTTATGCTTACTGTGAGGCATCAAGGTTAATGCAGGTTCCAAGAATTCACCTAATGGCTGATGTAATATTGATTTTTGTTTTTCTTTCTCTTATTACAGATTCAGTGAATGGTGGTTACTGTGCTGAGCTTGACAAGCAAGAAGATATTGTTGGATTTTTGGACGGAGGTGCTTCTTTAAAGGTATACACATATAACCCATTTAAATTCCCTAATATGATTAGTGGAGCTTATGTTACTTTGTCAGAGTGGTAACAAAATTAGATGATTCAGTATTTCTCTTAGTTGCTTCATTCGCATTGAAAACTTCCCTCAACATGATTATTTTAACAACTTCAATTTATTCTTTGTAATCTTTTTTCTATTTCGAAATCTGGAAATGCACCTATAGATTAGCAGCAATAAATGTGATCTCACAATTCATTGATATGATGTCCTTATCCTAAATTATTTCATGAATATGTTTCCTATAAAACAACCATATATATAGATTTTCTTAAAGATCATATTTAGTGATATAAAGCAATGGATATACAACTTTTTATTCCATGTTGAATTGTGTAACTCGAAGAAGTATGGAAGTACTTGATATGTATTGGTATTCAGTTTTCTACATGCTTGGCTGAAATACAGATACTTGTATTTCCTTTTGGTTTCATAGGGCACTACAAGAAAATGTTATATTGATAGCAAACATGGATTAAACAAATTAATGAAGTTTAAAATAAGTAATAAGTTAACTAAGATATAAAAATTAATTAAGTTTATAAAAATTAATTAAGTTTATAATAATAATAGTACATTAAATAAGTTAACTAATTTTTGGAAAAATGAATTAGGTTTGTGAAAATTAACTAAATTTATAATAATAATAATAATAAATTTAACTAAGTTTTAAAAAAATTACCTAATTTTTATAAAAATTAATTAAGTTATAAAATCAATTAAGTTTATAAAAATTAACCAAGTTTATAATAATAATATAATAATAATAGTAAATTAAATAAGTTAATTAAGTTTTATAAAAATTAATTAAGTTTATAAAAATCAACTAAGTTTATAATAATAATATAATAAGAATAAAATTGACTAGGTTAACTAAGATTTATAAGAATTAATTAAGTTTATAATAATAATAATATAATAAATAATAATGATAATGAAGATAGCCGAGGTGTTTGGACGGTGTAGTTACTGTCTGATTTTGGTATTGCCTGAAGGAGTTTGGATGTGTTGCTAAAGTAGTGTTGTCTTGATGGACTTTGAGTTGCTCTTGCCTGCATGAGCTTTGCATGGCTAGGCTTGTTTATACTCAGGCTTTTATGTCTTGGGACTTTTACTTGTTCTTCTAAACTGAAACTTGTTCTTGCATTGCCTCTCCTTGCCATGTTTTTTATGTCTCTAACCTGATTAAGTGGTTTGTTGTGAAGCATGTGCAATTCGGGATGAAACCTGCATTAGCCTTGATGCCTTATTATCTTGCATGTTGGTGCCTATAACCTGCAAAGCAACTTGTATTTACATAGGTGTGTTCACATTCAAAGCACTTATCCTGATTAATTGTTATATATTATTATGAACTTGTATTCTATCAAGTGTAATTTATCATTTTCAGGAATACTTTCTATTTGAAACTATGCTATTTAGTACTTATACATTTTTAGATTTATGACATAACATATGTACATATGTGTCTCTTTTTGATAGGTGATGTATGATGCTTTTGAAGTTACCACATGTCGTCGCACTCATTTTTCTTCAAATCGGTCATGCTTGCATTAATGTATTGTCTATCGATGTTCATACATCTTTTTTGTAGTATGTATCATTTTGGTTAGTGATGGTTGTATGTATTATTATTTTTGGTCACAAATATTTATATGTTTAGTACTTCGAGTATGAAATATTATGGATTTATATATTTTGTGGTTTAACTTATGACTCCATTTGATTACGTACATTATAATGTGGTAAATGTGGCTTTTTGAATTGCTATGATATATTAGTTGAAATATTGTCCGGTAGAATTGAATTGTAAGCTTGAATGTATATGGAAAGAAAAAATGCAATGGAAATTTTTTTATAGCGTTTTATCTCTGCAACGAAAAGTAAAATTCTTACACCTTTCATATAATATAGCATTATGCTAGTGCTATAAAATATATTCTACAAGGATGAAATAGTTTTTATAGCAAAAAAATGATGTAATAAACAGTGACGAATTTTCTATAGCATTTCAATGCGTAATAAAAGACTAAAATAAGATTTCCGCAACATTTCTAGATGCTATAATGACATGGCATGTCAGCATATTATAGCAATTAAATGTTGTCATAATTGTTAGTATCATAAAACATATCTCTATGTAACATTTCTACAGCAGGTTTCAAAACGCTTAGATAAGGTAGTGGTACCGATACATATAGTCCAAGGTGGCAACTAAAACGCTGTTAAAAGTCAGTTTTTCATTGCAAGTTTGAAACACTATCGTTTCTATCAGACGTATTACAACTTGTTGATCTATGGCGTTTATAGAAACGTTATATAAAACATTAATAGCGGTTTTTAAATGCTATAAAAAGGTCTATTTGTTGTAGTCATCAAAAACCACAACCATACCTACCAATCATCATTTCCATCATTTCTCGACCTTTGGGAAGGATATGTCCCATGCACTGTTATGTATCCGCTCGACTAGCAGCCGTTTGAACCAAAAATGGCACAAGCACACAAGAAAAGTATGTAGTAGAGGGTATACTGAAGAAAGTTAAATGAAAATAGAGGAAAACAATGACACATAGAATTATAGTGGTTTAGCGATCCTTGCCTACATCATTTAAAGGATTTTTATTGATTTTGCACCAAATTTGTGATTATAAGAGAGTGGGATCAGCATTGGTCCATGAGTGGAAGCGAGTAAGAGTTTATTGGCATCGTAAGGATCCTTAGAATCAAGATTGCCCCTATATTTATAGGGTTAAATGACCAAATATCTCATTGAAACTTCTCTTACAAAACCTCGCTACCAAGATCTAGTCCTCTGGAAAGTTTGGGCTCCAAATCACCTAAGAATGGGGATCGACACCGACCCCAATAAGGGGATCGGTATCAAACCCTATATATGCAGGTAGGGGTCTTGCAACTTTTTGTACAGGTTCGCCTTGATGTTGGCTTTGTGTTTCGAGGGTTGTTTTTCATAGTTGCGTAGTTTTTTTTGGTCCAAACGATGGATCTATGTAGGAACGGAGTTGATAATTCTAGTGCTCAAGGAGATCGGTAGATAATTGCATTGAACCATAGGAAAGGAACTTGAAACAAGCTCTTGGCATCATCAGTAGTGAGTAAGGAGCAGGTGCCAGTAGATGAAAATCTAATGATTGGTACCCAGTACCCTAGTTGCGGGATCAATACCTATTCCATACTTAGTGAGATTCAGCATGTGGGATCGATAGCGATCCCCAAGTGGGGATCCGTTCCTAACCCACACTTAGTGAAATTCTGAATTTGAAATTTTTTGGGATGTATTGCCTCTAATTTCTGGTCTTGTTTCTACTTGAGTTTTGGGCTTTGTTGTTATCTCTTCGGGCTTCCTGCCATGATAACTTTCGACTTCGATTTGTCTGATTGATCCGAGTACCGCTAGTTCCAAAGGCTAGAAAACATTTTCCTTTAAAGTATATATTGTTTCAAACATGACGTGCTTTGAATAGAGATAAGTCTGCATGGATGTAAAGGATTCCACTTTGTGCTTTGAATGGTCGTTATCCTTCCCACGGATTGCTTCTGTGAAGAGTTATGTCCATAGCCATTCATCGTGATGCTTGATCAACATCCATTGTTATAAAATTTGGAGTAGGGTCTTTCGATCTATTATTCCGAAGCTAGTTCCTCTTATGGATTCTATAGGTATGAGTCTACTTTTCTTTGACTCTAGTTGTTAGGTGTCAAATATGGCTGCGTACACATATACACGTGAACTCTCTTGTAGAAGCTCTCGAATATATGCATATACTTCTGTTGGCATATTTAGGTCATTATCTTCGTTGTTCTTGTTTATGTAGATAGATTCGCTATTGGTTTGCAGTTATAGGAGTCTGTTTTTGTCTCAGACCGGAGTTGTGTGAGCTCAGCTCCTGCTTTTTTTCAGCTTAGGTGTAAATAAAACCTATACTTTTCTTTCCAATTGCTATTCTAATGTGAACAAAAATACTTTTGTTTCACCTAATCTTTGTGCAAAACTATCTAAATATTTGAGAAATGCACTTTCCATTCGATGTACTTGAGATCTATTTCTTATCATGAATATTCTTGGACTAAGTCACCAGCCGGTTCTAAGATTTTTCGGTATTTCGTCGCAAAGCAATCATTGAAGCACTAATATTTGGGCATTTACATGTAAGCATATCTAATTCTAGAACTCGGTCAAACTTCGATCACTTGGAAAGGTGATTCAAGCGTCCCTTTTGGAGTAAGCTTAAATGTGATCGCGCCTACCTCCAAGCGTCGATTGAAGTAATGTAACGACCCATAAATTTTTAATAATTTTATTTGTTTTATTAATATATTTAATTGAAATTTTGTGAAATTTTAAACAATAAAATTTTGAAATAAAAATTTAATACTTAAATGCGTCTATTTTAACATAGCAACCGGTAAATTTTCATCCGAAAATATGAAAGTTTATTTCGTGTGTAATTTTATTTCAATTTAATCAGTTAAGAATTGTTGAAAATAAAATGTTTTCGAAACCTAAATATTTTTACATAGAAAAATTGTAAATCATCTTCTGAGCAAGACATCATTTTTCGTTTTTCCAAATTTGGACTTCTTTAGCTCCTTCGATCTTATTTTTCTGCGTTTTTGCTGCATTTTCCGCTAGTAGAAAATTCGAATTTTTATAATTCAATCATACCACTGATATCCATATACCGTTTTGGTCGTCTCGTCGTGCTGATCCCTACGGTATATTCAATTCTGTATTTTGAAATCCGGTACACAGTGAAATCCACGAAACCGGTAATCGTATCGGAAACAGATCCGTGACCTTTTGTGTTTCTTTTGCATTTCAAAACTCCAGCCTTGTCGTTAAAGCTTTAGAACGTATTGTTAAGCTTCATTTTTCCACCATGCATTTGTCAACCGTCATTAGCTTCTAAACACGTCCTGAATTTGTATGTTCCCAACTTCCCATCTCTTTGAAAATTTAAGTGTATAAGTTAGCATACATTTATGTTCTTTTATAGGGAACTGTTCATTTCCCTTCCTAATCGGTTTGTATATATAATTATTTTAAATGATGCTTGCTCTTTTTTAATTTGGAAACCCAGCTTCTTTTCTCAAACCATAGTTTAGAAGGAAACAAAAGAGCATATTTTAGTTGTAGCATCCACGTCACTCTCATCTCCTGAAACCAACTCTTCCTTCTCAAAGCCTTCACCTTTATCATCCACTCTCTCTCCAACATCTTTTTCCATGGCAACTCGGGTTCGTCGGCCAAGCACCCATCATACTCGGCCTCAACAACATCCACCCGCCTTTCTCTCGCCCAGTCTCTCCTTGTTGCAACAGCCGATCACAACTCTTCCACCATCTACTCGGCATCCATCTCCCGCTCCGCCTGCCACCATCCTTCGACCCATTCCTATCACAACCTTAGCCACTTCACCAGGTTAGCAACCAAGCCCCTTTTTTTGGGATCGTAAGTGCATTATTTTAAAATAAATGTATATATTTTTCTTTGAAGGGAATTTTTGTTCAATGTACATTTTTTATGACAGTACACAAAATGTTATATGATAAGAGAAAGTTGATATTAAAAACAAAACTTACAATAGATATATGAAGCCCGTTGTTTATAAGTGCTGTAAGTTACTTGGGTTCTTTTATATATTGTATATAAATAGTATTATATAATAACGGTTTTAAGACTATACTTATTATAAGAGGTGTACATTTTTATATCGTATATAGGCGATGTTTTGTCAGCTAGTATGTGTATGGGTTATATAAATATATGGTTCTGAAATTCTATGTTTGAATTAATTTGGAAACAAATGTATATGTATGAGTTACATGATTTTTGTTTACTGTTAGTCATATAGTTGGACGTTAAATTTTTTTTATGTGTCTTATTATATATAATGGTGCTATGATCTCGGACTATTTACAGATTTTTCATTTATTTTATAAATAAATGTTCTATTGTTATATATGACTGAATAAAATGTTACAGTCATATGAAACTGTAACGAAAGCGGATTTTGCCCGCTCGAAAATCGACATGCATACTTTACATCGTACTCGAATGCCGTAGATTCGACCGTTCAAATCCGATTCGCCGGAGCTTATAACAACATTAAGTAAACAACACAGCGAAATAAAAGAATAATACATTGATATACATCTTTGATACAATATCTGATACAACAGATGATCCAATAGATATCAATATACATCAGAGATATGATACAATAAATAGCAGCGGAAAAGAAAATAGATGACATCTAGCAGCGGAACAATATATAACTCTAAGATAGTCTTCAAAAGAGAACTCCGAGAACTGCAACTCCATCTCCAAGAACCAATCGAGCAATAGCTCGAACTCCCAATAACCATGCACCAAGCTCAGCAAGACTGGTGTGGTCCAAAGACTGAACTAACTCCAAATAATCACTACATCTGACTATCTGAAAAACCCAACTCTAAACTGCTCGTGTGGAAAAAATTTGAGCACCCAGAGTTTAGGAAAGAAACGATAAACTCCGGATCAGTCATGGGACTAGTGCGAGCAACAAAAACAGTTTATCTTTTATTCAGAATCAAAATAGAGGAATATTTTTGAAGTCAATTCACAATGCTTTTAAAAATGAGACTACCATAAGACCTCCCACCACACACACAATGCAAACGCAGACTTGGAGGAGATCTTCTTATGTTAGTCAAAGATGCTTGATACGCATTAAAAAGAAACATTTGATATTATTATTAGTGCATAGTGTAGGAAACATTTCGAAAGTAGAATATAAATCTTAGCCAGCATAAGTACCATTATATTATGCCTGCTATAGCTACCTCCTGAGGAAGCAGGTTCTACAACTAAAACCGTACAAGATCGTATTGTTTCTTTGGATTTCCAACAAATGGTCAGGCCAAGGAACTTCCCATTGCCACATGAGAACGCCTCTGGAAGGACGTCCCCGAGAACCTAACCGGATCTCTGCCAACACAAGGCCAGGTTACCTTTCAAACTAGGTAACAACTGACACGAGTATGCCATCCCCCGGTCCTTTGGGACCTTTATCCGAGAGCTCTCTAACCAACATCACACAATGATAAATAAAGTGTTTCAACATGAGCAAGTATCTGGGCTCCATACCATGATACCACCCTTTTCCAGAAGGAAATGCACATACCCTAAAGGGAGCTACCCCTCATAACCTTGCTGCATCTTTCCTGTTTTGACCATTCCGGGGTGTGAGGCTCGACGAAGTCTCGTCCACAAAGCCACGCTTTATACAAAAGCTGTGCTTTGGGTCAACAAATGATCATAGAAATGATCACAAAGATAAATGATCAAACAAATGATCCTATCACAAATGATCAACACAATGATCATTTCACAGCAACACTCAACATGTCACATTACCAAATTGGGAATATATCGCTGATAACCTTCAACTACATAACCTCTGAGCTCGTACGTCTCAGAGAAGGGTGTTAAGCTAAGAGAATAAATTCTCCGCCACCAACAGAAATATATTTGAAGGAGATCAGCTTTATATCTCAATTTGTAATGTCAGACATACTATCCATACAAGTCTGTTCCGGGCTCGAACAGAACCGAAGGCACTTCCAAAGAAGTCCTTTCAATCTGGATATTCACTAATCACGTTCGGACTTCCCATCACATATGGAGTCTCTATACCGGGGACCATTCGATGCAAAGACATTCGACGAGTTGTCCTTACGTTTTCGAAAATATCCGGTCTTCAACACCGGTCTTCAAATGCTATCCATAACGACATATCACATATTCGGAATGGGATATATGACACAAAGGTCCTCTCCCGGCTAAACCGAATAGTGAGCGCAGTATTTCAAAAACATATGGATATTGGGATTTCAATTAAGTCACAACTTAAAACCCAAAACTTTCTTTCAAATGGTTTAAACAAATTACCATTTCAAATCTTTAGACAAAAAGATTTATTTCACAAAGATCAATTCATAGATTTCAAAACAATTTCCATTCTAATTGGATTAACTCGTTAAATCTTTAAATCAAAGGTTTAACCTATAACTTTCAAAATTCAATTAACTTGTTGAATCTTTAAATCAAAGATTCAACTTATAGCTTTCAAAAATCATTTTCATAACTTGGAAATTATCTTCATTCTCAAACTTGAAATTCTTTTTAACACAAATTGGACATTCATTTCTTATGTGAAAGCTTTTATTATTTGAAAACAAACAGTTTTCGTTTCAGAAAAATTCAATTATATTTACACGAGTTAAAGCCCTTGAATTAAATTCAAATTTCCAAATCAATACATTTAAAATGGTTTTAAAAACCCATATAACTCATTTATAAGTTGAATAACTTTTCTTTATAGCCTAGTTTCCAAATCATAGAATTCAATTTCAAATCTTGAATTTAAGTTCAAATCAAATTATTCAACTTCATATTTTATCGAGTTATTCAAAACAAAATTTCATCTATGAAATTCCATTTCAAAAGCATTTCACTTTAAACCCAATCCATTTCCAAAACATTTGAATTCAAATATTCAAATTTAAAACTATTTCAAAAATCTATGACTTAATCGATTTCCTCGTGAAATCCATATTGGTGTGTGTATAAGTGTGGTCTAGGGGTTTAACACAATAGTGCAACATCAATCAATCATCACAGATTAAAACACAAAAATATAGTTGATAAGCGATATAAAACTATAGCGCTCATCGTCCATTCACAGATTAACAGATAGTATACAAATGTAAATAAATATACAAAGCTCAATCTACAGAACAAAATATCACAAATCAGATAGGATAATCAATTCAAAGCATCTCATACAATACAATCATTCATAAGTAAGGTCAAGCATTTAATAATCATTTATAAACAGGATTAATTAATCATTTAATCCTAATTAATTCAATTTAATTTCGACTAAATTTAATTACTTATGAATTTATTATCAAATTCTGATTTATTAATTACAAATCGTTTGATATAAACTAATTTACCAATTTCCTTAATTTATTAAATGATTCTTAGTTAATCACATAAATTAAATTAACCTTAAGTTAATTACATAATCATTTAACCTTTAATAAATTAATTATCCTTAAATAAATTTCCTTGGTTAATTTATCACATTATCCTTACATTATTTATTGCTTAATCACTTGATTAATCAATTTTAATCATTAATTTATATTTAATTAAAAATCCTTAATGTACAAATTAATTATTCCTCAACTAATTAATCTTTAAACCTTAATTAATGATTTTTTTAAACCCTTAATTCCTTATTTAATTTACCCAACTCATTAGTAAATTAAATAAATAAATTATTCATTTTAATTAACTTAAGACAAATCTCTTTCTTATAAGTGATTTATTATCACTTAAAAATATGTTGACAATTCATATTCAAATTACTTTTAAATTCATTTCAAATTTAATTAATTAAAACGAATAACCCTTTTTAGAATACACTTAAGTATTTAACGTTTTCCAGTTATTAAACAAATTTAAATTTTTAAACTTTGTTTCCAAACTAAGTTTCAAACCGAACTTAAATACATATTTATAAGTTCAGTTCAAAACTTGCTTTAGCCTTGCTCAAATCTTTCTTTTACAAATCAAGTTCATATTTTAAATTCAATTTCCTTTTCAAATCAACTTAGTTTATTATGTAATTTCAAGTTATTAAACTTTATTTATTTTCAACTAAGTTTCAACTGGACTTGGATTTATATTTAACTTTGATTCAAAACTTATTTTAAACTTTGTCTGATCATTCAAATTCAGTTTTAAGTTTTCAAAACAATAAAACAGGTTTCTGTTTAAACCTGGTAAACACTCATACCCGAGCCACTCAAAAATTTGCTTCGAGTCCACCCCCCTTCTTTCTCGAATGAAACCCGAGCAATATTCCAGTGCCTTCCTTCTTCAGTTCATCAAAACCTCCCAAGCATGCAAGTGCACGGTGCATGTGCACCAACACTACCGCCACTTCAGATCATCCACGATGATCTTCTCAAGACAACGATCATCTTCACATCTAAACACGATCAACAGATCGTCACTCCAAAGCTCGAATCGAATTCGAGTTCAAATCAGATCCTGGAACCAGCATGGAAGCACAACACAAACCTGGAAATCGCGTCGTCCACGAAACCTCGACCACCTGAATTTGTGCAACTCCGGTCACCAACTCGTCTACACCCCAGCTTCCATCGCCCCAAAGCACGACGTACTCGATCATTCTTGGACAATGAATGAGGCCAAAACAAAACTGCGTCAAAACTAGGTTTAAAATTTTTAAACCTACGCCGCCGCCGCCGTCGTTGTCTGACCACCCTTACGCTATTTTTCCCCCAACCACCAATCGTTCCTCCACCTCCAGGAACAACCACGACCCTCATCATCATGCCGATGACCGAAACTCGACAAAAGTCCCAAACTCACTTATCTCTGCTTATCTCAGAATTTACACAGTTAAAAAATATGATTTTGCTTCCAAAAATCATTATTTTCTATAACTTTCCAATTTATATAACTAAAATAAAAGGACAAGATGGTTAAATTTCCAACAGGTTTTTAATTTTACCTGTAAACCCAAATTTATCAGAGAAACTTTAGGTTACTTTGCTTAGTATCATTTTTACAAATTTAGGACGTGACAAAGCAAACGAATTTGGTTTGAATTCTGAGATCAAACAAGATTCATAGGTAGGGGAGTTAGATTTTATACAGGATTATAAGTGTTTTTTTTATATAACCTGGGAACAAGATTAACAGGCAGAGGCATTTGTTTCTGTGCATATTACAATGTTTAAACCCACATCAAAACATATCCATTTTCCATAAATTAATGTGCAACAGATAACATATACTTTAAATTAAAAAGTGATGTTACTCACCTCACAAAAAAGAAAGAACAGAGGACTCAAGCCTGGAAGATTGAATTCAAAAATCTGGAATTCGAAACTGACTTGAATTTGAGATGCTTCAGATTTGCACATTTGCCCAGATTTGATTTGTTTGTTTGAGTTTATATTGTCTTCAGATTTGCTTAGCTTTTGATTTCCAGTTTGAAGAAAATATGCACAGGCTTTTATGCTCAGATTTTTTTTTTCTTTTGGCATATGGGGCTGATGCATACTATATATTGTACTAGAGGTATGGCATTAATTTATTGCCAGAGGTGTAATGTATTAATTGCTTTAGTACATATTACTTTGTTTATCCCTTTATCTCGGCTGAAATGATGTTGTTATGTACAATATCAAAGACCTTTTGTTGCAGCCTACTACTTTTCTTCATTTGTTTATACATAGATGCTTTGTTTAACACTTATCATTGCTTGTTCAAACCTTTACAAGCTGCATACTATTTCTTGTGTTGCATTAATTACTTAGTACATTTCTTTTTATATTATACATTTGAGTACATATCTTCTCTGGCAAGCTCAAGATCTTATATTTTCTTTTGTCTATTTTGCAAGCTACTACATATTTATACTTGTTTCTTGTTTCCTTCCAGGTCTCACCAGGCAAGAATTTTATTTTGTACCGTAGATATTGATCTTGTTTTCTTTAGCCTGCATGTTTACTTTGCACTATATCAGGTCATGGCTGAACATATTGTATGTACTTAGAGATGTTTGTTTGTACTTATTTTCTTTTACTTTATGTTTCTATACTTAAACATATACTTGCTGTCTTGTATGAATACTTGTACTTTATTTTATTACTTTGCTTTGTTTTTATAAGCTTATGCCTAACTTCTTTTATTTATACTTTTGTTTTGTTTATTTTGCATATTTATATGGTTTATTCTATTTTAAACATTTACTTCTATTTTAACTTAAATATTTACTTCTAGAACTTTTTATATGTTCATTTCATAATTTATATAACTATAAATTTACTTAAATATTTGTTTTATATTTTCATACTATTTTATATATACATATTTTGCTATCTTTGTTTTGTTACTTAAAAATACAATGAAGTTCTACTTTTATTATTAATCATTATAATTTGTTTTTTTAAAACTATTTAGTTAAAACAATAACTCAAACTCAATGTTTGAACATATATACATATATATTCACATATATACAAATTTCCAAATTCATATGACTTAATATATTTTCTATTTGAATCGGGGAAACTCGCAGCCTTTTTTAATCAATTTTACAAATTTTAATTCAAAAAATTCATTTAAATTATCAATTTAAATTCATAAAAATCCGGGGTCGTTACAAACTTCCCCCCTTAAAAGAATTTCGTCCTCGAAATTCGTAGGCACGAAAACAATAAATGACGCAGCGGATTAATCAAAATAAACTTCAATTGGTGAAAGTAGCAATCGATGAATTGAGAATACTGTAAGGCCCAAATCCGTTGATCCAAAGATGCCGGATTCTATCTATCTTCAACTTGTTGATCGCGCACGATACCGAGAAAGAAGATCTACGATTCTTCAACGTTGATCAAGCGCACTTGATTCCGTGAATCGGCTTCAACAAACGTTGATTCGAGCGCATTCGAATGACGTAAGTGGAGATAGGAGATCACACTCAACTACCAATTAAAAGAAAGCACAAAGCAATCAAAGAGAATTTTATTCAAAAGTCAACTACTAAAAAGTTACAACTCACTCCCTATTTATAGAAGTTTACAACATAGCCCATAAGTCGCGTACGACTCAAGACCTGACCGACTCATCACAAGACTTACGACTCATACTGACTCGGCAGCGACTCAAACACCATGCGACTCAATATATGTCAACAACGACCTAACACCAATATATACAGACGACTCAAAGATACAACGACTCATCATAGGTCGTGAACGACTTACGACTCAGAAACTACAAACACACATCCTTCTACCGACTCACGACCTATGGAGTAACCGACTCAAGAAAATACACTACACAGACACATTGCGGCATAACTCCTTAACGACTCAATTAGGGCGACTCATCATGAGTCGTAACTCGTTGACTCGGCACAGTCTCCTTCTGATATCCAGTTAGCTCAGAAGCGACTCATGCTTCCATTGACTCGTGAACGACTCAAGTCCGATACCTCCTCCATTCGACCTATGGTTATCACTTCCCCCTGTAACTCCTTAGGTCGGAAACGACTCAAGCTTTCATTGAGTCGTGGACGACTCATCAAACTACACCACAAACTCATGCTTTCAGGAATTAAAGATTGCACAATTTCTTCTCTGGCCTTAGCTGCATCATCCTCCCTCGGTTGAGAAAAATTCGTCCTCGAATTTGTACATTCTTCTTCATCTGATTGTTTACCTCCGTAATATGGAACAAGATGTTTAATATTGAACACGTCAGACGTGTAAACATCTTCTGGCAGCTTCAACTTATAAGCATTTTCATTAATTTTCTTCACAATTTCAATTGGACCAATTTTTCTGGCTTTCAACTTGTTATAAGTGCCCACTGGAAAACGATCCTTTGTTAACACAGCATACACCAAATCACCTTCGTTAAATTCAATATTTCGTCGCTTTAAATCTGCAACTCGCTTATACTTCTCATTTGCTTTCACCAATCGTTCCTGAACGATTTTATGACATTCAGTCAACTCATCAACAAAATCAGCAGCTCGTTTAACTGTCCCCTTCGACTGTGGTACTACTGCCAAATCCAACGGTCCCCTGGGTAAATTTGAATAAACAATCTGAAATGGACTGTAACCCGTACTACGATTTACGGCATGATTATGAGCAAATTCTGCTTGGCATAACTTCATGTCCCAACTTTTCAAATTATCCTGTACAAGACATCGCAACAAATTTCCCAATGACCTGTTTACAACTTCTGTCTGTCCATCAGTTTGCGGATGATAAGCACTACTAAATTTCAGCTTCGTTCCCACCATCTTCCACAAACTTAACCAAAAGTGACTCATAAAACGAGTATCCCGATCAGAAACAATAGATTCTGGAAAACCATGCAATCGATACACCTCCTTAAAGAATAATTGTGCTACTCGAACTGCATCCACTGTCTTCTTGCAGGCAATAAAATGTGCCATCTTCGAAAATCTGTCCACTACAACAAATATCGAATCATTTCCCCTTTGAGTTCTAGGCAAACCCAAAACGAAATCCATGCTGATATCAACCCATGGCTTAGACGGTACATGTAATGGCATATATAACCCTGCATTCGTCGTTGTTCCCTTTGAAACCTGGCAAATATGGCATCTCTCCACAAATCTTTCAACTTCTTTTCTCATCGACGACCAAAAGTAAGATTGAGAAATCAACTGCAATGTACGCTCTCTACCCACATGGCCTTCTTCATGCAACTCCTTGATAATTTTCATTCTCAAGCTGCCCTCTGGAATACATAACTGATTTCCTTTAAACAAGAATGCATCAACCAACATAAATTCATCGGTACTCCCATCCTTCACTTTTTCCACATATTTCACAAAGTAAGGATCTTCTTCAATCATCTCTGGCAGTAATTCAAACCCCGTCACTTCAACTTTCAATGTTGTCAGCAAATGACTCCGCCTACTCAAAGCATCAGCCACACGGTTCGTCACCCCCGATTTGTGCTTAACAACAAAGGTAAACTGCTGTAAATATGCAATCCACGATGCATGTCTTGCTGAAATCTTATCCTGCCCCTGTAAATGCTTCAAAGCTTCATGATCAGTATAAAGAACAAATTCCTTCTGAAACAGGTAGTGTCTCCAATGCTTAACAGCTTGCACAACAGCGTAAAATTCAACGTCATATGTATTGTATCTCATCTTTGCCCCTGATAACTTTTCACTGAAATATGCAATAGGTCTCCCCTGCTGACTCAACACTCCTCCAATCCCAACCTTTGATGCATCAGTGTGTAGCTCAAACAACAACTGAAAATTAGGTAAAACAAGAATTGGCGCTGTCGTCAACAGTTCTTTGATTCGTTCAAAAGCAACTCCCGCTTCCTCTGACCATACAAACTGCTTCCCCTTCATGCAATCAGTAACTGGAGCCATCACGCTACTGAAGTGTGGAATGAATCTCCGGTAGAATGACGCTAGCCCGTGAAAACTTCTCACTTCCGTAATTGTCTTTGTCTGTGGCCAATTCCTGACTGCTTCAACTTTATTCTGATCAACTTGAATACCTTCTCCTGAAACAACATAACCCAGAAATAAAACACTTCTTGTCATAAACACACATTTCTTCGTAGCAGCATAAAATTGTTCTTCACGAAGAATAATCAACACTTCCCTCAAATGTAGAACATGCTCCTCCATACTCCTGCTATATATCAGAATATCATCGAAATAAACCACCACGAACTTCCCAATGAATGGTCTAAAGATTTGATTCATCACCCGCATGAATGTACTAGGTGCATTTGATAAACCAAATGGCATAACCAACCATTCGTATAACCCCCTCTCGTCTTGAAAGCTGTCTTCCATTCGTCTCCCGGTCTAATTCGAATCTGGTGATAACCACTCTTCAAATCAATCTTCGAAAAGATAATAGCCCCACTCAACTGATCTAGCAAGTCATCCAACCTCAGCAGTGGAAATCTATATCTCAAGGTAATCTTATTCAAGACCCGACTGTCAGTGCACATCCTCCACGTCCCGTCCTTTTTGGGTACCAATAAAGCTGGCACAGCACAAGGACTCAAGCTTTCCTGAACACGTCCCTGTTCTAACAACTCTTCCACCTGCCTTCGTAACTCCTCATGTTCCTTCGGACTCATTCGATAATGTGGTCGATGTGGTAAAACTGCTCCCGGAACAAGATCAATTTGATGTTGAATGTCTCTCAATGGTGGTAACTCCTTAGGCAACTCCTCTGGAAATACATCTTCAAACTCTTTCAAAACTGGCTTTGCTTCTTCAGGAATTTCAACCTCTTCACTGCTCTCTCGCCCAATCAACAAATAGACTTCAGGCTCCTCTTCAACTTCTTTAACAAACTCCTTCAAAGTCAACAGAGTTTTCAATTCCTCAATCTCCTCTAGCTTGCTCTCCTTCTGTTGTTGCTTCTTGGGAACCAAAGTGATTTTAGTACCCTCGAACATGAAACTGTAACTATTGGCACGACCATCATGTTGAACTGATCTATCAAACTGCCACGGTCTGCCCAACAACAGATGACATACGTCCATGTCTACAACGTCACACCAAATTTCATCTTTGTACTTCTTCCCAATAGAAAAATTAACACAAGCCCTTCGACACACCTTCACTTCACCACCCTTCCTTAACCATGCTAGCTTGTACGGTTTAGGATGTTTCTCAGTTTTCAAGTTCAACTTCTTCACAGCCTCGGTAGAAATAATATTATCGCAACTTCCAGCATCAATAACGAACTTGCAAACTTTTCCCAGAATAGTGCATGTCGACTGAAAAATATTGCTTCTCAACCAACTACAATCCTCCTCTTGCTTTGGTGTAAGACATGACCTCCTCATCATAAGATTACAACCTTCATCTCCAGACAATTCTTCTTCCTCCTCAACATAAGGTGTATTTGAACATTCTGCCTCCTCATCATCATTCTCCTCAACTTCTGCAACCATTGCTCTCTTCTTCGGCTTCGGACATTCATTGCTTTTGTGACCCAACTCCTGACAATTATAACATTTGAACCCACTGTTAACCTTCGCCTTCTCAGCCTCCTTCACAACTGGTTTGGCAACAGCTTTAGTAACATTAGAACTTCCACCGACACCCTTTGCTTGATTGTTAGAATTAGTAAACACACCACCTCCACCCCTTCCTTGCTTTTCCCAAGCTAACGCCTTTTGATGTGCCTCCGCTACAGATCTGGGATCGAACATATTAACCATATCCTGGATCTGCATTCTCAACCCTCCAACAAACCTAGCAGTCAGCTGTTCTTTTGTCTCCATTATATCGTTCCTGGCAATGTGTTGGTAAAATTCATCTGCATAGTCATTTACTGATTTCGTCCCCTGCCTTAGATTCTGCAATCTCTGGTACATAAGCGATTGATAGTTGTGTGGCAAAAATGTAGCTCTCATCAATTTCTTCATCTTCTCCCAAGATTCTATCTTTGACTTCCCCATTCGTTCACGAGTAAGTTTAGTTTGCTGCCACCATGCCAAAGCTCTTCCCCTCAGCCTTGTAGCAACTAACTTCACCCTTCGATTCTCCGGAACCTCCTTGAAATCAAAGATTTCCTCCACATTAGATAACCAATCTAAGAACTCCTCAGCTACCATCCCACCTTTAAACTCTGGAATCTCCATCTTCATTCCCGATTCCCAACGACGATCATCCTCTACATCTCGGTACTGACGTCGTGTTCGATCTCTGTCTCGGTAATGAACACTTCCCCTATCACCGTCAAACTCTTCATCAAAGTCTGATGCATAACGTTGTCTTTCACGCCCCCCAACATCTCTACCACCACTCCTACTACCAACATCCCGTCTATCATGATCATCAACATTCCTCCTACTTCGATTATCAACACTTCGATGATCTTGGCTCTCTCTCCTTTCCCGATCTGAATGTGGCGAAATTCTACTTCCTCCATGGATGGATTCAGGTGAATTTCTTCTTCTACTTTGATTCATATCGATCATAAGCTTCTCCAACCTTCCTATGCCTTCATCAATCTTCTCATGCATACGTTGTTCCATTTGATCGGCCTCTTCTCTCCGATATAAAACTTCAACATTTTGATGGCGGTTAGCTCTCCTTGGCGGCATGATTGAAATTCACAAAATTTCAACAAATCGATACCAAAGTGATGCTTCAACTTCACATACAACTTCACAAGGCTCGGCCTAACTCCTTAGCTCGAAACAAGCTTCCAATGATCCTTCCTAGGCTCGGCTACTTCACTAGTATACACGGCCTACTTCAAATTCAAACACTTTCAACACTTTGATCCAAAATGGAATGGATCGAAAGTTCTCCCTCTTGTTGCAACTTCAATATGAACACGATGAACAACTTCAAACTTCAACACTTGGCTCCAAGACCCGATTTAGCTATGATTGGCTAAAACAAGCTCTGATACCAAAAACTGACGCAGCGGATTAATCAAAATAAACTTCAATTGGTGAAAGTAGCAATCGATGAATTGAGAATACTGTAAGGCCCAAATCCGTTGATCCAAAGATGCCGGATTCTAGCTATCTTCAACTCGTTGATCGCGCACGATACCGAGAAAGAAGATCTACGATTCTTCAACGTTGATCAAGCGCACTTGATTCCGTGAATCGGCTTCAACAAACGTTGATTCGAGCGCACTCGAATGACGTAAGTGGAGATAGGAGATCACACTCAACTACCAATTAAAAGAAAGCACAAAGCAATCAAAGAGAATTTTATTCAAAAGTCAACTACTAAAAAGTTACAACTCACTCCCTATTTATAGAAGTTTACAACATAGCCCATAAGTCGCGTACGACTCAAGACCTGACCGACTCATCACAAGACTTACGACTCATACTGACTCGGCAGCGACTCAAACACCATGCGACTCAATATATGTCAACAACGACCTAACACCAATATATACAGACGACTCAAAGATACAACGACTCATCATAGGTCGTGAACGACTTACGACTCAGAAACTACAAACACACATCCTTCTACCGACTCAACTTCATGCCGACTCACGACCTATGGAGTAACCGACTCAAGAAAATACACTACACAGACACATTGCGGCATAACTCCTTAACGACTCAATTAGGGCGACTCATCATGAGTCGTAACTCGTTGACTCGGCACAGTCTCCTTCTGATATCCAGTTAGCTCAGAAGCGACTCATGCTTCCATTGACTCGTGAACGACTCAAGTCCGATACCTCCTCCATTCGACCTATGGTTATCACTTCCCCCTGTAACTCCTTAGGTCGGAAACGACTCAAGCTTTCATTGAGTCGTGGACGACTCATCAAACTACACCACAAACTCATACTTTCAGGAATTAAAGATTGCACAATTTCTTCTCTGGCCTTAGCTGCATCATCCTCCCTCGGTTGAGAAAAATTCGTCCTCGAATTTGTACATTCTTCTTCATCTGATTGTTTACCTCCGTAATATGGAACAAGATGTTTAATATTGAACACGTCAGACGTGTAAACATCTTCTGGCAGCTTCAACTTATAAGCATTTTCATTAATTTTCTTCACAATTTCAATTGGACCAATTTTTCTGGCTTTCAACTTGTTATAAGTGCCCACTGGAAAACGATCCTTTGTTAACACAGCATACACCAAATCACCTTCGATAAATTCAATATTTCGTCGCTTTAAATCTGCAACTCGCTTATACTTCTCATTTGCTTTCACCAATCGTTCCTGAACGATTTTATGACATTCAGTCAACTCATCAACAAAATCAGCAGCTCGTTTAACTGTCCCCTTCGACTGTGGTACTACTGCCAAATCCAACGGTCCCCTGGGTAAATTTGAATAAACAATCTGAAATGGACTGTAACCCGTACTACGATTTACGGCATGATTATGAGCAAATTCTGCTTGGCATAACTTCATGTCCCAACTTTTCAAATTATCCTGTACAAGACATCGCAACAAATTTCCCAATGACCTGTTTACAACTTCTGTCTGTCCATCAGTTTGCGGATGATAAGCACTACTAAATTTCAGCTTCGTTCCCACCATCTTCCACAAACTTAACCAAAAGTGACTCATAAAACGAGTATCCCGATCAGAAACAATAGATTCTGGAAAACCATGCAATCGATACACCTCCTTAAAGAATAATTGTGCTACTCGAACTGCATCCACTGTCTTCTTGCAGGCAATAAAATGTGCCATCTTCGAAAATCTGTCCACTACAACAAATATCGAATCATTTCCCCTTTGAGTTCTAGGCAAACCCAAAACGAAATCCATGCTGATATCAACCCATGGCTTAGACGGTACAGGTAATGGAATATATAACCCTGCATTCGTCGTTGTTCCCTTTGAAACCTGGCAAATATGGCATCTCTCCACAAATCTTTCAACTTCTTTTCTCATCGACGACCAAAAGTAAGATTGAGAAATCAACTGCAATGTACGATCTCTACCCACATGGCCTTCTTCATGCAACTCCTTGATAATTTTCATTCTCAAGCTGCCCTCTGGAATACATAACTGATTTCCTTTAAACAAGAATCCATCAACCAACATAAATTCATCGGTACTCCCATCCTTCACTTTTTCCACATATTTCACAAAGTAAGGATCTTCTTCAATCATCTCTGGCAGTAATTCAAACCCCGTCACTTCAACTTTCAATGTTGTCAGCAAATGACTCCGCCTACTCAAAGCATCAGCCACACGGTTCGTCACCCCCGATTTGTGCTTAACAACAAAGGTAAACTGCTGTAAATATGCAATCCACGATGCATGTCTTGCTGAAATCTTATCCTGCCCCTGTAAATGCTTCAAAGCTTCATGATCAGTATAAAGAACAAATTCCTTCTGAAACAGGTAGTGTCTCCAATGCTTAACAGCTTGCACAACAGCGTAAAATTCAACGTCATATGTATTGTATCTCATCTTTGCCCCTGATAACTTTTCACTGAAATATGCAATAGGTCTCCCCTGCTGACTCAACACTCCTCCAATCCCAACCTTTGATGCATCAGTGTGTAGCTCAAACAACAACTGAAAATTAGGTAAAACAAGAATTGGCGCTGTCGTCAACAGTTCTTTGATTCGTTCAAAAGCAACTCCCGCTTCCTCTGACCATACAAACTGCTTCCCCTTCATGCAATCAGTAACTGGAGCCATCACGCTACTGAAGTGTGGAATGAATCTCCGGTAGAATGACGCTAGCCCGTGAAAACTTCTCACTTCCGTAATTGTCTTTGGCTGTGGCCAATTCCTGACTGCTTCAACTTTATTCTGATCAACTTGAATACCTTCTCCTGAAACAACATAACCCAGAAATAAAACACTTCTTGTCATAAACACACATTTCTTCGTAGCAGCATAAAATTGTTCTTCACGAAGAATAATCAACACTTCCCTCAAATGTAGAACATGCTCCTCCATACTCCTGCTATATATCAGAATATCATCGAAATAAACCACCACGAACTTCCCAATGAATGGTCTAAAGATTTGATTCATCACCCGCATGAATGTACTAGGTGCATTTGATAAACCAAATGGCATAACCAACCATTCGTATAACCCCTCTCTCGTCTTGAAAGCTGTCTTCCATTCGTCTCCCGGTCTAATTCGAATCTGGTGATAACCACTCTTCAAATCAATCTTCGAAAAGATAATAGCCCCACTCAACTGATCTAGCAAGTCATCCAACCTCAGCAGTGGAAATCTATATCTCAAGGTAATCTTATTCAAGACCCGACTGTCAGTGCACATCCTCCACGTCCCGTCCTTTTTGGGTACCAATAAAGCTGGCACAGCACAAGGACTCAAGCTTTCCTGAACACGTCCCTGTTCTAACAACTCTTCCACCTGCCTTCGTAACTCCTCATGTTCCTTCGGACTCATTCGATAATGTGGTCGATGTGGTAAAACTGCTCCCGGAACAAGATCAATTTGATGTTGAATGTCTCTCAATGGTGGTAACTCCTTAGGCAACTCCTCTGGAAATACATCTTCAAACTCTTTCAAAACTGGCTTTGCTTCTTCAGGAATTTCAACCTCTTCACTGCTCTCTCGCCCAATCAACAAATAGACTTCAGGCTCCTCTTCAACTTCTTTAACAAACTCCTTCAAAGTCAACAGAGTTTTCAATTCCTCAATCTCCTCTAGCTTTCTCTCCTTCTGTTGTTGCTTCTTGGGAACCAAAGTGATTTTAGTACCCTCGAACATGAAACTGTAACTATTGGCACGACCATCATGTTGAACTGATCTATCAAACTGCCACGGTCTGCCCAACAACAGATGACATACGTCCATGTCTACAACGTCACACCAAATTTCATCTTTGTACTTCTTCCCAATAGAAAAATTAACACAAGCCCTTCGACACACCTTCACTTCACCACCCTTCCTTAACCATGCTAGCTTGTACGGTTTAGGATGTTTCTCAGTTTTCAAGTTCAACTTCTTCACAGCCTCGGTAGAAATAATATTATCGCAACTTCCAGCATCAATAACGAACTTGCAAACTTTTCCCAGAATAGTGCATGTCGACTGAAAAATATTGCTTCTCAACCAACTACAATCCTCCTCTTGCTTTGGTGTAAGACATGACCTCCTCATCATAAGATTACAACCTTCATCTCCAGACAATTCTTCTTCCTCCTCAACATAAGGTGTATTTGAACATTCTGCCTCCTCATCATCATTCTCCTCAACTTCTGCAACCATTGCTCTCTTCTTCGGCTTCGGACATTCATTGCTTTTGTGACCCAACTCCTGACAATTATAACATTTGAACCCACTGTTAACCTTCGCCTTCTCAGCCTCCTTCACAACTGGTTTGGCAACAGCTTTAGTAACATTAGAACTTCCACCGACACCCTTTGCTTGATTGTTAGAATTAGTAAACACACCACCTCCACGCCTTCCTTGCTTTTCCCAAGCTAACGCCTTTTGATGTGCCTCCGCTACAGATCTGGGATCGAACATATTAACCATATCCTGGATCTGCATTCTCAACCCTCCAACAAACCTAGCAGTCAGCTGTTCTTTTGTCTCCATTATATCGTTCCTGGCAATGAGTTGGTAAAATTCATCTGCATAGTCATTTACTGATTTCGTCCCCTGCCTTAGATTCTGCAATCTCTGGTACATAAGCGATTGATAGTTGTGTGGCAAAAATGTAGCTCTCATCAATTTCTTCATCTTCTCCCAAGATTCTATCTTTGACTTCCCCATTCGTTCACGAGTAAGTTTAGTTTGCTGCCACCATGCCAAAGCTCTTCCCCTCAGCCTTGTAGCAACTAACTTCACCCTTCGATTCTCCGGAACCTCCTTGAAATCAAAGATTTCCTCCACATTAGATAACCAATCTAAGAACTCCTCAGCTACCATCCCACCTTTAAACTCTGGAATCTCCATCTTCATTCCCGATTCCCAACGACGATCAAAGACCTTTTGTTGCAGCCTACTACTTGTCTTCATTTGTTTATACATAGATGCTTTGTTTAACACTTATCGTTGCTTGTTCAAATCTTTACAAGCTGCATAGTATTTCTTGTGTTGCATTAATTACTTAGTACATTTCTTTTTATATTATACATTTGAGTACATATCTTCTCTGGCAAGCTCAAGATCTTATATTTTCTTTTGTCTATTTTGCAAGCTACTACATATTTATACTTGTTTCTTGTTTCCTTCCAGGTCTCACCAGGCAAGAATTTTATTTTGTACCGTAGATATTGATCTTGTTTTCTTTAGCCTGCATGTTTACTTTGCACTATATCAGGTCATGGCTGAACATATTGTATGTACTTAGAGATGTTTGTTTGTACTTATTTGCTTTTACTTTATGTTTCTATACTTAAACATATACTTGCTGTCTTGTATGAATACTTGTACTTTATTTTATTACTTTGCTTTGTTTTTATAAGCTTATGCCTAACTTCTTTTATTTATACTTTTGTTTTGTTTATTTTGCATATTTATATGGTTTATTCTATTTTAAACATTTACTTCTATTTTAACTTAAATATTTACTTCTAGAACTTTTTATATGTTCATTTCATAATTTATATAACTATAAATTTACTTAAATATTTGTTTTATATTTTCATACTATTTTATATATACATATTTTGCTATCTTTGTTTTGTTACTTAAAAATACAATGAAGTTCTACTTTTATTATTAATCATTATAATTTGTTTTTTTAAAACTATTTAGTTAAAACAATAACTCAAACTCAATGTTTGAACATATATACATATATATTCACATATATACAAATTTCCAAATTCATATGACTTAATATATTTTCTATTTGAATCGGAGAAACTCGCAGCCTTTTTTAATCAATTTTACAAATTTTAATTCAAAAAATTCATTTAAATTATCAATTTAAATTCATAAAAATCCGGGGTCGTTACAAACTTCCCCCCTTAAAAGAATTTCGTCCTCGAAATTCGTAGGCACGAAAACAATAAATGACGCAGCGGATTAATCAAAATAAACTTCAATTGGTGAAAGTAGCAATCGATGAATTGAGAATACTGTAAGGCCCAAATCCGTTGATCCAAAGATGCCGGATTCTATCTATCTTCAACTCGTTGATCGCGCACGATACCGAGAAAGAAGATCTACGATTCTTCAACGTTGATCAAGCGCACTTGATTCCGTGAATCGGCTTCAACAAACGTTGATTCGAGCGCATTCGAATGACGTAAGTGGAGATAGGAGATCACACTCAACTACCAATTAAAAGAAAGCACAAAGCAATCAAAGAGAATTTTATTCAAAAGTCAACTACTAAAAAGTTACAACTCACTCCCTATTTATAGAAGTTTACAACATAGCCCATAAGTCGCGTACGACTCAAGACCTGACCGACTCATCACAAGACTTACGACTCATACTGACTCGGCAGCGACTCAAACACCATGCGACTCAATATATGTCAACAACGACCTAACACCAATATATACAGACGACTCAAAGATACAACGACTCATCATAGGTCGTGAACGACTTACGACTCAGAAACTACAAACACACATCCTTCTACCGACTCAACTTCATGCCGACTCACGACCTATGGAGTAACCGACTCAAGAAAATACACTACACAGACACATTGCGGCATAACTCCTTAACGACTCAATTAGGGCGACTCATCATGAGTCGTAACTCGTTGACTCGGCACAGTCTCCTTCTGATATCCAGTTAGCTCAGAAGCGACTCATGCTTCCGTTGACTCGTGAACGACTCAAGTCCGATACCTCCTCCATTCGACCTATGGTTATCACTTCCCCCTGTAACTCCTTAGGTCAGAAACGACTCAAGCTTTCATTGAGTCGTGGACGACTCATCAAACTACACCACAAACTCATGCTTTCAGGAATTAAAGATTGCACAATTTCTTCTCTGGCCTTAGCTGCATCAATAAAGATAGATGAAAGATAGAGAAATATCTTTTCAGATCAAACTGGATATCAGTTCTGCATTTGGATCACCAAATCAGAATATCAACAATAGATACAAGAAATTAGAGTATAATTTCAAATTTAGTTTTAAACGAAATCATTTTATCGATACTATTCAAATTTATCCTTCATATTCCATTAATCAAGTTAACTCAATTTAAAATTTCTAATTCATTTAAAATTTCCAATTTCAATTTTCAAATTCATATTCATTAAAGTTTTAATCAAAAAATGATAAGAAATCGATGAAGATATGAAATAAGAATTTCCTACAACAATTCGTAGGCCATCATCACACATCATCACACCGAAACTTTTTTCTGTAGCTGTCACGAAGCAATCAAAAGAATTTGGAAACGAATCAAAGGAGATTGACAGAGAAAGATTGTTTCCACTGTTGTTACAGAGCATTGACCAATTATAGTCATATTTCTCTGTCCCTTATCGCGTTCTCTTCTTGCACTCATACTCACTATCAGTGGATAGTAAGAAAATTTACTGAGGCATTCGAACAGATATCTTAGGGATTACTCATTCTAGGATATACTTCACCCTATCTCTAATGAGCTACTTAATGTGTTATACTCCTGAGCTAAAGTTTCACCTTAGCTCTGATACCAAATGTAACGAAAGCGGATTTTGCCCGCTCGAAAATCGACATCCATACTTTACATCGTACTCGAATGTCGTAGATTCAACCGTTCAAATCCGATTCGCCGGAGCTTATAACAACACTAAGTAAACAACACAGCGGAATAAAAGAATAATACATTGATATACAGCTTTGATACAATATCTGATACAACAGATGATCCAATAGATATCAATATACATCAGAGATATGATACAATAAATAGCAGCGGAAAAGAAAATAGATGACATCTAGCAGCGGAACAATATATAACTCTAAGATAGTCTTCAAAAGAGAACTCCGAGAACTGCAACTCCATCTCCAAGAACCAGTCCAGCAATAGCTCGAACTCCCAATAACCATGCACCAAGCTCAGCAAGACTGGTGTGGTCCAAAGACTGAACTAACTCCAAATAATCACTACATCTGACTATCTGAAAAACCCAACTCTAAACTGCTCGTGTGGAAAAATTTTGAGCACCCAGAGTTTAGGAAAGAAACGATAAACTCCGGATCAGTCATGGGACTGGTGTGAGCAACAAAAACAGTTTATCTTTTATTCAAAATCAAAATAGAGGAATATTTTTAAAGTCAATTCGCAATGCTTTTAAAAATGAGACTACCATAAGACCTCCCACCACACACACAATGCAAACGCAGACTTGGAGGAGATTTCTTCTTATGTTAGTCAAAGATGCTTGATACGCATTAAAAAGAAACATTTGATATTATTATTAGTGCATAGTGTAGGAAACATTTCGAAAGTAGAATATAAATCTTAGCCAGCATAGGTACCATTATATTATGCCTGCTATAGCTACCTCCTTAGGAAGCAGGTTCTACAACTAAAACCGTACAAGATCGTATTGTTTCTTTGGATTTCCAACAAATGGTCAGGCCAAGGAACTTCCCATTGCCACATGAGAACGCCTCTGGAAGGACGTCCCCGAGAACCTAACCGGATCTCTGCCAACACAAGGCCGGGTTACCTTTCAAACTAGGTAACAACTGACACGAGTATGCCATCCCCCGGTCCTTTGGGACCTTTATCCGAGAGCTCTCTAACCAGCATCACACAATGATAAATAAAGTGTTTCAACATGAGCAAGTATCTGGGCTCCATACCATGATACCACCCTTTTCCAGAAGGAAATGCACATACCCTAAAGAGAGCTACCCCTCATAACCTTGCTGCATCTTTCCTGTTTTGACCATTCCGGGGTGTGAGGCTCGACGAAGTCTCGTCCACAAAGCCGCGCTTTATACAAAAGCTGTGCTTTGGGTCAACAAATGATCATAGAAATGATCACAAAGATAAATGATCAAACAAATGATCCTATCACAAATGATCAACACAATGATCATTTCACAGCAACACTCAGCATGTCACATTACCAAATTGGGAATATATCGCTGATAACCTTCAACTACATAACCTCTGAGCTCGTACGTCTCAGAGAAGGGTGTTAAGCTAAGAGAATAAATTCTCTGCCACCAACAGAAATATATTTGAAAGAGATCAGCTTTATATCTCAATTTGTAATGTCAGACATACTATCCATACAAGTCTGTTCCGGGCTCGAACAGAACCGAAGGCACTTCCAAAGAAGTCCTTTCAATCTGGATATTCACTAATCACTGTAACGATCGCGATTTTTCGTTGCCGAAAAATCGAACCGTTAGGGTTTAAGAAGAAGAAAGAGGTAGAAGAAGAGAGAAAGAGAGAAGAAACAGAAACAACCAACAGAAATATGAAGACAATATCAGAATCTCACAATCGCAGCGGAACAACATATAATAGATAAATGAATATCATTAAAACAAAAGAACTATACATTTTATACATTACATCACATTACATTACATCAATCAGAGTGTACGACAACAACAGCGGAAAGAAATACTATATATACAATAGATAATAGACTACGCTATCTGGCTCGCCTCCAGATCTGCACAGCAACTCCCGAATCCAGAATAACCTGACAACCTAACTCTAGACTGCCCGTGTGGAAAATAGTGGGCACCCAGAGTTTAGGAAAGGAACAATAAACTCCAGGTCAGTCATGGGACTGGTGTGAGAACTCAAAACAGTTAATCTTTAAACAAGCAACAAGAAAATTTAAATTTCGAAATCCGCAATGCTTTTTGGAAAATGAAACTACCATAAGGCCTCCCGGCACACACACAATGCAAACGCACACATGGGGGAGATTTCTCCTTATGATAGTCAAACATGCTTACTACGAGAAAAATTCTTTGATATTATTACTAGTGCATAGTGGAAAATATTTCGAAAGTATAATATAAATCCTAGCCAGCATAGGTACCATGATACTATGCCTACTATAGCTGCCATGTTAAATGGCAGGTTCTACAACTAAAACCGTACAGGGCACGTATTGGATGAATGGATTTCCAACAAATGGTCAGGCTAAGGAACTTCCTACTGCCACATGGGATCGCCTCTGGCGGGACGTCCCGAGAACTAACGTTACGGTTAGATCTCTGCCAACACAAGGCCGGGTTACCTCTGTAACTAGGTAACTACTACACGAATATGTCATCCCCCGGTCCTTTGGGACCTTTATCCGAGCGCTCGATACCAACAACACCACACAGAAATAGATATAGTGTTTCCACATGAGTAAATATCTGGGCTCCATACCATGATACCACCCTTTACCAGAAGGAAATGACATACCCTAAAGGGCGCGACCCTCATAACCTTGCCGCATATTCCTGTTTCGACCATTTCCGGGGAGTGAGGTCCTGACGAAGTCTCGTCCACAAAGCTACGCTTTGTGTAACAAAGCCATGCTTCGGGTCCACAGATGACCAAAGCAATAATCACAAAGATAAATGATCAAACAAATGATCATATCACAAATGACCAACCAATGATCATCACACAGCAGCACTCAGCATGCCACATTACCAGATTGGGAAATATCGCTGATAACCTTCAACTACATAACCTCTGAGCTCGTACGTCTCAGAGAAGGGTGTTAAGCTAAGAGAATAAATTCTCCGCCACCAACAGAAATGTATTTGAAAGAAATCTGCTCTATCTCTCAAAATGTAATGTCAGACACGTAACCATACAAGTCTGTTCCGGGTTCGAACAGAACCGAAGGCACTTCCAAGGAAGCCCTTGCAATCCGGGTATTCACAATCCCGATAAAATTTCCCATCACAAAGGAAATCTCCATATCGTAGCTAACGATGCGGAGACAATCGATAGGTCATCCTATCGTTTTCACAAATACCCGGTCTTCAACACCGGTCTTCAAATGCAATCCAAACGACGTATCACATATTCGGAATGGGATATATGACACAAAGGTCCTCTCCCGGCTAAACCGAATAGCGAGCGCTTATTTTAAAAATAAGTGTGCATTCAATTCCAAACAAACACAATCAATACCATCCAAGGGTAAATATTGATAGTCGGTTATTTAACTATCAATAAAGATGCGCCACATCATCAGATTCCAAATAAATTTCCAAAATTATTTAATCCCAAAAATATCTTCACAAGATATATATATATATATATACACCATTTCCAAATAATTGCCCCAGTTATTTGTTTTACCAAAACCACTTCACGATAAAATTTTCCACACTTAACCAATTGAAAAACCAATTTTCAATTTACCTTTACCATTTGAAAACCAATTTTCAAATTACATTAACCATTTGCAAACCAATTTCAAATCACCTTAACCATTTGAAAACTAATTTCAAATCACCTTAACCATTTGAAAACTAATTTCAAATCACCTTAACCATTTGAAAACTAATTTCAAATCACCTTAACCATTTGAAAACTAATTTCAAATCACCTTAACCATATATACCTTTTGAAACAAATTTCAAACCACCAAATAAATCTTTACCGATTTATTTTAACTTACGTTCCAAATTCGTAAATTATATTTTCATATTTAAAAATAAATCAACATTTATTTTTTTAACAAATTTCCCTTTATATATATAAATTCCAAAGTGAATTTCCAATTTCCCAAATATCTACACATACACGATTTCAAATCAATTTCAAAATATTCACTTCCAATTTACCTTTAAAAGGTGAATTCTCAAACGTTCCATTTCATATTAGAGAATCATCTCTAAACTTATTTAATAATAAGTAATTCACAATTTAATTTCTTTTCAACAATTTTGAAAATATTCAACATACTTAAGTTACCGTTAAGTATTTTATTCCATTCTCTTTAAGAAAACATTCTTTTATCCACATTTATTTGGGTTAAAAACGAATGTTGCGTAAAACATCGTTACGACAACCCAAGAACACTAGTATATGGATTTGAAATTAAAAATAGATATATAAATCCAATACTATACAAATTATCCCCTTCTGTTTCTCGAAAACTTCTATTTCAACAATCAATGTTGAAATCTATGTTTTCAATACTCAATACATTTTAAAACACCTTTAATTCGTTTTAAATTCCATTTAAAACATTCCTTTCCCAAAAACAAACCCATTTTATTTAATAATCTATTCAATATTCAAAATAGTGAATATAGCCCACTTAACAAATTCCCATATTTCAATTTATCAAATTCGATGAATTTCAAATTTATAAACATAGTTTATAAATTCCATTTCTATTATAAACCCCAATTTTATAAATTCCTTTATTAATCCGATGCAATTTACATAACCCAATTTCATACCCAAAAGCCATATTGTAAGTTAAATACTTATAATATTATTTATTTACCAAATCGTTCCTTTGAACTTCACCAAATTAAAATCTTATCACTTACAAGATTTCTTTATGGTTTATAATAATTTCAACTAATGAAATCTTCATTTATTAACAATTTCAACAAACCCCCTTTTTATGCCCCAAATTCATTTTTATAAGTCAATAACTTATAAAACTTCACTTCCCAATAACCATTCCTTTTATAAATTTCACAAATTATATATCTATAGATTTATAATGAAATTCATGTTATACATCAACTCAGCATTTTATAAATTTATTCTATAACTCCAATAATTTTTATTTAAAAACATCCATTTATAAAATCCTTTATATAAACCATTAATAATAATAACTTCCCAAAAACCAAATTTAACTATTTTATAAAAACCTATTATTATTAAAAATTTCTTTTAAGTTATATTTTATAAAAATATAAATTTTTAAAACATAAAAATTTATCCATCTATTTATTTTAAAATTTAATCAATTCAAAATTTTTTTAATAAACCATATTCTTTGAGAAATCACTTTTAAATCCCTTTTTAAATTCAAAAACCGTATTTTTTAAATTTTTAAAAATTTGAATCCGATGATGCAACAACATCGAATGGTCAATCATGGGAATAACATCATATATCAATGTGATTATCAACAATCAACATAATATTCATAAACAAATAAATATGTGAGGAATCCAGTTGGATCCCTCCAACCTGTTACCCTGCATCCACAGACGTTAGCACAATACCAATTCCACTTCAAGGTGGAATATCGCGGTATATGGGATTTTATAAATATTCCGCTTAATAACGGCGCAATAGGGTCTCATCCGCTATACGAGGCGGGAAATCAAATCCGATATATACATATGCCAATATATATATATCGCTATATATAGTATATGTCCTACTATATCTACTAACACAATCAATCAGCAATCATCAATCAACATTAACTTTTTAAAATTTTAAACAAAACCTTTCGATTGAGTGAGGAGTTCTCACCTTGGCTTTTATTAGCAATCCATTTTCCATTCCAGCTTGTTTTCTTGATTTATAGACCTTATATAAACATTATACAATCCATTAATATTCGAACTAATTGAACAATTAAATTCTCATTTTTGAATTTAATTACCAATGATTTTATTTTAAAACAATTTTCTGTAATTTAATTTATTTAACTATCATTTTAAATTTCCAACTAACTTTCCTATTTCCTTAACAAAAATCTCATTTACATATATATTTCAAACATTTTACTTATATAAATTCCTCCAATATTTGAAATCCCTTTTAATAAATTTCAAAACTAATTCCTTTGGTAACTAAAATCAAATGAATAAATTAAATTAATTTTCCACCATAATTTATTATTTCAAAATAAATTTAGTAGATTACAATTTATTTGTACACTTGTTTTATTTTTATTTTCTTTTTCTTCCTGTTAACTTTTAAAAATAGAAATGTTTCCAAACTATCCTGTCATATATTTTCTTCCTGTATTTTTCTGTCTGTCCAATATATTGACATGTGAATATATATATTATTTTCTATTCAAAACAGAATTTATTCTACAGCTTACAGTAAAAATAAAATTTTAATAATAATAATAATAACTTTATATATAAATTTTTTCCAAATCTGTACGTATATAATCAACATATATGTGTCATTAAAATAACTTAATTATAGATTCAATATTTTACTGCAAATAATATTTTTTTTATTTTTTTTTTATTTTTTTTTTTAAATTTAAAACAATACCTCACAACGAAGATAAACCCAGATCCTTCGCATGTGACTCCGCCGATAATTGAATCCCACGGCTAAGCCCCATTTCCCCACATTGACATCACCAGCACGCGCCTCCAGGAATCGCGACGGCCAGATCGCGTCGCCCTTCCAGATGCTCGCGAGCGCCTGCTTCTTCGAATCGCGGCCCACACCATCCAATAGAAATCGCACAGCTTCCAGACTCGAGCTCCACTCCTCTGTCGCCAGAACGCAAGCTAACGCCACCCAAAACCAAAAGCGGCCCACTGCTCAACCCGACTTCGAACTGGGGACGAAGGATTTGCTTCGGTTTGAAATTTCGATTCGAATGGATTTTGAAAGGAGGATGAAGAACGATGTTGTTCGGCCATGAAATTTATTTTCAATCGAACTGGATTTTTTTGAAGAGGATAGGGGAAAAACTCGGCTCTGTTATTCATTATACCCCTTTTTGTGGAACGAATTTTGGGTTGGAGGGGAGTGAGACTGGAGGCTACGGCCATGGTTTTGAATTTCTTTCGTTTTTTTTTTTTTTTTTTTTTTTTTTTATTATTATTATTAACTGAAGGAAGCTCGGTTATAACTTTAAACGAAGATGGTTGCGTGCTGAGGAGACACGATTTGATCTTTGCAATTTTAAAATAAAAGAGGGGTCGACTTCGTACATAGTAGGGTGGCAGTGGTATATTAGGGTGGCTGATGATTTGAGGGTATAGATTTATATTTAAATTTAAATTGAACTCGATTTAATTTCAACGCGTTTTCTTATCGTACAGTCACACAACAACTCCAAACACTACGAAATTTGAAATCCGGTAATAATTCAATATTACGGATCCAATGGAACTGGTTTCATTCAATTTTGAGACTGTTCAAAAATTGGCTATTTTTCAGTCGATAATTAAATATTAAAATCTTCGATTTTCACAAATTAATTCCAAATTCAATTTTACAAGTTCTAAAATATCTCTATAACTTTAATATGATAAAATAAAATTTTCCAAATCATTTTCAATCATATTTAACCTAATATTTAATTATTTTTGGAATTTCACTATTAAATCATCGATTTAATTGTCCAATTAAATCCAAATATTCAAGAAATAAATTATTCGACTTAAAAATTCCACTTGTTAATATTAAAAATAAATTAAATATTCAAATTCAAGTTATCAAAAATTCTGGGTCGTTACAATCTTCCCCCCTTAAAAGAATTTCGTCCTCGAAATTGCAAGTTAAGGAGAATAATTCATAATCTGTTTATTATTTTTTGCAAAACTAATAGTTTTATCAACCTTCTAACACCAATCTTTTTATTAAAGATTTACTATCATTTCAATTAGCTTTCCAATTTCACTTACAAGTTTCAAACAATATTGTTCTACTTAACAATTCAAATTTAAATTCAAATTCAAATTCAAATTTTCTCAAAAACTTTCTAACACCCGAAATTTTCGAAAAATTTCGCCAGAGTCTCCTTTGCGCGGCTAGATCGGTACGACTACAAAACGGCACTACGGCCCCTCAGAATCAAAAAGAAAAGAGAAAGCCAAGTGGCTGGAGAAGGAAATCATCAAATCTCATATTAAAATTGAAATACGTACCTTTTTGTCGAGTCATTCAATTTTTAACTTCAAAATCAAAATTCCAATCCATTATATACCTGTATATCCTGCTAGTAGTAGTATCCAATTCCAACATTCAAACTATTTTGCCAATTCAAGTTCAAAATTTCCAATACATGCTTCTTACACATTTTTTAGTTTATTATTGAAGTTGCATATTCATTTTCATTCAACTTTGCATTTCAATTTTCATTTGAATTCAATTACATAGCTTTCAATTTAGCAGATTCAATTTCGTTAACACTTAAGGAATTTTCATACAATCAACCAACAAGCAAATAACAACCAATGCACATCCAATACAACCAAATTTTATCCATTTTACTTACATTCAATTTGGTTCAACTGTTTTAATTTCAATTGGTTTTACATTCAATTGACTTTATTTAATTATTCTACTATTTTCAAATGAATTTACACTTACATACATAATTTCATATCAACTTATTTATATTCGATCGATTAACTTTCAATCATACTTTAATTCAATTGCTAATTCTTTTTACAAATAAAAATTGAATTTCATTTATATATCACAAGTTCACATCATTTAACAATTTCATTTACTCACTTTATTCACTTACTTTGATATTAACATCAATTCTTTCAATATTACTTAAGTTATATTCCATTTCAACTCTATTACCTCATTTAATTCACTTGATTATTTAACTTTGATACAAAGGTCAAAAAAAAAAAAATTTTTTTTTTTTTTACTTCACTTAAGTTATTCCATTTAACATCATTTGTTCAAATAAACTTAAGCTTTACTTATCAATTCAATTCGGATTTTAAATCCCAAAGTAAATCCTATTTAACTTTTACTTAAGTCAAATTCATATCAATATTCAAATTCATATTCCATTTTACTTAACTTAATTGTTTAACCACTTCAACAACTGGTTTCACTTACATTTTCCCATTTAATAAGTTATAAAACTTATTATTCAACTTCTAACTTATATTATAAGTTCAAAACCTTTTTCACTTATATTTATCAACTTCAAGTTGAATTTTAATTTTCAAATTTGTTTATTACAACAAAACTTCAGTTTTTAATTCATTTTTGTAGCAAATCCATCACATAGAAACTCGAAAATGATACTGATGATGCTGCAGTCATCACCCTTATTATTTCCCAGTGACAATAGTGAAATCAATGCTAATTATTCTTTCAAAAAGTTTTCTTTCTATTCATAAATCACTTTTATAAACCTTTTACTTATATAATTTTACTTCTTATATACATACATGATTATCTTACAATTGTAAATCATCATTAATTATTATTTCATCTTATGATTCATTGGTTTATACCATTATTCTTTTTACAATAGTTGCTTTTATTAGCTCATTCAAACAACTTTTAATTATTTTATATATATATCATTTACAACAACCAAGCAATCAATTATATACACACTTCAATAATTCCTGAAAAATTATTTTCTTTTTATATATAAAATATAATCGAGGTAAAATTATTTCATTTACCCAATTTAAAACAATATTGTGTCGAATTGTTCTATTCAAGTGTTTAGGAACCCCTTCGATTCAGTTTTCGAGGCTGCGCCGACGAAGGTTCATATACCACTCAATAAACCAATCATCACAATATAAAACAATTTTATACTCACTAACAAATACGCACTCATATCTATTATTACACTCACACTCATTCTAGAGTACTGCTGACTCTATCTCTAATGAGTAACACCCAACAGAGCAGGTTGTCGCTTAACCATAAGCTCTGATACCAAATGTAACGATCGCGATTTTTCGTTGCCGAAAAATCGAACCGTTAGGGTTTAAGAAGAAGAAAGAGGTAGAAGAAGAGAGAAAGAGAGAAGAAACAGAAACAACCAACAGAAATATGAAGACAATATCAGAATCTCACAATCGCAGCGGAACAACATATAATAGATAAATGAATATCATTAAAACAAAAGAACTATACATTTTATACATTACATCACATTACATTACATCAATCAGAGTGTACGACAACAACAGCGGAAAGAAATACTATATATACAATAGATAATAGACTACGCTATCTGGCTCGCCTCCAGATCTGCACAGCAACTCCCGAATCCAGAATAACCTGACAACCTAACTCTAGACTGCCCGTGTGGAAAATAGTGGGCACCCAGAGTTTAGGAAAGGAACAATAAACTCCAGGTCAGTCATGGGACTGGTGTGAGAACTCAAAACAGTTAATCTTTAAACAAGCAACAAGAAAATTTAAATTTCGAAATCCGCAATGCTTTTTGGAAAATGAAACTACCATAAGGCCTCCCGGCACACACACAATGCAAACGCACACATGGGGGAGATTTCTCCTTATGATAGTCAAACATGCTTACTACGAGAAAAATTCTTTGATATTATTACTAGTGCATAGTGGAAAATATTTCGAAAGTATAATATAAATCCTAGCCAGCATAGGTACCATGATACTATGCCTACTATAGCTGCCATGTTAAATGGCAGGTTCTACAACTAAAACCGTACAGGGCACGTATTGGATGAATGGATTTCCAACAAATGGTCAGGCTAAGGAACTTCCTACTGCCACATGGGATCGCCTCTGGCGGGACGTCCCGAGAACTAACGTTACGGTTAGATCTCTGCCAACACAAGGCCGGGTTACCTCTGTAACTAGGTAACTACTACACGAATATGTCATCCCCCGGTCCTTTGGGACCTTTATCCGAGCGCTCGATACCAACAACACCACACAGAAATAGATATAGTGTTTCCACATGAGTAAATATCTGGGCTCCATACCATGATACCACCCTTTACCAGAAGGAAATGACATACCCTAAAGGGCGCGACCCTCATAACCTTGCCGCATATTCCTGTTTCGACCATTTCCGGGGAGTGAGGTCCTGACGAAGTCTCGTCCACAAAGCTACGCTTTGTGTAACAAAGCCATGCTTCGGGTCCACAGATGACCAAAGCAATAATCACAAAGATAAATGATCAAACAAATGATCATATCACAAATGACCAACCAATGATCATCACACAGCAGCACTCAGCATGCCACATTACCAGATTGGGAAATATCGCTGATAACCTTCAACTACATAACCTCTGAGCTCGTACGTCTCAGAGAAGGGTGTTAAGCTAAGAGAATAAATTCTCCGCCACCAACAGAAATGTATTTGAAAGAAATCTGCTCTATCTCTCAAAATGTAATGTCAGACACGTAACCATACAAGTCTGTTCCGGGTTCGAACAGAACCGAAGGCACTTCCAAGGAAGCCCTTGCAATCCGGGTATTCACAATCCCGATAAAATTTCCCATCACAAAGGAAATCTCCATATCGTAGCTAACGATGCGGAGACAATCGATAGGTCATCCTATCGTTTTCACAAATACCCGGTCTTCAACACCGGTCTTCAAATGCAATCCAAACGACGTATCACATATTCGGAATGGGATATATGACACAAAGGTCCTCTCCCGGCTAAACCGAATAGCGAGCGCTTATTTTAAAAATAAGTGTGCATTCAATTCCAAACAAACACAATCAATACCATCCAAGGGTAAATATTGATAGTCGGTTATTTAACTATCAATAAAGATGCGCCACATCATCAGATTCCAAATAAATTTCCAAAATTATTTAATCCCAAAAATATCTTCACAAGATATATATATATATATATATACACCATTTCCAAATAATTGCCCCAGTTATTTGTTTTACCAAAACCACTTCACGATAAAATTTTCCACACTTAACCAATTGAAAAACCAATTTTCAATTTACCTTTACCATTTGAAAACCAATTTTCAAATTACATTAACCATTTGCAAACCAATTTCAAATCACCTTAACCATTTGAAAACTAATTTCAAATCACCTTAACCATTTGAAAACTAATTTCAAATCACCTTAACCATTTGAAAACTAATTTCAAATCACCTTAACCATTTGAAAACTAATTTCAAATCACCTTAACCATATATACCTTTTGAAACAAATTTCAAACCACCAAATAAATCTTTACCGATTTATTTTAACTTACGTTCCAAATTCGTAAATTATATTTTCATATTTAAAAATAAATCAACATTTATTTTTTTAACAAATTTCCCTTTATATATATAAATTCCAAAGTGAATTTCCAATTTCCCAAATATCTACACATACACGATTTCAAATCAATTTCAAAATATTCACTTCCAATTTACCTTTAAAAGGTGAATTCTCAAACGTTCCATTTCATATTAGAGAATCATCTCTAAACTTATTTAATAATAAGTAATTCACAATTTAATTTCTTTTCAACAATTTTGAAAATATTCAACATACTTAAGTTACCGTTAAGTATTTTATTCCATTCTCTTTAAGAAAACATTCTTTTATCCACATTTATTTGGGTTAAAAACGAATGTTGCGTAAAACATCGTTACGACAACCCAAGAACACTAGTATATGGATTTGAAATTAAAAATAGATATATAAATCCAATACTATACAAATTATCCCCTTCTGTTTCTCGAAAACTTCTATTTCAACAATCAATGTTGAAATCTATGTTTTCAATACTCAATACATTTTAAAACACCTTTAATTCGTTTTAAATTCCATTTAAAACATTCCTTTCCCAAAAACAAACCCATTTTATTTAATAATCTATTCAATATTCAAAATAGTGAATATAGCCCACTTAACAAATTCCCATATTTCAATTTATCAAATTCGATGAATTTCAAATTTATAAACATAGTTTATAAATTCCATTTCTATTATAAACCCCAATTTTATAAATTCCTTTATTAATCCGATGCAATTTACATAACCCAATTTCATACCCAAAAGCCATATTGTAAGTTAAATACTTATAATATTATTTATTTACCAAATCGTTCCTTTGAACTTCACCAAATTAAAATCTTATCACTTACAAGATTTCTTTATGGTTTATAATAATTTCAACTAATGAAATCTTCATTTATTAACAATTTCAACAAACCCCCTTTTTATGCCCCAAATTCATTTTTATAAGTCAATAACTTATAAAACTTCACTTCCCAATAACCATTCCTTTTATAAATTTCACAAATTATATATCTATAGATTTATAATGAAATTCATGTTATACATCAACTCAGCATTTTATAAATTTATTCTATAACTCCAATAATTTTTATTTAAAAACATCCATTTATAAAATCCTTTATATAAACCATTAATAATAATAACTTCCCAAAAACCAAATTTAACTATTTTATAAAAACCTATTATTATTAAAAATTTCTTTTAAGTTATATTTTATAAAAATATAAATTTTTAAAACATAAAAATTTATCCATCTATTTATTTTAAAATTTAATCAATTCAAAATTTTTTTAATAAACCATATTCTTTGAGAAATCACTTTTAAATCCCTTTTTAAATTCAAAAACCGTATTTTTTAAATTTTTAAAAATTTGAATCCGATGATGCAACAACATCGAATGGTCAATCATGGGAATAACATCATATATCAATGTGATTATCAACAATCAACATAATATTCATAAACAAATAAATATGTGAGGAATCCAGTTGGATCCCTCCAACCTGTTACCCTGCATCCACAGACGTTAGCACAATACCAATTCCACTTCAAGGTGGAATATCGCGGTATATGGGATTTTATAAATATTCCGCTTAATAACGGCGCAATAGGGTCTCATCCGCTATACGAGGCGGGAAATCAAATCCGATATATACATATGCCAATATATATATATCGCTATATATAGTATATGTCCTACTATATCTACTAACACAATCAATCAGCAATCATCAATCAACATTAACTTTTTAAAATTTTAAACAAAACCTTTCGATTGAGTGAGGAGTTCTCACCTTGGCTTTTATTAGCAATCCATTTTCCATTCCAGCTTGTTTTCTTGATTTATAGACCTTATATAAACATTATACAATCCATTAATATTCGAACTAATTGAACAATTAAATTCTCATTTTTGAATTTAATTACCAATGATTTTATTTTAAAACAATTTTCTGTAATTTAATTTATTTAACTATCATTTTAAATTTCCAACTAACTTTCCTATTTCCTTAACAAAAATCTCATTTACATATATATTTCAAACATTTTACTTATATAAATTCCTCCAATATTTGAAATCCCTTTTAATAAATTTCAAAACTAATTCCTTTGGTAACTAAAATCAAATGAATAAATTAAATTAATTTTCCACCATAATTTATTATTTCAAAATAAATTTAGTAGATTACAATTTATTTGTACACTTGTTTTATTTTTATTTTCTTTTTCTTCCTGTTAACTTTTAAAAATAGAAATGTTTCCAAACTATCCTGTCATATATTTTCTTCCTGTATTTTTCTGTCTGTCCAATATATTGACATGTGAATATATATATTATTTTCTATTCAAAACAGAATTTATTCTACAGCTTACAGTAAAAATAAAATTTTAATAATAATAATAATAACTTTATATATAAATTTTTTCCAAATCTGTACGTATATAATCAACATATATGTGTCATTAAAATAACTTAATTATAGATTCAATATTTTACTGCAAATAATATTTTTTTTATTTTTTTTTTATTTTTTTTTTTAAATTTAAAACAATACCTCACAACGAAGATAAACCCAGATCCTTCGCATGTGACTCCGCCGATAATTGAATCCCACGGCTAAGCCCCATTTCCCCACATTGACATCACCAGCACGCGCCTCCAGGAATCGCGACGGCCAGATCGCGTCGCCCTTCCAGATGCTCGCGAGCGCCTGCTTCTTCGAATCGCGGCCCACACCATCCAATAGAAATCGCACAGCTTCCAGACTCGAGCTCCACTCCTCTGTCGCCAGAACGCAAGCTAACGCCACCCAAAACCAAAAGCGGCCCACTGCTCAACCCGACTTCGAACTGGGGACGAAGGATTTGCTTCGGTTTGAAATTTCGATTCGAATGGATTTTGAAAGGAGGATGAAGAACGATGTTGTTCGGCCATGAAATTTATTTTCAATCGAACTGGATTTTTTTGAAGAGGATAGGGGAAAAACTCGGCTCTGTTATTCATTATACCCCTTTTTGTGGAACGAATTTTGGGTTGGAGGGGAGTGAGACTGGAGGCTACGGCCATGGTTTTGAATTTCTTTCGTTTTTTTTTTTTTTTTTTTTTTTTTATTATTATTATTAACTGAAGGAAGCTCGGTTATAACTTTAAACGAAGATGGTTGCGTGCTGAGGAGACACGATTTGATCTTTGCAATTTTAAAATAAAAGAGGGGTCGACTTCGTACATAGTAGGGTGGCAGTGGTATATTAGGGTGGCTGATGATTTGAGGGTATAGATTTATATTTAAATTTAAATTGAACTCGATTTAATTTCAACGCGTTTTCTTATCGTACAGTCACACAACAACTCCAAACACTACGAAATTTGAAATCCGGTAATAATTCAATATTACGGATCCAATGGAACTGGTTTCATTCAATTTTGAGACTGTTCAAAAATTGGCTATTTTTCAGTCGATAATTAAATATTAAAATCTTCGATTTTCACAAATTAATTCCAAATTCAATTTTACAAGTTCTAAAATATCTCTATAACTTTAATATGATAAAATAAAATTTTCCAAATCATTTTCAATCATATTTAACCTAATATTTAATTATTTTTGGAATTTCACTATTAAATCATCGATTTAATTGTCCAATTAAATCCAAATATTCAAGAAATAAATTATTCGACTTAAAAATTCCACTTGTTAATATTAAAAATAAATTAAATATTCAAATTCAAGTTATCAAAAATTCTGGGTCGTTACAATCACGTTCAGACTTCCCATCACATATGGAGTCTCTATACCGGGGACCATTCGATGCAAAGACATTCGACGAGTTGTCCTTACGTTTTCGAAAATATCCGGTCTTCAACACCGGTCTTCAAATGCTATCCATAACGACATATCACATATTCGGAATGGGATATATGACACAAAGGTCCTCTCCCGGCTAAACCGAATAGTGAGCGCAGTATTTCAAAAACATATGGATATTGGGATTTCAATTAAGTCACAACTTAAAACCCAAAACTTTCTTTCAAATGGTTTAAACAAATTACCATTTCAAATCTTTAGACAAAAAGATTTATTTCACAAAGATCAATTCATAGATTTCAAAACAATTTCCATTCTAATTGGATTAACTCGTTAAATCTTTAAATCAAAGATTTAACCTATAACTTTCAAAATTCAATTAACTTGTTGAATCTTTAAATCAAAGATTCAACTTATAGCTTTCAAAAATCATTTTCATAACTTGGAAATTATCTTCATTCTCAAACTTAAAATTCTTTTTAACACAAATTGGATATTCATTTCTTATGTGAAAGCTTTTATTATTTGAAAACAAACAGTTTTCGTTTCACAAAAATTCAATTATATTTACACGAGTTAAAGCCCTTGAATTAAATTCAAATTTCCAAATCAATACATTTAAAATGGTTTTAAAAACCCATATAACTCATTTATAAGTTGAATAACTTTTCTTTATAGCCTAGTTTCCAAATCATAGAATTCAATTTCAAATCTTGAATTTAAGTTCAAATCAAATTATTCAACTTCATATTTTATCGAGTTATTCAAAATAAATTTCATCTATGAAATTCCATTTCAAAAGCTTCTCACTTTAAACCCAATCCATTTCCAAAACATTTGAATTCAAATATTCAGATTTAAAACTATTTCAAAAATCTGTGACTTAATCGATTTCCTCGTGAAATCCATATTGGTGTGTGTATAAGTGTGGTCTAGGGGTTTAACACAATAGTGCAACATCAATCAATCATCACAGATTAAAACACAGAAATATAGTTGATAAGCGATATAAAACTATAACGCTCATCGTCCATTCACAGATTCACAGATAGTATACAAATGTAAATAAATATACACAGCTCAATCTACAGAACAAAATATCACAAATGAGATAGGATAATCAATTCAAAGCATCTCATACAATACAATCATTCATAAGTAAGGTCAAGCATTTAATAATCATTTATAAACAGGATTAATTAATCATTTAATCCTAATTAATTCAATTTAGTTTCGATTAAATTTAATTACTTATGAATTTAATATCAAATTCTGATTTATTAATTACAAATCGTTTGATATAAACTAATTTACCAATTTCCTTAATTTATTAAATGATTCTTAGTTAATCACATAAATTAAATTAACCTTAAGTTAATTACATAATCATTTAACCTTTAATAAATTAATTATCCTTAAATAAATTTCCTTGGTTAATTTATCACATTATCCTTACATTATTTATTGCTTAATCACTTGATTAATCAACTTTAATCATTAATTTATATTTAATTAAAAATCCTTAATGTACAAATTAATTATTCCTCAATTAATTAATCTTTAAACCTTAATTAATGATTTTTTTAAACCCTTAATTCCTTATTTAATTTACCCAACTCATTAGTAAATTAAATAAATAAATTATTCATTTTAATTAACTTAAGACAAATCTCTTTCTTATAAGTGATTTATTATCACTTATAAATATGTTGACAATTCATATTCAAATTACTTTTAAATTCATTTCAAATTTAATTAATTAAAACGAATAACCCTTTTTAGAATACACTTAAGTATTTAACGTTTTCCAGTTATTAAACAAATTTAAATTTTTAAACTTTGTTTCCAAACTAAGTTTCAAACCGAACTTAAATACATATTTATAAGTTCAGTTCAAAACTTGCTTTAGCCTTGCTCAAATCTTTCTTTTACAAATCAAGTTCAAATTTTAAATTCAATTTCCTTTTCAAATCAACTTAGTTTATTATGTAATTTCAAGTTATTAAACTTTATTTATTTTCAACTAAGTTTCAACTGGACTTGGATTTATATTTAACTTTGATTCAAAACTTATTTTAAACTTTGTCTGATCATTCAAATTCAGTTTTAAGTTTTCAAAACAATAAAACAGGTTTCCGTTTAAACCTGGAAAACACTCATACCCGAGCCACTCAAAAATTTGCTTCGAGTCCACCCCCCTTCTTTCTCGAATGAAACCCGAGCAATATTCCAGTGCCTTCCTTCTTCACTTCATCAAAACCTCCCAAGCATGCAAGTGCACGGTGCATGTGCACCAACACTACCACCACTTCAGATCATCCACGATGATCTTCTCAAGACAACGATCATCTTCACATCTAAACACGATCAACAGATTGTCACTCCAAAGCTCGAATCGAATTCGAGTTCAAATCAGATCTTGGAACCAGCATGGAAGCACAACACAAACCTGGAAATCGCGTCGTCCACGAAACCTCGACCACCTGAATTCGTGCACTCCGGTCACCAACTCGTCTACACCCCAGCTTCCATCGCCCCAAAGCACGACATACTCGATCATTCTTGGACAATGAATGAGGCCAAAACAAAACTGCGTCAAAACTAGGTTTAAAATTTTTAAACCTACGCCGCCGTCGTTGTCTGACCACCCTTACGCTATTTTCCCCCAACCACCAATCGTTCCTCCACCTCCAGGAACAACCACGACCCTCATCATCATGCCGATGACCGAAACTCGACAAAAGTCCCAAACTCACTTATCTCTGCTTATCTCAAAATTTACACAGTTAAAAATTATGATTTTGCTTCCAAAAATCATTATTTTCTATAACTTTCCAATTTATATAACTAAAATAAAAGGACAAGATGGTTAAATTTCCAACAGGTTTTCAATTTTACCTGTAAACCCAAATTTATCAGAGAAACTTTAGGTTACTTTGCTTAGTATCATTTTTACAAATTTAGGACGTGACAAAGCAAACGAATTTGGTTTGAATTCTGAGATCAAACAAGATTCATAGGTAGGGGAGTTAGATTTTATACAGGATTATAAGTGTTTTTTTTATATAACCTGGAAACAAGATTAACAGGCAGAGGCATTTGTTTCTGTGCATATTACAATGTTTAAACCCACATCAAAACATATCCATTTTCAATAAATTAATATGCAACAGATAACATATACTTTAAATTAAAAAGTGATGTTACTCACCTCACAAAAAAGAAAGAACAGAGGACTCAAGCCTGGAAGATTGAATTCAAAACTCTGGAATTCGAAACTGACTTGAATTTGAGATGCTTCAGATTTGCACATTTGCCCAGATTTGATTTGTTTGTTTGAGTTTATATTGTCTTTAGATTTGCTTAGCTTTTGATTTCCAGTTTGAAGAAAATATGCACAGGCTTTTATGCTCAGATTTTTTTTCTTTTGGCATATGGGGCTGATGCATACTATATATTGTACTAGAGGTATGGCATTAATTTATTGCTAGAGGTGTAATGTATTAATTGCTTTAGTACATATTACTTTGTTTATCCCTTTATCTCGGCTGAAATGATGTTGTTATGTACAATATCAAAGACCTTTTGTTGCAGCCTACTACTTGTCTTCATTTGTTTATACATAGATGCTTTGTTTAACACTTATCGTTGCTTGTTCAAATCTTTACAAGCTGCATAGTATTTCTTGTGTTGCATTAATTACTTAGTACATTTCTTTTTATATTATACATTTGAGTACATATCTTCTCTGGCAAGCTCAAGATCTTATATTTTCTTTTGTCTATTTTGCAAGCTACTACATATTTATACTTGTTTCTTGTTTCCTTCCAGGTCTCACCAGGCAAGAATTTTATTTTGTACCGTAGATATTGATCTTGTTTTCTTTAGCCTGCATGTTTACTTTGCACTATATCAGGTCATGGCTGAACATATTGTATGTACTTAGAGATGTTTGTTTGTACTTATTTGCTTTTACTTTATGTTTCTATACTTAAACATATACTTGCTGTCTTGTATGAATACTTGTACTTTATTTTATTACTTTGATTTGTTTTTATAAGCTTATGCCTAACTTCTTTTATTTATACTTTTGTTTTGTTTATTTTGCATATTTATATGGTTTATTCTATTTTAAACATTTACTTATATTTTAACTTAAATATTTACTTCTAGAACTTTTTATATGTTCATTTCATAATTTATATAACTATAAATTTACTCAAATATTTGTTTTATATTTTCATACTATTTTATATATACATATTTTGCTATCTTTGTTTTGTTACTTAAAAATACAATGAAGTTCTACTTTTATTATTAATCATTATAATTTGTTTTTTTTAAACTATTTAGTTAAAACAATAACTCAAACTCAATGTATGAACATATATACATATATATTCACATATATACAAATTTCCAAATTCATATGACTTAATATATTTTCTATTTGAATCTGGGAAACTCACTGCCTTTTTTAATCAATTTTACAAATTTTAATTCAAAAAATTCATTTAAATTATCAATTTAAATTCATAAAAATCCGGGGTCGTTACAGAAACCGAGTTGTATATGTATGTTATTTATAATAGATATAAAAAATGTATTTTAATATAAAGTAATTTTACATGATACTTTGTGTTTGGTTGGTTATAATTATATATGTTAGTTTTAAACTTTGTTTGAATATGATGATGTGCGAAGTTGTATATATACGTTACAGCACTTATTATCTATAGTGTAGGTTTATATATATGTATATTTTTATTGAGTGTGTGTATTCAGATAGTATGTGGGGCCGTATATTTATTCTTTTATGCAAATATGGGCTTTAATGTATGATTATATAAATTAGTTTATATTTAAGTATACATTTGTTTGGTTTAAATTTATATATGGAGATTTAGTTTGTGTTTTAAAAATTTAAAACATTGAGTTTTGAAAACATATGTGTGTGTATATATATATATATTATTAGTAAACATTGAAATTAAAACACGATTTTTGGGTATATATATATATATATATGATTGTATATGTTGTACCTATATCAATTCAGTTATCAATTATTTTATCGTTCCAGTTCTGATTCAATTTCGTCGATTTCGATTGTCACCTTTGCTTGTCAAATTCGCGTTCAATCTAGCATTGCTTTGGATTTGTAACTCGTCTGATTCTCATTCTTCTCTAGCCTCGAAAGGTGAGCCATCACTCACGATCAATGTTCTTTTATTTATTAAATTGATTTCAATTGAAACGACAATTGAAATACGCTGTTGTTAGTTATTTACACTGTTATATATGCTATTACCTGTAACAGTTCACATGTGACGTCAATGATAATCTAGTTTGGTTGATAAATGATTGATTGTTTGATGTTGACGTTGGACGTTAAATTGTTAGTGTAGTAAGTGATAAATAATTTGAAATTGAAATTGACGTAGGATAGTTAGATTTGATGTATGTTGAATTTGATTAGATGACATTTGCATAATATGACCCCTTAAAATGTTTAAATAAATTGACATATAGAAATATTGTTAATTACACCTTGAACCATTTAAATTTATGTTGCATAAATTGATATAGTATGAAATCGGATAACAGATATCAAGTGCAGAACCGTATAAATAATAGTGTAATAATCTTTAATCTACATGAAATGATAGTGTAGATTCTAGAAGTAATTATATTAATTTGCAAAAATAACAATGTGAATCAATACGATTATTTCAGGGTTATTTGAATAAATTATTGGATTGATATTGATGGTTGCTATGCTTGTTTATTTACTTCGACACTGTCCCATTTATCACACTGCAAGTTCCCTTTGCTGTGCTTTGATTTTTGAATTGAAATGGAATCGGGTCGAAATGATAAATACGCAAATGAACTTGACTTAGGATAGAAAATTAAATAAAAATCCGACTGGTCAATAATTTGATTTAAAAATAAAATAGAGATTTATTTGAATAAATAATAAGTATTTGAAATAAAGATGGAATCTGAATTTTTATGAAAGGAAAATATTGATAAAAGAACGTTGTATTAAAATTAATTATTTAATAATTAAGTTTGGAATTATTTAATAACTAAGATTGGAATTATTTAATAATTAGGTTTTGAAATTATTTAATAATTAATTTTTGAAGTTATTAATTAAGTTTTGAAATTATTTAATAATTTAATGTGATTGAATTATTTAATAATTAAATGAAAATTGGATCCTTTGATAATTGAAATTGAACTTCTTGAATAAGTGAAATTGAGTTCTGTAATAATTAAGTTTTGGAAATTTGTTTAAATTAAATAAATAAATAAGTGAAATCGAATTTCTTCAAAAAGAAATAAAATGTGATTTATTGAAATTAATATAAGTCTTGAAATTTAAAGAATTTGATTTGAAAATTTTAATTTAATTAAATTTGAAGTTGATATGATATAGGAAAACTTAAATTGATTATATAAATTAAAAAGAAAATTGTTTTGAATGATAAATTATCTTAACGAATATTGAATGAAATCGATCAATGAATTTAAATTGATTTGAATGTTAAATTAGATTAATTTAAATGATTACAGAATGAAATCTATATACGTACTTGAATCAATATTTGAATTGTTTTAAATAAAAATTGAAATTGAATTATAAGATTTTGAAATAGTAATTTGGAAGTTTTGAAACGTAAATTATGGAAATTGTTTTAGAAAGACAAATGGAATGTTGGTTTACGAATTCTAGTTGGAATTGAAATTGATTTGGTTTTTGAAATTGATTAAACGACCAATCGGTGAAATAATTACGAAAGTTATTAAAGAAATCGGGATCGGTTATGGACATTGTCTCCGTCTAAATCGAAAACCACTTTAATAACTATACGCGGAGTGCGATCCAGAATTAAGTGGTTGGAATGATGTACGTGATGACTAAAGAAAGAGAACGATAATGGATAGCCTTGACACTTGTGTCAAATTGGAAATGACTAAAACAGGAGCCGTGCCGGGCTAAATGGGGTTAGACACCTCGAGCGAACACACTTCTTCGTAAACTACTCATTACTTGTTATTGATTGGTGTGCACCCTCAAATTTTGGAAGCGTTGTTTCATGGTGTTGCGATCGTTGCAACGATGCGTTCTCACCAGTCCAGATCAGGCAAACGGTAGTTTCACTACCTTGGGTATTGCCTCACGTGCCTTGTCATACTTGTATCCCTATATATGCGACCACTAAGAATTTGTTTTGTGTTATACCTATGGAGTACTCTTTGATATCCCACTAGTTAACGGTGGAGTTTACTGTGCTGTACAGACTATGACGCTTATATAAAATGTGTTAAGGGGGATAATGGTAACGCCTTAACACTATTATGATACTTTATATTACTGATAGGCATTATTTACCTAGCATACACTACTACATAGTAGAGAGTTTAACGGATCCTTAGAGGATGATTATCCCAACATCCTTTGAGTTACTTATATTTCAGTTGTTATTTCACTTGAGTTGGATTTATTGATATAAGAATGTTAATCCTGACTCGAGTGTTTTGTGTTTTGCTTTACGCTTGGGTCAGACCGAGTGGTTCAACTTTCGAGACTCACCATTGGAGTTAGAGCTTCACTTGGAGACCCAGCTATCTATCCAGCCATAAGATGTTCGGTTGATTCTAGTGATGTATTCTGATTCTTGTATTTGACTATTGTATCCAAGATCTGTTGTAACTTATTTAACTCTGTTATATAAATAGTAGCTTCATGAACTACTATCTTTTGTTTCCGCTGCATTTATTACTCTGTGTCTATGATCTGTGATTATTTATTTACTGTATATGTTCAGTTTTGCCAAATGTAAATTAACAATTCAGTATTTTAAATTATTCTAGTCCGACATGTGTAGATGTGAACAGTCCAAAATAGTGAGTTGTTACAGTTGGTATCAGAGCTTTGGTAGCTCTAGGCAAAACTCGGCATATAGGGTAAATGTATTTACAGAATCACTTTCATTCGAGTTTGAATATCTTCCTTTTGACTCGATTCCTTTTAATTTTGGAACGTTCCCTCGGTTCCGAAATTCATTCTTGTCCCTCACTTTTCGTATTCTTCTGAATTTTGGAGTATCCCATAACTCCACTTCGAATGATCTTTATAATGAATTGGCGGTCTCTCCAACATTCATATGATTTGTAAAGGGGTAAAACTCCTTTACAATAGACATCGATTTATCGGTGATTTATGTATCCTCGGTTTACGATGCTATCTATCTCCCGCTATGCCTGAATTCAATCTCCTTAGATCGAATGTAGATTTGCCTCAGAATTCTACATCGATCTAATTCTTGAAGTCACAGTCGATCTGGTTAAGGTTTCCCGCGATTTATATAAGGTTACACATCTCCCGATTTTGTTATTTAAAACATCTTATCTTTGTTTCGAACCTATCTTTGAATCGAAATTCTCATTGATTGAGTCCATCAAATTTAAATCTCTATCCTTGTTTTGAAATCCATTATTGTATCATCGAGCGAGGGAATGTATTCGCAACAAATATAATTTTTTTTTATCTATATATTGTGTTGTTTGAGCTTGTTGATGTTGATTTGGGTTTTCGATCGATTCGTCTAATCAACGTTATCGATAGGATTTCCAAAACACTTGAACAGAACAAACTGACACAATATTGTTTCCAAATTTGGTAAATAAGATAAATTTTGTGTGATTATATTATATATAAGTAAATTTTCTAAATTGTTAAATGAATGGGTCAACAAATGGTAATATTTGTTTTTATTTATTGTTTTGTAAACCATTGACTATTCCAATATGATAAATAAATGAAACATGGTTTAAAATTTTAATTAAAAATTGAAATGGATTTAATTTAGAATTTGAAAATTTAATTTTCGGTGATTTCAAATTTTGATTTTTAATAAAGTGTATGTTATTCAAAGTATTTTCAAATAAAAATTATTTTCAAGAAATTTAAAAGTTTAAATTTGTGCTCTTCTTTTTTGTCACTGGAAAATAATTTCGGTGATGGCGGCCGCATCATTGACATTCATTTTCGAGTTTCGAAGTGGAGAGACCGTTCTGTAGCCTTACTACACTATTATATTGGAAATTAAATTGATTTGAATTGCTGAAGTATAACTTGATTTATAATACTAGTATATATTTATAGATTTGATTTGACCTGTATATTTGTACATTTATCTCCAATGGTTTGAAGTGAAATTGGAAATTTAATTCTTAAATTTATGATTAAAGATGATTTCAAGTTATAAATTGAGGCAAAGATTTTGAATAAATATTTAACTTGAAATAACTGAATTGCAAAATTTTATTTGTATGATACCCAATTGCATTCCATATATAACTTCCCTCAATTTCTAAAAGTTAACTATGTAATTGAATATTATACAATATAAAATGATATCAACGGAACTCATAAATAGTTTGAGTGGTTATAATAAGTGACAATCTATTTAATATATGTGATAAGATATATTAAGTGGAATAAATATAATAAAAATTTTGGAATTAAGAAAAATTAAATCTGTTGAATAAAATATAATTTTAATAAATGATTATTCAAATTTATGATTTTAGGAAAGGTTAGATAAAGGATAATTGGATAATAAAACAATGAATAAATGAGACAAATAAAATAAAGTTTGCTTTGAAGAAATCTTTTGGTATCTAATATTAATAAATTGAAATTAAATCAACTTATTGAAATACCTTGAATTTTTAAATCAAATATTGAGTATTAATTAAGGTAAATTGAAATTTATATGGTTTGAATTAACAGTTTTACTCTGTTTTCAATCTATTTTCTTTCCGGTTGTTCCTATTCTCCTATCTTCTTCCTTTTTGGGGACGAAAAGTTTTGAGTGGGGGAGAATGTAACGACCCGTAAATTTTTAATAATTTTATTTGTTTTATTAATATATTTAATTGAAATTTTTTGAAATTTTAAACAATAAAAATTTAATATTTGAAATGCGTCTACTTTAACATAGCAACTGGTAAATTTTCATCCGAAAATATGAAAGTTTATTTCGTGTGTAATTTTATTTCAATTTAATCAGTTAAGAATTGTTGAAAAGAAAATGTTTTCGAACCTAAATATTTTTACATAGAAAAATTGTAATCATCTTATGAGTAAGACGTTATTTTTCGTTTTTCTAAATTCGGACTTCTTTAGCTCCGTCGATCTTATTTTTCTGCGTTTTTGCTGCATTTTCCGCTAATAGAAAATTCGAATTTTTATAATTCAATCGTACCACTGATATCCATATACCATTTTGATCGTCTCGTCGTGCTGATCCCTACTGTATATTCAATTCAGTATTTTGAAGTCCGATACACGAAGTCCGATACATAGCGAAATCCACGAAACCGGTAATCGTATCGGAATCGAATCCGTGACCTTTTGTGTTTCTTTTGCATTTTGAAACTCCAGCCTTGTCGTCAAAGCTTTAGAACGTATTGTTAAGTTTCAATTTTCCACCGTGCATTTATCAACCTTCATTAGCTTCTAAACACGTCCTGAATTTGTATGTGCGACTTCCCAACTTCCCATTTCTTTGAAAATTTAAGCGTATAAGTTAGCATACATTCATGTTCTTTTATGGAGAGCTGTTCATTTCCCTTCCTAATCGGTTTATGTATATAATTATTTGAAATGGTGCTTGATCTTCTTTAATTTGGAAACCTAGCTTCTTCTCTCAAACCATATTTTAGAAGAAGAAAAGAGCATATTTTAGTTGTAGCATGCATGTCACTCCCATCTCCTGAAACCAACTCTTCCTTCTCAAATCCTTTACCTTTATCATCCACTCTCTCTCCTGCATGGTTTCCCACGGCAACTCGGGTTCATCGGCTAAGCACCATCATGCTCGGCCTCAGCAACATCCACCCGCCTTTCTTCCTCTCTCGCCCAGTCTCTCCTTGTTGCAGCAGCCGATCACAACTCTTTCACCATCTACTCGGCCGCCATCTTCCGCTCCGCCTGCCACCATCCTTCGACCTATTCCTGTCACAACCTCAACCACTTCACCAGGTTAGAAACCGAGCCCCTTTTCTTCCGGATTATAAGTGCATTATTTTAAAATAAATGTATATATTTTTCTTTGAAGGGGATTTTTGTACATTTTTTATGACAGTACACAAAATGTTATATGATAAGAGAAAGTTGATATTAAAAACAAAACTTACAATAGATATATGAAGCCCGTTGTTTATAAGTGCTGTAAGTTACTTGGGTTCTTTTATATATTGTATATAAATAGTATTATATAATCACGGTTTTAAGACTATACTTATTATAAGAGGTGTACATTTTTATATCGTATATAGGCGATGTTTTGTCAGCTAGTATGTGTATGGGTTATATAAATATATGGTTCTGAAATTCTATGTTTGAATTAATTTGGAAACAAATGTATAAGTATGAGTTACATGATTTTTGTTTACTGTTAGTCATATAGTTGGACGTTAATTTTTTTTATGTGTCTTATTATATATAATGGTGCTATGATCTCGGACTATTTACATATTTTTCATTTATTTTATAAATAAATGTTCTATTGTTATATATGACTGAATAAAATGTTATAGTCATATGAAACCGAGTTGTATATGTATGTTATTTATAATAGATACAAGGAATGTATTTTAATATAAAATAATTTTACATGATACTTTGTGTTTGGTTGGTGATAATTATATATGTTAGTTTTTAACTTTGTTTGAATATGATGATGTGCTAAGTCGTATATATACGTTACAACACTTATTATCTATAGTGTAGGTTTATATAAATGTATATTTTATTGAGTGTGTGGATACAGATAGTATGTGGGGTCGTATATTTATTATTTTATGCAAATATGGGCTTTAATGTATGATTATATAAATTAGTTTATATTTAAGTATATATTTGTTTGGTTTAAATTTATATATGGAGATTTAGTTTGTGTTTATAAAAATTTAAAACATTGAGTTTTGAAATACATGTGTATATATATATATATATTATTAGTAAATATTGAAATTAAAACACGATTTTTGTATATATTTATATATATATATATATATATATATGATTGTATATGTTGTACCTATATCAATTCAGTTATCAGTTATTTTATCGATCCAGTTCTGATTCAATTTCGTCAATTTCGATTATCAGCTTTGCTTGTCAAATTCGCGTTCAATCTAGCTTTGCTTTGGATTCTTAACTCGTCTGATTCTCGTTCTTCTCTAGCCTAGAAAGGTGAGCAATCACTCGCGATTAATGTTCTTTTATTTATTAAACTTGATTTCAATTGAAACGACAATTGAAATAAACCGCTGTTTGTTATTTACACTCTTATATATGCTATTACCTGTAACCGTTCACCTGTGACGTCTGATATCATTATGTGTTATTTATACAATGATAATCCAGTTTGGTTGATAAATGATTGATTGTTTGATGTTGACATTGGACGTTAAACTGTTAGTGTAGTAAGTGATAAATAATTTGAAATTGAAATAGCATAGTTAGATTTGATATATATTGAATTGATTAGATGACATTTTCATAATATGACCCCTTAAAATGTTTAAATAAATTGGCATGTAGAAATATTGTTAATTACACCTTGAACCATTTAATTTATGTTGTATAAATTGATATAGTATGAAATCGAATAATAGATATCAAGTGAAGAACCGTATAAATAATAGTGTAATAACCTTTAATCTACATGAAATGATAGTGTATATTCTAGAAGTAATTATATTAATTTTCACAAATAACAATGTGAATGAATACGATTATTTCGGGTTATTTGAATAAATTATTGGATTGTTATTGATGGTTGATATTGCTTGTTTATTTACTTTAACACCATCCTAGTTATCACACTGCAAATTCCCTTTGCTATGCTTTGATTTTTGAATTGAAATGGAATGGGGTTGAAATGATAAAAACCCAAATGAACTTGACTTAGGATAGAGAATTAAATAAAAACCCGATTGGTCAATAATTTGATTTAAAAATAAAATAAAGATTTATTTGAATAAATAATAAGTATTTGAAATAAAGATGGAATCTGAATTTTTATGAAAGGAAAACGTTGATAAAAGAACGTTGTACTAAAATTAATTATTTAGTAATTAAGTTTGGAATTATTTAATAATTAAGATTGGAATTATTTAATAATTAGGTTTTGAAATTATTTAATAATTAAATTTTGAAGTTATTAATTAAGTTTTGAAATTATTTAATAATTTAATGTGATTGAATTAATTAATAATTAAATAAAAATCGGATTCTTTGATAATTGAAATTGAACTTCTTGAATAAGTGAAATTGAGTTCTGTAATAATTAAGTTTTGAAAATTTGTTTAAATTAAATAAATAAATAAGTGAAATCGAATTTCTTCAACAAGAAATAAAAAGTGATTTATTGAAATTAATATAAGACATGAAATTTAAAGAATTTGATTTGACAAATTTAATTTAATTAAATTTGAAGTTGATATGATATAGGAAAACTTAAATTGATTATATGAATTAAATAGAAATTTGTTTTGAATGATAAATTAACTTAACGAATATTGAATGAAATCGATCAATGAATTTAAATTGATTTGAATGTTAAATTAAATTCGTTTAAATGATTACGGAATGAAATTTATATACGTACTTGAATCAATATTTGAACTGTTTTAATGAAAAATTGAAATTGAATTATAAGATTTTGAAATAGTAATTTGGAAGTTTTGAAACGTAAATTATGGAAATTGTTTTAGAAAGACAAATGGAATGTTGGTTTACAAATTCTAATTGGAATTGAAATTGATTTGGTTTTTGAAATTTATTAAACAACCTATCGCTGTAATAATTACGAAAGTTATTAAAGAAACCGGGATCGGTTATGGACGTACTCTCTATCTAAACCGAAAATCACTTTAATAATTATACGTAGAGTGTGATCCAGAATGAAGTGGTTGGAATGATGCACGTGATGACTGAAGAAAGAGAACGATAATGGATTTCCTTGACACTTGTGTCAAATTGAAAATGACTAAAACAGAAGCCATGTCGGGCCAAATGGGGTTAGCCACCTCGAGCGAACACACTTCATCGTAAACTACTCATTACTTGTTATTGATTGGTGTGCACCCTCGAATTTGGGGAATGTTGTTTCGCGGTGTTGCGATCGTTGCGGCGTTGCGTTCTCACTAGTCTGGATCAGGCAAACGGTAGTTTCACTACCTTGGTATTGCCTCATGTGCCTTGTCATACTTGTATCCCTATATACACGACCACTACGAATTTGTTTTGTGTTATACATATGGAGTACTCCCTGATATCCCACTAGTTTACGGTGGAGTTTACAGTGCTGTATAGACTATGACGCTTATATAAAATGTGTTAAGGGGGATAATGGTAACGCGTTAACACTATTTTGATACTTTATATTACTGATAGGCATTATTTACCTAGCATACACTACTACATAGTAGACAGTTTAACGGATCCTTAGAGGATGACTATCCTAACATCCTTTGAGTTACTTGTAATTCAGTTGTTATTTCACTTAAGTTGGATTTATCGATATAAGAATGTTAATCATGACTCGAGTGTTCTGTGTTTTGCTTTACGCTCGGGTCAGACTGAGTGGTTCAGCTTTCGAGACTCACCATTGGAGTTGGGGCTTCGCTTGGAGACCCAGCTATCTATCCTTCCATCATATGTTCGGTTGATTCTAGTGATGTATTCTGATTCTTGTATTTGGCTAATGTATCCAAGATCTGTTGTTACTTATTTAACTCTGTTATATATATAGTAGCTTCATGAACTACTATCTTTTGTTTCCGCTGCATTTATTACTCTGTATCTGTAATCTGTGATTATTTATTTATTGTATATGTTCAGTTTTTCCAAATTTAAATTAACAATTCGGTATTTTTAATTATTCAAGTCCGACATGTGCGGATGCGAATAGTCTAAAATAGTGGGTTGTTACAAGTAAATTACCTCAAACAGCAAGTCAGACATCGTTCTATAAGATGCTTGTTTAGACCGTGTCGAACTCTAGGAATTGGTCAAGGCTAACCACTTAATATCGAGGTTTAGGTATCCATTTCTAGGGTAGTAACATTCGACCATGCCAAACTTGAGGCATTGATCGAAGTTTATAAGTATGATCCTGCATTTCACCGGGTTTGGATCTTTAGCCTCGCCTACTCTGGGCAAGGATCTTCAGATGGGAAAGACATTAATGCTTTGCTAAATATAGGCATGAGCAAATGGGTAGACGGTCATGTCATGTCCACTATGATTTATGCCCATGTTGAAGGCTGAAAGAGTTGAACGGTGTCTACCTCAGAATGCCAAGGAAGGCTGAACTTCAAGGGTCCGACCATGGGCTGAAGAAGTTTGGTCGGCACCTAACTTCGAATACCTACACATCTATAATGGCTTTAATCAATCTTGCATAAATTTGTTTCTAAGTGAAATAGCATCGCAAGTTTTCGCTATTCAACTCCCCCAGGAGCGAAATCCCATCAATCATCGTATGCTCGAAAGTTCCATCTCCAATCTTTTCCCTGTTGGTACGAACCTTCCCAACTCAGGTCCAAGTTCTGAGAGCTTGGGAAGATTCGTTTGAGGACTAATTCACCAATTTCAAAGGTCTAATTCTAGCCTTGGCATCGTAATACCTGGCAACTTAGTGATGGTGTGTAGCTGCTCTCAACTTGACTTCATCACGCTTCCAGTTGATTGTATCATGGGACTCCAAAAGGAGATGCTTATTCTTTCGTGGATTGTAGCGAGTCACTTGATGAGAAGGTACTTCTAGTTCAATCAGAATCATAGCCTCTAATCCATAGGCTAAGGCAAATGAAAAGTGGCCAGTTATTGACTTGTGGGTTGTTCGATAAGCCCTAGTACCAATGAAAGTCCATCGACTCACTTGGCCTTAGCCTTTTCCAATTGCTTCTTAAGAATGGACTTGATAATCTTGCTTATAGCTTCAACCTATCCATTCACCTAGGGGTGTTCCACCATAGCGGATCTCCTTTCTATGCGAAGTTAGCAGTAGAAATCTTTGATTTCGGTATTGTCAAATTGGGTCTTGTTACCGGTAATTATTGCCTATGCGCTCCAAAGCCATAGATGATATTCCAAATAACAACTTTCTTTGTGGTGATCGTGACTGATGGCTCTACCATCCCATTTGGTGAAGTAATAAACTGCGATGATGGCATACTTCGCGCCACCTATAGATATTGGCAACACACCAATGATATCAATTACCCATACTACAAACAGCCAAGGGCTGAGCATTTGACTAATCTCTATTGGCAGTGCACTTAGAATTTTGGCTAATCTATGGAGCTTATCACACTATTAGGTATAATCCGCAGCGTCTCGATTGATGGTTGCCTAGAAATACCCATAATGAAGGAACTTCTCTGCTAGGGTTTGCCCCTAGTGTGGTCACGAAATGCCCCTTCATGAACTTTTCTTAGAACTAGCTTGGCCTCACCGTGAGCGAAACACCATAGCATTGGGACTAGATTCCCTTCCTATAAAGCACTCCTTGCTGAAGGATATATCTTGAAGCTTGGCGAAGGAGCTTCCATCACTCGTTCTTTCTATTTGAAAGGATTCCACTCTACAAGTAGTCTTTTATTGGAGTCATCCATGACTCCTTTTCTGGTTTAGCCTCTTAGATCCAATCGACATCCATTTGGTCAATATTCAAAGCTAATAATACTTCCACTAGAACCAAGCCCAAGAGCTGCACATCTATGGAACTGGCTAACTTAGCTGGTGAGTCGGCTTTTTTATTTTCCTCTCTACGAATCTGAGTGTCCCACATCTGCCTCTGGGAGTCGGTCAAGATTAAGCACTTAGGATAGCAGTTCAATTAATCCTTTCTAGGCTAGAAATTTTCGATTGCGCCAAGCTACGGGTGCTAGATTAAGTTAACTACTTAAGAACATAGTTCATACATCCTCAAATGGGATGTTTATTTCCAATTACGCCTAACTGCTGGTGTCGATTCAAAGCTCATTGGTAAGATTCCATTTTATGTCGGGTATGGATCGTTCGTTTTGCCTACTACGGGCAAAATGTCTAGTACTGAATGGTCTTATCATGTTCGCTTCGGTTTATACTCATGCCTCTAATCCAAGGAACAGAGATGAGAGAGTGAACGGTCATATTACTTTCATTTTGGTTTATACTCCTGCCCCCAAATCATGGGTAAGAGTTAACGTACAGACGGTCAAGTCACATCCACAGATGGTCAAGTTACGTCCACTTTAGGGTTTATACTGCTACCTCCACATCAAGGGCAACTGTTGGTTGATGGACGACCGTGTCACATCCATCTTTTGTTTATACTCCTGCCCCCAATTCGAGGACTAGAGTCGGCTGGTATCAATCTTCAGATACTGAGAAGAACTTCAAGGGTCCGATCATGTACTATGCAAGTTTAGTTAGCACCTATCTTCAGGTACTTGCATACCTGGATTATACATATGCAGTTTCATTCGACTTAATCAAGTCACAACTCTTAGGTAATGGAAAAACAATGTCTCTAATTTGGAAAGCCGTTTTATTTTGTAAAAAACAGGAAATGATAGGTTCTTTCTTGGACCTTCCAAACATTGTCGGGGCGATGCCGGTTCTCAAAAGATTGAAGGTCGAATGTAACTATCAACCAAGCAGTTTAGACCTTCTTGATGTTGTCAAAGCAACACTGGTTCTTAGAAGTATTGGGGTCGAATATAACCATTAATTTGGTGGTTCGGACCTTTCCAATGTTGCTGGAGAAACACCGGTTCTCAAAGGATTAGAGATCGCATGTGACCGTCAACTCGACGGTTCGGACCTTCCCGATGTTTTCGAACCAACATAACTTCACAAAAGGTTAGGGATCGAATGTGACCGTTGAACTGCTGGTTTGGACCTTCCCAATGTTACAAGAGCAGCACCTGTTCTTAGAAGGTTAGGGATCGAATGTGACCGTTGATCCGACGGTTCTATCAGTTCAAAAAGTGTCATGTGGCTTACTATATGGTACAGGAAAGTTACTTCCAGAAGCATGGTTCCATCAGCTCAAGAAGCAAATTTTATTAATAAGTAGAAGAAATGGTAAGTCATGCCTATTTACACTGCCCATAGTGTTACGGGGAAGCTTATTTGCGGAAGGGAATTATATAATGAATAATGGGGCAGCATTTTCATAGGCTGCTACTTTATCCATAGGTGACCGGTTAGTTGATGACTAGTCTTTCATCAGCTCATCTTCGCCCTTGATTGCTGGATTCGAGCAGTTCTCTAGTGCAAGTAGAATTTAGGGTCATACAGTTTCCCCGTAGATTGGTCGTTCCTTAACGTATTGCTAGAGCTTGTTATTCCATATCAGCTTCTCAATCAAACTTTCCAGACGTTGACACTTAATATTGTTATGTCCACGAGTTTTATGGAAACGATAGTACTATCCTGAGCACTTATGTTCATCAGTCTCCTCTCTCCAGGCGGCTTTTTATATTGCTCCATCCCTTGCGTGGCAAGGTAGATGTTTTCCTACTTATCATTCAGAGGTGTACATTATTCGGATCTCAAATTTCTCGGGTGCTAGTTGTTATCATTATGTTGGCTACTTGGAGTTTGATTCCTTTTCCTCTGATTATTAGAATCCTCGACATTAACTATTGCATTCGTAGAATTTCTTCTGGCCTAATTCAAAATGACATTTGTATCACTTCAACCGAAATCCCTTCATTCCTCCAGGGATGATTACGTACTTCTTCCTAGTGTAAGTACTTGTTGGCCTTTCTATAAAAAGCATCCATCGTCGATGGGGGTTTCCTTTCCAACCATTCCCAGAAATTTGTTTCGGGATGATCCTCCTAATCAACGCCGTCAACACTATTTCATCATTGGGATTTGTAACTTCTTCCACTGCCATGTGGAACCAATTCAAGAAGTCACTTAGCAACTCTCCATCACCTTGGAAGTGGTTAGATAGTGACATCTCATGCTTTGGACATGAAGTGTGTAAGCAGAACTACTCTAAAAACTTCCGTGACAACTAAGCGAAAGTCGACATAAACCTCGATGGGAGTCAAGTGAATCACATTGTAGCTACTCCTTCTAAGAAAATTTGGAAACAAAGGCATTTCACAGCATCAGAAATCCTAATTGAATCTATATGTCACTCATATATTGTCAAGTATTGCCTAGGATCTGTTGTTCCTACATACAACAGCATCATCCGCATTGCAAATCTCTGAAGATATCTCTCACGTAGTATGTTCTTAGTAAATGCAGTCTGATTAGGAGAGTTATCCATTCTTTCACCAGACCCCCTTGTTTAATTTCCGTTGCATCGTATCATTAGCAGTAGCTCGATTCTCTAGGTTCTAACCATCAGTAGAACATCCACGGATCACATCCACGCTGCCTTCAAAATGATGGGCTTTGGGACCACCGTAAGCGGGGTTCGTACCAACCTGTCCTCTTGGGTCAGTACAAACCCATATGATTGTGCCTCGGGTCGGTATTCTCCCGTGGTACAGCGCTCCAGCAGTGTTTTGAGTCCGCTTCTGCCTTCTTTCCCTCCGTCTCCGCTCGGACGACGAGGAACTTTTAGATAAAGACTAGAATCCCTTTTACTCCTTTTATGGCTATTTTGAGTTAGATCATTCAACAATCTCAAGCTTTACTGCATCGTTTATTTCATCTCAATTTTGATTGGCCTGAAATCTATCTTCCATCTACTTCATCATCCTATCCATCTTTATTTGGCTCATGGCGTCAGTTGGAGTCTGGATCTCCATATGTCCCGGTTGCACAACTTCATCCACATGTTGAGGATGTTGATTCTCAGCATCATTGGTAGTAGGTTTGGTAGTTATGGTACATTATTCTTTCCTTGGCGGGGCCATTGGAAACTGCTTCTAGTATATCTTGAAAATCTGAATTGTAGAATTAAAAGATAAAGAAACCGAATCTATCTCTTGGATATAGGAAGTCCAATAATATATTACGGATCCAAATAGCTTAAGATTATCTTTCTCGGTGAAAGCACCAAAAATTTTAAACCAAAAATGGCACAAACACCCAAGAAAAGTATGTTGTAGAGAATATACTAAAGAAAATTAAATGAAAACGGAGGAAAACAATCAAATACAGAATTATAGTGGTTCAGCAATCTTCATCCGCATCCACTTAAAGGATTTTTGTTGATTTTGCTCCAGATTTGTGATTAAAAGGGCGTAGGATCGGTATTGATTCAAGAGTACAAGAGAGTAAGATTGTAATGGCAATGTAATAATCCTAAGAATGAAGCATTTCTCCTGTATTTATAAGGTTAAGCTATAAAATATCTCGTTGAAACTTCTTTTGTAGAACCTCGCTGCCTAGACCAAGTTACCTAGAAAATTTGGGCTCCAAATCACCTAAGGATGGGGATCAGTACTGACCCCTAAAGAGAGTTTGTAATCTATCCTTGTATATGTAGGCATGGGTCTTGTAACTTTTTGCATTGGTTCGCCTTGATGTTGGCTTCATGTTTCCAAGGTTGTTTTGCATAGTTTCCTAGTTGTTTTTTTGTTCCAAATGATGGATCTATGTAAGAATGGAGTTGCTAACTCTAGTGCTCATGGAGATCGACAGAGAATTACATATAATCGTAGGAAAGGGACTTCAAATAGGCTCTTGGCATCATTAGTAATGAGTGGAAACAGTGGAGGCAACTTTATATGAAAATTTGGGGATCGGTACAGTGCCCCATAAGTGGGGGATTTGTACATATCCCACACTTAGTGAGATTTAGCACGTGGGATCAGTTCAATCTCTTGGTGGGGAATCGGTACCTATACACACTTAGTGAAATTCTGACTTTGGAATTCTTTTGGACGGTTTGCCTCCCATTTATAGTCTTGTTTGTACTTGAGTTTTGGACTTTGCAGTTATCTTTCTATGCTTCCTTCGTCGATATCTTTCAAGTTCGATTCATTCAATCCATCTGAATACCGCCTAGTCTAAAAGCTGGATAATAGCAGCATAGTCAATCCTTCACTCTTCTGTCAATCATTTAATTTTTCTATCTCAGCTCTTAATTGTGTTATCTCCTCCTCAACTTGTGATTTCCTATAATCAGCCTAAGAAGTCCTCGCTTGCAAATTTGTTAGTAGCCAGTTAAAATTTATGTGTAATATTAAATAAAATTTATAAATTAGTTAATGAAGTAGTTAAGCTCAATAAGTATTACAACTTCATTACCATAATCGTAGCATCTGTTTCATGTCGGCTTGTAAGTCACATCACCAAAAATCATATCATCCTCCTCAACAGTCAAGTCTTCTCAGCCAGTCACCTCCAACACTCGAGCCCAATCTTTCTCAAACTTTTTTTGTTATTAGAAATAGATTTTTCCAAAATAAATATTTAACTTAAAATTTATGTAATGTGAAACAAGAGAAAAAAAATTAAAACACGTTTACCATGATAGCTTATGATTTGGGGCCTGTCTAAGTAAATGATACTGATCCATTTTCATTAGTGTGCTCGATGGCATGCGTGCGAGTGAAGACTTCCAAATATGTAGGGTCACAACCCTTCACCTTCCTTTGAAATTGTATATGATTAAATAGGTATATATATATATGATTAAACAATGTTATAAATATTTCATATTCTTAATTTATAAATTTACCATTTAATTTTGATATTGTTGGAAGGATTTTAGTCCATCATGGTGTGTAACAAGATTTTTTTTTCCTATTTGCCAAGTGTTGCATAGATACTTCCTGTAAATTTAACATAAAAGTTATATTTACTGCCTGTAACTACTCAATATATGATTGAATAAATTAATGCAATTATTATACAAACTTTGAAAAAAATTACAATAAACATATAGAACTTCAAAAACCCACTTTCGCGGCGAGAGTTTGTCAGTACTCAAGAAAATCGATACAAACAGCAGCACTCATCTAATCAGGTTTTTTATCTTTATATTTTACACCCGAGAGGGTGTCATTGTAGTTGTTCCTCATCTTCTTATTTAGTTGCTAAACAACTATTGATCTTCCTCCTCTACAACAATCTCAGCTTGCATATTGAGATTAAAATGACATATACATAATATATTAGTTTTCAGAGACCAAATATGTCATTTTAAAATGAATTATAAATTTATGCTTACTAACAAGTCGATCCATATAGCATCATTAATGTACGATGGGATATCATCCCACATCGGCCAATAACTCGACATCCGACTTATATATGCTTCCTAGAGACAGCCAGAATATAATTAGAAGGCTCCAACTCAAAGCCTCTTTATCAATTTTTATGTATACATTTAATAAATCATAAATAATATAAATGCACTAAATATTGATGACGTTGCAATAAATTTCATACTCACCCTCCAGTTATGGGAGTCATACTCCCCCTTCGGCTTAGATTAGCTAAGCTACTAGCACCCTCGCCTGCAGTAGGAGAACCCGAAGAATGAGATTTAGAAGGTATCCAATGAGACATAATATCTACCATAAACATATCATTTTATATAATGAAAAACTTATCATTTTATTATTAGAAAACATACCTGATTCAGACGGTTACAGAGATACAAATATCTGTTAATAACAATAGAAACTCAAAACATAAATTATGCAACAAGCGATACAAATATCCATTATACGTACATTGCATCATCACTAGTTAATAATCAGTTTTCATCATTTTCTGATTCAGACTCGATCTTGTACTCTATATCATTTCCCTCTATACTCTCAAATGATTCTATTAAAATATTTGATTCATCGTTCAATGGCCCTAAATCGGTATGATCATCAGTTATTATTATTTTATTATTTATCTCAAGATCTACCTGATAAGATGCTTCATCAAGAATATTATTTTCCTCAAACATAAATTGTGCCATTGTTTTAAAAACAGCTGACCTATCAGCTTTATCTCATTTTAGAGACGGTTACAGAGAAAAATAAACTTATAATGCTTGTTTGGATAATACGAAAGGATCATACAAATAGTAATGCAAGTTATGCTTTATTTCAGTAAGCTTATAATCTTTGTGCACGTTGATTTCAGAACTAAGAACATTGCTGAAACAATTGCACTTGAAAGAAAAAAAATTACGCAAGTCGTATAAAATATGTGAATTCTAAAACCTGTATTATGACGGGGTAAAATCTTCTATATGTTCATCTAGATCATCACTACCTTTGACAATACACTGCTGTTATTGGTTAATTTTTCAGGAACATATTCTTTGGTGTTAAGTTTAATCCATTGATGAAGAATATTGGATAAGTCTTGACATTTTGTTTTGGTCCTATCGCAAGATGCTACAATCCTTCATCACCGACATAATTTCTTGGATCATAAACGTAGTTCAAAAACCGGTTAGAAAATTCCTACCTGAGATCGCGACGTGGATGATGTGATTCGTAAATAGTGCAAATATATATAATATATTGCATTATAATCTGTAAGTATAATTGAAAGAAATATGAATTTAGAAATTCATATATCAAGCATTATTATTTAATATTACTCAACAAATGATGCAACTTCAACACAACTAAGAAGAACATAAGTGTGTGCTACATGGTAATCTCTATCGTCTCACCATAGTTCCACACATTTTCCAACAGATTGGCCATGTTGTCTATAATAGATAATATAGCTTGAGAAGAATCTCGTTCAATGTCTTCATTATTACGAGAAATACTTACAAAAGATAAGTTCATGTGGCCATTGAAATAATGAGGGAAAAGAATGAAGCTTCTTCTTCAAGATATGATTTGTAAATCGAACATTTTACTCGTGCTTTTTGTCTAACTTTTTTTCAAATGATTCTAGTACCTATTACAAAAATAATTCAATTTAAATTTAAATTTAAATTTAATATTATGAATATTCAATATTACCTCTTAAATGGATATATCAATTCATATTGCATAGGACCTAGAAGGAGTGCTGTAGATGAACAGGTTAATTCTCCATTACATTAAAGAATCTTACAAGAAATATTTTCTCAAGTTTGTAGAGCAGTATAGGGATATCCTCTTTTAGTTTACGTATGTGCTCGACTTTAACATAGTTAAACAAATCTCTTTATGAAACAAACTTAATTGTGTTATAACACTCAATGCTTTTATAGGCAACAGTTCTTTGAAATCCACCGGTAATAAATTTTCCATAGTGACATAACGATCATGACTTTTCACCCCACCCAGTTTATTGTTTTTTAAAGTCAATACATCTATGAAGATTAGAAGAAGTCCCATTATGATATCTTAGTCCTTCCACCCACTTTAACACAAGTTTTACTTGCTTGCTATCTAATTCATCGCATGCTTAGGATTTTTACTGTCATAAGGCTTCGTATGAAGTTCGGGACATTTATACAATTCTACTATATCATGTGTTGAATTCAGATCGTCCTTAATTTTCCTTTTAACATTCAAAATTATACTAAACACGTTATCAAACACGTTTTTTTCATTGTGCATCATGTCAATATTATGTCAAAGTAAACGATCTTTCCAATAAGGCAACTCCTAAAATATACTTTGTTCACACCAATTTTGACTTAACGATTTACCTGGTATTTCAGTCTGTGCTCCAGTTTTATGTATCTTTGGATATTCCTTTACGGGATCATATATTTCTACGCTTGACCAAATTGTTGGTGGTTGTCTAGTCTCTACTCCATTAGCTATAAAGTTTTTTATCTCTTCTAAAACTTCTAAAAGTATGATTAATATGAAGAAAACCATTATGGAAATCAAACCATGTAGTTTTCTTTTCATTTGGTAATGAAAATTCTCGTGTGGTTCCATGCAATAAGGAAAAGCTAGATGATGGTCCGTACTCTGACCTTAAAGCATTGTATAAGCTGGAAAACCACCAAGAGCCCATAAAAAGATGCTAACATATGAAATTATTTTTAAGAAACATTGTATGTATTAACCCCTTCATGTCATAATGTTTTCAACTCTTCAATCAATGGCTACAAGTACACATCGATTCCTTGTGTCGTATCATCATGACCAAGGACAACAATAGTGAAAAACATATATGAATTTTACATGTACATCCATGGAGGTAAATTATAAGGTGTAATGATAATAGGTAATATATACCATAAAATTGAGAGAATGGTGGAAATCTATCCGTATATAAACCAAGTCTGACATTACGGATCTCTGCAGCAAACACGGGATAAGTCTTATAATTAAAAATGCTTTCATGCTTCTCTATCCAATGGATATGTCGAAGTTCCCACTTCCTATGTTCTCACACTATGTTATCTCATATGAGTTGCGGTAGTAGAAGACACATATAACTTTTGAAGTCTAGGAGTGATTGGTAAATAATGCACTCTCTTTTATGGAACTTCATTTCCTTTCTTTTTTCTTGGTTTGTATCTTTCCTCCTTGCATATTTTGTATTTCCTAAGGTTAATGGCATATTTTCAATATAGCATGCAACCTTTTATACATATATCTATCTTTTGGTACGACAAACCGAAAGCAGACATAATTTTTTTTCACTTTATAATGACTATCTTATATCAGATTATTGGGTGGCATATTTCATTTTGTAGCTTGTACAACTGCTATACATCCAGTTTCGGTAAACTTGATTTTTGATTCAATAGTAATGTATTCGGTTGTTACTGATAATTCGGTTCTGCTTTTACAATCATGCCACAACAACCTCCTAGCAGCATCCAATAAATCATAAATTCTTTTTGCTCTCATGGTCGGTTCTTCTTCGACGTTTACATCTTCACCATCAACTTGAACGGTAGGGAACATTGATTGTACTACATCTTCCACCATATCTTCTATTTGATTCGCCATTACATAATCATTTTTCACCTCGTCATCTGACACTATAGGATTAGGTGCAATAAATTCTCCATGACAATCCCACAAATAACGATCTAGCACAAAACCAACTTAACACAAATGTACTATAACCACATCTGGTTTATAATTCTTCAAATGTTTGCAATACTACAATGGCAACGAATTTCTATGTCATTTCCATTATTAGATTAAGCAAATCTATTAAACTCGTGTACATTATTGTAGAAATATTCCTTCACTAAAGATTTTATACCAGTTCAGTCTTCATACATCCAACTACAGTCGAGAAAATAATTGAATATTTTTCCTAATTTAAAAACATATGTTAGAAATTTCATCAACACTTCACTTCTTTGTATTGTACGCATAGCTTTGCATCCAAAAGGTGTGTTGTATTTTATAAATAAATTAAATCTTTTTGGACTAAAGGCATTAATTTGTTGTTGTTGTATTTCTTAAAATAATATTCATCCCTTATTTTCAAATAAATATTATACTTATTTCTTGATTTTTACAAATCGATATTAGTAGAATGTTTGTTTGAAAAGCAATTTATTATTTAAAACTACTTCCAAAAAGACATACACATAAATTAATATTTTACTAACTACAAATTAAATTTTAAATCATATTTTACAATTCATTCAACCATTTAAATATTTTATTAACTAAATTTTTAAACCATATTTTATAATTTATTTAACTATTTAAAATTTGTATTTAACAATTTTATATACTAAATTTTGGAGTTTGCAAAAAAGGTGCACTAATTAATTAATCACTAAAAATAACTTTATTTTATAGTTGCTACTAACACTTATAATTAACACATAATGATTGATAAACAAAAAGTTATGTATAACTGTAAGCTTTATATTTAACATATTCGCTGTTCAACAATATATATTAGCCCTAAAATTATTCTAAAGAAACAATCACATACACTAATCAACATACATATTAGTCAACAATTATATACTAATATTTGTATTTTAAATTAACTTAATTTATAATTACAAATTAAACAATTACATCACTAATTTTTTGGCAAAACCAACCGGGTTGAATGTGCCCCTACCATTTTATTAATTACCTGAAAAAACATTAAAAGTAAGTAATAAAAAAATACGATAATAAACTAGAGGAAAGAAAGAAATAAAAAGCAAAACTGAAAATGAAAGGAACAAAACAAGGCAACTAAACAGAGCCTATCTCCGTATGCAAAGCATTTCTTCATGAAAGTTAAAAGGAGAATAGGTCATAGCACTTCGAATTTCTTTAACTATCTCATAGTATATCTCCATCCTATATTTTTTTTCTTTCTTAGAAAAGATACAAGCATTTCTCTCTCCTTCCAGATTGAACCATCAAAAATTTCCAGAATCAACAAAAGACCATAGAACATAGATACCTTCCAAGTGGTTCCCTTATATATGCTTTCCATTCCTTCCTACTATCGTGGAAAGGAGCAACAAAGTTTTCTTTACATTTGATCTTTTCCCAAAGAAATAAGTGTAGGAACATCTGAAGAAAAGAAGGAGGTTGTCTTCCTTATAGGATTTGTAGGAGCAAGTAGTAGAGATGAGAATGCCTCTTAGAGCTAGGTTGCATAGAGTATGCATTGCATTTTGCAAGATCATCCAAAGGAGGAAGTTAAGCTTCTCTACAGTAAGGGAATTCCAAGTCTTTTTAAACTACGGAAATTTAACTCCATGATTATGCTTAGTTATAGCAGTGTAAACAATTCCTAAGGAGTGACTAGTCATGTCCAAAGTCCAAACACGTTGATCTTTCTCAACAAAGAAAATATGAGAATTATTATGAACATCCCAGTGAGAAGAGATGCAAGAACTACTAGTTTTAGGGAGAACGACAGTTCCCTACTTAATATAATCTATAACTTTGGCTTGCATAGAGATCCCAGTCTGCATAATCTCTTCATGAATCAATCATTTAGATAAGAAAATCCCCTTTGCTATCCAAGGCACTTTCCAAAATTTTGCATCATTATTTTGTTACAACTTTTAGAGTTGTATGTGGTAATAATGCACTCCTTAACCTAAGCATAGCTTTCCAGCTCCAACTAGTTAAAGGTTTGGGAATCATAAGCTAGAAATCTTCATTTTTGAGGTTGTGTATTTTAGTCCATTCAACCCGGACAGAGTTTGAGTTATTTTTTTTGAAAGAAAGTAAACAGGGCCCAGCCCAAATACAAATAAGAAATGAAACGGGTAAAATCAACCCGAAACCACACCTATTAACACAAAAAACCCTAGCGCCGACTCAAAACAAAAAAACAAACAGAGAAAGAAAAAGAAAAAATGGTGACCAGTGACGAATCTATACTTCGCTACCTCCGTTCTTCACTCCGCTGCTTTCTCCTCTCTCCCAATACGAGAGGCCTTCATTAAGCTTGCCTCTCATACCATTAATCTCTTCGGTCGTGAAACAACAGATCTGATGATGATAATTTCTGGTGATATCAGCAGATCTGTTGTCATAGTGACTCAGATCTGTTGAGTAATCCCTCTGAAAAGCATTGCGCACTTGATTTGAAGTCTTTTGGGATTTATTAGACGTATTATCATGATTGGAGACCGAGTGAGCTCTGTTGTCGGCACTAGTAGGGATAAGCTCATTTGGAAGACGATTACTCGTCCTAACATTCTTTGGATGGGTTAGAAAATGTTTGAGATGCTTACTACCAACTTCTCTATTCCAAACATCAGCTAAAATGGCGAATTTGGTTTGATCTTTCACATTTTTCATAGATTTGTGAAGCAGTATCTTACAATCTGTTACGATTCTAAGCCATAACTGCTCTTTACTGTTGCTAGCTTTATTATGAACACGAGCATTTATTTCTCTCCAAATATAATAAACTGCAGTAGTAATATATACGTGAGCATGATCTCTTTCGAAAGATTTCCCTTTGAACTTAATATTAATCAGCTGAATAATTTGCTTGAGCTCCATAATATTATTGATTTGAATATCCAGTTTAGCTTTAATATGATTCCATAGAAACTGTGAATAGCCGCAAACAAAAAATAAATGATTAGAACTCTCATTATCCAGACTGCATAGGGAACAAAGTGAATTTGAGTTATTTCCCCATTTGTTTATTCTGTCCCAAGTTGGCAATTTATTATGAAAGGCAAAAAATGTACAATATGCCATCTTGGGGTTGTTCACTTTGTTCCAAATACAGTCATACCAATCAACTTTGATGACTTTATGTCTAATGGCATTCCTTGTATTTTTAAAGGAAAACTTTCCTTTATTATCTGCTTTCCATGTCCAGTAATCACTGTCTGCATTAACGTCAATGATAATATTACAAATTTCATCTCTGTAAGGGTAAGTAATTGGGTGAAATTGAGGTTGCCATTGATTATCCATAATAATAGAAGACACTGTTAATTGGGTGAATTTGAGGTTGCCATTGATTTTCCATAGTAATAGAAGACACTGTTGCATTAGAATCCCCAAATATAACTAAATTACTCCAACCAATTTTATTGACAAAGGAGTCATTTTTAAACCAAGGATCAAACCATAAGCTGGTTTCATCACCAGATTTAAAATTTCTTTCCAAAAGACACTTGCCAATGTCTCTGCAATTTAAAATATGTTTCCAAGTATTAAACTGATTACTGTTTGGAATAATATTCCAGAAATTACCTTTTCTGAGATATTTAGCCTTCATCCATCTGGCCCATAGTGAGTATGCACTAATAAATCTCCATAGTAATTTTAAATGACAAGTAAGACTAAGATCCTTCATATTTCTAATGCCAAATCCACCTTCATCCTTAGGTCTACAAACAGTATCCCAGTTAGTTTTGTGGTATTTACCTCTCCATAAAAAATTTGCACATCTGTTATCTAATTTTTTTAAAGAAGCAGTAGGGATATGAAATGTTTGTAACCAGTATAAAATGATAGCATAGACTACTGTTTTGATAAGTTCAACTCTTCCTGCAATAGAAAGAAGTTTACTAGACCAAGTTTCCATTCTATCTTGAATTTTGTCTAATAAAATAGTGCAGTCAGAATCCTTAATTTGGTTTACAGATAATGGTAAAACCAGATATTTAATAGGAAGATTACCTTCAAAATTTTTTAAAACATTTAGAACATCTGTTTTATAACTGCTGAATTTACTAAAATATGCTTTACTTTTATCTATATTTATTTGCAAACCTGCATATTTGTTCAGATTGTCAAATACACTTTTAATGGAAACTGCATTTTTCCTGTTGGCCTTAATAAAAACCATTAAATCATCAGCATATATAAGGTGATTAATATAAGGTTGGACCCTATTTATGGGATTAATATTCCCTTTAATAGTTTCTATTTCTATTAAAACAGAAAAATATTCCATAACCATTGTAAACAAGTAAGGAGACAGGGGGTCACCTTGTCTTATACCCCTATTACTCTTGATAAAACCAACTGGTTTACCTTGAATAAGTATAGAAAAAGTAGGGGTATCAATACATTCCATGATCAGATCACAGAATTTACTTGGAAATCTCATACACTTCATAATATGACAAATAAACTGCCTATTAACTTTATCATATGCTTTCTGTAAATATATTTTTAAACACACATAGTCACCTTTTTTAGTATTGAAATTCCTCACCATCTCATGGGCTAACATAGAATTTTCAGCAATTGGTCTACCAGGAACAAAAGCACTCTGATTTTCTAAGATGATGAAAGGTAGAAAGTTTTTAATTATGTTGCTTAATATAGTAGAAATAATTTTGTATGAGAAGTTACAACAAGAAATTGGTCTATAGTCTCCAATATTAGAAGGAATTTTCTTTTTAGGAATAAGAGTTATGAAAGTATGATTAATGCTTTTAAGCATTTTGCCTTTAACCATAAATTCATTAATGACTTCATAAATTTGATTTTTAATATTGTCCCATTGATTTTTATAAAATTTTGCATTAAACCCATCTGGGCCTGGACTTTTGTTATCACCTGCTTTAAAAATAATATTTTTAATCTCCTCTAAAGAAACAAGAGCAAGTAGAAAATCTGAAGCATTATCTTTCAAAATGTTTTTATATATAATATGGGGGAATTCTTTAACAACAGGTTCATTAAAGTAAAGATTTTCAAAATACTCAACAGCTTCATTAGCAATTTTGGAAAAAGCATTTGAAATATTACTAGAAAAATCTATGACATTGCCAATATTATTAATATGCTTTCTATTACTCATTTTAGCATAAATTTTTTTTGTACAATCATCTCCAAGAGTTAACCAATCAACTTTGGCCTTCTGTTTGGCATTAACAGTATTTTTATATATTTCATTAGATAGATTTTTCTGATTATTAAAAAAACTGCTAACAATATCCAATTACCAGGATTATCATCCAATTGATTTTGTAAAAAATTTCCCTCCTTTCTAAAAAAATCCAACCTATTATTCTCACTATTATTTTTATTCCAAATTTTGATATTAGATTTAACAAATTTCATAAGCATGCTAAACCGAAATTGTTTAATGCCATTACATGAAAAGTTTAAACTTTTTTCCATCAAGTTATTAAAATTTTCTTCCAAAATCTAGTTGTTTTTAAATCTAAAGGGGGCAGCTTTCTTATTTGAATTAGCATTGTTAGAAAAGTTTATTATAAGAAGGGTATGATCACTAGAGTTTTGTTCAAGAGTTGAACATATAAAATCTGAAAAATTATTTGAAAATTCCTTGTTGATTAAAGTTCTATCCAACTTACAATGGATGTTCTTAGCCAAACCAGATTTCCAAGTAAACTTATTACCACTAATATTTGGTTCCATAAGACCAGTGTTTAAGAGAAAATTATTAACTTTATCAAATTTGCTATGAGGGATTTTGTTACCACCAAATTTCTCAGAAACATGGAACATAGTATTAAAATCTCCTAAAATAATCCAAGGAAAACTGTATTTTGAATTCATAAATGTTAGTTTATACCATAGATCATTCCTTTCAATTTCTAAGTTACTCCCATACACATTAGTAATCTGAATCAGAAAACCACCTATATTTTTAAATTGACAATCTATAAACTGTTTGTCTTTATTTATATTTAAGTTTATCCAAATATTGGAGTCCCAAATAACAATGATTCTACCTTTACAATTACAATCATTGTTATTTGTAGATTTCCAATTACTAGATAACTTTAAACAAAAATTCTCATAACTTCCATCATTCATTTGTTTTCTAGAAGAGCAACAATGGTAGGTTTGTACATATTAATCATATATAAAATATCAGATTGCTTAGCAGGGGAATTCATACCCCTAACATTCCAAACAAACACAGACATAAAAATAATATTAAGAGAGAATTCAAATGGTACCTGACATAGAGGAACACTTACCTCTTCTCTTATTATCAGCACTCTTGGCTTTTAACCTTGTAGACATCTCATTCCATTCTGGATTAATAGAGATGTATTTTTGTTTGAAGACTTTCTTCTCTTTACTTCCCTTTAATTTACCAGTAGCCTTTGGTTTTGGAATGTGTAAATTAGAAATGTCAAACTGGTCTACAACTTCTAACATATCTAGTTCATTATCTTCCTTAAGTTCTGTTACAGGAACCTTAATCAGAGAAATATCGAAAGCTGTGCGAGGCAATGTAGAGTCAACGAGCTTTGCTATTGCAGCCTGCTTCGGAGGAGAGACCTTCTTGCGAGGCAATGTTGAGTTGATATCTACCCTGTCCTCAATATCTACAGCAATTTATGAAGGAGACTCCTCTAATGGTGGATTATTACTGATTTGGCTGATATCTTTATGCAAGATTTTATGTATTTTGGTACCATCAATCTCTGTAACTAAACATGGCTCTGAGATAGGAGGGGTTTCAGAGCTAAATACCTTTACATTAACATTCCCCTCCACTGCATACTGGTTCAGAACATTTGAAATTTTACAAGATTCTTTATACTGATGAACTTCCATTGTTGTGATCTGATCATCTTGATCAGTGAGCACCACGGTATTATTTTCTTGATCGGAAATGAAACATTCTTGATTGATCCGATCATTGTCTTTCTGACTTCTTGAATGATTTATTGAATCTTTATTAAAATTTGGCTCTTGAATAACGCCTGAATTATCTTCTTGAAGATTACCTCTGTTTTGATTACTGGTTTTGGGTATCCACATTAGTTTTGAATTACACTGCTCTCTGGTGTGACCAAAACATTTACATATATTGCATTTCGGTGGAACCCATTCATACTCCACTCTTTGTAAGATGTTTTCACCATTGTACAGAGTAATATTGGTCTCCTCTGGAAGTTCATCAATCGCAGAAACTTCCACAAGAAGGCGAGCGTAATTCAATCTCGTCTTTAAGGTAGTAGTTGCGTCCATTTTAATTGGTTTTCCTATAATACTGGCCATGACACTAAAAGCTTCTCTGTCCCACAGTTTTAGATTAACGCAGGGTAATCTTACCCAAATGGGCATAGATGTTAACAAATCTCTATCCATTTTCAAAGAATCAGATCACTTTCTCACTATGATGGGTTTTCCATTATAGAAATATGGTCCATTCTTCAATAATGAAGAGCAATCTATAGAGTCTTTGAATTTGACAAGAAAGAATCCATTCTCTCTTGTGAAAACTTCAAAATAACCGATCGGCTTCCATACTCTTTGGATATAAGATTTAAAAAACACATAGTATGGTTCGGTGCCCACAACATACACAATAACAGAGTTGTTCCATATTTCGGTTGCTCTTTTACATACCTCTTCCTTCACCAGACCATACTTTTTGTTGTTGATCTTGATTGGTGCAATGTGCTCTAGATTGCAATCTTCATCATTGGGTTCTTGAGGCTGATCAGCAACAATATCAGCCCAGATTTACGGCCTTGATCTCTATTCAGTGAGATGGCTATCGGTTTTTTCATTAGGGGCAGACTTTGTACGTTCTTACCATGATTGTTGGTCAGAAACTGATCATCTCTGCCTTTTCTGCTGTCCCTATAAAAACCTGATGGCAACTCCTGAGTTTTCTTGGCCTCTTTTCTCTTCTGCTGTTTAGATTGGACCAAAATAAAACCATCATTATCAACATTGGTAACCCCTGATGGCTTTCTGAGGTGAGATGCCTCAGGTGGTCTGATTAGAGAAGATTGGGAGAGATTAGAGGAAGAAAGATGAGGGAGATAGTTATCCCCCATGGATGAGAGGAACCCTAAATTTTTCTCAACAAGTATATATGAATACGCCTTTTTAGAGTTTGAGTTATTAGTTAGCCTATCAAAATGCTTTGAGAAGGCGAAAGTATTCCAAGCTTTCATATTTTTAGTTTAAAGACCTCTATTCTTTTTAGGCCATTCTAAATACTTAAAAGCAATAGGAGCAAGTTTTCTAAAGTAGTTAGAGCCAGACCATAAGAATCTAATCATTGCACTCCTTATCATTGAGATTAGCTTGCTAGGAAGAAGAAATGCTCTATCCCAGTACACATTCAAGGAAAATACGATGGAGTTAAGAATTATTAACCTACCAACATGACTCAAAATCTGTTATTCCATCTGTTTCATTACTGTAGTGATTTTTTCAAAGAGAGGAGTGCATTGAACTACTATGATTCTTTTAGTTGCCAGAGGAATACCTAAGTAGCTTGTATCATTAAGAACAGGCTGCATTTTGGTTAAGGAAAGGCAATGATCTGATTATGGTCTAGACAAGCTAGCAAAAAGTATATGAGATTTGGAGAGTTAACGAGCAAGCCAGTGAAAGAGGAGAACGAGTGTAATGTATTCATGATACAGGATAGGGAAGAAGGAGCGGGTTTAGTAAAGATTATCAGGTCATCAACAAAGGCTGAGGAAGTGATAAGAGGGTTTCTACACTTGGGGTAAAGGGAGAAGGACTTCTCTTTTACCTGGTGTAACAAGGCTTAAGTGAGAGTTTCCATTATGAAAATAAAGATGTAAGCAGAGAGTGGATCTCCTTGCTTAAACCCCTAAACCCATAAAAGTAGCCAATAGATTAGGCGTTGATTATGAGAGAGTATCTTATTGTGGAAAAGCATTCATAAATCCAATCAGTAAAAGTGAGGGAAATTCATTCTTTTCATGGCACTAATAAGGGTTGTTAACTTAACAGAGTTAAATCGTTTCCTTACATCAATCTTTAGCATAACTCTAGGAGATACATAGAAGTAGAGTAACCATTAAGAAGTTCGTGAGCAAGCATAACGATATCAAGAATACTTCTCTGAGGAAGGAAGGTCGCTTGATTTAAAGAGATAACAGATCATAATACCTGCTTCAATCTGGAGGCAGGTATTTTTGAAATGCTTTTGTATATGATATTACAGCAAGCAATATGTCTAAACTGAGAGATGTTATAGGGTAGGAACTTTGGGGATTAATGCAAGGTTAGTTGAGTTGATGACTTTGGAAAGTTCACATTTACTGAAGAAGTTATGAACTGCTTTAATCACACCTTTACTAATAATAGGCCAGTAGTGCATATAAAATAGGGCATTAAAGCAATCAGGTCCTCCATAAGTAGATCTCCTAATGCTGAAAATAGAGCATTTAATCTCTTCATCGAAAATAGGGGAAGAGAGTAAAGTTTGTGGGTAGAGGATGGTTGAGGGAAGGCATGAGAGAAGAGGAATGTTTCATCGGATTGGGATTCTTCCTATGAATCAAGGAGATTAGTGTAATAGGTTAGAATGGCATTATCAGTTTCTTCAACTGTAGAGTGCAATCTACCTTGGGTATCCGTAATTTGAGTGTTATGTGCTTTGGTTTGCTTAAGTTTAAGAGTATCATGGTAGTACTTAGTGCTTCTATCCCCAAAGTTATTCCACTCTTCTCTACTCTTTTGCTTCAGAATGTTTGCTTCGGTGCTTAGGGCTCTAGCTAGCATAAAGGAGAGGTCACTTCCAAAGAGTTAAGATTACGGTCATTTGTGTTATATATGATTTGCTATTGAATAAGCTCAATTTTCTCACTGACGCTGGAGGAGAGCTTCAATCCAGTGCCATATTTACTTCTAGCCCAGTTCTTAAGAGCAAGTTTAGTGTTCTTAAGCTTTTATTGGAGAATGTACATATGGTTCCCATAAGTTCGTATACTCCATGCTTCCTGAAAAGTCTACATAAAAAATTCATTAATCTGACTGTCAAAAAATTTAAAATTTGTTTTTAATTTCGAGGCATTCCCAAAGGAGAGGATTAGGGGGTAATGGTCTGAAAGATTTAGCATGGGAGTGTGAATTTAAATGGGTGGCCATTTTTGGATAGTTTTAAAATTGGTAAATGCATGATCAACCTTTGTAATAATTCCGACATTAGGGCATCTCCAGTCGTTGCATTCAACGCCGAATTTGAAAAAAATCCTCCAGTGCTAAAATTAAAGGCGAAGATTATGCTGAATGCTCGAGATTCGGTTCAGAATCCTGAACTGGGCTTTGGCGCTCATTTTATGGGCGCCAGAGCTCTGGCCCCATAAATTGGGCGCTAGTGCTTGGGCGCCCAAGCCCCACCCACTTCCGCCTACTCCGTCTTCCAACGGCTATAAACGGTCTGTATTTTTGAATTCCAACAGCTATAAACGGTCATATTTTGACCCCAATGGCTATAAACGGTCATATTTAAAATTACAACGGCTATAAATGGTCATATTTATGATTTCATTACATATATCGGAATATTTTTCAGATTGTAATACACACATCTCTTCTTCTATTACAATCCTATTCTCAATTCCATAATATTGAAAGTATGTATCATCTGTTTCAATCATATACCGAAGCGATGAATATGGATAGCTGGGATTTTGATTCTCGACCCTTTCAAAATGTTCATCCCCAAACCCCCCCTCTATCGTTTCATTCTTCTGCTTCATAGTCTGGCGATGAAGATAAGGATTTGTGTTATATTTACTGTTATTTTTCTAATGACTCGGTAAAGGGGAACGACCAAAGTGGAGAGGCGTTTTGGGCAAAAGCAATGACTGCGTGCAATAAAAAACATGTTGAAAAGACGAGATCAATGTCTGCAATCACTGGTCGTTTTGGGAAGATTAATAATACATGTTGAAAAGACATTGTTTGATATTTGAGGATAGTTGTTTGATATTTGAATGTTTTGTTAGACTAAATTGTGGTGAATAAGTATGAGATCCATATGGTTATATATATATATATATATATATATATATATATATATATATATATATCTGTGTGTGTGTGTCACTAATTCTTTAGTGGAGAGAAGGGGGGTCAGTGTGCGGACAAATCATGTACTGTAGCCACGTTCATTTGCCGGTCAAGAATCTCTGCTTTGTTTAGTGGAGGGAAGTGGGGCCAGTGTGCGGTCAAATCCCATACTGTAGCCACGTTCATTTGTCGGTCAAGAATATCTGCTTTGTTGAGTGGAGAGAAGTTGGGTCAGTGTGCGGTCAAATCACGTACTATAGCCACGTTCATTTGTCGGTCAAGATTCTCTGCTTTGTTGAGTGGAGAGAAGGTGGGTCAGTGTGCGGTCAAATCACGTACTGTAGCCACGTTCATTTGCCGGTCAAGATTCTCTGCTTTGTTGAGTGGAGAGAAGGTGGGTCAGTGTGCGGTCAAATCACGTACTGTAGCCACGTTCATTTACCGGTCAAGATACTCTGCTTTGTTGAGTGGAGAGAAGGAACATCCATTATATAAATTCACAAATTGTTATCTGTTTAAATCGTTTAAAAACTTAACATTATTCAAACTACATTGTCCAACATAACGAATTGAAGTTGCTTATGCAGTACTACATTCAAACCGATGAGATGTGCGATAACCAGGAGTCAATGGTAATTCATTTTAGGGACACTCTGGCTGAACTTTACAACAACGACATGGGATCTCAAGTCAGACGTACGGATCAAGAGGTTAGGACTGCATACGGAAACTTTACTAGGGCATGCACGCGTTACACAAAGATTGTTAATGAGGTAATATCGAAAAATGTGTTTGAGACTACACGTTCGACTTATGACGGTCGATACAATTTAAAATATCGCACTCCCTTCATTGCCCATGATGCATACTTCATATGCCAAAATTGGCTAGAAAGATTTAGATGGCCTTAAGATAACAGTATTGCTAGTTGGTTATGTAACGTTCATTAATGTGTCGAGAGATTTCTGAATTGTCTTTTCAAATAATAATATCTGTTGTTGTTGTCAGAGCTAATGCCTATGTGTAATGTTTGTTTATATATGCTCTTGTGTATTGTTTGTTGTCAGATCAAAAAGTAGTGGTAGCACAAGTGTAATGTTTGCTTATATATGCTCTTTCTGATTTACTTATTCATCATTCATAATCATCTTCTTCCTCACTCACAATAATAATTTCTTCATCGTAATGTCTTCTTGACCTTCTTCTATCGATTCAGATGCATGTTACATGCCTACGGAAAGTCCATATACAGAAGAGGATAGGCTTATCGATTATCAAGAACAACACTATGAAGATGTCCGCGGTCAGTTTCAAAACCTTGAGCATCTGAGACTTCAGGAAGTGGTTGAACCACCATACGAACAACATGTTGTTCGTATGGCATATGAACAACCGGAGAACCAGGTTCAAGTAGTTCAACCTCCCACTGAGCAAGAAGTTGGATCGCACCCAGTTTGTTGTCAGTGCGGGTATGAAGTTGAATTTGCAGTACGTGCAGATGGAGAAAATATTGGTCATCGAATCCAACTATGTCAATCCTGGCTGAATGGTTGAAATTACACGGAATGGTTGGATGATCATTGATGTCCAAGGGGCATAACCTATGCAAACGAACTAGAACAGGAGATAAGACATCTTAGACTTTCTCTACAGGAGTTGCAGTTTAATCGTCACGTCTAGTTTCTTCATAGTTGTGGTCTATTATTACTGTGTCATTTTCTATCACTGTTCTATGTTCGTATATGTGACTGGTAGTTTTTTATGTCACTAGTAGTTTTTTATTAGTTTTCTATCTACTGTCACTAGTAGTATTTTTATGTTTATGTGTAACTAGTTGGTGCTTATAAGTATACACAAACATATAGAATTCACATTACACACCAACATACATAATTCACAGTATGCACAGACATATAGAATTCACATTATACACCGACATATATAATTCACAATATACACAGACATATAGAACTTACAGTATACTCGAGCATTATAATCCAAAATCGAAGAAAGTGAAAGTATATAAACATAAAGAATACAGAGTATACTCAAACAATGACACAAGTACATAAGCTATAGGAACTGCAACATATAATAAAACGTCTACTATGCATAAAGTAAAAGGAATACAACTAAAGGGAGGCAATGTCGTCGTCGTCAGCGTCATCACCGTCATCCCCATCATCATCATCTCTGTCATCGTCATCATTATCATCCCCATCACCATCATCATCATCCCCATCACCATCATCATCATCTCCATCATCGTTGTCATCCCCGTCACCATCATCCCCCCGTCCTCATCATCCCCATCGTCCTCATCTAAACCACCAGCATCATACCCACTGGGACTAGCATCACCTCCACCTTGTGATCCGAAAGGCTCATATACAACAAGTCTAGCTGATAGCTGATCAATCTACGCCTCTAGCATTTGTGTATGCTGCATGTACATATCATGCATGGTGTGTGTGCATGTGCAGGAGTCATATCGCGAAACACACCAAGTGAAACTCTGGCCTGGTCCAATCTAGCAGCATACTACATAAAGATGATATTTGACATAGTAAGAAACTAAGCATAAAATAGAGGGAAAATGACCATAAACAACAAACGTACCTCATACGGAGGATATAACCTGACGAAGGCACACCAGGATAGTCGGGGTGATCTGGAAAGACTAAAGGCTGCTCAATCAAAGTACCTGTCACGTCATATGCTCTAAAAGTAGTATCAGGCTCCAACTGCATGGGAGTCTGGGAGAACTGTGATGGAATTGGGTCAAATGAAACCTACAGTACCTGAACTCTACCGGATGCCACATGAGGTCCTATATGATCAGAGTTGAAGCCATGAACATAATATGGTACGTTGAATCTACGGGGTGCTACTCTAGCCCAATAAGCATTGTAATCCCTATTGATCAAGAAAGTACTACTATCCACCCATCCAGCCTGTCGTAGAACATCTAAGTACTGATCGCCAATAACCCTATGTCTACCAAACATGTCCTCGCAAGATAAAGGATCATATGGTATATGACGATCACCCGTAATCTGATAAGCACATCTCTCTCCCAAATACCACATAGGCATAAATGAGGTGTATGCAAAGAAACCCTACGTCTAGACAGTGAATACGCAACCATCAAGAAATGGTCGTCCACCAGAAGACCTGCATCTGCTAGATGAGTCCAATGTGAGGTCCAAGGAGTCCGAATGATGTTACCTCGACTACGTATATCAATCTATGACCTAACATCCATCAAGTCATGACGTACACCTAAGGGGACATGGTGTACGTACTACATATTCTTCCATCGTCTCATCCAAGGGAAGTAATGCTCAATAGCCTGACTAGCCATGTCTTGGATGCGGGGATGCATGTTTGCCGTGTACTCGTAGTACCATAACGACAAAATATACCAAAAAGCATACATCTGCCTGACATCGCTAAGTGCAAATGAATCTAGAGCGGTATATAGGGTGCCTAATATCGCTGTGCCCAGGTCAATAGTATGCAGCTGGTCTAATCTGGCAAGAGATGCTAAATAGCCTAGTATAATCGTACCTTTTTGGTTCGAGAAAAAGGTCGAACCAAACAGGTACAAAAGAAATGCTTTAGTAACTGCATCCATCATATCGGCTCTAGCTATATAACTGGTGATGTACTGCTGCAGGTAAGTCAACTTAACAGAACCACTAGTGACGCAGGTAACATCTATCAGTGGTAAAAAACAGTAAACAGATCGGGCGCCTCGTATAAATCATCAAATGGAAAAGGTCGAAGACCATGTCGTCCAATCTCAATGCCAGTGAACATGTAGAAATCAACTGGGGTGATACCAAGCTCAAAATCTGAAAAATGAAACGTATGCGTGGTGGGCCACCACCTCTCAGCTAATGCCTGAATGAGAGGTCAATCAAAGGACTGAACAGGCCTAATCAACAAAAAAGGACCAAAAGGGCTAGCCTGTAGCCTCTCAATAATAAGACCGGGAAGATAGTCATAAAACCGGGTAATGCATTTAGCCCAACTACCCCGATAGTGAATGTAATCGTCCTATAGATAATTTATAAATTAATATTTTTTGATAGAGTAAGGGTTATTTAATATGAGTATGTGATGTACATATTAAAATAACCAGTTATAATAATTTGCAATTTATACCTATACGGTAGTCCAAGCGGTTTCGGCTCTATGCCGATAACCATCTGGCAACTCGTGTAGTACACGTAAATCGTCTGGTGAAACTCCAGGTGGTGGCGGAACATGTAATGGTCCAGCTTGCTCTGTTGCATGTCTGTGAACCGTTCTTCGGGCGATTTTGGTTGGACGCGGCGGCATTTCACTTAGATTTTCTAATTTTAAAAAAATTAAAATGAAAATGAGAGTAGAAAGTGAGGAGGGGAGGGGAGGCGGGGGGTTTATGAAGGAGGGAGTATAGGCTCCCATTTTACTGGCGCCTGTTGTTCAAGCGCTTATTAAATGGGCGCCTGGCCACTGGGAGCTCACCCACGATTTAGGGCTGAATATTCATCCCTGAACCCACTGGAGATGCCCTTATGTTTACTTTTGTTAGTTCAAATATAAGGGGATCCATTAGAGGGAATATCTATAAGGTAGACAATAAGAATAGCTTCATTAAGAGATCTTTGGTGGATAGTGGAAGGCCACCAGATTTGTGAGTAGTCGGATAGGAGCAGTTGAAGTCCCCTATGATTCCAAGGGTGAATATCATGACTGAAGTGAGGAAGATAATTGATAAGGAGATGCCTTTGGGATATGGAGTTTTTAGCATATATAAAGGTGAAGTACATTGAAGCAGAAGTTGGAAGATGTATTGCATGAGTGTGAATTGTTGGTTGAAGAGAATAGGTGTGATAAGATGGATCACATAGAATTAGTAGCATACCATAAGGAGAATCTTCTAAGTTATTAATAGAGGACCAAGAAGTATAATATATGTGGAAGCTCATCTAGAGAGAGAAGTGTTAAGTTTTGTTTCAGCGATAGAGATTGATGAAAGTTTGAATTCATGTATTAAAGCCTTTATTTGATCAAGCCTAATATCCATGTGAGCACCCCTAATGTTCCATGGAGTATTGTTGTGTATAATTGGATAATCAAAGGGTTTCTAAAGGAGTTTCTTGTACTTCTAGAAGAAGTAGATATGGTATTATCAGTAAAAAAAAAACTTTTAGTGAGAGTATCTTCACGATCTGAGTTAAAGGTAGAGAGTGAAGAGGAGTGATTTTGATACCGTGCTTGTAGCAAAGGAGGATGATTTTGTAGCAGACTTGTGTTTATTCTCGAGTTTCTTCTTATGTGTCTTAGAGGCATCAGGTTTAGCTGTAGAGGTCAAGTTGATTGATGTTGATGGGGGTAGTGTAGGAGTTGGGGCAAGATAAGTTGATAGAGGTATTGAAGGATGAAGTTAGGAGAGAGAAGAAAAGTCAAAAATAGATGAATTACCAATTTAAAGAAGAGAATTAGGTTCGGTAATGCGTCAATATGTACATGCACAGTTGAAGCTTGATTTGGTTTGACATCGGAGATGATGGTTCTGGTATGGCTAAAGATTCTTTATTAACCGAGCTAATAATGAATTCATATTCAGCATTTGATTGCATCAAGAGTTCATCGGATTAATGCTAATTTTTCTATTAATAATTAAAGTAGTTGATTTTGACCGAGTGGTTTCATAAGTAGGACAGATTGTGAGAGAGAATTTGTTCCAGCAACCAAAATTAGGTTATTTGATTCTGAGATCATGTTGCTTGGTGTACCATAAAGTTTAAGTCATGAGACAAATCCATGTTGTTTTCTTTAGTTATCAAGCTCTTATTTATCTCATTTACATCTTTAGCATTTTCTTTTCTTGCTGAAAGGATCTCAACTTCCTCATATTCTGTTTTATCAATGGTTTTAAGTGTGGCAAAATTGTTAACATATGAAAAACCACTTTGAGCATTTTCAGCAATGACTGAACCATCATCATATTTTTGCGAAGTAGTGTTATCATTCTTTGTGTGCACTGAATATTATTTTTCATTCAAATTTGAATCAACACTTTGAGCACTTTTTCTAATGTATTTCTTAATAGTGCCTACTTTTTTCTTCCTATTCATCTTGCCTTGAACAGAATCATTCTTACTTGCTCTTTTCTTCTTTGGTGGGTAGTACTCTTTGCCATCAGACTATATGTTATATTTTTTGTTCTCAACAACATTTAACAACTCATCATGATTACATTTTATATATTGATCAACAGAATGTCCAAATACCTTACAAAATTCATTTATGTCGGGTCTTTATTGATAATATACTTTAACATACACCAAATTTCCATGTGTAAGTTATTGGAAAGGAAAAGAGCCAACAAGTCATTCATTTGTTGTTATCTAGATTGGACATTTTGCATATTGTATTTTATCAAGCTTTTCAGTTATCCCATCCAAATATATAAGTTTCCATAACCTGTTTGCAAGCTGCTTTATACCAATTTCTAACCAATAAAATAGTGGGATATTGGTTAATTGCACCCAAAAAAGAATAGCTTTGATGGAGCCACATACATTGCTTACATTTGAGTCCCACTGTTTAAGAATAAAGAGTTTGTTCTTCATGATGATAGGGTCACCTTCAATTTTCTTCCTTTTGTCACCTTCATCAGATAGCATAAAGATGAAAATGGTGTCATCAGATTTAACTTTAATATTACCTTTAAGCTTTCCTAACTTCTTTAAGTGATTAATTACAATAGTATACAAAAGAGGCTTGCCTAAGAAAAACCCAACAATACAGTCATTCCATGCATTAGAACCTACTTGCAAGCCTTCGGGAGGGGGAATAGAGCAAGCTCACAGAAGTTAAGATTCATCTGAACAAGGGCCTGTTTCCCAGCATTGCGAGGTTTTTGCTTAAAGAGGGAATTCCAACCTTGTTCAGATGCATGGGGAAAAGGTTGATGCAGAAGCAAAAGATTAAGGAAGAGGTTGGAAGATAAGGGAGGAGTTGGCAGAAGGAGGAAAAAGAAAGAAGGATGGAAAGGTAAAGGGGGAGGGTCCGGCGGCCGAACAGGCAAAGGAGAGGACAATGTAGCAGGGGGAGATATGGTAGGGCCAAGGATATGGTGAGGAAGGGCAAGTAATGGGGAAGGAAGAATGGATGGGAAACGAGGTATGGAGGTGTCCACCATAAAAGAAAAGTATTATTATTCAATTACATCATTAACTAATATCCACAAATCAACTAATATACTATTATCACCAACTAATACGTAATACTCATCATATTTTACCCATGGTCATATAAAATTAGCCCCGTATCTGAAATTAGGTTAAAAAATTTACCAAATTTGAGATGAAAATAGGGAGGAAAGATATTCGGGCAAGTTGTGGCGGCCTTTGGCGACAACGATGAGTAGCGGCAGATTCCTAGGTAGCAATGGCAAGGGATTTGTTCTTTGTTGTGGGAGTGTTGGAGAAGATTGGAGAATAAAGAAACTGGCCGGTCGGGTGCTCTGTATGCTCAATATGTCGTCGACTGCCAACGACCTATCGATTATGTTTTTTTCTTATTCATATTACATTTTGAAAAATGTTAAAAATACTAATTTAATTCCAAAAAAACAAAAAAAATTATTCTTAGCATAACCATGGAACCTAAGAATGGCTTGTGATCGGTTAATCGGTATTTTCGACAATCTATCGTAAATTCGAATATTTATCATTACTAAAAATCTTACTCGCACAGCCTATCGATGTGTCTTTAAGTCGATCCATTAAGAAGCTTCGATAAAATTAATTATTTGTAACATTTTTATGAATTAAAACATATTTTAAACCATTAGGCAATTAATTACAAATTTTTAAATGTATTTAGTATAAAAATTATATAAAGTAAAATATTCGATAGAAAAATAAATTTATTGGATCTTATGTCGAATTAAAGTACTTGAACCAATTCCAAAACGATGATTAAAAAATAAACAACTTTATGATGTCGATTTTGAATTTTAGATTTATAGTCATTCATCAACATTTGGACTAAAACCCCTTCGTTTGAAGGCCAAACAACCTTCAAACGAGACCCGATCTGAACCACTTATATTTTGTAATGCATTAATCCAATCCGTATGGTTCGATTTGTAAAAAAAACAGCCGAAAAATAATTAAGCTCGAAACAGATTATTTTGCCAAGAGTTGTATATACTATACAACTCTCGACGATAGTGTTATACAACTCTTGAAAAATGGCCCGTTTCGAGCTTAATTTTTTTCCAGCCATTTTTTTGTGAATCCATCAAACGAATTGGATTAACACATTACAAATTATTAGAGGTTCGGATTTGGTCTCGTTTGAAGGTCGTCTGGCCTTCAAACGAAGGGTTTTAGTCTGTATGTCAATGAACAACTATAAATTTAAAATTCAAGATCGACGCCCTATAGTTGTTTGTATTTTAATCATCTGCTGGAAATAGATCCAAAGTACTGTAGATTGACATAAGATCCAGTAAATTTATTTTTCTACCAAATATTTTATTTTATATAATTTTATTATACTAAATACATTTAAAATTCATAATTAATTACACGTGGTTTTAAAAAAATATTTTAATTTGTAATATATAACACATAATCAATTTTATTAAAGTTTCTTAATTGACTGATATAAAGTTGCATAGATTGGTTGTACGAGTTATATTTTCACTAACGATAAATATTCGAATTCCACGACGATAAATTATCGAAAATAAATTTAACTGATCGCAAGCCGTCCTTAGGTTGAATGGCTATGCTAAAATATTCTTTTATTTTTTAAGAATTATATTAGTATTTTTAAGCATTTTTTAAAACGTAATCGGAATTAAATCAATTAATTATTTAATTGGTAAATTAATGTAATGCCTAGACGATGGGGTCGTCGAGGCGGACGCCCCTCCCCGCTGTTATTTACCGTGTGTCCTGTAGTGATAAATCCATGCCTTTAACTATCTTATCAATCGAACTGCCATTATATATCCATTTAAAAATCCTCTCGAGATGTTTTGTCCAAATTTTATTTTATTCTCGTAACGATTTTTCTTTTAATAAAATATAACTTTCTAATTTTCAACAATTATAAAATATTTGTTTTATTTCCAAAATAATTCCAAAATTTCACAAATATTCTTTCATTTGATAAAATAAATTTCCAAACAACATTTGAACTAAATAAAATTTGAATTTTTAATTTTAAATCATTATTTTTCAAATAAATCCTAAAACACATAGTTAACCAAATAACGAGATGTTACAGACTACCCTCCTTAAAGAAATTGCATCCTTTCAATTTGCTAAAGGTCGCTGTAATTAATATAACAAATATAATATATAGATTATTGTGATTTTTCTATGCTACTCTAATAATCTCATATAAGTATTAATTTCTTTAAAAGAATAAATTAAACTTTCAAATATTTACTACAAGTACGCATACATATATACATATACATGCGCGCACACACACAGAGATATATATATATATATATATTCTACCCCGATAATAAACCCTTTCGATCATTTAACAACTCACACCTCATAAGTGAGAGTCATGTAAAAATGGGTAAAAAACTTAAGTGTCACTCCTCTAACTCAAAAATATATATCTCTATCTCTGTATTATTCTAACCCAAGCTCTGATACTATTTTATAACGCCTCGGCTCTAGTGGCCAAAATATTAGAGGGAGTTTACCGACCGATAACTCGGATCAATAGGAACAGAAGGAGTGATCCCTCACATACACTACTTTGGGTCAATGCAGATATGCCTCAATATTGAATACATCTAAAATAATACTTATCTCTTCTAAGCACAAGGCAATGTACAGGAGTTCATGAATAATATAGTATTATGGATCAATTAAAATTTCCTAATTAACATAATTGGAGTGCATAAAATACCGAATGTATATCATATTAAAAATTTAGTACATCATCTCATATATATTTACAAATCATCAGATCATATCGACCAATATAATGAAATCTTAGTACAACCTTAAATAGAGTGAATGTTAACCATCATCATCTGCTTCAACTTCAATTTGCATCCTACAAAGCATATACAGTCATATCAAATTTGTAGAACAACCTCCGTCTGACCTGGGGAATCATCACAGAACAAAATCTTGAGTCAGGCTAGACATCTAGTTGTGAGTATAATCATGCAATAGAAAATAAATGAATGTGTCGTGTCGGATTTTAAGGGTTATGTAAGTTACACAATGGGTCAAACACACCAACACATTCCAAAATCTCCATTTTCACAAGTAATAAAACTAATGTCCTGACACTATTCAATAGAACATATTTTGCTACAACTCTAATCAACTTGGATATCATGTCCTATCATTTCACTCATGAGTTGCCATGTGTCATATAAATTCAAATAATTATTCGAAAACAGTCATTTTTACGAGTTAAGTGACATTTCTAAAAATGCTTATGAGAAGGCCTAAATCATCTTGTTGTCTTATGCATCCAGAAGGAGTACATGCTCATAAATCTCATCTGTGAATTTATCCTCTACATAGACAAATTTGCTCCAACAAGTCGTCCTGGTCTATTTTACCCGTACACTTCCAGTTAGTTGTGATATGCACTTTACACGATCCCTTAATTGTTGTACCCTTTAGGTATCTTAAGGTATGAAAAATCTTACTAGTGTTGTAGTCCACTACATCATCATCTGTATCATATCTCCATCGGTGGCACTACTTCTCTTCATTTGCACTACGTCTACAAAAATGCTAATTCTCAATGATAGCTTTAAATGTTCTGGCGACAGAACATTTGGACAAAATGATAAGAGACATGGTCGCCACGATTTAGATTGCAGCCCTCGAATCAGTCCGTTAAGATGGATGCTAACAGTCTAGTAATCAAATCCAATGTCGAACTCGAGAAATGTTAAATTTATTACTTTTAAAATTGTTTGATCATCCCAAACGACATTCATTCCTAAATGTCATTTTCAACCCATATATAGCCCATTAAATCGTCGTGCTCGTGCAATATGTCTAATAATAACATCATTTATAGAAAAATCAATTTTAAACACGACATGTATATTAATATCTAGGATAAAATAAAGAAATTTAATTTAATTGATGGAATTTAAACTAACTAAATTCATATAAAATCATCCATACTAGCCCAAAGAATTAGTCATGCACAAGAAGGCCACGTTTTGATGGAAAGAGTACAACTTTCATTTTTTTTTTCTACTGAGGCCATGATGTAAACTTTGGTAAAAATGATTTATCGTTTATTATAGTATTATTTTTTCAAAACATGCACACGTACAACTTTATTTTATTTTTCCTTTTTCATTCTTAGCTCTATGGCAATGGTTACATCAACACATGCCATCAACAATCGAACTAAGCCAACCATTACACTTTGCTACGCAATACGAACCTACTGCCGTCATGTATTCCAAACCTAGCGCACCTGTGCATGATATGCGCACAGACAAGATGGTGCCTTTTCGAATCACCACAAACTTCGAAAGAAAGGTGAAAGCTAGTTTATTTGTTTGTTTCACTTCCCTTAACATATTACCTTTTGGTTGCATTCTTAAATTCATCTTAGATTTTGAGTTATATTCGATTGAAGTTTTGAAGGGAATTCATATATATGTATGTATGTATGTATGTATGCATGTATGTATGTATGTATGTATGTATGTATCTATATGTATATATATTCACATACATATTACATATAAAATATATTTCATGCAACTACATACTGTACTATATAAATATATCACTATTTTAACTGTTCGTTGTTCTTAATATAACCAAAGTAGTTTAGGTGTATATGAACTATACTTATGCAAATATGAAATAGACTATGTAAATTAAGGGTGTGTGTATCTATGTGTGTATGTGTGTGTATATGAATAAAAGATGAAACTAAATTATATTTTCATAGTAATCGGAAAATGAAATGTATATACACTGATGAAAAAATTATACTCGCTAGAAACAGACAAAAGGAATTTATACTCACATTGACTTGCTCCTTCTAAAAGGTATAAAGATAATAACGAAGATAGAGAAGGAAATGAAGAACCTGATTTAGCCATTATATTTTAGTATGAATGAAATACAGTAGAGCAGAGGTGTTTATATAGGTCTAGAATGAAGGTCACTTTAGGGTTAAATATTTATAAACTTTAAAGTATAATCATTATGCTGGTAAGAATGAAGGCGAGGTCCAATAAAATAATTTCAATTATTTTTATTATTTTCTTTTAAATATGCTATGAGACACAAACTATTTAGTGACTGCTAATAATCAGCAGCGGTCGTCGTTAGCCGACCAAAATAGCCATTGATATTTTACTCGCTGATCCAAGAAAGAGTGATGGCATTAGCAACGGCCTCGTCTGACAACTTTTTGACGGCTATCGACAAAAAAATCTTCACTAGCCATCACTAGTTGAAGGACACATTTCAAGATTCTATGTAACTTGAATTTATAACTGGGTAGTCATTAGTCATCGCTATCATTCTTCCAATAAGCCATCACTAACCGTTAAATGTTATATTGCAAAACATACATTGTTTCCTCCATCAAACCATATATATATATATTCATCTGTCACTCCACCTCATATATAATTCATACAAACCCAATTTCACAAGTACAAACATCGCATCCATCACATAACGTCAACCCAAAAATTGATCAACACACAAGACTGTGATGTGAAAGCACTAGTCCTGCTAGAACAAAGCAACTATAATAGAAAAGTAGCGGAAAAGTAAATAAACAAAGAAAATTCTACAGTGGTTTGGCTGCTAACCAAGCCCATGTCCACTTTATAGCTTTGCTTATTGATTTAATCTTGTTTATATGAGATTACAAGGGGTTTGAGAGAGAAAGAATCACATGTACATGGGTTAGACAAGTTCTATGTCCTAGATTTGCCCAAAGTACATGCCCCAGTGACTATTGAGTAAAAAGAGAATTGAAGAATTAGTGGAGACACCTCGTAGTGTTAGCAGAATCCTAATCCTTTCTTGGTTTCACTATAGTTTTTATTTATAGTGGTAGCAGTTTATTAGGCCAAACATAGAGTTGGAGCAGAGTTTGGAAGTTGGCTTAGAAGAGTGTGCAAAGTCATGGACTAATCTGGGTTAACGCCAAACTCGGTACCGACCTCTTAAGTCACTGTCGACTTCTATGGCTCAACCAAGGAGGTTATTCCACTTGCATCCTTCGTGCTACTTGATTTAATGATGTTTCATGAAATTTCTTTGGCAATTTGGTTAATGTGGATGATGGTTCCTTCATTACTTGGTTTATTCTGTCATTCTAACTGTTAACCCTTCAATCTTGGTATTTGATTGTTCAGAGTCCTTTCATATTACTTGGGCACACATAGGATAGATGAAGAAGAGCCTCTATAAAGTTTGAGGGAGAAACAACAGTGTTTGTAATGTCATCGCTAACATGGTGAATTCAGTGCCGATATGTCCCCTTCATGCCATTGACGTTGAAATTTATCCAAGTTGCTTGTATTCCTAATCTAAGTGTGATTGTACAATTTCAATTCATCGTCTCCATCTTGATGTTTTAGCTCCTATTGATTTTTGAATGGATAAAACCTAGTTAACACTTTCCCCCCAGAGTATGATTTCGTTGAAAATAAAGTGTGCTTTGGACTGGTACAAGTCCTGGATTATTATCTGAATATCAGTTAACTGTTTAGGCTCCATCTTGAGATATTGCTTTCATTCGGCTTTAATCGATCAATTTCTATTCATCATCTTCTTGAACTTAGATAAAACTTATGTCCTTGATGTTTCCTTTTTAATTTAGATATGGAAATTTATATATAGCTTCAAGTTATCGAGTAGGCTCGGTGTACAAAGTTTGATGGGTTTAGGGTGTAATGTGACATGTCGATACCGTGTTCTCATGTTGGTATTGACATGTGGACTTGAGAAAAATTTGGATTTTATCTTTTTATAAACTCTCATACCCTTCAAATTTCCTACTTTATTTCTAAACAACCGAGCTTCCAAACCTATTCTCCAATTGCCAAATTGAAATTCACCGCTACTCCGACTTCACCGCTGAGCTGCTTCCACTAAACCACCACCTACATGCGTCTCTTCTAGCAGTTCACCATTGTTTTGAACAACCACTGCCATCAAGTTCACCACTTGTGATTCTCAGATCTAATCAGACTTGGAACCCTAGGCCGAATTGGTTTGTTGAGTTCAAGTTGACTGCAAGGTAGGAGATTGGGTGTCTTGAGGCGGTGATGGAGAAGAGGGCTAAGGCTTTGACCGGTGTCAATCTGGTGGGAGGCAATCAAGTTAGGGTATGTGTGCATTTAAAGATGATTCTAAGATTTGTTTATATTGAGTGCATGTGACTCTAAAGAAAATTCGATTCTATGGATTTGATTGTATTTCGATGAGATTGACCAAGTTTCGGTCGTAGGATGCACATTGTATTGTCTTTTCCATTCCTGCACTTTCGGTGATCCTAAAAAGAGAAACTTTTCCGCGTCGCTCCGGACAACAGATCTATTATCTATTGTAGATCGATAATGGATAAGCAAGGAAAAGATAATTTCAATGAACGATACGATTGTTTATCAAATGAGAACAAGCTATCTGCATTAGATGGTTCGTTCGCAATGTTCAGGATACTGGACTTATCTCATGTAAATAACACACTATCTTTTCCTCGATAGATACATAGAATTCGATGGGTCGATACATGTCATTTTCCATTAAATTCTAAGCATTGATCTCACAGGAATTTATATTTCAAGTTAAGTTTCACCTGGCAGCATTGAACACCATGTTCCCTTGTCTCGAATGACTTGCCAATCGGTTCATCGCAAATATGGTGAAGGACCATCAACTCCTTTTGAGGGTGTTTCTACCACTGCTTCAGTTTCTCTATCTGTTCCAGTCGATACCAACTAGCCTTCAAATTCTTGATTTGAGAGCCAGATGGTACTAGTAAATCCCAGTGTTTTGCCCCAGTTTCCACCAGCGCTAATTAGCCACCAGAGTAGGTGACCATGATTAAGACTGAAAAGATGCTTTGCAATGTCTGCTTGCAGCATGGAATTCCTACCAAAGATTTTCACTTACCAATAAGAAATGAACTTGCACATCATCCCCATCCTAGTTTCACAACTTGCAGCAGGTACATGTGTCTCAAAGGCACGATTCCACCCTTCAACTCTTTCTTGAGAGATTTCCTAGGAGAGATTGGACTTGCACCATTTTAGATTCAACCAAATGGGTTTGCCTTATTGAGCTTACTATATGTCCTATTCATGCAACGATTTGAGCATCATCCATGCTTTAGAGAGCTCATGTATTTTCTCCAATTCATGAGGAGAAAAGATTGAACCTCCTTTGTAATTATTGAAGCTTGGGCTAGATGCAAGGTGATTGGGAACCTTCATAATGAGCGTTCAATGTTCAAACCCGAATATTTCTTCATCCGTTGTTCAAAAGGATTCAATCACCTCTGGTTTAAAGGAAGTGTGTTTTGTTCTATTAATCCTCTTTACATGACACTCCTTTACTCCAAGCTTGATGCATATCTCTCATGGATTTCTTGATAAGAGACATGAGATCGAAGCACAAGATAATGCTTGAACATCTAAAGGCCGTTAGAGCGAGAAATGCTCTATTTGCTTCCTTTTATGGAATGAAAACTTGTTAGAGTATGGCTTGCTTGCCCTAGGAAGGGTAGCTGATACCAAAGTTCCTTCGCAGAGTGACTCTAGGTTGCATACTTATTCCACTACGTCTAACCATGGCTCTGACGAGGGTCTTCAAAAGGAAGAGGAAGAAGGTGGATTATGCGATAGATGTGAGAATGGTGATGATCATGAGGAGGAGGATGTTGATATGGAGATTGACGAGCCTTTAGAAGACAACGAAGAAGGAAAGAATGCTGATACTATTATGGATGATCATATAGAAGAGAGTGCCACCAGTTGTGAAGGCCATAGCGGAAGAATGCCTATCATCCCGTAGGAGGATAAGATGGTTAAAAGAAGAAATGGAAAACAGGCCATAGTTGTGGAGGAAGGAGAGATCTCGAACGATGAGAACAATAACGACCTTCAGGCCATTAAGGAAGGGGAAAGCGGATCCAGGGATGAATCGTCGGGAATTACCCTTAGACTTCCCAACCTTCCTTATCTGAACCTTTTGGCCGACGAAATAATAAGTCCAGACTCTTCCTCTCGAATGACCAACTGTTGAGACCTCACTTTATGTGCGAGATCAGGTTGTAAGGAATTTCGTTGAGCCTACTTCAACTTTAACTTTATGAAAGATGTTGCCATCTATGTGGAAGAGTACAGAGACATCTTAATTACTAGAATGATTGAGAAAATAAACTCACAGATTAACGTATTTCCAAGGCATTTATAAATGAAGTCAGTAGCACTCCGACTCTAAAGCTATGCCTAACCGGTTTGTAAACTATAAATGGGGTTACTGGAGTTATGCACTTTAATCCAGGATCATGAACATTTATCCTTACACACACCTCAACTTATGTAACTTTGGTACTTAAACATTTTTTTAGTTTCAGGTTTTATGGCACGTGACAGATACAGAGCACATCACCATAGCTCCAACGACTATAGAAGGAGAACTCCTAGCCCTCATCCTCGTTGCTACAAAATAGACGAAGACAGGCAAAGGAGAAAAGAGCACGAGCATGATGAAGCTTGCAAACCTGAGAGATAACATTTCGATGTTGAAGAAGAAAGGGTGAAGAGAAAGAGGAATTTCAGGTCCCGTGAGACTCTCAAACACCCCCAAAGAGATTCCTTCGAGTGCCATAGAGCATCTACTTCCATTATTCCTCCACGTTCCAAAGTTCAAACGGCTATCATCCAAGACACTCATTTATCATGGACCATTAGAACTGCTGTTGCCTCTATTCCTTCTCAAATCACCTCAATGGTTATGATTCCGCCAGGTTTATCTTCCCTCCAAGCTACTTATCCATACTTATACTTGCATGGATTAAAATTCGATCACCACATCAAAATCATTACTAGAGAAAGTGCGGCGAAAAACTATGTAACATCCCGTATCTAGAGGCCAAAAGATAAGCGCTACAAATACTGCAGTCATCCATAGTAATAACTTCTGGTGACAAAATACGATAATGATAATGATATCCATAATATTAGAAGCACTCGAATATGAAAAAAACAACATTTTGCTGATTACATTTCAAAATAAATTCATATCCAAGTTACATAATACCATAACGTTTCCCAACTAAAGATAAACTATAATCATTAAAAAAATGAGTCAAGAGCGACATATGATGATGTCCCCTTGGTTGATTAGAGTCAATATAGTCATATCTGACTTAATATACACAGCGGAATCAAAGAAAAATAAACTATAACTCCTAATTAGCTACGCGTCAGCCACCTGCTCATCTCTGAAAGCTTTATTCACCAAAACTAAGATCTTTAAAGCTCAACCCTCAGCCTACTCAAATCCATTTTGAGAACCCGAGAGTTTAAGGGGAAACAATAACTTCGAGTCAAGCATAAAGCTTGGTCTGAATAATACTGTTACATCTCGGATATTTTATGTTAAGTGAGACTACACCGCTTAGTGGAACGGGTTTCCCCTCACTAATACCCTTTTAAAACTTGTCTTTGCAAATATTTTTCCTACAACCAAAACTGGTTAAATCTATAAAGCATTATTACGTAAACATGAATATCAGCTAAAGCATGAACTATGTGTTCAAACATTATAGTTTTGTTTGGATAGCTATTAACCTTTGGCTGACTCGATCCTACCAGAAAATATATCAAAATTTATCTAACATCTGTTAGACACACCTCTTCTTGAGGATTTAGCCTTAACTATCTATTAAATACTTCTCTTCTGGATAATCTATCCTTAAATTAACATCACCCAGGGTCCCCTGATCCTAATGGTTTTGCGGTCTCACTAATAACCTATCTGTATACAAATATATATTTGTTTAACGATGTTTTTTCTATGAGCTAGAAAATCGTCAATAATTTGAATTAAAATTAACCGCAAGCGCATGGTATACTATCGTAGTACGTAGTGAGCATGGGTTGATCCATAGAGAATTGTTGATTTCAAATTTCCTATTCAATCAAATTATACCAAAGTCGAGAGTGAATTAAACTAGAAAATGAGAAAATTAACAAAAGGAAAGTGATAAAAAATATGAGAGTATAAGACAATTTAGAGGTAATTTCCACTCTCTAGATCACATAAATCAACAAAATGAAGTTATGATCTCTCTTTTGGTCATTAGTGAGGTTAGTTGATGTGCTCATCATAAGTATGGTATATTTATGCTGTTAATTAGCTCAATATGAACCATCAAATTATAAAACAACCACTAATACACATTTAACTCTCATGAAATATGATAACAAAGTTGAAAGAAAAAACTATTTTAAGCATGGCTTATTAACTATTGCTTAAAAATGTTGGCCATCAAATTTTAATTTCAACATTCACTTTTTTGCCAAAATCATATTTAAATGAAGATGGAATTTGTTTTTTGTTTGTTTAAGCATAGTCTATTTGTTATGAATAACATATACTATCAAATTCAAAGCTAGACAACAACATTAAACCACTTTATATGTTTCCATAAAGAAAACAAAAGAGAACATAAATGATCAAAATGTTGAAGCTACATGATTAGAGAGCTTCATTACCCCTAAATTGAAGGGATTAGACTCTCATTTGGGTTATCATATCAACACAAGTAGCATGCAACATAGCATAAAAGAATAGGAAAAAGAGAGCTAAATGTGAGAAACACCGAGCTACTTGCATAAAAAGTAAATCTAAACTACTAATATGAAATGTAAATAAGCATGTAAAAGAAAAGAGGATGTATTAAATTACACTACATAAAGATAAGGGGTATTTATATATGTTTGGAAACCCTAATTTTTTTTTGGGACTATCCAAACTATCCCTTAGAAAGTGTTATGGCCAAGTAACCATTAGAATAAGATAACCATCATTTAAATGCGAATGAAGCTTTATTGGCCTTTTAGCATGTGCATTAGCTCTAAATTGTTTATTAAGGTAGGTGGGTAGGTGTGGTCCTCCATGAACCATGAAATAAATTATTTCCATCTCCATTCCTTTGTATTCACTATTGTGCATGCATACATCTTCATGAAGCCACTTGTATTTGAATTTAAATTTTCACTCGCATCGTAGTCAAATCAATTTTTAGCACCCGAGATTTTAATAGGAAACAAAAACTTTAAGTTGGACATAAAGCCTAGTGTGAATAATATTGTTACATCTCGAATATTTTATGTTATATAAGATCATGCCGCTTAGCAAAACGGGTTTTGCTCACTAACACCCTTTTAAAATTTATCTTTTGCATATCATTTTCCTGTAACCAAAACTGGTTAAATCTATAAAGCATTAGTATGTAGACATATATATAGGTAATAAATGAACTATCTTTTCAAACATCATAGTTTTGTTTGGCTAACTATTAACCTTTGTCTGACTCGGGCCTACCAAACAATATATTAAAATTTATCTAACATCTATTAGACACTCCTCTTTTGAATGGTTCGTCCTTAACTACCTGTTAAATACTTCTTTTCTGGACGATCTGTCCTTAATTTAACATCTCCCAGGGTCACCTGATCCTAATGGTTTTGCGGTCTATAACCTATCTGTATACAAACATATATTCCTTTCAGTGCGTAATCTTAGTTTTAGTCTTACCTGTGATAAAGCCCTATGCACTGGAATTTTGGACTAAATTAGCTAGGGTTAATAGCTAATGTATAGGGTCGACCCTATACCAGTCCCATCCGGTATTCTAATATCTGAGTCACTTAACATAGGGATCTCCCTTCCTATAATTTTCCTCAAAAATCTTTCTAAATGAATTAAACCTTTAAATCAAACTCAACAAGGAAAATATATGTAATCTCTATGCTTTACTCAAAATCACCTTGCCATGTTATATATATATACATACATATATACTTTACTCAAATATTAGTTGATGAAAACAATTATACCTTTGAATGTCCACTTTTCAAATCTATTGAGAATAGTGCTTTCGAAACCATTGAAACCTCTTTCTAAACCAAGTAAATCCCTTTATTTAATTGAGGCCAAAAGGAAAAAACCTTCCTTTCGAAATCATTCTCAAAATCCTTTCGAAACCATTGGAAATCCTTCCTTTCGAAAGCTTTAAAAACCTTAGACATCTTTCTTTTAAAACCTTTAAAAATTGCCTTTCGTACCTTAGGAAAACCTTTCCTTTTGATCCTTTCGAAACAACTAGAAAAACCGTCCCTTTCGACTCCTTCGAAACCATTAGAAACCTTCCTTCAAAACCTTTTGAAATCATTGGAGAACCACCCCTTAGAAACCTTCATTTAAAACCCTTTCGAAAGCATTAAAACATTAAACCTTTCAAATCCATTCAAAATTTACTCCTTTGAAACCTTTGTAAACCGTTTCGGTCGAAACCATTTGGATTATGCTTTCAAGTAGAGCAATCAGAAACCCATTAAAGTCGAAAGCATTCCTTTCGTAATTATTCCTAAGTAAAGAAATGATGGTGTCGAAACTATCCCTTCGAAAGCACTGGAGAAGTAGTCAAGTTTAAAAAGCAAAACAAAGCAAACAACCCTTTCGAAACCCACCTGAGTCGAAAGGTAGAAAGAGGCAGCCAAAAGGTTTTGACTTAGTCAAAAGCATTCGTTTAAATCAAAAGCGCAACCTAATCGAAACCATTTCTTTGAATTCACTACACCTAGTCGAAAGCTAACCAAGTTGAAAGCAAGCAGGTGCATTTTCTTTTAGAAGCAAAGTAATGCATCAACCCCTTCGAAACTCCTGGTTTTGACTCTATACCTTATGCCTACATCCAATACACTACATACCAGTTCCTTGATACCATGTGCATTGGTTTCGACAGTGTCGGGGTGAAGGTAAGGAGACGGAACCTGGTGCAGGAAGCATCATAACGGTGAAAAACACATTGATTAGTCATTTTTAAACTATTTCTTTATACCTAACCTGCCTTGTTTGTCAAATTGTGATGGGTTGCAAGTTTCTCTTTTCTAAAAGTACTACCGACTTTCCAAAATTAACAATTTGAATTTATTTGCAAAAAGCCCCTTCTTCTTTTATAAATATATAAAACATTTAAGTCTCGTACCTTAAACAATTTTATATACTCACTAAAACACTTAGGAAAATTCTACAAAAATTCCAGAAAAACACTTTTAATATATTTTTTAACGTATATAAATTTAAGATCCAAATCATTAATTATCTAACCGTAAATTATTTTTAACCTAAAATAACATTTTTCCACTAGAAAATTTATATAAATTCCATATAAATTCTAAAAATTGAAAGTCATCTCTAAAATATTATTTCTGGTCTGTATAAAAATTCGTAAGGCATTTAGATATCATTTAATAGGGTTTTACCTTAAAATATATCATAAAATCAATATGAACATGAATAAGTCTTCATCAAGCATATATGATCATTCCAACATTCAAAAACATGGCAAAACATTGCAAATAGGTTTGGATTTCATCTTAAAATTGAAAATAAAATAATATGAGATGTAAACATTATTCACCTTAGCATTAGAGATTAAAGATGTGAGATTTGAATTAATTTGATGTTGATTAAGTTTCCCCTTTATCTTTCTTCCTCTTACTCTTATTAATGGTGGTCGGCCTTGAGTTTTATAAAATTTCAAATGAAATGAACGTGTATGGGATACACAACCAAGGGTTTAAGGATATAAGAATGGCCACTTTTCTATTTTACCCCTCCTCTATTTCATTTTGGCTCTTATTTTAATTCATGGTTTAAATGGCACGGCTACCCCTTAGTTAGAATCAAATCTCAATCCCCTAATCAACATTTTATTTTATTCAACTAATTAAATATCCTAAATAATGTCACCTGGTGTTACAAACTTGGGGGCAATACAAAGCGATGTTGACTCGATTTTCGGATGGTATTGATTGTGTAAAGCTCTTTCTGTGATCAACAATTCAACTTCACACAACTTGATTCTCTCAAGAAAGGAAGCATAGAGTGTGAAGAGGCAATTATAGAATAGGATGCTGACTTGATTAACATTATCGGGGAAAGAGATCTCGCACTCGAACAGAAATCAAGTGCCAACAATTTGATAGAAGAGATGAAGCATGCCCATACCAATGTAGAGATAGTGGTAAGGAATAATCTTAGGGCTGCTATCTAGAAACTGAGATCTATAAGGAACAAGCCATGGAGAAGGTTGAACATATAAAGCGAAAAACCAAGCCCTTTCCGAAAAGGCATCCAAACTCAAATGCCTTCGTGAAGAAGTGTAGAAACTCTTTGAGAAAAACCAAATGAAGTTTGGAAAGTTAAACAATCTTCCATCCGACAAGCTTTCAAATGACATCGAGCTTGCTATCTATGGGAGAGAGTTGACGGATCTTGAAAAAGCCTGGAATGCCGACATTGAGAAGGGGTCCTAAGAGAGGGAAGACCTCAACCATGCTCTCCAACATTTCGATGCTAGTGTGATTATGCACAGGGATCTGAAGTGGTTAGGAAACGATTATCCTCCTACCCTTACCGATGCATGGAAAGAAGTGTTATGCTGAGCTGGAAGCGATGGCTCTAAGACCAAGCTACTGGTGCGGTACTTGAGTGATGAAGATAATGATATGCTTGCCATAAGGAAGGCAATTCTTGCTAAGGAGGATGCTAAGGCCCAAGCTCTTCGGGTTATTGTGAAGCGCCTATCTCGCAGTCTGGGGCGCCAGTGGCCCAGTGATGGTGATCCCTTCTTCGACCACACTACATAGCCTTATTTCCCTGTCCAGCAATTGGGTAGTTCCCATCAACCGACAAGTAAGAGATTGACGTCATACAAAGGAGTCCCGCTTAAGGTATTTCTCTTGTTTCTCCCGTTCTCCTACTGGTCAATCTCACTCCTAAATTTGTTACTGAGCTATACCATTCTCTCTATGAACTCATAGATCCACTCTATGTCCCACCTTTTCCTCTGGCTTCTCATAGCACATGAATAGAAGCGATCTTCACCACCTTCACTACTATTTTCGAAAATTCAACTGCTACACTCGAATCTTCCATCTCTAGGGCTGGATCCGTTGCCCAACAGATCACAGCATTAGAAGGGTTGGAGGACATTGTCGTACCATAGGAGGAGGATGTTTAAATGGTTAGTGTTACTTATTCAACTAGGGACAAGAGGATGGTAGAGCGAATTTAATAGGAAGAGAGAGAAGGCAAAGCTTAAAGCAGAGGCAGATGCTGCACAAACTAGTATCCTCCCATTCACTATCAAGATTAGCAAACCAAATTCTACGGGTGAGTTGGTGGGTCCAAGGAAACTGACTCAAGCAAGGAGGTGGTGAAGAAGAAGAAGACCCTAACCCGACTGGGTAAGAATGATAAATGTGGAAGCGGGAATAAGTGATGGTCCCGAGCATCAATGGAGCCGGGTTTTGGTGGTTCTTTAGTTTGCGTCTTTTGATTTTTTGAGTCATTTTATAGGAGTACAAATTCTATACTTAGAGTCTTTTCTCTTGTTATTGCATCAGTAGAGTTTGTACCTTTACTTTCTGGTGTCCAAATAGGCCATTGTGCGGGAACGACCCCAGTTGTATGATATTATACATAAAGTGATATAAGGAAAGAAAAGATTAGTATTTATTCTATAATTTCTTCTGTGTACTGTGCCAGTTTATATACCACTATATGTGTGCGTGATATGATTGCTCATCTTGCAATTTCTAAATTATACACTATTGTACCATATGATATATGATGTGTTAATTTAACGCAATTATATGGATGTAAATGGTGTAAATATTATAACCTGCAGTTATCTAGTTTTAGTATTTTACTTAGCTTGGTTGTAGTTGCCATAATTTTTTTGGCATAACAGAACCGTGGAGTGACTTTTACTCTGACCAAGTGTTAGTATGTTGTGTAGCCCTAGTCCATGGGGCCGGTTACTCTGAACACTTGATGCAAGATTGGGCGCTCTAGGCTACTCTCTAGTTGCCACCAGTCGAGGATGTATTTTAGCCCCTATCTTTGGGAACTTATAGTATTAATGCTCGATTCTAAACATTATGTACTTTGGTCACAGCTGATTTTCTCCGAATTAGGTATTAAGGTTCTATCTGTACATCAGCCTCTGTTTCTTGAGATGAGTGGACAACATAATTCCTTGGATATTCCTTCAGCGTTGTCAATATCTGGGCGATGTTGAGTTTTGTGCGGTAGGGATTGATTTCTACCAATCTGGCAACTGATAAATTTCCCGATGTTGCCGGAGAAATGTCGGTACTTAGGAGTTTTTACAAACTAATGATATTACTGAGGTAACGGTGATGGTTTAGAGCGTTCCTGAATGCAGTGGCATTGGTTCAGGCGATAAGGGAGTGGATGCTTGCTTGGACGCGGTTTCATTGGTCCAAAAAGAAAAGGAGTTAGGCATACTTCAATGCAGTTCCATCGGTTGATGAGGCTAAGTAATGAAAACTTACGTGGACACGGTTTCATTGGTCCAAGAAGCAAAAGAAATGGAGCGCACTTGAACATAATTCCATCAGTTCGAGTCTCTAAGGAAATGGGTGCTTACTTGGATCCGGTTCCATCGGTCCATAAAGTGAGGCATGGCTTATAGATGCACGTGAGGTTTTGGGCCTTCCAAATGTTGCCATGGCAACAATGGTTCTCGGCGGGCAAGGATTGATTTTCCCCATCGATCTGATGGTTTGAGGTGATTTGCTTCCGTTGATTCGGCGGGTTACTTACTTGAACGCAATTTCATTGATTCAAGAAGCGAAATAAATTTATTGATAAAATAAATAGAAAGGAAAATCCTGTCTATTTACAATGCCCTTTGTATCTTGCGGTGGCTTATTTGTGAAAATAGGAAATACATAGATAAAAATTCAAAAAAAATAGTGTCGTAGAGAATCGCTGTTCCAAGCAATTGTGAGCCTGAAAGTTCCATCTCTTAGTTTCTGGCCAAAAACGTAGGCTCCTTCCCTGTTTGGGCCAAGTGCCCCCATACCCGAGTAGAATTCTTTTAGGACAAGATCTCCCATTTCGAAGGTACGGTTGCGAACTTTGGCATTGAAGTGTCATGCCACTCTCTTTTAATGAGCACCAGTCCTTAGCTCGGCTTCTTCTCGCTTCACATCGATTCGATCAAGCAATTTAAGCAGGAACTGCTCTTTTTCACTTGGGTTAAAGTGCCATCTTTGATGAGAGGGGATTTCCAGTTCCACTGGAATCATTGCTTCCGAACACTATGCCAAGGTGAAATGTAAGTGCCTAATACAAGTGTGACAAGAAGCACACTATATATGCACACTCAGACAATATGCACACTATATATGCGGTTCAACTAAATCAACATCATCAGGGATAGAACACAATGCCAGACATCAAGTGTGATAAGAAGCATCAACCAACATAACAGCAACAACAACAACCATGAAATACAAGTGCACTAACAACATGAAGCAACCAGACCTCGAGTCGAGAAGTGACAACGTACATGAAACCCAAAGCTAACGCATATCTATATATATGATGCAATGCACAGCAACTAGTAGAGCAGGCTCAAATGAGAAAGTGCACTAAGGAAGTACACATTGAAACATGACTATAAGCTATGCAACATGAACAAATGATTATGTGGACAATGCAACTTGAACTCAACAATCATGCAACATGAAGAAGTCAACATATATGATCAGAGGAAAGCCAGAGTCAATGTTAAGCCGTGGCTGTCAAAGAATTTGAACAAACCAAAAATAATGGTCACGGAGAAATAATTCAAAGCAAAAGCTGAAGTCCCAGAGTCAAAAATCAAAACCATGGCAAGTTTGAACTAATAAAATTCAAGGCGATGTTAACAATGCACCAGATGATATGCAATTAAAGTTTGCAGTTGAAAATGCACAAAAATGAAACAGAGGTTGCTACAGCGATGAACTCAATCAGTGGCGAAGTCAAGTAAGTGACAAAATTCAAGTTAAAGCCGATACTGAACAAGTCTGTGCCAAAATCGTGACAGCATAGTCAGAGATGTGGAAACCAAGAAATCAAACCAAGTCAAAAATCAAAACCATGAGTATCAAGTATCAAATTATACGAAATTGACAAAGTCAGAGAAATCATCAACATCAAAACATAATCGAGTGGCCGAGACGAAGTCAAGCAACTATCAGACGAACAAAAATTTAGGAACTTGAATCTATATAAAAACCCAATCATCATCGGCAGTTTCAGAATCAATCGAATTCAAGTACAACAGAGAAGAATAACTCATACAACTCGAATCAAAGTCGAGTACCGTATAAATCAAAAGAAAAAAACGTACCAATTCACGCAACTATAGATCTCGACTGTACCCGATATTTTTAACCATTCGCATCCGCACATGTCGGACTTGAATTGTTTAAAATACCACGTTGTAAATAAAATTTGGAAAATCTCAAAATATACAGTAAATAAATAATCACAGAATCACAGACAAAGATATCAGAAAACTTGCAGCGGAATTTAAAAATACTTAGTGGTTCATGAAGCCACTATAAATAGTCTCAATCAAATAAAAATTACATAGTCCTTAATCCAAATATAGTTTTAAATCATCAGTAGAACAATCCAAATGTCCACTAGTCTTGATTTCAAAAATTTAGATAAAGAACTGGAAGGGAAGTTTGCCAGCAGCTTGAAAGTGATTTACAGAAATCCTAGCTCCGGGATGAAACTGAACTGCAACTCAGGCTAACCCGAGCGTAAGAAATAAACACAACGCTCGAGTCAGGACATACATACTTATATAGTGTAAGCTAATTCAAGTGAACTGTATTAAAGTACAAGTAACTTAAAGGATGCCTGGGACCGCCCATCCTCTAAGGATCCGTTAAACTATTTACTATGTAGCAATACTTCGCTATTATAATAGTGTCTATTTGTAAAATAAACTTACTTTAAAATAGCGTTAAGGCTTTTCATTTTCCACCTTAACACATAATATATTCCCATAGTCTACACAGTACCGTAATCTCCCCGGAACGGGCGTCGTCAGAGGGCACTCCATAGGTATGGTACAAAACCAAAATCGTATAAGGCTCGCTATGGTAGGTGACACGACACAACTAGGAAATGCTAGGGTAGATATACCAATTACGCTTCCGGACCGGTGGTAACGCGCAGCTACCGCCCACCTCGAACAACACTCCCATATCAAAGGTGTGCACCAAACAATCACAAGGTAATAGAATGGCATACGAAGAAGAGCGTCCAATCAAAGGTGCTACCTTATTAGTCCGTCAATCGCTCCTGTTTTAGCCACCTTATGCCAACTCACGGGAGTCGGGTCCATGTATTTACCTCAAAGAAAACGTCACCACCATCCTACTTCATTCTGGAATCTCCACCGCGAACACGGTTGTCAAAGTGGTTTCGGTATCGACAGAGAGTATGCCAGATATCTGATCCCGGTCTCTTTAACAACCAAATGTTATTATAACCCGTGGTTACAACTTTTAAAAATGGTATTTATACCTTAAAAATCAAAATAAATTTCAAATACATTTCAATATCATAATATCATTTCAAACATCATTTATTTAAACATCAGTCATTTTATTTAATATAAATACCATTTAAACCTATTCAGTTTATTTAGGAATTAATTGTCTTTCAACTCACATTTAAAAGTTAGATTCTTCCATTTAAAACCATTTACAGTTTAAGCCTTTTTCCCAAAGATTATTAAATTTTATTAAAACAAGGTTTCCGTAGCACTTATAAAATGCTACCTAAAGTTATAGGTTAAACGGTTCATTTACAAAAGACAGCATTTAAGTGCTATAATAGATTTCTTTATTTCCAACTAAAATCTAGTAATCTTTATCAACTATAGCACTTACAATGTGCTATAATAGCTTTTAGTTCAAATTAGCCTTTAAGTTCATTTAAATTTAACTACAACATTCACAAATGCTGTAATATCCTTTATATTTAAAATTTCAATGTTGTACTATAATTTCATAACTAAGTAAATTTTTATTTAAATCATATTTAACTTACAAATCATATATTTTCACATTATAAAGTCATAATTTCAATACTCATATTTTTATGAATTTATAAGTAAATTTTCATACAAAAATCAAATTTTATTATGAATTTCTTATTTAAATCCAAGTATTAAATTCCCATTTCATTAATTAAATTATTAACTTAACAACTAAGTTTAAATTCCCAGAATATAACTTATTATCAATTATTTTACTTTACTAAAATCTCGCTTTTAACAAAAATTTAGAATTTCCCAAAATAAGTTATATTTCAAAATTCTACTTAAACATTCATTTATTTAACATATGACTCATTCACAAATCATTATAAATTTTATAAAAATCATTTAAATACATTTTAAACCAGAATATTATAAATTTTCCATTTAAAATATTTTTATAACATTTCAAAAAAATATTATATAAACCACGGGTCTGTATATAGTTTTCTAGCCCAGGTCAAGTGATACGGATATATATCATTTCAATCCGCAATTTACAAAGAAAACCCGGGATCTATCATTTCAAACCCGCAATCCCAAGTTAAATAATAAATAATTAAATAATTAAATAAATGAATGAATAATTATCGTTCAGGCCTATCATTTCAGCCTCTAACGATTTCTATTCTACAGGGAACTTGCAGTGTGATTCAAACAGTAAATAATAATAAATAGTATAACTGCAAAATATAACAATAGATAATACAACTTATGATGTGTCAATTAAATAATGGGGTTTAACATCATAATTAATATCACAGGCAGATAAATTTAAATAAAATAAGTTTTTAATTACACTTGTGATGTCTGGTGAGGAATACTCACCTGAATGCCGTCGAAGATTTGATTAAAACGATGGTCACACTTGAAAAAAAGAAAACGTACGGAAGCACGATCAAGCTGATGCGGAGGCTGCGACCAGATTTATATTTTTGAAAAGGAAACGAATTAATTAAAAAAATCAAAACTAAGAAAAAAAATTAATACGAAATTTCGAAATAAACTGGACGGATGGAATCAAATTTGACTCGACCACTCCACCACCTGGCTCAACCCAAAACAACGAAGTTCGCCCAACCCAAATCTTAAGTAGATGAATGTACGCACGCACCCTATATGTTTTTAATTCAACAACGCAAAGTGATGCACCCTCCATAGGCCTAGACTTAACTTGGACAGGTGACCAACCATATTCTCCGCTTGCATATCATTATTCTTCTTCTTTATTTATATATATTTTATTTCAAATGGGGACTCATCTAGATGTTGTGTATTGTCCGAACAATTTGACTCAAAAAGAAGGACTCGGCTACACTATGTAGGGGGTGCTTGGCCACGTATGGAAAAGAGGCTGTGACAAGGTGGTGGAACAGTGGAAGAAAACAGAGGAACACGAAAGAATGAAAGAACGAAAAAAAATGCAAGAAGAATAAAAAGAAAAGAAGAAGCAAGGGGAAAGGAAAACAGCCATACCTGAAGAAGCTTACGCAAGAACAAAGGCTGAAGCTAAAATGAGATGTAGAGAAAATATTGTGATGTGTCTAGTATTTATAGGGAAAATTTGCTTGGAACACACCGAATGAAAATAGGCATAATTTATGGTATGCGAGTTTTTTTTTTGTTTAGTCTGGAGACGAAATTATTTTTATTACCATTTCTCTTCACATGCGATTTATTACCCCTTGAAGGTGTGTTGAAAAATGTTGTAGAGGGAAAGGAATTTATCAGAAAAGAAACGACTTTCACTAGAAATGGAATTTGAAAAGAATATATACGTGCGTTGATTGTGGTAAAAGATAGGCAAGAAATTAATGTGGATTTGAACGTTATTTTATTCAAAGTTTAATACCAAATTAAAACAAATGAATGTTATGGAAAGTATAACGTTTGGCTAGTAAATTTTTAACTGATTTATTTATGCATATATAATTGCGGTATGAATTTCAAAATGCGTAGGACCCATGCAAAATATACCCCCAAATTAGTACAAAAGTAACGTTTTTTTATTAATACGTTTTCCTATTTTACATGTTATTTATTCCATAAAATATCGTATCCTTATAAATGCGTAATTTTAACAGTTTATTAATGCACCGAATTCTTAAAAGTTACTCCTTAACATGTTTACATTATTCTAATTTATTTACCATTTCCAATGAAATTTATTATTCAAAAAATATTACACATTTTTAAAGAAAGTAGATAATCCATTTCTTTATTTAAAATTCCAATTAGAGTTATCCTTAACAAAGTTAAAAATTTCAGAAACTTTCATTTTTATTATAGAATTTTAGGAAATGATTTACTCAAATTAAAAATTTATATTAAAATAAATTCCAAGGTTTTATAAATAAAAGAATAAAGTGCTTGTAATATTTTTCTCTCTCTTAGGAAATGAGAAAATAAAGAGATGAGAAAAAGAGAAACTTGTACGTGAATTGCAAGGCAAAATATACGGCTAAACTAAAGGAATGAATGGCTAGAAAGGAACAAATGTTAGGAAAACTAAGAGGCAAGAATTAAGGCAACCTTTCGTTCTTTCCCTAAAAACAGGTAATTAATCTAGAGATTAATTATGTATATGGAGAGAGAAACCTTTCCTTCTTTCTCTAATCAAATTGATTGATTAATTAAATGTCGTTAACAAGCCATTTATTCATGGCATGGAATGTAACTATGTCCAAATGTATTCTACAGTAAATTATGTAAGTGCAATATTAGATTGTGTACAAAGATGATGTTTCCTTCGTATATATCTTTATTGGTCATAGTATTATTAAAATATATACGTATACGTGTAGACTTATACATATAAATGTGTTAAAATTAAGTTTCACTATTTTATGAGCCTAAAATTAAAGACTACAATTTTGAACCTAATCTCCAGATTAAAAGGGTTTAAGTTAAAAAAATTATGACTTTGCATACAAGTCCATCTTATAAATCTTAAGTCAAATTAACGCGCACACATATGTATATACAAATCATTGTAAACAATGTCTTAAACTTAATACAACATCTTTATGTTAAAATTTATAACTTAGTAAATTCTTTAATATTAAGCAATAAATTAAGTTCTAACGTTAATTTAAAAGGAAATAAAAGGAATCGTGATATTTTGTAATAAATTCAAGTTATTTTTATAAAGAAGCCCCCTCCTTTTTTTTTAACTTTAAACAAAAGTATGCAAAAACCAAAAGATTGGATTTAAATAATGAACACATGCAAACATTAATAAACTACGTATGTTTTCTATTTGAATCAATAACAGAAATATTACATTAATTAAGACTTAAATTTAAATTACAATAAGTTTTTTTTCCCTCTTTTTTTTTACCAAAACTTATTAACTTAAAAATTTAATTATTGAAAATTTTACTTTTTAAAAAAAACAACATTTTCAAGTAAAACTTGATTAAAATATTTACAAAATTATGGGTTGTTACACTCTCCCCCACTCAAAACTTTTCATCCCCAAAAAGGAAGGAGGTAGGAGAATAGAAACACCCTGAAAGAAAACTAAATTGAAACTCAAAATGGAATCATTGATTTAAACCATATAAATTCAATTTAAATTAATTAATATTCAATAATTAAGTTAAGATTGATTTAACTTCAGTAAAAAATCAAATGAATTGTAACAACCCGCATATTTATCGATTTTATATGTAAATATTTTATCATTAGTCGGATTTTAGTCCGAAAGGCTACTTTTTGCAAACAGTCGAATTGGGACTCGAGACCACCCCCATTGAGTTCAAAATGACGTTTGCGACCTTTTTGAGTATAAGCTTCGATATGTTTGGAGATAGTAGAATTTTGACCTTTTTCACTTAGGGCTTTGGTTTGGGCTGAACCCATTAGCCACTTACTAACTCAGTCCCAACCCACTCCAACTCTTCATTACTTCATTTCATATTCCTAACACTCAAGCTCAAGCAAAAATGGTGGAAGAGAATGGAAATTAGAAACTCCAAGCCCTAGTTCCTCTTGCTAGCTCAAGTTCTTGCTCCAAACTCAAGTGAATCCACTGGTAAGCATCTCCTTCTTCTTCTCCAACTCATTCTCTCTTTGATTTCAGAAATTTCCTAAACCTAACTTAGGGAATGTTCTTCTTTTAAGCTTACATTCAAGCTTCTAGTGTTGAGATTGAAGTGTGGTTGATCTCCCCTTGTCTTCAAGCTTCTCATTCATTGTTTTTGGGTTCAAAGGTGAGATTTTTAATCTCACATCTATGCTTACAATTCTCTTCTATTGTTAGGTATGAATTCCTAACACTTATTCATGTGCATTTGATTTTGATTTGGATTGCTTTTGTGAATATTCCAATTTTTAGTGTTTCGAGTTCAATTCGTTAAAATCCTAACTTTGATGTTTCAACATGTTTTTGGTGATGCATCGAGGAGCATATAGGGCCGGGTAGTCGATTGGCATAAACCCTTAGCGCCATTGCTCGTGCGATTGCAATTTGATCGAGAGTTGCACCTCTTTTGAAATAGGGTAGGAAGTGCAAGCATACAAGTTCGGCCGACCGAGCCCCCTGGGCCGGTCGACCGACCGAGCCCCCTGGGCCGGTCGACCGACCTGTAGTCCAGGCACTTCCTGGCTCTGTTTGGAAGTGCTGGTTACAGGCTTCGGCCGACCGAGGCCCCTGGGCCGGTCGACCGACCTGGTGCCCCGAGCACTTCCAACCTCTGGTTCGGTCGACCGACTCAGGGAGTCCGGTCGACCGACCTGCTACTATTTGCCAGATTAGCCTATATTGTTAATTCGTTTGAATATCCAACTTTAATTGATTCGTGTTGTCTCCCTTTTGTTGTTGTCATTTATTATCGACTTTGATGACCTTTTCTTTGGGAATTTTAGATATATCCACTTTTATGGATTTTATATCGATTTCTTTGGATTTTATTCACGTCTTCGAATGTGAATTTTTATGCCCAATTGTTTCTACAATCACTTCTATGATTTGTCGCTTTAAAATATAAAGGTTTTCTATACTAGTAGTAAATATCAAAACTCTTTCTTAAAATGATTTCAATACTATTTTATTACAAAGCTCGTTTTCTTAAACCGTTTTCCAATCTATTAGTATATACAAGCCTTTACCTCACTCGTATGAGAAATCTAATTAAACGACTTAGTAAAACAAGTGGTATGAAACGCTTGCGTTTACTTCGTCGGTTAATTCTTGGACTTGTTCGATTGAATCTCCTGTGACAATTTTCTAGTGGAGATCTACAATTTGTTCGTAAATATTTAAGTTAAGCTAGTGGTTATGGGACATGAAGCTAAGCTCATATATTTACTAGCTTACTGTAATCGACACTTCTCTTTGATCATGACGATCATTTTATGTTTTAGACTAGCATTGAGCAATGTCTTAGAGATTTTGGTTCATCGGATGTCTCGCTGTACGACGTCGTTGTTCCCTTTGATTGTGATTTGGTTCATCGGATGTCCCGCTGTACGACTTCGTTTTCCCCTTTGATTGTGTTTTGGTTCATCGGATGTCTCGCTATACGACGTCGTTGTTCCCTTTGATTGTGTTTTGGTTCATCGGATGTCTCGCTGTACGACGTCGTTGTTCCCTTTGATTGTGTTTTGGTTCATCGGATGTCTCGCTGTACGACGTCGTTGTTCCCTTTGATTGTGATTTGGTTCATCGGATGTCTCGCTGTACGACGTCGTTGTTCCCTTTGATTGTGTTTTGGTTCATCGGATGTCCCGCTGTACGACGTCGTTGTTCCCTTTGATTGTGATTTGGTTCATCGGATGTCCCGCTGTACGACGTCGTTGTTCCCTTTGATTGTGATTTCTGGATTTCGTATGTTGAATTCTGGAATTTATGTTTCACCAACTTTTACGATGGGCATTGATATATATGTCATTTATTGTGGCTTGGTGAATGAAATTAGAAGTATGACATTCCTTTTTATCTTGAGCAGATTATTGTGATATTGATTAATCTCTTGTTGATTTTCAATTACTTATTTATCACAGCTTGGCATTGTGATTATTATATGTTTATGTCATATCTCTTATTATATATCACTTCATCTGATATTTATGGCTAGACTGATCCGTTTATTATTTTCTTATTAAATAATACTCGGGTCAGACTGAGATTTTACAGGTGCTTCTGCTTGACTCCTTATCGGACTTTCATCTGATCTTTTGGCTAACTACTTTAGATTAGTAGTTTATTTTGTTGTATAAACTTGAGATATGGACTCATTGATGTATTCTTTTGTACAGCACGTGTTGCTATTCTTTTGTATTATTGTGGATCTTTTTGACCACTGCTCTGATGTACACTTCCTAGTGTAATATTCATATCTATTTCCGCCTTTGTGATATGAATTATCTGTGGCCGATTTGTGTTATGTTTATTTCTATATTTGTTTCCGAAGACCTTTATAGCCACTGTGTAGTAACTTTGAGTATGTGTCGGTATGTCGGATTCCCTCTTGAGATGAAAGTTATATTTTTATCTGGCATATCGGTACTCGCAAAAAGCAATTATACAGATGGTCGCTCCTCAACAGCCTTATTCTCCGTGCTAGTTGACAGCATTACACCGTAGTGTTCTTGGCTAGCGTGGGTATAGAGGTGGGGCGTCACAGCTTGGTATCAGAGCCAAACTTCGGAACAATATGGAATATTATAACAAGGATCATCGTCCTAAGTCTTTCTTAGGAGTCGTGCTTTAGGATTTAATTCGAGTCTTCGTACCGATTCATCCTATTTTCTTTATGGTTCCTTGTTTTATCTATCAAGATTGCTTGATATTCATTTTGAGAATAACTTTTTCCTCTTATTTCTTTCTTTCTTAAAGAAGAGAAATGGTTAGACCTGGCCGTCTCAGCGCCGGTCAATCTAGTGCTACTCCCCAGGATGGAGTATTTATGTCCGCACAACAACTTTTGGATCTTGTAAAGAATCAAGAGTTTATCTATGCTTTGAGTAAGAACCCCGAAATGGTTCTACCTTTGAAACTTGAAGTTTCTTTCAATCAGCTTGTGGATGTTACTCTTCTTCATGGAGAGGTTGGTAAAGGAAGTGTTTGTGATATTGGGACTTCCAAGAAGAGGCATATTAAGTTCAAGAGCCTTAATCCCAATAAGAGAGTGAAGCAAACTACTTTTGTAGCAAGGACTCCAATCCCTAATCGTGGAGGATGCTACAATTGTAATTCTATGGAACACTATGCGAATATGTGTCCAAAACCCCATTCTTATCGCTATTGCAAGAAACCGGGTCATCTTTTATCTGCGTGTCCCAAACTTTTGAACAAGGACATGAGAAAGCTAAATATTGTGCAAGCCCCTAGCAACTCTTCTCTCAGTCAAGGTATTTTACATTCAATCCTTGATGGCATCATTTATTTCGTGACCTTCTTATTCGAGTTCTTTTTGATATGGGTTTCATCTCATTATTTTTATATCAAAAGAACTTGTCGATTCTTTTTCTTTGAATATTTTGGGCTTGATGACTTCTTTGAGAATTGCGAATCCGGATGGTAGGTCCGCAACACTCAATTTGCTTTTTTATTGATGTCGAAATTATTTTATGAGATTTTTCTTTCCGAGCCGATATTTTTACTTTGGCTTCAGAATTGATTTTTTTTGAAAGGATCGGCTTAATTGTGAAGCCCGTATCCTATTTTTCGAGTGGGCTATTCATCTTCGATATTTTCTATCTGTTAAGCAGCCTTCTATTTCTTTGTGATTCCGATTTCAAATTTTTGGTGGAATCATTTTATTCCTTAAGCCCACTTATAAGGAAAGTGTTATTTCTCTCATTCATGTAGTTAGAGAAATTTTCCGGAATCTTTGAGCTTGTCTTAGGATTATCACCTTAGTAATCTTTTGTGTAGTGCTAAGGTCTTTTCAGTTTGACCTTACCACCAATTTTTATTTGCTACGAGTTGCGGAAGTTAGCATTCCGCTTACCGTATTCCGCACTCGTTATGATTCTTATGAATGACTTATTATGTCATTCGGTTTATCCAGCTTATTTCATCCATTTTATAAATCGAATATTCTATGAATATTTCGATGAGACCATTCTTGTATTTATTGATTAAATAGAAATTTAAAATTTTGAAAATCTTTTTCATAAGATTTATTTATAAGTAAAACTGGATTTTTGTTCTTGAAACGAACAAAGTATATTCTTAAAACTTTTTAAGAGATTTAATTATCCTATAAAAGATGATTTTGTGATTGTATTGCCCGTTGAGTGCTTTAAGAATTTTGGTCGATGCGCTTGATCAACGTTATCGATAGGAATTTCCTAAACGCTTTGATGTGACAGTCAGACACGATATATTGACTTGTAAAAATGTAAATTTTTCTAGAAAGATTATTACATAATGATAAATGTAATTTTGAAAGTTTTAACTTTTCAGGAAAGAAGATTATTTAAAAGAAATTCTTTCTTTTCGATACTCTTATTCTTGTGATTCCTGAAGGGGAACCAAGACTTTGCTATTCGTACTGATACTAGTCGTATTGGTTTGGATGTCATTTTCTTGCAAAGGAGAACGTGCTATCACTTGTGCTTCTAAATCATTATAGCTTATCGAGACTAGATATGCCACTCATGATCTAGTGCTCGCGACAATTGTTTTTACTTTTACAATTTGGCATCATCATATTTGGGAAAGAAATTTGTTCTCTACCTCGATCATAAATCTTGGGAATATTTATTTCTTATAAGGAACTTCATGTTGACTCGAGTTCCTAGCATCTTATGATCTTGATATTCTTTTATTCCCGAAAGGGGAAATCGTGTTGCCAATGCGTTTAGTCGTAAGCAACAAGTGGTTGATTCTTCGATGATGTCTGAAGGGAATTATCTCTTTGTCAAGTTCATCGAATGTTTTGATGTACTTCGTTTTATTGAGTTTCATCTCATTTCTTTTTATGGACTCGCGTCTGATGTTCTTTTATGGTGTTCGGTTCATCGGATGTACTGTTATTATACTACATCGATGATCCGTCTTATTTGATTCATTGGATGTACCGTTTGTACTACATCAATGTCTTTGCTTTTGATTCATTGGATGTACCGTTTGTACTACATCAGTGTCTTTGATTCATTGGATGTACCGTTTGTACTGCATCAATGACTTTGCTTTTGATTCATTGGATGTACCGTTTGTACTGCATCAATGTCTTTGCTTTTGATTCATTGGATGTACCGTTTGTACTACATCAATGTCTTTGCTTTTGATTCATTGGATGTACCATTTGTACTACATCAATGTCTTTGCTTTTGATTCATTGGATGTACCGTTTGTACTACATCAGTGTCTTTGATTCATTGGATGTACCGTTTGTACTACATCAATGAATTTGCTTTTGATTCATTGGATGTACCGTTTGTACTACATCAATGTCTTCGCTTTTGATTCATTGGATGTACCGTTTGTACTACATCTGGATGTACCGTTTTTACTACATCAATGTCTTTGCTTTTGATTCATTGGATGTATCGTTTGTACTACATCAATGTCTTTGCTTTTGATTCATTGGATGTACCGTTTGTACTACATCAATGTCTTTGCTTTTGATTCATTGGATGTACCGTTTGTACTACATCAGTGTCTTTGATTCATTGGATGTACCGTTTGCACTACATCAATGACTTGGCTTTTTGGTTCATTGGACGTACCGTCTTTGTACTACATTGGTGTTCCAAATTATTCGAGTTTCTAGTTTCTCGGGCGTACCGTATTTGTACTACGCCGTTGCACCGGCTCAACTTTCTGCTATTCTTGACGTTCTCCACATCTTTTATCTACAGAAATGCCTTAGGGATTCCGAATTTTTATTCTTGAGCCCGGTGATATTGTAGAAATTGAAGTTTCACCAGATTTGATTTATGAGCAACATTCCATTCGCATCATTGCTTCGGAGGTTGAGCGCCTTCGGAATAAAGATGTTCTTCTTATGAGAGTTCAATGGTTCTCAAATCCTATGGATTGCTCTTGGGAATCCAGAGAATTCATCGAGCGATCCCGTTCGTGCTAACTCTTTCGTGCTCTTTATGGTGAACTTCTTATTTCAATTTTCTTTTGTGTTGATATGCTTCCATGGTTGTTACTTCTTATTTTCCTCTTAAGTATTGCGAGGACGCAATTTCTTTAAGGAGGGGAGTCTGTAACAACCCGCATATTTATCGATTTTATATTTAAATATTTTATATGTAAATATTTTATCGTTAGTCAGATTTTAGTCCGAAAAGCTACTTTTTGCAAACAGTCGAATTGGAACTCGAGACCACCCCCATTGAGTTCAAAATGACGTTTGCGACCTTTTTGAGTATAAGCTTCGATATGTTTGGAGATAGTAGAATTTTGACCTTTTTCACTTAGGGCTTTGGTTTGGGCTGAACCCATTAGCCACTTACTAACTCAGTCCCAACCCACTCCAACTCTTCATTACTTCATTTCATATTCCTAACACTCAAGCTCAAGCAAAAATGGTGGAAGAGAATGGGAATTAGAAACTCCAAGCCCTAGTTCCTCTTGCTAGCTCAAGTTCTTGCTCCAAACTCAAGTGAATCCATGGGTAAGCATCTCCTCCTTCTTCTCCAACTCATTCTCTCTTTGATTTCAGAAATTTCCTAAACCTAACTTAGGGAATGTTCTTCTTTTAAGCTTACATTCAAGCTTCTAGTGTTGAGATTGAAGTGTGGTTGATCTCCCTTTGTCTTCAAGCTTCTCATTCATTGTTTTTGGGTTCAAAGGTGAGATTTTTAATCTCACATCTATGCTTATAATTCTCTTCTATTGTTAGGTATGAATTCCTAACACTTATTCATGTGCATTTGATTTTGATTTGGATTGCTTTTGTGAATATTCCAATTTTTAGTGTTTTGAGTTCAATTCGTTAAAAATCCTAACTTTGATGTTTGAACATGTTTTTGGTGATGCATCGAGGAGCATATAGAGCCGGGTAGTCGATTGGCATAAATCCTTAGCGCCGTTGCTCGTGCGATTGCAATTTGATCGAGAGTTGCACCTCTTTTGAAATAGGGTAGGAAGTGCAAGCATACAGGTTCGGCCGACCGAGCCCCCTAGGCCGGTCGGCCGACCGAGCCCCCTGGGCCGGTCGACCGACCTGTAGTCCAGGCACTTCCTGCCTCTGTTTGGAAGTGCTGGTTACAGGCTTCGGCCGACCGAGCCCCCTGGGCTGGTCGACCGACCTGGTGCCCCGAGCACTTCCAACCTCTGGTTCGGTCGACCGACTCAGGGAGTCCGGTCGACCGACCTGCTACTATTTGCCAGATTAGCCTATATTGCTAATTCGTTTGAATATCCAACTTTAATCGATTCGTGTTGTCTCCCTTTTGTTGTTGTCATTTATTATCGACTTTGATGACCTTTTCTTTGGGAATTTTAGATATATCCACTTTGATGGATTTTATATCGATTTCTTTGGATTTTATTCACGTCTTCGAATGTGAATTTTTATGCCCGATTGTTTCTACAATCACTTCTATGATTTGTCACTTTAAAATATAAAGGTTTTCTATACTAGTAGTAAATATCAAAACTCTTTATTAAAATGATTTCAATACTATTTTATTACAAAGCTCGTTTTCTTAAACCGTTTTCCAATCTATTAGTATATACAAGCCTTTACCTCACTCGTATGAGAAATCTAATTAAACGACTTAGTAAAACAAGTGGTATGAAACGCTTGCATTTACTTCGTCGGTTAATTCTTGGACTTGTTCGATTGATTCTCCTGTGACAATTTTCTAGTGGAGATCTACAATTTGTTCGTAAGTATTTAAGTTAAGCTAGTGGTTATGGGACATGAAGCTAAGCTCATATATTTACTAGCTTACTGTAATCGACACTTCTCTTTGATCATGACGATCATTTTATGTTTTAGACTAGCATTGAGCAATGTCTTAGAGATTTTGGTTCATCGGATGTCTCGCTGTACGACGTCGTTGTTCCCTTTGATTGTGATTTGGTTCATCGGATGTCCCGCTGTACGACGTCGTTATTCCCTTTAATTGTGTTTTGGTTCGTCGGATGTCTCGCTGTACGACGTCGTTGTTCCCTTTGATTGTGTTTTGGTTCATCGGATGTCTCGCTGTACGACGTCGTTGTTCCCTTTGATTGTGTTTTGGTTCATCGGATGTCTCGCTGTACGACGTCGTTGTTCCCTTTGATTGTGATTTGGTTCATCGGATGTCTCGCTGTACGACGTCGTTGTTCCCTTTGATTGTGTTTTGGTTCATCGGACGTCCCGCTGTACGACGTCGTTGTTCCCTTTGATTGTGATTTGGTTCATCGGATGTCCCGCTGTACGACGTCGTTGTTCCCTTTGATTGTGATTTCTGGATTTCGTATGTTGAATTCTGGAATTTATGTTTCACCAACTTTTACGATGGGCATTGATATATATGTCATTTATTGTGGCTTGGTGAATGAAATTAGGAGTATGACATTCCTTTTTATCTTGAGCAGATTATTGTGATATTGATTAATCTCTTGTTGATTTTCAATTACTTATTTATCACAGCTTGGCATTCTGATTATTATATGTTTATGTCATATCTCTTATTATATATCACTTCATCTGATATTTATAGCTAGACTGATCCATTTATTATTTTCTTATTAAATAATACTCGGGTCAGACTGAGATTTTACAGGTGCTTCTGCTTGACTCCTTATCGGACTTTCATCTGATCTTTTGGCTAACTACTTTAGATTAGTAATTTATTTTGTTGTATACACTTGAGATATGGACTCATAGATGTATTCTTTTGTATAGCACGTGTTGCTATTCTTTTGTATTATTGTGGATCTTTTTGACCACTGCTCTGATGTACACTTCCTAGTGCAATATTCATATCTATTTCCGCCTTTGTGATATGAATTATCTGTGACCGATTTGTGTTATGTTTATTTCTATATTTGTTTCCGAAGACCTTTATAGCCACTGTGTAGTAGCTTTGAGTTTGTGTCGGTATGTCGGATTCCCTCTTGAGATGAAAAGTTATATTTTTATCTGGCATATCGGTACTCGCACAAAGCAATTATACAGATGGTCGCTCCTCAACAGCCTTATTCTCCATGCTAGTTGACAACATTACACCGTAGTGTTCTTGGCTAGCGTGGGTATAGAGGTGGGGCGTCACATGAATCAAATCAATCTTAACTATTTCCAGATTAATTATCTTATTATCCAATTATTTTGAAATTAACAATTTCTAAAATCATAAATTTGTATAGTCATTTATAATAATCATCTTTTATTCAACAAATTTAATTCTTCTTTATTCCATATTATTATTAAATATATTGTACTTAATATATCTTATCACACATATTAAGTAGATTACATTTATTACAACTATTCCAATTTATTTCTAAATTTCCTTTAACATCATTTGATATTGTATATTATTCAATTATTTTTTATTCTATTTACCTCTATTTGTCTTTTTGTAACTGAAACTTTAAGTGTATAACATTTATTATAACCACTCAAATTTTATTTTAAAAAAATCCTTTTATATTGTACATTATCCAGTTACATAGTTAATTTCTGAATGATTTAGGTAAGTTATATTGGCATGAAATTCTATATTATACAAGTAAAAAATTTTCCAATTCTATTATTCAAGATTAAATATTCATTCAAAATTTGACTTTCTTTTATCATTAGAATCACCTTTTAACATAAATTTATGAATTAAATTTCCAATTAACTTCAAACACTTTAGAGATAAATAAATACATACATATAGTATATGTCAAATCAAATTTAAATCACGTATCTATATATATTATAAATTAAGTCATATTTTAGAAATTCAAATCAATTAAATTTTTGAAGCAAAATTACAGCGTGGTCTCTTCACTTCGATACTCGAAAATGAATGTCAATGATGCTGCAGTCATCACCGAAATTATTTTCCAACGAAAAAGAGAAGAGCACTAATTTTTAAAACTTTAAAATTCTTTGGATACAAATTTCTCTTCGAAAATAATTTAAATAATAATATATCCTCTTAAGACTTTAAACACAAGATTTGAAACTATCAGAAATTAAATTCTTAAATTCTTGTTTTAAATTCATTTCTGTTTCCAAATAAATTTATAACCATGCTTTATAATTATTTATATAAGACAAGACCAATGGTTTACAAAACCATAAATAAAATCAAACACTATTATCTCTAAACAACTAGTTAAATTCTGAAAATTATACTTATATATATAATATTAGATTTTTCCCAAATATAGGAATAAATTTTTCAAAACAAGTATAGAGATTCAAATTTGAAGGACTCAAATCAAAGAGAATTTTGATTTAAAGATAAGTTGGAATCAGAAGATCCGATGATGAAATAACAGAATAAGGAACCAGATAAGTTTATATAAATCGCGGGCAACCTTAACCGGGTCAACCGTGACTTAAAGAATAAGATCGATGTGGATTTTCTGGGGTAAATCTACATTCGATCTGAAGAGATAGAGTTCAGAATAACCAAAGATACTAGCATCTAAACCGAGGATAAATATAAATCTCTAGTGAATCAATGATAATTGTAAAGGAGTTTCACCCCTTTATTAGAATATTGGCGAGACCGCCAATCCACTATAAAGATTATCCGAAGTGGAGTTATGGCATACTCCAGAATCGAAAGAAAATGAATAGTGAGGGACACGAATGAACTTCGGAACCGCATGGAACGTTCCAAAATTCAAAAAGGAATAGATTCAAGCTCGAATGAAAGTGATTCTGTAAATCAAATTTACCATACATTCTAAGTTTTGCCTAGAGCCAAAGCTCTGATACCAAATGTAACGACTCGATATTTTCAACCATTCGCATCCGCACATGTCGGACTTGAATTGTTCAAAATACCGTGTTGTAAATAAAATTTGGCAAATCTCAAAATATACAGTAAATAAATAATCATAGAATCACAGACACAGATATCAGAAAACTCGCAGCGGAATTTAAAAATACTTAGTGGTTCATGAAGCCACTATAAATAGTCTCAATCAAATAAAAATTACATAGTCTTTAATACAAATATAGTTTTAAATCATTAGTAGAACAATCCAAATGTCCACTAGTCTTGATTTCAAAAATTTAGATAAAGAACTGGAAGGGAAGTTTGCCAGCGGCTTGAAAGTGATCTACAGAAATCCTAGCTCCGGGATGAAACTGAACTGCAACTCAGGCTGACCCGAGCGTAAGAAATAAACACAACACTCGAGTCAGGACATACATACTTATATAGTGTAAGCTAATTCAAGTGAACTGTATTAAAGTACAAATAACTTAAAGGATGCTTGGGACCGACCATCCTCTAAGGATCCGTTAAACTATTTACTATGTAGTAATACTTCGCTATTATAATAGTGTCTATTTGTGTAACGACCCAGAATTTTTGTCAATTAAAATTTGTATATTTAATTGATTTTAAATATTAATAAGTGAAATTTATAAGTCGAATAAATTTTATTTTGAATAATTGGATTTAATTGAATAATTAAATCGATAATTTAATAGTTGAAATTACAGAAATAAGTGAAAATTGGGTTTAATATGACTGAAAATGATTTGTCAAATTTTATTTTATCATATTGAAGTTATAATGATGTTATAGAACTTTTAAAATTGAATCTAAAGTTAATTTGTGAAAATTGAATATTTTAATATTTAAATCGACTAGTGAAATTAGCCATTTTTCTAACAGTCTCAGAATTGGACGAAACTAGTTCCATTGGATCCGTAATAGTTTGTTATTATCGTATTTCAATTTTTGTAGCAATCGGAGTTTTTGTTTGACCGTGGCAGCTCGAAACGCATCGAAATTGTTTTAATATTTATTTGGCGAGTTAAAATAGCAATTTTTCAAACAGTCTCGGATTTCGACAAAAATAGTTTCATCGGATCCGTAATGTGATATTATTGTATGGTTTAGAATTTTGTGTCAATCGGATTTACCGTTTGTCCGGGGCAAGCCAAAACGCCTAGAAATTAGTTAAAATCGATTTAATTCAAAATCGAACGTTTATTGCCATAACTCGCACAGATGATCGAATTAGCTCCTGAAACACATTCCATTGTGTTCGAAACGCGGGGTAAACCTTAGGAACGCCAACTGGCACGCTTCGTTTGAAGTTCGGAAATTCCGGGATGAATAGTGTTCGTTGAATTTTCTATATAAGCCCCTCTACTCTTCACTTTTGCAAAATTCTAAAACCCTAGGTTAAACTTCAGAGATGCCGGCCTCTTATATAATCAATGGCCGAAGTTATCTCTTCTTCTTCTCCTCTTTTCTTCAAATCCATCAACATTTACAACAAACTTCCAACATGAAGATTGTAGAGGGGAGTGAGTTCTAGATATCCAACGGGTATGATCGTATTTGGAGCTTTGGATCAACGGCAATTTGGGCTCGAAGTGCCGCAGTTCGCACGCGTTTTTCACGACCATCATGGAGCCGAGCTCGACATGGCTCATGCCGAAGGTAGAGGAGGGGATGGACTTCAGTATGGCGCTAGTTGATCGTCTTCTAGTTGTTCGAATTAGTCGCGTTGATTTAGGGTTTTGGTAAAGGTTGGGTTCGGCATTCACTGGAAAAGAACGATGGGGGGGGGGGGGGTAAAGATGATACTCATGGCCGTGATTTGCAGGTTGGAAAATGGACGGCTGTGATGCAAATTAGGTTTAGAAAGTAAAATAAATGTTGTAAATTTTATATATATATAAATTCGTGTAACTTTAAAAATTCATATCTTTTTCATACGAGGTCGAAACGCCCGAAACCGGTTGTGTTGGGTTCGTATGGACGAACACTACGCTATGGAATTGTATTGGAATTGTTTGGAGCTAGCAAAAATTTAGGGTAAAATTAAACGTCCGTTTAATCTTATTCGAAATAAAAGCTAAAAACGAAATTGAAAGCAAGGTGAGAACTTCTCACTCAATCGAATCAGTTTCGATTCAAATTTTAATTAGTTAGATTTAAATTTCTTGATTGTATGTTTGAATGATGATTGTTATCTATTGATTGTTAAAATAGGCATTATACGCCGTTAGTAAGCGGAGGTTATTTATTAAAATCATATACCGCGAATATTTCACAGTACAGTGAAATTGGTATTATTTATGTACTTGGAGTTGATTTCCCGCATTATATAGCGGATGAGACCCTATTGCGTCGTCTATTAAGCGGATAATATTTTATAAATCTCATATACCGTGATAATTCCGTACTGGAACGGAATTGGTATTGTGCTAACATCTTTGGATGCAGGGAAACAGGTTGGAGGGATCTAACTGGATCCTCACCAGTATTTAATTTATTTCAGATATTGTGATATTTGATTGATTAGCATATCGATATATGATGTCGTTGTTGTCGTGATTGACTATTTGGTGTGTAGCATCATTGGGCCAATTTTGGAATTTTAAAAGGATTTTTAAAGTGATTTTTGAAAGTATACGTTTTATAAAATATTTTTGGAATTGATTCATTTTAAGTAAATAAACATTATAATTTTAATTTTATAAAAATTATGATTTTTGAGAAATATAGTTAAAAGTTGATTTTTGAAAATATGGGGTTAATGATTTTATAAAATAGTTTAAATTGGGATTTTTGAATTTATTGTAAAATGTTTAAAATATAGGATTTATGAAATTTGATTATTTTATAAATCAAAGAAAATGATGAAATTATAAAGGAGTTTAAAGACGTTTTAAAATAATAATATAAATTGATTTATATAAAAGATTTATAAATTAAAAATATTTGAATTATAAAACGGGTTTTTATAAGTGTTAGAATGAATTGTAAAAGAATTTCTTAAATGAATGAAATTTATAGAATTATAAACGGTGAAGTTGTAAATGGAATTTTATAAGCAGTAGGTTTATAAAATTTGTAAAGTTATTAAAAAAATAGATTTGGGTAAATAAATGAATCTTACAAGTTATAAGATTTATAATTTGGGAAGTCTTAAAAAAAAGAACGCTTTTGTAAACAAATAAATTATAAGTATTTAACTTATAATATGAACCTTTTGGTATATAATTGAGTTATAAATTGAAATAGGTTAATAAAGGAGATTTATAAAAGGAAATTGTTACAAAATAAATAGAAATGGAATTTATAAACATTGTTTTATAAATCCGCAAACGGCTTATTTTGATAAGTAAATTGTTATAGCTTATTAATGGAGTTATATTCACGTTTTAGACAGTGAATAATCCTTTAAAATAAAATGTATAGAAATGATGAAATTGGTTAACGAAGTATATTCACGTTTTTGGATAGTGAATATTATGTTAAAGAAAATGTTCTGAATGTGATGTTTTAAATAGAATTAAAATGATCTAACGATGTTTTTAAAATGTGTTAAGATTCGAAACCATAGATTTCAACATTCATTGTTGAAATAGACGTTTTCGAGAAATAGATGGAGATGGTGGACTATAACACTGTCGTTATAGTAAATGATTTCCGAAAGGAAATGTTTTTTATAGTATTGGGATCTATATATCTATTTTAATTTCGAATCCCTATACTAGTGATTTTGGGTTGTCGTAACGATGTTTTACGCAACATTCGTTTTGGCCCAAATAAATATGTTTAAGAGAATGATTTCCTTAAAGAATGAGATATATACTTAATTTCGATTTAAGTATATTGAATATTTTCCAAATGTTGAAAAGAAATAGATTTGTGAATTACTTATTAATAAGTAAGTATGGAAATGTTTTTCCAATGTGAAATGAAACGTTTTTGAGAATTTATCTTTTTGAAGATAAATTGAAAATGAATAATTGAAATCGTGTATTCATAAATATTTTGGAATGTAAATTCACTATAGAATTTATAAATGAAAAGGGGAATTTGTTTAAAAATAAACTTTGATTTATTTTTGAAGTGTGGGAATAAATTTACGGATTTGGAACGTAAATATAAAGTAAATCGTTAAGGATTTATTTAATGGGTTTAAATGAACCATGTTGAAATTAAAGTATTTCCACGCAAGGAAAATGATTGAAATTTGTTTTCAAAAGTGGTAAAGGTGAAAAGTGATTTGAAAATTGTTTTCAAATGGTTGAAGTGTGAAAATTATATATCTTGTAAAGATATTTTTGGAAAATAAATAATTTGGAAAATTATTTGGAATCTGGTGATGTTGTGCATATCCATTGATAGTTCAATAACCGACTATCAATATTTACCTTTGAATGGGTATTTGTTGCGATTTGCTTGAATTTGAATGCCACACTTATTTTTAAATAAGCGCTCCTATTCGGGTTAGCCGGGAAAGGACCTTGGGGTCGTATAACTCAATCTGAATATGTGATACGTCGTTATGAATTGCATTTGAAAACCGGTGTTGAAGACCGGATATTTTCAAAAGCGAAAGGACAACTCGTCGAATGTCTTTGCATTGACTGGTCCCCGGTATAAAGACTCCATATGTGATGAGAAGTCCGGACGTGATTAGTGAATATCCGGATTGCAAGGACTTCTTTGTAAGTGCCTTCGGTTCTGTTCGATTTTGGAACAGACTTGTATGATAGTATGTCTGACATTACGAATTGAGATATAAAGCTGATTTCTTTCAAATATATTTCTGTTGGTGGCGGAGAATTTATTCTCTTAGCTTAACACCCTTCCCTGAGACGTACGAGCTCAGAGGTTATGTAGTTGATGGTTATCAGCGATATATTCCCAATTTGGTAATATGACATTCTGAGTGTTGCTGTGAAATGATCATTGTTTGATCATTTGTGATATGATCATTTGTTTGATCATTTATCTTTGTGATCATTACTTTGATCATTTGTTGAACCAAAGCATGGCTTTGTACCAAAGCTGGCTTTGTGGACGAGACTTCGTCGGACCTCACACCCCGGAAATGGTCAAAACAGGAAGGATGCGGCAAGGTTATTAGGGGGTAGCGCCCCTTTAGTGTATGTCATTGCTTCCGGATAGAGGTGGTATCATGGTATGGATCCCAGATACTTAACCTATGTTGTGCCGCAAACTTATTATTTTGTGGTTGTTGGAAATCGAGGATCCTCGGATGTAGATCGGTTACGATCGGGGGATGGCATATTCATGTTAGTAGTTACCCAGTTAGGGGTAACCCGGCCTTGTGTTGGCAGAGATCCGGTTTGGTTCTCGGGACGTCATTCCAGAGGCGTTTCCATGTGGCAATGGGAAGTTCCTAGGCCTGACCATTTGTTGGAAATCCAAAGAAACAATACGATCTTGTACGGTTTTAGTTGTATAACATGCCATGGAATGTGGAGGTAACCTACTGTTGCACATGGTAGCTATAGTAGGCATACGATAATGGTCGTATGTTGGCTAAGATTTATATCTTTACTTTTGAAATGATTTTTCCTACACTATGCACTAGTAATAATGTCAAATGTTTCTTTTTAATGCGTATCAAGCATCTTTGACTATCATAAGGAGAAATCTCCTCCGATTCTGTGTTTGCATTATGTGTGTGTGTGGGGGAGACCTTATGGTAGTCTCATTTTTAAAAGCATTGCGAATCTATTTTAAAATTATCCTATTCTTTGTTTTAAAGATAAACTGTTTTGAGTTCTCACACCAGTCACATGACTGGCTCAGAGTTTATTGTTTTCCTTCCTAAACTCTGGGTGCCCACCAATTTCCACACGGGCAGTCAAGAGTCAGGTTTATCAGGATATTCTGGAATTCAGGAGTTGTTGGAGGCAAGCTGGATGGCATGGCGTATTCACTAGTATATGGTATTTCTTTTCCGCTGTTTATTGTTGTTTGTTGTTGCACACTCTGATGATGTAATGTAATGTAATAACTGATATAATTCTTTTGTTTAAAGATTATTCATTTATCTATCATATGTTGTTCCGCTGCGATTGTGAGATTCTGATATTGTTCTGCTGTTTTCTTTCTGTTCTGTTCTATCTTTTCTCTCTTCTTCTATCTTTTTCCTTTTTTTTAAAACCCTAAGAATTCGTATTTCCATTCATCTTGAGTTAATCAATGGAGATTAGTGTCTATTCAAGGAGTACGGATTTGCGGGTCCTCACATCTGGTATCAGAGCATATGGTTAAGCGACAACCATAGCTCTAATGGGTATTACTCATTAGAGATAGAGTCAGTAGTACTCTAGAATGAGTTTGAGTGTAATAATAGTTATGAGTGCATATTTGTTAGTGAATATAAAATTGTTTTATATTGTGATGATTGGTTTGTTGAGTGGTATACAGATTCTAGTTAATACGAGTAATTAACGTTGTCGATAGGGATCTCTAAACACTTGTACAGAAAAATTCGACACAATATTGTTTTAAATTGGGTAAATTAAATAATTTTACCTTGAGTATATTTCATATATAAAGGAATAATTTTTCAGAATTATTAAAGTGTATATAAGTTGATTGTTTGGTTAATTGAAAATGTAAGAATATATATATAAGTTAATTAAAAGATGTTTGAATAATCTACATAAAAGAATAATTGTATAAGCAAAAGAATTATAAGTATGAAATTATAATTAATGTGATTTACAATTGTGAAATAAACTTATATATATAAGAAGTGAAACTACATAAATATATTTATGAATATGAGTTATAAATAAAAAAATGAATTAAAAGTTAAATAAAATTTACTTTAGAATTGGGAATCTGAATTGAATTTATAAGTGGGAATTTAAGTTAAGTAAAACCAAATAATGTTTAAATGGACTGTAACTTAAGTGATGTTGAATGAAGTAGATTTTAGTATCAAAGTAAATTAATAAAGTTAAGTGATAAATGTGAACTTGAGTTATATAAATGAAATTCAACTTTTGTGGTTTAATGTATTAGCAATTGAATTAATTAATGGATTGAATGTTAATCAATTTAATGTAAATAATTGATATGAAATAATGAATGTAAGTGTTAATTCATTAAAATCTAATGTTGTAACGACCCGATATTTTCAACCATTTGTATCCGCACATGTCGGACTTGAATTGCTCAAAATACTGCGTTGTAAATAAAATTTGGCAAATCTCAGAATATACAGTAAATAAATAATCACAGATCACAGACACAGAGTATTTAATAATGCGGCGGAATTTAAAAGAAATAGTAGTTCATGAAGCTACTATATAAAAATAAGATACATCAGAGTTAAACAATATACAGTAGAAGAATAACAAGATACATCAAGTATAAATCAAAATACATCACTGGAAACACTGGATACTGAAAACAAATAGATGGCTGGATCTTCAAGCAAAGCTCCAACTCCAAAGGCGAGTCTTGAATGCTGAATCACTCAATCTGACTCGAGCGTAAAGCAAAACACAAAACAGTCGAGTCAGGACATAAATACTTATGAACAGTAAATCAACTCAAGTGAACAGTAACAAAAAATGCATCAGTAACTTAAAGAATGCTTGGGATTGTTGAATATGCGCTTTGCGCTTATATGATTTTTGTTTGATGATAATAAACATATATACATTCGTTTAAATGTATTTGTTAATGTACTATTTTATTTTTCATAAAATAAATAAATATTTGCTGAATAAAATTAAATGACACAGAATTTGAATTCAAACAGAAATTTTATTCAAACAAATATTTATTACAATTTTGAATAGTACAATTTCAATCTCTCACTATAACTATACAACTTTGATTACAATCACATCACATTTCACATTTATAGTTAACCTCACTACATATCACTCACACTCGTATTTTTATCTTCAACTGCATTCCAGTTTGAATCCAGCATCTGAGCAATCTGCAAAAATATTCACTAACGCAGTAAAATTGAAAAAGAAATATTTTTGCAATATAAAATGAAATACGATTTTTGAAAATATGATTTGCCTCAGTTATTTGGGTTGTTCGTCATCATTCACACTTGATTTCATCACAAAGTCGTGCACATAAATATTACAGGGACAGGTATACATAAGTGGCTGCAGTACACACACATACATTTGTACACGTGTGCACTGCCTCGCCAACTCGTGTGAAAAAATCAAACAAAAGCACTGTTAACAATTCAGCACATGGTCAAACCCAAATAACACACGGGATTCAACTCAAGGCAGAATACAAGCTGCAGTATACCAAAGTGATACAGATACATGCAAATTTGACAAGCAACTGAAGGCAAAAGGTCCAAAGTATCACTTACAACATGTATGCAGCCCAATGAACCAGTGACAACAAACTACAAACTCAACAAGACATGTACACAAAGCATAGTGCACCGAAGGAGCAGCAACAAAGAAACTGACTCGAAGCAGTAGTGACAGTAAGAAATGCAGCAACGATGGTCAAGTAATATGCATCAGGCATCAAAACAATGTTCAAGACATCAAGTGATACAAGGTCAGGGAAGCAACCAGGATGGAGCGGAGACAAGTAAGGCATAGCTACTGCACAGCAACATGAATGAAGACTACAGGTATCGATGTAAATGAAATGCACATGATAACATCACTGCAAATTATTCATTCAATAGGCAACAAAGAATGGCAAGACACAAGACATGGGGGCACTGGACTACAGCTCGACCAAATGGCCAACATGATCAAGAAATATAACATGCAGTGCTGTGCAAACACAAATGGAATGCAACAGTGAAGCTCAACGTTATCAGAGAGCATATGGAAGGGTCAGACCAACAATGGAACAACAGTTCATATGAACAAGTGTACAAATGCAAAGACCAGTAATATAACTCGGGTGCAACAACCATGGTCAAGTCAACATAAACAATATCAAGCTACAACTCAAATGAAACAACTCCACTGACTCAAATGAACTGTTGACGATGTGCACTAAACAGAAGCAATGCAAGAAGAAAATTATATGTAAAATTATGATATGAACACAAGCCAGTGCACAACCATGTGACAGTATCAAGTTCTTACCAAATCAAGAAAACATCAAGATGATCAATGACCAGACTTATACATGAATCTGCACTAAAACAAATAATGGCCAGAACCGAACCACAAGCAATCAGACCAAATGCAGAGAGATGAATCAACAGTCACAAATCAAGTACATGAAGATGGCAACCCACAATATCCACAACAAACAACTCAGTAACCAGAAGCAACAACATGTACAGTGATATGCAGCAAAGTAAACAACACTTTGAATAAAATCGAGCATGAGTACAGTTTGAACAATATCCAGAAGAGCAGTGTAAAAAATTCATAATGGCCAAAGTCATCAGGTAAAAGAAATTGAACTCACGATTTAAAGTCAGAGCCTTAGCAATAAAGTAATTCACAAATCAGAAATCAAGTGTGAGACAAATTGAAACAGTCAATGCCAAGTCGAACCAAGCAAATTGATCACGAAATCAAATCAATACCGTGTGAATCAAGCTACCAAAAATACGAAATTGACAAAGTCAGATCAATCCCAAGCATCAATACAAGATCGAACGACTATTGACAAATTCAAATATATTTAGACGAACGTAATTCAAGGAATTCGAACGCATATATAACCCAATCATCACTGGCAAATTAATCATCGAGTTCAAGTATCAACTTAGTAAAGCAAAAGGAAACAGTACATACCGAATTCACAAACAACGAACTCGATCAAGCAACTGCAAACGAGCGATAGTCAACCATCAGAGAAGCAGCCGAGCGCGACTCCAAGAAAGTGATCGACAAGGCAACCAACCAGCAATCAAGAGCGGCAGCTTAAATTGAAGAGCCCTAATTGCCACAAGGGAACGAAGCCCTAATTCATCGAACAAAGAAACAAGAGCAAGGCCGACATTTTTACAAGCAAAAGTGGACCGGGTCAAATAAGGGAAGATAGTGGATCGGTTGAAAGATAAAGGGGCCGGCATTCTTTATTATTAAAGGGGAATTAATCTCTTATTTAGGGTTTAGTTTTTTGGAGGTTTTTTTTTCTTATTTTTTTAATTGAGCAAAAATTACGCATTCAAGTCCGTATTTTAATTTTTGCTCCTGTTTTATTTTTGAAGTTGTTTTCCTTTTTTTTCGAGTCGAAGAATTTGTAAATCACCACCTAGGGATTAGGTAGTGTCAGATTGTCTATTTAGAATTAGTTCAGTGAGCAGGGTGTGCGAGTTTGCAAAGTTCTATTGTAGGCGGGAGCAGAGTTTGCGAGTAAACGAAGCTCTATAGGCGGGAAGCAAAGTTTGCGAGTAAGCGAAACTCTATAGGCGGAGCAGGGTGTGCGAGTCTAGTAGAGTGTTTGTGAGCGGGAGCAAATGTTTGCGAGCAGGGTGTGCAAGTCTAGTAGAGTGTTTGTGAGCGGGAGCAAATGTCTGCGATTCTAGTAGAGTGTTTGTAAGCGTGATACTATTTAATTCTAATAGAAATCTGTGAATGCAGCAGTAGGCAGGGGTTGCCGAAGCTGGGTAAATTTTGTGTGTGATTTACTTTACTGCATATCTATTTCTGTAGTTTATTTCTGTGTTTAAATCGAGAAAATTTGCTATAACCCTATTCACCCCCCCTCTAGGGTTAATCTAGATCCTACAAGTGGTATCAGAGCCTGGTATTTTTTTATTTAACCCTAGAGTCATGAATCCGTCAAATAATGCTTTTTCTGAGGGGCAATCTATCGTTAGGCCACCCATGTTTAACGGGAACGATTATGCTTATTGGAAAGTTAGGATGAGTATTTATCTTAGTTCCGTTGATTATGATGTTTGGGATATTATTGAAACTGGCTATAAACCTCCCACTATAATCGTTGGTGATACTGAGATTCCTAAACCTAAGGATAGGTGGGATGCTAACGATAAGAGATTGAAAACGACAAATGCTAAAGCCATGAATGCTTTGATATGTGCTCTTGATAAAAATGAATTTAATAGAATTTCTCATTGTACAACAGCACAGGAAATTTGGCACACTTTGGAGGTGACACACGAAGGAACTTCTCAAGTCAAGGAGTCTCGTCTAGCCCTATTCAGCAATGAATACGAAAACTTTGTGATGGACAAAGGCGAGAGCATAAAGGACATGTTTGGACGCTTTTCAACTTTGGTGTACAACGCTAGAGCGCTTGGGAAGGTATTCACTGAGGTAGAGCTTGTGCGAAAGATACTACGAGTCTTACCAATGAACTTTGAGGCAAAAGTCACGGCAATCCAAGAATCGAAAGATCTGAGTAAGCTAAGCATGGAGGAGTTGATTGGAAACTTGATGACATATGAGCTTGAGCTAAAAGCAAAGGAAGAACGCAACAACTCCGAACCAAAGAAAAAGACGATTGCCTTAAAGAGCAAAGAAGAAAGCGATGAAGAAGGAGAAGATCCAATTGAAGAGCTTGCAATGGCTGTCAATAATCTTAGAAAATGGTCGATATTCAAGCCACGCAAGAAGAAAACAAATCGTAATAGGCCAAAAGATTCTGACAATTCCGATAATGAACCGACGTGTTTTAACTGCAAGAAGCCCGGACACTTCATACAAAAATGCCCACTTCTCAAAAACAACAAAGGAAAGAAAAAGACGAAGAAGGTATTTGCGGCGACTTGGGATGATGAAGAAGGAGAAGAAGTTTCGGATAGCAGCTCAGAGGAGGCTAACTTGTGTCTTATGGCGAAATCAGATTCAGATTCAAGCTCTGAGGAATCTAGTGAGGCAGGTGAGTATTCCTATAGAGATCTTGTTTTTATGTGTCTTGATCTCACTAAAGTAGTTGATGCTCTTGAATCTAAAATTGAAAAATTGAAAAATGATAGGAGAGAACTTGCTTGTAAAAATTTTAGGTTAGAAACTGAACTTGAAAATATTCAAAACCTAGAATGTAAAAGATGTAAAGTTTTAGATTCAGAATTGACAAGACTTAAGAATAACTCTGAGAATCTTGAAAAAGAAAACTTGAATCTTAAGGAAACCATCGACACTAGGAAAAAGGATTTTATAAATCGATGCACCTCACTTGTCACTGAAAATACAACACTAAAAACCAAAGTCCAAAATCTTGAGAAATCTTTGAATAACTTTTCAAGAGGCGAAAAATCTTTCAACATGCTATTGGAAAATCAAATTTTTGCTAACAATAGAAAAGGACTAGGCTTTGGGAAATCACAAAATGATGATAATGCAAAAAGTAAAAGTGTTTTTGCTCGATCTGAAATAATTGAAAATCATGTTGAAAATCATAGTCATAGGAACACAAAATTTAATCAAGTCAATTTAATGAGCACGTTCTGTAGAGAATTTGAACATCGAAATAATTGTTGGTATAGACCCAAACACGTGAAAACTATACCAATTTGGGTTCCAAAAGGCACAAATATAAAATCTTTGAAAGTCAAACAAATTTGGGTGCCAAAAGGAACATATATAAATAGTTTTGGGTCTCCAAAAACATATTTTTCATATTCTGCCACTAACAACAATGGACCTATAAAAACAAATAGGTCACATAAATCTTTTATCGTGTAGGTGTGGTGGCAGACTAAGGAACAACAACAGTGTTCTCTGGATTTCGGCTGTTCCAGAAACACAACGGGCGACAAAGCAAAGTTCCTTAGCCTAGTTCAAAGGTGACAGAATCACAATGGGCAATCACGAAAAATTATCGTAAAGGTAAAACAGGTAATTATTTTTAAATGTGATTATCTGCACCATACTCTAAATTAAAATCAGCCAATATTGAGATAAACAAAAGATGATGATTTTGATGCTATGATTCTTTCTCAAAATATAGACCAATCATCTTTAAATAGAATTACTTGGAGTAATTATGATGGTTGACTGATTCGAACTTAATTGATATGATTTTTTTTGACTTGTTCTTATTTATGACATTGATTTGTGCTTAATTGATGACCAATCAGATTTTCAACTTTGAACTAATCCATATAAATTTGTTCGGTCAAATGATGGTATTTGATTACTCATGCTACATGTAGATATACTTTGGTCGCTATTTGTAAATTTGCACGATTTCAAATTTCATGTGAAAGCTGTTAAAAAGGATTTTTTGAAATTGTTGAAACTTCAAGAAATTGTTTTTGAAATAATTATGATAATGATTGACTGTTGATTACTCATGAATATAATTGTTTATCCTATGGTTTCTGAAATTAACATCATGATATTTGTTTGAGTGTTAACACGGCTTAAATTCAAATTCAAAAGAATTGATGTTAAGTTCGAAATTCTTGGTGCACACTTCATGTTTTGGTCAATCAAATTCAACGAGTGAATATTGAGTGAAATTTAAATTCATATGCAGATTACACTGGTAATATGGTTAATAGAAAAATTACTAAGTGTAACGTGATTAATTATTTTGAAACATTCATTTGCTGCATCGTTTTTTTTCAAAGAAAATATCTGCATATTTTTCACTTGAAATAATTTTCAAATAGCAGAAAATTTTCTTATAAAACCCCCTCGAGAAAATCATGTTTGACCATATTTACAGCTTAATCATTTTTGAAAAATTGATTTTATAATTTTTAATTTGATTTTAAATGACAAATTTTGACTAATCTGACTCCCTTTGATTATCGAAAAGATGAATAGTGATTGAAAAAGAGATGAGTGTTGATATTTATCATATATTATAACTCGAGAAAGTATAATTAGAAAATTTCTTTAGAATTTCATAACAAGAGTTATAAAAACTTTTTGTTGGGTAAAAATTTCATGACCATTTCTATTTCTATCATCTTTCTATCGACCATCACTCATCAAGATCATATTTAGTATGTAAATTTGTGGTAGTTTACAAAGGAAATCATTTGTTCTTCAATATCTTTAAATCTGTGAAGGAAATTATTTGTGCTTCAACTTATTATATTCAGCAATAAAAATAAATATCCAAAGTATTCACTCTCATTTAAAAGTCCTCACGGTCATGCATGGGTGAATTACTTGGATTTTTGATTATGTGCTTCCATGCTCATTTAAAAGTCCTCACGGTTATGCATGTATGGAACGCATATCAAAATTAATTGATTCAAATAGACAAGTTGATTCTAATCCCATTTAAAAGTCCTCACGGTCATGCGTGGTTAGAAGATACTTGATTTTATTTTTTAAATAAAAATTGTGAATACTACTAATCTCATTTAAAAGTCCTAACGGTTATGCATGGTTAGTAGATATTCAAATTTCCTGAAATAAATATACCACAAATAGACAGAATTGTATGATTTTTGATGATTTTATCCCCATCACTTCTGAAAGTGGAATATGCGCTTGACAAGGGTAATTATGATTTTTGTTTGAGTTTTATTGAAATTTAATATTTATATTCAATTGAGTTAAATGTTAGATTCATGTCTATCACTTCATCCCTATTTTTACAACACTGTTATTCTTTTGCTGATAACAAAAGGGGGAGAGAAAAGTTAAGATTTTGTCAAATAGAATCAAGCAAATGTCAAATAATTTTCCATTTGCATATAGGCTCATTTACATATTTTTATTTGTATGCATATATGTAGGGGGAGCATCATGTAGAGATGAAGCATTTAAATAGGGGGAGCAAATTGAACGATCAAATACATTTAATACATTCAAAATCTTAAATATGTTTGTTATCATCAAAAGGGGGAGATTGTTGAATATGCGCTTTGCGCTTATATGATTTTTGTTTGATGATAATAAACATATATACATTCGTTTAAATGTATTTGTTAATGTACTATTTTATTTTTCATAAAATAAATAAATATTTGCTGAATAAAATTAAATGACACAGAATTTGAATTCAAACAGAAATTTTATTCAAACAAATATTTATTACAATTTTGAATAGTACAATTTCAATCTCTCACTATAACTATACAACTTTGATTACAATCACATCACATTTCACATTTACAGTTAACCTCACTACATATCACTCGCACTCGTATTTTTATCTTTAACTGCATTCTAGTTTGAATCCAGCATCTGAGCAATCTGCAAAAATATTCACTAACGCAGTTAAATTGAAAAAGAAATATTTTTGCAATATAAAATGAAATACGATTTTTGAAAATATGATTTGCCTCAGTTATTTGGGTTGTTCGTCATCATTCACACTTGATTTCATCACAAAGTCGTGCACATAGATATTACAGCGACAGGTATACATAAGTGGCTGCAGTACACACACATACATTTGTACACGTGTGCACTGCCTCGCCAACTCGTGTGCAAAAATCAAACAAAAGCACTGTTAACAATTCAGCACAAGGTCAAACCCAAATAACACACGGGATTCAACTCAAGGCAGAATACAAGCTGCAGTATACCAAAGTGATACAGATACATGCAAATTTGACAAGCAACTGAAGGCAAAAGGTCCAAAGTATCACTTACAACATGTATGCAGCCCAATGAACCAGTGACAACAAACTACAAACTCAACAAGACATGTACACAAAGCATAGTGCACCGAAGGAGCAGCAACAATGAAACTGACTCGAAGCAGTAGTGACAGTAAGCAATGCAGCAACGATGGTCAAGTAATATGCATCAGGCATCAAAACAATGTTCAAGACATCAAGTGATACAAGGTCAGGGAAGCAACCAGGATGGAGCAGAGACAAGTAAGGCATAGCTACTGCACAACAACATGAATGAAGACTACAGGTCTCGATGTAAATGAAATGCACATGATAACATCACTGCAAATTATTCATTCAATAAGCAACAAAGAATGGCAAGACACAAGACATGGGGGCACTGGACTACAGCTCGACCAAATGGCCAACATGATCAAGAAATATAACATGCAGTGCTGTGCAAACACAAATGGAATGCAACAGTGAAGCTCAACATTATCAGAGAGCATATAGAAGGGTCAGACCAACAATGGAACAACAGTTCATATGAACAAGTGTACAAATGCAAAGACCAGTAATATAACTCAGGTGCAACAACCATGGTCAAGTCAACATAAACAATATCAAGCTACAACTCAAATGAAACAACTCCACTAACTCAAATGAACTGTTGACGATGTGCACTGAACAGAAGCAATGCAAGAAGAAAATTATATGTCAAATTATGATATGAACACAAGCCAGTGCACAACCATGTGACAGTATCAAGTTCTTACCAAATCAAGAAAACATCAAGATGATCAATGACCAGACTTGTACATGAATCTGCACTAAAACAAATAATGGCCAGAACCGAACCACAAGCAATCAGACCAAATGCAGAGAGATGAATCAACAGTCACAAATCAAGTACATGAGGATGGCAACCCACAATATCCACAACAAACAACTCAGTAACCAGAAGCAACAACATGTACAGTGATATGCAGCAAAGTAAACGACACTTTGAATAAAATCGAGCATGAGTACAGTTTGAACAATATCCAGAAGAGCAGTGTAAAAAATTCAAAATGGCCGAAGTCATCAGGTAAAAGAAATTGAACTCACGATTTAAAGTCAGAGCCTTAGCAATAAAGTAATTCACAAATCAGAAATCAAGTGTGAGACAAATTGAAACAGTCAATGCAAGTCGAACCAAGCAAATTGATCACGAAATCAAATCAATACCGTGTGAATCAAGCTACCAAAAATACGAAATTGACAAAGTCAGATCAATCCCAAGCATCAATACAAGATCGAACGACTATTGAAAAATTCAAATATATTTAGACGAATGTATTTCAAGGAATTCGAACGCATATATAACCCAATCATCACTGGCAAATTAATCATCGAGTTCAAGTATCAACTTAGTAAAGCAAAAGGAAACAGTACATACCGAATTCACAAACAACGAACTCGATCAAGCAACTGCAAACGAGCGATAGTCAACCATCAGAGAAGCAGCCGAGCGCGACTCCAAGCAAGTGATCGACAAGGCAACCAACCAGCAATCAAGAGCGGTAGCTTAAATTGAAGAGCCCTAATTGCCACAAGGGAATGAAGCCCTAATTCATCGAACAAAGAAACAAGAGCAAGGCCGACATTTTTACAAGCAAAAGTGGACCGGGTCAAATAAGGGAAGATAATGGATCGGTTGAAAGATAAAGGGGCCGGCATTCTTTATTATTAAAGGGGAATTAATCTCTTATTTAGGGTTTAGTTTTTTGGAGGTTTTTTTTCTTATTTTTTTAATTGAGCAAAAATTACGCATTCAAGTCCGTATTTTAATTTTTGCTCCTGTTTTATTTTTGAAGTTGTTTTCCTTTTTTTTCGAGTCGAAGAATTTGTAAATCACCACCTAGGGATTAGGTAGTGTCAGATTGTCTATTTAGAATTAGTTCAGTGAGCAGGGTGTGCGAGTTTGCAAAGTTCTATTGTAGGCGGGAGCAGAGTTTGCGAGTAAACGAAGCTCTATAGGCGGGAAGCAAAGTTTGCGAGTAAGCGAAACTCTATAGGCGGAGCAGGGTGTGCGAGTCTAGTAGAGTGTTTATGAGCGGGAGCAAATGTTTGCGAGCAGGGTGTGCAAGTCTAGTAGAGTGTTTGTGAGCGGGAGCAAATGTCTGCGAGTCTAGTAGAGTGTTTGTAAGCGTGATACTGTTTAATTCTAATAGAAATCTATGAATGCAGCAGTAGGCAGGGGTTGCCGAAGCTGGGTAAATTTTGTGTGTGATTTACTTTACTGCATATCTATTTTTGTAGTTTATTTCTGTGTTTAAATCGAGAAAATTTGCTATAACCCTATTCACCCCCCCCCTCTAGGGTTAATCTAGATCCTACAGGGATCACCCATCCTTTAAGGATCCGTTAAACTATTTACTATGTAGTAATATTGCGCTATTATAATAATGTCTACAGTAAAATAAACATACATTTAAATAGCGTTCCGGGCTACCCATATCACCCTTCACACATAATAGTCCCAGTAGTCCATCCAATATCATGCCATCTCCACTCCGGGTGACTGTCAGAGGATACCACACGGGCTACGGGAGAAAAACAAACTCGTAGTAAAGGCTCGGTATGGTAGGTGACACGGCACACAAGGCAATGCCAGGGTAGATATACCAATTACGCACACGGGCTGGTGGTAACGCAGCAGCCACATACGCCCACCTCGGAACACACTCCCATATCAAAATCGGAGGATGGCCATCTAATCAATCACCAGTAAGAGTATAGTATCGAAGGAATGTGTCCGATCGGAGGAATGACCTCACTTGGCCCGAGATCGCTCATGTTTTAGCCACCTTATGCCAACTCACGGGAGTTGGGTCCACGTAATATACCTCAAGAACGTCGCCACCATCCAACTTCATTCTGGAATCTCCACCGCGTACACGGTTGTTAAAGTGGTTTTCGGAGTTGGCAGAGAGTATGACAACTTCCGATCCCGGTCTCTTTAACAACCAAACGTTATTATAACGCCGTGGTCATTTCAAAATAGTTTATACTTTAAAAAGATCAAATCATTTCATTTCAAACTATATTTCTTTCAAAATAGTTTATACTTCGAAACCAAAACCATTTTTATTTCAAAACTATTTATTCAATCAAAATAGTTTATACTTCAAAACCAAAAACATTTCAAACATATATTCATTTCAAAATCATAATATTTTCAAAGTATAACTCCTTCGAAACCAAAAATACTTGAAACAATTACACTTTGAAAATCATAACATTTCAAAATCATACATTTGAAATCATTGGATATTCATTTAATTCTTTACATTTTACAATTCATTCAAGTAATCCCAAATTTTCAATTTCCAACTTAATTCAATTCAAACCATCAGTTTCAATTAAATTTCCCAATAACCATTCCAAATCATATCATTTTCAAATATAGATTTGATCCACAAATTAAACTATTCAATTTTTAATAAATTTCAAAGCTTTAATATCCCGCATTTCAAAACTAAATTTTATAATTTCATATATCTTAAATCTAGTTTCATTATTACTTAGTTTTGAAATATACATTTCATAAATCCAATATTATTTAAATAAACTCAATTTACAATTAAACTAAATATCATTTCATACCAATATAAACTTCAAATATTCATTTATCAAAAGTACATATCATTCTAATTCATATTCTTTATCAAAATAAAGATCAAATCATTTCCAAACCTTATTATCAAATCATTATTTGAATTCAAATTCAAACACTCAAATTTAAATATCATTTTTAAATCAAATAAGTCATTCATTTGTTATTTCAAGTATCATTACAAAATACATTAAAAATTCCATTCAAAAATTCATTTATCTCATTACATTTCATTCCATTTAACACATAACCAAGTAAACCTTACTTAAATTCAAATTCAAATTTAAATTCCTTAAAAATTCAAATTTAAATATTAAAATATATTCAAAACTTCTTAAATTTCACAATTAATCAATTTCCAAAATTTAAATCATTTAACACTTTAAAATATAACTCAAACAGTGTTAAAAACTATAACATTTCAAACATTGTCAAATTATAGCAACGACAACATTTATAAAGTGCTATCGTAGCTTATAGCTTCCAAAAATGGTATAGTTCAAGAATAACGGCATTTATAAAATGTCATAATAGATATTTAGTTATTTCAAACATTGTTAGATTCAAAACAATAGCATTTAAAAATGCTGTCAAAAGACTACAACATTTTGAAAATGCTATGAATTCCAGATATCATTTTAGCTTTTCAAAAAAAAAAAACTCCAAATTTTTGTTATAACTTAAAAATCATATTTCTAGACTTCAAAATTTCACATTTAAAATCATTTTAACATATGATTTAACACAACAAAATTTTTAGATCAAATATTCAATTTAAAAACTCCATTCATTTATTAAGTCAAAATTCACTGTTTATTAACATATAAATTAAATAAAACTTAAAATTTTACTTCATATATAATTTTAAAACTTTAAATTTAATTTCCATTATTTATTTACATTTTAAAATTAAATTTAAAGTCTAAAATCTCAATTATTTCACATTTACGTACTCAAATTCACAATTTCAAGACTTAATATTTAATTTTCTTAAAACCATAAAATATATATTTTTAAATCAAAATTTCATACTTTTAAAAATACATATTTTAATAAATAACATTTAAAAATATACCACGGGGTCTGTATATAATTTTCTAACCTAGGTCAAGTGATACGGATATATATCATTTCAATCCGCAGTTTACAAAGAAAACCCGGGTTCTATCATTTCAAACCCACAATCCCAAATCAAATAAAATACAATAAAAATCGCTCAGGCCTATCATTTCAGCCCATAACGATTTTTCCCTAATCTAAAGTCCGTTTGGGTATGTATCATTTCAACCCATAGTGATTCTATTCTAACAGGGAACTTGCAGTGTGAATATATGCATAAACAATATAAACAATGTCAGTGTCACAATATAATGTCATATATCATATGTCAGGTGATAATTAACAGTTTTAACATGGTAATAACATGGCATAGCATATCATATGATCATCATTAACTTGCATAACATTTTATATTACTAAACACTTGTCATCAATTCACTATTTCATAAGTATAAATGTCAGAGTGAGAAAGACTCACCTTTTACGAAGCTAGAGACAAACAACACACACAAGAGCGATTCCAAAGGCACGACAAGCACGATTTGATTTGAATTGATGGAGACCCTTGTAAAAAACACAAAATATAACATACATAATCACAAATATAGATATCGACATACAAATATAATCAACAACTTTAGTTTGCAGAACAGTTGCAAAACAAGAGAGATGACCAAACCTTAGAAGCAAAAGACTTGCACACCACAACATAAGCTTGTCACATGATCAAATGGGCTTGACCTCACCACACTAGGCTCAGCCTAGGTGTCAACATGGCTCGTCCATGGCCTAGAGACAAGGCTTAGGGCATGAAAGTGGAAGGTAAAGGCAAAACAAGTGGAAAGTTAAGGAGGCAAGGGGTTTGGGTCAAGGAATGGAAGGTTTTGGTGTACATAGGCTCGGCCTATGGTCCTATGGGCTCGGCCTGGTGCATCTTCAGGTCAGGTCAGAGATGATGATGATGGCTACAGGTCATGGCAGTAAGTGGTGGTGGTGTTAGAGGTGGTGACCAAGGCTAAACATGAAGGAAATGGGAATACAAGGCTCGGTTAGGCAATATTTGAAGTTTTAAGCAAAGTTTTGTGGAGATGGCTTCAATTGGATGGCATGGTTTGTCATGGTCAGAGGAGGAGGAGATGTTTGCTGCTGTAGATGGTGGAGGAGATGGTCAGTGGTGATGGAGGAGAAGTGGGGCCGAGCAAGTAAGAGGAAGAGGAAGGCTAAATCAATGAAGAAGAGGGAAAAAATGGAAGAAAGAAGCCATTAGCTTGCAATTTTTTCTCAATATGATGTAGCCGTAAGTTTGAAATGAGGAGAAAGATATTTTTCATGTGAATTGAAGATGATAAACATGGATATAGGGTAGAGGGATGTACGGCTAAAGCAAGGAGAGGAAAAGGCAAAAGCAAATGAAGAGGCGGAAAAACGAAGAGCCTTGAGCAACTAAAGAGACACAAACTCTTCAAATTTCCATTATTTTCTTTTTAAACCTTGTATAACTGAAATATATATATAAAATCAGATAAAATACGAAAATTTAGTAAATAAACAAAAATAAATTAATTAATTATTAATTATATATAGTTTAATTAAATAAAACAGCAAAATATGCAACTAGTCTTGAAAATATGAAAAATAAGTGCAATGAACTTGGGAAAATTTTTATGTACTTAGAAGTATTTATAAATAAAGATAAGAAAACAAAATAAAAAGGAAATCACAAAAGTAAATAAATAAATTTTAATTTAAATATAGTTTAGATGAAGAAAATAGCAGAAAAATGGAAACTAACCTTTAAAAATAGAAAATGAATTCAATGAGCTTTGGACAAATTCAAACATCACTTTAAAATATTCAAAAGGTAAAAATATATGTAACATAACATATAATACAATTTAGAATAATATATGACAATTAAAAAGATTATTTATATAATTTAAAATAAAAAGTAGTGTTAAATAAAACAATTTACACCCAATTTTGTAAAAAGCATAACTTTCACAATATTATTCGGATTTCAACGAAACGAAAAGCAGTGTTCTTGAAACTTTATTTAATTTCATAATAAAAGAAAAAATTAAAATTTTCAAACTTTTAAAATTTAAATTTAAAAGTAAAAGTTTGACCAGATTGACCAAAATTCACATTTTTTGGAAATATTCAATTTATGCATGTTTGAAATTCTAATCCACAGCAAAATCAACATTTATATTTCAATTAACAAAATATATTTATTTTAATAAATAAAATAAAGTTTTTAAAATAGGAATTTAAATTAAAATAATTAAAATATACAATTACAATAATCAGAAAATACAGGGTTGTTACACTCTCCCCCACTCAAAACTTTTCGTCCCCGAAAAGGAATGAGGTACGGGAAAGCACAAAAAAAGATAGAATGAAATAGTATTAAGACAAGATGACAAGAAGTTTAAAATTATACCTGATAACTGTTGCGATAGGTAAGTTTAACAAGGTGGAGATGATCTTTCCAACATCCTCCAAAATCAAGAACGCAAGCATGAAAAAAAATCTTTTAGAATCTGATTCACCCTTCCCGTTTAACCGACGGTCTGTGGATGGAAAGTAGTGCTTAGATTTAAAGATGAGTACCAAAGATTATTAAAGATTATAGAAAGATTTCTAAACACACTGGTATAAGCAATAACCTCTCATTCTGTAGCAAGACAAGGGAAAATTAGGACAACCAAAAGATAGTTTGAAAAACAAAATAAGATAATAAATTTGAAACCATAAAATTTCAACTTAAACTGAAAATTAATTTTACATAAGTCAAATAAATCTTAAGCGTCTCTAATTTCATTATCTTATCATCCAATTATCTTAAATTAACAAATCCCTAAAATCATGTATTTGAAAAATCTTTTATTATACTCAAAATGTGCCAAATAAAATTTAATTCTTCTTCACTACTAATTAAAATTAAATTTATTCCTCTCAATATATTTTATCACCTATGTTAAATATACTCACACTCATTGCAACTTCCTTAAATTTATTCTTAGTTCCTTTATCATCATTTTATATTGTAAATTATTCCATTACCCTTTTTCTTTATTTACCTCTGTTAATCCTTTTATAACTTAAATTTAAGTATATAACATTTATAATAACCACTCAAATTTTATTTATAAAATCTTTTTTTTTATATTGTATATTATCCAATTACATATTCACTTTTGAAAATTAAGGTAAGTTATATTGGAATGAAATTGTGCATTATACAAATAAAACTTTCTAATTAAATTATTTCAAGCTTGAATATTAATCCAAATCTTGAAATTATACTTAGAAATTATCTTTGAAGAAAAAATTTAGGAATTAAATTTCCGATAAATTCCAAACTATTTAGAGATCAATAAATGCTCATATACTATATATATATATATATATATATATCCATTCAAATTTAAATCCTATATCAGCATATGTTATAAATCCATTCTTATTTTAGAAATTAAAATCAATTAAATTTTCCCAAAACAAAACTGTAGCAAGACTACAGAATGGTCTCTTCACTTCGAAACTCGAAAATGAACGTCGATGATGCTGCAGTCATCACCGAAATTATTTTCCAGCGACAAAGAGAAGAGCTGTAACAACCCGCATATTTATCGATTTTATATTTAAATATTTTATCGTTCGTCGGATTTTGGTCCGAAAAGCTACTTTGTGCAAACAGTCGAATTGGGACTTGAGACCACCCCCATCGAGTTCAAAATGACGTTTGCGACCTTTTTGAGTATAAACTTCGATATGTTTGGAGAAAGTTGAATTTTGCTACTTTTCACTTAGGGTTTTGGTTTGGGCTGAGCCCACTTATGTATTCAGTCCCAACCCCTCTCCTCTTCATTCACTTCTTTTCTATTTTCCTAACACTCAAGCTTCTTCAAAAATGAGGGAAGAGAAAAAAGAATTAGGAAATCCTAAGCCCTAGTTTCCATTAGCAAATCCATCTTCTAGCTCTAAACACAAGAGAACCCATTGGTAAGCTTCCTCTTCATCTTCTCCAACTCATTCTCTCTTTGATTTCAGAAATTTCCTAAACCTGATTTAGGAAATGTTTCTCTTTCAAGCTTAGATTGAAGCTTCTTGAGTTGTTATTGAAGGGGAATTGATCTTAGCTTGCTTTCAAGCTTCTTCTTCTATTGTTTGGGTTCAAAGGTGAGATTTTTAATCTCACATCTATGCTTATAATTCTCTTCTATTGTTAGGTATGAATTCCTAACACTTATTCATGTGCATTTGATTTTGATTTGGATTGCTTTTGTGAATATTTCAATTTTTAGTGTTTTGAGTTCAATTCGTTAAAAATCCTAACTTGGATGTTTGAACATGTTTTTGGTGATGCATCGAGGAGCTTATAGGGCCGGATTGTCGATTGACATAATCCCTTAGCGCCGTTGCTCGAGAGAATGCAATTTGGTCAAGATTGAACCTCATTTGTAATAGGTAGGGAAGAGGCTGGAAACAGGTTCGGCCGACCGACCCCCCTGGTCCGGTCGACCGACCTGCTTGTATAAGTGCCTCTGTTTCTGGTTCGGCCGACCGACCCTCCTGGTTCGGTCGACCGAACCACCGACCCAGGGAGTCCGGTCGACCTACCTGCTACTATTTGCCAGATTAGCCTATATTGCTAATTTGTCTGAATTTCCAACTTTAATCGATTCGTGTTGTCTCCCTTTTGTTGTTGTCATTTATTATCAACTTTGATGACTTATTTTCTTTGGGAATTCTTGGAATATTCATTTCGATGGATTCGGTATCGATTTCATTGGATTTTATTCACGTTTTCGAATATGAATCTTAGTGATTGATTGTTCCTACAATCTTCTTTGTAATTTGTCACTTTAAAAATATAAAGGTTTTCTATACTAGTAGTAAATATCAAAACTCTTTCTTCAAATGATTTCAACACTATTTTATAACAAAGCTCGTTTTCTCAAACCGATTTCCAATCTATTAGCATATACAAACCTTTACCTCACTCGTATGAGAAATCTAATTAAACGACTTATTAAAACGAGTGGTATGAAACGCTTGCGTTTACTTTGTCGGTTAATTCTTGGACTTGTTCGATTGAATCTCTTGTGACAATTTTCTAGTGCAGATCTACAATTTGTTCGTAAATATTTAAGTTAAGCTAGTGGTTATGGGACATGAAGCTAAGCTCATATATTTACTAGCTTATTGCAATTGACACTTCTCGTTGATCATGACGATCATCTTTATGGTTTAGACTAGCAATGTGCGATGTCTCTTTGTTTGCGAGGTTAGGCTAGACACCACTTGTGCGATTCCATTCGCACATACCTTTTCGGTTAGCCTAGACACCACTTGTGTGATTCCATTCAAACATACCTTTTTGCTTTTTGGTTAGGCTAGACACCACTTGTGTGATTCCATTCACACATACCTTTTTGTTTAGGCTAGACACCACTTGTGTGATTCCATTCACACATACCTTTTCGGTTAGCCTAGGCACCACTTGTGTGATTCCGTTCACACATACCTTTTTGCTTTTCGGTTAGCCTAGACACCACTTGTGTGATTCCACTCACACATACTTTCTTGTGATTTCTGGATTTCTTGTGTTGATTTCTGGAATTTATGTTTCACCACCTTTTTCGATTGGCATTGATATGTATGTCATTTATTGTGGTTTGGTGAATGAAATTAGGAGTATGACATTCCTTTTTATCTTGAGTAGATTATTGTGATATTGATTAATCTCTTGTTGATTTTCAATTACTTATTTATCACAGCTTGGCATTGTGATTATTATATGTTTATGTCATATCTCTTATTATATATCACTTCATCTGATATTTATAGCTAGACTGATCCGTTTATTATTTTCTTCTTAAATAATACTCGGGCCAGACTGAGATATTACAGATGCTTCCTCATGGCTTCCTACCTGGAACCATCTTCTGACTTTTGGTTAACTACTCTAGTTTGGTAGTTTTTGTTGTATACATTTAAGATACAGACTCTATGATGTATACTTATTCTATTGTCTAGCACTTGTATCTATTCTTTTGTGATGTTGTGGATCTTATTTGACCACTACTCTGATATACACATTTATGTGTTATATTCATATCTACTTCCGCCTTTGTGATATGAATTATCTGTGACTGATTTATGTTATGTTTACTTCTATATTTGTTTCCGAAAATATTATAGCCACTGTGTAGTAGCTTTGAGTTTGTGTCGGCATGTCGGATTTCCACTTGAAAAGAATTGCATGCTATACTATCTGGCATATCGATGCTCGCGCAAAGCAATTATACAGATGGTCGCTCCTCAACAGCCTTATTCTCCGTGCTAGTCGACAGCATTACTCCGTAGTGTTCTTCGCTAGTGTGGGTATAGAGGTGGGGCGTCACAGCATGGTATCAGAGCCAAACTTCGGAACAATATGGAATATTATAACAAGGATCATCGTCCTAAGTCTTTCTTAGGAGTCGTGCTTTAGGATTATATTCGGGTCTTCGTACCGTCCTATCCTATTTTCTTTTATGATTCCTTGTTTTATCTATCAAGATTTCTTGATATTTATTTTGAGAATAACTTTTTCCTCTTCTTTCTTTCTTTCTTAAAGAAGAGAAATGGTTAGACCTGGCCGTCCCAGCGCCGGTCAATCTAGTGCTACTCCCCAGGATGGAGTATTTATGTCTGCCCAGCAGCTTTTAGATCTTGTTAAGAATGCTCAAGCAGCCGGTCGCATTCCAGAGCCTACTCATCCTAGATCCGGTTTTGCACGCCTTTGCAGAGACTATACCGATTTGGGTTGAAGGTCATTCACGGGATCCGAGGGCGTTATAGAAATTCAAGCTTGGCTCAAATCATGCGATCGCATCTTTTCTCGCATGAACCTTATTGATCTACATCGAGTCCAAGTGGCTTCTAGCATGCTCCAAGAAAGAGCATTAGATTGGTATGAGCTTTTAATTTCTGAAATCATTGAAGCGGATCTCACTTGGGAGCAATTCCGGGAAAGGTTCGAATTGAAATTTGTGCCGGAGGCCGAAAAAGTAACTTTGGCCCGGTGTTTTATTGACCTTGTTCAAGGTGAATCTTCAGTGACAGACTATGTCGCATCTTTCGAATCTCTTTCCAAATACGGGGTTGAATACATTAACACCCCAATGAAGAAAAATCAGAGATTCGTCTATGGCTTGAATAAGAATCTTAAGAAGCCATTACTTCTGAAACTTGAAGTTTCATTTGATCAGCTTATTGATATCGCTCTTCATCTTGAAGAGGCCGATAATGAAGGTGATGTTGAAGTTGTGCGTGCCCAACAGAACTTCGACAATAACTTGAAGAGGCCTATCAAATTCAAAGGCCCCAATTCTAATAAGAAAGGGAAGCAACAAATTCCGGTAGCAAAGACTCCTACCTCTAGTCGTGGTCAATGTTACAATTGTGGTTCCACGGACCACTATGCAAGGGAGTGCACGAAACCCCTCTTTTGTCGGTATTGCAAAGGTTCGGGCCATCTTTTATCCTCGTGTCTTAAGCTTCCAAGCAAGAGAGAAGGAAAGCTGCAAGCCCCTGGCAACTCTTCTCTTGGTCAAGGTATTTTTCACTCAATCCTTGATGGCATTGTTTTATTTCGTGATCTTCTTATTTGAGTTCTTTTTGATATGGCTCACTATTTTATATCAAAAGAACTTGTCGATTCTTTTTCTTTGAATATTTTGGGCTTGTTGACTTCTTTAAGGATTGCGAATCCAGATGGTAGATCTGCAACACTCAATTTGCTTTTATTTGATGTCGAAATTATTTTATGTGATTTATCTTTCCGAGCCGATATTTTTACTTAGGCTTCGGAATTGATTTTTTTGTAAGGATTGGCTTAATCGTTGTGAAGCGCATATCCTATTTGTCCCATATGGACTATTCATCTTCGACATTTTCAATCTGTTAAGAAGATTTCTATTTTTCCTTTATGATTTTGATTCCAACTTGATGGCATCATTTTATTCCTTAAGCCCACTTATAAGGAAAGTGATATTTCTCTCATTCATGTAGTTAGAGAAATTTTCCGGTGTTTTTGAGCTTGTCTTAGGATTATCACCTAAGTAATCTTTTGTGTGGCGCTAAGGTCTTTTCAGTTTGACCTTGCCACCGGTTTTCGTTTGCTACGAGTTGCGAAAATTAGCATTCCACTTACCGCATTCCGCACTCCTTATGATTCTTATGAATGACTTATTATGTCATTCAATTTGTCCAGCTTATTTCATCCATTTTATAAATCGAATATTCTATGAATATTTCGATGAGACTATTCTTGTATTTACTGATTTTGGATGAAAATAGTAATTTAAAATTTTGCAAATCTTTTTCATAAGATTTATTTATAAGTACAATTTGATTTTTGTTCTTAAAATGAACAAAGAATATTTTTAAAAGTTTTTAGAAACATGTTTAGCATATAGAATACGATTTTGTGATTGTATTGCCCGTTGAGTGTTTTAAGAATTTTGGTCGATGCGCTTGATCAACGTTATCGATAGGAATTTCCTAAACGCTTTGATGAGACAATCAGACACAGTATATTAACTTGAAAATAGTAAATTTTTCTAGAAAGATTATTACATAATGATAAATGTAATTTGAAAGTTTAAACTTTTCAGGAAAAGAGGATTATTTAAAAGAAATTCTTTCTTTTCCATACTCTTGTTCTTGTGATTCCTGAAGGGGAACCAAGACTTTGCTATTTGTACCGATACTAGTCGTATTGGATTGGATGCCATTCTCTTGTAAAGGAGAACATGCTATCACTTGTGCTTCTAAATCTTTATAGCTTATCGAGACTAGTATACCACTCATGATCTAGTGCTCTCGGCTATTGTTTTTACTTTTGGAATTCGGCATCATCATTTTTGGATGAGAAATTTGTTCTCCACCTCGATTATAAATCTTTGGAATATTTATTTTCTCATAAGGAACTTCATGTTGACTCGAGTTCCTGGCATCTTGTGATCTTGATATTCTTTTTATTCCTGGAAGGGAAATCGTGTTGTCAATGCGCTTTGTCGTAAGCAACAAGTGGTTGATTCTTTGATGTTGTCTGAATGGAATTATTTTTTTTAACAAGTTCATCGAACGTTTTGATATACTTCGTTTTATTGAGCCTTATCTCATTCCTTTTATAGACTAGTGTCTGATGTTCTTTTATGGTGTTCGGTTCATCAGAGGTATTGTTATTGTAATACATCGATGTTCCGTCTCATCTGGATCAATGGATGTACCATTATACTGCATCGTTGTTCCGGTTTATCGGTTCATTGGACGTACCGTTTTTGGTACTACGTCGGTGTTCCGAAATTATTCGGGCTTTGGTTTATTTAGCGTACCATTTTTGTACTACGCTGATATTCCAAATTATTTGAGTTTTTAGTTTCTCGGGCGTACTGTTATTAAACTACGTCGTTGCACCAGCTCAATTTTCTGCTATTCTTGACGTTTTCCACGTCTTTTAACTATGGAAATGCTTTTATGTTTTCGGTTTTTATTCTTGAGCCCGGTGTTATTGAGGGGATTGAAGTTTCACCAAATTTGACTTTTGAGCAACATTCCATTCGCATCATTGCTTCGGAGGTTGAGCGCCTTCGGAATAAAGATGTTCTTCTTGTGAGAGTTCAATGGTTCTCAAATCCTAGGGATTACTCTTGGGAATCCAGAGAATTCATTGAGCGATCCCGTTCGTGCTAACTCTTTCGTGCTCTTTATGGTGAACTTCCTATTTCAAATTTCCTTTTGTGTTGATATGCTTCCATGGTTGTTACTTCTTATTTTCCTCTTAAGTATTGCGAGGACGCAATTTCTTTAAGGAGGGGAGTCTGTAACAACCCGCATATTTATCGATTTTATATTTAAATATTTTATTTAAATATTTTATCGTTCGTCGGATTTTGGTCCGAAAATCTACTTTGTGCAAACAGTCGAATTGGGACTTGAGACCACCCCCATCGAGTTCAAAATGACGTTTGCGACCTTTTTGAGTATAAACTTCGATATGTTTGGAGAAAGTTGAATTTTGCTACTTTTCACTTAGGGTTTTGGTTTGGGCTGAGCCCACTTATGTATTCAGTCCCAACCCCTCTCCTCTTCATTCACTTCTTTTCTATTTTCCTAACACTCAAGCTTCTTCAAAAATGGGGGAAGAGAAAAAAGAATTAGGAAATCCTAAGCCCTAGTTTCCATTAGCAAATCCATCTTCTAGCTCCAAACACAAGAGAATCCATTGGTAAGCTTCCTCTTCATCTTCTCCAACTCATTCTCTCTTTGATTTCAGAAATTTCCTAAACCTAATTTAGGAAATGTTTCTCTTTTAAGCTTAGATTGAAGCTTCTTGAGTTGTTATTGAAGGGGAATTGATCTTAGCTTGCTTTCAAGCTTCTTCTTCTATTGTTTGGGTTCAAAGGTGAGATTTTTAATCTCACATCTATGCTTATAATTCTCTTCTATTGTTAGGTATGAATTCCTAACACTTATTCATGTGCATTTGATTTTGATTTGGATTGCTTTTGTGAATATTCCAATTTTTAGTGTTTTGAGTTCAATTCGTTAAAAATCCTAACTTGGATGTTTGAACATGTTTTGGGTGATGCATCGAGGAGCTTGTAGGGCCGGGTAGTCGATTGACATAATCCCTTAGCGCCGTTGCTCGAGAGAATGCAATTTGGTCAAGATTGAACCTCATTTGTAATAGGCAGGGAAGAGGCTGGAAACAGGTTCGGCCGACCGACCCCCCTGGTCCGGTCGACCGACCTGCTTGTATAAGTGCCTCTGTTTCTGGTTCGGCCGACCGACCCCCCTGGTTCGGTCGACCGACCTGATGCCCGAGAAGTTTTCAACCTATGGTTCGGTCGACCGACTCAGGGAGTCCGGTCGACCGACCTGCTACTATTTGCCAGATTAGCCTATATTGCTAATTCGTCTGAATTTCTAACTTTAATCGATTCGTGTTGTCTCCCTTTTGTTGTTGTCATTTATTATCGACTTTGATGACTTATTTTCTTTGGGAATTCTTGGAATATCCATTTCGATGGATTCGGTATCGATTTCATTGGATTTTATTCACGTTTTCGAATGTGAATCTTAGTGATTGATTGTTCCTACAATCTTCTTTGTGATTTGTCACTTTAAAAATATAAAGGTTTTCTATACTAGTAGTAAATATCAAAACTCTTTCTTCAAATGATTTCAACCCTATTTTATGACAAAGCTCGTTTTCTCAAACCGATTTCCAATCTATTAGTATATACAAACCTTTACGTCACTCGTTTGAGAAATCTAATTAAACGACTTAGTAAAACGAGTGGTATGAAACGCTTGCGTTTACTTTGTCGGTTAATTCTTGGACTTGTTCGATTGAATCTCTTGTGACAATTTTCTAGTGGAGATCTACAATTTGTTCGTAAATATTTAAGTTAAGCTAGTGGTTATGGGACATGAAGCTAAGCTCATATATTTACTAGCTTATTGTAATTGACACTTCTCGTTGATCATGACGATCATCTTTATGGTTTAGACTAGCAATGTGCGATGTCTCTTTGTTTGTGAGGTTAGGCTAGACACCACTTGCGATTCCATTCGCACATACCTTTTCGGTTAGCCTAGACACCACTTGTGTGATTCCATTCACACATACCTTTTTTCTTTTTGGTTAGGCTAGACACCACTTGTGTGATTCCATTCACACATACCTTTTTGTTTAGGCTAGACACCACTTGTGTGATTCCATTCACACATACCTTTTCGGTTAGCCTAGGCACCACTTGTGTGATTCCGTTCACACAACCTTTTTGCTTTTCGGTTAGCCTAGACACCACTTGTGTGATTCCACTCACACATACTTTCTTGTGATTTCTGGATTTCTTGTGTTGATTTCTGGAATTTATGTTTCACCACCTTTTTCGATTGGCATTGACATGTATGTCATTTATTGTGGTTTGGTGAATGAAATTAGGAGTATGACATTCCTTTTTATCTTGAGTAGATTATTGTGATATTGATTAATCTCTTGTTGATTTTCAATTACTTATTTATCACAGCTTGGCATTGTGATTATTATATGTTTATGTCATATCACTTATTATATATCACTTCATCTGATATTTATAGCTAGACTGATCCGTTTATTATTTTCTTCTTAAATAATACTCGGGTCAGACTGAGATATTACAGGTGCTTCCTCATGGCTTCCTACCTGGAACCATCTTCTGACTTTTGGTTAACTACTCTAGTTTGGTAGTTTTTGTTGTATACATTTAAGATACAGACTCTATGATGTATACTTATTCTATTGTCTAGCACTTGTATCTATTCTTTTGTGATGTTGTGGATCTTATTTGACCACTACTCTGATATACACATTTATGTGTTATATTCATATCTACTTCCGCCTTTATGATATGAATTATCTGTGACTGATTTATGTTATGTTTACTTCTATATTTGTTTCCGAAGACATTATAGCCACTGTGTAGTAGCTTTGAGTTTGTGTCGGCATGTCGGATTTCCACTTGAAAAGAATTGCATGCTATACTATCTGACATATCGATGCTCGTGTAAAGCAATTATACAGATGGTCGCTCCTCAACAGCCTTATTCTCCGTGCTAGTCGACAGCATTACTCCATAGTGTTCTTGGCTAGCGTGGGTATAGAGGTGGGGCGTCACAAGAGCACTAAATTTAAATTTAAAATTCTTTGGAAACAAATTTCTATTCGAAAATACTTTAAATAATATATCCTTTAAAACTTTAAACACAAAGTTTGAAATCCATCGGAAATTAAATTCTCAAATTCTTGTTTTACATTCATTTTAAATTTCCAAATAAATTTATAACCATGTTTTATAGTTCAATTAGATATATGAAACAATAGAAAATGATATATAAAATCAAATATTATTTCTTAACAACCAATTCAAATAAAATCCAGATAAAGATATATAATAAAGGTACAAAATTTATTTCACAAAAATTTATTTCATTACTAAATTTTAAAACATATTGTGTCAGTTTGCTCTGTTCAAGTGTTTTGGAAATCTTATCGATGGCGTTGATCAGACGAATCGATTAGAAACCCAAATCAACATCAACAACTCAAACAACACAATATAAAACATTTTAAATATTAGTTTACAAATACACTTCAAGAATAATTTGAAGATAAGTTGGAAACAAAGATGAGATGATTAAATAACAGAATAGGGAGATGGATGAATTTATATAAATCGCGGGCAACCTTAACCGGGTCAACCGTGACTTAAAGAATAAGATCGATGTAGATTTCTTGGGTAAATCGACATTCAATCTCAAGATGTAGAGTTCGAAGTTATAAGAGATACTAGCATCTAAACCGAGGATATAGAATCTCTGGTGAATCGATGTTGTTGTAAAGGAGTTTTCCCCCTTTACAAATAAATTTGAGGTTGGCGAGACCGCCGACTCATTATGAAGATCTTTTGAAGGGGAGTTATGGGATACTCCAGAAACAAAAGAAGATAAATAGTGAGGGACACGAATGGATTTTGGAACCACAGGGAATGTTCCAAAATTCAAAGGAATCGAGTCAAAAAGGAAGAGATTTAAACTCGAATGAAAGTGATTCTGTAAATACATTTACCCTATATACTGAGTTTTGCCTAGAGCTACCAAAGCTCTGATACCAACTGTAATGACCCGATATTTTCAACCATTCGTATCCGCACATGTCAGACTTGAATTGCTCAAAATACCGCGTTGTAAATAAAATTTGGCAAATCTCAGAATATACAGTAAATAAATAATCACATATCACAGACACAGAGTATTTAATAATGCAACGGAATTTAAAAGAAATAGTAGTTCATGAAGCTACTATATAAAAATAAGATACATCAGAGTTAAACAATATACAGTAGAAGAGTAATAAGATACATCAAGTACAAATCAAAATACATCACTGGAAACACTGGATACTGAAAACAAATAGATGGCTGGATCTTCAAGCAAAGCTCCAACTCCAAAGGTGAGTCTTGAATGTTGAATCACTCAATCTGACTCGAGCGTAAAGCAAAACACAAAACACTCGAGTCAGGACATAAATACTTATGAACTGTAAATCAACTCAAGTGAGCAGTAACAAAAAATGTATCAGTAACATAAAAAATGCTTGGGATCGCCCATCCTTTAAGGATCCGTTAAACTATTTACTATGTAGTAATATTGCGCTATTATAATAATGTCTACAGTAAAATAAACATACTTTTAAATAGCGTTCCGGGCTACCCATATCACCCTTCACACATAATAGTCCCAGTAGTCCATCCAATATCATGCCATCTCCACTCCGGGTGACTGTCAGAGGATACCACACGGGCTACGGGAGAAAAAAAAACTCGTAGTAAAGGCTCGGTATGGTAGGTGACACGGCACACAAGGCAATGCCAGGGTAGATATACCAATTACGCACACGGGCTGGTGATAACGCAGCAGCCACATACGCCCACCTCGAAACACACTCCCATATCAAAATCGGAGGATGGCCATCTAATCAATCATTAGTAAGAGTATAGTATCGAAGGAATGTGTCCGATCGGAGGAATGACCTCACTTGGCCCGAGATCGCTCCTATTTTAGCCACCTTATGCCAACTCACGGGAGTTGGGTCCACGTAATATACCTCAAGAACGTCGCCACCATCCTACTTCATTCTGGAATCTCCACCGCGTACACGGTTGTTAAAGTGGTTTTCGGAGTTGGCAGAGAGTATGACAACTTCCGATCCCGGTCTCTTTAACAACCAAACGTACGGTCATTTCAAAATAGTTTATACTTTAAAAAGATCAAATCATTTCATTTCAAACTATATTACTTTCAAAATAGTTTATACTTCGAAACCAAAACCATTTTTATTTCAAAACTATTTATTCAATCAAAATAGTTTATACTTCAAAACCAAAAACATTTCAAACATATATTCATTTCAAAATCATAATATTTTCAAAGTATAACTCTTTCGAAACCAAAAATACTTGAAACAATTACACTTTGAAAATCATAACATTTCAAAATCATACATTTGAAATCATGGGATATTCATTTAATTCTTTACATTTTACAATTCATTCAATTAATCCCAAATTTTCAATTTCCAACTTAATTCATTTCAAACCATCAGTTTCAATTAAATTTCCCAATAACCATTTCAAATCATATCATTTTCAAATATAGATTTGATCCATAAATTAAACTATTCAATTTTTAATAAATTTCAAAGCTTTAATATCCCGCATTTCAAAACTAAATTTTATAATTTCATATATCTTAAATCTAGTTTCATTATTACTTAGTTTTGAAATATACATTTCATAAATCCAATATTATTTAAATAAACTCAATTTACAATTAAACTAAATATCATTTCATACCAATATAAACTTCAAATATTCATTTATCAAAAGTACATATCATTCTAATTCATATTCTTTATCAAAATAAAGATCAAATCATTTCCAAACCTTATTATCAAATCATTATTTGAATTCAAATTCAAACACTCAAATTTAAATATCATTTTTAAATCAAATAAGTCATTCATTTGTTATTTCAAGTATCATTACAAAATACATTAAAAATTCCATTCAAAAATTCATTTATCTCATTACATTTCATTCCATTTAACACATAACCAAGTAAACCTTACTTAAATTCAAATTCAAATTTAAATTCCTTAAAAATTCAAATTTAAATATTAAAATATATTCAAAACTTCTTAAATTTCACAATTAATCAATTTCCAAAATTTAAATCATTTAACACTTTAAAATATAACTCAAACAGTGTTAAAAACTATAACATTTCAAACATTGTCAAATTATAGCAACGACAGCATTTATAAAGTGCTATCGTAGCTTATAGCTTCCAAAAATGGTTTAGTTCAAGAATAACGGCATTTATAAAATATCGTAATAGATATTTAGTTATTTCAAACATTGTTAGATTCAAAACAATAGCATTTAAAAATGCTGTCAAAAGACTACAACATTTTGAAAATACTATGAATTCCAGATTTCATTTTAGCTTTTCAAAAAAAAAAAACTCCAAATTTTTATTATAACTTAAAAATCATATTTCTAGACTTCAAAATTTCACATTTAAAATCATTTTAACATATGATTTAACACAACAAAATTTTTAGATTAAATATTCAATTTAAAAACTCCATTCATTTATTAAGTCAAAATTCACTGTTTATTAACATATAAATTAAATAAAACTTAAAATTTTACTTCATATATAATTTTAAAACTTTAAATTTAATTTCCATTATTTATTTACATTTTAAAATAAAATTTAAAGTCTAAAATCTCAATTATTTCACATTTACGTACTCAAATTCACAATTTCAAGACTTAATATTTAATTTTCTTAAAACCATAAAATATATATTTTTAAATCAAAATTTCATACTTTTAAAAATACATATTTTAATAAATATCATTTAAAAATATACCACGGGGTCTGTATATAATTTTCTAACCTAGGTCAAGTGATACGGATATATATCATTTCAATCCGCAGTTTACAAAGAAAACCAGGGTTCTATCATTTCAGACCCACAATCCCAAGTCAAATAAAATACAATAAAAATCGCTCAGGCCTATCATTTCAGCCCATAACGATTTTTCCCTAATCTAAAGTCCGTTTGGGTATGTATCATTTCAACCCATAGTGATTCTATTCTAACAGGGAACTTGCAGTGTGAATATATGCATAAACAATATAAACAATGTCAGTGTCACAATATAATTTCATATATCACATGTCAGGTGATAATTAACAGTTTTAACATGGTAATAACATGGAATAGCATATCATATGATCATCATTAACTTGCATAACATTTTATATTACTAAACACTTGTCATCAATTCACTATTTCATAAGTATAAATGTCAGAGTGAGAAAGACTCACCTTTTACGAAGCTAGAGACAAACACAAGAGCGATTCCAAAGGCACGACAAGCACGATTTGATTTGAATTGATGGAGACCCTTGTAAACAACACAAAATATAACATACATAATCACAAATATAGATATCGACATACAAATATAATCAACAACTTTAGTTTGCAGAACTGTTGCAAAACAAGAGAGATGACCAAACCTTAGAAGCAAAAGACTTGCACACGACAACATAAGCTTGTCACATGATCAAATGGGCTTGACCTCACCATACAAGGCTCAGTCTAGGTGTCAACATGGCTCGTCCATGGCCTAGAGACAAGGCTTAGGGCATGAAAGTGGAAGGCAAAGGCAAAACAAGTGGAAAGTTAAGGAGGCAAGGGGTTTGGGTCAAGGAATGGAAGGTTTTGGTGTACATAGGCTCGGCCTATGGTCCTATGGGCTCGGCCTGGTGCATCTTCAGGTCAGGTCAGAGATGATGATGATGGCTATAGGTCATGGCAGCAAGTGTCGGTGGTGTTAGAGGTGGTGGCCAAGGCTAAACATGAAGGAAATGGGAATACAAGGCTCGGTTAAGCAATATTTGGAGTTTTAAGCAAAGTTTTGTGGAGATGGCTTCAATTGGATGGCATGGTTTGTCATGGTCAGAGGAGGAGGAGATGTTTGCTGCTGTAGATGGTGGAGGAGATGGTCAGTGGTGATGGAGGAGAAGTGGGGCCGAGCAAGCAAGAGGAAGAGGAAGGCTAAATCAATGAAGAAGAGGGAAAAAATGGAAGAAAGAAGCCATTAGCTTGCAATTTTTTCTCAATATGATGTAGCCGTGAGTTTGAAATGAGGAGAAAGATATTTTTCACATGAATTGAAGATGAGAAACATGGATATAGGGTAGAGGGATGTACGGCTAAAGCAAGGAGAGGAAAAGGCAAAAGCAAATGAAGAGACGGAAAAACGAAGAACCTTGAGCAACTAAAGAGACACAAACTCTTCAAATTTCCATTATTTTCTTTTTAAACCTTATATAACTGAAATATATATATAAAATCAGATAAAATACGAAAATTTAGTAAATAACCAAAAATAAATAAATTAATTATTAATTATATATAGTTTAATTAAATAAAACAGCAAAATTTGCAGCTAGTCTTGAAAATATGAAAAATAAGTGCAATGAACTTGGGAAAATTTTTATGTACTTAAAAGTATTTATAAATAAAGATAAGAAAACAAAATGAAAAGGAAATCAAAAAAGTAAATAAATAAATTTTAATTTAAATATAGTTTAGATGAAGAAAATAGCAGAAAAATGGAAACTAACCTTTAAAAATAGAAAATAAATTCAATGAGCTTTGGACAAATTCAAACATCACTTTAAAATATTCAAAAGGTAAAAATATATGTAACATAACATATAATACAATTTATAATAATATATGACAATTAAAAAGATTATTTATATAATTTAAAATAAAAAGTAGTGTTAAATAAAACAATTTACACCCAATTTTGTAAAAAGCATAACTTTTACAATATTATTCGGATTTCAACGAAACGAAAAGCAGTGTTCTTGAAATTTTATTTAATTTCATAATAAAAGAAAAAATTAAAATTTTCAAACTTTTAAAATTTAAATTTAAAAGTAAAAGTTTGACCAGATTGACCAAAATTCACATTTTCTGGAAATATTCAATTTATGCATGTTTGAAATTCTAATCCACATCAAAATCAACATTTATATTTCAATTAACAAAATATATTCATTTTAATAAATAAAATAAAGTTTTTAAACTAGGAATTTAAATTAAAATAATTAAAATATACAATTATAATAATCAGAAAATACAGGGTTGTTACAAATGTTATTGGAAAAGTTGAATAATTGAATGAAACTCAATTTAATTAAACAATTTGAAAGTAAAGGTGTTAAACCAAATTGAATGAATACAAACAAAGGAATTTGGTTGCAATTAATATACATTGGTTGTAATATGATAATTAGTTGATTGTATAAAAACCCATATGCAATTGAGTTAATGAAATTGAAAGCTAAAGTAATTGAAATCAAATTGGAAGTTAAGTGAATCTCAAATAGAATTGAATTTGATTTGGAAGTGAACCAACTTGAATATGAATTAGTGAATATAAACTAATTGAAAATGAATGTTAGTAAAAACATCCACTATTAATGAATTGAATGTGATTAAATTGAAAACCCATTTCATTGAATATTAATGAGAATATCAATAAATATTTATTTGTTAAGGATGTAAGTTGAATGTTAGTTGGATGATAGTTGGTTGATGGTTGAATATATTGCTTTTACTGCATTTTCTATGTTGGCATATATAGTTATTATGTTGCTATATGTTGTATATCGATACTATTGTCTATATACATGTTTCTCATCTGTTTGTTGAGTGTTTAGTAGGTGCGGATTGCGTTTGCTTCGCATTTGGAGCTCGCTTTCGCGCTATATTAGCCGTATATGCTCGCTAATAATATATAAGGTACATATCTCGGATTAAATATCGTACTTCTACACTTTTTTCCCTGCGGGATGCCTCATCACTTGATGAGATGTATAATTGTGATATATATACTGTCATTTTTTTCGGATCGAGCCGCGCAAAGGAGACTCTGGCGAATTTTTTCGAGAATTTAAGGCGTTAGAAAAATTTGGATATTTTTGGAAAATTTCGAAAACTATAACTTTGATTTGGAATTGAAAGTTAAACACTTAAGAGATTTGTAAAAATCTAAATTGAACGGTTTGTTTTGGGAAAATTAATGGATTCTGTAACTTTTCTTGCTTGGTAATTTCGAGGACGAAATTCTTTTAAGGGGGGAAGATTGTAACGACCCAGAATTTCTGTCAATTAAAATTTGTATATTTAATTGATTTTAAATATTAATAAGTGAAATTTATAAGTCGAATAAATTTTATTTCGAATAATTGGATTTAATTGAATAATTAAATCGATAATTTAATAGTTGAAATTACAGAAATAATTGAAAATTGGATTTAATATGACTGAAAATGATTTGTAAAATTTAATTTTATCATATTGAAGTTATAATGATGCTATAGAACTTTTAAAATTGAATTTAAAGTTAATTTGTGAAAATTGAATATTTTAATATTTAAATCGACTAGTGAAATTAGCCATTTTTCGAACAGTCTCAGAATTGGACGAAACTAGTTCCATTGGATCTGTAATAGTTTGTTATTATTGGATTTCAATTTTCGTAGCAATCGGTGTTTTCGTTTGACCGTGGCAGCGCGAAACGCATCGAAATTGTTTTAATATTTATTTGGCGAGTTAAAATAGCCATTTTTCAAACAGTCTTGGATTTCGACGAAACTAGTTTCATCGGATCCGTAATGTGATATTATTGTATGGTTTCAAATTTCGTGTCAATCGGATTTACCGCTTGTCTGGGGCAAGCCAAAACGCCTAGAAATTAGTTTAAACCATTTTAATTTAAAATCGAACTTTATTGCCATAACTCGCACAGATGATCGAATTAGCTCTCGAAACACATTCCATTGTGTTCGGAATGCGGGGTAAACCTTAGGAACGCCAACCGGCACGCTTCGATTGGAGTTCGGAAATTCCGGGATGAATAGTGTTCGTTGAATTATCTATATAAGCCCCTCTACTCTTCACTTTTGCAAAATTCTAAAACCCTAGGTTAAACTTCAGAGCCGCTGGCCTCTTATATAATCAATGGCCGAAGTTATCTCTTCTTCTCCTCCTCTTTTCTTCAAATCCATCAACATTTAAAAAAACTTCCAACATGAAGATTGTAGAGGGGAGTGAGTTCTAGATATCCAACGGGTATGATCGTGTTTGGAGCTTTAGATCAACGGCGATTTGGGCTCGAAGTGCCACAGTTCGCACGCATTTTTCACGACCATCATGGAGCCGAGCTCGACATGGCTCATGCCGAAGGTAGAGGAGGGGATGGACTTCCGTATGGCGCTAGTTGATCGTCTTCTAGTTGTTCGAATTAGTCGCGTTGATTTAGGGTTTTGGTGAAGGTTGGGTTCGGCATTCACTCGAAACGAACGATGGGGGGAAAGATGATACTCACGGTCGTGATTTGCAGGTTGGAAAATGGATGGCTGTGATGCAAATTAGGTAAATTATATATATATATAAATTCGTGTAACTTTAAAAATTCATATCTTTTTCATACGAGGTCGAAAACGCACGAAACCAGTTGCGTTGGGTTCGTATGGACGAACATTACGCTATAGAATTTGATTGGAGTCATTTGGAGCTAGCGAAAATTTCGGGTAAAATTAAATATCCGTTTAATTTTATTCGAAATAAAAGCTGAAAAAGAAATTGAAAGCAAGGTGAGAACTTCTCACTCAATCGAATCAGTTTCGATTCAAATTTTAATTAGTTAGATTTAAATTTCTTGATTTTATGTTTGAATGATGATTGTTGTCTATTGATTGTTAAAATAGACATTATACGCCGTTAGTAAGCGGAGGTTATTTATTAAGAACATATACCGCGAATATTTCACGGTACAGTGAAATTGGTATTATTTATGTACTTGGAGTTGATTTCCCATATTATATAGCGGATGAGACCCTATTGCGCCGTCTATTAAGCGGATAATATTTTATAAATCCCATATACCGCGATAATTCCATACCCGGAACGGAATTGGTATTGTGCTAACATCTTTGAATGCAGGGAAACAGGTTGGAGGGATCCAACTGGATTTCTCACCAGTATTTAATTTATTTCAGATATTGTGATATTTGATTGATTATCATATCGATATATGATGTCGTTGTTGTCGTGATTGACTATTTGTTGTGTAGCATCATTGGGCCAATTTTGGAATTTTAAAAGGATTTTTAAAGTGATTTTTGAAAGTATACGTTTTATAAAATATTTTTGGAATTTATTCATTTTAAATAAATAAGCGTTATAATTTTAATGTTATAAAAATTATGATTTTTGAGAAATATAGTTAAAAGTTTATTTTTGAAAATATGGGGTTAATGATTTTATAAAATAGTTTAAATTGGGATTTTTGAATTTATTGTAAAAAGTTTAAAATATAGGATTTATGAAATTTGATTATTTTATAAATCAAAGAAAATGATGAAATTATAAAGGGGTTTAAAGACGTTTTAAAATAATAATATAAATTGATTTATATAAAAGATTTATAAATTGATATGTGTAAATTAAAAATATTTGAATTATAAAACGAGTTTTTATAAGTGTTAGAATGAATTGTAAATGAATTTCATAAATGAATGAAATTTATAGAATTATAAACGGTGAAGTTATAAATGGAATTTTATAAGCAGTAGGTTTATAAAATTTGTAAAGTTATTAAAAGAATAGATTTGGGTAAATAAATGAATCTTATAAGTTATAAGATTTATAATTTGGGAAGTCTTAAAAAAAGAACGATTTTGTAAACAAATAAATTATAAGTATTTAACTTATAATATGTACCTTTTGGTATATAATTGAGTTATAAATTGAAATAGGTTAATAAAGGAGATTTATAAAAGGAAGTTGTTATAAAATAAATAGAAATGGAATTTATAAACATTGTTTTATAAATCCGCAAATGGCTTATTTTGATAAGTAAATTGTTATAGCTTATTAATGGAGTTATATTCACGTTTTAGAAAGTGAATAATCGTTCAAAATAAAATGTATAGAAATGATGAAATTGGTTAACGAAGTATATTCACGTTATTGGATAGTGAATATTATGTTAAAGAAAATGTTCTGGATGTGATGTTTCAAATAGAATTAAAACGATCTAACGATGTTTTTAAAATGTGTTAAGATTCGAAACCATAGATTTCAACATTCATTGTTGAAATAGACGTTTTCGAGAAATAGAAGGAGATGGTGGACTATAACACTGTTGTTATAGTAAATGATTTCCGAAAGGAAATGTTTTGTATAGTATTGGGATTTATATATCTATTTTAATTTTGAATCCCTATACTAGTGATTTTGGGTTGTCGTAACGATGTTTTACGCAACATTCGTTTTGGCCCAAATAAATATGTTTAAGAGAATGATTTCCTTAAAGAATGAAATATATACTTAATTTCGATTTAAGTATATTGAATATTTTCCAAATGTTGAAAATAAATAGATTTGTGAATTACTTATTAATAAGTTAGTATGGAAATGTTTTTCCAATGTGAAATGAAACGTTTTTGAGAATTTATCTTTTTGAAGATAATTTGAAAATGAATAATTGAAATCGTGTATTCATAAATATTTTGGAATGTAAATTCACTATAGAATTTATAAATGAAAAGGGAAATTTGTTTAAAAATAAACGTTGATTTTTTTTGAAGTGTGGGAATAAATTTACGGATTTGGAGCGTAAATATAAAGTAAATCATTAAGGATTTATTTAATGGGTTTAAATGAACCATGTTGAAATGAAAGTATTTCCGTGTAAGGAAAATGATTGAAATCTGTTTTCAAAAGTGGTAAAGGTGAAAAGTGATTTGAAAATTGTTTTCAAATGGTTGAAGTGTGAAAATTATATATCTTGTAAAGATATTTTTGAAAAATAAATAATTTGGAAAATTATTTGGAATCTGGTGATGTTGTGCATATCCATTGATAGTTCAATAACCGACTATCAATATTTACCTTTGAATGGGTATTTGTTGCGATTTGCTTGAGGTTGAATGCCACACTTATTTTTAAATAAGTGCTCACTATTCGGGTTAGCCGGGAAAGGACCTCGGGGTCGTATAACCCATTCTGAATATGTGATACGTCGTTATGAATTGCATTTGAAGACCGGTGTTGAAGACCGGATATTTTCAAAAGCGAAAGGACAACTCGTCGAATGTCTTTGCATCGACTGGTCCTCGATATAAAGACTCCATATGTGATGAGAAGTCCGGACGTGATTAGTGAATGTCCGGATTGCAAGGACTTCTTTGTAAGCGCCTTCGGTTCTGTTCAATTCCGGAACAGACTTGTATAATAGTATGTCTGACATTACAAATTGAGATATAAAGCTGATTTCTTTCAAATATATTTCTGTTGGTGGTAGAGAATTTATTCTCTTAGCTTAACACCCTTCTCTGAGACGTGCGAGCTCAGAGGTTATGTAGTTGATGGTATCAGCGATATATTCCGAATTTGGTAATGTGATATGCTGAGTGTTGCTGTGAAATGATCATTGTTTGATCATTTGTGATATGATCATTTGTTTGATCATTTATCTTTGTGATCATTACTTTGACCATTTGTTGACCCAAAGCATGGCTTCGTACCAAAGCGTGGCTTTGTGGACGAGACTTCGTCGGACCTCACACCCCGGAAATGGTCAAAACAGGAAGGATGCGGCAAGGTTATTAGGGGGTAGCGCCCCTTTAGTGTATGTCATTCCTTCTGGATAGAGGTGGTATCATGGTATGGAGCCCAGATACTTAACCTATGTTGTGCTGCAAACTTATTACTTTGTGGTTGTTGGAAATCGAGGATCCTCGGATGTAGATCGGTTACGATCGGGGGATGGCATATTCGTGTCAGTAGTTACCCAGTTAGGGGTAACCCGGCCTTGTGTTGGCAGAGATTCGGTTTGGTTCTCGGGACGTCATTCCAGAGGCGTTTCCATGTGGCAATGGAAAGTTTCTTGGCCTGACCACTTGTTGGAAATCCAAAGAAACAATATGTTCTTGTACGGTTTTAGTTGTATAACCTGCCATGGAATGTGGCGGAAACCTGCTATTGAACATGGTAGCTATAGTAGGCATACGATAATGGTCGTATGTTGGCTAAGATTCATATCTTTACTTTCGAAATGATTTTTTCCTACACTATGCACTAGTAACAATATCAAATGTTTCTTTTTAATGCGTGTCAAGCATCTTTGACTATCATAAGGAGAAATCTCCTCCGATTCTGCGTTCGCATTGTGTGTGTGTGTGCGGGAGGCCTTATGGTAGTCTCATTTCTAAAAGCATTGCGAATCTATTTTAAAATTATCATATTCTTTGTTTCAAAGATAAACTATTTTGAGTTCTCACACCAGTCACATGACTGACTCGGAGTTTATTGTTTTCCTTCCTAAACTCTGGGTGCCCACCAATTTCCACATGGGCAGTCAAGAGTCAGGTTTACCAGGATATTTTGGAATTCAGGAGTTGCTGGAGGCAAGCTGGATGGCATGGCGTATTCACTAGTATATAGTATTTCTTTTCCGTTGTTTATTGTTGTTTGTTGTTGTACACTCTGATGATGTAATGTAATGTAACGTAATGTAATAACTGATATAATTCTTTTGTTTAAAGATTATTCATTTATCTATTATATGTTGTTCCGCTGCAATTGTGAGATTCTGATATTGTTCTGCTGTTTTCTTTCTGTTCTGTTCTATCTTTTCTCTCTTCTTCTATCTTTTTCCTTTTTTTTAAAACCCAAAGAATTTGTATTTCCGTTCATCTTGAGTTAATCAATGGAGATTAAGGAGTACGGATTTGCGGGTCCTCACAATTTGTAAAATAAACTTACTTTAAAATAGCGTTAAGGTTTTACATTTTTCTCCTAAACACATAATATATTAACATAGTCTATACGGTACCGTAATTTCCCCCGGAAGGGGCGTCGTCAGAGGGCACTCCATAGGTATGGTACAAAACCAAAATCGTATAAGGCTCGCTATGGTAGGTGACACGGCATAACTAGGAAATGCCAGGGTAGATATACCAATTACGCTTTCGGACCGGTGGTAACGCGTAGCGCGCAGCTACCGCCCACCTCGAACAACACTCCCATATCAGAGGTGCGCACCAAACAATCACAAGGTAATATAATGGCATACGAAGAAGTGCGTCCGATCAAAGGTACTACCTTATTAGTCCGTCAATCGCTCCTGTTTTGGCCACCTTATGCCAACTCACGGGAGTCGGGTCCACGTATTTACCTCAAAGAAAACGTCACCACCATCCTACTTCATTCTGGATTCTCCACTGCGAACACGGTTGTCAAAGTGGTTTCGGTATCGACAGAGAGTATGCCAGATATCCGATCCCGGTCTCTTTATCAACAAACGTTATTATAACCCGTGGTTACAACTTTTAAAAATGGTATTTATACCTTAAAAATCAAAATAAATTTCAAATACATTTCAATATCATAATATCATTTCAAACATCATTTATTTAAACATCAGTCATTTTATTTAATATAAAATACCATTTAAACCTATTCAGTTTATTTAGGAATTAATTGCCTTTCAACTCACATTTAAAAGTTAAATTCTTACATTTAAAACCATTTAAAGTCAATTCCTTATTTTTATTAATTACATATTAAGTTCCAAAATTTAAGCCTTTTTCCCAAAGATTATTAAATTTTATTAAAACAATCAAAAATTCAGTTTCCGTAGCACTTATAAAATGCTACCTAAAGTTATAGGTTAAACAGTTCATTTACAAAAGACAGCATTTAAGTGCTGTAATAGATTTCTTTATTTCCAACTAAACTTTAGTTATCTTTATCAATTATAGCACTTACAAAGTGCTATAATAGCTTTTAGTTCAAATTAGCCTTTACGTTCATTTACATTTAACTACAACATTCACAAATGCTGTAATATCCTTTATATTTAAAATTTCAAGGTTTAACTATAATTTCATAACTAAGTAAATTTTTATTTAAATCATATTTAACTTACAAATCATATATTTTCACATTATAAAGTCATAATTTCAATACTCAAATATTTATGAATTTATAAGTAAATTTTCATTCAAAAATCAAATTTTATTATGAATTTCTTATTTAAATCCAAGTATTAAATTCCCATTTCATTAATTAAATTATTAACTTATCAATTAAGTTTAAATTCCCAGAATATAACTTATTATCAATTATTTTACTTTACTAAAATCTCAGTTTCAACAAAAATTCAGAATTTCCCAAAATAAGTTATATTTCAAAATTTTACTTAAACATTCATTTATTTAACATTTGACTCATTCACAAATCATTATAAATTTTATAAAAATCATTTAAATACATTTTAAACCAGAATATTATAAATTTTCCATTAAAAATATTTTTCAAACATTTCAGAAAAATATTATATAAACCACGGGTCTGTATATATAGTTTTCTAGCCCAGGTCAAGTGATACGGATATATATCATTTCAATCCGCAATTTACAAAGATAACCCGGGTTCTATCATTTCAAACCCGTAATCCCAAGTTAAATAATAAATAATTAAATAATTAAATAATTAAATAAATGAATAAATAATTATCGTTCAGGCCTATCATTTCAGCCTGTAACGATTTCTTTTCAACAGGGAACTTGTAGTGTGATTCAAACAGTAAATAATAATAAATAGTATAACTGCAAAATATAACAATAGATAATACAACTGATGATGTGTCAATTAAATAATGGGGTTTAACATCATAAGTTAATATCACAGGCAGATAAATTTAAATAAAATAAGTTTGCAATTACACTTGTGATTAATTCACAAATATGCAAGTATGTTTGTCTGGTGAGGAATACTCACCTGAATGCCATCGAAGATTTTATTTAAAACGATGGTCACACTTGAAAAAAAGAAAACGTACGGAAGCACGATCAAACTGATGCGGAGGCTGCGACCAGATTTATATTTTTGAAAAGGAAACGAATTAATTAAAAAAATCAAAACTAAGAAAAAAAAATTAACACGAAATTTCGAAATAAACTGGACGGATGGAATCAAATTTGACTCGACCACTCCACCACCTGGCTCAACCCAAAACAACGAAGTTCGCCCTTCCCAAATCTTAAGTAGATGAATGTACGCACGTACCCTATATGTTTTTAATTCAACAATGCAAAGTTATGCACCCTCCACAGGCCTAGACTTAACTTGTACAGGTGACCAACCATATTCTCCGCTTGCATATCATTATTCTTCTTCTTTATTTATATGTATTTTATTTCAAATGGGGACTCATCTAGATATTGTGTATTGTCCGAACAATTTGAAACAGAAGAAATATGAAATGCAGATGCCGATGAATGTAACTAGTAGGTGAAAATGCATACAAGATTGAAGAATTTTTATGACCAGTGATATACAATCCGTAGTTGCATTTTTGTCTTCATAAATTGTACTTTAGTAAATCAATGTAAATTGCTACATTAACAGTGCTGCTATATAATATAAATGCATTTGTAAATTACTTGTTTTAGTACGTAATCTAGATGAGAGTAAAGATGAGGAAAGATGGAAAATAAAGAGAAAAAATTATCATATGTAAAGGTTAAAGATTATTATACGTACAGGTGGCCATCCTATCTTCTCATGCATTTCTTCCTTCTCCCTTTTTATATACTCACGTACAAACTTTATTTTTATTTATTTTAATTTTTTTTTCTCATTTTATTTTTCAACGCATACGCGTTATAAACTTACATACGCATTTCCTCTCTTCTTTCTTTCGTATTAACACTTCTTTTCTCTCTTTTTTTTTATTATTTTTTTTCTTGCAAACATACTCACGTTGCAGACTACGAACTCCAACCTATAACCCATCTACCCTTCTCGTCATGCTCATGCAAAATATTTTGACTCAAAAAGCAGGACTCGGCTACACTATATGGGGGGTGCTTGGCCACGTATGGAAAAGAGGCTGTGACAAGGTGGTGGAACAGTGGAAGAAAACAGAGGAACACGAATGAAAGAAAGAAAGAAAGAAAGAAAAAATGCAAGAAGAATAAAAAGAAAAGAAGAAGCAAGAGGAAAGGAAAACAACCATACCTGAAGAAGCTTGCGCAAGAACAAAGGCTGAAGCTAAAATGAGATGTAGAGAAAATATTGTGATGTGTCTAGTATGTATAGGGAAAATTTGCTTGGAACACACAAAATGAAAATAGGCGTAATTTATGGTATGCGATTTTTTTTGTTTAGTCAGGAAACAAAATTATTTTTATTACCATTCTCTTCGCATGCGATTTATTACCCCTTGAAGATGTGTTGAAAAATGTTGTAGAGGGAATGGAATTTATCAGAAAAGAAACGGCTTTCACTAGAAATGGAATTTGAAAAGAATATATACGTGCGTTGATTGTGGTAAAAGATAGGCAAGAAATTAATGAGGATTTGAATGTTATTTTATTCAAAGTTTTATACCAAATTAAAACAAATGAATGTTATGGAAAGTGTAACGTTTGGCTAGTAAATTTTTAACTGATTTATTTATGCATATATAATTGCGGTATGAATTTTAAAATGCGTAGGACCCACGCAAAATATACCCCAAATTAATACAAAAGTAACGTTTTTTTATTAATACGTTTTCCTATTGTATATGTTATTTATTCCATTAAATATTGTATCCTTATAAATGCGTAATTTTAACAGTTTATTAATACACTGAATTCTTAAAAGTTACTCCTTAACATGTTTACATTATTCTGATTTATTTACCATTTCCAATGAAATTTATTATTCAAAAAATATTACACATTTTTAAAGAAAGTAGATAATCCATTTCTTTATTTAAAATTCCAATTACAGTTATCCTTAACAAAGTTAAAAATTTCAGAAACTTTCATTTTTATTATAGAATTTTGGGAAATGGTTTACTCAAATTAAAAATTTATATTAAAATAAATTCCAAGGTTTTATAACTAAAAGAATAAAGTGCTTGTAATATTTTTCTCTCTCTTAGGAAATGAGAAAATAAAGAAGATGAGAAAAAGAGAAACTTGTACGTGAATTGCAAGGCAAAATATACGACTAAACTAAAGGAATGAATGGCTAGAAATGAACAAATGTTAGGAAAACTAAAAGGCAAGAATTAAGGCAACCTTTCCTTTCTTTCCCTAAAAACAGGTAATTAATCTAGAGCTTAATTATGTATATGGAGAGAGAAACCTTTCATTCTTTCTCTAATCAAATTGATTGATTAATTAAATGTCGTTAACAAGCCATTTATTCATGGCATGGAATGTAACTTTGTCCAAATGTATTCTACAGTAAATTATGTAAGTGCAACATTAGATTGTGTACAAAGATGATGTTTCCTTCATATATATCTTTAGTGGTCATAGTATTATTAAAACATATACGTATACGTATAGACTTATACATATAAATGTGTTTAAATTAAGTTTCGCTATTTTATGAGCCTAAAATTAAAGACAACAATTTTGAACCTAATCTCCAGATTAAAAGGGTTTAAGATTAAAAAAGTTATGACTTTGCATACAAGTCCATCTTATAAATCTTAAGTCAAATTAATGCACGCACATATGTATATACAAATCATTGTAAATAATGTCTTAAACTTAATACAAAATCTTTATGTTAAAATTTATAACTTAGTAAATTCTTTAATATTAAGCAATAAATTAAGGTCTAACGTTAATTTAACAGGAAATAAAAGGAATCGTGATATTTTGTAATAAATTCAAGTTATTTTAATAAAGAAGCCCCCCTTTTTTGACTTTAAACAAAAGTATGCAAAAACCAAAAGATTGGATTTAAATAATGAACACATGCAAACATTAATAAACTACATATGTTTTCTATTTGAATCAATAACAGAAATATTACATTAATTAAGGCTTAAATTTAAATTACAATAAGTTTTTTTTCCCTCTTTTTTTTTACCAAAACTTATTAACTTAAAAATTTGATTATTGAAAATTTTATTTTTAAAAAAAACAACGTTTTTAAGTAAAACTTGATTAAAAAATTTACAAAATTATGGGTTGTTACATCGACTTTGTAGCCACAAGCAATCACCAATAGAGGAAAATATTTGAAGCAACATCGACCAACAGTTGAAGTGGCATCTCAAAGCCCTAATTTTTAATCAGGGAGGAACAAACAAAGGAAGCCATTTTTCAAAGCAAGGAATCGGGCGAAACGAAATAAAGGAGGGCCGCGTTTTGTTTAATTAATCTGGGTCGGCCACTTTCTTTAATGTTGAATTAAAAAGCAAATATTGGGGTTTTGATTTTATAATTGTTTTTATTGTGTTTTTAATTTGTAATTTCTTTTTAAACGGTTGTAATTACTAGTCGTGTGACTAGGGGACAAACTATGTGGTGTAGTTTGAGAATTCGCAACTCAATGGCTGAGTGTGGCAGGTTTTTGAGCGTAGAGTTAGGTTAGTCAGTAGCGGGTGTTGCGAGTTTACGTGTATAAGCGTGTGACTACTTAATTTCCAGTAGAAACCTTAGGGGCAGCACGTAGGCAGGGTTTTGCCGAAGCTGGGTAAATTCTCCGTCGTTCTATTTTTGCATTTATTATTCTGCTATTCCGTGCTGCTATAATTTTGATTTATCTGTTTTGAAATAATTTTATAAGCTTCCGCGATTAATTTTTATAATTAACAGTATCACCCTATTCAACCCCCCCTGCATGGTGAATTCGATCCTACAAGTGGTATCAGAGCTAGGAATAGAAGTCAACTTTTGTTTTAAAAAATTTGTTTTAAAAAAAAACCAGTTTTTGTTTTAAAAATTTGAATGTCTAAAATGGCTTCTTTTAATAACGCTTTTGCTGAGGGTCAGTCCATAGTTAGACCACTAATATTCAATGGTGGATACGCTACTGGAAAAATAGAATGAAACTTTTTCCGAAAACCATTGACGCTTGGAATATTTTTGAGACAGGTTACAGAGCACCAACTATAACTGTAGATAATCAAGAAATAGATAAACCGATGGATCAATCGACAGAACTAGAAAATAGATTACAAAATGCTAATGCTAAAGCTATGAATTCTATTATCTGTTCATTAGATCAATTTGAATTTAATCGTGTCTCACATTGTCTAACTGCGCAGGAAATATGGCACACACTCGAAGTGACTCATGAGGGAACATCTCAAGTCAAAGAATCTCGCCTTGCCATGCTAAGCAGCGAATACGAAAATTTCACAATAGTCAAGGAAGAAAATGTTAAAGAAATGTACGGACGACTTTCCAATATCGTATACAAATCAAAGGCTCTTGGAAAATCATACACAGAAATGGAGATAGTCCAAAAAATCCTCAGAGTCCTTCCACGAAGTTTTGAAGCCAAAGTTACTTCCATTCAAGAATCAAAAGATTTGAAACAAATGAAAGTCGAAGAACTCATCGGAAACCTCACCACTTACGAGCTAGAAATGAAATTCAAGGAAGAGCGTGAAGGAGGAGACTCTCGAAAGAAATCAATAGCTCCTAAAGGGACAACTGAAAGTGAAGAAGAAGATGATGATGATGGTGAAGCAGAACTAACACTATTAATAAGAAGATTCAAAAGATGGAATCGCAAATATGGCAATCCGGTCAAAAATCAACAAGTAAAGAGCAGATTAAACAAAGCACTAGACAAACCAGAAGAGCAGAAAATCACTAGTCACAAATGTAATAAACCTGGTCATATTAAGTCAAATTGTCACCAAAATCGACTCAGTCAAGAAAAGAAACTGAAGAGGAGAAGTTTTGCTGGTACATGAATGAAATTGATCAAGATGAAAGTGATAGCACCGGCAGTGAGAGTGAAAGAGAAAATTTGTGTCTTTATGGTGAAATAACTGATATTGATGATGATGAGCCAAGTGAGGTATCAAAACTTACTCATTCAGAATAACTTATATATTTCCACGAAGTAAATGGCTGTTTTGAATGACTTAGTGAGAAGTATGCTAAACTTGAATCACAAAAGGATACTTTGATAGAGTTAAATAAACAACTTGACCAATTAGTTCGAACGTATCAAAGTAGGATCCTATGTGTGATAAGTGTCCATTATTTGAAGAAGAAATTAAAAAGTTAGAAATTAATATAAAATCACTTGAAAATGAAATTATGATTTTAAAAGAGAATGAAAATACTAGGAGAGAGGATTCTATTAAAAAGTGCACACAATTATTCAACGAAAGTGAATCTCTCAAAATACAAGTCCAACAATTGTCAACAACTTTAGATAAATTTTAAAAAAGTGAAAAATCGTTGAATGTGCTATTAGGGAAGCAAACTATTAATATAATTAGACAAGGACTTGGATATAATCAATCAAAAAATGTTGAAAGCAATATTAATCAAGTCAATTCTATGTGCACAATTGTAGAAAATATGGACATAATCACAATAATTGTTGGTATAGACCCAAACATGTGAAAACTATATCAATTTGGGTTCCAAAAGGTACAAATATAAAATCTCTGAAGGTTAAACAAATCGGGGTACCGAAAGAAACATATATAAATAGTTTTGGGTCTCCACAAAATTGTTTTTCAAAATATTCTGCCACTAACAATCATGGACCTATAAAAACAAATAGGTCACTAAACTCTCTTCTTGTTTAGGTATGCTGGCAGGCTAAGGAACAACAGCAATGGTACTTGGATTTTGGCTGTTCCAGGCACATGACAGGCGATAAATCAAAGTTCCTTAGCCTAGAAAAGTATAAAGGTGGCAGAGTCACAATGGGTAACAATGACAAGTGTAAAATTATCGGAAAAGGTAAAGTGGGTAACAATACATTTACCTTGAATGACTTACTTATATGTTGAAAATCTGCACCACAATTTGATATCAATCAGCCAGCTATGTGATAAAGGTATGAACGTTATTTTTTATTCTGACTTGTGAAAAATTGTTGACAAATCATCAAAAGAAATCTTAATTTCAGGTAAGAGGAAAGGTAATATATATTCTCTATCTTTTGATGATCTCACCCTCTCTAAATGTTTGGTAGCTAAGGATATAGAAGTAAATTTATGGCATAGACGTTTAGGGCATGCTAGCATGAACTTGTTAAGCAAACTAAAAAGGGAAAATTTGGTAAGAGGGTTGCCATCACATGAGTTTGAAACAGAAAACTTATGTAAAGCATATACCTTGGGAAAACTTAAAAAATCATCATTTCAAGCCGAAAACAATGTAAGCACTTCTAGAGTTCTTGAACTAGTTCATATGGATCTGTTTGGACCTAACGACATTGCTAGCTTAGGTGGTAAGAAATATTGCTTTGTGTTAGTTGATGATTACTCAAGATATGCATGAGTATATTTCTTGGCTAAAAAATCAGAAACTTTTTCATACTTCATAAAATTCGCAAAATTAGTTCAAAATGAAAAAGGAGTACATGTTGTTTCATTAAGAAGTGATCATGGTGGAGAATTTGAAAATTATGAATTTGAAAACTTCTGTGATGAAATCGGCTTTAAACAAGAATTTTCTGCACCACATACTTCACAACAAAATGGAGTAGTTGAAAGAAAGAATCGAACATTGCAAGAATTGGCTAGGTCTATGATAAATGAGTATAAGCTACCTTTGCATTTTTGGGCAGAAGCAGTAAATACAACTTGTTATGTAATGAATAGAGTTATGATTAGACCGATTCTTAACAAAACACCCTATGAGCTCTGGTTCAAAAATAAAACAAACATTGACTACTTCAAAGTATTTGGGTGTCCGTGCTATATTCTCAATACAAGTGATCAATTAGGAAAATTCGGAGCAAAAGCTGATGAAGGCATATTCATAGGATACTCTTCTAGAAGAAAAGCTTATAGAGTCTACCACAAAAGGAATAAAACAATTTGGAATCAATCAATGTGAAGTTTGATGAAGGTATTAATGAACATGAAATGGTCAAAAGCAATGTTGAAGAGGAGAACGGAAAAGATGAGAATGAAAAACCAAAAGAAACTGCAACAACAAAAGAAGTCCGAAGGAATCTTGATCCAGAAAGATTGAAATTCAAAGAAGATCATCCTCCAGAATTGATAATAGGAAATCCTATCACAGGTGTTCAAACTCGTTCTTCCTTTAGAAATTTGTGTGATCTGTGTCTATATAGTGGATTTATTTCAGAAATAGAACCCAAAGACATAGATACAGCTCTTAATGATGAAAATTGGTTTATGGCTATGCTAGAAGAGCTAAATCAATTTGAGCGAAATGATGTTTGGAGTCTAGCACCTAGACCTAAGGACTATCCAGTTGTTGGAACAAAATGGATTTTCAAAAATAAATATGATGAATCTGGAAATGTGATTAGGAATAAAGCTAGACTAGTCGCTAAAGGATATAATCAAATTGAAGGAGTCGACTTTGATGAAACTTTTGCGCCAGTAGCTAGACTAGAATCAATTAGGATATTGCTAGCTTTTGCTTGCTACAAAGGATTTAAGTTAAGACAAATGGATATTAAAAGTGCATTTCTTAACGGAATTTTAAAAGAAGATGCGTTTGTTGAACAACCAGAAGGTTTTGAAAGTCATGAATATCCTAACCATGTATATAAGCTTAAAAAGGCATTATATGATTAAAACAAGCTCCTAGAGCTTGGTATGAATGCCTCAATACTTATCTTCTTGAAAATGGGTTCAAAAGGGGTTGTGTAGACACCACACTATTTCTGTTGCATGAAAACGATGATATTTTAATTGTTCAAATATATGTTGATGACATTATTTATGGTGCTACTAATAATTTGTTGCATGAGAAATTTGAAAAGGTTATGCAGGAAAATTTTGAAATGAGCTTGGTTGGAGAGTTAAAATTCTTTTTAGGATTTCAAGTCAAACAAAGCGATAAAGGTACATTCATTTCTCAAACAAGACACATTAGGGAACTTGTCAACAAATTTGGATTAAAAGATGCTAAAACAGCTAGAACCCCCATGAGCACAACAATTAAAGTTGACAATGATGAAAAAGGTAAGGCAGTTGATCAAAAGCAATATAGAGGAATGATTGGATCACTCTTTTATCTTACTGCTTCTAGACCTGACATCATGTTTTCTGTCTGCCTATGTGCACGATTTTAATCTAATCCAAAAGAATCTCATTTAAAAGTCGTTAAAAGAATTATAAAATATTTGTTGCACACCCCACGATTTGGTCTTTGGTATCCAACAAATGATAATTTTGAATTAAAAGGATTTTCAAATGCGGACTATGCTGGAAGTCTAGTTGATAGAAAAAGTGCTAGTGGTGCATGCTTTATGATAGGACATTCATTAGTTGCTTGGTCGAGTAGAAAACAAAATTGTATGGCGTTATCTACAATAGAGGCAGAGTATATTACTCTGAGTGGTTGTTCTGCTAAAATCTTATGTATGATACAAAATTTGCAAGACTATGGTCTAAATTTTAAACGTGTACCACTAATGTGTGATAGCAAAAGCGCAATTGATCTCACAAATAATCATGTACATCACTCACGAACAAAACATATAGATGTTAGACATCATTTTATTAGAGATCATATTTCCAAGGAAAATATCTACATAAATTTCATTTCAACTGATTCTCAATTGGCAGACATTTTTACAAAACCCCTACTAGAAAATAGTTTTTGTAAACTACGTCTCAGCTTAGGTGTTTTAGAAATTTAATTTGCTAAATATTTAACATTTTTTCTCTCCCTACTAATTATCGAAAAGATAAATAGTGATTGAAAAAGTGATGAGTGTTAATATTTATCATATATTATAATTCGAGATGGTATAATTAGTAATTTTCTTTAGAAAGTTAAACGAGAGTTATAAAACTTATTGTTGGTAAAAAGTCCATGACCATCTCTATTTCTATCATATATCTAACGACCATCACTCATCAAAATTTTATATAGTTGGTCAATATGTGGTACTTTAAACAGGAATCATTCGTTTTCATTTTACATTTTTTAATAAAAAAAAGAAAATAATAATAAAATAAATTAAAATGAAATCCAAAGTATTCACTCTCATTTAAAAGTCATTATGGTCATGCATGGGTGAATTACTTGGAATTTGTTATGTGCTTCCATGCTCATTTAAAAGTCCTCACGGTTATGCATGTATGGAACGCATAGCAAAATTGATTTTTTTTTAATACACAAGTTGATTCTAATCCCATTTAAAAGTCCTCACAGTTATGCGTGGTTAGAAGATACTTGAATTCACTTTTTTAATAAAATAGGATACTACTAATCTCATTTAAAAGTCCTAACAGTTGTGCATGGTTAGTAGATATTCAAATTCCTGATATAAATATAACACAAATGGACACAACTGTATGGTCTTATATGATGACATCATTCCCATCATTCTAAAAGTGGAATATGCACCTAACAAAGTATTTATGATTTTTGTTTGATTTTTTTTGAAATTTAATATTTATATTCAATTGAGTCTTACTATTGGATTAATATCAATCACTTTATCTCTATTTTCTCTAACACTATTACTCTTTTGCTGATAACAAAATGGGAAGAGAAAAGTTAAGATTTTGCTAAATAAAAGCAAAGGTCAAATATTTTCTATTTGCGTCTAGTCTCATTTGCATATTTTTAATTGTATGCATACATGAAGGGGGGGATTTGTGTAGAGAGGAAGCATTTAAATAGGGGGAGCAATTAGAGTACATCAATGATCGAATACATTTAACATATTCAAAATCTTAAATATATGTTTGTTATCATCAAAAGGGGGAGATTGTTACATATGTGATTATATGATTTTTGTTTGATGATAATAAACATATGTATTTTCGTTTAAATGTATTTTTTAATGTACTATTTTATTTTTCATAAATTAAATAAATATTTGCTGAATAAAAATAAATAACATAGAATTTGAATTCAAACAGAAATTTTATTCAAACAAATATTTATTACAATCTTTGAATAGTACAAATTTCAAGCTCTCACTATACACACACACACACAATTTCAATTACAATGCAATTTTGATTACATCACGATTCACATTTAAATTTGACCTCACTACATATCACTTATTCACTCAACTCGTATTTTATCTTCAACTTCACTCCAAGTTGAATCCAGCATCTGAGCAATCTGCAAAAATAAATATTGACGCAGTAAAATTGAAAAGGAAATATTTTTGCAGTATAAACTAAAATACGAATGTTGAAAATAATATTGCCACAGTTATTTGGGTTGTTCGTCATCATTCAATTTTGAATTCATCATACATGAACAGCTTGTGACATACACGGTGTATCACTGTATATGCCAAAAGGCCATGCACACTGATATATACACTTGATAGAATTACAGGGACAGGTGAGCAAAGGTCAAACCCAAAATGTCGGGTTCAACTCAAGTGCAATAAAAATAATGTCACAATTTTCAGCACAAGATCAAATCCGAGATACAAGCTGGATTCAACTCAGGTGCAATTCGAAAATCAATCCAAATGCAATAAAATAGTCTGGAGCAACATATCATAGATAATACACATGCCCAGACTCAAGCCAACATGAAACAAGATCAAGTCCAGCTACCACATAAAGGAATAAACACATAAAACATCAATGAACCAACTATGTATACATGATTAAGGTTACGGATTCAAGCACGAATGCACAGTGCAAACTACAACTGACAGTGTAATTCAAGTTACAAGTTGAAATGCGGCAACTAAAACAAGTGCAACACAGTGACAAGCTAACCAGATTCAAAGATGCAATCATGTACAACAAGACTGGTCAGAGAAACCACAGTGCAACTCGTCACAAGCATGCACAAGCTCATATGCAATATCAAAATACATGAAGTGAAACTGCAAATACCAAAGTGAAGCAAGAAGACTTCAATATGCAGAAAGTCAAGGAAAGTGATTGAAGAATCAAAAGTCAGAACTGTGACAACCAAGTGAATATGTATATACACAGTGTATATATGTATGTGCAGCGAAACTCGAGGCACTCAGACAATATGCACACTATATATGCGGTTCAACTAAATCAACATCATCAGGGATGGAACACAATGCCAGACATCAAGTGTGACAAGAAGCATAAAACAACATATCAGCAACAACAACCATGAAATACAAATGCACTAACAACATGAAGCAACCAGACCTCGAGTCGAGCAGTGACAATGTACATGACACCCAAAGCTAACGTATATCTATATGTATGATGCAATGCACAGCAACTAGTAGAGCAGGCTCGAATGAGAAAGTGCACTAAGGCAGTACACATTGAAACATTACTATAAGCTATGCAACATGAACAAATGATTATATGGAAAGTGCAACTTGAACTCAACAATCATGCAACATGAAGAAGTCAACATATATGATCAGAGGAAAGCGAGAGTCAATGTTAAGCCGTGGTTGTCAAAGAATTTGAAAAAACCAAAAATAATGGTCACGGAGAAATAATTCAAAGCAAAGTCAAAGTCCCAGAGGCAAAAATCAAAGCCATGGCAAGTTTGAACTAATAAAAGTCAAGGCGATGTTAACAATGCACCAGATGATATGCAATTAAAGTTTGCAGTTGAAAATGCACAAAAATGAAACAGAGATTGCTACAGCGATGAACTCAATCAGTGGCGAAGTCAAATAAGTGACAAAATTCAAGTTAAAGCCGATACTGAACAAGTCAATGCAAAAATCGTGACAGCATAGTCAGAGCTGTGGAAAACAAGAAATCGAACCAAGTCAAAAATCAAAACCATGAGTATAAAATATCAAATTATACGAAATTGACAAAGTCAGAGAAATCATCAACATCAAAACATAATCGAATGGCCAGACAAAGTCAAGCAACTATGAGACGAACAAAAATTTAGGAATTCGAATCTATATAAAAACCCAATCATCATCGGCAGTTTTAGAATCAATCGAGTTCAAGTACAACAGAGAAGAATAACTCATACAACTCGAATCAAAGTCGAGTACCGTATAAATCAAAAGAAAAAAAACGTACCAATTCACACAACAATAGATCTCGACTTTGCAGCCGCAAGCAATCACTAATAGAGGAAAATATTTAAAGAAAAATCGACCAACAATTGAAGCGGCATCTCAAAGCCCTCATTTTTAATCAAGGAGGAACAAATGAAGGAAGCCATTTTTCAAAGCAAGGAATCGGGCGAAAATAATAAAGGAGTGCCGCGTTTTGTTTAATTAATTTGGGCCGGCCTCTTTCTTTAATATTGAATTAAAAAGAAAATATTAGGGTTTTGATTTTATAATTTTTTTATTGTGTTTTTAATTTGTAATTTCTTTTTAAACAGTTGTAATTACTAGTCGTGTGACTAGGGGACAAACTACATGGCGTAGTTTGAGAATTCGCAACTCAGTGGCTGAGTTGGGGCAGGGTTTTGAGCGTAGATTTAGGTTAGTCAGTAGGGGGTGTCATGAGTTTATGTGTGTAAGCGTGTGACTACTTAATTTCTAGTAGGAACCTTGGGGGCAGCACGTAGGCAGGGTTTTGCCAAAGCTGTGTAAATTCTGTGTCGTTTTATTTCTGCATTTATTATTCTGCTATTATCTGTGCCACTATAATTTTGATTTACCTGTGTTGAAATAATTTTATAAGCTTCCGCAATTAATTTTTATAATTAACAGTATCACCATATTCATCCCCCCCCTCTAGGGTGAATTTGACCCTACACTTTCTTAGTAGTGATTGTGGCCAGTAGTTCCACTTCGGCTCATTTGGTGAAGTAGTCAACTACAATGATAGCATAATGGGCTCCCCTTTATCTATTTGTAAGGCGCTGATTAGATCAATTCTCCAGATTGCGAATGACCATTGGCTGACCATTTGCATAAGCTCTATGTTCGGGGTTCTTGTAACTTTGGCAAATATTTGGCATTGGTCGCAACGTCTAGCGTAGTCTACTGCATTTTGGTTGATTGATGGCTAAAAGTATCTATAATGGAGTACCTTCTTTGCTAATGTCTGCCCTTTGATGTGGTCTCTGCAGCTGCCTTCGTGAACTTCTCGGAGGATCCTCTTGGCTTCGCTGCTGTTACACACCTGATTAAAGAGTGGTGAATCCCCTACTATTGAGCATTCCATTTTGTAGTATGAATCGCAGCGCCTTTTAAAGAAGTTTCTTCCGTTGATTCCAATCCCTGAGGAGTGTCTCTCTAAGCAGATAGTCTTTGATCAGTGTCATCCACGACTCCTCTTCCTCTGTAGTTTATAGAATCCAATCGATGTTCATCTGATCTGCTGGAAGCCGTCATCGTCTCAACTGGAACCAACCTCATTGACTATGCTTCTCTTAAATTGGCTAGTTTAGCTAGTTAATCTGCTTCCATGTTATGTTCTCTCGGAATATGACTTATGGTATAGTGTTCAACGCCGTTCAGCAATTCCCATTCCTTTGATAGATAAGGGGCAAATTTTGCCCCTAGCCTGATATTCTCCTTTCACCTGATAGACAACTAGCTGAGGGTCACTGCATAGCCCTTATTCTTAATTCCTTCATAATTTTCTATCTTGTTGTTATGCCTCATATTCCGCCAATGCATATCCATTTATTTCCCTTCGGTGGTGATAAGTGATGTCATACTGACTCAACTTAATGTCCCATTTAAGAAGTCATCCTAACGTCTCTGGATGGTACATCGTCTGCTTCGAAGGTTGATCCATCAACACCTTGATTGGGTAAACCTAGAAGTATGGGCGTAGTTTCCTTGATGTGATCAATAAGCATAGGCTAGTTTTTCCAGCTTTGGATTGTTCGTCTCGACTCCAATGAATCACTTGTTGATGTTGTAAATGGGTCGGTGGATTCTAGCTTCCTCGCATATCAGCGATGCGTTCAGAGTGTGATTTGGCACTGCTAGGTAAATGACAAGGTCTTGCCCGTTCCCCGGTTTAGCTAAAATCGGTGGGTCTTCATATGTCAAAATAATTCCTCAAAGGTGGTTTGGAAGGCCTGATTCCATTCAAAAAATTTCTTACCCTTCTTCAATGCGTCGAGGAACGGTATACACTTATCTATTGCTCTGGAAATAAATTATCTTAGCGCTGCGAACTTTCCATTCATACTTTGCAATTCCTTTTTGGTCGTAGGGGCTGTGACATTTCACCAAGGCGATAATTTATTGGTGATTAGCTTTAATGCCCCTTGCATTCATGATGAAACGTGGAAATTTCCCTGAAGCCATGACGAAAGAACATTTTAGAGGGTTAAGCTTCATTCCATAATTTTGTAGAATCTCAAACATTTCCAAGATATTGTCCAAGTGGTTTCCTAACACACGTGACTTAAGTAGCACACCGTTCATGTAGACTTCCATAGTTTGTCCAATGGATCCTTGAACATTGTATTCATCAATTGTTGGTAGGTTGCATTGGCATTCTTTAGGCCGAATGGAATCACTCGGTAACAATATAATCCAAGGTCAGTAATGAAGCTGGTGTTCTCCTGATCATGTTCATGCATCATAATTTGGTTGTATTCTGAATAGGCATCTATGAATGAGGGTAGTTCATGGCCTATAGTTTCATCTACCAGCTGGTCAATTCTCGATTACGAGAAGTTGTCCTTTAGATAGGCTTTATTTAGGCCCAAGTAATCAACATAAGTTTGCCAATTCCCATTGAACTTCTTAACTAGAAGTAGATTCCTCACACACTTAGGATAGGCACTGTTGCGGATAAAGCCATTAGCAAGGAACTTATCCACATTTTTTAGTGTTGTGAATCATTCCAAACCCAGGCCGCGTCTCTTCTGCTACACTAAATTGTACTTCGGATCGAAATTGAGCGCGTAACATGCTATCTCCAGCGATATCCCACACATATCGGAATGCATCCAAGCAAACATGTCCAGGTCGGCACGAAGAAATTTATTCAATTCTTGTTGCATTTTGATCCAAAGTTACGACCCTAATTTTAAGACTCGAGTTAGGTCATCCATATCGATATGGACTGACACTGTAATCTTTGCCGATGCCGCCCGTTCCTCCCCTGAAATCTTCTTCCTAGGGTCCAAATCCTTATGGCAATGACTATAGTCCCCGAGCCAGGGTTACTTTTGTAATTGCTATGCCGACGGTTCATGAATATGGAGAGACTTCCCCACATTCTTTTCATTTTCCTTTTGTTTCGATTCGCATAACTCAGCGACATAACATTCTCTAGCAATATTTTGATCTTCCTTTATAATTCCAACTCCATTCTCCATCATGAATTTCTTGGTAAGGCACCATGGAGCCAAAGCAATCCTAAAATCAGCAAGGGCCGGCCGACCCAAGAAAGTGATGTAAGCTGACATTTCATTCACGATCATGAAGGTTTGGATAAAGACTGCCTTTCATTCTCCTTCTTCGAGCTCGATGGGCAAGTTAATCGTCCCGATTGGCTGTCTTCGTTCTTTTCTAAAGCCTTGGATTTTCATTCGACAAGCAGACCAATCCTTCATGTTGATCTTCATCATATTGAACTTACGTCGAAACAAGATGATGACAGAACTTCCACTATCCACTAGGACTCGGCATACAACTACCGACCTAATTCTGATGGTTACCACCATCGAGTTGAGAGTGGACGCTTCTACTCCTTCGGTTTCTCGGTTTTGAAAAACTATATCATCACATAGTGTCCTTTGCTGCTTGGCTGGGGCACCATCCTCAATCACAAAACAAGATTATTTTAGAGCGTGCTTTAATGAACTCGTATATCACTCCATCTCCCCCAACTCTTCTGTTCCAGGTGAGGTCCTCTGGAAGTAGTGTCGGAAACTAGTCTACTCCATCCATTTGGATCCTTCTCTACTGGATCCAGGTTGATTCCTTGAGTACTTGGAACTTGTGGCCCAATAGGCTAGTTATAGTTTTGTGATATCTTCAAGTACTTCTGGAGCTTGTTGTTCCTAATCAATTCCTCAATAAGATTTTTAAATGTTGGAACTCGTTCGTGTTATGCCCCTGAGTCTCGTGGAAATGGCATAACTTTCCTAGTTTCTTCTGTCATTCAGATTCTTCCTTCTTGGGAGCTTGTTGTATCACTCAATTCCCTGAGCTGCGAGGTAGATATTCTCTATGCTGTCATTTAAGGACATATACTCCTCAAGTCTTAGGTTCTAGATCTTCTTTCCATTCCCACCATGCCTACTAGTGTTCTTGTTTTTCCTTTTTTGATTTTCATTGTTCCCTGCATTTCCTATTGCGGCTCCAGAACTATTGCCATCATGGTTGATCGCTACGTTGCTTTGAACTATCTCCTTTAGTTGCACACTGGCAGTTTTTCCCTCCAATCTGTCTGCCTCTTATAATATCAAATACCGACTCACCTTTTGGTTGAACTCTTTCATAGTGGTTGGTTGTTTCATCTTAATCCATCTTCCAAAGTCTATGTCTAGGTGGACAACTCGGACTAAAGGCATAAATACCATATCTTCATTAGGATTGCTCACTTCAGTAACCATAGTATTAATCCCATTTATAAAAAAAATTAATAACTCGTTTCGTCTGTGGAAAAGGCCAAATAGAAACATCGCATCTTTTGGCTGTGCTGTGTAAAGCCTATACTGTTCCAAAAATTTCCTTACGAACTCGTCAAATGTAGAAATAGATCTTGGTTGGAATCTAGTAAATCACATAGAAGCAACACCTTCCAGGAAGATAAGGAAACATCTATAGCAGACTGCATCCATTGCCCTAGCTCCATCCGTGTGCTAACTGTACTTGTATAAGTGATGTTTGGGGACCATCATTCCATTATAAGATGGTATAACAGGCATTGTAAACTTCTGGGGGTACTTTTACCTTAAAACATTTTCTGTAAAAGGGTTTGGCTTAGTGCAGAACCCCAATCGTTGTCCTTCCTTCCCTTACTTTCCTCCATCAAGCGTTCAACCATGTTTGCAATGAATGCATGTCTAGTCCAGTAGTCCACAGTTTGACTATTGGGGGTTATGCCAAGCATTTGACTCTGCCAATGGCCTTGGTTTGCAGACTGAATTCTAGGTTCTCCATTCTTTGGGAGAACCAATCCTACAGGATTCTGTTAGTGCGTGGTTGGCTTTATAGTAGCAGTTTAAACTTTCTAGCGTTTTTCCTACCAATGTCAGCACTTAATTCTAGTCCTTTAGCATTGAGTTGCATGTCGTCATTAGAATAGGAGAGAACCATTTCAATATTCCCTTATAGAGCCTTCGCTCTAACTTTGGAGTTTACAGCAAATTGTCCTCTAGCAATTGGGGCACTTCCATTACCTTCAATAACAATTTTAGTCACTCCATTAGCTATCTCCTTTTGCTTTTGCATGTCTCCCTCCTATTCAAGCCTGAGATGGTGAAATTTTCATGTTCCATAGCCTCAGTAGTTTTAGGCCTGTTTCTTGGAACAGTTGATAGTTGCATCACTATCAAAGCATATATCTTGTCCATATAAGCTTTTGTCTATTAGCCATCTTTTGGTTAAGTTGATGAACCATCTAGTTAAACTCTCCTTTCGTCACAACTTCATGATGAGCAAAAGATTATGGTGCTTGATTTCCATTATTAAATCTTGTTGATAAGTTGGTGGTGTTGTTGACTTCAACTTGCCAGCAGTTTGGTCCATCCTTGCCAACTGTTGCACCAGCAGATCTCCTAGAAGTTAACTTTTGGACCTATCCGATCCAAAGTGGAGAGCTAGATCAAGACCTGGTTCACCGATTTTCAGTGAAAGCACCAAAACGATAGCCCGAAAAACGGATCAACGCCCAGGAGTGTGATGTGAAAGCACCAGCCCTGCTAGAATAGAGCAAACATAATAGAAAAGTAGCAAAAAAGTAAATAAACACAGAGAAATTTATAGTGGTTCGGCTGTTAACTAAGGCTACGTCCACTTTATCGATTTGCTTAATTATTTAATCTTGTTTATACGAGATTACAAGGGGTTTGAGTGAGATAGAATCACAAGTACATGGGTTAGACAAGTTCCAAGTTATAGAATTTCCTAGAGGAGATGACATGGTGAATATTGAGTAAAGAGAGAACCGAAGAATTGATGAAGATCTTTTGTAATGTTAGCAAAATCCAGATCCTTTCTTGGTTGCTTTATGGTTTGTATGTATAGTCGTAGCATTTGTATTGGTCCAATAAGAGTTGGAGCGGAGTTTGGAAGTTGATCCAGAAGAGTGTGCTGTAACGTCCCGCCTTTTCGCATGCTTTAAATCAACACACGTACCAATTCAAACCATACAAAAGGGTGGATTGTTATGAGGAATAAGAAAAACGAGAAGAAATAAAAAAAAACAGAATCTCACAGCGGAAGGATAAAATATAATAAACAAACATAAAGTTCATGAAGCTGTTTACAAAATATTTAATTATACTTATGCAATATATATCAGAGTACACATACCAATAATAACAATGCAGCGGAATACGGTGTGTAGTGGAATATAATAAATAATAATAGAAATCTCCGCCTTCGTCCTCCAGAGCTAAAGTCTTCGGTCTTGAAACGCTCGGACCGACCCGAGCGAATTGAAAAGACAAAACACTCGAGTCAGAACTAAAAGATCTTATGTAAGTTAAATCAACTGAAATAAATATGAGTGCAGTAACTTAAAAGATGCTCGGGATTCACATCTCTTAAGGATCCGTTAAACTATTTACTACGTAGTATATTTCGCTATTATAATAGTGTCTATTTAAAAAATAAACTTACTTTTAAATAGCGTTAAGGGGTTACCCATATAGCCCTTAACACAAAATATATTCCCATAGTCTATACAGTACCGTAATCTCCCCCGTACTGGACGTCGTCAGAGGGCACTCCATAGGTATGGTACAAAACAAAATCGTATAAGGCACGCTAGGGTAGGTGACATGGCACAACTGGGCAATGCCATGGTAGATATACCAATTGCTATCCGGGCTGGTGGTAACGCATAGCAGCTACTACCGCCCACCTCGAACAACACCCCCAAAAATCAAAGAATCAAAAGTGGCCAACGAATCAATCCAAAAGTCAGAGTATAATATCGAAGGAGTGCGCTCGATCAGAGGAATGACCTCATTGGCCCAAGAATCGCTCCTGTTTTAGCCACCTTATGCCAACTCACAGGAGTCAGGTCCACGTATTTACCTCAAAGGAAATGTCGCCGCCATCCTACTTCATTCTGGAATCTCCACCGCGTACACGGTTGTTAAAGTAGTTTTCAGAGTTGTCAAAGAGTATGACAACTTCCGATCCCGTTCTCTTCAACTACCAAACGTTATTATAACACCGTGGTCTTTTAAAATAGTTTATACTTTAGAACCAGAATATAATTATCCATTTCAAACCCATAAATACAATATCATTTCCATTTCCAAAACAAACTCATTTTTGATATTATTTTCATAGAACCCAAATCAATAATATCACTTTTATTTCAAATATATTTCCTTTCCAAAATCATACTGCTTTAAAATTTATTATATCTGGAAACCAAACATTTGAATTATAACTTTCAAAATATAATACTTCGAAATTCATTACTTTAAAACCATAACTTCTAAAACTTGAATGGTTTGGATATTCGAACAGTATATAGAATAAAATAGTCTAAGTTTAAAATTACTTTATAAAATAAAATAATTTCTGCGACTTTAGAATCTTATTCATTTAAAATTTAGTCTAAATCCATAAATTTTAAATTCACTTTTAGTTAAATACACCACTTCAATTTCAATATATTTCTAACTTTGAGTATTTAACAATTTCAAAACTTAAGGTTGGAAATTTATATTCACCAATTCATTGTCCTATTATTTTGTTTTGAAAAGTTTACATAATAGATCAAAAATCATTTAAAATAAAATTCCAATTACTAACAACTTAATTATTTCCTTCAATTTATTTATGCTAGAAATATTCGTTCAATTTATCTTGAATAAAAATCCAGTTATAAATATCATACCTTTAAAATTTCCAAGATTTAATAAGTTTTACGTCAACTTATGGAGTGAAATTTTTAAATAAGTTCCATTCAAATAAATTTCCAATTTACCAGCAAATCTTAATTGATTTAAATCATTGAAACTCCATTATTCAACTTATTTATTTTATTTAACGCATTTATACATAGCTTAAATTCAATAGTTTAACTTTGTACGTATATAAAAATAAGATTTTATCTAAGATCAAAAATTAATATTTATTAAACCGTATCCTATCCAAACCATAGAAATCATTTTCAAAATATTAATATATATAGACCGACAGTGTCTGTATAAAATTTTATACCCTATGGTCAAGTGATACGGATATCTATCATTTCAATCCGTAATTTAAAATAAAAATTACGGTTATATCATTTCAAACTGCAATACCGATAAGATAAGGATGCATAAAGACTTGCAATTTATCCAATATAGAACACATCATCCATTCACCCAATATTAATCATCAACCAATTTATTGCAATCATCATCAATTTAAACAAACATCAATATAGAGCATATCAAATATAACAGTTATCAACGAACAGTTTATATCAAAAATAAAAATAAATTAATGACTGTTCAACTAGCAGTTTATATGCAAAATAAATAAAATTTATCTGCCAATTTATTTGCAATAATAAAATTAAATAACAGTTTAATTTAAATAAATGTATTTTACTGGGATGATGATTAAAAACATGCCAAACAGTCGTAAATAAATTTCTAAACACATCACAAATCAATTTAACAAACATAAGAAATTTTAGAAGTTGTGAGTGGGTTAAAACACTCATCTTTTGAATTTAAATTGAATTTAAATCCAATTTAAATCCAAAATTTCAACGGTCTCTAAATCCATCCAAAACAGTGCCAAAACATCCGTAATTCTAACATGATCCTAGCAAAACAAACCGCGCATAAATCCGAGCTCGTATGAAAAAGTTAGGAAAATTAGAAGATTGGAAAATTCTGGTCCTGAGTCGACTTCGGGTTCAACTTCGGTCCACCGCCTCAATTCTCCAGTGCTTGCTTGGAGTTTTTGCCAAAACGACCTGGAGTGACCCGAGTAACTTTCTTCCTAACCCGAAGTAGATGCAGCGTTTTTTCCTCTGAAACTCGAAGCGCGACCAGAAGTAGCTGCAGATCCGGTTTTTTTTTAATTGAAATTGGATTGGGAAGATTAGGGTTTGCAGTAGAATGAGGAAGAGCATACGTTTAGAATGAGGAATAAGCAATGACCTAGGGTTTATAACCACATATATATAGGCAAACAGAATAGAAAGAATGAGCTAGGTTGGATTTGGGTTTTGAACGATAATTGACCCGAAAAGCCCGTTTCGATTCCGGAATGGAAATGGGTCAACCCATATATCAAAATATATGTTTAAAAATATTTTAAACGCGATGAAAAAGTTTCACGTCCAAATTCCATCGTATGAAGAAGTTATGCTAAATTCAAATTCTCCAAATTGATTTCAATAGATTTAAATTGCATAAATTTCAAGGCATTTCGAGTCCGTACGATCAAACGACAAGTCCGATCGCTACGAAACTTGAAACACTATAATAATTTACCGTTACGAATCCGATGAAACTGTTTATGTCGAAATCCGAGTCAGCGGCCAAAATGGCTATTTTTATATTAATTAAATAAATGTATAATTAATTGATTAAATCAAATTTTTAAATTTCAATTCTAAAATTGACAATTTTATCACCTTATATTTCTCAAACATTTTTAATGATTTAAACAAATTTAAATGTCTATTTAGAGAAGATAAATTTATAAATTTCAGTATAAACCTTCAATTTCATTAATTTCAAAATTATAAATAAAATTTCCAACAATTCTATTAAATTCACTATTCGTTCTATTATTAAATTCATCGTTATCAAAAGGATGCAATTTACATTGGTTCACGATTGTTTACATTTATTTTCTTAGGTTTCCTCTACATTTCCATTTATGCAATATTTCAAATATTAAGTTTCCATTTAATTGCAATAAATCATATTATCGTAATTCAAATTCAAATAAATGGAAAAAATGTTGATTCCCATTCTTATTATTCAAACAAACATTATCCTCTAAACATATTGAACATTTGTTTACGTTACATTACATTGATACTTCCAATTTCACCTTTATTCGTATTAACTATTTTAATTCCACTTATTGTGTAACAACTACTATATTGAAATTTGTCAATTTCACTCATAAATTTGGATTTTAAAACCAATTAACTAATTTACCTTGGTGCCATCCTTTATTACATTAATCGTTACTTTAAATTACATTAATAAAACATTAAATTTAGATATAGTTACTAATTATTTACATAGTTTATTTAACACTTTTTATAACAAGCCACATATATTACTTGCATTTAAGTTCATTGGTCATCAAACCAGATTTATAATTCCATATTCAACACTAATTTATTTCATTGCAATTAATATACGCCTATTTACACACCTTCATACTTTAATTATCAACCAACAATTTATTACGCATTATTTCATCAATTAATATCAATTTTGAATTTATTTCCCAATTTACCGATTTCATTCAATTATACCCTTACAAATTGGTTTCCCTCAATTGGTATTGCGTTTCATTCGCTTTATTAATACTTAGTGTAGTTAGCCTTAACGTAGTATTAGATTAAAATTTCAATAGTTACATCCTATTGAATTAACATTCTCCGATTACCAAATTAATCTACATCAAATTGCACTAATTAAGTGAATTAACTGTAATTGATTTCAAACTAACTTTTACGAACTAAATAAATATGTAACTTATAACCATTGTTACCCTTAACTCTTAATTACCTTTAAAAGTTCATTAATTACAACAAATGTTCTAATCAGCTATATAATTCAAATTTCATTTTTTATTTGTGTTCAATATTTTATTTCATTATGCTGAAATTTAGGCGCTTATACCCATTTAATATCCCAATTCATTATTTTATCTTAGTTTCAAATTTTTAATTAAATCAATTGCCATCTATGCAACATTTCTATTAAACTTCCATTCACACTTCCATTATTATTTTAACAATTATTAAACATTATGATCAGTTAAAACTTCACAATGGTTTAAATCAATTGGGCTTACACTACACATTTAATATTTATCAACTTGTTCTAACCTTATTACCTAAATTTACGTTCAGTTGCTATTCAATATACATATATAAATTCATAAATTCAATATTTAAGTTCATTTCTTATATTAAATTTATTAATAAGCATTCCTTTTCCCGTATTACAACAAATTGGAAATTTCATTAGATCCATTAATTATAAATTTTAATTAGCATTATTACGTTTTTAATTCACTTATTATTTCACAAATAAGTTACCCCAATTTTATTCTCCAAATATTAAATCACAAAGTCTTACGTGATTTACCATTTACATTACCCTCTTTTTTCACGTTTGCTTCATTATAAATTACAAAATTTTGTTTCCTTCAAAATTAAATTACTCAATTTTAATTAAAATAACCAACTTAATTATTAAAAATTTTACGGGTCGTTACACTCTCCCCCCCTCAAAACTTTTCATCCCTGAATAGGAAAAAGAAGGAAGATGAAAGAATTAAGAAATCAATATATCATACTAAAATATTAAATTCATAAATGAATGAATTTACAAAATTTATTACTTAAATAAAATATACCCATTTTATAACCGTTAAATCTTTTTATACTTAAATAAATAAAGTTTGGAAATCATTTTCAAAGATTTTCTAAGTCCAAAATTTTTGAAAAATTTCGGCAGAGTCTCCTTCGTACGGAGAGACTCGGGAGAAAATATAATATAAATATAACAATATACAACAAATATTTTCCAAAATAATATAATATAATAACCCTATAAATCGTAATTCGAAAACGCACCTATTTGTCGGGCAATTAACGCTTGTTTTATGGAACCAATAGCAGTAGCAATTGCTTCCAAAACCTGCATTTCACTTATATAATCTAAAAAGGTTAACAATTATATAAAATGAAATATTTAAGGTAATTTCAACTACAAACAACAATTCAATACAATCAACAATCACTTGCAACAAGGCATAGAACCATCACATAGAATCCATACAAATCAATCATTCATTCATATCAAACAAGACAAATAGTCGTTCGGGTTCAAAACTTCAACTTGTATAGAATGAAAAATAAACTACTAAGCGCATCAATTACTCAACAGTCTCAGACGAAACTAAATAGATTATTTATACATCCAAAAAATCTTAAAGTATCCTCACCCAAACAACCATAAACCAAACAACAACAATTCCAAACAACAAATCAAATTTATTTATTATTCAATTCATTTCATACATTTATTTATTTGCATTACATGCCTTCATTTCTCAATTTTGTTTACTTAGCATCTCAATGCATTACTTTAATCTATAATCATATATTTAATGCATTCATCTTTTCTACTTATTTTATTTATAATAGCTTCAACCATTTACTTAAGTTTATTATCATTTTCAGTATTCATCTTTTATTCTTATTTTTATTAAAGATCTTCATTTAATGCTTTCCTTATTTCAAATTTTTACTTGTATAATATTTTATTACAGTCTCTTATTAAACATTTCAACTTTTAATATTTGGTAAGTTATATATATGTTTTTAAGGGTGTAATTGAAAGTTATACAAGTTTACTCTATTTCTTTTAACTAATTAAATGTTCAATAATTTATTCTTTAGTTTTATATATTACAAATTTTACACTTCCTTTAATTTCATTTCTAACCAGGCATTTAATCTCTAAATTTATTTAAAGGTTCCAATTATTAGTTAACTTCAATTTCACTACCCAAATCAAAACTATTAATTAGCGGAAACTTAAGAATTAAATACCAGGTTTAATTTCAAATCATTTTAAGATAATAGATAATGGTTTATACTTAAAACAGTTAAAAATTTATATTTGGTTATCAAACAAATCCATAGTAAGACTACTACAGTGGCCTTCCCACTTTGAAACTCGAAAATGAACATCGATGATGCGTGCACTCATCACCAAAATTATTTTCCAGCGACAGAGAGGGGAGTACAACTTTATCTTTCCAAAATTTCTTTTAAAACATTTCCTTCAATTATATTGAAATATTTATATCAGAAAATACTAATAAACAATACTATTATATTCCAAAATTATTCGAAAGGAATTTTCAAAAATCCTGGAACTAAAGCTTTAAGTTTCCAATTTATTTAACTTATTTCAATCTTATTTCGACTATTAATTATAAATTTCATTACGTAACAACCAATATACTGCAACCAAATATATATATATATATATATATATATATATATATATATATATATATATATATATATATATATATATATATCATTTAAAAATTGATTTTATATATAGAAAATATAATAGGAAAAATTATTTCATTCACCTATATTAAAACCAAATATTATGTCGGTCTGTCCTATTAAGTGTTTAGAAATTCCTATTGATGTCACATCGTCCCATGCATCAACTAGAATTTATAAATACAAAATGAAACAAATTAACACAATATTAAAACCTTTATATAACACTAACAAATACGCTCTCTCAAATATATATGCTCATCGAATCCCGTAGAGTATTACTACCCTATTAGTAAAGAGTCAGACCCCATAAAGCTAAGGTTTATCGCTAAACCAAAGCTCTGATACCACATTGTAACGTCCCGCCTTTTCGCACGCTTAAATCGACATACGTGCCAATTCAAACCATAAAAAGGGCGGATTGTTATGGGGTAAAGAAGAAATAAAAGAAAACAGAATCTCACAGCGGAAGGATAAAATATAATAATCAAATATACAGTTCATGAAGTTGTTTACAAAATATTTAATTATACTTATACAATATATACCAGAGTACACATACCAATAATAACAATGCAGCGGAACACGGTGTGTAGTGGAATATAATAAATAATAATAATAGAAATCTCCGCCTTCGTCCTCTAGAGCTAAAGTCTTCGGTCCTGAAACGCTCGGACTGACCCGAGCGAATTGAAAAGACAAAACACTCGAGTCAGAACTAAAAATCTTATTTAAGTTAAATCAACTGAAATAAATATGAGTGCAAAAACTTAAAAGATGCTCGGGATTCACATCTCTTAAGGATCCATTAAACTATTTACTATGTAGTATATTTCGCTATTATAATAGTGTCTATTTGTAAAATAAACTTACTTTTAAATAGCGTTACGGGGTTACCAATATAGCCCTTAACACAAAATATATTCCCATAGTCTATACAGTACAGTAATCTCCCCCGTACTGGACGTCGTCAGAGGGCACTCCATAGGTATGGTACAAAACAAAATCGTATAAGGCGTGCTAGGGTAGGTGACACGGCACAACTAGGCAATGCCAGGGTAGATATACCAATTGCTACCTGGGCTGGTGGTAACGCGTAGCAGCTACTACCGCCCACCTCGAACAACACCCCCAAAAATCAAAGAATCAAAAGTGGCCACCGAATCAATCCAAAAGTCAGAGTATAATATCGAAGGAGTGCGCTCGATCAGAGGAATGACCTCATTGGCCCGAGAACGCTCCTGTTTTAGCCACCTTATGCCAACTCACGGGAGTCGGGTCCATATATTTACCTCAAAGAAAACGCCGCCGCCATCCTACTTCATTCTGGAATCTCCACCGCGTACACGGTTGTTAAAGTAGTTTTCGAAGTTGGCAAAGAGTATGACAACTTTCGATCCCGGTCTCTTCAACAACCAAACGTTATTATAACACCGTGGTCTTTTAAAATAGTTTATACTTTAAAACCAAAATATAATTATCCATTTCAAACCCATAATTACGATATCATTTCCATTTCCAAAACAAACTCATTTTTGATATTATTTTTATAAAACCCAAATCCATAATATCATTTTTATTTCAAATATATTTCCTTTCCAAAATCATACTGCTTCAAAATTTATACTATCTGGAAACCAAACATTTGAATTATAACTTTCAAAACATAATACTTCGAAATTCATAGCTTTAAAACCATAACTTCTAAAACTTGAATTGTTTGTATATTCAAACAGTATATAGAATAAAATAGTTTAATTTTAAAATTACTTTATAAAATAAAATAATTTCTGCGACTTTATGATTTTATTCATTTAAAATTTAGTCTAAATCCATCAATTTTAAATTCACTTTTAGTTAAATACACCACTTCAATTTCAATATATTTTTAACTTTCAGTATTTAACAATTTCAAAACTTAAGGTTGGAAATTTATATTCACAATTCATTGTCCTATTATTTAGTTTTGAAAAGTTTACATAATAGATCAAAAATCATTTAAAATAAAATTCCAATTACTAACAACTTAATTATTTCCTTCAATTTATTTATGCTAGAAATATTCGTTTAATTTATCTTGAATAAAAATCCAGTTATAAATATCATACCCTTAAAATTTTCAAGCTTTAATAAGTTTTACGTCAACTTATGGAGTGAAATTTTTAAATAAGTTCCATTCAAATAAATTTTCAGTTTACCATCAAATCTTAATTGATTTAAATCATTAAAACTCCATTATTCAACTTTTTTTTTTATTTAACACATTTATACATAGCTTAAATTCAATAGTTTAACAATGTATGTACATAAAAATAAGATTTTATCTAGGATCAAAAATTAATATTTATTACACCGTATCATATCCAAACCATAGAAATCATTTTCAAAATATTAATATATATATATAGACCGACAGTGTCTGTATAAAATTTTATACCCTATGGTCAAGTGATACGGATATCTATCATTTCAATCCGTAATTTAAAATAAAAATTACGGTTATATCATTTCAAACTGCAATACCGATAAGATAAGGATGCATAAAGACTTGCAATTTATCCAATATAGAACACATCATCCATTCACCCAATATTAATCATCAACCAATTTATTGCAATCATCATCAATTTAAACAAACATCAATATAGAGCATATCAAATATAATAGTTATCAACGAACAGTTTATATCAAAAATAAAAATAAATTAATGACTGTTCAACTAGCAGTTTATATGCAAAATAAATAAAATTTATCTGCCAATTTATTTGCAATAATAAAATTAAATAACAGTTTAATTTAAATAAATGTATTTTACTGGGATGATGATTAAAAACATGCCAAACAGTCGTAAATAAATTTCTAAACACATCACAAATCAATTTAACAAACATAAGAAATTTTAGAAGTTGTGAGTGGGTTAAAACACTCATCTTTTGAATTTAAATTGAATTTAAATCCAATTTAAATCCAAAATTTCAACGGTCTCTAAATCCATCCAAAACAGTGCCAAAACATCCGTAATTCTAACATGATCCTAGCAAAACAAACCGCGCATAAATCCGAGCTCGTATGAAAAAGTTAGGAAAATTAGAAGATTGGAAAATTCTGGTCCTGAGTCGACTTCGGGTTCAACTTCGGTCCACCGCCTCAATTCTCCAGTGCTTGCTTGGAGTTTTTGCCAAAACGACCTGGAGTGACCCGAGTAACTTTCTTCCTAACCCGAAGTAGATGCAGCGTTTTTTCCTCTGAAACTCGAAGCGCGACCAGAAGTAGCTGCAGATCCGGTTTTTTTTTTAATTGAAATTGGATTGGGAAGATTAGGGTTTGCAGTGGAATGAGGAAGAGCATACGTTTAGAATGAGGAATAAGCAATGACCTAGGGTTTATAACCACATATATATAGGCAAACAGAATAGAAAGAATGAGCTAGGTTGGATTTGGGTTTTGAACGATAATTGACCCGAAAAGCCCGTTTCGATTCCGGAATGGAAATGGGTCAACCCATATATCAAAATATATGTTTAAAAATATTTTAAACGCGATGAAAAAGTTTCACGTCCAAATTCCATCGTATGAAGAAGTTATGCTAAATTCAAATTCTCCAAATTGATTTCAATAGATTTAAATTGCATAAATTTCAAGGCATTTCGAGTCCGTACGATCAAACGACAAGTCCGATCGCTACGAAACTTGAAACACTATAATAATTTACCGTTACAAATCCGATGAAACTGTTTATGTCGAAATCCGAGTCAGCGGCCAAAATGGCTATTTTTATATTAATTAAATAAATGTATAATTAATTGATTAAATCAAATTTTTAAATTTCAATTCTAAAATTGACAATTTTATCACCTTATATTTCTCAAACATTTTTAATGATTTAAACAAATTTAAATGTCTATTTAGAGAAGATAAATTTATAAATTTCAGTATAAACCTTCAATTTCATTAATTTCAAAATTATAAATAAAATTTCCAACAATTCTATTAAGTTCACTATTCATTCTATTATTAAATTCATCGTTATCAAAAGGATGCAATTTACATTGGTTCACAATTTTTTACATTTAATTTCTTAGGTTTCATCTACATTTCCATTTATGCAATATTTCAAATATTAAGTTTCCATTTAATTGCAATAAATCATATTATCGTAATTTAAATTCAAATAAATGGAAAAAATATTGATTCTCATTCTTATTATTCAAACAAACATTATCCTTTAAACATATTGAACATTTGTTTACGTTACATTACATTAATACTTCCAATTTCACCTTTATTCGTATTAACTATTTTAATTCCACTTATTGTGTAATAACTACTATATTAAAATTTGCCAATTTCACTCACAAATTTGTATTTTAAAACCAACTAACTAATTTACCTTGGTGCCATCCTTTATTACATTAATCGTTACTTTAAATTACATTAATAAGCCAATAAATTTAGATATAGCTACTAATTATTTGCATAGTTTATTTAACACCTTATATAACAAGCCACCTATATTACTTGCATTTAAGTTCGTTAGTCATCAAACCAGATTTATAATTCCATATTCAACGCTAATTTATTTCAATGCAATTAATATACTCCAATTTACGCACCTTCATACTTTAATTATCAACCAACAATTTATTATGCATTATTTCATCAATTAATATCAATTTTGAATTATTTTCCAATTTACCGATTTCGTTCAATTATACCCTTACAAATTGGTTTCCCTCAATTGGTATTGCATTTCATTCGCTTTATTAATACTTACCTTAGTTAGCCTTAACGTAGTATTAGATTAAAATTTCATTGGTTACATCCTATTGAATTAACATTCTCCGATTACCAAATTAATCTACATCAAATTGCACTAATTAAGTGAATTAACAGTAATTGATTTCAAACTAACTTTTACGAACTAAATAAATATGTAACTTAACCATTATTACCCTTAACTCTTAATTACCTTTAAAAGTTCATTAATTACAACAAATGTTCCAATCAGCTAAATAATTAAAATTTCATCTTTTATTTGTGTTCAATATTTTATTTCATTATGCTGAAATTTAGGCGCGTATACCCATTTAATATCCCAATTCATTATTTTATCTTGGTTTCAAATTTTTAATTAAATCAATTGCCATCTATGAATAAAATTAACATTTCTATTAAACTTCCATTCACACTTCCATTATTATTTTAATAATTATTAAACATTATGATCAGTTAAAACTTCACAATGGTTTAAATCAATTGGGATTACACTACACATTTAATATTTATCAACTTGTTCTAACCTTATTACCTAAATTTACGTTCAATTGCTATTCAATATATATATACATAAATTCATAAATTCAATATTTAAGTTCGTTTCTTATATTAAATTTATTAATAAGTATTCCTTTTCCCGTATTACAACAAATTGGAAATTTCATTAGATCCATTAATTATAAATTTTAATTAGCATTGTTACGTTTTTAATTCACTTATTATTTCATAAATAAGTTACCCAAATTTTATTCTCAAAATATTAAATCACAAAGTCTTACGTAATTTACCATTTACATTACCCTCTTTTTTCACGTTTGCCTCATTATAAATTACCAAATTTTGTTTCCTTCAAAATTAAATTACTCAATTTTAATTAAAATAACCAACTTAATTATTAAAATTTTTACGGGTCGTTACACTCTCCGCCACTCAAAACTTTTCGTCCTCGAAAAGGAAAAAGAAGGGAGAAGAAAGAATTAAGAAATCAATATATCATACTTATATATTAAATTCATAAACAAATGAATTTACAAAATTTATTACTTTAAATAAAATATACCCATTTTATAACCATTAAATCTTTTTATACTTAAATAAATAAAGTTTGGAAATCATTTTCAAAGATTTTCTAAGTTTAAAATTTTTGAAAAATTTCGGCAGAGTCTCCTTTGTACGGAGAGACTCGGGATAAAATATAATATAAATATAACAATATACAACAAATATTTTCCAAAATAATATACATCCTAACCCTGGAAAATAATATAATATAATAACGCTATAAACCGTAATCCGAAAACGTACCTATTTGTCGGGCAATTAACGCTTATTTTATGGAACCAATAGCAGTAGCAATTGCTTCCAAAACCTGCATTTCACTTATATAATCTAAAAGGGTTAAGAATTATATAAAATGAAATATTTAAGATTATTTCAACTACAAACAACAATTCAGTACAATCAACAATCACTCGCAACAAGGCATAGAACCATCACATAGAATCCATACAAATCAATTATTCATTCATATCAAACAAGACAAATAGTTGTTCGGGTTCAAAACTTCAACTTGTATAGAATGAAAAATAAACTACTAAGCGCATCAATTACTCAGCAGTCTTAGACGAAACTAAATAGATTATTTATACATCCAAACAATCTTAAAGTATCCTCAGCGAAACAACCATAAACCAAACAACAACAATTCCAATGTAATATACCGGAATTTCCAGGAGTTTAAAATACTGATAATCGCTTAATTTAATTATTTGAAATTGATAAAATCGTTCTTTTCAAAATAATTAACCAAGTAATATTTTAATTTCGGTTATAAATTGGCTTTATAATAAGAATAATTATTTTATTATATAAATAAATTCTAAATTGGGTTATTGTTTTCAAAATTTATTTAAAATGCATTTATATCTGTGTATTTATATCTGTGTATTTTAAATTGATTTTAAAATAGGATATATTATTTGTAGATAATTATGAGCTTATTTAAAAATAGATGTTTATATTTATTTAAATTTATTTTAGATTTGATTTTTATATTTGACTTTGAAATGAATATATATTTGAATTCAAAGATATACATGCATCTTAAAATAAAATAATAATATAATTTGGTTTTAAAAATATATAGATAATATTTTAATTATAAATAAGATTTTGTTTTATTTTTTCTCTTATAGAAGTTTATCTGAACAAATTTGATTTGTGTTTATTTAATAAAATCAATACAAAGGCTTTTTAAAATAGTATTTAAAATAAGTTTGAAATGTTGTATATGTTTTTATTTAAATCATATTTGGTTTCATCTTTTCAAAGATTGTACTTATATAAATTAACATACATTTATAAATGTTAAGTATATTTGTTTATCTGATATTTAATAAGAAAAGCGTTTTTAAAATTTAGAAAACACATTAGTAATTAGGAAAAATAATTTTAAAAGCTTTTAAATTTCTTTAGAATTAGAATAAAGCTTAATATTGACAAGTGTTTAATTCTAAAACTTTGTTAACAAGTGTAAACCATTTGTGTAAATAAAGACAAGTGTCCAATTTCTTTTTAAATCTTCTTTTAAATTTATAAAATCTGAAATTTATCCTATAAAAATCCTCTTTATCATTTTCTTTAATTCTTCGTATTCATGTCTAAAAGAAAATTAAAACCATCATGCAACCTTCATTCAAAACACTCAAAACCAGAAAATATTCAAACCAATTCTCAAACTTAAATCTTCAAATCATTGTTCAAAATCAAAGCTTGATGAGATTTCAACCATTTCTGCAATCAAAAGAAAAATCTGGAAATTTGTTTACCTGAAGAATTTTGTGTGCAAATCAAACTACAAAGCCTGCAGTCGTTCACAAAACAAATCACAGCCAGTTTTTAATACCCATGTCTACATCAATATTCTTATATATGAAAACCTGAAGCTGCAAACAAGAAACCAGAAGCATTGTTATTCAAGCTTTTCAGTTTTGAAGTTCAAATGCTCAAAAGCTTTTCATAGTTTCAAGTTCAAACTATTTTACAAGTTTCAGCTTTATCAACTCTCTGCATCTTGTTTAAAAGGTGAGTAAACAACAACTTAAAAAGCTTAAGTGGTAATTGATCTGTTGCTTGTTTAATTTCTATAATAATTAATGCTTGCATGTTTATATGTTGGTGATTGATCTGTGTATAAGAATGTATTGAGCATGCATGCTAATTAAACTGCTCCTCTTTGTTATTTTTATGCACAGAGATTGAAATGAACCAAAGGACCAAAACTCTTTATCAAATCACTTTAAAGATTTGATTCTCAAACATGTAATTTGGTTTAAACAGCATCTAGTTTTTAAATTACAAGTTCAAGTATTTTTATTTATTTTTTTAGTTTACTGGAATAAGACAATACAGTAAAACTCAGATACATGATAAAATTAAATGTTAATTCATATTGATTGGAACATACATCTTGAATCATCTTCGGAAGTTAGGATTTTTAAAATCAAAATAACAATTTTTAGTAAAGTATTGAATGTGAATTTGGGGGTTCTTTGCAAATTGGATTTCTGCCCATTTCTGTTGATTTGTGTAACTGGGTGACTTGAGATTGTGGTTGGAGCTAGATGAAGCATTAGTGAGTGTTGCAAAAATCATTGAAGAATTTTTAAAATCACTGAATAGTTTGATTTTGCTAAAGATTCATTTTTAACCTAGTTTGGTTTGAGCTGAAATATGGGGTCACTGTATATTCAAATCAGCATCGAGCTTGATATAATTCAGGGAGAAGAAAGTGCGGTGGGACAGTAGCCAATGGCCGGAGTTGTAGTGGATGTCATCGACCGGAGGTGATGATTTTAGGAAAGTTCTGATGTTAGTGTTTGGGTTCAGATTCACCTGAAAGGCTCGATTTTGAATCGAGGCAAGAGGTGATATTCTGCTGGTCGTAGAGGGTTGCGGGGTGTTTGGGTGACGTGTGGGTGGGTTCGCCGATGACCAGAGATGGTCCGGCAACGGTGCAGGTTGCACGGTGGAGATGGTTGTGTCTGGGTGATTGGGTTTGGGTACTGGGATTTAGCTCGAGGAAAACTCGAGTATTTTGGTTTGTGGCTCGGGGTAATACTACTGTAGTCGCTGGGGTTTCAAGTTGTTGTGTTAAACTGTTGTTTAACAGTTTTTAAAGTTTAAATTAAACGGTTTTAAATTTTAAAGAGGGCAGATAGTTTTAAAAAGAAGATGCACTCGTTTTTCTTGGATTCATGTATTTGGGTTAAATCCAAATAGAAAAACTTAAACATATTTTCGATTTAATATAAGGTAAGTTTAAACTTTAAAAATTTAAGATTAGTTAAATTCTTGTTTTTAGATTGAATTGTTTGTATAAATGAAATTTATATGATTTGTTTAAATGTTAAGTTAATGTTGTTTTCGAATCTTATTTTGAAATATAAAGAGAATTTTAAGTAAATGTTTTATTTAAATTAATTAGTGGAAATGATTTATTAATTAACAATTAAAGTTTAAGATAATTTATTAACTTGAAATTAGGATTGTTAATTAATAATTAAAGAAAGTAATTAATGATTCCTTTATAATTTAATTTAACTTATGAATTAAGTTAAATAAAGATTTCAAGATTTATTTAAGATAATGTTTATCTTAAATAATAATTAAGTATTAATAATTTGTAATTAATTAGTTACTTAAGGGATTTAAAGTTAATTAATTTATTTAATTAATTATTTTAAAAAGGGTTAATTAAGTAATTAATTAAGTATAATTACTAATTTAATTAACTAATAATTATGATGGATTAATTAATGATTAGAGGTTAATTAATATGTAATTATAAATTAATTAATTAAGTAATTAAAGGATAATTAAACTAGTAATTAAGTTTAATTAGGTTTTCTTAATTATTAATTAAGAGGTTATTAATCTATAATGCAAGTTAATTAAAAATTAGTTAACTATTTTATTTAAGGTTAATTAATTTTAATTAAGATTAATTAATTATATTTATGGATTAATTAATTTGTAATTAAGATTGTTAATTAATAATTAAGTTTATTAATTAATGATTAAGAGTTGATTAATTAGTTAATTAAGGTTAATTAATTAATTATAAAAGTAATTAGTGATTAATTAATTTGTATTAAAGGATTGATAAATAATTAAGGTTTATTAATTAATAGTTGATGATAATTAATCTATTAATTGAAAATTAATTTGGTTAACGAGTAATTAAGGGATGAATTACTCGATTATGTTTTATGAGTGGAATCAAGTAAGTTAATTAATTTGTTAATTAATAAAATATAATCACTTGATAAATGATTAAATATGTTACTTAATAAGTTTTGATAAGGTTAATTACTTAAGATAAGTAATTGATTAATTACAGAGGTAATTTGAGTTAGGTAAATTGCTGATTGGAAAGTAATTTTAAATGGGTAATTACTTGTTAAAGTAATTTTACTTGGGTAATAATCAAAAGGTTTATAAAGTAATTAAGAAGTAATTAAGAACAATTAATTACTATATTTAAGTTGATTAAATTTAAGCAATTAACCTAAGCATGATTCATTAATTAAGGTTCATTAATTGATATGATTAATGAAAATAATTAAAGATTTATTTCTTTATTAAGAGTTAATTAATCAAGGTTAATTATGATTAATTAATTGATTTAACTAATGTTTATTTAAGCAAGATTTATTGTGATGAAGGTAATTAATTTAGTTAATTTTAAAATTAATTAAGTGATTAGGTAATTAATTTAATTCACTTTAAATTAATTAGAGATAGTTAATTTAATTCAGTTTAAATTAATTATATTGTGGTATGAGTGAATCATTGCTTGTGTATGATTGGATGACATTGGTTGCCTTGAATGCTGTGTGATCTCAGAAATGAGATAAGTATGTTTGTGTGATATTAATACTTGATTGCATTGTGATGATTACATAGATTATCAATTTGGATGTTGATATATGGAATATCTATTATGATATTGATAATGTGGATTACCTGTTATTTGATAATGTTGATTATCAATTGTGATTTGTGAGTTATCTATCTGTATGTATATAGATACTATATTGAATTGTTTTTAAAACCTTTAAACGACTTGGACTTAAAAGACATGCTTTGGATTTCGATGAGACCGGGATCGGGTTTCCATATTTGGATATCCGAAAACCACATCGATTCCAAATAACATTAGGCCGTGAGTCAAAGTGGAGCTTTGTTAAGACTCGAGGTGTAAGGGCAATACGTCAGCATAACTCTATGGGTGATTCCGTAATGAGTTGACGGAATTAGTTCTTATAGATTCGAGATGGTGGTTTAGAGTGCAAGGGTTATTGTCGTTAACTCTGAGGGTGATTCCAAAATGAATGTAACGAGATAATGCCTTTGGTTTCGTTCGAACCCGGAACGAACTTGTATGGATTGAATGCTTTCAGAACATCGTCAGGTGGACGATGAGCATTCTAAGTGATATGTCCTATAAAGGTAATCATAACCTTAAGCCTCATCAACTGGGAATGGCTAAAACAGGGGAGGTGCAGCAAAGCTTCATGGATCGCACCCACTGAAGAGTAAGATTTACCCCTGTCTAGAGGTCCCTTTTATTTCGGCTGTGTGGACGGTTGAATAGCTACAATCGTTGGGGTTGTCTTATTCGGAACTATTCAGTAAGGAATGGGTCCAACTTTGTGTTGCAGGGGATCGGGAGTGATCCTCGGTACGGTGATCTAGGCCACGTACTGTGATGGGCGGTACCCCAGTAGCCCTTCCATTGAAAGGAATCCAAAATCCAATAAGTGCCAACGGTTTTGATTGTATTACCCACTTTTGTGGCTAGTAGCTGGAATTTAATAATGTAACAATTTCGGCTATTTCGTATTTATTTGAAAACCCTAGACACTATTATAATATCATCGAATTTCCTATCAAATGTTTTGGTTAGCGTAAGGTAAAAACTTTTCCATGTTTATGTGTGGGAAGTCTTACGTGATACCTTTTCTTTCAAAAGGTTTTTAAAAGTTAAGCAACTTTAACTGTTTACTCACACCAGACCCATGTCTGACCCGGAGTTTATTCCGTTTTTCTTAAACTCTTGGGTACTCAAATTTTTACGAGTAGCCAAGGGATTCAGGTTAGGATTTTAAGTTGGCTTGACAAATTTTGAAGGAGCAATGGAGCAGGAGGCTTCTGCATATAGCTATAGAGTATTCCGCTGTGTGTTCTCTGAGTTGTTTGTCTTTGAGTTGTATAACTAGACAGGTGTCTAGAACTGTCTAGTATGAGTTGATTATGCTGTGTATCTCTGATAATGAGTGTAAACTATGTAAAGTATTATGTGATTAATATAATTTATTCATTCCGCTGTTTAGATTTTGATGTTGTTTCTTTCTTCTTCTCTATCTTTTCTCTTTTCTATCCCTTTCTTTCTTAAAGATGATGCGATTTTCTGGTGGTAGAAAGTCGGGTCGTCGCACTTGGTATCAGAGCATTAGGTTGCGTGAATACCTAGGCTCTTTAGAGGTGTCTTTCTTGAGAGAGCGTACTTGTAAATTTTATATAACTATATATGTATATTTCTACCTGTCTGTTGGGTTACCTGTTCAGGTTTTCCGATATAAGTTATAAAGGTAGATGAGGTAGTGGTGTGTGTAACAAGACTACCATTGGTTGGAGTTGGAATGTTTGAGGTAGGAAGTGTATTTGTCAAGACTGTAGACCTAATACCGTCTCGAGTAATCTTTGCAGTTTGGTGTAAGGATTTCATTGATCTCTGAAGGAAACCTGTTAAGGTTCGGAGTTCATCTTTGAAATATAAGTTTGATTGCGCTCGTGTGAGCGGATTTTTGAGGATTTGGATATGTCGGTTAGGCAGAAGTGAGTGATGGTATTTTGGATATCTCAGGAAGTAGTAGCTGCGTGATGAGATGCAGTGACTATGGATGTCTCTGAAGATGTTTATTTTGGAGCAAGTTTAAGGAAGTATGTCTGCTTCAGAGTTGTAGCTGAGTTCAGCAAGATGTAAGTGTTTAGTTGGAGGTCCGAGTTTCTCGGAGAGCTTTGTTTTGGAAGTCTTTGGCATCTGTGTTAGCAGTGCAGCTCGGGAGTGTTCTGTGTTTCAGCAGGAAGATCTTTTTGGCATTAGTATTTCCTGGAAGTGGAATTCAGAAGCAGCAGTGAGGATCTGTTTCTTCGATGGATTAATTGGTCAAGGATAAGCTGTTCTGATTTGTGGAGAGAAAACAGTATCTTGGATTTGGATTGGTTGATCGCAAAAGTGACTTGCGATAGATGGGTGATTATCTTAGATAGTCTTTGCTTGGATTTGTGGCATCTCTAGAGGATGTAGGAGTTATGGGATTGATGAAGATTTTTCTGGATATATCTTTAGGGAACACTAGTACAAAAAGTGCATATTGCTTCGCCTCATTTGCATCAGTTGAAGTAAAAACTGATGCAAATAGAACTATTTGCATCAGTTCTATCTTAATAACTGATGCAATTGGTACGTGGAAAACAATAGGTAATTAAAAAAATCAAATTTGCATTAGTTCTCACCAACAACCGATGCAAATAGTTTTAGTCGCATCGGTTTTAAAGTGAACCGATGCAACTACATGTTGATGGCAATATGAAATTTAGGTGGGAAATAATGAAAAATTGGCTCCAAAGTTTACTTGACAATAATAATAATAATAATACCGTTCCCTTCCATCCTTTTCATTTTCAAAATCAAACAAAAGAATAAAAAAATTAAAACTGAAGCTTTTGAAAAAATTTAATCGGCCACACCATCAGAACGATAAAGAAAACAAAAGAAACACACAAAACAAGGCCGAGACTTTGTGGATCGACCGCGATAATGTCGCCATTATGATTGAGGGTGCTGGCGGTAAACTCCGAATTTTGGGTTGTTCTGCGACTAGGCGAAGCGATTTGCAGGTCGAGGCTAATAGTTTTGGGCAGTGATTCGAGGTCGAATAATTCAGACGAAATTTGGGTGCTGCGGGGAATTGGAAGCGTTTTGGTAAATCTCGATTAAAGTTCGGCTGCCGATTGGATTTCTGGTGGCGACGGCATGATGAGTGGTTGGTGGAGAGGGAGGAATTTAGTTTGGGGTCGTCGATGGTCGCAGCTGATTGTGTGGATGGAGGCGGAGTTCGCCAATTTGGGATGGTTGCAGTTTTGGCTCTGGTTGTGGTTGCAATTTGGGTATTCTGAAATCGCAAATTTGTAGCAGTGAAGTGTAGTTTTTTTTGAATTGTTGGTGTTGGTTGGTGTATGAACTTTGGTAGAGCAGTGATATCAGGCTGTTTGCGGTGGTTGTAGTACAAGGAGGTTGTAGAAGACGGTGATTGATGACAGTAAGTTAGTGGGTGGTGTTGTAATGGAGGAGTGACTGTTTGATGTAGAGGAAGGTTACGGTGGATGCTGCTCTGAATAAAGAGGTTGAGTGATAGGGTTGCACTGTTGTTTACAAGGCAGATGTTGTTGTCGCAGCAAGTCAGTGTGGCAGTGACTTCAGTATCGAAGTGGTTGTTAATTTGCAATCAGTGGTGAATATTTGAATGTTGGCGAGGCAGTATTGCTAGAGACAGTATGTGAATAAAGGTGAGGGTTGAATGATGATTGCAGTAGCATATTTTGATATGGTAGTCTGGTGGTTACTGGTTGATTTCAGGGTTGAGGTTGGCCGAGATGATGAAGCTGAACCACTAGATACCCAAGAGAAAGACCTGAACTTTCCATGGATGGTATAGACTACAGAGGCACTCTCCCTCAAATGGCAATGGATGTGCTCCTCCCTTTTAGTCCTATATTCATTGAGCTATACTATATATTTGCAAGTGTATGGGGTCATAAGCTCTACACTATATACAGCATCCTTTTCATCGTCTTCATTACTCCGATAATTGCCATGGCTTTCATTACGGTGGCGTTGACTTACTTCCAGATTTGCTGTTGAGGATCATGAATGCTGGTGGAGGTAATATTTCTGTATTTAATCATGTAATCTTCACTTTGATTCTTTGGCATGTAATAAAATATTCTATGTCCTAATGCTGTTGAGGGGTTCTTTGGTGATAACCCAATTTTTAATGTAAATTTCTTAAGTAAATGTGACCTGCAAAAAGTAAACCATTGGGATTAAGTTGACTTCACACTTCACCAAGTAAAATTGATTTGTTAATGGAGATTACTTGTGTGCATTAGTCATGTTAACATAGAGGTATATTTTATTAATATAGTAATGGCTGACAGCTTTGTTGTTAATGGATATGTACATTGAACATACTAACAAATGTGATAATGGCTAAAGATGGTAATAGCATATAACTATTATAACACCATTTGGATCTAGGCCATTGATACTTTTTGTAAACCAATATTCTTATTCCAAAAAAGCAGTTGCTCAGATAGAATAGAATTTCACCAACAAAGAACAAGATTTGTTGATAGAAATATATTTATGCACGTCAAATGTACTAATATATACATGGGCTTTACTAATACAATAATAGGCAATAGCTTATTATTTATTAGTTAATCTTCTCAAAACCAACGACTTATTTTTTAACAATTATGCATTCATGCACATTGAATATGCTAACTTATAAATATATGTTCACTAATATAGTAATAGGTAATAAGCAATTGGCAGAAGGCATGGTAAAAGCCTATATACCTTCTACTAAATATGAATACTATAACACCATTTTGATGTAGCCATTAATGTTTTTTGAGAATTAATATTTTGATGAAATTCATAGATATGTATTTATGCTAAATGCTAATTATTTTGTCGTAGATATGTATTTACTGAATGTAATATGAGACATTTGGAACGTAATGCAATTACCTGATAATGAACGAGTTAGTGGGGCAGCAGAGTGAAAACAAAGCAAACCTGGACATACATTTTTACAAATAAAAAAATTGTACAAACTAGTACGAACTCAAATCGTCATCTGTTCACGGCTGCATTCTTGAAGTGTTTGTCTAAGAAATTGATTTCCAAAGAAAACAACCCTCTTCTTAAACTCCATCTTGTCCATTCCTGAATTCTCCTATTTTACATCCAAAGAAGTAATACGGGCCTTCTTTTGTCCTTTTGCTTGTTGAGCCAAAACTTTGTTTCTTAACAACATTTGTAAGCATCTAACTTTTCTCCTCTGGCTAGGCTGAGATGACTACACCAAGTTTTTCCCACTTGAATCATCTGACCAATGGCCCATGACATGGATATAAAAATATGCATTCAAGTCAAAAATCATCGGTTTATATAGTTGCAACTAACTATCTACCTAATATGTAAATAACCTAACCGTTAGTTGCTCAACTTGTAGTTTGAAATAGAAAATATTTGTTTCTCAAATCATCAACGCATGATGGAAGAATTATTGCAAAGATGGATTTAGTAGAAGAATTGTATTTGTTTATCTCTGCATTTGAATGAAAGAACTGTTGTATTGATTTATAAATGATTTTTGATACAATTAATTCATTAGACAGGTAAGGTAGGCAATGGAGGTGCCGGGGGTGGATTTTCAGTTGAGCAATGTAGTTGGCTGTTGAATATGACAGTAAGGCTTGGTTGTATGAATGTGTGTAGTGGATTGAGAAGTGCTACAGGCACTTAGAAATGATGATGAAGGATTTCGTGGAGCTTGGTTCTCTGGAACAATTATTGGGTTCAGCAATAATGATTTCGTCGTAAAGTGTCATGACTTAAAAAACAACGACGGCGCAGATTTTTTGACTGAAACTATTGATGTATCACACATAAGGCCGTGTCCTCCTAAGTCTGAGACAGTCAACTTTAAATTGCTTGAAGAAGTTGATGCATTTTATAATGATGCCTGGTGGGTAGGAGTAATTTCAAAGGTTCTCGATGGTTCAAAATACTTGGTTTATTTTAAGTCTTGGAAGGAAGAAACTGAATATGGGCTTGGTGATTTGAGACTTCATCGTGAGTGGATCAATGGAGAATGGAGGCATGCTTCCCAGGTATAGTGTTTGTTCTCCTCCGTCGAAAGTAATCCGAATATATGTCCATAACAATACATCATACGAATTGTAGATTGACTTTGACAATTAGTTTTTCCTTTTCATCATTTGTAGTTGTTGAAAGCATAGAGCTTATTGGTTTTCTTGGATACTTGGGAAATATGATTTGCCTTGCACAATCATTTGGCAGATACAACTATTTATATTGCGAATATAGTGATCAGATTATTTGCACTATGACCGTATTTCTTTCTACTGAATTATTCAGATTGTTTTATAAGTAGGTGTATAGCTGAATTTCGGCATGAATTAAACTGTTGAAAAGAAAAGTTGGAGGAAATCTTTAAGTATCAAACAATAATCTTTTACCATATGTAAAATTTAAATCTTGCTTCTTGTCAGCAGATGCTCAATGTAGTCATTTGTTGAACCAACGTGCAAGTTGGAATAGTTATTGGGGAAATCAATATACTACAAATTCCCAACCATGAATTTACATTTTTGGATCTGAACCAAAATCAACTGGAATTATCATTTCCTCTGAATCAAATTATTGTCATAATTTTGCTGTGTTTGTCATTGTTAGTCACAAATTCTTTATTGATATGTTTTTGGTTTTTTTTACTCTGCGTAAAAAAAAGTCATGGTATTGGTGTGTACATATTGTAGGGCATATAATACATTTTTTCCTACGCTGTAAATTTGAATATTGGAGCAAATATTATTTCTTTTTATTCTCTACTTACACCTATTGTTTGCCCTTACCAGGCATTGGACCTATAAGATCATGACGCTTGATGCCATTGGTTGATTATCTGTAAGTTTATGATATTATTTACTAAGTAAAAATACGTGTTATGGATGAAGCAACGTTGATGGTTGTTGTGGATTTGATAGTAGTTGTGTGGATGGTTGAAGTGGGAAGTTCTATGTTGTATTGATGATGCAGCAGTTTGTAGAAGTGGTCGTGATGATGAATTGAAGGTTAAAGTTTGTTGTAACAGTTGTTGATGTAAATGAAGGTGCAGTTTGGTTTGGAACTGTAGTCTATTGTGATGAGTTGATGAACTGTGATGTTTTGAATAATGGAGATGGCTTTACTGTGTTGTATTGCAAGGTTGCAGTTGAAATGTGAGTGTGGGCAGAAATATAGAGTTGATGAGAGAAGTGTGTATGTCAGTGTGCAAGTGTTTGGCAGCAATTAATAGTAGTAGCAAGTGGTAAGTAGAGATGATGACAGTGGTAAGGGAAAATCCGAAGAGGTAGGTTTGGTAGGGGTAGAACCATGATCAGGTGGGCTTGTGATCTGGAAGTGTTTGATGAATGTTGTGTTGAATTGGCAACGGAACCATTTAGAAGAGGAACTTGTTCTTGATATTGAGGAGTGAAATAGTGGTGACAGTGGATGAACCTGTAGCAGATAATGTGCACAGAAATGATGGTAGATGAGAAATGTTGCACAGTGGATGTGACAGATATGATGCACAGAACTTGTATTGGTCAGTGTAGAAGTCTTGTTTGGGCAGCAAGGTGAAGTATGCGGTGGTATAGGAATTGGAAGTAGAGTTGATGGAATTTGATGTGTGGTAGTTTACAGTGATAGTGGATAGCAGATTGGGTAAGTGTGTATTGCTATGTTTGAACAAAGGGATGATAGTGAGGATATGTGGTAGTAGATGGTGATGGTCGATGAAGTGATGTATCAGAGGATGTAGTTATAGGAGAAGTGATTTGTATGGGGTAGAGAAGTTGTTGACAGAGGTCAGGCAGTGTGAGGGATTTTTTGTGGTGACTGATGTTAGTAGGCAAAGTCTGATGTTAGTCGATGAATTGGTTAAGTGGGAAATACAGTGGTGTTGTATGGTCAAAAGGGACGGTATGGGTTTGTACGGAGTTGTTGAATGGGATTGCAGATTGCAGTGGAAGGAGGCTGCAATGTGTAACAGAAGTGGCTCCGGGATTGTGCTGCTGTTTGGAAAGTGGGAATAGTTGGATGAAGAGAGTGTGTGTTTATGAAGTGGGCAGTAAGAATGGGTGGTTTATGGATGAGATGTTGCAGTTTGGTATTTGAATGTTAATGTGGTATTGGAATGTAGTGGCAGTCTTTTCACAGGAGACAGTTAAGAGGAGAATGGTGTGGTGATTTTGTTTGTCGTAGCAGATATAGCGAAGGGAGTGTTGTATTCAGTAGTCAGTAGGAAGACGATGATGAAGAATGATAGGAGTGTGATTGTGAACAGTCGAGTATGGTGACAGCAGTGGTATAGGCAGTGTGAAAAAAATGAAATCTGGCAGCACAGGGGTTCAGGTAAGCGGATGAAGCTGTGTGGATGGGTCAGACTTGTTTGTGGTTGTATGTATGTATGAAAGTGATATACTGAAAATATTGTTTTTCATTCTTTTGTAGAATTATTAAATCTGATTATGTATTTGCCATCAAATTTAATTTTGAATGATTGTAATATTGCATGCAATAATTGTTTGTTATAATCAATAATATATATATAGTCTATTTGAGTATTGTAATAATGGTTTCTAAGAATGGCTTTTTTGCATCGGTTTTCAACAACAACCTATGCAACAAGTTCCTTTGTTGCATCGGTTTTCATTACAACCGATGCAACATGGGGGCTTTGTCCAAGCAACCGATCATGATATTTTGCATCAGTTGTTAATAACAACCGATGCAAAAAGGACCTTTTTGCATCGGTTTCAGAACTGATGCAAAAGTGTTAAGCCTATTGCATCGGTTACATATGCATCGGTTGTTGAACTGATGCAAAAGGGGGGTAAACAACCGATGCAAATGGCCTGTTTTGTAGTAGTGGAAGTTAGAGTTTTGCCCGCATTGGAGTTTAAGTTCTGAATCAACTTGATGTCAGGAGTGATAATGGTGATTCAGCTGGGTAGAAGGTTGTCTCCTAGGATGATTGTTTGGTGTAGCGGCTCTGTATCTTTTGGAATTTCTGATGAACCTTATTTCCAGGATGTGATGTTTAGTTTGTGCCTGTGTTCATTCGACGACATTTTCATCTACTCCAGATCAGAGTTGTGCAGCGGAAGCAAGGTGGCTGTTGTTCTTGAGTAGAAGCAACTGGGAAATGCAGTATTTTGGATTAGAGAATTTCTTCTGAATTTATTTTTCAGAATTTGAGGCAAGTTGGCAAGTGAATTCTGTTCTGTCTTTTCCGGATAGGAGGAGTTGTTTTCTTCTGTTGATAGAAAAGTTTGGTTTGATTTTGGATTGATCTTGTGAGGATCAGTTTGTGAGTTGATCCAGTTTGTTTATAGAAGTATCAGCGAAGGTTGAGTTGATCGGGAAGGATCTGTAGGTAGCCCGGATCATCCGGGAAGTTTTGAGGTTAAGTAACGGGAGAATTTGGAATTCGAAGTTGGAGACTTTGATGTTGTTGAGGTTTTCTCTGATAAAGGAAGCAATAAGATTTGGTAATCTTCGAGGTATTGGATTCTTCTAAGTTTTTGTAGAGATCAGTTCTTTGGTTTGAAGAGTTGAATTGCCAGTTTGGAAGACTGGAATTCAAATTATTTCACGTGTCTATGAGAGAGTACGTGTTTTGGTTCATCACTGGTTTTGAGACCAGTAGTTTTGTGAGGTTTTAGTTGTTGATCGGACTTGTCTACGGTCTGGTATCTTGGGTAGATTATAGATCTAGCTGAGTGGGAACTCAGTAGCTTAGCAGTATAGCTAGTTTGGGTTTAGTAGAGTGAGTATCCCTGTGTCTGCACTGGGGAGACTCAAGATAATTTTAGGAAGCTTATCCGGATCTGTGTCCCAATAACTAGTGTTGTTTATTTGAATTGGTTGTTTGGATGAAATTGTTTGTTTGATTGATAACGTATAGCTGATATGTATGTTTGAATTGGTTGAAAATAAAATAAAACTTTGGATTATCTTTGTTTTAAATTTCAAGGACGAAATTCTGTTAAGGGGGGAGGATTGTAATATCCCGGAATTTCCAGGAGTTTAAAATGCTGATAATCGCTTAATTTAATTATTTGAAATTGATAAAATTGTTCTTTTCAAAATAATTAACCAAGTAATATTTTAATTTTGGTTATAAATTGGCTTTATAATAAGAATAATTATTTTATTCTATAAATAACTTATAAATTGGGTTATTGTTTTCAAAATTTATTTAAAATGCATTTATATCTGTGTATTTAAATCTGTGTATTTTAAATTGATTTTAAAATAGGATATATTATTTGTAGATAATTATGAGCTTATTTAAAAATAGATGTTTATATTTATTTAAATTTATTTTAGATTTGATTTTTAAGTTTGACTTTGAAATGAATATATATTTGAATTCAAAGATATACATGCATCTTAAAATAAAATAATAATATAATTTGGTTTTAAAAATATATAGATAATATTTTAATTATAAATAAGATTTTGTTTTATTTTTTCTCTTATAGAAGTTTATCTAAACAAATTTGATTTGTGTTTATTTAATAAAATGAATACAAAGGCTTTTTAAAATAGTATTTAAAATAAGTTTGAAATGTTGTATATATTTTTATTTAAATCATATTTGGTTTCATTCTTTTCAAAGATTGTACTTATATAAATTAACATACATTTGTAAATGTGTAAGTATATTTGTTTATCTGATATTTAATAAGAAAAGCATTTTTAAAATTTAGAAAACACATTAGTAATTAGGAAAAATAATTTTAAAAGCTTTTAAATTTCTTTAGAATTAGAATAAAACTTAATATTGACAAGTGTTTAATTCTAAAACACTTTGTTAACAAGTGTAAACCATTTGTGTAAATAAAGACAAATGTCCAATTTCTTCTTAAATCTTCTTTTAAATTTATAAAATCTGAAATTTATCCTATAAAAATCCTCTTTATCATTTTCTTTAATTCTTGGTATTCATGTCTAAAAGAAAATTAAAACCATCATGCAACCTTCATTCAAAACACCCAAAACCAGAAAATATTCAAACAATTCTCAAACTTAAATCTTCAAATCATTGTTCAAAATCAAAGCTTGATGAGATTTCAACCATTTCTGCAATCAAAAGAAAAATCTGGAAATTTGTTTACCTGAAGAATTTTGTGTGCAAATCAAACTGCAAAGCCTGCAGTTGTTCACAAAACAAATCACAACCAGTTTTTAATACCCATGTCTGCATCAATATTCTTATATATGAAAACCTGAAGCTGCAAGCAAGAAACCAGAAGCATTGTTATTCAAGATTTTCAGTTTTGAAGTTCAAATGTTCAAAAGCTTTTCAAAGTTTCAAGTTCAAACTATTTTACAAGTTTCAGCTTTATCAACTCTCTGCATCTTGTTTAAAAGGTGAGTAAACAACAACTTAAAAAGCTTAAGTGGTAATTGATCTGTTGCTTGTTTAATTTCTATAATAATTAATGCTTGCATGTTTATATGTTGGTGATTGATCTGTGTATAAGAATGTGTTGAGCATGCATGCTAATTAAACTGCTCCTCTCTGTTATTTTTATGCACAGAGATTAAAATGAACCAAAGGACCAAAACTCTTTATCAAATCACTTTAAAGATTTGATTCTCAAACATGTAATTAGGTTTAAACAACATCTAATTTTTAAATGACAAGTTCAAGTATTTTTATTTTTGTTTTTAGTTTACTGGAACAAGACAATACAGTAAAACTCAGATATATGATAAAATTAAATGTTAATTCATATTGATTGGAACATACATCTTGAATCATCTTCGGAAGTTAGGATTTTTTAAATCAAAATAACAATTTTTAGTAAAGTATTGAATGTGAATTTGGGGGTTCTCTGCAAATTGGCTTTCTGCCCATTTCTGTTGATTTGTGTAACTGGGTGACTTGAGATTGTGGTTGGAGCTAGATGAACCATTAGTGAGTGTTGCAAAAATCATTGAAGAATTTTTAAATTCACTGAATAGTTTGATTTTGCCAAAGATTCATTTTTAACCTAGTTTGGTTTGAGCTGAAATATGGGGTCGCCGTATATTCAAATCAGCATCGAGCTTGCTATAATTCAGGGAGAAGAAAGTGCGGTGGGTCAGTAGCCAATGGCCGGAGTTGTAGTGGATGTCATCGACCGGAGGTGATGATTTTGGGAAAGTTCTGATATTAGTGTTTGGGTTCAGATTCACCTGAAAGGCTCGATTTTGAATCAAGGCAAGAGGTGATATTCTACTGATCGTAGAGGGTTGCGGGGTGTTTGGGTGACGTGTGGGTGGGTTCGCCGATGACCAGAGATGGTCCGGCAACAGTGCAGGTTGCACGGTGGAGATGGTTGTGTCTGGGTGATTGGGTTTTGCTTTGGGTTTGGGTACTGGGATTTAGCTCGGGGAAAACTCGAGTATTTTGGTTTGTGGCTCGGGGTAATACTAGTGTAGTCGCTGGGGTTTCAAGTTGTTGTGTTAAACTGTTGTTTAACAGTTTTTAAAGTTTGAATTAAAACGGTTTTAAATTTTAAAGAGGGCAGATAGTTTTAAAAAGAAGATGCACTCGTTTTTCTTGGATTCATGTATTTGGGTTGAATCCAAATAGAAAAACTTAAACATATTTTCGATTTAAAATAAGGTAAGTTTAAACTTTGAAAATTTAAGATTAGTTAAATTCTTGTTTTTAGATTGAATTGTTTGTATAAATGAAATTTATATGATTTGTTTAAATGTTAAGTTAATGTTGTTTTCGAATCTTATTTTGAAATATAAAGAGGATTTTAAGTAAATGTTTTATTTAAATTAATTAGTTGAAATGATTTATTAATTAACAATTAAAGTTTAAGATAATTTATTTACTCGAAATTTGGATTGTTAATTTATAATTAAAGAAAGTAATTAATGATTCCTTTATAATTTAATTTAACTTATGAATTAAGTTAAATAAAGATTTCAAGATTTATTTAAGATAATGTTTATCTTAAATAATAATTAAGTATTAATAATTTGTAATTAATTAGTTAAATGAGGGATTTAAAGTTAATTAATTTATTTAATTAATTATTTTAAAAAGGGGTTAATTAAGTAATTAATTAAGTATAATTACTAATTTAATTAACTAATAATTATGATGGATTAATTAATGATTAGAGGTTAATTAATATGTAATTATAAATTAATTAATTAAGTAACTAAAGGATAATTAAACTAGTAATTAAGTTTAATTAGGTTTTCTTAATTAATAATTAAGAGGTTATTAATCTATAATGCAAGTTAATTAAGAATTAATTAACTATTTTATTTAAGGTTGATTAATTTTAGTTAAGATTAATTAATTATATTTATGGATTAATTAATTTGTAATTAAGATTGTTAATTAATAATTAAGTTTATTAATTAATGATTAAGAGTTGATTAATTAGTTAATTAAGGTTAATCAATTAATTATAAAAGTAATTAGTGAGTAATTACTTTGTATTAAAGGATTGATAAATAATTAAGGTTTATTAATTAATAGTTGATGATAATTAATCTGTTAATTGAAAATTAATTTGGTTAACGAGTAATTAAGGGATGAATTACTCGATTATGTTTTATGAGTGGAATCAAGTAAGTTAATTAATTTGTTAATTAATAAAATATAATCACTTGATGAATGATTAAATATGTTACTTAATAACGTTTTGATAAGGTTAATTACTTAAGATAAGTAATTGATTAATTACAAAGGTAATTTGAGTTAGGTAAATTACTGATTGGAAAGTAATTTTAAATGGGTAATTACTTGTTAAAGTAATTTTACTTGGGTAATAAATCAAAAGGTTTATAAAGTAATTAAGAAGTAATTAAGAATAATTAATTACTGTATTTAAGTTGATTAAATTTAAGCAATTAACCTAAACATGATTCATTAATTAAGGTTCATTAATTGATATGATTAATGAAAATAATTAAGGATTTATTTCTTTATTAAGAGTTAATTAATCAAGGCTGATTATGACTAATTAATTGATTTAACTAATGCTTATTTAAGCAAGATTTATTGTGATGAAGGTAATTAATTTAATTAATTTTAAAATTAATTAAGTGATTAGGTAATTAATTTAATTCACTTTAAATTAATTAGAGATGGTTAATTTAATTCAGTTTAAATTAATTATATTGTAACGACGCAGAATTTTTATTAATTTAAATTTGAATATTTAATTAATTTTAAATATTAATAAGTGAATTTATAAGTCAAATAAATTTTTATTTGAATTTTTGAATTTAATTGAATAATTAAATCGATAATTTTATACGTGAAATTATGGAAATAATTGAAAATAGAGATAAATATGATTGAAAATGATTTGTAAAATTTTATTTTATCATGTTGAAGTTAGAAAGATATTTTAGAACTTTTAAAATCGAATTAAAAGTTAATTTGTGAAAATTGAATATTTTAATATTTAAATCGACTAGTAAAAATAGTCAATTTTTGAACAGTCTCAGAATTGAACGAAACCAGTTCCATTGGATCCGTAATAGTTAGTTATTACCGGATTTCAAATTTCGTGTCAATCGGAGTTATCGTTTGAGCGTGGCAGCTCGAAACGCATCGATTTATTTTTAATTTTAATTTAGCGAGTTAAAATAGCCATTTTTCAAAAAGTCTCGGATTTTGACGAAACTAGTTTCATCGGATCCGTAATGTGATATTATTGTAAGGTTTCAAATTTCAAGTCAATTGGATTTACCGTTTGTCCGGTACAAATTAAAACGCCTAGAAAATCGCTTAAATCGGTTTAATTCAAATTGGGCGTTTATAGCCATAACTCGCACATACTTTCGAATTAGCTTTCGAAACCTGTTCCATTGTGTCCGGAACGCGGGATAAACCCTAGGTACGTCAGTTTCGGCGCGTAAATCGGAGTTCGGAATTTCCGGGATGAATAGTGTTCGATTTTTCTTTATAAATAGCACCCACCTCTTCATAATTTAGAAAAAAAAAAATAAAACCCTAATTCATGTTGCTAGCCGCCACTATCAGGTTTAAGGGCCAGAAATTGATCTCACTTTTCCCCTTTGATCTCTCAATCCATCAAGTTTTGGCTAAAACTTTCAACATGAAAGATGTAGAGGGCAACCAGAGCTTGGAGATCAACGGTTGTGATGTAAAACGGAGCGACGGGGTGGCGTCTAGGGGGGGCCGACAGTGCTAGGCTGCGCACGACTTTCCATGTAGATGGTGGGGCCGAGTGTGCCAAGCTTATGGCCGAGTATGGAGCTAGTCGTGCTCTTCAAAACGCAAGTCCCCGATCGAGTTTTAATCGAGTGAAGAAGCTTGAAATTTAAACCCTAAATTATGCTTATGGGTTTAGGTGTGCGGCTGTTGTCTGTAACTTGCGTGAATGGGAGGGGAAGATGGAATGCACGGCAAGGATTTGGAGGCCTAGGATCTAACGGCTTTGAATTAAGATAGGTTTAAAATAGTTTATTTAGTTGTAAATTATGAATATAAATCGTGTACAAACTTATAAAAATCATAACTTTTTCATACGAGGTCGAAAACGCGCGAAACCAGTTGCGTTGGAATCGTATGGACGAGCACTACGCGATGGAGTTGGTTTGGAGTCGTTTGGAGTTAGTGAGAATTTTGGGTAAAATTAAACGTCCGTTTAATTTTATTCGAAATAAATCGCTAAAAACGAAATAAAATCAAGGTGAGAACTTCTCACTCAATCGAATCAGTTTCGATTTTATTTTAAATAGTTAGATTTAAAATATTTGAATGCATGTTTGAATGTTGATTGATATCTATTGATCGTTAAAATAGACATTATACGCCGTTAGTAAACGGATGTTATTTATTAAAAACATATACCGCGAATATTTCATAAACAGTGAAATTGGTATTATATATAGTAGCAATATATATATATTGGTATATGTATATATTGGAGTTGATTGATTTCCCGTATTTTTTAGCGGATGAGACCCTATTGCGCCGTTATTAAGCGGATAATATTTAATAAAAACATGTACCGCGATAATTTCGTACTGGAGCGAAATTGGTATTGTGCTAATGTTTTTGGATGCAGGAAAACAGGTTGGAGGGATCCAACTGGATTCCTCAACAGTTTTTATTTGATTTCAGATATTTTGATATTTGATGGATTTTCATATTGATATATGATATCGTTGTAGTCGTGATTGACTATTTGGTGTGTAGCATCATTGGACCAAATTTGAAATTTTAAAATGATTTTAAAGTGATTTTTGAAAAATATACGTCTTATAAAATAATTTTTGAATTGATCCATTTTAAATAAATAAACGTTATAATTTTTAAAGTTATAAAAATTATGATTTTTGAGAAAAATAGTTAAAAAACTGATTTTTGAGAATATGATGCTAACGATTTTATAAAATAGTTTAATCGGGATTTTAGAATTTATTGTGAAAAGTTTAAATATAGGATTTATAAAATTTAATTATTTTATGAATCAAAATGATGAAATTATAAAGGAGTTTAAAGACGTTTTTAAAATATTAATATGAATTGATTTATATAAGAGATTTATAAATGGATATTTATAAATTGAGATATTGAAATTATAAAACGAGTTTTTATAAGTGTTTGAATGAAGTGAAAATGAATTTCATTAAAGAATGAAATTTATAGAATTATAAACGGTGAAGTTATAAATGAAATTTATAAATAGTAAGAATTATAAATTTGTGAAGTTATTTGAAGAATAGATTTGGTTAAATAAATGAATCTTATAAGTTATAAGATTTATAATTTGGGAAGTTAAAAAGAACGATTTTGTAAAATAATCGTTTTATAAGTATTTAACTTATAATATGAACTTTTAGTTTATAATTAAGTTATAAACTGGAATAGGTTAATAAAGGAATTTATAAAAAAAGGAAGTTTTTATAAATAAATAGAAATGGAATTTATAAACGTTGTTTTATAAATTCGCAAATGACTTATTTTGATAAGTAAATTGTTGAAACCTATTAATGGAGTTATATTCACGTTTTTGAATAGTGAATAATTCTTTTAAATAAAATGTATAAAAGGATGAAATTGTTAACGTAGTATATTCACGTTTTTGAATAGTGAATAAGATGTTAAAGAAATTGTTTTGAATGTGATATTTGAAATAGAATTAAAACGATCTAACGAAGTTTTAATTGTGTTGAGATTCGAAACCATAGATTTCAACATTTATTGTTGAAATAGACGTTTTCGAGAAATGAAAAGGAAATGGTGGACTATAACACTGTTGTTATAGTAAATGATTTCCGAAAGGAAATGTTTTGTATAGTATTGGGATTTATATATCTATTTTAATTTCAAATCCCTATACTAGTGATTTTGGGTAGTCGTAACGATGTTTTACGCAACATTCGTTTTGGCCCAAATAAATATGTTAAAGAGAATGATTTCCTTAAAGAATGAAATATATACTTAATTTCGATTTAAGTATATTGAATATTTTCTAAGTGTTGAAAATAAATAAAATTTGTGAATTACTTATTAAATAAGTATGGAAATGTTTTCCAATATGAAGTGATATTTAGAATTGATCTTTTTGAAGATAAATTGAAAAGAAATATTGAAATGAATAATTGAAATCGAATATTCATTGATATTTTGGAATTATAAATTCACTAAGGAATTTATAAAGAAAGTGGAATTTGTTTAAAAATAAATATTGATTTATTTTTGAAGTATGAAATTATATATCTAGTGAAGATATTTTGGAAAATAAATAATTTGGAAAATTATTTGGAAACTGGTGATGTGTGCATACCCAGAGATAGTTCAATAACCGACTATCAATATTTCCCTTTGAATGGGTAGTTGATGTGATTTGTTTGAATGTGAATGCTACACTTATTTTTGAATAAGCGCTCACTATTCGGGTTAACCGGGAAAGGACCATGGGGTCGTATAACCCATTCCGAATATGTGATACGTCGTTATAATTGCATTGAAGATCGGTGTTGAAGACCCGGTATTTGCGAGAGCGATAGGATGACCTGTCGATTTACTCTGCACCGAGTTGCTCCGGTATAGAGTTCTCCATATGTGATGGTGAATCCGATCAGGATTGTGAATATCCGGATTGCAAGGACTTCTTTGTAAGTGCCTTCGGTTTTGTTCGAGCCCGGAACAGACTTGTATGGATTGTATGTCTGACATTACAAGTTGAGATATAAAGCCGATTTCTTTCAAATATATTTCTGTTGGTGGCGAAGAATTTATTCTTTTAGCTTAACACCCTTCTCTGAGACGTACGAGCTCAGAGGTTATATAGTTGAAGTTATTAGCGATATATTCCCAATTTGGTAATGTGATATGCTGAGTGATGCTGAAATGATCATTGTGTTGATTATTGTGATAGGATCGTTTATTTGATCGTCTATCTTGGTGATCATTGTGTTGATCATTTGTTGACCCAAAGCATGGCTTTTGTATAAAGTATGTTTTTGTGGACGTGACTTTGTCGAACCTCACACCCCGGAAATGGTCAAAACAGGAAAGATGCGGCAAGGTTATGAGGGGTAGCACCCTTTAGGGTATGTACATTTCCTTCTGGATAGAGGTTGTATCATGGTATGGAGCCCAGATATTTAACCTATGTGGTTACTACGAATTTATTACTTTGTGGTTGTTGGTTTTCGGGATCCCGTGAGAAAGGTCGTTTACGATCGGGGAATGGCGTGCTCGTGTCAGTAGTTACCCAGTTAGGGGTAACCCGGCCTTGTGTTGGCAGAGTTCCGGTTTGGTTCTCGGGGATGTCTTTCCAGAGGCATTCTCATGTGGCAATGGGAAGTTCCTTGGCCTGACCATTTGTTGGAAATCCAAAGAAACAATACGTGACTTGTACGGTTTTAGTTGTAGAACCTGCCATCTAATATGGTAGCTATTAGTAGGCATAATATAATGGTACCTATGCTGGCTAAGATTTATATTCTACTTTCGAAATGAATTTCTTCTACACTATGCACTAATAATAATATCAAAATTGATTTGGTTTTAATGCGTATCAAGCATCTTTGACTATCATAAGGAGAAATCTCCTCCGATTCTGCGTTTGCATGTGTGTGTGTGCGGGAGGCCTTATGGTAGTCTCATTTTTAAAAGCATTGCGAATTGATTTAAAATATTCCTCTATTTTGATTTTAAAGTTAAATAAACTGTTTTGAGTTCTCACACCAGTCACATGACTGACTTGGAGTTTATTGTTTTCCTTCCTAAACTCTGGGTGCCCACCAATTTTCACACGGGCAGTCAAGAGTTAGGTTTATCAGGATATTCTGGATATTCTGGAGTTGCTGGAGGCAAGCTGGATGGCATGGCGTATTACTAGTTTATATAGTATTTCTTTTTCCGCTGCATTGTTTGTTGTTGTTGATGTTGTACACTCTGATGATATGATGTAATGTAATGTATAAAATGTAATAACTGATAGTTCTTTGTTTAAAGATTATTCATTTATTATTATATGTTGTTCCGCTGCGAATTGTGAGATTCTGTTGTTGTTTCTGTTGTTTTTTCTTCTGTTTTTCTTTCCTCTTTCTCTTCTATTTTAAAATGTTCTATCTTCTTTTCTGTTTTCTATTCTCTCTAATTTCTATTTTCTATTTCCTTCTTTCCTATCTTCTTTCTTCTTTCTTTTCTTCTTTTCTTTTTCTTAAACCCATAACATTTCAAGTTTCCGGCCTTCGATTTCTTGGCAGTCGATAAAGTGAGTATCGATGTTGAATTTTCGAAAGTCGAAAATTTTCGGAACGTTACATATATTGTGGTATGAGTGAATCATTGCTTGTGTATGATTGGATGACATTGCTTGTCTTGAATGCTGTGTGATCTCAGAAATGAGATAAGTATGTTTGTGTGATATGAATACTTGATTGCATTATGATGATTACATAGATTATCAATTTGGATGTTGATATATGGAATATCTATTATGATATTGATAATGTGGATTACCTGTTATTTGATAATGTTGATTATCAATTGTGATTTATGAGTTATCTATCTGTATGTATATAGATACTATATTGAATTGTTTTTAAAACCTTTAAACAACTTGGACTTAAAAGACACGCTTTGGATTTCGATGAGACCGGGATCGGGTTTCCATATTTTGATATCCGAAAACCACATCGATTCCAAGTAACGTTAGGTCGTGAGTCAAAGTGGAGCTTTGTGAAGACTCGAGGTGTAAGGGCTATAGGTCAGTATAACTCTGTGGGTGATTCCGTAATGAGTTGACGGAATTAGTTCTTATAGATTCGAGATAGTGGTTTAGAGTGCAAGGGTTATTGTCGTTAACTCTGAGGGTGATTCCAAAATGAGTGTAACGAGATAATGCCTTCGGTTTCGTTCGAATCCGGAATGAACTTGTATGGATTGAATGCTTTCAGAACATCGTCGGGTGGACGATGAGCATTCTAAGTGATATGTCCTATAAAGGTAATCGTAACCTCAAGCCTCATCAACCGAGAATGGCTAAAACAGGGGAGGTGCAGCAAAGCTTCGTGGGTCTCACCCACTGGAGAGTAAGGTTTACCCCTGTCTAGAGGTCCCTTTTATTTCGGCTGTGTGGACGGTTGAATAGCTACAACCGTCGGGGTTGTCTTATTCGGAACTATTCAGTAAGGAATGGGTCCAGCTTTGTGTTGCAGGGGATCGGGAGTGATCCTCGGTACGGTGATCTAGGCCACGTACTGTGACGGGCGGTACCCCAGTAGCCCTGCCATTGAAAGGAATCCAAAATCCAATAAGTGCCAACGGTTTTGATTGTATTACCCACTTTTGTGGCTAGTAGCTAGAATTTAATAATGTAACAATTTTGGTTATTTCATATTTATTTGAAAACCCTAAACACTATTATAATATCATCGGATTTCCTATCAAATGTTTTGGTTAGCGTAAGGTAAAAACTTTTCCATGTTTATGTGTGGGAAGTCTTACGTGATACCTTTTCTTTCAAAAGGTTTTTAAAAGTTAAGCAACTTTAACCGTTTACTCACACCAGACCCATGTCTGACCCGGAGTTTATTCTGTTTTTCTTAAACTCTTGGGTACTCAAATTTTTACGAGTAGCCAAGGGATTCAGGTTAGGATTTTAAGTTGGCTTGACAAATTCTGAAGGAGCAATGGAGCAGGAGGCTTCTGCATATAGCTATAGAGTATTCCGCTGTGTGTTCTCTGAGTTGTTTGTCTTTGAGTTGTATAACTAGACAGGTGTCTATAACTGTCTAGTATGAGTTGATTATGCTGTGTATCTCTGATAATGAGTGTAAACTATGTAAAGTATTATGTGATTAATATAATTTATTCGTTTCGTTGTTTAGATTCTGATGTTTTTTCTTTCTTCTTCTCTATCTTTTCTTTTTTCTATCCCTTTCTTTCTTAAAGATGATGCGATGTTCTGGTGGTAGAAAGTCGGGTCGTCGCATCCAAACAACAAATCAAATTTATTTATTATTCATTTCATTTCATACATTTATTTATTTGCATTACATGCCTTCATTTCTCAATTTCGTTTACTTAGCATCTCAATGCATTACTTTAATCTATAATCATATATTTAATGCATTCATCTTTTCTACTTATTTTGTTTATAATAGCTTCAACCATTTACTTAAGTTTATTATCATTTTCAGTATTCATCTTTTATTCTTATTTTTATTAAAGATCTTCATTGAATGCTTTCCCTGTTTCAAATTTTTACTTGTATAATATTTTAATACAATTTCTTATTAAACATTTCAACTTTTAATATTTGGTAAGTTATATATATGTTTTTAAGGGTGTAATTGAAAGTTATACAAGTTTACTCTATTTCTTTTAATTAATTAAATGTTCAATAATTTAATCTTTAGTTTAATATATTACAAATTTTAAACTTCCTTTAATTTCATTTATAACCAGGCATTTAATCTCTAAATTTATTTAAAGGTTCCAATTATTAGTTAACTTCAATTTCACTACCCAAATTAAAACTATTAATTAGCGGAAACTTAAGAATTAAATACCGGGTTTAATTTCAAATCATTTTAAAGATAATAGATAATGGTTTATACTTAAAACAATTAAAAATTTATATTTGGTTATCAAATAAATCCGTAGTAAGACTACTACAGTGGTCGTCCCACTTCGAAACTCGAAAATGAACATCGATGATGCGTGCACTCATCACAAATATATATGTATATATCATTTAAAAATTGATTTTATATATATAAAATATAATAGGAAAAATTATTTCATTCACCTATATTAAAACCAAATATTATGTCGGTCTGTCCTATTAAGTGTTTAGAAATTCCTATTGATGTCACAGCGTCCCATACATCAACTAGAATTTATAAATACAAAACGAAACAAATTAACACAATATTAAAACCTTTATATAACATTAACAAATACGCTCTCTCAAATATATACTCTCATCGAATCTCATAAAGTATTACTACCCTATTACTAAAGAGTCAGACCCCATAAAGCTAAGGTTTATCGCTAAACCAAAGCTCTGATACCACATTGTAACGTCCCGCCTTTTCGCACGCTTTAAATCGACATACGTGTCAATTCAAACCATACAAAAGGGCGGATTGTTATAGGGTAAATAAGAAAAATGAGAAGAAATAAAAGAAAACAGAATCTCACAGCGGAAGGATAAAATATAATAATCAAATATACAGTTCATGAAGCTGTTTACAAAATATTTAAATACACTTGTACAATATATATCAGAGTACACGTACGAATAATAACAATGCAGCGGAATACGGTGTGTAGTGGAATATAATAAATAATAATAATAGAAATCTCCGCCTTCGTCATCCAGAGCTAAAGTCTTCGGTCCTGAAACGCTCGGACTGACCCGAGCGAATTGAAAAACAAAACACTCGAGTAAGAACAAAAAGATCTTATGTTAGTTAAATCAACTGAAATAAATATGAGTGCCGTAACTTAAAAGATGCTCGGGATTCACATCTCTTAAGGATCCGTTAAACTATGTACTATGTAGTATATTTCGCAATTATAATAGTGTCTATTTGTAAATAAACTTACTTTTAAATAGCGTTACGGGGTTACCCATGTAGCCCTTAACAAAAAATATATTCCCATAGTCTATACAGTACCGTAATCTCCCCCGTACTAGGCGTCGTCAGAGGGCACTCCATAGGTATGGTACAAAACAAACTCGTACAAGGCGCGCTAGGGTAGGTGACACGGCACAACTAGGCAATCCCAGGGTAGATATACCAATTGCTATCCGGGCTGATGGTAACGCGTAGCAGCTACTACCGCCCACCTCGAACAACACCCTCAAAAATCAAATAATCAAAAGTGGCCACCGAATCAGTCCAAAAGTCAGAGTATAATATCGAAGGAGTGTGTTTGATCAGAGGAATGACCTCATTGGCCCAAGAATCGCTCCTGTTTTAGCCACCTTATGCCAACTCACGGGAGTCGGGTCCACGTATTTACCTCAAAGGAAACGCTGCCGCCATCCTACTCATTCTGGAATCTCCACCGCGTACACGGTTGTTAAAGTGGTTTTCGGAGTTGGCAGAGAGTATGACAACTTCCGATCCCGGTCTCTTGAACAACCAAACGTTATTATAACACCGTGGTCTTTTAAAATAGTTTATACTTTAAAACCAGAATATAATTATCCATTTCAAACCCATAAATACGAGATCATTTCCATTTCCAAAACAAACTCATTTTTGATATTATTTTTATAAAACCCAAATCAATAATATCATTTTTATTTCAAATATATTTCCTTTCCAAAATCATACTGCTTTAAAATTTATAATACTGGAAACCAAACATTTGAATTATAACTTTCAAAACATAATACTTCGAAATTCGTAGCTTTAAAACCATAACTTCTAAAACTTGAATGATTTAGATATTCAAACAGTATATAGAATAAAATAGTCTAAGTTTAAATTTCTTTATAAAATAAAATAATTTCCGCGACTTTAGAATCTTATTCGTTTAAAATTTAGTCTAAATCCATAAATTTTAAATTCACTTTTAGTTAAATACACCACTTCAATTTCAATATATTTCTAACTTTGAGTATTTAACAATTTCAAAACTTAAGGTTGGAAATTTATATTCACCAATTCATTGTCCTATTATTTAGTTTTGAAAAGTTTACATAATAGATCAAAAATCATTTAAAATAAAATTCCAATTACTAACAACTTAATTATTTCCTTCAATTTATTTATGCTAGAAATATTCGTTTAATTTATCTTGAATAAAAATCTAGATATAAATATCATACCTTTAAAATTTCCAAGCTTTAATAAGTTTTAAGTCAACTTATGGAGTGAAATTTTTAAATAAGCTCCATTCAAATAGATTTCCAATTTACCAGCAAATCTTAATTGATTTAAATCATTGAAACTCCATTATTCAACTTATTTAATTTATTTAACGCATTTATACATAGCTTAAATTCAATAGTTTAACTTTGTATGTATATAAAAATAAGTTTTATCTAAGATCAAAAATTAATATTTATTAGACCGTATCCTATCCAAACCATAGAAATCATTTTCAAAATATTAATATATATAGACCGACGGTGTCTGTATAAAATTTTATACCCTATGGTCAAGTGATACGGATATCTATCATTTCAATCCTTAATTTAAAATAAAAATTACGGTTATATCATTTCAAACTGCAATACCGATAAGATAAGGATGCATAAAGACTTGCAGTTTATCCAATATAGAGCACATCATCCATTCACCCAATATCAATCATCAACCAATTTATCGCAATCATCATCAGTTTAAACAAACATCAATATAGAGCATGTCAAATATAACAGGTATCAACGAACAGTTTATATTCAAAAATAGAAATAAATTAATGATTGTTCAACTAGCAGTTTATATGCAAAATAAATAAAATTTATCTGCCAATTTATATGCAATAATAAAATTAAATAACAGTTTAATTTAAATAAATGCAGTTTACTGGGATGATGATTAAAAACATGCCAAACAGTCATAAATAAATTTCTAAACACATCACAAATCAATTTAACAAACATAAGAAATTTTAGAAGTTGTGAGTGGGTTAAAACACTCACCTTTTGAATTTAAATTGAATTTAAATCCAATTTAAACCCAAAATTTCAACGGTCTCTAAATCCATCCAAAATAGTGCCAAAACATCCGTAATTCTAACATGATCCTAGCAAAACAAACCGCGCATGAATCCGAGTTCGTATGAAAAAGTTAGAAAAATTAGAAGATTGGAAAATTCTGGTCCTGAGTCGACTTCGGGTTCAACTTCGGTCCACCGCCTCAATTCCCCGGTTCTTTCTTGGAGTTTTTGCCAAAACGACCCACAGCGACCCGAGTAACTTTCTTCCTAACCCGAAGTAGATGCAGCGTTTTTGCTTCTAAAACTCGAAGCGCGACCAGAAGTTGCTGCAGATCTTTTTTTTTTTTAAATTGAAATTGGATTGGGAAGATTAGGGTTTGCAGTGGAATGAGGAAGAGCATACATTAAGAACGAGAAATAAGAAATGACCTAGGGTTTATAACCACATATATATAGGCAAACAGAATAGAAAGAATGGGCTAGGTTGGATTTGGGTTTTGAACGATAATTGACCCGAAAAGCCCGTTTCGATTCCGGAATGGAAAAGGATCAACCCATATATCAAAATATATGTTTAAAAATATTTTAAACGCAATGGAAAAAGTTTCACATCCAAATTCCATTGTATGAAGAAGTTATGCTAAATTCAAATTTTCCAAATTGATTTCAGTTGATTTAAATTGCATAAATTTCAAGGCGTTTCAAGTCCGTACGATCAAACGACAAGACTGATCGCTACGAAACTTGAAAAACTATTGTAATTTACCGTTACGGATTCGATGAAACTGGTTTCGTCGAAATCTGAGTCAGTGACCCAAATGGCTATTTTTAATTAATTAAATAAATGTATAATTAATTGATTAAATCAAATTTTTAAATTTCAATTCTAAAATTGACAATTTTATCACCTTATATTTCTCAAACATTTTTAATGATTTAAACAAATTTAAATGTCTATTTAGAGAAGATAAATTTATAATTTTCAATATAAACCTTCATTTTAATTGGTTTCAAAATTATAAATTAAATTTCCAACAATTCTATTATATTCACTATTCATTCTATTATTAAATTCATCGTTATCAAAAGGATGCAATTTACATTGGTTTATGATTGTTTGCATTTATTTTCTTAGGTTTCATCTACATTTCCATTTATGCAATATTTCAAATATTAAGTTTCCATTTAATTGCAATAAATCATATTATCGTAATTTAAATTCAAATAAATGGAAAAAATGTTGATTACCATTCTTATTATTCAAACAAACATTATCCTCTAAACATATTGAACATTTATTTACTTTACATTACGTTGATACTTCCAATTTCACTTTTATTCGTATTAACTATTTTAATTCCACTTATTTTGTAATAATTACTATATTGAAATTTGTAAATTTCACTCATAAATTTGGATTTAAAACCAATTAACTAATTTACCTTGGTGCCATCCTTTATTACATAAATCGTTGCTTCAAATTACATTAATAAAACATTAAATTTAGATATAGTTACTAATTATTTACATAGTTTATTTAACACCTTATATAACAAGTCACCTATATTACTTGCATTTAAGTTCGTTAGTCACCAAACCAGATTTATAATTCCATATTCAATGCTAATTTATTTCATTGCAATTAATATATGCCTATTTACACACCTTCATACTTTGATTATCAACCAACAATTTATTATGCATTATTTCATCAATTAATATCAATTTTGAATTTATTTCCCAATTTGCCGATTTCATTCAATTATATACAAATTGGTTTCCCTCAATTGGTATTGCATTTCATTCGCTTTATTAATACTACCTTAGTTAGCCTTAACGTATTATTAGATTAAAATTTCATTGGTTACATCCTATTGAATTAACATTCTCCGATTACCAAATTAATCTACATCAAATTGCACTAATTAAGTGAATTAACTGTAATTGATTTCAAACTAACTTTTACGAACTAAATAAATATGTAACTTATAGCCATTGTTACCTTAACTCTTAATTACCTTTAAAAGTTCATTAATTACAACAAATGTTCCAATCAGCTATATAAATCGAATTTCATCTTTTATTTGTGTTCAATGTTTTATTTCATTATGCTGAAATTTAGGTACGTATACCCATTTAATATCCCAATTCATTGTTTTATCTTGGTTTCAAATTTTTAATTAAATCAATTTCCATCTATGCATAAAATTAACATTTCTATTAAACTTCCATTTACACTTCCATTATTATTTTAACAATTATTAAACATTATGATCAGTTAAAGCTTCACAATGGTTTAAATCAATTGGGATTACACTACACATTTAATATTTATCAACTTGTTCTAACCTTATTACCTAAATTTATGTTCAGTTGCTATTCAATATATATATATATATATATATATATATATATATATATATATAAATTCATAAATTCAATATTTAAGTTCGTTTCTTATATTAAATTTATTAATAAGTATTCCTTTTCCCGTATTACAACAAATTGGAAATTTCATTAGATCCATTAATTATAAATTTTAATTAGCATTGTTACGTTTTTAATTCACTTATTATTTCATAAATAAGTTACCCAAATTTTATTCTCTAAATATTAAATCACAAAGTCTTACGTGATTTACCATTTACATTACCCTCTTTTTTCACGTTTGCTTCATTATAAATTACCAAATTTTTTTTCCTTCAAAATTAAATTACTCAATTTTAATTAAAATAACCAGCTTAATTATTAAAAAATTTACGGGTCGTTACATGTGCAAAGTCACAGACCCATCTAGCTTAGCACCAGAAGTCGATACCGACCTCTCAAGTTGGTAGCGACTTTTGTGTTCATTCTAGGAAGGATGAGTCCACTTGCATCCTTCAAGCTACATGATTTAATGATGTTCCATGCAATTTATGTGGAAATTTGGTTGATGTTGGTGATGGTTCCTTCCTTACTTAGTTTATACTGCTATTCTAATTGCTAGTCCTTCAATCTTAGTATTCGGTTGTTCATAATCCTTTGATATTACTTGAGCACACATATAATAGATAAAGAAGAGCCTTTGTGAAGTTTGATAAGAAACATGGATGTGTGTAATGTCATCACCGACATGGTGAAGTCGGTGCCAACTTCTCCTCTTTGTTCCATTCATGTTGAAATTTATATGTGTTGTTTCTATTCCTAGTCTAAATGTGCTTGTAAGATTTCAAGTCGTTTCGTCTCTATCTCGACGTTCAAACTCCTATTGATTTCTGCATGGATAAAAACACAATTAACACATAATATCATACATAACACAAAAAACTAGTTTTACATCAACAAAATCCATATTTACATCAACATTCCATCAAATATTCGCCAAACATCCACAACATACCTATTAAACGTTCAATCAAACATCAAACATTCATAATCATCAAATGTAATCCAAGTTTAAAGTACACAAATAATTGAACATCCATCAAAAAACACAACCACGCCTACTAATCATTATTTCCATCATTTACCAACCCCTGGAGAGGAAATGTCCCATGTCCTACCGTGTATGTCGCAATCTGCTCATCCAGCAGCATAGTCAGTCCTCCACTCTTTCACCAATCGTTCAATTCTGATATCTCAGCTCTTAACTATTTTGTCTCCTCCTCGGCCTGTGATTTCCTATAATCAGCCAAAGAAGTCTTGCCTGTAATTATTTAATAGCGGGTTATAATTTATATGTAACATTAAATAAAACTTATAAATTAGTTAACGAAGTAGTTAAACTCAATAAACATTACCTCTTGATTACCATAATCGCAGTGTATGTTCTGCATTGGCCTATCGATTACAACATCAAAAATCCTATCCTTCTCCTCAATATTCAACTCCTCTCGGCCAGTCGCCTTCGAAACTCAAGCTCGCTCCATTTAAAACTTTTCCTACGATTAGAAATAGAATTTTGCCAAAAAAATAATCGGTTTAAAATTTATATAACTTGAAATAAGAGGAAAAAAAATTACAGCATGTTTATCATGATACTTATGGTTTGGGGTCTATCCAAGTAAACGATACTGAGCCATCTTCATTAGTGTGCTCGATGGTGTGCATGCGAGTGAAGACCTCTAAATATGTAGGGTCACGACCCTTCTCCTTCCTTTGAAATTATATATGATTAAGCAATGTATATACATGTTTAAACAATGTTATAAGTATTTTATAATCACAATTATAAATTTACCTTTTCATCCCGATATGGTTGGAAGGATTTTGATCTGCTGCGGTGTGTAACAAGATTTTTATTCCTGTTAGCCGAGTTTCACATAGTTACTTCCTAACAATTTTACATAAAGGTTAGGTTTACATTCTGTAACTACTAAAAATACATGATTGACCAAATTAATGTAGTTATTATACAAACTTTAAACAAATTATAATAAACGTATAAACTATAAAACTTACTTTCACGGTGGAATTTTGCCTATACTCAAGAAAATCATCCCAAACGGTAGCACTCATCCAATCAGGTTTTTTATTTATTTGTTTTATGCCCAAGTGGATGTCCTTGTAGTTTTTCCTCATCTTCTTATTCTAGTAGTTCCTAAAAAGATGTTGATTTTCCTCCTCTACAACAACCGCAGCCTATACAATGAAATTAAAATGAATTATACATAGTATATTATTACGAAAGGATCATACTTTAATCACTTTTTAGGAATGGGTATGGAGAAAAATAAACTTTTAATGCTTATTTGGCTAACATTAAAGGATCATATTTATAGTAATGTGAGTTATGCTTTATTTTAATAAGCTTATAATCGTTGTGCACGTTGATTCCAAATCCAGGAAAATTGCTTAAACAATTACATTTGAATTAAAAATGCTTTTTATGCAGCTTGTACTAATATGTCAATTCTAAAACCTATGTTAAAATGCCGTAAAAATCTTTTATATGTGTATCTGGATCATCACTACCTTTGACAAATACACCACTATTAAAGGCTAATTTTTCAACATCATATTCATTTTTGTAGAATTTAAATCACTGGCACATTTTCTCGGGTCACAAACGTAATTCAAAAACCAATTAGAAATTCTTTACTAAGGTCACCACATGGATGTTGTGATTCATAAACACTGCAAATACAAATATATTGCATTACAATCTATAAGTATAATTGAAATAAATTTGAATTTGGAAACTCATTTATCAAGAATTATTATTTAATATAACCTAATAATTGGTGCAGCTTCAGCACAGTTAAGAAGAACATATGTGCGTGTCATATTGTAATCTCTATCGTCTAACCACAGTTCCACACATTTTTCTATAGGCCGTCCATGTTGCCTAAAAATAGATAACACTGCTTGAAAATAATCTTGTTTGATGATTTCATCGTTACAAGGAACAGTTACAGAGGTCGCATGGTCACTAGAATAATGAGAGAGAAAATGAAGTTTTTTCAAGATATGATTTGCAAATCGAACCTTCAACTCATGTTTTTTGTCAAACTTTTCTCTGCAGATAATTCAAGTCCTATTATAAAATTAATTCAATTTAAATTTGAATTTAAAATTAATATTAGGAACATTCAATATTACCTCGTAGATGGATACATCCATCCATATTTCACAAAACCTCGAGAAGTGTTTTGGGTGGAAAGAAACATGTAAATGCTCCATTACATTAAAGAATACTAAAGGAAATATTTTCTCAACTTTGTAGAGCAGTATAGGGATATCTTCTTTATGTTTACATATATGCTCAACTTTTAACATAGTCCAACAAAACACTTTATAAAACAAACTTACTTATGTTATAACACTCCATACTGTTACGGGAAATGGTTCTTTGGAAACCATGAGTGATAAATTTTCCATCATGACATAAAAATCGTGACTTTTCATCCCACTCAGTTTATTATTTTTAAAGTCAACATATCTATGGAGATTAGAAGAAATCCCATCAAGACATGTTAGTACTTCTACACACTTTAACGCAAGTTTTACTCGCTTGTTGTCCAGCTCATAGCATGCTTTGGGTTTTTTTACTGTCATTAGGCTTCATATAAAGTTTGGAAAATTTACATAGTTCCACTATATCACATCTTGAATTTTGATCATTCTTAGTTTCCCCTTAACATTCAAAATTGTATTAAACATGTTATCAAACAAATATGCTTCGTTGTGCATCACATTAGTATTATGTTGAAGTAAGAGATCTTTCAAACAAGGTAACTCCCTAAATATACTTTGTTAGCACCAATTATGAATTGTCGATTTACTAAGAATTTCAGTCTGTACTCCAGTTTCTTGTATCTTTGGATATTCCTTTATAAGATCGTATATTTCTATGCTTGACCAAATTGTTGGTGGTTGTCTAGTCTCTGCTCTGTTAGCTATAAAGTTTTTTTTATCTCTTCTGAAAGTTTTATTATCATGGAGAAAACAACGACGACAATCTAACCATATAATTTTCCTTCCATTTGGTAATGACCATTCGGTAATGAAAATACTCTTGCTTCTTCCAAGAAATAAGGACAAGCTAGACAACTAGCAATACTCCAACCTAAAAGAAATGCATATGCTAGAAAATCACCAATAGTCTATAACAAAGATGCAAAAAAATGAAAATTCTTTTTTAGAAACGTCTTATATATCAACCCCTTCGTGTCATAATGTTTTCAACTCTTCAATCAAAGGTTACGAATAAACATCCATTCCTAGTGTTAGATCATCAGGATCAGGGATACCAATAGTGAGAAATATATATGGTGTTTTCATACACATCCATGAAGATAAATTATAAGGTGTAATGGTAATAGGCCAAAATGAGTATTTACTACCAAATTGAGAAAATGGTGAAAATCGATCTATATATAAACCAAGTCTAACATTATGGCTCTCTATAGAAAATGTGGGATAAGTCTTATTGAAATGTTTTCATACTTCTCCATTAGATAGACGTGTCAAAGTTCCCTCTTGTTGTGTTCTCACACTGTGCTATCTCATATGACATGTGGTAGCAGAAGACGCATATAACTTTTGTAGTCTAGGAGTGATGGATAAATAATTCATTCTCTTATATGGAACTTCCTTTCCTTTCTTTTTTCTTGGTTTGTATCTTTCCTCATTACATGTTCTTCATTTCCTAAGGTTAATGACATCTTTCCAATGCAGCATATGACCTTTTATACATGTATCTATTTTTTAGTACGATAGACGGAAAGCAGACATAAGTTTTCTTTCACTTTATAATGACTATCGCACATCAATTACGGGATGGCATATGTCGTTTTGAGAATGTACAACTATTGTAAATCCAACTTCTATAAAGTTGAATTTTGATTTCATAGAAATGTATTCGGTAGTTACTGATAATTTGGTTCTGCTTTTACAACCATCCCACAATGGCCTCTTAGCCGCATTTAATAAATCATAGATTCTTTTTGCTCTCACATCTGTACTTTTTCAACATTTACATCTTTATCTTCAACTTGAATGGTAAGGGAACATTGATCGTGCTGCATCTTCCATCATATCTTCTATTAGATTCATCGTAACATAGTCATTATTCACCTCGTCCTTTGACCCTATAGGAATAAGTGCAACAAGTTCTCCATGACGATCCCACAAATATTAATCTAGCATAAAACCAACTCAATACAAATGTACTATAAACATATTTGGTTTCCAATGCATCAAATGTTTGTAGTTTCTACAAGGGCAACGAATTTCTGTCATTTCCATTATTAGATTTAGTGAATCTAATATATTCATGTACATCATTGTAAAAAAAATCCTTTATTGAACCTTACATGCCAGCTTTTTCTTTTTACATCCACCTACGGTCGAGAAAATAATTGAACATTTTTCTAATATAAAAATATATATTAGAAATTTCAACAGCACTTCTTTGTATAGCATGCATAACTTTGCATCCAAGCGGTGTGGTGGTGTTGTTGTATTTTCTAAAATAAATTAAAGCCTTTATGACTAAAGGCTTTAATTTTTTATTGTTGTATTTTTTCAAATAATATTTACCACTTATTTTTAAATAAACATTATATTTATTTATTAATTTTAACAAATCAATTTTAGCAAAATATTTGTTTCAAAGGCAATTTATTATTTAAAACTACTTCCAAAAAGACATACACACAAATTACAATTTTACTAATTACAAATTAAATTTTAAACCATATTTTATATTTCATTTAAATATTTAAGTGTCTTATTTACTAAATTTTAAACCATATTTTATAATTCATTTAACTATTTAATTTTTTATTTAACTATTTTGTAAACTAAACTTTGGAATTTGCTAAAAGGGCGCACTAATTAATTAATCACTAAATATAACTTTATTTTATAATTACCACTAACACTTATAATTAACACATACTAATTAATTAACATAAAATTATTTTTAACCGTAAGCTTTACATTTAACATTTTCACTTTTCAACCATACATATTAGCCTTAAAATTATTCTAAACTATAATAAACAATCACATACACTAATCAACATACATATTAATCAATAATTATACACCAATTTTCAGATTTTAAATTAATCTAAATATATAATAATAAATTAAAAAACTAAATCACTAACTAATATCCCGGAAAACACTATTATCACTAACTAACCTGAAATAATCATCATTTTTAAACCCATAATCGTATAAAATTAGTTCTAAATCCAAAACTAGAGTTAAAATTTTACTAGCGCTGCGATGATGATGGGGAAGAAGGAGATTCTGACGAGTTGTAACGGCCTAGGGCGATGGTGACAAGTGGCGACGGTTTCGAGGGGTAGCGATGGCTAGGGATTTTGTTTTCTTTCATTTTAAGAGTGTTGGAGAAGATTGGAGAATGAAGAAATTGGCATGGTCAAGTGCTCTATAAAGTCGACATGCCATCAGTAACCAACAGCTTATCAATTTTGTATTTTTTTAATTTTTTGTTATCAATGTTATGTTTTAAGAAATGTTTAAAAATATTAATTTAATTTCTAAGAAATAGAAAAGATATTTGGCACAACCATTTAACCTAAGGACGGCTTGTTATCGATTAAATTAGTATTTTCGATAATTTATCATCGTGTAATTCAAATGTTTATTGTTAATGAAAATCCAACTTATATAACCAATCTATGTGACTCTAAGTCAGCCCATTAAGCAACTTCGATAAAATTGATACGTGTAACATTTTTACGAATTAAAATATTTTTTTAAACTGTCAGCAGATTAATTTTTAATTTTTATATGTATTTTTATAATAAAATTATGTAAAATAAAATATTCAGTAGAAAAAATAAATTTATTGGATCTCATGCCGATCTAAAGAACTTCAGACCTATTTCCAAAAGGTGATTAGAAAACAAACAACGGTAGGGTGTCAATCTTGAATTTTAAATTTATAGCCCTTCATCGACATTCGGACTAAAACCCTTTGTTCGAAGGCCTAACGACCTTCAAACAAGATCAAATCCAAACCACTGATAATTTGTAATGTGTTAATCCAATATGTATGTATGGTTGTATTCGTAAAAAAATTGTTGATTTTTTTTAGCTCGTAACAAGTCGTTTTGCAAGGAGTTGTATAACTTTTCTGCCTACGTACTTTGTAATGTGCCATTTTTGATCATCACGAACTTCGAAAATAAGAGGAAAGCTAGTCTATTTGTTTGTCTTACTTCCCTTTACATATTACCTTTTGGTTGCATGTTCAAATTCGTCTTAGATTTTGAGGTATAAGTAATTGAAGTTTTGAAGGGAATTTATATATATATATGTATGTATGTATGTATATATTGGCATACATAGCTCACACAAAATATATTTCATGCAACTTACATGTTATGCTTAATATATATATATATATATATATATATATATATATATCAATTTACATAAGTCTACTTCATATATGCATAAGTGTAGTTTATGTACACCTAAACTACTATGGTTATACTTAGAATAACGAACGTTGAAATAGTAAGATATATGTGCGCTGATATATGCGTGTATGTTATATTAAGAATAAAGAATGGTTGAAACAGTTAGATACATGTGCACTGATACATACACACATATATGAACAGAAGATGAAACTAAATTATATTTTCACAGTAACCAGAAAATGGAATGTATACTCACTGATAAAATGATATACCTGCTAGAAATGGACAAAAAGAATTTATACTGTTTTACTCCTTGCTAAAAGGTATAAAGATGATAACTAAGATCGAGAAGGAAACAAACAGCCTGATGGAGCTAATAGATTTCAGTGTGAATTAAATGTAGTAGAGAGGAGGTGTTAAGTGTAACAACCCAAGATTTAATCACTTTAATTATGGATATTTAAAAAATATATTTTTAATAATTAATTAATCAGTAGATTTTATAACTCAAATATACTCCTTTTATAGTAACTAATAATGGTGAGATGGTTCTCAAATTTTTGTGTGAAAATAATTAGTTCTAAGAAATATAGAAAATGTGACCGAAAATCGTTTTTTGAATTTTTGACTTTTTGGTGTCTAAAAGTTATCGAAAAACATTGTGTACATTTGTGTAACATATATACACATTTAGTTACAAGTTAGTATCACGATTAACATATATAAATGCATATAATTAACTTATATATAATAAGGTGATATGACTTATATGAAAATTTTAATATTTTAAAAACATAAGTGACATAAAGTGTCAAGTCTTCAAAAACATTAAGTACACATGGTACAAAGGCATGTCTGCTTAAACAAATGAAGGGAGGACAAGGTATTCACGTGGGGAGGGGGTGGAAGCATGTTTGGTGATGTGGCATCATTATAGTGGAGATTTGGTACCTTAGGGTAAAATGGTAATTCGATTTATGCACTTAGTATATAAAGATTTTTCCTAACATTTTCACCACTTTTCATTCATTTCTATTTCATAAAATTTCCTTTTAAGGCTTTCAGGTATATTTTCATGCCTCCAAATTAGAATCTCAAGTTTAAAATCTAGTTTCTTTCATTTTTATAAATTTAAAACCTTGTTTTAAGCTTCTTTCTTCCAATTTATCACTTATCCTAATAAGACAAGTCCAAATCCTCCTTAGTCAATCAATGCTGAGCATAATATACTCGTATGCCGAATTATTTTACATCCAATAGCCCATAAAGACTCCACTTTTCCAAGCTAGAAGCAAAGACCTAGGCCATGTTCAAGTTATAGAAAAAGTTAGCTTGGTTTCGCGAAATTTCGGTGAGTAAAGTTCTCGCTTTTATCTAAATTTTTAAAGTTATATTATGGCATGACTTGAATATTAAATATGATGCTTATTTGGGTGAAAAAAATGTTGATTGTCTATATGTAATTGTGCTTGGCTGAGGTGACGTATAGTTTGGAATATGGTAGTTAAATAGTTAACTCAATTTCTATATTATATTCTTGCTTGTATATGTTCGCTATAGAATGTTTACGTGTTGCATGTTATAGTCGTGTAACCATGTATGTTGTGAACATGAGTTCATTATGGTATGCTAAAAAAGTTAACGCCTTACTAGTTTAAAGCGACATGTTATCCCTTACGTAAAATCCAAAATCTTTGGTTTTAAAATTTGTAAAATGTTTTCAAGTTTTAAATACTTGTTAGTTTTACAAAATGTGCTTTTATGTTTTAGTAAAGTTTTTCCAGCAATTAAAGTTTTAAAGAAGACTTAGAAAACAAATTTCAAGTTTGGAAATTTCAGGTCGTATAGCGATAGTTGATATAAGTGCAGTTCGTGAAAACGTACTCTTTTCAAAATCTAAAAAAAAATTCACTTAGAAATCTTTTTGAATTTTTTAAAACTTATATTAAGTAAATAAAAAGGTAATTATTATATAGCTAATTATTTATTTAATAAATGATTAATTAATTAATTAATCAGTACTTAATCATTAGTTAATAAAAGTAATTATTACTTAATTGTTAATCAGTAAGTTAACTAAGTAAAGTTAAATATTATTTAATAAATAATTAAGGTTAATTATTTTTAATTATTTATTAAAGTTTAACTAGTAACTAATTATTTATTAAAGAGGTTTAATTAATTATTAATTATTTATTGATTAATTAAATTTAATTAAGACGTAATTAGGGCTTTATTAAGATTAATTATTATTTAATAAATTTAATTTATTAGTTAATTAATAAATATGGGTTTCTAATTTAAAAATAGTTTTGTTTCAAAAATATCAATTTTTTGAAGACTGTCTTTCTTTTTCAAAACCGTTTTAATTCAAGGGATTTATTTGTTGATTACCTTTAAGTAACCTCAAAAAATATGAAATCTAATGATAATATGGTGACTCATTTATGGAAAGAAAGTCATCTCATATGTAGCACAAAAAGCCGATGAGTAGGCCGATCCTCTACCTATGAGATCTAGAATTTATTTCTAGACGAAGGATAAAGTAAGGTCGAAATATCAGAAACGTGATGGATATGGAAGGGTTAATTTCTATCAACGGGTTATGTTTAAATTGCTTATATGGTTATCCATATGCGAACTATGAATAATTACCCTAAGCAACAGATTTGCCTGTTATTTATAACTTGGCTTGTTTTAACTTAGGAAGTGTGTAGTGTTTTTTCGAGTTCTCTGGTGAGGACTAGAATACTTGCTGCATACTTCCAAAAGAACCAAAATTGAGTTAGCTGGAAATTATCTTTTAGTTTGGAGACACCAGTTTTGGATAAGTATGGTTATCCAAACCACTCCAAACTAATAACGTTTGTTATGGATCCTTATGAAGTATGTTATGAAGGTATGTTATCCTTCTTATGGGTGATTCAAAAATGGAAGACAGTAAATATGGAATGTTTGTTCGATTTTGGAACAACTTGTATGAATGAACATTACCGTTGCATTGTTGCCTAAAGGACATTAGTAGCATTCCAAGAAGGTCTGTTGGAAGGAAAGTTAAACTTAACCTCAAGACTCACACCCGGGAATGACTAAAATCAGGAGGTAAGCTTCAAGGCTATGTGGTTCGCTACCATTAGGATATGACCATCACCCAATCTAGATTGATATTATATATTATATATGATCGGGGCTCATTTAGGTTGTTGATCCTAACTTAGTTGATGACATATTCGACGCTATCCAGTAAGGGGTAGAGCCGGTCTTGACTCGTAGGGAGTCTATATGAGTCTCTTAGTGTATTTTATCTATAGATGCACTGTGGTAAGAGGTACCCTAATGCTTTGTCATTGATGGAATCAATTTTCCAATACGTGCCTTTTCGAACTAGTTGTGTACCTATTATGCTGGAATTCAACTAATGTAATTTTTTCAACCATGATTCCATATTTATTTTAACTTTAGATATTATGATAATATTAGAGGATTTTATATAGGAATGTTTTGATCATCGTAAGATAAAAACACATCCGTATTTATGTGTGGCGTAGCCTCACGAGATACCTTGTTTTCTAAGGATCTTTATTAGGTTAAAACATATGCTTTGCTCACACCTGACCCATGTTTAACCTTGAGTCATATTTCTTTCCCTTAATCTCTTGGGTACTCAAATTTTTATGAGTAGCCAAGTAACCAGGGTCCTTTGGAATATTTTAGGAAGCAACAAGGAGTAGGAGCTTTCATAATAACCTAGTAATTATGTTTATTTCCACTGTGAGTGTATATTATGTATTAGTAGTTGGGCATGCTGATATAGCTATCTCTATTGGGATAGTACTTGTTGTAACTTTGATGTAACTTTTCGGAGTAAGCATATGTACTATTCTGTTATGATGTATATACAACTCTGACGTTTTATGAGAAAAATCTGTGTTTGATTTCCTTGTCTTTTATTTTCTTTGCCCCCAATGGGTCGTATTTTAGAATAAGAATGGTGGATTGTTACATTATATAGGTTTAGAAAGAAGGTTACTTTAGGTTAAGTAACTAAAAACATTAAAATATAATCACTATGCTAGTAAGAATGAAAGTAAGGTCCAATAAAGTAATTCCAATTATTTTTATTTTATTTTAAATAAATCCATGCCTTGATCGCCTTGTAACTCGAACCGCCATTATATATCCATTTAAAAATCTACTCGAGATATATTATCAAAATTTTATTTTATTCTCGTTATGAATTTTATTTTAATAAAATATCACTTTCCAATTTTCAACCACTATAAATATTTGTTTTATTTCCAAAGTAATTCCAAAATTTCACAAATATTCTTTCTTTAGATAAAATAAATTTCCAAACAACTTTTGAACTAAATAAAATTTCAAATTTCAAATTTTATATCGTTATTTTTTAAATAAATCATGTAATACATAATTAAAATTTATGATATTGCGCCTTAAAATTTTCATAGTCATTGCACGCTAAAAATAATGGTCATTGCGCATTTTAGCCAATAGCTGTCGTAACAACCCCATAATCATCGCATAAAAATATATGTCATCGCGTTCAAACCCGCTTAGAGTCATCACGTATAAAAACCTGATTGCATATTTAGGCCATGTAGTTATCGTGTACAAAAGCTTGCATGTGCAATAATACATACATACATATATATATATATAGCCATTACGTATAAATACTTTGCATGGAGCCATCACTTGCATTTAGACATCGCCTGCATATGGACATTTTAGTATTTGCGTGCATTTATATTAAAAATCCTTCGCATTTTATCATATATGCCTTCACCATTACTTTAACCTCGTGCAATACTTAATTTAAAACTCTAGCATGCTATTGTTGGAATTCCATGAAGCCTTTGTGTAATATATGTGGATGTTTTTGCATCCTATAATCATCGTGATAAGCATATTATCATGTTTCATGTGCTCTGTACATAACGACAGCTAAATATATATATATATATATATATATATATATGCATATATGTATATATTTATATACATTTATGTATGTATACGTATCTACATATGTGAATGTATACATATATACATATATGTATGTGTGTCTATATACATATATATGTATGTGTATGTGTGTGTATATGGTAAGCATCGGCTACACCTCATTTTTGCTCCATCTCAAATCCCCTTAATTTTAAGCATATATTCCAAATTAAATAATTATATTTTCTCTCTCTTTTCATTCATTCTATTATTTAATTTGGAAAATGTGGTTGAAAATCAGGAGGATTTGAGGCGGAGCAAAAATGAGGTGTAGCGGATATATATGTATGTATGTGTCTGTGTATGTATGTATGTATTCCATGCGTTCATGATAACAAGTATTTGGCTATCCTTTTGATATTCTTTTCCTTTATTCCTATCCTTACTTTCATCCATCAAGTGCTTGATCATATCCATGATATATGCATTTGATGTCTGGCAGTCCGTAGGTTGGCTGTCATTGACTATGTCAAACATTTGATTTTGCAAACGATCTTAGTAAGTTGACTGAAGCCTAGGCTCTCTTGTCTTTGGGTGAGTCACTCTCTCGGAGTTCCATTGGCTTGCGATTGGTCTAGTAGAGGCATTTTAGTCCTCCCTGCCGGTATTGAGTGCATTAGCATTGTCTTCCAACTTGTCATCGTTAAGTTGCTCACCATCTTCCAAGTCGGAGAGATCCACTGCTATATCTTCTCATGGGATTTTTGCACCCTAGATTCAAGTTTGTAGCAGGTTGCTTTGCAGTTGGCGGAGTGCTAGCGTTTCCTTCTATAATGATTCCTATAGCTCCACCCACCACTCATTTTTGCTTATGCCTTCCGTTTCTTCTATTTAGCCCAGAAACGGAAGAGTTTTCTTGCTCTGTGGTAGCCACGGGTTTTGGCATGGTTCTTAGAGTAGCTAGTGGTTGCAAGGTTAGGAGGGCATTTAATTTGTATGTAAGAGCTTTTTGGCTATTCTCCATCTTTTCGTTTATTTCATCAACCATCTTATTCAATTCTCCTTTAGTGACGACCTCAGGCTGGGTAGAAGATCTCGGCACCCGATCTTCGGTGTTAGCTCTAGAATTCGCTCCAATTAGCATATTATCGGTGCTGTTGACTTCAACTTGCTGGGAAATAGTCTCTTCTCCAGCTATAACAGCTCCTATGGATTTTTCGAAGGCAGTTCTCTTTCTCCACGCCATTGATCTTCAATAGCAAGCTTCAAACTTCCTAAAGCTGATTTGATAGATCTAATTTCTAGATCTAGCGGATCCAAAGAGAAAAGCCAAATCTATGCCTGAATTCACTCTCAGTGAAAGCATCAAAATGTTAACCCAAAAAATGGATCAATATCCTGGTTTGAGTGTGAAAGAACCGGCCCTATTTCTCAAAGAAAAAAATATAGAAAATAAATGTAAAAAGAGCAGAAATAGTAAAGAGATTTTTATTGTGGTTCGGCTGTTAATGAAACCTACGTCCACTTTATCTTTTATTGATTAACTATTATTACAAAGGAGTTTGGATTATAATATGATTCTTCTTTCCTAAGTTAGATCAGGCCACCATCATTAAAGACAACCGAAAGGATCTCAGTTGCCCTTAATGGATGTTGTGTGGGAGAAAAAGAGTGAAGAAACAATAGCAGAGTTGTTGCCGTCAGTTTAGCAGATGTCAAATCAGATTCTCTTTCTATTGCAGATGGGATGGTATTTGTAGGAGTTGGAGCACTTAGGCAAGAGTCGTTTCACTAGAAGCCTGTATCCATCATGCAGAAGCTGCACAAGAAAATTGGGTATCATAGGAACAAACTATTCGGATCGTACCGATCCAATTGGATCGGATCAGTACCGATCTGAATTACTGTACAATTTTTGTACATGGCTTCCTTGCTTGGTTGCTCTCCACGTAATTTTATAGCTTGTTGATGTGTTATGATGGTGATTCACCTATGGATTTGACTGAATTGTAGTCTAAATGGATAAGTCTTTGCTTCTTCAACTTAGATGCTTGGAATGCCACCAAACTTGATAGATAAGAAGGGCAGTGAGATGGGAGTACAATGCAAGTGGTAAGAAGCAACCACCATTCAGTATTTCGGATCCGTACCGATCCAATTAGATTGGATCGATGCCGGCCCGTACGTATTTTGGTCCCATATTTCTTGGAGTCCATCATCTAGTTGTTTTAGGCCTTTGGGGTTAAGTCTCATATCATTCTAGCTTAATCTGAATGTTCTAACTCCTATTGAATTCTGCTAGGTTAAACCAGTTAACAAATATCGAATTTATTATTTTAAATATATTAACTTTATAAAGTGTGTGTGTGTGTATGCATATGTGTATGTATATGTATATTGTTTTATTTCGACCAAAATCATTTATACATTAATAATCAATTTTTTTTGTAAATATGCGCTTAAAAATGGTTTATGTTTCTTAAATAAGAATACATAAACAATTTTGAATCAAATCTAATAAGTGGCAATAATATTCACATATATATGAACTTTGGTCAGGGTTGCACATTATGAAATATAAAAAAAATTAAACTTCAAAAGATCCTTCCCTTAGTAACACCTTCATTTGTGAATTGTCTCCTAGAATGCTTGAATCACCACCAATGTTGCTAGGGTCGAATGAACAACTTTTTTTAATTTGATGTTTATTTGGGTGAATTATAGTTCAACCATGGGTGATGAGGGCATGAAAGTGACAACCATGAAAGAGTGGAGAGGAAGAAGGAATCAAAATGAGTTAATGTGGAAGGTTTTTTTGATAGAGAAAAAGAAATCTTTTCTCATTCCTCTCTTTAAAACCTTCATCATTAATTCCTAAATGATCCGAATCAAATATCTAGACCATATTTGCCTTCCTATGATTGGCCATATATGCATCCTATATGGATATGAAAGGTCCAAAGCTCATTTTGGTAACTAAATATATTTAAAGATTTTCTAAACATATATCGACATTGTATATCGATACGCACATATATAAATTTTATGCCTACATCCAAATAATTACAATTAGCACCATGAATATTTCTAGGAGCTACCCCACTTACTAATAGCACCACAAACATCAAATTCACAAATAATTAATATTTCTTAATTATCAATTAATTTATAACATCTCATAATTCAATTATATGTTATTTCAAAGAATTCAAAATATAGTTATGTGACCCAGAGGTGTGAATTCTATAAGTGGTTGTTATCCATATAATTTTCAAAGGATTCAGATCAAGAAAGTCAATGTCAAGGCTGGAGGATTACATAAATGTTCGAAGCCCCAGATGATAGGATATCATTAGGGAATCAATGCAGACTTCAAGGTCTCCTGAGACGACAAAGACCTAAACATTGCACCAAGGGGTGATAATACAGAAGGAAACAATATTGGAGAAATAACACCAAGCCAACGTCGAAGATTATAAGATCATACCACTCTTCGACTACCTCGACATTCTTCCATGTCATAAACACCTATGTCAAACTTGTTCAATGCGGCATCAATTCTATACAAAACTTCACTTCAACTACACTGTGTCCCACCACATCACGATTCATCGGCATCACATTTTACTAATGAGGTTAATATCACCAATATTGTATTTGAAGGCATATGGTATAAGATAGAAGAACAACGTCGTCTTTCGTGAATCACGATGACTACCAAATAGTACTATGGTTAACATTGAGACTCATGATTTTTGAAACAATGTTGAATGAAGTCATATCCTATCAATATTGATGTTGCCAAAATCAACCATTCTTATTGCTTCTTGTGATTGAAATTATTAAGTAATAATAGCGTTCTCCATCCCAACAACGTTGCTCACCGAAACTTCCTTATAAAAGGAAACACAAGTTATAAACATTACCGAAGTTCAATACTATTACAATGTCAACTCTTATGAACAAGCCTGGGAGACACCATACATCCACACATGCGATATTGATGATCGCCATCATCAATATCTACATGTGCAGTTAATGCCACATTTAGTAAGCTACTAAGTATCAACGACGAGGATCATCAACGTCGCCATTGTTCAATGTCGCCAACCACCAATCAAAGAAGTTCTCAAGGTATTGAGAACCATCAATACACTCAAAAGAGTTGTCGAAGATGCCTTATATTGCCACCTTTCATCAATGTTATATGTGGTGGTAATGAAAATTGATCGAGGAAGAAGAAAATATCAACGCGGAGTTTATAGATGTCGAGTATCAACCCTATTGAATCAATGTTGAAGTTTAGCTATGTGAATACAATAAGCAGGCTTTGATGTTCGACGGCGTTGTTAATGCCAAAGCCAATTTAATATCAACCCCGATGATCGTCAACGCTACCAATGCCGAAGCCAGTGGATGTCGAAGCTTGTCATCAGCCGAACCTTGTAAATATGGTCCTAGGGTTCGTGGAAGTGGACAGACTTTCATTTCTTTCTCTCCCTTATTAATCCAAGCTCTGTAATCCTAAATCGAATTGGAGACAAACCTTCCTTGTCATTATTGTTTTAAACTTGCATATATATATATATATATATATATATATATATACATACATACATATATATATATACATATATATATATATATGAGCTCATCAAGATTAAAATAGCTTATTATAAGCTTAAGCGAGATGCCTTAGAGTGTGAGGAACTCCTCTATGCATAATTATATGAACTATGGACCTCATACATAAGGGATGTATTGTATATAATCATATGCTCATATCATGCATAATAGACTACAACTCGAATACACCATTTATCCTTTATGTCTTAATTGAACATATGATATGACTCAAGCATTTTTGAATTACCTTAATTAAAAGCATAAATGAACATTCATACAGACAAAATAACCTTAAGAACCTCGAGCATAATGACTCATATGACTTTAGAGAACAATGAGTACAATGATTCTTATGACTTTAGCGAACGAGTCTAATGAATCATATGACTTTAGGGGACGTCGAGCATAATAGCCTTAATAAACTTTAGAAACATTGAGCATAAAGATTCTAAGACAATCAATGAGCTTTTGTATAACGTTTTCCAAAGGCCTAATTTCTTCCATTCAATAATGAATCTGTGATAGGATTAGTCTCAAATGATGAGCTAGTTCTTGATACATTATTAAGGCGATATTAGTCAACTTATACTTGATCATGCCTCGGTAGATACTAAAATCAAGAGTTAATCTATCACAATTGGCATCTAGATTGTTTCTTGGTCTCATATTTTTGGCGCTAAAAGGAGAGCTTGAACCTCCAACTTTGTGGTTAATTCCCTCATTATCAAGACTAATTAAGTAAATTTTATTTCAGGTAAATAAGATCACAAAGACTCGATGCTCAGACTGAAGAGGTTATACAGACAACAACACTAGAAGAGAATATAACTCCCAATTTCAACATAGGAAATACAGAGCATAGGCAACAATCACAGCCGGTGCAATCAACTAGCAGCAAGGCCAAAATCCAAAACTTGGAGCAACAACTACTGACGGCGAGAGAACTATTGGAAGGGGTGCTTCCTCGAAAATCTTCCAAGACTACTAGAGTAACTGGAGAAGATGAGGTGGAATTTCTAAGGAGGAACTTGAATGCTTCCTTCTTAGAAATAAAAGAAAAAGCAAGTTTACCTAAATAGAAAGAGAGAGGTGATCAACAAGCTAAGGCATATTATCAGGGAAGAATGAAGGAAAACTCAAAGAACAATCCGGAAGCTCAACTTCTGAGGGATATAAACCAGAAAAGGGTAATTACCATAATAACGAGTCTTACTTATGGAAATTGGCAAAGAAAGTGGCAAAAGACATGCTTAAACTCAAGGAGAAGAGGACTTCAGATGATCGAGCCAATGATAACCAATGGGAGGCTTCTTTTACTGATGAGATCATGACCATGAAGATTTCGTCTTACATCAAGATTCCTTCTATCGGATATAATGGAACCACCTATCCGGATGACATCTATTAGCTTTTGAGATTCAAATGAATCTGTATAATGCATCTGGTGCCATTCGCTACAGACTTTTCCTAACCACATTTCAAGGAGCAGCAGCCAAATGGTACTGGCAATACCGAGGTAGGACCATTTATTCCAGGAAGCAATTTTCTTAAGAGTTCTCATCACAATTTTGCATCTGCAAAGACCCTACTATTTACTATACTATGATAGCCAATATCAAGCGAAGACCTGGAGAACCGCTGGGTGATTATCTCAGAAGATTTAATATAGAAGCTTTAAAGGCAAAAAACATGACCTATAGAGACAAGTTAGTAGCCATACACTCAGAATTAATTAAGAAAACTCCATTCCGGATGGAGCTTTACATTCACGTGTGTGAAGACTTGCAGGACTTCCATTTCCAGGTCAATAAATTCATCTACATGGATGAAATATACCACGTTATAAAGAAGGCTCAGATTAGGAAGGAAATAGGGAAATTTAATAACGGCCGCAATCATAAGAAGCCAAGGTGAGAGGAAGATTCAAATTCTAGTCATGTCACTCTGAATAAGCCACTCTTTTATATATATTCCACAATGAAGGAGAAGGATGACTGGTCGATTTCTCATAAGGCGAAAACCAACCCCGAATCGAGAAGGGGGAGATTGCTGTGCATATCACAAATCGAATGGGCGCAAGACGAATGAGTGTCGGGTATTGGTGGGCACAATTCAGCGGACGATCCACACTGGACAACTGAAGGTGTTTACCAAAGATGGATAAAATACAGCTCGTTCTGGAAACAACAATCAGAGGCCACCAAGCAACGCTGCAAATATGGTTAAAGATGATATTCAACCTGACTTCATTCTTCCTCTTAACCGGATTGATGTAATCCACAGAGGCCCACATTTGGTAGGGAGCAGCAAAGGGGAAAGAAGCCAATATGTGAGAGAATAAGAGGAAGGAATTTTTCAATCTAAGAAGAACCACCACTCAAGAATACAAAACTTTAGATCCAGTTGCACACTTTAATGACCACTCCATCAGAGTTAAGAGGAGTTCCCCATCACACAATTTCTGTTATTGATTACCATGCAGATTGGACTTTCTGAAATCATCAAGAATTTAGTGGATACAAGTAGCATGGTTAACGTAATTTTTAAACATGCTTTTGATCAGATGGGGATTCCTGAGGAGAAGTTGGAACCAAGTTTAGACCCTATCTTTGGATTCAACAATAAGGGGTCAAATCTAGTGGGGTGTAACATCCCTCATTTGGAGGCCTAAAACTAACCGCTATAGATGTTGTTGTCATCTATAGTTATTATTTTTTCGGTGAACAAATGCGGTAATGTTAGATACCTTGATATCCCAACATATGAATATGAAAATTTTAAAATCGATTTAAAACAAGTTTCTCATTTCATTACAAATAGCATTTCAGATTCATTACATTATCCTAATTCGTAAACCATGTTCAAAGAAATATAGTTATTACGAATTACGCCAAGTGCGACATATGGAAATTCCCCATTGGTTGATCAGAATCTAAATATAAGAAATCAAACAACTTTGTCATTTCATCCAATTACACATCAGAATCAAATAGAAAAAACTCCTCATTGCTAGCTTGCCTCATGCACGTCTTCGGAAGCTTATTCATCTAAAGGAGAACCTAAAAACCTTAACTCTCAAATTACTCAAAATCAATTGAGCACCCAAGAGTTTAAGGGTAAAAGATAAACTTCGAGTCAGACAAAAAGTCTGGTGTGAACAATAACCTAGCATCTCGAACCATATAGATATCTAGTGAGACCACGCCGCTTAGCGAAATGGGTTTTCTCCTCACTAGTATCTTAACCCAATTTATAGTAACCATATACTGTGTGCCTGCATAAGACATAACATAATAAAATGTATCATGGTGATATGAAAACATGTAATATGCTCTTGATTTTCCATCCCCATTCACCTGACTATCTACCTCAAATTTTAGTTTCTAGGGTCACTATTAACCGATTAGTTTTAATGGGCTAACTAATAACCTATTCCAAGCTTATGGATTATCTGTCCGATTTCATAATTTTTATGGGATCGCTAGGAACCATTGATGTCTACCAATAACATCATCCAATCATACTTTTCATGGGGTCACTATGAACTTATTGGATTCTTTAATAACATCTCTCATATCATAGTTTTCATGGGCTAACTATAAACCTATTTGCCCATGCCAATAACAATTTCCATAACATAGTTTTTAGGACTTACTAAGAACTTGTCTAAACCAATAATCATTTGATCAGTCTTGGGCATCCCATATTCTGGCCTGTTTGACCTTCTGGATGCAATTCTACTTATACAGGAGTTAATTCAATGTATACTCGCTACTGGGTCAATATAGCCTGTTATTTTGTCCTTAACACCCCAAAATGCAGTTATTGGTTAATAATAAAGTGAATATGATTACACAAGTATATGTGACTGATCAAATAACATAACAACATAAACATCCATTGTTTAATTCCTTGTAATCATTTTCTAGTGAAATATGTTTAATACCCTTAACCCACTATCTTCAGTAAGGAAAGCTTCCTCTAAAATTTCAAAGTTAAATGTCATTTCAAAACTCTTTTACATTGCCATATATTTACTTTAAAAATGAGATTGGGTTCTCAAATTTGAAAACTAAGGCTTTCGACTATATCCTTTGGATCATTGTGAAATTATGAGTTACCTTCATCACTCTCTCTTTCGAATTCATAGAGCAAACAAACCCTCCATCACTCTCTATTTTTGAAATCATTACTGAAAACCCTAGACATTCTCTTTCGAAACCATACAACATACCTTTCGAACACTAAAAAACATACATTTTGAAAAACTAAAAAACATACTTTTCGAAACATTTAAAAACATAACTTTCGAAAGCATTGGGTTTAAGTAAGAATTTATGGTAGCATAGTTTAGAAACCAACTAAAAGTACCACTTTTGAAACCGTTGATTAAAAAAAACAAACTTCAAAGTATAAAATGGGGATACATTTGAAAGCTACCCTTCCAAAAATCACTGCCTCCGAAACTATTTACAAAGTGGCTGAATCAATCCTTTCGAAAACATTTGGGAAGGCGGCTTCAATGGTTGTAGAGGGGTAATGGTTCGAAACCTACCTTCAGTACTCATTGACCTAGGGTTATAAAAGCAGCTTCTAACTAAGGTAGAAGTATTAGTGCAGCGGTATGGGTATCGAAGGGGTTCAAAGTGGCAATCCTTTCGAAAGATTTTAGAACAAGGGCGGGTCAATAGGTTCGAAAGCAAATACAAGCAAATTCAACCCTTTCGCAAGCATGCCTTCAACACCATTCTTTCCTTCTACCTTTCTCCAATACAAATGCTTGATACCATATGCATTGGTTTCGAATGGATGTGAAAGGTTTTACATGGAGTATGGTGAAAGCAAGCATGGTAAGTGGTGAAGTTATAATTCGCTATAAAACTGATTTTATGCTTTTTAAAGTAATTTCTTTTACCTAACCCCTTATTTTATCAATTTTCTATTGGATAACAAAAACTTTGTAAAATTATTTTCAGAATTTTTTGTCGCAGGTAATTCCCAATGCTCCATTATTTAGTAGAAATTTATTAACTAACCCCTTGTATTTAATTAATCATTAAATACTAATCTTTCTAATTAAATCTAAACTCACCTAAATCTTTTGAGAAGAATCTCAGAAATTCACAAAAACTCCAAAATGATAATATCTTTACCATATAAAATTTCCAGCTCAAAAATAATTAATTAATTCCTTAAAAAGTTAAAACCCAAAATATCACTTCTTTCACTCAAAAATTCATATACAATTATCCATAGCTAGGAATATTATGAAAATTTAAACCCATCTCCAAAATAATGTTTTACATAACATATTCAAAAATCATGGCATTTGCAAATCGTTTTGCATGATTTTCGCCTTAAAACCGAATTATATTATTCCACAAAATCCTTATTCAAATTATAACATGGAATTTAAATCAAATTATATCATCATTCATCCAATCATACTAGTTTAAACCTCAAACCTAAATTAAAACATTCAAGATGACTTATATGAGATGGTTTAGATCATTATTCACCTTGTTTGGATAACGAACTTGAGATTTGTTCTTGCTTTAATCTTCCTAGCTTGAATCTTAGCCTTTAAATGGATTTTCTGCTCCTCTTCTTCTTAGGTTTATGGCCGGCCTTCAACTCCTTTTTTTATGTTTTTGGTTTATGAAAATGTGAATGAAAATGAGGTTTGGTATTTTGGGATTATGGTATACGACTATTCAGTATTGCCCTTAACTTATTCTCTTAGGTTTTTAAGTCATAAATCTTTCTCATTAATTAATTTAGTTAAGGCACGACCTTAATTGGTTTTCAAATCTTAATTTCCTTATCACTCTAATTTCTATATTATTCTATTTAATCTATCTAATTAAATCTTTTGAATAATTTTATTTAAAATTAGGGGTGTTACATGGGGCAACTAAAGCTTCTTTTATAGATGGGAGTTCTGCCATGCTATAGAACCTTTGAAACTCTCTTTGTCATTATAGGCCAACCATCCTACTATAACTCTTTTTTAAGAAGACCGGCTCTAGATGAAGCATGCTTTTATGTCACCAAAACACTTGATGGTGAAGTTTCTAACGAAAAAATGGTGGGGGACTATAAGGAGTGAGCAATTTAGTGTTCGAGAGATGTATTTTGCAACCGTTAAACAAAATGAATGAATTCATCTTTATCGTTAAGATTTAGAGGGGAAAAAATTAACCCAATCTGATATAAAAGAGCCTTTGGATGATGATTCTTTAAAATCATCACCCAAAGTAGAGGCAAAACCTGATAAGACAACTAAATATGCACTGAGGAAAATTCAAAATCTCTAAAAAAGAGAAAGAGAAAAGAAGCAAACTTGGTAGAAGATGATATGGAAGATGAAGAGATTGACGCCGAACTAGATTGCAGAAACGAGCAGGAAATAATCAAACCGACAACAGATCTTGAAGAGGTATGCCTAGACTCGGCTGATACGACAAAAACCGTTAAAGAATTAGACTCGGTTGAAGAGGCATGCCTAGACTTGGTTGATTCGAAAATAGCCTTCTATATACCATATAAAAATTTAGGATTCAAAAACCATATTTAATTATTTTAAATAATTAAAACTCTAAATACTCCAATTTCCTCATTAATAAATCCATAAAATATTTATTTCAACTTGGAAAATTATGAAATTAAAATCCCATCTCTAAAATATCATTTTACATTACATATTCAAAAATCAAGTCGTTTGAAAATTAAAAACTTAGATTTTACCGTTAAAACCCACTTAAATCAATTTTAAAAATTCCACAAACCATTATTTTATCTAAACAACGATTTTTCAACCATAAATTAGAAAAAAAAACAAGAAGAATTCGGGTACTATCCATAACCGAATCAATCAAGAAACAAAAGAGATAGTTTTAGCATTAGTCACTTTGGAATTAATTGGTAGAGTTGAGATTTGATTTGGGTTTAGCTTCCTTTAAATATGCTTGAATATCCCTTTGATTTCGTGCTTCTTCCTCCTAAGTTATGGCCGGTATCTTTATGTTTTTCTTTTGATTATTTTTGTTCATGAAAAACGAAAATGACATAAGGAAGAGAGGGTTTAAAGGATATAAGATAGATCTATACCTAAATTTCCGCTCTCATATATCTTCCTATATATTAAGTTTTCCGAAACAATCTAATTAGTTAATTTATTAAGGCACGACCTTATTAATGACAAAAATCTCTTTCTCCTTAACTATTTACATTATTCTATTTAACCTATTCAATTAAATATCCTGAATAATATTGAACTAAAATTAGGGGTGTTATAATATACATGCTAACCTCCTATGGCAAGGCAAACAACATCAAGTAAACTGGAATGCAGCATGTAAACTAGAGTAGGAAGGAGGCATGTGGCTAAGAAGTCTACATGATATGCCATATGCAATGTAAATCAAACAGTTGTGTAAATATTTGCAACAAGACAATCTTTGGGAATCATGGATGAAAAGCAGATATTGCTCAGAATTTTTTTTTGGATTTTATAGAAGACATAAACGCATCATTTACTTGGATAACATTTCTAAGATCAATTAAAAAGAAATCTGAAAAAGGCATAAATAGATTTATGGTTTGACTCATGGATTAACGGCAAGTCACTGATTAGTATATGTGACGACCACTCTATACCGCCGGCACCAATAGCATGTAAATAGTGTGTTGCATCCACGCACGGTCGATATAGGACAATTGTTAAGGTTTAGAATGAACAAATGCAGCATATAACATGTCGTATATCTCACGGTGCATCACATATACAATAGAAGAGATGGTAATAACAATGTGAATAAATGATGTTCAGGGTATAGTATCCACAGAGTTATACATCAATAGCAAAGTTTATACAATGGAAACAAACTTAACAATGATCTCAAATACAAATAGTAAAAAGTCACTGCAAAGGCTCCCCGGTGCTACACAGCAGAATAAGTGTAGAATCCATATAAGTATATAATACAAGATAGCTCCATCTAGCTCATCCTCCGAACAGCTAATGCGTCACCTAGACCTATTATCTAGTCTACTCATTCAAGAGTATCCAAGATAATAAGAAGAAAAACATAAAACCTTGGATAAGACTACAGTCTGGTGTGAGTAGTAAATGATTCCTAAAATACTATACATGTAATATAATAAGTAACAAGAGTACACGAACCATACCTGACATGTCCTTACAACCAAAGAGTTAGCATATAACACTATAATATGATACTCTATAATATCATAAAGATATACCACAAACCAAATAAAGGATATCATTCTTCTAGGTATTCCTATCTCCAATACCTACTTACCATGATACCTATGAGTGACAACCTACTAAAGAAAACAACCAAATCATCTATAGTGTCCATCAATAGCCCTAACTATCACTCCATATGCCTTGAATATATGATAACTCATATGGCCCCAGAGCTAGGGACTAATGGATATCACATTTCTCTATTGTACTCTCGTATCTCGTAGCCCAAAGCTAGACACTAGACCCAAAGCTACAGCTCCTAAGTATTCAGATCCCTCAATTGACCCATGGGAATCCCACTTATAATACCCCTACTTCGAGTACAACCGAAAACTCTTCAAGCATCAATAAAGTCCTTAGCACATATACCTGAGCCCATCTTTTCTCCATTCGGGTACCGAGCTCTTCTTGCTCAATGCAGTTTCCATTATTCACGAAGAAACCTTCCATATTCACCGATCATACTGCTACGTCCTTTACGAGCTACCATCTTCGGAATCTACTCCCAATATAAGTCAACATTCGAAGATCATAGCTTTTTATCATGTTGTTATATCATCATCCAACCTAATACGAATAAGCCAACAACTCTAGCAGGATCTACAGAACCTTAACAATAGTCCCTAGAAGTTCCAATCCTATATCATGCACCATGATAGCCCGGTATCGAGTTATAGGTATGACTCGGTGCTGAGTTAAACACATAGCCAACTAATGGCTAATTCATCTTCCATGTCTCTAGTGCTCTCCTTCCAGTGCCTTGGACCCCCACTCATCCCTCCTTGATAACTTGACCCCAATACAAAGATCCTCCTTCTAGTTCTAGAGGTAACTCGTCATCACATCCAACACAGCCAAATTTCATGCATCAAGCTATAGGCAACATTAACTTGGGACACCCTTTCTATCCATGAAGTTGAGAAGTGCGCATGAGTTAGCACCATAACTCGTTGCCGAGTTATGGCTTTAACTCCTACCAACTTGCGAGTTATCATGTAGCCTCCTGCCATTCTCCTGAGCCTACCGACCAAGTTTCGTCCAATTCCGACCAACCATTATAGCTCATTGCCACTAACTTGATAACTCATCGGCAGCCTAACTTGATAAATTGTTGCAAACTCAAGCACTTAGCCAATCTTCCAGAATCTTGCCATAGACAACCTCTATTAGCCATGCTCTTCCAAGCCATCAAGTTGACCATTCTCCTGAGCCTACCGACCAAGTTTCGTCCAATTCCGACCAAACTTTTCCTTTGAATTTACTTAATACTCCGACCTAACATTCTATGCAATCACAACACTAGTAAACAACATCAAATCGTAACATCCAAACATAGAGTAATAAGCGATTTTCATCTAATCAAACTTTCAATACATCAAAATAAGATAAACAATTCAATTTCTAACATACATCTACATATAGCATGAATATATGAACATAAACCATGATGATTTCTAAACAGTCTACATCATACGGATGGATTAACATGTCATTAAAGTTAGAAAACATTTTTATGATCAAAATCAATTTAAAACATGTTAAATCCAATAATATACCATATAAACATATGTAACGACCTGCCTTTTTGGACAGTTTAAACCGACGATCAAATACACATGCCGATTCCAAACCATTCAAAAGGGCAGATGGTTATTGTGGTAAATAAGAAAAGAAAAGAAAGAGAAATAAAGGAAAAGAAACAACACAGAATCTCGCAGCGGAACGATAAAATATAATAGTCAAATAAACAGTTCATGAAGCTGTTTACTATACTTTGACAATTATTTATACAACATTTATCAGAGTTATACATATACAACAGAACAATTAAAATAATGCAGAAGATAGCATGATGAAAGGGTAATAATAGTAATAGTATAACAAATCTTCGTCTTCATCCTCCAGAATAGATCTTCAAAAATCTGAAAAACTCAGGACTGACCTAAGCGTAATGAAAAGACAAAACACTCGGGTCAGGACTAAAATATCCTTATGAAAGTTAAATCAATCGTAAATAAATATGGGGGTAACGGCGTCAGAGATGTTTACGAGGTTTGACATCTCATATCCAGTGTCAACGTGCGTACAATAACTCAAGAGATGTTATAGGATTTTCCATCTCTTAAGGATCCGTTAAACTATCTACTATGTAGTAATGTACGCTAAGTAGATAATGCCTATCAGTAATATAAAGTATCAAAATAGCGTTAAGGCGTTACCATAATCCCCCTTAACACATTTTTATAATGCCATAGTCTATACAGCACTATAAGCCCCACTGTAAACTGGTGGTTATCAGAGGGTACCCCATAGGTATAACACAAAACATAACGTAGTTGTCACGAATAGGATAATCAGTATGACAAGGTACATGAGGCGATACCAACTAGGATACTAGTAGTTGCGTGATCCGGACTGATGTTGAGCATAGCCAGCAGCTACCCCAACACCGCGAAACAACACTCCCAAATCAAGGGGTGCACCCAAATCGCATCACAAATGTAATAGATATGGTATCGAAGAAGTGTGTCCGCTAGAGATGGCGAACCTCAATGGCCCGGCGCGGCTCCTGTTTTAGTCATGTCGGGGGTCATCCAATATCGTTCTCTTTCTTCAATCAACGCGTTCACCAAACCATCCACTTCATTCTGGATCAACACTCCGCGTATAATAGTTATTAAAGTGGTTTTCGGTATCGACAGAGAGTATGTCCATATCCGATCCCGGTCTCTTTAATAACTACGTATTATTACACCGTTGGCTCTTTTACATTTCAAATCGATTCATAATTGGTATCAAAATATCATATTCGCTTCAAAAATCAAATCCATTTCAAATATCATCGTATCTATTAAAATGTCAGATTCCGTTTCAAAAATCATTTTTCGTCTCAATATCTTATTTCGATTTCAAAATCAATTCGGATTTCAATTTAGGTTGCAACTTCATTTAACCCGGTTCGTATTTAAATTCAAGATTTAAATATAAACATTTCACCTTATTGACCAGCTTAGAATTTTAGAAAAATTCTATTAAGTAGTTTAAAAGTAGTTTAAATAATTAAAATAGTTAAAATACATAAAATCTTAAAATGGATTTGAAATAGATAAATTAGTTTAAAATAATTTAAATTGGGTTAAGTAGATTTAAAATAGATTAAAATAGTTTAAGTATTCAAAAATGGTTTATATAGCAGAGTAATTTGGAAAACAAAATAAAACAGCTTCAAAACCAATCCATTTCAATTTATAACTTCCCAATTCAAATCAATTTCAATTTCCATTCAACCGATTCAATTTCGATTTCAATTCAAATCAATGTCAACTTTGACTTCAAATTTATTCAATTTTATATTCACTTTCAATTAATTCAATTTCAATTTATATCGATTTAGAGCTGGATTTTCAAAATATCAATTTATAACACTTAACAAAATTATCCTTCAATATTCAAATTTAAATCCAAATTTCAAATATGATTCAATTCCAAGCTCATTTCAAAATATCATTTTTGTGTCACTTTTACTTAGTAATATTCAAAGCTCAAATTTAATGTTCAATCTTTAAAACAAATAAATTTCCGAAATTCAATCATGTCCAAATTTTAAATCTCAAAGTCTCCACTTAAATTTGTTCAACAATTTCTTTTAGCCAAAATTTTATTTCAACATTCCAAACTCAATTTTTCGATAAATTTGATTTCTATAAATTGATTTCTATTTATAACTTTTAAAACAAACATTTAAATAAATTTCAAATCGACGATTTTAGAAATTATTAATTTAGCCAATCCGATGTCCGTATATAATTTTCTATCCTATGGCCAAGTAATTGTTTATTTCAATTAAATGTCAGGGATGAATATATATCACTTAAACCAATCATAGTGTCATATGTATGCATAACAGGTTATATATAAGCAAATAAACATCCAAACATTTAAATATCAACCAATAGCATCCATCGAAATAAATCATCCAATCGACAATACAATTCATGGCAATTTCATAGTTATCAATGTCAGGTAATTTAATCGCAATTCAATTTCAATTTCAATTTAACTGTCAATTTAATTTTCAATGATTAATTCGAATGACAAACTATATGACAATTAATTTTTTTTATCAAACAACGACAAATAAAATTCATATCACTTCATAATATTAAATTTAACTAGCATAAAGATGTTCAGTACGTTGTGAGCGTTATGAAACACTCACCTTGATTTTCAATTTCAAAGCAAATCGAACGAAGTTCAATTTGACCCAAAATTTTAACAAGCTCCAAACACTCCCGAATCTGCACTGCAGCGTAGCTCTCGTCTCTGCGATTCCGGCGCTGCAGGTTTCGTCCAATTCCGACCTCGTATGGATGAGATATGAGTTTACAAAGTTCTATACGAATGTTAATACAAAAATTAACAACTTTTATTTTATTTTTAACCTCAAAAATATCACAGCCGTCCATTCCTAGCTTGCAATCACGGCTTCCCACTCCTTTCTTCCATCTTCGTTCCAGTACACGAACGCACGGTCGAACCCAACACGCCCCAAAAACCCTAACCACGCAACCCCCCACGCTCGACGAAAATCCATCACACCACCCTCAAATCGAAGGTCAACTCGCACTCCATCATCGAGCAAAGCACGGCCGAGCTTGGTTCATCCATGGCCGAGAAAAACGAGGTCGAACGCGTGTGCTTCCAGCTCAATTTCCCGTCGATCCACCTCTTTGTTTTCGATCGTGACCGTTGGATGCGAAGGTCTCCTCGCCCTCAACATCTTTGTAGTTGAACACTCTTCGAATAGATGAACGGATTGGAAGAAAATCGTGGAGGAAGGAGCATAATTTTTGGCCGTTGGTTTGTATAAAGGCGGCGGCTGTACAAAACCCTAGGGCTTGAGATTTTTGCAAAAGTGAATATTTTGAAGTGCTTATATAGAAATTTCAACAAACAGTATTCACTCGGAATTTCCGAACTCCGATTTACGCGTAGTGGCCGGCATTTCTAGGGTTTACCCCGCGTTCCGAACACAATGGAATAGGTTTCGAAAGCTAATTCGATCGTCTGTGCGAGTTACGGAAATAAACGATCAATTTAAATTAAATCGATCTAAACTAATTTCTGTGCGTTTTTGCTTGCCCCGGACAAACGGTAAATCCGATTGACACGAAATTTGAAATCTTACAATAAAATCACATTACGGATCCGATGAAACTGGTTTCATCGAAATCCGAGACTATTTGAAAAATGAGTATTTTAACTCGTCAATTAAATATTAAAACAATTTCGATGCGTTTCGAGCTGCCACGGTCAAACGAAAACTCCGATTGCTACAAAAATTGAAATCCGATAATAACAAAATATTACGGATCCAATGGAACTAGTTTCGTCCAATTCTGAGACTGTTCGAAAATTGGCTATTTTTCAGTTGATAATTAAATATTAAAATATTCAATTTTCACAAATTTACTTTTAATTCAATTTTAAAAGTTCTACAACATCATTCTTACTTTAATATGATAAAATAAAATTTTACAAATCATTTTTAATCATATTAAACCCGTTATTCAATTACCAATAATTTCTAATTTTAAATCTTATTAACTCTATTATAATCCCAATATAACTTATATTCACTTTGGAAACCAATCTGAATCATATTAAATCAAATTTCAATTATCCACTCTATTTTCATATATTAAATTTCAATATCAGATTGATCATATCAAATTCGGAATTTAATTATTCAAACATCTGTAATATTAAATTTAAACAATTTGATTATTCTTACATCACTATCTTTTGAGATATTCAAAACGAACTTAAAAATTTAACTTTTGAAACGAATTAAAATTATAGGACAACTATTTCCATTTTACGGTTATTCAATTCCCATTATTAAATTATTCAATAATTTCCAAATATTTAATTTAAACAATTTCGATTATCCAATAATTCATTATCTTTTGAAATATTGAAATTGAACTTATAAGAATCAACTTTTAAAACCAATTCACAATTTAGAACACTATTTTTATTTTACAGTTATTCAATTATTCAATAAGTTTTAAATATTTAACTTAAACAATTTACCTGTTCAATATTCAATACTTGATTTAAATAGATTTTACTTATCAATCAATTACTCTATTATACCCAATGAATCCAACATTTATTATCCTATTCAACTTTTGATTGCAAAGGCATTCACTAAGTAGCTTTTATTTTTCATTACTTGGATAATTATTGTTGCAATTCATTCCAGTTATTATTATTCCAAACGAATTACAAAATTTTTCTAACATTAAATCACGAAATCTTATTAAATTAGCTATTTTAATTATCGAAAATTTACGGGTCGTTACACTCTCACCCACTCAAAACTTTTCGTCCCCGAAAAGGAAAAAGAAGGGAAAAGGAACTAAGTATATAATTCAACATTAGATATATTTTATTCAAAGTTACCAACTTATAAAACAATGAAATTCCATTTATAAAGTCATTACTACACTTCCACTAAGTTACTCTGAACGGCTTTCTAACTTTAAAAGTTAGTTATCAAAACAAGTGATAAAAACTTTTAAAACTTGAAAAATTTTCTAACACCCGGATTTTACGGAAAATTTCGGCAGAGTCTCCTTTGCACGGCTCGATTGGAAAAAAAATGACAGTATATATATCACAAATATACATCTCATCAAGTGATGAGGCATCCCGCAGGGAAAAAAGTGTAAAAGTACGGTATGTAATCCAAGATATGTACCTTATATATTATTAGCGAGCATATACGGCTAATATAGCGCGAAAGCGAGCTCCAAATGCGAAGCAAGCGCAATCCGCACCTACTAAACACTCAACAAAACATGAGAAACATGCATATATGCAAATAATATCAATATACATCATATAGTAACATAACAACTACATATGCCAACATAGCAAATGCCACAAAAGCAACAAATGTAACCATCAATCAACTATCATCCAACAAATCTATAACCAATCAATATAAATTCACTTCTCATTAATATTTATTGACTTGGGTTTCAATTTTAATCACAGTTGATTCATTAATGTTGGATTTTTACTAACATTCATTCTCAATTCAATTTGTTAACATTCACTCATTTATATTTACATTAGTTCACTTCCAATTTGAATCAAATTAAATTCTATTTAAATCCATTTAACTTCCAATTTGATTTCAATGATTTATAGCTTTCAATTTCATTAACACTTAATGAATTATATACAATCAACTAACAATCATATAACAACCAAATCATACCCAACATAACCAAATTATTAATTTTACATTCAATTTGGTTTATCTCTTTTATATATATATATATCCTGGTATATAATTTTAAAAGAATCATTTTATATTTGGCATCTTAAATTTCCAATATTAACTTTAATTAAGTCCGTAAGCCGTACATATATCATCCATGAGCAATATCAATCTAATCGCTTATTGAATCACACAATTTCACTTCCAAACTAGTATCGTTCACCCGACTCTCTAGTGCGGACTTAGATTTGGTTCCTTGATTGAAAACTGTTACTCTCCTTGCATAGCCATATACTACGATAGAGAATTTCAGAATCAAATTAAAAATCCATATCCAGGGTTCGCCGTCGAGAATCGAGTGGAAAATCCTAACTTGGATCGATATAAATCATCTCGAAATTTTATGCTCGAATTTGGATCAAATCGTTATGCGAATAAAATAATATACGTACAGTCTCACGCATTACCTTCCAATGGATTTCTATCCAATTTATCTATATTAAATTATTTTATTGACTTCTATTTTTTTCACTTAATTACTCACAATCCATTATTCAGTTAGTATATTCATTTCTTTACATAGCATATTTTTTAACATTATCTTTTCTAAAACATCATATCAAAGAATTTGCTTACTCAAGTTCATTTTACACATTCCATATAATTTAATTAAACTCAATTTTATTTTCCAATTGATTCTTAGCTATAAGAAATTCCTTTGTTTACATTTATTGCATTTTCATAATTTCAGTTAATAACGAATTCATTTGTGGAACATTTTATTAATCATCACTTTAGTTTATTAATCATCCTATAAAAGTCTAACCTCTCATAAATGATTTTTCTTAGTTTACAGTTATCTTAAAGGTTACAAATTCAATTATTTTACAATCCCTTTGCAATTTATATTTATTTTCTATAACCAATTTACAAAGATATAATACGATTCATTTATCTTCTTTCTTAAGTTCACTTACTTGTTCCATTTATCCATTCATCATTTCATGCTATATTTAGTATATATACAAAAAAATTCACAACCAAATTTTCCATTTGTATACATTTAATTCCCTTTGAGTTTTCCTTACTTGTATATTTCAATTACTTTCAGGTTCTGTTTATTTATACAATATCTCATTACATATCCAAAACATCATTTCAACTTTTTAATATTTGGTAAGTCATATTATATGTTATTAGAATGCAAATTTGGTATTATATAAATTTATAGAATTTCATTTTACTTAATTAGAATGTTCACAAATTTAATTTGTTTAAATCCTCTTTACCTTTCAACTTTAAAGTTTTCCCAAAAAAATAGCTTAGATATCTTAATCCTCTTATTTTATAAATTCTGGTTACTCATATTTCATTCAAATAATTTGAAAATTATTAATTAACAGAACTTAGAAATTTAAATGCCCGTTTCTTTTCAAATTGTTTGAAATAAGCATATACACTTATATCTTTTTTTTTAATATATCAAATCATACCTTTGGAGTTTAAACCAAAACCCATTTACCCAAAATAATTTAGAAGAAAAGCAAAGCTTCTTAGAAGTCTCCCCCACTTTGAAACTCGAAAATGAACGTCGATGATGGTTATTGCGGTAAATAAGAAAAGAAAAGAAAGAGAAATAAAGGAAAAGAAACAACACAGAATCTCGCAGCGGAACGATAAAATATAATAGTCAAATAAACAGTTCATGAAGCTGTTTACTAAACTTTGACAATTATTTATACAACATTTATCAGAGTTATACATATAAAACAGAACAATTAAAATAATGCAGCAGATAGCATGATGCAAGGGTAATAATAGTAATAGTATACCAAATCTTCGTCTTCATCCTCCAGAATAGATCTTCAAAAATCTGAAAAACTCAGGACTGACCCAAGCGTAATGAAAAGACAAAACACTCGAGTCAGGACTAAAATATCCTTATGAAAGTTAAATCAATCGTAAATAAATATGACGGTAACGGCGTCAGAGATGTTTACGGGGTTTGACATCTCATATCCAGTGTCAACGTGCGTACAATAACTCAAGAGATGTTACGGGATTTTCCATCTCTTAAGGATCCGTTAAACTATCTACTATGTAGTAATGTACGCTAAGTAGATAATGCCTATCAGTAATATAAAGTATCAAAATAGCGTTAAGGCGTTACCATAATCCCCCTTAACACATTTTTATAATGTCATAGTCTATACAGCACCGTAAGCCCCACCGTAAACTGGTGCTTATCAGAGGGTACCCCATAGGTATAACACAAAACATAACGTAGTTGTCGCGAATAGGATAATCAGTATGACAAGGTACATGAGGCGATACCAACTAGGATACTAGTAGTTGCGTGATCCGGACTGATGTTGAGCATAGCCAGCAGCTACCCCAACACCGCGAAACAACACTCCCGAATCAAGGGGTGCACCCAAATCGCATCACAAATGTAATAGATATGGTATCGAAGAAGTGTGTCCGCTAGAGATGGCGAACCTCAATGGCTCGGCGCGGCTCCTGTTTTAATCATGTCAGGGGTCATCCAATATCATTCTCTTTCTTCAATCAATGCGTTCACCAAACCATCCACTTCATTCTGGATCAACACTCCGCGTATAATAGTTATTAAAGTGGTTTTCGGTATCGACAGAGAGTATGTCTATATCCGATCTCGGTCTCTTTAATAACTACGTATTATTACATCGTTGGCCCTTTTACATTTCAAATCGATTCATAATTGATATCAAAATATCATATTCGCTTCAAAAATCAAATCCATTTCAGATATCATCGTATCTATTAAAATGTCAGATTCCGTTTCAAAAATCATTTTTCGTCTCAATATCTTATTTCGATTTCAAAATCAATTCGGATTTCAATTTAAGTCGCAACTTCATTTAACCCAATTCGTATTTAAATTCAAGATTTAAATATAAACATTTCACCTTATTGACCAGCTTAGAATTTTAGAAAAATAGTTTCAAGTAGTCTAAAAGTAGTTTAAATAATTAAAATAGTTAAAATACTTAAAATCTTAAAATGGATTTGAAATAGATAAATTAGTTTAAAATAATTTAAATTGGGTTAAGTAGATTTAAAATAGATTAAAATAGTTTAAGTATTCAAAAATGGTTTATATAGCAGAGTAATTTGGAAAACAAAATAAAACAGCTTCAAAACCAATCCATTTCAATTTATAAATTCCCAATTCAAATCAATTTCAATTTCCATTCTACCGATTCGATTTCGATTTCAATTCAAATCAATGTCAACTTTGACTTCAAATTTATTCAATTTTATATTCACTTTCAATTAATTCAATTTCAATTTATATCGATTTAGAGCTGGATTTTCAAAATATCAATTTATAACACTTAACAAAATTATCCTTCAATATTCAAATTTAAATCCAAATTTCAAATATGATTCAATTCCAAGCTCATTTCAAAATATCATTTTTATGTCACTTTTACTTTGTAATATTCAAAGCTCAAATCTAATGTTCAATCTTTAAAACAAATAAATTTCTGAAATTCAATCATATCCAAATTTTAAATCTCAAAGTCTCCACTTAAATTTATTCAACAATTTCTTTTAACCAAAATTTTATTCCAACATTCCAAACTCAATTTTTCGATAAATTTGATTTCTATAAATTGATTTCTATTTATAACTTTTAAAACAAACATTTAAATAAATTTCAAATCGACGATTTTAGAAATTATTAATTTAGCCAATCCGGTGTCCGTATATAATTTTCTATCCTATGGCCAAGTAATTATTTATTTCAATTAAATGTAAGGGAAGAATATATATCACTTAAACCAATCATAGTGTCATATGTATGCATAACAGGTTATATATAAGCAAATAAACATCCAAACATTTAAATATCAACCAATAGCATCCATCAAAATAAATCATCCAATAGACAATACAATTCATGGCAATTTCATAGTTATCAATGTCAGGTAATTTAATCGCAATTCAATTTAAATTTCAATTTAACTGTCAATCTAATTTTCAACGATTAATTCGAATGACAAACTATATGACAATTAATTTTTTTATCAAACAACGACAAATAAAATTCATATCACTTCATAATTTTAAATTTAACTAGCATAAAGATATTCAGTACGTTGTGAGCGTTATAAAACACTCACCTTGATTTTCAATTTCAAAGCAAATCGAACGACGTTCAATTTGACCCAAAATTTTAACGAGCTCCAAACACTCCCGAATCTACACTGCAGCATAGCTCTCGTCTATGCGATTCCGGCGCTGTAGGTTTCGTCCAATTCCGACCTCGTATGGATGAGATATGAGTTTACAAAGTTCTTTACGAATGTTAATACAAAAATTAACAACTTTTATTTTATTTTTAACCTCAAAAATATCACAGCCGTCCATTCCTAGCTTGCAATCACGGCCGCCCACCCCTTTCTTCCATCTTCGTTCCAGTACACGAACGCACGGCCGAACCCAACACGCCCCAAAAACCCTAATCACGCAACCCCCCACGCTCGATGAAAATCCATCACACCACCCTCAAATCGAAGCTCAACTCGCACTCCATCATCGAGCAAAGCACGGCCGAGCTCGGTTCATCCATGGCCGAGAAAAACGAGGTCGAACGCATGTGCTTCCAGCTCAATTTCCCGTCGATCCACCTCTTTGTTTTCGATCGTGACCTTTGGATGCGAAGGTCTCATCGCCCTCAACATCTTTGTAGCTAAACACTCTTCGAATATATGAACGGATTGGAAGAAAATCGTGAAGGAAGGAGCACAATTTTCGACCGTTGGTTTGTATAAATGCGGCGGCTGTACAAAACCCTACGGCTTGAGATTTTTGTAAAAGTGAATATTTTGAAGTGCTTATATAGAAATTTCAACGAACAGTATTCACCCGGAATTTCCGAACTTCGATTTACGCATGGTGACCGGCGTTTATAGGGTTTACCCCACGTTCCATACATAATGGAATAGGTTTCGAAAGCTAATTTGATCGTCTGTGCGAGTTACGGAAATAAACGATCAATTTAAATTAAATCGATCTAAACTAATTTCTGTGCATTTTTGCTTGCCCCGGACAAACGGTAAATCCGATTGACATGAAATTTGAAATCTTACAAAAAAATCACATTACGGATCCGATGAAAATGGTTTTGTCGAAATCCAAGACTATTTGAAAAGTGAGTATTTTAACTCGTCAATTAAATATTAAAACAATTTCGGTGCGTTTCGAGCTGCCACGGTCAAACGAAAACTCTGATTGCTACAAAAACTGAAATCCGATAATAACAAACTATTACGAATCCAATTGAACTAGTTTCGTCCAATTCTGAGACTGTTTGAAAATTGGCTATTTTTCAGTCGATAATTAAGTATTAAAATATTCAATTTTCACAAATTTACTTTTAATTCAATTTTAAAAGTTCAACAACATCATTCTTACTTTAATATGATAAAATAAAATTTTACAAATCATTTTTAATCATATTAAACCCGTTATTCAATTATCCAATAATTTCCAATTTTAAAATCTTATAATCCCAATATAACTTATATTCACTTTGGAAACCAATCTGAATCATATTAAATCAAATTTCAATTATCCACTCTATTTTGATATATTAAATTTAAATATCAAATTGATCATATCAAATTCGGAATTTAATTATTCAAACATCTGTAATATTAAATTTAAACAATTTGATTATTCTTAAATCACTATCTTTTGAGATATTCAAAACGAACTTAAAAATTTAACTTTTGAAACGAATTAAAATTATAGGACAACTATTTCCATTTTACGGTTATTCAATTCCCATTATTAAATTATTCAATAATTTCCAAATATTTAATTTAAACAATTTCGATTATCCAATAATTTATTATCTTTTGAAATATTGAAATTGAACTTATAAGAATCAACTTTTAAAAACAATTCACAATATAGAACACTATTTTTATTTTATAGTTATTCAATTATTCAATAAGTTTTAAATATTTAATTTAAACAATTTACCTGTTCAATATTCAATACTTGATTTAAATAGATTTTACTTATCAATCAATTACTCTATTATACCCAATGAATTCAACATTTATTATCCTATTCAACTTTTGATTCCAAAGGCATTCACTAAGTAGCTTTTATTTTTCATTACTTGGATAGTTATCGTTGCAATTCATTCCAGTTATTATTATTCCAAACGAATTACAAAAATTTTCTAACATTAAATCACGAAATCTTATTAAATTAGCTATTTTAATTATCGAAAATTTACGGGTCGTTGCAACATATATAGCAAAGTGAGAAGATATAAACCACTCACCAATTACCAAATTCAACCAATTTGAGTTTAGTTCCAATTTGGACTGCAATAAAAATGCACTTCTACTCGACCAATTTGATTATCTCTAGCTCCCAATCGAAGATTTAATCTCCAATCTATAATCTGATTTGATTTAGAGAGAAATTTAGATGAATCAAGATGGATTTAAGGCAAATTAGGGTTTAGACCTAATTTAGAATAAGAGGAAGAAAAAAATTTAATTTGACTCTTCGGCCCTCTGTTTATAATACCTTTAATTAAACCAATGGACGTAATTAATTACACACTAATCTTGACTAGCAGCTTTAAAAACTTAAAACAGACATAACCTTCTACTCGTAAGTCCGGTTTTCTATGATCACCATTCTACGGAATGAGAAACCATCATCCTGAAGTAATGAAACTGGTTTGAGATCCTAATTTAACTTTTATCAAAAGTTATATCCCAAACAAGATTTTTAGGGTCAAAATGGTCACATAGAAATTTAAAAAAAAAATCATAGGAATGTAAAATGTCCTTAAGAGTCATATACTAAAACAATAGAATCATACGACTTCATATGGATAAAATAAAAATATTTTACGATCCTTCGATACGTAAAACATAGGTCGTTACAATATATTAGTTTAGCAAGTTATGAGCTGCATAGGAGGAACAATTAAGGATGCATATGCTCTCATCTTTGATACAGAGTGGAGCCTCTATACATCCAATTCACCCCTCTCCGTAACTAAAAAAATGAACAAATCAAGATATATAACAATGAGATAACAAATGATTGGTGGTGGAACCTAACACAAAATGGATTATTTAACCTAGAGTTTTGTTAGAACACATTAGACTAAAAACAATGCTCAATCATGTTATTACAACATGTACGGAATTCGGTTTATGCACCAAAAATGTCAATGTGAATCAGTGAACATGTTAAAAACCATGGACAGAGTGAAAAGCTGAGGCATCAATTCATCAATGGTACACATATGTAGCAAAAAAGAAGAAAGTGTAAAGCATATGTTCTTTATATGTGAATACTCAACATCAATTTAGCAATAAATGAAGCAGTCAATTCAATTTCAAGCTCCACATCAAATCACAATCAATGAGTGCCTTGAGATTATAACAAGAAGTCACGCAACAAGGAAATTTCATTCGGATCAAGTAGACAGAACACTATTTACATAGTATGGCATATATGGATTGAAATGAACTTAAGTTTATACCAAGGCAAAAAACTACCCACCGAAGTTCAATTGAAAGTGTTATTCAAGACTGTAAGGCTATAACTAAGAAATTGAAACATTTAACACAAGCATACAATCAACAAAGTATTTTGTGCAAAAATTTCGAGCTCATTTGATTATCCCATGGCTAGAAATTCTTGCAAAAGCTTGGAATTTGAAAGGATTCGAACTGCTTACTGCCTGGTTTTCCTCCTCACATAGAAGCAGCACCAAGTAAAATAGTAACATATCCAACCTCAAAGAGAGAGCTCGCGTGACAATAAAAGGTTGTCGTCTTTCCATTGAGAAGATAGAAAATTTTGCTATTGTCTACAGGAAAAACCCAAAGAGAGTAGATCAGATGTGTAAAAGCAAGGAACGTCATCAATTTCTTCGTTGGATCTACTTTGTTACATTAATTTTCATTTTTGAGAAGAGTTGGTTTGATGTAAGTGAAGGTTACTGTAGTTGGTTAGGACATGCGACGTCCACCTTAAAGGTGAGATTCCAATCCTCATCAAATAAATATCCTTATGAATTATCTAATATATGTGATGTATGTTCGGTGTATGCTTTCTCAGAGTTTATAAATAATGAAACAAAGGTTGGTTCTTTAGGTCTTCAAAAGAAAAATGATGTAGTGAGCCGGAGCATTAATGGAACACTCTAGAACCGGAATCTATTAAATACTTTCATTTTTCTATCTCGAACTAACACTTATTAAATATCTTTCTTTATTTATATGTTGAACCCATCTATTGGTTGGTATTTACTAGTATGAATGAATTTTGAATGCCGTCCATCACTGTTTTAGGATCAAACCAACCAATTTGTACAAAATTCGTAAGGCATCAGTTTTCAAATAAGGAAAAAACACAATAAGTGTCAATGTAATGAACATTTATGCACATGTAAAAACACGGTAAGGGTGTGTTCTTTTACGAACCGAAAGTGGGAAATGAAAGGGGTTGGCAAGGGGGAAGTTCGCGAAAGTGGAATGCATTCTTTTTACAAAAGGAACAATGCAAAATTGACAAAGTTATTATTTTATTGTTTGTTTATGTTATTATTTTGTTTACGTTAATTATTTTTAAATATGGAATATAAATGCAGAAATAAAAATTCATACTTTATAATTCACATTACAAATGTAGAAATAAAAGTATCGAATAAAAATGCAAAAAATAAACTACATTCTCCCTCTCAACTGCCTAGCAAGATAAATAACAACCTTCCTAAGCTGCTCGGGCTTGTCCAGCAGCGCATGCAAAGGATTGACACCTTTGCTATCATACTCAGCCGAGCAAATCGCGATCTCCCATTCTTCATAATCGTCATCCTCCTACTTAATTTCCATACATTTAGCAAGAGGCAGATCATGCGAGGAAATGCCAACAGACCTAAAGGAACTGCCAACAGACCTGGAAGAACCACTAGTTGGTTGTTGTTGTCTAGGCGTTCTACGACTGGTGATGTCCTCAGCATCACCCGGAAGATAGTCCCTGTAACGACTCAGAATTCCTGTCATTTGAAATTCGTATATTTAATTGATTTTAAATATTAAAAAGTAAAATTTGTAAGTCGAATAAATTTTATTTCGAATATCTAGATTTAATTGGATAATTAAATCGATAATTTAATATTTGAAATTACAGAAATAATTGAAAATTGGGTTTAATGTGATTAAAATTGATTTGTAAAGTTGTATTAAATCATATTGGAGTTAGAATGATGTTGTAGAACTTTTAAAATTGAATTAAAAGTTAATTTGTGGAAATTGAATATTTTAATATTTAATTGACGAGTAAAAATAGTCATTTTTCAAATAGTCTCGGATTTCGACGAAACTAGTTTCATCGGATCCGTAATGTTATATTATTGTAAGATTTCAAATTTCGTGTCAATCGGATTTACGGTTTGTTCGGGGCAAGCTAAAACGCACTGAAATCGGTTTAAGTGAATTTTAAACTTAAATAGTCGACTTGAAAACCTATCTTTCAAATATGATCGAATTGGCTCCCGATATATATTCCATTGCGTTCGGAATAGGGGTAAATTATTATAAACGCCAGGCGGCATACTTCGTTTCAAGTTCGGAAATTTTTTGGTTGAATAGTGTTTTGCAGTTTTCTATAAAAGGACCCCATTATCTTCATTTTACACTAAACCCTAGTCTTCTAGGTTATAGCCGCCACTTGATTTTCAATGGCGGACGTCTTCCCTTCTTCTTCCTCGATTTTCTCTTAATCCACAAACTAATATCAAAAACCTTCAACACGAAAATCATAAAGCTATATGAGATCTACAAATCCATACGGGGATGATCGATTTTAGTTGAGAAAATCAATGGCAATTTCGACTTGAACACCACGCATTAGCACACGGATTTCAAGGCCTATGGATGGCCGAGTGTCACACCGTTCAAGGTGTAGGTCGAGCTCGAGACGAGCTTTCATTTGGCATAGGTTGATCGTGTTCTCGATCAACGAAGGAGGTGCGAAAATTCGAAGATGGGGGCGGCCATATAGGTTATCTGCGTTCGAAACTGGGAGAAGAGAGAAGAAGGCTTGTGCGGCCACGATTCCGAGTTGAAAAATGTGCGGCCCTGATGGAATCTAGGTTATAAAATAAAATAAAAGTTGTGAAATTAATTTATATAAAATTCGTATTAACTTCTAAATGCCATATCTTGTTCATACGAGGTCGAAAATTGATGAAACGACTTGCGTTGGAATCGTATGGACAAATACTACGCGATGGACCTGGATTGGGATCGATTGGAGCTAGTGTGAATTTTAGAAAAAATTGATTTGCGTTGGAATCGTATGTTCTAACACGCGTTTAATTTCATTCGAAATAAAACACTGCAACTGTATTGGAAGCAAGGTGAGAACTTCTCACTCAATCGAATTGTGTTTCGATTTAAATTTTAAATAGTTAAATTTAAAATTGCTTGATTGTGTGATTGAATGATAAATTGCTATTTGTTGTATTGCAATAGACCCTATACGCCGCATATTAAGCGTATGTTTTTATATTAAACACATATACCGCGATATTCCACCTTGAAGTGGAATTGGTATTATATATGTACTTGGAGTTGATTTCCCGCATTATATAGCGGATGAGACCCTATTGCGCCGCATAATAGCGGATAATATTTTGTATAAACCCATGTACCGCGATATTCCGTCTTGAAACGGGATTGGTATTGTGCTAACATCTGTGGATGCAGGGAAATAGGTTGGAGGGATCCAACTGGACTCCTCAAATAATTGAATTTGTTTCAATGTTGCGTGTTGATTTTTTTATGATCTCTGTGTGATTATCTTTGTGATTGAAATCGTTGAAGGCTAAAATTTAGCCGAATATAATTTAGGTATCGTTAGATACCGGAAATAAATAAAAATTTGATTTTTGAAAAATTCAGGTTGAAAGTTTATATTAAAATTTATTTTTGAGAATTGGATAAATTTAAAAGAAGGAATTCTAAAATAATAAAGTTTTATTTTTAATCTTATTGAATAAAATTTAAAAATATGGGAAAAGCTTTAATAAATGGATTTCGGGTAATATTATTTAAAGGTTGAAGAATTTATTCAAAATAAGGATTTTAAAGAGTTTAAAAAAATAAAAGAATTGGTTTCCTTTAAAGGGAATTTATTTTTAAAAGGAAATAAAATTTGAAATCCATTTGGGAATTGATTTTTGGTGATTAAATATAAATCTTTTGAAAATCCATTTGGAAATTTATTTGGTGTTTTGAAATGAATTTGGAATCAATTTGAAACTTGATTTGGGGTTTAGTAGAAATTGATTTCAATTTGAGATTTGAATGAAAGTCACTTGGTGTTTAATTTCTTGGAAAATCAATATGGAATTTGATTTGGTTGTTTTTGAAATCAATTGTTGTTGTTGAAAGTGAATATTTGAAATCGATTTGAAAATCGTATATCATTAAATATTTTGGAAATGTGAATTCACATGTAATTTATAAAGAAAAGGGAAATTTGTTTAAAAATAAACATTGATTTATTATTGAAGTGTAGAAATAAATTTACGGATTTGGAACGTAAATTTAAAGTAAATCGGTAAGGATTTATTTGATTGGTTTAACTGAACCATTTTGAAGTGAAAGTGTATTTTTCCTAAAAAGCCGAGTATATTTCCAAAGCAGCTTTTAAAGCATAAATTGGAAGTTCTAAAACTGGGTTTTAAAGAATACTTTGGAGATATTATTTCTTAAATTGTTTTAAATCCTTTAAGTAAAGGTTTATTAAGTTTATTATAGAAATGGTTATTTCTAAGATTTAAATCAATAATTATTTTAGAAAATAGTTATTTAAATAGTTATACTCTACTTACTAATTTATTTTGAAAATTAGTTTTGACTTAAGTTATATGTAATATTGGTATAATATTTTTATAACTAATATTTGAAGTAAAGTGTTTAAAGAAAAATAGTTTTATTTCAAAAGTGTTTTCCCGTTGTATTTTGGATAAGTGTTATAAATTATTTTAAAGTATTTGAACTCGGCAGATTCCAGTGAAAATGAATAAATATTTGGAAATGTTTCCGCGTAAGGAAAAATGGTTTGAAATTTGTTTTCAAAAGTTGTAAAGGTGAAAAGTGATTTGAAATTTGTTTTCAAATGGTTGAAGTGTGGAAAAATATATCTTGTAAAGATATTTTTGGAAAATAAATAATTTGAGAAATTATTTGGAATCTGGTGATGCTTTGCATATCTATTGATAGTTAAGTAACAGACTATCAATATTTACCTTTAAATGGGTATTTGTTGTGATTTGCTTGAATTTGAATGCTACACTTATTTTAAAATAAGCGCTCGTTATTCGGTTTAGCCGGGAGAGGACCTTTGGGTCATGAATCCCATTCCGAATAGTGATACGTCGTAATGGATAGCATTTGAAGACCGGTGTTGAAGACCGGATATTTTCGGAAACGGAAGGATTATCATCGAATGTCTCTACATCGGCCGATCTCCGATATAGAGATTTTATCACCCTTTGTGATGGAAGTCCGGACGTGATTAGTGAATATCCAGATTGCAAGGGCTTCTTTGGAAGTGCCTTCGGTTTCGTTCGATCCCAGAACGGACTTGTATGGATGTGTGTCTGACGTTACAATTTGAGATGTAAAACTGGTTTCTATCAAATACATTTCTGTTGGTGGCGGAGAATTTATTCTCTTAGCTTAACACCCTTCTCTGAGACGTACGAGCTCAGAGGTTATGTAGTTGATGGTTACTAGTGATACATTCCCAATTTGGTAATGTGGCATACGAAGTGCTGCTAATCATTTGTTGATCAAAACATAGCTTTTGTGAAAAGCGTAGCTTTGTGGACGAGACTTGCTCGTCTTAGTGAAATGTGATGGGGGGGTTCTCGCTTCGCATTAGGTGGCGAACGGGAGACTCTTACCCCTACACGTCCTCTTTACGGGGTTGGTTAGGTGTAACCCGTAACAGTCGAATGGCTGGCCGTAAAAACAAGTTTCAGGTACCAATGTGAGCCACGGTGGGTCTAGGATGGTTGCAAAACCTACCGGTCGCCGCTGCTTCGAGCCTTTACAGTTGGTATCAAAGCATTTGGTTAAGCGACAACCTTTGCTCAGTTGGGTGTTACTCATTAGAGATAGAGTCAGTAGTACTCTAGAATGAGTTTGAGTGTAATAATAGATATGAGCGCGTATTTGTTAGTGAATATAAAAATGTCATATATTGTGTTTACTTATCCGTTGAGCTGTTTGTGAATTTTGGTCAGTTTGTGGGACGTCATATTATCGATAGGGATTTCTAAACACTTAAACGAGGCAAGTTAACATAGTATCATTTTAAATTGGGTAAATGAAATAATTTTACCTCGATTATATTTTACATATAAAGGAAATAATTTTTCATAAATTATTAAAGTGTATATAAATTGATTGTTTGGTTGTTGAAAATGTAAGAATATATATAAGTTAATTAAAAGAATAATTGTATAAGCAAATGAATTATTAAATATGGAATTATAATTAATGTGATTTACTATTGTGAAATAATCTTATTTATAAGAAGTGAAACTATATGAATATATTTATAAATATGGGTTGTAAATAAAAATGAATTTGAATTATGAATTGGAAATGTTGAATCCTGATTATTTTGGAAATTATTTTCCAAAATTAAAAGTTAAATAGTGAAATTATGTAAGAAAAAGATTTATAAATGTGATTTATGAATAAAAGGAAAATTTTAAAAAAATTTAAAGCATTGGATTTGCTACTTTTACTGGGAAATAATAAGGGTGATGACTGCAGCATCATCAGTATCATTTTCAAGTTTCTGTATGATGGATTTGCTACCATAGTAAATTGAAAATTGAAGTTTGATGGTGATAAACAAATTTGAAATTAAAATCCAAGTTGTAATTGTTAAATATAAGTAATCAAGTTTTGGACTTATAATATGAAATAATAAAGATTTTACTTCGGTAAAGTTCAAATAAATTTGAGTTGGCATAATAAAACATATGATTTGAAATTTAACTAAACAAAGGTTAAATAAATTGATTTGGATTAGGTAAGCTATCGAAATGGAAAACTGAAGTGGTTATATAAAATAAATTTGGAAGTTTAAATATATAAGCTATATAACTTGTAAAGTGAGAAAATGTAAGTGGAACCAAATGATAAAATGGTTAAACAATTTTGTTAAGCAAAACGAGATATGAATTTGAATAAGTGACAAAATTTGACTTTGGTAAAAGTTAAATAGAATTTACTTTAGAATTGGAATCTGAATTGGATATATAAGTGGAAATTTAAGTTAAGTTAAACAAATGATGTTTGAAATGGAATATAACTTAAGTGATGTTGAATGAAGTTGATTTTGGTATCGAATGTAAAAGAATTGATATGGAATAATGGATGTAAGTGTTAATTCATTAAAAACTAGTAAATTGGAAATTGAATAATTGAATGAAGTCAATTAGATATTAAACCAATTGGAATTAAAAGTGTTAAACCAAATTGAATGTAAATTTAATAATTTGGTTGTGTTGGTTATGATTTAGTTGTTATATGATTGTTAGTTGATTGTATATATTTCATTAAGTGTTAATGAAACTGAATTGATAAATGGAAAGCTATGTAATTGAATTTGAATTGAAAGTGAACTATTGTGAATTGGTTATAAGCAATTAAAATTTGTATCGAAACCTTATAAATTGCTTATGGGAATTATTTTAATTGCATTGCTTATGAAAACTATGTGTTTTCTATTGAAAATTAGTGAAATGTAAATGAATTTCCTATATATGTCACTTACATGTTTAAATTGAGTAAGTACAGGTACCGGGGCTGTAGTTGGCTGGATTTGGTCACGCTAAAATGCTAATAAATAACTGTTTTGCTTAAAAATGCTAAAAAGGTACGCTTACGCAATAAAAATAGGAAATATGAACTGTTTTTTTTCTGTTTTCCGACCGTATATATATTTATATCTATTGTGATATTGCAAAAGCTCCTCCGTACAAGGGAGACTCTGTCAAAATTTTCCGTAAATTTAGGGAGTTAGAAAAGTTTTGAAAATTTTTGGAAAATTTTTGTTAATGAAAAGTCAATTTCTAAATTGAAATGAAAATGTAGGAATTGAACTAGAAAAGTGTAACCATTGGATTTTGAAAAAGTTAAGGAATTAAAATGAATCTGAATCAAGTTGGAACGGTTTGTTTTTTAAAAAAAAGTTAATGGATTCTGTAACTTTTTCTAACTTGGCAATTTCGAGGACGAAATTCTTTTAAGGGGGAAGTTTGTAATGACCCAGAATTCCTGTCATTTGAAATTTGTATATTTAATTGATTTTAAATATTAACAAGTAAAATTTGTAAGTCGAATAAATTTTATTTCGAATATCTAGATTTAGTTGGATAATTAAATCGATAATTTAATATTTGAAATTACAGAAATAATTGGAAATTGGGTTTAATGTGATTAAAATTGATTTGTAAAGTTGTATTAAATCATATTGGAGTTAGAATGATGTTATAGAACTTTTAAAATTGAATTAGAAGTTAATTTGGGGAAATTGAATATTTAAATATTTAATTGACGAGTAAAAATAGTCATTTTTCAAACAGTCTCGGATTTCGACGAAACTAGTTTCAACGGATTCGTAATGCTATATTGTCAAAAGATTTCAAATTTCGTGTCAATCGGATTTACGGTTTGTCCGGGGCAAGCTAAAACGCACTGAAATCGGTTTAAGTGAATTTTAAATTAAAATAGTCGATTTGAAAACCTATCTTTCAAATATGATCGAATTGGCTCCCGATATATATTCCATTGCGTTCGAAATAGGGGTAAATTATTATAAACGCCAGGCGGCATACTTCGTTTCGAGTTCGGAATTTTTTTGGTTGAATAGTGTTTTGCAGTTTTCTATAAAAGGACCCCATTATCTTCATTTTACACTAAACCCTAGTCTTCTAGGTTATAGCCGCCACTTGATTTTCAATGGCTGACGTCTTCCCTTCTTCTTCCTCGATTTTCTCTTAATCCACAAACTAATATCAAAAACCTTCAACACGAAAATCATAAAGCTATGTGAGATCTACAAATCCATACGGGGATGATCGATTTTAGTTGAGAAAATCAATGGCAATTTCGACTTGAATACCACGCATTCGCACACGGATTTCGAGGCCTATGGATGGCCGAGTGTCACGCGTTCAGGGTGTAGGTCGAGCTCGAGACGAGCTTTCGTTTGGCATAGGTTGATCGTGTTCTCGATCAATGGAGGAGGTGCGAAAATTCAAAGATGGGGGCGGCCATATGGGTTATCTGCGTTCGAAACTGGGAGAAGGGAGAAGAAGGATTGTGCGGCCATGATTCTGAGTTGAAAAATGTGCGGCCCTGATGGAATCTATGTTATAAAATAAAATAAAAGTTGTGAAATTAATTTATATAAAATTCGTATTAACTTCTAAATGCCATATCTTGTTCATACGAGGTCGAAAATCGACGAAACGACTTGCGTTGGAATCGTATGGACAAATACTACGTGATGGAGCTAGATTAGGATCGATTGGAGCTTGTGTGAATTTTGGGTAAAATTAAACGCATGTTTAATTTTATTCGAAATAAAACACTGCAACTGTATTGGAAGCAAGGTGAGAACTTCTCACTCAATCGAATTGTGTTTCGATTTAAATTTTAAATAGTTAAATTTAAAATTGCTTGATTGTGTGATTGAATGATAAATTGCTATTTGTTGAATTGAATTAGGCCCTATACGTCGCATATTAAGCGGAGGTTATTATATTAAACACATATACCGCGATATTCCACCTTGAAGTGGAATTGGTATTATATATGTACTTGGAGTTGATTTCCCGCATTATATAGCGGATGAGACCCTATTGCGCCGCACAATAGCGGATAATATTTTGTATAAACCCATGTACCGCGATATTCCGTCTTGAAACGGGATTGGTATTGTGCTAACATCTGTAGATGCAGGGAAATAGGTTGGAGGGATCCAACTGGATTCCTCAAATAACTGAATTTGTTTCAATGTTGCGTGTTGATTTTTTTATGATCTCTGTGTGATTATCTTTGTGATTGAAATCGTTGAAGGCTAAAATTTAGCCGAATATAATTTAGGTATCGTTAGATACCGAAAATAAATAAAACTTTTATTTTTGAAAATTCAGGTTGAAAGTTTATATTAAAATTTATTTTTGAGAATTGGATAAATTTAAAAGAAGGAATTCTAAAATAATAAAGTTTTATTTTTAATCTTATTGAATAAAATTTCAAAATATGGGAAAAGCTTTAATAAATGGATTTCGGCTAATATTATTTAAAGGTTGAAGAATTTATTCAAAATACGGATTTTAAAGAGTTTAAAAAAATAAAAGAATTTTAAAAGGAAATAAAATTTGAAATCCATTTGGGAATTGATTTTTGGTGATTAAATAAATCTTTTGAAAATCCATTTGCAAAATTTATTTGGTGTTTTGAAATGAATTTGGAATCAATTTGAAAATTGATTTGGGGTTTAGTAGAAATTGATTTCAATTTGAGATTTGAACACTTGGTGTTTAATTTCTTGGAAAATCAATATGGAATTTGATTTGGTTGTTTTTGAAATCAATTGAAAATTTTAATTGTTGTTGAAAGTGAATATTTGAAATCGATTTGAAAATTGTATATCAATAGATATTTTGGAAATGTGAATTCACCTGGAATTCATAAAGAAAAGGGAAATTTGTTTAAAAATAAATATTGATTTATTTTTGAAGTATAGAAATAAATTTACGGATTTGGAACGTAAATTTAAAGTAAATCGGAAAGGATTTATTTGATTGGTTTAAATGAACCATTTTGAAGTGAAAGTGTATTTTCCCTGGAAAGCCGAGTATATTTCCAAAGCAGCTTTTAAAGCATAAATTGGAAGTTCTAAAGTTGGGTTTTAAAGAATACTTTGGAGAAATCACTTCTTAAATTGTTTTAAATCCTTTAAGTAAAGGTTTATTAAGTTTATTATAGAAATGGTTATTTCTAAGATTTAAATCAATAATTGTTTTAGAAAATAGTTATTTAAATAGTTATACTCTATTTACTAATTTTATTTTGAAAATTAGTTTGGACTTAAGTTATATGTAATATTGGTATAATATTTATAAATAATATTTCAAGTAAAGTGTTTATAGAAAAATAGTTTTATTTCAAAAGTGTTTTCCCGTTGTATTTTAGATAAGTGTTATAAATTATTTTAAAGTATTTGAACTCGGCAGATTTCCAGTGAAAATGAATAAATATTTGGAAATGTTTCCGCGTAAGGAAAAATGGTTTGAAATTTGTTTTCAAAAGTTGTAAAGGTGAAAAGTGATTTGAAATTTGTTTTCAAATGGTTGAAGTGTGGAAAAATATATCTTGTAAAGATATTTTTGGAAAATAAATTATTTGGAAAATTATTTGGAATCTGGTGATGCTGTGCTATCTATTGATAGTTAAATAACCGACTATCAATATTTACCTTTAAATGGGTATTTGTTGTGATTTGCTTGAATTTGAATGCTACACTTATTTTAAAATAAGCGCCCGTTATTCGGTTTAGCCACGAGAGGACCTTTGGGTCATGAATCCCATTCGCATAGTGATATGTCGTAATGGATAGCATTTGAAGACCGGTGTTGAAGACCGGATATTTTCGAAAACGGAAGGATTACCATCGAATGTCTCTGCATCGGCTGATCTCCGATATAGAGATTTTATCACCCTTTGTGATGGAAGTCCGGAAGTGATTAGTGGATATCCGGATTGCAAGGGCTTCTTTGAAAGTGCCTTCGGTTCCGTTCGATCCCGGAACGGACTTGTATGGATGTGTGTCTGATGTTACAATTTGAGATGTAAAGATGATTTCTATCAAATACATTTCTGTTGGTGGCGGAGAATTTATTCTCTTAGCTTAACACCCTTCTCTGAGACGTACGAGCTTAGAGGTTATGTAGTTGATGGTTACTAGTGATACATTCCCAATTTGGTAATGTGGCATACGAAGTGCTGCTGGTCATTTGTTGATCAAAGCATAGCTTTTATGAAAAAGCGTAGCTTTGTTGACGAGATTTCATCGGACCTCACAACCCGGTAATGGTCAAAACAGGAAAGATGCAGCAAGGTTATAGGGAGTAGCGCCCCTTAGGGTATGTGCATATCCTTCTGGATAGAAGTGGTATCATGATATGGAGCCTAGATACTTAACTTATGTGGATATCGCAAATATATATGACTTTGTGATTGTTGTTGGTTGAGGATCCTCGGATAAAGATGGTTTACAACTAGGGGATGGGATACTCGTGTCAGTAGTTACGTACTTTTGCAGAGGTAATCCGGCCTTGTGTTGGCAGAGATCCGGTTAGGTTCTCGGAGCGTCCTTCCAGAGGCGTTCCCATGTGGCAATAGGAAGTTCCTAAGCCTGACCATTTGTTGGAAAATCCATAGAAACAATACGAGCCCTGTACGGTTTTAGTTGTATAACCTGCCATGGAATGTGGCGGTAACCTGCTATTGAACATGGTAGCTATAGTAGGCATACGATAATGGTTGTATGTTGGCTAAGATTTATATCATACTTTCAAAAGGTTTTCCACTATGCACTTATAATAATAATATCAAAGAAATTTGCGTATCAAACATGTTTGACTATCATAAGGAGAAATCTTCTCCAATTCTGCGTTTGCATGGTGTGTGTGGCGGGAGGCCTTATGGTAGTTACATTTTCTAAAAGCATTACGGATCTATCTTAAAATATTTCTTTGTTGTTTTAAAAGATGAACTGTTTTAAGTTCTCACACCAGTCCCATGACTGAACTGGAGTTTATATTTCCCTTCCTAAACTCTAGTGTCCACCAATTTCCACACGGGCAGCCTAGAGTCAGGTTATCAGGATGTTCTGGAATTCAAGAGGTGCTGTAGAGCTCAAGAGGCGAGCTGGATGGCGAGATGTATCACTTGTATATGATATTATCTTTTCCGCTGCGTATTCAGCTGTGAGGACATGTTTATATAACTGTGCATTATTGTGTTGTGTTGTATATTGACTCTGATGATGTAATGTATAAAATATACAGTTCTTTTGATTTAAAGATAGTCATTTATCTATTATATGTTGTTCCCCTACGATTGTGAGATTCTGATATTGTTTCTGTTGCTTTTCTTTCTTTCTTACTTCTTCTATCTTATTCTTCTTCTTAAACTCTAAGGGTTCGGTTTTCCTGCATTCGATTGCTCGGCAGTTGATACAGTGGACGTATTAATGTCGATTTTCGGAAGTCGAATAATCGGGCCTTTACAGTCCTTATAAAGCTGCGAGTCACACTGTAGCTGAACGAGAGGATTTTGTAGAATTAAGAACTGACATTTGGCAGTTCGGATGCTACCATCAAAAAACATGTCCAACTGCATAAAAGGAGCAGGCGAATCATGTCTGTGTTTGTGGTACATTACTGCAGCTGTTTCCCACCACTCATCGGATCCACCGGAACGTGTCCCATTCTTCGCTCTAATAGCTACTTGGAACCTTTAGCAGCTTGTTCCATGGGCTCCACTCACGTTTCAGATTATCGAACATGTTTTTCATTTGCACAGCATTGTAATTCAGGTCAGTTCTTTCATTGAACATGACAGTAATTTCTTTGTATCACTGTGCAACACGGTCGGCACGCGTACCAATGTTTTCGAAACAGAACATCGATGAATGTGCCAAAAAGACGGGAAAGTAGACAACTTTTCGTCGCGCCTTTTGAACACTATTGTTTTGCTTAACACGTTACACTCGAACGTTGTACTAGTAAGCCTCCCCGAGGAGACCTACCAGAACCTATACTATTCCATAGCTATAGGCATAATCCGTTCCACATAGTGCAAGGCTCGACCAAAGGTAGCGAAGCTGTGCTCCAAAGATGGCGTTCCAATCGACAATGATGCGGGTAGAAGAAGCAGCAAAGTAGCTAGACATCTTGAAAAAAGAAATTCAAAAAATAATTCAGAAAAAATCGGAAAAAATATATATGAAAGATAATAATACGAAAAACGCAAATATAAAAATATTTACCTGAAAAAACCGACGAAGAAACTTGTAAAAATTGCTGAATTTTCGAATTGTATGGATTTGTTTGATGATTTGGTAAGAAAATGGTTTGACATATATAGAGAACGAAAGGGAATACAGCAGTTGGGTGTGAACTGTTCGCGTCCGACGCAAACGGTTCATTTCCTACCATTGATTCCAACTGGACAACAGAGTGGGCCCATGCCAGACGCGTCCGATGCGTCGAACGCGGACGCCAACTTTGACTATCTAACTCAGGAAAAAACGGTACTAGGTGTCCATAAATCAACTTTAATGTTCGGGTTTCATCAGATGATCAGACCGTATTATTGAAGCTGCTGTTGCCCTTTTTACATTAAATAAATGGAAATTTTACCAGTATAGGCTTGTTTTAGAAATAAATAACATAAGTAGTCCAGTTTTAAAAATAATTATAGAAATAGACCACTTTTTTTATGGTCTATTTGGTTGGCGATTTTTCAAAAGTCGCCAATAGACGGTTTTCGAAAAATTGTCTAAAGGAAATGCATATTTCAGAGTTGGTGACTTTTAGAAAATCGTCAGCGTATGATAACTTTTTCCTTTGGTGATTTTTGAAAATTCACCACCTATATTGACAAAAAAAAAAAAAGTTGTATTTCTGTGGTTATTTTTAAATATGACCTAATTTTGTTATTTCTTCTTGAAAGAAGCCTAAATTGGTAAAGCTTCCTAAATAAATAAACATGCGTCGATCAACAAACGAATAAAATAGCTGTCGATCCCATTTGGATCAAGCAGGAAACAAAGAAAAGAATAGAGAGAATGTCAGATTCCATGTTTTCAATTCAAACAAAATCCTACCAACTCCGAATCTTCGCCACCATTCCTCATACTCATTGCTTCCGTTAAATGTATCCATCTCAATCTTCGAATCATCATTTAAGTAGAACCACTGCGCGTCACAACACACATGTCAATTGCTCTATTACACTTCAGTTTCGTTATTGAAGCATTGCATCGTACTTAACACGCGTGCTCTCAAATGGGTTCTCGTTTTCTCGCTTTTTTGTTTACAGGATTCTTGTTGGTTTTGAATTCGGCTAGGGTTGATGGGTTTGATAGTGGACTGAAGTTGAGTAGATATAGATCTGGGAGAAGGAGGAAATTGACCAATTTGACAGTTTCTGTTCATCAATTTGGAGCCGTAGGTGATGGATGCACTGATGACACTGAGGTAACGCTTCATTTGAATATGGATGCTTGCTCGATTTTAATTTGCTGGAACTGTGCATTTTTTAATAATTAGCTAGTTTTAATTCATAGCACAAATCCCATTGTGATAAGAATATATCTGTGCTAGGTATGGCTTGAGTTCAATGCCTTGTTTCAGATGGGAGCTTAGTATTAGTTTTGGTAAACGATATCTTGTTAAGGGTGCGTCAAAATTCCACATTTTTGTTGGCAGAAAAAAAAATGTGACTTTATATACTTTGTATACAATGTCGCAGTATGATTTCCTCTGTGGATAAAATTTTGAAAGCCACTAGATTATTCATAACAGGGTTACAAGATCTCAAGCTCAATTTGGTTTATATCATGCTTCTAAATTCTTTATTTCTTATTGTTTTGTAAGTAAATTTATCTGTCTTAAGTAACACAGTTTTAAGTTTGTGTAGAAAGAAAGAAATAGAAAAGCTCCAAATTCATGTAGTTGTTCCTCTCATTTTACTGCCCTAAAGTATGTTAGTTGAGATGTAAGTATCAGACCTTAATAAGCATATTTACTTGTGGTTAAAAACGATAATTTGTATTCATCTGCAAGCATTGATGTGACGTTTTGCAGTAAAACAAAATAGATCACCACCCACAAATACATATTAATGTGGACCACATTTGGTACATGATATTTTTCAGTAAATTTGAGCCTTCTTCTCTTGTGGCAAGATGTGTTATATGGCATAATAACATTTTCTTTGTAAATCGATAAAACATGACTACAAATGCATATTTTTCACATTGAACAAGTAGTTGCTACCTATGTTATATTAAGCGCTAAGCGGGACGAGGCGATAGAAGTATCGCTTTGCTTAATGTCGCGCCGCTTAAGCATCTCCTAAGTGCCGCTTAATTTTTTAGCATACATTATTCGTATCAATATCAATTTATGTAAAGCTATTATATTAAGTGTATCATTTGTGTATGCACAAACTGATTATTATATTTTTTGAGGTTAACTTATAAACTTGTAGGTTGCAAAAGCTGGATTTGACTTTTGGTATTCATTAAAGTAAGCATACTCGAGTCGAGTTGAGTATAAAATGTGTAGATTTATCAAGTAAATATTATCGTATCTTCGTGCAAAAATCTACTCACCATCCATCGATCCATATGATAGAAAATGAGAAAATTTTGTTAGGGAATGATACTTTTTTGGTATAACCCAGTATCCTTTTTTTTTTTTTTTTTTGCTTAATACTGCCTAATCATCGCTTAAATTTAAGCGAAGCGCAGATAAGCGTCGATTAAGTGCGCTTAAGCTCTCGTCGCTTATTTTTATCGCTTTTTCAAAAAAATAAGCGTTGTACATGCATTTGGTGCTTAAGCAACGAGCGTGCTTTTCGTAACATGGGTTGCTACTTAATTGTCAAAGTTGCACTAGAGGTTATCTGTATGTTTTTGATGTTTTGCACAAGCTGTGAATCTTGACAATGACAGAGACTGTGTTTGATGGATTCTGACAAATTTTGTCACAGCACTTTCAATCAACTAATTTTTTTTGAAACAGTTCTTTAACCTCAATCTTTATATCTAGTATGTAAATGTTTACCATTTTTTTTTTACTTCAGTAATGATTGTGGTACCAAGTTCGTCTTTTTATATACCTGTTCTTTTTCGATTTCTAGCTCATGCACATGTTTATTGTTAACCCTAATAGTAATAGTCAACCATTGTAGTCATTTGCGCAAGCTTGGAAGCATGCTTGTTCTTCAAGAGCAATAGCTGTCATTGTAATGCATGCAGACTATAAATATTTGATCAGGCAAGTTCAGTTTGGCGGACCTTGTAAATCAAAGATAACATTTTTGGTATGTTTTTCATTTACTTGATTAGGTCACCTATTTAGGCTTTACAATTCCTTTTCCTTCTTTATATCAATCATTTCAGTTTATACATTTAATTTTATGGTTCTAATAAAGTAGGTATTAGGAACTATCATTGCACCTTCGGATCCTGATATGTGGGATGGTTTAGATTCTCATAAATGGCTGTATTTTCACGGTGTAAAAGATTTTACTGTAACTGGTGGAGGGATTATTAATGGCATGGGTCATGAGTGGTGGGCTAGGTCATGCAAGCGTAATGCAACAAATGTAAGCATCTATTTTTTTTTTAGGAGAAAACCAGTCCGTTTATCTTGACTAAGTTTTTAGCGAATAGAATAAGGTAATGGAGATTGTAAATCTTATGGGCAATAAGCCTACTACGATACTTAAGATTTTTTTTAATGTTGATTTTTTTTTAATATTTTATATGTCATCTAGTACATTATTTGTTCATCATATTTTACATTTAAAAAATACTTAATGTGCTTTTGTTTCTTTCTGCAGCCGTGCCGACATGCGCCGACGGTTGGTAGCTTGATACTATAATCCATAAAAAGCACTATTTGGAACATTATAACTCCGTGATAATTATTTGGTTTTTTTCAGTACAGGCAGTTACTTTTCACAGAATAAAGAGACTTACAGTTAAGGATCTGACTTTGATAAATAGTCAGCAAATGCATATGGCATTCACCAGGAGTTTTCAAGTTCATGCCTCCAATTTGAATGTTATTGCACCAGAGCGAAGCCCAAATACTGATGGAATTCACATAAGTGCATGCAACTTTGTTAGATTAGAAGATAGCATAGTTAGAACAGGTTAGTTATTTCACCTAATCATTGCTTTACAAATTACATATTTGTTGTACCCGCTTTAATCTTGTGAAAATAGTCCCTAGTTCATGTGCTCAAAATATATTTCTCCGTCATTCCATATCTAATTTTTTTAACGCATGAGATGCCTAGATAATGTTTAGAGAGAAGATTCACTCAAAAGAGTCGTAAAATTATCGGTATAAATAGGACCGTCTTGCTGTTTATTATGAAAACTGTTGGCCTTGGAATTTTTATACACAATTGTTTTGGACAGATGTACATTACTGAAAAATGATTGTGTGATCTATAAGCGGTTTCAATCCAAATTGTTTTATATTTATCTATATATTCATCTGTATGTACATATTTACATGTATATTTCTATCTATATGTTCATATGTAAGTATATACGTGTATAAAAGCAATTAAGAGCTTAGTGTCAATTTTAAGCATTGAACTTTCATGAAGAAAAATAAATACCAAAGAACAAGTACAATCGAACGAATTCCTGTTCAAATCAGTGGCTCCAGTTATATGATGCTACCTACTGAATTGCATTTAAGCAGTAAAAAGTAGTAACTTCATGTAATGCTCGTGCGGTACACACAAATTTTTGGTTGTGGGGACAAATAACTTTAGGATCAAAATTTCCTTGCATAAGGTTATAATAAATTTACGCATGGGTAGTCGAAAAAACAAAAATGCTAGAAGGCTCCAACCTTTTTTTGTGTGCCTGAATTCCACATTTTCTTTACTTTTTTGTTGCTATGTGTACATTTATGGCATCCATATTTCGGGCCTTGTTGCACGGTACGTCAAAAAAACGCATATGATTTAAGATAAATTACAGAATGAAAATTTGCACATGGGCAGTCAAGAGAATCATCTGGTTCATGATAAATTACCAAATGAATATTATGATAGTATAACGGATGTTGACTTTTCATCTATTCACATTGATAGAATAACGGATGTTGACTTTTCATCTATTCACATCTAATAAACGCTCACACACACACACACAACCAAAAAAAAATAAAATCCATTACATAAACTGCTTCTAGAGAATTAAGGATGTCATGAATCTGATTTATAGTTTATTCTTCACACTTCTATTACTTATATATCTTCCACTGAAGTATATGTTATTTTTGCTTAATGCTAACCATTTGACATATTGGTATTTTGTCATTTGAATTTGGACAATTTCTTATGTATGTACATTAATCTCAGGAGATGACTGTGTTTCTATAGTTGGCAACAGTTCCAATGTTTATGTCAAAAATATTATCTGTGGGCCAGGTCACGGTATAAGGTAATATAATTTATTAAATTTATATATCTGAATAGTATGACAATATGTTATCCAAACATTGCATGTATCAGTATTGGAAGTTTGGGAAAATCAAACTCCTCAGTTCATGTCCAAGATATTGAAGTTGATGGAGCTTTCATTTCCAACACTGAAAATGGTGTGCGAATCAAAACATGGCAGGTAGTCATATGGCTATAAATCAATATTACTCATTAAATTCAGTTTTTTTTTTCTTCCTAAACATTCTTATCCTTATCAACACATAGGGTGGTAGCGGCTTTGCTCGCAACGTAATTTTCAAAAACATTCTGATGAACAATGTTTCAAATCCCATTATCATTGACCAGTACTATTGTGATTCAAAACGCCCATGTAAAAATCAGGTAATAAAACTCGAAACTGTGGGTCTCTTCCTCTGGCTAAATAACTATCTTTATTTTTCTCAAAATTATATTGTTCTTTATTTTATTTTTGTACCAGTAGATCTAGTGCATGCCATAAGTACAGTTTTTTTTAAAATATAAACTGGGATATTTTTATTTGCTTGACGTGGCAACTTTATTATTGAAACAGACATCTGCTGTAGAAGTATATGATATCTCATATGTGAACATCCGAGGAACATCTATTACAGAGAACGCAATAAAATTTGCATGCAGTGATACTCATGCATGTGAAAACATATACCTTGAAGATGTTGTACTCTCTTTGAAATCTGAAATGGAATCGACTGCATTTTGTTGGAACGCTTTTGGTTCGAGTTCAGGTGTCGTGTATCCTCCATCGTGTCTTTCCTGTTCTGATTGCTTCATCAGATCGACTGTAGATGTTGATACATTGCTCCGTTCTTCGTCAAGATGATTTTCTATATTATTTAGGTAAATTTGTTTATAAACAGATGTATTTGCTTTTATATATGATTATCAATTCATCATCAGCAACTTTGAGCTTTCAAGTTTTATGTGCAAACTTGTGCGTAGTGCTGTCATGATTTTTAACAAGTGTTTTTGTAAATTGGATATTATTCAGTTATTTGATAAGCTTCGACTTATTTGATTCATATTCAATAAATTGAAAGGTGATGATAAATGCACCAAGAATGGAGTGGAGATGGCAACGTCAATGTTGATTTTGGTATTTCTCCGATTCAGGCAATCTCCAACACATATGAGAAACACGAGGATTAAGCGAACCATAATCTTCAGTCCTAAATTTGGTAAAATTTGCAATGGTTAAACCTTATAAAAGAATCCGACTTTTTTAATCGTTCGAGGAAAATGGTTTAAATATAAGCGTTTTTTTGGGTAAATAAAAATAAAATAAGAATATCAACTCCGTGTTTGATTTCTTTCCTAATTGTTGGATCAAACCATGTGGTGATTCTCCAACGTTGCTAGACAACCAAAGTTCATGTTTAACAAGTACAATCCATAAACTTTCTTGCTCAGCCGTTTGATGGTTACATCATTCAGCAATGATCAATAGACACACTTCACCTTCAGTAAATACGCTGAATGATGCTAAAATACTTAATCTACAAAGTAAAAAAATTTTCATTTTGACAACCGAATAAATCAGTACCTTTGCCCATCAAAAAGCTCTTTTGCTCTTGGATAATGATCCCGACAATGAAAAGATGAATGACATATTTCGCATGAATGAGAGATTAGAATAGTTATCCTGAAGCATATGGATCTTCAGTTGCTAAACATGGAAATAAATATGATGTCATCATTCTACATATCATTAAAATCTTTTTTGGGTTATGAAATACCCAAACACAATTATACAGAATGAATCTTAAGGGAACTAATACCCGAGAAAAGGGGTAAATAGTGTATATCAACTGTTTAAAAATTAGTTTACAAATTGGTAAATTGTATACTTCAATTGATAATAAATCAAAAGCATGAAAGAATTTTTATACTAATTTGGATATCCAATCCTTGGTCCTGCCTTGTACACCCCGTACAAGATTTTACTATCACTTCCTTGCTTTCCACAGACGATAAAAACACATTTACAATCTTATAATTCCATGGACGGTAAGATACATGTTTTTTCTTGACTTTCTATAGATGACAAGAACACCTTTTCAGTTTGGAATAGTAAAGCATAGGCAAGTATTTGTATCTTCGATATAGAATCTTGCAATTTTAGTACAATGATCATATAATCCTTCAAAGGAAATATATCTTTGAAACCAATGAGGAATACGATGAGATCAAAGAGAGAACGACTAAGAATTCAAGTACAGACTCTCTGATTTTATGCGGTTTGCAAATCTTTGAAGAGTACAAGTAAAAGAGTATGAATTTGCAAAGAGAGTACAAGTATATTAATGAGTTTTTCTCACAAAATTATAGAAATGTAAGAGTAAGAGAAAATCGAAAAATTATTGATGGAAATTCATTTTCCAGACCACTTTAAATAAAAGATAAAAGGTGCGTCCATTAATGAAGAGTTGGTGTTATACTAAAATTCATTTTCATGAGGAAAGAAAAGAAGGTTTCAAAGCAAAAGTTACAAAGTACAATTATTACAAAAGAAAGGCGATTAGTGGGGCAATTGTGTGTATAAAATAGCACATTAGGAATGGAATCAAATATATACAAGGAAAAGGCTATCAAACCTATAAAGGAAGGCCATCGAGTTAATAACAGGGAAATGGTATCAACTTTATAGAGCCATCATATGGAGATGTCATTGAGCTTATAGAGCTATACATAGAGATGTTATCGAGTTTATAAAGCTATCGCATGGAAATGTTATCGAGTTCGTAGAGCTATCACCTTAGGTATGTTATTGAGTATGTAGAGCTAAGAAAAATACTATCGAGTTTATAGAGTTATCGTACGAAGATGCTATCAAGCTTATGCCTAAAGTTCCATCCAACTTGTAGCTAGAGTATTGTAAAACACCAATTGATTTGCGAATTGGATTACAAATCAATAGAGATCGCGGATACCAGCCTCTCTCCGAGACAGTGCCCAGATCGTTACGCCTTTCGTGCGGGTCGGAACTTACCCGACAAGGAATTTCGCTTGTAGCTGAAGTGCCATCGAACTTGTAGCTGAAGTGCTATGGAACTTATAGTCGAAGTGTTATCAAACTTATAACCGACGTGTTATTGAACTTGTACCAACAATGTCGTCGAACTTGTAGCTAAATTACTATCAAACTTATAGCTGAAGTGCCATCGATCTTGTAGCAGAAGTGATATCAAATTTGTACTGGCAATGCCATCAAACCTGTAGCGAAAGTGATATCGAACTTGAAGCGGAAGTACTGTCGAACTTGTGCTTAAAGTGCTATCAAACTTGTACCGAAAGTGCTATTGAACTTGCAGAAGTTTCATAAATTGCCCGTTTGTCAATACCTAATTGGGCTATCCATTCCACATCAATACAAGATAAGAAGAATTAAGGTGAACGAAAGAAATTGTATGAAAGGTGCTATGTGTCACACCGACGGCATGCCACTTCATCAACCAAAAAATGAATCTCAACGATCCAAAGTTATTGCTCGTCATGTGTCAAGAATCAAGTGATGCAATTTTACCATAAACGGGCATGTAATCAAGGAATTTGTAAAAGCTTGGGGTTGTAATTCCAATGCTGCTTAGGTCAAATTATTATTTGTGAATTGTGACAAAAGGCTTTCAAAATTTATATTTGCATACTTGCTCTTAAAGATCTCCTCTATTACGCGTATCATTCAACTTTTGTTCATGTATTTAAAAGATGGTCTAAATTTCAGGCTTAATATTTGGTGCTTCCATCGAAAAAGCTATCCAAAAGTCTAAAGTCATCAACCATCCAGCTTATATCTTTTTTCCATAACACAAACATAGAAGAAAATGTCACCCCAAATTTAGTCAAGGTAATAAAAATTCCATCAAGGCTTCATCACCGTGCTGGAAGGAGCATCATGATAAATGAATCAGTCTATGCAAAGGGCATCAAGGGATTGTGAGGTCTTTAATAAGTCCCGAAAAGTACAATATGTTATCTCCACTTCTGAAATGGAGTACAAACCAAGTAGAAGGGATTATGAAGACGATGAAACGTATTCGAGAGACTTGGCACATAAAATTCATTGGATCCAATGGATAAAAAGATATAATGGGTACTTGATTTATGAAAGAGATAATGGAGGTTTCACTTCCTTCATACCCCAAAATTCCATCTATAAGGTATAACTAGTTGATATGCATGTAAATGTGCATATTTTTACTTCCATATTTATTCTAATTTAATTAAATAAATGAGCATATATGGTGTTTTAACATATTTAAATCAAAATTCAAATTATTTTCAAATTATCATTTACTCATCTTCATATAGGGGCAAAATGATCATTTTTGTGCATATATTAATTTTGAGAATATTTATTTGCACAATTTATTTTTATTTGTACGAAAATTGATGGAAATTATAAGAGGCTTCATGTATTCATGCATGCGCAAGAGAATGAAATAAATGAAGATGAAAATAAATCAACTCATGCAACATGGAGGACCCCACCTATCCACTTATCTTGATCTACAATTAGGAGTTAATGCACATGTTAGTGCAGCTTAAAGTTACATGCATATTTAAATGGAGGATTATCTCATGCTAATGATAACTTGGTGGTCACACTTGTTAGATGGATATTTTGGGTAGTCTCCAAAACTATGCATTAGGGTTTCAAACATGTATAAATACCCCGTATGTTTCATGTGATTAAACTTTTAGCCTCCCCTTTTAGTTAGTTTAGTTTTAGATTCAAAAATAAATGATAAGCTCTCTTTCTCTTTTTCATGGCTACTTAGCCATTTTCTTTTATGTAATTTTCTGTTTATGAAATTTTAATTCATTCTTTTTTATTTACATGTTTTTTCTTTCATGCTAGTAGTGTAGATATTTTTATTTATGCAAGTAGATTAGCTTTTATTTTATGTTAATTAGCTCTCTTCTTACTTAGCTTGCATATTCCTTTTGTTTTTGTTTCATGTTGAACTCTATATTTGTTGAGATGATAACAAATATGAGAGGCTGAATCCCTTTACGGTAATGAAGCTCTCTTAATTATGTAAATTCAACATTTTGTTAACTTGTAATCTCTTTTTGTGCTTAATGACAATATTTGACGTGGTTTAATTTTGTTGTTTTAGCTTTGAGTTTGATAGCCTATGTTGTTGACACTAAATATGTCATGCTTAAACAAACACAAACACAAACTACCTCTTCATCTACATCTGATTATGGCAATGAAGTGATTTTAAAATCAAAATTTGATGTTCTATATTTCTAATAAATAGTTAATAGTTCATGCTTAGAATAGATTTTATTTTTGAATTTGTGACGCCCCACCTCTATACCCACGCTAGCCAAGAACATTACTGTGAATGCTGTCGACTAGCATAGAGAATAAGGCTGTTGAGGAGCGACCATCTGTATAATTGCTTTGTGCGAGTACCGATATACCGGATAAAAATATAACTTTTCATCTCAAGAGGAAATCCAACATACCGACACAAACTCAAAGCTACTACACAGTGGCTATAATATCTTCGGAAACAAATATAGAAATAAACATAACATAAATCAGTCAGAGACAATTCATATCACAAAGGCGGAAATAGATATCAATATTACACATAAAAGTGTACATCAGAGTAGCGGTCTAAAAAGATCCACAATAATATAAAAGAATAGCAATACGTGCTATACAAAAGAATACAACTATGAGTCTATATCTCAAGTGTATACAACAAAATAAACTACTAATCTAAGTAGTTTGCCAAAAGTCGGGATGATAGTCCGATAAGGAGTCAAGCAGAAGCACCTGTAAAATCTCAGTCTGACCCGAGTATTATTTAAGAAGAAAATAATAAACGGATCAGTCTAGCTATAAATATCAGATGAAGTGATATATAATAAGAGATATGACATAAACATATAATAATCACAATGCCAAGCTGTGATAAATAAGTAATTGAAAATCAACAAGAGATTAATCAATATCACAATAATCTACAAAAGATAAAAAGGAATGTCATACTCCTAATTTCATTCACCAAGCCACAATAAATGACATATATATCAATGCCCATCGTAAAAGTTGGTGAAACATAAATTCCAGAAATCAACACACGAAATCCAGAAATCACAATAAAAAGGATGGCCAATCCATAAAAATGAGCCAGAGCTCCTCCTGACAGGGTATAGTCCCCCATTGCGGACATTGAGCCGAAGCTCCTCCTGGTGAACCGAAGTTCCTCCTGACAGGGTATAGTCCCCCATTGCGGACTTTGAGCCGAAGCTCCTCCTGGTGAACCAAAGTTCCTCGTGACAGGGTATAGTCCCCCATTGCGGACTTTGAGCCGAAGTTCCTCCTGGTGAACCGAAGTTCCTCGTGACAGGGTATAGTCCCCCATTGCGGACTTTGAGCCGAAGCTCCTCCTGGTGAGTCGAAACTCCTCCTGACAGGGTATAGTCCCCCATTGCGGACTTTGAGCCGAAGCTCCTCCTGGTGAGCCGAAGCTCAATAAAAACGACGTACAGTCCTCCACGTGGACAAAGAGACATCGCACAATGCTAGTCTAAACCATAAAATGATCGTCATGATCAAAGAGAAGTGTCGATTACAGTAAGCTAGTAAATATATGAGCTTAGCTTCATGTCCCATAACCACTAGCTTAACTTAAATATTTACGAACAAATTGTAGATCTCCACTAGAAAATTGTCACAAGAGATTCAATCGAACAAGTCCAAGAATTAACTGACGAAGTAAACGCAAGCGTTTCATACCACTCGTTTTACTAAGTCGTTTAATTAGATTTCTCATACGAGTGAGTTAAAGGCTTGTATATACTAATAGATTGGAAATCGGTTTGAGAAAACGAGCTTTGTAATAAAGTAGTGTTGAAATCATTTGAAGAAAGAGTTTTGATATTTATTACTAGTATAGAAAACCTTTATATTTTAAAGTGACAAATCATAGAAGTGATTGTAGAAACAATCGGGCATAAAAATTCACATTCGAAGACGTGAATAAAATCCAAAGAAATCGATATAAAATCCATCAAAGTGGATATATCTAAAATTCCCAAAGAAAAGGTCATCAAAGCCGATAATAAATGACAACAAAAGGGAGACAACACGAATCGATTAAAGTTGGATATTCAATCCAAAAAGGCAAATTGGACACAAACAGCAGGTTCAGTCGACTGAACAGAGTTTTCAATCGACTGACCCTGTGCCTGGGAATTTTCCAGGTTCAGGAAACTTTCTATTTTCAGGTTCAGTCGACTGTGCAGAGTTTTTCAGTCGACTGAATCATGCCTGGAAACTTTCGGGTTACAGGTTCAGTCGACTGAACAGAGTTTTCAGTCGACTGAATCATGCCTGGGCTGTTTTTCAGCCTATTCAAATGAAGAGCAAATTCTTCCAAAATGCAACCGGACGAACATTGGCTCTAAGGGTTTATGCCAATCGGCAACCCGGCCCTATATGCTCCTCGGTGCATCACTAAAAGCATGATCAAACATCCATAAAAGGATTTTCACACAAATTTGACTTAAAAACTCAAAAATTGGAATATTCACAAAACCAATCCAAATCAAGAGCAAATGCACATGAAGAAGTGTTAGGAATTCATACCCAACAACCAAATATAATTATAGTCATAGATGTGAGATAAAAATCTCACCTTTGAACCCAAACAAATGAAAAAGATGCAATGAAGCAATGGCAAGAACAAGCACTCTTCAATTCCAACTCAACAAGCTTGAATCTAAGCTTAAAAGAGAAACATTCCCTAAATTAGGTTTAGGAAATTTCTGAAATCAAAGAGAGAACGAGTTGGAGAAGATGAAGGAGATGTTTACCAATGGGTTCTCTTTGAATTTGGAGCAAGAACTTGAGCTAGGAGATGGATTTGCAAAGGAAGCTAGGGCTTGGAGTTTTAATTCTTTTTCTCTTCCACCATTGTTGAAAGCTTAAAGAGTTAGGAATTAGAAATGAAGTAATGAAGAGTTGGAGTGGGTTGGGACTGAGTTAGTAAGTGGGTTCAGCCCAAACCAAAGCCCAAAGAAAAAAGTAGAAAAATTCAACTTTCTCCAAACATATCGAAGCTTATACTCAAAAAGGTCGCAAACGGCATTTTAAACTCAATGGGAGTGGTCCCGAGTCCTAATTCGACCGTATGCAAAAAGTAGCTTTTCGGACCAAAATCCGACGAACGATAAAATATTTAAATATAAAAATCGATAAATATGCGGGTTGTTACAGACTCCCCTCCTTAAAGAAATTGCGTCCTCGCAATAATTAAGAAGGAAATATATAGTAACAACCGTGGAAGAATATTAGCACAAAAGAAAATTTGAATCAAGAAGTCCACCATAAAGAGCACGAAGGAGTAAATCCGAAAGTTTTCGTTCGATGAATTCTCAAGATTCCTAAGAGTAATCCCTAGGATTTGAGAACCATTGAACTTTTATCAAAAAGAATATCTTTATATCGAAGGCACTCAACCTCCGAAGCAATGGTGCGAATAGAATGTTGCTCAAAAGTCAAATCTGGTGAAACTTCAATTTCCACAATATCACCGGGCTCAAGAATAAAAACCGAAAACATAAAAGCATTTCCATAGTTAAAAGACGTGGAAAACGTCATGAATATCAGAAAGTTGAGCCGGTGCAACGGCGTAGTACAAATACGGTACGCCCGAGGAACTAGAAACTCGAATAATTTGGAACACCGACGTAGTACAAAAACGGTACGTCCAATGAACCGATAAACCGGAACAACGATGTAGTATAATAATAGTACATCCGATGAACCGAACACCATAAAAGAACACCGGACACTAGTCCATAAAAAGAAATGAGATGAAACTCAGTAAAACGAAGTACATCAAAACATTCGATGAACTTGACAAAGAGATAATTCTCTTCAGACATCATCGAAGAATCAACCACTTGTTGCTTACGACTAAACGCATTGGCAACACGATTTCCCCTTTCGAGAATAAAAGAATATCAAGATCATAAGATGCTAGGAACTCGAGTCAACATGAAGTTCCTTATAAGAAATAAATATTCCCAAGATTTATGATCGAGATAGGGAACAAATTTCTTTCCCAAATATGATGATGCAAAACTCTAAAAGTAGAAACAATAACCGCGAGCACTAGATCATGAGTGGTATATCTAGTCTCGATAGGCTATAATGATTTAGAAGCACAATAGATAGCACGTTCTCCTTTGCCAGAGAACGGCATCCAAACCAATACGACTAGTATCGTTACAAATAGCAAAGTCTTGGTCCCCTTCCAGGAATCACAAGAACAAAAGTATCGAAAAGAAAGAATTTCTTTTATATAATCTTCTTTCCTGAAAAGTTAAAACTTCCAAAATTACATTTATCATTATGTAATAATAATCATTCTAGAAAAATTTACTATTTTCACGTTAATATATTGTGTCTGATTGTCACATCAAAGCGTTTAGGAAATTCCTATCGATAACGTTGATCAAGCGCATCGACCAAAATTCTTAAAGCACTCAACGGGCAATACAATCACAAAATCATCTTTTATAGGATAATTAAATCTCTTAAAAAGTTTTAATAATATTCTTTGCTCGTTTTAAGAGCAAAATCAAATTGCACTTATAATTAAATCTTATGAAAAAGATTTGCAAAAATTTTAAATTTCTGTTTCCATCCAAAATCCATAAATAAGAATGGTCTCATCGAAATTTTCATAGAATATTGGATTTATAAAACAGATGAAACAAGCTGGACAAATTGAATGACATAATAATTCATTCCTAGGAATCGTAACAAGTGCGGAATGCGATAAGTGAAATGCTAACTTCCGCAACTTGTAGCAAATGAAAACGGTGGTAAAGTCGAACTAAAAAAGACCTTAGCACCACACAAAAGATTATTTAGGTGATAATCCTAAGACAAGTCAAATATACTGGAAAATTCTCAAACTATTTAGATGAGAGAAATAACACTTTCCTCACCATAAGGACTTTAAAGAATAAAATGATGCCATCAAGATGGAATCAAAATCATAAAGGAAAAGTAGAAATCTGCTTAACAGATTGAAAATGTCGAACATGAATAATCCACTCAGAAAAATAGGATATGAGCTTCACAATGATTAAGCCAATCCTTACAGAAAGGTCAATTCCGAAGCCAAAGCAAAAATATCGGCTCGGAAAGAAAAGTCACATAAAACAATCTCGACTTCTAAACAAAAGCAAATTGAGTGTTGTGGATCTACCATCCGGATTCACAATCCTCAAAGAAGTCAACAAGCCCAAAATATTCAAAGAAAAAGAATTAACAAGTCCTTTTGATATAAAATAGTGAGATGGAAACTATATCAAAAAGAACATGAACAAGATAATCACAAAGCAAATGTCATCAAGGATTGAATGTAAAATACCTTGACTAAGAGAAGAGTTGCTAGAGGCTTGCAGCTTTCCTTCTCCCCTGCTTTGACGCTTGGGACACGAAGAGATATAATGATCCGCACTTTTGCAATAGCGGCAAGAAATAGGCCTTGGACACCTATTTATATAGTGGTCCCTAGAGCCACAATTGTAGCATTCTCCGCGATTAGGGATGGGAGCATTTGCTATAGAAGTCTCTTGCTTCGCCCTCTTGTTAGGATTAGGACTTTCAAACCTAATAAAGGGATGCCTCTTCTTGTTGTTGTTGGAGTTCGGTTTGGCACTCCCAACCTCGACATCAATTTCTCTATCGGCCTCTTCAAGACGAAGAGCGATATCAATAAGCTGATCAAATGAAACCTCAAGTTTCAGGAGTAATGACTTCTTAAGATTCTTATTCAAGCCATAGACAAATCTCTGATTTTTCTTCAATGGGGTGTTAATGTATTCAACCCCGTATTTGGAAAGAGATTCGAAAGATGCGACATAGTCTGTCACAGAAGAACCACCTTGAACAAGGTCAATAAAACGCCGGGCCAAAGTTACTTTTTCAGCCTCCGGCACAAATTTCGATTCGAATCTTTCCCGGAATTGCTCCCAAGGGAGATCCGCTTCAACGATTTCAGAAACCAAGAGCTCATACCAATCTAATGCTCTTTCTTGGAGCATGCTAGAAGCCACTTGGACTCGATGAAGGTCAATAAGGTTCATGCGAGAAAAGATGCGATCGCATGATTTGAGCCAAGCTTGAATTTCTATAACACTCTCGGATCCCTTGAATGGCCTTCCACCCAAATCGGTGTAGTCTCTGCACAAGCGTGAAAAACCAGATCTAGGATGAGTAGGCACTGGATTGGGTCCGGCAGCTTGAGCATTCTTAACAAGATCTAGGAGCTACTGGGCAGACATAAATACTCCATCCTGGGGAGTAGAACTAGATTGACCGGCGCTGGGACGGCCAGGTCTAACCATTTCTCTTCTTTAAGTAAGAAAGAAAGAAGAGGAAAAAGTTACTCTCAAAATAAATATCAAGCAATCTTGATAGATAAAACAAGGAATCATAAAAGAAAGTAGGATAGAACGGTACGAAGACCCGAATAAAATCCTAAAGCACAACTCCTAAGAAAGACTTCGGACATGATCCTTGCTAAATTATTCTATATTGTTCCGAAGTTTGGCTCTGATACCAAGCTGTGACGCCCCACCTCTATACCCACGCTAGCCAAGAACATTACTGTGAATGTTGTCGACTAGCACGGAGAACAAGGCTGTTGAGGAGCGACCATCTGTATAATTGCTTTGTGTGAGTACCGATATACCGGATAAAAATATAACTTTTCATCTCAAGAGGAAATCCGACATACCGACACAAACTCAAAGCTACTACACAGTGGCTATAATATCTTCGGAAACAAATATAGAAATAAACATAACATAAATCAGTCACAGACAATTCATATCACAAAGGCGGAAATAGATATGAATATTACACATAAAAGTGTACATCAGAGTAGCGGTCTAAAAAGATCCACAATAATACAAAAGAATAGCAATACGTGCTATATAAAAGAATAAAACTATGAGTCTATATCTCAAGTGTATACAACAAAATAAACTACTAATCTAAGTAGTTTGCCAAAAGTCGGGATGATAGTCCGATAAGGAGTCAAGCAGAAGCACCTGTAAAATCTCAGTCCGACCCGAGTATTATTTAAGAAGAAAATAATAAACGGATCAGTCTAGCTATAAATATCAGATGAAGTGATATATAATAAGAGATATGACATAAACATATAATAATCACAATGCCAAGCTGTGATAAATAAGTAATTGAAAATCAACAAAAGATTAATCAATATCACAATAATCTACTAAAGATAAAAAGGAATTTCATACTCCTAATTTCATTCACCAAGCCACAATAAATGACATATATATCAATGCCCATCGCAAAAGTTGGTGAAACATAATCCAGAAATCAACACACGAAATCCAGAAATCACAATAAAAAGGATGGCCAATCCATAAAAATGAGCCAGAGCTCCTCCTGACAGGGTATAGTCCCTCATTGCGAACATTGAGCCGAAGCTCCTCCTGGTGAACCGAAGTTCCTCCTGACAGGGTATAGTCCCCCATTGCGGACTTTGAGCCGAAGCTCCTCCTAGTGAACCGAAGTTCCTCGTGACAGGGTATAGTCCCCCATTGCGGACTTTGAGCCGAAGCTCCTCCTGGTGAACCGAAGTTCCTCGTGACAGGGTATAATCCCCCATTGCGGACTTTGAGCCGAAGCTCCTCCTGGTGAGTCGAAACTCCTCCTGACAGGGTATAGTCCCCCATTGCGGACTTTGAGCCGAAGCTCCTCCTGGTGAGCCGAAGCTCAATAAAAACGACGTACAGTCCTCCACGTGGACAAAGAGACATCGCACAATGCTAGTCTAAACCATAAAATGATCGTCATGATCAAAGAGAAGTGTCGATTACAGTAAGCTAGTAAATATATGAGCTTAGCTTCATGTCCCATAACCACTAGCTTAACTTAAATATTTACGAACAAATTGTAGATCTCCACTAGAAAATTGTCACAAGAGATTCAATCGAACAAGTCCAAGAATTAACCGACGAAGTAAACGCAAGCGTTTCATACCACTCGTTTTACTAAGTCGTTTAATTAGATTTTTCATACGAGTGAGTTAAAGGCTTGTATATACTAATAGATTGGAAATCGGTTTGAGAAAACGAGCTTTGTAATAAAGTAGTGTTGAAATCATTTGAAGAAAGAGTTTTGATATTTACTACTAGTATAGAAAACCTTTATATTTTAAAGTGACAAATCATAGAAGTGATTGTAGAAACAATCGGGCATAAAAATTCACATTCGAAGACGTGAATAAAATCCAAAGAAATCGATGCAAAATCCATCAAAGTGGATATATCTAAAATTCCCAAAGAAAAGGTCATCAAAGCCGATAATAAATGACAACAACAAAAGGGAGACAACACGAATCGATTAAAGTTGGATATTCAATCCAAAAAGGCAAATTGGACACAAACAGCAGGTTTAGTCGACTGAACAGAGTTTTCAGTCGACTGACCCTGTGCCTGGGAATTTTCCAGGTTCAGGAAACTTTCTGTTTTCAGGTTCAGTCGACTGTGCAGAGTTTTTCAGTCGACTGAATCATGCCTGGAAACTTTCGGGTTCCAGGTTCAGTCGACTGAACAGAGTTTTCAGTCGACTGAATCATGCCTGGGCTGTTTTTCAGCCTATTCAAATGAAGAGCAAATTCTTCCAAAATGCAACCGGACGAACATTGGCTCTAAGGGTTTATGCCAATCGGCAACCCGGCCCTATATGCTCCTCGGTGCATCACTAAAAGCATGATCAAACATCCATAAAAGGATTTTCACACAAATTTGACTTAAAAACTCAAAAATTGGAATATTCACAAAACCAATCCAAATCAAGAGCAAATGCACATGAAGAAGTGTTAGGAATTCATACCCAACAACCAAAGATAATTATAGTCATAGATGTGAGATAAAAATCTCACCTTTGAACCCAAACAAATGAAGAAGATGCAATGAAGCAATGGCAAGAACAAGCACTCTTCAATTCCAACTCAACAAGCTTGAATCTAAGCTTAAAAGAGAAACATTCCCTAAATTAGGTTTAGGAAATTTCTAAAATCAAAGAGAGAACGAGTTGGAGAAGATGAAGGAGATGCTTACCAATGGGTTCTCTTTGAATTTGGAGCAAGAACTTGAGCTAGGAGATGGATTTGCAAAGGAAGCTAGGGCTTGGAGTTTTAATTCTTTTTCTCTTCCACCATTGTTGAAAGCTTGAAGAGTTAGGAATTAGAAATGAAGTAATGAAGAGTTGGAGTGGGTTGGGACTGAGTTAGTAAGTGGGTTCAGCCCAAACCAAAGCCCAAAGCAAAAAGTAGCAAAATTCAACTTTCTCCAAACATATCGAAGATTATACTCAAAAAGGTCGCAAACGGCATTTTAAACTCAATGGGAGTGGTCCCGAGTCCTGATTCGACCGTATGCAAAAAGTAGCTTTTCGGACCAAAATCCGACGAACGATAAAATATTTAAATATAAAAATCGATAAATATGCGGGTTGTTACAGAATTCATTGTCATTTTCATGAGAGTTAAAAAGTAGTTTAATGGGTGTGTTATAGTTTGATTGTTTATATTGGGCTAATTAATAGCACAAATATTTCATACTTATGATAAACACATCAATTAAATACACTAATAACCCAAGAAAGATAGATCATAATTTCATATTGTACTGATTTATGTTATCACGAGAGTGGATTTATCTCTAATTGTCTTTTCATCTCATAGTTTTTATTCACTTTTTTAGTAGTTAGATTTTGCAATTTTTTTGTAGTTAACAACACTTTCAATTTTTGGTTTAATTTGATTGAATAGAATTTTAAAATCAATACAATTCCCTACGGATCGACCCGTACTTGCCACGTACTAGAATTGTACGCCACGCGCTTACGGTTATTTTTAATTTAAATTTGGTCGGCTAGAAAATTGGCCGTCAAATACTAGTCTACAGATCCAAAAGACTGCCATTTGGCTTTTGAGTGCCATATGGACATCCATGATGAACCTAGAGCTATGGGGTATAGTCCATTCCCAACAACTTTCCTTGGAGCCATGAGTAACTGTTATAGACAATACCATGAAAGACCTATATACTCATGGAGTTAGTTCACATATGAGTTCTCTGCTCGCTTTTGAGTGTGTTAGCATGTATAAAAACAGTGCTTAGGGGAACTGTTGAGAGACTACATAAGACGGTTTAAAGCTAAAGATAATAGAACCAAAATAATGAGTAACTCAAAAAAGCTTAAGGCGGTTAAGTTAGGACTAATCAAGAATACTCCATTCTAGAGGAAATTATACATTCATAGATGTCGAGGTTTGCAAAATTTCCATTTTTAAGTCGAAATATTTGTCCATCTTGATGAAATTTTCATGAAAAGAAAACATTACAACAAAAGGGAACGGTAGGTGATATAGGTTGTCTTATGTTATAGATTCCAAACAAAGAAACAAGGAAGGTCAGAATAGTTTTGATGTGTTATGAGATCACCACAACGATACTGATTTAAGGTCGAAGGCCTTATACTATATTACTTCAACCTGAACAGATTCATTCCATAACGACATGGTCATCCATTCATTCTAATGTCGGATTATATAACGGCGATGTGAATGTTGGCCATTACCTGGGGTTCGGCATTCATATTGGAATCATGGAAATATTGTAATCAATATAAAAACTGTTTTATTTCTATTAAAAGCAATTACTTTCCACCAACTCTTAACACTGGTAAATTTTCTATTGGTTAAAAACAAACTTTATTAATTTCTTTTCAGAAAAACTGCCGCAAATTATTTTCTTTCCCCAAAAACTATTCCGCATCCAACAATTATTATTAATTGTTAATTATTTATTTATAATCTTTTCTAGCTTAATAAATTCATATAAAATCATAATCACTTGAGAAAAATCCTCAAAAATTTCTAAAAATCAGAATTCACATATTCTTTAACATATAAAAGTCTCAGAACCAATGTCATTATTTAATTATTTTTAATAATTAAAACCCAAAATAAATCATTGTCCTTACTTGTAAAATTAAAAACCTACTTCCAAAATAATGTTCTAAACATCATATCCAAATTTCAAATCATTTGGATGTCATATACTAGGTTTCTACACTTAAAACCTATTAAATAATTCCATAATTAATCCAATAAATTACCAAGCAACATATAATACATCAAACAAACATAACATGACATAATAACATCATATGATTCAGATTTAGACATAGAACCAAAACAAACAAGCTTATGTGATATGGATAACTATTATTCACCTTGACTGGATAAAATGATTGAAATGAAATGTGGTGATTTGATTCTCTTAAGCTTTCCTTTGATTTCTTAAGCTTGTATCCCTTAGTTTTCTTAGCAATGGTCGACCTTGATCTTACTTGTGTTTGTATGAAATGAGACAAATGAGGATAATGAGAGAGGAAGAGGTTATATGTAAGAAATAAGACATATTCCTATTTTACGCTTCTCATAAATCCTCCTTCTTATTTAAGTTCTAAACAGTCTTATTAGTTCATTACTTAAGGATTGACCAACTTTTAATCTCATTCTCCATATCTCAACATATTATTTAATTTAATTCATCTAATTAAATCTTCTAAATAATGTTAATCAAAATTAAGGGTGTTACAAACTCTCATCCTTAAAGAATTTCGTCCTCGAAATTACGATAAGGTACATAACAAACATATAACACAGATATGAAACATACCATTAAAACTGATTAAGATAAGTGTCTCTAATCCTATCCTCTATTTTTCAAGTATAGTCTCTCATTTCTTTACTCCGTTGGACCTTCACCAATCTGACTGTCTTGTTCCTTAACTTCTTCTCATCCCTTGCTACAATACAAGCCGGTTGTCTAACAATAGCCATGTCTGGTTCCACCATTAAATCTTCCACTACAGTCGGAGTGATAGTAGTCTCTGGATCACGGACATGCTTCCTAATATGAGAAATGTGAAAAACATTGTGGATTCCTACCAGAATGCTCGATAACTTTATCCTATATGCGAGTTTTTCAACCCTTTCTATAATAGAGAATGGTTCAACAAATTTAGATGTCAATTTTCATAACTTTTCAAATCGGATTACACCCTTCATTAGTGATACTTTGACAAAAACATAATCTCCAACTAAGAATTTAAGTTCTTACATCTCTTATCTGCATAATTTTTCTACCCAGACCGAGCTTCTTTCATCCTTGTTCGGATCAACTCAACCTTTTTTGTGGCTTCTTTCACCATATTTGGAATAAGAATCAATCTATCTTCAGTCTCTAACCAACATATTGGTGATTTGCATGGCCTTCCATACAAAGCTTTAAAAGGTGTCATTCCTGTATTGGTCTGATAACTATTATTAAAGGAAAATTGACTAAGTGCAAGTGATCTTTCCATGATCCTCCAAAATCTAGTACAAAAGCTCTTAATAAATCCTCCAAAACTTTATTAACTCTTTTTGTTTGCCCATTCATTCGTGGATGATAAGCGGTATCCATCTTCATCTTGGTACCTAAAACCTCTTAATGATCCTTCTATAATTCACTAGTAAATAAATAATCTCTTTCACTGATTATTCTACTAGGAATCTCATGCAATCCAACAATATTCTTCATAAAAAACTTCGCCAAAGCAGGTGCCGTTCTCATCGGCATGACGAGAATGAAATGTGCACTCTTGGTCGATCTATCCACAATGACCCAAATACTTTCATTTCTCCTATTTGACCTTGGCTGCCCATAAATGAAATCAATATATATCGAATCTCATTTCTAAACCAGTATATCTAAAGGTTGAAGAAATCCACTTGGCATCTAATGCTCGACTTTTATTTGTTGGTAATTCAAGCATTGCTTTCCCCATAAACCTGCATCCCTTTACATACATTCCCAGAAGAAACTCCTTTTCTTATCCCGATACATTTTATTCCCTCTAGGATGAATGGTAGATTTCGATCGATCACACTCCTTAAGAACTTTTTTCTTAGGTCACCCATATGGGGAACGCATACTCATCCCTTCTTTCTTACCTATCCATTTTAGTCAAGACAAAAATCTTTTAAATCATCAACCTCAGTTCCGACTTTGAGTCTTCTGATTCATTCAGCTAACAATGGATCATCTTTCTACCTTGAAGTAATCCTTTCTATCATTATCGGTTGAACTTCTAAACTATGCAACATACTACAATAGAAAAGGCTTTTGCAGCATTTTAAAAACTCTATTAAAAGTTTTTGCAACGTTTCAAAGAATGTTTTCTAAAGACAAGCTGTAGTAAGTTTAAATCGTATTATAATATTTTCAAAACGCCGCCCAAAGTATTCCTATCACAGCCACTTATGCAGTAGTAGAGTTTTTGCAGCGGTTTTACCTGTGTCATGTTAGATTTAACGTAGCATTTTAAAAACGCAGTGAAGAAAATTCATAGCTTTTAAGAAACGTTGTGTAACAACATGTTAGAACAAGTTCAAATCCTATAATACCAATTTATGAAATGCCACCTAAAGATATTTAACCACATTTTAGAAATGTTGAATTTTTTTTTTGCAGCGTACTAATCTTTGTGAAATCAGAGTTTACATAGCATTTCTAAATTTTCGAATATCTAAGAGAAAATCTATTCAAATAAGATAAATCAATTCAAACAAACTACTAAAGAACATTTGATAAAATAAAAACATAATAGAAGTCACACCAATTTCATTCACCGAACAATCAATAGTTGTTTATAATACTTCCCGGGAAATGCTTTGAACATACATGATAGCACCATAAAGATTCTATAAAATAAACTTGTTAAAGTAGCGAAATGTCGTGATCGTCGAGCTTGCCCTCTTTAACAGTCCATGCCCACAAAAAAAATCTTGAATAACAACATAAGTAGAGACTAGCAAGCCTAGTTTAAAAATCAAATTATTGTTATTAGTAATAGTATTACTAATCCTAATATTATTTATACCACTAGGTTTTATGAATTTTTTTTAAGAAAAATATGCGATCCTCTAGCAATAGAGGAGAGCACACATGAAACCATATATAACACATAACAAAGCGCTGCCAACATACCTGACATGTAACAATTCTAAGTATAAGTATCCAAGGAAAAACCCAGCTACCCCTATAATGAGATCCGACAAAGCCACCATCCATTTCACCCCCAATATCGAGCTCCGGCATGGCCACCGTCCAATATAAAGGTGTGAGAAGTACATGAAAAAGTGAAAAAAATGGAAAACCAAAGATATTGAAAACCAATACCATCTAGTAAGGAGACTCTAAGCTGCTGCCTCAGAAGAAATAGGGCTGTGGCTAATCTGGAGAAGAATGACTAATAATCCAAAATGTAAAACTCCACTCTAAAGACTTGGTAAGTTGAAGTAGCACCTGGCTGAGAAGTGAATCCTCCTGAAGATAGAACGCCTAAGTGAAGCTGAAGATGTAATGAGAAAAATCCTTCACTACTATTGGCAATCCTGGAAATAACAATCCTTTGCACCTGCAAAAAGACACTAATATCCAATCCATCCCAGACCTGTAACTAAAAATTAACTAGGAAAATAGTTAGAATGGTACACACACACACACACACATATATATGAAATTTATATACTGATATGTGTACATAAAAATCTAATTGGACATAATAAAGCAAAGATAAACTTGTACAAAAACTAAAACCTCTAAAAAAAGTAAAGGTAATATGATTCATACTGAAGAAAATGAAAGAACTATGGACAAATACTATAATAACTAAAATAAAATCACAGACAATTCTAGACTTATCTTTGTGGACCTATAATCAAAAGCAAATTATGATACACAGTGGGATCATCATTTAAGTTTGAAAAAATATTAATACTATTATTATTAATGTCAAAAATACTATTGTTATGTTTGAATACATTAATATTATTACTAACCTTATTAAGATATTCCTTAAAAAGGTTATTTTTAGCTAATTTATATTTAGAATTAGATATCCAATTAAAGCAGAAAGACGAAATAAAAAAAATCAATTTATTAATGTGATTATTATTATTATTATTAAATATTCTCTGATTTCTTTCAAACCAGATATACCAACAAGATATAATGAATAAAGTATCACGTAAGTATCTGTTATCCATATTGATCTTAAATATAAAAGTATTCCAATAGAATTCACAGTCGGTAATTCTAGTAATAAACTAATTACGTTTTGTGAAATTATTTAAATTTTATACAACTTGATTAATTTTTAGAAACTTTATTAACTTCGTTCACTTAGTTAAATATTTATAGAACTTGGTAGAGTTTTAGAAACTTAGCTAGTTAATTAAATTTTTGAAAAACATTTTATGAACTTATTTAATTTTTATATAACTTTTTTAACTTTAGTTAATTTTTATAAAGTACAGTTAAATTTTACAAATTTTGTTAACTTAGTTAACTTTAATGAAACGAAGTATAATTTTATAAACTTGTTTATTTTTATAAATTTAATTAATTTTTTTAACTAACTTTCATAAACTTGGTAACTTTTATAATAATATTTATAAAATTATCTATTTCTATAAGCATAATTAATTTTTATGAATTAATCTAATTTTTATAAACTTAGTTAACTTTTACAAAATGATGTCTATTTTTACAAACTTAGTTATTTTATAAACTTAATTAACTTTATTATAACTTAATTAATTTATATAAACTTAGTCATTTTTATGATATTTTTTACGAAATTAATAAATTTTTATAAACTTAGCTAAAACTTAGTCGATTTATAAATATACTGCATTTTTTAAAACTTAATTTATTTCTATAAACTTAGTCATTTTTACAGACATATTAAACTTTTTATAGAACTTGGTTAACCTTGTTAATTTTTATAAATTTAGTTGATTTTCATAAAATATTATCAACTTAGTTAAACTATTGTAAAAAAAATGCTAATTAAGTTAATTTTTATAAAACTCAGTTAATTTCATATATTTGATTTTTTTTTTAAACTTGGTTATTTTTATAAACTTGTTTAATTTTTTTAAGACTTAGTTAATGTTAAATTTGGTTAATTTTTATAAACTAAGTCAACTTAATTAAGTTTTTATAAAATTTTGTTAATTTATTTATTTTTATAAAACTTAGTTAACTTCGTTCGTTTTTATAAATTTTTGTAATTTTTTTTTAAAACTTAGTTATCTTATTTAATTTTTATAAACTTAGTTAATTTTTTTTTAAAATTAGTTATTTTTTATAAACTTATTTAATTTTTATAGAACTTATTCAATTTAGTTAATTTTCATAAATTTATTTGTTATCTTTTATAAAACTTAGTCAACTTAGTTAAACTTTTACAGAACTTAGTTAATTTTTTTACTTTATAAAACTTAGTTAATTTTTATAAAACTTGGTAGATTTATTTTATTTTTATAAAACTTACTTAACATAGTTAACATTACTTAGTTAATTTTTATAAACATAGTTAATTTTTTAAAAACATAATTAATTTTGTAAATTTCATTCACTTTTATTAAAATTAGTCTAGTTAAATTTTATAAAACGTAATTAGTTTAATTTTTATAAAACGCAGTGAACTTAGGTAATTTTCATAAATTTATTTAATTTTCAAAACCTATATTTTGTTATACATAAATATTTGCTGCCATTTTAATTATTTAATTTGTGTTTTATTTTAAATAAAGAAAAATCCAGCATGGTAAGAATTCCTAATGAACTATTCTTGAAATAAAATAAAAGGGGTAACAACTAATATAAACATACGTAAAAAGACAGACCTAACTGTTTTCCATGCAGCGCCCCTAGTCTGACTTGAATTGTGGCTTGACCTGAATTGCAATACCATTCAAAGCTCAGTCTTGACCCGAATTGCAGTGAATGGGTGATAGTTTATTGGTTGTTTATTAATGGATAGTTTAGCTAGTTTTGAGGCTGCACACGTTTGCCCATTATGTGTTTCTGTTGAAATATGACCCGAATAGACGTACAACAAGTTTATTTCTAACATATATTTAGTTCACATTTATTATGACTTAACGTAGAAAGAAAATCTTTCGTACCTTAGTGGAGCTTCATACCTTTCAAGCTTGAATACACCCTTTAGGGAAATTACATCACCTATATAAAACCTTATCTGACATCATTTGTAATCTTTACATTAAAAAAAGGATAGATTAAGAGTACAACAATATAAATGGATTGGTTGCTCATGATATCCCTTCGTTTGACGCAATGGGTGACTTCCATGCAAAAAATGATAATTCTAAATCAACATTTATAAGAAAATCATGTACTTAATTCAACATACCTGCCATTAAACCTCCACTGGATTTTACCTTGAAAACTGCATTTAGGTTAGTGTCATCATCTTTAGTGAAATGATATCATAAATTGATTGCAGGCCATGCTGTCCATTTTGATTCCCATTTCAGTGGTAACACAGAACAACAATTATGTTGCATAAACAAAACAATTACAACTAGTGATGTCTTATATACAAAATTTTTGCAGTCGTGCATATATCCTTAGACTTCTCTGCTAGGATCTGTGATATGCACGATGACTACCTCAGCTGCAAAAGGAACGGGTAAAAAAAATTATTATCAAAAAGAGAAGAAGATTGGGAAAACGATATGCATATGCCAGTTTTCAGTTTACGGACTACAGTAGATATACTAAATACCTGGAACCTTTTCTTTTCTAGCAACAGAAAATCCCAATCCTCAGCAGCAATTCCCATCTTCCAGTTAAGGTTAATGCTTGAGCTTACACCGCATTATCTATCCAGAAACATGCAAGGTAATTACCCATCTCTGTTACTGTGAAAGAAAACTGTCCTGATTTAACATTTTCTTCATGATGAAGTGTGTTTCCATTTATATGGTGGAGTCACCTGCACTATCATATCAATTTTACTATATTATGTTACATCCATGTTGCTTCCAAATACCCATTGAACTTTTCAACGTTCATACCAAATTACAATATAGTCGAAAGGACATTGAAACTTATTAGGGACTAATAGAATAATGCCAAAGAACATAAGTCTCGTATAAGATAACAAATATGTTATAAGTTGCGGTTATATCAGAATGTTTATGGGCCAAACCGCAAAGCCCATTAGCATGTTATATTTGAATAAATACAATACTGGTCTGTATAATGTAATCACTGAGTATTCAATACAATACGTCAAGTTTCTTTTACATGGTATCAGAGCTTTATTAAAATTGCTTAACAGCAAACCAATCAAAAATTCTCAAAACAAAAAAAAGGAGAGAAGAAGAGAAATTTGTTGAATCTCATCAGAACGATCTCATCATTTGAGATTTTGGTCACACAGTTTAACAACTGTGTAACAATCTTGAAAGATTACCATCATTTGTAGAGGCTACCGTGCTAAGAAGGAAATATCAGAGATATCTCATCATCTATCATTCCCTTGGCTGCCATCACTCCATCAGATTTTCAAGATTCTGATAAACTTACCTGAAGTGTCGTGCCTAGAGTCACCAGTCAGATTTGAATCATCACTCTAGTCAAGTCTGGCTGCACTTCATCTCAGTTTTTGCTTGCAACACTGTAATTCAATTTTATTAATCATCTTGCTGATAAGTTCTTCATCATCATGTCGGAAGGAGGCAGTGACAACACCAATACACCTCATGAACAATCAAGAACCACTCAGCATCAATCCAGCACCACCTAATAACTCATCAATTCCATAATTAAGCCACAAAGTCAAATCACCACCATACAACTTGATGAATCTAACTATTTGCTCTGGAAATTCCAGATTGAAACTGCCATCAGAGGGTATGGGCTGCAAGAGTATGTTCTTGGCACTCTAATTACTCCTCTAAGATTCACTACATACCATGAAGGAAAACTTATAAGCAATTCTGAATATACAATTCATGAAAGACAAGATAGTCTAATCAGTTCTTGGTTGTTATCATCTATTAGTGCAAGTTTACTACCACATCTAGTTGGGTGTAAAACCACACATGAAATATGGCACACTATTGAACAAATATTCAGTTCTCAATTAGCAACCAGAATAATGCAATATAAAAGGCAACTGCAAAACTTGAGAAAAGATAATGTCAGCATGAGAGAATATCTCTCTAAAGCCAAGACAATATGTGATAAATTAGCCTCTACTGGGCACAAGGTAACTGACACAGAGAAAATATTGTGTATCTTAAGTGGATTAGATGAAGACTATGAAGCAGTAGTTGCCATAATATCATCTAATGAAAATCTGCCATCACTGCAAAGCGTTCAGTCCATTCTCATTGCACATGAGGAAAGACTAGAACAAAAGAAACCAACAAATTGGGATTGTAATGCCAATTATGTATCAGTAAGTAAAAGCAAGAATCAAGAAAAAAATCTAGGCAATAGAAACCAACCAAATAACTTTAGAGGTGGTCAATCAGGCAGATTCAAAGAAAGAGGTGGTAGATGGAATTCTAACAACAACAATAAACCAAGATGCCAAATATGTGAGAAATATGGTCATACTACCAACAAGTGCTATTTCAGATTTGATGTCAACTTTACACCAGTACAGCAAGCCAACAGTAATTCAAGATCTCAAAATCCCAATGTTAACATATTCAGTGCACAACAGGAGTCAGCATCAGATAAAACAAGCACAAATATAGCAAAAGCTGAAGACATACATGATGACAGCTGGTATCCAGACTCTGGTGCAACCAATCATGTAACAAATAATATAGGCAACTTAAATCTTGGCAATAATGGGAAATGGAAAATCTATAAAAATCTCTCATATAGGGAATGCAAGCATTAATGGAACCAGACAGTTATATCTTAATAATTTGTTAATGGTTCCATTAATCAGAAAAAATCTAATGAGTGTGTCACAATTTGCCAAAGACAATAATGTGTACTTTGAGTTTCACTGTACATATTGTATGGTTAAAGATAATCTAACTGGTGAAGTTCTCTTGCAGGGTAAAAAACACAAAGGACTATACAAATTTGATGCACCAAATTCAAGAAGTGTTGAAAGTAATAAAAATTGGTGTCATATTTCAGAAATTAAAAATGCTGAAAACTTTGATGTATGGCATTATAAATTAGGACATCCTACTTTGAATGTAATAAAACATGTCTTGAGCAGTTGTGACAATACTCATGTTAGTAAAATTCTTGATTCTTATACTTGTACATTTTGTCAAATGGGTAAAAGTCATAAGCTTGTATTTCCATACTCAAAGACTATATACAACAAGCCTCTTGAACTTGTTGCAACAGACTTATGGGGGCCAGCTCCTATACATACTGACTATGGCTATAAGTACCATATCTTATTTATTGATGCTTATTCTAGATATGTATGGATTTATTTTTTAAAATCCAAATTTGAAACTAAAGATGCTATATTACAGTTTATCTCTAAAGCAGAAAGGCAAACAAACTGCCAATTAAAAGTCATACAAACGGATGGTGGTAAAGAATTTTTACCCCTGAAGAGTTACTTTGAAATGAAAGGAATTACACAAAGGGTTTCATGTCCATACACTTCAGAACAAAATGGTCTTATTGAGAGAAAACATAGGCATATAGTTGAAACTAGTTTAACACTACTAGCACATGCATCTCCGCCATTGAAATTTTGGCCAGATGCCTTCTCCGCTGCAGTCTATTTAATTAATGGACTGCCTAAAAAAATTATAAAGTTTAAAAGCCCAATGGAAGTGCTATTCAGTTTCAAACCAGATTACCAAAGTCTAAAGACTTTTGGATGCCTTTTCTTTCCTTACCTAAGACCATACAACATACACAAGCTTGATTATAGATCCAAACCATGTACCTTTCTAGGGTATGCTACTAATTAGAAAGGATATAAATGTCATGATGGCAATGGCAAAATATATATCTCCAGGCATGTTGTATTTAATTAGCATGAGTTTCCTTTTAGCAATGTAGCAATCAAAACAACTCAAAAAGTATGCAATTCAAAGCTTTCAATACCTCAAGTGCTACCCTCACCAGAAGTTGTCATACTAATAAATAGCATTGGTCATCATGAAGGAGGTGACACCAGCTCTCAACACACAGTGCCCACAAATGAACCAGGTCAAGCATATGTTGATGCACCAATAAGGCTTGACAATGTAACACACAATGCAAGTCATCATCTAGACCCCTGTCAAGTACTGCATGAAACTCAGTCACACAGTACTCAACCAGAAGTTGCTGATGAAGATAGACATCCACCTACACCTGCAAACACTAGACACCATATGATGACAAGAGCAAAGTGTGGTATATTCAAGCCAAAAGCATATAGTACAGAGTCTGAAATCACTGAGCCTAGCACATATCAACAAGCAATCATGGATGATAAGTGGAACAATGCTATGCAAGAGGAATACAATGCTCTAATAAAAAACAAGACATGGGATCTTGTACCTCTACCAGTGAATAAAAATATAGTTGGATGCAAATGGACTTTTAGATTAAAGAGAAATCCTGATGGCTCAATTTTTAAATACAAGGCAAGATTGGTAGCTAAGGGGTATTCACAATAAAATGGATTTGACTTCAATGTATCCTTTTCCCCTGTTGTAAAACCCACTATCATTAGAGTTATATTAACAATTGCCTTGCATAAGAATTGACCAATCAAACAATTGGATGTTAATAATGCCTTTCTTAATGGTGAACTGCAGGAGGAAGTGTACATGGAGCAGCCACATAGATTCACACAAGGAAACGAAAATAAGCTAGTATGCAAACTCAACAAAGCACTCTATGGACTCAAACAAGCACCAAGAGTCTGGTTTGACAAGCTGAAGGCAACTTTATCAAAACATGGCTGCAACTCTACTAAATCTGACAACTCCCTATTCATTAAATTCTTTGATAACATAATAGTTTACATACTGATTTATGTTGATGACTTTGTTATTACAGGAAGCAGCAAGTCAGAAATCGTGAATATCACACAATGTCTCAAAGATGAATTCTCAATCAAGGACCTGGGAGCATTAAACTACTTTCTTGGCATAGAAGTCAAAAGAACATCAACATCAGAAATTCACTTAAACCAAAGAAAGTATATCAATGAAATACTGGTCAAAGCTAAAATGGACAAAACAAATTCCTTTCCCACTCCAATGATAAGAAACAGTCATCTCTCAAAAAATAGAGGTGAACCAATTCTAAATGATAAGGAATACAGAAGCATTGTAGAAGCACTTCAGTATGTCACTATCACCAGACCAGATATTTCTTTCAGTGTAAACAAAGTAAGCCAATTTATGCAAAGTCCTCTTGATGAACATTGGAAAGCAGTGAAAAGAATTCTAAGATATTTAAAAGGCACAATCAACCAAGGACTAATTATGCAAGAAAGCCCATCTTTATGCATTAATGGTTTTAGTGACTCGAATTGGGCTACTGATCAGGATGACAGAAAATCCACTACGGGCTACTGCATCTATCTGGCCAAAAACCTAGTATCTTGGTGTGCAAAGAAGCAACCTTCCGTATCTAGATCCAGCACGGAGGCTGAGTACAGAAGTATTACTAGTGCTACTGTAACGAAGCGGATTTTTCGCGTTCGAAAATCGACATCCATACTTTACATCGCACTTGAATGCCGCAGATTCGACCGTTCAAATCCGAGTCGCCGGAGCTTATAACACAATTAAGTAAATAACACAGCGGAAGAAATAGAATATCAATATACAACTTCTGATACAACATCCTGATACAACAGATGATCCAATAGATATCGATACACATCAGAGATATGATACAATAAAATAGCAGCGGAAAGAAAATAGATAACACTAGCAGCGGAACAAATAACTCAAGATAGTCTTCAAGAAAGAACCCCAAAACTGCAACTCCATCTCCAAGAACCAATCCAGAAATAGCTCGAACTCCCAATAACAATGCACCAAGCTAAGCAAGGTCAGTCATGTCCAAAGACTGAACTGACTCCAGATAATCCACTGAACCTAACTATCTGAAAAGCCCAACTCTAGACTGCTCGTGTGGAAAATAGTGAGCACCCAGAGTTAGGAAAGGAACAATAAACTCCGGATCAGTCATGGGACTGGTGTGAGTAACAAAAACAGTTTATCTTTTAAATAAAACAAGAAGAGAATTTTAAAGTAAATTTGCAATGCTTTTAGAAGATGAAACTACCATAAGACCTCCTGCCACACACAATGCAAACGCAGACTTGGAGGAGATTTCTTCTTATGATAGTCAAACATGCTTACTATGCAAAATCATTTGATTTTTATTATTATTAGTGCATAGTGTAGAAAAATTTTCGAAAGTAGAATATAAATCTTAGCCAGCATAGGTACCATTATATTATGCCAGCTATAGCTACCTCCTAAGGAGGCAGGTTATACAATTGCAATCATAAAAGGCTCGTATTGTTTCTTTTGATTTTCCAACAAATGGTCAGGCTTAGGAACTTCCTACTGCCACATAGGATCGCCTCTGGCGGGACGTCTCGAAAACCAATCCGGATCTCTGCCAACACAAGGCCGGGTTACCTCTGTAACTAGGTAACTACTACTCAAGCATGCCACTCCCCGGTCCTTTGGGACCTTTATCCGAGGAGCCTCTAAGCAACAATCACATAGTAAATGAGATTGGAGCAACCACATAGGTTAAATATCAGGGCTCCGTACCTAATATCACCCTTTACCAGAAGGGAATGACACACCCTAAAGGGCGCGACCCTCATAACCTTGCCGCATCTTTCCTGTTTTGACCATTTCCGGGGTGTGAGGTCCTGATGCAGTCTCGTACACAAAGCTACGTTTTATACAAAAGCCATGCTCTGATCATAAATGATCAAAAAATGATCATCAACACACAGTAGCACTCAGCATGCCACACTACCAAATTGGGAGCATATCGCTGATAACCTTTAACTACATAACCTCTGAGCTCGTACGTCTCAGAGAAGGGTGTTAAGCTAAGAGAATAAATTCTCCGCCACCAACAGAAATGTATTTGAAAGAAATCTGCTTTATATCTCAAAGTGTAGTGTCAGACATACAACCATACAAGTCTGTTCCGGGTTCGAACAGAACCGAAGGCACTTCCGAAGAAGCCCTTGCAATTCGGATATTCACAATCCCGATCGAACTTCCCATCACTTAGGGTATCTCTATACCGGAGCAACTCAGTGTAGAGACAATCGATAGGTTATCCTATCGTTCTCGCAAACACCCGGTCTTCACCACCGATCCCCAAATGCTATCCATAACGACTTATCACATATTCGGAATGGGATATACGACACAAAGGTCCTCTCCCGGCTAAACCGAATAGTGAGCGCAACATTTAAAACATATGGATATGGATATGGGATTTCAATTAAGTCACAACTTAATAATTCAAAACTTTCTTTCAAATGGTTTAAACATATTACCATTTCCAAATCTTTCAAACAAAAGATTTATTTCAAAAACCTTCAACGGTTTAAACAATTTCCACACTTTAATCTTTTAAACAAAAGATTTAATTCACAAAGTTCACCCCATTCACAAAGATCCATTTATAGATTTCAATTCAATTCTCATTTCAATTGGATTAACTCGTTTAAAATCTTTAGATTAAAGATTTGACTTATAGCTTTTAAACGATTTTCCATAACCTGGAAAATCATTTCCATTTTTAACTTGCAATTCCTTTAACACAATTTGGAAGTTCACTTCCTATATGAAAGCTTTTATTATTTGAAAACAAATAGTTTCCGTGTTTGAAAGATCCAATTATATTTACACGAGTTAAAGCCTTTGAATTTAAATTCAAATTTCCAAATCAATACCTTTAAAATAGTTTAATCCATATAAACTGGTATAACATCTTTAGTCCCTAGTTTCCAGATCATAGAATTCAATTTCAAATATTAAATTCAAATTTAAATCAAAATATTTAAATTTCCAAACTCAATCAAGTTATTCAAAATAAATTTTATCTTTGTGAAATTCCAGTTTCAAAACTTTTCACTTTAAACCCAATCCATTTCCAAAACATTTGAATTCAAATTGTATATTTAAATATCACTTCAAAAATCTATGACTTAATCGATTTCCTCGTGAAATCCATAATGGTGTGTGTATAAGTGTGGTCCAGGGGTTTAACACAATAGTGCAATATCATTCAATCATCACAGATTAAAACATAGAAATATAGTTGATAAGCGATATAAAGTATAACGCTTATCTTCCATTCACAATTCACAGATAATATGCAGATGTAAATAAATGAATAAATCATACACGGCACAAACCACAGAACAAAATGTCACATATCAGACAGGACAATCAATTCAAGGCATCACATATAATACGATCATCCATAAGTAAGGTCAAGCATTTAATAATCATTTATAAGTAGGATTTATTAATTATTTAATCCTAATTAATTCAATTTATTTTCCAATTAAATTAATTACTTATGAATAAGTTATCCAATCTTGATTAATTAATTACAAATCATTTGATAAAAATAAATTTATCAAACACTTTAATTAATTAAATTAACCTTTTAAACCAGTTACATAATTAATTAATAAAAATTAATTACCCATTTATAAATCACACATTTCTAAATTAATCAATTATTAATTCTTATTACTTAATTGATTAACTATTAATCATTTATCAATTAACTTTAAGTAGTTAATTACTAATAAATTAATCACTTAATCATTAATTAATAACTTTAATTACCCATTTATTTATCCTTAACTACTTAGCTATTCAATTATTAATCATTATTTAGATTACTTAATTATTCAACTTAATTAATCATTTAAAAGCTTTCTTTTAAATTTGAAATTCAATGCATTATTAACTACAAAAAATAAATTGTTAATTACTTTATACTTAATCTTAGATTAATTTCTTACTTAAAATAATTAAGAGTTTGGAAATATTATTATGTTTGACTAAAATAATCAAAACTTGAATAAAATCTTAACTGTTAAACATTTTTCTAAGTGCAGTGTTGGACGAATTTGTTTAACTATCTTATAAAAATACTGAAATTTGAAAACAACCCGAGACTCGTCCTATTAACACTCGAGTTACACTTCGGGTTTCACCACTTCCCAGTTGCTTCGAGCAAACGCAAAGGCTACTTCGATTCGAGCCCGAGAAAACTACGTCTCCCCTGAAAAAATTTCTTCTTCCCCAAACTGCTTCAAACCCAGGTACGTAAGTACGAGCGTGCACGTGCACGGCCCCTCTGGCCAACTCCAGTCATCGCTGTCGTCATCAGCAAGTCGACTGCCATTCCCCGATCTGTCAACGACCATCCAAACCCCTCCGATTCAACTCGAACTCGAATTCGAGTATAAAGCAAAACCTGGAAACGCAACAGTGATCCACCTCAACCCTGTCAATGCCGCTTCCTCAGAGCTCTAACCACCTGAACGTGCGAAACTTCGGCCATCACTTCGTCATCTCACCTCCTTTCATCCCCCGAGCTTGGTTGAACTCGATCAACCAGAGAGATTGCGGCGACTCCACAAATCTAAGCGACCCAAAAGCAAGTTCGAACCCTAAATTCATGTCGTTTGCTTATCACTGTGATTAAGAATTTCAGCTACCAGTTTTCCGTTGATGATTAGTTCGTGATCCTCCTCTGACCACCGCCACGTCGCCTAACACCGCCTCGTTCGCCGCGAATTGATGAAAGTTCAAGTTCTGAACAACTCACAATTTCTTAATAATTTCGAAGTTAAAAATCTCAATATTTCCATCAAAATTCATAAAATTTAAGTGTGAATTCAGTCATATAACTGAAACTCGAAACCATGATGCTTGAATTTCTGATAAAATGTTTATTCACTGTAATTTTCAAGCTTTATGATATTTATTCTATAAATACATTTGAAACTATTTTTAAAATTTAAATCTTAGTCATTCAAACCTATTTCTTTTAGACATTTTATCTTAAAAAGGAATGGAGGAGGAGGTTTTGAAGTTTGAATCAGGTTTTTGAAAACCTTTTAAGTTAAACAGAGGCATGTAATATATATACAGACGTACTTATTCAATCTATTTGATGTCTATATATATACTCAAACACATTAACTTCCATACATATTTATTTCACAACATTCATCTAGATTTAATCACATGCAAATTAAAGTATAAAGGGGCCAAAGAGTTTACTCACCTGATTTTCCAGAGAAAAAAAACAGAGCAGAGTTTGAAATGTTAAACCAGGCTTTGACTTTTTACTAGTTGAAGCTCCTCTTTTCATATCTTATTTGAATTGGTTCATGTTGTTTTTAAGTTGTCGATTTACTGAAGATCAAGCCAGGTTGAAGATTGTTGCAAAAATTATTTCTTTGAACTTGAATTTGCTTCTTAAATTCACTGCATGTTTTGTGATTTTGAAAACTGCTGTTTTTTTTCCTGTAATCTCTGTTTCTTGTTTGTTGAATTAAACTTGAGTGATGATGTTTGTTGCATACCCAGGTTGATGAATCAAAATGGAGAGAAGATGATGTATAAAAAGAAGCTACAAGTTGATGCATGAGAGAAGTATGCAGGTGACGATATTATTTTGTACAATATGATAAAATATTGTTTGTACAATATGTTATAATGTTGTTTCGTACTAAGGCATGGCTGAAGATGCTCTTCTTTACTTCTTGTCTCGGCCGATGCAATATTAGTATATGCTAACATTAATTAGCTTTGGCTTGTATAGGAAGCTTATACTTATCATCATTTCTTCATTTTTCTTTTCTTCGTCTTATTTCTTGTTTTTCAAAAGCTTATTTCGGCTGATAAACTTTTGTTTGGTGGCTTGAAAATCTTGCTTTGGTGGCTGATGTATAACATGTTGTGTGCTGCATTAATTAGGCTTGTCTTGTTTTGTTAGCTTATACTTTCTCCTTTTATTTGCTTGCTTATAGATATATATTTTTGTTTCTTTCTTTAGCTAGTTGTACATACTTATACTTATATTTTTTTTCCATGTTTGCTTCTTTTGCAAGCCTTTGTACTTAGATATTTTTTCGTTTACACAAAATCCCTTTGACTTGTATATGCACAGTTTTGGTTTGTCTTTATTTTATGCATATAGATATAAAGTTGTTATTATTTTTGCTATGAATTCTTTTAGCTTAAGTATTTAGTTCCTATTTTTAACACAAGTGCTTATTTTTTTTCACTTTTATTTTAAAACTTAACTATCAAACATTTAAATTTACTAATGTATTGACTTTTTAACATATCTTATTTGAATTTGGAAAACTTCAAATCAGTTTATGAATTAATTTCACCATTTTTATCAAAAATAAATTTAATTATCAATTTAAAATAAATTAAAATTCGGTATCGTTACAGACTTCCCCCCTTAAAAAGAATTTCGTCCTCGAAATTTGCTGGCACGAAAATAACAAAGATAGATGAAAGATAGAGAAATATCTTTCCATATCAACTAGATACAAATTCTACATTTGGCTTACCAAATAAGAATATCAACAATATGAGAACAAACTCATACAATACTACTCAGGATACTCGGGTTATAAATTCTACGAAATATGCAAGCACTGGTTAGTTTGAAGGGTAACCAACCGTCCGTAAAATATATCGAGACCCAAACATAGACAAATGGATTTTTATTTTCCACAACTTCCAAATACTAGATATGGATTTCAAACTCTAGTCGGAATATCTCAAAATATATACCAATTTGTCCCTCTTCGGACTTTGATCATCCCAAGAAATTATAACAGAATTTCAAAAATTCAAATTTGGTTTTAAACGAAATCTTTCTATCGATACAATTTAATTTATCCTATATTCTATTAATCAATTTAATTCAAATTAAAATTTCCAATTCATATTCATTAGAGTTTAAATCGAAAATTGATAAGAAATCGATGAAGACACGAAGTAAGGATTTCCTACAACGATTCGTAGGGCCATCATCACACCGAAACTTCTTCTGGAGCTGTCATGAAGCAATCAAAAGAATTTGGGAAGACGAATCAAAATAAATTGATAGAGAAAGATTGTTTCCACTGTCGCAGGGTATTGACCAATTATAGTGGTATTCCCCTGTCCTCTATCTCGTTCTCTTCTTGCACTCATACTCACTATCTGTGGATAGTAAGAGAATTTACTGAGACATACGAACGGATATCTAAGGGATTACTCATTCTAGGGATACTTCACCCTATCTCTAATGAGCTACTTAATGTGTTATACCCCTGAGCTAAAGTTCAACCTTAGCTCTGATACCAAATTGCAACGAAGCGGATTTTTCGCGCTCGAAAATCGACATTCATACTTTACATCGCACTTGAATGCCGCAGATTCGACCGTTCAAATCCGAGTCGCCGGAGCTTATAACACAATTAACTAAATAACACAGCGGAAGAAATAGAATATCAATATACAACTTCTGATACAACATCCTGATACTACAGATGATCCAATAGATATCGATACACATCAGAGATATGATACAATAAAATAGCAGCGGAAAGAAAATAGATAACACTAGCAGCGGAACAAATAACTCAAGATAGTCTTCAAGAAAGAACCCCAAAACTGCAACTCCATCTCCAAGAACCAATCCAGAAATAGCTCGAACTCCCAATAACGATGCACCAGGCTAAGCAAGATCAGTCATGTCCAAAGACTGAACTGACTCCAGATAATCCACTGAACCTAACTATCTGAAAAACCTAACTCTAGACTGCTCGTGTGGAAAATAGCGAGCACCCAGAGTTTAGGAAAGGAACAATAAACTTCGGATCAGTCATGGGACTGGTGTGAGTAACAAAAACAGTTTATCTTTTAAATAAAACAAGAAGAGAATTTTAAAGTAAATTCGCAATGCTTTTAGAAGATGAAACTACCATAAGACCTCCCGCCACACACACAATGCAAACGCAGACTTGGAGGAGATTTCTTCTTATGATAGTCAAACATGCTTACTATGCAAAATCATTTGATTTTTATTATTATTAGTGCATAGTGTAGAAAACATTTCGAAAGTAGAATACAAATCTTAGCCAGCATAGGTACCATTATATTATGCCCGCTATAGCTACCTCCTGAGGAGGCAGGTTATACAATTGCAATCGTAAAAGGCTCGTATTGTTTCTTTGGATTTTCCAACAAATGGTCAGGCTAAGGAACTTCCTACTGCCACATGGGATCGCCTCTGGTGGGACGTCCCGAGAACCTACCGGATCTCTGCCAACACAAGGCCAGGTTACCTCTGTAACTAGGTAACTACTACTCGAGCATGCCACTCCCCGGTCCTTTGGGACCTTTATCCGAGGCGCCTCTAAGCAACAATCACACAGTAAATGAGATTGGAGCAACCACATAGGTTAAATATCTGGGCTCCATACCTAATATCACCCTTTACCTGAAGGGAATGACACACCTTAAAGGGAGCGACCCTCATAACCTTGCCGCATCTTTCCTGTTTCGACCATTTCCGGGGTGTGAGGTCCTGATGCAGTCTCGTCCACAAAGCTACGCTTTATACAAAAGCCATGCTCTGATCATAAATGATCAACAAATGATCATCAACGCACAGCAGCACTCAGCATGCCACACTACCAAATTGGGAGCATATCGCTGATAACCTTCAACTACATAACCTCTGAGCTCGTACGTCTCAGAGAAGGGTGTTAAGCTAAGAGAATAAATTCTCCGCCACCAACAGAAATGTATTTGAAAGAAATCTGCTTTATATCTCAAAGTGTAGTGTCAGACATACAACCATACAAGTCTGTTCCGGGTTCGAACAGAACCGAAGGCACTTCCGAAGAAGCCCTTGCAATCCGGGTATTCACAATCCCGATCGAACTTCCCATCACTTAGGGAATCTCTATACCGGAGCAACTCAGTGTAGAGACAATCGATAGGTTATCCTATCGTTCTCGCAAACACCCGGTCTTCACCACCGATCTTCAAATGCTATCCATAACGACGTATCACATATTCGGAATGGGTTATACGACACAAAGGTGCTCTCCCGGCTAAACCGAATAGTGAGCGCAACATTTAAAACATATGGATATGGGATTTCAATTAAGTCACAACTTAATAATTCAAAACTTTCTTTCAAATGGTTTAAACATATTACCATTTCCAAATCTTTCAAACAAAAGATTTATTTCAAAAACCTTCAATGGTTTAAACAATTTCCACACTTTAATCTTTTAAACAAAAGATTTAATTCAAAAAGTTCACCCCATTCACAAAGATCCATTTATAGATTTCAATTCAATTCTCATTTCAATTGGATTAACTCGTTTAAAATCTTTAAATTAAAGATTTGACTTATAGCTTTCAAACCGTTTCCATAACTCGGAAAATCATTTTCATTTTTAACTTGCAATTCCTTTAACACAATTTGGAAGTTCACTTCCTATATGAAAGCTTTTATTATTTGAAAACAAATAGTTTCCGTGTTAGAAAGATCCAATTATATTTACACGAGTTAAAGCCTTTGAATTTAAATTCAAATTTCCAAATCAATACCTTTAAAATAGTTTAATCCATATAAACTGGTATAACATCTTTAGTCCCTAGTTTCCAGATCATAGAATTCAATTTCAAATATTAAATTCAAATTTAAATCAAAATATTTAAATTTCCAAACTCAATCAAGTTATTCAAAATAAATTTTATCTTTGTGAAATTCCAGTTTCAAAACTTTTCACTTTAAACCCAATCCATTTCCAAAACATTTGAATTCAAATTGTATATTTAAATATCACTTCAAAAATCTATGACTTAATCAATTTCCTCGTGAAATCCATATTGGTGTGTGTATAAGTGTGGTCCAGGGGTTTAACACAATAGTGCAATATCATTCAATCATCACACATTAAAACATAGAAATATAGTTGATAAGCGATATAAAGTATAACGCTTATCTTCCATTCACAATTCACAGATAATATGTAGATGTAAATAAATGAATAAATCATACACGCACAAACCACAGAACAAAATGTCACAGATCAGACAGGACAATCAATTCAAGGCATCACATATAATACGATCATCCATAAGTAAGGTCAAGCATTTAATAATCATTTATAAGTAGGATTTATTAATTATTTAATCCTAATTCATTCAATTTATTTTCCAATTAAATTAATTACTTATGAATAAGTTACCCAATCTTGATTAATTAATTACAAATCATTTGATATAAATAAATTTATCAAACACTTTAATTAATTAAATTAACCTTTTAAACTAGTTACATAATTAATTAATAAAACTTAATTACCCATTTATAAATCACACATTTCTAAATTAATCAATTATTAATTCTTATTACTTAATTGATTAACTATTAATCATTTATCAATTAACTTTAAGTAGTTAATTACTAATAAATTAATCACTTAATCATTAATTAATAACTTTAATTACCTATTTATTTATCCTTAACTACTTAGCTATTCAATTATTAATCATTATTTATATTACTTAATTATTCAACTTGATTAATCATTTAAAAGCTTTCTTTTAAATTTGAAATTCAATGCATTATTAACTACAAAAACTAAATTGTTAATTACTTTATACTTAATCTTAGATTAAATTCTTACTTAAAATAATTAAGAGTTTGGAAATATTATTAAGTTTGACTAAATAATTAAAACTTGAATAAAATCTTAACTGTTAAATATTTTTCTAAGTGCAGTGTTGGACGAATTTGTTTAACTATCTTATAAAAATACTGAAATTTGAAAACAACCCGAGACTCGTCCTATTAACACTCGAGTTACACTTCGGGTTTCACCACTTCCCAGTTGCTTCGAGCAAACGCAAAGGCTACTTCGATTCGAGCCCGAGAAAACTACGTCTCCCCTGAAACAATTTCTTCTTCCCTAAACTGCTTCAAACCCAGGTACGTAAGTACGAGCGTGCACGTGCACGGCCCCTCTGGCCAACTCCAGTCATCGCCGACGTCATCAGCAAGTCGACTACCATTCCCCAATCTGTCAACGACCATCCAACCCCTCCGATTCAACTCGAACTCGAATTCGAGTATAAAGCAAAACCTGGAAACGCAACAGTGATCCACCTCAGCCCTGTCAACGCCGCTTCCTCAGAGGTCCGACCACCTTAACGTGCGAAACTTCGGCCATCACTTCGTCATCTCACCTCCTTCCATCCCCCCGAGCTTGGTTGAACTCGATCAACCAGAGAGATTGCGGCGACTCCACAAATCTAAGCGACCCAAAAGCAAGTTCGAACCCTAAATTCATGTCGTTTGCTTATCACGGTGATTGACAATTTCAGCTACCAATTTTCCGTTGATGATTAGTTCGTGATCCTCCTCTGACCACCGCCACGTCGCCTAACACCGCCTCGTTCGCCGCGAATTGATGAAAGTTCAAGTTCTGAACAACTCACAATTTCTTAATAATTTCGAAGTTAAAAATCTCAATATTTCCATCAAAATTCATAAAATTTAAGTGTGAATTCAGTCATATAACTGAAACTTGAAACCATGATGCTTGAATTTCTGATAAAATGTTTATCACTGTAATTTTCAAGCTTTATGATATTTATTCTATAAATACATTTGAAACTATTTTTAAAATTTAAATCTTAGTCATTCAAACCTATTTCTTTTAGACATTTTATCTTAAAAAGGAATGGAGGAGGAGGTTTTGAAGTTTGAATCAGGTTTTTGAAAACCTTTTAAGTTAAACAGAGGCCTGTAATATATATATATATATACAGACGTACTTATTCAATCTATTTGATATCTATATATATACTCAAACACATTAACTTCCATACATATTTATTTCACAACATTCATCTAGATTTAATCACATGCAAATTAAAGTATAAAGGGGCCAAAGAGTTTACTCACCTGATTTTCCAGAGAAAAAAAACAGAGCAGAGTTTGAAATGTTAAACCAGGCTTTGACTTTTTACTAGTTGAAGCTCCTCTTTTCATATCTTATTTGAATTGGTTCAAGTTGTTTTTAAGTTGTCGATTTACTGAAGATCAAGCCAGGTTGAAGATTGTTGCAAAAATTATTTCTTTGAACTTGAATTTGCTTCTTGAATTCACTGCATGTTTTCTGATTTTGAAAACTGCTGTTTTTTTTTCCTGTAATCTCTGTTTCTTGTTTTTTGAATTAAACTTGAGTGATGATGTTTGTTGCATACCTAGGTTGATGAATCAAAATGGAGAGAAGATGATGTATAAAAAGAAGCTACAAGTTGATGCATAAGAGAAGTATGCAGGTGACGATATTATTTTGTACAATATGATAAAATATTTGTTTGTACAATATATTATAATGTTGTTTTGTACTAAGGCATGGCTGAAAATGCTCTTCTTTACTTCTTGTTTCGGCTGATGCAACATTAGTATATGCTAACATTAATTAGCTTTGACTTGTATAGGAAGCTTATACTTATCATCATTTCTTCATTTTTCTTTTCTTCGTCTTATTTCTTGTTTTTCAAAAGCTTATTTCGGCTGATAAACTTTTGTTTGGTGGCTTGAAAATCTTGCTTTGGTGGCTGATGTATAACATGTTGTGTGCTGCATTAATTAGGCTTGTCTTGTTTTGTTAGCTTATACTTTCTCCTTTTATTTGCTTGCTTATAGATATATATTTTGTTTCTTTCTTTAGCTAGTTGTACATACTTATACTTATATTTTTTTTCCATGTTTGCTACTTTTGCAAGCCTTTGTACTTAGATATTTTTTTGTTTACACATAATCCCTTTGACTTGTATATGAACAGTTTTGGTTTGTCTTTATTTTATGCATATAGATATAAAGTTATTATTATTTTTGCTATGAATTCTTTTAGCTTAAGTATTTAGTTCCTATTTTTAATACAAGTGCTTATTTTTTTTTTCACTTTTATTTTAAAACTTAACTATCAAACATTTAAATTTGCTAATGTATTGACTTTTTAACATATCTTATTTGAATTTGGAAAACTTCAAATCAGTTTACGAATTAATTTCACCATTTTTATCAAAAATAAATTTAATTATCAATTTAAAATAAATTAAAATTCGGGATCGTTACAGCTACCGCAGAAATCATGTGGTTAACATCACTACTAAGTGAATTACAGATTAAATTGTGCAACAAGCCAACTATCTGGTGTGATAATCAAAGTTCAATTGCAATTTCGGCTAATCCAGTACTTCACTCTCGCACAAAGCACATCGAACTCTATTTATACTTCGTAAGAGAGCAAGTAATTAACGGAAACATTAAAGTCAGATACATACCTTCAACTTACCAGAAGGCCGACATCCTGACAAAGCCACTGTCTCTACTAAATTTTATTAGATTCAAACGAGAGCTTAACGTGGACGAAGCCAACATCAATCTTAGATCTAAAGCACAGATGTATATTCCAGAAGCAGTTGAAGACGAAAACAAGAACATCGATGTCCCGTCTCACAGCTAGATCAAAAGCGAAGTCATCTCTCAAATCTTAAACCTTTCTGTGTAGCATTGAGTTCGCTGACTCATGATGAAGACAGAAAACTTCATCAGAGAATCTAAAGAAGCAAACTTTTCTCTGGCGGCTCCAGATTCCAAGTATTCGCAAACCCTAACCCTAGAGTTAGGTTTGAGGGGGCATAATAGAATGAAGCCAGAGAACATAAGTCTCGTATATGATAACAGATATGTTATAAGTTGCGGTTATATCAGAATGTTTATGGGCCAAACCGCAAAGCCCATTAGCATGTTATATCTGTATAAATACAATACTGGTCTGTACAATGTAATCACCGAGTAGTCAGTACAATACATCAAGTTTCTTTTAAAAGGACCTGTGCCAAACTGTCCCATATTATTATTTTAGACACCATTAAATGAAACCAACTATAATGGATACATCCACGGATCTCCCAAAACAATTACTACAAATCTAACGCATCAGCTACATTGGATACCACATAGCTAGTTTAGCATAAGAGCTTAATGCTATGAGCATCAGTTTAATGTTTTATATTTTATTTATATCGAATACTAATTGATACTGATAAAGTCACATCAGTACAGAATTTGAATCCCAAGCTTACGAAACTTTAGCTGAACCCTTGAATAATTCGCATCAAGTCACAGAGGAACGTAACCTGTCTGATTTCTAATAATTTGAAGCCAAATTTTTTTTAACTTACCAAACAGCTATAGCAAGCTGCATATGAAACAAGGATTTTACTGAAGATTATTAACTAAAACAGCAAAACTCTTCAACAAGTTTGGTAGCTCAAACAAATGAACCGATTAATTGTGCATTTAATGGTCATGAGACATTCCCTCTCATTAAGAGAATTATGCAGTATTGCAATAGTATGATTTTTGCGATAAAAAGAACAACGCACAAGATACATTAACAACTCTCTTTAACAGAACATGATATAGTAAAGCCGTTGAATAAAAAGAACAACGCACGTAAAGCCGTCCGTTTATCAAACCTCCATACCCAGATAAATTTATATAGAATAGGGAAGTGCATGGTAGAAATCGAACCTGGCTCTTTTTAACAGAACCCAAGCCTCCTTTCCACTGCGCCGCACCTGCAGACTACATTAACAACTCTACTTTAACCGGTTACGACATAACTTTACTTATTCAACTAAGTCAATAGATTAAAAGCATGCTATATTCGCTAACATTTAAGAGCCGAAATAAATAACAAACAAACGTAAATTTTAATGCTCAGAAAATAAAATTTAAACAAAATCATAGTTTCTAGCCATCATCGATCTTAAGCTTTCGGGGATTGGTGACATTGAACTACAAAAAAAAATACATAATACTGATATTACAATCTAGAAAAATGTATAAATTCATCTCTGATGTACAACCAAAAAACATACAACCCAAAATATAATGTTACCTTGTTTCATATCATTTCTATTAATGAAACTACTTCTGAAACATACATCCTAAAATGCTCTCTAATGTGTTTTAAAAAAATAATCACAACCAAACATAAACCAAGGATAAATTTGCAAACTAGGCAAATCATTAACAGACAAGTTTCCAATAAATAATAATTGAAATAGAACGCACTCACAATCTCTGGGCTAGCTAGACAACATACATTCCTGTGTTCAAACTAACAGGATAACGAGAGTTCTGCAGCTGCAGCAGCAGGGATACATACATAGTACATCATAAATCTCCAGCCCTTTATGTTGACGAATGACACAGAGAGAAACAATAAGCAACAATAAGTAGTAGTCTGACACATGGGGAAACATTTCAGAAATCATCCTTCTTTCTGTACTTTGTTGTCAGCTTATCTGCCTTGATAACCAAGATCCAAGGATATAACATACCAGGGCCGGCCCTGGCACTGGGCTGCTTGGGCGACTGCCCAGGGCCCAATCCTAGATCAGGGCCCAATAAATAAAGAAGTTTGTATATATGAACTTAAAATAATAATAATAATGCATGTGCCGTAATAAAATGTATTCTCAGCTAATGTTGGTGGTTTGCAGTTTTAGCAGCTGGAGTTCAAGTCCTAATTATTGTGCTTTGAAAACAAAAAAAATATTAATTTTAAAAAATATTCATTGTTTTTGCCCAGGGCCCCAATTTCTGTTGGACCGGGCCTGTAACATACCTTTGGGAAAATCAAGTAAACCTTTTAAGTATTTTTTAGGTAGAATGGAATGAACATGATAATAGGATTTGCAAACATGTAACAATATAACTGTTCCTTTTCAGTAGTGAAATTATAATCATAAGATTACTGTTTTCTTACGCCACTTGTCAAGCCAGGAGCCAAGGTAGCAAAACACCTATACACCAACAAGGATGCAAAAATTAACGCCCGTTTGATTTCATTTTGTATTTTGAGTTTTGTGTTTTTAACTTGCACTAAGAAATGACAAGAAACAAGAGAAGAAGATTTATAATTCTTAGTCATTGTGATGACCAACAAACAATGAAAGACTCCGTGCTTTTGTTATCTCTTGAAACACGAAAAACAAAGTAATCTTTGTTTATATTTTGCATGTTAATTTCATTTTTCAAAATTGTTTGTTTTTCAACAATACCAACAACGAACGTACTTTTTTATAGACGAAAACACAAAACTAAAAATGACAAGTCAAACGGAGCCATAGTTTTTTTATGTTACAATATGTAGTATGCAAGTGTTAGATGCATGAACAGGAAGCAACATAGCCTTATAGACGTTTGCATTTATCATATTGTACATGGTTTTCTATCATAAATATAAATTCATAGGCAATATAGTTTACTAGGTATTATTCTAATGTACATACACGGACAAAGAGGCAAATATTAAATAGATTTAAATATTCATATTTTGTTTAGGAGCATCCAAACAGTTGATGTACCACGCACATGATTATTATTCTCAGCACAGTTGTTAACCATAAAATAGTCGGAAGAACGAAAGTATGAAAGAAGGATCACGAGAGCATGAGAAAGGATTAGAAAGCACCGAGATGTTCTGAATAATCATACCTTCCGACAAGAAGCTTCTAGCGAAGTCCAAGGCTATTTTTCAAAGTCCATAGGCAAGATGATGCTCCAAAAATGCACCTTTCAACTAGGTCGAGAGGACTTTCAACAAGAGCAAAGGAAGAGAAACACAGTCCAAACCTTTCGAAAGAGTCGAAGGGATGCAATCATCAAATTTCATTAGCATCAAACCTTTCGAAGGAGACGTAATGTTTCGTCTCTAGTATCCAAAGTGTTCTTACCTTTCGAAGGGGATAAAGAAGTCAAAGCAAGTGTGAGCAAATACTTAATGACCTTTTCGAAAGCAGAATAAGCCTTTCGAAGCAGTTGAAGCACATTCAAGGTACCTTTCGACAATGAAGAAATGTTTATTAAGACAATAGCACTCACAAGTTAGCAACGAATGTTAGACAACCATTCGAAAACATTGAAGGGGAATACAACACTCGACAACAATCAAGTGAGAAGCAACCTTCCGATAAGATCAAAAGATTCAAAACAAACACGCAAAGAGCAACCTTCCGACAAGTTCATAGAAATTTGGACAAGAGCTACCTTCCGACAAGGTCGAAGGGAACACAACAGAAGGTATAAGGCCACCTTTTCGAAAGGTTCATGAAAGCTTCATAAAGGCAACCTTCCAATAGAGTTGAAAGGTTCATGAAGACGTCAGAAAAGCAACCTTTCGTCAAAGCCAAATGATTCATGAAGGCATTGGAAAGACGAACCTTCCGACGATGTCAAAAGGTTCATTATGGCATATAAAGGGCAAACCTTTCGACAAAGACGAATGGTTTGTAGCTGCATATAAAAGGAAAACCTTCTGTCCCAGTCGAGAGCATGGAGTCGAAAGGGGGACCGCTTGCGTCTATAAATAGGACCCAAGGGATCATGTTTTGGGGGCTGAATTTTCTTCATTCTACTCATGTAACTTCTTATAAAAAGAGCTGTAACCCTAATTGAAAATCGATTTGGGGATTGATATGAGAATTGATCTTGAACAAAGAGGGAAGTTTCATACTCTGTTAATTACTTATTGCATGTTTAAATCTCTGCCAGATTAACCCATATTTTCAGGATTAACTCCACCGAAGGGATCTTGCTGACAGGATCAGAGACTCACATGTTTAAATAACGACTCCAACCTTCTAAGGTTATCAACCCTTCGACCCTAACCTTTCGATAAGTTCGACAGCTAATCTGGATTACATGAGCAGTAACCTTTCGGAGTCATTGGCATTATGATCTGAATCCCTCAATCAAGTTAGTAGTATCCTATACTTTAACAACATTAAAACCTTCTGCAATCCCTATCTGAGTGATTTAACCCTTCGGGATGGTCTAAATCCAGGGACATAAGATTCAATCCAACGGTTGGTTTACACATGCCTTTCGACAAAGTTGAAAACAACTCCTTATAAGCAAACAAACCTTTCGGTAAAGGTCAGAGGCACCTACACATCATCTGGGAATTTATTGTCTTACCCATTGCTGAAGAGATTAGTTATCCAAACCTTTCGGAAACATTAAGGTTTAACTTTAAAGGGATAAATTTGGTTAATATTAATTTGCGCCATGGGAAAAACTCCATGAAGCTCTCAATAAGTTTTGCCAAGGCAAAAAGTCCTCAACCTAGAGGACTAAACCTTTCGACTACATTGAAAGGTACAAATCAAAAATCCGCAACTGTTGAAGCTAAACGTAAGGATTATTCTTAAGGAAATCTTGTCCTTTCTCTAAACTAGCCTTCCTATTCCTACTGAAATATCATTTTGGGGTGTTGACCACAAATTTGATTAACATGATACAAAAGCAATTCTTAAGGAAATCACATCCTCTGAATTTACCACACTACTTGGAATAACTTTGGGGTGTTGACAAGAAATCTTGTTAACATTTTTGACGCTAGAAGAATGGCTCAAACCTCCAATCCCTAGTCACTTTTACCAAGAATTAAGAGAGCATTTTATTCAAAAGGAAGAAGATGGAAGGAGCCATGAATAGTATTGATATATCAAACGATGAAGTTAAGCCACAATTGGAAAACAATATAGTCCCAAACTTTAACTTGAAGAATATAGAAACTGGGAAACCTTCAAACTTAAGATAGATTAAAAATAATGAAATCAAAGTCCAGAACCTGCAACAACAAATGATTGCCATTCAGGAATTTCTTGATAGAGTACTGTCTCAAGAGTCGCTAAAGGTTATGGAAGGAAAAGGCGAGGCACAACGTCTAAATGAATATTAATATGAGGAGAAAGGAAGTCGGGCTAGGAGAACCGTCGAGCAATCAAATAGCTTAAATATTGAAAACAGTGGAGGTCACTATGACAACATTCACAACCAAGTCACAAAGGATACAATAAGAAATATACTCAACAAATTAAGGAAATATGTTATCCTGTAAAAGGCTCCTTTTTCAGAAGAAATTATGGCAACTAGCTTTCCTTCTCACATTCAGATTCCCCCACCAAAGTACAATGGAACTACTGATCTAGGTGATCACCTTACAGCATTTGAAAATTGGATGAACTTGTATAATGCCTCTAGGACAGTTCGATGCTAACTTTTCCCGATTACTTTTCAAGGAATAGCTATCAAATGGTGTAGGAATTATCAAAAGAAGACTATTTATTCCAGGGAACAATTTTCTTATGATTTTATAACATAATTTTACGTATTCAAAGATCAAACTATGAGCTTTAGCCTGTTAGCTACAATCAAACAAAAACGGGGAGGATCACTAAACGAGTATTTAAAGAGGTTCAATACTGAAGCATTAAAAGCAGAAGACGCAACCAACAGAGACAAGTTAATAGCATTTCAGTTCGGGGTAATCGAACGATCCCCTTTTTGGGAACAACTTTATATTAATGGATGCGGGGATCTATGAAATTTCTACTTTCAAATCAAGAAATTTATTCAGATGGAGAAAAAATATTCTACGACAAGGGAATCCCAACGAAGACGAAGGACAAAAGAAATCAATTTTGAGGCCCCTAGTGAAAGATTGGAGGGAAAGAAAAGTAGGAGGAAAATTCAGAAAGAGATTTCTGAGTCCAATTACGTGAATTTGAACAAGCCTCTGATATTTTCTCTGTAACAAAAGATTCTTAAAGCTTTTCAATTACTCACAGTATATCAAGCTACCCCAAACCAAGCAAAGGAAATGATTATTGTGACTATCACAAAAATAAATGGATATAAGACTGATGAATGTCGCGCCCTATCGAGAATGGTCCAAAATGCAATCAAGTCAGCATCTCTTAAAGAGATCATTAAAGAAATTTGAATGGCTTCTTATGCTAATAAGAGAATTGCCTAAATATCCGAGAACTAACTGTTTCTACAGAAAAGTGGCAGATTAACAGTTTATTGAGCCGCCAAATCCAATGGCATTTGTTTGCTACAAAATTTTCTTATTCATATATTTTTAAACTTGATTTGTATTCCAAAATTGATCATGTACTAATTGAAATTTGAGTGTCATTACAGGTGAAAACAAAAGCAGTCCATGACATTCAGCACACAGATGGTAAACAATAAATTTCTAGCTACTTGAGAAAGACGGCTCAAATGCCTAATACGGAGCAACTATCAATGTATAAGTCAATGCAGTACAAAAATCAGTTCTTAAGAAACTTCGAGCTGCTATTAGTTCTTCGTCAATTTCTAAAAATACATACATACATATATATTTTTTATAAAAAGGTCAATAGACCAAAAGATACTTTCATAAACGTATCCAAAACTGTTTTTATACCTCTTGGAATGAGGATCAAAATTACTTTCATACCTTATAGAAAGTGGGAACAATACTATTCAATCTTTCCTCGAAAATGTTTGTTGAGAAGAGAATTTTTTTTTGAAAATAGTGTATATATATAGTATAAAAAATGTTTTTGAGAATTAACCTCCGATGTCCAATCCGGAGTAAAAAAAATGTTTTCGAGAATTAACCTCCGGACGTCTAATCCAGAGTACAAAAAATGTTTTTAAGAATGAGCCTCCGACATCCAATCCGGAGCACCTAGAGGGGGTAATAAAGCCCCTAACGTCCATATGCTTCTTGAGGGAGGGCCAAGATAAGCACCTACAAAATCAAAAGCCCATAACGTCCAATTACCTCTTAGGGGAGGATCTGGTAAAACGCTCATCAACGGCCTTCTAGAGAAAGGCCACCTAAGTACATATCCCTTTGAGACAAAGGAAGCCCAATGAGAGGCTCATCAAACAAATGACTAAGATGTCTAGCCCAAAGGGAGGCTTTTGATAGATGAAGAAGTCCGAGCCTAGAGAGTGGCTCATCAAAGAGTAGACTGAGACATCCAAGCCCAAAGGGGCTCCAAATAAAAGAATAAAGATAAAGTGTCTATAACTCATGAAGAAAGTCAGAACCCAAGAGTATTAAGGGTTAGAGAAAAAAACCTATCCGTCATCTGAGACAAAGTTGGAATCCTTGAAGAGGATACATACAGAGGTAAAGGATTTGCTAATGAATTACAAAACTTCCAATCCTAAGAAAATGATTCCTACATCAAAGGATTAAAAAACTTTCATACCATAAAAAAGCATGAGACTAGAAAATGGAAGAAGGAATCCGTAACATGGAAATAAAAATAAAGACTGATACGAAAACCAAACAAATGGAATAGATAATAGGCTTTTTAGCTACAAAGATGAAGCACTCCAAGATCAAGTTAAGAAAGCCACTCCTGAATTCTTTGAGATAAAGTGAACGATTGGATAGAAGAATCTATTATACCTTTATATACATATATACATATGCTACTAACTTATAGGCACTTTAGGAGCAACACATTTATTAACAGGAAACTTTCTTTTGAATAACTATAAAATTAAGGTTAGATAAACTTAGCTATTTTTTATTTGAAATCTACTAAATATGCTATTATTAGACATATCTATGTCTTCATACTTATATTGAATGAAGTTTTGAATGGTTAATTCATCATATGAGATACTAATGAAAAGACTTTGGATAAATTCTTGATTTCGTGAGTTTTGAGTTTCATCATTTCTATTGATGCAGATTTCATTTTGAACTTCATGAATTTTGAATTTCCATATTGCTTTTTATGATGATATATAGATTTCTATTCATGTTTTCCTTGTCGAATTTCCATGATAACTTTCTATTGAATTCCTGATTTAATGAATTATGAATTTTCCTATTTGTCTCTTATAATGGTTTATGAATGCCAGACACTGAGTTTCTCCCCATTGATTTTTGTAATGATTTTCTGATTTTATATTCATGATTTCTTTGTTAAATCACTATGGGGATTTATTGCTAAATTATGGTTTAGTGAATTTCCTCACCGATTTCTCTGATGATTCATGAATTATACATGTTAAATTTCCCATTGGCCTCTTATTTCATGAGTTCATGATTTCTTGGTTTACTTTGTTGATTTTCCATGATAATTTATGAATTTTCCATTGATTTTCTGATTTTGAACAAGAATGGATGAGTTTCATATCACATTGTTGATTCTTGGATTTTTGATTTAATGTAATTTAAGCTTCCTTATTGATTCTTGGGAGGATTAATGAATTTTGTATTTCTAATTTTCCTATTGGAAGTTTCGAATTATTTTTATGGAGTTTTGAATCCATGAATTCTTAAATTACTTAATAATTTTCATGATGATTTATGAATTTCTGGTTTCCTTATTTGGTGTTTGATGATCCTTTATAAGATTTTTGATTTAATGAATTCTGAGATTTCCTCGCGGATCTTTATGGTGATTTCGTATTCACAATAGATTTGGAATAATTTCTTATTCGATTTTTGATCGAGTGAATTCTGAAACTTCGTTGAGGGTTTCCCTGATGAATTATGGATTTTCTATGCTTTATTTTCTCATTGAATTTCAAAAGATTTTGTGAATTGACCAATTTTAGGGACTTTAAATTTTTTCTTATGGATTTTGACGACAATTTATGAATATCACATCTCCAATTTCCTTTTGGGACCTTTACTGGATTCCTAACTCTATAAATTCTATAATCTGCTATTGAATTTTATAATGATTTGTGAATTTTCCATTGAATTTATAATTTAATTTCAATATGAGATCTTCATGACACCAAATGGAATCATTACGAAACTACTTTCTACTTTTTAACTAAATGAGAATTACTAATCAATGGTTTAAGGTTGAAAATAAAAAAAACTTAGAGAGGTAAGGAAAAGTCCCGAATAGCATGAAATAGATTTCTACAGGCTGAAAATATTTAACTTTAGAAAGGACTATCAAGAATATGCAATAGACTTTCTCCAAAGGTTCATTTATTTGAACCGGTATCTGCAAATTAGGTGACATTACTCCACACTCTTAAGGAAGTTTAATCATGGTCATTACAAAGCAACTTATCTGAAAATGTTACCCTTATGATAGCTTGAATATTAGCTTTATAGATTTAAGATCGTTCATTAATATTTCATAACAAAGTTACAACCTTAATAGAAGATATAATCTATTTTGCAGGAAGCAAAGAAGGACGTTCAATTGAGTTTTTTCCTAAAAAAAAGCTTCTTTCATACCAGGGGGCTAAACGTTAAATATAAATATTCAGAAGAATGAACGTATGAAAGAAGGGTCACGAGTGCATGAGAAAGGATCAGAAAGCATTGAGATGTTCTGGATAATCATACCATCCGACAAGAAGCGTCCGACGAAGTCCAAGGCTATTTTTCAAAGTCCATAGGCATGATGATGATCTGAGAATCCACCTTTCGACTAGGTCAAGAGGACTTTAAACAAGAGCAAAGGAAGAGAAACACAGCCCAAACATTTCAAAAGAGTCAAAGGGATGCAATAATCAAATTTCATTAGCATCAAACCTTTTGAAGGAGTCGAAAGGTTTCGTCTCTAGTATCCAAAGTGTTCTTACCTTTCGAAAGGGACGAAGAAGTCAAAGCAAGTGTGAGAAAGTAATTAATGACCTTTTCGAAAGCATAATAAGCCTTTCGAACTGGTTGAAGAACATCTAAGGTACCTTTCGACAATGATGAAAGGTTTATGAAGACAACATCACTCAGAAGTCAGCAAAGAATGGTATACAACCATTCGAAAACATTGAAGGGGAACACAGCACTCGACCACAATCAAGTGAGAAGCAACCTTTCGACAAGATCGAAGGATTCATAATAAACACACGAAGAGCAACCTTCCGACAAGTTCGTAGAAATTAGGAGAAGAGCTACCTTCCAACAAGGTCAATGGAACACAGCAGTAGGAACAAGGCAAGCCTTTCAGCAACATCGAAAGGTTCATGAAAGCTTCAAAAAGACAACCTTCCGATAGAGTTGAAAGGTTCATGAAGACATTAGAAAAGCAACCTTTCATCAAAGCCAATAGGTTCATGAAGGTATCAAAAAGACAAACCTTCCCACGATGTCAAAAGGTTCAATACGGCATATAAGGGGCAAACCTTTCGACAAAGACGAAAGGTTTGTAGTTGCATATAAAAGGGAAACCTTCCATCCCAATCGAGAGCATGGAGTCGAAGGGGAGGCCACCTGCGTCTATAAATAGGACCCAAGGGGTCATGTTTTGGGGCCAAATTTTCTTCATTCTACTCTTATAACTTCTTATAAAAAGAGATGTGACCCTAATTGAAAATCGATTTGAGGATTGATATGAGAATTGATTTTGAATAAAGATGGAAGTTTCATACTCTGTTAATTACTTATTGAAAGTTTAAATCTCTGCCAGATTAACCCATATTTTCATGATTAACTCCACCGAAGGGATCTTACCGACAGGATCAGAGACTCACATGTTCAAATAACGACTCCAACCTTCTAAGGTTATCAACCCTACGACCCTAACCTTTCGATAAGGTTGATAGCTAATCTAGATTAACAAGAACGGTAACCTTTCAAAGTCATTGGCATTATGATCTAAATCCTTCAATTAAATTAGTAGTAACCTATACTTTAACAACATCAAAACCTTCAACAATCCCTATACGAGTGATTTAACCCTTCGAAATGGTCTGAATCCAGGGATATAAAATTCAATCCAATGGTTGGTTTACACATACCTTTTGACAAAGTTGAAAAAAACTCCTTATAAGCAAAAAAACCTTTTGGTAAGGTCAGAGGCGCATACACATCATCCGGGAATTTATTGTCTTACCTATTGCTAAAGAGATTAGTCAACCAAATATTTCGAAAACATTAAATTTTGAATTTAAAGGGATAAGTTTGGTTAATATTAATTTGCGCCATGGGAAGACTCCACGAAGCTCTCAATAAATTTTACCAAGGCAAAAAGTCATCAACCTAGAGGACTAAATCTTTCGACTACATCGAAAGGTCCAAATCAAAAATTGACAACTATTGAAGCTGAACGTAAGGATTACTCTTAGGGATATCTTGTCCTTTCTCTGAACTGGTCATCCTATTCCTACAGAAATATCATTTTGGGGTGTTGACCACAAATTTGGTTAATAGGATACAAAAACAATCCTTAAGGGAATCACACCCTCTGAACTTACCGCACTACTTGAAATAACTTTGCGGTGTTGACAAGAAATCTTATTAACAACAGTCATCCTTTCCATTTTAAAATTCCAACTAATGCCAAAAATAAAAAAATAAAAATGCATGATTCACATCATTGAATGAATCATCCTTCATGTATAAAATACATAGATGGGCTCTAAAAGAATATAATGATGCAGGTATAAATAAGAACAAGGTGCCAATACAATAGTTTATACACACACATATGTGTGTGTATGTATTGGATTGCTATCCTACTTGGATAATTATTAATAGCTTTAAAAACACTAGGGTTTGTTTGATTTATTTCATATTTTGTGTTTTGAATTTTCAACATTAATTACAAAATATGAGAAGAGTGAACGGACGATGGAGGGAACGGAAGAAAGATGGAGGGGATGATGGAGAGGATGGAGGAGCAACAGAAGAATGAATTGTTTCTCGTGCTTTTGTTATTGCCCAAAATACAAAAAAAGTTGTTTTCTATTTTTTATGTTAACTTTGTTTTCTAAATTGGTCATTTTCACAATATACATGCATCTTGCACATTTTTTTATGGACAAAAACACAAAACTTAAAAGGGCAAACCTAGCTTTTGAAATATTTTTAGATTGATTTTCCCAAAGGAGAATTTCTTAGGCATATGTTCCCTTCACGGATAATGATGATGTTTATTGCCTACAATAGATTATCCTTGCTAACATTGAAGAATTTAAAGGTAATGATGGAGGATCAGAGTCTGAGAAGAAAGACTTAAAGGACCTATACACATAATTTATAGAAAACATAAGCACATACATTGAGATAGTTATAGATAGTTTATTGATTTCAACCAAATCGTTTTTTGTGCACTATTTATTTAATAAGTGAATATCTTTACTTTTCATGTTTGACTAGTTTTCTTGTTTGTTATCCAACCTTTTAACCACGTCACTCTCGGATAGATTGGACAAGTTGAACTTAGAGATTTCAAGCAGAAAGATCAGAGAGATAATCCAAAAGTTCAAGAACCGACACAAACAGAGTCACGAGGCCCAAGCCAAACCAATCAAAGCCAAGACACACCTAAAATTACCTAAATTAGGGGTCGGTAATGACCCCATCCTATAGGTAGGTACCGACCCATGTCTTTTTCCCCGTTGGAGTCTAACTTCTCCTTATGATCTCTACTTGATGTCAACAGCCTATTTCCAATGCCCTTTTGTTGATCCAATGCAATTCTCTATTAATCTCCACGAACACTTAAAGATGCAACACCGTTCTTCCATAACTCTCTCATTTGGACCTAGAAGCAAGCTAATATTGGTGCAAAAAACTATGGAATCATGAATTTAACCATGAGACGACCAAGATGAAGAGTTGAAGACAACCATATTGGTCGTCCTTTGGGTCTGTACCGAACTGTAACCATGGAGTTGTACCGGCACATACAAACTGATGAGTTGGCACCTACTTTCTTGGAAGAATTGGCCTGAATCATGGATAACGACTTGGAGATATTTTGTATGAGATTTTAGGCCTCTACCTCTATAAATAGGAAGGTCGGGCACTTTTTCAGGATCTTTTTTGGCTCTGGTTCTTCTCTATTCTATATTCTTGTAATTTTGGAAATCTAACTGTCAGAGTTGTACTGATCCCTAAGAACTTCTATCTCCAAGTCAGTAAGAAGTAATTAAATCTTATAGTGGACGTAGGTCAAGCTTTTCCAAACCACTTTAAACGATCGTGTCTTGTTTATTTCTCAGTTTCATTTACATTTGTTTATACTTATTCTCTACATAAACTTTTTGGTGTTTGTGCCATTTTTGTTTCAAACATTTTGGTGCTTTCACTGAAAAACATATTCTCAAGCTACTTAGATCCATTATCTACTATTGGATTTCTTGATTCCAAGAGATTAATATAGTCTTCCTACCTTATTTTCTATTACTCAAATTTCCAAAAACCTAAGAGAAGTTTCCTGCCATAGCCTCATCAAGAAGAGACCGTTCTACCAATTTCAGAGCTACCACTAAAGCTAAGATTCCGAATCCTTAGCATAGAGGTGGAGTTGTCCAACCAACTAAACCTGAGATCTAGATCCAGCTGAAGTCATGACCAGAATGGAGATGGATAAGATGATTAAGCAGATGGAAGATAGATTCCATGCTAGTTAGAATGAGATGAATCAAATGATGCGGTAAAGTTTGAGGTTGTTGAATGAGCTAACTTAAGACAGCCATAGAAGAATAGAAGGGATCCTAGTTCTTCATTTGAAAGTTTCTCATTATCTAAGTAGAGACGGAGGGATAGGAAGCAAAAGATCACTCAGAATTTTGCTTGAACATCATACTAGGAAGGAAGATAAGCCCATCGCTCAAGTTTGAGGATCAATACCGACCCAAGATCAGGGGTCAGTACTGATCCCTCTAATGTCGGGCCCAGAGCTCATTCTTTGGAAGGCGGCATGGACTTGGCTTTAGGACGCGCTGGTGGTGGTTAGAATCTAGAGAATCCTACTGCTGCTGATGACATTGATTATGTGAATCAAAAAAGAAGGACCTCTAGACGAATGGATCTCTCAGAGTTTGGAGAACCTGGTATCAAGAACCTCTCCGAGGGCATTCGTCGGCCGAACACTTAGGGCAGATCTCGATTACTACCGTTCAGTCGAACCTATTGACTTAGACTACCTGGAGGATATGTTCAGGAGACTTACTAGCGAAAATCATTTCAGTAGCAATGATAAATGAGGTATCTCTCCTATCACATTCCGTTAACAAAGAATATTATATATTGGAGACACCCCAGAGATTCACAATGCCTGCTATGCCAATGAACAAAGGAATGATGGATCCTAGGTAGTACTCGATGGGATATGAATGACATATGGATTCAGCCAGAGCTTTTAATGCTCTAAAATGCCTCCATTTTTTGATTTTCTTAGAAGGAATAGTTATGATGTGGTTCATTCGGCTTCCACCGAGGTCCATATCATCTTTCGTTGAGGTATCAAAGAAGTTTGTAGAATAACTCCATTTACATACTGCATTCTGAAGCATGTGATGTCTTTGTCAAACCTCTTCTCAACCGAGGGTGAGTTATTGAAGGATTTCTTGAACCAATTCCACACATCCATGACAGAAGTTACAAATCCTAAAGATGACATAGTGCTAGTGGCACTGATTTAGGGGATTCATCCCGATACGGAGTTCGAGGAATGGTTGGAAACAAAGCCTCCTTCAATAATGGATGCTTTATATAGAAAGGCTAATGAATACTTATGCTTGAAGGAAGTGAAGAAACGTCCACGGAGGACTGGTGCTACAAATTTGAACGAAGTAATACAAAGCAATGTTGCCATAAAGCAATCTGGAGGAAGTTGTGGGAGTGTTGATGTGAATGTTGGTAATAAAATAATAATTGAAAATGGTATAATGATAGAGCTAAGAAGAAGAAGCCAGATAATAGAAATCGATTTAGGACTCCTAAATAAGATAACTATATCGAACTGAACAACTCAATTGAGAACATCTACCTAGCGGTTCAGGATACTGAACCATTCCAAAAACCAACTCCTAGGGAGTCAACTGAGATGGAAAGGAAGTTAGGAAAGTTCTGCAGATTCCATGAAATTCATGCTCACAACACCAACGAGTATAGACACTTGCGGGATGATAAAAGATTTGATTTAGAAAAAGAAGCTACAACAGTCCGTAAAAGCCCCACAGGATAGCAAGTAAGGAAGTTCTAACCCTCTGGGTCGTCTTCCCAGCATGGATAAGCTGAGTCTAGTTCTAGTGCACCTAGGTAGCCAGAAAAGCAATTAGTGATTAATACTATCATCGATGGGCCACACCATGTTGATAGAAGTATAGTGGAGATGGACATATATGATGGTGCTATTAAACATATAGAGAATGAAAGTTTCTATGCTGTTGAGGATGGAACTCCAACAAAACAATGTAGAATGATGAATGATGATATTGTTTTCTAGAATAGAGATGCCGATGGAGCGAAAGCTTCAACGATTGACCCACTCATGATCACAGCCATAAGTGGTCCTGCTATTATTCGTAAGGTGCTGCTTGACTGTGGAAGTTTAGTCAATATCTTGTTTAAGAAAGCTTATGATCAAATGATGTTGGAAGAGAAGGACTAGAAACCTTGTAAATCTCAAATACAGGGGTTCAACGGGACGGCTACTGAGCCGATTAGATATGTAGAATTACCGGTGGTACTTGGCGAGGGCGACCGTGAGCGAGTGTGTGTCGTGCCTTTTTTGGTATTGGATACTTACTCATCTTACAATGTATTTTTAGGCCGACCAACGTTGGCTGAGTTCAAAGAAGCTATAGCACCTTGGTGCTTGACTATGAAGTTTCCTACAGAGAATGGCGTAGGGCTTATCCAGGGAGATCAGGTGACTGGCCATGAATGCTACATCACTAAGCTAAAGGAGGCAAGTTAAAGGGAGAGAGGAAAACTATAGAGGGGACCCTCTACATTAAGGCTTTGGATGCATAGCAACTACAGCTTACGCCCAAGCTAAGGCAGCCTAATCGGTTCTATTATGACATGGACCGACATAAAGAGCCAAAAGGTGGAAGAGAAACTCCTACCAAGTTGACGATCGTTGTTTCAGTCAGCCAGATTGATCCGAATCGAGCCCTAAAGATCGGATCACAACTTGATGCAAAAGTGATGACGTAGTTGGTATGTTTTCTCCGAGAAAACCTTGATGTGTTTACTTGGACACACTCGGATATGTATGGGATCTCGTTGTATATAGCGAGCCATGCATTAAATATAAATACCAAATGTGTTCCCATGAAACAAAATGTCGCAGCCTAAGTCCGAAGAGATCCGCTGCATTCAAAGAAGAGATAAATAAGCTGAAAGACAAAACTTCATCCACTATGCCTTATACCTAGAGTGGGCATCTAACCCTATCTTGGTGAGGAAAGCGAATGGAAAGTGGAAGACATGCATTGATGACTATTCTGATTTGAATAAGTTGTGCCCGAAAGACAGTTTCCTGCTCCAGAGGATCAGTCAACTGGTGGATTCGACAGCTGGACATGAGCTACTTTCATTCATGGATACATACTCTAGATACAACCAAATCTTGATGCATTTTTTGGATTAGGAACACACCAACTTCATAACCGACCTAGGACTATATTGCTATCTTGTAACGCCCTTTCAACTAAATAACGTAGGAGAAAATTACTAGGCTCGTAACCAGATATTTAAAGATCAGATTAGTATTCTATGGAAGTCTACGTAGATGACATGCTTGTGAAGTTGTAGCATTCAGTGAACCATATTGATGATCTGGTAGAGATGTTTGGCATCCTCCAAAAATATGGGATGAAGCTTAATCCCTTGAATTGCTCTTTTGACGTTGCAGTTGGAAAATTATTGGGCTTTATTATGAACTCCCACAGAATTGAATCCAATCCTGAAAACATTAGGCTTAAGAAAGATTGAAGCCCTGAAGATGATCAAGGAAGTCCAAAGCTTCAATGGGAAGGTCGTCGCCCTGAGTCAGTTCTTCTCAAGAGCCATGGATAAATGCATTCATTCCTTTGACATCATTAAGAAGGGAAAAAAGAACTTTGAATGGAATCGCAAGTGCAAAGATGCATTCCATGCTCTGGTGGATCACCTAGAGAGACCCCATCCTTTCAAAATAGGTTGATAACTAGGACTTATTTATGTACTTGTTGTGTTGGCGCATGCTTTGAGCGCCGCACTTGTAAGTAAGAAGTCTCGCATCCAACGACCAGTCTGTTACATCAGTAAGTTGTTGGCAGGCGCCGAGACTGGAAAAGCTCACATACTGTATTTTGATCACTTTGAGAAAGCTCTACCCTTATTTCGAGGCTTATCCAATCAAAGTTCTTATCGACCAACCTTTGCAACAAGTTTTCCAACAACCTGAGACATCTGGAAGGCTGTTGAAATAGAACATTGAATTGAGCCAATATGGCATAACTTATCACCCTTGAGAACAATCCAAGGTCAGGCTTTGGCAGATTTCATATTTGAATTCATTGCACGAGAAGATCCTTCGGAGAGTAGTGGTGAGAAAGAAACTAGATAGAAGATGTACACAGATGGTGCTCTAACAAATGGTGTTTCGATGCTGGAGTTGTACTTATCATTCCCGGAGAACACTCGATCTGTTACGCCTTAAAACTCGACTATTCAACAATGAACAATGAGGCTAAATATAAGACCATGATTATAGGCTTTAAGATCGCCAAGGTGCTAGGATAAAGACTTTGCCTATTTTCTATGACTCCATCTGGTGGTTTGCCAAGTTTGGTACATGTTTCAAGCAAGGCAAGAATGGCCCCTTATCTAAATCGAGTCCTTGAGCTGCTCACTGACATTGAATATTGCACAATCTCTCATATTTCCAGATAGGAGAATGAGAAAGCTTATTTATTGGCTAAATTGGCCATTTCTAGAAATGCACAACTTATGGGCTTGGTTATAATAGAAGTGCTTTCGGCTCTAAGCATCGACCAGATGGATGTCAAATGGATCCTAGAGACAAAGCTTGAAAGGGAATCATGGATAACTCTAATTTAGGATTATTTGCAAAGGGAAATCCTTCCAAAGAGAATGAATAAACGACGAAAAATCTATCAACAAGCTTTGAGATATATCATGCAAGAAGGAGCACTATACAGGAAGGGTTTCTCTGTCCCCATGCTTGGGTGTGTTGGTCACAACGAGGCTAAGCGATTTGTAAGAGATGTTCACATAGGGGTTTGTGGTTACCACACTGGGAGGCAAATCCTAGCGAGGAAGATCCTCTACTACAGATATTTCCAACGAACTATCAATCGAGATGCAGATGATTACACTCATATACACGACAAGTGTTAGAGATTTGCTAAATTACCGAGAGTCCCGCCGATAGAGATTACTCAAATGATTAGTCCTTGGTAGTTCGTAGTTTGGGGAATTGATAACATTGATGTTTTTTCGATATCTAAAGGTGGCACGAAGATGCCATTATTGTAGTTGATTACTTGACCAAGTGGGCTGAGGTAAAGTCATTGGCCATGATTACCATAAAGAAAGAAATCAATTTTGTTGTTCAGAATATTATATGTCGTTTTGGTGTTCCACAGGAAATCGTACAGATAAAGGGACCGAATACTACAGTACCGATTTCAAAGATTTCCACTGTTGGGATCACATAGAGAAGAGATTTGTTAGGTGAAAGATCCTCAAACAAATGGATAGGTTGAAGTTGTGAATAAGATTATCAAGTCCATTCTTAAGAAACTATTGAAAAAGGCCAAGGGCAAGTGGATCGATGAACTTCCATTTATACTATGGGCTTGTTGAACAACTCACAAGTCAACGATTAACCACTCACCATTCACCCTAGCTTGCATATCAAAGGCTATGATTCCGTTTGAACCAGAAGTACCTTTTCATCGAGTGATTCACTACAATCCACGAACTACTAAGCAACTCGTGCTAGTGTCTCTTGATATGATGTATGAGAAGCATGACATAGCTGAGTTAAGGGGCAGCTGTGCAGTGACACCAAGTCGCATGATATTACAACATAAGGTCAAGAATCAGACCTTCAAAGTTAGCAATTTGGTTCTCAAATGAATCTTCCTTGGCCTTGGAAACTTGGGCCTGGCTTAGGAAGGTCCTTACATAATATTGCAGAAGCTTGAAGATGGAAATTTTAGGCTTGCGATGACAGACGGGATTCCACTTCCGAGGACATGGAATAGCAAGCACTTATGACACTATTTCACTTAGAAATATATTTGTAAATAATTTTCTAGAACCGTGTGATAAGACATATTCTATCATTTCCCGTCTTTTATGTAATAAAATGGTTTTCGAGTCCAAGGCTCTGTCTTTTCGTTACTTAAGAGCTGTGACTTGAGCAACTCAAATGAATTAGCATGTAAATAATGCAGATGTTTAGGTACCTAGAGATAGATGCCAACCAAACTTCTACAGACCATGATCTAACCCTTGAAGTCTTTCTCGGTATCCGAAGATTGATACCAACCAACTCTTGTCCACGGATTGGCGGTAAGAGAATGAACTCAACGGACATGATCCTACCATCCATCAGCTAACTCTCACTCCTGGTGTAGATGCAGGAGTATAAATTAAAAGGGATTTGACTTGACTGGCCATTAGCCAACTGCTGCCCTCAGATTAGGGGTAGGAGTATAAACTCAAACCGGATGTGACACGATCATCTATACACTAACTCTTGCCCTTGGTGTGGGGGCAGGGGTATAAACTCAAAACGAACATGATGCGATCGTTAACTCGCTCAACTCTTATCCTCATATTGAGGGAAGGAGTATAAACTAAAGTGAACATGACAAAGACCGTCCAACACTTAACAATTTTCCTGGAGTAGGCAAAACCAAAGGTTCATGCCTAACGTAAGACATGATCTTACCTACGAACTTTGAATCGGTGTCCGGAGCTGGGGTAGATTGGAAGTGTACATCCCGGATGAGGATGTGCAAACTATGATAAGTTGATTTGGATTAGTGTGTGGAGCTTGGTGCAATCAAATATTGTGATCCTAGAAAAGGAAACCCAAATCATTGTTCTAAGTAGTTAACTCCAACTAATGCCTAGAGTTTGGCACTTCAACAATTACTTTACATTCATAAAATGACAGAAGACTAGTAAATTATAGAACAGGCTAAAGGATTTAGTCCAATAATAATCATAAAAAGAAAATAGATCACAAGTACATTGAATGGAAAGTGTACTTCTTACGTACTTAGACAAATCCAAATAAAGCTTTCCAAACAACAAGGAGTCGACGAAACAAAAACCTTTGTTATTCACACGAAATCTAGAAAGCTAAGTATAAATGTTATTGGCATTAGAAACAAAAAGCAAAAGTAGGGGCCAAACCCACACAAATAAGGCCAAAAAACCAGAAAGAGTCTATGTACACAAAATAAACTGACACTTATATTTTGGCTTCATTCTCCTTTACTTATTTTTAGCACTTGGCGATACATCAGTAGAGCCCTCATCTTTTCTCTTTCCTCCTTTTCCCATGCTTCCTTTTCCTTTGGGTAGAGTGCTCTGCAATGATCCAGCAGGTACACTTTGACCACTCTCGGGCGGAGGAAAGGAGGCTGGAATGCTTTGCAAGATCCTATGGGTGTGCAGTGAATGCTCCTGGGCTGAGGAATGTAGATTGGAGCAAAGATAGTCTACCCGGGCAAGGAGATGGACGAAGAAGGGATTGCTTCAATTTCTTCCTACTTGATCTATGTGGCAAGGAGGATGTCTTTCCCAAGTTCCTGCTCAAGCTCCTGCATGGTGGGACCTGACAAGGGCTTGGAGACTATAGTAATAACAACATCTTCGTCAATCTGAGTTTCTTGAGTCCTGCCAGCTGCTTTATCCAACAAAGCATCAATTATACGCTCGTCAAAGCTAGGAATATCTTCAATTGAATGGTTGAGTCGTTATTGAAGTAGTAATAGCAATTGATTCTGTTAGAGTCGCTTGTTATCCCGGCTAGGAGTCCTTATCAGGAAGAGGAGCGATTTGGGGCTGACCTGAAGCTTGAGGGACATTAAAAGAGAGATTAACAACATTGATCGGCGACATGTCAACTCTCTGAAATACGAGAGAAGTCAATGAGATACCTTCTTTGGTTAGAAGTACCACATTAACCAGAGTGCCGCCAGGGAATAGGAGAAAGCATGGAAGGCTTGTATATTAGGGGCCTTTCTGGATCATACCCAGGATCGGAAGTGGAATCGAGAGCAGCTTAGGACCCAAGTGTTTGATTAGTAGTGGCGACATCTTGTGGCACTGACCCAAAGCCTTCGTGCAAGCCATTTTGTGCTGCTACGACCAACATTGGATGGAGAATACGCCAACCATCCTTTAGAATCTTGGGTTCATCTCCAACTGAGACTTCTTTCTCTAGCTGCTACATATCCACCTTCCCACCTTTGAGGAAAGCTTTCTCTTCTTCAACAATCTGCTCCAAGGCAAGGGCGAGGATTCTGGGATAATCATCTGTGAACCATTCTAAGTTTCAGAATTTGAGCACGTTCGCGTAGCAAAGGTTCAAACTTCTCCCCCACATGCTCTTCCTCCCGCTGTTCTATACACTCAACCTCTCTTTTTACAAGTGCGTTAACATGTCTAACATGTTCAAGTGCTTTGTCCCTCTCTTCCTTGGCATCGAGCAACACATCACAATAGTTCTAAGCTTGTTAGAGTACTTCCTCTTTCTCTTTTGTTTCACACTCAAGCTTGGTCTTTTGCTCAGCCGCATTTCTGTTTGCGATATCCCTCTCAATCACTAGATCATGGTTTTGGTGGAAGGCTTTCTCCATCTCATCTTGATGCTCTCCTCGAGTTCCTTCATGGCATCCTTGACATTATTTTCGACTTTAGCTTGAGTTTTCCTCAACTTTTCAACTTCGGCATCAAGATGAGCTATAATCATTTTGTTATCGGTCTCAATGAGCTTTTGATTTTCAATCTCTAGCTGCCTATCCCTAGAGATTTTGGAAATCTTCTCAGCTACCTTGGTCTATTTAGTATGTTAATTGCGGTCATCTTTTGGACGTCGGCATGGATTCTTTTTAAGTTAGGCATAAACATAAGACCATCTAAGAAAATGTTTGGAAATTCTTCCTTTAGTTTAGCCCATTCGGGTATTGGCCACAAGCTGTTCCTCCATGGAGATAGGTAGGACTACAACAATTTTGTTGTCAGGCTATCATAAGAAGTTTCAGAGCCACTCTTATGATGCCTACGGTTGAAGGATCGATTGGAGTGAGATGGCGCTAGAGGTTGCACAGGGATAGAAGCCGAAGGTGGAGCATAACGAGTGTCACCAGATGGAATGTCATCACGATGATCGAGTTACCTACCTAGACCTCTAGAAGGAAGTGATCTAGACTTAGGGCGACATTGAAAGCAGAGTCATGTGTTGAGCAATCTTTGTCGTAACTACTTATATCTTGGTCATCTCTATCTCGGTTAGAACGATAGCCTGACTTATAATCTCAACCACTTTCCTGATGGTAAAATCTCGACTGAGGCCTTTGTGCTTGGGATGCTTTCTTCGCCAAAGATTGATATATGTATTTCCTTTTCTCAATACATCCTGTAAGGAAAACGAGAAAAAGTTAGATCCAACAAGCTAGGACACAAATCAAGTGAAAGTGCTGCGAAGTGCACACGTGCTTGAGTGTCCTAGTGTCCCACCGACGGACCGTGAGCTGGAGTTTTGCTCATGAGAGCTATCTCTGGCCATATTGGTAGGGATGAAGTCTTTATCAACATGAATGGGGGAGTCGATGCTCTCAATACTAATATGACTGACATCAAAAGAGCCAAACTCAACAGGGATTGGCCCTAAACCAGCAAATGTGCCCGTTGAAGGAAGAGATGGAGTTTTCTCTACATCTGTGACTAGTGGGAGCTAGGTAGAAATCTATATCGTGGATATTTTAACGATTATCCTCTTCTTTGGAGCAGGTAGTTAATCGTCCCCAGATTGTTCAAGATGAAACTCATAACCTTCATCCATGTTACCTTGGCTAGCCTCGCCATTTTCATTAATAATTTCGCCTTCCTCGACGTCTTTTGGTACCTGTTCAGTATTTTCTTCAACTCTAGCCCCAGGACGTGGAACTGAGGGAAAATCTAGATCAACCTTGCCTTCTCCTTCGAGCAGGTTGTTATCCTCATCGCCATCATCATCATTAATGAAAGCTATTTGGACGATGCCGATACTACGATCCTCTTCAAATGAGCCATAGGTAAGAAGATTTTCATCTGGCATGAGAGTACTAATATCTCCATCCCCTACCGGAACTGCCATAAGAGCGTTAATGACATCTGAAAGTGCTGAGCTACTTGATCTTGCCGAAACATGTAGATAGTAAAGTAAAGATATCAGATAAGTCGGCATATTGTAAAATAAATTCATACAATATAAATGAGATGGAACTTACGTCCAGATATCCATCTCTGTGCAAACCTAGGTGGACAGTGAATGTAGAACCACTCACTGTTGAAGTAGCTCTACTTGTTCCATGGCCTAATAACTACTCTACAACCTCTGATCGGTTCCAAGTAAATCAGAGGCAGACTCTCTTTTCAATTCGTGAAGCTATAAATGTACCAGATCTACTTATCGCTAGGTACTTGGTTCAGGTTCTCAGAGAATACCTTATATGTACCGAGGAGGAATGCGAAGAAGTTCTGGTGCAGCTTTGTCGAAGCCAGGTGCATGAAATTTAGAACTTGGAGGAGAAACCGGTTGAATGGTAGGATGCAACCCGCCAAATACACACACACACACACACACACACACACACATATATTGCATGTGTGTAGTCCTTCGGAGGGTTGTGTAGTCTTTGATGATGGGAAGGAGCTAGAATGTTTTTAAATGAAATCCTGTGCTTATCAAATATTCTGCGAAGTAATCCTTCGTCGATTTTGGAAGCAATAGAATCAACATTATCTCATATTGCAGTGTCCTCAAGGGTGTCGGTGCTGGATCTATTTCTAGCCATCTACTGGCTTTACTGGATTTTTGGAATTTGTTGCTCAACTTGATGATTTTCGATATTTTTCTTCTCAACCTGTTGAGTCTCTTATTGATTGTGTTGAATAGAAATTTGTTGTGCATCCTCTATCGAAGTTTATTGGGAAAATAGAATCATAGATTGACTTGACTTGGCTTCAGATTTGACGTATCTCAAAGTGGATGTGCCTGTGGCTTGAGCAGTAAAACGTTTGGAATGTCTTTGATCCATTTTTATTAAAAAACTCAATAGATAATCAACATTAGAAAATTTATCGCAAGCTGTAACCCCCGTGATAAATTGGATTCTAGTGCGATGTCATGCAGTGACGTGTAGTCCAAGTTTTTAATATTATTTAACAATTCATTTTAAATTCTAAATATCACTAGACGTGACCATCATCACAATCTTCCTGAAAAGCTTTACATCATTGGCCATGCTTCAAAAAAGGCTCAAGATCAAGAAGAAGACATTGGTTCATAAGGCAAGATTTTCGTATGAGCCAAAAATCTAGAAAATTGCCTAAATCTTGGAGTTGCACAACTCAAACACTTAAAGAAATTTCCATCCCTCTCTTTCCCCTTTACGCTATCCAAACCACGACCGTCAATCGAGGCCTCATTGACGACCAAGCTCACCGATTTCTTTTCATGTGTGCAGTTAAGCTTTGCGACCTACCCATGCAATTCCGAGCTTAGTTAAGGATCGAGGAAGTTTGCAAAGTGGAGGATAGGGTTAAGGTCGGTAGGGCTAGGTTTGACTACGGTGAGGCGAATGATGTCAGGTGTAAAGAGGAGTAGGCGACGGCGGTCCTAGGTTTGAGTGGAGGCGAGAGTTTGATTCAAAGTTCAAGATTTTTTATGGCAAATCGAAGCTTGGGCCAATGGTCAGCAACATAAAAGTGAAGAGGGAGTGGAGTAATATAGGTTATATACCTACTTTGGAACCGAAGTTACAGGCAATGCGTTTGGAGAATTTTCTCCAAACTGTGAAGTCAGTACCGACGCAAGGTTAGGGGTCGATACCAAGTCCTTGAATTAAAAAAGAATTATATATATATATATTTATATATATGCTCATATATATGTACGCATGTATGGATATACGTCTATGTGAATACATGTGATGGACCATGAATGCGCATTCACTCCTACTAGGGAACGTGCTCTAGAATAAGTGTACTGCCTATATCCAATACCCAACAACCATAATTAAAGGAAAATCAAATTCAAACCTAGAAAATCCATTAAAGGAACCAGTACAAGATCACCGAGTTCAAAATGACAGATCGTAAGAATCTATCCAAAATTTATATTCTCGGATGCTAGTAAAGCATCATAACGAATCACAATGGAATAACTTTTCATAGAAACAATTCACAAGAAGGATGATGACCACTTGAAACATGGAGTGGATTCCCTCATAGCATCTCTTACTTATCTCAATTCAAAACACATCATGTTTGAAACAAAATGTACTTTGGGGTCAATTGTTATCCTGCCTTTTGACCAGGCGATACTCAGACATATTAGATGTGTCAAACTTGGAGTTATCAAGGCAGGATGCCCCGAGAGATAGCCTAAAAGTCCAAGAACTAGACACAAACATGATCACAAGGCCAAATCCAAACCAACCCAAGCTAAGACATACCCTAAAATTACCTAAGTTAGGGGTCGTTACTGCCCCCACCCTATGGCTCAGTACCGACCAATGTTTTATTCCCCATTGAAGTCCAACTTCTGCCTATGCTCTCTACTTGATGCTAATAGCCTATTTTCAATGTCATTATATTGATCCAATTCAACACTCCATCAATCTCCATGAACACTTGAAGCTTCAACTCTATTCTTTCATGACTTCCTCATTTTGAACTGGAAGCAAACTAATATTGGTGTAAACAATTATGGAATCACGAAGCTAACCATGTGATGAGCCAAGACGAAGATTTAAAGACAGCCATATTGGTCCATCTATGGGTCGATACAGACCGCTAAACTTGGAGTTGTACCGACCCATACAAACCGAAGAGTTAGCACCTACTTTCTTAGGAGAATTGGTCTAAATTATGGATAACAGCTTAGAAATATTTTGTAGGAGATGTTACGCCTTATGTCTATAGATAGGAATTAGGGCTCTTTTTTAAGGATCTTTTTTGGCTCTAGTTCTTCCCTATTCTATATTCTTGTAATTTTAAAAATCTAAATGTCGGAGTTATACCGACCTCTAAGAACTTCTACCTCCAAGTTGGTAATAAGTAATAAAATTTTAAAGTGGACATAGGTCAAGCTTTGCCGCACCACTATAAACGATTATGTCTTGTTTATTTCTCATTTTCATTTACATTTCTTAATATATTATTCTCTACATAAACTTCTGGGTATTTGTGTCATTTTTGGTTCAAACACGTTTCAATGCTTTGTATTGTCCCAAAGCTTGATTCATAACGCTTCTTGGGTAAAACTGATGAGACAATAGCTAACGATATGATATATTTGAAATAAACGAATAAAAAAAATTAATTTGTATATTGATAAGTGTTGAACATATTAATCTTTTTGCTTTAAACCATGCGTCTATCTTTTAAGCACTTTTTGATCGGTGCATTGTAGCAAACCACCTTAATTGGCAACCACCAAAACTATAAACTAAAAAATTATCTCATTTTACACTAAAAGACCATTGCACAATAGCACACGCATTCTCATTTCTTATTTAGAAATGATATAAATTTATAGGGCTTGTGTATTTATGAAAAATAAATTATGCTGTCCTATAATTATTAGGCATCCATCATGTAAAATGACTGATTTTCATATATTTGATATATTTTTCCTTTTGAATCGGCATGTTATTGACATTGATTTTTTGTATATCTCTAAGGTAATTTCACCTATATTTCTTATTAAAAAATATAAATAAGCTGCAAGTAATGAGTTCCTCATTAAGGAAATTACTAGTAACATGTTACATTAGCAAATAAACCATTAGAATATCCAAATATTTCATGGATTTGATATGGACTTATGCATTTCTCTTATATTTAAATCAAAATTACCATAATCTGCTACCACTCTTTTGCATACACAAAGCATAATTGTGATTCACTAAATAGAAAGAAAAAACTAAGATTTCAAAATGCACAGATTGCTCTAACATTCTATTACAAAAATTACATAAAATATCACAATGCCCCAATGTACAAAATCACAACATTTGAAGTCCCGGAATATTGAATTGAGAAATCTTTATTCTAACTAACTTAGATTATTGAACCTAATAAGAAGTTTCAATAACTCAATTCACAAATAATATTGCTTATAAAAATTCAATGCAGAATTTAAAAAGTTTAATAATTTAGCAAATAATATATTCATTATTCAAGTCATTAATCAATCAACAATTCAATTTTAATCGACAAACTTAAAATTAATCAAATATGTCGAATTTACTCATACGGTAATCCAAGTAACAACTTGAGTCTATGAAAGTGTTTAAAATAGAATGTGTCCACACAGCAGGAGGTGACGGTGGCGTCAAACTAGTGGTGATTTAGGAATTCGATTTGTTGTAATGTCCTTAAGGTGAGGCAAGCAACGTCGGAGGTGAGGCCAGGGACATTCAAGATCAAATAAGGGTCGTCGGAGATGAGAGGAGCGTCATTCTAGGTAATGCAATTTAGTTTTTGGAAAATAAGTATTAGGTTTTGTATTTTGAGTATGAAACAAATTACTGGGAAAGTGGGAATGAAACTGTAGGCAGGAGTTGTTATCATCAAAAATCACTTCAACCATGTCGAAGTCTAAAAGAATAAAAACAGAAGGCATCCTGAAGAAAGATGGCGGTAGCAAGACCTTTCGAAAGAGTCAAAGGGATGCTTCTGCAAATGTTGGATGAAATGTATGCTTCCGTAGAGGTAAAATGAAGACATGGACATACTTCCATTTCAGTTGATCCCTTCTGAAACAGACGGTTCTGCATGTATATAGGGGTTTGGCATGCGTCAAAAATCTCTTTCGAAGGCATCAAAATAAAGGTTCCACATTAATCAAGGGGACTACTTTCGAAAGCTACCTTTCGCAACCATCTTCTATCCACCAAGAAGCCTCCTCCCTTACAATTGAAATTTCGCAATGATCCATCTGCCACCATTAAATACTTTCGAAACCATCCAAATGCCTTTCCTCGCTCATCCAAATAGCAACATATCATGTTAGTGCAAGATCTTCACAACTATGAAGAAGTCCAGGAAACCTTCTACTTGGCTCCAACCCTTTCAAAAAAAGGAAATACCCTTTTGACAATGTCGAAAGCCACTAAAAATGCATATAAGTGGAGTGCAAACCGGTTTGATGCCCAATGATGGAAGGAAGATTTAAGTGTTTCGAAAGCTTAAACAAAGAAAGAATTATTACCTTTTTGCAGTCATTGGATGTGTACCTTTCAAACATGTTTGAAGATCCTTTCCTGCTTATTCAACACTTTAATAGCAAGATAAGGGTCGCTCCTATACCTTCCGATGGAGTCGAAAGCATCCAGGTCCCACTCGAAAGCAATGTTAAAGAGGTGCTCTGAATTCAACAGCAGCGAAAGGTCATCAAGGTACCCTTTAAACTAAGTCGAAAGGACTGACGTGAAAGGGTCCAGCCTACGTCTATAAATAAGACCCAGGGGGTATTATTTTGGAGATCTAAATTCATACATTCTATAGTTATTATTCTCTTGAGTTTGTAGACCTTACTTAAATAAAATTGGGGATATCACTTTCTTATAATACTTAAACCCATGTATTGGTGAAAATTATCAATAAAGCAAATACATGGAACTTTCAAATACATATATTCTGATTCATTGCTTATATATGATTATGACAATGAAGTATATGCATCAATACATATCGAAGGGCTACCTTTGAAAGAGTAAGATCCTTCTGACTCAATCAAAACACTTTAGTTCACATTCGGTCACATCCTTAGATTACCTCAACCTATTCGAAAGGGGGTTTCAAAGGAGTCTTAAATTACTTCAACCTATTCAAAAGGTGGTTTCGAAGGGGTCATTCACACTTCTAATTTCACTTTGGGGTATTGACAATATTTCTTGTTAATATTTTTGGCGCTAGAAGGAGGGCTCAAACCTCCGACTTTGTTGAATTCCCAACCTTACTTTCCTCTATCTCTATTCCATTCCAAGCTAACCTTAGACCCTACACCATAATGCTTAGCAAAGTCAAAAAGTTCGAGCAAGGATCTTCAGGGCCATACTTGGTTGGATTCCCTCATGAAACTATTGAAGATTCTAGGCTATATGAAGAACAAATGTTAAGATTGAAGGCTTTAAGAATCATGGAGAAGAAAAAAGCTGAATCTTATGATCCGAACAATTGGAGCATAAATCCATTTCACATTGGCCCTACGCTCATCTTTTTTTTAGAAGGAGCAAAAAGTCGGGGTGATAACTTGTTTGATCAAATGAGGAAAACTATTCAATTCTAAACTAAAGGTACTATTTTTGAAGGAGGTCGATTACTATACATTTGCTCGAAAATGGCATCGGTTAACAAGTGAACCATTACCTCGAAATAAAATTCAAAATATTTTAAAAAGGAAATTGGTCATTGAGGGTGAAGCTCCTGAATCAAGCAACAAAAGACCTAGAAATCAGCCTTAAAAGACAAGCTACAAATCAAGACTCCCTAAGGAATGCAACTTAACTACACCAATTAAGAACATTTACATACTAACAAGGGAGGAACTCAATTGCTGGCCATCTAACAAGGAAAAACCCAAATATGAAAGGAATCTAAGAGGATTTTAATGCCATTATCATATGATGAATGAACACAAAACCAATCAATGCAGAGCTCTTAAAGAAATGATCATCAATTTTTTCAGATAAGGAAAGATCAATAGATTGGTAAAGAAATCTTAGAAGAACTCGATAAAGTCTCTTTCAAATAAGAAAGTCTACATGGTTAGGAGTAAGATTCTTCTTAAATTTGGAAACTATCTTAAATGATCGTAAGCCTTTTTCCACGCTGAGATGGCCAGGACCAAGCGCCTCCTATGGAGAGGTTAGAGTAATCCTTTATCTATGCTACACTATGCACCAGTTAATGTGTCTGTAAGTCCTTGATTGTGCCTTGCTATGGCCAGATCAAGGCGCCCGTTAGGGGAAGGATGGAGTTAGGCCTTGAACGCGTCACCTATGGTCAGGTCAAGACACTGAACAAGCCTTTAGTCCCACCTATAAGGCTTGGCTGGAGCACCTCCTGGACGGAAGACAGAGTAAGCCCTTGATCTGCCATGTTATGGCATGGTCAAGGCACCAAGAAAACCTTCAGTCCTGCCTATAAGGCCTGGCTAGAGTGCCTCCTAGAGGGAAGTCGGATAAGTCCTTGAGTCCTGCTTGTGGGTAAGCTAACCAAGAGCACTGAATAACAATATCCTAAGACATTCGAGATCAAAGAGTGGTGCACAAAGCATTAAAAACATATAAAGCCGAAGAGGTGGCACGTGTTGAAAGTATCGAGAACTAGAGAGGAGATACAAAGAAAAAGATTCAAACAATCAAAGTCCAAAGAGTGGAGCAGAACAAAAGACTCAGATGAATTTTCTCGAATATTCAGATAATATTTTCTAAACTTTACTTCTCATTACCAGGAACAGATTCCTAGTTTTCTATTATTTTCGATGATTATTCCCAGACTACTATCATTCGATTTTATGGTCTTCGGCTAATTTTCGAAAGATGATTTCTGATCTCCACTCATTAATCCTCGAATCTAGTCTTGGGTCTTCTACTATTAACTTTTAGACAATACTTGTCAACACTCGAATCCGTGATTCAAGTCTTCTATTATTTCCAAATAAGGATGTCTAAATTCCTAAATAAGGATTCTTGGCCTACTATGGCTTATTTCTAGATGATGATTTCTGGGTTTTTATTATTGCCAGATGATTGTTATTAGTCTCCTATCAGTTATTTCCCGAAGAAAATTTCTAAACTTCTATTATTAATACCAGATCTAGATTTTTGGTCCTCTGCACTTAATTCTATAATCAGATTTCTGATCCCCTATTAATATAACTAGAGTTGAATTTTTGGTCCTCTCTCATTATTACCAAGTTGGATATCGAGATTCCTATTATCAATGGACAAGAACTTCCAGTCTTCAATCATTTCCAACTGCGGATTTCTTATCACTTATTATCTCCAGACCAAATGATTCAACATTTTCGGTCTTCAAACTAATGATAAGAAATACTGCCCACTTTATACTTTACAAGAAAATAAGATTGACGAGGAAGACCAAATGATTCAACAAACATAGAGGAAAACCATAGTCAAAGCTATCAAAAAGCAGATTTAGAAATGGCCGAATAACTACATATGAGGGCTACAAGGACATATTTTACATAATCTATAAAATTATTATACAAAGCATATTATACAAATAAGAGTGCGCCTTAAAGATCTTGTACAATCTCATATAAATTCTCAGCAATCAAAGGATCTAAAATATGGCGTATTGCTATACAAAAATTTCCTTAAGCTTTTCCTCCATTCTAATTTCATCAGCATCATCAAAAGACTCGATACGAGTCTTCAAAGCACGATTAAAAGATTTGTTTACACCTTTAAGAGTCTTGTTCTGTCTTTCCAAATTAGCAATATGATTTTAAAGAAGATACCTTTCATATTCAAGTCTTTAAAATTTGGCTGCATACTCATTAATGTGTCATGAGTATCTTTCTTTTTGCTGATTGTCGAAATATTTCATTGTTTCAAACTTGACTTTTCAGCATCATTCACCAATCGCTTTTTCATCCATACTTAGAAGAGGGTTAGTTGTAGTAGGGAATTTTTGAATGGATAAGGAATGAGACCTTTTTGATTTACCAATAGTTGAAGTGATTGGAGGAAGTGGTAAATTAATATTTGGAATATCACATCCCATGATAACCTCCAAAGATTTACATTGAGCTCGACTATTCTTTAATTTTTATTTTCAAATTGCTCACTTGCTGGAAAAGCTTGGACATCTCATAATCAAAATGGTCTCATTTCTGGATCCAATGGAATTCATTCGATCAAAGGATTCGATTTAATTTGACATTTCAATTAAGAAACCATTTCATCTTTCTTCTTGATATACAATTCAAGACTAGTGATTTGATCATTAAGGTCTCTAGTGATTGTCTTTTGGAGTAAAAATCTCATATTATATTCCAATACTTTTTTTAGCATCAAAATTGGTCACTAACACCTAAATCTAAGAGAAAGCTCCAAATATCTGTCGTAGATCAAAGATAGAATATATGTGGAGGATATTAATATGAAGAACAACAGATTTTTATAGTGGTTCGCTAACTCCGGCCAACGTCCACTCTATAAATTTCCTTTTTATTGCTGTAAAAATCGATTACAGTTACGAGATGGTAGATTAATGTTACCCTTAGAAAATAGAAAGCCAGAGAGCCGAAAAGAAGATCCCCTCATTTGGAGACCCACATGCTGTATTTATAGGTGAAACCGGAGTTGCTAGGCTTCCTGAGTAGTTTGGGCCCATCAAGGCCATAGCCAAACCAGGCTTTTCATCCCGACCGATCCACTATGGCCAAACCATTTGTGCATTCCGAACTACTCGTCATGACCGAACCACCTTCATTGTTGAATTACTCCAATAACCGAACCGACCACCGGGCCAAAACCCTCATAACGCCGACCCATATGTATCGAGCCATACTTGCCAAGCTGGTCGCACTGGGCCACCTTGGCTGAACCATAATGCCGAGCGACCCTGACCGAACCACAATGCCGAGCGACCCTTTCAGACCGAACGACATATCCAGACCGAAGCACACCATCCCGGCGATCCACTATAGACCGATCCACTCCATCTTCATTTACATTGGTCGACCTGCCAAGGCCGAACCACCGTGGTTGAACCACTTCCACGTTGTTACCTCTCTAGCTCACCGATCTACGCCATCTTGCCGAACCACTCCATCAAGGCCGATTCACAGCTACCGACCCACACAGGTCGAGCTACCTGCGGCCTTCCACCCTTGACCGAGCCACCTTCCTACCTTCACACTATTACCGAATGATGCGGCCGAACGACACCATGGAGACCCTTGGTCCATCCTTATTCTAATCCATCCTATACCGATTCATCTTCCAAGTGCGCTGCGTCGTTTATCCATTGACCATGCTTAATCTTGACTTCATACCAATTCTCCATCCATTTAAACCGAACCCATGATATTCCATTTTTGATAATCGTGAAGTTGGTTAGGTTGACTCCGTCTGTTTATGGCCTTGACAAAAGGCGGGTTAACATTTATTTGCCTCCCAAAACATGCCTTGCTATTGGAAGGTGTGTTTTAAATAGCCGCAAATCTGATGTAAGAAGTCCACATCCATCCGAACCCGACAACTGAGTTCTAATCCATTCGTACCCGACAACTTCTCCAGGTCGATATCCAAATCCAGGACTACTTCGGGTTCATGCCTAAATGCTTAGCTGTTCATAGCCAATATCCAAATCCGTAACCTCTCCGAGTTCTTGTCAAGTGCAACCTGCACCTAGCGACCTATGTTAAGTAATGCCATGGTGTTCTTGGTTTAGTGTCCCTGAATGCTAAGCAATGTCGTGGCTTAAGTCCGCAGCCGAATCCTGGTCGCTCCGGACCCTTGCCAAGCATAGTCCATACTCGATGACCTGAAATAGTAACCGATAGATAATATGGGGCCTATGTCTTAGGCCGAATCCTAGTCTCTCCAGACCCTTAATGAGCACAGTCCTTACTTGACGTCCTTTAAACAAATACCAGACAAAAAGTCAATCAAAGTCCAAAAATACAAAATCTAGATTCAAACCAAAAAACTGGAAATTCATATCAAAAGTCCAAATCAAAATCCAAATCAAAAAGCAAGCATCCAAACCAAAATCCAAACCAGGAAACCAACAAAACCAGGTGTTCAAACCAAACCCCAAAACCAAAGCAGAGAAAGCAAATGTCAAGCGAAAAGGAAAAAAAACAAATTTCACAAATTAGAGCGTCTAGGTAAACCATCATCTTAGAGCATGCCTAATGGTTATCTCCAAGCCTATACATGAGTAAGCGATTTAGCCGTTTGCCCGGAGTTTGTTACTTATTCCAAACCATCATGATTAGTTGATGACCAATCGGCCACCATTTTTGGGCCACATGCCTTCGTCGTTCAAGGTAGACGGTGGCTGCTCATGTTCCATTGCCACATTCCGAGTTCCGACACATTGCCGCAACTGACCATTCCTTACATGTTCCTTGATTATATTCTCTAGATGCCTGCAGATGTTAGTATTATGCCCGTCTAGGTCATGAAAAAGATAGTGACTTCCTGATGCCCTTTAGTGTTCTAAGGGCTCCCTCTTTGCCGTCCTTCGACATGGAAGGCGATCTCGAGTATCCAAGAATATCTGCTCCAATGTTGCGTTAAATCCTATGTAAGTGGAGAATTTTGGTTCTCCCCAGCGCTTCCACTTCCCTTTATTCTTGTCCTTACTCGAGCTTTTGTCGGGTAGTCCTCCATCCTTAACCATGTTTACTTTCTTTGATCTCATATCCAAACATGCATCCTCTTGTTGAAGAAATCTCTCAGCTTCATGAAAGAATTCCTTGAGATCCATTGGTGGGTCCCGTATCAATGCCACTTTGAAATTTGAATTATCCCTGACCCTTGACACCGCAGCCATCAAAACCATTGATGGATCCGACCGATCCATTGAAGCAACTGCTCATTAAACCGAGTTAAGAATGTCCTAAGTGATTCATCCGCCCCCTTTTTAACTGACATCAGCGTGATCACGCTCTTTGGCCTTTTTATGTGAACTCGAAACTGACTTAAGAACTTGTCCACCAGTTCTTTCAATGCTCCAATGGATCCATCCTCCAGCTGTCTGAACCATATAGCAACTATATCGGTCAAGTACAGGGGAAACATCGGGCCATGACCTCCTCCGATGCCCCCAACACTTCAAAATTCCTTATGTACCTCATCAAATGGTCAGTGGGATCCATCTTACCGTTGTATACTTCCAAAGTGGGTAGCTTGAAATCGGGTGGATTCCTCCTTGCTATCCTGATGTTCCGGGTAAACGGACTTTTGTTGACTCCCTCCAAATCCCTATTTGTCAGACCTCCGCGAATAGTTCTCCTAATAATGTCAGCCAATCCAGCGTTTCCAACCAAGGGTTGCCCCCTATCCATATTTCCTAGCTGCTCTCCAACTTTGTGCAGAAATTCTAGTACATAATCCTCGTCACGTACTCCTGTGCTTATGTTGATACCAGGTTGCACAGCATCACCTGATATCCTTCCATGGGTTGGTCCAGCATTACCTGGCGGTATGCCCCTAAGTCTTTGTTCGTCCGCGCTAATAGTTGTTTGTTGGTTGGGAGCCGCCCCCTGCCAAATCACTCCATCTGCCTGCTGGTTGAGTCCCTCTAATCCAGCTCATAGAACTTGAGCACCTGTAGTTCCCGATTGTCCAAATTGCCTAAGAAGAGCCTGCATCATATCCTCTTGCGTTTCATCATCTGCTCCTGCATTGAATCCATCATAACCTGCATCTAGTCCCGAGTTATGTAGATGGATGCATGATCCGCTCCAAATCCAGAAGTGGCTGCTTGACTTCCCTCCTGGTTGCTCCTTTTTCGCTACTTGCTTTCTTGTTGGTGGTCTAGCCATTGCTTTCTAGAATCCAAGTTCCTAAGCTTCTGAATCTAGAATCCAAGCTCCAAAATCCCTAAGTGCTAGCTTTCTCAGTGAAAGCACCAAAATGTTAGCGCCAAAATTGGTCACTAACACCCAAATCTAAGAGAAAGAACCAAATACTATCATAGATCACAGATATAACATATATGGAGGATATTAATATGAAGAACAACAAAAATTAAAATGAAAGTAGTAAAGAACAACTAACTTTTATAGTGGTTTGGCTAACTCCGGCCTACGTCCACTCTAGAAATTTTCTTTTATTGCTGTAACAATCGATTACAGTCACAGGATGGTAGAGTAACCTTAGCCTTAGAAAATAGAAAGCCAGAGAGCCGAAAAGAATATCCCTCCATCTAGAGACCCACATGCTGTATTTGTAGGCGAAACATGAGTTGTTGGGCTTCCTGAGTAGTTTAGGCCCATCAAGGCCATAGCTGAACTAGGCTCTTCATCTCGACCGATCCACTATGGTCGAACCATGTGTGCATTCCGAACTACTCATCATGACCGAACCACCTTCATTTCCCAACCACTCCAATAACCGAACTAACCTTCCACCAAGCCAAAACCTTCACAACACCGACCCATGTGTATCGAGCCATGCTTGTCGAGCCGGTTGCACCGGGCCACCCTGGCCGAACCACAATACCGAGCGACCCTGACCGAACCACAATGCCAACCGACCCTTTCTGATCGAACGACATATCCAGACCGAACCACACCATCTTGCCTATCCACTATAGACCCATCCATTACATCTTCATTTACCTTGGCCGACCTGCCAAGGCCAAACCAACATGGCCGAACCGCTTCCACTTTGTTACCTCTCTAGCTCACCGATCCACACTATCTTGTCGAACTGCTCCATCAAGGCCGATCCACACCTACTGACCCACACAGGCCGAGCCACTTACGACCTTCCACCCTTGACTGAGCCACCTTCCTACCTTCACACCATTACTGAACAACGTGGCCGAACGACACCATAGAGACCCTCGGTACATGCTTATGGTAATCCAGCCTATGCCGATCCATCTTCCAAGTGTGCTGCATCGTTTATCCATCGACCATGCTTAATCTTGACTTCATATTAATTCTCCATCCATTTAAACCGAATCCATGATATGCCATTCTTGATAATCATGAAGTTGGTTAGGTTGACTCCGCATGTTTGTGGCATTGACAAATGGTGGGTTAACAGGTTGAGCGTTATCTTGAAGCTTTACAAACAAATGATCTTTAGATAGGATTCTCTTTCAAGGACTGTAATCAATCTATCCCTAAGATTGGTGAAGCGAGATAAGGGATCTGATAATGAAGGTGTAATCATTAATTGCATTTCCTATTCAAACAATCGAATAGAAACAAACTAATAACCAAAGAAAAAATTTCTTCAAATACAATAGTAAGGTTACAACTCAAAAAGAAATAAAACAGCGGGTACAATTTCATTGTTATAATCAAGTACTTGCTTTACCCTATCACACTTAAAGTCTAAAAATAGCATTTATAACTTTTTCTAAAGAGTTAGCTGAAAGAGTAATGTCGATTCAAAAGTGGCATTAAATCCTTCTAGGGTAATAGCTGGAGGATGGTTGTTATAATCCCATTTTCCAACTGGAGGACTATCACGACCACAAATCAATTTTCTGTGATGTGTCCGAATTTCCTTAAGGAGTTTTCCTTTTCTTCACCTATAAAATCAAAGAGAAGTCGCAGATGTTGCATTTAAAGCTTTTGTAGGTCTCTAAGAAAGCAATATCTGGATAATCGTGAGTATTTCAAGAGCGAGGCCTATTCTAAATAATTTCTTCTTAATTTGACATATTTTCCTAAGTAACCCTAGTAACAGGGTTGCTTGAGAGATATTTACTTTGTAATGATGTAATAAAATAAAACTAAGTACAAAAGAGCTATATAGAAAGTCCATATATCAATATAAGTACATGATTACAAATTTTCTTCTGGTTGATACAAGATTGAGTTCTTAAGTAACTCATAAATGAATTTATCCTTATTATAAGTTTTTCTAGAGGTAATGTGTGAGGAATTGTGTTGACCCGTGGTACGTTCCAGCAAATCCCTAGGTGAGGATCAAATCCGAATTCGTTTAAGTGTCTCTTATGTAGGTATCTAAGTAGACCACCAATAAAATCGCCCAAGTATGAAAAATCTACAGTCAGATGTCTGCAATAAGATTTATATAAAAAGTCTACTAGGGTATTTCTATCTTCGATTAGCATCCAGAAGTGTTTCATTAATTCTCTGTTTTCTTCCAAAATCTTGTCATAATGAAGACATTCCCTTTTAAGTCGAGAGGCAGCTTCTTGATCTTTAAAAGACGCTAATACTGTAGCGCTTTTGTTAAGCTTATAATAATTGTCAGAGAGTGCATTATGTTCTTTTCATTGTTTATCGAACTCCCTACACAGGCTGTTTATTTCTGTCTATTTCCTTTCAAGCTTTGTTTTATAAAGATTTATAGATTTCTTACTTATCTAAAATGGAAAGATATTAGCCAGTGTTATCTTGTAAATAGAGGCATTTTGATAAAGAACTCTATATCTAGGAAATTGAAATTGAATTTTGTAGATCTGCTTCTTCCCTTTTTGCTTTAGCATCAAAATTGGCGTATTCTCTTTGGGGATCAGAGGAGTCAGGGAATTCAGCTTGACCCATTTCGTGGGTGACAAAATCAAGGTTTACTTTCTTCGGCGCCCTAGAAGTGTCACCATCAACCCCTCCATGAGAATCATCACCATCACCCTCGTTGCCACCAACACCCTGACTTCTATCTTCGTTATTAGGGTTCTCATCATCATTGTCATCATTATTGTCATCTTCGTCAAGAACTTTTCGTCGCCCTCTTTGTCTTCCTCCCTGTCTAAATTAGATTCTTCTTCTATGGGAGATACTTCAAAAGATAATAGCCTGGCGGCATCAATTTGTTCTCTATCAGGGACCTCGATCCCTTGCTCCATTTCCCTGATTTTGGCCATAAATCTTTTGACCAGTAGAGAGGGAAACATAAATCTGGGCACTTCTCTATATTATCAGAGTAAGCTAACATGAATGCATCCTCCTAAGAATTTACGATGATATCGTTCAGAGAAGTACTTAGAAATTGACACACCTTTTTTAGTCTTAGAAATGTTTTTGATGGCCTTGGATAAAGATTATTTTTCTTCTTTAACTTCTTTTTGAAAGAAGTACACTTTTTCTTAACAGAAACATGTTAGCATTAATCCTGGCCTTTTCATCCTCAGACTCTTCAAAAGTCATTTTCAAAGCCAAGACTTCATCAGATAAGATCTTTCTAGCCTTCCTCTCCTTAGAAATTTTAGATTATGCTTGAGCAAGAGAAGTGCTGAATCTTTCTCGTTTCCCTATTGCGTTATCTTTGGCAGTAGTCAAGGAAGTGATCTGATTATTTAGGGTTCGGACTTCTTCTATGAGCTTTAATGTCTCAGCCGAGGACTTAGAAACATTTTCTTGAGGAGAGTACCATCTTTTTGAGATGTAAAAGGAAAAGTAAAACATGTGTCAGGATTAAGCATAAAAATAGTAATAAGAAAATTAAGTAGTATGAAATATACCAGAAGTTGTTATTCAATGAGAGATCAATAATGAATCACGGATCAGGTACAGAGACAGTGGCTGAGTAGCAGAAAATGATGGAGAGCTCATAATTTATAGAATAACATACTCGAAATCATTAGGAGGCACCGGTGTTGAGGGTCGAGAGGGATTCAACTCCTAGAAAGGAGTTGAAGTGCCTAAATCCTTCTGCATTTGCTCAATAATGTTTAGAGAATCAGATATAACTATATGAGACATAAAGTCATCCTTCAAAGGAATCATTCTGGTTTGATCAGCAGTCGTAGAAGGTAAATCATCCATAGAAAAAGTAGGATCAGAAGTAGGACCCCCTAAAGCTTTGCTTGCACCAACAAATTCACCCTCTTTTGAGGGGAGAGAAGACCGAACATCAGTAATTTTGGCCTTCTTAGGAGCAGAGCCCATGGCAGTCACTCCACTTAACTTTCTTTTAGCAATCATTCTTGACCTAGAAATAGCTTGGGTCAAAGCCAAAGCATCAAATTCTGAAGATGGAGGGAGTAGATCCCTTGTAACTAATCCAGTCTGAGGAGCAACTTTTAAAACCAAAAAGTGTAGATTAGCAAAAACAATCTAAAGAATAACATGACGACAAGTTATAAACAATACAATTAAGTTTACCCGGCTAATCAGGACAAATTGGAGACAAAGGTGAAAATTTTATGGGGTCACACAAAGCTAGGAAACATTTTCTTTTTGAAGTACGTTGGACAAGAGGAGGTTGTCCAAGAATCCTCTGGACTTCTAGTAGAAGGGAATGTTTCTGGCGGTTGTTGGGAGTTAGAAATGTAAGCCTATTCCCAAACCAATTTGAGGCAGAAGTTAGCAACTTTACAATTCTTTTGCTTTCATCATTGAGACCCTTAGAAGCAAGGTCTAGTAGGGAAATATTATTTAGCAAAAGAAAACAATTTAGTGTTCTACTTATGAAGAGAAGAGAAGGCTCCGTTAATACTTGGAAAACATTTGGTACAAAAGAATTGCGTTTTCCAATCCTTAAACTTGTTTATTCCCTCTAAAACTAACTTTTTGAGAGGGTTTGCCTGGAAAATCTTGCTATTCGAATTGCTAAGCTTGACGAGGCGAACTAAGTAGCTAAGAACTTCAGCACTTAGAGAAGGAATTCCTAACTCTAAGGACATGAGCTCCAAGGAGATGAGATATGTATACATTGGGTGATAATTTGATAAGAGCTATGCCAAGATGACCTAGAAATCTCAACAAAAACTCTAGAAAATGAATAAAACCCCAGTACCAAATATGGATGGCCATATTAGTAAAATATCCCCTAGGAGGACCTTGAATAGTGTCATTATCATCAGGAGGAATAGCTTCAACTCATGTAATCCTAAAGTCATTGAGGATCGCATCAACTTCGTCTTGAGAAATTATAAGAGAATGCCTTGAAACCGCTTCAACCTTCTTTGGAGATGATTCTAATTATGGGACTATATTCTTTTAGATCTCTTACAAGATCTTTTAATGCCCATGGTTCTGCCAGATGATATAATTTCATCAAAATTATGATTTATTCCACTACTAATACATTTCGAAGGTGTCAGAAGCCTATTACAACAGTATAAATACCCATCGTAGTATCTAGTTCCATGCTTTCGAAAGGGGTCAAAGTTAATTAAAAATATATGAATCAGTTAGCTTTCGACAGTGTCGAACAAATGTCAATGTCACCCATTTATGGCATATATGCACTTATACATACCCGTCGACAACATTGAAACCCATAGATTTTACTCTATTATAATAAGTGCAGCTATCCACGCAACATCAACTTGAAAATTTACATTATCGGAACGCCATACCTCGGTTAAGTTGAAAAACTTGAAACAAAGTGGCATTGACATTAACGAAAGGACATTGAGAAGTTTCGACAATGTTTATGTTGGGAAAGTGACGATAGCTACATTCCAATTAAATATTATGGGTTTCGAATGAGTCGAAAGGGCATAACTAGATTTTGAGGCATGCAACTAAATTGAAATAATAACAATTTTGGGGTTACGATTAAGTCAAAAGATTGATTAAGAGTTTCGACGATAATAAAAAGTGTATTATTCTCAATTCAATTAACAGTGGGAGACATTATTTTTTAAGTTTTAATACCCTCCAGGGTAAATTAAAATTGAATGCAATAGTTGTTGATTATGAATCTGCATACAACAGCAGCAAATAGCCCCAAATTTGGCGAATTCAAGTTCAAACCCTAATTGATACCATAGATTAATCAAAATCAGCATAGAAAATGGATTTAGAATCATCTTACATAAATGACAAACTTGATTCGATTTTAAAATTTAACACTGTAACATGAAATAACCCTAAAAATTTGAAATTAAAATTGAACATGAAAAATTGATTTTTAATATGGAACAATGAATACTCACCTCAAATTTGAATTTACGACTCTTGAAATTACGAATTTAATAAAAGATTGAAATATCTTATTCTTGCTTCAAGATTTTTAATTATAGGTAAATGAGAAGGGGAAGAAAGAAGCATAATTTATAAGCAAAGAAAATGCAAGTAAAATCATTCGATCAAATTTAAATAAATGGCCAAGATTCATTCGAGAATATCAAAAGAAAGGAAACCTATTTGCTGAAATAATAAGGAGTATCGAAATAGTTGACTTGAAAAGTCAAGAGCATCCTTTTCGCAGGGAGAGCGAGGAGGCAAATGTTATATACAAAAATCACTTCAACCTTGTCGAAGTTCAAAAGAATAAAAAAAGCCTTCTTGAAGAATGCTGATGATTGCAAAACCTTTTGAAAGAGTCGAAGGGATGCTTCTATAAATGTTAGATGAACTATAAGCTTCTGAAGAGGTCGAAAGGGGATAAGGCTACCTTTCTTCTTTAATTGATCCCTTTTAAATAGACGATTCCACATGTATAATGGGGTTTGGCATGTGCTAAAAATGTCTTTCGAAGGCATAAAAAGAAAGGTTCCACATTAATCAAGGGGATTACTTTTGAAAACTACCTTCCGTAGAAGCCTCCTCCATTACAATTGACCTTTCGCAATGATTCATCCGTCGCCATTGAATCCTTTCCAAATCATCCAAATCATCCAAATGCCTTTCCTCACTAATTCAAATAGCAATATTGTTAGGAAATCAATTCTATGGTTTCGATGACGACAACTATACAATGGAAATCGAATATGCATATATATATATATATATATATATATATATATTACTATTCACATGTAATTGTTAGAGTAACATCACCAAAGAGACATGAACAAGACTCAAAGAAAGTATCGATAAGCTACAAGTCAATAGAATCAGAAGAGCAATGACACAAACACAAGAAAAGCAACATGCATAAGTTCAGACGTCTGGGTGCACTAGCCAAACGTCTGATTGAATCCTTTGGTTCGCAAACCAGACAGAATCAGACGTATGGCTAATGTACTCAGACGTCTAAAAAGCAACCATACACAAAAAATATATAAGAACCAGACGTCTAAAACATTTTCCAGACGTCTGATTTTGAACTCAGGTGTTGATATTCAAAGTACAACTTTCACAATTGAAAAGACATGTTCGCTCCTCTTCACTACAACTCTTCATCACCATCAGAAGCGACCATAGAACACTTGTTAATGGATGCAACTCCTCAAGGAATCTCTCTACCACTATAAATAGCATCAAGAATCCAAGAGAAGATCTCACCTTACTTACTTATGCTCATTATCCTTTGACTCTGGTATATTCTTAATCTCTAGCAATCATACATTTGTATTTCACTCTTCCATGCATACATAATTCTTCAATTAATATGCTATAGATATATATTGAAAGCATTTGTACTTAATAGTTAATATTCGTGTTATAGAACACACACTTGACAAGAACAAGCTTTTGTAGCCAAGCCTATTCCTCCGGGCGAAGTGAGGGTGTTTGATAGTCGAATTCCGATGAGGAGCTTCGAGACTGGACGTAGGACGGAAGGTCCGAACCAGTATAAAATCCTAGTGTGATTATTTCCATTTACTTTGCTATTATCATTTATTAAGTTTATATTAGATACATTACATAGTTAGTCACTTATACTTGCATATATATACACTACACGATCCATCATAAAGACTTTCAAACATATCATGTTGGGGCCAGATCTTCACAATAATGAAGAAGTCTAGGAAGCCTTCTAATAGGCTCTAACCCTTTCAAAACCAAGAAAATACCCTTTCGATAATGTTGAAAGCAACCAAAAATGCATATAAGTGGAGTGAAAACCGATTCGATACCCAATGATTAAAAGAAGGTTTAAGTGTTTCGAAAGCTTAAACAGAGAAAGCATCATCACCTTTTTGCAAGCATCAGATGTGTACCTTTTGAACATGTTTGAAGATCCTTTCCTGCTTATCCAAAACTTCTATGGCAAGATAAGGGTCACTTCTGTACCTTCCGATTGAGTCGAAAGCACCCAGGTCCGATTCAAAAGAAATGTTAAAGAGGCACTCTAAATTCAGTAGTAGCGAAAGGACATACAGGTGCCTTTTAGACTAAGTCGAAAGGACTGATGTGAAAGGGTCTAACTGCGCCTATAAATAAGACCCAAGGGTTATTATTTTGAAGATCTAAATTCTTCATTCTATAATTATTCTTCTCTTGATTTTATAAACCCTAATTCCTAAATCAAATTTTGGAAATCACCTTTTTGTGATACTTAAACCCTTGTATTCGTGAAAGTTATCAATAAAGCAAATACATGGTACTTTCGAGTGCATAGACTTTGATTCACTGCTTATACATGATTACGGCAATGGAGTACATGCGTCAATGCATATTGAAGGGGTACCTTTTGAAAGAGTAAGATCCTTCCAACTCAATCAAAACCCTTTTAATCCCATTAGGTCACATCCTTAGAGTACCTCAACTTATTCAAAGGGGGGTTTCGAAGGTGTTAAATTACTTCAACCAATTCGAAAGATAGTTTCGAAGGGGTTATTTCACTTTGGGGTTTCGACAAGATTTCTTGTTAATAGGAGTTTAAGAAAAATTTGCTTCAGGCGGCATTTTGTTTAGATTAATCTATAATTATTTATGTAGTTAAATACAAAAATAAAGCATTTGATATAAAAATGCCTGTAATTAATGGTTGTAAAATGTAATTTTCTTATAGTGATAGAAGTTTCTTGACTAGAACTAGCCTCGATCTTAACGGCACTCCACAAGTAGTTAGAACTTCTGAATTCTTCCATTCGGCTAACGTAGCTAACGCCGCATTCTGATATTTTTGGTTGAGTGCATCTACGACTTTATTTCATTTCCCTAGTATATTCAATTCCAAATCATAAGCTACTATGAATTACAATCATCATTATTGTCTCATATTTTCCAAGAGAATAAATATCTCAAAGACTTGTGATCCGTAACTAACTCGTATCTTTCTCCTAAATATAATGTCCCCATACCTTTAGTAGAGATTATAACTACCAACTTCAAATCGTGAGTTGGAAATCTAACTTAATGTAGTCTAAGCTATTGAAAAGCATAGGTGATCACTTTACCCCTCTACATTAACATAACTCCTAATCATGTTCTGCATGCATCAGTGCACACCACCAAATCATGATTCCCATCTGGAACTACTTACACATGCGCATTGGTCAATAAATCTTTTAGCATCAAGAATGCCTCCTCACATTTTTCAGTCCAAACATATTATACATCCTTCCTCGTTAGTTTGGTCATTGGTGCTTCTATATAAGAGAAATCCTTGACGAATTTTTGATAATAGCCAGCTAATCCAAGAAAACTCTTTATCTCGGTGACCATATCGAGTCTCCTCCAATTATTAACAACTTCAATCCTAGCTGGATCTACCGACAACCCTTTTTCTAAAACTACATGACAAGGAACTTCACTTCTTTCTTCCAAAAATAACATTTCAGAAACTTCGCTTTTAGTTGATGCAGCCTTAACGTATCATGCACTATTCTAAAGTGAGCCTCACAATCTCACTCATTTCTAGAATATATTAGGATGTCATCTATAATACTAACATCAATCTATCCAAATTCTCTTGGAAGATCTGGTTCATCAAATCTACGAAGAAAGCAGTGCATTAGTCAATTCGAATGACATTACTAATCACTCATACGAACCATATCTTGTTCGAATTGTCGCCAATGGAATATTGTCCTTCTCTCCACTTTGCTGATGGAACTTTGTTGCAAAATCTAACTGAGAAAATACTTTGGCTCTTCTTAACCAATTAAACAAATCACCTATTCTCGGCAAAGAATATCTATTCTTTGTCGTCTTTTCATTCAACTTACGATAATCGATACACATCTATAATGACCCATGTGGAATTTTTCATGAACACCACAGTCACTCCCTAAGGCGAATTGCATGGACCGACAAAACTTTTTCCTTCTAAGTCCACCAGTTTCACCTTTAAATCCTTTAGCACCATGGCTATCATCCTGCAGCTGGTCGACTAATTGGTTCAACTCAAAGTTCAAGATCTATATGAAACTTGATAGCTCGTTTCAGAGGCAATCTTATAGCTGGCTCAAAGACATTTGCAAACTCTCTAATGACAAAAAAACTCAATTCAACTCGTTTTCCTCCTCCATTGCACCTAATAAAGCATAACATCAAAATTTGAGTTCTCTACCAAGTATATAATTCAATCACTACTCTTAGGGTATCTCAGTGATATTTTCCTTTTGGCAAAATATCCTAGCATTATGTTTGCATAACCAGTCCATACTTAATATAACTCCAAATTCCATAAAACCAAACACATGCAAACTGCAGGAAAATATATGACCTAATAACTCAAACTCTAATTGGTCACATCTCATCCCAAAAGTTGCATACCTTCCTATCGGATTTGCAATGTTTAAGGAAGTAATAAGGTATGATGTTTCTGAACTAAGCTTATCTACCAAACATTGAGAGATAAAAGAATGTGATGTACCAGTATCAAATAATACTATAACAGGTATGCCATTAATCAAAAGCGTACCTTTCATCACATCCTTTCCCTTCTCCTCTACTGTTGGTCTTGAGGTAGATGGTTCCAAAGCAAACACATTTCCTATCTCAACCTTATCTAGTTCTCTACACTAATTCTTGTAATACTTCATCCGGTCACAATTGAAACAATATGTTCTTCTTTTCAGTTACCTTCTTTGCATCCCTAGAATAACAATCATTGGCACAATGCTCTTTCTTTTCACCCTTTTAGCAAACAACTTCTTTCCCTTCTTTGCAGCTCCGCCCTTCTGAACTCGCTTCTTCTGATAGAACTTCCTTTTCTAGCTTGCTCCTCCCTGAGTCTTTACCGACCCGTTATTACTGAATAATGCAAGTATTTCTTCATTCCTCAATGCCATCTCCACTGCTACATTACATGGGTCTCTAAGATGTGGTATTTTTCTTTGGCAAGCTTTGGTTTCATCCTTTAATGAAGTTCTCATTCCTCTTGATTACTGTATCCATAGTAGTATATCCATATATAGATAACTCCTCAAACCTAATCGCATACTCAAGTATCTACGTATCACCTTGTTCCAACTCGGCAAACTTTCAAAGTAAGGCCGATTGGCTATTTCAGACATGAGTCTCTCCTCAAACCTTCTCCCGAACTCTACCTAAGTCATGTTCTCCTCTGGCACCCCATCATTTACACTATTCCACCAGTAGAATGCAGCTCCTTGCAATTGTCTTGATGTCAATCTCCTCTTCTACTCATTGTTTAAGCCTAAATCGGTAAAAATTCTTTCACAGTGCAGCAACCAATTCTCAATATCGATAGCATCCTTTGTTTCAAGAAATGGCTTTCCTTTGAGTCTTGCATAATTTTGACTCGGCACAAAAAAGTTGTTGACAATGGAAACTTAAGGATTTTCTCCTCGTACATTCACAACATTTTCACTAGCTAGTCTAGCTGCAACTCCAGCTTGCATCATGTTGACAAAGAACTGATACATAGCTTCCATATCCACCAGTGGTATTCCAGCACCCATATTAGCAGTTGTTTGTCGACCGGGATTCCTCCTAGTATTAGGCCTGACATTTCCACTAGTTGGGGTGCTTTCTCCATCAAGATTCACTCTTTTGTTTCCTACCTTCATATCTTACTTTCCTTAAATTTTCATTTGAACCTTAGTGAGATATAGAAGAACAGTCTAAGAGAGAGGAAAGAATAGCGATAAGACACATACTTATATATATAGCAAATACAAGTACATTACTATAGCATTATCACATACCCTAATCTCATTTTATAATTCGTTTGGATTATGCTGTCAAAATTTTTCTTAATTTCAAAGTTCTTTTAGTTTTACATAAACTTATGCTCTGATACCAAGTTGTAATGTTCCCCATTCCGAGGTCCGAAAATAAGCTCTACCGTTGTTGTAGTCATCAATAGTGTTATTCTTCGGTGACAAAATGAGATCAGTCAATAGTATCATTAATATAAAACGCACATGAATATTAAAAACAATTCGAAACGCAATTCATTAATAAATTTCCATATTCATTACATAATCTTAAACGTTGCTCGGGTTCAGATAAAATATAATTATTACAAAATACTTCAAGAGCAACATATGAAGATGTCCCTTTAGTTGATTAGAGTTTACTACTAAACAGACACATATTGTGCCATTACATACATTTAGAAAAAAGATAACATAACAACATAGAAGACATTAATAGACTCCTATATAGCTAGCTCTACCTCCTGCATGTCTTCGAAAGCTTTATTTGTCAAACCTAAAGCCTGAAAACCTTACTCTCGAACTACTCAAATCAGCACCCAGGAGTTAAAGGGGAAAAGCAAAAACTTCGGGTTAGACAAAAAGTCTGGTGTGAATAATAATATGGCATGTCGATAAATAGATATCTAGTGAGACCACACCGCTTAGAAGAACCACTAGTATTCCCCTCATTAGTATCTTCTACAGATATGTTAATCAAAGCATGCTCCTACAACCACAATAGTTAAACCAACATAAAATAATCATATGCGTGCACGCTACATGGGTAAACCTGACTAATCTATCTTAATCAGTTGACTGTCTGTCTCTATTTCATAGTTTTTCCAAGGTTACTACAAACCTATATGGCTAAATTGGGCCTACAAATATACCAAATTCTCCATCTTACCATTAAGAGAAAACAGGACTGTCTGTCTAAGCACAACCATCTTAGTTTTAACTTGATTATATGTCTATTTCATTATTTTGCTAGACTCACTATGAACATAATGGTTTTCCAGGCCAACCAATAACCTACCTAAGTTATATATTCCTTTTTGTGCATAAATCTATTTTTAGTTTTACCCTTATCAAAGCCCTACACACTAGAATTAAAGACTATATCAACTAGGAGCTAACAACTGAAGTATAGGGCACTACCCTACACTAATCTTATTATTTGGTTTTCTAATATTTATTCCTTGAGTCAAAATATCCTATCACAATTTATCTAATGGTGAAAAAATTTCATATAAATTCATGTGCTCAATATTCTCTTTATTTCCTTTAAAACATAATTCTTTCACATAAGTTCATGCTCAGGATCCTCACTTCCCTGAAGATCCGGTGCAAAGGAGGCGAGGAACAGACAGTAGACAGCGACCGGACCATCCCTGCAATATGGAACCCGACCATGCCTTGGCCTTGAATATCCAGATGCCTGACATTCCAATCATGATACATCAAATGATTAGAAAAAGTCAAGGCCTCACGAATGATGAATGGGGTATCTCCTGAAGTCACACTCCATTCACCAATGACATTCTTTATGTAGAGCCACCCGTCGATTCAGGATGACGACTCTACCGATGTACGAAGAAAATCTAGATCCTAACCAGCATATCTTGAAGTATGAATAGCTCATGAATGCCGCTCGAGCTGATGATGGCATTAATTGTAGAAGCTTCCTTATCTCCTTGGGAGGCATTGCAACTATGTAGTTCACTCGATTACCACCCAAATCCATCTCACGTTTTGATCAGTTGGCTACTAAGTTTGTCGAGCAGTTTCATATGCACGCTACGGGACCGAAGGATGTCAACACATTGTCCAGTGTTACTCAAGCTCTAGGAGAGGCCCTTAGACATTATCTTGAAAGGTTCCAATGTGCTTGTGCTGAGGTCAGCAACCCCAATGATAATTCTATTCTAATGGCATTGACTAAAGGAATTGATCTATATTCTGAGTTTGGTGATTGGTCGGCTTAGAAACCCCCTACTTCGTTGGATCGTTTCTATGCTAAGGTGGCCCAGTTTCTTAGGAGAGAAGATGCTAGACAATCCAGGAAGCAGGACGTAGCGGGGCCTAGTGGTGAAGGCATAGAGAATAATGTTGTGTGAAACAGACCGGTGAGAATTTCGGTAAATTACAATTGAACATATAGAACAAGCAAGGTTAATAGAAGGGCAATGGAGGTCAGGGGAAGAAGAGAGACCCGCATCATAAAAGACTCAGAGCTCCCATGTTCGACCGATATACTCGCCTAAACACATCACTGTATAATGTTTACCTTCAAACTTGTAATACCGGACGGTATAAGAAGCCAGCTCCGAAACCATTATCTAAGAAACAAATTTAGACTAGGAAGTTTTGTAGGTTCCATGATTGTTATGGCCATAACACTAATCAGTGCCGGTATTTACAAGATATCATGGAGAGGTTGATCAGAGAAAGGAAACTAGAATAGTTTGTTCGGGATCCCCGGGATGGAGGTGCGGGCCCATCTAGCCCAAATCAAGGTAAAGGTCAAGCTAGGCCTGAGGAACCCACGCATAATGATGGGAGGTTGGTAATAAGCACTACGATTGATGGTCCTCATTCGGCTGATCGAAGCTGGAAGGAAATGGAGTCATATGCCAGTTCGATTAGGCATGTGGACTTAGAATGTTGTTGTAATACTGATGACAGAGCTCTGGCAAAACAGTAGAGGACGATGATAGATGACACCATTTTCATGAATCGTGACGCTGACAGAATCGAGGCTCCCACCATTTATCTAATGGTAATCTCAACTCAAATTGCCCTGCTTGGATGAAGAGGATCTTAGTTGATAGTGAAAGCTCCGTGAACATACTTTTCAAGCGCACTTATGACCAAATGAGAATGGACGTGAAAGATTTAAAACCATGCCGGTCATGTATACATGGCTTTAATGGAAGTGCAACCATACCAGCTGGGATAGTGGAGTTACTTGTTGAATTGGGTATTGGAGATCACGAGAGAGTCCGGATGTTGCAGTTTTTTGTGTTGGGCATACATTCCCGTTATCTGGGAAGATCGACACTTGTAGATTTCTGGGCAGCAATTTCCCTTTGGTGCTTAACTCTGAAGTTCCCCATTGATAACGGCGTCGAAGTAGTGCATGGTGATTAGGAGGCTGGACATGCTTGTTATGTTGTAGAACTGCGGGACATGTAGCAGAAGGAGAAAGGAAAGGGCATAGAGGAATATTTCTGCATTCGTTTTTCATAAAAATTGACAACTAACGCCTGGGCCTAGGCTTGGGCACCACTACTAGTTGCTTAAGGACCTTCATCCTAGAGACGGTAATGATGAGGAGGAAGTCAAGGACTCTTAGGTTTCCTTAGCGAAGTTGACGATCGATGTTCTGATCTACGACAACGACGATTTCAAAATGGTAAAGGTCGAATCTAAATTCAGCCCCCAAATGAGACAGGAATTGGTTGATTTTCTCCAGGAAAAACCTTGATGTGTTTGCCTGGACTCATTTTCAGACATGTGTGGGATCTTGCCTAACATCATGAGCCATGCATTGAATATTGACCCGTGGCACGTCCCGGTGTAACAAAAAAGGCACGGTATGGATCTAGAGAGATCTGCCACCCTGAAGGAAGAAGTATAGAAACTCAAGACTAATGGGTTTAACCGTGATACTTTATACCCGGATTTGGTATCAAATCCATTGCTTGTCAAAAAATTAAATGGAAAGTGGCAAACTTGTGTGGACTACTCAGATTTGAACAAAGCCTGCCCCAAGGACAGTTTATCGCTTCCCAAAATTGATCAACTTTTGGATTCAATGGCCGGACAAGAGCTCTTATCATTCATGAACGCATACTCCGGCTATAATCAAATCCCGATGCACCTTCCCTACAAGGAACATACCGGCTTTGTTACTGATTTGGGACTCTATTGCTACAAGGTGATTGCGTTTAGACTAAAAAATGCTGGAGAAACTTATCAGAGACTTGTGAATCGAATGTTCTCTAACCAGAGCAGAAAGACCATGGAGGTGTACATGGACGACAAGCTCATGAAGTCGCGATTATCCATCAACCACGTCAGTGATTTGAAAATAATGTTAAACATACTTCGACAACATAGAATGAAGCTCAATCCATTAAAGTGCCATTTCAGAGTTGCATCAGGAAAGTTCCTTGGATTCATTGTCAACACCAGAGGAATTAAAGCCAATTCAAAAAAATTCTGGGCGATTCGGAATCTTAAAACTCCTAGAACCGTAATGCAAGTGCAAAGCCTAAAGGTAAGGTGGCAGCCTTAGGCAGATTTATTTGTAGATCCACAAACAAGTGCATCCCTTTCTTTGATCTGATCAGAAAAGGAAAATGAAATTTCGAGTGGACAGAGGAGTGTGAAGTCGCGTTCCAAGCACTAGTTCAACGTCTATCAAACCCACTTATCTTGTCGAAGTCGGTTGATCACGAAAGATTATATATCTATTTGGAGGTTTCAGCAAAAGCGACCTGTGCTGCATTGATTGGGGAATAGGATTGGATCCAACGATCGGTCTATTATATCAGCAAAAGGGTAACAGGGATAGAAAGGAGCTACCGAAAGGTGAAAAGCTGGCTTATTGTCTCATTATAGCCTCGAGGAAGCTCCATCCATATTTCTAGGCTCATCCGATCATAGTTTACACAAATCAACCGTTACGACGGATCTTGACATGACCTGAGACGTCTGGTAGATTTCTTAAATGGAACATCGAGCTGAGTCAATTTGATATCACTTATACATCGAAACAAGCTATTCAAGGACAGGTTCTAGAGGACTTCATAGCTGAATTCACCATACTGGAGGACTTTCCCAAAATCTAGCGAATCTCCCAAGTGTAATAGAAGCTATACACTGATGGTGCATTTAATGACCGTTACTCAGGTGATGGAGTAGTATTCGAAACCCCAGAAGGTCGAGCTGTATGCCATGCTTTGAAGTTTGACTTCAACTAACAACGAAGCCGAGTGTAATAGAAGCTATACACTGTTGTGGAGATTTACCGTGATTCGCAATTGGTCGTATGCTAGGTTCGAGGGGAGTATCAAGCCAGGGACCAGAGATTGGCTACCTACCCTACTCGGGTTCAAGAAGTGGTGAATCAATTCGACTATTATGCTATTCATTGCATACTCCCGGAGCACAATCAGAAGCTGATTCTTTACTTAAACCGGCTTGCATTGACGAAGCGCAACAGAAGGGACTCGTCCCCATCGAGACACTTACTGCCTCAAGTATCGATCAGATGGAGATAGATTGGATGCATGAGACAACACCCGAGAGGGAGTCTTGGATGACTCCATTCAGAAATTATCTTGAGCATAGAGAAGTGAGAAAAGACAAGTTCTCCAAAAAAGCTTCATGATTCATTATCCAAAATGGAGTCCTATATAGGAGAGGATATTCTATTCCTTTACTCCGGTGTATCACCTTGGACGAGATCGAACGAGTGTTTAATGATGTGCATGAAGAGAGTGTGGCATCATACTGGAGGGCAAGCCCTTGCAAAGAAAATTTTCAGATATGGATATTACTGGCCAATCATGAATCCAGTTGCAGCAGATTACTCTGAAGTACTATAGGTGCCAGAAGCATGTCAGGATTCCAATAGCCCCACCTACCGAAATCACTCAAATTGCCAGTCCATGGCCATTTGCCACATGGAGCATTGATATAATAGGGTCTTTATCTTTAGCTAAGGGTGGTACGAACCATGCTATCATTGCAGTTGAGTACTTTACTAAATGGGCGAAAGCTAAGACCCTTTCCATTATCATGACAAAGAAAGTAATCAACTTTGTTGTGCGTAGCATCATCTGTCGCTTTGGCCTTCTACAACCTTTCCAACTGATAACGGGACCCAACTCGATAGTGTCAGTTCAAAGATTTCAGTCAATGCTAGCGCATCTAGAAGAACTTCTCAGTCACTCTCAAGCGAATGGACAAGTCGAAGATGTCAATAAAGTTATCAACTCCGTTCTAAAGAAATGACTAGAAATGATAGAGATAAGTGGGTTGATGAGCTTTCCATGGCCCTAATGGTGGTATCAAACTACCTACAAGTCTGCGACTGGCCATACTCCGTTTTCACTTTCCTATGGATTCGAAGCTGTTATTCCAGTTGAACTAGAAGTACCTTCTCATCATGTGACCTATTATGATCCAATGACGAACGCCATCCTACTTGCAAAATCTCTAGATTTACTGGATGAGAGGCGTGAAGAGGCTGAATTGAGGGCGCCGCACACCTTAGTCGAGTCACCTGATTATACAACGCTAAGGCTCGACCCAGGACCTTCAAAGTTGGCAATCTCTTACTTAATTGAATTTATCCGGTCCCTTCACACATGAAATCGACATAGGAAGGACCGCATGTCATCGAGCGGAGACTTGGAGACGGCACATTCAAACTATCAACTGTCGATACTCTCATTTTACTAAGGGCATGGAACAACGAGAATATCCGTCGCTATTACACTGAAGTGGATTTTATTCATTTTAGTCTACTTTTCCTTTGAAATTTGTTATGCATTTTTTTTTAATTTGAACATGTAATGAGCAAATGACTTTGCCTTACTTTCTTATTTTCAGCAATAAAGTGCAGACTCATTGTAACGTCCCGCTTTTTCGCATACTTTAAATCAACACACGTGCCAATTCAAACTATACGGAAGGGCGGATTGTTATGGGGTAAATAAGAAAAAAAACAGAGAAGAGAAAAACTAAACAGAATCTCACAGCGGAAGGATAAAATATAATAATCAAATATACAGTTTATAAATCTGTTTACAAAACCATTTGTATAATACATATCAGAGTTACACATACCAATAACAACGCAGCGGAACAGTGTGTAGTGCACTAGTATGAATAATAATAATATAAATCTTCGTCTTCGTCCTCCAGAGCTAAATCTTGCAATCCTGAAACGCTCGGACTGACCCGAGCGAATTTGAAAAGACAAAAACACTCGAGTCAGAACTAAAAGATCTTATGTGAGTTAAATTAACAGAAATAAATATAAGTGCAGTAACTCAAGAGATGCTCGGAATTTACATCTCCTAAGGATCCGTTAAACTATTTACTATGTAGTATATTGCGCTATTATAATAGTGTCTATTTGTAAAATAAACTTACTTTTTAATAGCGTTAAGGGGTTACCCATATAGCCCTTAACACAGAATATATTCCCATAGTCTATACAGTACCGTAATCTCCCTCGTACTGGGCGTCGTCAGAGGGCACTCCATAGGTATGGTACAAAACCAAAATCGTATAAGGCGCGCTAGGGTAGGTGACACGGCACAACTAGGCAATGCCAGGGTAGATATACCAATTGCTATCTGGGCTGGTGGTAACGCGTAGCCGCAGCTACCGCCCACCTCGAACTAACACCCCCAAATCAAAGAAATCAATAGTGGCCACCGAATCAATCCAAAGTCAGAGTATAGTATCGAAGGAGTGCGTTCGATCAGAGGAATGACCTCATTGGCCCGAGAATCGCTCCTGTTTTAGCCACCTTATGCCAACTCACGGGACTTGGGTCCACATATTTACCTTACAGGAAACGTCGCCACCAACCTACTTCATTCTGGAATCTCCACCGCGTACACGGTTAGTCAAAGTGGTTTTCGGTATCGAAGAGAGTATGTACATATCCGATCCCGGTCTCTTTGCCAACCAATCGTTATTATAACACCGCGGTCATTTAAAATAATTATACTTTAAAACCAGAATAAAATATCCATTTCAAAACCATATAAATATGATATCATTTCCTTTTAAAACCCGAATTAATACGATATCATTTTTTCCAATATATATTCCTTCCAAAATCATAGGGTTTCCAAAGTAAAATATTTAGAAATCAACTCTTGAACATAATATTTCCAAATTATACTACCTTGAAAAACATAGCTTTGAAACAAATTTCCACCTCTTAAATGGTTAAATATTAAACTACTTTTATAAAACAAAATAGCTTCTTTAGATTTCACAAATCAATTTCAAATATCGATTTACACTTCCAAATACAATTTCACTTCTTATGTTTCAAGGCTTTAAATATTTCACCATTTCAAAAAAAACAACTCATTTGACAAATCCATATGTATCAAGTTCAATTACTTCTTATTTAGACTGGAAATGTTTGCTTAATGAGTTCAATATAATTTAAGAAAACCTTTAACTTCATATAACTGGATCATCTTTCAATTTATTATATATTCATTTAATCAACCTGATATTCATTAAAATCACTTTACACAAAAATCAAGTTATAAAAATCATATCCTTTAAAATTTCTAATTTTTATTAAATTTCAATTTAACATAATATTAATCTTCCAAATCTATTCTCATTTAAGTCATAAAACTCCAGAAATTAAATTTTAAATAAATGTTTAATCTTATTTGATCTTAAAATCAAACTTTATTTAAACTTCAAATCAAATTTATAGAAAGCTTAAAAACCAGAAATTACTATATATATAATAGCCTTTATCAATAACCAAATCAATATCTCATAAACCATATATATATATATATATATATAACTTTAAAAAACCATAGAAAAACATTTCCAAAAATAATTATATATATTTACCGCGGTGCCTGTATAAAATTTTCTATCCTATGGTCAAGTGATACGGATGTTTATCATTTCAATCCGCAATTTAAAATAAAATTTTTGCGGTTGTATATCATTTCAAACCACAATCCCGAATGAAATGAAAAATGCATGATAACTTGCAGTTTAATGATATATAATAAAACATCCATTCATCATTCATCATCCATCATCCATATCACAATCATCATCCAATAATAAATCAATATCAATATACATGTGATAATATATAACAGGTAATAACTGTCAGTTATATTCAAAAATTAATTTAACAACTATTAAACTAACAGTTTATATGCAAATAAATAACTATAACTGTCAATTTATACGCAGTAATAAAATTTATGAACAGTTAAATTAAATAAATGCGATTTAACAGAGATAAGGAATAAAACATGTCAAATAGTCATAAATAAATTTCTACTCATATCTAAAATCAATTTAACAAACATAAGAAATTTTAGAAATTTTGAGTGGGTTAAAACACTCACCTTTTGAATTTAAATCGAATTTAAATCCGATTTAAACCCAAAAATTCGACCGTCTCCAAATCTGTTCAAACCAGTGTCAAAAGATCTGGAATTTTATTACGATCCTAACAAAAAAAATCTCGCGTGAAACGGAGTTCGTAGGAGAAAGTTATACGCATTAATGGTGATTGAAATTTCAAAAAAGAAAAGAAAAAAGAATAGAAATAAAAGAACACCTTCAAGCGCCACGTCATCCCCCTTTCTTTCCCTCTCTCCCTCATGCGTTTTGCTTCCAGATTTTTCTGAGAAGTTTGAATTTTAGCTTTTGATTTGGTTTGGAATTTTTATTTGGATCTAGGATTTGTTTGTCTGCCATTGAGGAGGAGAAGGAGCTGATGAAATTTTACGCGCAGACAAATGAGAATAGGCGGAGGCTAGGGTTTAGCGGGGTATTTATAGATGAAGTTGGAATAGACAGATGGATCCGAATTTAAATGAATTCACAATTTGTCAAATTTAAATTCCAATAATCCATTTATTTGATTTTTAGATCTTATTATGAATAAATGGTCAACTTACCATACCTATCATTTCTGATTGCAATTAGCTTCAAATTTATTAACCAAACCTCCATATCAAATAAAGATTTATTGCAAAAATTTTAGTGTTTACCTTTAATTAAAGTAAATTCAATAAATTAAAAAATCTTATTTCAAATGAAATTTTATACCATTCGTATTCAATTCTCTTTAATAAATCAATCATCATCTTATGTATATATTTAACATTAGTGTATATCAATTTACCCTAATTAAATAAAATTTTATTCCCAAATTGATTTACTGCCTAATATAACATTTGAATTTTATTCCCAATTCATAAATTACTACCTTAACTAAATTTTACGTTTCCCTTTTAATTTACATTTTCACCTTACGTTACTACATTAATTATCCTTAAAGTAACGTCTATTATTAATAACAATATTATAATTACTTACCATTTTATTTCATAAATTAATCCATTTATAAATATATGCACATCTACAAATTAAGATTCTAAATCCAATTTCTTATTCCATCTAGGTTCCATTCCTTCACTTTATGAATAACTAGCATTTCCTATTCATTTGTTACATCTACTTATTCACTTTATGAATAGTTTGATATTCCATTTATTACCAACTTTAATTATTGCAATTTATTATCTACATACAATTTGAATCTATTCATTTAATATAACAAATCAAATTTCCATTCACACCTTATTATCAACCCACAATTTATTGCAATTCATTATCTTAGATAGATTTTATACAATTAATATCAACTTTACATTAAATTTCTATCCAATGAATACTTATTCATCAATCAATTCAATATTTACTTTTCTTTCCCTCTATTTGATACTTAACCTAGTATACATTTAATGGGTAAACATAACATTGAATTATAATGCATTTCTCATGCATGCTTCATTTCATATAAATTCCTCTTTATTAACTAAGTCACATTAACAAAACAAAATATTATTATTTTTTTATTTCAATCGATTACCAGTCTAGACTTAATATATTAAATAAACGGTTAACCTAAAACGATTGTTACCCCTTTAGCATTCAAATTCACTTACGACTATTATTAACACAATGTTGCCATTTGATTTATATATATTTAAATAAATTATATGAATGGGTAAAACTTTAAAAATTATCTTACCTGCAAATTTACTCACAAACATCCTAAATTACCAACTTGCAATTTATTTTTAATTACTAAATTTGCATTGATTATATCAAGTTGAGATTTAATACGTATTATTTCCTCAAATAAATAAATCTTTGGATTTAAATTCCCAAAACGATAAATTATGTCCTACCATAAATCTATGCTTTTATTATTTTACGTTCACACTCCCGTTACTCTATAATAAATCACCAAGTAACGATATCCTAAACTAACATTAGTTTATATATCAATCCTTATAACTCAATAAATTTGTCAAATATGAATAACCTTAACAATACTTACACATATTATCTTACTTACAATAATGTAATATTAAACGTTGAATTTCATTTATTTTGCAATACTTCAATTCAATTAATAAATACTGCTCCTATACTTAAATCTATATTAACAAATCGTTAGATTTGGATCGATAGAAATCGGTTTACCAAAGCTTACGTACACATTTTGTAAATAAACAACTATATAAATTTGCTACCTATTAGCTCTAAATTTTATTCTTAAGTTTGTTACCTATCAATTTAGATTATACTTCCATCTATAATGCAAATCTAAATCTCCTCTAACTGCATAAATTAGGGCAATTTATTGCAATTGGTTTCCCATTAAACTTCATAAATTAACAAATTGAAACCTAAATAAAAACGTTTATTTATTTAAAAATCTTGTTGTTTAATTGAATTGACCATTCACGGATATAATTTACATTGTTCTCCAATTATTACTTAAATACATCACACAACGTTAAATCTATATTCAATACAATTTGTTACCAAAATTAATTTAACGAAAACAGTTACAACCTTAAAATTTCTCTTCATTCATTAATTGCTAATTGTTATTCAATTAAACCCATTCATTTGATTTCCCTATTATGCATCAATTATAAACCCATCATCTTAAAGGTGATGTCTACATTTTATACTATAAATTTACCCTTTTATATTCCAATATTAATTAATGCTTACATACAAATTTAGATCTTAACTCCAATTAATTATTCCATTTAATCCATTAATTACTAACTTTAATTATTGAAATTTGATTGTCTAACATACAATTTGAACCTATTTCCAAATTTTCATAATTAATTAACCCTTACAATAGTTAACAAATAAAAGGGATTGTATTAAATAAATTATTTATTGTCCTGCATTTCTTTATTTCACCCATCTACATTCAATACCCATAATCAATATTTTATTTCATTGTTAAATCCAATACTTTCATTACTTTACTTATTCTAACTTATATCCAATGCAACAATTTCCACTATTTCTATTAATTACAATATATAGTTAAATTTGTAAATTCTAATTTCCCTTGGTACATCAAATTTCACATACTCTTTCATATAAATAACTAAGATTTTTATTCCTTTCTAAATTTAAATTAAAAATCCTATTAATTATATTCATTTTAAACATCGAATTTACATGGGTCGTTACACTCATCAAGCCAGATTGGCAATTCTTGAAATGCATCATGCGACCATCACGATGTTTGAAGAGATAAGACCCATCCTATAGTGGGCTCATTAAAATAGGGAGTGACTATGACAAGGGAAACCCCGAGCTTGAGGGCAAGCAACGATAAAGTAAAGAAGAATTAGAACAAGACGATCCTTTAATAAACTCCAGCTTCGAGAGTGCGAGCTGAAGTACAAACTCCTAAATCTAGGCTCGAGGAGGATGGATCCATCCATCCATGACCTCGCCTCAACTTTTCAAGTTTGAAGAGGATGGATCTGTCCGTCTACGATTTCGCTTAACAAATCAAGGTGGATGTGATCCGACCATCCACAGCCCTGATCTACTCCTTGGTCTTAGAGTGCCAACTAGAGTATAAACACCAAATAGGTGTGAATGACCACCCATCAACTAATTCTGGTCCTGAGAGCGTAGAACGGAGTATAAACACCAAATGGGTGTGACCGACCACCTACCAACTAAATCTGGTCCTGAGAGCGTGAACTGGAGTATAAATATTAAACGGGTGTGACCGACCGTCCGTGAATTAACTCTAGTCCCGGGAGCACGGACCGAAGTATAAACATTAAATGGGTGTGATTGACCGCCCATGAACCAACTCATGTCCCCAGAGTGTGGACATGATTCTAAACATCAAATGGGTGTGGCCGACCACCCGTAAATCAAATTATGTCCCCGGAGTGTGGATACAATTCTGAGCATTAAATCGGCGTAACCGACCTCCTGTAAAATAACCGATATCCCTGGAGTGCGAATACAGTTCCAAACATTAAGCAGGCATGACCGACCACTGACGTTCAAGTCTAATCCCAGTGTGACGACCTAAAAATCTGTACCCTTTAAACTGACAATAATCTACACATGTACGACCCAAAAGTACAGACTAACGGAAAGTCAAGAGAAAGAAAAGAAGAGAGAAGAAGAGAAGAGAAGAAAGAGAGAAGATAGAAGCAAACAGAACAATACAAAATCTCACATCGCAGCGGAAAATATATAATATCATATCAATGACCTTTACAAAACAGAAACTTTATATATACATACATAAATCAGAGTTCAACAATCAATCAATAGTTGTCAGCTTGAACAGTTATAGTAACCCGTCCTTACAAAAGCCGATAATAAACAACAACTATGCACGGGGGATAATCAATAATCAAAACAGATACACGTATACGAAATGAAGATCTCCAGCTCTCCTGCCGAAGCTCCAAAAGCACCAAAGCATAACCTATAAATATACTCGGTCTGACCTGAGCATTGAAAGGGGAGAACGCCTAGATCAGTCTGGTAAACCAATGTGAGAAACACACTCAATTGAATTTATTAGATTATCAAAACTTTTCCTTTATCAAAACAAAAGAATCTCGTAAGACAAGTCCACACATAAACATGGACATGTTTTCACCTCACGATAACTAAAACATATCATATCAAATCTCATGTTATATTATAGTAGTGTCTACTATATACAAATAATATTAATCATAGCCAAAATTGTTACATTGATTAAATTCCAGCATATAGCCCAACTGGGTAATACAATCAAAATGGAAAACCTGTAGTGGAGTTTGGATTTCCATACAAATGACCAGGTGAAGGGACTACCTTCCGGCAGTACATCTCTAGAAGAATGTACCGAGAAACCATCACAAAGTTTCTCTACCAACACAAGACTAGCCTACCTCTATAACAAGATGGTACCGAATATGTCATCTAAGACGACCCAACTTTTTCTCCACAAAAAGTCGTATCATCCTTATGAAATAAAGGGATAGAAAAGAGAAAAGAAAGAAGAGAAAGAAGAAACAACACAAGAATCTCAACAGCGGAACGAATAAATTATATTAATAACATAAGTATTTCATAGTATACATCAAATATCATAGTTACACATACAATACAACACATACTAGACAGTTATAAACACCTGTCTAGTTATTACAACTCAATCACAATACAGAAACACTCAGAGATACCAACACAGTGGAACTATATAACTATACGCAGAAGCCTCCTGCTCTATATGCTCCTCCACAATACGTCAAAGCTAACCTGAATCCTAACCTGAATTCCCTTGGCTACTCGTAAAAATTTGAGTACCCAAGAGTTAAAGAAAAACAGAAATAACTCCGGGTCAGACATGGGTCTAGTGTGAGTAACAGGTTAAAGTTGCTTAGCTTTGAAAATCCTTTGAAAAGAAAAGGTATCACATAAGACTTCCCACACATAAACATGGAAAGGTTTTTACCTTACGCTAACCAAACATTTGATCGGAAATCCGACGATATTATAATAGTGTCTAGGGTTTTCAAATAATAAGAAATAGCCGAAATTGTTACATTCATTAAATTCCAGCTACTAGCCACAAAAGTGGGTAATACAATCAAAACCGTTGGCACTTATTGGATTTTGGATTCCATACAATGGCTGGGCTACTGGGGTACCGCCCGTCACAGTACGTGGCCTAGATCACCGTACCAAGGAGTACGCCCGCTCCCCTGCATCACAAAGCCGGACCCGTTCCTTACTGAACAGTTCCAAACAAGACCACCCCGCAGTTGTGATCAGCAACCGCACCACTAAGCCGAAAATAAAGGGACCTCTAGACAGGGATAAATCTTTCTCTCAAGTGGGGGCTACCCACGAAGCTTTGCTGCACCTCCCCTATTTTAGCCATTCCCGGTTGATGAGGCTTGAGGCTACGATTACCTTTATAGGACATATCACTTAGAATGCTCATCGTCCACCTGACGATGTTCTGAAAGCATTCAATCCATACAAGTTCGTTTCGGGTTCGAACGAAACCGAAGGCATTGTCTCGTTACACTCATTTTGGAATCACTCTCAGAGTTAACGACAATAACTATTGCACTCTGAATCTTTATCTTCACTTCAGATTCACGACCTAACGTTAATTTGGATCGATGTGGTTTTCGGATACCTAGATATGGAAACCCGATCCCGGTCTCATCGAAATCCAAAACGTGTCTTTTAAGGCCAAGTTGTTTTAAAGTTTAAAAAAACAATCCAGTTTATTATCTATATACACACAGATAGATAATTCACAACACAATAGATAATCAACCTTATCATCAACAGATAATTCATATCATAATCAGATAACCCATATTATCATCCAAAAGCAACCAATACATCCATATCACAGACATTTTTATCTCATAGCTGAGATTACAACCCATACATGGCATCCAATATCATCCATCAACATAAGCAATGACCTAATGATCACATCATCTATAATTAATTTAAAATGAATTAAATTAATTATTTAATTTCTAATTAATTTAAAATGAATTAAATTAATTACTTCATCATTATAATTCTGCTTAACTTAACCATCTTAAGTTTAATTTAATTCTTAAGTTAATGCTCATTTGCATGCTTGGATTTATGAATGCATCTCAACCCCAACTTATTCGGTCATAACCAATGGTATACCTGCTCGTTTTTTCCGCAGTAGGCAGGGCATAAGGCAAGGAGACCCGATATCTGCTTATGTCTTCATCATGGTAATGGAGCTCCTAACTAGAATGATCAATAATCTTATTGATCAAGGCAAGTTCAAGTGCCATCATTCTTGCAGTCAACCGAGTATATCTTCGCTAATGTTCGCAGATGACCTTGTAGTGTTTTGTTCGCCAGATATCACAACTGTCAAAAATTTAATGGATACACTTGCACAGTTTTATGCAATGACTGGTTTGAAGGTTAATATCCAGAAATCTGAAATAATTATAGCTGGTGTCAATGTTGAACAGGTGGAAGCTATTTCCCAGTTTACTGGTTTGTATCCTAATCCAAATATTGTTTCGTACTTGGGGCTCCCACTGACAACATCAAGAATAACGACGAACCTTTGCCTTCCTTTATTTGAGAGGATTACAGCGAGATTGAATTGCTGGACAACGGTGAAACTGAGCCAAGCAGGTAGATTTACCCTTGTTAAGTCTGTTATATTTGCTATGCACGTATATTGGGCTAGAACCTATGTGCTGCCCTTACAGCTTATGAAAATGATTAGAGGAGCATTTATGCGATTTCTATGGACGGGAAGAACCAATGGCAGATACACTGCCCCAGTCAAATTTAGTAGAGTCGAGCTACCCTTGAATAAGGGGGGACTAGGTATCATCAACTTAAAACAATGGAACAAGGCGGCGTTCGCTAAACACGTCGATACCTTCTTCAAAGCACTGACAACATGTGGGCTAAATGGTCTCGACATAACGTTATCAAAGGTAGAAGCATTTGGAAAATGAGTAAACTGTAGAACCTGAGTTGGACTTGGCAGAGTATATTCAAGATAAAAGAGGAGGTTCTTCCCCTCATGCAAATGAGAAACAACAGTGGATTTAGTGTTAACTTCTGGGACGATCCTTGGCTAGAAAAGGGGATGATTCTGAGAAGGCACTTAACTTATAATGAGATTATGCAAACAGGCATACACCATGCAGCCAAGGTAAGGGATGTACTCAATAATATTCAAAGTTCTACTTCTTTTTCTTCCAACCAGAGAATCCAGCGTATATGGAACATGATCAGAAGATACAAACCCCAGTTATCTTCCTATGAAAAGCTGGTTTGGGATGATAAAAGAACCATGTTCAAAATTAGCACTGTTTATGAATACTTGATGAAGAACAAAGAGAAGCCTAAGTGGAATTGGAGCAAGCGTGCTTGGCATAAAGACAGTAGCTTGAGAGATAATCTATTACTCTGGAAGGTGTTACACCGTGCATTACTAACTAATGCTAAACTCGTGTGCATGGGTATGGATGTGAATATTCTGTGTACCTTTTGCAATGATCAAGTGGAGACCACAGAACACCTGTTCTTCGAGTGTGCTGACATAATGAACGTTTGGAAGCTAGTTAAGGCTAAGCTTTGTAGGAATGAAACTTCTCTTGACAACTCGGATAAGTGGAATATAATATATGCGAGAACAGGATACATACGAAAAGAGAAGAGATTATATCTGGCAGTTTTGAAAAGTTTCATAGCTGAGGTGTGGAAAGAACGTAACTCTAGGGTGTTTGATCCAGTCAGAGCTAAATCTGATACTATGTTTACGCTTTGGGTGTGTATGTGATCAAGAATTCTCTGAGTCTGCTCTCTTTACCCATTGATCCAGGCATATTTCATTCATTTTAAGATAGCTATTTGTTTTTTATGTTTCTTTCTTTTCTTTTTTTAGCTTCCAGTTTTTTGTAGCGCTTTGTTTTACTCTGTATTCTCTGAGCTTGCTCAATGTTGTCAGTGTTGTAATCTTTCTGGTGCTGCAATAAAATGGTCGGGGTCCATCCAACCCCGTCGGCCTTGCCAAAAATAATAATAATAATAATAATAATAATTAAGAGTTAACTTAAATTAATCATTATTAATTATCAATTAGTTAATATTTAATTACAATTTAATTAATCTCTAATTATTAATTAATTAAGTGTTAATTAAAATCTTAATTATCTTTAATCACTTGATTAAATAAATCTTAATCATCAATTAAAATTTAATTAACCATCCTTAATTATAGATTAATTAACCTTAATTAATTAATCTCAAATCTAATTAATTAACTTAAAAATTATTAATTACATAATTAAACATCCTCATTATTAATTAATCAAATAATTAATATTCCATTTAAATTAATTTAATAATTTAAATGAAACCAATTTCTTAAGTTCTAAATTAAGAAACATTCTTCTTATATAAAGTATTTTAAACAAATTTTATTTCAAAAAAATTCAATTTAAATTTTTCTTTTTAAATTTCAAACTAAAACACAATTTAAATTTTCATTCCAGATTAAATCTTAAAAATTTAAGACATTACTTACTCTTCCATCTTCATTTTTAAATTCAAATTATTTAACCTTTCCTAAAATAGTTAAACAAATTTAAATTTTAAAAACTTATTTTTTTTTAAAAAACTGGCATTAAAATCAAATTTCAGGTTTTAAAAACTGAATTTAAACTTATCTTATTTCATAAATTAAAACTCATATTTCAAATTCAAAACCAAGGTTCCTTTATACTTCAAAAAGTTTAAAATCTAAATTTAAATTCCCAGATTTAAATTCAAACTCAGATTCATTTGCTAAGTTTCAGTTTTCAGATTTAAACTTTATTTTAAATTTTCAGTTACATTTTAAAATTTACTTTTATATTTAAACAGAAAAAACAGTTTTCTGTCTTAGTTTAAACACCTTACATTTTTGAATTCAAAAATGTTTCAAAATCCAAGATTTAAATTATTAAATTCATAATTACATTTCAGGTTTAAAAATTCCATTTTGAACTTCATCTTACAATTTAAATTTTACATTTAAATTTTAAAACAGAACACAGTTTTCTGATTTTAGATTTAGAACCCAAACTAAAATTTAAAATCTAAATAACTACAAATATCAAGATTTAAATTATTTGAATTTATAACAAAATTCAGGTTTCAAACTAGTTTTAAAATTTTAGTTTGCATTTCAAATTTCCACTTCAATTTTTATAAACCTGGAAAATAGGTTTCAGTATATTAAAACCTGAAACACTTATACAAACCCGAGCTACCAATAAAATTACTTCGAGTCTACACCACCCCTACTTCGAGTCACCCTTCAATTTACCCGAGACCATCCCGAGAAAATAACCCTGCAACCCAAAAATCAACACAACCTGCACACACCTCCCTGTGCACCCATAATCCAACTCCGGCCACCTCTGGCCATCGTCAATGGCCAACCCCCATCGACCAGTAACCCCACTACACCCTTCAACCCTCAAATCCCCAAACATTCATCTCGAATTTGAATTCAGGTTTTAAAAAGAAAACCTGGAAACAGCAAATACTCCCATCTCCGACCACCATCACACTCCATACTCCGGCGATGACTCCATCAATACATCATCTACCCACACGCCAAATATGGTTGAACTCGATCCAATGTTGAAGCCGCAGCACTCAATTCCTTAAACCCAGTAAAATTAGGGTTCCTAACTGTAATTCCCAAATTACAATTTAAAATTTTAATTTCAAATCAATCTAAGATTTTTCCTATGATCTATGATAGATACACTATCTCCAGAAACAATTTCAACCAAATCAAATGCATGCATCAACTGTGCTTAACCAATATGGAAAATACAGAAAATTCAAAACTGCACCTTGTTTTAAATTCTATAAATTATAATATTTGATCTAAAATTCATGAATTTGTTTGATGTTTCTATTGATTAACCTGAAACACTAAATTATATAGTTTGAATTTTACTCTATGCTAATTTGCTCTGTATAACTTGATTGTTCAGGTTACAGACAGTTCTAATTATTTATATAAAATCTAAACTTATACTATTCTAAAACAAACATGTTTTATTCAAAAGTTTAAGTCATAACAACAATCAAGTTAAAGCAAAGAATTCAAGAATCAACAGGAGTTTGGGATTTTGAAGCACAGACATGCAACAGTCATCATCAAGTATACAGGCATATATTACAGGTATAATATTCACAACCATTCATATAAGTTCATTTCAAATTTTAAAAGTATGAAAAACTTTACCTATTTAATAAATTTATAATGAGTTACTCATCTGATATTAAAATGCAGACATAACCCAGATTTTTGAACATGTAGTTTTACTTGATTTGCAGTTTCATCCCAGATTGTAGATTGAAGAAGAATTTGTAGACTTCTTGTTTTAAAAGTGCTTCTAGATTGAAGAAACAAAAAAATGCAGGTTTTCTTGATTAAAATTGAAATTTCAGGCCTTTGAATGATGAACAGGTTGCATGATGAAAAATGATTACTGATTTTCATGTGAACAGGGAATGGTTTGCACTCTTGAAGATGGTCATGGGTAAGTAGTTTACAGGGATTTGTTATGCAATTTGAAATATGTTACAAGGAATTTGATTTTGCAGTTTTGAGGAGCTACAAGCTTCTGATTGAAATGTATGGATTACTGATTTGAAGAGGTGTTACAGGAATTCAGATTTTTTTTTATATGAAGAGTTTTCAGCTGAGAATCCTTAGATGAAAATGAAGAAAAGGAAAAGAAATGGAAAGATGCAAGGTATATAACAATATTTTGATTTAATTTAGAAATCAAAGAAAAATAAAAATTGAAACATGACACTTGTCTTAAGTGTTAACACTTGTAAATTCTCATGCTTAAATACATAACACTTGTTAACTTAGGTTTTTAAGATGCTTACACATGTATCTTTTAAGTAATTAGTATTTTGATTAAGTGTTAATGAAAGTTAACTTAATTGATTAGTTTTTAATACTTAGTTATGTATAGATAAAAAATTTTAAAGAATAAAGAAAAGTATTATTATAAATGAAAATAATATACAAATAAATCATTTGAAAATAATATTTTAAATTACTTGAAATAAATTTATAAAGAGATTATAACTTATTTGAATACATGTTTCTTATTTTAAATTGTATTTTAAATTTTATATTTAAATAAACAAATCACATTATAAATCAATATTTTAAAAAGAATAACACAAACATTTTTGTAACTTATTTTAATATTCAAACTTAAGTTAAAATGAATTTTAAACCAATAAAAAATTTATCTTATATATTAAAAATCATTTAGTATTTTATTAAATATTTTTGAAAAGCTTAAATCAAAAAATAAATCAAAATTCCTAATTTCAAATTATTTAAATTATGCTATACTAGTTTAACAACTTATCTATTTAAAATATATATAAATACATATACATTATTAAATAGAAAATAAATTCATTAGTTTATTAAAAATAAATTCACAAATTAAATATTTAAACAAAGAAAATTATTAAATCAAATCAAATTTATTAACAAAAATTATCAGTTCAATTTAAAATTTAAACATAGATTATTAAATTTATATTGTCCAAAACTCTGGGATATTACATCATCCTCCGGTCGTTACCAACCTTACCGAGGGCCCTCTAGCATACAAACCACAATAATCAGATACATGACATCATAGCGTGCAAAGATATATCTAGAAATGGATGATCATATCCTACTTGGGAATGACCCACTTAGCTTTGCTGCATCTAACCCTGTTTTGGTCATTTCCGGTTGATGAGGTAACGATTACCTTTCACAATCACATATCACATCACTTTGAATGCCACATGGCCATTTCCGTTGACTACTAATTACCTTCCACAAAAATACAACCCTTAAGCTCATATGTCTCAAGGAGGGTGTTAAGCTAAGAGAAGTTGCCTTCTCTGCCACCACTGATGTATGTTTGTAAAAACCAATGTACGTAATCTTTAGAAATGCAATGTCAGACAAACATACATACAAGTTGTCCAGGAACAGGACAAACCGAAGGTATTTTCCTACCACATGCTATCGGGAAATCCCTAGGATTAGTAGCGAATATTCCTTGCATTGGATATTTCAAAATGAAGAGACCACTGCTACTAGATGTATATTGGGATTTTAACCCCAAACGATCAACAAGCAGTCCCCCATTATGAAACTCCAGAATATCAATATCATCACAAGCAACCTGCACAATTCATCGCATATACGTTGTTCCAAAGTGGTTTTCAGATAAATCTGATCCCGGTCTCTTTACACCAACAACGCAAAAGCGTTTCTCAACCTCACACAGCAACTAAGTCTCATAGACTTATCACGTTTCCAACTTTCAACTTGCGATCCTTCGGGCCAAGAAGGAAGCTCGATAGATTGGAGTAATACTCCGCACTATACGAATCAACATCCTCAACACAAACGATAATCAAGCCTACACATAAGGCTATGTACTAAGTGTACGACTAAATAGTTCCCACATCAGGTCGAGGAACTAAAATTTGGCTAATGTTTGATAGTCGGTTATTTAACTATCATAACAAACAAACAAATATTTAGCACCATATACAATCACTAGGCCCTTTTAATTAATATTTTATTAATTAAATTATTTGCCAAATATTCTCTTCAATTTATCTTTAAAAAGATATAATCTTAAACCATTTCAACTTTTCAATATTGGAAAACATTTCCATATACTTATTTAATAGTAAGTAATTCACAATTCTATTTATTTTCAACACTTGGAAAATATTTCATATACTTAAATCATGATTAAGTATATATTTTATTCTTTAAGGAAACCGTTCTCTTTAAACCCATTTATTTGGGTCAAAACGAACGTTGCGTAAAACATCGTTACGACAACCCAAAATCACTAGTATAGGGATTCAAAAATAAGATAGATATATAAATCCCAATACTATACAAAAACATTTCCTTTCGAAATCATATACTATAACAACAGTGTTATAGTCCATCATTTCCTCATTTCTCAAAAACGTCTATTTCAAAAATGAATGTTGGGATCTATGGTTTCGATACTTAACGCAATTTAAAACATCTTTTAATCATTTTATTCCATTTAAAATATTACTTCCCAAAACATTTCTTTAATATATTATTCACTGTCCAAAATCGTGAATATAAATCGTTTATCAAATCCAACGTTTTCACAATTTATTTAAAGAATTATCCACTGTCCAAAATCGTGGATATATTTCTTTTACCAAATCATTGCTTCTATATATTCATTGAAGGATTATCCACTGTCCAAAATCATGGATATAATTCCTTTAATATACTTCTATATTTAACTTATCAAATTCAATCAATTTCGAATTTATAAAACAATGTTTATAAATCACGTTTTTATGATAAAAACTTCAAGTTATAAATTCCTTTTATTTACCAATTCCATTTACATCTAATTTATATTCCAAATCTAAATTTTAAGTAAATTACTTATAAATCTTTTATTTCACAAATTCATTCATTTTATAACTTCGCAATTATAAATCCTATTCACTTTTTTTTGCAAAGGCTAGCGGGGTTAACAGGGCCCCTACCTGATTTTATTGCAATAAAAACAATAAAATACATGGCTTGTTCACAAAAAAACAAGCAATAAAAAAATCACATAAGGATGAACTAGAGAAACAGGCACACGCAGTAAACAAAGAAAGAAAGAAAGGAGAAACAGACATAACAAGAAGCAGACCACCAGCTACCTCCAAGCATCACTCAAAGTAGCAGGAAAAGTAGGCAGAGTCATCATAGCAATATATATTTCATGCTTTAAGATTTTCCATAAAGCTTCCCCATCCCTCCACTTTTTTTTTTCAAAACAGATCATATTTCGTTCAATCCACACAATATTCATAAACTTCTTCAGGCAAATAGTAAGACATCTCGCTTTCAAAGTTCTCCACCTAGTAGCTTTGTATATCATGTCCAAATCAATAGGCCTAAGATTGGACAGAAATTTACTACCAGCAAGCTGCATCATTTTTCTAAAAAGAATCGGATTATAGCTACATTCAAAAAACAAGTGGTGCGTGGTCTCAGGAAGGTTAGAACAGAAAACACAGGAATTACCAAAATCAAGACCCATTTCCATCATCTTACTTTTAGTTAATAATGCATTTTGAATAACCTTCCAAAGCATTAAATTATCCTTGGGCACGGAATCAGAAGACCATATGATTTTACTCCATTTAAAAGCCTGAATACTACTAGAATGGTTATGTTGATTATACACATGAGAGACAAAGTGGGGTTTGGCACTCCAATGAACAGCATCTACCTCAACAGGAGGGTAGATTTTACTTTGTATTTCATTCCAGACAGACCTGATGTATTGGTTAGAGGAGTAAGGTAGCGGTAATGACTAATATATTCAACTACCTTAGCAGTTTGGGAATTCCAGACTGATTAGCTTGTTGATAGCTGAAATGTTTATGCAAAATCACACCATTGGCGACCCACGGATCAAACCAAAACTTAACTTCAGATGAGTTAGCCATCCTATGAACAATCAGGGGAAGTAAGGTCTCACGCAAGCCAAGCAACTTTCTCCAAGTCCAACTACAAGTTTGTGGAATAGGAAAACTCCAGAAGCTAATCCTACCAATTCTATGGGCCCAAACCCATTTTACCCACCCAGTGTTTTTCCTGGCAATTATTGAATTTAGATGTGTACTGAAAGCAGCCACATTACATTTCATGATGTTAATAACTCCCATCCCTCCAGATTTTCTATCTTTTTCAAAGAGACTGAAAGAGCAAGGCAGAGGCTTCCTATTATTAATGGAACCAGTCCAAAAAAATCTTAGCATTGCACCTCTAATCAGATACAAAAGTTTAGCAGGCAAGATAAAAGCTTTTGACCAATAAACAACCATCGAAAAGGCAACCGATTTGATAAGAACTAGCCTTCCTGCTTGAGATAAGTATCTGTTTGCCCACCTGTCTAGTAAGGAAACAATTTTGGTATACAGAGGAAGGCAATCATCTAGCTTTATTCTAGAGGTTAAGAGAGGGAGGCCAAGATATGTCATATTTGAGTCCATACATTGAAGCCCAGAAATTTGGAGCAGAGATAAGGATAGTTGGGAGGAGATCCCAGCAAAAGAAATACTATATTTTGAACAATTAAGCAGCAAACCAGTCATATTGTAGAAATCAGACAAAATACTAATAACACACTGAATCGAAGGAAGATGTGGCTTAGTAAATATCATAATATCATCAGCAAACATAAGAGTTGTAACATTTGTAAGCTTACACTTTGGGCGGTACCTGATCTGACCAGAAGAGTACTTGGTTTTCATATATCTGGTGAGGACTTCCATCACTAAAAGAAATAAATAAGATGAGATCGGATCACCCTGCCTAATTCCTTGCCTGCTCTTGAAATAACAAACAGGACGACCATTCAGAACAATTGAGAAGCTAGGAGTTGAAATACATTCATAAACCCAACCAACAAAAGGCTTAGGAAATTTCATTAAGGCCATAATACGAACTATAGAGGACCAGTGAATCGAGTCATAAGCTTTCGTGATGTCAAGCTTTAACATTGCAGATGGAGTAGCATTAGGTCTCGCATACCCACAAAGTAGCTCTTGGGCAAGAAGAATGTTGTCAAAAATACTTATGTTAGGAAGGAAGGCTACTTGATTCTGCGATATAATTTGTGGGAGGACTTGCATTAATCTAGTGGCAGTAAGTTTGGAAATACATTTGTACACCACATTACAACATGAAATAGGTCTGTAAGAAGATACAGAGCAAGCATCAGGACATTTTGGGATTAAGACAATGTTAGTTGAGTTGACTTCAGATAGAAGAGAGAATTTATTAAAAAAATTGTGTACAGCTTTGCAGAAATCATATTGAACAATGTCCCAGCAAGTAATAAAGAAAAGAACATTAAAGCCATTAGGACCACCACTCGATTTTCTATTCATGGCAAAAAGAGTATGCTTTATTTCCTCATCAGAAACCTGATCAACAAGCAAAGTGGACTGCAAACTGGATATTGTAGGAAGGGAAATATCGTTCAACGTATCAAAGTCCGGACTAAAGTTAGAGGAGTTACCAAGTAAGTCTTCAAAATAACTAAGAAAGGCAGCATCAATTTGCTCAGGAGATGAGACATGAGTACCATCGAGAGTATGTATCGTGCGTATATTTTCTTTAGCTTGCTTAATTTTGATAGAAGAATGAAAAAAATCAGTGTTACGATCACCAAATTTAAACCACTTACATTGTAACTGCTGTTGTTTCATCCCACTTTCAATATCAAGGGCTTTGTTAAGTAGAGAGCAGAGCTATCCTTCCTCCTCGGCAGCAACAGGGTCTTGAGGGTTATTCATCATAAATTCTTGAGCTTGTTTATACCTATTCTTCAAAATAGTTGACTGCTTAGTACCATCACCATACTTTTCTGCTGCCTAAGTTCTCAAATGATTTTTAACAAGTTTGAGCTTCCTGCAAAGAATAAACATAGGGTTACCATAACAATGAGAGGACCATGCTTTACCAACAATTGGTTTGAATTCAGAGGAGAGAGTCCAATCATTAAAAAATTTGAAACTTCTTTTTTCCTTATTCATAGATGGACCATTCGAAAGAATCAAAGGGGAGTGATCAGAGAGGATTGGGTGAAGAAGATTGACAGAGAGGTTAGGCCAAACAGAGAGAGATTTTAAATTGTAGAAAGCATGATCAATAGTGGAGAAAGTTCTGACTCCACTCCTACTTCTATTATTCCAATAAAACCTAGCACCAGAAGTTTGAATTTTGAGGAGGTCAGAATCAGAGATAGCAATGTTTAAAGGAAGGATATGCTTTGGGAATATGGGCTGGCCACCATACTTATCATCAAGCCGAAGGCAGCTATTAAAGTCACCCATGACCAGCCATGGATGTGATTCTTGCCTAAGAAATGGCAAGAAGTCAAAGAGATTTTGTCTTGAAGCCGTAGAATTATCCGCATAAATAAAAGTAATGTAGAATGAATTTTTAGTTTGCTGACAGATGATTTTTGTGTGAATGTATTGCCTAGAGGATAGAATTGAGGTTATGGAAAATGCGGTAGGATCAAAAAGGATTAAAATCCTACCATATTCAGAATCTGAAAGATTATGGAGATGTTTCCAATTAGGGTTAATATAATTAGCACCCCTATTAGATAAAGAGAGGTTGAGTTTTGTTTCGAGAATAGCTCTTAATTTAAGATTATATATGAGAATGAGATTTTTAACTTGATCAAGTTTCAAGTGACAATGAGCACCCCTAATGTTTCATACTCCTATATTTTGTATCATCAAAAAACTAGAGTGATTGGTGGACAGTGTTTTTTCTGCTCCTAGTTGCAGGAGAATGAGAATCTGCAGCACCAGATTTGGATTTAGTCAATATCTTTGATGTTGTTCTTTTATTACTATCATTATTACCATGGACTGAATCATCACACAATTGTTTTCCTTTGTCATACCATCCTGGAATAATAGAATTATTTATATAAGGAAACTGAGCTGAAGCTGAAGGAGGAGTAGAAGACAAGATTTGAGAAATGTGGGGAACTGAAATAGGAGTAGATGAAGATTGAAGAGAGAGTTTTGAGGAAAAAGTTGAAGGGACATTTTGCATGGAGCAGGCAAGATCAAAAATGTTATTTGCATAAGAGCTGATGATGTTTGATTCTGAAGAACGAAAACCTTGCATATTTGAGTCATTTGTTGCCACCATTTGAATTTGATCATTATCAGGTTGTAATAGCGTAGATTCTTGATTGATGGTTCCAGAGATGATATGCACATGCACAGGAGAAACACCATGCACATAATTTTTGTCATGTATTTTACCACTATCAGCAACTTGGAGGCAATCTGTGGAATTTACCATGCCAACTTCGAGCATCTCTCCCTCCTCAATGCCTAAGACAACTCCTATTGCTTTTTCCTTGTCTTCCAGAACTGCTTCCTTAGATACCCCATTTAGGTCATCAGCAAGCACTTGAAAACTATTCACCATACTTTTATCTGAACCAAGAAGGGAAACTGGATTTTGTTTATCTTTTTCTGCTCTGTCCTTGGTACAACCCCCTTCATTAACATTAGCACACTGAAAAGAATCAGTACCAACTACCTCGCTTTGGTTTTCACCAACTTCAATAAGACTAATTTCCTTGTTCTTGTTTTTATTATAACTTACTTTTTTCCAAACCTGTTTCTAATTTCTAGCCTTGCTCAACACCTCTTGCTTGTCTTTACCTGACTCATTAACACTTGGAGCAACTATTTCATCATGGTTAGAGACCTTAGAAACTTTTGATGCAAATAAGAAGTTAATATCAGAATGTCCAAACTCGCTACAAAAAACACACACTTCCGGTTTCCACAAGTATTCAACTGTTACTAGTTGGTCACTGCCATCCATCAGTTTTACTAGAAAATTATTAACTAGTTTTTTTTCTGGTTTAACTTCTACAAGACGTTTTGCATAAGTTATCCTTTCCAACCTCTCAGTTGACTGATTTATGCACAAAAACTTCCCTACCCTTGATGCCAACCAATTTATACCGTAATCAGACCAGGCATAAAGAGGAATATTATATAATTTGATCCAAACAGGAACAGATCGTATTGTTCCACAACTATTTCCTACTGTAACATCCCACGGCTTCAAGATAAAAAGTTTGTTTCTCATTATAATAGGATCTTCCTCAGAGATCCTATGTTTGTCATCAGCAGAAGAAAAACTGAAGAGAAAAAGAAAACCATCAGACTTAACATTTACTTCACCTTTCAGCTTCCATACTTTCTTCAGATGATACACTACAGTAGCATAAGGAAGAGGTTTATCTAGGAAAAACCCCACAAGGCAGTCCTTCCAAACATCAGTACCAGCCTTGATTATTTCACTTGTTGGCAAGAGCACGTCACCAGAGAACCGAAGAGGAATTTCCTAAGGGATGTAAGGGCCTGCATTAGGAGGCTTAGATTTGAATAGAGAAGTCCAAGGCAAAGAGTTAAGTGCAGTAGAATGGGTTACATGAGATAAGGATCTTTGGAGTTCAGAAGGGGACAAGCAAGGAGGTAGAGTTGACAGCTCAGCAACTGCTTGAGGAGGAGGGTCAGGAGAAGGAGGTGGAAGCATGGGAGGGGTAGCTGAGAGAGGGACGGAAAGTTGATGAGACAAGGGAGGAATGGGTAGGACAGAAGGAGGAACATGAGTAGGTAAGGGAAGAGCAGAAGGAGGAATGGTCCCCATAAATCCTATTCACTTAATCCATTTATAACCTCATTTTAACACTTTCAAAACTCCTTTTAAAATTCCATCATTTTCATTTATAAAAATTCAATTTTATCAATCTTTTATATGAATCCATTTATAATAAATCAAAAATATCAAAACAAACTATTTTATGAAATCATTAACTCCATATTTCAAAAATCATATTTCAACTATATTTCTTAAAAATCATAATTTTTTATAACAATAAAACTTATAGCATTTATTTACTTAAAATAAACCAATTCTTAACGATTCAAAAATTCAATAAAACGTTTATTTTTAAAATCACTTTAAAGTCCTTTTAAATTTAGAAATCATCACTTCAACATTTTAAAATTCCAAAAATAGGCCTAATGCTGCAAAAGCACTAAATACATCAATCACGACATCCAAAACATCATATATCATATGATAACAGAATATATAACAATATCTTTAAATAAATCAATAGTGGTGAGGAATCCAGTTGGATCCCTCCAACCTATTACCTGCAACAAATATACATATTAGAATATGTGTACAATGTCCGCTTCGAGGCAGACGCGCGTACAAAGGTCATCCGCTCATACACGGGAACGTATATGGTCATCTGCTCCACTAGGTAGGTATATATCCAAATACAAATCAATATATCATATATCATCCAAACAATCATCAATCATCATATAATAAATTATTTTCACTTATATAAAAATATCAGTGAGTCAGAAAGAGTGAGTTGTACTCACATTGCTTCCAATAGCAGTTGTAGTGTTTTGTTCCGAATAAAATTAGACGCATGTTTAATTTTATCCAAAATTCACACTAGCTCCAATCAAATCCAAACCAGCTCCATCACGTAGTGTTCGTTAATACGGCTCCAACGCAATTCGTTTCGTGAGAAACGGACCTCGTATGAGAAAGTTATAGCGTTTTAAATTTTATACAAATTCTAATATAAATAATTTCACTTTCTATTTTAAATTTTTAACCTAAGATTGCATCACAGCCATCAATTCTGCTTGCACCAGATCTGGCCGTTGAAATCATCTTCTCCCCTTCCAGTAAAATACGCACGTTAAAACCCATATAGGCCGCCATCTTCCTTCAATTATCGAGCCACTACCTTCAATCTTGACAACGATCAGGGACCTCCAAACGAACGACCACCACGAACTCCACTTCCAACATGAACGCGGCAAAACTCGGTTGGCCCCTTGCGTTGATTTTCGTGCGCGAACGACGAATGAACGGAAGCAATTTGCAGTCCATCCATAGCGTTAAATTTGATCGCAGCCGTTGAAATGAATGCTCTCGTCGTCCTCTGCGAAGTTGTAGTTGAAGATTTTCTCTAATTATTCATGGATTGGAAGCAAAACGAGGAAGAAGGAGGAGAATTTCTGGTCATTAATAGCAAAGTGGCGGCTAGACCTAAGTAATTAGGGTTTGATGAAAATGGTGAAAAGTTATGGCCTTTTATAGAAAATTTATCGACACTATTCATCCGAAAATTTTCCGTACTGGAAACGAAACGTGCCGCCCGGCGTCTATAATGTTTCACCCCTATTCCAAACGCAGTGGAATATATATCGAGAGACAATTCGATCGTATTTGAAAGATAGGTTTTCGAATCGACTATTTAAATTTAAAATTCACTTAAACCGATTTCTATGCGTTTTAGCTTGCCCCAGACAAACCGTAAATCCGATTGACATAAAATTTGAATTCCTACAATAATTTAACATTAGGATCCAATAAAACTGGTTCCGTTGAAATCCGAGAGTGTTTGAAAAATGACTATTTTTACATGTTAATTAAATATTAAAATATTCAATTTCTACAAATTAACTTTTAATTCAATTTTAAAAGTTATGTAACATCATTTTAATTCAACTAGTATTTAATTCAACTTTATACAACATTTTTATTCATATTAAATCCAATTATCAATTATTTATACAATTTCAAATTTCAAATTAATAATTTAATTATCCAATTAAATCACTATATTCGAAATATAATTTATTCAGCTTATAAAATTAACTTGTGAATATTTAAAATCAATTAAATATAGGAATTTCAAACGACTGAAATTCTGGGTCGTTACACCCAGAGTGTGGATGCAAGTACAAGCAAATGAGCGAGTGTGATCCAACCACACAAGCTCATGTCACTTTAACATTGATCCGACTGAGTTAAAGTAAAGTTAGTGAAGGCGGAGAATGACTGCCAACAGAATACTTCAATTCTCCCCAGGACTAGGGTGCATAATTCAAGTACTAGCGGCTGACCGATATGGTGCAACGTTGGGACTCGACTCGACGTTTGATTATGACCCAAAGCCATGACTTTAGGACTTAACGATCGGACTCAAGTTCGACTTAGAAACTATAGCCTCACAAGTACATTGAATGGAAATGCGAGTGCTAAAACACTTAAATAAATGAACACCGAGTTATACCAAAAACAAAAAGTAATTTTATTTCCACTATTCTTTGAAAAAGTAAGTATAAAATTTGTTCAAAGAATTCCCATAAACAGGGGCCAAACCCACATCTATATGTGGCCTACAAAAAGTAAAAGAAAAGCCTATCTAGCAATCTACCAAAAAGAGAGGAAATAAAAATGCGAATCTATGCTTATGGTTTTCTATCTATCTTGATTTTCTTCGGCGTAGACTTGCTCGAGCTGTCGCTCAGAATCCTCTTTAAATCTTTACCTCCTAGGCTTGCTCCAGCTAGCTTGTCTCCGACCGAGGGAATTGAAGCAACCTCCTCTTGAGAACTCACAGGGATAGGAGTATCCTCTATGTGCGAAAATGGAGGAATGGTTTCATCTCAATGTTAGAGTGAGGAGGCGCACTAGTCTCAGTGATAGAGCCACCCGGAGAAACAAAAAATATCGGGATCGGACCGGGACCTGCCATGCTCCAACCAACTCAATGAGCCTGCTTAGCTTGCTTTATTTTGGCTTTTGTTTCCTCCATTATCTGCTCCATCTGGTCCACACGCATGCTCATTGGAATGCCACCGGTCAGACCGAAGGAGCCTATGATGACCACATCTTCATCTATATTGAATGGCATTTCAATACTCGGATCGCTTTGATGGCCGAGGAACGCTTCCATCATCAAGTGAGTAACTGTTTCCTTGTGTATCCCTGGCCGAAGTGGAAGCCATCGCGATCGTAGCCTTTGTTGTAAGCGTCTCCTCCTCATGATGAATTTCTTGAATTGCAGGAGGATCAGTTGGTGCAAAGTCTAAGATTGAATGAAGGTACGAAAATATATTAGTAATATCATTCGATAGTGCTCCTGCATTTTGAGGAATATGATAAGTGTCTACAATACCTTCCTCGCATTGGCTCCCGTGCTGAGCTGGCATGCCTTTTGAGCCACGCTCGGTTATTGGGGAAAGATATGGCCTATCAAGGTCATATCCTGGGACAGCTGGAGGATCGATAGAGGAAATAGGCTTGGATTAGGACGTTGTATGCACTTCGTAACTTACTTCGTGATGTTTGATCCTAGATCCTTCCCTAACTTTTAGATACGTTGCGGCCTTTTTTTCTTTCTTAAGAGAAATGATTGTATCATGGAGGACTCTAAGCTTATCTCCGACTAGCACTTGAGCTTCAAGTTCGAACTCATTGATAGTGACAGCATTGCGGATCAACTTTTTGTCCTCTACCAAGCGACTCCAGGCCTTATATAGTTAGAGAGGATAATCTTCGCCAAGCTAGTTTAAGTTGCAGCTTCCTAAGACATTGTCATTGTACATGACCAGGAGATCTTCAAATTTACTCTCCATCCTAGCCTCCACCGCTTTGATTCCTTCTCAATCCTGGCATCAGCTTTATGGGCCTTTAAATTCGCTGCATCCCTCTTCTCCTTAAGTACAACCGCCTATTCACATGCCTCTTGGGCGGCTTTATTAGCTTCCTTGATGACCTCGGCTAACTTTTCCCTTAGCTCCTCAACCTCTTTCCGTGTAGAGTCCCTTTCCTGAGTAATGACAATGTTATGGTGACCTATCTCCTGCACCAGATCAATATGAGTCTTTCTCATGTTTTCCATGGATTGTCTAGCTTCTTTGACTCTCCGGTCAGCCTCGTTCCCCATTTTTCTTGAAGACTCAAGCTCATTGGTGAGCGTCATTATTATTCTACCTTTTTGAGAAAGGTCGCTCTCTAGTTTCTCGATTGTTTTAGCCTGCTCAAGAGATACCGTCGAAATCCTTTCAGCTCTCTTAACCCACTCCCGGTACTGGCTGTACACATCATGCACGTAACCTTGTACCAGTTTTTCTATGTCATTTGGGATTCTTTTCAAGTTAGGAGGAAAGTGGAAGTCATCAAAACAAATATTTGGGAAGTCTTTCCTTAACTTGGTGATTCGGATGGCTTCCTCACTTATGGGTTCTATAGCAGTTTGTTCTGTGACGACGGGAGCTTCGATTTCAGTTCTATGGCATTGATCGTCGATCTCGAAGTGTGAGGTGGCACTATTTGATGTGCAGTTTTGGAAGATAGCCTGCCGAAGCCAGATGGTTTCGAGGGCCCTTTTGATGGTGGAGATCATGATCGAGAGGGGCACCTGATTTGATATGACCTTTCCTTCACCCTATCATAGCGCTCGTGCTCTTGGCTAGAGTAATAGCCACGACCCATAATCTCTTTTGCTTTCATGCCGCTGTGATTCACAGTGTAAATTGGAAGAATGGCTTGAAGAGCGAAGATTGCTAAGCACAAACCCCTGTTTCACGATCGTATTTGTAAAATGAAAAGAGAAGCAGAATTAGTCATCTCTAGAGGTTAGAAAACATGTGATTAGAAGTTGTGTAGTGCCATGAAGTATGTGTATACATATGAAAACCCCCCTACTGAACGATTATGGTAGCCTTGCTCGTAGGAGTTGGCTCCCCTATGTCTAAAGAAGTTAGGCGTGCGCTAGTTCACGGTGGGGAAGGGAGCCCCTCTAATCCAAGATCCTAGAATGAAGTTATGTCATCTGGAATAGGAATATCCAATATCCTCTCAATGAACCTTCTATTTGTGGAGAAGAGGTCTTCAGACCTGTAGAAGTTGCCACGGGCTGAGTTATTACAACAGTCTTATGCCTCTTGGCTTTGTGGAAGAGATTCTTGCCTTTTCTTTTTGAACCTGATGATCAAAGGTCCTGTGGAAGCACAACCACATGCTTATGTGTAACTGCCGTACTCTCATCATCGCGCAGTTTGATAATTGTAACACCAACGCACTTTGAGCTCCCTGACTAAGGGCACGATAGGAGCTCTTCTTCCTTTTTCCTTACTGGAGCCACCCTGGGAACTCATGTTAGCTCAATGCTTTGACCTCTCTCTATGAGCCCCACGACGATCAAGTTATCATCACTAAGGACTTCATCTATTTCTCTATGTTCAGCGTCCACCGAATGGAGAGTCCTTACTATCTCCTTGAACTATGCTCCTTCAGGCCGTGGAAGTGAAGCTGTAAAAAGAAAGGCAATAATTGATTCGGTGTCGATTTATATTATCCAGATAATTGACAAAGAAGTTAAAGCATTTACATCTGACTAACCACCATCTAGCAAATCCTTATGGACACCTAACAAAGAACCATTCTGTCTTGAAGTAGCTTAACTTACTCCAAGCACCTGCCATGACTTGGCAGTTCCTCGCCGCTTCTAAAAAAGCGAACGAAGGATTATCCCTGTGACTCTTGACGTTGAATAAAATTTGATTCCATCAACGGTTTGGAGTCAGAGAAGATGCTCCATAAAGATGATATATAAGCTGTTGAGAAGTGCATATCTATTTGGATGCAGCTGAGAAGGTGCAATCCTTAAGAAGAACAACATATCCCGAACAAATTGGTTGAATGGTGTAACGACCCGGAATTTCGATCCCGGAATATCCAGATAGTTAGTGAAAAGAAGAAAAAGAAAGAAGAAGAAGGAACAGAAACACCAAAACACAGAAACCTCACATTCGCAGCGGATCAAAATATAATAAAAAATAATAGTTTTACAAGAAGAACTATATCATTACACTTATATCTTTATACATCAGAGTTACATCATGTACATAAACATTGGACAAAACAATCATGTCCAGATACTACAATATCACAATTGATACTCTCTATACGTTCCTGCCATCCAGCTCGCCTCCTGAGCTCCAGAACGTCCTTACCTGGAAATCTGTAATACTCGGTCTGACCCGAGCATTACATCAAAGTAACACCCGGGACAGGCTGGAAACCAGCGTGAGTAAACCCATCTAACTTGGAATACAAAAGCATACAATTTATATAAACCCGGGGTAACTTATATCAATTTACACTTCACAAGATGTTATATACATCAACCATTTCACACATCAATTTCTAAGTGCCAAAACTTAGATTTAAATGGTCCAATTTACTTAAGTCATTCCACTTCAGCCTATTAGTTTCACATATCAAATTATAAGAATCAAAGTGGTTTCGGGTATTTACTAATACCCGACTCCGGTCTCTTCGAATTCAACACCATCTTATCCCAAATATTCAAGTGAAACATAATTCAAATTCCAAATACAGAGTGTCATCCCCATTAATTCATCATCGATAGATAACTAAATGACCTCGGTTTAATTCCAACATATCATATCACATAGCATTCCAAACCACACATTCGAGATATCGATCAATCACAGGCATGCAATATTGTTCAATCATTCATAAGCAAGATTTATCACTTTCAAAAGTTAATTTGATTTATCTCTAATTAAATTAATAACCAATCTTAAATCACTTACATTGATTAATTATCTTTTAATTAATTATACCTAATAATTTACTAACCCTTAATAAATTTCCTTAATTAAATAATTCAACCCTTCAATTAATTACGCTAAGAAATTAATTCTTAATTACTTCTTTTAAGTAATTTGCCTTTATTTACTTCCAACAAGTAATTATTCCACTGGTTAATTATCCTTAATTTATTAATCTTGATTATTAATTAATTAAACCTTAATTTATCACATGGGTAAATTAGCCTTACCCATCCACATTAAATAAAATTTTAAATTACTCTCCTAAATCAATTAACTATAATTGACTTACCTTTAATAAATCATATTCGTTATAAATCCTTAATTAATCCCATTCGTAATTGACTATCCCTTAATTACTTACATGAGATAACTTACTTAATTAAGTTTATAAGTAATTATCATCTCATATTCACTAATTTAAATTAATTATAAACATTAACTATTCTCCAATTACTTATGCTAAGTAATTACCTTTTTTATTTTCATCATTAATTAATTAATCTATGAACCTCATTAAATCATTAACTTATAATTAATTCCACTAATTAATCTCAACTACCTTCTTAATTAATCAAATAATCTTGGAATTAATTTATTTTCATTTTCTCAATTTCCACTCAATCACATTATTAATAATGTTTAAATAAATTTATGAACTATCTTAATAAATTTTAAGTTAAAATAAATTACTTAACTCCTAAATTAACCAATCATTTTAATTAACCTTATCATTTAAAGAATAGTTTAAAAAAAATCAATTAAAACTTGATTATCGATTAACTTAAATTTTGTGGCCCTTAACATTAACCGACCCCAAAACTAAATTTCCCGAGCATCTCTCGATTTTGTACGCAAAAGCCCTCCCCAAAACAAACATGGAATCTTAAGTAAGAACCCATGCTATTCCTCTTCCCCGAAGACTCCAAACACCGGTCACTAACGTACACAGGTGCACGTGCACGGTGGGAACTCGACATTCTGATCACCAACGACAATCCCAACATACCAGCGACCATCTCCTCAAATGGAAGGACTGCCCAAATATCTGAATTTCGCTAGAGCAAACAAATTCGATCTTCGGCCACCATAAGATTCCATCATTACCGAAAATATCAACTCGCGCCACCCCAAATCATTCACCAGAAAATCCGCCCCTTCAACCAGAGATTCATCACGATCCCATCCTATATTTCCCCCATATGCGAACGAGTACGATACGCCGATGAGGCCACATTGGTCTAGAAATCAACCCCAGCAAAAAAACAAGGTTAAACCCTAAATTTCCCAAACCATATGGCCTTGGTGATCAATAATTCTTCCGAACAATTTTTCCATGTTCACTGATCAGAGGACAAGTTCCAGTCTTAACCCCGACAATCCCAATCATCGCGATCAACAGAAAATGACGAAAACCCAACTTTCGTTCATCTCATGATTTCTGTTGTTTTAAAAGCTTAAAATTCAAGAATTTGTTTTTAAAAATCCTAACTTTCAACAGCAAAACAGATTTAATACCTGAAATATCATGTTATTAAGTTTGAGATTTTGATCTTAAAAAAAAATTTGACTGTAATTTACGCTTTCAGTGAAATCTACTTTAAGGTCTTACCTGAAACTATTTTTCCATCAAAATATTGTTATTCCTAAGATTTGTTGTTGATACCTCATAACTAATAACAGATTAGAGAAAGAGTATGTAACTCTTGAATCATTTTTTTTCTTTTTTCCTGACCTGGAACTATGAATAGAGCAAACCACTCTCATTCCAGACATGCACTCATTTATTCTCATACATATACACATCAATTCCTGTTTAAACAACGATGCAGCACAATCATAATTTACTTGAGTAATTTCTGCATACCTCAAGATTTTTTAAATAGATTTAAAACCCTTAGATAGAATTGTTTACTCACAGGAAATTAAAGAACAGAAAAAGAAAGGTTAGATCACTCACCTGCAAAAGAAGATCAGAGACCTTAAACTAAAATCTGGAAATGCTTCCTTCTTGCAAAACTGAAACTTTGAGTTGCTTCCTTATATATATTTTTTCCTTAACTTCAATCTTGATTTTACTGCAAATGTTTATCCTGATTTACAGCTACATGCTTCCAGATAAAAGGAAAAAAAAATGTAGACTTTTGGAAGTTGTTTCCAAAACAGAAAAGGAAAGATCTGCAGTTGCATGTAGGTTAGAGTTGCATATTGCTCTTCAGGTTGATGAATTTGAGTAGAACTTCAAGTTTAATCTTGATTTGCACTTTATTTTTAAAGATTATTCAGATAGCTGTAGTTTGATTTGGTTAGAGGAAATTATTGATTTCAGATTTGTTTTGAGGAGAATTTGCAGGATTTGTTTTTGAGAAAATTTTCTGGTTTTGAATTAATCTTCAAATGAATTTTAATATGAATGTTGATTTTCAGATTTTGGTTTAGATGTTGGCTGAAGATTACTTAAGTTATGAAAAGAATAGGAAAAAGAGATAAAGTTTCTATGAGCACATTTTTGATTTAATTAAAATAAAAGGAAGAGAAAAATCAAGAGGACACTTGTTGATTACATAAATTCCTAGGCTTACATTTGTCAAATTATGTGTTAATAATCCAACACTTGTATTTTGTAAATATAATTATATTTTTAAAATGTTTTATTCTATAAAGTTAATATTTCTTATGTTCTATATTTTAAATATTTTATACTATATTTTTTTTAAGTTTAATTCCTTTTATATATATATACACATCCTATATAAATTCAAAGAAAGTATTAATCTTTATAAATTCTTATTTTAAACTTATCATATATATTTAAATAAATGTAATTGATGAAGTATAATTAAATATAAAGTATATTTTAAATAGCTTTTGCAAATTATCAAGTAGAACCCAAACAATTGCCTTTTTTTTCTTTCACCATATACACACTTGTATACATGTATATGAATATACTTTAAAGTTTTCAAAAATAATAGAATTTACGTACACACACAAATATATATATATATAATGATTTACTATTAGGTTCATCAATTTATTTCAATTATTATTATAGCTTCAAATTTACTTATGTACATCCAGACATCTTTAATTATCCATTTTATCTGTTTAATCCAAACAAAAATCAATTAATTATCTAATTTACAGATGCCCGAAAATCCAGGTTATTACATTCCTCCCCCCTTTGAATCTTTTCGTCCTCGAAAAGGAACGAAACTAGAATTTATTAAATATTTTAAAACCAGTTAAAATATTCTTTGATCGTTTTAAAATCTATATAATATTACAAAACAGTTTTATAAAAATACTTTTTATAACTTGATGTCTCAACCAGTCCATCCTCGTTCTCACAGAAATTCGGTCATACGTTGATCATGCGTAAGACTGAAAATCTACAAGTACTTAGCAGACCCATTTTCAACATCCAGTGAAAATACTTTAGATAATAATTTTATTGAAAATATTGAAAACGTTTTGAAATCGAGGAAATATCTTTGGTGAGAATGCTCTGGAAATCATCACCCCCATCCATGGTCACAGTTACATTCCAGGGTTACGTTGCCGTCGTAGCAAAAGTCCATGTAACTGCAGGCTCTCCGCGGCCTCTCGATTACGCCATGGATCCCACACAACAGATCACAGTTACATCCAGGGTTACGTTGCCATCGCAGCAAAATTCCATGCAACTGCAGGCTCTCCGCGGCCTCTGATTTTCGCTGTCAAAATGAAACTTCTCCACTCCTACATAGGTCGCAGTCTACCGATATAAAATCAAACGCAGACTGTTGGCTCTCAGCGGCACACACGACTTTCGCTATGTTATACCATAGATCGCAGTTACATCCTAGGTTACGCTGCCATCGCAGCAAAAGTCCATGTAACCGTTGGCTCTCAGCAGCACACACGACTTTCGCTATGGTATACTCTACTCATAATCCTCAGGAGCTAGTTTTGTCCGGACTCCTCACAGGATCAATTTTAGAACCCCCCCCTTGGGGCTCAAGGTAGCACCACCCGGTGGTACTCCTGAGAAGTTCATTTCAAGGGAGCGCCTTTTTCCCCAGAGCCATCATCAAAACATTTTATACTATACACATATAGTATCTTTAAATCATACACCTAGTATGATCTCATACAAAGCTCCTTTACTCAAAATCGATTATTCAAAATTGATAATTCTCAAACTAGGCTTTTCAAATTCCAATATTGATTTTCCCCAAGAATCAAAAGCCTTTCCAATCCATAGGTTCCCAAAACCTTTTTCCAAATCCTCATATGATCCTTTATATATATATTCAGATATATAAAATCTTTTAAAACTTTGGATCATTTCAATACTTGTATAAAACTCCTTTTATACTTCAAAACACCTTCAAAATCCTCTTCTTCTGGCAATAGATTCAACAAGGGGAGTTTTATTTTATAAAACAAAGATATTTACTTTGTTTACTCAAAATCAGATATTCAAATTTGATTAAACTCTTTTCAATACCATTTTCATTCAAATCCATACGATGTACACATATCATCCGTACGCTATACCAATCTGATCGCTCACTCGATCACACAATTTCACTTCCGAACTAGTATCGTCCACCCAACTTCCTAGTGCGGACACAGATCTGGTTTCTTGATCAGAAACCGTTATTCTCCTTGCATAGTCATAACTATGATAGAGAACATCCAGAATCAATCAACAATCCATATCCAGGTTCGCCGTCGAAAATCGAGTGAAAAATCCCACTCGGATCGATATAACTATCTCGAAATTCTGTGCTCGAATCTGGATCAAATCACTATGCGAATAGAATAACATACGTACACCCTACGTATTTATCTTATTGGTTATCAGCCAAATTAATTCCATTTCTATTCACATTCACTTACTCACAATTGCTTCAATCCATCTGGATTATCACCTCTATTCTTATCTCGATTGGGTATTTAACCAATAACAGTTTGAACTCCGACCAGTTTATTTGGAAAATAGCTTGAAAAAATTAAAATAGAAAAGTAGTCGGAAAATAATTACTAGTTTGTAAAATAGGTATAGAATAGTTGGAAAATAGTTAAATAATTATAGAAATTTTAGTTAATTGCAAAATAGTAGTAGGATAGTAATTAGTTTTGTAAAATAATTGAAATATAGTAATTAGTTTATAAAACAGTTGGAAAATTGTTAAACAGTTTCAAAAATAATTGTAAAACAAGTATAAGATAATTTGGCTTTTAAAAGAAATGTTGTATATATAGTGAATAGTTTGGAAAAAAAATAGGATTGTATTATTAAAACAATTTATATTAAAAATAGTACAGAGTCAAACTGTTCACTTTCCAATCTCCATTCTCATTAATTCATTTAAACTTTCTCTACCATTTAGATTAACCCAATTCCAATTTAAATAATTTCAATTTCCATTGAAATTGATTCAACCCCAAATCAAGTTGAATTAACCTCAGTTTCTTTCCAAATTTAACTTTATTCAACCTTGATCTCAAATTCTACTAATTCAACTAAATTTCAATTGAACTAGTTTCAATTTTAATTCATTTCAACTCCAGTTTGAATTAATCCAAATTCCAATTTCATTTGAATTTAAAATTATTCAACTTTAATTACAATCCCCAAATTATTCAAATCAATCCAATTCAAATTTTCCATTTGAATCTTATACATCTTCAATCACAATTTCAATTAATTCAAATCAAATTCAATTTGAACCAATTTCAATTCAAATTCCAAATTTAAATCATCTCGAATTATATAAATTCGAGTTAGCACTTCAATTGTTGATTTAATTCCTTTAGATCAACTTACCTTTAAAGTTTTTAAACTATTCAATTCACAGTTCAGACATAACATATTATACCATAAATCAATTAATCTTTAAACAATTAAATTTTGAGTCAAATTCTCAAAATTCCATTTTAAATTATCTTTACTTAACTTTTTCCAAAGATCAAATAAGAATTCAAAACAATTTTATCCTTAAAAATCTAATTTATTACTCAATTTTATCCTCCAGTTTAAAATCAGTTCTTAAACAATTTTAACTTGCAAATTCAATTACTCAAAATTTTAGTTCAAGGTAATTCCATGCCCTTAATTTCAAATTAAAGTTTAATTTCCCTTTTATTTCAACAATGGATTGCCATACTTCATCTCTCATTCATTTAAACAATTCCAATTCACAACTTAAAGATTTCTAACAACAATAGGAGATATCATCCAATTATTTCAAAACATCCATCCATTTTCAATTTTTTTTTTTTTGGATCTCAAACCCAAATTGAGATTACCCAAACTCTCAATTCTAATCAATCGTTTAATTTCCCAAGTTAAATCTTAATTTCATCTTAAAATTTCCAAATCAGGTTGATCATTCTATCTTATTTAACTCTTCCTCAAGTTAAGCTCAATTAATTAATCCAGTCAATCTTACCCAATTTGAATCTTCCATTTCAAATTTTGAACTTCACATTAATAATTCTCCCATTTATAAGTTCAAAAACTTATCAATTTTGGGTATCACATCTTATTCCAAATTTGAAACACAACATTTAGAGTTTATTTCAAATCACCTTTGGTATTATGTATATCCACATATATATATATTAACTTCTTTTACATACCAAATTAAAATTTTAAACCACCTTTGGTTCAAAACAATTTTTTTTTTTTAAATTTTCAAACATCTCTTGTTTGAAATATGACCATTTCATTCAATTGCATTAAATAATATTATTTATTATTCCTTTTAATCATTTGAAACTAAATTCCAAATGTTTATAATACTTAAGATGCAAACTTCACAATTTAGATCAACTTAAATTTTAATTTATATCCCATACTTATCTAAAGGGTTTACTTCCTTACAACATTTAATTTTGCTTACTCATTAACACACAATTCATTATTAAACACAGCAACTATTTATGATAATGCCCAAGATTATCATATCTAAAAACCAATTCATTATTATCTTATTCTGAAACACTTTTCTAATTTAAGATTTCAATTTCATTTTGAAACCATTTCAAACTTATCTTTAATTTCAATTTGGTTGTAATTCTATTACCATTAATTCTTACTATTACTGTTAATGTAATTAATACTACAACCAATTTCCTTAATATAATAGATAATCTATTTCTTATATAAGATTCATTTACTTTTGAAATCATTTAAAAACCTTTATATCAGAAAATAACAAGTACGCTCTCTCACATATATATATACACACACACACACTCAACTCATCCTAGGGTACCACTTACCCTATCCTTAATGAGTAATCCCACCAGAGCCAAGGTTCTCGCTTAACCTTCAGCTCTGATACCAAATGTAACGACCCGAAATTTCGATCCCGGAATATCCAGATAGTTAGTGAAAAGAAGAAAAAGAAAGAAGAAGAAGAAGGAACAGAAACACAATAACATAGAAACCTCACATTCGCAGCGGATCAAAATATAATAAAAAATAATAGTTTTACAAGAAGAACTATATCATTACACTTATATCTTTATACATCAGAGTTACATCATGTACATAAACATTGGACAAAACAATCATGTCCAGATACTACAATATCACAGTTGATACTCTCTATACGTTCCTGCCAACCAGCTCGCCTCCTGAGCTCCAGAACGTCCTTACCTGAAAATCTGTAATACTCGGTCTGACCCGAGCATTACATCAAAGTAACACCCGGGTCAGGCTGGAAACCAGCGTGAGTAAACCCATCTAACTTGGAATACAAAAGCATATAATTTATATAAACCCGGGGTAACTTATATCAATTTACACTTCACAAGATGTTATATACATCAACCATTTCACACATCAATTTCTAAGTGCCAAAACTTAGATTTTAATGGTCCAATTTACTTAAGTCATTCCACTTCAGCCTATTAGTTTCACATATCAAATTATAAGAATCAAAGTGGTTTCGAGTATTTACTAATACCCGACTCCGGTCTCTTCGAATTCAACACCATCTTATCCCAAATATTCAAGTGAAACATAATTCAAATTCCAAATACAGAGTGTCATCCCCATTAATTCATCATCGATAGATAACTAAATGACCTCAGTTTAATTCCAACATATCATATCACATAGCATTCCAAACCACATATTCGAGATATCAATCAATCACAGGCATGCAATATTGTTCAATCATTCATAAGCAAGATTTATCACTTTCAAAAGTTAATTTGATTTATCTCTAATTAAATTAATAACCAATCTTAAATCACTTACATTGATTAATTATCTTTTAATTAATTATACCTAATAATTTACTAACCCTTAATAAATTTCCTTAATTAAATAATTCAACCCTTCAATTAATTACGCTAAGAAATTAATTCTTAATTACTTCTTTTAAGCAATTTGCCTTTATTTACTTCCAACAAGTAATTATTCCACTGGTTAATTATCCTCAATTTATTAATCTTGATTATTAATTAATTAAACCTTAATTTATCACATGGGTAAATTAGCCTTACCCATCCACATTAAATAAAATTTTAAATTACTCTCCTAAATCAATTAACTATAATTGACTTACCTTTAATAAATCATATTCGTTAATAAATCCTTAATTAATCCCATTCGTAATTGACTATCCCTTAATTACTTACATGAGATAACTTACTTAATTAAGTTTATAAGTAATTATCATCTCATATTCACTAATTTAAATTAATTATAAACATTAACTATTCTCCAATTACTTATGCTAAGTAATTACCTTTTTTATTTTCATCATTAATTAATTAATCTATGAACCTCATTAAATCATTAACTTATAATTAATTCCACTAATTAATCTCAACTACCTTCTTAATTAATCAAATAATCTTGGAATTAATTTATTTTCATTTTCTCAATTTCCACTCAATCACATTATTAATAATGTTTAAATAAATTTATGAACTATCTTAATAAATTTTAAGTTAAAATAAATTACTTAACTCCTAAATTAACCAATCATTTTAATTAACCTTATTATTTAAAGAATAGTTTAAAAAAATCAATTAAAACTTGATTATCGATTAACTTAAATTTTGTGGCCCTTAACATTAACCGACCCCAAAACTAAATTTCCCGAGCCTCTCTCGATTTTGTACGCAAAAGCCCTCCCCAAAACAAACATGGAATCTCGAGTAAGAACCCATGCTATTCCTCTTCTTCCCCGAAGACTCCAAACACTAGTCACTAACGTACACAGGTGCACGTGCACGGTGGGAACTCGACGTTCCGATCACCAACGACAATCCCAACATACCAGCGACCATCTCCTCAAATGGAAGGACTGCCCAAATATCTGAATTTCGCCAGTGCAAACAAATTCGATCTTCGACCACCATAAAATTCCATCATTACCGAAAATATCAACTCGTGCCACCCCAAATCATTCACCAGAAAATCCGCCTCTTCAACCAGAGATTCATCACGATCCCATCCTCCATTTCCCCCATATGCGAACAAGTACGATACGCCGATGAGACCACATTGGTCTAGAAATCAACCCCAGCAAAAAAACAAGGTTAAACCCTAAATTTCCCAAACCATATCGCCCCGGTGATCAATAATTCTTCCGAACAATTTATCCATGTTCACTGATCAGAGGACAAGTTCCAGCCTTAACCCCGACAATCCCAATCATCGCGATCAACTGAAAATGACGAAAACCCAACTTTCGTTCATCTCATGATTTCTGTTGTTTTAAAAGCTTAAAATTCAAGAATTTGTTTTAAAAATCCTAACTTTCAACAGAAAAACAGATTTAATACCTGAAATATCATATTATTAAGTTTGAGATTTTGATCTTAAAAAAAAAATTTGACTGTAATTTACACTTTCAGTGAAATCTACTTTAAGATCTTACCTGAAACTATTTTTCCATCAAAATATTGTTATTCCTAAGATTTGTTGTTGATACCTCATAACTAATAGCAGATTAGAGAAATAGTATGTAACTCTTGAATCAATTTTTTTTTTTCCTGACCTGGAACTATGAACAGAGCAAACCACTCTCATTCCAGACATGCACTCATTTGTTCTCATACATATACACATTAATTCCTGTTTAAACAACGATGCAGCACAATCATAATTTACTTGAGTAATTTCTGCATACCCCAAGATTTTTTAAATAGATTTAAAACCCTTAGATAGAATTGTTTACTCACAGGAAATTAAAGAACAGAAAAAGAAAGGTTAGATCACTCACCTGTAAAAGAAGATCAGAGACCTTAAACTAAAATCTGGAAATGCTTCCTTCTTGCAAAACTGAAACTTTGAGTTGCTTCCTTATATATTTTTTGTCCTTAACTTCAATCTTGATTTTACTGCAAATGTTTATCCTGATTTACAGCTACATGCTTCCAGATAAAAGGAAAAAAAATATGTAGACTTTTGGAAGTTGTTTCCAAAACAGAAAAGGAAAGATCTGCAGTTGCATGCAGGTTAGAGTTGCATATTGCTCTTCAGGTTGATGAATTTGAGTAGAACTTCAAGTTTAATCTTTGATTTGCACTTTATTTTTAAAGATGATTCAGATAGTTGTAGTTTGATTTGGTTAGAGGAAATTATTGATTTCAGATTTGTTTTGAGGAGAATTTGCAGGATTTGTTTTTGAGCAAATTTTCTGGTTTTGAATAAATCTTCAAATGAATTTTAATATGAATGTTGATTTTCAGATTTTGGTTTAGATGTTGGCTGAAGATTACTCAAGTTATGAAAAGAATAGGAAAAAGAGATAAAGTTTCTATAAGCACATTTTTTATTTAATTAAAAATAAAAGGAAGAGAAAAATCAAGAGGACACTTGTTGATTACATAAATTCCTAGGCTTACATTTGACAAATTATGTGTTAATAATCCAACACTTGTATTTTGTAAATATAATTATATTTTTAAAATGTTTTATTCTATAAAGTTAATATTTCTTATGTTCTAGATTTTATACTATTTTTTTTAAAAGTTTAATTCCTTTTATATATATATACACATCCTATATAAATTCAAAGAAAGTATTAATCTTTATAAATTCTTATTTGAAACTTATCATATATATTTAAATAAATGTAATTGATGAAGTATAATTAAATATAAAGTATATTTTAAATAGCTTTTGCAAATTATCAAGTAGAACCCAAACAATAGCTTTTTTTTCTTTCACCATATACACACTTGTATACATGTATATGAATATACTTTAAAGTTTTCAAAAATAATAGAATTTACACACACACACATATGTATATAATGATTTACTATTAGGTTCATCAATTTATTTCAATTATTATTATAGCTTCAAATTTACTTATGTACATCCAGACATCTTTAATTATCCATTTTATCTGTTTAATCCAAACAAAAATCAATTAATTATCTAATTTACAGATGCCCGAAAATCCAGGTTATTACAAATGGGGGCAATGTTCCAGCCACACACATAAATCTATTACAAATAGTAAACCCTTCCAGGGGATTATGTGCTCTGTCTTCCAGCCCCAGTAATAGAACGTCTTCTAGAGATAATCCATCCCTGAGACAAATTCTTCCCAACATATCTTTAGAAATCTTGGAACAGACTGAGTCCTCCGGATTCAAAACCAACACCGTATCCGACAGTTCATCCAAAGTGGGATTTACTACATCCGACGTGTTGTCTAGCCTTTCTATTCTAGGAAGTGGAGGACTCTGAACATCCTGCTGCTCGGAGCTTCCGAGGTCCATAGCTATTGAACTCAACAAAAACTATTGTTAGATGGTAAGAACCCATGTTCCCCCGGTATAAAGTGAATGATCGTGTTGTGTAGTGAAGTGCTACATAATACTTTAAATTTTTATAAGTTCGAAGATGGTAAAGCGACAAGACTTCGAGACTCGACTGGAGTGACCGTCATCACTAGCCGTCTCAACTATGCCATCCCGACTTTAAAGAAAGGTCCATGTTAAAATTTGTTGTGATTTTCAAATTATAGTTCCATTGACGAGCTTTGAAGGGTGGTCATATATGTTGTTTGATAGTAAAGTCTAAGCGTGCAAGGCTAAAGTTCGTCGGAGTTAAGTGTTCGAGTATGCAAAAGGCTATGTTTTGTATCCATCATGGTTCGAATTGGATCATTCCCCTGAAGGATGAGTTCATATCGATGCAAAATCTTAACTGATAGCCAATTCGTATCGATATTTTGCATGTCGATCAACTTTGTATCGATACTCTCCGTATCGATCCAAGGCGAGCAGCTTCGTATCCATCAAACTGAATTGATGCAAACTCCCATAATTTCCATATCGATACGAAGCAACTTCCACCATCTCCTATCGATACGAGTTTGAAGCAAAAGATTGGAAGTCAGTTACTCCACCGTCTCCATCGACTATTCTCCTCTGTCCCCCAGCCTCTTAGGCGCCATTAATGCTCCCTCGGCCTAAACCTAGTCCCATTCCAGTATCGACAATGCCAGAATTGGCCATCACCTTGGATGAAGTAGTTTGAAACTCGAATCTCTTCATTTCAAGATAGTTTTAGTTGATTAATTACCTAGTTTAAGGAATTGAATTAAGGGTTAATGGGTTGACTGTTTTGGGGACAAAGGCTTTGCAGTTTTCTTCTTTTTTCTGATCGATACGAAAAGTGATAGCTGTTGCATGTGGAAACTTTGTCTAAGTTCAAAAGCTATTTATATGGCTTCGTATCCAAAAGAAATTTTTTTGTATCCCAGTCACTAAACCGAGAGAAGTGTTCAACATCCATCGATAGGAAGGTTGGATTTCACATCCATCAGTGCAAGGCGGTCTAAAGCTTAATTTTCGTATCCTTCAGTGTTTCGTATCCATCAACACTGATCGATCCGAAGCCAACTATTTCTTAACCATCGATACGAAAGTCACTGCAAGATCATGTCTGGATCATTCACCTCCGTCGATACGAAACATCAATTGTGTATCCATCTTTTCGTGACCCAAAGCTTCATGTCCATCGATATAAAGCACTCCTAAAGACCATCTATCTCATATCGATAGCCATCGATGCGAAGCCTACATTTATACATCCCAAATTGATCCAGAAGAGGATCAATACAAAAGAGTGTATCAAAGCGATTATCAATCGTTGTTAGAACTCGAATTTCACATCAATCCAGGAGAGGATCAATGCGAAACTCAATACAAACAAGAACAAAGAAACTTGACAATGACCCGCGAATGTGCAAATGTGAACAAGAGTCATTTTAACATATGTGCCTATATGCCAACTTAACATTTGGTTTTCAGAGTTGACAGGAATTGAATGCTTACCCGGCGACAACCAAAACAGTGAACAACAAATTGCTAGCACTTAACCTTCAGTTACAACATAAAACTGCATGATCATTGGAAGTCTACAATTCAACATTTATATTATTGGAAATTAATCAAAGGTTACATCTCTAATGAAAGGACAACAATTGTTCAACGAATCAGATAGGAATTTTTCAGAATAGAGGTTGCAGCTTTGTAAAGCACGTCATGTTTATACAGGACGTACTTTAGGGGGCAAATGTTATCCCACCTTTTGGCAAGGCTATGATATCAAGGACTTGACTAGAAACTAAAGGTACTCTGTCCCGAAGATTGGTTATCTACAATTTCACGATGGATACGGGTGAACTTGTTCTGTGCTCAGATCGAGCTACAATTATCATGGCATGACGAACAAAGCTATGAAAGACAAAATTTCAAATTTCAAGTCAATCGGAGTTCATATGCTTAAGTTATGGATCGATCAAGGTTCATGTGAAACATACTCCCTTCGTATCCATACTCCTTCGTATCCATCATTCTACAGCCATCCCTTTCGTATCCATCCTACTTCGTATCCGTCACTCTGCATCCATCCCCTTTGTATCCATCAAGCAATAGCACCTCCCGAATTGATCGTAGTTCATTTGCCAACAATTGCCCATTTCGTATCGATTGGCAAATCGATCGATACAAAACCAATGACCAAGTATCGATATGAAGCCACACGTAAGGCATTGATACGAAAGCAATGGAAACTCATCGATATGAAGAGATTGACACTAGATAGATACGAAGGAGATAGTCTAACCAAAGGAAACATTCTTTAGGCATGAAATATGGATCTTTATAGAACTCTCGCACTACATCGTCGACACATAGCTGATCGATGCACATCATATCGATACGTAGCCCATCAATGCATATCGATACAAATCCATCAGTCTACTTGCAAATCCAATCTTGGATCGATCATAATTCAAAAATTACAATCCATATGTTACGAAATTTTCATAGAAGCTTGCATATCAGCTAAATAACCACCATGATCGATCGCAGCTCAAATGGAGCCAATCTTGATCGATACGAAATGCACTTGGATCAATCAGGATCGATCCCAAATAATCCTAGATCGATCTGGTGGGCCCATCCACATGTAAGAAGAGGTATTCCGAGTTTTGGGGGCAGATATTTTCATATCTACTCCTATAAATAGGAACCCTACGCCTACTGAAAAAGGACTTTTGAAGCTTTTATGCTGTTACTCTACTGCAACTCCATTGTAACCTGAGTGTTAGTGACTTGTATTATTGTAACTCAGTTGAAAATCATCAATAAACAGCAAACTCTTTAAAATGGACATAGGCTACAATGCTGAACCACTATAAATTCTTACCTCTTTCTATTTCTGCTTGCTTTTATTGGTGTGATTGTTAGATTAGCATCTTTTTTCATTTAATTTCTTTATTCTGTTCTCTTCAATTATATCCGAAGAGTGTTGTGCCTAATTTTGGTACAAAAAAAGATATAGCGACGTCATTGTCACAAAATAGTTAATGTTGAAAATGATACCGACGACATCACTTCCTTACACTAAGACATCAAATTAGGATGCATGCGGAAGCATTGTCTCAATGTAGTTGATATTGTGAATAATTGATATCATAGATTATGGTATGCGACATCGTATAAAACCTAGGTAAAGACTTGCGGCATCAATGCTGTATATTATAGATTCCAAATAAAGAAACAAAGGGGATCAGAATAGTTCTAGTATGTTACAAGATCACCATGACGACATTGGTTTAATGCCAAAGACCTTATACTATATGACTTCAACCTGAACAAATTCATTTCATATCGACATAGTTGATATTGTATACATCCATTCACGTTGGTGTCAGATTCTGTAGTGGCGATGTGAATGTTGGCCACTACGTAGGGTTCGACATTCATATTGGCGTCATGGTAATGTCGTAATTAATGTAAAAAAATTATATTAAAAGCAATTGCTTTACACCAACCCTTAACACTTGTAAATTTCTATTGGATAATTTTTTTTATCAATTTCTTTTAAGAGGAACTCTCGCAAATTATATTCCAAAAACCATTTCGCACCCAACAAATATTACTAATCATTAAATATTTATTTATAAGATTTTCTAGCTTAATAAATTCATACAAAATCATGATCACTTGAGAAAAATTCTTCAAAATCTCTAAAAATTAGAATTCACATATTATTTAACATTAAAAATCTTGGAACCAAAATCATTATTTAATTATTTTAATAATTAAACCCAAAATAAATCATTTTTCTTATTTAAAAATTTCATAAAATATTCGTACATGCTTGGAAAATTATGAAATTAAAAAATCACATCCAAAATAATATTCTAAACATCACGTCCAAATTTTAAGTCATTTGGATATCTTAAACTAGGTTTTTACACTTAAAACCTATTAAATATTTCCACAATTAATCAAATAAATCACCAAGCAACATATACTACATCAAACAAAACATAACATGGCATAGTAACATCATATGATTTGGATTTAGACTTAGAACCAAAAGAAACAAGAATATGTGGGATGGATAACTATTATTCACCTTGACTGGATAAAGAGATTGAGATTAAATGTGCCGATTTGACTCTCTTAAGCTTTTCTATGGTTTCCTAAGCTTTTCTCCCTTAGTTTTCTTAGTAATGGCTGACCTTGATCTTACTTATGTTTGTATGAAATGAATCTAAATAAGGATAATGAGAGAGAAAGAGTTTACGTTTAAGGAATGAGGCATATTTCTATTTTACCCTTCTTATAAATCCTCCTTATTTAAGTTTTATACAATCTATTAGTTATTACTTAAGGCTCGACGAATTTTAATTATCAAATCTCATTCTCCTTATCTCAACACATTATTTAATTTAATTCATCTGATTAAATCTCCTAAATAATATCAATCAAAATTATAAGTATTACAGTCATCCTTGATGCGAATTAGAATTGCTGGCTCCCCCTAAATGTTGTTACCATTGAGATTGGATACAGATGCAGCAGACTGTAAAAAGTCTTTGGCATGAGTAGGCATTGCAGGCTCCTGCTCAATGTGTAAATACGATACATGTAGTCGTAGTTTGGGAATTTAGTCCTAAGGTTTATGTTGTAGGTGATCCTATATTAATGGATAATTATAGTTGTTATTAGTCTGATCCGTAGTTATTTTGAAGTTCAATTAGTTATTCGATCCTAAATGTAAACATTCACAAAATATTGGGTGTAGATGTATTAAGAACTATATCCCTTAGATTAATGAAAACAACCTTTTTAAATAGTTTACAAATACAAGTAGGACACCCTAGGTCAGATAGATTAAATTAAGTAAATTGTCTATGATCTCCATATAGTAATATAACTCATTCACTGAACTTTTTTCTAACCTACTCCTTTTATTTTTCCCACCATAAGAAGACAAGATAGCATTTGATTGGGAATTATAGGTAGAGAAAGGAACTAAGCTATAATGACCCTAATATTGGTATACATTATTTAGGACATATAAGTTAGATTAAGTTAAATAAAGTAAATGATTAAGGGAATGGAGACTTGAATATTAATGGGTAGTCGTGCCTTGTTAAACAATGAACTAAAAGGAATTGAATAAGTAAGGCTAACAGATAAGGGAAAAATAGGAATAAGTAATATTCCTATACCCCAAACCCTTATACCACTTTCATTTTACATGTTGACAAAATAAAAGGAGGCCAGCCACCATTAGGAGAAAACAAGAGAAAGAGAAGAAAAAATCAAGAGGAAGAAAGCTTAATCAATCCAATTAAAGAATCAAACCTCAAATTCCTTAATCACAAGCGAAAGGTGAATAGTAGATTACACCACATTTTATTATTTTCGATTTTAAATAAGATCCGAAATTATTTTGCAAATGATTTGCCATGTTTTGATTGTTAAAAGGATATATATGCTTGTTGATGATTTATGCTATTTCATATAGATTTTATGTTAAGGTTTAACTTGAAAAATCTATTAAATGGCATCCAAATGCCTTGTTATTTTGAGAATATATCAAAAATATTATTTTAGAGTTGTGTTTCAAGTTTCATAATTTTTTGAATTAATGTGGATTTATCATGAATTTTCTAGTGAAGAAAATTATTAAATTAAGTTTAAAATTAATTACGGCTATTATATGTTAGCTTTGGGTCAGAAATTTAAACATGTTAGACATATTAAAAATGATTTATGGGAATTTTAGGTGAATTTTCCTAAGTATTTTAATAAGTATATAAATTTATTTGAGGAATGAGACTTAAATATTTTTATGTTTATAAAAGTAGAATGGGCGATTTGTAAATGTTTTTAAATTATTAATCTCTGAAATTCGATAGCACTTTTAGAAAAAAATTTGCAAAAGAAATTGGCAACTAATTTTATGGTGACAAATAAGCAAGTTAGTTGGGTAGAAATTACTTTTTAAAGTTAAAACCAGTTTTGATAAAGTTTCGCTATTTCGCCACTTTCGACAACTAACGTTTGACTTCATACTTCCGCCTCTAACTAGTTCAAAACCAGTACATATTATATCAAAGACTTGGCACGTAGTGGATTGGAGTATGTAACGACCCGTAAATTTTCGATAATTAAATTAGCTAATTTAATAAGATTTCGTGATTTAATGTTAGAAAAAAATTTGTAATTCATTTGGAATAATAATAACTGGAATGAATTGCACTAATTATCCAAGTAATGAAAAAAAAAGCTACTTAGTGAATGCCTGTGCAATCAATAGTTGAATAGGATAATAAATGTTGAATTCATTGTGTATAATAGAGTAATTGATTGATGAGTAAAATCTATTTGAAATCAAATATTGAATATTGAACACGTAAATTGTTTAAATTAAATATTTAAAACTTATTGAATAATTGAATAACTGTAAAATAAAGATAGTGTTCTAAATTGTGAATTGGTTTTAAAGGTTGATTCGTATAAATTCAATTTCAATATTTCAAAAGATAATGAATTATGGGATAATCGAAATTGTTTAAATTAAGTATTTGGAAATTATTGAACAATTTAATAATGGGGATTTCAATAACGGTATAATGGAAATAGTTGTTCTATAAATTTAACTCGTTTCAAAAGTTAAATTTTATTAGTTCGTTTGAATATTTCAAAGGATAGTGGTTTAAGAATAATCAAATTTGTTAAATTTAATATTACGAATGGTTGAATAAATTAAATTTCGAATTTGATATGATTAATTTGATATTGAAATTTAATATATGAAATAGAGTGAATATTTGAAATTTGATTTAATATGATTCAAATTGGTTTCCAAAATGAATGTAAGTCACATTTGGATTTTAATAGAGTTAATAAGATTTTAAAATTGGAATTTATTGGATAAATTGAGTAACGGGTTTAATATGATTAAAAATGATTTGTAAAATTTTATTTTATCATATTAGAGTTATAGTGATGTTACAGAACTTTTAAAACTGAATTTAAAATTTATTTGTGAAAATTGAATATTTTAATATTTAGTTATCGACTGAAAATAGCCAATTTTCGAACAGTCTCAGAATTGGACGAAACTAGTTCTATTGGATCCGTAATAGTTAGTTATTACCGGATTTCAATTTTCGTGTCAATCGGAGTTATCGTTTGAGCGTGGCAGCTCGAAACGCATCGAATTGTTTTTAATTTAAATTTGGCGAGTGAAAATAACCATTTTTCAAAAAGTCTCGGATTTCGACGAAACCAGTTTCATCGGATCCGTAATGTGATATTATTGTAAGGTTTCAAATTTCAAGTCAATTGGATTTACCGTTTGTCCGGTACGAATTAAAACGCCTAGAAATCGATTTAAATCGGTTTAATTTAAATCGAACGTTTTCAGCCATAACTCGCACATACTTCCGAATTAGCTTCCGAAACCTGTTCCATTGTGTCCGGAACGCGGGGTAAACCTTAGAAACGCTGGTTACGGCGCCTAAATCGGGGTTCGGAATTTCCGGATGAATAGTGTCGAACGAAACTCTATAAATACACCCACCATCTTCATAATTTTATAAAAAAATAACAAAACCCTAACCCTAATACTTGCTAGCCGCCACTTATACATGAATGGCCAGAAATTAGCTTCATTCATCTCTCAATCTCTCTCAATCTACAAAGGATTAGAAGAAGTGTTCAACACGAAAAAGGTAGAGCATGAAGAGAGCTTGAAATCCATACGGATATGATCTTGGTTGGAGCGACATGGAGTGAGAGAAAGGGGGCCGTTTGCATCAGTTTTTGCACGCGAAACGAGGCACTACAGTGGGCCGAGCTCCACCATAGGGGGGCCGAAGGTAGCTCAGGTTTGGGGCTTCGCGTTGGCGTTGGTTTGATCGAGTTTCGTTGAGTATTGGTGTTGCAATGTTTAACCCTAGTTCTTGTGTCATGGGTTCAAGTGCGCGTGCTCCTTCCTGTAGCCGTGCGTGAGGAGATGAAAGAGGGAGATGGAGGTGGGACGTTAGATCTACAATGGACGGCCAAGATCTGCTTGGTATAAGAATTTGTAAATTTAGTTAATATAAAATCGTGTAAACTTGTAAAAATCATATCTTTTTCATACGAGGTCGGATTCGGACGAAACTTTTTGCGTTGGAATCGTATCGACGAGGACTACGCAATGGAACTGGATTGGAATCATTTGGAGCTAGAGAAAATTTTGAGTTAAGTCGAACGTCGTTCGATTTGATTTAAAATCGAAAAATCAAGGTGAGTGTTTTATAACGCTCACACTGTACTAAATATCTTTATGCTAGTTAAATTGACATTATGAAGTGATATGAATTTTATTTGTCGTTGTTTGATATAAATTTAATTGTCATATAGCTTGTTATTTGAATTAACCGCTGAAAAATTTAATTGACAGTTAAATTGAAATTAAAATTGAATGGCGATTAAATTACCTGACATTGATAACTATGAAACTGCCATGAATTGTATTGTTTATTGGATGATGTATTTTGATAGATGTTATTAGTTGATATTTGAATGTTTGGATGTTTATTTGCTTATATATATCCTGTTATGCATACATATGATACTGTGATTTAATTTAAGTGGTATATTCATCCCTGACATCTAATTGAGATAAATAACTACTTGGCCATAGGATAGAAAATTATATACGGACACCGAATTGGCTAAATTAATAAAATTTTAAATCGTCGATTTGAAATTTATTTAAGGGTTGAATTTAAAGTTATAAATAGAAATAAATTTATAGAAATCGAATTCATCGGGAAATTGAGTTTGGAATGTTGAAATAAATTTTGGTAAAAGGAAATTGTAAATAATAAAAGTTGAGACTTTGAAATTTAAAAATTGGGATTTGATTGAATTTCGAAAATTGATTTGTTTAAAGATTTAGCCTTAATTCGAGTTTTGAATATTTCTAAGTAAAAGCGATATAAAAAGATATTTTGAAATTGAGCTTGAAATTGAATCATATTTGTAATTGGGTTTCAAACTTGAATATTGATGGAAAATTTTGTTAAGTATTATAAATGGATATTTTGAAATTCAAGCTAAAAATTGATATAAATTGAAATTGAATAAATTAAAGGTGAATGAAAAATTGAATTAATTAAAGCGAATATGAAATTGAAATTGAGTTAATCGAAAGTGAATAAAAAAAATGAAATTGAATCAATCGGAAGTGAATATAAACATTTAAATTGAAATAATTGAAAGTGAATATAACATTGAATAAATTTGAATCAAAGTTGACATTGATTCGAATTGAAATCGAAGTTGAATCGGTAGAATGGAAATTGAAATTAATTTTGAATTGGGAAGTTATAAATTGAAATGGGTTGGTTTTGAAGCTGTTTTATTTTGTTTTCCAAATTTCTCTGCTATATAAACCATTTTGAATACTTAAACTATATTAATCTATTTTAAATCTACTTAACCCAATTTAAATTATTTTAAACTAAATTTATCTATTTCAAATCCATTTTAAGATTTTAAAGTATTTTAACTATTTTAATTATTTAAAACTACTTTTAAACTACTTAAAACTATTTTTCTAAAATTCTAAGCTGGTCAATAAGGTGAAATGTTTATATTTAAATCTTGAATTTAAATACGAATTGAGTTAAATGAAGTTGCAACCTAAATCGAAATTCGAAATGATTTTGAAATCGAAATGAGATATTGATGCGAAAATGAATTTGAAGCGAAATCTTACATTTGAATAGATACGATGATATTTGAAATAGATTTGATTTTTGAAGCGAATATGATATTTTGATATCAATTATGTATCGATTTGAATATAAAAGAGCCAACGGTGTAATAATACGTAGTTATTAAAGAGACCGGGATCGGATATGGACATACTCTCTGTCGATACCGAAAACCACTTTAATAACTATTATACGCGGAGTGTTGATCCAGAATGAAGTGGATGGTTTGGTGAACGCGTTGACTGAAGAAAGAGAACGATATTGGATGACCCCTGACATGACTAAAACAGGAGCCGCGCCGGGCCATTGAGGTTCGCCACCTCTAGCGGACACGCTTCTTCGATACCATTTCTATTACATTTGTGATGCGATTTGGGTGCACCCCTTGATTTGGGAGTGTTGTTTCGCGGTGTTGGGGTAGCTGCTGGCTATGCCCAACATCAGTCCGGACCACGCAACTACTAGTATCCTAGTTGGTATTGCCTCATGTACCTTGTCATACTGATTATCCTATTCGCGACCACTACGTTTTGATTTGTACCTTGAGTATATGGATTGCCCTCTGGTGACTTCCGGTTTTGGGGAAACTACGGTCTTGTATATGCTTTTGGGAATATAAAATGTGTTAAGGGGGATTATGGTAACGCCTTAACGCTATTTTGATACTTTATATTACTGATAGACATTATCTACTTAGCGTATATTACTACATAGTAGATAGTTTAACGGATCCTTGAGAGATGGAAAATCCCGTAACATCTCTTGAGTTATTGCACGCACGTTGACACTGGATATGAGATGTCAAACCCCGTAAACATCTCTGACGCCGTTACACTCATATTTATTTACGATTGATTTAACTTTCATAAGGATATTTTAGTCCTGACTCGAGTGTTCTGTCTTTTCATTACGCTCGGGTCAGTCCTGAGTTTTCAGTTTAGGTTGAAGATCATTTCCTTGGAGGACGGAGACGAAGATTTGGTATATTATCTACTACTATTATATTCATTCCATTCCGCTGCATTGTTGTATGATATTTGTTGTGTATGTAACTCTGATAAATGTTGTATAATAATAATCAAATGTATTCATTTCAAATGTATTCATTTAATTAACAGCTTCATGAACTGTTATTTTATTATTATACTTTAGCCTTCCGCTGTGAGATTCTGTGTTGTTTCATTTCCTTTATTTCCCTTCCTTTTCTTTTCTTAATTACCCCAATAACTATCTGCCCTTTTAATGGTTTGGAATCGACATGGGTATTTGATCGTCGGTTTAAACTGTCCAAAAAGGCGGGTCGTTACAGTTGGTATCAGAGCTTTGGTTTAGCGATAAACCTTGGCTCTAGTGGGGAATAACTCATTGAAATAGAGGTAAACTATATGAATGAGTTGAGTGTATATGAGAGAGCGTACTTGTTATTTGATATAAAATGGTTTTATATTGTGTTAATTTGTTCCGTTGAGTATTTATGAATTCTGGTTGATACTTGGGACGCCAAGGCGTCGATAGGAATTTCTAAACACTCGAATAGGACAAACCAACACAATATCGTTTTGGAATATATTTTATATAAAAGAATTATTCGAATATTTATTCATTTTGATTGAATTGATTGTTAGGAGATGATAATATTAGATTATTATCGTTATTGTTTGATCAGTCAATATTTACAACAATTGATTAAATAACAATGGATTTAGGAAAATGAAATCTTGTAAACACAATTGATAATGAATATAAATGAATTTTAACTTGGATTTGGGAATTTAAATTCCGGTGTTTGAAATTGACTTACAAGAATTTGAAAAACTTAATATGAGTATTATATGATAGTATAATTGAGTTGAAATTGTTTTCGAAGGATTTTTTTTTTATGATAAGTGTTATATTCCCTTCTCTTGACGCTAGAAAATGATTTCGGTGATGAGTGCACGCATCATCGGCGTTTATTTTCGAGAGTCCGAGTGGGGGAGACCACTTAATAGCTCGTCTAAACTTTGTTTTGATTCAAATTTTATTTTATTTTGTACTCTCTATAGTATGATTGGTTATATAAATTATATAAGTATATATTATTTCAAAACTTGATTTGAAATGAAACCGGGATTGGAATTCTTAAGTCCTTTAATAATTAATGATTTTTTTTAAATGAGTGAAATGAATTTAGACTTGAATCATTAAGGAACTTCTGAATTGTGAAATGAGAAATGAACCTAAGAGCTAAGTGAAATATCAATTGGAGTAGAAATCCTTAGAATGAGGAAATTATGAACTTAAAATAAAAATTGAAACTGTAAAACTCGCATAGTATTAAATTTCATTCTATAGCATAGATATAACTTACCAAAATATTTAAGAAGTTCAAAAATGTTATATGAATTGTTAATTGGATAATATACAAGTATAGGTTTGAATAATGAAATATGCATTTAATTATTGGTTTGCAAATATAAATAAAATTGTTAGTAAATAATTGGAATTTAAATTAACATTTAAAGGTGATTCACAGTTATGTTAATATAAAATGGAAATACTATATGTGAATGAAAATGTGAAAAGATTATAGTGAAATTTAAGTAATGACTTAAGAATTGATAAATTGAAAATTCAACTTTAAATGAAAAGAAGTTGTATGTTGTTTAACTACATTCTATTTGCATAACTATAACTTACCAAATACTTAAAGGGTTTAAAAAGCTAATAAGGATAAGTAGAGAAATAATATACCAGTGTGAGAGTGAAAAATAAAATGTAAAGATCTATTGATAGTTGTAAATATAAAAGAAATTTAAGCTGTAAAATGAATGATACATGTATAAGTGAATGAATAAAATTTAAACTTAATGAAATATAAAATTGGTAAATGGAAACTAATTAAATGTGAATATAACTAAATGTCAATAAACTTGGAAGCGTATGAAATTAAATTTGACTTGGAAATGTATAATTGATTTAGTGTAGATTTTAGATGGATGTTAATGTTTGATATGCATTGGTTGTTAGATGGATGAAAATTGATTAACTAGAATTCATTAGTGTTAATGGAATTGAATAAACGGAATAAAATTTTAAAATAATTAAATTCATATTTGAAGCAAAGTGAAATTAAATATTATTGAATTCAATTTAAATTGAAGCAAATTGACTTGAATTTAAAATGTGAATGAAACAAACTTGAATAAATCGGAAACAAATTGAATGTAAACCTATTGCATGAATGAATAAGAAAATAAATGACTTTGTGTTATGATTGTTCTTTAGAAAATTTGGAGTTTTGATGGTTTGCACTTTGAAATAATAAAAGCAAATTTTTGAGAAAAATCCAAATTTGTCCAATATATGCTGAAACGAAAACAACCATAACTTTTAAATGACTCAACGAAATTCGACGATCTTGGACTTTTCGGAAAGCTTAGAAACTATAGCACAACTTTTATTTGGAGTGTCTTGAGAAATTCCTTCGTCTACTAGGTTAAAAACTTGAACGTTACTCGCTGTCCTGTGTAAAAATAAGTAAAATCTGTAGTATACATCCTTAGTATTTTTGACATATCTTTTTACTGGTTTATCGGATTTTGATGATCTTGTATTTTCTGGAAAGCTAAGAACATAAACTAAAACTTTTGTTTTAAGTGTTTTGTGTTTTGATATTGTTTAGAAGGTCGAAAACGTGGGTGAACGTCGCTGACCTGCGCAATTCATTGCCCAGGCTGAGGCGTATCCTCTAAGTAAAACGGCCATAACTTTTGAATGGATGGTCCGAATTCGATGATTTTGGACATTCCGGAAAGCCTGAAATGAATAAAACAAATTTTGTTTAGATTATGTTGTCAAATTTTATCGTTTAGATGACCTAAAACTAAGATTTGTTTGCTGTCCTGAAATTGAAATCTCAGTTTTGAAGCTAAATATGTTATGTATATGTTGTGTAGGCTAAGTATATCTATCTATCTTTATATGCATGGTTCTAACTTAGTTGTTGAGCATTTTAGTAGGTAGCAAAGGGGTTGCGCTTCGTTGTGGAACTCGCTTCTACGCTAAATGCATAATGTAAGTAAAATGCTAATAAATGCTAAATAAAAGGTACGCTTACGGTTTTATATGATATTGGTGATATTTATATGTTGTTTCCCCACATATGGGATGCCTCATCATTGAGATGAGATGTATATTTGTGATATTTATGCTATTATATTTTTCCGATCGAGCCGCGCAAAGGAGACTCTGCCGAATTTTTCCGTAAATCCGGGTGTTAGAAAATTTTTTCAAGTTTAAATTTTTTTTATAACTTGTTTTGATAATTAACTTTTAAGTTTAGAAAGCCGTTTGGAGTAACTTAGTGGAAGCGTAGTTATGACTTTATAAATGGAATTTCATTGTTTTATAAGTTGGTAACTTTGAATAAAATATATCTAATGTTGAATTCTATACTTAGTTTCTTTTCCTTTCTTTTCCCTTCTTTTCCTTTTCGAGGACGAAAAGTTTTGAGTGGGGGAGAGTGTAACGACCCGTAAATTTTCGATAATTAAATTAGCTAATTTAATAAGATTTCGTGATTTAATGTTAGAAAAAAATTTGTAATTCATTTGGAATAATAATAACTGGAATGAATTGCACTAATTATCCAAGTAATGAAAAAAAAAGCTACTTAGTGAATGCCTGTGCAATCAATAGTTGAATAGGATAATAAATGTTGAATTCATTGTGTATAATAGAGTAATTGATTGATGAGTAAAATCTATTTGAAATCAAATATTGAATATTGAACACGTAAATTGTTTAAATTAAATATTTAAAACTTATTGAATAATTGAATAACTGTAAAATAAAGATAGTGTTCTAAATTGTGAATTGGTTTTAAAGGTTGATTCGTATAAATTCAATTTCAATATTTCAAAAGATAATGAATTATGGGATAATCGAAATTGTTTAAATTAAGTATTTGGAAATTATTGAACAATTTAATAATGGGGATTTCAATAACGGTATAATGGAAATAGTTGTTCTATAAATTTAACTCGTTTCAAAAGTTAAATTTTATTAGTTCGTTTGAATATTTCAAAGGATAGTGGTTTAAGAATAATCAAATTTGTTAAATTTAATATTACGAATGGTTGAATAAATTAAATTTCGAATTTGATATGATTAATTTGATATTGAAATTTAATATATGAAATAGAGTGAATATTTGAAATTTGATTTAATATGATTCAAATTGGTTTCCAAAATGAATGTAAGTCACATTTGGATTTTAATAGAGTTAATAAGATTTTAAAATTGGAATTTATTGGATAAATTGAGTAACGGGTTTAATATGATTAAAAATGATTTGTAAAATTTTATTTTATCATATTAGAGTTATAGTGATGTTACAGAACTTTTAAAACTGAATTTAAAATTTATTTGTGAAAATTGAATATTTTAATATTTAGTTATCGACTGAAAATAGCCAATTTTCGAACAGTCTCAGAATTGGACGAAACTAGTTCTATTGGATCCGTAATAGTTAGTTATTACCGGATTTCAATTTTCGTGTCAATCGGAGTTATCGTTTGAGCGTGGCAGCTCGAAACGCATCGAATTGTTTTTAATTTAAATTTGGCGAGTGAAAATAACCATTTTTCAAAAAGTCTCGGATTTCGACGAAACCAGTTTCATCGGATCCGTAATGTGATATTATTGTAAGGTTTCAAATTTCAAGTCAATTGGATTTACCGTTTGTCCGGTACGAATTAAAACGCCTAGAAATCGATTTAAATCGGTTTAATTTAAATCGAACGTTTTCAGCCATAACTCGCACATACTTCCGAATTAGCTTCCGAAACCTGTTCCATTGTGTCCGGAACGCGGGGTAAACCTTAGAAACGCTGGTTACGGCGCCTAAATCGGGGTTCGGAATTTCCGGATGAATAGTGTCGAACGAAACTCTATAAATACACCCACCATCTTCATAATTTTATAAAAAAATAACAAAACCCTAACCCTAATACTTGCTAGCCGCCACTTATACATGAATGGCCAGAAATTAGCTTCATTCATCTCTCAATCTCTCTCAATCTACAAAGGATTAGAAGAAGTGTTCAACACGAAAAAGGTAGAGCATGAAGAGAGCTTGAAATCCATACGGATATGATCTTGGTTGGAGCGACATGGAGTGAGAGAAAGGGGGCCGTTTGCATCAGTTTTTGCACGCGAAACGAGGCACTACAGTGGGCCGAGCTCCACCATAGGGGGGCCGAAGGTAGCTCAGGTTTGGGGCTTCGCGTTGGCGTTGGTTTGATCGAGTTTCGTTGAGTATTGGTGTTGCAATGTTTAACCCTAGTTCTTGTGTCATGGGTTCAAGTGCGCGTGCTCCTTCCTGTAGCCGTGCGTGAGGAGATGAAAGAGGGAGATGGAGGTGGGACGTTAGATCTACAATGGACGGCCAAGATCTGCTTGGTATAAGAATTTGTAAATTTAGTTAATATAAAATCGTGTAAACTTGTAAAAATCATATCTTTTTCATACGAGGTCGGATTCGGACGAAACTTTTTGCGTTGGAATCGTATCGACGAGGACTACGCAATGGAACTGGATTGGAATCATTTGGAGCTAGAGAAAATTTTGAGTTAAGTCGAACGTCGTTCGATTTGATTTAAAATCGAAAAATCAAGGTGAGTGTTTTATAACGCTCACACTGTACTAAATATCTTTATGCTAGTTAAATTGACATTATGAAGTGATATGAATTTTATTTGTCGTTGTTTGATATAAATTTAATTGTCATATAGCTTGTTATTTGAATTAACCGCTGAAAAATTTAATTGACAGTTAAATTGAAATTAAAATTGAATGGCGATTAAATTACCTGACATTGATAACTATGAAACTGCCATGAATTGTATTGTTTATTGGATGATGTATTTTGATAGATGTTATTAGTTGATATTTGAATGTTTGGATGTTTATTTGCTTATATATATCCTGTTATGCATACATATGATACTGTGATTTAATTTAAGTGGTATATTCATCCCTGACATCTAATTGAGATAAATAACTACTTGGCCATAGGATAGAAAATTATATACGGACACCGAATTGGCTAAATTAATAAAATTTTAAATCGTCGATTTGAAATTTATTTAAGGGTTGAATTTAAAGTTATAAATAGAAATAAATTTATAGAAATCGAATTCATCGGGAAATTGAGTTTGGAATGTTGAAATAAATTTTGGTAAAAGGAAATTGTAAATAATAAAAGTTGAGACTTTGAAATTTAAAAATTGGGATTTGATTGAATTTCGAAAATTGATTTGTTTAAAGATTTAGCCTTAATTCGAGTTTTGAATATTTCTAAGTAAAAGCGATATAAAAAGATATTTTGAAATTGAGCTTGAAATTGAATCATATTTGTAATTGGGTTTCAAACTTGAATATTGATGGAAAATTTTGTTAAGTATTATAAATGGATATTTTGAAATTCAAGCTAAAAATTGATATAAATTGAAATTGAATAAATTAAAGGTGAATGAAAAATTGAATTAATTAAAGCGAATATGAAATTGAAATTGAGTTAATCGAAAGTGAATAAAAAAAATGAAATTGAATCAATCGGAAGTGAATATAAACATTTAAATTGAAATAATTGAAAGTGAATATAACATTGAATAAATTTGAATCAAAGTTGACATTGATTCGAATTGAAATCGAAGTTGAATCGGTAGAATGGAAATTGAAATTAATTTTGAATTGGGAAGTTATAAATTGAAATGGGTTGGTTTTGAAGCTGTTTTATTTTGTTTTCCAAATTTCTCTGCTATATAAACCATTTTGAATACTTAAACTATATTAATCTATTTTAAATCTACTTAACCCAATTTAAATTATTTTAAACTAAATTTATCTATTTCAAATCCATTTTAAGATTTTAAAGTATTTTAACTATTTTAATTATTTAAAACTACTTTTAAACTACTTAAAACTATTTTTCTAAAATTCTAAGCTGGTCAATAAGGTGAAATGTTTATATTTAAATCTTGAATTTAAATACGAATTGAGTTAAATGAAGTTGCAACCTAAATCGAAATTCGAAATGATTTTGAAATCGAAATGAGATATTGATGCGAAAATGAATTTGAAGCGAAATCTTACATTTGAATAGATACGATGATATTTGAAATAGATTTGATTTTTGAAGCGAATATGATATTTTGATATCAATTATGTATCGATTTGAATATAAAAGAGCCAACGGTGTAATAATACGTAGTTATTAAAGAGACCGGGATCGGATATGGACATACTCTCTGTCGATACCGAAAACCACTTTAATAACTATTATACGCGGAGTGTTGATCCAGAATGAAGTGGATGGTTTGGTGAACGCGTTGACTGAAGAAAGAGAACGATATTGGATGACCCCTGACATGACTAAAACAGGAGCCGCGCCGGGCCATTGAGGTTCGCCACCTCTAGCGGACACGCTTCTTCGATACCATTTCTATTACATTTGTGATGCGATTTGGGTGCACCCCTTGATTTGGGAGTGTTGTTTCGCGGTGTTGGGGTAGCTGCTGGCTATGCCCAACATCAGTCCGGACCACGCAACTACTAGTATCCTAGTTGGTATTGCCTCATGTACCTTGTCATACTGATTATCCTATTCGCGACCACTACGTTTTGATTTGTACCTTGAGTATATGGATTGCCCTCTGGTGACTTCCGGTTTTGGGGAAACTACGGTCTTGTATATGCTTTTGGGAATATAAAATGTGTTAAGGGGGATTATGGTAACGCCTTAACGCTATTTTGATACTTTATATTACTGATAGACATTATCTACTTAGCGTATATTACTACATAGTAGATAGTTTAACGGATCCTTGAGAGATGGAAAATCCCGTAACATCTCTTGAGTTATTGCACGCACGTTGACACTGGATATGAGATGTCAAACCCCGTAAACATCTCTGACGCCGTTACACTCATATTTATTTACGATTGATTTAACTTTCATAAGGATATTTTAGTCCTGACTCGAGTGTTCTGTCTTTTCATTACGCTCGGGTCAGTCCTGAGTTTTCAGTTTAGGTTGAAGATCATTTCCTTGGAGGACGGAGACGAAGATTTGGTATATTATCTACTACTATTATATTCATTCCATTCCGCTGCATTGTTGTATGATATTTGTTGTGTATGTAACTCTGATAAATGTTGTATAATAATAATCAAATGTATTCATTTCAAATGTATTCATTTAATTAACAGCTTCATGAACTGTTATTTTATTATTATACTTTAGCCTTCCGCTGTGAGATTCTGTGTTGTTTCATTTCCTTTATTTCCCTTCCTTTTCTTTTCTTAATTACCCCAATAACTATCTGCCCTTTTAATGGTTTGGAATCGACATGGGTATTTGATCGTCGGTTTAAACTGTCCAAAAAGGCGGGTCGTTACAGAGTAGGTGAAAGATATAGAGTCAAAGTAGAGCTTGCAAAGGGGTCCAGACTTTGTTTTGCTTTCAAAAGGAAATGTCGCTTGCTTTGCTTTCGAAAAGAATGCTTTCGAATAATATTGCTTTCGACTTGTTTAAGTGTTTTAAAAGAAAAGAGCTTTCGAAAGAAGTGGCCGCCTTGTTTTGAGAATTATTTTTCGAAGGAGTCGAAACCCCTGCTGCTGCCTTTTACCTTTCGAAGCAATGCCCTTGAAAGGGTTCTTTTGCTTTAAATCCTGAGCCGCTTCTCCAATGCTTTTGAAGGGATTGATTTCGATATTATCCACTTCTTTTACTTAGGAAATTACTTTCGAAAGAGTTTCTTTCGATTTAGTTCTTTTAAGACCCTTTTTAGATTTTGAAAGTTTAGCCCAAAGGTTTCGAAAGAGATGGTTTTCAATGGTTTCAAAACTAGGTTCCACGTATTTTTATTTGAACCTAATGCTTTCCAAAGGTTTGAATTAGTTAAACGACTTAATGCTTTCGAAGGTTGTATAATAAAAGTTCCGAAGGGGTTGTTCCCCAATGTTTTCGAAAGGTTTATCTTTGTGTTTAAATGAAGGGTTTCTAACGTTTTCGAAAGGCTTGTTTAAAGTGTTTTGAAAAGGGCAATATCTAAAGTTTTATAAAGCTTTCGAAAGGATACTTTTAATGTTTTTGAATGATCTATCGTAAATGGTTTCGAAACGTATTTTTTGGCATTTTGGCCTGACGTTATAAAGTAAAGTAGTTTACTTGCATCGAAAGTGGTACTTTCAATGGTTTCGAAAGGGGTACTTTTAAAGGTTTAGAAAGAGGTTGTTTAAAGGTTTTAAAGAAAGGTTTCTAATGTTTTCATCAACAATGTTCAGTGTAATGTATAAATAACATGGCAAAGTGATTTGATTAAAGCATAGAGTATATTTTACTTGTTTAAGTATGATTTATAGGGTTAAATCAATTTAAAAGAAATGTTTTCATGTAAAATTTAATGGCATAGCTGGCCCTAAGTAAATGACTCAGATATTAGAATACCGAATGAGACTGGAATGAGATTGTGTGCTTTAGCTAGTATCTCCTAGCTAATATAAGTCCAAAATTCCAGTGTTTAGGGCTATGTCACAGGTAAGATTAAAGTGATGTTACACACAGAAAGGAATATACAGAGTAAAGATAGGTTATTGGTAAGCCTGTAAAACCATTATGATAGTTGACCCTGGGAGAAACAAGTTATGGACAGACCGTCCATGAGTGTGTCTAATAGAAGTTAGATTATTTGTTTATTTTGTCTGGTAGGCACGAGTCAGCCAAAGGTTAGTAGTTAGCCAAACAAAACTATAATGTTCGGACAGATAGTCCATTGATTACCTAATTTATATGCATACATAATATTGCTATTATTACGTCAATCAATTTTGTTGCAAGATTCTGATTTGCATAAGATAAGTTTTGAAAAGGGATATAAATGAGGGAAAACCCATTAAGCTAAGCGACGTGGTCTCACTTGATATCAATAAAACAAGATGTATATTATTATTCACATCAGGATTTATGTCTGACTCGAAGTTTATGTTTTTCCCTTAATCTTGGGTGCTCAAAATTAATTTAAGTAGATTGAGGGTTAAGGTATTTCAGGTTTAGTATATGGACAAATAAAGCTTCCAAAGACGTGTAGGAGGCAAAGTTAGCTATACAGGAGTTGCTATTTAGTTTTATTTTTTCTATGATGTATTAAGACTTCTATGTTTATTTAGTACTATGATCATCCAAGCGGGCATCTTCAAATGTCGCTCTTGGCGTATTTTGCAGTAAGTATATTTGATCAAAACTTGAGAATTGATTATGGGATTATGTAAATTGAATATGAAATACTGCTTTGAAATATAATCAAAAAAGTTGTTTTAATCTATGATGAATTTATTTCATATTCATGTGCTTTTGATATTATGGATACCATTAACATTACTGTATCTTATGACCAAAAGTTAATATTATGGATAACTATAGCATCTGTGGCGCTTAGCTTCGGGCCTCAAGATAGGGGATGTTACGACTTGGTATCAGACATAGGTTTATGAAAAACTTTAAAATTAAAATGATTTGAAAACATAATCCTAAGGAATTAGGGAAAAGAATGGGGTACGGGATAACACTATAGTAATGTACTTGTATTTGCTATATATAAGTATATGCTTTATCTCTATTCTCCCATCTCTCTCAGGCTATTCTTCTATATCTTATGAAGGCTCAAATGCAAATATGGACGCTAGAAGTGGAGAGTTAACCATGGTGGAGAGAGCCCCAAAACTAATGGAAATTCGAGACCAAATACCAGGAGGAACCCAGGTCAGGCATAAGCTGCAAATGTAGGTGTTGGAGTCCTACTAGTTGATATGGGAGCGATGTATTTGTTCTTTGTAAACATGATGCAAGTAGGGGCTATTGCAGGATTAGTTAGAGGAAATCAGGAAGCTCTAGTGGTCAATAACTATGTTGTATTGAGTAGGGACTATGCCAGGCTGGGAGTAAAGCCGTTTTTCAGGAATAAGGATGCAATTGAAGCGGAGAATCGGTTACTTCACTGTGAGAGGATCTTTGTTGATTTGAGGCTTAATGATGAGCAAAATAGAAGACTTACTTCTAGACGGCTACAAGGAGGAGTACTATTTTTGTGGAAAAGTGTTACTATTGGAGTCAATGAGGAGACTATGACTTGGGCTGAGTTAAAAAGAAGGTTTGAGGAGAGGTTTATGTCATAGATTGCTAAGTCTACTCTACTCAGAAAGTTTTCTGAATTGGAGTAGGGAGATATGACAGCGCTTGAGTATGCGACCAGGTTTAAGGAGCTAGTGAGATATCGCTACGCTATGGTCGATACTATTATTAAGTGGAAGGAAAAGTTAATTTGTGGGTTGAAGTTCGAGCTTGCTAAGGCCAACTTACTGCATATTAGCAATCCATGTGATGTTGTTGTTGAGATGAACTTTAGGCTTGAAGAGATGCTTACTTTTCTTGAAAAATTAAAGGCAAAGGAAGAACAAGGAGAGCAGAGTCAGAAAAGGAAATTTTTGCACAAGAAAGGGGTTCGGAAGGGTGGAGCTGCTCAGAAAGGAAAGCCAGAGGTTGTCTACTATAAATGTGACAAGAAAGGGCGTTTCACAAATGAATGTTGCTCGGGAGATGGAAAGAAGGTGACCAGGAAGAAGAATATTAAATGCTTCAACTATGATAAAATTGGATATTATAAGAATCTGTGCAAGGAGCCAGCCAAGGACAGAAAAGGGCAAAGTGTTTACATTGGATCCAGCTACCTCATGGCCAACAACAAAGGAAAAGGAAAAGGTTGTGTTGGAAGGTACGCTAATGATTCATGGTGCGTCAGTTAGTGTTATATTTGATACCGATGCATCACATTCTTTAACCTTAACCTAGAACCCTAATACATAGTTACTTCCTTAAGGGTTGAAAATCCGATAGGAAGTTATGCGATTCTTGGGATTAGATGTGACCACCTAGAGTTTGAATTGTTAGGTCATACATTTGTAGTTTACATGTGTTTGATTTCATATTGGAATTAATTTGGGTATGAATTCGTTAAGTAAATACGATGCTATGATATTTTGCAGTGATCGGAAATATTGCTTAGACACCCTGACTGTAGTGATCGAATCATATACTCCATAGAAAACCCTAGTTTTAAGGTTAATGCATTGCTAGGTGTTGCGTAGTTAGAAGACAAGTTGAATCAAGTTTCCCTTGTTAGAGAATTCACAGATGTTTTTGAATCTGTAGTAGGATTGCCGCCGAAACAAGCTATCGAGTTTTGGATAGATTTAGTACCAGGAGTGAAATTGGTGAGTATATCGCCAACCAGAATGATACCTACCGAGATGAGGGAACTAAAGGTGCGGCTGGTTAATTTGGAAGGCAAGAATTTTAACTGACCAAGCAGTCCGCCTTGGGGAGCAGGCGTAGTGTTTGCCAAGAAGCCAAATGGATTATTAAGGTTATGTATCAATTATCGTAAGTTGAATGAAACGACGATAAAGAATCGATATCCATTACCTATAATTGATGATAAATTTGACAAGTTGAGTGAAGCCAAAGTATTTTCCCAGTTGGATTTGGCAACATGGTTCCATTAGCTTAGAGTGGTGGAGGATAGTATTCCGTTAACGGCATTTAGAACTAGATATGGATCATACGAATGGTTACTAATGCCTTTATACTAGATAATGCACCAGCATTCTTTGTAGATTTGATGAACTGAGTTTTCTGAGAGCACCTGGATAGGTTCATGTTGGTGTTCAAAGATGATATTTTGATATACTTTAAAGATAAAAGAAAGCATGAAGTACATCTTAGAGTGATGCTTGAGACACTGAGGCAGCATCAACTAAAAGAAAAGTTTACGAAATGTCATTTTAGGAAGAAGTAAGTGAAGTTTCTTGGTCATGTAGTCTTAGAGAAAGGTTTTCCGTAGATCTAACTAAGATCGAGGCAATGAATAGTTGGAAAAGACCCAAGACGGTGACTGAAATAAAGACTTTTCTTGAACTGACTGGTTATTATTGGAGATTCAAGAAGGATTTTTTTGTGATAGCGGCACCAATGACCAAGCTAACATGAAAGGATATGAAGTTAGTTTGGATCGATAAGTGTGAGGAGGCATTTTAGAAGCTGAAACACTTATTGACTAATGCACCTGTGTTGGTTGTTCCAAAAGGGAATCAGGATTTAGTATGTATACAGATGCATGTCGAATAAGCTTAGGAGCAATATTAATGCGAAGAGGTAAAGTGATTGCCTATGCATCTCGATAGCTTAGACCGCATAAAGTTAGATATCCAACGCATCATTTGGAATAAGCTGCGATAGTTTTTGCATTGAAGGTGTGGAGACATTACCTCTTAGGAGAGAGATTCGAGTTGTATATAGAACATAAGTCTCAGAGGTATTTATTCTCTCAGAAGGAGTTGAATATGAGACAGCAAAGGTTGTCAAAGTTTTTAGCCGCTTATTATTTTGGCATTGAGTACACAATAGGTAAGGGAAACAAGGTTACAGATGCACTTAGCATGAAATGTCAGAATGCAGTGTTGAAAATGATAGCTAAGTGGAAAGATTTAGAAGCATCGACTTCATTCAGAGTACTGTGGAGATCTAAGATTAGTTCTAGTACAGAAACAGCTATATTGTCATGTTTAGAAGTTCGACCAGTGATGATCGAAAATGTTTCTCCTTGGAAGAAAGACGATGCAGTATTAGCTAAACGGATCAGGAAATTAAGAAATGGAACGAAGAGCGATGACTTGAAAGATTTCAGTCTTGACCAAAATGGGTGGTTGAGGAAGAAAGGAAGACTATGTGTTCCAAATGTAGGAAGCGTTAGGAAAGAAGTTCTAGAAGAATGTCATAGTTCAAAGTTCACTGTTCATCCCGGAGAAACAAAGATATTATCTGGATATAAAGAGAAGTATCTTCTAGGAAGGTATGAAGAGAGATGTAGGCTTATGGGTGAAATAGTGTTTGAACTGCCAATAGGTAAAACCCGAACATCAGAAATCAAGTGGGTTACTTCAGCCTTTAGACATTCCAGTATGGAGGTGAGATTCAATCTCAATGGATTTTATTGACGGGTCACCTAGTTTAAATTAAGGAAATGAGTATTTGGGTTGTAATGGATAAGTTGACCAAGAGTGCCAATTTCATACCGGTCAAGTCAACCAGAATGATAACTATTTTAGTTAAGTTATTTATGAAGAATGTAGTTAGACTGCATAGATTTTCTAGTAGTATAGTAAGTGATAGAGATTCAATATTTACTAACGAGTTCTAGATGAGTCTACAGGAGACATTAGGTACCAAGCTCAAGATGAGTACCCTCACCATCCATAGAAAGATGAGCAAACGAAAAGAGTTAACAAAATCATAGAAGATTTGTTGCGAGTTTGCATGCTAGACTTTTAAGGATCATGCACAGACCATCTACACTTAGTCGAGTTTTCATATAACAACAGTTATCGAGCTAGTATAGGGATGACATCGTTTGAAGCTTTGTAGTGAAGGCCACACAGATCTCCCGTTTGTTGGTTAGAGACCAGGGATAGGTTAGTTCTTGGTTCAGATTTCGTTAGTGAATCTACAGAAAAGGTTGAGTTAATTCGAGCTAGAATGAAGGAAGCTAAGTCTAGGCAAAAGAGCTATGCCGATAGAAGACGGAAAGACTTAGAGTTCTCGTTTGAAAATCATGTTTTCGTTAAGGTATCACCGATGAAAGGTGTAATTCAATTCGAAAAATCAGATAATTGGCACTGAGGTTCATTGAACCATTTACTATTGTAGTAAGGGTCTGGAAACTCGCACATAGAGTAGAGTTATCGAACAATTTGGCAGGAGTCCGTGATGTTTTTTATGTTTCTCATCCGAGGAAGGGTATTCGAGATTCAAAGACTACTACATCACCGACCGCGTTAGATGACTTAGTAGTGGAACCGAATTTGACTATAGTTAGAAAGCCAGTTCGTGTAGTCGTGAGAGATTATAAGAGGTTATGGAATAAGACAGTCAGATTAGTTAAAGTCCAGTGGAGCGACGATGAGAGAGACTGTACTTGGGAAACTGAGAGCAGGATTAGAGGCGCTTATCCTGAATTGTTTCATGGTATGTTTTATCTTTATGATTGACTTTGATGAGTGTCTTATCGTAATTTCATGGACAAAATTCGTTATGGAGAGGAGTTTGTAATGACCGTAATATTTATTAATATTATTTAGGACATTTAATTAGTTAATTTAGACGAAATAATGTAATGATTAAGGGAATGAAGATTTGAATAGTAATGGGTAGCCGTGCCTAGTTAAACAATGAACTAAAAGGAATTAAAAAGGGTTAAGTATGGCTAATAGATAAGGGAAAAATAGGACTAAGTAATACTATTATACGCTGAACCCTTATACCACTTTCATTTTACACGTTCATAAACTAAAAAAGAGGACAACCACTATTAGGAGAATGCAAGGGAAAGAAAAGCAAAAATCAAGGAGAAGAAAGCTTAATCAATCTAACTCAAGAAGCAAATCCCAAACTCCTTAATCACAAGCTAGAGGTGAATAATAGGTTACATCTCATTTTATTATTTTTAGTTTAGATGAGATCCAAATTTATTTCACAAATGATTTTCCATGTTTTGATCGGTTAAAAGGATATATATGCTTGTTGGTGATTTTTGCTATTTCATATAGATTTTATGTTAAGGTTTAACTTGGAAACCCTATTAAATGACATCCAAAACCCTTGCAATTTTGGGAATAGATCGGATATATTATTTTAGAGATAGGCTTTTAAGTTTTATAATTTTCTGAACTAATGTGGATTTATCATGAATTTTCTGGCGAAGAAATTGGTTAAATTCGGTTTAAAATTAATGATAGCTAACATATGTTAGCTTTGGGTTAGAAATTTAAATATGTTCAAAAAATTAAAAGTGATTTAAATTTTTGGTGAATTTTACCAAGTGTTTTAATAAATATATAAAGTTATTTAAGGTATGAGAATTAAATGTTTTATATGTTTATAAATGGAGAATGGGCTATTTGTAAATGTTTTTAAATTATTAATCTCTGAAATTTGGCAGCAAAATGATTTTGGAAAATAAACTAGCAACTAATTATATGATGAAAAATTAGCATGTTAGTTGGAAAGAAATTACTTTTTTTAAGTTAAAAATAATTTTTAATAAGGTTTCATTGTTTCACCACTTTCAGCAACTACCTTTCAACTTCATACTTCTACCTCCAACTTGTTAGAAACCTACGCACATGGTATCAAAAACTTGGCATGTAGTGGATTGGAGATAGGTGAAAGGTATAGAGTCGAAATAGGGCTTTTGAAGGGGTCGAGACCTTTTTTCTTTCAAAAGGAAATGCCGCTTGCTTTGCTTTCGAGAAGAATGCTTTTGGATGAGATAGCTTTCGACTTGGTTAAGCGTTTTAAAACAAAAAAGATTTCGAAAGAGTTTGCCGCCTTGTTTAAGAAAATGCTTTCGAAGAGGTCGAAACCTCTGCTATAGCCTTTTACCTTTCGAAGTGATGACTTTGAGAGGGTTCTTTAGATTTAAACCTTGAGTTGCTTCTCCAATGCTTTCGAAGGGATTGGTTTCGACACCATCCACTTATTTTACTTAGGAAAATGCTTTCGAAAAAGTTGCTTTCGTCTTAGTACTTTTAAGTCCCGTTTGAGATTTTGAAAGTTATCCCCAAAGGTTTCGAAAGGAATGGTTTTAAATGATTTTGAAACTATGTCCCACGTATTTTTTTTGAACCTAATTCTTTTATAAGATTTGATTTAGGCAAAGGACTTAATGCTTTTGAAAGGTATATAATAAAGTTTTCGAAGGAGTGATTCCCTAATGTTTTCGAAAGGTTTGCCTTTGTATTTAAATGAAGGGTTTCCAATGTTTTTAAAACGCGTTTTAAAGTGTCTTGAAAAGGGGGATGTCTAAGGTTTAATAAAGCTTTCGAAAGGATACTTTCAATATTTTCGAAAGATCTATTGTAAACGGTTTTGAAATGTATGTTTTGGAATTTCAGCCTAAGGTTATAAAGTAAAGTAGTTTATTTGTATCAAAAGGGGCACTTTCAATGGTTTCGAAAGGGGTTACTTTAAAGGCTTAAAAAGAGATTGTTTGAAGGTTTTGAACAAAAGTTTTGAATGTTCTCATCAATAATATTTTGTGTAATGTATAAATAACACGGCAAAGTGATTTGAATAAAGCATAGAATATATTTTCCTTGTTTAACTATGATTTATAGGGTTAAATCAATTTGAAAGAAATGTTTTTAAGGAAAATTTGATTGGGGTAGTTGACCCTAAGTAAATGAATCAAATATTAATATACCAGATGGGACTGGTATGGGGTCACGCCCTGTACTTTAGCTAGTAGCCCCTAGCTAATATAAGTCTGAAATTCCAATGGGTAGGGCTTTGTCACAAGTATGACTAAAATGATTTTACACATAGAAAGAAATATACAAAGTAAAGATAGGTTATTGGTGAGCCTGTAACACCATTAGGATTAGTTACCCTCGATGAAGTAAGTTAGGGACAGACCATTCAGGAGTGTGTCTAACAGAGTTAGATTATTTTTTTATTTTTTCTGGTAGGCTCGAGTCAGCCAAAGGTTAGTAGTTAGCCCAAAAAAAATGTTCGAACAGATAGTCCTTTAATTACCTGATTTGTATGCATACATAATATCACTATTATTGCTTCAACTAGTTTGGTTACAGGATTTTAATTTGCAAAAGATATGTTCTAAAAAGGGATATTAGTGAGGTGAAACTCATTCCACTAAGCGGATTGATCTCACTTAATATCAGTAAACCGAGATGTATAGTATTATTCACACCAGATTTTATGTGTGACTTGAAGTTTATGTTTTCCCCAAAAAGTCTTGGGTGCTCAAAATTAATTTGAGTAGATTGAGAGTTAAGGTATTTTGGGCTTAGTAGTGGATGAATAAAGCTTCCAAAGGCGTGCATGAGACAAACTTAGCTATTTAGGGTTTGCTATTTTTTTTTTCCGCTGTGATATATTAAGACTTTTATGTCTCTTTATTACTCTGATCATCCAAGAGGATATATTCATGTCACTCTTGCTATATTTGTAATAATTATATTTGATCAAAACCTGAGAATCGATTATAGGATTATGTAAATTGAATATGAAATATTACTTTGAAATGCAACCAGAAAAGTTTTTTGAATCTATGACGATTTTATTTTATATTCATGTGCTTATGATATTATGGTTACCATTAACATTGTCGTATTTTGTTATTGGAAGTTAATACTATGGTTGATTGTAGCGCTTAGCTTTGGGCCTCAAGATAGGGAATGTTATGACTCGGTATAAGAGCATAGGTTATGAAAAACTTTAAAATTAAAATGATTTTGAAATCATAATCTTAAGAAATTAGAGAAAATATTGGGGTATGGGATAACGCTATAGTAACGTACTTGTATTTGCTATATATAAGTATACACTTTATCTCTATTCTACCATCTCTCTAAGGATACTCTTTTGTATCTTACGAAAGCTCGAATGCAGATATGTATGCTAGAAGTGGAAGAGTTAATCTTTATGGGAGAAGCACCACAACTAATGGAAATGCCAGACTAAATACCATAGGTAACCCAGGTTAAGCATAAGATGCAAATGTGGGTGCTGTAGTCCCCTAAGTTGACATGGGAGTGATGTATCAGTTCTTTGTAAACATGATGCAAGCAGGAGCTGCTGCAATATTTGTTAGAGGAAATCAGGAAGCTTCAGTGGTCAATAACTATGATGTATTGAGTAGAGACTATGCACGGCGGGGAGGAAAGCCGTTTATTAGGACTAAGGACGCAATTGAAGCGGAGAATTGATTACTTCACTACGAGAGGATCTTTGTTGATTTGAGGCTTAATGATGAGGAAAAGAGAAAACTTTCTTCTAGACGGCTACGTGGTGCGGCACTGTATTGGTGGAATAGTGCTACTATTGGAGTAAATGAGGAGACTATGACTTGGGCTATTTCAAAAGAAAGTTTGAGGAGAGGTTTATGTAGGAAATTGCTAAGTCTACTCTGCTTAGGAATTTTGCTGAATTGGAGCAGAGAGACATGACATAGCTTGAGTATGCGACCAGGTTTGAGAAGCTGGCGAGATATAACTACGCTACGGTCAATATTGTTATTACGAGGAATGAAATGTTCATTCGTGGGTTGAAGCCTAAGCTTCCTAAGTCTAACTTACTGCATATTATGGATCCATATTGTAACGACCCAGAATTTTAATTAATTAAAATTTGAATATTTAATTAATTTTAAATATTAATAAGTGAAATTTATAAGTCGAATAAATTTTATTTCGAATAATTGGATTTAATTGAATAATTAAATCGATAATTTAATATGTTAAATTACAGAAATAACTGAGAATTGGGTTAAATATGATTGAAAATGATTTGTAAAATTTTATTTTATCATATTGAAGTTAGAATGATGTTTTAGAACTTTTAAAATCGAATTTAAAGTTTATTTGTGAAAATTGAATATTTTAATATTTAATCGACTAGTGAAATTAGCCAATTTTCGAACAGTCTTAGAATTGGACGAAACTAGTTCCATTGAATCCGTAATAGTTTGTTATTACTGGATTTCAATTTTCGTAGCAATCGGAATTACCGTTTGATCGTGGCAACTCGAAACGCATCGAAATTGTTTTTAATATTAATTTGGCGAGTTAAAATAGCCATTTTCAAAAAAGTCTAGGATTTCGACGAAACCAGTTTTATCGGATCCGTAATGTGATATTATTGTATGGTTTCAAATTTCATGTCAATCGGATTTACCGTTTGTCCGGTGCAAGCTAAAACGCCTAGAAAATCGTTTAATCGGTTTAATTTTAAATCGAACGTTTATTGCCATAACTCGCACAGATGACCGAATTAGCTCCCGAAACACGTTCCATTATGTTCGGAACGCGGGGTAAACCTTAGAAACGCCAATCGGCACGCTTCGTTTGGAGTTCGAAAAATCCGGGATGAATAGTGTCGCGTATTTTTTCTATAAAAGCCCCCTTGGAATTCATTTTTGCAAAAGAAAACAGCCCCTAGGGTTTCAGGTTGGAGCCGCCGCCTCTAACGTTACCAACGGCCGAAATATTCTCTTCTTCCCTCTTCAAATTCTTCAAATCCATCAATTAATAGCAAAAACTTTTTAAAGCAAACATGTAGAGCGTAGTGAGTACTACAAGATCAACGGTGGAGATCGTTGTAGGCGAAGCGAACTGACGGCAATTTGCGTTTGAAGGTCACGTGTTCAACTGCGTTTTCCACGGCCATAGGTGGACCAAGCTCTAAGCGGCCCTGGGCGGTGGTCAACGGTGGCAAGGCGCTTCGAATGGCGCAATCTGATCGAGTTCTCGATGATCATAGGGAGGTGCGAAAATAGATGATGGAGGCGGCTATGTTGGGTTCGGCTACTGCATTCGTTCGTGAGGGAGATGGAAGAAAGGGGTGCGGCTGTGATTAGAAGGAAGGAAATGGACGGTGGATGCAAGCTAGGGTATAAAATTATAAACTTGTAAAATTATAATTATAAATTCGTGAATCTTTAAAAATTCATATCTTTTTCATACGAGGTCGAAAACGTGCGAAACCAGTTGCATTGGAATCGTATGGACGAGCATTATGCTATGGAATTGGATTGGAGTCGTTTGGAGTTAGCGAAAATTTTGGGTAAAATTAAACGTCCGTTTAATTTTATTCGAAATAAATCGCTAAGACGAAATTGAAATCAAGGTGAGAACTTCTCACTCAATCGAATCGGTTTCGATTTGAATTTTAAATAGTTATATTTAAAATTCTTGAATGCATGTTTGAATGATGATTGTTATCTATTGATTGTTAAAATAGACATTATGCGCCGTTAGTAAGCGGATGTTAATTATTAAAAACATGTACCGCGAATATTTCATAAACAGTGAAATTGGCATTATATATAATAGCAATATATATACATATTGGCATATGTATATATTGCAGTTATTGATTTCCCGCATTATATAGCGGATGAGACCCTATTGCGCCGTCTATTAAGCGGATAATATTTTAAATCCCATATGCCGCGATAATTTCGTACTGGAACGGAATTGGTATTGTGCTAACATCTTTGGATGCAGGAAAACAGGTTGGAGGGATCCAACTGGATTCCTCAACAGTATTTATTTGATTATGGATATTTTGATATTCGTTGATTATCATATCGATATATGATATCGTTGTTGTCTTGATTGACTATTTGGTGTGTAGCATCATTGGGCCAAATTTTGGAATTTTAAAAGGATTTTTAAAGTGATTTTTGAAAGTATATGTTTATAAAATATTTTTGGAGTTGATTCATTTTAAATAAATAAACGTTATACTTTTAAAGTTATAAAAAAAATTATATTTTTGAGAAATACGGTTAAAGGTCCCAAAGGACCGGGGGATGACATACTCGTGTCAGTAGTTACCCAGTTAGGGGTAACCCGGCCTTGTGTTGGCAGAGATTCGGTTTGGTTCTCGGGGACGTCCTTCCAGAGGCATTCTCATGTGGCAATGGGAAGTTCCTTGGCCTGACCATTTGTTGGAAATCCAAAGAAACAATACGATCTTGTAAGGTATTAGTTGTAGAACCTATCATTCACTTATGGTGGCGCCCCACTGTTTGGATGGTAGCTATAGTAGGCATAAGTGCGGAATGCCTATGCTGGCTAAGATGTATATCTTTACTTTCGAAATGTTTCCTACACTATGCACTAGTAATAATATCAAATGTTCTTTTAATGCGTATCAAGCATCTTTGACTATCATAAGGAGAAATCTCCTCCGATTCTGCGTTTGCATTGTGTGTGTGTGTGCAGGAGGCCTTATGGTAGTCTCATTTTTAAAAGCATTGTGAATTGACTTTAGAAATATTTCTCTATTTTGATTTTAAAGATAAATAAACTGTTTTGAGTTCCCACACCAGTCACATGACTGACTCGGAGTTTATTGTTTTCCTTTCTAAACTCTGGGTGCCCACCAAATTTGCACACGGGCAGTCAAGAGTTAAGGTTTATCAGGATATTCTGAAGTTGCTGGAGGCAAGCTGGATGGCATGGCGTATTATTAGCATATAGTATTTCTTTTCCGATGTTTGATGTTATTTGTTGTTGTACACTCTGATGTAATGAAATGTAATGTATAAAATGTAATAACTGATATAGTTTTTTGTTTAAAGATTATTCATTTATCTATTATATGTTGTTCCGCTGCGATTGTGAGATTCTGATATTGTTCAGTTGTTTTCTGTTTTCTTTCCGTTCTATGTTCTTTTTTCTATTATTTTCTATCTTTTCTCTCTTCTTCTACCTTTTTTTTATTTTTCTTAAACAATGAGAATTCATATTTCGGTTCATCTTGAGTTAATCTATGTAGATTAGTGTATATTCAAGGAGTACGGATTTGCGGGCCCTCATAGGTGGTATCAGAGCATATGGTTAAGCGACAACCATGGCTCTGTTGGGTATTACTCATTAGAGATAGAGTCAGTAGTACTCTAGAATGAGTTTGAGTGTAATAGTAGCTACGAGAGCGTATTTGTTAGTGAATATAAAATTGTTTTATATTGTGATGATTGCTTTGTTGAGTGGTATATAGATTCTGGTTAATACGATTAACGTTGTTGATAGGGATCTCTAAACACTTGTACAGAATAATTTGACACAATATTGTTTTAAAATGGGAAAATGAAATAATTTTTACCTTGATTATATTTTTATATATAAGGGAATAATTTTTCAAGATTATTAAAGTGTATGTAAGTTGATTGTTTGGTTGTTGAATAAGATGTTTGAATAATCTAAATAAAAGAATAATTGTATAAGCAAATGAATTATAAGAATTGAATTATAATTAATGTGATTTACAATTGTGAAAAAAAACTTATATATATAAGAAGTGAAACTATATGAATATATTTATAAATATGAGTTGTAAATAAAAATGAATTTAAAGTTAAAAGGAAATTTACTTTAGAGTTGGAATCTGAATTGATTTATAAGTAGGAATTTAAGTTATGTAAAACCAAGTGATGTTTATAAAATGGAAGTATAACTTAAGTGATGTGGAATGAAGTTGATTTTGGTATCAAAGTAAATTAATAGAGTTAAGTGATAGATATGAACTTAAGTTATGTAAATGAAATTCAACTTTAGTAATTGAATTGAATGAATGGATTGAATGTTAAATAATTGATATGAAATAATGGATGTAAGTGTTAATTCATTAAAATCTAATGTTATTGGAAGTTGAATAATTGAATGAAAATCAATTTAATTAAACCAATTGAAAGCAAAGGAATTTGGTTGTAATTAAATATACATTGGTTGTTATATAATTGTTAGTTGATTGTATATAATTCATTAAGTATTAATGAAATTGAATTAGCGAAATTAGAAAGCTAAAGTAATTAAAATCCAATTGGAAGTTAAGTGAATCTTAAATAGAATTGAATTTGATTTGGAAGTGAACTAATGAAAATGTAAATTAGTAAATGCAAACTAATTGAAATTGGATATGAATAAATGTTACTAAAATCCAATGTTAATGAATCAATTGGAAAACCATTTCATTAAATATTAATGAGAATATGAATGAATACTTATTGATTATGAATGCTAGTTGGATGATAGTTGGTTGATGGTTGAATATATTGCTTTTACTGCATTTGCTATGTTGGCATATATAGTTATTATGTTGATATATGTTGTATTCGATACTATTGTCTATATACATGTTTCTCATCTATTTGTTGAGTGTTTTGTAGGTGCGGATCGCGTTTGCTTCGCATTTGGAGCTCGCTTTCGCGCTATATTAGTCGTATATGCTCGCTAATAAAATATAAGGTACATATCTCGGAATAAATATCGTACTTTTACACTTTTTTCCCTGCGGGATGCCTCATCACTTGATGAGATGTATATTTATGATATATATACTGTCATTTTTTTTCGGATCGAGCCGCGCAAAGGAGACTCTGGCGAACTTTTCCGAAAATTTAAGGCGTTGGAATATTTTTGGGAAAAAATTGGAAAATTTTGAAAACTATAACTTTGATTTTGAAATTGAAAGTTAAACAATAGTAGTTATTTTTGAAAAGATAACTAAGTATGATTTGGAAACTTAGTAAAGTATTGTAAGAAGTTTAACTATGGATTTTTGGAAAGTTAATAGATTCTGTAACTTTTCTTACTTGTTAATTTCGAGGACGAAATTCTTTTAGGGGGGGAAGTATGTAACAACCCAGAATTTTAATTAATTAAAATTTGAATATTTAATTAATTTTAAATATTAATAAGTGAAATTTATAAGTCGAATAATTTTTTTTCGAATAATTGGATTTAATCGAATAATTGGATCGATAATTTAATATGTTAAATTACAGAAATAATTGAGAATTAGGTTAAATATGATTGAAAATGATTTGTAAAATTTTATTTTATCATATAGAAGTTAGAATGATGTTTTAGAACTTTTAAAATCGAATTTAAAGTTTATTTGTGAAAATTGAATATTTTAATATTTAATCGACTAGTGAAATTAGCCAATTTTCGAACAGCCTCAGAATTGGACGAAACTAGTTCCATTGAATCCGTAATAGTTTGTTATTACTGGATTTCAATTTTCGTAGCAATCGGAGTTACCGTTTGATCGTGGCAGCTCGAAACGCATCGATGTTGTTTTTAATATTAATTCGGCGAGTTAAAATAGCCATTTTTCAAAAAGTCTCAGATTTCGACGAAACCAGTTTCATCAGATCCGTAATGTGATATTATTATATGTTTTCAAATTTCATGTCAATCGGATTTACCCTTTGTCCGGTGCAAGCAAAAACGCCTAGAAAATCGTTTAATCGATTTAATTTTAAATCGAACGTTTATTGCCATAACTCGCACAGATGACCGAATTAGCTCCCGAAACATGTTCCATTGTGTTCGGAACGCGGGGTAAACCTTAGAAACGCCAACCGACATGCTTCGTTTGGAGTTCGGAAAATCCGGGATGAATAGTGTCGCGTATTTTTTCTATAAAAGCCCCATTGGAATTCATTTTTGCAAAAGAAAACAGCCCCTAGGGTTTCAGGTTGGAGCCGCCGCCTCTAACGTTACCAATGGCCGAAATATTCTCTTCTTCCCTCTTCAAATTCTTCAAATCCATCAATTAATAGAAAAAACTTTCTAAAGCAAACATGTAGAGCGTAGTGAGTACTACAAGATCAACGGTGGAGATCGTTGTAGGCGAAGCGAATTGACGGCAATTTGCGTTTGAAGGTCACGTGTTCAACTGCGTTTTCCACGGCCATAGGTGGACCGAGCTCTAAGCGGCTCTGGGCGGTGGTCAACGGTGGCAAGGCGCTTCGAATGGCGCAATCTGATCGAGTTCTCGATGATCATAGGGAGGTGCGAAAATAGATGATGGAGGCGGCTATGTTGGGTTCGGCTACTGCATTCGTTCGTGAGGGAGATGGAAGAAAGGGTTGCGGCTATGATTAGAAGGAAGGAAATGGACGGTGGATGCAAGCTAGGGTATAAAATTATAAAGTTGTAAAATTATAATTATAAATTCGTGAATCTTTAAAGATTCATATCTTTTTCATACGAGGTCGAAAACGCACGAAACCAGTTGTGTTGGAATCGTATGGACGAGCAATATGCTATGGAATTGGATTGGAGTCGTTTGGAGTTAGAAAAAATTTTGGGTAAAATTAAACGTCCGTTTAATTTTATTCGAAATAAATCGCTAAAACGAAATTGAAATCAAGGTGAGAACTTCTCACTCAATCGAATCAGTTTCGATTTGAATTTTAAATAGTTATATTTAAAATTCTTGAATGCATGTTTGAATGATGATTGTTATCTATTGATTGTTAAAATAGACATTATGCGCCGTTAGTAGGCGGATGTTATTTATTAAAAACATGTACCGCGAATATTTCATAAACAGTGAAATTGGTATTATATATAATAGCAATATATATATATATATATATATATTGGCATATGTATATATTGCAGTTGTTGATTTCCCGCATTATATAGCGGATGAGACCCTATTGCGCCGTCTATTAAGCGGATAATATTTTAAATCCCATATACCGCGATAATTTCGTACTGGAACGGAATTGGTATTGTGCTAACATCTTTGGATGCAAGAAAACAGGTTGGAGGGATCCAACTGGATTCCTCAACAGTATTTATTTGATTATGGATATTTTGATATTCGTTGATTATCATATCGATATATGATATCGTTGTTGTCTTGATTGACTATTTGGTGTGTAGCATCATTGGGCCAAATTTTGGAATTTTAAAAGGATTTTTAAAGTGATTTTTAAAAGTATATGTTTATAAAATATTTTTGGAATTGATTCATTTTAAATAAATGAACGTTATACTTTTAAAGTTATAAAAAAATATTATATTTTTGAGAAATACGGTTAAAGGTCCCAAAGGACCGGGGGATGACATACTCGTGTCAGTAGTTACCCAGTTAGGGGTAACCCGGCCTTGTGTTGGCAGAGATTCGGTTTGGTTCTCGGAGACGTCCTTCCAGAGGCGTTCTCATGTGGCAATGGGAAGTTCCTTGGCCTGACCATTCGTTGGAAATCCAAAGAAACAATACGATCTTGTACGGTATTAGTTGTAGAACCTATCATTCACTTATCGTGGCGCCCCACTGTTTGGATGGTAGCTATAGTAGGCATAAGTGCGGAATGCCTATGCTGGCTAAGATTTATATCTTTACTTTCGAAATGTTTCCTACACTATGCACTAGTTATAATATCAAATGTTCTTTTAATGCGTATCAAGCATCTTTGACTATCATAAGGAGAAATCTCCTCCGATTCTGCGTTTGCATTATGTGTGTGTGCGGGAGGCCTTATGGTAGTCTCATTTTTAAAAGCATTGCGAATTGACTTTAGAAATATTTCTCTATTTTGATTTTAAAGATAAATAAACTGTTTTGAGTTCCCACACCAGTCACATGACTGACTCGGAGTTTATTGTTTTCCTTCCTAAACTCTGGGTGCCCACCAAATTTGCACACGGGCAGTCAAGAGTTAAGGTTTATCAGGATATTCTGAAGTTGCTGGAGGCAAGCTGGATGGCATGGCGTATTATTAGTATATAGTATTTCTTTTCCACTGTTTGATGTTGTATGTTGTTGTACACTCTGATGTAATGAAATGTAATGTATAAAATGTAATAACTGATATAGCTTTTTGTTTAAAGATTATTCATTTATCTATTATATATTGTTCCGCTGCGATTGTGAGATTCTGATATTGTTCAGTTGTTTTCTGTTTTCTTTCCGTTCTATGTTCTTTTCTCTGTTATTTTCTATTTTTTCTCTCTTCTTCTACCTTTTTTTCTTTTTCTTAAACAATGAGAATTCGTATTTCTGTTCATCTTGAGTTAATCTATGGAGATTAGTGTATATTCAAGGAGTACGGATTTGCGGGACCTCACACATATGATGTTGTTGTTGAGATAGTCTTGAGGCATGAAGAGATGCTTCCTTTCCTTGAAAGAAATATGGCAAAGGAAGCTCAAGGAAGGCAGAACCAGTAAAGGAAGTTTTTCCACAAGAAAGGGGCTTAGATGGGTGGATCTGATAAGAAAGGAAAGGCGGAGGTTGTCTGCTACAAATGTGACAAGAAAGGGCATTTCACAAGTGAATGTCGCTCGAGAGACGGAAGGTGGTCGGGAAGAAGAATATTAGATGCTTCAACCACGATCGAATTGGACAATATAAGAACTAGTGCAAGAAACCGACCAAGGATGGAAAAGGAAAAGTGTATATTTTGGAGCTAGCTACGTCGAAGCCAATAGCAGAAGAAAAGGGAAAGGCTATGTTGGAAGGTACGCTTATGATTCATCGTATGTCAGTTAACGTTCTGTTTGATACCGGTGCATCGCATTCTTTTATATCCCATTGTTTGGTAGTACGCTTAACCTAGAACCCTCATACCTCGTCACTTCCTTAAGGGTTGCAAATCCGATAGGAGGTTATGCGACTCTTGGGATGAGATGTGATCATCTAGAGTTTGAATTGTTAGGTCATACCTTTTTTTTGCAGTTTGCATGTGCTTGATTTTGTAGGGTTTGGAATTATTTTGGATATGGATTGGTTAAGTAAATACAATGCTAGGATATTTTTTTCATGATAGGAAAAATCGCTTAGACACCCTGACTGTAGTGATTGGATCATATACTGCGTAGAAAACCCTAGTTTTGAGGTTAGCACTTTATTGGATGTTATGGAGGTAGAAGATGAGTTGAATAGAGTTTCCTTTGTTAGAGAATTCCTAGATGTTTTTGAACTTATAGTAGGATTGCGACCAAAACGAGCCATCGAGTTTCAAATAAATTTAGTACCAAGAGCAGAATCGGTGAGTAGATCGTCAAATAGAACGACACCAGCCAAGATGAGGGAACTAAAGGTGCAGTTGGTGGATATGAAAGGCAATAATTTTATTAGACCAATTAGTTCGCCTTGGGGAGCAGCCGTAGTGTTTGCCAAGAAGCCGGACAGATCGTTAAGATTATGTATCGATTATTGTAAGTTGAATGAGAAGCGATAAAGAATCGATATCTGTTACCTAGAATTGACGATTTGTTCGACTAGTTGAGTGAAGCCAAAGTATTTTCCCGGTTGGATTTAGCAACAAGGCTCGATCAGCTTAAAGTGGAGGAGAATAATATTCCATTGATGGCATTTAGAAGCGGATATGGATCGTACAAATGGTTAGTAATACCGTTCAGATTAACTAATGCGCCAGCATTCTTTCTAGATTTGATGAATCAAATTTTTCGAGAGCACTTAGATAAGTTCATGTTGGCGTTCATAGATGAAATTTTGATATACTCTAATGATGAAAGAGAACATGAAGTTCATCTTAGAGTGGTGCTTGAGACATTGAGGCAACATTAGCTAAATGCAAAGTTTTTAAAATGTCATTTTTGGAAGAAGGAAGTGAAGTTTCTTGGTCATGTAGTCTTAGAGAAAAGGTTTTCCGTAGATCCGAGTAAGGTCGAGGCAATGAATAATTGGAAAAGACCTGAGACAGTGAATGAGATAAAGAGTTTTCTTGGATTAACTAGTTATTATCGGAGATTCATTAAGGATTTTTCACGGATAGCGGCACCAATGACCAAGCCAACACGAAAGGATGTGAAGTTTGTTGGACGATAAGTGTAAGGAGGCATTCCAGAAGCTAAAACACTTATTGACTAATGCACAAGTGTTGGTTATTCCAGAAGGAAATCAGGATTTAGTAGTGTATACAGATGCATGTGGAATAGGGTTAGGAGCTGTGTTAATGCAAAGAGGTAAAGTGATTGCCTATGCATCCTAACAGCTTAGGCCACATGAAGTTAGATATCCAACGCATCATTTGGAATTAGCTATGGTAATTTTTGCATTGAAAGTGTGGAGACATTACCTCTTAAGAGAGAGATTCAAGTTGTATACGGATCATAAGCCTTTGAGGTATTTATTCTCTCCGAAGGAGTTGAATATGAGACAACAGAGTTGATTAGAGCTTTTAGCAGCTTATGATTATGGTATTGAGTACAAACCAAGAAAGGGCAAAAAGGTTGTGGATGCACTTAGCAGGAAACATCAAAATGTAGTGTTGGCAATGACATCCGAGTGGAAAGATTTAGAAGCATAGAGTATAGTGGAAATCTAAGAGTAGTTCTTGTACAAAAACTGCTATGTTGTCATCTTTAGAAGTTCGATTGGTGATGATCAAATAGGTTGCTTCTAAGAAAAAGGAGGATCCAATATTAGCAGAGTGGATTAGGAAGTTAAGAAATGGAACGGAGAGCGATGACTTGAAAGATTTCAATCTTGAGCAAAATGGGTAGTTGAGGAAGAAAGGAAGACTATGTGTTCCAAACGTGGGATTCAAAAGGAAGGAAGTTCTTGAAGAGTGTCATCGTTCGAGGTTCACTATTCATCCAGGTGGAATTAAGATTTATTAGGATATCAAAAAAGTTTCTTCTGGGAAGGTATGAAGTGAGATGTAGGCTTATGGGTGAACAGTGTTTGAACTGCCAACGGGTAAAACCCGAACATCAAAAACCAAGTGGGTTACTTCAACCTTTAGACGTTCCAGTATGGAGGTGGGATTCTATCTCAATGGATTTTATTGATGGTTTGCCTAGGTCAAATTGAGGAAATGAAAGTATTTGGGTTGTAGTAGACAGGCTGATAAAGAGTGCCCATTTGATACCAGTCAAGTCAACCAGAACGACACCTGTTTTAGCTACGTAATTTATGAAGAACTAGTGTGAACCCGTGCTATGCACATGGATTGTCACAATAAGTTTGCAATGGAAAATTGTAAACTATTATGTTATTTAATCTTGCAATAATTTGTTTCAACTGAAACGTTAAATATTATCATTTGAAACTTAAATATTGTATACTACTCTATTAACCTAGCAAGTAACATAAATATACCAGTAAGTAAAAATGATCATATTTTTCTGTAAACATGTAATGGGATGGAATAAAAGAAGCGCATTCTTGAATGAGTACAAATCATTTGTCAACAGATACAGATGTCGATTTATAAACCATGTAGGTGGAGATAAAAAATACATAAGTTAAAGTTGATAGCATTTTCACTTTATACTACAGACCAAAGATGTAGAGATGTTTCTATTGTATGTAGTATAATATAAGATTAGATAGTTCGTACTTTTCATGTCATGAAAGCATGGATTTTTTGGAAATATACTTCAGCCAGTATGCATCTGTTGATTCATTTGTCAGCCTTCTTTACTCCCTTCATGGAAAGGGAAACTCCTACCTGTGCATCAGTCCTGAAAAATTGGAAAAATGGAACGAAACAATCTTAAAAACAACGTGTATTACTACATTCAGTGTATGATTATGCCTGTTGAAATAAATAATTTTTGAGGAATGCCATCCTTATAACCATGAATATTGATAATGGTAAACACAGAGCCTTCTCGGATAAAATTAGTGACCACTTTTAAAATCAATTTGATACAAACAAAAGGTAGAAGTGTTTTGAAATATGGAGGACTGCCTGGAAACAAATAGGCATCCTGTCTCCTCATGTGTGTGCTTGCACACATGCATGCATGTCTACTCTGTTTAGAAATATTTTAATGGCAGTCGATATTTGTAATATTGCAATGGAAAAAATCATTATATCCGAATTAAGTATCGGTATATTATGATGAGTGTAGGATAGATTGAAAAATAATAGTGCCTCCTACATTTAGAATTTAACCGTACAAAATTTGATCCTCATTGTACTTATTATTATATGTTCTCGGTCATTGCAGCAAAGTTCTTCGGAAAATGCCTAAATACCAAAAATTGCATTGGTGTTTAAAATGAACGTTGACTCACAGTATTGCATAATACAATATAAAAATTACTAGATTGTATGGTAATAGTTAATGAAGAGGAGAATAACAACACATAATCTAGGTTATGAAATTCGTATATAAAGCGTTACATAAAAGCCTGAAGTAAAACCAAATACATGGTTTAACAAATCAGACCCACAATATGTTTGATGTGATTTTTTGTTTGATGATAACAAACATATATATATCAATATATATATATGTGTTTGCAGTTTGGACTATATTCATATTGAATAATTATACTATTGCACAGAATCTATATAATTCAACTAGTATTTTTTATTCAATATAATATTTTATTACAACACTTAAACAATACAAAGTTTTCAGCTCTCTCTATATATATACATATATCAGTTCATACATTTTACTTTTCTCACTACAACACTCAACACTCAGTTTTTCACTCTGTCTGCACATCTGCATCTATCTGCATTGTCCAGCTCCACTTCTCGTCCTGTCTCCTGTGTACCTGTATAATTAGCAACTACAACAGTAATCTGAAAACAAACAAATTTAAATTTGCAAAAATAAAATTTGTTTGTGTCTCAGATACATGGGTTATTGTCATCATCTTTGATTGTGCAATATCTATGCATATCAGTAATTTTTATCAGGGAGAGGCAATTATAAGTGGCTGCAGTACACACGTATACATTCGTATACGTGTGCACTGCCACGCCAACTCGTGTGCACAAACTACAACAAAACACAAATTCATTCAAAGCAACATAACAGAGAAGAACAAAGACCAAGTGCAGCATCAGTCACACTTTATCAAAAATATGCAAGACAGTGGTCATGAATGCATTAACAACATCGAGCCAGAAACAGTCAAATATCCCACCAATGTCCAGACCAACAAAAACATGAATACTGCACCAACTAGGAATGAACAGAATCACAAGGCAAGTGCACCACCACACAAGTATACACAAGCAACATGTATGCACCAGTAAACCAATGAACCAACACAAGCATACACACACACATACATACGCATGTGTATACATGAGGAAGGTTACAGATTCAAGTCAAAATGCACAGTTCAAACTACAGCGGACAGTGAAGTTCAAGTTACAGGTTAAAATGCACAAAGACATAGCAAGAGTCACAAGACCATCAAGCAGTAAGCAAGGGCAACTCAAGCTTCAGAAATAACAAATGCAGCTACAAACACCAAGTGCAACAGTGAAAACAATGTACTTGCCAACAACAAGTCATGAAGCAATCAACATGAATATCACAAGAGTCACAGCAAAAAAAAATGAAGAGTGCAAACTCAAGTGATAAAACATGTGTCCAGACAATATTTGAGTACATCGAAGCAGCTTTCAAATGAAACAAGGAACATAAATACTGCAACTACAACAATGGAACAACAGCTCATATGAACAAGTGTACAAAGGCAACATGAACAAGTGTAGCATCTGTATCAAAGCAGTGGAAACAAACTCAAGTGCACGTGAACATGGCAGCAGACCAGTGACAACAACCAAGTAAAGAACATGGATGTACAAGGCAATACACCAATGCAAGTGACTAATGCAACATGAAGTGAATCAAGTTCAAAACATCATAACAACAATTACAGTGTTCCTCAAAGATGAATTCGAGCTAGAAACAAATGACATGTACCGGCAAGCTATCAAGAATCAGATCACAACTACATGCAGATCAAATGAAGTTCTGATTTAATCCCATAGCAAAATCAAGTCACAATGAAAGTAAAAACCCAAAAATATATGCATACACACATACGAATGTATATATGCACATATATAGTAAACTGGTGAATGTGCAGTAGGGAACACAAGACAGTGGCAAGTACAAATCAGTGCAGAAATCAAGCCGAAGTTAAAGAACAAAATTCGTATCTTTTGATTAAGTCTTTGATTAAGTCAAAGAAAATCTAATTTGGAAAGAAATCTCTGCATAAAATTTCTCGAAGTCACATATGGTCAGTATTAATTCAAATGGGGACCGATACAACAAATACAGCAAGAAATTTTCGAATTAATTAATTCGAATTCAAATATGGTCAGCAATTATTCGAAATTGAATCAAGAAAGGAATACCCCAAATCCAGAACAAATTCAGGAAAATCAACGACATGAAGAAATCAAATCTGACAGTGTTAATTAGGGTTTCAACCCTATAAATACACCCCAAGAAATCATCATAGACAAGATATCAATCGAGTTCGAAAATCACAAAACCACAAACAAGCAAAAAGATTACATACCGCAACAGTAAACTCGATTATCAGAGAACGAGCTAGCAACAAGCATCAAATCATCAGAGAACGAGCGTGAGAAAGATCAACACAAGTCAAAGAATCAATCATCAGAACAAAGCCCCAAATCTCACAGAAGAACCGAAGCCCTAAATTGAAAAAGAAAAGGATCGGCCATTTTTTTTTCACAAACAAAAGAAAATGGACCGGGTGAAATAAGATAAAGGGAAGTGACCGCATATCTTATGTTTGTATTGGGTTAGGGTATTTTTATTTTTATAAAGGCAAGATAATTTAAATAGTTTTAAATTTAGTGCTTGCTTTTATAATTCGCTTTATTTGTATGTTCTTTTCAAAACAAAACATGATAAATTATCACCTAGGGTTTAGGTGTTGACAGATTGTCTAGTTAGAGTTAGTCCAGTTAGCAGGGTTTGCAAGTTTGCAAAACTCTATAGGCGGTAGCAGGGTTTGCAAGTCTGTTAGAGTGTTTGTAAGCGGGAAACTGTCTAATTCTAATAGAAATCTGGGAATGCAGCAGTAGGCAGGGGTTGCCGAAGCTGGGTAAATTCTGTGTGTGATTTATTTTTCAGCATATTTATTTCTGCAATTTGCTTCTGTGTTTAATTCGCAAAAATTTGCTATAACCCTATTCACCCCCCCCCCCTCTAGGGTTAATCTAGATCCTACAAGTGGTATCAGAGCAAGGTATTTTACTTTAACTCTAGAGTCATGAATCCACCAAATAATGCTTTTTCTGAGGGGCAATCTATTGCTAGGCCACCCGTGTTTAATGGGAATGATTATGCTTATTGGAAAGTTAGAATGAGTATTTATCTTAGTTCTGTCGATTATGATGTTTGGGATATTATTGAAACTGGCTATAAATCTCCCACTATAGTTGTTGGTGATACTGAGATTCCTAAACCTAAGGATAGGTGGGATGCTAACGATAAGAAATTAAAAACTACAAATGCCAAAGCAATGAACGCTTTGATCTGTGCTCTTGATAAAAATGAATTTAATAGAATTTCTCATTGTACAACAGCACAGGAAATTTGGCACACTCTGGAGGTGACACACGAAGGAACTTCTCAAGTCAAGGAGCCACGACTAGCTCTATTTAGCAATGAATACGAAAACTTTGTGATGGAAAAGGGCGAGAGCATAAAAGATATGTTTGGACGATTTTCAACTTTGGTGTACAATGCTAGAGCGCTTGGGAAGGTCTTCACTGAAGTAGAGCTTGTACGGAAGATACTGCGAGTCTTACCAATGAACTTTGAGGCAAAAGTCACTGCGATACAAGAATCAAAAGATCTGAGTAAACTAAGCATGGAGGAGTTGATCGGAAACTTGATGACATATGAGCTTGAGCTAAAGGCAAAGGAGGAACGTAACAACTCCGAATCAAAAAAGAAGACGATTGCCTTAAAAAGCAAAGAAGAAAGCAGTGAAGAAGAAGAAGATCCAATTGAAGAGCTTGCGATGGCTGTTAATAATCTTAGAAAATGGTCAAAATTCAGGCCACGCAAGAAGAAAACAAGTGGTAATAAGTCAAAAGATTCTGATGATTCCGATAATGAATTAACATGCTTTAACTGCAAAAAGCCTGGCCACTTCAAACAAAAATGTCCACTTCTCAAGAACAACAAAGGAAAGAAAAAGAAGAAGAAGGCCTTTGCAGCAACTTGGGATGATGAAGAAGGAGAAGAAGTTTCGGATAATAGCTCAGAAGAGGCTAACTTGTGCCTTATGGCAAAATCAGATTCAGAAACAAGTTCAGAGGAATCCAGTGAGGTACGTAACTATTCTTATAAAGAACTTGTTTTGATGTGTTATGATTTTACTAATACAATTGATACTCTTGAAACTAAAATTGAAAAATTAAAGTCTGACAGGAGAGAACTCGTTCATGAGAATACTAGGTTAGAAACTGAACTTGAAAATATTCAAAACCTAGACTGTAAAAAATGTAAAATTTTAGATTCAGAAATATCAAGACTTAAGAATAGCTTCGATAATCTTGAAAAAGAAAACTCGAGTCTTAAGGAAACCATTGACACTAGGAAAAAGGATTTTATAAATAGATGCACCACACTTGTGACTGAAAACACAACACTAAAAACCAAAGTCCAAAATCTTGAGAAATCTCTGAATAACTTTTCAAGAGGAGAAAAATCGTTTAACATGTTATTGGGAAATCAACTCTTTGCTAACAACAGAAAAGGACTAGGTTTTGGGAAAACACAGGTTGATGATCATGCAAAAGGTAAGAGTGTCTTTGTTAGAAGTGAAATTGGACATCGTGTTGAAAATTGTAGTCATAGGAACAAGAACACAAAATTTATACAAGTTTGGGTTCCTAAGAATTCTACAAACAAATTTCATGTCTATAGGAACAAAAATAAAAGGACAAAACAAGTTTGGGTTCCAAAGGGATTGTTTGTTCACAATGCTTCAGTTACTAATATCATTGGACCTAAGAGTTTCTCTAGGTCATCCTCCTCTCTCTTTATGTAGGTCTGTTAGCGGGCTAAGGAGCAACAAGAATGGTTTCTAGATTCAGGTTGTTCTAGACATATGACAGGTGATAAATCTAAGTTCCTTAGCCTAGAGAAGTTTAGAGCTGGAAATGTGATCATGGGAGATAATAGCAAGTGTAAGATTATTGGGAAAGGTGAAGTAAGTAATGGTACTTTTTCCTTGACTAATGTTTTATACGTTGATAATTTGCATCACAATCTCATTTCTATTAGCCAACTATGTGACAAAGGTATGAATGTGGTTTTTGATAGTGATACTTGCAAAATCATTGATAAAACTTCTAATAACATTGCTTTTATGGGCAAAAGAAAAGGAAATGTTTACTCACTTTCGTTTGACAATCTAAATCTTTCCAGATGTTTGGTAGCCACTGACGAAGAGGCATCTTTATGGCATAGGAGACTTGGACATGCTAGCATGAGTCTCTTAAGAAATCTTGAAACGAAAGAATTAGTCAGAGGGTTACCACATCAGAAATTTAAAGATAACAAAGTGTGTAAAGCATGTTCCTTGGGCAAGCTTAGTCGATCATCATTTCGCCCTAAAAACATTGTTAGCACATCAAGGGTCCTCGAATTAATTCATATGGACTTATTTGGACCAAATGAAATTGCAAGCTTGAATGGAAAACGTTATTGTTATGTATTGGTTGACGATTATTCTAGATTTACATGGGTTTATTTCTTAGCCAAAAAGTCTGAATCTTTTGATTATTTTTCAAAATTTGCTAAACTTGTTCAAAATGAAAAAGGAGTTTCAATTAAAACTTTGAGAAGTGATCATGGAGGCGAATTTGAAAATTCAGAATTTGAAAACTTTTGTGAAGAAAATGGTTTAAAACATGAATTTTCTGCCCCACGAACACCTCAACAAAATGGGGTGGTTGAAAGGAAAAATCGTACATTACAAGAATTGGCTAGATCCATGTTGAGTGAGTATAAACTACCTCTAACTTTTTGGGCAGAGGCGGTGAATACTTCGTGCTACGTAATGAATAGAGTAATGATTAGACCAATACTTGGCAAAACTGCTTATGAAGTGTGGCACGAAAGGAAACCTAACATCTCTTATTTTCTTGTTTTTGGATGTCCTTGTTTCATTCTTAACACAGGTGATCAACTTGGAAAATTTGAATCAAAGGCCGATGAGGGAATTTTCATGGGCTATTCATCAAGGAGCAAGGCTTACAGGATATACAACAAACGAACAAAGACAATTGTTGAATCAGTCAATGTGAAATTTGATGAATCTGATCTGGAAAGGACGACTGAAAAAACGGGTGATGATGGGGTAGATCATGAAGGCATTAAAGAAGGGACATCTACTGAGAAAGATGGAAGTAGGACTGTTGATGTTGATAGATTGAAGTTCAAATCCAATCATCCTCCTGAATTGGTTATAGGAGATCCTACGGAAGGTATACGCACTCACTCTGCATTTGATAAAAATTTGTGTGCGTTTTGTTGTCATAGTGGTTTTATTTCTGAAATAGAACCTGATTCTGTTGAAATGGCTCTTAATGATGAAAGTTGGGCTTTAGCAATGCAAGATGAACTTAATCAATTTGAGAGAAATAAAGTTTGGAAATTAGTTCCTAGGCCTAATGACTATCCAATTGTAGGAACTAAATGGGTGTTCAAAAACAAACTTGATGAATCAGGAAATGTAATTAGAAACAAAGCTAGGTTGGTCGCAAAAGGATATAACCAAATAGAAGGCATAGATTTTGATGAGACATTTGCACCAGTTGCTAGGTTAGAAGCCATTAGGATTTTGCTCAGCTTTGCTTGTTATAAAGGTTTCAAACTAAAACAAATGGATGTAAAAAGTGCATTTCTAAATGGTGATCTGAAAGAAGAAGTTTTTGTTGAACAACCCCCCGGTTTTGAAAATCATGTTTTTCCAAATCATGTGTATAAACTTGAAAAAGCATTATATGGTCTTAAGCAAGCTCCTAGAGCTTGGTATGACTGCCTTTGTACATATCTTTTGGAAAATGGCTTTGAAAAGGGGAGTGCTGACACGACACTGTTTCTATTACATAAAGGAAGTGATTTTTTGATTGTTCAGATTTATGTGGATGATATCATTTATGGTGCTACTAATGAACTCTTGTGCGAGAAATTTGAACAAGTCATGCAGGCTAAATTCGAGATGAGCTTGGTTGGAGAATTGAAATATTTTCTTGGATTTCAAATCAAGCAAAGCAGTGATGGCATTTTCATTTCGCAATCCAAGTATGTGTTGAAACTGTTGAAGAAATTTGGAGTTGAGAACTCCAAACCATTGAGAACTCCTATGAGCCCATCAACAAAGTTGGACAAAGACGAGAAAGGAAGTGCTGTTGATCAGAAAAAATATCGAGGGATAATTGGTTCACTTCTCTATCTTACTGCTTCTAGACCTGATATTATGTTTTCTGTGTGTTTGTGTGCACGTTTTCAATCTAATCCTAAAGAATCTCATTTGAAAGCCACTAAACGAATTTTGAGATATCTTTCACACACACACAAATTTGGATTATGGTACCCTTCTTGTGAAAACTTTGATTTAGTTGGTTATTCTGATGCTGATTATGCTGGTTCATTGGTTGACAGGAAAAGCACCAGTGGGACATGTTTCATGCTAGGACATTCATTAGTTTCATGGTCAAGTCGAAAACAGAATTGTGTTGCATTATCCACCACTGAAGCAGAATATATTGCTTTAGGAAGTTGCTGTGCTCAAATTTTATGGATGATGCAAACTCTTTCTGATTTTGGCTTAGTTTATAAACAAGTTCCATTAAAATGTGACAGTAAAAGTGCAATAGACTTATCAAATAATCCTGTTCATCATTCACGCACAAAACACATTGATGTGAGACACCACTTTCTTAGAGATCACATTGCTAAGGAAGACATTTGCATTGAATATATTTCAACTGAGGCTCAACTTGCTGATATTTTCACAAAACCCCTCCCCGAAGACAGATTTTCTAGATTACGTTTGGATTTGGGGATTATAGAAATTGACTAACCATTTTTCATTGTTAGGTTGAAATATTCTTGGATATATACTTTCAACTTCAATTTCTAGGATTCAAACAAGTTTTGGATATTTTCCAAAGATTGATTCGAACATGGTATTCAGTACTGGATATTACGTAATATAATTAACTTGGTAACTTATTCCACGATCATTTCTATTTCTACCATCTTTCTATCATTCATAATGGTTTGATAAAATAAGAAGAGTGAATTATTTTTAAATTAAAAAATAAAAATAAATAAATAAATAAATAAATAAATAAATAAAAATTTAATAGTAAATAATAAGAACTCTCATGCATCCATTCTCATTTAAAAGTCCTTATGGTTATGCATGGATGGAGCATGTGAGTGAATTATTTTTGTCATTACTCCATTCTCATTTAAAAGTCCTTATGGTTATGCATGGATGGAGTATGGTAACTAAGTACTCTGGTCTCACTTAATAGTCTGGATGCTTAGACTAATAAGTAACTGCTAATCCCATTTAAAAGTCCTTACGGTTATGCGTGGTTAGTAAGTGCTTATTTTTTGTTTTTGTGCTTAAATGTCAAATTAATGTTAAAATATCTCTCTTCTTATTAAAACTGATCATCGATCCATCCTCTACAATATGGAAGTTTTTATCTCGTTATGATATATTATTTTTTGTTCCTACTGTTCCATTTTTTTTTTGTCAGTCTTTTGATAATGACAAAAGGGGGAGAAGAACAAGATTTTGATGAGAAAGTAAATATTTTTTGACCTATTTCAACAAATTTGGTTAAATGTTGTTAGTTAATTTTTCTTTAGTTCTTTTATTCTTTTGTAATTTTTGTTATCTTCTAAACAGGGAGTGGTCTTGGTTGTAGGGGGAGCATTCAAATAAGGCGAGCTAAAAATTTCGTGTTCAAACACATGTATTAGCATTTCAAAATCTTTAATATATATGTTTGTCATCATCAAAAGGGGAGATTGTTTGATGTGATTTTTTGTTTGATGATAACAAACATATATATATCAATATATATATGTGTTTGCAGTTTGGACTATATTCATATTGAATAATTATACTATTGCACAGAATCTATATAATTCAACTAGTATTTTTTATTCAATATAATATTTTATTACAACACTTAAACAATACAAAGTTTTCAGCTCTCTCTATATATATACATACATCAGTTCATACATTTTACTTTTCTCACTACAACACTCAACACTCAGTTTTTCACTCTGTCTGCACATCTGCATCTATCTGCATTGTCCAGCTCCACTTCTCGTCCTGTCTCCTGTGTACCTGTATAATTAGCAACTACAACAGTAATCTGAAAACAAACAAATTTAAATTTGCAAAAATAAAATTTGTTTGTGTCTCAGATACATGGGTTATTATCATCATCTTTGATTGTGCAATATCTATGCATATCAGTAATTTTTATCAGGGACAGGCAATTATAAGTGGCTGCAGTACACACGTATACATTCGTATACGTGTGCATTGCCACGCCAACTCGTGTGCACAAACTACAACAAAACACAAATTCATTCAAAGCAACATAACAGAGAAGAACAAAGACCAAGTGCAGCATCAGTCACACTTTATCAAAAATATGCAAGACAGTGGTCATGAATGCATTAACAACATCGAGCCAGAAACAGTCAAATATCCCACCAATGTCCAGACCAACAAAAACATGAATACTGCACCAACTAGGAATGAACAGAATCACAAGGCAAGTGCACCACCACACAAGTATACACAAGCAACATGTATGCACCAGTAAACCAATGAACCAACACAAGCATACACACACACATACATACGCATGTGTATACATGAGGAAGGTTACAGATTCAAGTCAAAATGCACAGTTCAAACTACAGCGGACAGTGAAGTTCAAGTTACAGGTTAAAATGCACAAAGACATAGCAAGAGTCACAAGACCATCAAGCAGTAAGCAAGGGCAACTCAAGCTTCAGAAATAACAAATGCAGCTACAAACACCAAGTGCAACAGTGAAAACAATGTACTTGCCAACAACAAGTCATGAAGCAATCAACATGAATATCACAAGAGTCACAGCAAAAAAAAATGAAGAGTGCAAACTCAAGTGATAAAACATGTGTCCAGACAATATTTGAGTACATCGAAGCAGCTTTCAAATGAAACAAGGAACATAAATACTGCAACTACAACAATGGAACAACAGCTCATATGAACAAGTGTACAAAGGCAACATGAACAAGTGTAGCATCTGTATCAAAGCAGTGGAAACAAACTCAAGTGCACGTGAACATGGCAGCAGACCAGTGACAACAACCAAGTAAAGAACATGGATGTACAAGGCAATACACCAATGCAAGTGACTAATGCAACATGAAGTGAATCAAGTTCAAAACATCATAACAACAAGTACAGTGTTCCTCAAAGATGAATTCGAGCTAGAAACAAATGACATGCACCAGCAAGCTATCAAGAATCAGATAACAACTACATGCAGATCAAATGAAGTTCTGATTTAATCCCATAGCAAAATCAAGTCACAATGAAAGTACAAACCCAAAAATATATGCATACACACATACGAATGTATATATGCACATATATAGTAAACTGGTGAATGTGCAGTAGGAAACACAAGACAGTGGCAAGTACAAATCAGTGCAGAAATCAAGCCGAAGTTAAAGAACAAAATTCGTATCTTTTGATTAAGTCTTTGATTAAGTCAAAGAAAATCTAATTTGGAAAGAAATCTCTGCATAAAATTTCTCGAAGTCACATATGGTCAGTATTAATTCAAATGGGGACCGATACAACAAATACAGCAAGAAATTTTCGAATTAATTAATTCGAATTCAAATATGGTCAGCAATTATTCGAAATTGAATCAAGAAAGGAATACTCCAAATCCAGAACAAATTCAGGAAAATCAACGACATGAAGAAATCAAATCGGACAGTGTTAATTAGGGTTTCAACCCTATAAATACACCCCAAGAAATCATCATAGACAAGAGATCAATCGAGTTCGAAAATCACAAAACCACAAACAAGCAAAAAGATTACATACCGCAACAGTAAACTCGATTATCAGAGAACGAGCTAGCAACAAGCATCAAATCATCAGAGAACGAGCGTGAGAAAGATCAACACAAGTCAAAGAATCAATCATCAGAACAAAGCCCCAAATCTCACAGAAGAACCGAAGCCCTAAATTGAAAAAGAAAAGGATCGGCCATTTTTTTTTCACAAACAAAAGAAAATGGACCGGGTGAAATAAGATAAAGGGAAGTGACCGCATATCTTATGTTTGTATTGGGTTAGGGTATTTTTATTTTTATAAAGGCAAGATAATTTAAATAGTTTTAAATTTAGTGCTTGCTTTTATAATTCGCTTTATTTGTATGTTCTTTTCAAAACAAAACATGATAAATTATCACCTAGGGTTTAGGTGTTGACAGATTGTCTAGTTAGAGTTAGTCCAGTTAGCAGGGTTTGCAAGTTTGCAAAACTCTATAGGCGGTAGCAGGGTTTGCAAGTCTGTTAGAGTGTTTGTAAGCGGGAAACTGTCTAATTCTAATAGAAATCTAGGAATGCAGCAGTAGGCAGGGGTTGCCGAAGCTGGGTAAATTCTGTGTGTGATTTATTTTTCAGCATATTTATTTCTGCAATTTGCTTCTGTGTTTAATTCGCAAAAATTTGCTATAACCCTATTCACCCCCCCCCCCTCTAGGGTTAATCTAGATCCTACACAATATAATCATATATAGTAGGTATTAATTCATTGTTTCAACATACTCCACCCCTTTAATGTTGTATTTTCAATATGGTGTTTAGTAAAGAAAACCTATTCAATGTATATTAATGCAATCAGACGTTAGAAAAACCCACAAAAAGATAATGTGGTTAGCCAGATGTCCATCGTTCTTGATCGATGTAACCATTAATTTATTTTAAATCCCACTATTAAATTTTCAATTCCCAATCAAGCAGTAACTAAATACGAAAAACCCCTAATCCTAATACAACCATATAACGCCATACATATCTATGGTGTACGTAAAATGACAAAGCTACAATTTGATGGAGATAGCTATAAAGTAGTGTAATGAAGGAAAATTCCATTGCCTTAAACCATATTGTAATAAACTATCTTGCATAAAAGGAATTCAGAGAAGGATATAGAGAAGACGCATATTAGTATTTTAACTGGGAAATTTTATTTTATTTTGTTAAAGTTTACAGTTGAAAGCACCTTTGACTTGCACTTGATGGCTGCAGATATGGGTCTGTAGAGAATGGTTTGCTGTTGAACTTATATGAGCTAAGCATGTTAACTAAATCTTTACTTGTATTGCTACACCTCTAATGGAATAGTTAATGTGAACAATTACCTTTTAGATCGACGAGTATGCCAATTTAATTAATATAATTCAAAGATTTGTTTAACTTGTTGAATTTCTTTACCTTATTGATGTGGTTGCACATATGTTCGTTGTGGTAAGGTATGTTGTTTTCCAATTTTTCTATTTTTTTCTTCTGATTCTGTGTTTATGACTGAGTATTTCTAAGCCTAGGAGACAATGTATAAAGGTTATATTGTAATTTGAGTAAATGTATGGCATGGGTCAGTGAAATTAATTGATATGTATAGTGTACCTTTTTGGAGCTTGTTCTCTCCATTACTCATTGTAGAAATCTTCTTTCATTTTGAGATCTTTGCAGTGCAGCTTGTAGTTCATGAGGTGCCTGCAACTAAAAATGTGTTGAATTAATAGAAGGAAAGCGGTGACCTTTTACATGTAGATGTGATGTTTGGTAGTGGAACTGTGCCAAAAAACTACAATGAATAAGGACATAACTGGATGTGGGGAGACATGGACTTGTATTACTTGAAACTCCAAGAGTGGTCCAATGTGATATTGTCATCCACCTATATATGAAGTTTTTGGTAGCAAAAGTGGTAGGAGATGGTCAGTGTGAGTGATTGATTATGGGACTAAATGGTGTTATTAACATGGGAAGTAGTTTCCTGTCCATGTCTATCAATCTTATATGGTACTGTCTTTAGATTGCACTGGTGGGCAAGCAGGAGCAAGAAGGAGATAAATATTTAGCTAGGTATAGAGTTATTCCGTTAGTTTTGGTAAGCATTTTACTGTACGCATTAAATCACACATATATACATATAGATGTTTATGTATTTGTAGTTAGTTATACCATACCATAGCCTGTCTTCTGGAGTGCGCGTTGGTCACTCTGAAATGCTAGTTGTTAGTTGGATGATGTGTAATCCCACTTGCAACAATGAGTTTATCCCAGCATATTATTGTTATATCCATTGCAAAAATAATTAGCAATTAAACAAAATACTAACAACCAACTTGATTTTGTTAGCAAATAGGTAATTGCATGTATGCTTTCAAACACAAAAAAAAAACCGTTTAAAATCAAGTTGTCAAAAATGTAAACATTAAAATTACGACTACCGAGTACTAACATAAAGTTGTAGAAAAAATAATTAAACCTTTATAAATCTAATTATTTCCATCATTTTCTACTTAATTTTCAAATAATGCAGCTTGAAATGAATTATTATTTTAAAAATTAATATATTCCAACATTAGTTATCATATCATGCCACTAAATGAGAATTTAAAAGATAGATCCAATGGCATAATCAGAAGAACCAATGGTCATAAACACAAAATAATTTATCATTGCTTTGTGTCAGATATTATTAATGCACTATCAATAAATATACTTAGTGACTACACCAGCAACGGTAGTGATTTATAAACTCAATTTCATTCACCTTCTGAGTATGTCATATGACATAAACTGATATGATTCACAGCATTAAAAAAGTGACAACCCCCATAATTTTCATTGAAGCAAATATGTATTTCGCATCATTAATAAAATAAACAGACAAATATGTTATATTGAGGCGAAGCATAATTTGGCATTGGAGTTCTACTTTTTTTGATTCTGACATTATTTGGGCTATGTTTATACCAATAAATCAAAGGCAATGAGATGGGGGTACCTACTATTTTTGTTACTTGAGCAGCAAAACCATGAGTTTTGCTAGAAGAGGGAAGTATAATTAAAGGAAAAGATGAAAGAGAGGCAAATACAGAAAATGTGCAAAAGAGAGAAGTTGCTAAATTCATCCTACTATTTCATTCATTAGCATGTATACATATAGTATTGTTCACATAGGATCCCTTGTAACTAATTGTGCTAGCTAGCGAAATTCTTTTTGTTGTCAAAAAGCAATGAATCTATAGCCAAGCACTTGTAAAGGAAACATAAACAATAAAGGCAATAAAACAAATTATTGTTGTAAGCGTTTTTTCTTTAGTGCTTTTGATATAGCATCCATCTATCAATGTATCCATTCTCTTTAGCAAGATAACTGATATAAATATCTAGCAGGGGGTTGATTGCATGCCTGGGAAGTGGAGATGCACCCTTATATGTGATAAATGGCTTATAGTATCACAATGTTAATAAAAAAAACAAAATTGAAAATTGAAAATAAAAAATGTTGAAATCAACAAATTTATAAAAGGTCGTTGCTTTACCTCCAACTAATGAAGTCTCACTCATTACTTTACCTCCGTGAATTATAAGCGCCAACACATCCAAGTACTTTTAAATCACCAAAAAAACAATAAACATGCAGGAAAATTAAAACCTTTAAAATTTGTACCTTAAATCAGGTGAATGTTTGGTTCCTGCAATGTTGCCAGATGAGAAGATCTTAATGGCCACAATGCTGTCGATGATTGGATAATGAGAGTCAAAAAGGATGGGAGGCGAAGGTGGTTGGCTATCGTTCAAGAAAAGATTTGGAGTTGAAGGGGCTGCTGATGGCGGTAGGAGGGGAGGGCAACGTCGCCAGATGGGAAAAGACATAATTCTAGGGGAGGATGTTAATATCTAAGGTTTGGAGGATAAGGAAGGAAGTGGAGAGCTAGGTATGAATGGAAAAAATAAATAACGCGACTATTGATTTCATAAGAAACCAAGGGGATTTATGCGCTCTTATGCCTCGACATATGACTGCCCTCCTAAAATGGTGGGTAAAAGTCCTATGGCAAATTTGACTTTTTCAGGCCAAATCAGCATTTCGTTGTTCCTCAAGCTAGCCCATATTCCTATTTTTATCATGAAACACTTCAATAAAATCAATTATAGAATGCAAACTGTATATTAAGTCTGAAGAACTATAGCATACCATTCAAAGGGGCCAAGAGAACCTTAGGAAAATCAAATCGACTAAACTTTCAGGCTTATTTGGCATGGAAAAAAATCATAGAATATTCTTTCCATTGCATCGATTATTAATACCAAGATCTCCAAATAAATTTTTTAATATTAGGATAAGCTCTAACTACACATAAAAATTTGATGATTGTGGATAGAGGAATGGTGTATGGTGTTATACCTTATTCAGTTATATATAGAACTGAAATTTTGAATGATGTATTTTCTTTCAAACAAAAGTAGGTACTCAAAGAAAATATGAAGTCCTGTCTCATACCAATCCCCATCCTTGTCTTTCCAAGCAGCAACTTGTTACACATACACTATTTCATTATATACAAACTTTGTTACATATAAACTAATTTATGATCAAATATAAAAAAAAAATTATGAAGACCTTTCCTCCTAAAACATCTCTAGCTTCCAATAATATAAATGCACGTCCAGCATCAGCTAGATATTTTGCAGTATAATGTCCAACAAATCTCAAACATATATGATAAATTTATGCACCAATACATTAGAGCTACAAAAAGTGGTTCATAAATGGAAAGTGCATAAATGAGTGTAACATTATGTGTAAGGTTTGAAAATTACCATGGGTGCAATAATACTTCATCAATGTATCTTTTTGTGATACTTTTACAGTTCACTTCTGGATAAATTAAGACGATGATAGTATATTCATGAATATAAGTGGATTAACACATGGTTAGTTTCTTAATCAAATCCAATGTTATTTATCAGTTAGATTATTTAGCATTTCTATATCAACTCAAAATTTCCCGCTACATTTTGTGCAAGTTCCTAATATAGTTAAGAAAAGGGAAGTTTTAGAGGCGATGATGAAAGAATATTTTAGTTTGAAGCGATCTATTTAGCCACACTTCTCCAAACTCTATCACTCTACACAAATTAATAGAAGTAGAGATACTACCTTATGAAGGACATTTCAGTTAAACCAATTCCACTTACTTTAGGTTTGATTCTAAACTGCGGAAGTTATCAAATCATTACCACCAAATTTTTTGAAGCAGGAATAATCAATTAGAATAAAATACATAAACCACTAAAATACTTCATTTACACCAGCAATCGTAACTTTAAGCTTTTTCTGTGGTCGAGAACTTCCATAAAAAGAAGCAGACATTTTTGCAGCTTCCAAAAAATTAATTGCACTTTTCAAGTTCAGGCCGATAAGCCTTGCAAACTACCTTTACACAATAAATAGGACAATTCAACAATTTCATCATTCTTGAACTAATAAATTTTTAAAAATAAAAATCAACATCAAAATTAAACAAAAACCTGCAAAGTTGTCAAATTTAATGTAGGTATCATCCTTGCATATGATGAAACTACATGTTATTCAACTCCCATGTTTTCACTTGTACCAAACCCGTGCATTCTATTATTCAAAAGATCCCTCAAAAATTTTATTCATTGTATTCCACCATTGGATGCGCTATAGAAACCAATCTAATAACACTCATAACTATATTTTACAGTTATAATAAACACAAAATTAGTTAAAAAATATTCATGTTGTATACCTAGCTTATCGCACTTCAAGATCCTTTCCCCTATAATTATTAGAGTAGGGTTTCTGTGAAAACCGACTCCTACAAATTGGGTGACGCATAATTTTTCTCACATTTCGAAAATTCAGTTTTTCCAACTTATTCAAGCTACCCACCACTTCTATCTAATGATAGCACCAACACAACCAAATACTTCTGAACCGTCGTAAAAACAATAAGCAAGTAGGAAAATCAAAACCTAAAAAATATTATACCTTCAATCAAGTGAATATTCGGGTCTTGCAATACTGCAGATGAGGAGATTTTAATGACCACAATGCTGTCGGCGATTGGATAATAACAGTGGAAAAGGATGGAGAGGCGAAGGAGGTCGATCGTGGTTCGAGCAAAGATTTGGAGTTGAAGGGGTTGTCTACGGCGGTAGAATGGGAGGGCAACGTCGCCGGATGGGGAAAGAAACAACTTGGGAGGAGAACGTTAATGTCTAAGGTTGAAGGATAACAAAGGACGTGGAAAGCTGGGAACGAATAGAAACAAAATAAAAACGGCTTAAGATGAGTATCGCTTACCATACGTAGACACATGGAAAAAACGGAAAGAATTAACAAAGGTTTGTTACAATCTTGCATGCTAGATTTTGGAGGATAATGGAAAGACCATTTACAATTAGTCGAGTTTTCATATAACAACTGGTATCAAACTAGTATAGGGATGACACCTTTTTAATATTTGTATGGAAGGCCATACAAATCTCCCATTTATTGGTAGAGACCGAGGATAGGTTAGTTATTGGTTCGGATTTGGTTAGAGAAGCTATAGAAAACATTGAGTTAATTCGAGATAGAATGAAGGAAGGTCAACCAAGGCAGAGAAGCTATGTATATAGAAGACGGAAAGATTTAGAGTTCTCAGTTGGAGATCATGTTTTCGTCAAGGTATCACTGATGGAAGGAGTAATTCGATTCAGAAAATCAGAAAAATTGGAACCGAGGTTCATCGGACCATTTCCTATTATAGAAAGGATCGGGAAACTTGCATATAGAGTAGAGTTACTGAACAGTTTGGCAGGAGTCCACGATGTTTGTCATGTTTCTCATCTGAGGAAGTGTATTCGAGATTTAGAGACTACTATAGCATCGACCGTGTTAGATGACTTAGTAGTGGAACCGAATTTGACTATAGTTAGAAAGCCAGTTCATATAGTCATAAAAGATGAGAAGAGGCTAAGGAACAAGACAGTCAGATTAGGTAAAGTATAATGGAGCGATGACGAGAGAGACTATACTTGCGAAACTAAGAGCAGGATTAGAGACGCTTATCCTTACTTGTTTCATGTTATGTTTTACTTTTATGATTGATTTTGATGAGTGCCTTATCATGATTGCGAGGACGAAATTCATTATGGAGAGGAGTTTGTAATGACCCTAATATTGATTAACATTATTTATGACATTTAATTAGTTAAATCAAACGAAAAATGTAAATGATTAAGGGAATGGAGATTTGAATAGTAATGGGTAGCGGTGCCTAATTAAACAATGAACTAAAAGGAATTAAAATTGAATAAGTAAGGCTAATAAATAAGGAAAAATAGGAATAAGTAATATTCTTATAACCTAAAACCTTATACCACTTTCATTTTACACATTTACAAACTAAAAAGAGTCCGACCACTATTAGGAGAAAGCAAGAGAAAGAGAAGCAAAAATCAAGAGAAAGAAAACTTAATCAATCTAATTCAAGAAGCAAATCTCAAACTCTTTAATCACATGCTAGATGCAAATAGTGGGTTACATCTCATTTTATTATTTTCAGTTTTAGATGAGATCTAAATTTATTTTGTAAATAATTTTCCATGTTTTGATTGTTTAAAAGGATATATACGCTTGTTGATGATTTATACTATTTCATATAGATTTTATGTTAAGATTTAAATTGAAAAACCTATTAAATGACATCCAAATGCCTTGCGATTTTGAGAATAATATAGAAATATTGTTTAGAGAATGGTTTCAAGTTTCATAATTTTCCAAATTAATATAGATTTATCATGAATTTTCTTGTGAAGAAACCAGTTAAATTGGGTTTAAAAGTAATTACGGCTATTATTTGTTAGCTTTGGGTCAAAAAGTTAAATATGTTATAAAACATATTAAAAGTGATTTATGGGAATTTCAGAGAATTTCCTAAGTGTTTTAATAAATATATAAAATTATTTAAGATATGTGACTTAAATATTTTATATGTTTATAAAAGGAGAAGGGGTAATTTGGAAATGTTTTTAAATTATTAGTCTCTGAAATTCGACAGCACTTTTAGAAAACTTTTTGGAAAAGAAACTGACAGCTAATTATATAATGACATATAAGCGAGTTACTTGGAAAGAAATAACTTTTTACAATTAAATTTTTTTTAATAAGGTTTCCCTGTTTTGCCACTTTCAACGACTACATTTCGACTTCATACTTCCGCCTCCAACTAGTTCGAAACCAATACACATGGTATCAAAGACTTAGCACGTAGTGGATTGGAGATAGGCAAAAGGTATAGAGTCAAAACAGGGCTTTCAAAGGGATCGAGACCTTGTTTTGCTTTTAAAAGGAAATGTTGCCTGCTTTTTTTCGAAAGAATGCTTTCGAATGAGATAGCTTTCGACTTGGTTGAGTGTTTTAAAAGAAAAGAGCTTTCGAATGAGCTGCCGCCTTGTTTTAAGAAAATGGTTTCAACGGGGTCGAAACCTCTGCCGTCGCCTTCTACCTTTCGAAGCAATGCCTTCGAGAGGGTTCTTCACTTTAGATGCTAAGCCGCTTCTCCAGTGCTTTCAAAGGGATTGGTTTCGACACCATCCACTTCTTTTGCTTAGGAAATTCTTCGAAAGAGTTACATTCGACCTAGTTCTTTTAAAACCTTTTTGAGATTTTGAAAGTTAAGCCTGCGAAAGGAATGGTTTTAAACGGTTTCGAAACTATGTTCCATGTATTTTTATTTAAACCTAATGCTTTCGAAAGGTTCGATTTAGGTAATGGATATAATGTTATATAATAAAAGTTTTGAAGGGGTGGTTCCCTAATGTTTTTGAAAGGTTTACCTCGGTGTTTAAATGAACGGTTTCCAATATTTTTAAAAGGCATGCTTAAAATCTTTGAAAAGGGGAATGTCTAAGGTTTTATAAAGCTTTTGAATGGACACTTTCAACGTTTTCGAAAGATCTATTATAAATAGTTTCGAAAGATATGTTTTGGTCTTTCGGCTTAAGGTTATAAAGTAAAGTAGTTCACTTGTATGGAAAGAGGTACTTTCAATTATTTTGAAAGGGGTACTTTCAAAGGTTTAGAAAGAGATTATTTAAAAGGTTTTAAATAAAGGTTTCGAATGTTTTCATCAACAATGTTTTGTGTAAAGTATAAATAACATGGCAAAGTGATTTGAGTAAAGCATAGAGTATATTCTCCTTGTTTAAGTGTGAATTATAGGGTTAAATTAATTTGAAAGAAATGTTTTCAATAAAAATTTAATGGGGTAGTTGACCCTAATTAAATGAATCAGATATTAGAATACCAGATCAGACCGGTATGAGGGCGTGCCCTATATTTTATCTAGTAGCCCCTAGCTAATATAAGTCCAAAATTCCAGTGTGTAGAGCTTTGTAACAAATAAGACTAAAATGATGTTACACACAAAAAGGAATATATAGAGTAAAGACAGTTTATTGGTGAGCCCGCAAAACCATTAAGATCAGTTGACTCTAGGAAAAGTAAGTTAGGTACAGACCGTCCAGGATTGCGTGTAACAGAAGTTAGATTATTTGTTTATTTTGTCTGGTAGGCCCGCTCAGCCAAAGATTAGTAGTTAGCTAAACAAAACTATAATGTTGGGACAGATAGTCCATCGACCTGATTTATATGCATACATAATATTTCTATTATTGATTTAACCAGTTTGATTGCAGGATTTTGATTTGTAAAAGATATGTTTTAAAAAAGGATATTAGTGAGGGGAAACCCGTTCCGCTAAGCGGTATGGTCTCAGTTAATATCAGTAAACCGAGATGTATAGTATTATTCACACTAGACTTTATGTTTGACTTGAAGCTTATGTTTTCGTCTTAACCTTTCGGGTGCTCAAAATTAATTTTAGTAGATTGAGAGTTAAGGTATTTCAGGTTTAGTACGTAGACAAATAAAGCTTTAGAAGACGTGCAAGAGGCAAAGTTAGCTATTTAGGAGTTGTTATTTAGTTTTTTTTCCATTGTGATTATTAAGACTTCTGTATCTATTTAGTACTCTAATTATCCAAAGGACATCTTCATATGTCGCTCTTGGCTTATTTTGTAATAGTTATATTTGATCAAAATTTGGGAATCGATTATGAGATTATGTAAATTGAATATGAAATATTGCTTTGAAATGTAATCAAAAAAATCATTTTAATCTATGATTATTTTATTTCATATTCATGTGCTTCTAATATTATGGATATCATTATCATTAACGTAGTTTGCCACCGGAAGTTAATACTATAGATGATTGCAGTATCTGTAGCGCTTAGCTTCAGACCTCTAGATAGGGGATGTTACATAAGTATAGGAGTTTCATAATTCTTTGTTGTTCCTCACATGGCTATTTATTTTATCAAATGTCTATCGCACTTTATATTGTGCTTTGGAAACATTGCATATAAACTAAGTATTTTTGGGGATTGCTTTTCTAAATTGTCTAATTTTAATACATAAATTTTAATTCCTTCCATTGTGAATATAAAAGTGTAGTTTTAATTCCTTCCATTGTGAATATAAAAGTGTAGAATGTTTAAGATATTATTTTAGTCTATATTTTATAAACCGATAAATCATACTCCTTGACACGACACAAGTCCGAAAGTCACCCTAAGCTTTGGATTTGTATATTCAAAGGTAAGTGTTGTCACATGGAGTAGACGTAGAGGCTTGAACTGTAGAAGAGTCAGCTTTAGAAGGATTTAAGGGTTTAGAGCCAAATTTAAAACGTGGCAAATTGACGAGTCATTTGGAACTGGAAAATTTGATAGCGAACACAATCAGGTATATTTTACTTTAAAAGTGTATTTTAATTCAAACATGTGCGACCGATGTGCAAAATCCAACGGATGTCAATGTTTGTTGGCCAATCAGATTTTGAACGTCAACTGGAGCAATGCGAAATGTCATTCTATGCAATGTGCATCATATGTCCATAGCAAGATGTACCGAACAATCTACGTAGATAGCATTTGTGTTGGCAAACGAGTTCCATTGCATGATAGAACTGTGTGTCGGATCTTACCCGTTATCGTAGAGTGAACGATATAACAAGTGTTATCCAATATTAGAACCGAGTAACTTTTGTTGAGACTTGGTTTTGATTCATGACATAAAGCTATCACTACAACATACAGATTTGACGACTGCTGCGGCAAAAAGAGACAAGGAGACTTTAAAAACCAGTGCATCAACTATGGTATTTTGTTTTTAAGTCTTCGGTTAATATTTGTTAAAATCTCTCCTCGATTATGTCTACACTAGCTTATCTATTTAATCATTATATTTACTAAATATTTTATACATATATAAGCACACATTTAAATTATAAAAGTGTTTTAAAGTTATAGAAATCAATATATATATATATATATATATATGTTAATTGTGCAAACTGCACAAAAATAACCAAATCATTCGACTGACCACCTGAGACAGTCGATTGACACTAGGATTTTTGTGCAGCATGCACATTTATATAAATATACGAATTTAAAATTCAAAATTATTTTGAATTCTTAGTCGACTGTCCCGAAGGCTCAGTCGACCGAATTTTTATAACAGCCACTTTTTGAAAGGACGTGGCTTTTGTGAAGAGTTATGAACCTTTACACGAAAGATTCGGACGCAACACTTCGATCGAAACTCTTCACCAACAGTCGCTACTTTCTAACCTTTATAAATACAAACTCCAATTTCATTTCAAATCACTTAATCACAATCGATTTCTCTTATTCTCTAATCTAACTTTCAGAAATCTATTTGCTATCATACTTTCAATTATTCTGCATTAAAGAAATACTCACCTTTCTATTCTTCATATACTTCAAATATATATATATATATATATATATATATATATATATATATTTATACTCAAGGAGAAGATTATAGGAATGGTGTACTATAAGTGACAAATCCGTGTTATCAGAACACACAAAAGTCAAAACAACTTTTTGTATTTGTTCAAGTCCTGTTCTACTGCTCAGGCAAGAGGAGTCCTCTTCGGCTGTTGAGGCGAAATCTTGTTCTGCTGCTTAGGTCCCTGTTCGGCTACTCAGGGGTGTATAAACCTGTTCCTTCGAGTTAAGTGAGGGTTGTTTTTTTAGTGAAATTCCAGAAGAAGTCTGGGACTGGACGTAGGACGGTGCTCCGAACCAGCATAAAAATTCCTGGTGTTATTTTTATTATACTGCTTTTATATTCCTCACTATTTACTGTATTGCTATCATCACTATACTCTGTATTATCATATATTTATAATACACGATCCATAGCACACTTTCATTTGGTATCAAAGCAAGGTCATCAGATAACCGTAACACGGTTATCTGATAATCTAATAATATGGACATTAACACCAGCACTAGCACTAGCATTAACACTAGCTTTGTTGAAGTACAATCCACTGCACGTCCACCATTATTTAATGGCATGAATTATAACTATTAGGCCACATGAATGAGAATATATATGCAAGCAAATATTTTGAGTCATGGAATATAACTCAGACAGAATATACTATTCCTACTGAAGACTATTCCACTTGGTCAAAAACACAGAAATTAGATGCCACGGCTAATGCAAAATCCATGAATATGTTGTTTTGTGCCTTAGATTAAAATGAGTTTAACCGTGTTAGCATATGCAATACTGCATATGAAATATGGCGTACACTCAAAGTTACACACGAAGGAACCAACAAGGTTAAACAAAGCAAAATATTCATGTTCAAGAGTCGGTTTCAAAACTTTAGAATGAAAGAAAATGAATCCATAAATGACATGAACTCAAGATTTTAGGATATCTATCATTCATTAGTAGGAATAGGAGAAAAATATTCAGACTTTGATATTATATCCAAAATCCTTAACTCTTTAATGGAAGAATGGGAAAGAAAAGTTCTCGCTATTGAAGAAGCAAAGGATATTTCCAAAATAACTCCGAAAGAGTTAATAGGAAATCTAATGTCTTATGAAGTGAATTTGCAGGCAAAAAGAGTTCAGACTTATGATAAAAAGAATATAGCATTTTATGCAGAACAAGAAGAACCAGATTTAGACAAAGACGACCTAGCTTTTATTGTCAATAACTTCAAGAAATTCTTGAAATGTAGAAAAGGAAACAGAAATAATGGCAAGAGAAGCTCAAAGAATAATAAACCACCATCTTTATCAGTTATGGAATGTTTTAACTATCACAAAAAGGAGCATATGCAGAAGGACTGTCCAAATCAAAAGAAAGAATATCGAAATAAAAGGAATGACAAATTCAAAAGAAAAGACTTTTCAGTCACATGGGATGATTCAGAATCTTCATCTTCTTCTTCGGGAAGTAAAAGTGATAGCGATAATGAACAAGCTAAGGTATGTTTTATGGATAAAGCTAATGAGGTTAGTGATTTCACTTTTGATGATATGATAGAAATAAACTCTTAATTATTAGATACTTTAAAAAGTCTTAAAAAAATATAAAGAAGCTATAGAAAATCAGAACAAGGCAGAATTCGAAAGAGATATGCTTAAAGATGAGAAGAAAATATTGGAAGAAGAACTTGAGAAAACTCAAGAATCTCTCTCTAATGTTAATTCTCAACTTATATTATTGAGTCAAGAAATTGAAACTCAAAAAGAAAAGAATGATAGTCTTGTTTCTGAAAATCATGTTTTAAAAACTAATATTAAAATGGTAGAACTAGAAAATTCAAGTCCAAAGACCAAACTAGATGGAATTACTAAAAATGTTTCAAATTTTAATTAAGGAAGAGAAAATTTATCTAGAATTATTGAGAATTCACAATCTATTAGTAATAAACATGGTTTAGGATATAAGAAGAAAGTTAAAGAGTCACAATCTAGTAATTTAAACAAAGTTAAAAATGATAAAACATCCACGTCTTCAAAAAGACTAGTTTCTAAAACTATAAATATATGGGTACCTAAAACTAATAACAAGTTAATAAGGAAAAAGTATATTAGATCACTCATAGAAAAGGTTCATAATAATAACAACTATATTTATAAAAGGGATACTAAACCCTCTTGGGTTTGGTTTCCTAAGACCTAACTCTTAGAACCCTATTAAAAGGTGGGTACCAACGTTATCTCATATTTTTTGAGGTCCCACTTAAGAAAAGAGGAAAATGGATACTCGACAGTGGTTGCTCAAAACACATGACATGAGACAACGATATGCTGATAAATATTACACACTCAGATGGAGGTTCTGTCACTTTTGGAGATAATTCCAAGGGATATATCATCGGCAAAGTGGATGTGAGCAATTACGTACGTCTAGTTTACCTCTTATTACAAATGTTTTATTAGTTAAGAATTTAAAACATAATCTATTAAGTATAAGTCAATTATGCGATAAAGGTTTTAAAATATCGTTTTCTGAAAATAAATGTAGTATTCTTGATCAACATCAAAATCTTGTTTTCAAAGGAAATAAAGATAAAAACATTAACGTTTTAAATATGAAAATTAATCATGACTTAAATATGTGTTTAATAGCTAAATAAAATGATCTCTGGATATGGCACAAACGATTTTGTCATATCAATTTCAAAAATATAGATAAAATTTCTAAAAATAATCTTGTAAAAGGATTACCAAATATGAATTTTAAAGTTAATAATATATGTGACTCATGTAAATTAGGTAAATTAACTAAATATTCATTTAAATCTAAGAAAGTTATTTCGACTTTACAACCGCTCGAGTTACTTTATATGGATTTATTTGCCCCTACCCAAATTCAATCCATAAATCATAATAAATACGTATTTGTAATTGTTGATGATTTCTCTAGATATATATGGTTATTTTTATGAAAAATAAAAGTGATACCTTTGAAAATTTCAAAACATTTGTTAAATAAATTCAATATTCAAAAGGTATTAAAATTAAAACTACTAGAAGTGATCACGGAGGTGAATTTGAAAATAAAAAATTTGATAATTATTGTAAAAAGAAAGGAATATTTCATAACTTTTCATTTCCTAGAACTCCAAAAAAAAATGGAGTTGTAGAATGAAAGAATCGAACTCTTCAAGAATGCACAAGAACTTTACTAAATGAAAGCACATTACCAAAACAATTTCGGGCAGAATCTGTTGCAACTGCTTATTATGTTTTAAATCGTGTTTCTATTAGATCTCTCACCAAAAATACTCCTTATGAACCTTTTAACGGTAGAAAACCAAACATATCTTATTTTAAAATATTTGATCAAAATGTGTTATATTAAATACCAAAGATCAGCTTGGCAAATTTGATTCAAAATGTGACGAAGGAATATTTCTTAGATATTCGAATCGAATCGAAGCTTATCGAATTTTTAATAAACGAACTAATACTATAGAAGAATCACTCCAAGTATCTTTTGATGAGAATTCTAAACCTGTTTCTAAAACAATTAGTAATAATGACTTACTTAATAATAATCAAACAAATATAATAATAAACAATTCAAAATATGATGACGATATCATTTATAACTCTAGCGAAAATGAAAACATTAGTAATAATTTAGAAAACAGAAATGATACTAATATAATAAGATCTCCTCGAATAGTTTTACGAAATCATCCTACAGAAAATATAATTTGAGAAATAAATTCAAATGTTCGAACTAGTAATCAATTAAATTTAATGGGAAATGTACCTTTTCTCTCTACTATAGAACCTAAAAATGCTAATGAAGCATCATCCGATGAAAATTGGATTATTGCTATGCGAGACGAATTAAATCAGTTTGAACGAAGTGAAGTTTGGAAACTTGTGCCCAGACCAACCGGCCTAACTGTTATAGGAACTAAATGGGTTTATAAAAATAAAGCAGACGAAATAGGAAATGTAACTAGAAATAAAAAAAGACTAGTAGCACAAGAATATAATTAGGAAGAAGGAATAGATTACGAAGCAACATAGTTGCTAGACTAGAAGCAATACGAATTTTATTGGCATACGCATGTTTTAATAACTTTAAACTTTATCAAATGGATGTTAAAAGTGCCTTTTTAAATGGATATATTAAAGAAAACGTTTATGTTGAACAACCTCATTTATTTATTCATGAAAAATATCCAGATCATGTATACAAACTCAAGAAAGCTTTATATGGTTTAAAACAAGCACCACGTGCTTGGTATGAACGAGTAAAAAGTTATCTAATTAATTCTGGTTTTGAAATTGGAAAAGTAAATCAAACTTTATTTATAGAACATTCGAAAAATGATATATTAATAATTCAAATATATGTCAACGACATCATACTTGGCTCAACTAATAATGAATTATGTAACGAATTTTCAAAAATAATGACTAGAGAATTTTAAATGTCCCATATGGGAGAATTATCATATTTTCTAGGGCTTTAAATAAAACAAGTTTCAAATGGAATTTTTATTAATAAAGAAAAATACTGTAATAATCTTATCAAACGTTTTGGAATGGAAAACACTTCTGCCAAACCAATATCTATGAGCACAATAGCACATCTTGATAAAGATGAAAAAGGCAAAAGTGTAGACCAAAAACTATATCGTAGTATGATAGGATCACTACTTTATTTAACAGCAAGTAGACCAGATATTATGATGAGTGTGTGCTTATGTGCATGATTTCAATCTGACCCAAAAGAATCATATTTACGTGCTGTAAAACGTATACCACGCTATCTTAGTAAAACTACAAATTTCGGACTTTTCTATCCGAAAGAATGTTCGTTCGAATTAGTACCATACAGCGATTCTAATTTTGGAGGATCACGGACAGATAGAAAAAGTACAAGCGGTACGTGTCACTTCATTGGTAAGTCTTTAATATCATGATTTAGTAAGAAACAAAACTGTGTCTCTTTATCAACTTGTGAAGCAGAATATATTTCTGCGGCACCAGCATGCACACAAGTAATTTATATGCAACAGACACTTAAAATTTTTTGGAATCAATCTGTCAAAATCAACAATTTACTGTGATAATTCTAGTGCAATAAATCTATCTAAAAATCCAGTAAACCACTCTAGAACTAAACATATAGATATTAGACATCATTTTTACGTGATAATATAGAAAAAGAAGTGATAAATTTGGAATACGTACCATAAGAAAATTAATTAGCCGATATTTTTAGTAAACCGCTATTAGAAAATATGTTTGTAAAATTACGACGTGAGCTCGGCATAATTTCTAGTAAAGATATATAAATAATATTTAAATTATTAACTAAAAACTCAAAAATAATTTTTTTTTTACAAAAATTTGAAATTCTGACCATGTTGAGACTTGAATTTGTGACCTGCTATGAATAACCTAGATGTCTTAACCACCTGAGTTATTAATGTTTTCTGTTCTAGTCTAGTATGCCCATTTTATTATATGGTAACAGTATTTTATACTGCATTATATGTCACATTTAACTTTATAATCTACATTACTAATTTTATAAATATTAAAATTATACAAAATAGCTCAGCCAGCAGAAAACCAATGTTTCACCATACTTCTTGGCTAGAATTAATATAATCCACCAAATATTGTCCTATTTTTCCTAAAACTAAATATATAAATAGACGCATATCCTTTTTCTATGCACTCAAACTAAAAGTAAAGCAATCATTCGATTTTCTCTTTGAAGTAAAGTTTTCTTTTAAAAAAAACAATAATTTTTTTAAAAAAGAATGTCAACTTCCTCTACAGTGGATACTGTCGAAAATATTGCTTCACACAACTCTCCAAAAACTCCGGATCATAAAGTCTCACCATCATCGGATTATCACACCGGATATACTCTGGACAAGAAAAAGGGAAAGAAGACTATTGACATTTCTCCAAACACGAAACAAAAGATCGACGATTTCCACCATTATCAACAGGAATCTCTAATGCTGCAACGAGAGATGTATTACGAACAAAAGATAAACTCCAGATGGATAGGAATAATTGAGCACATCGTTATGAAATTCTATGCGGCGTCGTCACATTCGATAAACAAACATGCTTTCGCCTATCAGACAACCATCGACTTTGTCTCCACCACGACCACCATACTCATCGAATTCGTGGGATCGCAACGAGGAATCGAATGTTCCTCGTAAGCAACTGAAAGAGTTGAAGACGCCTAGCCCCTCGAAATAATCATAGTTTTAATTATCTTTTGTTGTATTTTCAAATAAATTCTCTACATATGTACGTTTCTGTTTTTTAAATAAATTTATTTCTGGCGTATTAATCGACATCTCACATATAGAAAATATTAACATTTAACTGCAAAATAAAGTTATCTCTATATCATTCATGAAAATAAAAACTACTTATATTAAAAGAATTAACAAACATAAATAATATATATACACATTTCACAACAACAAAAATTCATTGCAGAAAATACTTCAGGTCAGTCGACTGGACCAGGAGGTCAATCAACTAACACAACAAACGAAATTTTGTATATATACATGGCCTGTCGACTGTCGCAGGGCCTCAGTCGACTGGACCAGAAGGTCGAGTATTTTCGACCTTCAACATCAGTCGACTGAAACCTTGTGCAAGTCGACTGACGCAGCAATATAAAATTTTATATCACATGACCAGTCGACTGTCATAAAGCCTCAGTCGACTGGACCAGAAGATCGAAAAAATTCAATCTTCAGCTTCAGTCGACTGAAGCCCTAAGTCAGTCGACTGAGCCTAGATCTGAGTTACTTTTTACCTTTTCACCTACCCTTTTTACCCGTTTTATCTTTCACTTTACCTTCTCTCCTCATTATCATTTCAGATTTCCAAATTTTCAAAACCCTAGGCTCTCCAAAACTCAATTTTTATTTTTCAAAATTAAAATTAAATGGCTCCGAAACGTAAGGGATAAGCTTCCTCATCATCGCAACCTCCGTCGAATGAACAAATTCAAAGGTGGCTATTTGATGACACCACGATGAAGAGGTGGAGACAGATGCAAGACTCGAGGATCTTCGAAGGTTCGTTTGTCAAATTTTCTGATTTTTCCCCGTATCACATCCAAGAGTTAGCTCGAAGGAGCAATTTAGAGTCGTTAATTAACATCGATGACAACAAACACAAAATCAACCAAATTATGGTGAAATTATTCTACGTTAACTTAAATTCCAAGACGTTCCAAATCAACAAAACTATGTATGGAGTCTCTACGTGGGAAACCCGTCTTTTTCTCTCTAGACTGCATAGCTTATATTTTACAAACAGAAAATGATGGTGTATAATTAGCTACTATTGATATTAATATGGTTGTTCGAGACCGTGGAAGACATTTGTTTCTAGAAGATGATATGCATCAACTAAAATCGACGTCCTTACGACCAAAGGCACCAATTATTCATCGTGCTCTAATGAAAACCGTAACTCGTAGAACCGGGAGTTATGAACTTGTCTACGAAAATAATTTTAAAGCTTTGTATGCTACCTTTGAGAACATCAAAGTAAACTGGCTCCGTTTAATTCTTGACAAATTTTTAAGTTTCAACAACGGTAGGATGAATATAATTTACCACGGCGAATATATTATGCGTCTTCTCAAAGCTTGTGAAGTTCTGGAACCAGATTCACCAGTTTCTACCATTGGATGTTTGAACGCTCGGACTTTAGCCTTGATGAAATTACCGGTTGCCCGACCCCCTCATATAATATCATTTGAAGAATGGACCCAAAGGCAAACAGATCAAGTTCAACCATAACAACATGGCAAGCCATCTAAACACCATCTCGTCAAAGATCGACTCGTTATCAACAAGAAGAAATTATGATTCCAAATGAAGGTCTTCAACCACGTGAATCCATCAATATAATTTGTCGTAATTAACAAATTCTATAGTCAAACATCATCGAAGTTGATAAGAAACTTGATAAGGTCAAAGGATTTTTCACCAAATTATGGCAAGCTATATCATGCTCTTCCGGTACGTCTACTGCTACTATAGGCGATCCGGGTAAGCAACGTCTTTACATGGTCTTCTTCTTCTAACGGCGATCAAGCTAGTAGTACTAATGATGATGGTGATGAAGGTTACAAGGGTATAGGTAAGCAATCGATGGAGTAAGATGTTCATTTCTTTTTATTCAAGATATTTGTTTTTCAATTCATAAGGCTTGTACTAAATAGCCATTCTAGTTTATTTATTTTGAACACTCTTGACTATGGATGTTAAATGTGTGGATGATTGTTCTTGTTTTTATTTCATATTATCTTTCACATTATAATATCATATTACTTATTCGTTTTTGTCGATGAAAAAGGGGGAGAAATATTGTTGCTACTTATAAGAATGCAGGATATAGAGCGTCAAAGACTCAGGTGGGGTAAGTATTTATGTTTTATATATACAGTCGAAATCTATATATATTTACAGGTTGTCATCAATCAAAAGGGGGGAGAATGTTGAGACTTGGTTTTGATTCATGACAAGAAGCCATCACTACAAAATACAGATTTGGCGACTGCTACGACAAAAAGATATAAGAAGACTTTAAAAACCGGATCATCAACTATGGTATTTTGTTTTTAAGTCTTAGGTCAATATTTGTTAAAATCTTTCCTCGATTATGTCTACACCAGCTTATATATTTAATCATTATATTTACTAAATATTTTATACATATATAAGCACACATTTAAATTATAAAAGTGTTTTAAAGTTATAGAAATTTATATATATATATATGTGTGTGTGTGTGTGTGTGTGTTAATTGTGCAAACTGTACAAAAATAATAAGGTCAATCGACTGACCACCTAAGACAGTCGACTAAAGCTAGGATTTTTGTGCAGCATGCACAGTTACATAAGTATATGAATTTAAAATTCAAAATTATTTTGAATACTCAGTCGACTGTCTCAGAGGCTCGGTCGATTGTTTTTTACAACAATCACATTTTTGAAAGGACACGATTTTTGTGAAGAGTTGCAAAGCTTTAAACGAAAAGATTCGGACGCAAACTTTGATCGAAACTCTTCACCAACAGTCGCTGCTTTCTAACCTTTATAAATACAAACTCCAACTTCATTTCAAATCACTTAATCACAATCGATTATATCTACACTAGCTTATATATTTAATCATTATATGTACTAAATATTTTATACATATATAAGCACACATTTAAATTATAGAAGTGTTTTAAAGTTATAGAAATTAATATATATATATATATATATATATATATATATATATATATATATATTTGTTAATTATGCAAACTACACAAAAATAACCAGGTCAGTCGACTGACCACCTGAGACAGTCGACTGACGCTGGGATTTTTGTGCAGCATGCACAGTTACATAAATATAAGAATTTAAAATTCAAAATTATTTTGAATACTCAGTCGACTGTCCCAGAGGCTCAATCGATTGAATTTTTATAACAATCACATTTTTGAAAGGACACGACTTTTGTGAAGAGTTGGAAACCTTTAAATGAAAAGATTTGGACGCAACACTGATCGAAACTCTTCACCAACAGTCGCTGCTTTCTAACCTTTATAAATATAAACTCCAACTTCATTTCAAATCACTTAATCACAATCGATTTCTCTTATTCTCTGATCTAACTTTCTGAAATCTATTTGCTATCATACGTTCAATTATTCTGCATTAAAGCAATACTATACCTTTCTATTCTTCATATACTTCAAATATATATTTATACTCGAGGAGAATATTATAGGAATGGTGTACCACAAGTGACAAATCCGTGTTATCAGAACACACAAAAGTCAAAACTATTTTCTGTATTTGTTGAAGTCATGTTCTGTTGCTCAGGCAAGTGAAGTCCTCTTCGGCTGTTGAGGCAAAATCCTGTTCTGCTGCTCAGGTCCACGTTCGGCTGCTCGGGTGTGTATCAACCTGTTCCTTCGGGTTAAGTGAGGGTTGTTGTTTTAATGAAATTTCAGAAGGAGTTTAGGACTGGATGTAGGACGGTATTCCGAACCAGTATAAAAATTCCTGGTGTTATTTTTAATATACTGCTTTTATATTCCGCACTATTTACTGTATTGTTATCATCGCTATACTCTGTATTATCATATATTCATATTACACGATCCATAGCATACTTTCAACTTTTAAGTGAATCTGGACGTTAGAACGAAGAAGAAGTGGTTCAAGAACTTGGAAGCAAGCTTAGAATGATGATGGAATGGACCGCTAGGAGTTTGAGGTCAAGAAGGAGAAAACAAAAGAAGTCGGTACTGACATGGATTCATGTCGGTACTGAGTTGTTTTCCTATGTTGTTTGGGTCATCTGTACTTCGGTTACGGGATATGAAGCTAAAGTGGTTGCCTTGGGACCCATCTCTAAAGGAGTAAGTGAACAACTCCAAAGCTGTGCAGAAAAAGAACAAGCACTAGGTGAGCTAAATAATCTACGTACCGAGAAGAATTGATGGACAAAATTATAATTAAAGCTTTAAGACCTAGGGATGCAAGCTAGCATGACAAAAAAGCCAAGAAAACATAAAGAAACTCTCTCGGTACCGACAAGATTTTTGAATACAGAGACTGTCCATTTCCTCGTACCTATTCTTTTGAATCTGAATCTTTACATGATATTTCATTAATCTGAGGACTTTGATGGACAATTCTTCTATAACATAGCAAACCTGAAGCAACCATGAAAAGGCTTTTGGCCTTCATTTTGCGTCATCTTCTACCGTTTACACACAATCGTCTTTTTAGAGCTTACTTTTGATGTTCTAGACCGAAAATCAAGTTGCAAAGGTCTTGTACTCGTGACAATCAATGTATAATAAGATTAAAGTGAACGTATGATATGAAATTTACTGAACCACTATAAAAATTAGTGTTATTTACTGTTTTTTTGCCGATTTGATAGATCTATCTCGTGTTTTCTTAAATTGGAATGTACCAATTTTTTATCCAACGCGATTAAAGTAAGTCTAGAAATGTGCCTTAAATAAAGTATATGTTCAATCCGCGTGTAGCACAGATTCATATTAGTATCTTATATAATTTTTATATCTTCAAACAAGTTTTTATGTCATGGTATAGCATAGAACTGCAAATTAATAGCATAGAGCTGCATATCTTGACCATTGACATCAATTCTATTATCAACAGAACCGATTGTGCCCGCATTTATTGTAACCGCATACCATATGTGTGTACATGCACACACATGAAAAATGACTATTACTATACTTAAATCATCTCCATCGAAATTAGACAGATTTGAGTATTTCTAATAAAATTGGTACTTCAATTTAACAATAAAAAAGATGTATTAATGGTTAATGTTTGCTTATACTGGAAAACTATTACCTTCTAAAGTTTTGCTATGTTTTCATCTATTGTAAAGATTAGAGTAATATGTGCATTGAACGTCAACTTAAAGTAAGGTAAAAGGATGCTAAACTTGACACGTTTTTTATGTCCAAACCACGTGTAAATAAATAAATAAGACTCATGTGGTAGCAATAAGAATAGGTTAATGCTGCGGATTATATCCGGCCAACGTGTTCTAGAAGCAGCCAAAGAGATGAGTAGGAAACACCTCAAACATATTCAACTGCTGTTAGGTAATAATAGCACACGACCAAACTGAGTCCATGTTCATTCAGGTCGTCAATGGTGGCGCATCCCTTTGACAGCTCACACAACACAAATTTCATCCAAATTCTCGTACTATAAAAGTATGCAAACCCACTTCATTTTTGTATCAAAAAACAATCAAAATCTTCTTCCTTAACATATCATTACCACACTAAAGAGTTACAACAACATGCCAAAGCAAAGCAGTTCTACGCATGCTACGAAGACGGACGATTCAGATAAGCTTCATAAGCTCTACCAATTTCGAGTCCAAAACAGTCTGCTGTTGTCTTGGCCAGAGAGCGAAAATGTCATAAATAGTCCCAAGAATATCGATAAACGTGCAGAAGACTTCATTTATCAGTTCAAGCGTGATCTTATGCTACAGCGTTTGCAGTCTATCGAGAATCACAAAAAAATGATGGCCAGAGGACTCTGATTTTACAAACTTCTGATTATCCATTCACTGTCTTTCTTTTAGTTTTATAATTGTGCAGAAATTCTTTTATACTTGATGATATGTAAACTGTAAGAATTCAGTTCTATAATGCATTGAACCTCAAACCTTATTGTATAGATTTATACTGATTATCTCCAGCTGCAAACTCATGGAAGTTTCCGTTTAACTCAATCCAACTTGCTCCAACTTTCTTCTTTATGTTTGCATCTTTCATCTTCTTCCTCATCTCCTTCTTTTCTTTCCATTCTCCTGCCTCTGCATAAATGTTCGACAATATAACATGAGCTCCTTCATGCTTAGGTTCTAACTCAACCATCTTCTTCATTGCAATTTCAGCTACTTTTGTGTTTCCATGTATTCTGCATGCACCAAGCAAAGCTCCCCAAACACTTGCATCCACTTTACATCTTAACCTCTTTATAAAATCTAAAGCTTCTTCCAAAAGTCCTGCTCTTCCAAGTATATCGACCATGCATCCCAAATGAGACATTTCAGGCTCAATCTTATGATCATTTACCATACTACGATATATATCGATTCCATCGTTAACAAGTCCACAATGCACACAAGCAGATAATGCACTTAAAAATGTTACAGAATTAGGCTTCATAGGTAGTTTTCTAAACATTCGAAGAGCTTCTTCACCACGACCATTTAATGCTAACCCAGAAATCATTGCAGTCCAAGTGAACACATCTCTTTCTTTAACTTCTTTGAATATTTTCATCGCGCTATCTATGCACCCACATTTTGAGTACATGTCAATAAGCGCAGTGCCTAAATAGGCATCGATCTTTATTTCATTATTTTCGATGTATGTATCAATATACTTACCTTCTTCTAATGCACCCAAGCTCGAACATGCAGATAAAATGCTAATCAGTGTAACTCTATCAAGCTTCAAGCCATCTACTTCATTTACTAGTTCTTTGTATATACCAATTGCTTCTTCAGCTTTGTTGCATCTAACGTAGCCAAGAATGATAGTGCTCAAGGAGAAATTATCCTTTTTAGGCATTTGATCAAAGAGCGAGCGTGCAGTATCCATGGAACCACATTGTGCGTACCCGTTAATCATAGAGTTCCATGTAATCGTGTCTTTTTCACGCATATTGTCAAAAATTTCTCTCCCCAACTCATTGTATCCAATTCTTGCATACATATTGATAAGTGAATTGCATATTGATGTTTTGGCTTGGAAACCAATTTGGTTTATGTATCCATGAACAACTTTTCCTTGTTCTACTTCATGGCAATTCGAAATTAAGCTTAACAACGTAGCTTCATTTGCTTTTATATTCATATCCTTCATCTCAGAGAACAATTTTATTCCTTCTTCGAAATAACCATATTCCACATATCCCGTTATCAAAACATTCCAAGAAACACCATCTTTTTCATGCATATTATCGAACAAGGTCCTGGTAACTTCATACTCTCCACATTTTGCATACATGTTCATGAGAGAATTAGACAATATAAGGCTCATTTCAACATGGTTCTCTTCAATGTAACAATGTATCTCCTTTCCCAGTTTCAAATTTTTAACATTGGCACATGCAGATAGAACAGTTGCAAAAGTTACTTGATCAAGTTTCAGTTTTCTCCAATCTTTTCCAAGAAACAACTCGACTGCTTCTTTTGACTTGTCATTGCTAATAAGCCCACCTATCATAATCGCCAAAGGAACTTCGATTTCATATGTGGCATCCATGGTATTGAGCAATGCAAAAGCCATATCAAACTGACCCATTTCAGAATAGAAATTAATCAAAGAATTCATAACATGATAATCGAATTCCAAACCATACTTCACAGCGTGTGCATGCACTTGTTTCCCTTCAAAAACACCGGAAATGTTCAAACAAGACTTAATCAAAAAAGGAAATGTGTACGAATCAGGAATGATGATGTCACTACTCAGCATATCTGCGTACATATGAAAACAAATTTCAGGATGGTTACTTCTACTTAAAGCTCTAATCATGGCGTTCCAAATGAAAAGATTCGGTCTTTGGACTTGTTTGAAGAGTTTCATGGCATAGTTGAGGTCTCCATGAAAGGATAGAGCACAGAAAACCAGTAAGCGGCTGAGAGCAAATGAGTCATTTATTAGGCCTGATTTGGTCATGTGTGAGTGTAGCTGGTGCAAATGGTGCATGTTTGTGCAGTTTTCTAGTTGGGCTAGAATTGGGTTTCTAAGTTGGAGATTGAAATTTGGTTTCGAGGTTATATTTTTTTCTGAAGTGGATAGGTTTTGCGGCAGTATAATGAGTGAATTTGGAATTCTGAATGATATGGCCATAGCTGAATAGTTTCGAGCTTTTGAAAAGATTGGGGTTATGAGATTGAATATTCAGTGGTTGATAAAAGAAGATGATTCGCCTCACTTTCCTCGCCTTCTTTCTAAAATATTATTTGTACGTCAACACTTAACCACTACTGTTTTTACCATGGCCAATAGTATTCATAATTCTCGGTACATATCCCAAACATTAGCTGTTATCCTTGACCTGTGGCATCGACGAAGCCAAAAAGTAACAGAAACTGATTTGAAGGCTCATACATAGTCACGAAACCAGGATTTTGTTTGCTTTGGCCAAAGTTGTATAAATAGCCAAATTTAAGCCAAAAAAATTGGGATTCGGTCAAAGCGTTTTAGGATAGTAAACTTTTGAGACACCTTAAAACAATAAAGTTTGACTAGTTGCATAATATTGATAATTTTGATACACTTACACACACACAAACACACACAAAGATACATAAACTGTCAAATATTCTATTTAAGTCATATTCTACGAACTTCACGGAAATCGAAGTTATCTACAATCGCTTCAACATCAAGACTTTTGGCAATCTTTATGTTCAACATATATTATCGTGTGATTCTGAAGTAGATCATCACCCTTCTCATTTTGAAGTGGTGTCTTGAACAATTCACTTCGTTAAACATTTTTTTAGTCCATATTTAAATTGAAAAACAGGGTAGTTTAAGAAATGCGAAACAAATGAAGTAAATTGCATCAAACAATTTTAGCAAAATGGGGATACCAACAAATTTTTAATTAGAAGATACAATTCCAACATCGACAAGGAATAGTAGTTAATTCAGGTATAATCCAACGGTCAAGATGCTTTTTAAAGAGACAATCTTTGTATAATTTGATCTAACAAATTAAATAGTCAACGAATAGGCGGGTTAAAATAGCACACAGAGGCAATAATTGACATTATTAAAAGGATAAATACCTGCAACACCTCAAGACAATAAGGTATTTTGATTTTACTCTACAATTTGGGTTTGGAGAGTGGAGTGGACTGATTTGAAATAACAGGCTACTAAATTGAAACTTCGAATTAGGGTTTTGATTTAATTAGTCAAATCGAGTATGAAGATTGAATGGAAGAACATCGACATCAACGACATGGATTTTAAGGGTTGCAGCTTGCGAGAGGGTGAGCGGAAGAATGTCGACCAAGATATCTCTAAAGCGTATTTTATCTTCTGTGTTTTTTTCTTGGTTTTTCACGGGAATCTTGAGTTGGGAAACTGCCCACCCGACCAATGCTTTAGATTCGTCACTGCTTATACATACTTCAATCAAAATTCTGTTGAATAAGATACTCAAGAATGCTTGAAAACAAAAGAAAAACCAAATTTTACCGAATTCACGATGGGACCAGAAACAAAAGGTCGGTGTTCAAATTAGATCAGATGCATGCCATGGTGAATCAACCAAAAAAGTCGATATCAACCCAGTATCAACTCAAAGCTGACCCAAAGTAGATTTTAACCTTCTAAATTTTTTTCAAATTCGATTTGAATCTCTTCATTCCACTTCAACTCAACCCCTACATCTTCGTACTGTAGATTGTTAAAATATTAAATCCAGCTCCGATAACATGTTGAAATTATTGAATAAATGAAAAAAAACTGAAATAAAGAAGATGGGGAGAGAGAGGAAGAAAACAATAAATATTAAATATTACTTCTTTATTAATAACTTGATTAATAATTCAACAATATATAACTGATATTCATAGCTATATTGCTTAGAGACAAAGTAATTATAAAATAGGAAAACAACTATAATATTGGGAAGCGTGAATATTTAAATATCTTTGATTTATTCCTTGACATATAATAATCATCTCTTAATATCTCCCTCAAACTCGTAGTGCATAGCAACTGGAATTTGTCAATACAAGAAACAATCATAGAAGAACCACCAAGAAATAATGTCATCCTAGTCATCCAAAGAATGTTAAACCAATTGGTCAAATGCTACTATATAGTAACATCAAGTAAAAACTTTAGCTTGATTGGCAGGAAGCTGTCTACAAAGAAGACAACAATAAATCAAAAAAAAATCCACGGGTGAAATTCGAGAAGAGGAAACATGAATAAGGAAATTCCTATGGGATTGGAAGTAGATTTCGAATCTGGATTGGAAGAGTACTTCTAATCAGAAATCCAAAGTCAAAATTCGAAAAAAGAAAAAATAGGAATAAGGATTTCCTGTGGGATTGGAAGAGTTATTCCAATCAGGACTCATTATAGCCATTGCCAGAAGACTGACGTCATTCAGAGAAGAATTGGACATTGAAATCTAAAATGGGAAAGTTGTCATAATTCTTTTTGAAAGTAAGCTCTATAACACTTTTGGGAAAGTTTGGTGTCTTGGATTTGAAATTTGTGAATCCAAGTTGAGGCATGCATGATGAATATATGGTTTTGGAGGTACAAGGATGGAGATGTTTTGATAAATCAAACCATTGAATTTCCAATAGGATTGAAACCTTCTCTGATACCATGTTGACATTATTGAAGAGAAAAAAACAAATAGAAACGATTAAAGTGGAAGAGAAGAAGAAGAAGAAACAAACATGAATAAATGTTGAAGACTGCATCTTTATCGATGACTTAATTTAATAATTCACCAATACATAACTCGTATTTATATCGAAATTACTTGTGCTGTGAGTATTGTGTAGATAGTTTATATTTCAGTGCATGTATTTGTATGTACATATTATTTCAGTTTTGTACTGTGTTGTGTTGTGTTGTGAGTATGTGCATATCATGTACTGTTGGATTTGTTTGGGCTTAGACTCTCAGCCTGGTTGCCTTGTATAAAAGGTAATAATGGGCTGAATAATAAAGATAGCTTTTCCCTCCTTCATATTTTCGTGTATTCATTTGAATTAACATGGTATCGGAGATGCAAAAATTTAAGATTCAAATCTAATGAGGGTTTCTTAGCTCGAATCAGTAAGGATGGGAGATAGCAGTGCAGAAAGTAATGCCAGAATTGGGGAGAATAAGATCGTGATGGATGCGATGCAATTGATGCCCAAAATTACAGATCATAAGTTGAATAATTTGAATTTTTTAAATTGGAGTAAGACGATCCGATTATATCTTCGTAGTATAGATAAAGATAGCCATTTAACTGAAGATCCACCTATGGCAGATTCAAAGGATGAGAAAGACTTGATGTGGTTCAGATCTGATGCTCGATTATTTCTACAAATCAAAAACTCAATTGATAGCAAGGTAATTGGTCTGGTCAATCATTGCGAGTTTGTTAAGAAGCTGATGGAATATTTGGAATTCTTATATTTTTGAAAGGGAAATCTAACAAGGATGTATGATGTGTGCAAATCATTCTATCAAGCAGAGAAACAAGAACAAACTCTTATGAGTTATTTTATGAAGACATATGAGGAATTCAACATGCTTCTTCCAATCAGTTTAGATGTTAAGGTTCAGCGACAACAACGAGAACAAATGGAAAGTATGAGTTTCTTAGCTAGTTTAACGTCAGAATTTGAATCTGCTAAGTCTCAAATCTTATCTGGTTCAGATATCCCTTCGTTACAAGAAGTGTTCAGCAGGATTCGTCGTTCTGATATTGCTCATGCACAAGTATCAAGTACTAGAGTAGAGAGTGCTTTGATTAGTAGGAACAGAGGTTATGTGCAGGGAAATCAGAATCAGAAAGCTCAATTTGAGACCAAATCACCATGGAATAATTCACCAAGGCCAAATTATAATTCACCAAGGCCAAATGTTCCAGAGTTTAGATCTTCAAATCAGGGAAAATTCTTTACATATTGTAAGAAGTCAGGGCATATGAAATTTGGGTGTAGGAAACTTCAATATAAGGATTCACAGTTGAACAAGGATATGAAATCTGTTCTCATGTCAGCAGAAGATTATGACCAGTATATGAAATTTCAATAATCATTGAAGAAGGAATCAACAAATCAGGGATTAACATCATCAGTTTCAACTATTGCCAATTCTACAAGTCAATCAAAATGGATCATAGACTCTGGAGCACCTGACCATATGACAGATAATATTAATTTGATTTCAGATATACAATATAAGCAGTCAACTCTTGCTGTTACATTAGTTAATGGATCACAAACTTTTGTTCAAGGAACTAGGAAAATGAGGGTGAATTCAAATTTACCACTAAGTTCAATTTTATATTTTCCAAACTTATCATTTAATTTGATATCTGTGAGTCAGATTACTAAGAATCTAAAATGTAGCATATCATTTTTTCCTGATCACTGTGAGCTTCAGGATCTAATGACGAGACAGATTATTGGTAGAGGTGAAGAATGTGGAGGACTATATGTGCTTAATTCTGTGCCATCCAAGTCTATAAGTTGCTCAAGTATAACTTCTTCTGCATTTCAAATGCATTGTCAGCTAGGTCATCCCTCATTGTCTCTGCTGAAGAAACCATGTCCACAATTTAGCTCTTTATCTACATTGCATTGTGAGTCTTGTCAATATGTGAAGCATCATCGTGCTAGTTTATATCCTAGAGATAATAAAAGATCTAGTTCATTTTTTGAAATTGTACACTCTGATATTTGGGGTCCGTCAACAGTTATGTCTAAGAAAGGGTATAGATATTTTGTTGCATTATGATTACTCACGTGTAACTTGGTTGTTTTTAATTAAAAATAGATCAGAGTTGTTTTCTATATTTTGTACTTTCTGTGCTGATATACAGAATCAATTTAATACGTCAATCAAAATCAGTGACAATGCAAAGGAGTATACAAGCAATCAATTTAATTCATACATGGCACAGTATGGCATCATTCACGAAACCTCATGTGTAACACAGCAGCACAAAATGGGGTAGTTGAGAGAAAAAATAGACACTTGTTGGAAACTGCTAGAGCTCTTCTTTTTCAAATGAATGTTCCAAAAAGCTTCTGGGCAGAGGTAGTAAGTACTTCATATTTTTTGATTAATAGAATGCCCTCAACGGTCTTGGATTATGAAATACCTTATCAAGTTCCATGTCTAAATAAGGCAACTTATCCAGTGAAACCGAGGGTCTTTGGATGTACTTGTTTTGTTAGAGATGTCAATCCACAATTAACAAAATTAGATCCAAAGTCATCGAAATGTGTAATTTTTGGTTATTCAAGACTTCAAAAAGGATATAAGTGCTTTTGTCCCAGTCTTCACAAGTATATTGTATCAATTGATGTTAACTTTGTTGAAAATGAACCTTTCTATTCATCATCAGTAATTTCCTCAATTCAAGAGACCCATGATGAATAGTTAACAGAAGAAGATGATGAATATCTGGTATTTCCTAATGTATTCACACAGAATAGTGATCATAATGGAAATGAGGAGTTGAATACTAATATTCCATCTTTACCTGTTTCTGATCTAGAAGATACTCATGTACCAGTATCAAGTCTTGATTTACCTATTGCTTTGCGTAAAGGAAAAAGGAAATGTACTTACCCTATTTCATCTGTTGTAATATACAATAACATATCCCCAAAATATTATGCCTACATTTCTACACTGGATTCCATTTTCATTCCAAAGACAGTTGAAGAAGCCTTATCAAAGAAAGGATGATGTGATGCTATGCTATAGGAAATAAGTGCATTGGATCAGAATGATACATGGAATTTAGTTCAGTTACCAGAGAATAAAAAGGAAATAGGTTGAAAATGGGTATTTTCAGTAAAATTAAACTCAGATGGGTCTCTTGAAAGACTGAAAGCACGTTTGGTTGCAAAAGGGTATGCTCAAACATATGGAATTGACTATTCTGAAACATTATCACCAGCAGCTAAGGTGACTTCAATAAGAGTGTTCATATCCTTGGCAGCACAACATAACTAGAGACTACACCAACTAGATATCAAAAATGCATTTCTTCATGGGGATCTAGCTGAGGAGGTGTATATGGAGCAGCCACCTGGGTTTGTTGCTCAAGGGAGCATGGAAAGGTATGCAAACTGAAGAAGAGTTTACATGGTCTGAAGCAAAGCCCGAGAGCATGATTTGGTAAATTTAGTCAGGTAGTTGACAAATTTGGTTTGTCACAGAGCAAAGCAGATCATTCAGTCTTTTACAAGAATATGAAAGGTACACTAATTTTGTTAATAGTATATGTAGATGATATTATTTTCACTAGTGATGATGAAAGGAATTTCTGCTCTCAAAGCATTTATTCATTCACAATTTCATACAAAAGAATTGGGGGAGTTGAAATATTTTTTAGGCATTGAGGTTCTTAGGAGTTATGATAGAATATGCTTGTCACAGAGGAAGTATGTTATTGATCTGTTGAAAGAAACTGGAAAATTAGCTGCTAAGCCTTGTAATACACCCATGTTAGTTAATACATCTTTTACAAAAGAAGGAGACTTATTTGAAGATCCTGAGAAATACAGAAGACTAGTGGGTAAGCTAAATTATTTGGTTGCAACAAGACCTGATATTGCTTATTCAATCTGTATGGTTAGTCAATTTATGGGTTCACCTACTGTTGATCACTGGAATGCATTAAAGCAAATATTATGCTACTTGAAGGGTACTGTTGGACAGTGTATAGTATACACAAACCAGGGACATAGCAGAATTGAGGCATTTGCAGATGCTGATTGGGCTGATTCAAAATTAGATAGAAGATATATTTATGGTTTTTGTGTGTTGATTGGTGGCAATCTGGTCTCATGGAAAAGCAAGAAACAAAGTGTAGTATCTCGATCAAGTGCTGAGTCAGAGTATAGGGCAATGGCCAACATAGTTTGTGAATTAATGTGGATTAAGCATTTTATGAATGAAATAGGATTGCAGTGTGACATGCCTATGAGATTGTGGTGTGATAATCAGGCAGCTCTCCATATAGCATCTAATCTGATCTTCCATGAAAGAACTAAACACATTGAAGTGGATTGCCATTTCATTAGAGAGAAAATACAATAGGGACTTGTTTGTACCGGTTATGTGAAGTCAGAGGAGCAGGTGGCTGATCTTTTCACCAAAGCTTTGCATGGAAATAGGATCGATTTCTTATGCAACAAGTTGGACATGAGTAATTTGTATGCTCCAACTTGAGGGGGAGTGTTGTGAGTATTGTGTAGATAGTTTATATTTCAGTGCATGTATTTGTATGTACATATTATTTTAGTTTTGTACTGTGTTGTGTTGTGTTGTGAGTATGTACATATCATGTACTGTTGGATTTGTTTGGGCTTATACTCTCGGCCTGGTTTCCTTGTATAAAAGGTAATGGTGGGCTGAATAATAAAGATAGCTTTTCCCTCCTTTATATTTTCGTGTATTCATTTGAATTAACAACTTGGAATCCTAATAATTATATAATTGGAAATATTATAAATATGGAAAACTACAAAATACAATGGGTAAGTAATAAATTGTGAAATCTCTTGCATTATTCTTTAATATCTTTAACATCCCCATCAAACTCAAGATGTATAGAAACTGGAGTTTCTTAAAACTAATACGATCAAAAATAAATTCTTAAATTGGCACTGTCACTAAAACCATTTAGTGCTACGAAACAACAGTTTTAAGTGCTACTAGAGAGACTATCTTCAAATGCCATCTTATACCTTATTCTTAGACAACCATCAAAAAAGACAACAATAATAAATCAAAGTCCAAAGTTGAAATTGGAGAGGAGAAAATGGGAATAAGGAAATTCCTATGAGATTGGAAGTGGAAATCTAATCCGGATTGGAAGTGGAATTCCAATCGACATTAGAACAGTAATTCAAATATAAAAAATCCGTAGTCGAAATCTGGAAAGAGAGAAAATAAGAATAAGGGGATTCGCATGAGATTGGAAGTGGAAGTCAAATTGAGATTCATTATAGTCGTTGCTAGAAAATTGACAGCAAACAGGAAAAGAAATCCAAAATCTAAAAACTGATACAATAATCATAGATTGTTTCTTTAGTAGCAAAAGCGAGGTTTGAGTAATACAACCAACAAGTTCCAAATCTTCAAGCTTCAAATTAGGATGACGTTAGGATGCAATCTCTGAACGAGCATTGATGATTTTGATTGTAGTTGATGCATTAAACTGTAGTTCCCAAATTGAATCATAAAATTATTTAATTAGAATCAAAACACACTATAATACCATATTGAAATAGAGAAATATAAGATAAAGAAGAAGATGGGGGAGAGAGAAGAAGAAAACAACAAATATTAAAAGTCTACATCTTTATTGATGACTTGATTAATAATTTAATGATATGTAACTGGTATTTGTAGCTATATTGCTTAGAGCCTAAGTAACTATATAACTATAATATTGGAAAGCATAGATGTTTAAATATTTTTGATTTATTTCTTAATATATAATAATGATCTCTTAAGGCATATAACACCTTTCTATGTGTTATTTCTCAAATTTGAGCCACCTGTTTGTGCCAAAATTGGTCACAAACCCCAGAAATAGTGAAAGAACCAGTACGTGTACATATCCTCAATATCCACACACAGATCTCAGATCCAGATAAAGTAGAGAACAAAAATGAAGAAATATCAAAGTTAAAAATGAAAGAAAACAAGAAAGAAGACAAATTTTATAGTGGTTCGGCTATCTCCTCCCTACATCCACTTTGAACCGATCCTTTTATTCCTTTTATACTGTAATTACAGTTACAAGCCTTTGAAAATCAATAGCAAAAATGACATAGTTTTGCCTAGGAGAGAAGAAGAAGATCCTTTCTTTTAGTTGCCATACAACCGCTATTTATAAGTGTAGATAGAAAAAGTTCGTCCCAAAACCTGGAATACCTCTTCTCTTGTGTAGGTGGGTCCATTAGATCGATCCAGAGCGATTTGGGATCGATCCGAGCATAATTTGTACCGATCCAAATTATCCCCACTCGTGATGAGATCGATCATGAACAATCTTGAGTGCATAAGGGAGATTTTATGAAAATTTCATAGCATTTAGAGTTGTAGAATTTGAGTTATGATCGATGCAAGTTGGTGTTTTTCAATGTAGGCCGAAGTGTATGCATCGATGCTAGTTCGTATCAATCGTCTCTATCACCTTCATATCGATCACCCAATTATCCATCCGTCTCCATATCCATAGCCGTAGCCTTCGAATCGATCCGAACTTCATGCACTATGATCTATATCCTTCGCTCCACCTCGATCACTTCCTTAGTATCCACCGACACGAAGTACAAAGCCTTTGTATCCATTACATTCCGTTGCCTCGGGTCCATTGTTTCGTATCCATGCCCCTATTCGTATCGATCTCCGACTACCTGCCTTTCATATCGATCCATGCCATGTTCGTATCCACACTACTTGCATCGATGTAATGCCGCCCTGGGAAACAGGTACCTTCGTATCCATCCAAATCCTGCTCCCTTCGTATCGATCCAGGCTTTAATCGATATGAAGTATGTGTCGTATCCTTCCAATCGATGCGTGTAGCATCAATACGAAATCCATCGATCCAATGTGAGGTGCTAAGCGCATTTCCCTTATCCATATCCATATGGATCGATACGAAACCATCGATCCAGTGTAAATAGCTGAATCCATTTTGATCAATACGAATCTATCGACACGAATTGAATTTTCATGAACCTTGATCCACCCATAACTCGAGCGTACGATCTTCGATTGACCTGAAAGTTGAAACATAGCTTCTCAAAGCCTTGTTCATCATCCCCAATCGATCCACCTCAATTGGAGCTCATTCAAATTTTGACGGTATCGATTATAACCTTGTTTCCAATTGATCTTCATTCCTGATATCCATCTTTTCTAGCCAATTTTTTGGTATCCCGGCCTTGACTAAAGGAGGGATAACATTTACCCCCTAAAGCATGCCTTATGTTAGAAGGTGTGTTTTGAATAGATCCAAATCCGACATCCGAAGTCCATATTCCATCCATAGCCATACCATCCGATTCATATTCCAATCCATTACCAATCCATCCTATCCGAGTGCCATAGCTATGTCCTTATCTAAATCTGCGATTGTTCCGAGTCGACATCTGATTCCAAATCCAGTAACCAAATCCTTAGTCAATTTCGTATCCATCTAAACTCAAAAACCGAGTTCTAATCCTTCCATATCTAATAACCAATAATCGAAACCAGGCCTCTCCCGGTCGATATCAAATCCTTAGCTGTTCATAGCCGATATCCGAATCCATAACCTCTACGAGTTCTTGCCAAGCGGAATCCACACTCGATGACCTATACTAAACAATGCCTTGGTGTTCTTGGTTCAGTGTCCCTGAACGCTGAGAAATGCTATGGCTTAAGTCCTAAGCCGAATCCTGGTCGCTCTGATCCCTTGCCAATCATAGTCCATACTCGATGACCTGAAATAGTAACCGATAATACATGGTCTAAGTCCTAGGCCAAATCGTGGTCTCTCCGAACCCTTGCCGAGCATAATCCATACTCAACGACCTGAAATAGTAACCGATAATAAGGCCTAAGTCTTAGGCCTAATCCTGATCTCTCTGGACCCTTGCCGAGCATATCCATACTCGACGACCTGAATAAGTCGATTCGCCACGTTCGGATGAGGCAACTTACCCCTTGCCAGGTATAATCCATACCCGACGACCATTTACCAAAAACCAGATAAAAATCCAATCAAAATCCAAACCAAAATCCAAATTAAATCAGAAAACAAAAAACCTATGCCAAAAATCCAAAATAATATCCAAACAAAAAAAGCTTCCAAACTAAAGTCAAAACCATAAAACAAACAAAACCAAGATTTCAAACCAAACTCCAAAACCAAACCAGAAAAAAAGAAAATGTCCAAACCAAAAAAGAAAAAGCAGATTCCACACTAGAGCGTCGCGGTTTATGTCATCTCATAGCATGCCTAGGGGTTATCTCCATCCCCATACATGAGTAAGTGACTTAACTGTTTTCCTAAAGTTTGCTACTTATTTCATATCGTCCCTGACAGTTGATAACCAATGGACTGTCATTCCTGGGCCTCGTGCCATTGTCATTTGATGTAGGCGGTGGTTGTTCCTGTTTCATCGCCGCATTTTGAGTTCTGACGTATTGCCGCAACTGAAGACTCCTTACATTCTCCTCGATTATATCCTTTAGATGCTTGCAGCTGTTGGTATCGTGCCCGTCATGATCGTGAAAGAGACTGTGCTTTCCCCATGCCCTCTCATGTTCTGAGGGTTCCCACTTTGTCGTTCCTCGGTAAGGAAGGCGGTCCCGTGTCTCCATGAATATCTGCTCCAATGTTTCATTCAATCCCGTGTATGTGGAGAATTTTGGCTCTCCCCAGCGTTTCCTTTCCCTGCCAAAGTTGTCATTCAACTTTCTCTTTCCTTTATCTTTATCCTTATCCGAGCTTTGGTCGGATTGTTCTCCACCCTCAACTGCATTTAATTCCTATAACTTCATATCAGAACATGCATCTTCCCGTCGAAGAAATCTTTCAGCCTCGTGAAAGAACTCCTCGAGATCCATTGGTGGATCTCGTATCAATGATACCTTGAAATTCGAGTTATCTCTAACTCCTGACCCTGCTGCCATCAAAACCATCGATGTATTCGACCGATCCACTGAAGCAACCGTTGCATTGAACTGAGTTAAGAAAGCCCTAAGCGATTCTCATGTCCTTTGCTTCACCGATGTTAGTGTTATTGCATTCTTCGACCTTTTGATATGAACCCAAAAATGCTTCAAAAACCTGTCCACCAATTCCATCCATGTCCTGATAGAACCTTCTTCCAACTGCATGAACCACATAGCAGTTATATCCATCAAGTACAAAGGGAAACACCGGGCCATAACTTCCTTCGATGCCCTCAACACTTCTATATGTCTTATGTATCTCATCAGATGATTGGTTGGATCGGCCTTGCCATTGTATACCTCCAGAGTAGGTAGCTTGAACTCAAGTGGATTCCCAGCCATTCTGATGTCATGGGTAAATGGAACCCTATTTACTCCTTCCAGATCTCTGTTTTCTAAACCTTCGCACATAGTGTGCCTTATAATCTCAGCTAATTTGGCGTTTTCCACCAAGGGTTTCCCCCGGAGTCCCCCAGAGAATTCTAGTACATAATATTTATCACGTACTCTTGTGCTCCTGCCAGCATCTTGTTTTGTGGTTTCACATAGAGTTCCTCTATGAATTGGTCCATCGTTGCCAGTAGTTTGCCCCCAAGCCTAGATCCATCCAGATTAATAGTTGTGTGCTGATTGGGGGCTGCGCTCTGTTGAGTTGCTTCATATGATTTCCAGTTGAGTCCTTCTGTTCCAGCTCCGTGAATTTGAACTCCAGCTGTTCCTGCCTATCCAAATTGTCTGAGAAGGTTCTGCATCATTTCCTCCTGCATTTTCAACAATTCTTCCTGCATAACTCCCATCATCATCTCCATTTCATCTCTAGTGATGAAAACAGAGGTCTGATTTGCTCCTGAGGAAGCCTCCTGACTCCCTTCGTGTTGACTCCTTTCTGCTCTTTGTTTCCTTGTTGATTGCCTTGTCATGCTCCCATTTAGATCCGGTCCTTTAGCTTTCCAAATTTGAACTCCAAATCTGATATATCAGGTGCTGGTGTTCTCAGTGAAAGCACCAAAGTGTTTGCGCCAAAATTGGTCACAAACCCTAGAAATAGTGAAAACACTAGTATATTACACGGTCCTCAATATCCACACACAGATCTCAGATCCAGATTAAGTAGAGAACAAAAATAAAGAAATAGCAAAGTTAAAAATGTAAGAACGTAAGAAAGAACACAAAATTCATAGTGGTTTGGCTATCTTCAGCCTACCTCCACTTTGAATCAATCCTTTTATTCCTTTTACATTGTAATTATAGTTACAAGCCTGTGAAAATCAATAGCAAAAATGGCAGAGTTTCGCCTAGGAGAAAAAGAAGAAGATCCTTTCTTTTAGTTGCAATAAGACCACTTTTTATAGGTGTAGATCTGAAAAAATCCACCCAAAACATGGAATACCTCTTCTCTTGTGCAGGTGGGCCCATTAGATCGATCCAGAGTGATTTGTGATCGATCCGAGCATAATTCATATCGATCCAAATTGGCCCACTCGAGTTGAAATTGATCATGAACATTCTCAAGTGCATAAGGACGCTTCTGTGAAAATTTTATAGCATTTGCAGTTGTAGATTTCGAGTTCTGATCGATGCAAGTTGATGTTTTCCAATGTAGGTTGAAGTGTATGCATCGATGCTAGTTCGTATCGATCGTCTCAATCACCTTCGTATCCATCACATTATTATCCATCCGTCCCCATATCCATAGCCATAGCCTTCGCATTGATCCAAACTTCATGCGCTATAATCCATATCTTTGCTCCACCTCGACCGCTTCCTTAGTATCCATCGATACGAAGTACAGAGCCTTCGTATCCATCACATTCCGTTGCCTCATGTCCATCATTTTGCATCCATGCCTCTATTCGTGTCGATCTTCGAATACCTGCCTTTCGTATCAATCCATGCCATGTCCGTATCCACACCATTAGCATTGATCTAATGCCGCCCTGGGAAACACGTGCCTTCATATCCATCCAAATCCTGCTCCCTTTGTATCGATCCAAGCTTTGATTGATATGAAGTATGCCTTACCGTATCCATCCATCGATGGCATTGCATCGATATGAAATCCATCAGTCCAAAGTGAAGTGCCAAGAGCATTTCCCCTATCCATATCCATATAGATCGATACAAAACCATCGATCTAGTGTAAATAGACGAATCCATTTCGACCGATACAAATGTATCGACATGAACTGAATTTTCATGAATCTTGATCCACCCATAACTCGGGCATACGATCTACAATTGACCTGAAATTTGAAACATTTCTTACCCTAGCCTTGATCATCATCCCAATCGTTCCCAACTCGATTGGAGCTCGGTCAAATTTTGACGGTATCGATTATAGCCTTGTTGTAACGATCCTGTTTTTAAGCCAAATTTAAATTGGTAATTGATAAAAAAATTTGGATTTAATTTGAATTTTTCAAAATAAATAAGATATGTATTTGTTTATTTATATAAATAGATTGTAATTTGAAATTTGATTTGAAATTCAAAAATAAATAACTTATAAATAAATTGGGTTTAAAATTCTATATTTTAAAACTAATAAAGATTTATTTTCTAATATATATATATACTTTAATTGGGAAGTAATGATTTGAATTTAATAATTTTTCGAAAAGGCTATTTAAAGGTTAAATTCTAATATATATGTGTGTGTGTGTGTGTGTTTATTTATTAATATATAATTAAATTTTAAAAATCATTTTCTTTAAGGTTATATAAATATTTATAAAAGGAAATGTATATAGATAAATATTTATTTATTTAAAGGTATAATAGCTTTAGTTAAAAATAGAAAATATTAAAGCATAAGATATATATATATATATATATATATATATATATATATATATTGAAAGTATAATATAAAACATATTAAAAACATGTGCAATATTATAACATGAAGATAATACAAGCGTAAACTATATAACAAGAATTTGAATAAGTGTTAACTTAATTTTATCATGTAATAATAAGTGTCCATTTTTTAATTATCTTTTATTTTTAAAAAATAAAAATAAAACAAGATCTATATAAACACATCTACTTCTACTCTTCCCAATTTTCTTTCATGCATTCAAAACTAAAGAAACAAATCTATAAATCTGAAAATACAAACCAAAGAAGAAATAAAATTGCAAATAAAACTTTTTCAAATTCAAACTTAAATTTGATCAAAAGCAAAGATCAAGATCAAAGAAAAAATCTCAGACCTGAAAACCTGAAGAAAATCAAATAATCAAAGCAAAGATTCGACTCAAACATAATCAAGTTCAGATCAAATTCTATTTCAAGATTTTCAAAACCAAGTTCCAGATTAAACAAAAGCTTGTTCTCTATTCAAACTTCAACCACTGTGAGTAAACTTCACTTTTAATTTGATCTCTTGATTTCTTATGCCTGTGACGATGATGACTTGGAAATAGTTTGTATGGACGTAAAATGTGATTGCATGCCTAAGTATATGGAGATTTTGTATAAGCATGTCTATGTACAGGAAAATGTTCTCTGTTCTAATATACAAATTTAGATTAGGTTCAAAATTCAAATTCTTTTCTTTTAATCACTTATAGCCGATGGTGTATAAACAAAACATATTTGAAAAATCAAGATTTAAATCTTGAAAATATTTTAAGCAAAATTAGAAGATGGTTTTAACTGAAAAAAAAGAAATGCGGTAAAATTCAAAACATGTCGAAATTCGAATGCCATGTTTTCAGGCTTCACTTATGTAATTTAATTTTTTTTCGAAAAACATGAATTATAAAAGAAGAATCAGGTTTTTAGTGTCGTATCGTTTGAGGAATTCGAAGTTGAACGTGAAATGGGTTTTTAGTAATTTACGGCGGTCGGAGAGGAGACGGGTCTCGGGATTGTGGTTGAGGGTAGCTTGGAGGTTTCCAAGTTTGGAAAAAATGATTGGAGAATTTTTCGATCATCGTGGAGCCGGCACGGTGAGGTTTTAGGGTTTTCAAACCTGTTTGGTTTATCTGGGTTTGAGTGGCGATTATGGTGTCGTTAATGCATCGGGATTGACCGGAGCTAGGGGAAATGGTTTGTGATTGAACGGCGAGGCTATGGTCGAGGTGGCGTGGCTTTTGATGATCTAAAACGTCGGCACGAGGAAGATTTGTCGATCGAATTTTTATTCCAGGTGGGGTCGAGTAGCTCGATGTTGAGTTCGTTGTCGTTTCGGGGGTCTGGGTGGTTTGGTGGTTAGGGGAGGTTGTCGTCAACTTGTCGATAGTCGTAGCATCGACCGGAGATGGTCGGAGCTCCTGCTCATGTGCAGGAGTATCATGTATATCTGGATTGGTTATGATGATCGAGGGAGACGAGGTTTTCTCAGGGAAAATGAGTTTTGGCACGAAGTCGAACTCGAGTTATCATAAGGAAAGGTTTTCTCGGGGATGAGCTCGGGAAAATGTTAGTTGGGTTATGATAATTTAAACTAAGTCAAGTTTAAAACCATTTCTTAACCAATTCTTTGATATAATATGTGTTTATTTAAGTTGGGATTAATCAAAGGTTTTAAGATAAATTGTTTTAAAATTAATTAAGTTTAAAAGTGTTTCAATATATATAACTTTTATTTTTAAAGTTTATTTTAAATAAACTTTATAATGTAATTAAGTGTAGTTAATTACTTAAGGGTTAATTAACTAATGTGTTTAATTAAAGGATAATTAACTAATGTAAGTAATTAATAAACAATTACTTAATATAATTAAAAGATGGTTTATTAATGTGAGTAATTAAAGGATAATTACTTAAAGAATAATTACTTACTTAAAACATAATTACTTAATGTAAGTAATTAGAGGATAATTAAATAATTAAAGGTTAATTAATGAAAGTAATTAAAAGGATAATTACTCAATGTAATTAATTAAAGGGTTAATTACTTAAGGTAATCAATTAAAGGGTTAATTAATTAATATAAGTAATTAAGGATTAATTAATTAATAATTAAGGATTAATCAGTTAATTAATTAAAGGATAATTAATTAAAGTTAATTAATTAAAGAATAATTAATTAAAGTTAATTAATTAATAATTGAGGGTTAATTATTTAATAATTAAAGGATAATTAATTAATTATCCTATAATTAATTAATCAAAGGTTAATTAATTAATGATTAAAGGTTGATTAATTTATAATCGAAAGATAATTACTTAACGTAATTAATTATGGGTTAATTAGTTATGTAATTAACTTAAGGTTAATTTATTTATGTGATTAATTAAGGGGTAATTAATTAATTCAGGATAATTAATCAAGATGGATAATTAAGGTTGGTTACATAATTTCATTAATTAATATCAAATGGTTCATAATTAATTAATCTTAATTAAGCAGGATTGGATAATCAATTCATAAGTAATTAATTTAATTTATTTGGAAATTAAATTGAATTAATTAGGGATTGAACAACTAATTAATCTTGCTTATGGATGATTGGATTGTATTGGATGCTTGAATTGTTTGACATCTCTGATCTGTAATATTCTATGGTATAAATTGCTATGGATTGAGCTGTGATGAATGTAAATTATTTATCTGTGATGAATTTACATATTTACCTGTGAATGGAAGATAAGCGTTATAGGATTATACCGCTTATCGATATTGTTGTGCTCGAATTGATGATGGTTGTGATATTTTATTGTTGTGTGCAAAACCCTTGGACAACACACACACACACAAATATGTATTTCATGGGAAATTTGTTAAGTCATGGATATTTTGAAATGGTGAATTTTTTTGAAAGGTTGAATTTTAAATCCAAAATGGCTTGGAAATAAAATTGGTTTGAATATGAAAAACTTTTAAAAAAAGTTTTGAAATTAAAATCATTTTGAATATAATAGAGCTTGTTAAAGTTTCCAAAATTAAATTTGAGTTTGAAATCAAGTATTAAAGTTAAATTTATGTATATAAATAAGTGTGAAGTTTGGAATTTCTTCCAACATACTTATATATGGTTAAATTTGATTTCTGGAAAAGTTGAATTTTGAGAAGTAATAATATTTTATTATTTAAAAATTTATTTTTGGAAACTAGGGTTTAAAACAGGATTATACAGGTTATATAATATATATATATATATGGATTTTAACCATTTTCAAAGTATTTTAAAAGAATTATTTTGGGAATTCAAATTTAACTCAAAACAGAGTCTGCCAAGGGTGCGGCAGCTCATCGATTTTCCACTCATATTTTAAAAAGCTATAACTTGAGTAAATTTAGTCAGATTTTCCCGAAATGAAAAACATTTGTTTTCAAAAGATAATGGCTTTCATATATCAATAGAATCTCCAGTTTTTTTGGAAGGATTTTCAAGTTATGAGTAAATCAGAGTTGAAATGGAAATAGTTTTGAATATTATGAATGAATCTTTGTTAAAGATTTGGTGAACTTAGTTTCAAACTGAAAAGGATCTCAAAGATGGATCTTTTTGTTTAAATACTATGAATGAATCTTTGTTAAAGATTTGGTAAACCTTGTTTTCAAATTGAAGAGGATCTTCAAGGTGAATCTTTTGTTTAAAAGGTTAAAGTGGAAAATTGTTTAAACCATTCAAAAGGAAAGGTTTTGGGGTAAAAATTGTGACTTAACTGAGATCCGACTGTATCCATATGTTTTTAAAACAAGCGCTCATTATTCGGTTAAGCCGAGAGAGGACTTTATGTCGTAAAACCCATTCCGAATTAATGATACGACGAAATGGGTAGCAATTGAAGACGGTGGTTGAAGATCGAGTATTTTCGAGAACGAACGGATTACCTGTCGAATGTCTCTGCACTGAGTTGCTCCGGTATAGAGATCTCCATATGTGATGGGGAATCCGGTCGAGATTGTGAATATCCGGATTTGCAAGGACTTCTTTTGAAGTGCCTTCGGTTCCATTCATACCCAAGATGGACTTGTATAGATGTATGTCTGACGTTACACTTTTAGATGTAAAGCTGGTTTCTATCAAATACATTTCTATTTGATGGCGGAGAATTTATTCTCTTAGCTTAACACCCTTCTCTGAGACATATGAGCTCAGAGGTTATATAGTTGATGGTTACTAGTGATATATTCCCAATTTGGTAATGTAGCATGCTAAGTGCTAATCATTGGTTGATCGAAGCATGGCTTTTGTGAAAAGCGTAGCTTTGTGGGATGAGACTTCATCGAACCTCACACCCAGAAAATGGTCGAAACAGGAAGGATGCAGCAAGGTTACGAGGGTCGCGCCCCTCAGGGTATGCGAATTTCCTTCTGAATAAAAAGTGGTATCATGGTATAGAGGCAAGATATTTAACTTATGTGGTTGTTGGAATTTTTTGGTGAATCCCGGGATAAAGGTCGGCGACGACAAGAGGATGGCATACTTATGACAGTTAGTTACCTAGTACAGAGGTAACCCAGCCTTGTGTTGGTAGAGATCCGTTAGGTTCTTGGGGAATCCCTCCAGAGGCATACCCATTCGGAAAGGATGTTCCTTAGCCTTGGTGAGACGACCCGACTTTCCACTTCCGGAAAATCGCATTATCCTTAAGAAAGAAAGGGATAGAAAAGAGAAAGAAAGAAGAGAAAGAAGAAACAACACAAGAATCTCAACAGCGGAACGAATAATTTATATTAATAACATAAATACTACATAGTTTACAACCAATATCAGAGTTACACAGACATACAACACATACTAGACATTTATAAACACCTGTCTAGTTATACAACTCAATACAACAACTCAGAGAACACACAGCGGAATACTCTATAGCTAAACGCAGAAGCCTCCTGCTCCATTGCTCCTCCAGAATTCGTCAAAGCTAACCTGAATCCTAACCTGAATTCCCTTGGCTACTCGTAAAAATTTGAGTACCCAAGAGTTTAAGAAAAACAAAAATAAACTCCGGGTCAGACATGGGTCTGGTGTGAGTAACAGATTAAAGTTGCTTAACTTCTAAAAACCTTTTGAAAAGAAAGGTATCACGTAAGACTTCCCACACATAAACATGGAAAAGTTTTTACCTTACGCTAACCAAAACATTTGATAGGAAATCCGATGATATTATAATAGTGTCTAGGGTTTTCAAATAAATAAGAAATAGCCGAAATTGTTACATGATTAAATTCCAGCTACTAGCCTCAAAAGTGGATAATACAATCAAAACTGTTGGCACTTATTAGATTTTGGATTCCATACAATGGCAGGGCTACTGGGGTACCGCCCGTCACAGTACGTGGCCTAGATCAACGTACCGAGGATCACTCCCGACCCCCTGCAATACAAAGCCGGACCCATTCCTTACTGAACAGTTCCGAAAAAGACAACCCCGTGGTTGTAGCTAGCAACCACCCACACAGCCGAATATAAAGGGACTTCTAGACTGGGATCAATCTTGCTCTCCAGTGGGTGCGACCCACGAAGCGTTGCTGCACCTCCCCTGTTTTAGCCATTCCCGGTTGATGAGGCTTGAGGCTACGATTACCTTTATAGGACATATCACTTAGAATGCTCATCGTCCACCTGACGATGTTCTGAAAGCATTCAATCCATACAAGTTCGTTCCGGTTTCGAACGAAACCGAAGGCATTATCTCGTTACACTCATTTTGGAATCACCCTCAGAGTTAACGACAATAACCCTTGCACTCTGATTCACCATCTCGAATCTATAAGAACTAATTCTGTCAACTCATTACGGAATCACCCACAGAGTTATACTGACTCATGGTCCTTACACCTCGAGTCTTCATAAAGCTCTACTTTGATTCACGACCTAACGTTATTTGGAATCGATATGGTTTTTGGACATCCAAATATGGAAACCCGATCCCGGTCTCATCGAAAACCAAAGCGAGTCTTTTAAGGTCCAAGTTGTTTTAAAAGTTTAAAACATTTCAATTATAGCATCTATATACACACAGATAGATAATTCATAAATCATAACTGATAATCAACATTATCACATAACAGGTAATCCACATTATCAATATCAAATAGATATACCATATATCACCATCACAATAGATAATCTAAGTTATCATCACAATGCAAACCAACATTCATACCACACAATATCTTTTATCACATTACTGAGATCACAAAGTATCCAAGACAATCAATGACATCATTCATACATAAGCAATGATTCATTCATACCATATAATTAATTTAAAATGAATTAAATTAACTATCTCTAACTCTAATTAATTTAAAATGAATTAAATTAATTACTTCATCTTTAATTAATTTAAAATAAATTAAATTAATTACTTCACCAAATTATAACTTGCTTACCCAACTATTTAATTGATTACAATCAATTAATTAATCATAAATTAATTTAATTAATCACTCTTGATTAATTACCTTTAATTACATTCATGTAATTATTCTTAATTAATTTCACAAAAATTAATTATTCTCAACTAAACAGTAATTAACCTTTAATTACTCCAACTAATTAATTAATCATAATCAATTATCCTAAACCTTAATTAATTAATTAATTACCTTAATTATCTATTATTGATTAATTAATCATAATTAATCATCTTTAATTACATCATCAATTAAATAATTAATGATCCTTAATTATTCCTTAAATTAATTACTCCAAGTAATTAACTAATTTAATTACTATATTAAACCAAATTAATTATCCTTAAATTAATTTCTTAATTAATTATTTGATTAATTACTAAAGAATTAATCCAAATTATCTCATACTTAAACATCTCCACTTAATTACAGTCATGTAATTATTAATTAATTACTTAACTAAGTAATTTCCAAAACATTAATTACATAAAGTAATTATTTATAAAACTCAAGTGTTTAAAATTAATTAAACTTAATTAACTAAAAATAAACAATCATATTAAACTATATTAATTACATTAAGTAATTAATTTCTTAATTTCTTTACTAAGTAATTATACTCAAATCATTCACAATTGATTATTATTAAATTAATTAATCTAATTAATTATAAAAATTAACTACATTAATTAATTGTTAAATAATCATGGTTAATGACCTTCATTAACCATTCTTTAATTATTTTATAAAGTAATTAACTTAAATTAATTACCATTTACATTAACTTTAATCATTCATTAATTAAAGTTAATTATTAAATTAATTAACCTTAATTAAAAACTTAATTACATAATTAATATTCATTTATCATTAATTAATAACTTAATTAATGATCTTAATTCTAAATTGATTAATCATTAATCAATTATTAATTCCAAATTTAATTAATTAATTTAATTAATTATTAAATCTTAATTACCTTAATAATTAATTCGAAAACATAAATCTTAATTTCAAATTCAAAAACATAACTTAATTATGTTTAAAACAATTTGATTTAAAACATGTTTAAAACAATTTGATTTAAAACAAAGTACTTAAGAAATTTCCTTTTAAATTTCAATTTAAATTCAAGTTTTAAATAGAATAATTTTAAAACTTATCAAAGTTTTAAATAATTTAAAACTTATTTAAAATTGCAAGTTAAAACAAAAGTTTGACTTAAAAATGAAATCATAAGAATTTGAAGTTAAATTCATTTTAAAATTCTAGAAATTCCATTCATTCTTAGTTTCAACTTCAAATTTAAATCTTCTTTTTAAATTTGAAACTGAAGTTTATTTTTAAACTTAGATTTCCAGTTTTATAATTTATCTTTAAATCTTGCTTCACATTTTAAAAACTTCATTATTAAAAAGTTTTAACTATTTACCAAAATGAAATAGTTAATTAAGTTAAATTTTGAAACTTTTATTTTATTTTAAAAACTGGGTTTTGAATTTAATTCAGAAATTCAAACTTGCATTGAATTTAAACTTGAGCCTTACCTTAACTCAAAACTACAGATTTTAAATTTCAAAAACCCAGATTTTCAAAAACAGTTTCTTTTTCCTGAAGCCTGTACTTTATAGTTCAACCCGAGAAACCTATATTTTTACTTCGGGTTTACAGCCTTCCTACTTCGAGTTTCATATTGACCTGCTTCGAGTAAAACACAAACCTACCCTAATCTTTCCCCTGCCACACCCAAACCAAACAGTTCACCAGAGTTTTCATCGCCGTGCATATGCACGGTGACCACCACCTCTTCCAATCATCCTAGATGATCCAGCAACCTCCATAAACACAAGTATGCCCACAGCAACCATCAGATCGAACCAATAATCAAGAATCAAACTTCACCCCAAAATTTCAAACCTGGAAAATTTTACAGGTTTCAACTCAAAACCTGTCAACGGCCATTGTACGCCACTCCGATCACTTGCAAATCCACCTCTCCGGCCATGAACCCATCCACATACCTACTTCACATTCACCAAGTCCCAAATCACTCGAACCATCCTACACTTCTCACTGTCCCCATTCCTAACCACTATTCAAAACTAGGGTTAAAACAAGAACTTCCCAACTGCAACCAATCTAGTGATTATTATACACTTCTCTGATTTTTCTAAGTATCTATGATCCTTATTCTATAACTCAGAAGAGTTTTGAGATTTCTTAAACTACAGATTGCAAGTATTTGCTCAAAATCATATTTTTGTTCAAGAACAAACAGTAAATGAAACAATACTCTAAAATTCCTATTACTTGATTTAAAAATCAAGTTCCAGTAAATGCTTTTAGTTTAAAAACTGGATTTCAATGTTAATATGACTGGATTCAATCTAGATCAACATAAAGTGGTATTACTTATTATTATTTTTTATAAAGATATCACTCTGTAATTTAACTTCTTCTAATATTTTTTTTAAAACCTTATCTTAAGGAAATAACACTTTACTTAATAAGTTTGAATACTAATCTATAATCAGCAAACCCTTTTTATATTTTTTTAAAACCCAGATGTTATCTCAATTTAGATCAATGGTAGGGAATTCTTCAAATAGAATGATAAATCTGGGAACACAGCAAAGAAAATCAACATGCACATTCAAACATAATTACATCAGACCTTATATAAGCACACAAACATATTTTTCTCAACATTTAACAAACAACCTATTTATAGTTTGAGATATAAATGTTACTCACTTTTTAATGATGCAGACCACTGATTAGCTCCTTTGAATTTTACAAAAATATGATATGCAGATTCCCTGTTTTTCCTTTATGCAGAAGACAAATGCAGGCTTTACCCCTCTGTTGCTCATTTATGCAGAAACAAGCATATGCAGATTTGATCTTTGAGTAACATGCAGATTATTGGTGAATAGATGCAGATTTGCATTGGACTTGAACATGTATTTGAAGGCTTAGATATGAGGTATGCAGATTTGAATATGGTTTTGATTATGCAGATTTGTGGATTTCTTTTTAAGGAAATGCAGATTGAAGGATTTATAAAGGGTTTTGATAAATTTGTGTATGTAGATGGAAGATTTGAATATGCAGGTTTATTTGAATTTGATGAGGAGTTTTGATCTTTTTTTTTCTTCTTTTGATTAAAAAGAATGAAAATTATATGCATGAATGAAGATTGTAAACTATACAAATGTATTTTCAGATTTTAGTTACAAGAAAAGAAAAATAAAAACTAAATCTTTAACACTTGTCAATTTTGACGACACTTGTCAAATTGTATATGTTAGTTTTTAAACACATGTAAAAGAATGCAACACATGTTTTTCCTTTAAAAGTAATTTGTATATAAATTTACAAAATAATGCATGTATTAGCTTAGTTTCAATTTGTTAATTTAAATTTTGAATATGTGTATGAATTTATAAATGAAATAAAAACAAACAATGTTTTACAAAACTTACACAAATAAAAATTAAAACAATTAAACAATTAAGATTTTATACTTTTGAATTTAAATTCAAACTAAATTCAAAACCAAACAATTTCAAATTAAGTTATAAATAAAAATTCAATTTGAAATAAAAATTACAAATTCTATTCAAAACTTATTTATAAATACAATACAATATCAATATTATTTTTATAAATCTCTTTTATTATTAAATAAAAATCATTTTTCAAGCAATTATATTTTTATTAAGTAAAATATCTCTTTTATTAAACCATGAAACCATTTGTTGAATTTATTCTAAATTTAAAACTCAATCCAATTTAATTTAAAACATTTAAATATTTTCTTATCACATTTAAAATCATATATTTATTATGAAATAGTTTTTGAAAACTCAATACTAATTAAAATCAAAATTTCCAATTTATAATGTATATATTAGAATTTTAAAACATGATTCAATTATTAATTTTAAACCCAAAATCATTTATTTAACTTTGAAAAACTTAAATATTAAATAAAACAAATTTTCCAAATTTCTATAAATAACAAACTTAGAAAAATATGCTTTAATTATTAAAAATTAAACAAAACCAATCTATTTAAAATATAAACCAAATATTTATATTGTAAATAGAAATTAATTTATTATTTTTAAAAGATTAAATAACCAATTTAAATAATTATTAAAGAAGATTATTAAATTTATTTGAAAAATTATTAACAGAATATCAATATCAATTTAATTTTAACTACAGATTATTAAATTGATATTGTTAAAAATTCCAGGATATTACAATCCTCCCCCCTTAAAAGAATTTCGTCCTCGAAATTTAAAACAAAGGTAATTTAATAATCTTATTAAATTTTAATTTAAAAACACAAGCATATATCACACATATGCTAACAACCAAAAACAACCAATCAAACAAATCTAATTATCCAGACAAAATTCTGGATAGAATTTCTTCGAGTTTCCCCAGGTGTATATATATACCGGGATACTCGCTCTAGAGAATCCAAACAATCAATACTATGAAGCTACAAAACTCCTATACAACTATATCTATAACTATAGACAAGATATCAGACTACAAACGAGTTTGACTCAACAACCAAAACTCCCAAACTACTGGTTTCACAACCAGAGATACATCATACACGTACTCCTTAGAGATACGTGAAGCTCATCGAATCCCAGTAATCCAACCTGGCAATTCAATCCTGTAGATCAATCACTTATCCTCCTAGATACAGAAAAGATCCAAAACACTTCAGAGCCAGCTTCTCAGACTTACCCAAACTTATAGCTCATCAGAGAAAACTTATCCAAAATTAAATCTCCGACTTCAGAGTCCAAATTCCTCCGACTCTTATCCACAAAATCTCTTCGGACAATCCTGGGCTATCCACAACCTACTGATCAGCTCATCCCTTGCTGATGCTTCTAGAAACAAACTAGACCAATCAACTCAACAAAATGATCTCCTCAAGATCAACCAAAACCAAGAACTCAAACTCAACTCCTCAACATCAGAAGACAACAACTCACTTCTCCTGTCCGGGAAAAGAAAAAGCAGATGCACTTCCAAACTGCTTCCGCTGCTCAACTCTGATCCAAAGTAGAAGATAATGCTGAAGAAGAACACAAGCACAGCAGGCCAACACTCCCCAGAGATATGGTTCAACAAATCCATAAGAATCATTCAGAAGTTCCTCCAAAAATCTGAGATGCTACTCCAACTCAACTCTTGGAACCATTCTACTATTAAGCTGAATCACCGGTACCACTCCTGGAATTCCAGTCGATAAGAAAACTCAAACTCCAGATGCGAACCAAACTCTGACTTCCTGAAGACATCCAGAAAAACTCAGATAACCCAAGAGAACACTCGAACAATCGCAAGTCACTTTTGCGACCACCCAAACCAAATCTAAGGAAAACTGTTCTCCCTTAACCAAAAAGAACAGCTTACACTTAACTAGCCAACCCATCGAAGAAACGGGTTCACTTAACTGCTTCTGAACTCCACTTCATAAAAACTGCTAAGCCAAAAGATCTCTTGCCAACACCGAGAACACTCCAAGCTACACTGCTGCCACAGATGCCAAAGAATTCCAAATTCAAAGCTCTTCGAGAAACTCGGACTTCAAAGCAAACAGAAACTCCGGCTGAACACAACCACAACACTGAAGCAGACTCTCTTCCTTAATTTGTTCCAAAGTAAACATCTTCGGGAACATCCATAGTCACTGCATCTTATCATGCAGCTACTACTCCCTGAGGTATCAAAATACCATCACTTGCTTCTGCCAACCAACAGATCCAAACTCTGCTCATCCAACTTCAGAAATGAACTCTGAACCTTCACAGGTTGCCTTCAGAGATCAATGAAGTTCTTCATCACTACAGAACTTACTCGAGACGGTATTAGGTCTACAGTCTCGACAAAACACCTCAAACATTCAAACTCCAACCAATGGTAGTCGTGCCACACACACTACTACCCCATCTACCTTTATAACTTATATTGGAAAACTTGAACAGGTAACCCAACAGATAGGTAGAAATATATATATATATATATATATATATATATATATATATATATATATATATAATTATATATAAAAAATTACAAATACGCTCTCTCAAGAAAGACACCACTACAGAGCCTAGGTATTAACTCAACCTAACGCTCCCTAAAGAAAGATACACTTCATAGCCTAGGTATTCACTCAGCCTAATGCTCTGATACCAGCTGAGAAGACCCGACTTTCCACTCCCGGAAAATCGCATCATCCTTAAGAAAGAAAGGGATAGAAAAGTGAAAGAAAGAAGATAAAGAAGAAACAATACAAGAATCTCAACAGCGGAATGAATAAATTATATTAATAACATAAATATTACATAGTTTACAACCAATATCAGAGTTACACAGACATACAACACATACTAGACAGTTATAAACACCTGTCTAGTTATACAACCATATGTAACAACTCAGAGAACACACAGCGGAATACTCTATAGCTAAACTCAGAAGCCTCCTGCTCCATTGCTCCTCCAGAATTCGTCAAAGCTAACCTAAATCCTAACCTGAATTCCCTTGGTTACTCATAAAAATTTGAGTACCCAAGAGTTTAAGAAAAACAAAAATAAACTCCGGGTCAGACATGGGTCTGGTGTGAGTAACAGGTTAAAGTTGCTTAACTTTTAAAAACCTTTTGAAAAGAAAGGTATCACGTAAGACTTCCCACACATAAACATGGAAAAGTTTTTACCTTACGCTAACCAAAACATTTGATAGGAAATCCGATGATATTATAATAGTGTCTAAGGTTTTCAAATAAATAAGAAATAGCCGAAATTGTTACATGATTAAATTCCAGCTACTAGCCACAAAAGTGGGTATTACAATCAAAACCGTTGGCACTTATTGGATTTTGGATTCCATACAATGGCAGGGCTACTGGCGTACCGCCCGTCACAGTACGTGGCCTAGATCAACGTATCGAGGATCACTCCCGACCCCCTGCAACACAAAGCCGGACCCATTCCTTACTGAACAAGTCCGAACAAGACAACCCCATGGTTGTAGCTAGCAACCACCCACACAGCCGAATATAAAGGGACTTCTAGACAGGGATCAATCTTGCTCTCCAGTGGGTGCGACCCACGAAGCTTTGCTGCACCTCCCCTGTTTTAGCCATTCCCGGTTGATGAGGCTTGAGGCTACGATTACCTTTATAGGACATATCACTTAGAATGCTCATTGTCCACTTGACGATGTTCTGAAAGCATTCTATCCATACAAGTTCGTTCCGGGTTCGAACGAAACCGAAGGCACTATCTCGTTACCCTCATTTTGGAATCACCCTCAGAGTTAACGACAATAACCCTTGCACTCTGATTCACCATCTCAAATCTATAAGAACTAATTCCGTCAACTCATTACGGAATCACCCACAGAGTTATACTGACTCATAGTCCTTACACCTCGAGTCTTCATAAAGCTCCACTTTGATTCACGGCCTAACATTATTTGGAATCGACGTGGTTTTCAGACATCCAAAAATGGAAACCCGATCCCGGTTTCATCGAAAACCAAAGCGTGTCTTTTAAGGTCCAAGTTGTTTTAAAAGTTTAAAACATTTCAATTATAGTATCTATATACTCACAGATAGATAATTCATAAATCATAACTGATAATCAACATTATCACATAACAGGTAATCCATATTATCAATATCAAATAAATATACCATATATCACCATCACAATAGATAATCTAAGTTATCATCACAATGCAAACCAACATTCATACCACACAATATCTTTTATCTCATTACTGAGATCACAAAGCATCCAAGACAATCAATGACATCATTCATACATAAGCAATGATTCATTCATACCATATAATTAATTTAAAATGAATTAAATTAACTATCTCTAACTCTAATTAATTTAAAATGAATTAAATTAATTACTTCATCTTTAATTAATTTAAAATAAATTAAATTAATTACTTCACCAAATTATAACTTGCTTACCCAACTATTTAATTGATTACAATCAATTAATCAATCATAAATTACTTTAATTAATCACTCTTGATTAATTACCTTTAATTACATTCATGTAATTATTCTTAATTAATTTCACAAAAATTAATTATTCTCAACTAAACAGTAATTAACCTTTAATTACTCCAACTAATTAATTAATCATAATTAATTATCCTAATCCTTAATTAACTAATTAATTAATTACCTTAATTATCTATTATTGATTAATTAATCATAATTAATCATCTTTAATTACATCACTAATTAAATAATTAATGATCCTTAATTATTCCTTAAATTAATTACTCCAAGTAATTAACTAATTTAATTACTATATTAAACCAAATTAATTATCCTTAAATTAATTTCTTAATTAATTATTTGATTAATTACTAAATTTAATCTAAATTATCTCATACTTAAACATCTCCACTTAATTACAATCATGTAATTATTAATTAATTACTTAACTAAGTAATTTCCAAATCATTAATTACATAAAGTAATTATTTATAAAACTCAAGTGTTTAAAATTAATTAAACTTAATTAACTAAAAATAAACAATCATATTAAACTATATTAATTACATTAAGTAATTAATTTCTTAATTACTTTACTAAGTAATTATACTCAAATCATTCACAATTGATTATTATTATTAAATTAATTAATCTAATTAATTATAAAAATTAACTACATTAATTAATTGTTAAATAATCATGGTTAATGACCTTCATTAACTATTCTTTAATTATTTTATAAAGTAATTAACTTAAATTAATTACCATTTACATTAACTTTAATCATTCATTAATTAAAGTTAATTATTAAATTAATTAACCTTAATTAAAAACTTAATTACATAATTAATATTCATTTATCATTAATTAATAACTTAATTAATGATCTTAATTCTAAATTGATTAATCATTAATCAATTATTAATTCCAAATTTAATTAATTAATTAAATTAATTATTAAATCTTAATTACCTTATTAATTAATTCTAAAACATAAATCTTAATTTCAAATTCAAAAACATAACTTAATTATATTTAAAACAATTTGATTTAAAACATGCTTAAAACAATTTGATTTAAAACAAAGTACTTAAGAAATTTCCTTTTAAATTTCAATTTAAATTCAAGTTTTAAATAGAATAATTTTAAAACTTATCAAAGTTTTAAATAATTCAAAATTTATTTAAAATTACAAGTTAAAACAAAAGTTTGACTTAAAAATGAAATCATAAGAATTTGAAGTTAAATTCATTTTAAAATTTTAGAAATTCCATTCATTCTTAGTTTCAACTTCAAATTTAAATCTTCTTTTTAAATTTGAAACTGAAGTTCATTTTTAAACTTAGATTTCCAGTTTTATAATTTATCTTTAAATCTTGCTTCACATTTTAAAAACTTCATTATTAAAAAGTTTTAACTATTTACCAAAATGAAATAGTTAATTAAGTTAAATTTTGTAACTTTTATTTTATTTTAAAAACTGGGTTTTGAATTTAATTCAGAAATTCAAACTTGCATTGAATTTAAACTTGAACCTTACCTTAACTCAAAACTACAGATTTTAAATTTCAAAAACCCAGATTTTCAAAAACAGTTTCTTTTTCCTGGAGCCTGTACATTATAGTTCAACCCGAGAAACCTATATTTTTACTTCGGGTTTACAGCCTTCCTACTTCGAGTTTCATATTGACTTGCTTCGAGTAAAACACAAACCTACCCTAATCTTTCCCCTGCCACACCCAAACCAAACAGTTCACCAGCGTTTTCATCGCCGTGCATATGCACGGCGACCACCACCTCTTCCAATCATCCTAGATGATCCAGCAACCTCTATAAACACAAGTATGCCCACAGCAACCATCAGATCGAACCAATAATCAAGAATCAAACTTCACCCCAAAATTTCAAACCTGGAAAATTTTACAGGTTTCAACTCAAAACCCGTCAACGGCCATTGTACGCCACTCCGATCACTTGCAAATCCACCTCTCCGGCCATGAACCCATCCACATACCTACTTTACATTCACCAAGTCCCAAATCACTCGAACCATCCTACACTTCTCACTGTCCCCATTCCTAACCACTATTCAAAACTAGGGTTAAAACAAGAACTTCCCAACTGCAACCAATCTATTAATTATCATACACTTCTATGATTTTTCTAAGGATCTATGATCCTTATTCTATAACTCAGAAGAGTTTTGAGATTTCTTAAACTACAGATTGCAAGTATTTGCTCAAAATCATATTTTTGTTCAAGAACAAACAGTAAATGAAACAATACTCTAAAATTCCTATTACTTGATTTAAAAATCAAGTTCCAGTAAATGCTTTTAGTTTAAAAACTGGATTTCAATGTTAATATGACTGGATTCAATCAAGATCAACATAAAGCGGAATTACTTTTTTTTTTTTTTTACAGAGATATCACTCTATAATTTAACTTCTTCTAATTTTTTTTTTAAAACCTTATCTTAAGGAAATAACACTTTACTTAATAAGTTTGAATACTAATCTATAATCAGCAAACCCTTTTTATATTTTTTTAAAACCCAGATGTTATCTCAATTTAGATCAATGGTAGGGAATTCTTTAAATAGAATGATAAATCTGGGAACACAGCAAAGAAAATCAACATGCACATTCAAACATAATTACATCAGACCTTATATAAGCACACAAACATATTTATCTCAACATTTAACAAACAACCTATTTATAGTTTGAGACATAAATGTTACTCACTTTTTAATGATGCAGACCACTGATTAGCTCCTTTGAATTTTGCAGAAATATGATATGCAAATTCCCTGTTTTTCCTTTATGCAGAAGACAAATGCAGGCTTTACCCCTCTGTTGCTCATTTATGCAGAAACAAGCATATGCAGATTTGATCTTTGAGTAACATGCAGATTATTGGTGAATAGATGCAGATTTGCGTTGGACTTGAACATGTATTTGAAGGCTTAGATATGAGGAATGCAAATTTGAATATGGTTTTGATTATGCAGATTTGTGGATTTCTTTTTAAGGAAATGCAGATTGAAGGATTTGTACAGGGTTTTGATAAATTTGTGTATGTAGATGGAAGATTTGAATATGCAGTTTTATTTGAATTTGATGAGGAGTTTTGATCTTTTTTTTCTTTTGATTAAAAAGAATGAAAATTATATGCATGAATGAAGATTGTAAACTATACAAATGTATTTTCAGATTTTAAATAAAAGAAAAGAAAAATAAAAACTAAATCTTTAATAGTTGTCAATTTTTACAACACTTGTCAAGTTGTATATGTTAGTTTTTAAACACATGTAAAAGAATGCAACACATGTTTTTCCTTTAAAAGTAATTAGTATTTAAATTTACAAAATAATGCATGTATTAGCTTAGTTTCAATTTGTTAATTTAAATTTTGAATATGTGTATGAATTTATAAATGAAATAAAAACAAACAATGTTTTACAAAACTTACACAAATAAAAATTAAAAAAAATTAAACAATTAAGATTTTATACTTTTGAATTTAAAGTCAAACTAAATTAATTACCAAACAATTTGAAATTAAGTTATAAATAAAAATTCAAATTGAAATAAAAATTACAAATTCTATTCAAAACTTATTTATAAAGACAATACAATATCAATATTATTTTTATAAATCTCTTTTATTATTAAATAAAAATCATTTTTCAACCAATTATATTTTTATTAAATAAAATATCTATTTTATTAAACCATGAAACCATTTGTTGAATTTATTCTATATTTAAAACTCAATCCAATTTAATTTAAAACATTTAAATATTTTCTTATCACATTTAAAATCATGTATTTATTATGAAATAGTTTTTGAAAACTCAATACTAATTAAAATCAAAATTTCCAATTTATAATGTATATATTAGAATTTTAAAACATGATTCAATTATTAATTTTAAACCCAAAATCATTTATTTAACTTTGAAAAACTTAAATATTAAATAAAACAAAATTTCCAAATTACTATAAATAATAAACTTAGAAAAATATGCTTTATTTATTAAAAATTAAACAAAACCAATCTATTTAAAATATAAACCAAATATTTATATTGTAAATAGAAATTAATTTATTATTTTTAAAAGATAAAATAACCAATTTAAATAATTATTAAAGAAGATTATTAAATTTATTTGAAAAATTATTAACAGAATATCAATATCAATTTAATTTTAACTACAGATTATTAAATTGATATTGTTAAAAATTCCGGGATATTACAATCCTTCCCCCTTAAAAGAATTTCATCCTCGAAATTTAAAACAAAGGTAATTTAATAATCTTATTAAATTTTAAATTAAAAACACAAGCATATATCAAGCATATGCTAACAACCAAAAACAACCAATCAAAAAAAAATCGTATCCAGACAAAATTCTGGATAGAATTTCTTCGAGTTTCCCCAGGTATATATATACAAGGATACTCGCTCTAGAGAATCCAAACAATCAATACTATGAAGCTACAAAACTCCTATACAACTATATCTATAACACTAAACAAGATATCAGACTACAAACGAGTCTGACTCAACAACCAAAACTCCCAAACTGCTGGTTTCACAACCAGAGATAGATCATACACGTACTCCCTCAGAGATACTTGAAGCTCATCGAATCCCAGTAATCCAAACTGGCAATTCAATCCTATAGATCAATCACTTATCCTCCTAGATACAGAAAAGATCCAAAGCACTTCAGAGCCAGCTTCTCAGACTTACCCAAACTTATAGCTCACTTACAATCAGAGAAAACTTATCCAAAATTAAATCTCCGACTTCAGAGTCCAAATTCCTACGACTCTTATCCACAAAATCTCTTCGGACAATCCTGGGCTGTCCACAACCTACTGATCAGCTCATCCCTTGCTGATGCTTCTAGAAACAAACTAGACCAATCAACTCAACAAAATGATCTCCTCAAGATCAACCAAAACCAAGAACTCAAACTCAACTCCTCAACATCAGAAGACAACAACTCACTTCTCCTGTCCGGGAAAAGAAAAAGCAGATGCACTTCCAAACTGCTTCCGCTGCTCAACTCTGATCCAAAGTAGAAGAGAATGCTGAAGAAGAACACAAGCACAACAGGCCAACACACCCCAGAGATATGGTTCAACAAATCCTTAAGAATCATTCAGAAGTTCCTCCAAAACTCCGAGATGCTACTCCAACTCAACTCTTGGAACCATTCTACTATTAAGCTGAATCACCGGTACCACTCCTGGAATTCCAGTCGATAAGAAAACTTAAACTCCAGATGCGAACCAAACTCTGACTTCCTGAAGACATCCAGAAAAACTCAGATAACCCAAGAGAACACTCGAACAATCGCAAGTCACTTTTGCGACCACCCAAACCAAATCCAAGGAAATCTGTTCTCCCTTAACCAAAAAGAACAACTTACACTTAACTAGCCAACCCATCGAAGAAACGATTTCACTTAACTGCTTCTGAACTCCACTTCATAAAAACTGCTAATCCAAAAGATCTCTTGCCAACACCGAGAACACTCCAAGCTACACTGCTGCCACAGATGCCAAAGAATTCCAAATTCAAAGCTCTTCGAGAAACTCGTACTTCAAAGCAAACAGAAACTCCGGCTGAACACAGCCACAACACTGAAGCAGACTCTCTTCCTTAATTTGTTCCAAAGTAAACATCTTCGGGAACATCCATAGTCACTGCATCTCATCATGTAGCTACTACTCCCTGAGGTATCAAAATATCATCACTTGCTTCTGCCAACCAACAGATCCAAACTCTGCTCATCCAACTTCAGAAATAAACTCTGAACCTTCACAGGTTACCTTCAGAGATCAATGAAGTTCTTTATCACTACAGAACTTACTCGAGACGGTATTAGGTCTACAGTCTCGACAAAACACCTCCAACCTCAAACATTCAAACTCTAACCAATGGTAGTCGTGCCACACACACTACTACCCCATCTACCTTTATAACTTATATTGGAAAACCTGAACAGGTAACCCAACAGATAGGTAGAAATATATATATATATATATATATATATATAATTACAAATATGCTCTCTCAAGAAAGACACCACTACAGAGCCTAGGTATTCACTCAACCTAACGCTCCCTAAAGAAAGATACACTTCAGAGCCTAGGTATTCACTCAGCCTAATGCTCTGATACCAGCTGAGACGACCCGACTTTCCACTCCTGGAAAATCGCATCATCCTTAAGAAAGAAGGGGATAGAAAAGAGAAAGAAAGAAGAGAAAGAAGAAACAACACAAGAATCTCAACAGCGGAACGAATAAATTATATTAATAACATAAATATTACATAGTTTACAACCAATATCAGAGTTACACAGACATACAACACATACTAGACAGTTATAAACACCTGTCTAGTTATACAACTCAATACAACAACTCAGAGAACACACAACGGAATACTCTATAGCTAAACGCAGAAGCCTCCTGCTCCATTGATCCTCCAGAATTCGTTAAAGCTAACCTGAATCCTAACCTGAATTCCCTTGGCTACTCGTAAAAATTTAAGTACCCAAGAGTTTAAGAAAAACAAAAATAAACTCCGGGTCAGACATGGCTCTGGTGAGAGTAACAGGTTAAAGTTGCTTAACTTTTAAAAACCTTTTAAAAAGAAAGGTATCACGTAAGACTTCCCACACATAAACATGGAAAAGTTTTTACCTTACGCTAACCAAAACATTTGATAGGAAATCCGATGATATTATAATAGTGTCTAGGGTTTTCAAATAAATAAGAAATAGCCGAAATTGTTACATGATTAAATTCCAGCTACTAGCCACAAAAGTGGGTAATACAATCAAAACCGTTGGCACTTATTGGATTTTGGATTCCATACAATGGCAGGGCTACTGGGTACCGCCCGTCACAGTACGTGGCCTGGATCAACGTACCGAGGATCACTCCCGACCCCCTGCAACACAAAGCCGGACCCATTCCTTACTGAACAGTTTCGAACAAGACAACCCCGTGGTTGTAGCCTGCAACCACCCACACAGCCGAATATAAAGGGACTTCTAGACAGGGATCAATCTTGCTCTCTAGTGGGTGCGACCCACGAAGCTTTCCTGCACCTCCCCTGTTTTAACCATTACCGGTTGATGAGGCTTGAGGCTACGATTACCTTTATAGGACATATCACTTAGAAAGCTCATCGTCCACCTGACGATGTTCTGAAAGCATTCAATCCATACAAGTTCGTTCCGGGTTCGAACGAAACCGAAGGCATTATCTCGTTACACTCATTTTGGAATCACCCTCAGAGTTAACGACAATAACCCTTGCACTCTGATTCACCATCTCGAATCTATAAGAACTAATTCCGTCGAATCATTACGGAATCACCCACAGAGTTATACTGACTCATAGTCCTTACACCTCGAGTCTTCATAAAGCTCCACTTTGATTCACGACCTAACGTTATTTGGAATCGATGTGGTTTTCGAACATCCAAATATGGAAACCCGATCCCGGTCTCATCGAGAACCAAAGCGTGTCTTTTAAGGTCCAAGTTGTTTTAAAAGTTTAAAACATTTCAATTATAGTATCTATATACACACAGATAGATAATTCATAAATCATAACTGATAATCAACATTATCACATAATAGGTAATCCAAATTATCAATATCAAATAGATATACCATATGTCACCATCACAATAGATAATCTAAGTTATCATCATAATGCAAACCAACATTCATACCACACAATATCTTTTATCTCATTACTGAGATCACAAAGCATCCAAGACAATCAATGACATCATTCATACAAGCAATGATTCATTCATACCATATAATTAATTTAAAATGAATTAAATTAACTATCTCTAACTCTAATTAATTTAAAATGAATTAAATTAATTACTTCATCTTTAATTAATTTAAAATAAATTAAGTTAATTACTTCACCAAATTATAACTTGCTTACCCAACTATTTAATTGATTACAATCAATTAATCAATCATAAATTACTTTAATTAATCACTCTTGATTAATTACCTTTAATTACATTCATGTAATTATTCTTAATTAATTTCATAAAAATTAATTATTCTTAACTAAACAGTAATTAACCTTTAATTACTCCAACTAATTAATTAATCATAATTAATTATCCTAATCCTTAATTAATTAATTAATTATCTTAATTATCTATTATTGATTAATTAATCATAATTAATCATCTTTAATTACATCACTAATTAAATAATTAATGATCCTTAATTATTCCTTAAATTAATTACTCCAAGTAATTAACTAATTTAATTACTATATTAAACCAAATTAATTATCCTTCAATTAATTTCTTAATTAATTATTTGATTAATTACTAAATAATTAATCCAAATTATCTCATACTTAAACATCTCCACTTAATTACAATCATGTAATTATTAATTAATTACTTAACTGAGTAATTTCCAAATCATTAATTACATAAAGTAATTATTTATAAAACTCAAGTGTTTAAAATTAATTAAATTTAATTAACTAAAAATAAACAATCATATTAAACTATATTAATTACATTAAGTAATTAATTTCTTAATTACTTTACTAAGTAATTATACTCAAATCATTCACAATTGATTATTATTAAATTAATTAATATAATTAATTATAAAAATTAACTATATTAATTAATTGTTAAATAATTATGGTTAATGACCTTTATTAACCATTCTTTAATTATTTTATAAAGTAATTAACATAAATTAATTACCATTTGCATTAACTTTAATCATTCATTAATTAAAGTTAATTATTAAATTAATTAACCTTAATTAAAACTTAATTACATAATTAATATTCATTTATCATTAATTAATAACTTAATTAATGATCTTAATTCTAAATTGATTAATCATTAATCAATTATTAATTCCAAATTTAATTAATTAATTAAATTAATTATTAAATCTTAATTACCTTATTAATTAATTCTAAAACATAAATCTTAATTTCAAATTCAAAAACATAACTTAATTATTTTTAAAACAATTTGATTTAAAACATGTTTAAAACAATTTGATTTAAAACAAAGTACTTAAGAAATTTCCTTTTAAATTTCAATTTAAATTCAAGTTTTAAATAGAATAACTTTAAAACTTATCAAAGTTTTAAATAATTTAAAACTTATTTAAAATTACAAGTTAAAACAAAAGTTTGACTTAGAAATGAAATCATAAGAATTTGAAGTTAAATTCATTTTAAAATTTTAGAAATTCCATTCATTCTTAGTTTCAACTTCAAAGTTAAATCTTCTTTTTAAATTTGAAACTGAAGTTCATTTTTAAACTTAGATTTCCAGTTTTATAATTAATCTTTAAATCTTGCTTCACATTTTAAAAACTTCATTATTAAAAAGTTTTAACTATTTACCAAAATGAAATAGTTAATTAAGTTAAATTTTGAAACTTTTATTTTATTTTAAAAACTGGGTTTTGAATTTAATTCAGAAATTCAAACTTGCATTGAATTTAAACTTGAACCTTACCTTAACTCAAAACTACAGATTTTAAATTTCAAAAACTTAGATTTTCAAAAACAGTTTCTTTTTCCTGAAGCCTGTACATTATAGTTCAACCCGAGAAACCTATATTTTTACTTCGGGTTCACAGCCTTCCTACTTCGAGTTTCATATTGACCTGCTTCGAGTAAAACACAAACCTACCCTAATCTTTCCCCTGCCACACCCAAACCAAACAGTTTACTAGAGTTTTCATCGCCGTGCATATGCACGGCGACCACCACCTCTTCCAATCATCCTAGATGATCCAGCAACCTCCATAAACACAAGTATACCCACAACAACCATCAGATCGAACCAATAATCAAGAATCAAACTTCACCCCAAAATTTCAAACCTGGAAAATTTTACAGGTTTCAACTCAAAACCTGTCAACGACCATTGTACGCCACTCCGATCACTTGCAAATCCACCTCTCCGGCCATGAACCCATCCACATACCTACTTCACATTCACCAAGTCCCAAATCACTCGAACCATCCTACACTTCTCACTGTCCCCATTCCTAACCACTATTCAAAACTAGGGTTAAAACAAGAACTTCCCAACTGCAACCAATCTATTACTTATCATACACTTCTCTGATTTTTCTAAGGATCTATGATCCTTATTCTATAACTCAGAAGAGTTTTGAGATTTCTTAAACTACAGATTGCAAGTATTTGCTCAAAATCATATTTTTGTTCAAGAACAAACAGTAAATGAAACAATACTCTAAAATTCCTATTACTTGATTTAAAAATCAAGTTCCAGTAAATGCTTTTAGTTTAAAAACTGGATTTCAATGTTAATATGACTGGATTCAATCAAGATCAACATAAAGTGGTATTACTTATTTTTTTTTTACAGAGATATCACTCTGTAGTTTAACTTCTTCTAATATTTTTTTAAACCTTATCTTAAGGAAATAACACTTTACTTAATAAGTTTGAATACTAATCTATAATCAGCAAACCCTTTTTATATTTTTTTAAAAACCCAGATGTTATCTCAATTTAGATCAATGGTAGGGAATTCTTTAAATAGAATGATAAATCTGGGAACACAGCAAAGAAAATCAACATGCACATTCAAACATAATTACATCAGACCTTATATAAGCACACAAACATATTTATCTCAACATTTAACAAACAACCTATTTATAGTTTGAGATATAAATGTTACTCACTTTCTAATGATGCAGACCACTGATTAGCTCCTTTGAATTTTGCAGAAAATATGATATGCAGATTCCTGTTTTTCCTTTATGCAGAAGATAAGTGCAGGCTTTACCCCTCTGTTGCTCATTTATGCAGAAACAAGCATATGCAGATTTGATCTTTGAGTAACATGCAGATTATTGGTGAATAGATGCAGATTTGCATTGGACTTGAACATGTATTTGAAGGCTTAGATATGAGGTATGAAGATTTGAATATGGTTTTGATTATGCAGATTTGTGGATTTCTTTTTAAGGAAATGCAGATTGAAGGATTTCTACAGGGTTTTGATAAATTTGTGTATGTAGATGGAAGATTTGAATATGCAGGTTTGTCTGAATTTGATGAGGAGTTTTGATCTTTTTTTTCTTTTGATTAAAAAGAATGAAAATTATATGCATGAATGAAGATTGTAAACTATACAAATGTATTTTCAGATTTTAGTTAAAAGAAAAGAAAAATAAAAACTAAATCTTTAACACTTGTCAATTTTTACGACACTTGTCAAATTGTATATGTTAGTTTTTAAACACATGTAAAAGAATGCAACACATGTTTTTCCTTTAAAAGTAATTTGTATATAAATTTACAAAATAATGCATGTATTAGCTTAGTTTCAATTTGTTAATTTAAATTTTGAATATGTGTATGAATTTATAAATGAAATAAAAACAAACAATGTTTTACAAAACTTACACAAATAAAAATTAAAACAATTAAACAATTAAGATTTCATACTTTTGAATTTAAATTCAAACTAAATTCAAAACCAAACAATTTCAAATTAAGTTATAAATAAAAATTCAATTTGAAATAAAAATTACAAATTCTATTCAAAACTTATTTATAAAGACAATACAATATCAATATTATTTTTATAAATCTCTTTTATTATTAAATAAAAATCATTTTTCAAGCAATTATATTTTTATTAAGTAAAATATCTCTTTTATTAAACCATGAAACCATTTGTTGAATTTATTCTAAATTTAAAACTCAATCCAATTTAATTTAAAACATTTAAATATTTTCTTATCACATTTAAAATCATATATTTATTATGAAATAGTTTTTGAAAACTCAATACTAATTAAAATCAAAATTTCCAATTTATAATGTATATATTAGAATTTTAAAACATGATTCAATTATTAATTTTAAACCCAAAATCATTTATTTAACTTTGAAAAACTTAAATATTAAATAAAACAAATTTTCCAAATTACTATAAATAATAAACTTACAAAAATATGCTTTATTTATTAAAAATTAAACAAAACCAATCTATTTAAAATATAAACCAAATATTTATATTGTAAATAGAAATTAATTTATTATTTTTAAAAGATAAAATAACCAATTTAAATAATTATTAAAGAAGATTATTAAATTTATTTGAAAAATTATTAACAGAATATCAATATCAATTTAATTTTAACTACAGATTATTAAATTGATATTGTTAAAAATTCCGGGATAATACACTTGGGCATTTTTTGGAAATCCAATCACCCAATACGAGCCCTGTACGGTTTTAGCTGTAGAACCTGCCATTTAACATGGTAGCTATAGTAGGCATACTATAATGGTACGTATGCTGGCTATGATTAATATTATACTTGCAAATTTTTTCTGCACTATGCGCTAATAATAATATCAAAAGGATTTTTGCATATCAAGCATGTTTGACTGCTATAAGGAGAAATCTCCTCCATGTGTGCCATTGCATTGTGTGTTTGGTGGGAGGCCTTATGGTAGTTTCATTTTCCAAAAAACATAGCGAATTTATTTTAATTTCTTTTTTTTGTTTCTTTCTTGCTCAAACAACTATTTTTGTTTGCTCACACCAGTCCCATGACTGACTTGGAGTTTATTGTTCTCTTTCTAAAATCTAGGTGCCCACAATTTTCCATACGGACAGCCTAGCGTCAGGTTATCAGATAGTTAGCTAGTAGATGTAGATTTGGTAGCCTCTAGTCTTTAGTTTGGTGTAGCTTTTGGCATTCTTTGAAGTTTGTGGATTTGCACCGAGTTTGCTATAAGTTCAACATGATACGGGATTCGAGCTTTTTGGTTTTGAGCTTTGGCAATGAAGATATTATCTTTCCACTACTGCTGCTGTTGTTTTCCGCTGCTATGTCTTTCTGCTGTCGTATATCTGTCTCTGATATTGGGCATTTGTTGTAAATGTCGTTATCAGATGTTGTATTCATTTGGTGTGTCAATAGAATTATCATTTTTTTCCGCTGTATTGTATTCACCTAATGTGTTATAAGCCCCGGCGAATCGGATTTCAACATTTGAATCTGCGACATTCGAATACGGGTGATGTATGGATGTCGATTTTTGGACGTTGGAATCCGGGTCGTCACACTTGTTTCCAATCGATCTCCAATCTTGATATCCATCCTTTTAGCCAATTTGTTGGTATCTCGACCTTGACTAAAAGGCAAGGTAGCACCACCAACTCATAAATATATAAGGGATGGAGGGCTCCTGGGCGAGGTCCATCATCATCAGCTTGCTACAGGGACTATAAGCGACCCAGAAGGTTTTGGCTCGCCAAATGAGCCAACACCATGGGTCGCTGGCCATCAGGCCACAGAGGACTTTCCTGGATTCCAAAATTGGAGATGTCTTCATAGTCATTCCTCATTGTTGTCACATGTTGATGGCATGTCACTAGCCACTTACATTCAAATACTTGTTGGGATGCAAGGATGATGGTCTCTTAGTTTCACTGATCCTAATCGTCGTCTTAACCATATAGCTTGGCTTTCATTGATCTCTAGTCGTAACTTCTCTGTTTAAGTCATGAACCATCCTGCTAGCTTAAGGCTGTCTTGATTTTTATTGGTATCTACTGGGTTAAAAAGCCAGATAACATTTGCCGTCTAGAGTATGTCTTCATTGTAAACAAGGCGTGCTCTGGAAGTTATCATTTCCCATTTCCATTTTTCGACTTTCAAGTGATTACATTGGAGCTCTACGAATCGGTTTTCCCAACGTCATTGGTTATTTTCCTTTGGTTCTAACTGCCACTGCTTGCCGTAACGTGTCACATTTTTTCCCGTTTCTCGGCATGCCTTAGAATGACGGACAGTTATAAGAGATCGAGTTTGAGAAGAATAGGTGAAGTTTCTTTTCCACTTCCTCTTTTCTTTTATTTTTCTTCTTTTTTTGGGGTCACGAGTGATCCATGTGGGATGGGTTGTTAGAGACCTAGCTGCATAGGAGAATTTTTAAAGCTATAGAGTTAGGTCAGGTCGTTGGTGAACCATGGTGGGTCAGGTCATTGGCGACTCGATTACTTATACAAAAAATAGCCTTTTTGCTTGCGTACTTATATTCGAACCTACCCAATTCGCTCATTCGACCCACGGAGAAGCCATGTTTTGCTTCAAATGATTACACATCATTCTGGAGTGAAGTCTCTCTCTTGATCCTTAACTCCTTCTTTTAGAGAATTTGGTTAAGTTCCTATCGATGTTTTTGAATTCCAATGCGACGATTTATTTTAAAATCAGATATTGTGGATGATTCAATCGTATCGCTATTCCTATTTCATTATTCTAGTGATTCTAAAAAGAAAAGCATCACACACCGCTTCGAATAGCGGCTCCGTTATCGATTGTTGATCGATAACGGGTAAGTTTGGAAGAGATAATTTCAAAGAACGATATGGATAGTTTTAAAAATGCAAGCAAGTTGTCTACACTAGATTGTTTGTTTGCTGTATTTAGGATATTGGACTCTTCCCATGTAGTTGCATCTGCCCCGGTCAACGTTCATAACCCGACTGGTTAACATACACCGACTTCCCTTGGATTCTGGGAATTACTTATATGAGGATATTATTTAAAGTAAAACATACCTAATGGGGTTGAATGCCATGTTTTGTCGTTGAAAATGACTTTTCGGCCATCCAATCTTTAGTTTGGCGGAGGTACTCCCACTCCTTTAGAATCTGGGTCCTTCACAACTTAGGCTTCGTTATTATCCCTACCATATTGGGATGATTGATTACAGTTAAATTACAAAGAACAATTTCTCTTTTAGAGTTGTAATTGAAGTTTGATCAGGCACAACTTCAGTCTTCGAAAACTAGTGCATGAGTTATTTGATCACGAATATCCTTCCTTTGTAGTATTTGAAATTCAATCTGTACACTAGCTTCTATCTCAAGGAACTATTGGCTTACTTCCTCGACTTCAAGAATTTCTTTTTATTGAACTATGAGGTAGCTTGGTCTAGCTAGTTCTATGGCTAATCCCTACTTATGCTCAATTGAGTTCATTTCAACAAAGTGTTGGTGTAAATGCCTTAGTCCGTAGAGCTTATTACTTTGACTACTGAACCAACACATTTTGGGAGAGTAGGTCTCTTAAGAAATGAGTTTGATTTCCCCAGTTTGATTGACACGACAACACCTATCTTCGGGAATTAGGGACTTTGTTGCTTGATCCCAAGATATGAGTGTCGTAATGATGCCGGTATGCACTAGAAAGATGCGTTTCTGGCATCTTTCGCTGAAGTAAATTCTTTTGAGTCTGGCGATGAGATCCTAATCATGTGTTAGTTTCTATCTTCATAACCTCAAGCATGGATGAATCAAACCTTGATGCTGTGGATCTTCGGATAACATCAGATTCAAGTAGGTAGGTTTAAAGAGTCGACCAAGCTTTTGCTTCTATTTTCGAAAGCCGATGTGTCGATAGTTTCATTTTGGGGTTTCTTCCTAGCATCACCAAACTTCGGGAATGGAATATTCCTGACTAACCTCGCGGTTATTTGTTTTGGACTTTTCAAACATTTCTTTCGATCAAGTATTTGTTCTTCTATCCCTTCTTGAGGGACTAGTTATTTTGAATGCCTGTACTTGGGTGATTGGGAGAGATGGAAATTTGTGGGGTAAACTACTCAATTGGCCCCATTCTAGCTCTCAGTCCCATTCTAGATTTAAGGAAGTTCGACAATTTTATTTCTAACCTTCCATGACTGCTCCCGCTTGTCCTTGTACATGCGTGCTCTTCTTGGTTGTCAACGTTGTCACGGAAGTTTTGTTCATGTGTCAACTCCTACCTTTGAGAATTGATAACCTAGTCGATTGGTTTCAAGCAACATTTCCTCGAGGCTGCCTTTCTTTCGGCTGTGTCTCAATTCTTTCTAAGTAGAATTTGGGAAATTCGGTTGTGCACCAGCTTTCATCCCTAGAAATTAATACATGGCTATTCAATCCTAGGATTTCCTTTCAAGCTACTTTATTCCTGTGTAGTGGCTGATTCTTATGATGAAAGGTCAAACCATTCGACCAACCTATAAAAGGATATGTCTTTTGGTTGTTGCCTGTCATTGGGCAATAGTAGTTTTCTGAAGAGAAGGTAGAAACTCAATTGAGGACCAACTCCTATCTCTGAAAGCTAGTGCGTCGATGGTTTACTGCAATGAGTGTTTCTCATCATCCCTGTAGATTAAAGTTTTCCTAGCATTGCCGGGGTAATACCGGTACTTAGTGAGTAGAATATTTCCCAGAGTTGTCGGGGCAACACCGGTACTTACGAATAAATTGTTTCCTAGCACTATTGGGGCAACACTAGTAGTTAGGAAATAGAAAATTTTCCTGGCGTTTCCAGGGCAACAAAAGTACTTAAAAGATAAGAAAAGGCATTGGTGTTGGCAAGGAAATACTGACACTCAGGAGGTTGGGACCGATTTTCCCTATCGATTCGGCGGTTCCCTTAATCTAGTTGGGTACTAGTTTTGGCCTTCGAAAACTAGCACTTCGAAGGTGGGATTATAGAAGCATTTCCTTAGTGCTGCCTATCTTCGGGCAATGTTAAATTTGGTAAGGGTTGAATCATTCATCTGATCCTGTAGATTGAGTAGATTCCTTTTAACCTAGTGTGGCTTTTTTCTCAATGTTGCTTAAATCTAGGCGATGCCATGTTCTAAAAGGGTGAGACTCCCAAGCTTTTCCGCTGCGTAGCTTTGGTTAGCTTTGTTTATAACCATCATGTATTCCATTTAGAGATGCAAGGCTGATGCTTAACCAATTCCATAGTCATTCTTATTCATGAAAAATCAAATTTCCTCGAACCGGTTTTTGTTATGTTCTGATGAATACTTGCAGAACCCTTCATTTCCAAGTGCCAAATTTTAGGTTCTTATAGAAAATATGAAATTGAAGAGCAAGTTATCACATTGCCCCCGGTATGACCACGTTCGTTCCTATACTGACCATAGACCAGTAGAGTTCGGTAGTATTTATCTTGAATCCGTGACACTTAACCTTATTTGTTTCAGGCCATATGCATTATGCTAGGCTGATAGCATTATTGCAGATATCAACCTTATTCATTGGTTCCAATCTTTGGGAATCAATGGTTTAGTTGCTTGATTTCGAGCGTTCACTCTTTGCCATGGTTGTCTTCGGATAATAGCTAGTTTTCTGCAAGTTAGGGTTTGTGACCTCAGTTGAGCACGTGCTTCTATTCTTTGGAAACTGGTGCATTGATGATTTGATTCTGGAACCGCCTTATGTCGTCTATCTTTGGATTACGGTGAGTTCCTCCTTTTATTGCAAGTTAGAGCGATCTTTTATCCTAGCCAAGTGTTAATGTGTTTTGTTCCCCTCAGTTCATAGGGCTAATTGTTCTGAACAATTAATGTGAGACTTGACGTTTAGGACGGCTCCGTAGATGCCCGCAGTCAAAGGTACGTCGCGGGTCCTATCCCTAGGAAATCGTGACTTGGATGCCTTGAATTTTGACATTTTGTACATTAACTTTACGATATGTGAGCTTTGCGGTACTACCGAGGCAATGCCAGTTTTTTCGTGTAGCAGGAGTTGATCCCTGTTAATCGCAATGCCCGGCTTTTGAAAGTGCACGACTTATAAAATTCCTCTGTGTTTCCTATCTTCGGCAACGAAAGGGGTTTGTGTTTTGAAAGTTAGTGCATAACTTGTTGGATGCGCGGCTTTTAGTTTTCTTCAGTGTTACCTATCTTCAAGCAAAGTGAGCAGTTTAAGCTCTTTAAGAGTTAGTGCATGGCTTATGAAATGCGTGGCTTTTCCGTGCTCCTCAGTGTTGTCTATTTTCGTGCAATGCTAGGAGCGTTATTTTGGCGCTCCTCGGCGTTGGCTATCTCCGGGAAACGCGAGGATTTAGTTTTTGATGGTCCTCGGCGTTGCCTATCTCCACGCAACACGAGGAGTTAGGTTTTTAGTGCTCTTCGGCATTGCCTATCTCCAAGCAATGTGAGAAGTTAGTTTTTGATGTGCGGCTAACGAGATGCATGACTTTTGATGCTCCTTTGCGTTGCCTATCTCCGGGAAATGCAAAAAGTGTAAGTTTTGATGCTCCTCAACGTTGCCTATCTTCGGGCAATGCGAAGAGTTAGTTTTTTAGTGCTTCTCAGCGATACCTATCTCTGGGCAATGCGAGGAGTTATTTTTTGATGTGCGGCCTTTGGTGCTCCTTGGCGTTGCCTATCTTCGAGAAAAGCAAGTAGTGTAATTTTTCATGGTCCTCGACGTTGCCTATCTCTAGGCAATGTGAGGAGTTAGATTTTGATGGTCCTCGGCGTTGCCCATCTCTGGACAATGGGAGAAGTTAGCTTTTGATGCTCCTCGGCATTGCCTATCTCCAGGCAACGCGAGGAGTTAGTTTTTGATGCTCTTCGGCATTGCCTATCTCTGGGCAATGTGAGGAGTTAGTTTTTTGGTGCTTCTCGATGTTTCTAGGGTAATACCGGTTTTTAGAAGGCAAGGATCAGGTTCCACTAATCCGTCAGTTTGAGCTGATTTTCTCTCGTCGTCCCGGTGGGAAGGTATTGTGAACATAGTTTTGTCGGTTCAAACAGATAATTGGTTTTTGGATGGGGTAAGCATGGCTAGGGAAATCCCCCCATATTTCAGGAAGATGTGTGTGGCCAAACATATAAGATTGCCATGGTAGAGAGATCTATATTCGGCCGCATGGAGATGGTTATGAAGAAAGAGCTCATGGGAGTTTAGGGCATGACTCTTAGCTCTTGGTCCAAACTGCCTTTAGAGAATGGGTCTTTGATTGGCATATGTTGTAAGAGGAAGATGAATTGGTCATCAAGAGTGGTAAAATAGTAGTTGGAAAGAAGTGGGTAAGTATTATGCTAGTATTCGTTTGTTGCACTAGTTAGTTGATTAAGTCCGTCGTTGTCAGAACGCAAGAATTTTTGATCGGGCATAACGGAATAGTCGTATGATTAGTCTCGGCCTTTCGTATGGCTATTCAAGTGTGTGTAATGCCCCCCATGGCACATGGCTTTTGGCTCAGTTGAACTATATCCATGATCTCTCCATAACTCGTTTGGTTTCCCTCGGTCCAGTGGACGCGGTTCTCCCAAGTGCCGAATGTTGGCTTGATTCGAGTTGGCCTCTGATTGATCACATGGTCAGTTTAATTTTGGCTTAGTTTCTTTGAGCAACTTTGAAGCTCTGAAATTTAGCACTATTTGCCTCATTGGTCATTGGAAGTCATTCCATTGATTTTGCAGAGTGACTAGTATGATTGTCGATTTGCGGCCACGGAGCATGACTTGATTTCATTGGCTTCGGTGAGCTCTGGATGGGATGACTACTGATCTTCCAGTTCACCGATCTATCAGTTTTCCCTTAGTACATTTTAGTTCATGAAAGACCTTCACGCTCACAAATGGTTTTTTGGACCAGATGACCATTGATCTGCCAGTTTTCCTACATGATGCTTTGGTTCATGAAAGACATTTGCATTCGTGAAGAGTTTTTTGGATTAGTTGACCGCTGATCTACCGGTTTGCCTTCACGACGCTTTGGTTTGTGAAAGACCTTCGAATTTGTGAAGGGTTTTTTGGATCAGATGACCGCTGATCTACCGGTTTACCGCTGCTCTAGTTCATGAAAGACCATCGGATTCATGAAGGGATTTTCTTGGACCAGATGACCCTTGATCTACTGTTGTACCTTCACGAAGCTCTAGTTCGTGAACGTTCTTCACGATATCGAAGGGTATTTTGGATCAAATGACCGCTGATTTATAGTTTACCTTCACGACGCTCTAGTTCGTGAAAGACCTTCATGTTCGCAAAGGGTTTTGCTAGATCAGATAACCGCTGATCTACTAGTTTACCTTCACGGCACTCTAGTTTATAAAAGACCTTCATGTTCACAAAGGGTTTTTTATGGTCGGATGTCCAGCAACCAGATGGCATTGGAATGATAAATTATCGATTCCGAGGGGAGTTTTGGGTCAGGTGTCAACGACCCAGCGTTCTTAAAGCAACAATTCATCGACTTTATGAGGAATATTTTGGATTTTTCTCGAGGGAACACGGTTTTATCGGTTCTTGTAGGCTAAGATGTTACATCTGTTTGTTCGATGATCCTTTGGATAAGACTTCTCGAATAGAAGAATTTTTTTGCCATGTTGTCTGCAATATCCTTAGTGTCCCTCTACAGCTCATTTGGAAAAGGAGAGTTCACATGGATGGATGGGAAGGCATCACTTTAGGTTGTTGTCCCACTCCTTAGTTTCTAGCCAGCTAGAGTGTTATTTGATAATCTTCCTTCCATATGATTCCACTAGTTAGTCGGGGTGCTTTTCTGCTGGGTATTAGTAGCCTTGCTTTGGCAGAAGGTCCTTGAGGTCCTGTAGCTCTTTCACCGTTTGATATGTTCTTTGGCACACTACTAAGTTTTTCTTCTTTTAATGCATTACATCTAGTCTTTAGAACTGGTTTGTACTTATTTTGCTGATTTTAGGTTGGAATTAGTGGAATAAGGAACGGTTTAAACCCGTTCATCAGCTCATGGTGTTTACATTCTGTTCCACATTCCGAAAACTTAGAGTCATTCTGTGAGAGGTCAACTCACACTCGATTTGTGTTTATACTTTGGTCCACGCTCCAGGGACTAGAGTTTGTGGGCGGTCACACTTTCACCAAATTTCTTGTACTCTAGTTCATAGTCAAGGACTGAGAGATTTCTGAGCATCGTTTATACTCTAGCCTATGCTTCGAGGACTTAGACTACTGTAGTCCGCACTCCGAGGACTTAGAGATTTTTTGTGATTTGTTTATACTCTAGTCTGCGCTCCGGGGACTTAGAGATTTTTATTGAGAGAAGTCATATTTTCGCCCGTTTGATTTGGAAACTTGGCAATCAGACTGTCGATACGCATCCACTTGATAGTTGCAGCTGCTCCCATTTAGTTGGGAAAAAAGCAAGTGATGAAGGATTTGATCAGATCGATGCTGGTGTTGGATGATCAAGTCTTGCACAATTTGCTTCGTATTCTTTCTAGCAAGCAGAGGTAATGAGTTATTAAGCTGGAAAATAAGGTGCATCTGTTTCGGACTACAATCATGTCCATTGTTGAAATCGAAGATTGATTAGTAAGCAGCCAGTCGTAGCTACTTCAAGTAGAAGGTTGTTGACTGGATAATCAGTCATGTCTACTTTCTATTGGATTCTGAACTTGTCAGGTTCATTGTTCTGTGCCTCGGTGTCCCAAATTAGGGGTATATAGTTGTTGATGAACGATCAAATCATGTTCGTCTTGATCAAACTCCATAGGTTCGATCACGCTCTATGGAGATTAGCTGGCGGCCAACTCTAAGTACTTGGTCAACTGCATCGTTATGGAAGTAGTTTATTTCAACTTGGTTATAGTTTATAACATAATTGAAATTGAAATAAAATAATTGAAAGAATATCGAAATAAATCTCATTGATAAGTGAAGCAGCATTATGCGCTCATTATTCCACTTTTCCCCTAGTTCCTTTCAGCGGGTGGTGCACCTCAATGGTCCAATTAATAATCATCATTCTTTATTGATAAGCGTCGATGTTCCCTGCTCGCCATTCTATAAGGATTGCACATACTGTTGAAGCTTTCATTTTCGAATCAGCTTTCCTATCACATCTCAGAGATGTTTGTAATTGCCAGTGTTAGGACCATGTGCATCTTGGAATATACAACATTCCCCAGATTTTTCTCTGGACTCCGATGGACTCTCTCGAGGATGGTTTCTAGTGTTGCTCTAAGTGGTGGATACTTAAATAGAGGCTATCAATTGAATCGTTCAAAGGAGCATATGAATCGAATTTTGAGATCCTGGGTCGTATCCTGGAATCTGAGTCCTTGGCTGATGGCCCCGTATTGTTCTTTCTCCTAGTTTGTTCTACCTCCTCCTAGCTTAGCTTATGATTCACTTTGTAACAAAGAAGATCCAAGGTCATAGTAGGCTCTCAAGCTAACTAGGTATCGAAATTTGCCTAGCATCCGGGAACAAATTAGATAATGACATCACATCATTGGTGTGTCGCAAGCATTCTAAACCGTTCGACGAACTTCTGATCCAGTTGATTGAATGAGGAGATGGATTTAGGTGATAATCACATAAATTACATGATCGATACACCTTCTAGAAATATAGGAATTTATGAGATGTATTCCAGGGTTAGTATGATGTATGCATGCCTGAGATATGAGCAAAGAAAAATGGACCGGTATAGTCGGATCGATGGTAAGTTACTTGGACTCGGACCCGAGAAAATCTGCTAGGTGCTTGGAGTCAATTATTGGTTTTCTTGGGGAAAAACATGGTTTACCCGAGTCTTTCTTTGGGCCAAAGTTTCCAGGGTTTGGTTCGAGTCAAATGGGCGACTACCCAAGTTTGACTTTGGGTCAGACTAAAGTGAACTTTTTAACGACCATTTTGACGATTTTTGATGATTTTTGATGATGACCATTGGTGATTCAACGATGGGAGCTCCATGATAGGATTAGAAGCTAGTCATATGGTAGTGGTCACAAATTAGCATGGGAGCTTGGCATTGTAATTGATCTCAGTTTGTGTCATATCTTCTTGGTCTCTTACCTCAAAGAATGCCGTTTGAGTCATAGTTCCTCGTCTGTTACTGGCACCCTGCTACGTCACGTGTTTTTGAGCTTCTTCTAGTGTTTTTCTCATTGGCATTTTCATCCAATCTATCTTCCTCAAATTTTTTGTCATCTTCAGAGCCAGATAGAGCCATTATTATATCCCTCCGTGGGTATTCACTCCTAAGTTCAGGTTTGTTGCCGGTCCTTTTGGAGTAGGTGGAGTGTTAACATTATCTTCGGTTATTGCTGCCCCTATGGACCTTCTAGAAGCAGTTCTTCTCCTTCTGGGAGCCATTGACTTTTAAAACATTGAGTTCTTCAAGAAAAGGCTGGAGATCTAACTTCTGGATCTATGCAATCGAAAGTAGATAGCTAGATATAGATCTTGGGTTGCAAGGTTCTCAGTGAAAGCACCAAACACTAACCCAAAAAATGGAACAACATCCTGTTTTGAGTTTGAAATCACCAACCCTGTTCTAACAGAGTAATATCACAGATAATAGATATAGAAAAGGGATAGTAAAATAAAGTAGCCGGAGTGTTTTTATAGTGGTTTGACTGTTAATGAAGCCTACGTCCACTTTATAGTTTTATTATAGACTGATTGCTGTTACAGTAGATGTTTGATCACAAGGCTTTGATTGTTTCCTAGCTAGATTTAATCTCCAGAGTTAGAATCCACCGGAGAATCACAGTGTATTCCTTTGGGGATTGTTGTGAGGAACATAAAGAGTGAAGAATATTTCTAGCAGAGCTTCTGCAACCAGTCTAGAGAAAATCCCCTTTGTGTTGCAGGTTGCAAGATATTTATAGGGGTTGGTGAGCTTCTAGGCCAGGCCCATCATTATCAGCTTACAATAGGGACTACAGGTAACCCAGGAGCAACTGGCTTGTTAAATGAGCCAACACCATGGGTCGTTGGCGATCCGACCATAGAGGACTTTCTTGGATTCCGAAATTGTAGATGTTTTCACAAACATTCCTCGTTGTCGTCGCATGTTAATGTCAAGTCAATAGCCGCTTACGTTCAAATACTTGTTGGGCTGCAAAGGTCCTGATCTCTTGGCTTCACTAATCCTAATCATCGCCTTAACCGTATAGCTTGGCCCTCATCGATCTCTAGTCGTAACTTCTCTGGTTAAGTCCTAAGCCATCCTGCCAACTTAAGGTTGTCTTGATTTTTATCGTATCTGCTGGGTTAAAAACTCAGATAACACATATAATTAGAGAATAAAGTGGACGTAGGTTTCATTATCGAACCATTATAAAAACTTCTTATCTCCCTATTTTGTTTTTGCATTTTTTTCCTTTTACAAAGTTGGAACCCTCTTCTTCTTCTCTCTCTCTTTGTTTTCTTTTTATTAGATCTTCTTTGTTTTACATGTTTGGTATGAGTAGATCGAAGATATATATCAACACATCATTTATGTCGATTTTTGATGTAAACAAATAAGTGCTTTCAATTAAAAGAATCATATGTGTTTCTTTTTATTTTAAAATAATGATTTTTTAAACCAAAAATTATTTTTGATTTTACGTTTGAATGGTTTTTAAAGAGGGATGATTTGCAAAAGAAAAAGTATTTCCATTTTTGGACAATTCTCTTCTTTGAATTTAATTTGGGAAATGGCTATTTGGATAAATATTTTTCCTTGATTTAAAATTGGGAAGGGTCTCAAAAGGATCGCTACTATCCCTTAACAAGTTGAATTACTTTAACTTTGTTTTTAAAAATACTTGAGAAGGGAAAATTACTTCCTATATTTTTTTAATCCTACTATGAGATTCTAATTTATGTAAGAAAATAACTTTTCCCCTTTTTAATCTTACTTTAGGAAAAGTTTACAAAGAAAATTTTCTTTTTTAACTCTATCTAAAAACCTTTTCCAAATTTTTTTTTATGAGACAAGAAACCTCTTTTAATAATGCTAAACAAATAGATGCTCCCCTATTGTCACCTCGACCTTCAAAAAGGATGTTGTAACGACCCTTCATTATGATACCATTGTCGATACCTAATATCATCCTCAAGTACTTTTGTGTTGGTACTTAAGAATGCAAATGCCAGATTATTGGGTCAAATTAAAATAGTAGAACTCTAAACAACAAAATTATACTTATATTGAATCGATGAAATTTGACATAACATGGTTAAAGTAAATAGTACATATGGTCATTTCTAAAATAGAGTTCTCCGAATTGCAACATCAACTACATAAGTGTCACCATCAACTATGGACAACTATAACAACCTATCCTCACAATGTTGATACATTTAAATCTACTAATGCTGCTTAAATAATAAATAGTAAGTATATCAAAAGCCACCTGCTCATCACTACTCAACTGTAAAATGTAAAGACCTGGATATTTCTATACTATATTTTTTAGGTTTCGATAGTTATTCATAATTCGTTGATTTACGTGCACTAAAGAATTTTGGGGAAAAAATATCCCTTAAGATAGAAATATCATTTGAACCGCACGATCGAAGAATACGTAAGACCGTACATTTCTATAGCTCATACGATTTTGAATCTCACAAAAATGACCTTCCAGGGAACAGTCTTGAATATTGACATATCTTATACCATTGGAATGAGAAAAATGAGATGAGTTAAGATATTGATAAATCATCACGATTCGATGTTCCTACAAATAGTACGACCATAAAAAATGTGATAAATTTATGTAATAAATGAAATGAAATCTCAAAACCTTATAAACAATCATATAAATAGCATGTTGTTGTACATTGATTTGAAGTTGCCGCATCCACATATTCTCTTCTCCTCTATTATTCCCATTTCATTCTCATTTCTCCTCCTCTTTTTTCAAAAACAATGACAACCATTATGGATAAGGTAATATATGGGTCTTTCGTTTTTTCCAAGAAGAATCCAATAATGTCTCGGTTCAGCCAACTATGTCTGTTTTGGTTGGAGAATATAAATCCCATGAAGTGGGGAAGGGGGGTGATTTTGAAGGTGGACCAAATTGAGTTTCATTGGTATATTTGAATTCCTAGTGACAAGAAGTGACGAATGGTGTTAGTTTCATAATATTTAACGACGTAGAGTGGTTGGAAAAGCATAATCCAATAGGAGAAGATTAATGGCAAACTTTTTCGACAAGAATGGTTTATATGGTAACGTTCTTCTTTGGATGAGGGGTGCGATACTTACTGTCGAAGGTTGTGATGATTGTAATGGTGGTGGCAAGGGAAAAATGGGGCTATATTTTTAGGTCCATGTTACACACATGGGTAGGATAGGGTCGCGACAGTTTAAGCGGCAATTGTCAGATGCTCGGGCATGGGCGCAGGCAATAGGTGAGCATCATGGAGCGGAAGTTGGGGCATGTCAGTTGACAACCTGGTGCAGTGGAAGATGATCAAGTTTGGTTATGTTATTATGGGAGGAAGAAGAATAAGAGTAGGTTTGAAAACCCCCAACCTCAAATTAATTACAGCAAGGAATAAGTAATTGTATATTACTTATATTAATAGCAAATAAGCCCTTGTAACTTATATCGTTTATATCTTTTGCCAACGAGGTCTGATTTGGACGTGCTTTCTTGCATTGTACTTGTATATGGATTCTTTATGACATGGCGTTGGTTTGGTTGACTTTTACTAAGGTGAGTGGGAAATAATTTCAAAATGGTACTATGGTATAAATTTGTGTATATGCATATTTATATGAGTTTGCCTTAGGAATATTGCTAGAGTCACATCCTGAATGAATATATACTGATTGTATGTCAAGCCATAATTAGACATCACTTAAAAATCCTATATATATGAAGTAGATCCTAGAAATGAGTTATGCAATGTAAATTGATTTGTTAGGGGCTAGAAAATATACATATAAACATCTTGGGTTAACTTGGGTGCTAGATATGATATGAATGCTTAAATGATAGTATCATTGCTTGTATTGTATGCTTATTTATTTGGATATGAATGCATGTTTACTTGTTAGATTGGTGCTTTTTGGTTGTGAGATGGTTGCAATTAGGAACTAGAATCATAAGTCAAAGACGTGTAAAAGATATTCACTAGAATCAGTAGACTTGGCTAGAATTTGCTAACTCGACCATATAGATCGGTATCGATCCATACGGGAAAAGTTAGACGAAATTTCACTAAGCGTATTGACCGCTACACATGGATCTCTAACGGCCTACACTTTATATATCAGTGGATAAGTAAAATTTTATTTAATACTATTTACATAACTAGAAGACTGCAGAATAATAATCTTACATTTATTTAACTTTAGAATAAAATATGTACATTTTTAGGACGTAAAACTTGTAGAGGCCATAACGTTTTCTAAGAGTCAAATTTGGATCAGATTCTTGTTCCAAACAAAAGATTTGATATTTTTTCTTTCTGTAGAGTAATAATAATAATATGACTTAGCACTTTGAGAGATGTGATTGTTTTAAATTTCAGTCGAATTAGAAAATTTTCCAACTAGGCCTAAAAGCCTATATTTTGGCATGTTGTATTAATTACGGGATTTTGAGGCTAACTGAAGTTAGAGTAGCCACTTTTTCATTCTATTTAAGATCTAAGCATATTTCAAAACCACTATTAAGCTATCTCTGTTAAATCAACTATAAAACATAATATTTTAGGTAAAATCAAGAGTTAAGTGGGCTAAGCTTAGAGGAAGCATTAGAGATCATCAAATCATCTTTTTTGGAGTAATTTTCATTGTCTACACTACCCATTACTGATTGGCATCGATTTTTGGGATGATTTATCATTTTTCCATGGATAAGTGAGCGGTTTATTACCTTATGTTATCATATGTTGCTATATATGTTCTAAAACCGTTTGGACCCATTTTTTAACCTAAAACTAAAATCTCAATTTAAGGCCCGTTTGGAAATAGATTTCAAATGGTATTTGATGATTTTAAATAGTTTAAATCATATGTTTCAATGATATGGGTTATGCATGCATGTTAGTTGCATAATGACATGTTTGATTGATGTGTACAGTGTGATATGATGATGATTGCTATTGTTGTGATTGAATGAGAATCAAGAAATTGATATGAAGGGAGTTAATTCTATTGATGGACAGGTCTTGAGTACGTATGTAGTGGACTATAGGAAGAAGTCCTTTACATAAAAGATTGGATCTTGGATCATGGAGTGACAGAATGAATTGGCATAGAGATGGAGAAAATCTATGTTGTTTTGGGGTTTGCACAACAATCAGAGCAAGGAAATCAGAAGTGGATCGATGTAAAGAGAAAAGTAGCGAAACTTAGTGGAAAATTCACCATGTACATGGATTGATACTAGTCCATCATGAGTCGGTATTGATCCATCCCGTCGAAGGTAGTTAATGAAGACTTCGAGCTAAAAGGATCAAAGCATAAGAAAAATGATTAATTGTATGGATCGAAACTAATCGATCATAGATTGGCATTGATCCATACTTTTCCATGGAACTAATGCAAAATAGAGAGGAATGAAGCTACTTAAATTATTAAAGCATTTTGGGCAAGTGGATCGATTGACACTAATCCATTATTGATCAGTATCGATCCATAATGTTGACAATGAAGCGTGCTGACCATTATAAGGCATTAGGGTTGTTTTGGTAGGCATGTTTTAGCTGGGGGTAGGTGGAACAATGTGTGTACTACCTTCATTGTCCATGCGGGGAGAGGATTTGATGTGCTGGTCTTGGAGTTGGATTACCTAAGAGGAGATCTTTCACCAGCTTAAGACGCTTAACAACGAGCAGTTGCTAAGGACACAATTGAATGGTCCATTAGTAGGGTTGACATGATTTTTACTAGGAAAGGATGCTTATGAATGAGTGCCTATTAGTTGATAGAGTTATGGGTATGCCCTTGGTCCAATTATGTTATTTGTTACATATGTCAAACATTATGTTTGATCTTATTCATATTAATGGTATTTGATTTCTATTATATACTATGTTAAACAGTGATATAACATATCAAGTAATCGATTTAAAGTATATAAATAAGAAAATCCTTTAATGAAACGTTATGTGATTGCAAATTCATATTCGTTGTAATCGCAAGTAATTAATGAAAATATAAAATAACATTTTATTTTAAATATTCCCGATCAAGATGTTTTGAGAAAGGATATCAATACATCCATTGAGACCACAATATGTAATGCTCTTCTAATATGGAAAATGTGTTACTTATGAACTTTGGGGGTATATAGGGGTTACGTACTGATAGTTATTTGATAATTATGGTCGTCAAAGAGTTCCCCTACTGATTACTAACAACTAGGTCAAATGGGAAATCTTGGAGTAATGATGTTTCACAGTTCTCTCGACTTGAGTATTCCATTGAGCTTCAATGTAGAAACCCCTTGATTATAGTTAAATTATGGCATGAATCCATGGAGTGACTATAGTTGGGTCTAAGTAAAAGCATTGAAAGTGAAACACTATTTAATAGAGAATTCATTCCTCATTTGTATGAGGTTAGTATCACGATAAACCATGGTCAACTCAAAGTCAAAAGCCTTGGATAGTGTAGTATAATTAATCATAAAGGTTATTATTAAGGTAAGGACTTTGTTTATGGACTAACGAAGTTGAATAAGGATAAAACTAGAATTTTGACTAAAACAAAATTCTATGAATCCTAAAGTGATACTGTGTTGACGAAGAGAACATGTGTATATACTAGTTTCTAAATGGTACCACTTAAGAAATTATAAAATATGATTCTACCAAAAGGTCTGCAAGTAATGACTTCTGTCAAAATGTCATACCACTAGCTAAGGTGATGTATGAGCATTGATATTTGAATTTCTCAGTATTAATTGCTAACTGAATTCGCACCTTTAAGTCACACAACTGTATTTGTGACCTCTTTGAAAAACCATGCGATTTAATTAATTGATAAATATTGTAAATTACTTAAATTAATTAATATTCGAGAAATACTAATTATTATTTAATTTATTTAATTTTTTGGAGTTGTTTGTAATTATTTTATGCATATATAAAAGTTATATTTTCATGCGTCGATATATGATATCTGTGTAATTTTACACATGGCTTAAATAAGAGATAATTGCTTGAAGGGATTTTGGTAATCTTTCACTAGAAATGGCCATCTATGGCTGACCATTCAAGGGCAATTAGAGGGGTTCATGGTTAGAGAAAATCAAGGGAAATTGTTAGGGAAGATTCAATTTAAAGAAAGGGAAACGTTTCATCCTTTTAATTAAAAGAAATTCACTAATTCATTTCCTTCAATCATTCTTTTTCATGCATTTTGCTCTCTTTCTCATCATTCATGGAAGAAACTACCATGAGAAATTTCCAAAAAATTTCAATTCCAAATTTAACGAAATCATCAAATAAAATGAAAGTTAAGTAGTTTATCCTACTCTTTCAATGCTCGTTGTGGAACTACTTCTGATCTAAGGAGAAATCTCAATTCTTGTTGTTACAAATGACAAGACTTTTCAAATTCAATTATTTTATTTTATCTAGATATTTTCCACCAAGACAAACTAGTTTTTTTTGCCCGTCTATTTTTATAGATAAATTATTACTGATGTGTGGCAAAATGCCTCAGTAGCTTCAGCACAAACACCTAAAGTGCACAGTCACTCATTGCACAAGGCAAACCCACTTAGCCACTTACAAGGACTACAAAGTACATCTTAATGCACTTATCAAAAGACACATTTGCAACAAGCTAGAAGACTGCCACACTCTAAAAAAGTGGCTATGACTAAAAAAATTGATATAATGTACACAATGACATGAAACTAAGACATTGAAAATGGGATGAACCCACGAATTACCAATAAATCAAAATTTGATAAGGTCCACAAATGTAGAATGCATACCTGAAATGCTCTAGTGATTCTACTAAAAGGCAGGATTTTCTACCTTAGTATTAATTCTTATTAGCATCAAAGAAAAACCAAAACATTATAGTACAACAACATATAAAAAGCAGCGGTTAAATACATCGTTAATACAATTCCAAGATTGCCAACTATGATTACCATGAAGTAGTTCGCAAGACAAAAGCCAAACCTAAGAACCATTAGCAAAGAGGAGAAACCACTGGACAAAGTGAAACTACCAATAAGCCTTTTAAAAGTGCTACAATCATTTACGTTGCTGCCACCTCTATTGCGGCACGATCATAAAGGTAACCTAATGAAATGATGAAAGTAATGGCCAAGCAAGAAACTGTGTACCCAAGCATATCTTTGACACAATAGAAATCAAGAAGCGGAAGGGAGAAGCCATAGCTTTACTAAACCATGTTCAGATAGATTCAAACAACTTTACGAAACTAGCGTTATTGCGACTGTCTTGTTTTACTGATTTGTGAAATATATTTGTGTACCTCATTTGAAGTTCGTATGAAGATGTTAATGGCAAATTTGTATCGAGCTGATCGGATGCCAACTTTTAAGTTTTGAATCAGGTTGTTCATTGTTTTCCCTCCATCTATATAAGCTAAAATACGTATTTAATTTCCATTTTCAAAAACCATATGCACATTCTCTTTCTCTTCTTCCTCTTTCTTACTAAAAATTCAAATAAGCATATTCGCCTCGAATCTCAATGGATTGGCACTAAATTTGCGGCATCATAAACCTAACGGAAAGGACTATATTCTATGCTAATTTGACGGCAAAATTCTGAAGCTTGGAAGGGCAACAGTCTAGACAGCGAAGAAAAAGGCTATGGAGAAGCGACCCGTTGAGTGATTCATGTTTTCTTCTTGACATAATGTAATTATAATCCTATAACTACGACTTGTGGTCTATAATAGAGTTAATAGACACTTATAATCACTTAAATTATGATTTTAAATAAGAGTTTGGTAGGGAATTGAATACACAATAAACTAGAATTTTATTTTTTCATTGAATTTAATTAACGTGCAATGCAAATTGATGGATTAAGTGTAGAACCGACCATACAAATGTAGGGTAAGGGTCTAGGGTATTTTTAGGCAACCAGAGTTAGTATGTAGGCAGTTAGAGGCAAAACCGTGGAGGGATGATTGTACAAACATATGTACTTGATAGTGAAAGTACTTTATGATGTAACCAAGTGATTATGGTTATTTTTATTATACTTTATTTCCTTCTACTATGAGACTCTAAAAAATATTAGTTAGAACTGTATTTGTTTCTTGTTATTATATCCCAATGACTCATACTTTTTGGTTCTCGAAGTATTGATGTCGACTAGGACGTTGAATCCGGGGTTAAAAAGGCGGGTTGTTACATTTGGTATCGATGGAAAACCTTCCTAAAATTAAGTACTAGGATATATTGAGAGAGAGTATTTATATTTTATTTTTTAAAAGTTTATATATCAATTTATTAATTAATTTTAATTAATATACTAATTACCTTCAATATCCCAAAATCCTCCTTGTCCCCCAATTTTTCTTCCATGTGCATGGTTATGCATGCACACACAATTAGGCTCACATTTCTCCACCAAATCTCCCTCTACACTTCATAGTTCGATGAACCATCTTTGCTAACACGTCGTACTTCTCATGCTCACCGCAAGACACCAAGAGAGGAATTGGTGTCAAAAGGTGTGCTTTGCCAAGAGAGGAACAATGATGCCATCCGCTTCGCCCAAATCCGCCTCTAGCTATACTAAAGTTTAACATTAGTTCGCCGTCAACTCTGTCGAATTCGACCAAGTCATGCCACACCTCTCGAATCTCATATGGATTTGAAACTCTCGCCCCTTTGAGTTCAGCGGATCTAACCTCAGTGATTTTCGTGGCTTATAGCTCTCGATTTTAATTTATGAAGGGAAAGCTTTTCTTCGCTTACTACAAGAGGGGGAGAAAATTTGAAGATGGAGAAAAAACTAAAATATCTAGCTTAGTGATATGTGTGTGTGTATTATATTTGATTTTCTCATATAAATCGACACACGTTTTGAGATCGTACGATCACATATAACATCGGATCGCTATGAAACTCATCGGCGCACATCGCCTCATTTTCCAATCTCTATATTATATATTTCATCGCTATCCAAGAACAACACATCAAGATAATAATTTTATGCATTTAAAGATCGTTTTGGCCATATGATCTCCTAATTTAAATATAGTGATATTTATACTCATTTTGATTCGCAACATCCATCCATACTCAATGAAGGTGGTCTCGAGTTCTAATTCGACCTTAGCAAAAAATTCATATTTTGGAGCTTCAATTCATTAATGATTCATTATTTAAATTAATTATTTAAATATCTAATCCTTACAATGCCGGTTGTTACATTCTCCACTCCTTAAATCGATTTTATCCTCGAAATTTCTAAAGTAAGGAAAAAGTCTCTTAACCCTACGCTTTAAAACCCCCTCTTGTTCCGAAAAAATTAGGTAGCACCTCCTTTGCACAGTTAGCTCTGACAAAAAACCCTAAAACAACACACACACACACACACACACATAATCTAAGTCATCTCATTTCTGAGGACAAACAAACATATATACCCAAATCTATAGTATAGATCTTACATACCTCTTTTATTGCTAGCGCATGCCATTTCGATGCGAATACAAGCGAATACGAATCCAATATCGCATAGCTGCTTCAATATACCTAATCATGTGCTCAACAAAAAGGATTAAACATAGTTGCAACATTTAACCATGGATTTAAGCATGCTAAATTATATATAGCAATCGTCTCAATAAGTATGCTATATTAAACCATGCAACAAACCTCTCAAACAAACACGTTACAAAAAACTATGAAAGAAACACATCTAATGCAACAAGCATCTCTAATGAAACAAGCATATCAAATAAACATGTTATAACTATATATGCAACATGCATCTCTAATGCAATAACACAATATTAAAACATGTATAATCAAGTATAGTAATTGATACCATCATAATCATACATGAATATCAATTTAAGGGTAAGCACAAATGAGTTGGTCTCTAAGTATGCCGTCGACTCCAAGTCACATCAAAGCGCTATAGATTCATAGAAATCTCAACTCGACCCTACAATGGGCATGGATGATATGTGATCTATTTCAAATAACTACCGCTATCGCTCTCTGAATATATTTTAACTATGAAATTATGACTACCACATAAGCAATCAAACATACAAAACAAGCAACCACAAAAAAACAAACAGCAACAAATAAAAACAAACAACAAGCAATAATAAGTAAAAAAGCAATGATCAATCAATAGCAAACCATGATAAGCAACTATAACTAGCATACAAGCTATCAAACATGAAAACAAGCAACAAAATCAACAACAACCAAAATAAGCCAATAACATAATCAAACAACTACAAACAATGTCAAGCAATAGAAAGCAAACATGGGTGATATGATGTCCCGGAATTTTGGGCAATACTTAGTTAATAATTTCCATTTATAATTTATTTTAAAATATGTTATATTGATTTAAAACTCTAATTTAACCAAATATTATATATTTAAGACTAATAATTAATTTAATTTTACAAATGTTATCTTTCCAAAAACTCAATAATAATGATAATTTAATTTGAATGTTTATTCTTTTCATAGGATAATAATATATATCTAATTAATAATAATTAATCTTTTTAAGTTAATAAAAATATTCTATTTGTAATGTATATGTATACCTTGTAAAAGGAAATTGGTTCAAATTAAATTTAATAAAAATATTTTCAAATTATAATATATATATATATATATATATATATATATATATTTATATTGTGATTCGGAGTTCCGTTTTAGAATTCAAAATAATTTCTGAAGCTAATATTTAAGATGTTCTATTTATAATGAATATTTATATTTGTATATATTTATTTTAAAAAAAGAATTCAAATGCAAACTTCAAATCTGGAATCTGAAAACAAGTTCAACCTATAAGAAGATCTGCAGCTTTACAACCCAGATCTAATTGCAACCTGAAAATGGCTTCAAGCTTAACTAGAAATCAACATGAAATTAACATGCAAATGCATAAGCAAAATTAAGTGGTCCAACAGTAAGTTAAAATGCAAAAGCAAATTCAAATTCCAGTAAATTAAAATGCAGTAATTCAAAAGATGATCTCTGCTCCTAATCTATGTGAGTAATTTTTTTTCTAAAAATAGTTTTAAAATTCTTATTTTTTCCTGTGAAATGATTGATATGGAAATCATAATATCATTGTTGCAAGCTTGATTCGAAGATTGAATATATGTTTAATTAGTTGTTGAAAACCTGTAGCTATGAAGTTTTAAAATTCTATTCTTTCATGTTCAAGTTTAAAGAATTTTTTTTATATTCTAAGTTGATCACATATAATCATTGATCATTGAAGATAATTTGGTTATAACAAGGAAATCTTGTTATTAAAAATAAATATAAAAATTTATATTGAACAAAATACTGTAAATGATGAATTTACAGTGGAAAAATCTAAATTTGGTAAAAATCAAATTTAATAATTTAAACTTCTGTTCATATGATCTAAATTATTGTTCAAATTCATGAATTTTCAAAGGAAGTTTGTAATTTATAGTTTGGTATTTAGAGAGAAATTGGGAAATTGCCTGAATTGGGTTATTGGTCAATTTCTGTTGATCTGCTTCGAAGTGGATGGCGAGCTTCAGCATGGAGGTGGTCTTGGTTCTGGATGATGCAGGAAAAATGGTGATTGATTTTTATGGCGACCGTGTTGGTCGTGATGGGGCATAATAGGGTTTTGGTGTGGGCTCTTGACTGGATCGGAATTAAGAGCTTTGCATCTCGTTGATGGTCTTTGGCGAATCGCGAGTAACGGAAAGGCTTGAGTGGATCGTGGCGTGTGTGTGGATGGATTTGTAGGCACTCCGGCGTTGGGGTTCGCCATTGGCGATGATTTTTGGGTTCGAGTTTTCTTCCTGTTGCGACGCTGTAGTAATATTTCGTTGCAGTGGCGCTTTCTTTGATTTTGGATGATGAGGGAGTTATTGAAGTCATTGGCGACTTGTAGGGCATGCCGGCGTTGATCGCCGTAGACCGTGGCCGGCATGCACGTGCATGAGCCTTTCTGGGTGCATCAGTTTCGTTTGGGAAGAGATTGGCCATTGGTTTCTTCGTTGTTGCTCGAGTTTTGTCTCGTGTTCGACCGCGTGCGACTCGAAGTTGGAAGGTCGTTCTCGCTTGTGTTCTGTTTTTATGTAAGCTTGGTTACAGGATTTGTTCCTGTTCAATTTTTTTTTAACTGCAGATTGAATTTCTAAAGGTTAAAAGCAAGCTAAGTATTTAAATGAAGTTTTTAATAGTTTAAAAATGTTGAGATGTTTTAATTTAAAACCTGGTGATAAACAAGTTTAAGCTAATCTTGTTTTAAAAAAATAATTTGTTTGTTTTAGAGTTAAATATTAACCGGGTTTATACTTTATAAAAATGAAGACTCAAGTTTGAAAGCAGATTGATGTTTTAAACAAAGTGATTTAAATTAGTTTTATTAATAATGAATGTTTGACTTTAAAAGAATTTTAGTGTTAAAGTTTGGGTTTTTTTAAAATTTAAACTTTTGATTAAAATAGATTGTTTTCAATTTTGTTTTGTTTAATGTTATAAAAATGTTTTCAATTAAAATTGTATTTGAAGAAATTGAAATGTGATTAAGGTAAGGTATTTAATAATGATAAATTAAAAGATGATGTTTTGTGTAAACCAAATATACGTTTTTGAGTTTAAATATTTAATTTTAAAATGATTGATTAAAGTTAATGAAATGTATGGTTTATATTAATCAAGTTTTTGATTAAAAAGGTAATTAAAGTAAATTACTTAATTAACTTAAATTGATTAATGTAAGTAATTAAATTAAGGTAAATTAGTTGAGTAATTAATTAAGTGTAATTAATTACTTAATTAAAATTTAATTATTCAAGTTTATTAATTAAGAAATAATCAGTTAATAAGTAATTAAGAAGTTAATTACTTAATGTTTAAGAAGAATTATTTAAGCATAATTACTTAATGAAGTAATTAAAGTAATTAATTACTCAATGTAATTAATTAAGTTAATATGGTTAATTTTAGTTAATTAATTAAGTTTACTTAATTAAAAAGAATTACTTAATGATGGGATTAAGTATAATTACTTAATGTAATTAAAGATGTGTAATTACTTAGTGAAGTAATAAATAATAATTAATTAAGGAAATTACTTGATGGATAGTAATTAAAGAGGTATAATTACTTAGGGAAGTAACTAAAGGATAATTACTCGGTGTAATTAAAGAATTGATTAATGTAATTAATCAAGGTGTTGGTTTAATTGGTGAAGTAATTAAGGAAGTTAATTACTGATAGTGATTAATCAGGTTTGATTAATAATTGTAATTAATTTTATAATTAATAATTAAATGTAATTGTGAGAACAATTGATTAATAAAGTAATTAGAGGTCATTAATTTATATAATTAATGAATAATTAATTGTTTAATTAATTTATAAATGTGATTAATTATAAAATAATTAATCAATGAAGTAAGAAAGAAGTAATAATCAATTAATGCAATTAATTAATGTAATTAATTAAGGATTTTTGTAATTAATTTTTGTTAATTAATTAATTAGAAAATTAATGAAGATTAATTAATGATTAAAGATAAATTAATCCGTGCAATTAATTTAAAGGCTAATTACATAGTGTAATTAAAGAATAATTAATCTAGGTGATTAATTAAGAATATGATTAAAGGATAATTAATCTGTAATTGAAGATTAATTAATTGAATTATGAAGATGATTAAAGAGTGATTAGTTAATTAATTGTAATTAATTAATGATTGTTTAAGTAGGATTAGTTGTTTAATTCTCAAGTAATTAAATTAATTTAAGATGATTAAATTAATTATAAAGGAATTAATGATGCCTGTTTGTGTATGATTGTTGTGGAATATCTGGATTGGTTGATATCTATTGGATGATATGTTGTGATATTCTATGGTATGATATTTGATATATCAATGATAAATGTGTGATATTTATCTATGAATGATGCTCTATGTGAATTCAATATGTTTAAATTGAATTAATTTATTAAACTTAAATCACTTGGACATTAAGATGGCGTTTGGATTCGATGAGACCGGGATCGGGTTTCCAAATTTGGAATTCCGAAAACCACATCGATCCAAGTTAAACGTTAGGTCGTGAATCTCAAGTGAAGAGTGAAGACTCGAGGTGTAAGAACTATTCGTCAGTATAACTCTGGGGGTGATTCCGAGATGAGTTTGACGGAAATAGTACTTACAGGTTCAAGATGGTGATTCAGAGTGCAAGGGCTATGTCGTTAACTCTGAGGGTGATTCCAAAATGAGTGTAACGAGATAGTGCCTTCGGTTTCGTTCGAACCCGGAACGAACTTGTATGGATTGAATGCTTTCAGAACATCGTCAGGTGGATGATGAAGATTCTAAGATAAATGTGTCCTATAAAGGTAATCGCATCCTCAAGCTTCATCAACCGGGAATGGCTAAAGTAAGGGAGGTGTAGCAAGGCGAAGTGGTTCATGCCCAAGTAGGACGAGATTTACCCCTGTCTAGAGGTCCCTTTTATTTCGGCTGTGTGGGGGCAGTTGATCATGACAACTGCCGGGGTGGTCTTGTTCGGGACTGTCCAGTAAGGGATGGTTCTGTCTTTGTGTTGCAGGGGAGTTAGGGTGGCTCCTCGGTACGGTGATCTAGGCCACGTACTGTGACGGGCGGTACCTAGTAGCCCTGCCATTGTATAGAATCCAAAATCCAATAAGTGCCTGTACGGTTTTGATTGTGCCCAACTATGTTGGAATGTGAGATGTAAGCATTCCAGCTATTTCTGTATTTTATTTTGAAAACCCTAGGCCCTATTATAATATCACTGGATTTCCTATCAAATGTTTTGGTTAGCGTAAGGTAAAAACTTACCCATGTTTATTTGTGGGGAGTCTTACGCGATACCTTTGTTTTCAAAGTTAAGCAACTTTTAACCGTTTACTCACACCAGACCCCTGTCTGACCCAAGTGTTTATTTTCTGTTTTATTAAACTCTTGGGTACTCATATTATATATGATTAGTCAAGTGATTCAGGTTTGCTTTAACGAGTTCTGGAGGAGATATGGAGCAGGTGGCTTCAACGTGTGTGTATGTATATGTATATATATGTGTATATATATATATATATATATATAGAGTTTTCCGCTGTGTTTGAGTTGTTTCTGTTTCTGTGATGTACTTGAGTTGTAATATTTAGACAGGTGTTATAACCGTCTATTTTGTTTTGTATGAGCTGTATAACTCTGATGTATATGATACTATGTAATATTTTATTTGATTAATATAATTTATTCGTTCCGCTATGAGATTCTGATGTTGTTTGGTTCCTTCTTTTCTATCTTTTCTCTTTTCTATCCCTTTCTTTCTTCTTAATAATGCGTCTTTCTGTGTTATGAAAGGTGGGTCGTTACATTGTGGTATCAGAGCGCTAGGTTGAGCGAATATCTAGACTCTGGAGTGGTGTCTTTCTTGAGAGAGCGCATTTGTAATTTTGACTATATATATATTTATTTATTCCTACCTATTTTGTTAGGTTACCTGTTCGGGTTTGCCAACATAAGTTCTAAAAGTAGGAGAGATAGTGGTGTGTATAGCACGACTATCAATGGAAGAAGTCCGAGTATTTGAGGTTGGAAGAGTATCTGCTAGGACAGTTTTGGGTATCTTGAGTAAGTTTGGCAGCTGGGTATATGGATTTCATCGATCTTTGAAGAAATCTTTTAAAGGTTCGAAGTTTATCTTTGGAGTATAAGTTTGGATTGCGCTCGTGTGAGCGGATTCTCTAGAGTTTGAATTAGTTGGAAGAGCTGAAGCAAGTAATGGTATTTTGGTAACCATAGGAAGGAGTCTTATCTGTATTAGAGTGGGAGACTCAGTTCAGCTAGGTGTTTGTTCTTGGTCTGAAGCCTTAGTTTCTTGAGAGGTTTCTGCTCATCTTGAAGACTCTTTTTAGGGAGTTGGTTGATATAGTTTTGGGATTCAAGCACCTTTTGGATAGGAGGTCTGTGGTAGCAACGACAGCTCAGAGGTGTTGAATGTGCTGTCGGGAAGATCTTTTGGCTCAGCAGTATCCTAGAGGTGGGGTTCGGAAGCAGTTGTGTGGTTCGTTTCTTCGATGGTTCAGAAGTCTTTGAGATTCTTCTGTCAGTGGATCGGGCAAATGGTGAAGGCTTGTCCATTTCTTTGGAAGCTCGGCTGGGTAAGGTGTTTGTGGTTGAGGTGGACCATCAGTTTCTTCTTTTGAAGCACTTAAGCTGTTCTGTTATGTAAGAGAGAATAGTTTCTTTGGAATCTGAACAGGGTATTATCGCAAAAGTGACTTGCGATGGTTCGAAAGTTCTTTTAGTAATCTTTGCTCTAGTTTGAGACATCTCTAAAGATGTTTGAGCTATCGAAGTGGTTTGAGACTTTCTGAATATCTTCGAGGAAGTCAAAGGTATTTGTCCGCATCGGGAGATGGAGTTCGGTTTCGATATGGTTCTTGGATTTTCTGGTGGTTTGGCCTGGTAGAGAGAAGATTCTAGGAGAGAGGATTTTGTGAGCAATCAAGATTGATTGGATCCAGTCTTCCGAATGGATTTTTGTTGTAGTATTTGTGACCAAATCGGATAGGTCATTAAGCTTTTATGGAATTTGATGGACAATGTTTATTGATGAGTTGATCAAGTTTGTGTTTGTGTTCATCAAAAGCATTCTCATCTTCTTCGGATCAGAGTTGTGTAGCGGAAGCATGGTGGCAGCTATCCCAGAATAGAAGCAACCTCAGATTCATAGGAAGATTTGTGTTTTCTTGGATTTAAGGTTTTCTTCAGGAAGTTCTTTCGGGATCTGAAGGCTTGGATGTCGAGAGCATCTGTTCTGTTTTCCCGAATAGGAGGAGCAAGTATGAATTCTTGATGCTTATATGGTAGATTGGTGTTTTGGATTTCGATGGACTTTTGGGAGAATTATCTTGTTGAGTAGAATCAAGAGGTCATCTCATTCTTGATCCAGTTTTGATTTGAGAAGCATCTGTGAAGTTTGGTTGATCAGGAAGGTTGAGGCAGTCCAGGATTAGCGAAGGTTGTGGACAAGAGATGAAGAAATTCGAAACTCGAAGTCGGAAATTTAATTTTTGGATAAATTTTCTCCGATCGTAAGAGTTATGAAATTGGATAAGATGGGAAGCTAGCTCAAGAGTGTATGGGAATCTTTTTGTATTCTCTTAAGGATAAGTGTTTGATCTATCACTGGTTTAGACCAGCAGATCATGGAGATTTGGAAGTTGATCGGGCTTGTCTGTGGTCCGGTATCTTGTTTAGATTATAGATATGGATATATAGGGGTTCTAGATCTGAGTAGAACAGCTAGTTTTAGATTCTGTAGGGCGAGTAACCCGGTGTTTGTATCTGGGAAACTCTAGGAAATTCTGTCCAGAATTTTGTCTAGATAGTTAAAATTGATTGTTTGAATTCGATGTTATGGTTTCTAGTATATGGTTGATAGCATTTGTTGCTATTTTAAAATTAAAATCTGTGTGGAATTATTAAATTGTTTTTTCTTTTAATTTCGAGGACGAAATTCTTTTAAGGGGGGAGGAATGTGATGTCCCGGAATTTTGGGCAATATTTATTTAATAATTTCCATTTATAATTTATTTTAAAATATGTTATATTGATTTAAAACTCTAATTTAACCAAATATTATATATTTAAGACTAATAATTAATCTAATTTAACAAATGTTATCTTTTCAAAAACTCAATAATAATGATAATTTAATTTGAATGTTTATTCTTTTCATAGGATAATAATATATATCTAATTAATAATAATTAATCTTTTTAAGTTAATAAAAATATTCTATTTGTAATGTATATGTATACATTGTAAAAAGGAAATTGGTTCAATTTAAATTTAACAAAAATATTTTCAAATTATAATATATATATATATATATTGTGATTTGGAGTTCTGTTTTAAAACTCAAAATAATTTATGAAGCTAATATTTAAGATGTTCTATTTATAATGAATATTTATATTTGTATATATTTATGGTAAAAAAAGAAAAAAAGATAATTCAAATGCAAACTTCAAAGCTGGAATCTGAAAACAAATTCAACATGTAAGAAGATTTGCAGCTTTACAACCCAGATCTAATTGCAACCTGAAAATGGCTTCAAGCTCAACTGGAAATCAACATGCAATCAACATGCAAATGCATAAGCAAAATTCGGTGGTTCAACAGCAAGTTAAAATGCAAAAGCAAATTCAAATTCCAGTAAATTAAAATGCAGTAATTCAAAAGCTGATCTCTGCTCCTAATCTATGTGAGTAATTTTTTTTCTAAAAACAGTTTTAAAATTCTTATTTGTTTTCTGTGAAATGATTAATATGGAAATCATAATATCATTGTTGCAAGCTTGATTCGAAGATTCAATATATGTTTAATTAGTTGTTGAAAACCTGTAGCTATGAAGTTTTAAAATTCTGTTCTTTCATGTTCCAGTTTAAAGAAATTTTTTTATCTTCTAAGTTGATCACATATAATCATTGATCATTAAAGATAATTTGGTTATAACAAGGAAATCTTATTATTAAAAATAAATATAAAAATTTATATTGAACAAAATACTGTAAATGATGAATTTACAGTGGAAAAATCTAAATTTGGTAAAATCAAATTTAATAATTTAAACTTCTGTTCATATGATCTAAATTGTTGTTCAAATTCATGAATTTTAAAAGGAAGTTTGTAATTTATAGTTTGGCATTCAGAGAGAAACTGGGAAATTACCTGAATTGGGTTATTGGTCAATTTCTGTTGATCTGCTTCAAAGTGGATGGCGAGCTTCGGCATGGAGGTGGTCTTGGTTCTGGGTGATGCAGGAAAAATGGTGATTGATTTTTATGGCGACCGTGCTGGTCGTGATGGGGCATAGTAGGGTTTTGGTGTTGGCTCTTGACTGGATCGGAATTGAGAGCTTTGCGTCGTCGTTGATGGTCTTTGGCGAATCGCGAGCAGGGGAAAGGCTTGAGTGGAGTGTTGCGCGTGTGTGGATGGATTTGCAGGCACTCCGGCGTTGGGGTTCGCCGTTGGCGATGCTTTTTGGGTTCGAGTTTTCTTCCTGTTGCGACGTTGTAGCAATATTTCGTTGCAGTGGCGTTTTCTTTTATTTTGGGCGATGAGGGAGTTGTCGAAGTCGTTGGCGATTTGTAGAGCATGCCGGCGTTGATCGTTGTCGACCGTGGCCGGCGTGCACGTGCACGAGCCTTTCTGGGTGCATCAGCTTCGTTTGGGAAGAGATTGGCCATGGGTTTCTTCGTTGTTATTCGAGTTTTGTCCCGTATTCGATCGCGTGCGACTCGAAGTTGGAAGGTGGTTGTCGCCCGTGTTCTGTTTTTATGTAAGCTTGGTTACAGGATTTGTTCCTGTTCAGTTTTTTTAAACTGCAGATTGAATTTCTTAAGGCTAAAAGCAAGCTAAGTTTTTAAATGAAGTTTTAAATAGTTTAAAAATGTTGAGATGTTTTAATTTAAAACCTGGTGATAAATAAGTTTAAGCTAATCTTGTTTTTAAAAAATAGTTTGTTTGTTTTAAAGTTAAATATTAGCCGGGTTTATACTTTATAAAAATGAAGACTCAAGTTTGAAAGCAGATTGATGTTTTAAACAAAGTGATTTAAATTAGTTTTATTAATAATGAATGTTTGACTTTAAAAGAATTTTAGTTTTAAAGTTTGGGGTTTTTAAAATTTAAACTTTTGATTAAAATAGATAATTTTCAATTTTGTTTTGTTTAATGATATAAAAATGTTTTCAATTAAAATTGTATTTGAAGAAATTGAAAAGAAATTGAAATGTGATTAAGATAAGGTATTTAATAATGATAAATTAAAAGATGATGTTTTGTGTAAACCAAATATAAGTTTTTGAGTTTAAATATTTAATTTTAAAATGATTGATTAAAGTTAATGAAATGTATGGTTTATATTAATTAAGTTTTTGATTAAAAAGGTAATTAAAGTAAATTACTTAATTAACTTAAATTGATTAATGTAAGTAATTAAATTAAGGTAAATTAGTTGAGTAATTAATTAAGTGTAATTAATTACTTAATTAAAATTTAATTAATCAAGTTTATTAATTAAGAAACAAATATTTAATAAGTAATTAAGAAGTTAATTACTTAATGTTAAGAAGAATTATTTAAACATTATTAATTAATGAAGTAAGTAAAGTAATTAATTACTCAGTGTAATTAATTAAGTTATTATGGTTAATTTTAGTTAATTAATTAAGTTTAATTAATTAAAAAGAATTACTTAATGATGGGATTAAGTATAATTACTTAATGTAATTAAAGATGTGTAATTACTTAGTGATGTAATAAATGAATAATTACTGAATGTAATTAATTAAGGAAATTACTTGATGGATAGTAATTAAAGAGGTATAATTACTTAGGAAAGTAATTAAAGGATAATTACTCGGTGTAATTAAAGAATTGATTAATGTAACTAATCAAGGTGTTGGTTTAATTGGTGAAGTAATTAAGGAAGTTAATTACTGATAGTGATTAATCAGGTTTGATTAATAATTGTAATTAATTTTATAATTAATAATTAAATGTAATTGTGAGAATAATTAATTAATAAAGTAATTAGAGGTCATTAATTTATATAATTAATGAATAATTAATTGTTTAATTAATTAATAAATGTGATTAATTATAAAATAATTAATCAATGAAGTAAGAATGAAGTAATAAATAATTAATGTAATTAATTAAGGATTTTTGTAATTAAATATTATTAGTTAATTAATTAGAAAATTAATTAAGATTAATTAATGATTAAAGATAAATTAATCTGTGTAATTAATTTAAAGGCTAATTACATAGTGTAATTAAAGATTAATTAATGTACGCGATTAATTAAGAATATGATTAAAGGATAATTAATCTGTAATTGAAGATTAATTAATTGAATTATGAAGATGATTAAAGAGTGATTAGTTAATTAATTGTAATTAACTAATGATTGTTTAAGCAGGATTAGTTGTTTAATTCTCAAGTAATTAAATTAATTTAAGATGATTAAATTAATTATAAAGGAATTAATGATGCCTGTTTGTGTATGATTGTTGTGGAATATCTGGATTGGTTGATATCTATTGGATGATATGTTGTGATATTCTGTGGTATGATATTTGTTATATCAATGATAAATATGTGATATTTATCTATGAATGATGCTCTGTGCGAATTAAATATGTTTAAATTGAATTAATTTGTTAAACTTAAATCAATTGGACATTAAGATGGCGTTTGGATTTGATGAGACCGGGATCGGGTTTCCAAATTTGGAATTCCGAAAACCACATCGATCCAAGTTAAACGTTAGGTCGTGAATCTCAAGTGAAGAGTGAAGACTCGAGGTGTAAGAACTATTCGTCGGTATAACTCTGGGGGTGATTCCGAGATGAGTTTGACGAAAATAGTGCTTACAGGTTCGAGATGGTGATTCAGAGTGCAAGGGTTATGGTCGTTAACTCTGAGGGTGATTCCAAAATGAGTGTAACGAGATAGTGCTTTCAGTTTCATTCGAACCCGGAACGAACTTGTATTGATTGAATGCTTTTAGAACATCGTCAGGTGGATGATGAGCATTCTAAGATAAATGTGTCCTATAAAGGTAATTGCAGCCTCAAGCCTCATCAACCGGGAATGGCTAAAACAGGGGAGGTGCAGCAAGGCTAAGTGGGTCATGCTCAAGTAGGACGAGATTTACCCCTGTCTAGAGGTCCCTTTTTATTTCGGCTGTGTGGAGAGGTTGATCATGACAACTGCCGGGGTGGACTTGTTCGGGACTGTCCAGTAAGGGATGGTTCCGGCTTTGTGTTGCAGGGGAGTTAGGGTGGCTCCTCGGTACGGTGATCTAGGCCACTTACTGTGACGGACGGTACCCCAGGAGCCCTGCCATTGTATGGAATCCAAAATCCAATAACTGCCTGTACGGTTTTGATTGTGTCCAACTATGTTGGAACGTGAGATGTAAGCATTCCAGCTATTTCTGTATTTTATTTGGAAAACCCTAGACCCTATTATAATATCATTGGATTTCCTATCAAATGTTTTGGTTTGCGTAAGGTAAAAACTTACCCATGTTTATTTGTGGGGAGTCTTACGTGATACCTTTGTTTTCAAAGGATTTTCAAAGTTAAGCAACTTTTAACCGTTTACTCACACCAGACCCCTGTCTCACCCGAGTGTTTATTTTCTGTTTTAATAAACTCTTGGGTACTCATATTATATATGAGTAGTCAAGTGATTCAGGTTTGCTTTGACGAGTTCTGGAGGAGATATGGAGCAGGTGGCTTCAGCGTGTAGATATATATATATATATAGAGTTTTCTGCTGTGCTTGAGTTGTTTCTGTTTCTGTGATGTACTTGAGTTGTAATATCTAGACATGTGTTATAACTGTCTAGTTTGTTTTGTATGAGCTATATAACTCTGATGTATATGATACTATGTAATATTTTATTTGATTAATATAATTTATTCGTTCCGCTGTGAGATTCTGATGTTGTTTGGTTCCTTCTTTTCTATCTTTTCTCTTTTCTATCCCTTTCTTTCTTCTTAATGATGCGTCTTTCTGTGTTATGAAAGGCGGGTCGTTACAGGTGATGGAAAACAATGGCAAGCAATAACAACCATCAATAATTAACAATAAATAATTAACATACAAATAAGAAATAACAACATCAATAATCAATCAAGCATAACAATAAATAACAACAAACAATATTAGCAAAAATAATTAGCATATAAAAAGAGTCTGTATCGACATGCACGGTGACCAATAAAAGTCGAAACGTGCATGGAAAATTATAAAATCCAATGAGTCGCTTGTCAACCAAGATGGATAAAATGCTTAAGTGGTGTAACTCCTTTCATGAATGCACTACACAAAAAGATTATTGCACCTCCCTCTATGAAAAGGAAAAATTATATAATATGCAAGATAATCGAGTCTCAAATCTCTCGAATAGATCCAATGAACTAAGTCTCAATCTTTCCTCCCCTTTTGAAAAAGCTTATTCTTCAAAAGATAAAATTATACCAATTAAATTATCATTTAACAACGATTTTTAAATGCCTGGGTTTGGTTGGGTTCAAACTCATCTCAACTGCATAATGTTGACAAGATAAAAATACTAAGCGTACTATGACGCTCGCCTAGGCAAGTATCATATCGCCATGTAAAGATTATCCAAATCACCACAAAATTAGTTGAGAAGCCCTTCCTCAAGAAATCATAAGCATTCCAAACTATATAATTTTACAATGAATAAAGATCATCCAAAATAATATATGATACCGACCTAATCCTTTGTTTGCTTGCATGATTTCTTTGTTAAACTTGGGTAGGCCACTTGAATCCTCTCTTGCAAACTCAGAAATGGATCCTTAGTCAAACTACTGAAACTTCCTCACACGACTGGAGTCGAGCTTCAGAAATCCCTTAGTTACTTTAAGAATCCAACTCAAGTAGCCTTTAAGAATCAAGTTAAAAACACTTTCCTAACTGGTGCAAATCACCTAGAAACCCTACGCTCAAACTACTTATTAGGATGGTACATGAATGGATCAATCTTTTGTAAACATTCCTTTCAGCACATGGGTTTACTCCCATCATCTAAGATTTATTAACACAAGAAAATACAATTCTTACACGAAAGACTTCTAATCAAACACCTATAAGTAATTAACTCGGTCTTTGCTCATCATTGGTCATCCACCAAACTCTATTTGATTGCAAATCCAAGCCACACTTCATCAATCAACCCCACTCTACTTGAAAGTTCACGCATCAAGTTCGAATGGCAGCACTCTCAATCGCTTAACCTCAGCTTTGCAACTAAGGCTACTTAAATAAGGTTTATCTTTACAGAAGAATTTGCCTTCTGTAAATGGTGTCAAGTCTAGCCAGTCTACCAAGTAACTAGCAACAGATAAATATACTACTTAAGTATTGGAAGGAACAGAAGTGAGTTCCCAAAAAATAAAGTTTACCTCACTACATAAGCTCCTTTCGTTTTTGCTGAGCAGTAGGCTTATTAGGATCTGATAATGCCCATAAAGCATAAGTCATCATCACTTACTCAGCCATATAAAAATGTAGGAAAATCCTTCTTCAATTGATCAAGCTGATCACAATTAAAGCACTTAGCTTCACTTTAACTGGATGACATCTCCTAGTGAAATTCATTTACATGCCTCGGGAGTGGCACACTCGACCACTTTCTTCTTCACATAAGCTCGATTTCCCTTATATCTTAGTCCTTATGCTTCGGTTGGAACTTCAAATTTTTTCCACTCTTATTGTCTAATGGTACCTCCCGAGTGCTCTCACAAAGGAGAACCATTCCAATGAGACTTTCTTAAATAGCCCCTAACAGGGATAAGACTAAGCAATGAATCCCCAACTGATACTTTAAAACCCAAGGCAAACTTCTTTACCCATAAAAATGGAGTACCGACTGTCTCAATCCTCAAACTAAACCAAAGGATTGAATTGATCAATGTACTCCCTTACTAACAAGCTACCCTACACGAAATGGATGTAGTGCTCAAGCTAATCGCCCTTCTTGATCTCAGAAATGATCTGAGTCCCAAAGCGATGTCTAAATTCACTTCAAGTCATGGGCATGCTTATCAACCACTTCTAACACTATGTCCTACCTAGCCAAAGTCTCCACTCTTTAGATATCGAGAAGCGATTGCCCTTATGAGAACATTCTATGGACCTATATTGGCAGGAGCCCTCTCATATACACATGTCTAAGGCTGTGTCTTGGCAAAAGCCTCAGAACTTAGATATAGCTTCCCTTTTTAGCTAAGGATATCTCGGCATAGCTTTAAATAGTCTAAAGATGGTGGAGCTAGAAATACTAGTGTCGAAGGGCCACCCCACCTCGGATGCCTGCCGAATCGGTTAGAAATGTTCATGGGCAGCGAAACATCCTTTGAGGCAGCTAAATAGTCTATCTAAGATTTCTCATTCATAGTTGCACTCGCGTACCCCATCTTCTCATATTAATAGCCAGGCGAAGATACCTTAGTGACAAGTAATAGAAATAAATCAAAAGTTAGATGACAAGTGGTGTATGCAGTTTTATACAATAGGAAAATACAAATACGCTCTCTCAGTGTATCTCCTTTCACTAGTTTGTTTTAACCCAAATTCGTATACTTGGACCAAAGTGTTAAATCTAGGATCTGATACAAAATCTAACAACCCGCCCTTCTTAATATCCAAAAACCAATGCCTCATGTCAATGCCTAACCTTCGAATATCACGAAAGACAGATTGTCGAGGTAAGGTAAAAACACAGACACCATAACAAGGTACAATGATATGATCTCACATCGGAACGATAATAAATTATATACTGAATATATACGAATAGAAAGTATGAACAATATATAAGAGACTATACTGATGGAAGTAACTGATAAGTTAATATCAATACAGAGAGTTGGAATAAAACATTTAATACAATATTTCTCATATATAAATAACACATGTCATGTACTACTACAATATCAAGAATATATAGGAAGTGTTAACCCAAAAAACGGATTAACAACCTGTATTGTGTGTGAAAGCACTAGCCCTGCTCTTACATAGCAATAATATAGAGAATAAATATAAAAGAGCGGAAATGAGAAGAAGACAAGAAGATTTTTTATAGTGGTTCGACTATAATGAAGCTTCACTACAAGAAAACATGTTATTAATAACGCCTTATTCTAAAGCGTTATTGATTACATTTAATTATTTATTTTTCTTACTAGGTTTGTTCTCTTCTGTGTTGACGTAACGCATTCTCAGTGCTTTACACACGTAACGCCCCAAAACAAAATTACCCCTCCTAAAATTTTCATTTCCCTCTCAAAACACTTAATCGTTCTCGTCTTCCTCCCAAAACCCTAAATTTTCTTCTCCCTCCTCATCTCTATAATTTCAACAAACTGAGGATAATTTATTGGAAATGAGTTTCCAAGATCTGGAATCTGTTCGTCCCTTAAAGGGTCGGGTCAATGGGAAGCAGGATCCTACCCAGGCCGTCGCCGCTGGCCTTTTCTAGATTAGCACCGCCGTCGCAACATTTCAGCGCCTTGTCAATACGCTCGGAACGCCCAAGGATACGCCCGTGCTTAGGGAAAAGCTGTAAGAATCTCTATCATGTTAAAAAACTCTGTGTCTATCGATAATTTTGTTGGCTAGCTCATGAATCTGTTAATAAGGATTGCTGGGTTCGTTTGGTTAACGTGCTTTATATTTTCCGTTGTCAACTTCTGTTTCAAAATCCACGAGAAGATGGTAGAAACGGTCATTTTGGAAAATGGTTTTAATATATTAAACTTTTTCTTATTTTAATGCCAAACATAGACGTAACTTTTCTGTTAGAGTTGTTAGAATTATGATACATGATTTTGGATGATGATTGTTGTATTGTACATTTACTGTTTGTGGTCCGAATTTTTGGGTTCTTTATGTTAACTTAAATGCGATATGCTGAATCATGCTGAAGAATTTATTTACTTTGACTTATGCACGTCTGTTCTGCTGTATAAAATTATATATAAAGAGTACACTGTTGCAGTGTAGATGATTTCTATGAGATACATTGAATTTGTGGGTTATATATGAATTTGATATGATTGTACATTGCTAAGGATGATATGCAATAGTTCTTTATAGTTTTCAGTAACTGAATTGTATGTGGACAGCGTAATTGTGAATTCAGTAATTCTTTATAACTTGGACTACGTAAATTTATAATGGGTGGTGCTTATCTCAATGAACAACAGGAAGGCCAGAAAATTCAAAAGAAATGCAGTCTTCCTCAATATTACTTTATTTAAATATCTCAACACATACCGTGTGCATGCACTGACACATGCACACGCACACGCACATGCACATGCACACGCACATGCACATGCACATGCACATGCACATGCACATGAGGGAGCATAAAAGTTGTTGTATTGGAGAGTTAATGCAGGAGGAGTAAATGAGTTACAAGCAACAGACAAATACAGACTTTGTTTATAGTAACTATACGATGGCTTAAAAGAGAATGAGTTTCTTACACGTGTTCATTTATCTATGTTGACTAGCAGTTGCAATGATAATAGTTTGTGTATCACATACACTATGTGTAACCGTAATACAGTAGTATATGTGTCATTGCGGCTGTACTACGCCTAAGCATTTGAATGACATTCATTGTAAAGGATGGATAACGTATTGATATACTAATGAAAAAGAAAAATGATGTGATTATTTTGTCGATTTCTTACCCCTTCTGCGGCAGTGGTCAAAGGCTGGTGATTGATTTATCAATTGATACACCTCAAGTAACTAGAAGTTTTTGGTTTGTAACCTTTAGTGCTCCTAAGTGCTGAACATTATAAACATACATCATAAACAAGTATTGCTCCCACGTATGCAAAAGTTATGCTGTTGGATTATCACTCATTGTAGAAGTTTGTGTTTTGATGTTCAAAGATTAGTCATACATCATAAACAAGTATCGCTCCCACATATGTAAAAATCGCTGTTAGATTTTAACTCATAGTCGCGGTTTTTGTTTTGCTGTTCAAAGATTAGTCAGGATGACAAATTATTTTTCCGTCATAAATGTTATTGAGTTCCCCAATCAATTTAGTATCCTTATTCGGCAGGAGAAAGACAAGGCTACATATTACACAACTGGTGAAAGATACTTCTGCCAAGCTCAAGCAAGACAGTGAAACAGATCACAACACAAAAGTTAGCGTGAGTTTTCTGGAACAAAATTTTCATCTACTAATAAATAATGGATTGCACATGACTTTTGTGCTTCCTGAGCCAACTTCAGACCATCAACACAATTTTTTTTCCCATTACTAAATGAGGCTTCGTGATGATAAAGACATGCTTTGATAGTCCTCGTTATTTAGATTTCTGTTTGATATAGCAACATTATGACTCCTGTTTTGTATATCGACATAATAAATGATTATATAATATGCACATTTCAAAGCGACTCACAAATACCTGAAAGTGGCTCTGAAATGCAGATGCGTCTTACCATAGTATAGGAATTTCACGTGGACTTTTTATTGAACAAATATCATGTTAATTTACATATGAAAGGGGGGTTAATGTTCATCATATTCATGGTCTACATGAGTCTCTAGCGAACTCCAAACTGAAATTTGGGTATATATTAATTTTACAAAATATTTTTCGAGTTGGCTGTTGCTTGAACCATTTTTGAGAAATGAGATTTAACACCATAAATGCTAGATTGGTGTCATACACTTCCTCATAATACTGGTCATTTATTTGTCATGTGCATAATATTGCATATAGTTATATGCCAACCTCATTTAAGTTAACCTTCGCTTTAGTACCTTGATAATTCTTGTTTATCAGCAATGTTTTTCTATTTTGAAAGAACCAAAGTTGTGCTTGAGTAGATAAGGCAACTTCAAAAAATCTGGCATGTATTTTTTTTATTTTCCTTTCTTTTCAAAAGATTCAAAATGCAACTTTTTTATGTTGTTCAATTCTTTGGTGTGTTCACTTTGTAATTGACATTAGTTTTGATAGTATATTGAATTACACGACAGCTATTTTTTTATTCTTTTTCCTATTTCCATAGGCAAGTAAAAAGATTGCAAATGCAAAGCTTGCTAAAGATTTTGAAGCAGTTTTGAAAGAATTTCAAAAAGCACAGCGACTTGCTGCAGAGAGAGAGACATCATATGCACCTTTCATTCCCCAAGCGGCTCAGCCAAGTAGGTAATACATCGTAAGCCACCTAAAATGATATTCTGGTCCGCATTTCATTATATTATGGATGAAGCAAGTTGTTCCCATGACTTGAATTTGTCAAAAGTTTTAAAAGATGTATTTTGACCCTGTCTTTGCGAAGCTGTAATAATAGCGAATTTCCCTATCATTTATTAGCCTATTCTTAGCAAACATGACAGGAACTGGGTTTTTTATATACTTCCTTGGGATACTACTTGACATTTGTTTGTATTTAATTTTTATAAGAAAGCCAAAAATCATTAATTGTTTATTGGTTCCCAATTTTGTGCCGTGCTATAGGCTTCAACCACGACTCATAAATTTGTATCCCCTACATTTTTATGTGACATTTATGATGCAGCTTATGTAACTTGTTTCACTGTCTGCAGCAATTCTGCAAATGATGTTTTCAAGTCTGAAATTGTAAAATGTAACTCGCAGAATCTGAATCTACAGACTATAATTACGAAACCGAATTCTTATTATTAGGAAGTTGATGGGATAAAAGTACTCCAACTAGCTGGAGCGGCAATTCGGGTAACATTTGTGCTATAAATTCCTATGTTTTTTTTTGTTTTTGTTTTTTTTTCTTATTAATCTATAACATTCTAACATGCTTAGTGTTTCTTCATAGTTTTTCGATAATGCTATTGGGATTAATGTTCCTCGATCCAGGTTTCTTCCAGTGAAGGCTACATCCGATTTGTTGCTAGTGCAGGTTAGCTTAAAGTTTCTGACGACTGTTTCTAGTAGGATTATTAGTACATAAATGACTGTCCGTTTAAGTATATTTGCATTACATATTGCAGTTTGATCTTTATACCTTGGTTGATGGTTTTGTGGTCCGAAACAAAGACATAACTAATCGAGCAAATCCCTCAATTGAACTTGGTCTTGAGTTTAAAAAGGTAATGTCAAGCTTGGCAATGATCAAAGTTGAACAAATATAACTGATTTTTCCTTGTTACCAGGTTGGAAATTTCCTTAGCCGCTTTAAGTCAATTCCTAGCATTGTTGAACTTGATAGCTTGAAGGTTTCTAGTGATGTTTGGTTTGGATCAAACATAGTTCTTAAGGTATTAGTTTGTAGTAATCTTTATTTCCCATTTATATGCATCATTCGTTCATTATTTATTCATTTATCTATTATGTTTGAAGGGTAATGTAACCATTACCGCAAAACCTGGAGTGAAGTTGGAAATCCCCGATGGTGCTGTCCTTGCTAATAAGGTAAGAAAACTTGCAAACTTGCTGTCAATGTTCAGCTATTGATTTTCATTTTGGTCTAATTTTCAGGTTATCAGTGGCCCTGAGGACATTTGAATTTGTTCTTAGTTCTTCTCTTACCTATCATACATTTGGTAAAGATTGAATCTAAATATGCATATGAAATTTATTAATTCGCATATAATTTAGCTATTGATTTTTCAAGATTTGGCTTAGAACTTGAATTTAGTATAATTCTGGTTTTCTTTGAAACTTGGTTTGCTTAGTAAGAACATGTTGCAATCATTTTTCTATATATTAGTAGGAACACATAGATGTGTAGTGTGCGGTTATTGTCCCTAAATTGAATGCTTAAATTATGATGAAATGAATAAATGAATTTAATTTTTTTTTTACTTCTATTGAAATGAATGAAATGACTGGGTGTATTGGTCTTCGTTTTCTATGATAGCAGTGAGAAGTTGCTGTGAGAAGGCGATGTGGTTGTTGAATGGATTAGCAGGCGGTCTCGGCAATTTGTTGCAGTTTTCCCTCTTTTTTTTCTGGGTTTGAAATGGTGGTTTTATAAGAAATGAGTTGGGTGGTCAGTGAGTTGACGTTGTTTATAGACAGAGGCTTGAAATAAGGAGCTGTGGTAAGGATGTTGTTTTTGGCAGAAGGGGTAGATAGATGAAGGAAGGAAGTTGACAGAATTGTTCAACACGGTGTGGAAGTAGATGGTTGTTGCTGTAGGATGTGAAGATGGGTTGCAGGAGTACGGCTGTGCAAGCATGCAGTATCAGTGTGCACATATGATTTGTTTTGTGTAGGAGGTGTGACGGTGATGTGTAGGATGGGTACTTCTGACTTGTTCCCTGGTTTTGGAAGGCAGGAGGTTGTGCACAGTTATGTGGTCAGTGAAAGCAATGCAACAGTGTATTTGATGTTTGGTGGTCTTGTTTTGATGGTTGGAATAGAAGATTGATGTGAACTGTTGATGGTGGAGGGTGTTGACAGTTTGTTCTGTGAAATGTAAAAGTGATAGGAAAGTTATGGTGGATGAGAAGTGTGGTATGCTCTGTAGTGGATGGATTGTGGGTGCACCAGATTGGTAATGACTGTATTGCTGATGAGGCAGGGAGGCTGTCAGGCAGATTTGTATGAATTGAGGTGATTGAGTGATGTTTGTAGAAAAATGTCAGTAAGCCAGTAAGGTGAAGACAGATATATAAGCTAGTTGATTTTATCTTGGTTGAAGCAGAAAGTGATGAAGTGCTAGATGGTGAAGTGGTGAGTTGTATTGGAGGGTTGGGGATTGGGATTGTTGATGTGGTGATCAAGGTGGTGTGCAGGTGAGAAGGCTGTGCAGTAGCAGTAACAGAGAGAGGAGGGGGGGTTGAAGGAAATGCACAGACAGTTTTTTTTGCCAATCAAGTTTGTAAAAGAAATTGTGTTGTAAATTGGATTGTAAATTGAAATGTAAATTGAAAAAATTCAATGCAATTTTTTTCTTTTCAAATGAAATAGTGTATATTATTTTTTAAAATTAGAAATGCAAATGCAACTAGTAAACAAGCACACTATAACATGTTGATTTAATAGCGACAAATGACCGCTATTGAATAAATATTTTATAGCGGCAAAATGGTGTTATAAAGATTTCCAGTTCCGTTGAGATTTAGCTGTATTATAGCGGCTATAATGAGCTATTGAATTAACGTACCATAGCGGCGAATTTGTGTTATAAAACTAAGCTCAACCATAGCGACATATTTTGTGTTATAAATATTCAACAGTTTTTTATAACATGTCGATATACAGCGATTATCAAACCGCTATGGTTGTGATTAATAACGGCTATATGCCGCTATAAAAGACACTTTTTGTTGTAGTACCTACGTCTACTTTATAGTTTTTTATTGACTAATTGCTATTACAAAGTTAATTGGATTGTAAATCTCTTGAATATCCTTAGTTAGATCAAGTCCCCAGTGTCAAAGTTCATTGGAGAATAATAGTGAACCCTTTGGATCACCGTTGTTAGGAAGTAGAGGAGTGAAGAAATCTTTTTGCAGAGTTCTAGAAACCAATCCGAAAGATCCCGTTTATGTTCCATGAAGATTGTATTTGTAGAGGTGGGAGAGCTACGAGGCTAAGCCTACTTTCACATGCTTGCAGATCAACACAAGAAGGCGCCTTGGAGGTTACGCCGCGACTCAAGCTAAAAGGATGGATTGCTAGTGATCCATAGGATTGACTTGAAGGCGGGCCAATGACTTAGCATTTGCCCCTTGCGTTCTCCATGAAGTTCACAGCTAGTCGATGAAATAGCATGGATAGCTGGCGATCCATATACTTAGCCTAACTTTGGGCTTTGCCTTTTGGATAGCTTCATTTTCTAGCGTTGATGTTGTTTGTGAACTCCCGAGTTAATGTCGATCCATAGGCCATGGATCGCTAGCAATCCATGTCCTCATAGTGTTTTTCCGTCTTTTCTTCCGACTTCTTTTGGCTTCCTTTTCTAGTCTTTTTAGTTGGCTTTTGAGCTATTTTGACTCGATCAAGTTGTTCCGACTTCTGCTAGGTTAAAAACCCGGATAACATTTGCCCTCCAGAGTATGTCTTCATTGAAAACAAGGCATGCTCTAGAAGTTATAATTTTTTGGTTTCTGCTTGTTGAATTCAAGTAGTCGTATTAGGGCCATGTGAATTTGAAATAAATTAGACTGTTGCTTGCTGAGTATTGACCTAGACAGCCATTGCTTGTTGTAATGGACCAAATTCTATTCTGCAGCTTTCTAGAATGCTTTGAAGTAGAATGTGGGTCTTGCTAGTCAGGTCCGAGATCGAGCGCTAGTAATTCGATGGATCGCTAGTGATCCAATTACTTAACATTTTTTTTGGGTCTAACCCTTCTATTTAAATGACATGAGCTGACTCTTCTCATTTCTTACTTGCCTTTCACGACTCAATCCTCCGGTTTCTTGTTACTCGAGCCAGCTTCCTCCAACGATTTGATCCAAGTTCTCCGGCGACCCAATCCACTTCAACCAAGCTTCCATCGACGTTGTCGACTTCATCTTGCCGTCGACTACAGAGCTTCGCCACCACCTCAATCCTTGCTGTGTCAAACCCTAATTTCATCCATTTTCCTCCTTGGATCGTCGACTGTCCGGCGCACCCAGCTCGCTGATTTGAAAACTTCAACCGCCTTCGTTTTTTGATCATTGATTCAAGGTGGGTTTGCTGATTATGATGTTCTTATGGAGTTGTATTCATAATGTTAGTTATGAAAAGTTCGAGTCGATTGCGGTTTAATGGAGAAAGATAGTGAATTGATTCTTGAGTTCTTCACGAAACGACATTCGAGCCTTGCCCTGGTGCTTGACTTTTTTCGCTGTCTTCGTCCATAGAACCAGAATTGACTTGTGCTAGGTCTCATTGCCGATGCCGCATGACACATCATGAATTGGTTTTGCTTTCTTTTGCATACACGGTGTACATGTATGGGAAGGAACTTTCCACATCATTTCGGACAATGGATTTGGTATCGATCATTGATCGATAATGGGTAAGTATAGAAGAAATAATGTAAAAAAGAAAGCAATACAGGAAGTCTTTTCCTTTCAGCTGCGAGCGTACTATCTACATGGGATATATCATTTGTAGTGTTCAAGACACCGTGCCCACCACCGATAGATAGCACACCGCACTCACCGTAGTACATACTTCAAATCTGACATGTCAGCATGAACCAACATTTCTTTGTAATTCAAATGTAGTAGGGGGGATTTTTATTTTAGAGTAGAATCACCTGACCATTTTGGACGCAAGTCCTAGAACTAAGCACCCGTCTTCTCGTCGTATGTCTATGGAGGAAGTCCCGTGCTTTCGGAGGCCGAGTCATCGTCTATCGCTCTCCTTCGTCTATATTACAGGATGAATATGGCCAAATAGTTCCAGTTTGTCCGGTCTTGGATCGAACTCCTCTTAATTTAAGGGTTCTTCTCAATCCACCAGAGAGAGCCACCACCGTGATTTCTGCTAAAGTCTTGCACAACATCTGCTTGCAGCATGGCATTTCAGAGGAAGATGTGCACCTCCTAAAGAAAGATGAATTTGCTCATATGCCGCCTCCGAGATACCCCTCTTATTATCATTATATGTGCTTGAATGGAGCAGTTCCCCCCTTTGATGAATTTTTGAGAGAAACCCTCTCGAACTTGAGAATAGTTCCATTTTAGATTCATCCCAACAGATATGATATTCTAACCTGCAAGCAGGTTCTTTTGATGCGAAATCTCAATCGTGCCTCAAGCTTTGACGGGTTAAGATATTTTCTCTCATTCAAAAGAAGAGACCAGTTTCCATTCTTGGTTGTGATTGAGGCCTAGAGAAAACATAGAATTGTGTTTTGACTGTAGAGAAATTTATCTTAATTTAAGACTCGATACTTCTTTGTTAGGTTCCTGAGGGATTCGATTCTCTCTGAACAATAGTGGGTAAGTTCTTTTTCTTACTTATTGAGCTCTGATATTTTGCTATGGAATTTCTAATGTGTTAAATACTTCCTATAGTTATTCCGAGACCGAACAAGGACTTATCTCTCGATGAAACTTTCCGAACCCTAAAGGCTGTCAATGCTGAGGTGAGATTAGTTAAATTCCTGTTGACAGACGAGAACCTACTTTGGTATGGGCTGTTTCATCCAGGGAGATCTACAGTCCCAGTTGAGGTCCCATTCCCTTCTCGATCAACGTGTGTGATACACTTCTTCGTCTCATAGCTCCGAAGAGGGTGTTTTTAAGGAGAGGGAAGGCTTGTTTGGCAAATCGGCGGTAGAGATTCATGGGGGAAAAGTCACCATGACCGAAGATAAATTCCCAGCTAGAATGCCTCCGATTCTGGAAGCAGAGGAAGAGGAGTTTAATCAATGAGATGGCAAAGCTGCGATAGACATGGAAAAGGAGGAGGATGAGATTGGGAGCAGTAGCTATAAGTCCTACTCCAGTGACGACAATGCTTTCTATGCAGAATCCAAAGATGGAGATTCTAAATCATTCGATGTGACTCCAAGGATGAGTCCTATTGTTCCGAGCTCATCTCCCCCAGACATGAGTGATAAAGATGATGCTCCAATAGTCAGACGACGTCGGGATTCTCCGGTTAAAGAAGCTGGCATTGACTTTGGAGATTGGAGCAATGTTTACATCGATTATGTCACGTTGCTGGGGGAAGACTTCAAAGTTGAGGAGGCGTCTCCTCTTCCGAGCCATATTACGCTCGAAGTTAGTCCGATTCCTTCCACGACGTCTGTTCGATCTGGTTTATGATGTAGTTTTAGGCTCTCCCGCAAACACATTACACGTTTCACTAGAGTTACATTCATTTATACACATATTTTTCATGCTTATTATTCGTTTATAAGGTTCTTTATTTATTCTTCATGTTCGGTACCATGAAAGGACGTGGCCTTTATGATGATCTTGAGGAATTTATCGACTCTCAACGTTAGTCGAAATGATCTTCCAACCGTCACCAGCCTTACGAAACAAAGGAGGAATAGAGTAGAAGAATAGATTCAGAGGCTGAAGCTCATCGTTAAGACGAGAGGGAATGAGGTCAAGTGTACAAAGGAAGATACAAGAAAAGAACGGCTTTCGATGAGTAAGAGTAGCTGTCTAAAAAGTCAAATGTTGATCGCGGTCTCATTCTTTGGAATAACAGGCTTTCGCTCCGGCAGCCGCTTCAATCGGTCCTGAAATCCCAGCCCCTTCCGTCTTCGTGCCATCTTCGTCTCAAGTTTTCTTGTCTCATATGGTGCTTGCCCCTATTTCTTTATGCCCGCGTTAGAGATCTGCCCATGTTCTTCCGTCTGGTCCTCCCAGGCGTGAAGCAACGCTTCCTGGTGGTTTTTAAAAGGAGTTAAATTTGATCGCGATCTTCATCCAGTTCACAAAGATACATACATGGCCCATCTTCAGGCAATCCAGAATGATTTAGAGCAGGCCGTGGGAGAAATTGTGCAAACAACTTGACAGACATGAACCGTAATAACTTCAAGAAATCCTCTCCTTTGAATTAGATAAGGATGACTATGAAAAAGAATTGGCTGAAGATGATGCTAAAGTCAAGCGGATAGAAGAGGAAAGGGATGCTATTCTTCGAGAAAGTAAGATCAGCACCAGCCTACTGAAAGAGCTAAGAGGCTCATGAGAGAATGGATATCATCTACAGGGACGAAATTAAGAAGGTTTGTGTAGAAGAGGCCAAGTTAAAACAAGAGGTGACAGCTTGTAGCGCAATAATTGACGCCCAAAAGAAGACCATTTCCGACCACGACCTTATCGTAGAGGGGCATTATAAAATGATTGCATAATATGAATAGGTCGTGAAGTCGCATGATAAAACCATCCTTTGACCAGGCCGAGACGATTTCGATACTCCAGGATCGAGTTAAGCAGCATAGCACCGATAAAGCTCATGTCGAAGTTGAAAAGGCTGCCGTTATGGCGGATTATTTGAGGCTTTAGAACTCCTTCGAAAGAAAGATGGAGAATTTGGACGAGAGCGCTTTTATCTCAACTCCCTGCTTCACTAGGGGAGTCTTAGTTACTTGGGTCATAAGTTGCTGCACAGTCTCACCATGGTTTAAGAGAAAATTTTGACCCATATCCATGATAGTGGGGATGTTTATCCCGAGCGAGAGCTAGAAAACGTTTATCTCAATGAAGAATCAAAGAAAGCGTTGCTATAAGGTCAAGAGATTTCGTGAATTGAAAGGGAGAAGGAAGCTATTGACGCTGCCACGATAGTGACTGCTGGAGCATTGTCGGAACCTTCTATTTCTGCCCCCAGCGAGTCATCGAGGTAGCCCTGCGGTCCACCAACAAGTTCTAGGCTTGAAGCTTCTCCATGAGTTATGGAACCATCCAAGGGTGGAGAAGGCGATGGATATGAGGATGACATGCTAGGTCACTTCTCTAGTGCATGTATTCTTCTTGTTTCCCCTGAGTTCGAGAACTTTCAACTCATGCCACAAGAGCAGGATAAACTTAACACTTTCAATTTTGATCTTATAGGTCCATCTTCCGTATCCATCGATCCACCGGTTTCTTCGATGCATGGCCCTATTGCTACCTCAACCATGTCTATGCTCATCTCTGTAGCTACTTTGGTTGCCGTGTCTGTGTCCAACTTGCAGTCGGGCCCGGAGTCAATATAAGAAATTTGATTTTTAGTGGCACTCAAAAAACGCTACAAAAAGTTTTGGTGGCGTTTTGATAAATGCCGCTAGAAAACATGCGACTAAAAATCCATGATTTTTTGTTGCATTTATTTTAACGCCACTATAAATGAGTTTTTGGCAGCATTTTATAAACGTTACTAAAGATCTTTTTTACAGCATTTAAGAAACGCCACCGAAAAGGTGCCGTTTACTATCTTATTTTTTTGTTGCAATTATTATTATTTGCAGCGTTTTTTGGACGCCACGGAGATTATCTGAGTTACTATAATTGCTGATTCTGTAGCGCTTTTTAAACGCTACAAAAAAATATTCGTATAATCATCATATTCGAACAATTAAAAAAAATATTAATCATATAATCAAATAAGATATCCATAACCATTCTAATATAGTAGTTTTTTTATAAAATGACCAACATACAATAACTATTCGTATACAAATTTACACATCTAGTACTAATAAAATGTTATGCCAAACTAGTGCTAACAAAATGCTTCATTATCCATTATTCTTTTTGCATGCAGAAGTGAAATCTAGCACCCCAAAAGTTCAACCCTGCTCTCTTCGAAAGTCCAATGCTTGCACAAGTGAAAGACAACGTATAGATAAACAATTATGTTAATTCGTAGGACTACAAATCTAATATCAAACATCTACAACATTGTACAAGTGTATCATTCCCATCTACGTGTATGCTACGAATTCCATAAGCCTGGCCTTTTACTACCGCTCCATCACCTGCACAGCTCATTTATTATAAGTTATCTTGCAGCTTTCTGGTATGTGTAAAGGAAAATATATAATAATATAACTTAAGTTCAGTAAACATTTACTTTGAAATTGCTCTGTAGTAGGTGTGCTAATAGGCCAACCATTATTTCTGCAGAAGAATATGATTGGAACCCCCATCACGGAAGCAAAGTTCAAACCGGCATGAAAATCACCCTATATTTATTGTAATTTGTTATATTTTGTAATACCTCAAAGTGCTACAATAAAGCTAAGTTCTCAAAATTGTTCATGCATGTTTAATAGGTAAGAAACAAAAGAAACAAAAAAGCATGCAAGTACATATTAAATATCAGCATCCTAAAAAGATTTAAATAGAAGCACTAGCTCTGGGTCTAGGCTTCCTCCTCTCTATCAAGATCTCTGGCCTTGGAATGATGGCACCCGAAGCTTCTTGACCACGTGCAATTCTTACTTTTGCTCCATCTTCCTTCAAGCAAAATCCTATCTTACAAGGTCTCCTGATGAAAAAATACGTATAAAGATATTAACATGCTCCAGGAAATTTCACAGAAATGATATAAAATTGAGATTTATGCATAGTTTACCTAGGTCGAGTAACACATAACTCCGCTAAAGTTACATGTTTATAATCAGCTGCTCATTGCAGAGTCACCTCAGCCATGTCAAAGTCAAAAATACATATATTTTTCTTATAAATTCTTACATTATTCAAGGTTTTGTTTTGTATGTAATGTGAAAGAAAAAGGAAAAAAGGAGGGAAAAATGAAAATAAAATGAGGAAGTGTACGGTGTACTGATGAATTCAAGGTATGTAGGCATCAAAAGCAGTATATTTCAACTTTCAAGATAAACATGAATTGCAGAAGTATATCTTTTCATAGGACAACTTAAATTTCAATTATTTATAGATTAATATGGTCAACATAAGTTATACCTGGTAAGAGGATCCAAAACTTGAAAAATTGGAGACATGAAGAGGTGCCTCTATACTGAATATTCCTCCTTCATGACCTTTCCCCTACTTGATGTGCTTCTTTAACTGTTTAGCAAATGCAAGACAACGTTTCATCTTTCAAGCATGATATAATTTTCATATCATGAATGTATTATCAAGGGATTCAATTTGAATGCGAACAATTTGCTCCATGATATTCTATCATATAAACAAATTTAGGAATACAAAATCATAAGTCCTCAATTTGGTAAAATTACAAAAATGCAATGAGCATTAAATCAACATAATATTTATTTTGAATCTCTACTCTAATGTAATGTAAACGACTGAACCCAAACCTCTAGCAACAACTAAAACAGGCCTTATTCGCTAAAGCTACAAATCTTATTGCTTACACAGTGTCATTAGCGAATTCTAAAATTCGCTACTCCAATAGATAACCTAGAAGTGCAGTTTTGGATGTGTTTAGCAGGGATAGAATTTCATGGAAATTAGGATCTGCCGCTTATTGTCAAAAGTTAATACAAAGAAAACTCATCTTAAAACCTTTTCAATGAACGCACCGTGGTTATTTACACTGCAAATATCTGTTGGTTTTACAGCGGAATATTTAATAATAATAGAAACATTTAATTATAAATATTGGGGTTTTTAGGCCCAGGGAAAAAATTGGATAAAAATTTAGTATATAGACTATGTTAACTTAGTTATCAAGACCACCAAATTTTTTTCCCCATTTAAGTATATGAACTTCTGCGTGAATATTGAATAATCCAGCAGAAATGTGTACTCTATTGGAAAAATACTCGCATTGAACAAAAACATCATTCACTTTATTGATGTCCGCCAACCTGAACTAGGTAGTCAAGCATGACACAAAACCAACTACTTTGAGCTATATATAGACGTCTCTCTCTCTCACTATATATATATAGTATTACTTAAAACAGGCAGCTCTTAAAAAATTCCCAAGACTATTCGGAGTGGGAAGTTTTTCGAATTAATTTCTTCTAATGTATTTTTATTTTCCATGTAAACATTGGTGAATTCGAGCTGTCAAACAAACGGAGAAGTGATAAAAATCTCACATAAATGTAGAGTTAACAACATGGGTGAAAGTGGCTCTGCCAGCTTTGAGAATTGCTCTTATGTTCTTCATGCCCTGCAAATCACAAAAGAAACAAGTAAATCAACTAACACTACGTTGTAACATGTACCAGTATCTTAGTTTATTTACTTGACGAGTTTGGTCTTCCACGTCTTTTGAAATGATTTCTCCTGACTGCATATACATATTTCATTAAGAATATAGTTTGTTATATAAAGTTTTAATTGGACATGCACAACGACATATCATATATACAAGTGAAGTAAATATGCTTACTACCATATATCACAATAATAAATCATATACTCCAAGAGCCTGTACATAATCTCCTAACAGTGGTGGTGCCTTGTCTATATGAATCTTTCTTCTTAAAGTTGTCAATCATTTTTGTTGTTACATAGTTGAGGTAGAAGAGGTAGAAGAAAACAAATATACTACGAATTATTCAAAATGGTGAATTTCTCCTGCCTTTAATTAATTCGCTGGTAATTAACTAAGACGGAAATAACAATAATGCAATTTACTACGGATGCCCTAAGTACATAATCAAATGATATATATCTTGATTGACTCGTCATGCTTAACTCTGAACATTTAATACCTGCGACAAATTGTTAGTCTTATTATTTGGCAAAAAATATAAGAAGATGAATCTCATGTTCATATAGGTATTCTCATTTGATCGAGCTAGTTTTATAGAGACCCTCGCAGTGTGATTTATAATCAAGAAGACTAAAAAAACATTTTATTTTCACTTTTGTGATTTATATGAATGTATCCACTCATATTTGGTGTTACATATGATCTGCGCCTACTTGAAGTAGAAACCTATACATATGTATAAAAGTACAAATTTTTAATTTTAAAATTAAAAGAGGAAATGCCAGGATCAACAGGACAGATACCAATTTTATTTTTATTATATAACAGAACCATGAAACATACATAAAACATATGTAGGTTCTTGCATTACTTTTCTATCGATAACTTACCTCAGTAGTTGTGCAAGTTATTCGCCACTTTTAGTGCTTAGATTGCTCCAATAGCAGTATTTAATGATCACTTGCCATGCTCAACACTCCAGCAACCATTGTCCTTAACTTCGCACTTTAGACCTGTAGCATTCAACAATGTTCACTCCTTCTTGATGGACTGAATCTCTGCATTCCAGTCTTGCAACATGTTCTCGTACCTTCTCTCACTCCCTACAAATATTGCACTTTAGATCTACACTTCAATTGCACTCTGTCACTTCCTTGTACGTTTCTTCCATATCAATAGCTCTGCACAGTTCTTCTGACATATGCATCGCTGAATATCTTCACACTTCCTTATACATTTCCAAACCTGTGCGTTTATGACCTACACCTTTGAATAGTTCCTGCCTGTTCGTTCAGAGCTTGCATCCACTACCGTTTCCTTTTGGCTGCTAGACTCAAAGCTTGCATCAATCAAACTTGATCCTTCCAGTCTTGCCAACACACGAGCTCGACTGTGTATGAATCTGCCTATGTAGCTCACACATTCCTTTCACTCAGCAATTGTTCAACTAGCGCGAATAAACTGATTCCTGTCTTTGCAAATAATGCCAATTACAAGCCAAAATGTAGATCCTTGTTTGCCAATACATGAATAATGAGAAAGATATAGTGACCTGCACGTTAATGACAATTGACTGATATTGTAATTGTTAAGCACATTTTAGAAACAAAAGGAGATGCAACGGATACAAAACAAAAGGCAGAGAAAAAATACTAGCAGTAACACTATAAAATGAAGGGATGAAAAACAGCTCATATAAGTAAAACTTCTAAAAATTGTAGAGCATAAGTAACAGAAACAGTAATGCCTATATTATTCTAAAGGTTTCAGATTTTAATCACAAGGGAAAACATTCCTGTAGAATATCATAGTTCATATAACTTAAACGTTTGAAATTTGTATCAAAATATATGATATGTTCAAAACATTATGAGTAACAAAAAGAGGCATGCCTAATTTATTATAAATGCTTCAAAAAGTTAATAAAATTGAGAACATCCATCATTTGCGGCTTTAGATTTAACAGCCCTACTATCAATAACATCTTAATATTATCACTATAATTAGGTTGAAAATTAAAGGATAACTTGTCAAAAAAATGAATAAGAACCTTCAAAATTGTATTCTCTGTAGTAGTAACAACCTTTTGAAAATGCAATTGACTGGAGTTTCTATAGAGAAACCACTCACATATCATCTAAAGAAGGAGGAAACTACTCTGAAGGTAACAATTACAAAGGAACAATTAAATGATCTCTAGACACATTCATCCAAACCAAAAGTTATGTTTCAAAGTGAGGAGAAGTATAATTCATTATTATAATCTGAATGCTAAGATAAATGAACTAGAAAAAAATGATATAGAACATAGTTTCATTTTTATCCTTACTTCCAATTGACATTCATACCTTTTGTGATTGTGGTTTTCTGGACATTTAATTATGTCAGAGGAAGAAGGATAACGAAGAATGAAGCAAAATCACCAACTAAACATATGATAAGCATAGTAAAAGCAAGCAGTTTCATAGTGACTGCAAGCAGTCTAATATTAGACATGAATCAAGTTACCCGACAAATTATAACTCTGGACCATCCTTCTTTGTAGCACTAAAAGATCAATTTTGTCAAACCTATGCCTACATCAAGCCCTAATAAAAATTTATTTTGGTCTACAGTTATCCAAAGTTAGCAACAACCGATTCTCGACCAATGTCCTGATTACATGTACAACTACCAACAACCAATCAATCACAAGATAGGTGTTGAAGTTGGGTTAAGATAAAATTAATATAATATTTCCATTGTACGAACATTTAACAAACTAACACATAGCGTATAATATAAAAAAAATTAAAACAATCATCCGAAACTCAGAAATCACATCAAATTCAGATACACCTGATAGATGACCAGTTTTCAAATTTAATTCACGAATTTAATTCACCTGATAGTTGCATGTAAATACAGAGTTCATCTTACTTTGATAGCTCACTTAGCTTTGCTTGACTGTCGTTGTTACAGACTACGATAAAAACCTCAAATATGACTTGCTTTTCTTGATGTTCGGAATTTGATGAACCGCGATTGCAAAGATCAGCAGCTGAATCGGTCAATCAAGTTTAATGAAAGGATGGGGAAACGAAGAGGGAACCAACAATTTTTTTGTGATGAATGGAGAGAGAAAGAAAATTTTCAACGTACCAAAGAATTGGGAATTAGGGATTTAGGAGTAAAGAGGCAGAAATTTTGTAAGTACTAAAGGAGAATGAGGCGGTAAATTTTGGGTTACAATTGTTGGGTTAGGTGGAAATTATTTAGCTGAAGGTGGCAAACGGGAAATATTTTTTTGTTACGTTTATAGCACAGTATGATATAGTATTGGCCGCATTTAGATTTAAATGCCACAAACTATTGCTACTATAAATGATTTTTCTTGTAGTGAAAATCACCGCACTACATGGTTTGGATGATCCTTCCGTGATCTTTGGAGGGTAACTTCATGGCAGCCGAAGTTCAAGAGCAAGAGATTCAGATAAAGCAGCCTTGCAAATCTCAGTAACAACTGGTCGCCATCAAGAAGGAGAAAGTTGAAGCTATAAAGTCCTCTAAGAGCTCTCATAGATCTCGAAAGCGCAAGACTAAAAGAGAAACTTCCGAGAAGATTGAAGAGCAGGAAGAAGATATCAGCATTGACGACATAGTTGACATTACCGGCAGCGATACCACTCCCGAGGCGAAGCAAAAACTTCAGACGAAAGACGAGAAGAGGAGTGGCGAAAAAAGGCATTGAGAAGCTTGGGAAGTGGTTAATCTAATTTTGAGTCGTTTTGTGTTGTTTTGTTCAAGTGCAATGTCCGCACTTACTGCTTTTGTTGCGTTGTCTGTACCTTTTTCTTTTATTGTACAGACAAGAATTATAAGTAATACATTGCTAATATTTTGACTGTAACTTCAATTGTCTGCTTATCTGTGTTCTATGCACTTATATCTACTTTGCTTACTTCTTTTATCTAGTCCTGTGATTACTGCCAAAATTCTTTGTTTGAAGTAATGGAACTACTGCCAAAATTATTTGTTTGAAGTAAAAGAATTTGTGAAGTACTTTTGTTTTTTTTGAGCATTTCTACTTGAGTACTGGTGTATGCCTCCCCAGTTCACAGGGTTGTTTACTTCGAACACTTGGCGAACGACCGATGACTTATAGTTCGAATAGTCTGCATACCAAAACTTGGAATAAAACTAAGTTACGATTTGATTTTTTTGTAAGTTTTACAACTTTAGTATACAATCTACAGTGTGTAACATATGCATGTTGGAGACGTGCATAAAAATGTAAATTGAGTGCAGAATATATAGTTATAAGATTAACTATTAAAGAATCCAGAAACGCTCTTCGTATAAACGAATTTTTTTTGCAAATTTTTGGAAGTTGAATCACTTTTCACTCCTCAAGAATGTGAGTAAATACTTATGCATATTATTTCTTAAAATTTTTACAATCTTCAAACACACGCTTCATTGCTTAGAGCATGCACATAGTATGAGTGAACTATAGATAGCTAAACATTTTCGACATTAAATGCTATAGCTAATCATTGGGTGTCAGCAGTTGGAGTTTTTTTCGGTTTGTAGCACTTCAATTTCATTGGATTCATGCCCGTTACTCCCATAATGGGAGTGGGTTGATCTGCATAATTCCAATAATGAATAATATTCTTGGTATTGTCAAGGCAATTTGGGTACTTAAAGGTGTGTGTGGCTTTATGGGATGTGCGGCTTATGATGCTTCTCAATGTTTCCTATCTTCGGGCAACATGAGGAGTTTATGTTTTGGCAGTGTGATTTCACGGCTCAAAAAGTAAGTGTGCGACTTATGGGATTTGTGGCTTTTTATGCTTCTCAATGTTGCCTACCTTCGGGCAACGTGAGGAGTCTATGTTTTAAGAGTGTGATTTCATGGCTCAAACAGTTAGTGTGCGGCTTACGGATGCACGAGTTTTTATGCTTTTCAATGTTGCCTATCTTCGAGCAACGTGAGGAGTTTATGTTTTAAGAGCATGATTTCATGGCACAGATAGTTAGTGCATGGCTTATGGGATGCACGACTTTTTATTTGAGCCTTCCCGATGATGTTGGGGCAACATTGATTTTTAAAAGGCAGGGATCGGGTTCCGCTGATCCAACAGTTTGAGTCGATTTGCTTCCATTAACCCGACAGGTTGGTGGGGCAATTCGAGCGTGATTCCACTTTCTCAAGTAGAAATTGCATAGTTTTGAGTCGATTTGACCATATCGACTCAATAGGTTATTATTATGAACACAGTTTTGTTGGTTCAAAAATGAATTAATTTTATTAAGAAAAGTTGAGCAAGCCTTTGCCTATTTACAATGCCCCCGGCAACCTGGGATGGTTTATTTTCTAAAAATAGAAAGTACGTAATGTAGGTTTTTGATATAGTAGCGGCGCAGCGACTTGCTGTTCCATGCTCTGGGAATTTGGATTTCGTCGACGGTTGTTAATTTAAAAGTTTCATCCCTCGATTTTTGATTGATCACATATAGCCCTTCCCAGTTTGGTTTGAAGGTTCCTAGCATGGGATAGACTCGTTGGAGGATGAGGTCTCCTACTTCAAAGGTTTGGTTGTGAAATTTGGAGTTGAATTATCACACGACCCTTTTTCGGTGGGCAGCGGTCCTCAACTCGGCTTCTTCCCTCCTTTCTTCAATCATAACCAATGATTTGAGTAGGAGCTGCTCATTTTGCTTCTGATCAAAATTTTGCGTTCGATGAGAGGGACTTCTAGCTCGACAGGAATCATTGCTTCTAAGCTGTATACTAAAGCGAATGGAGTGTGGCTAGTTTTTGCTTTGTGAGTTATCCTGTAGACCATAGCACGAGTGGAATTTCATTGACTTAGTTCCCTTTTGCTTTAGTTAGTCACTTTTTGAAAGTGGTTTTGATGATCTTGGTTATTACTTCCATTTGCTCGATTGCTTGTGGATGAGCGACTGCGAAAAAGCTCTTCTTAATTTGGAAGCATTTGTAGAAGTCTTTGAACTCGGCGTTTTTGAATTGGGTCTTGTTATCAGTGATGATTTTTTGTGGCATACCAAACCTGCAAATAACGTTTTAGTAACAAAATTAGTGAACAAAATTAATGACTTTCTTTGTAGTAATGGTGGCCAGCAGCTCCACTTCGGGCCATTTCATGAAATCGTCAACAACAACTATAGCGTATTTGGCTCATCCTTTAGCTATTGGCAATACACCAATCATGTTGATTCCCAATATTGCAAATGGCCATGGGTTGACCATTTATGTTAATTCTGTTGAGGGAGCTCTTTTAATTTTGCCGAATCTTTGGCATCGATCACACCTTTGACATAGTCTGCTGCATCGCGGTTTATTGTAAGCCAAAAGTACCCGTATCGGAGATCTTTCCTTGCAAGGGTTTTCTCCTAGTATGGCCTCCCCATTCACCTTCGTGCACTTCCTTCAGGATCCGTCGAGCTTCGTTATCGGTCACACATCTAAGAAGGGAGGTTGAGAATCCCCTTTGGTAGAGTATCCCATCCTGTATTATGAACCGTGGCGCCTTTGGGAGAAGCTTTTTTCGTTGATTCCGGTCAACTGGAAGGATCCCTATAAGTAAGTAGTCCTTGATTGGCATCATCTAAGTTTTTGGTTTAGTGGTGGTCTCAAGAATCCAATCGACATCCATTTCGTCTATACTCGGGGCAGTCAAATTCTCAACCAGGACTAGTCCCAACGACTAAGCTTCTCCAGAGCATGCCAGTTTAGCTAAGTAGTTGGTCTTGGTGTTTTACTCCCGTAGGATGTGATTTATGGTATAATGTTTGATGTCACTCAGCAACTCTTGTACTTTAGATAGATATGGGGCAAGGTTCTCCCCTCGAGCTTGGTACTAGCCTTTTACTTGGCAGACGACTAGCTGGGAGTCACTAGAGATGTGGACGGACTTTATTTCGAGTTCTTTCACAACTTTCAGCCCTACTGCGAATGCTTCGTATTCCGCTTCGTTATTTGTTATAGGGAATTCCAAGTGTAAGGCATAAAAAATGGATCGCTCTTCGGGGGTTTCTAGCACTAATCCCACCCCCGAACAGAGGTTGTTAGATGCGCCGTCAACAAAGAGTTTCCATTGCATCTCCACTTCCAACGGTGTTTCTTCTTTGTCATCCCATATGGCAAACTCGACGATGAAATCTGCCAATGCTTGCCCATTGATAGCCTTTCTCGGATGGTAAGTAGCATAAAATTGGCTCTGTTCCACGTTCCACATGAGAAGTCATCCGAAAGATTCGAGTCACTACAGTACTTGCTTCAGAGGATGATCAGTCAGTATTTTGAGTGGATGTGTTTGGAAATACGATTGTAACTTCCTAGACACGATCACGAGGCAATACGCTAGCTTTTCCAACTTTGGACAATTCTTCTCGGCCTCGGTAAACAACTTGCTTATGTATTATATGGGTCGCTACATTATCGCCTCTTCACACATAAGGGCAGCTCTAAACGCATGAGGTGAGATTACTCGATAAACGAATAGGTGCTCTACGTCCACTAGCTTTGATACGATCTACAGGGCTTCCATGTGTTGCAGCAATTCTTTAAATGCAGTTTGACATGCCTCACTTCAATTGATGTTTTTCTTTCCTTTCTTTAGCACATCAAAGAGTGGTATGCACTTATCGGTGGATTTCAAGATCAATAGGCTTAATGTTGCGACCTTCCCATTCAAGCTTTGCAATTCTTTCTTGTTCTTTGGGGCTTGAACTTCTCATAGGCCAGTTATTTGCTTTGGATTTGCTTCAATGCCCCTGGCACTTACTATGAATCCTATGAACTTTCCAAAGGCTACTTCGAAGTGACATTTGAGTGGATTGAGTTTCATTCTGTATCATTCCATACTTCCGAAGTATTTCAAACATTTCAGCAAAATTATTCAGGTGATTGGCAGCTACCCACGATTTGACCAATATGTCGTCCATGAAAACCCCCATGGTTTTCCTAATTTGATGCTTGAACATGGTATTTACCAATCTTTAGTAGGTTGCCCTAGCATTTTTTAAGCCAAAAGGCATTACCCTGTAGTAATATAGTCCCAGATCAATGATGAAGCTGGAGTTTTCTTGATCAGGTTTGTGCATTAGGATCTATACCCTGAGTATGCGTCCATAAATGAGAGCAATTCGTATCCCGCCATCCCATCCACAAACTGGTCAATTCTTGGCGAGGGAAGCTATGTTTCAAGCAAGCCTTTTTTAAGTCCAAGTAGTCAATGCAGGTTCACCACTTCCCATTAGACTTTTTGACTAAGACCGGGTTACATACCCATTCAGGATAAGTTGCATCGTGGATAAAACCATTGGCCATTAGCTTGTCTGCCTCTTTTCTTAATGCCTTGGACCATTCAGGGCCCAAGCTATGCCTCTTTTACTTTACTGGTGTGAACTTAGGGTCAATGCTAAGCACGTGGCATGCGATTTCTGGTGATACCCCACACATATCGGAATGCATCCAGGCGAACACATCCAAGTTGGCGCGAAGAAATTTAGTAAGTTCAAATCGCATCTGTTTCCCGGGTGGGATCCAAGCTTCAAAACTCTTGTTGGGTCATCCATATCAACTGAGACAGACACCGTCAATTCTGTCGGTGCTGCCCACTCTTCCTATGAACTCTTCTTTCTAGGGTCCAAAGCCTTGTCGAATTGGCTATGGTTCCTGAGCCTCTGTAGTTGCTATTCAGAAGGTTCACAAATGTAGAGAGTTCTCCCCATATACTTACCCTTTTCTCTCCTTTTAGATTCTTGTAACTCTGCAATGTAACATTCTCTGGTGGCGCATTAATCTCCTTTGACCACCATGATTTCATTTGCCCTTGGGAACTTCATGGTAAGGCACAATTGGGCTAGGGCCACTCTGAAATCAGCTAGGGCGGGTCATTCTATGAAGGCGTTATACGTGGAAGTTTCATCTATAACTATGAATGTCTGAATGAGGATGACTCTTCAATCACTCTCCCAAGCTCCATTGGCAAGTCAATCGTCCCTATGGGTCATTTGGGTTCGCTATTAAACCCTTGGATTTTTGTTTGGCATGCAGACATGCTTTTCATGTCGATCTTCATTTGGTCAAAGGTACGTTTAAAAAGAATGTTGACAGAACTACCGCTATCGACCTATACTCGTTGGACCACAACGGGTCCGAATCCTACTGTCACCACCATTGGATCGAGAGTTGGAGCTTCGATCCCTTCGGTATCTCGATTTTCAAATACAATATCATCATTCAAAGTTTTTGCTGCTTGGTTGGAGCCCCATCTTCTATTGTGAGACATGATTCCTTCGGAGCGTGCTTTAATAAACTTGCATACCGCTCCATCTTACCCCATCTTCTCTGTGTAGGATGCAAGCCTCTAAATATCGTTCCAATAATGAGTCTTTGGTTAGTTCACTTTGATCCCTCTTCACTGGTTCCGTCTTGGTTCACTTTGGTCAGGATCTGTGATTTTCTCACGTATTGCTGAAGCTTGTTTTTTCAAATCAACTCTTCAATCAAGTTCTTTACAAGGTGACGTTCATTTGTGCTATGACCGTGCATCTCGTGGAAGCGGTAGAACTTCCTTGAGCCCTTTTTTGTTCAGTTGCTTTCTTCTTAGGGATTTCTTTATATTCCTCGGTCCTTTATGTCATGAGATAAATGTTTTTTGGAGTTTCATTGAGGGGCATAATTTTCAGTCCTGAAGCCTTTAAGGCGTTTATTGTTTCCATTTTTGTTATTAGAATCTTATCCTTCCTTTTTTGATTTCCATCTTTCCTTGTGATTCCTTCTACAGTTCCAGAAGCATTTGTATTCTTATTCATCGCCATGTTACTCTACTTGACATTCATCGGTTGCATGCTAGTAGACTTACTTTCTAGCTCCGGCACATCCTCCAATCATAAGTATTGACATGCTTTGCAATTGAAATCCTTCCTTGTAGTGGGTTGCTTCATTTTGATCCACTTCCCGTATTCAATTTGGGATGAATGGCACAGACCAAGGCCATGAAAACCATGTCTTCATTAGGATTGCTTACCTCTGTCACTGCGGTATTGAACCAGTTCATGAAAGACTTTAGCGATTCATTTTGTCCCTGGAATACTTGGACAGGGACATCATGTCTTTGGGTTGCATGGTATAAGCCTGAACTAGTCGAGGAATCTTTTTGCTAGTTGGTCGAATGTGGAGATGGATCTCGGCGGAAGCCTTGTGAACAATATGGAAGCAGTTCTTGCCAGAAAGATAGGAAAACATCTACACCAAACAACCTTCGAAGCATTTGTTCCATCCATGTACCAACTAGTCTTATACAAATGGGTTTTTGGTCTTTTGTCCTCTCATAGAATGGAATAGTTGGCATCATGAACTTTTCCAGATATCGTTCATTCAGGATCTCATCAGTAAAGGTCCATCGATCGCTTAACCATATCCGATAGTCCTAGGGACGATTTTCAGTCACTACACCAAAGTGTTTTTCTTTGCAAACGGTCTTGGTGAGTGGGCTGGAGCCTAGGCTCTCCTATCTTTGGGAGAACCATTCCCTCGTGATCCCGTTGGCTTGTGGTTGGCCCGACTGGGACAGTTTGGAAATTTCCCACATTATCGAATGCAATGGCATTTTCTTCCAGCTTATCATTGTTGAATTATTCTCTAACTTCTTAGTTGAAGAGGTCCATGGCTATATCCTCGCGTGGGGTTTTCGTTCCTTGGTTCAAGTTCGAAGTTGGTTTCCTTACAGAAGGCGGAGTACTTGTATTTCCTTCCACGTTGATTCTTATAGTTCCTAGTGTCACCCTTCTTTGCAGCTGCTACCCATTTCTGTGGTTTAGGCTAGAAAAGGAAGAATTTTCTTATTCTGTGATAGTCGCAGGTTCAACCACAGTTCTTGAAGAAGGATTTGATTATAGGTTATGCGAGCATTGAGCTTATCCATCATGGCTCTCCGACTGCTTTTCATTTTTTGGTTTATTTCGTCAACCATCTTGTTTAACTCGTCTCTTGTAACGACTTTGCGTTGATTGGAAGATGCCCGCACCTGATCTCCTACGTTGGCACCATTTACTTCAATTTTATGATGTTCATATCTTCTCTAGCTACTACTGCCCTTGTCGACCTTCCAAAGGCAGTTCTCTTCCTTCCTGGAGCCATTGATGCCAAACAACAGATTTTTCAAGCCAAGATTGAGGACTTGACTCCTGGAACTACCTGATCCAAAGTGGATATCTAGATGTATGCCCCGAGTTGGGTTCTTAGTGAAAGCACCAAAAAGTTAACCCAAAAAATGGATCAACACCATGGATTGAGTGTGAAAGCGCCAGCCCTGTTCTCATAAAGAAATAATATAGAGAATAAATGTAAAAGAGAAGAAATAGAAAGAAGACAAGAAGATTTTTATAGTGGTTCGGCTGTTAATGAAGCTTACATCCACTGTATAGTTTTTAGACTGATTGTTGTTACAAAATTAATTGAATTACAAAGCTCTTGAATATCTTTAGTTAGATCAAGTCCCAAGTTTTAGTGTTCACTGGAGAATCATAGTGAACCCTTTGGATGGCCGTTATGAGAGAGAAGTGAAGAAAGCTTTCTGCAAAGTTCCAGCAACCAGTCCAAAATATCTCATTTATGTTGCAGGTAGGATTGTATTTATAGAGGTGGAAGAGCTACTGGGCCAAGCCTGCTCGCCACATGTTTGTAGAACAACATAGGAACGCGCCCTGGAGGTCACGCCGCAACTTGAGATAAAAGGTTGGATCGCCAGTGATCCATAGGATTGGCTGGATGGAGGGCCAATGCCTTAGCATTCTCCCCTTTCCTTGGCACATGAAGTTCGTAGCTGGTCGATGAAATAGCATGGATCGCTGTCTATCCATGATATATGGATCGCTAGCGATCCATATACTTAGACTAACTTTGGGCTTTGCCTTCTGGATAGCTTGTTTGTTTTGCGTCGATATTGTTCATGAACTCCCAAGTTAACGCTATGGATCGCTGGCAATCCATAGGCCATGGATCGCTAGCAATCCATGCCATTAGAGTATTCTTCTATCTTTTCTTCCGACATCTTTTAGCTCCTTGTTCTAGTCCTTTTGGTTAATTTTTGAGCTATTCTAACTCGATCAAGTTGTTCCGACTTCTACTGGATTCTGCTGGGTTAAAAACGCGGATAAAAGGAAGTATCGTCTTCCCCTCCAAAGCTTTAGCCGCACCACCTTGATAGCATATCCCCAAAAGCAGCTAGCTCTCAAACTACTCGATCGAGTATTCAAGAATTATCATGACATAGACAGAAAAAGACGAAACACGAGTCAGACATAAAGCTTCGTATGAGGGGGACTATCTTAAAATACTATATTTAAAACTATATGCAAATAAATAGGAACTACTAAGGAATAGCTGGTCTTCTCCACAATTGTGGCTTAGGCGTAACTTTAACTATACATAAAAAAGTAAAGTAAACCCATATCAAAGGTAGGAAATTATAGTATAACCTGCTCTTCTCCTGTATTCAACGAGTCAGCGCAATTAATATTATGTAATTGAAATGTTACTATCATGCTACATATAACAATCATCTATACGATCAAATGTAATAGTCTCCATAACAAGCAGTACCTACAAATGGTAATCTTAACATAGATACAAGTAACCCAGAACCTTCAAGTACAGAAATCGTAATACATGTCCATCGTTAAACCTAAAATGATAATAAATGCAACCACAATAACACCAGCCAACTAATAACACGCACAACATAACAATGAAAGACGGTCAAAGAATAAAAATCACTACCCTTCATTACTGACGGGCGAAGTCCACTATGGACATCTATTGCAATCCAATGATTCCCTTCGAGAATTCAAGATAAATAGAGTCAGTACCGAATTTTACCATAGATCTTGAGCCACATACTGAAAGATGGCTCTTGTGTATGCCTCACCATACCCTCTGAAGCAAGCATGGGTAATATCTGTCATACTCTATATACTTAAAACCTAGTCCAAATAGTAAGTAGAGACACTTACCCTCTGAAGCAAGTATTAATGATTTTCAATCTACTCTAAATACCTAAGACCTTTGTGGATCGCACCGTACCTTCTAAAGCAAGCTTTGGTGTTCTATGATCGCATAATAGATGATTGTCATCACCCATCTCTAGGACATCAAGGATATCTCAAACAACTTGCATATGCCCCTATCAAAAAGAGAACGATGCTCGTATCACATACATTACGCTATTAGGACCCCAAAAGAACACCTATATCGTATAGATATACACATACATCAAATATAATGTCGCAGACTAAAATACGCCTATCATAAATAAAGACCAATATATATTTATCATTTCTCTATATATATGGTCACTACGGGAAGATCAATAATATGCATGACTACTAAAGCCAATACGATGTATGAACACTAATATAAGATCAATACTAAGGATGATCACTAATATGAGACCAATACCATTAATTAAAACATATATATTTAAATAAGTATTTTAGACAACTTAACCATATCTTACTTTTGTTTACCAAAATCTCTTTAGTAATAGTCTAATACATTTTATACTATTTTACAAAATCTCATACTGTTTTATAAAATACAACATTGGCTCAGAAATCCATTTAATCCCTTATAATACTTAATTAATTTATTTAAAATTAAGTATTTCTTTCATAAGTATTTTAGAAAACCTTACAACTATTTCATAAAATATCTTCTTTGTAGTATTTAAGAAAACCTTATACTATTTTATAAAATGTCTCTTTCACTATTTGATAAAACCTCATACTATTTTATAAATTATCTCTTTTATATTATCTTATAAAATCTCATACTATTTTATAAAATATTTCTTTTATATTATCTTATAAACTCTCGTACTATTTTATACATCGAGAAGAGCTCCAAACACTTCTCGATGCAATTAATAAAATAATTCAAAGATTCGGATCAAATAAGAAAAGAGAAATTTCCTAACAATGACTAGGAGGGTGCGCCCCTTTTACCGAAATTAAACCTCTAGAAATATACTTAAGAACTATGATGGCTCTCAGATATGCTCCTCTTTGTCCTCTGTAACAAAAATCGAGTAGGAATTCAAATCCAAAAAAATGTCCGATAATAATAAGCTTGATTGTTTGCAAGAGTGTAACGATGATTTATTCTACTCGATGGATGACCAAATAATATATTCAATTTAATTATAGCAGAAAGGTGTGTTATTTAGCTAAATATATATCTCAAACGAAGTATAACTAATTTAACTTGTTAAGCATAATTAAATTAACCACTATACTTTTATCACCAAATTCTATTTCATAAAATTATCAACTATCATCTATGCATTCCACAATAATTTATAATAACATAGGAATCATATAGTTTATTCAACTCATTAAAATTTCAATTGTCGCTTTTGCATTCCGGTTTGGTCTAAAATTGAACATTGATCGATTTTATCCAAAAATTCAACTTGCTACATACTTAACGAAACCATTTCCATCTCGAGCTAATGTTCCTACGAGTCCAATGCAACTGATTGCATCCGGATCTGCCTCTTATGAGCAAGATATTGATTTTATAAGATTTGGGTATTTTAAAATATAATTAATTATATTAGTCACTTATTTCACTATTAGTTACCCTTAAATGCTACATTACGCCTTCTTCCTTAATCCACCAAAACCCATTCCTGTACATGGAGAAAGTGTGCATGCCGTGCATAGTTACAAGGTGATACAGGGCAACTCTCCATGAAATCCAATTCTGTCATCACCATCGAACTCATCTCCATGATCTTGAACTACCTGACCCATCACCCTCACACTCGGCTCACTACACCTAATCGCAACCTGGAGGCTATCAATGGTTTTCCAAGGTGACACGACTCCAAATAGTGATCGGACCTTGCCAAAACTTCGCCATCGACACTCCTTGCCACCACAATCCCAAAACTACCTTCCAAAATGCCAATCTCCACCTCAAAAAGCTATGGACCGAAATCCTAGCTCATGCCCAAACAACCAAACTCGGCCAAGCATAATTGCACGCAACATTGTGGGTATGGAACCATAGATCTCACTGAGACAAACTCAATGAAACTTTTTTGGTGATTTTTAGTTGAGGGGTTGATTTGATATTGATTTTTGGAACCTATGGCCATTTTTTGTTTTGCTGCAAGGAAAGAACAAACTAAAGAAAAACGAATGAATGATGTTGAATAAGATTTTTATGTACAAAATAAATTTTCCTTACTTGAAAAATAAGTTAACCTTAATTTTCAAGTTAACCTATATTCTCAAGTTAAATAAACATTTCAACTAACATATCAAATCATCGTCAAATTTTGTTTTTGAATTTGATTTCATTATTTAAAAGGTTTTGAAAATAGAGTTTTGCGCTACTCTACTACTCAATATTCAGTTGGCGTTCGAACCGCGAATGACAGAAGAAAAATATGATCATGCATGAAAAAAGCGACAAGATTTTAAAACAATAACAAAATACACTAGTTATCTTATTCCGCGGAATCTCAAGAATACCATTGTTTTTCAAAGGATCGTCAATTGACAATTTAAATATTTTCCAAATTTAAAATTCTGGAAAAAATGAAATAAAATAAATTAAAAATACCTCAATAAAAATCAAGTCGTTCTATTAACAATTGATTTTCTTATTATTTATTTGAACTATTTATTATTGCGAACAAATTTATAAAAATGAGTTCACCATTATTATTTGTTAATTAAACGGAGATAAATAAGGTTATTAAATCCATTTAATTAATATTTAATTCACAATTCAAATATTTAAATAACCACTATAATTTGAATTCAAGTTATTAAATTTAAAAACCAATTATTTCACTATTTATAATTAATTAAATGTTAAAAATTAAAGCTACAAAATTCTGAGATATTACGTTCTACTTGCCCCCTTAAAAGAATTTCATCCTCGAAATTTCCAAAGTAAGAAAATGTCTCCAAACCCTTAAGGTTTAAAGAATATAATTAAAATAAGTTATTAAACTCTTAAATTTCTTATTTCACAAAATATTTCGGTAGCACCTTCTTTGCACCGCTAGATCCAAAAACTATAACTTGCAACAACCGACCCAAATCTACAAAAAATAAATAAAAGCCAAGTAGCCTCCTATATCTGGGGCATGCAATCGTCAATTAATTACCAATATCTAAATCTATAACATACCTCTTTTGCGTTTGATTTTTAATTTTTGCAAGAAACTCACTATCTTGATGGAAATGCAAGCGCTCAAGAAATCAAATAGTAATCTCTTGATTCCATGTAACTATCTAGTACTCATAATCCAAAAGAGAACTATCTTCCAAAAAGTAATACACAAGATATTTCTATCATAAACAATACCAACATAAACAATTATAACAACCATATGTAGCAAAAGTATAGAGAATACTCTATAATAAAATACCAAGCATCCAATCTTTTCAAAAGATCAATTTAGAACCAAACATTTGAGATTTTATATTCAAAATATATTTTCAAATTCCTCCGAAGAGCAATAATTCAAAACCAAAATTGATCATGACATGGAGGGGGCTCCTACTATCGAAGCATATGATAAATCTAAAATCAAAACAAAACGGAGCATCCAGTGGTTTTTTGGTTCCTCCTAAAACAATAACTAAAGTAAACAAATATACCTAGTGAGTATCCCAAATCAGAAAACCCCCAATCGCCAAACTTTAGTCATAATCGATTTTTTTTGAAAAACATTCACTTCACAAAACTATGTTCAAATATCCTGAAATAATAATACTTCATCAACTTTTTTAAAATAATTTTACCACTATTTCTTTCAAAACTTCTTTTGAAATCGCTTTTAAAAAGAAGAGCGATTTAAGTCCTAACAAACAACAACTTCATAAACCAAAGTCTGTAAAATCACACTATGTAAAAACAACAACAACTTTATAAAATAACACTTGACGTTATTTAAAATGTTAAATGACTAACACCATGTTTTTTGAAATTTGGCTTAAGTTCGCAACTTCCTTGATTGTCTAGGAACATAGCTTGTTTCCTAATACATAACAAAATGTAGTATATTAATATGCTTAAGCCCGTATGAAGTATATCAATCAACAGTAAGCAATATCTGATCCGATCACTTGCTCGGACATACAAACTTCACTTCTGAATTAGTATCGCTCACTTGACCAACTGGTGTGAACTCCAATCAGATTCCTTGATTAGAAACCCCTATTCTTCTTACACAGCCATATACTATGATAGTAAACATGAATATCAAAACAAGAATATGAATCAAGTGTTCGCTGAAAAGAATCAAGTGAGAAATACTTTTTCAGATCGGTGTGAATCACCTCGAAGTTATATATTCAAAACCTAGATCAAAAATTATGCGAATAAAATGATCTAAGTACAACGTACATACTTAATCCGATTGGTTTCTTAGCTACACTAATCTCTTTTCTAAATCACTTTAATTTTTTGGTTATAGTATTTCATTCAATGCTAAAGTAATTTGTGAATTATTTTATAAATTTATACTTAAGTTTATGAACATTTTATACAGACGTAATAACGACCTCCCTTTCTGACCCTTAGAAATCGACACGGTTACATCCACGGTATTCACATGCCGAACATCCAAGTGCTGGAAAGACATATTATTTGGGGTTAAGAGTAAAAAGACAACAAAATCTCACATCGTGAAGAGAAAAACATATAATATACAAAAGATCTTTATAAAAGAAATCATCTTTATTATACATACATAACACAAATCAGAGTATACTAACCTCTCATCAGCCTTGGATAGTTAAAACAGCTTGTCCTTACAATTGCTAATAAATATAAATAGAAATCAAGACAGACAGCTGAATGTAAGATGAGTGAATATGACTTGAAGTCATCCATCCCGTCTCTTGAAAGCTCCAAAGGAGCCAACTAGATCTAGAAAATATGCTTGGGTTTATCCGAGCATTATAAGAAAATAATACCGGGATCGGTCTGGTAAACCACCGGGAGAAAACTTGAATTAAATTATATTGCTTACTATATTTGAAATCCCTTTCAAAATGAAAGGTATCTCGTAAGACCACTACACATATTAACATGGTTGACTTTTTTCTTACGATAACAAAAGCATTGATATCGGAACCTTGTAATATTATAATAATGTCTAAAGGTGAAAATATCGATAATCAAGTAGATGTGATGCTTGTGAGTATACATCACAACAATATTAGGTATATAATCAAAAACCATTAAGGTGCGTTTATTAATTGTTTAGGATTCCATGGAAGGGCCCTCGGTAGAATAGTTGTCCTGCACAAGGATCAGAGTTATCCTTCCGAAGCAACAATACATCCCTAGTGATGTACATTAGGAAATACATAGCTAGCCATGGAAGGCTAAATTCATTGATCCATGCATGCATAACAACTATAGTTAACACTAGGAAGGAGACGACTGCACCCTCATGGGTAAGTTAAATACCCCGGCTATGCATCCTATCTCTAGTTTTAGTCATTACCGCTGGTGGGGCTACGTCCGGCATTCTAGCTTACGCACGCCACCTGAATAGATCTCGGAACCACATATGGATTCCCATACCTCAATGGGTCTCAGAATCACACATGGATTCCAACATCCTAAATAGATCCTAGAATCAAACATTGATTCCCTTACTACAACGAGTCTCGGAAACACATATGGATTCCAACATCTAAAACGGATCTCAAAATCATATATAGGTTCCCACACCCCAATAGGTCTGGAAATCACACATGGATTCCAACATCCAAAATAGATCTCAAATCTTCTCCAAGAATAAAGCCCGTATATGGTTTTAGAGTGGTTATGGTATTGAGTCATCTCTTACAAGTACACTCCCCTGCTTACTGGATGTTCCAAAACGAATCGATCGGTTTCCGGAATGTTCAATATCGGTTAATTTGGAAATAATCATACAATACATAAGAGTGGGGATCGCCCCCTAACCGTTTATGTGGATAGATCTCCTCATCATTTGTCATAGAAGAGCAAAAAAGTTTATGCATACAGTGTAGCAACACTAGTGACAAATGTACGGTATAATCTCTTTATTTCTCTTAGATATTTTCAAAGTTAAAATCCTACGGTGTTAAGTAGGAAATATTTTCATACCAACAAAATTAAGAAGGGTTACATATTTAGGCCAAGATTTGATAGTCGATTATTTAACTATCAAATAATCAAACGTTCGAACAAAGATCACATTTCCCATCGAAACCACTAACCTCTTTAATTTATCTTTGATGAATTAAATCTCTTCCCAAAATATTTACCAGAATATTCATATACTTTTCTTACTGGTATAAGTATATTCACAAACACTTCCTTTCAACGCTTGGAAACCTTTTCCCATACTTACAAAATGATACAGTATATTCTTCAAACACTTAGAAAGATTTTCTATTTCAAAATTATATTAAAACGATCAGACCCAAATGTTGTTTAAAACGGAATAAGGATAACTCTAAACACCATTCCTTAGGTTTTAAGTGTGGAACTAATGTTCCTTTGGTTTTAAGTGTGAAATGAATGTCCCCTACCACCTTTAATTAAGGGAAATTAAATCTTAATTTCTATACAAATTTCTTTTAATAAATCTCTTTTCTCTATGTATGTCCCATTCGCCTTGCCGCAACGAACTCAACGGTACACTCTGATCCACTTAACTCCGCCTAAAATGGCCACCAAACCAAACCCCAGGTTGCGGCGGCTGTCAATCACCATCACAGAACCTCATCGAAACTTCACCAAAAATCTTACATCCCGCCTCGACTCCAACACCACTAACGCCCTCCAATAATTCATCTTGGATTAGGAGAATTTAATTTTTAAACTCCAAAATTTTATTTCCTCTCCTACTGATATTAGGCGATATCTCGTTCATCACTGGACAAAATCAAGTGCGGTCAATTTCTAGAAATACTAGAGATCTACATGAACAACTTTCATGTTGAATGATTTGATTAAAACTCGATGGTTTGTGGGCTGCTGATTTTTGAATGTTGAAGAGGGGTGATTTTCATTTTCAGGAAGAAGGTAAAAATAAAGAAGAGAAAAAGTAGTGCTGCTATCTGTGTTTGTATATACACATATAAGTGGTAGCAAATCATACCATGTTCCCTACCCACTCTAGGTAGCACAAATCAAAGGAGACAAGGCAGCAGGCGAAAAACAAAATAGGGGAACAAGGGGACCAAAATGTAGCTACACAGTGTAAGTGTATTTTTTGATTTTGGATTGATTTTAAGCACTAAGCCACACAATATGCGTTCATGTACGAGCCATGAACAACAAAAAATAAAATACAATCGCGTATAGAAATGTTACATGATCGCAAATCAAAATAAAATACACTAGTTATCAAATTCTATTAAATTTCAAAAATACGAACGTTCGACGTAAAAATGTTAAACGTAAATTCAATTATTTTTCCAAATTAAAAATTATCGAAAAATTCTAAAAATTGAATTAAAAATACGTCACCAAAAGTCAAGTCTTCATTTGAAACATATATTTTGTTATATTTTCAATTCAAATTCGAATATTTAAATAAATTAAATATTCAAATTTGAAGACTAAAAAATATGGGTCATTACATTTTCCCCCGTTAAAAGAATTTCATCCTTGAAATTTCACCACATAAACACCCAATATTATTCATATGTCCACATGATATTCATAGATCATTCATATACAAAATCTGATTCTACTTGAATATATAACTGCACTTCCCAACTAGTTTCAGTCACTCAATTTACTGGTGCAAACTCTTATCAGGCTTCTTGATTAGAAACCTCCATTCTCCTTATATATCCATATGCTATAATAGAAAATGTTAGTTCCATATCAAGAACACTTATCCAGTGTTCTCTATCAAAAATCAAATGATAGATCCTCATTTGGAGTGGTGTGAAACACCTCAAATCATGTACTCAAATCTTGGAATGAGAACTATGTAAGAAAGGGAAACGAACTATGTACCGCCTACGTACTTATCTAAAGGTTCTTACCTACCCAATTACTTTTAACCCTCATAAAAATATTTATGAAAACATTTCACCAAATCCCGATTTTGGTCCAACATTTTAAAATGACACAACGTATTTTTTAAGCATTTTCAAAAATTATGTTACCTTATCATTTGCATAATACTCTCCTAGCTCCTAAGAGTATATGCAAAATATCCAACTTTTAATTCTTTTCACTTTTAACTATACAGATGCATGCCCAAAGTAGTTTGGGTCTTAAAACTGAGTTGACTAATTCAACCTTTTTACCTAATTGGTCTTGTAAGTAGCTTAGAAGATTAGCATGCTGGTATCCAATACAGTCCTAGAGCCTACTTTTTCTTAGTCATCTCTAAGGTAAAAATGTTTGTTAGTCGAGCCAATAACATCAAATAATTTTTTTTTTCACTTCCTAGATGTTAAAATCAAAAGAAACGGTTTAATAAAACAAATTTCATTAAACCTTCTTATTAAATTTAACCTAATTAAAAAACTTCATTTATTGACCCATCTGTATTCAAAATATCCTATTTATTTCGAAAACATAGGAGCCAAATAACTGGTTATTGTTTTCAAAATTCTTCTTCAAATCAGTATATGTAATTAATTCATAGAATATATATATACATACATATATAGCCTGAATAACCCCAAAACGATACCATGGAACTGAGTACTACCAAAGTATCATGCATTCCCTTACTGGAACGATAATACTTAAGAGAAGCGTTTACCATACAAACACATATTTTGTCGATTTTAGTTATTTTCGAGCCACTTGAACTAGTTAACAGAATTTTTTTCTTCCTTTCCAAATCTATTTTGAAGCATTACTATATATATTTCCAAACAAATAATTTTACATAAAATATCCATTTCCAACTTGCCTTGGATTCGTTAAAATTCGGACTCGATCTGATCGTACGATGTCGAAGAGAATCATTTACAAAGTGCACTACAATGTTTGTCTATGAAAACATCCGATCGTCACTTAGAAGACTATAACGAACATCATAGAAAAAATTTGGACTCATTTCCCAAACCAACCAAAAGAAAACACATCTTTATTTAAAAAGTTTCCCTTCGAAACTATTTATACTTAAAGAAAATCTTTAAGTAAATTATTATTGCTATTATCGAAAATCATTTGAAATAATAATGCACATCTTTCCATTTGTATACCAAATCATGACTCTGGGATCAAATCAAAATCTGAAAATTCCTTTTTGAAATATCTTTATTCATAAATACTTCTAAGTAATACTATTATTACATTCTCAAAAATTTGAAAAACATTTTCCAAAAGCATCGGGATTTAATTCCTTAAAAGTAATTTCCAAACACATTTTTATAACCCAGTTTATAAAAATCATTTTTTCCAAAAACTTTTTTCAGTATATTCTAATTTTAATAAAATACTTTTAGTAAAACCAAATTTTAACCTAACATTAACCTTGAACGTCTTATAGTCAAATTATGAAACTTAATTCTCGAGATGTTCGTTTTGATGTTCCCGAATTTCCTATCTACCTAACCTAGGTTTTAAAAAGGAAGATTCTAAATAGATCAATAAACAATATTCAATGCTCAGAACCGGACGAGCATAACTAATCAAATTAAAGATGACAATAATGGAATATTATCATTCCCGACGAACAAACACATAAAAATTACTGTTTTTAATTTTGAAAATTTCCTTCATATATAAAATATAACTAGGTAAAATTATTCAAATTACCCTTTTAAAATCAATATTGTGTTGGTTTGCCTTACACAAATGTTTAGGAATCCTTATCGATAACATTGTCATGATGCTTCGACTAAAATTCATGTACCACTCAATTGATCAAACAACATAACATAAAAACATTTTATATCACTAACAAATACGTGCTCTTATACATAAACACTCAAACTCATTCTAGGGTGTTATTAACCCTATCTTTAATGATTTTACCTTATTAAGGTCTAGGAATTCGCTCAACCTAAGCTCTGATATCACGTGTAACGACCTCCCTTTTTGACCCTTAGAAATAGACACTAATACATCCATGTATTCACTTATCGAATATCAAAGTGCCGAAAATACGGATTTTTTGGGGTTAAAGAAAGAAAGTACCCAATAGTTACTCACATTGTGTTGAGAAAAACATATAATATACACAAGATCTTTATGAAAGAAATCATCTTTATTATACATACATAACACAAATCTCAGTACACTAACCTATCGTCAGCCCTAGACAGTTATAACAACTTGTTCTTTCAATTGCTGATAAATATAAAAAAAAATCAAGACAAACATCATAATGTAAGATATATGAATATGACTTGGAGGCATCCATCTCATCTCCTAAAAGCTCCAAAGCATCCAGTTAAATCTAGAAAATATGCTCAAGCTGACCCGAGCATTATAAGAAAATAATGCCTGGATCAGTCTAGTAAACCACCATGAGAAAACTTGAATCAAATCATATTAATTACTATATTAGAAAATACTTTTAAAATAAAAGGTATCTCATAAGGCCATGCAACACATAAACACAGATGGGGTTTTTTCCTTACAGTAACAAAAACATTGATACTAGAAATCCAGTGATATTATATAATTCTAAAGGTGAAAATATCAATAATAAAGTAGTTGTGATGCTCGTGAGTGTACATCACAACAATATTAGGTAAATAATCAAAACCATTAAGGCGTGTTCGCTAATTATGTAGGATTCCACGGAGGGGCCTTCAGAACCTCGAGAATCGTATTCCTACAAAAGGATCAGAGTTATCCTTCCGAAGCAACAATACATCCCTAGTGATGTACAATAGGAAATAAATAGCCGGCCATGCAAGGCCGAATGCATCACCCCATGCATGCATAACAATTGTAGGTAATTATAGGAAGGAGATGACTGCACCCTTATAGGTTAGCTAAAAAACTATGTTATGCATCCAATCTCTGGTTTTAGACATTACGGCTACTGAGAATACATCCAGAATTTGAGGTCACACACCGCCACCTAAACAGTTCTCGAAATCACACATGAACTCCCATACCTCAATGGGTCTCGTAATCGCACATGGATTCCAACATCCAAAAAGATCTCAAAATCATATATGGATTCCAACACCCCAATAGGTCTCGAAATCACACATAGATTCCAACATCCAAAACAGATATCAGAATCACATGTGGATTCCCACACCCCAATGGTTCTCAGAATAACACATGGACTCCAACATCCAAAACAGATCTTGAATATCCTCCAAGCATAGAACCAGTATATGGTTTTGGAGTGGTTATGGTTTCAAGTCATCTCTTACAGATACACTTCCCCGCTTACGGGATGTTTCAAAACCAATCAATCGATTTTCAAAATGCTCGATGCCAGTTCTTTAGAAAATAATCAGATAATACATAAGAGCAGGGATCACCCCTAACCATTTATGTGGTGGATGTAACGATCAGCAATTTCACTACTTCGAAAATGAGAGATTTCGTTTGTTTTAAATTTAAAAAGGTTTATAACTTAAATAAATAAGTTATATATAATAGATAATAGTAGAAAATTTATTTTTTTCTTATAGTTGATAATTTAAAAAGTATAAATTTGGATTTTAGAACAAATCAACAAAACTAAAGTTTTGTTAAAAATAAACAAATACTTAAATAAAAAGATTTAAATATTTGTTCAAAAGGATAAATCTTATTGAAAACATTTAATAAAGATAATAAAAGTATATTATTTAAAAGTATGTTAACAATCGTTTTACAAAAATAACCAAATTTTGTCGCATTTTATCAGTTTTACATACATTGTAAAATTAGATATTTTGATATTATTTAAATATGATTTTAAAATATAAAGAGACATGTTTTAATTTATTTAAATAAGTAAGAGTTTCAATTTTAAATTTGGTTTACATAAATAAATAGTTCAACTAAAATGTCAAAATGTGACCGTAAAACATTTTGTCAAAAATCAACGTTTTGTCGATTAAAAGTTGTCGCAACGTCATCGCACCTTTATTTTGTTATATAGAAACATATATTCAAATAGTATAAGTATTAATTAATTCACTAATCAAGTTTATTTTTAATAAACATGCATAGAAAATTCTAGAATATAACTAAGAAAAAATATGCATAAAAAGACAAACATGTCATTTCAAAGCAAAAAGCAAACATAAAATCAAACCAAACACAATTATTATATTGTTAACTTAATATTTAACTGAAAATGACATAAAGTAATAATTTGAAATGTGATGTTAAGTGTTAAAAAAAAGATTGCTTAAAATGTACGTAAAGGTATTTTAGTCTTTTTACAAAATATTATTTTAATCCAAAACTTTTTCTATAAATAAGCATCAACTTTCTCACTTTTTTTCACTTCTTCTTCCTTTTTCAAGCTTTTCTTCCACTCTCTAATAGCTTCTTCTCTTCTATTTCCTTACTAACTTTCTAAAAATCATAATAAACAAAGCCAAAACACCACCAATGTCATGACCCGTCTTTCTTTGCCTAGAAAGACGCAACATGAATTAAGAAAGAAAGGGATAGAAGAAGTAAAGATAGGAAAGAAGAAACTCAACAACATTAGAATCTCACAGCGGAATGAATGAAATATAATATATCACATAAATTTTTACATAATATCATATACATCAAAGTACACAACTTATACTTCACAAGTTAGACAGTTATAAATTTCTGTCTGTCATACAACTCAAGTACATCAATACAATACATCATTACAACGGAAACTCTATATATCTACACACTGAAGCCTCCTGCTCCAAATCACCGCCAAATTCGTCAAAGCTAACCTGAATCCATCGACTATTCATACATAATATGAGTATCCAAGAGTTTAATAAAACAGAAAATAAACACTTGGGTCAGACATGGGTCTGATGTGAGTAAAAAGTTTAAAGTTGCTTAACTTTAAAAATCCTTTTAAAAGAAAGGTATCACGTAAGACTTCTCGCTCATAAACGTAGAAAAGTTTGTACCTTAAGGCTAACAAAAACATTTGATACGAAATCTGGTGATACTATAATTAGGTCTAGGGTTTTCAAGTAAATAAGAAATAGCTGAAATTGTTACATGATTAAATTCCAGCATACTAGCCATAGAGTGGGTTATACAATCAAAACCGTAAGGGCAAGTAGGAAGAATGGGTTTCCATCAATGGTAGGGCTACTGAGGTACCGCCCGTCATAGTACGGGTCCTAGATCACCGTACCGAGGATTACACCCAATCCCCTGCAACACAAGGTCGGAACCATCCCTTACTGGATATTCCCGAACAAGACCATGCCGCCGTTGGCGCGACTAACCACACTAAGCCGAAATAAAAGGGACCTTTAGACAGGGGTAAATCTCGTCCTGCTTGGGTGCTACCCACTTAGCCTTGCTGCACCTCCCCTGTTTCAGCCGTTCTCGGTTGATGAGGCTTGAGGCTACGATTACCTTTATAGGGCACATCCATCTTAGAATGCTCATCGTCCACCCGAGGAGGTTCTGAAAGCATTCAATCCATACAAGTTCATTCTGGGATCGAACGAAACCCAAGGCACTATCATATTACACTCATTTTGGAAGCACCCTCAGAGTTAACGACCATAGCCCTTGCACTCTGAATATCCATCTCGAACCTGAAAGTACTATCTCCGTCAAACTAATCTCGGAATCACCCTCAGAGTTATAATGACGAATAGTTCATACACTTCGAGTCTTCACTTGGATTCACGACTTAACGTTTAATTTGGATCGCTGTGGTTTTTGGATATCCAAATTTGGAAATCCGATTCCGGTCTCATTGAAATCCCATTTTAAATGTCCAAGTTGTTTAAGGGTTTAAACTTATATTCAGATTAACGTAAACAGATAGATGATTCACATTATTACAGATAGATAATTCATATCAACCAAACATCTCGCAAAGCAGCACAGAACTCATATCAAAGATATCACATCCAAATCATCCATTATCAATCAATCATCCATAAGCAGGTTTGATTAACTCTTAATCAATTTAATTAACCTTTAATTAAATTAATTACTAATCTTTAATCACTTGGATTACTTTAATCCTGCTTACTTAACATTAATTAATTACAAATTAATTAATCATCTCTTAGTCATCTACCTTAACTATTCTTCCTTGATTAATTATCCTTTGATTACATTAAGTAATTATCTGTTTAATTAGTTATACAAATTAATTATCCTTAACCATATACAGTAATTAACCTTTAATTACTATCGTTAATTAGATTAATTAATGACCCTCCATTTACTTCCATTAATTTATTAACCATCATTAATTACAGTTATTCTTAATTAATTACAATTAATTAATCATACATTAATTAATCACTTTCATTAATCATCCTTGATTAATTTCATTAATTATATTAACTAACGATTCTCTAATTATTTAACCTCTTAATTAATTACATAATTAATCTTTAATTAACCACACTCATTAATTAGTCATAATTAATCATAAACAGTAATTAACCAACTTGTAATTTCTTACCTTAAATAATTAACTCCTTAATTAATTACACTAATCCTTTGATTAATTACCCTAATTAATTAATCCTTAATTACTTCATTAAGTAATTTTCAATTAACTACATTAATTAATAATCCTTAATTAATTACTTCATTAATTAATCACACTTTTAATTAATTACATTTAGTAATTAATCTTAAATTAATCACATTCATTAATTAATTAATCACATTAATTAATTAACTAAATTAATTACACTAAGTAATTAACTCTTAATTACTTCCATTAAGTAATTATCCTCTAATTACTCCATTAAGAAATCCTCCTTTAGTTAATTACATCTAGTAATTATCCACTAATTACTCTATTAATTAATTTTACTTAATTAATTCATAATTAAGTGATTATTTTTTAAAGATAACCATAAATTAAACTGTTTTAAAAAAGTTTACTCACCATTTTATTATGAAAGCAGAGACCAGGTTTATCTTGTTCCAGGTTTAATTGATTTTGAACTTCTTCTGTTTTGAATTTTGCTTGTTGTTGCATTACTTGCTGAATTGATTTTGAATTCCTGTTGCATGCTTACTTGATTAAGTCGAAAATGAAACAGGTGTTGAAGCTCAACTGTTAATCTTCATTTTGCTTTAAGTTGCATTTGCTTACATGTTTCATTATTGAGTTGGTGAAAAGGTTTTACAGGATTTAGTTTAGAATTTTTCTTTGTTTTTCAGCTGAGAATAGAAAAAAGACTTGAAGAACGGAAGTGTGTGTTTTTATAATTTAAAAATATGATTAAAAAAAATATAAAATAAAATAAATAAAAGATTGACACTTGTAAAGAAAACTTACATCTGTCCTTTATATCATCTAATTACCTTACACATGTTCCTAACATGTGTTAATGTGTTTACACATGTCATTAAGCATTTTAAATAAATTTTTAAAATGTTTTAAAAGATTTTAAATTAAATTTCCTAATTAAATAAATACTTTTCTATATTTATATAAATAAATTTCTTTAGAGAAAATAATACAAAGCAAATCATATATTAAAAAAAATTATACATATATTTTTAAATCCAAAAGAATTATTTTTGTTGGTAAGAAATATAAAGTTAAAATTTCAAATATCCTTTGAAAAGTATTATGTTAAATTATAATTTCTAAATTACAAACTATGTATATATTTAAAGTTTGAAAATACTTTTATTAAATTCAAACAAATATTTTTCCATTTTAATATATACAATATATACATTTTAAATGGAAAATATTTCAACATTAATTTTCAAAATTATTATATTGAATTTTAAAACACAACTCCAAATCACAATATATATACATATATATTATAATTTGAAAACATAACTTTTATTAAACAAAAAAACTTCCTATTTACAATATATATACCAATATACACACACACACACATTATGAATAGAAAACATTTTTATTAGTTTTGAAAGATAAATCTTACAGAATTTAAATTGTTAGAAAAGATATTAATATTGCCAAATTAAATATTTATTACTTTTAAAAGATTTAAATTTACCAATTTAAAATAAAATTATAAAGGAAAATCATTAATCCAATTTAATTATTAATAAATATTATTAAATTGATATTGCTCGAAATTCCGGGTCATCACATTCCTCCCCCTTAAAAGAATTTCGTCCCGAAATTTAAAAGCAAAGATAATTTAATAATCTATCTGAGTTTAATCAGCAACCATATGTATCAGCCAGATACTAACAACCACAACAACCAATTTATTTTAACAAACAATTCTCACTAACTATTTAGAGTTTCCCAGGTATAAATCACTGGGATGCTCGCTCTATAGAATCTAAACTAACAATACCACTATGATCCAGAGTTCTCTCTCTTCGAGATCCACCAACCTAAACAGAATATCAAACCACACTCAAGTCTAGCTCAACTACCAAATCCATCTAAACTGCAGATTCCATAACCAGGGATAGACCATACATGTACTCCCTCAGAGATACGTGAAATACAATGAATTCCAGCTATCCAAACTGGCAAATCAATCCTACAGACAAAAGAACTTATCTTATCAAGAACATAGATAAGAAATCCCAAATACCTCGGAGCTAGCCCTCCAATCTTACCAAATCTTACAGCTCTCTCTTAACCAGAGAAACCTTAACAACAATGAAGTCTCTAATCTTCGAATTCCAAACTCCTTGTCTTAACTTGTTTAAAAATTCTAAAACTTGATTTCTTTACAAAAATTAAGCTTTGGATTAAAACAGGAAAACGTCTCGAGTCAAACCCGATTCGAACACAACAAAAACTCGAGCCAATTTCGAGTCATCAACCAAATCCATCTTCTTCGAGTCGAACAACAGATTACTCGAGCATCGCACCGAGAAAATCATCATCTTCCCAAACTATCGATTATCCTAACATCAAACGTGCACGTGCACGTTCATCAGATCGTCATCGGCTCATCGTCAACGATGTCCACCAGTCGACAACAACTTAAGCTAACGCCTCGATCACCTGGTTGATCGGAAACGACAGGAAAACCAAAAACAAGAGTCTCGCCCAAAAACTGGAAACAACACTGACGACTAAATCACGCGCCGCCGACGAACCCATCATCGATAAACCCTGCCGTCCTTTCCAACGACGTGCCTCGGCCTCCAGCACCTAACTCCCCTAACGCGATCGCCTACGACGCGCCACCAAAGCCATACGACCCAGAAATTCAGCCACGATCAAATTGTTCACCTAAACCCTAAATCAACCTAGTCTGGCCACCGGTATCGCTTCGAGAACCAAATCAATATGGAACTCAACTCTAGATGCAGACAGACTTCTGACTTCCTCGATGACATCCAGAAAATCTCTGACTACTTCAATAGCTCCTATTTCCAAATGTGAAGCCTCAATCTCAAGAAAAAGATTACCCAAGATGAACTCCCAAACTAATCACAAGTCACTTTTTTACGATCTCACCTAGTTCGGCTTCCAAAGAAACCGTTCTCTGTTCACCAAATTAGAACAACCTTAAGCTTCTCCAAACAAGGTTAATCCTTCAAGAAAGCCTTCACCATCAGCCCGGACTGCTGATAGAAGAATCACAAAGATTCCTGAATCATCGAAGAAATGGTTCCACACTGCTACTTCCAAATCCTCCTTCGATGATACTTCTAAGCCAGAAGACCTTCTTGATAAGATATCTCCAAGCCGTACTACTACCACAGCTAACCAAAGACTTCTTAATCCATAGGCTCCTCAAACCCCATGGCCATCAACTAACTTCACAAAAAGCCTTGAGAGGAGCAGATTTCTTCTCAAGAAACTCGGGCTCCAAACAAAGCATCGACAACTCGACCTCCTTAATGGGGATCAATGAGACCATGTCCGTAGCGAATCAACTTATGGACCTTTGTCTCATATTCCAATACAGACAAAACTCCTTCCTACGGTTGCCAAGATATCATCACTCGTTTTTGCACAACCGACAGATCCAAACTCTTGAAAATCCGCTCACCCGAGCGCAACCAAACTTTCACTTCAAAGATGGACTCCGAATCTTTAAAAAGAGCTCCTTCAGAGATCAGAGAAATCCATACTCCAAGCTACAAAGCTCACTCGAGATGGGATTTGGTCTACTGTCTTGACAGATACATTTCCAACCTCAACATATGGGCCTCTTCCATTAGTGGTAGTCATGTTACACACACATACCATTGTACACACACATACCATTGCTCCATCTACCTCTAGAACTCATGTTGGAAAACCCGCACAGGTAATCCCAACAGATCAGGTATATGTATGTACGTATATATATATATATAAGTACAAGTACGCTCTCTCAAGAAAGATAGAAATCAATCCAAAGCCTAGGTATTCACTCAATCTAGTGCTCTCATACCAGCTGTCACGACCCAACTTTCTTACCCAGAAAGATGCATCATGAATTAAGAAAGAAAAGGATAGAAGAAGAACAGATAGGAAAGAAGAAACTCAACAACATTAGAATCTCACAGTCGAACGAATGAAATATAATATATCACATAAATTATTACATAATATCATATACATCAGAGTACACAACTTATACTTCACAAATTAGATAGTTATAAATTTCTGTCTATCATACAACTCAAGTATATCAATACAATACAATACATCATCATAGCGGAAACTCTATATATCTACACACTGAAGCCTCCTGCTCCAAATCACCTCCAAATTCGTCAAAGCAAATCATATATTAATAAAAATCTTATATATATATTTTTAAATCCAAAAGAATTATTTTTGTTGTTAAGAAATATAATGTTAAAATTTCAAATATCCTTTGAAAAGTATTATGTTAAATTATAATTTCTAAATTACAAACTTTGTATATATTTAAAGTTTGAAAACACTTTTATTAAATCCAACCAATATATTTCCATTTCAAATATATACAAATATATACATTTTAAATGGAAAACATTTCAACATTAGTTTTGAAAATTATTATATTGAATTTTAAAACATAACTCCAAAATCACAATATATATATATATATATATATATATATATATTATAATTTGAAAACATAACTTTTATTAAATAAAAAAAACTTCTTATTTACAATACACACACACACCCCAATATTTATATGTATGCATTATGAATAGAAAACATTTTTATTAGTTTTGAAAGATAAATCTTACAAAATTTAAATTGTTAGAAAAGATATTAATATTGCCAATTAAATATTTACTACTTTTAAAAGATTTAAATTTACCAATTTAAAATAAAATTATAAAGGAAAATTATCAATCCAATTTAATTATTAATAAAGATTATTAAATTGATATTACCCAAAATTCCAGGTCATCACAACCAAACTTTGCCAAAGACCTTAGAATATCACCAAAACACGGTTTAGAATCTAAAAAGTTTAAGAGTGATGGAGGATGGTGGAGAACCTGTTGTGGCCGAGCCTTATGGATGTTTGGAGGTGGTGGTCGAGCACTTTGAAGCATGTTGTAGAGTTTATGTGATGGTTGGTGTAGTTAAGAGGATTTAGTGAAGCATTATTGTATATGAATGTTGGTAGAAAGAATTGGTTAAGTTAAAGGCAAGTACTCATATTTTTAAGTTACTAATTCGTAAAAATATTTCAAGTTAATTACATAAAAAATTTGTTATATGTTGGATATTTTGATGGATGATAACTTGGTTGATATTATGGTTGATTATATGTTTGTGATATGGATGATATCTTTGTTTAATAAATGATAAGAGAAATGTTTAGTAAGTATAGTTAATTCAGTGGAAATTAAATCCATATAAATGTGTGTATGGAAATTATTTAACCTCTTAATGATTTTAAATAATCTAAAAAGTTTGAAAATTATATTATAATATGAAATGAAATGAAAAATGAGTTTGAAATATAAAAATATTATTTAAAATAACTTTAAAATGATCTATAAATGTTTTGTAAACATTTAAAAATGTTTCCAAGAAGTTTGAAAAGAAACTGAAAAAACAAGTCAAAACTAGGCGCGTCGCATAACGGGCATTCGCGATTTCGCGCCATAAAAGTTAAATGAGTGTACAAAGTGGAATATAGCTTGATTCCTTCGAGATAAGAATTTTTTGATCTATTATATCCATAGTTTTCCAGTGAAGAAATAAAATCAGACTTTCATCAAGTAGAGTTTGAAATATGTCCAAAACAATTTTCTAAAAACATCACGATTTGTAGTTCGGAATTCAAAAAGGGATTTCTTTATAATTGCTATTTTTAAATGATTTAAAATATGAAACAAATTTTAAAAATCTATCAAAATGGTTTAAAAGATATTTGAAATGGAAAATATGAATCTTCAAATATTAAAAAGTTATTTAAATCAAATAAGCTTATATAGCACTTTTCGCAGCACTTTATGCTGCGAATTCTATAACCTTTGAATATTAGCTTAAACTTAGCCATTCTTTCCTAAATCTTTTGTGAATGATTTTAAAGGAATAATTAAGTAATGTAAAGTTGGTTGGGAAGTTTTAATAAGAGTTTAAACAAATGGTTAAGAGAAATTGTTTGTAACACTTAAACAAAAAGTGAAGAATTTTGAATGTAATAACAAACTGAGTATGCGGAAATGACTAGTACATTTGTAACGGCCGCTATTTTGGACCATTCAAATAGATAATAAAACCATACATATCTGACTTGAATAATTCAAAATACCGAATTGTTAATTAAAATTTGGCAAAACTTAAAATATACAGTAAATAAATCAATTACAGATCACAGAGTAATATAATGCAGCGGAATAGATAAAGAATAGTAGTTCATGAAGCTACTATATACATAAGAGTTAGAAAAATACAACCGAATAGTTCAAATGCAGTGAAGTATCTAATGCAACAGATGACTTCTCTGAACCAATCAACTGGAAAGGCTGAAATCTAAATCTATAGTTGGATTTCCAATGAAGCTCCGAACTCCAAAGGTGAGTCTCAAATGCTGTATCACTCAGTCTGACCAGAGCGTAAAGCAAAACACAAAACACTCGAGTCAGGATTAACATTCTTATATCAATAAATCCAACTCAAGTGAAATATCAACTGAAATACAAACAACTTAAAGGATGTTTGGGATAACCATCCTCTAAGGGTCCATGGAACTTTCTAAAAGGTAGAAATATACACTATAACACCATGGTCATTTCAGCTTAATTTATACTTCAAAACCGAATCTCATTTTCACTTCAAATATCTCTATATTTCCCAAAATAGTATTTATATATATTAAATAATTTATATAGTAAAGTATTTTCAATTTCCTCAACTTAACAAATCATTCCAACATCAACCCGACCTTCCCATTCAAATTAAATTTAATCTCAATTTATCAATTTAAATTCAACTCAATTTCTAAAATAACCGCTTAAATTTTATCGATCTCAAATTCGGATTTATAATCACAAATACCCCTTTATATTTCCATATATTTCAAAACTTTAAGTATTCAACGTTTCATTTAAATTTTCATTCAATTTAGTTTTCTAAATAATAAATTCAAATTTAGTTCAACCTAAATTTTCATTTTAATTCAATTTAGTTGCTAAATAACAAATTCAACTACGTTGATTTCAAATACAGATCTGAATCTCAACATAAACCATTTAAATTCCAATATAGTTCAAGGCTTTAATATTTAAATGTTGTATATAACAGTTTCATATAGATCTCGATTTAACCTCATTATTATTTAGTCTTGAAATACTCCCTTATCAGATTCAATATCATTTAAGTAACCTTAAATTACATTTTACTCAATATTTTCTTTAATTTATTTGAACGTGAAATATTCATTAAATCACTTAAATCAAAAATCCAGTTATAAAATCATACCCTTTAAATTTCCCATTCAAAAATTTCAAATCGATTTAATTAAACAAATCCTTATTTAAATACCATTTTTATAAACCCAAATTTATCTCCCAATCTTAATTATTCAATTTATTACAAGAGAATCTATTTGAAATATAGATTTACATAAATACTTAACCATATTATATGTATTAAATCAATCTAATTTAAATCAAATATTACTACTAAATCTATATATACAATTTTCATTTATATAATATCTTAAGAATCAAATTTATTAAACCATATATTTCTTTCCAAAATTATAGAAATTATTTTCAAAATATTTATATGGACCACCGGTGTCTGTATATATTTCCTATCATATAGTCAAGTGCTACGGATATTTATCATTTCAATCCGTATACTAAATATATACGGGTGGATATCATTTCAACCCGTAATCCCAAATTCAATTAAATGAAAATCATTTGGATTTATCATTTCAACCCATAACGATTTTCTCCTATTCTAAAGTCTGTTCGGGTATGTATCATTTCAACCCATAGTGATTTCTAAACTACATGGAACTTGCAGAGTGATAACAGAAAACACAATAAAATAACAGGCATATATCATCAATAACAATATAATATAACCAACAGGATATGGTGTCATATCCCGCAGGTGAACAGTTACAGATAATAGCATATATAACAAATTTAAATAACTACAGCAGCATATTTCAATTGTCGTTTCAATTGAAATCAAATTTAATGAATAAAAAAATGTTAATCGTGAGTGATTGCTCACCTTTCGAGGCTAGAGAGATTTGAAATGGGTTATGGATCCAAGAACGAATTTCCAAAATGAACAAGATTGGCACGAATAGGACGAACAGAGCTGATAAATAGAGATCGATGAAAATAGATTAGAAACTGCTTGATGTAGACCGAAACAATATATATAAAATCCCAAAATATTATTTGCTTAACTAATAATAACTTTGAGACTCATTAAAATTATATACATACGTTTTCCAAAAATATAAATAGTTAAGAAACAACTATTGACCATACGTTCCGTACAATCAACATATATCCATTATACATTTAAACTAGACTATATTTAAATTATACTATGTATAGCAATGTAATATAGTATACAGTACACTTATTACAATACACGTTAAGACTATAAATATAATATTTAACAATACACTTATAACAAAATATGTGACTGTAAAATTTCAGTTTTAATATAAACATAGAGAACGACCTTATATATTTATTAATATTCAGTTATATAAAAACTCTTGCTATATATTTATATTCAAAAGCTAATAACATAACTATACTGCAAACGTATATGTGGTTGAGAATATATAATACCTTTTTATACTTTCTTATGCACTTAATATACTCAACAACGAGTTATATATATAAGCGGTCATGCATTTTTATATGAAACAACAAGTATAAAATAACTTTTAAAACTTTATCATTATATATATATATTTTATACACTGAACAGTTAAAATAACTTTTAAAACATTTTTAAAACTTTATCATTATAAAATAACTTTTAAATATACATCATACGAATGTTTTAACCCACACAAAAAATATATGCTTCCTTATACATATTAGATATATCTAATTTATTTATTCTTATTATTATTACTTTTTATATATATATAAAAGAAAAGTGGTGCCTGAATAATATTTTCTCATTCTCCTAGAGCATAGGTGACTAACAAAACACGCATGGTCTAACATGTGATAACATTTGTTTTCTATTTTTATAAAAGTGGTGCAAACATATTTACTCTATCTTAGAGTACAAGTGGAGCAAATGATTTTTTTCAAGGCCTTAGCTAAATGCATTTTTCTCAAACCAAAATACTTATTAACGTTAAGACCTTGAATGAACAAAGCTGAGGAGAATATTTTTACTGATTTAAAACCTGAAGTAAAACAATGATGCCACCTACATCCTTTTCCAACGTGTTTATAAATGATATAAGCAAGAATCTGTCTATACCGTGGAGGGTGCTCTTGATTGTGGAGGAGGGTAGGTGTCATGTGGTGAAATAGTAGATCCAAAAATTTGAACAGAACAATGAAAACAAGAGAAAAAAAAAGGAGGAAAAATAATTCGGTCATTACCTGATGCTTTGCTCACACGCAAGGAAGAAGGAGAGGAACCCAAAATGAGATGCAGATGAAGTTTGATACGTGGTTTGTATTTATTTGTGACAACACAATTGTTAAAGTGGGAAAGCAAAAATCAAGGCATGCAAATTTTAAAGCAAGGAAGAAAACGTGTTTAGCATTTGAATAAAAGCTTGCGTGCATCAAGGGAAAAATGGAAAGAAATATAAAGATTTTGGAATGGTTAGTAATTTGTGGATCACGTTCCTATTAAATCAGAAGGCAAAAGGAAAGTGAATATAATTTGTAAATGGTGAGGCACATTTTATATTTAAAGGGAGTAATTTGCGTTGATTGAGTGAAGGAAACGGTATGAAATAAATTGCTTTAGGAATGGTAGAGAAGTATGAAATGAATCGTGTTTTATAATCCAACACGCGTTTATAAGGGTGAAAGGAAAAGGCAGGAGGAAAGTTGATATTGAACCGGATTGGATTTTAAAGATTTTATACCAATTTTAAACGAGAGGCAATTGGTAAGAGTAGAAAAATTTCCGCATGAATCCAAGGCAAACATTTTAAACTAATTGAATGGTTAGGGAATTTATTTCTTTCCCACTTAAAAAAATACGCCTACGGATTAATTTAATTATTATCCAAGGTAAGAAAATGAGACATGTGTAAAACTGACGTAAAAATATACGCCCAATTTATAACAAAGAAACGCTTTAAATTTGTACCTTTTTCTTATGTAGTAAATATATGTTATAATATTACATCAAACTCATACCATTTGTATGAAAACTAAATTGTACAAATTAAAACGTGTATCTTAAATAGCTTATTTACATTAACTTAAAATTTATTACTTAATATGATTTGTTTATATCTTTTTGATTTACTTAACATTTAAGAAATAAATTGTTATATATATATGTATAAAAGAAAACATAGAATGCGTACAACAGACGCAGTGATTTTTGTCCAAAAAAATGAAAATAATGGATTTAAATTTTATACGTTTTCTTGTATGTATATATACATTATTTATTCCATCAAATAACACGCCTTTTAAACGCGAAATTAAACAGTTTATTTATACACAAAGTTTTGGAAATTTATTACTTATATAAAAATATGATTTGTTTACACATTTACTAAGAAATTTATATTCAAAAATGTATATAAGTAAAATATAAAATTTTAAAATTTTAAAAGTATAAAATCAATTTTTTCTAAAGAACAAAAGGTGAAATAAACGTTGTTACGAACATATTAAATTAAACCAAAAGATTAAAAATTAAAAAATTAAAGATTTATAACTTCAAAAAAAAAATGTTAAGTTTTAACCAAAATAATAATTTTAGAATTTTCACACTAATAAAAATCTTGGGTGATTATTTATAATAAAATTTAGACAATCACATCTTCGAAAAATAAAACCCCAGAGTTATAAATAAAGAATAAAATATTGCTAAAATTTGGGCTGTTACAACATTTGTCCCTCATATGAGATCTGAAAAGATAAAACAAGATGTTAAACTAAGGTAGGGATGGAGCAACCAGTGCCCTGAACTTACTTGGCCTATGTTTTCTCTTTCTAGGCAGGGGTGGAATAGATCGAAAGGAAAGCCTGAATGCTTTAAAAGATCATTTTTAAGTTTTTCCAAAATAAAAGAAAAGAAACAAATTCTTTGAATGTTAATTAACTCCTTCAAACTAATTTAGAAATAAAACATATTTGAAGACAAAGATATTCATGATGTAGGATTACTTGCCATTAGTCCTTGGAGGTGAAATTTACCATATCTGAGGTGGCAGTGGTACTCTTTATGAAAATCTTCGATTTGCAAGAATATGATTTGAAGTTAAGAAATAAATCTTTGATTAAGATTTTGCAATTGATTTAGGAATATTTTGCCTAAGTTAAAAGTTATAATTTGAATATAAGAAATCTTTCATTAAGATTTAAAAGAATGATTTGGAAAGATTTTCCTAAGCAAAAGAGAAAATGATTTGGAATTATTCGAGGATTTAAGAAAGGTTTAAATAAATTAAATTATTTAGTAAATGAGGCTTAATGATTCCATATACTTTTGAAAAGAAAATGGAATAAATTGAAAATAATATATCTAAGAAAGATATTTTCTAAAAATTGAAATAATTGATTAATGATTGATATCCACGTATAAACTTAACATCTTTTAAATCTATAATTGGGTCCGTAGGTGGTCGGATTTGGATGATCCCAATCCGAAAACCACTTCGAACCAATGTATACATTCGAATGTGAAGACATGTTGAAGATGATGATTATTGAAGAACATGGATCTTCATAGCGCGAGGACTACTTGTTGACATGCTCTGGGTAGCTCCCATTATAGAGTTATTTATAGCAGTTGTCTCCACATTGTGGAGATTTTTCGGATTGTAAGGACTACTCGCTATTAATGGTAGTAGTAGAGTGCCTTTGGTTTCGTTCAGTCCCAGAACGAACTTTTATGGACAAATGGCTGACATTGCATTTCTAAAACTCAACATTTGACTTTTACAGATGTACATCTACTTGGTGGCCAAGAAGATAACTTCTCTTAGCTTAACACCCTTCCCTAAGACATATGAGCTCAGATGTTCTATGCTTGTGTGAGTCAAATAGTGAGTAAAGGAATGGAAGTGTGGCATTCAAAGTGAAAGAAAATGTGTTATGTGAAAAAGTAATCGTCGCCTCGAGCCTCATCAATAGAAAATGACAGAAACAAGTTAGATGTGGCAAGGTTAAGTGGGTCATTCCAAATTAGGGTATGATCATCCCTTTCTAGATATATTTCTTCCTGCTATGATGTTCAGGATGTAAATTAATGCGGTTTGTATGCTAGAGCTTGCTCGGTTAAAGGTCGGTAACGATCACGGGATGATAAATTCGGTACTATCTAGTTACAGAGATAGGCTACTCTTGTGTTCGTAGAGGATCCTTTGTGATGGTCCTCGGTACATTCCTTTAGAGATGTACTGCCGGAAGGTACTCCCTTCACTTGGTCATTTGTATGGAAATCCATTCTCCTATGAGAACCTGCGGTTTTGTTTGTATTGGCATAATGAATAGCCTCAAAATGCTATATGGGTAACCATTTCGGCTAAGATTAATAAGTTTATTTGAAAAAAAATTCAAACGAATGTCATCAGAAATAATATCCAATGTTTTGATATATAAAATTATTTTAGTATTCATAAGGTAAAACCCGTCCATGTTTATATGTAGGCGTGGTCTTATGAGATACTCTTTCTTTTCAAAGGATTTTATTCAAAGGCTGATATATGACACTGTCATTTATTAATGAGTTTCTCAAATTGGTTTATCAACCATGATCTGGGTATTTTCAATACTCGGGTTAGATCCAAGTAGTTTCAGGTTTAGTTGAAGATGGTTGGAGTTTCCAGAGGAGAGCTGGAGGTATTCATCTACTTATGGACGTATTCTATTATTCGCTTTTCTTAGTGAGGGTCGTACATGATCGGGGTTCTCGCTTCTTACTAGGTAGTGAATGGATGACTCTTACTCTTACATGTCCCTGATGTCAAGTATCGAGGGGTTGGTTTGCCAATTAGGCTTACAATCGATAGGCCGGCCGTAAAAGCAAAGCGTGAGGTACCAGTTTAAGCTACGGTGGTTGTATCTACTGTTGATGGTTGAAAAGCATAGATCATTACATTTGGTATCAGAGCTGAAGGTTAAGCGAGAACCTTGGTTGTGGTGGGGTAAAGGCTCATCAGAGATATGATTAGTAATACCATAGGATGAGTGACTCATTAGAAATAGGGTTAGTAACACCCTAAAATGAGTTTGAGTGTATTATATGTAACAACCCGTATATTTGGACCATTTAAATTGACAATAATCCTCACATGTCAGCTTAAATAATACAAAACACGAATCATTATGGGATTATAAATACATAAATGTAAATGATAATCAATACAACATCAGAGTCACAGAACAGTCACAGAATAATGCAGCGGAAAATACATCGTCATAATAGCAGTTCATGAAGCTACTACATAAAGTACAACAATGTCTAAACAAAAGGTGACTGAAAGGAAATACATAAATGCCCAACAGACACGGACATCAAAATAGACTGATAAAGATAAATGCTAAGTCTTCAGCATCTTCAACCTACCTTGATCAGCAAGCTGGATAGCTTCAGACTGACCCGAGCAAATACAAAAAGAAACACTCGAGTCAGGACTCAAAATCTTATACAGGATAATCAAGTGCAGGGAATAAAGTTCATAACTCAAAGATGAATAAAACATCTCTAAGGATCCGATAAACGATCTATATATACAATAGAATACGATATGTAGATAATGCCTAATCAGTAAAGTACGATATTAAAATAGCGTTAAGGCGTTACCATAATTCCCCTTAACACATTTTATAATGCCATAGTCTATACAGCACCGTAAACCCCACCGTAAACTAGTGGTTATCAGAGGGTACCCCATAGGTATAACACAAAACAAAACGTAGTGGTTGCGAATAGGATAATCAGTATGACAAGGTACATGAGGCGATACCAACTAGGATACTAGTAGTTGCGTGATCCAGACTGATGTTGAGCATAGTAGCTACTATCTCAACACCGCGAAACAACACTCCCAAATCAAGGGGTGCACCCAAATCGAATCACAAAAGTAATAGATATGGTATCGAAGAAGCGTGTCCGCTAGAGGTGGCGATCCTCAATGGCCCGGCGTGGCTCCTGTTTTAGTCATGTCAGGGGTCATCCAATATCGTTCTCTTCCTTCAGTCAACGCGTTCACCAAACCATCCACTTCATTCTGGATCAACACTTCGCGCATAATAGTTATTAAAGTGGTTTTCGGTATCGATAGAGAGTATGTCCATTCCCGATCCCGGTCTCTTTAATAACTACGTATTTATTACCTGATGGTCGGTTAAATTACCGTTTAAACAAATCAAAGTCCAAGAGTCAAGGTGCAAATTTGACTTCCAAAATTCGACATTTCACGATTCAATTTATTTTAGATATTCAAAACATATTTCCAAATGCAATCTTTAGTTCAAACACTTGAGTTACAATTTAGAATTTAGTATTCAAGTTCGATTTAATAAGGTCTAAAAGTCGCTTATTGAATTTAGTTCATAATCAACGAATTCAATTTAATGGTGAACTTAGTGTAAATCATTAAATCAAGTTCAATTCATGTCACGTTATGATTACATCCATTGTTATCATAAATTCGATTAAATTAACTTTATTAACTAAATTCTCCTTTTCAAAACTTCATTTGATTTATTTACCAATTCAATTAAATTTCTATGAAAAAAAATCCTTTCCATTTACTACGTCCTGATTTGATTAATTCGTTAAATTTAAAATCATTTAAATTTAAATATCACTAAGTTATATCCATAAAACTTTGCTTAATTTCGTATTCCTCTTAAGTCCAATTTTCTAAATTTTCAAATAAAATTTGTAACATGTTTCCAATATATTTAATTAAAACCGAGTTTAAATCTAAGCCTAACAAATCTAATAAATTTTTAAGTTATCAAATTCTAAACAAACTTGTTTCTATATCTCATTTCCATTAAATTTTCCAATTCATTTTATCCAATTCAATTAAATCCATTTATTTATTTCAACTTAAATCTCTTAAGTTCGTTATTAAATTTCCAAACAAATTTTTAAGTTCATTCCTTAAATTTAAAATATATTCCAATTTCGAAAATGGTTTTGACCAATCGGGTTTCTTATTTTTTTTCCTATCCTAGGCCAAGTTGTTTAATTGGGTATTTATCATTTCAACCCAATATTATTTAATATAAAACAAAGCATAGCAAAGGGAACTTGCAGTGTGATAACTGGGATGGTGTCAAAATAAATAAACAAGCAATAACAACCATACATAACAATTCAACAATTTATTAAATAATCCTGAAATAATCGTATTAACTTACATTTGTTATTTATGCAAATTAATATAATTACTCCTGGAATCCACACTATCATTTCATGCAGATTTAAGATTATTACATTATGGTTTTCACTTGGTGTCTATTATCAAATTACTACATCAATCATACATTCAATGGTTCAAAGTGTAGTTAACGCTATTTCTACGCGACGATTTATTTAACATTTAAAGGGGTCAAGTTCAACATATATAATCAATTTTAGATTGTTGACTATCCTAAATCAATTTTAATTTCATATTAAATTTCACTTAGGTTAACAACCAAATTCAACATCACCTAATAATTTTAGTGTTACAACTATTTGTCGTAAACTAACAATATTCAAATTTAACTTGCATAGCGATTTATAATTTTTATTTCATCAATTCTAACAATCAACAATTTAACATCCAAATTAATATAAGCAACAATTTATCACTTGATGATCATAGCATAATAGATTGAGTCGTGAATGAAATATTCACCTTGCGTGGTTGAAGAAGATGACGACGAAGCACGAAAAAGGGTAGACTAGATAGACGACACAAGCACGAATACGAACTATGAATCAAACAAAAGATTATTCAATAATAGTTTAATACAATGTATATATATTGATTTGTATATATATATAAACCATACCAAACCACTAGATGCAAATAAGGTAGATGGAGCCTAGGCCTGAGATTCTGGATCAGCTACAACTGTCAAGCAAGTGAAACAACATCTGAGATAATGTAACTCAGTAACTAACTAGTAAATAACGTGACTTATACCACTTCACACATACTGTCACTGCTTCCTACTAAATCACCCTATATAGAACTAGCAACAGTTTATACTGACACATATAAACTTATAAAGTTGTACTTTACTAAATATATAAACTATTATGCAACTGTATAACACTTCGAGATTTAAGCTTCATATATATACAACTGTACCTTATAAACTTAAATTTTTATATAAAATCTTTATGTAACTTTATACTGCATATAACAAATTAAACAAAAGAGACATATGACTTTATATTAAACTTTATAAACAACATAGGAAGCTAAACTATCATCAGCCAAGCTTGCATATATACCAAACTAACATATACACTTATATTTTTCAACAAACTCTTTTTATATATCTTAATGTAAATATATAACATGTTTATACTTCTCATTTTTGCATGGTCTGGGCTGGGGACTCGAGTGCGGCACGGTGTTGTAGTGCGACGCGAGGACCGTGGAGGGAGGAGGTAGGCGAAGGCAGGTAGGCGTTGGCCGAGTGGGCTGTTAGTTGTAGTGGGGTGTCTTGCCGTGGAGGGGAGACGGAGCAGGGGTGGTCGAGGGTGTGAACTGGGTGGAGCGGAGGGGTGCAGGTGGGCGCGTGGGTGGCCGGTAGGGGGTGGAAGGCGATAGGGGTTGTTTGCATGGGGTTTGCAGTGGACCGTTAGTGGGGAAAAAGGCGGCATGGGGAGGTTGATCGGGAAATAGGTTGGAGCTACAGGTGATGGGCCGTTAGTGGGGTGAAGGCCGGTAGTGGGTGGCGGTAGTGTGTGGGGCGGTGGTCGCTGCAGTGGGCAGTGGAGGGAAGCGGTGGTGCAGGGGAACGTTTGGAGTGGTGGAGGCGGTTGCTGCATGGGGAGTTTGCAAAAAAAAAAAGAAGAAAAGAAAAAAAATATAATGCAAAGAGAAGAGAAAGAGAGGAGCTGCAGGGGCAAGAGAAGAGAAAGGGAGAGGGAACTGCATGCGGCAGTGCATGGCGATGGCAAGTGGAACTGGGGAGCAGGGGTAGGGACGGAGGCCAGGTGGGCGCGTGGGTGGCCGGTAGGGGAAAAAGGCGGGGTGAGGTGGTCAAGTGGAGGTGAGGAGTGGAGCATGTATCCATCTTTGCAGTAAACAAAAAAATAAAACAAATATGAAGAGAGAGGAGGAAGGAAGGAGAGATTGATAGTGGGTTTCTGTAGCTTTTGGGAAGAACAACAAAATATAAAAGAAAATAGGGAGAGAGGAGAGAAAATATGCGGAGGAGAAGAAAGTTACGTACCCAGTTTCTTTTGAGGTGAAGTGGACTGATGCAGAGCAGTAAATGAAATGAGCTGGTGTACAGTGTAGTAAATGAAGAGAGATATATACACAGGATTCAGAGTGAGCATACGTCAGTGCAATGATGATTTTTCAAAATGGTGGCTATTTGGGTTCCCAAGGCAGCTGAAAGGCTCTAAAATTTTGAATGTTGGAATGTTGGGTACCGGTTTGTGCTGCATAACGGACCGGTTTGCGCTCCGTTAACAATTATAATTTGCAACGCCGAACTCCGATTTACACAAATAAATATACCGTTGTGATCCGCGCGTCGAGACGGACACAACGGTATAAAGATATTGATGGTTCGACACCGTTTGCAAAGTGGTAATCTTATTGAACCATTTGCAGGAGTGAACATTTTAGCTAGCAATTAAAAGCGAAATTTGACGAAACGAAATGCGCCGTCAAGTTCAGAATATTTTTCTTATGCAACATTGAGAAAATATTTGAGTTCGGACGATAGGAAAATTTATACATAAGATTTAAACTAATATGTGAATTCGACGGGCGTAATTTACTTCAATATTTTTCAACGAAATTTGGCGCAAGCCTATGTCTATCTAGACGCATTCCAAATGTGAAGTTTGGATAGCAACAGAAATTGTTTGTGAAAATTCGAATTTCTACATTGAATAAGCGGTTTTAAAATTTTTAAACTGGGTCTGAATTTCAGGGTCGTTACATTCTCCCCCACTCAAAACTTTTCATCCTCGAAAAGGAACAAAGTAAAAGTGGAAGAACAGATAAAAGAGATGCGATGGATACCGAATAGATTATTGAATAAAGTATAGAATATAGAATGGAATTTACCGTCAACCAACAATTCTGGATTAGAATCCCGTATGCTCTCCTCGGTTTCCCAAGTACAATCACGATCATCGGGACTCCATTGAACTTTGACGAGGCTTACAGATTTCCTTCTAAGCTTCTTCGTATCCCTATCAACAATACGAAGTGGTCTCCTCTCTATAGTCAAATCCGGCTCAATATCAACCTCATCTAACTGAGCAATACGAATGGTCATGGATGGATCATGTACAACCTTCCGAAGATGTGAAACATGGAATATGTTGTGCATGCCCTCAAATTTCTCCGGCAGCGCAACTCTGTAGGCTAGTGTACCAATCCTCTCAGTGATAGTGAATGGTCCAACAAATCTAGGAGCGAGCTTCGCTCTACGACCAAATCGAATAACATTCTTCAAAGGTGATACTTTAAGAAAGACCTCATCTCCAACCTGGAATTTTAACTCTCTTCTACGCCTATCTGCATAGCTCTTCTGCCTATCCTGTGCGGTCTTCATCTTCCTTCTGATCTCATTAACCTTCTCGGATGCTTCCATGATCATATCCGGGCCTAGAACTAATCGGTCACCAGGCTCAATCCAACAAGCTGGCGATTTGCATGGCCGTCCATATAAAGCTTCGAACGGTGCCATATCGATACTCGCCTGATTATAAAGATAGTTATATTTCAATTCAAATTTTTACTTATTCAAATTGAAAATTTTTGGATTACCTGATAGTTGTTATTATAAGTGAATTCAACCAAATAGAGGTGGTCTTCCCAAGATCCACCGAAATCAATAATGCAAGCTCGGAGCAGATCTTCTAAAATCCGATTTACCCTCTTAGTTTGGCCATCTGTTTGAGGATGATAAGCCGTGCTCAGATTCAGTTTAGTGCCCAAGACGTCCTGAAATGCCCTCCAGAATTTACTAGTGAACAAAGGATCTCTATCGCATACAATACTAGATGGAACTCCATGAAGTCTGACAATCTCTCTCATATAAATCTTGGCCAAACTCGAAGCAGTACGAGTGGTCTTAACAGGAATAAAGGGAGCAGATTTTGTCAACCTATCAACAATCACCCATATACTCTCGTTACCTTTTCTGGTCCTCGGTAATCCGTTAACGAAGTCCATAGAAATCTGATCCCATTTCCAACACGGAATCTCTAGGGGTTGAAGTAATCCTACCGTCTTCCGGCGATCGGCCTTGACTTGCTGGCAAGTGGTGCATCTACTGACATATACAGAGATATCTCTCTTCATCCCACTCCACCAATATAAACGCTTCATATTTCGATACATCTTGGTGACACCAGGATGGAATGAAAGTGATGACTGATGGTTCTCTTTAAGCACTTCTTGTCTCAATCCATCAACATTAGGAACACAAATACGGTTGTCAATCTTCAGAACTCCATTACTATCTATCTGTGCTCCCACTTTACTGTCAGCATTTCCAACTCTACTAAGAACTAACTCCTTCATGCGATAGAGCAAAGTGTCCTCATACTGCTTAGCTTTGATGCGATCCATAAGAGATGGGGAGATAACAAGCTGAAATAGCATGCCTTCTACAAGATTACAACAAGACAATGCTTTGCTATGGCTTAAAGCATCAGCTACTACATTTGCTTTTCCAGGAGTATAATTGATGTCGAGATCATATACAGCTAAAATTCGAGCCATCGGACTTGTCTCTGGTTCAAATCCTTTTTAGAGAAAATATACCGCAAGGACTTATGATCTGTGAATAATTCAAATTTTGTCCCCAAAAGATGGTGCCTCCATAGTTTCAAAGTGAATACAACTGCAAGAAGCTCTAAATCATGTGTTGCATAGTTTACTTCATGGGTCTTCAACTTACGACCAGCATAAGCAACAACCTTACCATTTTGCTTTAAGATAGCGCCTAAGCCTTCTCGACAGGCATCTGTATAGACAGTTAATCCTTCACTCCCATCAATTACCGCAAGAACTGGGGTTGAAGTTAACTTACGCTTCAATTCATTAAAAGCTGATTCACACTTCTCACTCCAAATAAACTTGACATCCTTTCGAGTTAAAGCAGTAAGTGGGGCAGAAATCCGGGCAAAGCGCTCAATAAATATGCGATAATAACCGGCTAGGCCCAAGAAGCTACGGATATCAGTAGGAGTTTTGGGAGTCTCCCAATCCTGTAGATAAATTTTCAAATTAGAAAGGAATAAGATGGATCGAATAGAAATAATGAATAGGATAGAACTTACATTGATTGCGGCGATCTTAGCTGGATCGACCGAAATCCCATTTTCAGAAATAATATGGCCAAGGAATCGTACTTCGTCTCGCCAGAAGTGGCATTTCGAGAACTTGGCTTTAAGCTGATGATTTCAGAGAGTTCCCAGAACATAAGCAAGATGTGTTTCATGCTCTTTCTCATCTTTGGTGAAGACGAGAATATCATCAATGAAGACAAGAACAAACTTGTTAAGGACATAACGGAAGACTCTATTCATTAAGTCGACGAAATAAGCAGGTGCGTTGGTCAAACCGAATGGCATAACCAACCATTCATAGAATCCATTCTCGGTACGGAAAGCTGTCTTATGAATACTATCTTCTGCTACTCTGAGTTGGTGGAACCCAGTGCTAGATCAAGTTGTGAGAAAACCTTAGCTCCATGGATCTGATCGAATAAATCATTGATGCGAGGCATCGGGTAGCGGTTCTTGAGAGTGCTCTTGTTTAATTCCCGGTAATCAACACACATGCGAAGAGGTCCATCTGATTTGGTGACAAAGACGACTGCGGCGCCCCATTCAAAACAACTTCTCCTGATCAATCCCTTAGCAAATAGATCATCAATTTGGGTTTTAAGTTTAGCTTTTTCTTTAGGAGCCATCCTTCTGTGAGGGAGAACTACGGGAGTAGCTCCGGGAATAAGGTCAATGCGGAAATCAATCTCTCGCTTTGGCGGTAGAGAGTCGACCTCTCCAAATACATCGGGAAATTTCCGAACAATAGGAGTAGTACTAAGGTCATCCGGGTGAGCATCAAGAGAGAATATGAAGCTTCCGGCATATTTCTGAGGTGATTTGCATTCGATGACAAGCGGTAGACCCTTGTCATTGACTAGAGAAACAGATCGAGCTTTGCAAGAAATAACAGCATCGAATTTTCTTAACCAATCAGCACCCAACAAAATGTCAAATGCTACGAAGCCAAGCACATAAAAATCCCAAGTGAATCGATATCTTCCATACAAAAGCACAACCTCTTTACAAATTCGAATGAGGTTGGCAAGTCCTCCAATAGGGTTGGAGACACATAAGGAAGTAGCAGCAAGAGTAGGTTCTAATTTGAGCTTATTACAAAGATCAATAGATATGAAGCTATGAGATGCACCAGTATCGAATAATACCCTAACAGGTAAATCACGTAATGAAAAAGTACTTCATAAGGTACCTCGGTCATCCTGAGCAGGTGGTGGAAGTGGTGCAGGAGTGGTGACAGCATATACTCCTGATGGTGTGCCTTTCTTCCTCAATGGGCAGTCTCTCTTGAAGTGACCTGGCTGGAGGCAGACATGGCATAAATCATTCCTCATCTGAGGAGGTGGTGGAATAGCAGCTCCAGCGGATGGACAACTATTAGCATAATGGCCCTTCTTATCGCATTTGAAGCAAGTGATCTTAGCAAGGTCGATTGGGCTTTTCTGGGCATATCCTAATCCTGTAGTCTGTTGCTAAGCTTTCTTTTGTTGATCAAAGTTCATCTTCCTCTTTCCGAGCTGGCTGGAAGAGGGCTGAGTAGGATGGGCCTTGGTAGTGGGTCCCCTTGGCTTTGCCTCATATCTAAGAGCATAATCAACAAGCTATGTGAAGGTGCAGTGAGTGTGGCCAGTAAGCAAGTCATAATACTCTGGTCTCACTCCCATAATGAACTTCTCGTTCTATAGAAGTGGTGTATCGATCAATCCCGGGCCAAACTTGGAGAGTTCGTTGAATTTCCTCTCGTACTCAGAAAAAGTCATACTGCCTTGCTTAAGATCCATAAAAGCTCTATAAAGTTGGGTTTTTCCAACAGCGGGCATCCATTGTGCCGAGAAAGTATCCCTAATCATAAGATAGACTAGATAAATAACATTCCAAAGATTGAAAGAAGAATTTAGACTATGAAATCCAAATAAATTTATACCTAAACTGGGCCCAAGCGATGGTGTTCTCCTCGATACGAGAAGTAACCGATTCCCACCAATCTTGCGCGGCATCCTGAAGTTTCCACGCAGCAAGCTGACGCTTCTGAGCATCAGTGATCTCCAATCAAGAAAATATCTTCTCTAAGCCTTTGAGCCATTGCTGAGCCTCGATAATACCCTCGGATCCAGAAAACTTAGTACCACCTAGCTGTGTATACTCCTTGCTAAGAGTGGTGAATTTGACTGGAGCTGGGACGACAGGTGCATCCCGGGAAGGACCATGACCTCTTCCTCCCCTATTGTTTCTTCCGGTGCTCATCTTGAAATATCGAAAGAGATTTAGAACCAAGGATAGAAAATCATACAGCTTGAAGAAAATCTAATGAACGAATCAAAGAAGTTTGAATTTTAAAGGATCGGGATATTGAATCGATTCTCCTCATTCTAGGGTATTGCTACCCTTTCTCTAATGAGTTTATATAATCCCAAACTAAGGTTTTTGGGGAAACCAAAGCTCTGATACCAACTGTAACAACCCGTATATTTGGACCATTTAAACTGACAATAATCCTCACATGTCAACTTAAATAATGCAAAACACGAATCATTATGGGATTAAAAATACATAAATGTAAATGAGAATCAATACAACATCACAGTTACAGAACAGTCACAGAATAATGCAGCGGAAAATACATCGTCATAATAGCAGTTCATGAAGCTACTACATAAAGTACAACAATGTCTAAACAAAAGGTGACTGAAAGGAAATACATAAATGCCCAACAGACACGGACATCAAAATAGACTGATAAAGATAAATGCTAAGTCTTCAGCATTTTCAACCAACCTTGATCAGCAAACTGGATAGCTTAAGACTGACCCGAGCATATACAAAAAGAAACACTCGAGTCAGGACTCAAAATCTTATACAGGATAATCAAGTGCGGGGAATAAAGTTCATAACTCAAAGATGAATAAAACATCTCTAAGGATCCGATAAACGATCTATATATACAATAGAATACGATATGTAGATAATGCCTAATCAGTAAAGTACGATATTAAAATAGCGTTAAGGCGTTACCATAATTCCCCTTAACACATTTTATAATGCCATAGTCTATACAGCACCATAAACCCCGCCGTAAACTAGTGGTTATCATAGGGTACCCCATAGGTATAACACAAAACAAAACGTAGTGGTCGCGAATAGGATAATCAGTATGACAAGGTACATGAGGCGATACCAACTAGGATACTAGTAGTTGCGTGATCCAGACTGATGTTGAGCATAGTAGCTACTATCTCAACACCGCAAAACAACACTCCCAAATCAAGGGGTGCACCCAAATCGAATCACAAAAGTAATAGATATGGTATCGAAGAAGCGTGTCCGCTAGAGGTGGCGATCCTCAATGGCCGGCGCGACTCCTGTTTTAGTCATGTCAGGGGTCATCCAATATCGTTCTCTTCCTTCAGTCAACGCGTTCACCAAACCATCCACTTCATTCTGGATCAACACTTCGCGCATAATAGTTATTAAAGTGGTTTTCGGTATCGACAGAGAGTATGTCCATTCCCGATCCCGGTCTCTTTAATAACTACGTATTTATTACCCGATGGTCGGTTAAATTACCGTTTAAACAAATCAAAGTCCAAGAGTCAAGGTGCAAATTTGACTTCCGAAATTCGACATTTCACGGTTCAGTTTATTTTAGATATTCAAAACATATTTCCAAATGCAATCTTTAGTTCAAACACTTGAGTTACAATTTAGAATTTAGTATTCAAGTTCGATTTAATAAGGTCTAAAAGTCGCTTATTGAATTTAGTTCATAATCAACGAATTCAATTTAATGGTGAACTTAGTTTAAATCATTAAATCAAGTTCAATTCATGTCACGTTATGATTACATCCATTGTTATCATAAATTCGATTAAATTAACTTTATTAACTAAATTCGCCTTTTCAAAACTTCATTTGATTTATTTACCAATTCAATTAAATTTCTATGAAAAAAAAATCCTTTCCATTTACTACGTCCTGATTTGATTAATTCGTTAAATTTAAAATCATTTAAATTTAAATATCAATAAGTTATATCCATAAAACTTTGGTTAATTTCATATTCCTGTTTAGTCCAATTTTCTAAATTTTCAAATAAAATTTGTAATTCCAATCTATTTAATTAAAACCGAGTTTAAATCTAAACCTAACAAATCTAATAAATTTTTAAGTTATCAAATTCTAAACATACTTGTTTCTAAATCTCATTTCCATTAAATTTTCCAATTCATTTTATCCAATTCAATTAAACCATTTATTTATTTCAACTTAAATCTCTTAAGTTCGTTATTAAATTTCCAAACAAATTTTTAAGTTCATTCCTTAAATTTAAAATATATTCCAATTTCGAAAATGGTTTTGACCAATCGGGTTTCTTATTTATTTTTTCTATCCTAAGCCAAGTTGTTTAATTGGGTATTTATCATTTCAACCCAATATTATTTAATATAAAGCAAAGCATAGCAAAGGGAACTTGCAGTGTGATAACTGGGATGGTGTCAAAGTAAATAAACAAGCAATAGCAACCATACATAACAATTCAACAATTTATTAAATAATCCCGAAATAATCGTATTAACTTACATTTGTTATTTATGCAAATTAATATAATTACTCCTAGAATCCACACTATCATTTCATGCAGATTTAATATTATTACATTATGGTTTTCACTTGGTGTCTATTATCAAATTACTACATCAATCATACATTCAATGGTTCAAAGTGTAGTTAACGCTATTTCTACGCGACGATTTATTTAACATTTAAAGGGGTCAAGTTCAACATTTATAATCAATTTTAGATTGTTGACTATCCTAAATCAATATAAATTTCATATTAAATTTCACTTAGGTTAACAACCAAATTCAACATCACCTAATAATTTTAGTGTCACAACTATTTGTTGTAAACTAACAATATTCAAATTTAACTTGCATAGCGATTTACAATTTTTATTTCAACAATTCTAACAATCAACAATTTAACATCCAAATTAGTATAAACAACAATTTATCATTTGATGATCATAGCATAATAGATTGAGTCGTGAATGAAATATTCACCTTGCGTGGTTGAAGAAGATGACGGCGAAGCACGAAAATGGGTAGACTAGATAGACGACACAAGCACGAATACGAACTATGAATCAAACAAAAGATTATTCAACAATAGTTTAATACTGTGTATATATATTGATTTGTATATACATAAACCATACCAAACCACTAGATGCAAATAAGGTAGATGGAGCCTAGGCCTGGGATTCCGGATCAGCTACAACTGTCAAGCAAGCGAAACAACATCTGAGATAATGTAACTCATTAACTAACTAGTAAATAACGTGACTTATACTACTTAACACATACTATCACTCCTTCCTACTAAATCACCCTATAAAGAACTAGCAACAGTTTATACTGACACATATACACTTATAAACTTGTACTTTACTAAATATATAAACTATTATGCAACTGTACAGCACTTTGCGATTTAAGCTTCATATATATACAACTATACCTTATAAACTTAAATTTATATATAAAATCTTTATATAACTTTATACTGCATATAACAAATTAAACAACAGAGACATATGACTTTATATTAAACTTTATAAACAACATAGGAAGCTAAACTATCATCAGCCAAGCTTGCATATACCAAACTAACATATACACTTATATTTTTCAACAAACTCTTTTTATATATCTTAATGTAAATATATAACATGTTTATACTTCTCATTTTTGCATGGTCTGGGCTGGGGACTCGAGTGCGGCTGGGTGTTGTAGTGCAACGCGAGGACCGTGGAGGGCGGAGGTAGGCGAAGGCAGGTAGGGGTTGGCCGAGTGGGCTGTTAGTGGTATTGGGGTGTCTTGCCGTGAGGGGAGGCGGAGCAGGGGTGGCCGAGGGTGTGAACTGGGTGGAGCGGAGGTGTGCAGGTGGGCGCGTGGGTGGCCGATAGGGGGGTGGAAGGCGATAGGGGTTGTTTGCATGGGGTTTGCAGTGGACCGTTAGTGGGGAAAAAGGTGGCATGGGGCGGTTGATGGGGAAGTGGGTTGGAGCTACAGGTGATGGGCCGTTAGTGGGGTGAAGGCCGGTAGTGGGTGGCGGTAGTGTGTGGGGCGGTGGTCGCTGCAGTGGGCAGTGGAGGGAAGCAGTGGTGCAGGGGAATGTTTGGAGTGGTGGAGGCGGTTGCTGCACGGGGAGTTTGCAAAAAAAAAAAAAAGAAAGAAAAAAAAATATAATGCAAAGAGAAGATAAAGAGAGGAGCTGGAGGGGCAAGAGAAGAGAAAGGGAGGGGGAGCTGCATGCGGCAGTGCATGTTGATGGCAAGTGGAACTGGGGAGTAGGGGTAGGGGCGGAGGCCAGGTGGGCGCGTGGGTGGCCGGTAGGGGAAAAAGGCGGGGTGAGGTGGTCAAGTGGAGGTGAGGAGTGGAGCATGTATCCATCTTTGCAGTAAACAAAAAAATAAAACAAAAATGAAGAGAGAGGAGGAAGGAAGGAGAGATTGATAGTGGGTTTCTGTAGCTTTTGGAAAGAACAACAAAATATAAAAGAAAATATGGAGAGAGGAGAGAAAATATGCAGAGGAGAAGAAAGTTACGTACCCAGTTTCTTTTGAGGTGAAGTGAACTGATGCAGAGAAATAAATGTAATGAGCTGGTGTACAGTGTAGTAAATGAAGAGAGATATATACACAGGATTCAGAGTGTGCATACGTCAGTGCAATGATGATTTTTCAAAATGGTGGCTATTTGGGTTCCCAAGGCAGCTGAAAGGCTCTAAAATTTTGAATGTTGGAATGTTGGGAACCGGTTTGTGCTGCGTAACGGACCGGTTTGTGCTCCGTTAACAATTATAATTTGCAACCCCGAACTTCGATTTACACAAATAAATATACCGTTGTGATCCGCGCGTCGAGACGGACACAACGGTATAAAGATATTGATGGTTCGACACCGTTTGCAAAGTGGTAATCTTATTGAACCATTTGCAGGAGCGAACATTTTAGCTAGCAATTAAAAGCGAAATTTGACGAAACGAAATGCGCCGTCAAGTTCAGAATATTTTTCTTATGCAACATTGAGAAAATATTTGAGTTCGGACGATAGGAAAATTTACACATAAGATTTAAACTAATATGTGAATTCGACGGGCGTAATTTACTTCAATATTTTTCAACAAAATTTGGCGCATGCCTATGTCTATCTAGACGCATTCCAAATGTGATGTTTGGATAGCAATGGAAATTGTTTGTGAAAATTCGAATTTCTACATTGAATAAGCGGTTTTAAAAATTTTAAATTGGGTCTGAATTTCAGGGTCGTTACATTATATATGAGTGCGTATTTGCTAATGACTAATAAATTATTTTGTGTTGATTTATCTGTTGAGTAATTTATGTATTCTAATCGATGCGCTTGATCACCGTTATCAATGAGGGTTCCTAAAAAATTAAACAAGGCAAAACGATGCACTGATTTTGAAAAAATGGGTAAATGAATTAATTTTACCTAGGATTATATTTTGAATATAAAGTATATATTTTGAAAAGTTGTATAGTTAGAAATTAGGATTAGTGAAATTTAAATATGAACATCTTGTGATTAGAATTTCATAGTTTACCATAAGATGTTTCATAAAGGTAATCAATAAGTAAGAAATCTGATAAGGTAATTAAGATCTTTAATACTTTTACAAAGTAATAAATTAATCAATTTTTTGATTTAAAAGTTTAAGTACAAATACCTTGTTAATTAAGTTTCACGATTTGGCTATAAGGTGTTTGATAATAAGATTTGTTTAAGGAATGAACATACAAGATAAAAATGTATTTAAACGACTATGCGAAAAGATAAATGTAAAAGGAAAGAGAATTTAAATTCATGTAATTTAAAAGTTGTGGAAATTTAAATGAAGTTAAGTAATATAAGATAAAATGAATTTATAAAATAAATTTATAAAATAAATTTTATAATCAAAAGTAATCTCTGAAGGATTTTGAAAAGCGTATTATTTCGAATAAAAAGAGGTATTTTATGATAACTAATTCAATTGGATCGAAAATGAACTAAAAATGGGCAAGCGATATGTTTGGATGGTAAACGCTTCTCTTAAGTATTACTCTTCTTGCTAAGAGGATATATGATACTATTGGTAATGCTCAGTTCCTTGGATTGTTTTGGAGTTACTCGATCTACATAATTTTCTTAAGTTAAATAGATAATGTGAATCATTAATTGATAAATTGATTAGTAATCTTTATAAAAGTATTAAAACCAAAGATAAATTGGGATGACTAATTGATAAGATGAAGCAGAAATTCTCGAAAATTTTGGACAGTCCAAAATTTTCGAATCATACCTGACTCAAAGCTAAGAAATTTATGAAAACTTTTGGTAAAAGATTGTGAAATACTTTGAGTAAATGAAATAAGACAAGGATAATTTATAAATCTAATTTATGAAGAAAATTTAAGAGTTAAGAGTATGAGGATTTAATTATGGGTGGTTTTAAAATTTATTTTTTTCAAGGCTAGCAAATTAATACAAGTATTAAATAAGAAATAAGTTTTATAACTTATGAATTTGAGATAATAGTAAATTATAACAAAGTCTATATTTGTTAGACAGATGGATTTAAGTAAAATCTATTTGGAATTTGGGATTTGTATATATTCTTAGGATGTAAAGGTATATCACACAAATATAGATTTAAGTCATGAACTGATACATAAAATAATGACTTCTCAAAGAAAAGGAAAAAAATAAATTATAACCAAGAAAATGTTTTATTAATGAATTCCAACATTAATTAAGAATGTGGACTTAAGTCTTTAAAATATGATTGATTTACATAAGTTATAAGATGTAATAAACATAAATAATAGTTTTATGAAATGATTCGTAAATAATAACAGCGTTAAAGGAAATATACTAAGTTAAAAGATTGTGGAAAAAAATATAATACAAATAAATTATCTTTTGAGTGAAAAATGATTTCTTTAGAATATTTTCCTTTAATAGAAATATTTCAAAATAAACAATTAAAGGGATTATACAAAAAAGCACCTTTATAAAATGTTTGAACTTAAGATAAAAGTTTATGAATGTTGTTGAAAGTTAATGAATAAATATATTTTATGTAGATCATCTCAACATACAAATTTTGATCTAAGATTCGAGTTCGGAACTTTGAGGTGTTTACACTGGTCCGAAAAAGGATTTATCACTCGATTCTTGACGACGAACATTGATGAGGGCTTGTGATTAGGTACTTTAGTTTTCTATTATACTTGAGAGCTATGTAAGGAAAGAAAAGGTTTCTCAGCAAAGAGCCCGATTAAAGTCCGCACTCGAGGATCAAGGGATCGATACTAGTTCGGAAATAAAGTTGTGTATACGAATAGGAGATCGAATAAGATAGTTCATACGGATGATCTGTGTATATTATATGGAATTAAGTTTAAAGATAAATGTTTTAGGCAAACTTTTGTTTGGGTAATTTCAAGGAAGAAATGCTTTTAAGTAGGGGAGAATGTAAAGGCCCATAATTTCACTACATGAAAATAAGAGATTTCGTTTGTTTTTTTAAAAAGGTTTAAAAACTAAATAAATAAGTTATATATAATAGATAATAGTAGAGAAATTATTTTTTCTCACAGTTGATAATTTAAAAAATATAAGTTTGGATTTTAAAACAAAACAACAGTAGTTAAGTTTTGTTAAAAAATAAGTAAATACTTAAATAAAAAGGTTTAAATGTTTATTTAAGAAATAAATCTTATTGAAAACATTTAATGAAGATAATAAAAGTTTTTAAAATATTTAAAAGTATATTAATAATCATTTTACAAAAATAACTAAATTTTGTCGCATTTTTCCAATTTTACATACAATGTGTAATAAGAGATTTTAATATTATTTAAATGTGATTTTACAATATAAAGAGACATGTTTTAATTTATTTAAAGAAGTAAAAAGTTCAATTTTAAATTTTGTTTACATAAATAAATAGTTTAACTAAAACGTCAAAACGTGACCTTAACATTTTGTCGATTAAAAGTGTCACAACATCGTCGCACCTTTGTTTTCTTATATAGGAACATATATTCAAATAGTATAAGTATTAACTAATTCACTAATCAAGTTTACTTTTACCAAACATACTTAGAAAATTCCATAATATGATTAAGAAAACGTAAGCACAAAAAGACCAATATGTCATTTCAAAGCAAAATGTAAACATCAAATCAAATCAAACGTAATTATTATATTCTTTACTTAATACTTAAGTTAAAATGATATAATGTAATGATTTGAAATGTGATGTTAAGTGTTGAAAAAAAATAAGGCTTCTTAAAATGTAAGTAAGGGTATTTTGGCCCTTTTATAAAATATTATTTTAATACAAAACTTTTTCTATAAATAAGCATCAACTTTCTCACCTTTTTTCACTTCTTTTTCTTCCATTTTCAAGCTTTTCTTCCACTATCTAATGAACCATTCTCTTCCATTTCCTTACTAACTTTTTCAAAGCCAAATCAAAAAAGTCAAAACCCACCAAACTTTGCCAAAGACCTTAGAATATCACCAAAACATGGTTTAGAATCTAAAAAGTTGAAGAGTGATAAAGGATGGTGGAGAAGCTGCTGTGGCCGAGCCTTATGGATGTTTGGAGGTGGTGGTCGAGCACTTTGAAGCATGGTTGTGACGACCCGCCTTTCATTCCACAAAAACACGCATCATCAATAAGAAAAAAATAGGTAGAAAGAGAATATATATAAAGAAAGAACAACAATATCAGAATCTCACAGCGGAACGGAAAAATATAATATATCACATAACTATTACATAGTCAATACACATCAGAGTTACACAGTTACACAACATCATCACATTAGACAGTCGTGAATCCCCGTCTATCCATTACATTTCAAAATACAATAGATAAAAGACTTCAACACAGTGGAAATACAAATATAGATATGCCAGGACTCCGGTTAGACATGGGTCTGGTGTGAGTAAACGGTTAAGTTGTTTAACTTGAAAAACCTTTGTAATAAAAGGTATCTCGTAAGACTCTCTGCAAATAAACACGGATAAGTTTTTCTCTTACGATAACCAAAATATTTGATAGGAAATCCTGTTATATTATAATAGTGTCTAGGGTTTTCAATATAAAATACAGAAATAGCTGGAATGCTTACATCTCATGTTCCAACATAGTTGGGCACAATCAAAACCATACAGGCACTTATTGGAGATTGGATTCCATATAATGGCAGGGCTACTGGGGCCATCATAGTACGTGGTCTAGATCACCGTACCGAGGATCCACCCTGATCCCCTACAACACAAGACCGGAGTTATCCCTTACTAGATTGTCCGAATAAGACTACCCCGCGATTGTGGCCAAACAACCGCCCACACAGCCGAATAAAAGGGACTTCTAAATAAGGAAAAATCTGATCCTACTTGGGTGCTACCCATTTAGCCTTGCGTGCACCCCCCATGTTTTAGCCATTCTTGATTGATGAGGCTTGAGGCTACGATTACCTTTAGAGAACACTAAACTTGGAATTCTCATCGTCCTCCATTGACGATGGTCTGGTAGCATTCATCCATTCAAGTTCTTTCCAAGTTAGAATGAAACCGAAGGCATTATCTCGTTACAGTAATTTTGGAATCACCCTCAGAGTTAACGATAATAACCCTTGCACTCTGAAACTGCATCTCGATATTCACTTGAGATTTCACGACATATCGTTTAACTTGGATTGATGTGGTTTTCGGATAACAAATTTGGTATCTGATCACGGTCTCATCGAAATCCAAATGTCGTCTTAAAGGTCAAGTTGTTTAAGGTTTAAACAATTCAATTCAAAACATTGAACACAGCTTTCATCACAGATAAATATGAGATCACAGCTATATCAAAGTATATCACATATAGAATATTACAGATTATCATACTATAGATATCAATCAATCCAGACATTCTATACAATCAATCATCCACAAGTAGGACTTATTGATCCATACTATAATTAATTTAATTAACTCAAATTAAATTAATTACTTACAAATTAATCACCTAACCCTGCTAAATCAATCATTGATTACTAATAGCCATTTGAATTAATTAATCATTCTTTACTAACTTTTATAAATCAATTATTTAATCTTTAATTACAGATTAATTATCCTTTAATTATTAATTAAAACCTTAATTGTTAATAAAATAAAACTTAATTACTAATTAATTAATCCTTAATTACTAGGTAATTAATCTCTAATTATTTAATTAATGCTTAATTAATTAATCTTAAATTACTTAATTAATTAATCTCTAATCATTAATTAATAATCTCCAATTGTCTAATTAATAACCCTTAATTATAAATTAATTGATCTCTAATTTCTAATTAATTAAGTCTAATTACAATTAATTAATCTTTAATTGATTAATTAATTACTCTTAATTATAAATTAATTAATCCTTAATTATTAATTTATTAAATTAATTAATTACTCTTAAATTACTTTATTAATTTAATTTATCATTAATTATCCAAGACCTTAATTAACTTTAAGATAAGCCTTTTATCTTAGTTATTTTCTAAATCTTTATTAAGATCTTGTTTAATAAATCTTGAAATCACTTATCCTTAACATATAATATAAAAACATATTACTCCTTTAATTAACTACTTAATTACAATAAATGTAAGTAAAACCAATCGTATAACTTTCTTAATATATTATTTAAAACATTTAATATATAAAGAATTAGATTTAAGAAATAGATTTAAACTGGATTCATTTTAAATTTAAAACTTGCTTTTATAAAACTGCTAAGTTTTTACTTCGGGTTCGACTCGATTCTCACCCCAGCCAACCCCCAATACTTCTCTTTTTAAAAAAAATATATATTGATAAAACTTAAATCTGTCAACATGTACTACACTAACGTCTTACTCGAAGACTAACCCGAGTAACCCCCGCCTTCCCCCGAGACCCACCCCGAGTCACAGGCCTCCTTCACAAACACTGACACCAGACTTTGACGTACACGTGCACACCAGAATCCAACTCTCCGACCATCGACGATATCTCCTCGCATATCGACGGCCATCTCCATACCACACTGACCACCGAAAACATCGAATCTAACTCGAAAATGAAATTGAGCTATCAGGAACAAATGGAGCAAAACCGATCGACCCAAATCCATCTCGACCAGTCGTTGCCGACCATCAGCAGCCGCGAAACTCCGTCCACACCCTTTCCCGACCATCCACTCAACTTTTCTCCCCAGTTCGACGAACCCCGATGCTCCAGAGGCATCGCGACAACCCAAAATTCAAGCCTCGACTAAAACTCAGGTATAAACCCTAACCTGACGCCGTGCCACCGCCTCAGTGGCCTAATAACCCACTTACCATTTTTGCCGAGACCACCAAACTTCCCCCTACCTCCAGCAGATACCTCGACAACCCCGAGTTCCCCGATCACCGGAAAAATCTCAAAATCCCAAATCCAACCAACCTCGAATTACTCACTCGATCCCAAACTAAAAATCCTGCTTTAGCCTTTAAAAATCATGATTTCTGATGGGGATTCAGATTATATACATGAATCGAAGAATTGTGATGTCTGAAATTTACATGTTTTAAATTTTACAGTGTTCTTCTTGATTTTCCAGATAATATATAAACAAATCATACTTAAATATATTTTTAAATCTTAGTTTAGGTTTAAACAAAGACAACTTTTTTAAATTCCTAAGCCTATAAGAGATTAAAAGAGGAGATTATAATTTCTTTTTTGATTTTAAACACTGTGAACAAAGAACAGAGCAACAAGGACATGTATACTTATACATATATACAACAATTCAAATTTATACATACTTGCAAGCATAATTCATATCATACATTTAAAGATCATCACATCATCAAGTTTAAAATAAATTATATTTTGTTCACTCACCGAAATGATATTTGGACAAAGAGTTTTGAAGCAGTTTGAATTTTGAAGACTTGAATGCTGGAGAAAAAAATATGCCTTGATCTTTGAAAGCTTGTTAACTGGGAAACTTGTTTTAACTGAGATGATTTGAAACTTAGATGTTTGAAATGATCTTGCTTGCTGTAGTTTGAAGATGAAATCATATTTTGATTTAGTTGTATTTGCTTTTATTTAATTTCAGGTTTGAAGTTGTTTGCAGGCTTTTTTTTATTTTTCTCTGGTTTTAGTTACAGGCTTTTGATTTCTTGTTTTGGAAATTAGGATATAGGAAAGAAAATGAAAGAGAGAGTGGAGAGATATGTTTACAGCTTGTTTTAATTATTTTTAAAAGTAAAAGAAAATAAAAGAGATTTTGACACTTGTTAAAATAGCTTACATTTGTTAAACTATACACTATTAACTCAACACTTGTATTAACATGATTTCATAAATTTACATTTGTAATTATGCATGTGTTAATTAATTTTAAATGTTCATAAGACTTTTATATTAAATTTTCTGTTTAGTAAATACTTTTCTTGATTTGTATAAATAAAATCTTTTAAATAAAATAATATAAAACAAATTATATACTAGTAAAATCATATATATTATATTTTTAAATCCAAATTTATTTTAGGATAATTATCTTTTGAATTTTCAATTCAAACTCTCTCTCTCACACACGCACACACACACACACACACACACACACATATATATATATATATATATTTAAACAAATACAAATTTAATTTGTTTGAAAATAATAATTTTTTTATTTAAAATCTACTTATATCTATATATATATGAATAATCCATTATTATTTATTTAAAAGAATAATTTTTCCAAATTTGAGTAATTTATAAAAGGGATTATCGTATTTTAATTCCTTGAAATTTCTGGTATATCACATTCCTTCCCCCTTAAAATAATTTTGTCATCAAAATTTAAAAGCAAAAGATAATCCAAAAGCTTTTATTTCAAACAATCCAAGCATACATATGAACTATACACTAACAACTAAAAAAACAATTCATTCAAACAAACATTACTTGCTATCCGGACACAAATCCGGATAAGCATTTCTAAAACTATCCAGAGTTTCCTAGGTACAGTCTTTGGGATCCTCACTCCGTTGAACCTTGACCAGCTTCACCACCTTGTTTCTAGTTGCTTCTCATCTTGATCAACGATCTGGACTGGATTCCTGACAACAGATAAGTCCAGTTAGATCTCTTGCACTGCTGGCTCCACAACTAGAGATGGGTCATGCACGTATTTCCTCAGATGAGATGCGTGAAAAACATTATGAATTCCAGCCATCCGGATTGGAAATTCAATCCTGTAGGCCATATCACCAATTTTCTCAAGCACTCGGAAAATACCAATGTACCTTGGAGAAAGCTTTCTCGTCTTTCCAAATCTGATCGCTCCTTTAATCAGGGAAACCATACAAAAACCAAATCTCCGACTTCAAATTCCAATTACCTTCGTCTCTTGTCTGCATTACTCTTCTAGTGATCCTGGGCTGCTTTCATTCTCTTCTTGATAAGCTCTACTTTTGTAGATGCCTTTCGGATCAAATCTGGACCAAGAACAAGACGATCTCCCGACTCTACCCAACAGGACGGTGATCTACAAGGTCTCCCGTACAAAGCTTCGTAGGGTGCCATCTTGATACTCGCCTGATAACTATTGTTGTACGAGAATTCCACCAAATGTAGATGGTCTTCCCAAGATCCACGGCAATCCAAAACACAATCCCTCAACAAATCTTCTAGAATATGATTCAGCCTTTCCGTTTGTCCGTTGGTCTGGGGATGATAGGCTGTACTCAAACTCAATCTCGTACCCAATGCTGTCTGCGGAGCCTTCCAAAATTTACTGGTAAAGATTGGGTCACAGTCAATAATTATGCTGACAGGAACACCATGTAGTCTAACAATCTCCCTCAAGAAAATCTCCGCTAAAGATCCTACAGTCCTAGTCGCCTTAACCGGAATAAAATGGACGCTCTTAGTCAACCGGTCTACAATTACCTATATTCCTTCATTTCCTTTTCTGGACCTTGGCAAACCGTCGACAAAATCCATAGAAATCATTTCCCACTTCCAATTAGGAACTTCCAGAGGCTGCAACAATCCTACATTCTTCTATTAATCAACATTCACTTGCTGATAGATTGCACATCCATTGACAAAAGCAGCAACATTCTTCTTCATGCCCGACCACCAGAAAACTCTCTACATATCCTTATACATCTTTGAGATCCGGATGGACACTCAACCTTGATTTGTGGCCTTCCCGCAAAATTTCCTGCCTCAAACCATCCACATCTGTTACACACAAACGACCGTTGATCCTCAAAACTCCTTGATTGTCTATCTTGAAATTCGAATATCGACCATCCTTGGCTCCAAGAATCGATTCCTCAAAAGATCCATCCTTCATCTGATTGCTTATGATTCTTTCCTGTAGGGACGGACGACTTCCAAAATAGATAGAATTGCATTCCTACTCAGAGCATCCGCCACAACATTTGCTTTTCTCGGAGTATAGAGGATATCCAAATCATAAGATATTAAAAATTCTACCCATCTCCACTGCCTCAAATTCAGATCCTTTTGGGAGAAAAGGTACTTCAAAGGTTTGTAATTCGTGAAAAGCTCGAATTTTTCTCCCAACAGATAGTGCCTCTAGATCTTCAAAGCAAAGACGATGGCCAACAATTCCAGATCGTGTGTGGCGTAATTCTTTTCATGAGGCTTCAACGGCCTGCTCCCATACGTAATCACTTTCCCATTCTGCATCAGCACTGCACCTAGCCCAACTCCACAAGCATCCGTGTAGACTTCAAACTTACTCTTACCATCAAGAATAGCTAGAACATGTTCATTGGTCAGCCTTGCCTTCAAATCCAAGAAAGCCTCTTCACACTTGGGGGTCCACTTAAACTTTGCTCCTTTCCGAGTCAACTTGGTTAAGTGTGAAGAAATCTTAGAATAGTCCTTGATAAATTTCCTGTAGTATGCTGCGAAGCCCAGAAAAATACAGACTTCTATAGGAGTCTGCAGTTGCTTCTATTCTTGAATAGTAGCTACTTTGGCTGGATCTATAGAAACACCTTCACGAGAAACAATATGCCCCAAGAATCTCACTTTCCACTTCCAAAAATGGCACTTCGAAAAATTATCCTTTAGAAATGCCTCCTCAAAGTCTCCAATAGTATCTCCAAATATCGCTTATGCTCCTCTTTAGACTTGGAGTAGACAAAAGTGTCATCGACAAACACAAGCACGAACTTATTAAACACATCCTGGGAAACTTGATTCATCAAATCTATAAAATAGGCAGGAGCGTTGGTCAGCCCAAAAGGCATAACCAGCCACACATAAAAACAATTGGGTCCCCTAAACGCAGTCAAGGGTATACTGTCCTCAGCTACACTGAACTGGTGGACCCGAAGCTAAATCTAACTGAGAGAAAAAAGAAGCTCCATGGAGTTGATAAAAAAGATCGCCTATACGGGACAATGGATACTTATTCCTAATAGTAACCTTATTCAACTACCGATAATCCATATAGAATCTCAATGACCCATCTGACTTAGTCACAAAGACTACAACAGAACCCCAACAGGAAAAACTGGGCCGAATCAAACCTTTGTCTAAGAAATCTTGGGTCTGCTTCACCAGCTCTTCTCTCTCTCGGCACCATCCTTCTACTGGGCTGAACAACAGGTATTTCTCCCGGAACCAAATCGATCCGAAACTCTATCTCTCGATGCGGGGGCAAACCTTTAACTTCCTCGAAGATATCCGGAAAATCTTTGACTGCTTCGATGGACTCTACGCCCTCAGGAGATGCCTCGATTCCATGCAAAAGGTTACTCGAGTGGACTCCAGAATTATCTCGTCACTTTTGCCATTCTTCCCAACTCAGTTTCCAAAGTCACAGTTCTCTCTTCACAAATCAAAATAGCCTTATACTTATCCAACCAATCCATTCCTAGAATAAGGTCAAATCCTTTGAAATCCAATACAAATGGGTCGCAAGAGAAACTATGAGACGGATAAGAAATTCTTAGGTCTCTACAGTTATCTAACTTGGTTACCCCGCCTATAGGGTTAGACATAAAAATAGGGCGGTTTACCAAACTAGGGGAAAGATGAAACTTCTCTACCGAATCCAAAGAAATAAAACTAAGCGATGCACTAGAATCAAACAGAACTTTAATAAAATTTCCATCTAAAAGAAAAGTACCTTCCAAAACGCCTTTGCCTTTAGAAGAAGAAGTTGATGGACCACCTTCAAGAGCAAACACCTTGTTCTGCTGGGACTTCTGAAGAAGCGGACAAGCCTTCACCATGTGTCCCGGCTGACGACAGTTGAAACAAAAGGATTTCTACACCAATGCTGAACCGGGTCCACTCTGACACTACTGCTGCTGAGATCTACCTCTGGGACACTGCTTAGCCAAATGACCCTCTTGTTGACACATATAACACTTATGAGGTCCATTGTTGCCTCCCTGTTTCCCTTTGCCTTGCTTCTTCCAATTTGGGTTGAATTTCCTCTTATTTGGATTAGAAGAAGTTCCATATGGTGCCGCTGCAGATGCCATTATACCTTAATGCCATATCGATCAATTCCATGAATGATCCTTTAAGGTGTTCCGTCATCTTCTCGTGGAACTCAGGCATCATTCCCAACATAGACATCTCATTCTTTTTGAGGGGTGTGTCTATCAAACCAAGTCCATAGCAAGATAATTCATTGAACTTGTTCTTATATTCTGAAACTGAATACTCCCTTGCTTCAGATCCAAAAAAACTCTATACGGATGAATCCACCCCACTGTAGGCATGAACCGTTCCTCAAATAGTTCCTTAAACTTACTCCAAGAAATATCGCCCTCCGAAATATTCACTGTAACTGCATCCCACGAAGCTGCAGTCCCTTCTTGAAGTTGCCACGATGCCATCACTCACCTTTTCTCATCAGACAGATCCAAACTCTTAAAAATGCACTCACATGAGCGTAACCAAGTACGAACTTCAATGATGGGCTCTGATCCTTTAAAAGGTCTTCCTCCCAGATTGGTGAAATCCTTACACAAAGCAGAAAAAATTACTCGAGGCGGCTTTGGATTCATAGCCTCGCTAGTAGTCAGATCTCTTCCGCTATTGGTTGTCGTGTTTCCCACAACTCTGCCTCTCCTTCCTCTAGAACTCATATTGGCAACCTGGACAGGCAACCCAACAAATTTAGAAAGGTATATAGATATTTTAAAAATTACAAATACGCACTCTTAAGATTGATACTACTCTAAAGCCTAGGTATTATCTCAACCTCACGCTCTGGTACCAACTGTGGCGACCTTCCATTCCACAGAAAGACGTGTCATTAATAAGAAAGAAATAGGAAGAAAGAGAATAGACAGAAAGAAACAACAACAATATCAGAATTTCATGGCGGAAATGGAAAAATATAATATATCACATAACTATTATATAGTCAATACACATCAGCGTTACACAGTTACACAACATCATCACATTAGACAGTCGTGAAGACCAGTCTATCCATTACATTCCAAAATACAATAGATAAAAAACTTTAACACGGTTAAAATAGATATATAGATACGCCAGGACTCCTGCTCCAAGCTTTCCCAAAATTCATCAGGCCAAACCTGATCACTTGGCTACTCATAAAAATTTGAGTACCCAAGAGTTTAAGAAAACAAAATAAACTCCGGGTCAGACAAGGGTCTGGTGTGAGTAAACGGTTAAGTTGTTTAACTTGAAAAACCTTTGAAATAAGAGGTATCTCGTAAGACTCTCCGCAAATAAACACGGACAAGATTTTCCCTTACGATAACCAAAACATTTTATAGGAAATCCTGCTATATTATAATAGTGTCTAAAGTTTTCAATATAAAATACAAAAATAGCTGGAATGCTTACATCTCACGTTCCAACATAGTTGGACACAATCAAAACCGTACATGCACTTATTGAAGATTGGATTCCATACAATGGTAGGGCTACTGGGGTACCACCCATCATAGTACGTGGTCTAGATCACCGTACCGAGGATCAACCCTGATCCCCTGCAACACAAGATTGGAGCTATCACTTACTGGATAGTCCGAATAAGACAACCTCACAGTTATGGCCAAACAACCACCTACACAGCCGAATAAAAGGGACCTCTAGACAGGGGAAAATCTTATCCTACCTAGGTGCTACCTACATAGCCTTGCGTGCACCTATCCTGTTTTAGCCATTCCCGGTTGATGAGGCTTGGGGCTACAATTACCTTTAGAGAACACTTAACTTGGAATGTTCATCGTCATCCATTGACGATGGATTGATAACATCATCCATACAAGTTCGTTCCGGGTTCGAACGAAACCGAAGGCATTATCTCGTTACACTCATTTTGGAATCACCCTTAGAGTTAACAACAATAACCCTTGCACTCTGAAACTTCATCTCGATCTTTACTTGAGATTTCATGACCTATCATTTAACTTGGATCGATGTGATTTTCGGATAACAAGTTTAGTATTCCATCCCAGTCTCATCGAAATCCAAACGTCATCTTAAAGGTCAAGTTGTTTAAGGTTTAAACAATTCAATTCAAAACATTAAATTCACACAGCTTTCATCACAGATAAACAACTCATATTTATCAAAGCTATATCAAAGTATATCATATCATAGAATATCACAGATAATCATACTACAGATATCAATCAATCCAGACATTCTATACAATCAATCATCCACAAGCAAGACTTATTAATCCATACTATAATTAATTTAATTAACTCAAATTAAATTAATTACTTAAGAATTAATCACCAAATCCTGCTAAATCAATCATTAATTAATTACAACCATTTGAATTATTTAATCATTCTTTAATTACTTTGATAAATCAATTAATTAATCTTTAATTGCTGATTAATTATTCTTTAATTATTAATTAATAAACCTTAATTATTAATTAATAAAACTTAATTACTAATTAATTAATCCTTAATTACCCGTTAATTAATCTCTAATTACTTAATTAATGCTTAATTAATTAATTTTAAATTACTTAATTAATTAATCAAAATCGTTAGTTAATAATCTCCAATTATCGAATTAATAACCCTTGATTACAAATTAATTGATCTCTAATTTCTAATTAATTAATTCTCATTACAATTAATTAATCTTTAATTAATTAATTACTCTTAATTATAAATTAATTAATCCTTAGTTATTAATTTATTAAATTAATTAATCACCCTTAAATTACTTCATTAATTTAATTTATCATTAATTATCCAAGACCTTAATTAACTTTAAGATAAACTTTTTACCTTAATTAATTTCTAAATCTTTATTAAGATCTTATTTAATAAATCTCGAAATCATTTATCATTAACATATAATATAAAAACATATTACTCCTTTAATTAACTACTTAATTACATATTTACATTAAGTTTAAAATAAACTTAAGAATTTAATAGTCTTGTTTGGTTGTTGTATATATTATCTTAAGTGTACAGTATGCACTAGGATAGGTAGGATAGAAGTTTGAGTGATGTATGTATATATATCCGTAAGTACGTGATAGATACTCAGGTTAATTTGGGGAATCTTTATATGTATGTTTGGCATCATTTGTTTTAGTGTTGTTATGGTATCGACCTTATTCTTTTCTATCATCAATAGAAATAAGTCAAATTATTTAAGGATATGAGTATGAGATGGATTCCTTTATCTAACTTTTATTTCGAGGACGAAATGCTTTTAAGTAGGGAAGAATGTAACGACCCGTAGTTTTGCTACTTCGAAAATAAGATATTTCATTCGTTTTAAATTTAAAAAGGAGTTTAAATCTTAAAATAAATATGTTATATATAATAAATAATTATCTATTCTTATAGTTAATAAATTGAAAAGTATAAATTTGGATTTTAGAACAAATCGACAAAAGTTAAGTTTTGTAAATAATAAATAAAGGCTTAAATAAATGAATCTAAATATTTATTTAAAAAGGTAAATCTTATTTAAAAAATCTAATAAAGATAATAAAAGTGTGTTAAAAGATTTAAAAGTTTGCTAATAATCGTTTTACAAAAATAACCAAAATTTGTCGCATTTTGTCAGTTTTACAAACAATGTAAAAATAGAGATTTTGATATTAATTAAACCTGATTTTAAAATATAAAGAGACATGTTTTTATTTATTTAAAGAAGTAAAAATTTCATTTTAAAGTTTGGTTTACTTCAATATATGACTTAATAAAAAGGTCAAATTTTGACTGTAAAATTTGTCATCAAAAAACACCGTTTTTTACCAAAACAAGTTGTCGACAAGTTGTTGCAACTTGATACATTTTCTAACTTATGAATACAAGTTTGCAAACTATTTAAACACTTTACATTTAGCACTAAAAGACAAAAGGAGTTTACTTTTGAAAAGTTTGAATGTATAAAAAGTGAAAAGTATGATTTGACATATTTTAAAATAATTAAAGCTTTTATAAAACAACATCATTACCTTACTTCTCATCTCATTAATGAGATGTTATGCTTATGCATAGAAAATGAGCAAATGGAAAAGTGAAAAGAAAGCTAACTTAAGGAATCAATGACACATACATCCATGCATTTAATGCAAATCAAATCAATACAAAGTCTTCTCTTTAAAACCCAAAATTTAAGAAAGTAATCATTTCTATCTTTAACATCACCATTAATGCTTAAGTCACATCACTTATGGAAAAGGAGCAAATGTTATTTTAACATTTTAAAGTGTAAGAAAAAGAGGTAAACATCATTCCTTAAGTATAAATTCAAATCAAACTATTTATTCTCCATTAAGCAAAGGTCAAATCAAGGGTAGAAAGGTAAATTAAAAAGTCAAAAAGTAGAGAAAGGTATTTTAGTCATTTGCTATCCAAATCTCAAGTATAAATATGCATCCAACCTTTAATTTTTCACACTTCATTCTCTACCTTCTTCTTCACTTTCTCCTTCCCCTTCACCTCCATTTCCATGACTTCCCACCTCCATTTTCCTTCTACCACTAAGCCATTCACCTTCTACCACTTATACTCCTCCTCCAAAGTACCAAAACCCTGACCACCCTCGGCCAAAATCACCCTACACACCAAAATCGAGCCTAGCTTCCACCTACCCACCCGCTACACCACAAGGCCGATCCCACACACCATAAACCCGAGCCACCCTAGCCAAGCCGAGCCCCTACACTCCAATCCCTAGCACCTCACACCAAAAACCCAACCCATACCCTCCTACACCCTCCTACACGCCATACCCAAGGCCACACCCTCCTCCACACCAAGGCCATACTCCCCCTCTTCCATATTAAAAAAACAAAAGAAAAGAGAAACAAAAGAGAAGAAAAGGAATAGAAAAAAACATAAGCGTTCGGAAAGAAATTAAGCTAAGGCGAGAATTCAAGACGTTCGGAAAAAGCGCGTTTGTTTGAAAGCACATAATCTACGGAAAAGTTTGACGGAGTGGATATGAAGGTGAGAAATTCTCACCGCTTTTTAAATTATATTGATTATCATGCTTAATTGTTATGTTAGATAATCACTATTTGGTAATATGGATGTTTGGTTAATGGTTTGAATATGTTGGATAATCCGTAGTAATGTTATGACATTTACTGTATTGAATATGTTTGTTATATGATTGTTGTATGGTTGTGATGATAATTTGGACATCAAATTCCTATTAATTAAGTAATTCCTTTATTTAAAAAGACCATATTTTAATAATATGAGATATTGTGGAAAAATAATTCTCTTTTCATTTAGAAGTGAAATTAAAGTATAAATGAAAGAGAATTTGAAATTTGAAGTGAAACGGATTTGAAAAGAATAGTTAGATAGAAATTGAAATTGAGATGAATAGTGAAATTAAAATCGAAATCAATTTTGAAAAAGTGAAGTTTAGTTTGAGGTTGAATTGAAGTTTAAATTGAAACTAGATTTGAAATCTAAGTTTTAAATTAGTTTAATTTGAGACGAGAATTGAAATTGAGTTAAAATTGGAATTTAAAATTTAATATTAAAAATAATGGGAATATAATAATTATAATATGGTAATAGTGAAAATATATTTTAAATACTTTAAAAAGTGAAATTATTGATTTAAAATGATTTGCAATGATTTTATAAGTGTTGAAATTCAATTTGAATAGATTATTTCAAATATTGAAAAATAAGTTAAAACTAGACGCGTCGCGCAACGGTAGTTCGCGATTTCGCGCCGAAAAGTTCAAATGAGTGTATAGAGTGGAGCATGACTCGGAATTCTTCGAGATAAGAAAATTCTAGACTACTATACCCATATCTTCTAACGAAGAAAGATAATCAAAGTTTCGATAAGTAGATTTTGAATTAAGACCAAATCAATTTTCTAGAAAAATCGCGCTAGTGCAGTTTAGTGACCATAACAAGAAATTTGTTTAAATGAACGATTTTAATTACGGAAAAATATGGAATAAATTTGATAAATCTATTTAAATAATTTAAAAGAGATTTGGATTGAAAAATATGAATATTCAAATATTTAAAAGTTGTTTAACTTCAAATAAGCTTATATGGCACTTTCGGTAGCACTTTTCTGCTGCGAATTCTATAACTTTTGGAATATGAGTTTAAATGTAACGACGTTTCCTAAAATAAATTATGAATTTTTAAAAAGGATAATTAAGCATTTTGAAAGATAATTTGGAATATTTATAAACAATTCCAAAATAAAGTTGAAAATCTGAGTATGCAGAAACGACTAGTACATTTGTCCTGCCTGTGAGATCTCGGAAGATAAAACAAGGCGCTTAACTAAGTTTAGGGATGGAGCAACCAGTGCCCTGAACTTACTTGGCCTATGTTTTCTTATCTTAGGCGAGGGATGGAACAGATCGAAAGGAAAGCTCTGATGCTCTTAAATAAAAAAGATTCTGTTAAGTTTTCCAAAATAAAAGAGGATTGGTATTATCCAAAAGTTAAGCAATCTCCAAAAATGAATGACTTCTATGATCCTATTTACTTCAAAATGTTTCTTAAGATTGATTTAGGGTTTATCGTAAACGATGTCTTAAATAACATTGTTTTTGACCCACCTAAAAGTTAATGGATTTGGTCAAGAATTGAGTAAGGAAATTTGAGATATTTTCCAAAGAAAAAGAATGAATTTCTTAGAAATTATCCTAAGTCAAAAGAAAGAGATTTCGAAATCATCCGAAAAGAATTAAAGTGAAAAGAGACTTAATAAATACTGTATACTCATATTCACTCTCTATCGATATTGGATTTTGAAGGAACCACGGTCGGATTTGGGTAATTCCTATCCGACAACCACTTCGAACCAATATATACGTTCAAACGTGAAGACATATTGAAGATGATTGAAGACCGTGGATCTTTATATCGTGAAGACTGCTTGTTGAACATGCTCTGGGTAGCTCCCTATTATAGAGTTATTTATAGCAGTGGTCTCCTCGTGATGGAGATTTTTCAGATCGCAAGGACTACTCGCTACTTGTGGTAGTAGGAGAGTGGCTTCGGTTTGTCCTGTTCCTAGACAACTTGTATGGTTGTCTGATATTGCATTTCTAACCATTACGTACATTGGTTTTTACAAACGTACTTCAGTGGTGGCGGAGAAGGCAACTTCTCTTAGCTTAACACCCTCCTTGAGACATACGAGCTCAAGGGTTGTATTTTTGTGGAAGGCAATTAGTAGTTAAACGAAAACGGCAATGTGGCATTCAAAGATGTGATATGTGCTGTGAGAAAACACAACACCAAACTGCTCATTTTGTAACACTTTTCCGCTTTCAATTTGTAACGGTAATAACCGTTATAAATTTATAACAGTTATTTCCGTTACAATCATTTATCACGATTATAACTTTTACTAAATCTGGTTGTTTGGTAAATAATTAAAAGCAACATGGATAAGAGTGTCATTTTGTTTATTATCAATACTCATCTCTTTTTCACGCTTCTAAAATCATTTCTCATGCTTCTTTCTGTAAATAAAAAATTCAAATCTAGGGTTTTAACCCCCTCCGTTATTAAAAGTTCGCATCCCCTCTTTTCACCTCGCCAGAACCGAAAACCTGTATCTCGAGATCAATCCTCTCCATATCGGCAGCTGAGCACATCGTGTCCAGGCTTGGCAACCATCACCACGCCGGATCTGAATTGCAACCACCTTCGAGTTAGCAACTATTTTGGGAAGTGAGCCGATTTAGGTTGTAAGGCGACCCTAGATCCGAATCGCAACCCTAAACGAAGTGATTTTGGGTGTGAGGCGATTTGGGAAGTGATTTAGCGTTGTTTGCGCTTGGGGAATTGGAGACTTAATTAAGAACGAGAAACAAAGTTTAGGGAACTACAAATTTGGCGCGTTCATAAATTTTATGGCAACGGTTGGTGACAAAAATTTTGTAAGTTTCCAGTCTCCAATGGCAGCCTCCGAGAACTCTTCTCCCCTGCTATTCCAGACTCCGCCGTTCATCCCACTTGCCCCAACTGATCTCTGTATGCTGCAAAATTCAGTTGCTGTAGATGGTAAGGGTTTTGATCCCGTGATTTCAAAAGGTAATTGGAAAAGGTGGCGTTCTCAACAAAAGAAATCAGATCATTTCAACCCACTAGATACTCAACAAAGACGCACCATTCAGGTAAACTAGATCTGGGCGAAAATTTTACACATCTGGTATGCCTCCTACCCCTCCAGATTCTCTCCCTGACACTATCCGTTCTTACAATCCTGAGTCGCATCTGTTCCGGGGTTCTGCAGTGCCTGTTGCCGTGGATGTTTTCGAATTGTCAAACCCTATCTCGAACCTTTTTGCTGCTTTAATTAATTCGTCGTCTACTATTATCCCCCTATCAGGAATTTCCAATGTCTGTCCTTCATCGCCAATCTCAAAATTTGTGCAGTCTGGTGGCAACTGGGTAAACACTGAATCCAATATTCTTAATAGGGAGACACGATCTGTTATGTTGAATCATGAGATATCGTTGAATGATTCTGTCGCACATAAGTCTGGTGTTGGGCTTATCGTGGAGGAATGTTTTACATGTGATGCCCCTGTTGATACCAGGCCGAGCTTTGTCTCAGCATCAATTCCTCCACGTCCTGAATTGGGTATTACTTAAGTTTCTACAAACATTGTCACTCTCTATACTGTTGAGTTGAACGAAGGAATAGTTCCGGTGGTATATGGTACTGGTTCCACTAGAATTAGTGAAGATATTGCAGGGAAACGTAATTCACATGTCTTTGCTGTCAGCGATATTGCATCCAGGCAGCCTATTTTATCTGTTCCTATTCCTTCTATAACTGAAATAAGAAAGGATAATACTAAATTGAAGCCTGTAGAGCTAAGTTTTCTTTCATTCATTATTTATATGCAATTAAATTTAAAGGAAGAAATTGAAGCTTGTAGGATTATTCTGCATGCTTTTTCAACATGTTGCAAGAACTTTTCATGTTTTTACTGTTTATTTTTGCATGTTTATAACTTAGATGAACATAGCTGTAGTGGATTAGCTATTGTAGATTACAACCTAACTGCTACGATGTATATAACAGGTAATTGTAGGAAAGGAAACATATAATATCAGCTGCACATCAGAAGATATGGAGGAATTTATTAATGGTCAGCCGTGTTTAATTTTTTTATTCAAAGATAAAAATAACATTTACATTACAGATCCATTATATTTGTGTCTGTTAGTGCATTACTCCTTCAATTACTCCTTAAATTACTTCTTAAAGTAACAATAGTTATTATCCACTCAATTACTCCTTAAATTACAGATCCATTATATTAGTGTCTGTTAGTGCATGTATGCATACCAAGAGACTTGGAAATGAACTAGACTGGGAGCATATGTAGCCGTTGATCATGAACAGACTTCAATTACAACATGTATGCTCCTATATAAGTTTATAAAAATAATCAAGTTTATCAAATTAAACAAGTTTGTAAAAATAATCAAGTTTATTAAATTTAACTAAGTTACCTTTGTTTTATGATTATTAAATTATATTATAAAATTACAACCATAAATGCTTTTAAGTATTAATTATTGTCTTTTTGATAGTAATTCTTTTTTTCCTTTTGCAGCTGAGATAGTCATCATGGATATCACATAATTTGGCAGAGAAGTTTCATGTATATCCACAACTACAAAGCTTTTGTATATAAGACATGACTAGTTGTGATTGTTCTGTTTATGTAGCAGAAATGTTGCTCTATGTTACCACTGAAATAGGAATCAAAATGTTGCTCTATGTTGCTCTTGCTTAGGAAGTAGACATTTCATTTTATATTTTCTATTAAATATTTGGTATGACTGGTTTCTAATTTACATAATATATAAAAATTTATGCACATTATCAATCTGATGTGGTGATACAATGGTTTGTTGTTATAGAAAGATATTCAATCTAAAAATTCATTCTTATCTTCCTCGTTCTTTTTGCAGCATGTTTGGTTTCCTTTAAAGAAGATAAATGAAGGTTTATCATTTTACAGCGTTTGGACTAGCCAAAATGGTAAAACTGAGCTACAAGAAACATTTCTTAACATTTGCATCAGAATCTAGGGGCGAAAACTTCTTCTTCCATTGAACATAGGTTCTTCTTTATTTATTTTTCGAGCTTGATGATTTTATTTTTTCGGTTTGGATTATTGGTTTTTAACAGGGAAAGCTATTTTACAGTTGGCTTAAAAATGCTAAAGATTGGGCTATTTTTCGTAGTAGATTTTAGGGAACTCCTTTGCTATTGTGAGTTAGTGATGATGGCTTGGAAATAGATGTGATTGGTTTGATTGTTGAACTTCAAATGGCTATCCGATGAAAAAGTAGTGTGACAACTGACAAACAAATTAAATGTGCAACTGATGCATGAGCAGGAATAATGCATTGAGTAGCCGCGAGCAGGCTAAAGGCTGCATCTATGTAACTGGAGCATGTAATTGAAGTACGTGCAGGAAGGAGCTAAAGCAGACAAGTAGTGAAATGCTGCACCGATGAATGTACAAGCCATTTGGCAGAGGCTGGGCATGCAGAAGAAGCCTGATGAAGTTCAAGGCCAAGAGCATGATGGAGCAACTTTCAGGAAGACTAGTTGGCTTAATTTGACATGAAAAAATAGTATGTGAAGACAGAGCACAAGAAGTAGCAGCAAGTGAGAGAACGATGTGATGCTGCTGATAAACGGTGTGATGATGCCTTTAATTATGTATGATCAACTAGTGAAATTTGATTTCATACTCTTTAATTATGTATGATGAACTTGTGAAACTTCGAATCTTCCTTTAATTTGTTGTCAAATATTTGTGCAATTTAAGTTGTATGTTTGGATGCGTAATTGCTTATTGTTATTGAAATTCTGTAATTTTTGATATGTATGTACCTACTATATTATAATAGACAATTCTATAGTGTAAATGCTAGCAAAAATGCAGCTCTACATAGTTTGGTAGCTGTAACAAACATATTCGTTACTAAAGACGAAATTTATAACGAGCATAGTCGTTACTATTGATGAAATTTGTGACGAACAAGTGCGTTACTAATGATGAAATTTGTAACGGAAAATACCCGTTACAAGCTGATGCAACTAATAACAAACTTTTTCGTTACAAAAATTTAGATTTCTAACGACAAAGTCCGTTAGTAAGTGATATCTAATAACGGGTAGAGGCCGTTATAAATATTTGTAACGACGTTCCTCACGCCTGTACCGCTCACGACTATATCTGTTATAAATTTCATTTGTAACGACTATATTCGTTACAAATACACCTTTTTGGTGTAGTGAAAGGTAATCATTTGCCTCATGCCTCATCAAATCGGAAATGACCGAAACAGGATTAGATGCAGCACGGCAAGTGGGTCATTCCCAATTAGGATATGGTCATCCTCTTCTAGATGTATTTCTTCCCGCTAGGACGTCGGGGTGTAAATTAATGTGGTGTGTGCTAGAGGGCCCTCGATAAAGGTCGGTAACGACCGGAGGATGTCATATTCGGTACCATATAGTTATAGAGGTGGGCCGGTCTTGCGTTGGTAGAGGATCCTTTAAGATGGTCCTCAGGACATCCATCTAGAGGTGTACCCCTTCTGAAGGTAGATCCTACGCCTAGTCATTTGTATGAAAATCCATTCTCCAATAAGAACCTACGGACTTGATTGTAAACTTATTATTCTGGAATTTAATCAATGTAACAATTTCAGCTAAGATTAATAAGTTTATTTGCAAATGTTTTCAAAGAATGTAATTAGAAATAATATCAAACGTTTTGATATAAAAGTGTTTTATTTATCATATGGTAAAAACATGTCCGTGTTTATTGTGGGCGTGGTCTTATGAGATACTCTTGGTTTTCAAAGGATTTTATTCAAAGGCTGATATATGACACTGTCATTAATTATTGAGTTTTTCTCACGCTGGTTTATCAAGCCTGATCCGGGTATTTTCAATACTCGGGTCAGATTCGAATAGTTTCAGGATAGTCGAAGATGGTTGGAGTTTCCAGAGGAGAGCTGGAGATATTCATCAACGTAAGAACATATTCTATTATCCGCTGTACTTAGTGTATTTTGTTTGATGTTTGTCAGCATTTGTAAGGGCATGTTTTATAACTGTCCAAGCTAAATTTAGGTTAGACTCTGATATATGTATTTAAAAGTTTTCCATTCGAGTGAGATTCTGTTCTGTCTAATTTTCTTTATTACCCTTAAAGATCCATCTTTTCGTGCAATTTGAGTTGGACATGTGCGGTTTATTGTCAATTCAAAGAATACGGGAAACCGGTCTTTACATTTGGTATCAGAGCTGAAGGTTAAACGAGAACCTTGGCTCTGTTATAGATAAAGTCTCATCTGAGATAGGATTAGTAATTTCCTAGGATGAGTAACTCATTAGAGATGGGGTTAGCAACACCCTAGAATGAGTTATGAGAGTATTATATATACGAGTGCGTAATTGTTAATTTTATAAAAATTATTTTGTTTTAAAGAAATTGGTAGATGAAATAATTTTACCTTGGGTTTATATTATAAATATCAAAGGGGATATTATTATTTTTGGGTTAGAAATTGATGATTGTTTGTAATTTAGCTTAGTAAAACATAAATATGAATATCTTGTGATTAGAATCGCATAATTTTACTATAAGGTATTTCTTATAGAATGAACATGTTAAAAGCAAAAATTTAGAACTTTAATCATATACCCTTAGTTATTTGATATTAAGAAATAATAGTGATTAAGTGATTATTATAATGGATGGATTTAAAAGCTAAGTACAAATATCTTGTGAAGTAAAATTCACAATTTGATTATAAGATATTTGTTGATAACACTGAAGCTAGAAGTGTAATTGGAGAAAGTAAAGAAAAAATGCATACTTAGAAAAAGAATTCTTATCAATAAGATAGAAAAAGATAAACCAAAATTGGGGCTTTTTACTAAATATAATATAAAAAGATAAGTTGTATAACTTATAAAGGAGTTAAGTTTATTTGAAATTTAGACACTTTGATAAGGTTAAAAGTCAAAGTAAAATTTAGGAATAAGAGATATAAGAAAAATCATCTTAATATAAAAACTTTGAATTGGTGATACATTTAGGGTAACATTTGTAATTCAAAATGAAGTAAGAATAGAAGTGGATATTTTTGAATAATATGGTTAGTAGTTTGATTGTTGGACGAAAAAGGTTAATAACAAATACCATGAGAATTAAGTTTCAGAAATTTGACTATAAGGTATTTGATGGTTGAAGATTAAGAAATTTGATTTAGAAAATGGATAGGCAAATAAGTTAAATAGTTAATCATAGAATCGGTGAGAGAAAGGTGTACACTTAGTAAAGTTATCTTATTAATATGTGGATTGGATAAATAATATTAGCTAAATGAAAACCTCATGTAAAGAAAACATGGGGTTGAGTTTTATAACTTAGTAATTTGAGATAATAGTAGAGTTTCATATTAGTTAAACACCTTAGTTGAAGTAATAACAATTTAAAGTTTGGGGATATGTATATATACTCTTAGGAAGTAAAGATGTATTATACAAGTTTAAGTCATACTTGTATGCTTAAGTAATAATATATTTAGAAGAAAGCAATGGTTGTGAAATAAACTTGAATTAATAGAAATTTTGAAGAAATGTGTTAGGTAAAGATGAATGTGAATAAGTACATAAGTTAAACGTAGGTCATTTTGGCATATAAATTTTGATCTAAGTTTTGGGTACATAACTTTGAGGTGTTTGCACCAATCCGAAAAAGGATTTATCACTCGATTCTTGACAGCGAGCATTGATGGGAGTTTATGGTTATGTACATGAGTTTTCTATCATAGCCGAGAGCTATGCAAGGAAATCAAGGGTTTGTGATCAAGAAGTCTGATTAAAGTACGCACTAGAAAATCGAGGGATCGATACTAGTTCAAAAGAAAAGTTGTGGATTCGAATAATAGATCGAATCAAATATCACATATAGTATTATGTATTGGGTCTGTCTACTTAGTAGTTGGATAGTTATCTAAAATAGTAGGCACTAAGATATAGTGGTTGGACTGATGTTGTGGTATGTATATATAGACCACAGGTATAGTACATGCTCAGGTCAGATAATGAGTTATGTGGTGGTATTCGTTTAACTTGATATAGTATCAGTGTGGTTGTTTTTTTATAGTCTTGTTTGGTTGTTGTATATATTATCTTAAGTGTACAATATGTACTAGGATAGGTAGGATAGAAGTTTGAGTTGATGTATGTATATATATCCGTAAGTACGTGATAGATACTCAGGTTAATTTGGGAAATCTTTATATGTATGTTTGGCATCATTTGTTTTAGTGTTGTTATGATATTGTAACGAACGCGATTTTTCGTCCACGAAAACCGACATCAATACGTCCATTGTATCAACTGCCGAGCAATCGAAAGCCGAAAAATCGTACCGTTAGGGTTTAAGAAAAAGAAAAAGGTAGAAGAAGAGAGAAAAGGATAGAACAGAACAGAAGAAATAACAGAACAACATCAGAATCTCACAATTCGCAGCGGAACAACATATAATACATAAATGAATAATCTTTAAACAAAGAACTATATCAGTTATTACATTACATTACATTACATCATCAGAGTGTACAACAACAAACAACATCAACAGTGGAAAAGAAATATTATATACTAGTAATACGCCATGCCATCCAGCTTGCCTCCTGCAACTCCAGAATTCCAGAATATCCTGATAAACCTTAACTCTTGACTGCCCGTGTGGAAATTGGTGGGCACCCAGAGTTTAGGAAGGAAAACAATAAACTCCGAGTCAGTCATGTGACTGGTGTGAGAACTAAAACAGTTTATTTTTCTTTAAAATCAAAATAGAGGAATATTTTTAAAGTTAATTCACAGTGCTTTTAAAAATGAGACTACCATAAGGCCTCCCGCACACACACACAATGCAAACGCAGAATCGAAGAAGATTTCTCCTTATGATAGTCAAAGATGCTTGATACGCATTAAAAAGAACATTTGATATTATTACTAGTGCATAGTGTAGGAAAAATTCATTTCGAAAGTAAAGATATAAATCTTAGCCAACATACGACCATTATCGTATGCCTACTATAGCTACCATCTAAACAGTGGTGACCACCATAAGTAAATGGCAGGTTCTACAACTAAAACCGTACAGGGTTTCGTATTGGGAATTGGATTTCCAACAAATGGTCAGGCCAAGGAACTTCCCATTGCCACATGGAAACGCCTCTGGAATGACGTCCCAAGAACCTAACCAAATCTCTGCCAACACAAGGCCGGGTTACTTTTCAAACTAGGTAACTACTGACACGAATATGTCATCCCCCGATCGTAACCGATCTATCCGAGGATCCTCGATTTCCAACAACCACAAAATTTGCAACAACAACATAGGTTAAATATCTGGGCACCATACCATGATACCACCTCCATCCAGAAGGAATGACATACACTAAAGGGGTGCTACCCCCTAATAACCTTGCTGCATCCTTCCTGTTTTGACCATTTCCGGGGTGTGAGGTTCGACGAAGTCTCGTCCACAAAGCCACGCTTTATACAAAAGCTGTGCTTTGGGTCAATTAAATGATCATAGAAATGATCACCAAGATAAATGATCAAATAAATCATCCTATCACAAATGATCAAACAATGATCATTTCACAGCAACACTCAGCATGCCACACTACCAAATTGGGAGTATATCACTAATAACCTTCAACTATATAACCTCTTAGCTCGTACGTCTCAGAGAAGAGTGTTAAGCTAAGAGAATAAATTCTCCACTACCAACAGAAATATATTTGAAAGAAATCATCTTTATATCTCAATTTGTAATGTCAGACATATAATCCATACAAGTCTGTTCCGGGCTCGAACAAAACCGAAGGCACTTCCAAAGAAGTCCTTGCAATTCGGATATTCACTAATCATGACCGGACTTCCCGTCACTAAGGGTGATACAACCTCTATATCGGAGATCAGCCAATGTAGAGTAACTCGACGGTAATCCTTCCGTTTTCACAAATATCCGGTCTTCAACACCGGTCATCAAATGCAATCCATAACGACGTATCACATACTCGGAATGGGTTATATGATCCCAAGGTCCTTTCCCGGATAACCCGAATAGTGAGCGCTTATTCAAAAATAAGTGTGGCATTCAAATTCAAGCAAATCACAACAAATACCTATTTAAAGGTAAATATTGATAGTCGGATTATTTAACTATCAATAGGCATGCTCAACATCACCAGATTCCAAATAATTTCCTAAATTATTTACTTTCCCAAAATATCTTTACTAGATATATAATTTTCCACACTTTAACCATTTGAAAACAAATTTTCAAATCACTTTTCACCTTTATCACTTTTGAAAAACAAATTTCAATCCTTTTCCTTACGCGGAAATACTTTCATTTCAAAATGGTTTTATTTAAACCAATTAAATAAATCCTTAGCGATTTACTTTATATTTACGTTCCAAATCCGTAATAATTCCCACACTTCAAAAATAAATCAATGTTTATTTTTAAACAAATTTCCCTTTCTTTTATAAATTCCATAATGAATTTATAATTCCTAAATATCTATGAATATACGATTTCCCAAACCGATTTCTAATATTCATTTTCAATTTATCTTTAAAAGATAAAGTCTCAAAATATCTGGTTCATATTGGAAAACATTTCCATACTTACTTATTAATAAGTAGTTCCCAAATCTATTTATTTTCAACACTTGGAAAATATTCAATATACTTAAATCGAAATTAAGTATATATTTCATTCTTTAAGGAAATCATTCGTTTAAACATATTTATTTGGGCCAAAATGAATGTTGCGTAAAACACCATTACGACGATCCAAAATCACTAGTATAGGGATTCAAAATTAAAATAGATATATAAATCCCAATACTATACAAAATATTTCCTTTCGGAAATCATTTACTACAACAACAGTGTTATAGTCCACCATTTCCTTCTTTCTCGAAAACGTCTATTTCAACAACAATGTTGAAATCTATGGTTTCGATTCATAATACATTTTAAAACATCTTTAAAATAATTAACTTCATTTTATAATATTCATTTTGCCACACATGACCATTTTATTCAATAATGTATTCACTGTCCAAAATCGTGAATATATTTCCTTTAATAAACTTCCATATTCAATTTATCAAATTCAATCGATCTCGAATTTATAAACAATGTTTATAAATTCCATTTCTATTTATAAGCTTCGATTTATAAATCTCATTATTAACAAATTCCATTTATATCTCATTTAAATGCCAAAATCCGATTCATAAGATAATTACTTATAAATCTTCTATTTTACAAAATCTATTCATTTTATAACCTCACAATTTATAAATCTATAAATTGCGTTCACTTATGAAATCCATTTTTATTTCATTTCTAACACTTATAAAAACTCGTTTTAATATTCCAATATTCTTAATTTATAAATATCCATTTTATAAATCTTTTATACACATCGTTTTTTTTTATAATTCAAAAATCCCAATTTAAACCAATTTATAAGTTAATTAACTATTTATTTCCAAAAATCTCATTTCGGTTATATTTCTCAAAAATCTTAATTTTTATAACATAAAAATTTATAACGTTTTAATTATTTAAAATGAATCAATTCAAAATTTAATAAAAACATATACTTTGAAAAATCACTTTAAAATCCCTTTAAAAATCAAAATCGTTACTTTAAAACTTCAAAAATGGATCCGATGATGCAACAGCACCAAATAGTCAATCACGACATCCAAATATCATATATCGATATGATAATCAATAAATATCACAATATCTGTAAATAAATCAATACAGTTGAGGAATCCAGTTGGATCCCTCCAACCTGTTTCCCTGCATCCACAAACATTAGCACAATACCAATTCCGCTCCAGTACGGAATTATCGCGGTATATAGGATTTATAAAATATTATCCGCTTAATAGACGGCGCAATATGGTCTCATCCGCTATATAATGCGGGAAATCAACTCCAAGTACATAAATAATACCAATTTCACTATACTGTGAAATATTCGCGGTATATGTTTTTAATAAATAATATACGCTTACTAACGGCGCATAATGTCTATTTTAACAACCAATAGATAACAATCATCATTCAAACATGCATTCAAGAATTTTAAATATAAATATTTAAAATTAAAATCGAAACCGATTCGATTGAGTGAGAAGTTCTCACCTTGATTTCAATTTCGTTTTAGCGATCTATTTCAAATAAAATTAAACGGACGTTTAATTTTACCCGAAATTCTCACTAACTCTAAACGACTCCAATCCAATTTCATAGCGTAGTGCTCGTCCATACGATTCTAATGCAACTGGTTTCGTGCGTTTTCGGCCTCGTATGAAAAAGATATGATTTTTGAAGTTTACACGAATTTTTATTCATAATTTTACAACATAATTTTAGATTTTAAACCCTCAACCTAATCACAGCCCTTGATCCCTTGCCTCCTGCATCATGACCGTTCACTGCTTCATCTCCCATTCACGCTCCATCTACAGGTTACACGCACACGCAAAAACCCATTTTGAGAAATTAGGGTTTAAAATTCGAGCCTCCTCGACGAACATGAACACGATCAACTAGCGCCCTATGAACAAGCACCTCCTACTCCATGCTCGGCCCAAGCCATGATGAACTCGGCCCTCACCAGCACCTTGAAAGTCGTGCCGACCTGATGGTGAACGCGGGCACGTAGCCCCCTCTTCGTCGCTCCAATTCTGATCATCACCGTATGGATTGAAAGCTCTTGCTTAGCTCTACAACTTTCGTGTTGACAGGTTTACCTAAAAACGTATGGATTGGGAGAGATTGAGAGGAGAAAATGATGAATTTCTGGCCATTCGTTTATTAATGGCGGCTGGAGCTTTGAAATTAGAGTTAGGGTTTTAATTTTAGCAAATTTATGAAGAGGGGGGGGGGCTTTTATAGAAAAATACGCGAACGCTATTCACCTCGAATTTTCCGAACTCCAAACGAAGCGTGCCGGTCGGCGTTTCTAAGGTTTACCCCACGTTTCGAACACAATGGAACGTATTTCGGGAGCTAATTCGGTCATCTGTGTGAGTTATGGCAATAAACGTTCAATTTAAAATTAAACCGATTAAACGATTTTCTAGGCGTTTTAGCTTGCACCGGACAAATGGTAAATCCGATTGATATGAAATTTGAAACCACACAATAATATCACATTACGGATCCGATGAAACTGGTTTCGTCGAAATCCGAGACTATTTGAAAAATGACTATGTTAACTCGCCAAATTAATATTAAAAACAATTTCGATGCGTTTCGAGCTGCTACGATCAAACGATAACTCCAATTGACACGAAAATTGAAATCCAATAATAACAAGCTATTACGGATCCAATGGAACTAGTTTCGTCCAATTTTGAGACTGTTCGAAAATTGACTAATTGCACTAGTCGATTTAAATATTAAAATATTCAATTTTCACAAATTAACTTTTAATTCGATTTTAAAAGTTCTAAAATATCATTCTAACTTCAATATGATAAAATAAAATTTTACAAATCATTTTCAATCATATTTAACCCAATTTTCAATTATTTCTGTATTTTCAACTATTAAATTATCGATTTAATTATCCAATTAAATCCAATTATTCGAAATAAAATTTATTTGACTTATAAATTTCACTTATTAATATTCAAAATCAATTAAATATTCAAATTTTAATTAATAAAAATTCTGGATCGTTACAGATATCGACCTTCTTCTTTTCTATGATCAATAGAAATAAGTCAAATTATTTAAGGATACGAGTATGAGATGGATTCCTTTATCTAACTTTTATTTCGAGGACGAAATGCTTTTAAGTAGGGGAGAATGTAACGACCCGTAATTTCACTACTTCGAAAATAAGAGATTTCGCTCGTTTTAAATTTAAAAAGGAGTTTAGATCTTAAAATAAATATGTTATATATAATAAATAATTATCTATTCTTGTAGTTAATAAATTGAAAAGTATAAATTTGGATTTTAGAACAAATCGACAAAATTTAAGTTTTGTTAATAATAAATAAAGGCTTAAATAAATGAATTTAAATATTTATTTAAAAAGGTAAATCTTATTTAAAAAACTAATAAAGATAATAAAAATGTGTTAAAAGATTTAAAAGTTTGCTAATAATCGTTGTACAAAAATAACCAAAATTTATCGCATTTTGTCAAATTTATATACACCGTAAAAATGACATGTTTTTATTTATTTAAAGAAGTAAAAATTTCATTTTAAAGTTTGGTTTACTTCAATATATGGATTAATAAAAACGTCAAATTTTGACTGCAAAGTTTGTCATAAAAAAACACCGTTTTTAACCAAAACAAGTTGTCGACAAGTTGTTGCAACTTGTTACATTTTCTAACATATAAATACAAGTTTGCAAACTATTTAAACACTTTACATTTAGCACTAAAAGATAAAAGGAGTTTACTTTTGAAAAGTTTAAATAAACGTATAAAAAGTGAAAAGTATGATTTGACATATTTTAAAATAATTAAAGCTTTTATTAAACGACATCGTTACCTTACTTCTCATCTCATTAATGAGATGTTATACTTATGCTTAGAAAGGAGCAAATGGAAAAGCGAAAAGAAAGCTAACTTAAGGAATTAATGACACATACATCCATGCATTTAATGCAAATCAAATCAATACAAAGTCTTCTCTTTAAAATGCAAAATTTACGAAAGTAATCATTTCTATGTTTAACATCACCATTAATCTTAAGTCACATCACTTATGGAAAAGGAGCAAATATTATTTTAACATTTTAAAGTGTAAGAAAAAGAGGTAAACATCATTTCTTAAGTACAAATTCAAATCAAACCATTTCCTCTCCATTAAACAAAGGTCAAATCAAGGGTAGAAAGGTAAATTAAAAAGTCAAAAAGTAGAGAATGGTATTTTAGTCATTTTCTATCCAAAGCTCAAGTATAAATATGCATCCACACCTTTCATTTTCCACACTTCTTTCTCTACCTTCTTCTTCACTTTCTCCTTCCTCTTCACCTCCATTTCCATGGCTTCCCACCTCCATTTTCCTTCTACCTCTAATCCATTCACCTTCTACCACTTATACTCCTTTTCCAAAATACCAAAACCCTCTCCACCCTCGGCCAGAATAACCATACACACCAAAATCGAGCCTAGCTTCCACCTACCCACCCCCTACACCCCAAGGTCGAGCCCACACACCACAAACCTGAGCCACCCTAGCCAAGCCGAGCCCCAACACTCCAAACCCGAGCACCACACATCAAAAACCTAACCCATACCCTCCTACACCGTCCTATATGCCATACCCAAGGCCACACCCTCCTCCACACCAAGGTCGTACTCCCTCTCTTCCATATAAAAAAACAAAAGAAAATAAGAAGAAAAGAGAAGAAAAGGAAAATAAAAAGAAAAAGAAAAACATAAGCGTTCAGAAAGAAAGTAAGCTAAGGCGAGAATTCAAGACGTTCGGAAAAAGCGCGTTTGTTCGAAAGCACGTAATATACCAAAAAGTTTGACGGAGTGGATATGAAGGTGAGAAATTCTCACCATTTTTTAAATTATTTTGATTATCATGCTTAATTGTTATGTTAGATAATCATTATTTGGTGATATGGATGTTTGGTTGATTGTTTGAATATGTTGGATAATCCGTGGTAATGTTATGACATTTACCGTATTGAATATGTTAGTGTTATATGATCGTTGTATGATTATGATGATAATTTGGACATCAAATTCCTATTAATTAAGTAATCCATTTATTTAAAAAGACCATATTTTAGTAATATGAGATATTGTGGAAAAAATAAGTCTCTTTTCATTTAGAAGTGAAATTAAAGTTAAAACGAAAGAGAATTCGAAATTTGAAGTGAAAGATTTGAAAAGAATAGTTAGATAGAAACTGAAATTGAGATGAATAGTGAAATTAAAATTGAAATCGATTTTGAAAAAGTGAAGTTTAGTTTGAGGTTGAATTGAAGTTTAAATTGAAATTGGATTTAAAATCTATGTTTTAAATTAGTTTAATTTGAGATTATAATTGAAATTGAGTTGAAATTGGAATGTAAAATTTAATATTAAAATAATGGGAATATAATAATATTATAATATGGTAATAGTGAAAATATATTTTAAATACTTTAAAAGGTGATATTATTGATTTAAAATGATTTGTAATGATTTTGTAAGTGTTGAAATCCAATTTGAATAGATTATTTCAAATATTGAAAAATAAGTTAAAACTAGACGCGTCGCGCAACGGTAGTTCGCGATTTCGCGTCGAAAAGTTCAAATGAGTGTATAAAGTGGAATATGGTTCAGAATTCTTCGAGATAAGAAAATTCCGGACTACTATACCCATATCTTCTAAACAAAGAAAGATAATCAAAGTTTCGAAAAGTAGATTTTGAATTAAGACCAAATCAATTTTCTAGAAAAATCGCGCTAGTGCAGTTTAGTGACCATAACAAAACATTTGTTTAAATGAATGATTTTAATTGCGGAAAAATATGGAATAAATTTGATAAATATATTTAAATAATTTAAAAGAGATTTAGATCAAAAGATATGAATTTTCAAATATTTCAAAGTTGTTTAAATTCAAATATGGCACTTTCGGCAGCACTTTTCTGCTGCGAATTCTATAACTTTTGAAATATTAAGTTTAAATGTAACGACGTTTCCCAGAATAAATTGTGAATGATTTAAAAAGGTTAACTAAGCGTTTTGAAAGATAATTTGGAATATTTATAAGCAATTCCAAAATAAAGTTGAAAATCTGAGTATGCGGAAACGACTAGTACATTTGTCCCGCCTGTGAGATCTGGGAGGATAAAACAAGGTGTTTAACTAAGGTTACGGATGGAGCAACCAGTGCCCTGAACTTACCTAGCCTATGTTTTCTTTTCTTAGGCGAGGGGTGGAACAGATCGAAAGGAAAGCCCGAATGCTCTTAAATAAAAAAGATTCTGTTAAATTTTCCAAAATAAAAAAGGATTGGTATTATCCAAAAGTTAAGCAATCTCCAAAAGTAAATGATTTCTATGATCCTGTTTACTTCAAAATGTTTCTTAAAATTGATTTAGGGTTTATCGTAAACGATATCTTAAATAACATTGTTTTTGACCCGCCTAAAAGTTAAACAATTTGATCAAGAATTGAGTAAGGAAATTTGAGATATTTTTCAAATAAAAAGAATGAATTTCTTAGAAATTATCCTAAGTCAAAAGAAAGATATTTCAAAATCATCCGAAAAGAATTAAAGTGAAATGAGACTTAATAAATCCTGTATACTCATATTCACTTTCTATCGATATTGGATTTCGAAGGAACCGGGGTCGGATTTGGGTAATTCCTATCCGAAAACCACTTCGAACCAATGTATATGTTCGAACATGAAAACATACTGAAGATGATTGAAGACTGTGGATCTTTATGGCGTGCAGACTGCTTGTTGAACATGCTTTGGGTAGCTCCCAATTATAGAGTTATTTATAGCAGTGGTCTCCTCGTGATGCAGATTTTTCGGATTGCAAGGACTACACGCTACTAGTGGTAGTAGGAGAGTGCCTTCGGTTTGTCCTGTTCCTGGACAACTTGTATGGACGTTTGTCTGACATTGCATTTCTAATGATTACGTACATTGGTTTTTACAAACGTACATCAGTGGTGGGGGAGAAGGCAACTTCTCTTAGCTTAACACCCTTCTTGAGACATACGAGCTCAAGGGTTGTATTTTTCTGGAAGGAAATTAATAGTTAAATGAAAATGGCAATATGACATTCAAAGATGTGATATGTGCTATGAGAAAAGTTAATCGTTTTCCTTAAGCCTCATCAAACCGGAAATGACCGAAACAGGATTAGATGCAGCAAGGCTAAGTGGGTCATTCCCAATTAGGATACGGTATCCTCTTCTAGATATATTTCTTTCCGCTATGATGTCGGGGTCTTAATTAGTGTGGTGTATGCTAGAGGGCCCTCGATAAAGGTCGGTAACGACTGGAGGATGTCATATTCGGTACCATCTAGTTATAGAGGTAGGTCAGTCTTGTGTTGGTAGAGGATCCTTTGTGATGGTCCTCGAGACGTCCATCTAGAGTTGTACCCCTTCGGAAGGTCGATCCTGCACCTGGTCATTTGTATGGAAATCCATTCTCCAATAGGAACCTACGGACTTGATTGTAAACCTTTTATGCTGGAATTTAATCAATGTAACAATTTCGGCTAAGATTAATAAGTTTATTTGCAAATGTTTTCAAAGAATGTCATTAGAAATAATATCAAACGTTTTGATATAAAAGTGTTTTTGTTATCATATGGTAAAAACCCGTCCGTGTTTATGTGTGGGCGTGGTCTTATGGGATCTCTTTGTTTTCAAAGGATTTTTTTTCAAAGGCTGATATATTGCACTGCCATTAATTATTGACTTTTTCTCACGCTGGTTTATCTAGCCTGATCCGGGTATTTTCAATACTCAGGTCGGATCCGAGTAGTTTCAGGATAGTCGAAGACAGTTGGAGTTTCCAGAGGAGAGCTCGAGATATTCATCGACGTATGAACATATTCTATTATCAGCTGTACTTAGTGTATTTGGTTTGATGTTTGTCAGCATTTGTAAGGGCAGGCTTTATAACTGTCCAAGCTGAATTTAGGTTTGACTCTGATATATGTATTTAAAAGTTTTCCGCTATAAAAATATTTGTTCAATATTATATGTTATCCCATTCGAGTGAGATTCTGTTCTGTCTAATTTTCTTTATTACCTTTAAAGATCCGTCTTTTCGTGCAATTTGAGTTGGACATGTGCGGTTTATTGTCAATTCAAAGAGTACGGGAAATCGGTCTTTACAGTTTGTTTACTCACCAAAATGATGTTTGGACAGAGAGTTTTGAAGCAGTTTGAATTTTGAAAACTTGAATGGTAGAAATAAATGCCTTGATCTTTGAAAGCTTGTTAACTAGGAAACTTGTTTTAACTGAGATGATCTGAAACTTAGATGTTTGAAATGATCTTGCTTGCTGTAGTTTGAAGATTAAATCTTGTTTTGATTTAGTTGTATGTGCTTTGATTTAATTTCAGGTTTGAAGTTGTTTACAGACTTTTTTTATTTTCTCTGGTTTTAGTTATAGGCTTTTGATTTCATGTTTTGGAAATGAGAATATAGGAAAGAAAATGAAAGAGAGGAGTGGAGAGACATGCTTATAGCTTTTTTAACGATTTTTAAAAATAAATGAAAATAAAAGAAATTTTGATAGTTGTTAAAATAGCTTACATCTGTTAAATTACATACTATTAACTCAACACTTGTATTAACATGATTTCATAAATTTACACTTGTAGTGCATGTGTTAATTAATTTTCAAAGGTTTATAAAAATTTTATATTAAATTTTCTATTTAGTAAATACTTTTCTTGATTTATATAAATAAAATACTTTAACGAAAATAAATAAAATATTTTAAAGAAAATAATATAAGACAAATTATATACTAATAAAATCATATATATTATATTTTTAAATCCAAATTTATTTTAAGATAATTATCTTTTGAATTTCCAATTCAAATTCAAATTCAATTTAAAATTCAATTTAAAGTCAACTCCCACATATATATACACATTTAAACAAACACAAATTTAATTTGTTTGAAAATAACAATTTTTCTATTTAAAATCTACTTATATATATAAACAATCCATTATTATTTGTTTAAAAGAATAATTTTGCCAAATTTAAATAATTAATAAAAGGGATTCTCATATTTTAATTGCTTGAAATTTTCGGATATCATAATGGTGGTAGGGTTTACATGATGGTTTGGTGTAGTTAAGAGGATTTAGTGAAGCGTTGTTGCATATGAATGTTGGTAGGAAAAATTGGTTAAGTTAAATGTGAGTACTCATATTTTAAGTTATTAATTCCTAAAAATATTTCCTGTTAATAATGTAAAAAGTTTGTTATATGTTGGATGATTTAATGGATGATAGCTTGGTTGATATAATGGTTGATTATATGTTTGTGATATGGATGATAACTTGGTTTGATAAATGATAAGATAAATGGTTAGTAAGTATAGTTAATTCAATGGAAATTAAATCCATATAAATGTGTATATGGAAATTATTTAGCTTCTTAATGTTTTTAAATAATCTAAAAAGATTGAAAATAATCTTATAATAATATGATATTATAATATGAAATGAAATGAAAATTGAGTTTGAAATATAAAAAATTATCTAAATTAAGTTTAAAATGATCTATAAATGTTTTATAAATATTCAAAACTGTTTTCAAGAAGTTTGAAAAGAAACTGAAAAAAACAAGTCAAAATCAGACGCGTCGCGTAACGGTAGTTCGTGATTTCACGCCATAAAAGTTAAATGAGTGTACAAAGTGGAATACATCCCGAATTCTTCGAGACAAATTTTTTTGGTCTATCATATCCATAATCTTCCAACAGAGAAAGAAAATCAAGCTCTCATTATGTAGAGTTTGAAATATGTCCAAAACAATTTTCTAAAAACATCGCGGTTTTGTAGTTCGAAATCCAAAAATGGATTTCTTTATCAATGGTATTTTTAAATAAGTTAATGTACGAAATAAATTTGATAAATCTATTAAAATGGTTTAAAAGAGATTTGAAATGGAAAATATGAGTTTTCAAATATTAAAAATTTGTTAAAATCAAATAAGCTTATATAGCACTTTCCGCAGCACTTTTATGCTATGAATTCTATAACCTTTTGAATATGAGTTTAAACCTAACAATTCTTTACTAAATTTTTTGTGAATGATTTTAAGGAATGTTTAAGTAATGTAAAGATGGTTGGGAAGTTTTAATAAGTGTATGTATAAATGGTTAAGAGAAATTATTTATAATACTTAAACAAAAGTGAAGAAGATTGAATGTAATAACAAACTGAGAATGCGGAAATGACTAGTACATTTATCCTTCCTGTGAGATCTGGGAAGTTGAAAAGGATGTTTAATTAAGGTTAGGGATTGAGCAACCAGTGCTTTGAACTTACCTGCCCTACGTTTTTTCTTTTTAGGCGAGGGGTAGAATCGATCGAAAGGAAAGCCGAACGCTCTAAAAGATTATATTTAAGTTTTTCTAAAAGAAAAGAAACAAATTCTTCGAATGTTAATTAACCAATTCAAACTAATTTTATAAATAAAACATATTTGAAGACAAAGATATTCATGATGTAGGATTAGTTGCCATTAGTCCCTAGAGGTTAAATTTACCATATCTAAGGTGGCAGTAGCACTCTTTTATGAAAATCTTCGATTTGCGAGAATATAATTTGAAGTTAAGAAAGAAATCTTTTAAATATTCCCTAGGTTAAAAGTTATAACTTGAATATGAGAAATCTTTCATTAAGATTTAAAAGAATGATTTGGAAAGGTTTTCCTAAGTAAAAGAGAAAACGATGTGGCATTATTCAAGGATTTAAGAAAGGTTTAAATAAATCAAATGATTTAATAAATGAGGCATAATGATTCCATATACTCTTGAAAATAAAATGGAATGAATTGAAAATAATATATCTGAGAGAGGTATTTTATAAATGATGAAGTAATTGATTGATGATTGATATCCACATATGTGTTTAACATCTTTTAAACCGATAATTGGCTTCGAAGGAACCAGGGTCGGATTTGTGTGATCCCTATCCGAAAACCACTTCGAACCAATGTATATGTTCGAATGTGAAGACATGTTGAAGATGATAATTAATGAAGACCGTGGATCTTCATAGCATGAGGACTGCTTATTGACATGCTCTGGGTAGCTCCCATTATTGAGTTATTTATAGCAGTGGTCTCCTCGTTGTGGAGATTTTTCAGATTGTAAGGACTACTCGCTACTAGTAGTAGTAGGAGAGTGCCTTCGGTTTTGTTCAGTCCTAGAACGAATTTGTATGTACGAATGTCTGACATTGCATTTCTAAAACTCAACGTTTGACTTTTACAAATGTACATCTGCTTGGTGGAGGAGAAGAGAACTTCTCTTAGCTTAACACCCTTCTCTAAGACATACGAGCTTAGAGGTTGTGTATTTGTGGGAGTCAAATAGTGATCAAAGGAATAGAAGTATGGCATTCAAAGTGAAGACAATATCTTATGTGAAAAGGTAATCGATGCCTCGAGCCCATCAACCGGAAATGACCGAAACAGAGTTAGATGTGGCAAGGCTAAGTAAGTCATTCCCTGTTAGGGTATAATCATCCCCTTCTAAATATATTTCTTCCCGCTATGACATTCATGTTGTAAATTAATGTGGTTTCTATGCTAGAGTGCGCTCGATTAAAGGTCGGTAACGACCAGGCGATGATATATTAAACACTATCTAGTTACAGAGATAGGTCGGCCTTGTGTTGGTAGAGGATCCTCTATGATGGTCCTTGGTACATTCCTCTAGAAATGTACTGCTGTAAGGTAGTCCCTTCATCTGGTCATTTGTATGAAAATCCATTCTCCAATAAGAACCTGCGGTTTTCTTTGCATTGGAGTAATGAATAGCCTCGAAATGCTATATGGGTAACCATTTCGGCTAAGATTAATAAGTTTGTTTGCAAATGTTTTCTAATGTATGTCATTAGAAATAGTATCAAACATTTTGATATATAAAAGTGTTTTAGTTATCATAAGGTAAAAAGCCGTTCGTTTTTATGTATGGGTCTGATCTTATGAGATACTCTTTCTTTTCAAAGGATTTTATTCAAAGGCTAATATATGACATTGTCATTTATTACTGAGTTTTCTCATGTTGGTTTATCATGCCTGATTCGGGTATTTCCAATGTTCGGGTCAGATCCGAGTAGTTTCAGGTTTAGTTGAAGACGGTTGGAGTTTCCAAGGAGAGCTGGAGATATTCGTCTATGTATGGACGTATTCTATTATCCACCATGGTTTATTAATTTTAGTTTGATGTTTGTTTGCAATTGTAAGTATAGGTGTTTATAACTGTCCAGGCTGAATCTAGGTTAGACTCTGATATTATATTTTAAAATTTTTACGTTGTAAGGATTATTATTGAAATTATTTATGTTATTCCATTCATTTGAGATTATGTCTGTCTTTATTTTTCTTACTACCCTTAATGATCCGTCTTTTCATGCAATTTGAGTTGGACATATGTGGTTTATTGTCGACTCAAAGGGTGCGGAAAAACGGGCCAGCACAGTGGATCTCCTCTTCATTTGTCCTAGAAGAACAAAATAAGTTTATACGTATAGTATAGCACTACTAACGGTAACGATACCATATAATCCCTATATTTCTCCTAGATATTATCAAAGTTAAAATCCTTTAATGTTAAGTAGGGAATCTTTTCGTACCACCAAAATTAAGAAGGATTATATATTTAGGCCAAGATTTGATAGTCGGTTATTTGACTATCAAATAATCAAACATTCAAATAGAGATTACATTTCCCATGGAAACCGCTAAGATTCTTTAATTTTCTTTCATGAATTAAATTTCTTCCTAAAATATTGATCAAAATATTCATATACTTATCTCGCTGGTATAAGTATATTCACAAACCATTCCTTTCAAAACTTGGAAAACCTTTTTCCCATACTTATGAAATGGTATATGTATATTCTCCAAAATTTAAAAAGATTTTCTATTTCAAAATCTTATTTAAATGATCAAACCCAAATGTTATTTAAAATGGAATAAGGATAACCCCAAACATTATTCCTTCGATTTTAAATGTGGAACGTATGTCCCATACCACCATAATATATTAAATTAACTTTTAAATAATATTATTACACTAATAAATTAACTTCAAAACAGTATTAATATAATAATTAATCAACTTCAAAATATTATAAAATAATTAGTAATTTCAAATTAATATAATAATCGGTTAATTCCAAAACATTATTAATATAATAATTAATTATCTTTAAAACAATATAAATTTGGTAATTAATTTACTTTTAAATAATATTAATATGATAATTAATTAACCTTTAAATACGATTAAGTAACTTAAATCAATATAATTAAATAACTTAATTAATAACTAAAATATAATAATATTCTTCAATAACTTTATGAAATAACTTTAAAGAATCATATTGATAAAATAATTATCTTTAAATCACGATTAAGAACAATAATTAGGTATCTTCAAACCATTATTAATAAATAATAGTTATCTTTAAAACCTTATTAATAATTATCTTTAAAATAACATTGATTTAGTAAATAGCTTTTCAATTTAGAAAGAGGGTTAGTGACTACAATGGTACTTAAACAAGCTACCATATCATTTAATTTAACTTTCCAAGTTAATTATGTGTATTTACATAACCAACACCATGTAAATAAATTAAACACTTAAATATCATTGATAAAAAAATCACTTATTTAAATTGGCATATCAATTAACGACATATAATTGGATACCCAAATCTATAAAATAGCAAACTAGGATTTACTATGCTAATTAAATGTCCAATTAATTTAAATTAGTGGAACAATGTTTTATTCCATTAAACAGGTGTCCAAATTACCCCCATTAACTTAACTTTAACAACTCGATATTTATTTGGCGAAATAGATAACTCACATTAAGTATAATTAATTAAATTACGTTATTATCCAAATTAACGTAATTATTATCAGGCAGTATTAATTTATCATTAAATTGTACTACATAAAAACAAACAACATGTTATATGGTAATCAACGGGTAAATCGGATTTAAAATGAGTGAGTTATAGCATATCAAAGTCTAACATTTTAATTTATAAAATAAATAAACTATTTAATTTTCTCACGCCATATAGCCATGGACCAAGTCCCAAGACTTGCATCCAACCCACTATAAACAGCAATGTATCTCCCCTAGATCTCCTCCTCATTCCAGTGAAGTTCATAATTAATCTCAAGCTTGTGCACGCATCGCCGCAGCCACCAATGCCGAATCCAAGAACACCAGCACGTCATGTTCGACAAGATCATTACGACGAACCACCTCACCTCGACCCTAGTGCCCTTGAACGAAATCAGATACCCAAACCAACACTGCTACAAGTGTAATGTCGCGTTTTGCTCTAAGAGGCTACACGCATCCAAACATCAACCACGACTTCATCTTGCCACCGGCAACTCAATAGTACACCCTGCTCCACCTAACTCCATCTAAAACGACCACCTAACTAAACCTTTGGTCATGGCCATCATTAACGACCATCACGAAACTTCGTCGAAACTTCACTAGAAATCTTACATCCCGTCCTGATTCCAACACCACTAACGCCCTTTATTAATTCATCATGGATTAGGAAAATTTAATAGTTAAACCGTGGAGCATTATTTCCCTTCTTACCAACATTAGGTGATATCTCAGTCATCGCTCGACGAAATCGAGTGTGGTGTATTTCTAAAAATACTAGAGATCTACACGAACAACTTTCGTGTTGAATGATTTGGCGAGAGCTCAATGGTTTGGGAGCAGTTGATTTTTGAATATTGAAGAGAGGTGATTTTCATTTTCAAGAAGAAGTTAAAAATGAAGAAGAGCAAGAGAAGTGTTGTGCTGTGTGTGTATATATGCACGTATACATCATGGAAAATCGTACCATATTCCCTACCCACCCAAGGCAGCATAAATCAAAGGGGACAATGTGGCTGCCATGGTAAAGGGGAACATGAGGCAGGGAAAGCAAAAAAGGGGGAACAAGGGGACCAAAATGTGGTTGCACAGTGTAATGTATTTGTTGAATTTGGACTGATTTTGGGTACCTTGCCACACAATCCTGCGTCTGCGTACGAGCCACGAATGATAAAAATAAAATACGATCACGTATAGAAATGATATGAGGTCACAAAACAAAAGTAAAATACACTAGTTATTAAGTTCTGTTAAATTTCAAAAATACCAGTGCTCGATGTAAAATACGTCAAATGGAAATTCAATTATTTTTCCAAATTAAAAATTATTTAAAAAATATGTACATTAAACTAAACATATGCTGCTAAAAATCAAGTCTTAATTTGAAAAATATATTTTATTATATTTAAATTCAAATCCAAATATTTAAATAAATTAAGTATTTAAGTTTGAGGACTCAAAAATAACATCTTTATAAATCGTTAGATTAAAACTTACTCTAGTTTACTTGTATATTACCATTTTAAATCCTAAGAGTATATATAAAATATCAATTTCAATTTTTATTATTTATTACTAGTATGGGCCCGTGCTTTGCACACGGGCTGTTTGTGTTATTGTATACATTGATATTTTGTTTGAGTGCAAATATGTAAACGGAAAGCAAGGGCATTTTTGGAATTTCAAAAAGACATTGAGTAAATTAGTTCAAGAAATTTTCTTTATTAGTAATAGAGATTATACTTGTATAATACTCTTTTACATACAAAACACCAATTTCATGTTACTTTTCAAAACTTAGATGGAGGCCCAAACAGAAGATGGTTTTTAAAACCGAGTAAACCTTTCAACCCATTTACCTTAGAGCGTTCTAAGGAAAGATGTTTTACCAGTTGGCCCAATAGCATCGAATAGTTTCCATGACTTAGATATTTAAGCAAAAATTACGTTTTTAATAAAACAATGCTCATTAAAACCTTCCGACCCAATCTAACCCATTTATAACGTGAGTTAAATTATCTCTTTTATATCCAAGTGTTTAAAATTTTCATTTTTCAAAATACCTTTTTATTTTAATTCAATTTCCTTTAAAGAGACTTAAGAATAAATACCCGGTGTTTATTTCAAAAACCCATTTTGAAATTATACTACATATATGTCTATATGTATAAAATAATTTTTATAATTTATTCGCTAACAATCACTTTAGGTTCATCCAGATCTGAATTCATTTCGATCGTACAATGATAAAGAGAATAATTTACTATGTGCATTACAACGTTTTCCTAAGTAAACATTCGATAATCACTTTAAAGATTATTCAGATTAACACAAAATTAATCGAGACGTTTTCCTCATATTGCCCTAAAGGAAATGCATTCCATTTAAAATTTACCTTCTAAAATATTTATACTTATAAATACTTCCAAATAATACTATTATTATTTTTTTCCAAAGCGCCTTTGAAATCATTTCAAACAACTCTGAGATTTAAATTCAAAAATCCTTTTTAAAACACATTTTATAAACCAAATTTATATAAATTTGCCTCTATGTAAAATCATCTCATATTATAATAATTCTCCTTTGCTATGATAAAATTTTCACAAATATTTATCCTCTAAATGTCTTATCTTACCATTTAGACTATAATAAACAACTTTGATTAGAAGTTCACTTTTAACTCGACTTCATTAAAGATGACGTTTAACCAAAAAAATTCATCGAATACCTAATATTCAAATTGTGAAACTTAATTCACAAAGGGTTCATTTTAATACACTCATAATTATCAATAAATGCTCATAAATAAGCCTAGCACAATTAATCAGCAATCAACAATCAATGCTTGTAAACCAACTGAGCATGGTTAATCAAACAACAATGATAATGCATGAGTATTATCATTTTCAAACAATTATTTGCCTTTGAAAATTATTCCTTTATGTATGAAATATATAATTCAAGGTAAAATATTTTATTTACCGAAATTTCCAAAATCAATATCATGTCTATTTGTCTTATTTGAGTATTTAGAAATCCATATCCGCACTGTAGGGTCCCACGTCTTGATTAGAATTCATAAACAACTTAATAGACCAATTAATACAAACAGGTTTTTATTGCATTAACAAATACGCTCTCGTATGTATAATACTCTCAAAATCATTCTGGGGTGTCACTTACCCAATCTCTAATGAGTCATAGCCCACAAGCCAAGGTTCTCGCTTAACCTTTAGCTTTGATAACAAATGTAATGACCAGCCTTTCCAACTATCGAAAGTCGGCACCAAATACATCTATGGTATTCCAATGCCAGACCTCCAATCGTGAAAAAGGTAGATAGTTAAGGTAAAAATAAAAGAACGAACAAAGAAAACAGAACCTTACAGTGGAAATGACAATCATAATATAATAAAGATAATATAAATTGTCACTCTAAAATACAAAGTACATCAGAGTTAAAAAAACCTCATCAGCTAGACATTTATAAATTCTTGACCTTACAAATACTGATGGAGGTATATAATAATACAGAAGAAATAAAATATATTACAACAGGTGAACGTCCATCTTTACCTCATGATCTCTATGTCCCACCAATGACAACCTGGAAAAATACTCAGTCTGACCTGAGTTTTATAATAAAATAACACCAGGATCAGTCTGGAAAACCAACGTGAGAAAACTCAAGTAATATGATAGTCATATAATAATTCTATAAGACCGCGATGCTAAAATGCGGAATGGGTTTTACCTCACAAGAACGACATCCATAGATGAAAAGTGGAAAACAAATCAAAACAGCGATCTCACCAAGTAGGGCTGAACATAAACAAGATCAAAATCCAGACTTAAAGAATGGACATAAATAATTAAACATCGAGAAGAGCTCCAAAAACTTCTCGATGTAATTAAGAAAACATTTCAAAGATTTCAATCGAATAAGGAAAGGGAAATTTTCCAACAATAACCTGGAGAGTGTGCCACCTTTACCGAAAGTGTACCTTTAGAAATATACTTAAGAATGACAATGGCTCTCGAACACGTCCAAGCCTGAGCCGCCAACCTTATCGAGAATCCGAGTATTTCAAACTTTCGAACCCATCCCACCAAATCCAATCTAGAGTAGATGTAAAGATACATAATGGGAATTTCCCCACATAGCTTCGCTTCCACTCGCTCTTTAATTTTTAGTCATCTTCGATAAAGAATACCAATGTTCAGATGAGCAACAAATCGTCTTGAATTGACGAAACACAAAAGAAGAAAAGATTAATTCTAATATTCAAATCGAAACAAGGAGAATGAATTTATCCAACATTACTAGGAGGGTGTGCCCCCTACACCGAAAGTATACCTCTAGATAAAATATACTTGAGAGCCCATGACAAACACACATCACTCTCGGGAACTTCCAAGCTGGACTCTGCCTCACACAAGCATTCGAATATACTCGCATCAACTTATGCATCCTACCAACACTTTCTATGCAAATGTACATATATCCTATGGGCGCGACCCATATGGCTTGGCTCCCACTCGCTTTTTGGTTTTAGTTATCCATGGTGTTGGATGCCACCGCTCAAAATGGCTGGCAAATCCTCTTAGATTTACAAAGCAGAAAGAATGATACCAAAATCGATAGTTGAGAAACTATTGAAAGCAAACGAATGATTGTATATGGGAATTAGATTGCATACACTTGTCACCAAAAATCGAGTCAATATTTAAAAAATACGATTCTTATCCGTGCTTCATTTTCACGTCACAAATATTTGTAGAACACTTTAACACTCTTTAAAAATATTCTTTTAAAGGGGCAAATTATATTTCTAAGTGTATTAAAAAGTTACACCTTGCTTTGTTTTTAAATATTCCCTTTTAAAGATTTTCACATTTATAACTATCATTTATAAATTTAAAAACCACATTAATTAAGATAATAAATCAAATTATAATCTTTTTATATATTTAAACATCATCAATTATTTTGAAAATAATAAATCAAATTTATTGTCTTTTATATATTTAAAACATCATTAATTAACGTAAATTGTAATGAATCAAATTTATAATCATTTATAAATTCAAACCGTTTTAGTTAACCCAAAAGATGATTAATAAAATTTATAAGACCTTTTATAAATTTTAATCAATAAATATCTTGTATTTTCAAAATTTTAAAAATATTCGAAATATAGTTTAAAAAATTTTCAAGGTGCAAAAACGTGACCAAACATTCATTTAGTAAAAATACGAGCACAAGATCAACAACATGAGGGTTTAAGGAGACGACATTTCATAAGTGACGGTACGTCGGAAATTGCTATAATGAAACTTACTCAAGTCAAACGGTATGTTATAAATATTTCAACTAAACATCAATATAAGCAATAAAAGAATATAAATAAGATGTAGATAACAGTAAATAAACAAAGTTGAGAAATCCCTTTGGGTCGCTCTGCAAAACTCTCATGTAATTCCCAGATATATATGTGTATCTTTTTGAAGTGTTCCGTAACAATCTATTCTCTATGAAAACACTCCGAATTCTCCTTTTTTTCCCCTACAACAAAATGTTATTTGTGTCGTTTGCTATTAAGAGGGAATTCAAAAACAGTCAAATAGTAATCTTTGTTGGATCTTATGTTTTGATTAATGACAAGAAATTCAATCAACATGAAGATTCATGAATCTACAACAAAGAACTATAAAGACCGGACTCAACAGTATAAAGTATGGTTCATATCTATATATACATTGTTTAGAAATAAAGTCCAGTTTTTAGCTATGTTAAAATCTCTCCTCTAGTAGTTCACAAACATACACATTTGAAACATTCTATAAAAGTAATAAAAGTTTTATTTTAAAAAATAAAATAAAATAATAACAATAATAATATATGAAGCAATACTTGAACTTGGGTCATTTTAAATGAAAAATCAAGTTTTCAAAAAATGCATGGAGCAAGGCTCGTACCTGGATCACTGGTTTAGAATGAAAATGCTCTAACCAAATGAGCTGTGGTGATTTTTGTTTATTAACAGAATTCAGTCAACCGAGCAAGTTCATTCAGTCGATTGAACCTGTGTGCATGCATATATATATATATATATATATATATATATTGTAAATTACTCTTAGTCGACTAAATATTCAAAGATCTGACTTTACAAAATATTTAGTCGACTGAATCAAATTTTCAGTTGACTGAATATAAATATTTTTGCACTATTTTTTCTCTACTTCAATTCAGTAGACTAACTAATAATATTCAGCCGACTGAACATATTCTAACTGCGGTTTTTCAAATTTCTTGAAGATACACCTCTCTTCAGCGAAGAGGAATCTTTTCAGGAAGAGTTGCAACGATTTCATTCCAATAAAACTTTTAACCAGGTGTTGCAACTCTATAATCTCGCTATATACATACTCAATTCAAGATTAAATTAATAAATCTAATTCTATTTTCTTACATTCCTGAATTCTGAGTTTCTTGCTTTATTGCTTGAATATTTGAGCAATCACGTGTTCATTTCTCCAATTCTATAGCAATCTAATCTTCCTTATCTTCACATACATACGAATGTGCATATTTTACTTGAGGAGAAGATTATAGGAAGGGTGTATATTATTGAGTTATCGGTGCTATTCAAGAGCATACTCAGTCAGAAACAACTTTACTACGTGTATTTGAAGTCCTGTTCGTTTGCATAGGTGGTAGAAGATTTATTCGATTATCTAGGCAGTAGAAGTCCTTTTTTGGTTGCTGAGGCGGTGTAATACCTATTTCTACGTGTTAAGAGAGGGTTGATAGTTAAATTCAAAAAGGAGTCTAGGACTGGATGTAGAACGGGAGTTTGAACCAGTATGAAAATCCCTAGTGTCATTTTCTTTACTATTTACTTTTTGTACTCATATTCGCATCAGCATATAACTTAGTTTATATCACACTACCACTGCATTTACGTTGTTTACAACTATTGGCCATTTCAATTCTATAGCATAGTCACCTTCAATCTTTTTACTTTACAAGCACAAAATGGTGATTTATTCTACTCGATAGATGCCTAAATAATTTATTCAATTTAATTATAGTAGAACGTGGTTTTATTCTGCTAAATATATATCCCAAACGAAGTATAACTAATGTAACTACATTAAGCGTAATTAAATTTAATCACTATACTTTTATCACCACATTATTTTTCATTGAAATTATCTGCTATCGTTTATGCATTCAGAAACAATTTATAACAATACAGGAATCATATAGTTTATTTAAGGGTGAGTTAATTCACTGAAATTCTAGTTGTCACTTTTGCGTTCTAGTTTGGTCTAAAGTCGAACATCGTCCTATTTTATCCCTAAATTCAACTTGCTCAAAACATGATGAAATCAGTTTCAGCACATATCTATCATTTCTACGAGTCCAACGCAACCGATCGCGTTGGATCCAATTTCGTATGAGCAAGACATCAATTTTATGAGATTTGGGTTTCTTAAAGTGTAATTATTTATATTAATCATTTACTTAAATATTCATTGCCCATAAATCCCATATTACACCTTCCCAAATCCACTAAAACCCATTGTTGTATATAGAGCAAATGTGCATGCCATGTGTTAGCACCAGAATTGGTTACTAACACCCTAGGGTAGATCTATGTAGAGAGATAAATGAAGATAATAAATGAAAACAGAGGAATAACACAATGTAATGCAAAAAATAACAGTAAAAACAAGAACATGGGAATTATAGTGGTTCAGCGTAGCTGCCTACGTCTTTTATGAATGTAATCGTTATTTCTCTTTCAATCGTTTAATTACAGATACAATCCACAAAGAATAGCTTGTACTCAATTTAGGATGAAAAGGAAATGAGTAAAAAAAATGGTAGAGTCTACACATTGTTTTCGAAAAAATCCCTTAAACTGGAACCCTGCCCCTTTATTTACAGATGGAGATAACCTAGCTTCTCTGTGCATGCATCTCTTTTCAGTCCTTCAGGCACACAACCAAGGGAGTTTGGCCCATGATTGACAAGTCAGGAAGGCCGACCCGAGTATGTCGAACCCTCCTAGCCGACCCGGGGTTTCCTTGGTATTGACTCAAAGCAATTTCCACTATGGCGTGAAGCAATTCATTCCTCTTCTTATGCCAAGTCGCTTCTTTTTTCTACAATACTGACCCGAGCTAGCCAATATGTAGTAGCCGACCCAAGATAGCCGAGCTGAGATAGCCGAACCTAGGTAGCGGATCCCAATACTTCATGTCGAGCCGAGATAGCCGACCTGAAGTGTACGCCCCTATAAAGATTTGTCGAACCCTTGTTACTCTGCCGACTTGAAGTTAAGTAAGCTATTATCCAGAGTATGCCGACCCTGCTCGATCATCAAATACCGAACCAAGCTCCTCTGACCCTAAGATACTCTTCCACCACCGACCTCTTTTCCATACCGACCCCTTATAAGCATGCCGACCCATAGCTGGACGATCCCTAGGCCTTGAACAACACCGACCCGTATATTTTTCGATCCACTAATATGCGATTCATGCCGATCCGAAGTCGATAATGAGATGACCCAGAGCATATACCCTTGTGAACCGAAGTAAACTCCTCTATGACCCGAAGTAGATTAATTCTGGACTTGTGTCCCATCAACATTCAACTATAACATCTGCACCTGTCGTCTTGTAGTCGGGCCAAGGTGCCGAGTAACATTTTCCCCCAAAGCGTGTCTTGTGAACAACATGACGCGCTTTGAATCAACGAGTGATCCTTGTTTCCAGAGGTTAGCTCATTCAAACTGATAACTGATCGTTGCTTTTTCGTCAACCTTCGATGAAGCTTCGCGTCGTTTGAATGCATAAGTTTTTGTCTTAAGAAAGTTTCTGGAACCCTTGGGCAACTTTTCAAAAGTTGAACATCCATAACTCGTCAAAGCCTGGATCTATAATGATAACCTTTTCCAAGTCAAGCATCTTCTTACCTCTTCGTAGTACCCACTCATCTTTGATCACCATTGCCATTATTAATTTCCATACACATTATTCCCTCTTTTTTTATTTATATATACATATATTATTTTTTATATTTTTTTATAAGGAATGGAGGGGGTCGGCATATGAATCATATGCCGGCCCCTCAATGGTTATATGTAGGTTGTGGTCGACATTTTATAATAGCCGACCCCTTGGAATGCGATTGGGTCTCTAGGGAAAGACTGGTCTGTATTCCTCCCAGCATATAAAAGTGTGCCTCAAACACTCTCCCTTCCTCACTTTTACTTAACTCATTCACTTCCTTTAGCTCTCCATAAAATCAACGCATCTTTCCCATCGTCCTGCCATTATCTATCCACTTATCTCCTTTCCAATCGCGACCCTCTATCGCTTTGTAACTCAAACGCCCGACACCCATTTGCCTTGTTCAAAACCAATTCATAGGTACGAATTCGTGTTCTCTCTCTCAAATTTTGAACTTTGTCCTTTGATTCCACCTTAGCTTCAAGGGTTTGTAGGTGCACATAGCTTCCTCACCGGGAGGAAGAAGAGATAGCTAGGGAGAGAGAAAATGAAGGCGTGGGTTGGTGCTGCCGTGATATTGGACCTAAGAAAAAAGGATCGGCATAGGTTTAGGGGATGGGGTCGGAGTGTGAATCTAAGGAGAGAATTTGGCATGTGGTTCTAAGGGGTGAGGTCGGTATATTGGTCTAGGGAGAGTAAAATAGGTCGGGTCGGTAGGTTCTATGAGCAAGTGTTCGGCATATTTTATTGAGAGGCCGGTTCGGTGAGTTTTAGAGAAGAAAATTAGGTTGGTAGTTTTTGTAAGTGGGCGCTCGTTATACATTGTTGAGGTTTCGGGTCGGTGGGTTTTCGAGAGAAAAGCTGGGTCGGTAAGTTTATTAGGGAGGTCCGGGTCGATGTGTATTGTGAGTGGACATTTGGATCGGTAATAGGATTAAGGCGCTAGGATCAATGGTTGAGAGGTTGGGATCGGCATTGGCAATCAGGACTACTTAAACTTAATCATTGTAAACATTATGACTAAACACTTCTACGCTCGAGCATAAAATGATGAACAATGACGTGGACAATGACGCATAAGTCTATGGACTTAACTCAGACTAACGAATTCATAGATTAAGCGACTCTAAACATGAATCTAGCCTGACAAATGCAAGTAACAACTTTCATAATATAGAATGCCAATGCTCTATTCCAAGACTTCCGTCACTGACCATCTGCTATGCTGCCAGAGATGGTCAGCGATGACGGTCTCCTAGATGACAACCCAGAACTTCATTATGTTATACTCGTCCTTTCAATCTTAAGCTCTTTGTACTCATGTTAATCATCACACTAGTTCACACACATCATGGAGGAATATACTATTATTGCTTCTAATATCGATTATCTTTCAAGTATGGCTTAAACATGTATTTATTCACGTCAAGCGCCTTCCTGCAATGTCTTCTGAATCAGACAAGAGATCAAGCTTTGCCACTCTATCCAGTAGGCCTAGGCCAAATAATTGGCAAGAGGTAGTAGAGATGTCTAGTCCACCGTGTGACCCCATTGTTGACATTCCGATTTTTCCTGCTAAGGTTATAGACCCAACTCCTGTTGTCATAGATAATGCTATTATCTTGGATAACCCGATAGACTCGCAAGCCTAAAAAATCGGCGAAAACTCTCTTCATCGATTGCGCTTTATTCACGGAATTCTCTTTTAAGATGTTTTAGTTCCATCGAGGCAAGATCAGCCTCATTTGCTCCCAACCGGATACACTGCATGCAACAAATTCATGTGTTGGGCCAGATGCATGCCACTATTCAACTCTTTCATACACGAGGTGCTAAAACATATAGGGATCGCCGCTAACAGCAGCATCCTAATAGCTAGGCGTTTATTCATGGCACCTTCCTACTCTTCATGAGCATCTTGTTCATACCTTCAACTCCCAAGGACAATCGTTACATTTACCACTTCAAGAAACGTGTTGATAGCCCTACTTAGGTATTCCTTGAGCCGTTTCCCAAATGCCAAGTTCTGATGGGTGCATGGAATAAGCTCTCTTGATTCAAGCAAGAGTGGTTCTACGTGCATTATCCTCCCAGCTTCACGAGAAGATGGTTGGAAGGACGTAAGTTTCATTCCCACTTCATCCCACATTCCAGGACTTAAATCACTTTTTTTGAAAGTTTGAACTTCTTAAACCCTTCCAGGTATTCGCCCATGGCCCGAAGGTACTAGGTACTCTAGAGAAGTCAAGACTATTTGCGCTACTGTAGTGGAGGATCGAGACATCAAACCATTAGTTTCAAACGAACTGCTCTCGTTATTCAGAGTACTAGTGGATGGTCGCAAGATTGGCCTTCCAAGGAGCACAACGACTTCAAAGGCAATTGATGAGAGGAGGAGAGAAAATTTGGTCCCTCGCTGCCCCTATTGAAGGAGCTCATGATACCACTTAGGAAAGAGTGATCAAGGAAATGGAGATCCCAGTGCCAATAAATGAGAACATAAGTTTCGAACAGGCGCCAGCAGCCGACGCTCCCTGATTAACAAGCTTCAACCTTCCCCAAAAACAAAAAAGAGTTTGGCGTATAGAATAAAAAGAAAGAAGCTAGGGCGACTCTAAAATACATGATAACTTCCACTGAGAAGGGATCATCTTCCTAGAAAATTGTAAGTTCACTAAAAGGACTCTCTAACTTGTCCAGTCCCGATGACTTGTTGAATTATGACTTTGCAAATCTTGGTGCCAAGGGGCTCAACTCGCTTGCGAGAAGCAGTGAAGGCATATAATTCCATAACCATGGAGAAGAAACTCCCATGAGTAAAGAGAAAACTACTGGTCTGTTGGAGGGATGCACTAGGACACACACAAGCACTTACACTTCATCACCAACTTACATCCAATTTTCCACGTGGCGTCCACTAATTTTTTCTTGCTAAATCTTATATACAGTTGCAATGACTCGCTCGTATAGGTTCGACCGCATTCGCGGCTCTTCTATCTTTCATCGCTCAGGTCGAGACTCGAAATCCAAAAAACAGAGGGATTGAGACAAAAGCGGAGATAGAGATTACTTCTCTAGAGAATCGTCTTCATCCTCAAGAAGGAGACCCCAAAGGCACACTCATATCCAAGCGAACTCGCAAATCCTCCGATGTGAGGTGGAGACAAGTCTACTTACTGAGGCTCCCAGTCAGAAGCACCCCACGATCAACATTTCGACTCTTTGAGTAATAGGCAGTCTCGTGAGCATCACAAGAAATTTTTGATCCGACGAGACCAAATCCTCCAGCTCACACTCATATCCCAACCACAGCGAGAAATTAACCGAGCTTAAGGCTGTGTTCTCAAAGATCTTCTTCGACGGACTGAAATTCCTTCCTACTATACATCCTATCCTCCGGAATGTCAAAGAAGATGCTCTCGCGTGCATGAACGATGTGTACGTTCAACACAATGCGTTTGGTTACCTGGTCGAAAAAGTTTCAAAGGTCTCTTTTGAGCATCAATATGAGATCGACCGCCTCAAACTAGAAGCCATCCATAACAAAGACATTATAAAGAGCTCGGATGACGAACTGCTCTCATACAAAACCCTGCTTGAGACCGCAAAAAAGAATTCCAAGGAAACAGTTGAGGCGGTTAGTCGCTTAGAGACCATTCACAAAAAGGAAATAGACAAAGCGCATCAACGCAGCGGCGAAAAAGATTCTCTACAAAAGAGGAAGATTTCTAGCTTGCCAAGTGGTAGAGTTGGAGAGACAGTTATCCAAAGAGAAAGAGGAGGAGATTGCAGCGCGAGAGGAATTACAGGAATATTGTGATGAAATCGTCAAGAAAAGGAACTTGAAAACAAATCTCGATGAGGAACTATCCCAATTTGAAGCGCTAAAGGATGCAGCTCGTGAAGAAGGCAAAAAAGAAGCACTTACATAGACTGATTCCTGAATTGAGGTAGCGACCAAGTCTGGTAGAGAGAAGATTAAATGCTTATTCGACCCACTCATCGTTGAATATATTGCGAGGCTCCATATTCATCGCAACTTTTCCTTCTTGGGCGATGGTTACCTCGAATCGCTTGCTGAAGCATAGGATACTCTTGTCAAAATCAAGAAAGTGGAGTTAGGCATTAAAGAGATTGATGAGCAGGCACTTGCGAAGGAGTACTCCGACGAAATGTGCCCTTCGACATAGCCACAAAAGGACTTCTTTTCTGCGGTGCTTCCCTAACGTCGAAGGAGAAAGACGATACCATTGGTCTATTTGGCAATGAGTCTCAAGTCCTCCCTTCCATCTAATCAGCCAAGATTTCACCTCTTGAACCTCTCGACCAACATATTGGTTACAATCCAGAGAAGACCGGACTTGGCATTCATACATTGTATCCAATCATCGATGAGGATACTCCGATGGCCACCGAGAGCCAACTGGATGCTGGTACTCAATTTCACCTTTTATAGTTCAATAAATTTCCATTCTCGGCGAATAACGGATGTACTCTTACATTTTTTCTATCGTGAAACCACGTAGGTCATTCTGATCCTGAACCGACTATAAGTAGCGATGTCGCAATAGAGCTGAAAGAAAAAGAGAATGAGGCACCAACCATTAGAGACTCTCCGGGCCTTGATGCTCAAGTAATTGGAGCACTAAACGATGATAAGCCCAAGGATCCGCCACTTGCCGAAGAATTTGATGATGTTATAATCACGGGCGCCTCGGAGCATATCGCCAAGCTCAGTTGATGGAGCAAATCGAAGAGGTGGTAAAGGAGAAACACAAAGTTAAGAGTGAGCCCAAAGTTATGGAGATCGACGATCTTTTTAATAGGCTACTAATATTCGTTCCTCCCGGTGGGACTATACCCATGGATGTTCCTTTTCCTTCCTCGGGTACCTCCTTGCAAGCGAGTAAAGGGTCTAGAAAGAAGTGCTTGGTTGAGGAGACTTCAGAGAAACTAAAGAAGGAGAAAAAAAATGAAGAAATAATTGTTGTCTTGTAACGTTTTGCTTACCTTGAACAAATTAGAGTTGTGTAGTCGTTTTTCTTTTTTCTTTTCCTTCTTTTGGCAGTAGTCGATGTATATAGACTTTGCCTACTGAACTTTTGAAGGAGTTGTAAGGAAGTTTTTTGAAAAATAAATAAAAAAATTTCTTTGCATTTATAAATTTTCCTTACATCACTTATAATTTAACCTGCAATTAGGATTCAGAGAGTTCATGAGTCCTTTGTAATCTAGTCCGTATTCGAAGGACTTAGAAATTTTTGCCCATATTAAAGGGATTAAGGAATTTTTGAAATCGTTTATACTCTAGCCCACACTCTAGGGGCTCAGAGTACTCTAATCCGCACTCTGGTAACTAAGAGATTTTTTTAAATTGTTTGTACTCTAGTCCACGCTCTAGAGACTTAGAGTACTCTAATCCGCACTCTATGGATAAATCATTTATACTCTAGTACACGCTTCGAGGACTTAGAGTACTCCAATCCGTTGGGGACTTAGAGATTTTTTGAGATCATTTATACTCTAGTCCACGCTTTTGGGACTCAAAGTGCTCTAATCCACATTCTAGGAACTTATAGATTTTTTGAAATCATTTATACTCTATTCCATGCTCTGGAAACTTAGATTACTTTAATCCGCTCTCTGGGGACTTAGAAATTTTTTGTACATGGCCAGTCGATTTTTAGTTTCATGTATGCGTTCATACATCACACGTATTAGTGTTAATGAACCTTGACATGTAATTATATTACATGGAATATCAACAATCACAAAAAATAGCCTCAAGCTTTTATTGATTATAGAAAATGGGGATAGACTGTATTATCTTATTACATATCAAAAATAGATAACAACAAAGAAAAAAAATACTATAAACAACTATGACTGGAATGCGAAAGAAACAAAGTAAAATAGCAGCCCAAATGCTCACTATTCTATGCTTTGGGGAGTGTTATGTCATCAACAGTCGCTAGCTTGAAAGTTCCTTCTCCAAGCCTCTATTCGATAACGTATGGACCTTCCCATATGGGATTCATGTATGAAGGGACTGGAAAAACTTGCTTCAAAACAAGATCGCCCACATCGAAAGCTCTCAGCCGGACTTTTACATTATATCATCGGGGGACTCGGTGCCGATGTGCAACCACCCTTAACCAGCTTCTTCACGCTTTTCATCAATAAACTCTAATGACTCCAGTAAAAGATCTCGGTTCACTCTAGGATCGCAATGAGTTACTCGGTAGGAAGGGACTTCGAGCTCTACGGCTATAACTGTTTTGGTCCCGTATGCCAAGGCAAATGGAGTATGGCCAGTCGCTAATTTGTGAGTGGTTCTGTACGCCTAGAGTGCCATCGGAAGTTCATCCACCCACTTGCCTCTAGCCTTTTCCAAACGCTTTTTAAGATAGATTTGATTATCTTATTTACGACTTCAACCTTCCCATTTGCCTTAGGTTGAGCGATTGCTGCAAATATTTTCTCAATATGATATTTTTGACAAAACTCTTTGAACTCAGCACTGTAAAATAGAGTTCCATTGTCAGTAATGATAGTCCATGGGAGACCGATGTGGCATATAATGTTCTGCATGAAAAAATTAATAACCTTTTTTGGTGGTGATCGTTGCTACTGGTTCCGCCTTTGCCCATTTGGTGAAGATCGACCGCGACGATTGCATATTTTGCACCACCATTTGAAATCGGCAACGAGCCAATAATGTCGATTCCGTATATCACAAATGGCGATGGCTAACCATTTACGTGATTTTCATCTACGGTGCTCTTTGGATTTTTGCATATTTCTGGCATTAGTCACATATCCTCACGTAGTCTACGAAATCCTGATTCACTGTCGGCCAACAGTATCCATAACGGTGTATCTTTTTGGCTAACATCTGCCCCCCAATAGGGTTGCTACATTCACCTTCGTAGGCTTCAACTCATTTTATCTCGTCATGGGTGATGCACCTAAGCAAGGGAATAGAGAATCCGTTTCGATACATAATCCCATCTCGCATAACATACCGCGAGGCCTTAGGAAGGACTTGCCGTCTTTCATTTTTTCTATCAAGCAAGGTCCCGTGCAACAGGTACTCTTTGAATTTAGACATCATGAATCCCTTTCGGTTTCCAACTCCGGCATAAGATCAACTTCCATCGCATTTATACTCAAGGCACATAGAGTTTCAATGGAAACCAGCCTATCTGATGTGCATCATCAGTGCTTTTGAATTTTGCTAATGAATCAGCTTCTCCATTTTGCTCTTGCGGGATGTGCGAAATGTCGTAGCATTCGAGGTCCGATAATAATTCCTGGACCCGAATAAGATACGAAGCAAGCCTCCGTCCCTCCACTTGTTAGTCTCCCCAGACTTGGTATACCACAAGTGTTGAATCGCAAAAGATTCAACCAATTTTACTCTTTCTTTGGCAAGCTTCAATCCAGCGATCAACGCCTCATATTCGGCTTCATTTTTCATAGCGGGAAAATCGCGCTTCAAAGCATAACAAATGGATCGATTCTCGAGAGTCACAAGAACAACACTAGCTCCAGAACAATGGTCACTGGACACTCCATCCGTATACAGTTTCCATCGTACAATGGGAGCCACATCACTTTCGTTTGGTTCATCCTGCATAGTAAACTCTGCAATAAAATCCGCCAACACTTGTCCATGGATAGCTCTTCGAGGCAGATAGTTAATGCTGAATTGACTATGCTTGATGTTCCGCTTGAGTAACCTTCCAAAATCATTCCTACCATAAAGGTTGGTCGGTATAGATGTTGATTGGATGTGCCTGGAAATACAAACAAAGTTTGCGCGAAGCGATCACCAGCAGTAAGCCAGCTTCTCTATCTTGGGATAATTTCTTTCTGCCCCCGTTAAATGCTTACTAACATAGTACATCAGATTTTGGATTCGGTCCTCCTCACGAGTTAAAGCTGCACTTATGGTGTGCTGGGATGCGGCTAAGTACATATACAACTCCTCATTATTCATGGGCTTCGACAAAATAGGTGGCCTCTCTAGGTGATTCACCAGATCTCAGAATGTGTCTTCACAATCCGACGTCCATTCAAAACTCCTTTTCCCTTTCCTTATCAAATCAAAGAATGGAATACATATGTCGGTTGCCTTGGATATAAATCGACTCAATGCAACGACCTTCCTGTTCAGGCTCTACACTTGTGTTATAGTTCTGGGTGCCGGTATATCGATATGGCTTGAAACTTTTCCTGGTTCACTTCAATTCCCCTTGCATTGATAATGAAGCCTAGAAACTTTCCAAATGCAATGCCAAAGGAACACTTCGGCGGTTTAATTTTCATGCTGTAGAATCTGAGCATATCAAACATCTCCGCTAAGTCTCGAATGTGGTCATTTAACTGCCGTGACTTCAAAAACATATCATCCACATAGACTTCCATCATTCTACGGATCTGTTCCTTAAACATCTGATTCACCAGACGTTGATAAGTCACTCCTGCATTCTTCAACCCGAAAGGAATGACCATATAATAGTACAATCCAACATCTGCGACAACATTGGTGTGCTCCTGATCCGGGATGTGCATTGAAATCTGATTGTATCCCGAATACGCATCCATAAATGATAGCAATTCATGCCCCACAGTCGAGTCAACTAGCTGATCAATTCTATGCAAAAGGAAACTATCCTTAGGGCATGCCGTGTTAAGGTTTGAATAATCAACACAGGTCCTCCACTTCCCATTCGCCTTCCTTACCAGTACACGATTGGATATCCATTAAGGATAGAGGGCTTCATGGATAAATCCATTGGCTTTAAGTTTATCCACCTCCTCCTTGAGAGTAACAGACCTCTCTGGATCCATGCCTCATCTCTTCTATTTTACTAGGACATACTTTGGATTAATATTCAACATATGGCTCATGATGGCGAGTGAAATCCCATACATATTAGAATGATTCCAAGCAAAAACATCAAGATTCGCTTAGAGAAAATAAGTAAGATCCCTCATCATCGAGAAGCTGAGCTACGATCCTATTTTTAATACCCGTGACAGGTCATCGTGGCTGACTGTGATGTCAATCGTCAATTTAGCAAGCGTTGCCTTGGCTTCTTTGGGTTCTTCATTATCGTCTCTGGGATCTATATCTTTATAGAACCGACCGTGCTGCCTAAGCGAAGGCTTAGGAGCTACTTGTCAATCTTTAGCAACATCGATGCGGACAGACTTATCACACCCATTCCCTTATCTCTTCGCTAGGACTCTCTTAGCTCAGCCACATAACAAGCACGACCGGTAGCTTGATCGCCATGCACTACATCAACACAAATATCTGTTGGAAATTTCAAAGTCAAGCACCATGGGGCCAAAGCTGCCCTAAACTCAGCCAGGGTCGGTCGGCCTAAAAAAACATTATACGGGAAATTATCGTCCAAAACAATGAATAGTAGGATCCACACTCTCCTAGTTCACCTTCACCTAACCCGATTGGAAATTCCAAATAACCTACTACTTCAGTAGCCTTGCCATTAAAGTCATGTATACGGGCCTTAAATGGTTTTAGACCCTTAGTCTCCCTCTTTATGTGATCATATGCCTTCTTAAAGATAATATTAACCAAACTCCCATAATCGATCAATATTCTCCTCACAAGCATAGGTCTGATCGTAGCTGAGATAACCATCAGATCAATAATAGGTGCCTCCACCGATCGACATCCCTACTCCTAAATATTATATCATCATTCATCATCCGCTGTTGTTTTGCCGGAGTCCCATCCTCAGTGTTCGAGCAAAACTCGCTTGTCTCAAAGAACTAGCATAACGCTCCATTTCCTACCCTCCTTATTTGCAAGATGAGGCCCATCGACTATAGTGTTTATCACCAATCTTCCACCAGTTTGAGCAGGCTCCTCGGGTCGACATTGAGCTTGTCCTCAACCGGGATCGGACGTCCCATGTCCGCCCTTCTACGGATTCTTAACAAGCTGCTGCAACTTCTTCTGGCGAATCAACTTTTCTGTACCATCGTGGAGGTGCCTACATGCATCAGTGTTGTGCCCATAGGTCTCATGAAACCAGCAGTACTTTCTATTTTGCATTTGTTCTTGAGCCGATTCTTTTGGGTGTGGCTTTCGGTACTGAAAAGTATTACAGGTGGATAGATAAATATTTTCCAAAGATGTGTTCAAGGGCGTATATTCATTATAAGTCGGGATCCTCATCTTCCACTTTCATGCTTCCCTCTTACGTCCGAGATTTCCTCCTCTGGTTCCTTTAGGTTGCTCTGGCTTATTTTGAACGTTAACTTGGACCTTTCCAAAGCTCTCGCTAGATTGCTTCACTGCAATATTGTTTTGCACCGCTTCCCTACTAGGTCCAGCAGAACTGCCTCTTCTCGATAACTTGGCCTCCTCCTTTCTCGTGAACTGATTTTCCTTTAAATAAAAACATTCCAGGGTGATTGGCGGTTTTCCTGCTAGCTAGTCATTCTAGATCAACACCTCGCATCATGGCTCTAAGAATGGCATGGTCATTTGGATTACTATCTTCGGTAGCAAGAACGTGGAATCTCTACAAATAGTCATTCAACGACTCACCCGGAGCCTGAATCACATTGGATAATGACATCATATCTTTCGGGCGAGTGGCGTGGATACTGAACTACTCCACGAATTTTGTCACCAGCTCATCGAACCTGGAGATCGACCGTGGGGGGAGTCTTGTCAACCATATGGTTGCAATTTTGGACAGAGTTATTGGAAAGCACCTACACTGGTTGCATCGTTCTCCCTAGTAGAGTCTGTCATCCACTTATATCTCATTATGTGCTATCAAGTGTCAGTTTTCCCTTCATAAGTGAGCATTTTAGGCATGATAAACCTCCGGGGGTATGCAACTTGTAAGATGTTATTAGTAAACATAGTATGACTCCTTGATACACCACAATCATCATTGGTCAAGCCTTGATTCTTCCTCATCAGCTGCCTGACCATAGCAGACAAATCCAGAGTTTGAATGGGAAGTGCCAGGTCAGTATCCATCTTGCGTGATTTCTCTAATTGGCGCCTTCTCGACCAGTGATCATCTAAGTATGCACCCTGAGGACCTGCTTCATTACCACCCTGGTGAGGTGGTTAACCAGCTTCTACGCATACTCTAGAGCCTAAGTTTCTCACTCCAGGTTGAGCGCAACTTCCTAGGTGTAGTGAAGGAGCCAATATCCCAGTCAAGGAGTCTGGATCAGCTCTATTGGATTGTGCATGGCAGCTTGGGACAAATTTCTTTTTTCTCAGGTTTGCGCCATTTCAATCCTGTGGCGTCTACGCCTATGGTGTTCATTTGACGAAGTTGAGTTGTTGAATGATGAGTTGGAAATGGGGCTTCCACCAGCATTTTGACGTTGATGTTGTGCGAGCTGGTTCATCAAGTTGGCATTTGCTTGGATCTGCTCATTAAGCCATCTCCTGCTTTCTATGAGCTCCCTCATCTAATCATTGCATTCGGCCTGGGTGGCGTCTTCTACATTGCTCTAGACGGCCATGGGTTCCACACCTGCATTAGCTAGATGGTTGCTTTGTCCTACTTGCTAGACACTAGCAGTCTCATTAGCATCAACGTTGTGGGAGGCGGATCTGGTATGTGGCCATGCCATCTTAGAGTTATCTGTGGAAACTCTGAATAGAATCTGTAAACTCTTAAGAACAAACTTGGATCTCCTTTGGGGGATTTCTTTAATCCAGTAGCAACGAAGTTGATCCTAACAGCCTGAGAATGAATCCTTCTCAATGAAAGCACCGAAATGATAGCACCAGAATTGGTCACTAACATCTAGACTAGATTTATATAGAGGGATAAATGAAGAAAATAAATGAAAATAAAGGAACAACATAATGTAATGGAAAAAATAACAGTAAAAACAAGAATGCTGAAATTATAATGGTTCAGCATAACTGCATATGTCCACTTTGAATGTGACCTTTATTGCTTTTTCAACTGTTTAATTATAGTACAATCCACAAAGAACAGCTTGAATTCAGTTTATATTGAAAAGGAAATGAGTACAAAAATGGCAGAGTCTCCCCTTAGTTTCCCAAAAAAATCCCTTAAACTAGAACCCTTCCCCTCTATTTATAGATGGAGATAGCCTGGCTTCTCTAAGCTTGCATCTCTTTTCGATACTTCAGGCCTACAACAATGGGAGTTTGGCCCATAATTGATAAGTTAGGAAGGCTGACCCATGGTTTCCTGGTATGGACTCGAAGTAATTCCCACTCTGGCTCGAAGCAATTCATTTTTCTGCTTATGCCAAGCCACTTCTCTTTTCTACAATACTGACCCGAGCTAGCAAATCTGTGGTAACCGACCCAAGATAACCAAGTTTAAATAGCCGAACCCTGGTAGCCAATCCCAATAGTTCATGCGGAGCCGAGATTGCGGACCAAAAGTGTACCGACCCCATAAAGATTTGCCGAAACCAGGTTACTCTACCGACCCGAAGTTAAGCAAGCTATTATCTGAAATATGCTGACCCAGCTCGATCATCAAATGTCGAACCAAGCTCCTCCGATCCCAAGATACTCTTCCACCACCGACGTCTTTTCCACACCGACCCTTTACAAACAGGCCGACCCACGGCTAGATATCCATAAGCATTGAGCAACCCCGACCCATACATTTTCCGACCCACTAATAGGTGATTCACGCCAATCCAAAGTCAATGATGAGACGACCTGGAGCACATGCCTTTGTGACTCGAAGTAAACTCCACCATGACCTGAAGTGGATAATTATGGACTTGTGTCCCATCAACGTTCAACCATAGCCTCTACAACTATCATCTTATAGCCAGGCCAAGGTGTTGGGTAACACTGTGCATGGTTACAAGGTGGTACAGAGCAACTCTCGATGAATTCCAATTCTGTTTTCCATTGAACTCCTCTTCGCGATCTCGACCTACCAGACTCATCATCCTCGTGCTTGGCTCACAACACCTAATTGCGACCTGGATGCTATCGATAGTGAACACTAGACGAAGAAACTCCCAAACAATGATCGGACTTTTCCAAAACTTCACCATTGAAACTACCATCCGAAACGCATACCTCCGTCTAAATAAACCATGGACTAAAACCCTTGTCCATGCCCAGACAGCTAAACTCGGCCAAACATAATCGCAAACAACATTATTGGTATGGAATCGTAGATCTCACTAAAATAAAATCCATGAAACTTATTTGGTGATTTTTAGTTAAGGGGTTGATTTGATATTGACTTCTACAACCTATATCCATTTTTTTGTATTTTACTGTAAGGAAAGAACAAACTAAGAAAATGGAGGAATAGTGTTGACTAATATTTTTATATACAAAATAAATTTCTTTGCTTGAAAAATAAGTTAGCCTCAATTTTCATGTTAACCTATATTCTCAAGTTAAACAAACATTTCAAGCAACATTAACGGTGCAAGCAGTAGAAGCCAACGACTTGGAGGAAGATATTAATGGAGGTGGTGATATGGATGTAAATTTTGGTCGTGTCTCCTCTAGTGATGAGAATGGTTATGCTCACGTATTGCTTATTTCCCAATAGTGAAAATTAAAGATTATTTTGTCTCGGAGATCTTTGTAGCCTCCACCGCCTTCTACAATAAAGAAGATACACATTCTTCCATATGGGGATATTTACTAATCCCATGGTACTATACTAGATGAATTCGGTTCCTTTGGTCTCGATGACATTAGTGTTGGTGACATCGGTTCTCCTATTCATCTGCCAACTGACATGCCTGCAACTAGAGTAGGGGGAATAACCCCTATAAGCAAACTTCAAGCCTATGGTCTATGGAGGCACTGGGATACATCAATACTTACATAACACCACACTTTCGTACTACTTGCACTATTTCTCTATCTTACTAGTATAAACTCATACGCATTTTACTTTCAAATTCCACGAAACATAGACATTTGAATGATGATTTCAAGAGACAAGAAAGTAAGTATAGGAAGCTCGGTTCCTCTGATCATCCTCGTGAATCATCCTACAAGTAAGACTCAAGTAGATTCCAACGATTAGATTATAAGAGGTGGGACAAAGATTATAGGCCTCATGCTGAGCGTCATGGGGAATCTGACAGAATTCCATCTCCTTGACATAAATCTCATTATCTGCTGCCGTGTAGTATGGATTGGGTTTTCAACACGTCTAACCCGTCTACTAAGGTCTCAATCGCTTCAATTTCAACCATACCTATGACATAATCAATAGTATCCTCTCATGCTCTGCAAATATCCGAGCAACCATTAGTAACATCCCCCATTTGAAGGCCTAAAACTAACCGCTACAGATGCTGCAGTCATCTATAGTTATTATTTTTTGGTGACCAAATGCGGTAATGATAGATACTTGATATACTAGAAACACATGGATATAAAAAAATTTAAACTCAATTTCAAAACAGATTTCTAATTCCATTTTATGTTGCTTTTTAGATTCATTACATAATCCCAAATCATAAATGACGTTCAGAGAAATATAATTATTACAAATTACGCCAAGAGCGACGTATGAAGATGCCCCATTAGTTGATCAGAGTCTAAATATAGGCACTAAATAATTTTGCCATTACATCCAGTTACACAGCGGAATAAAATATGAAGAACTTCTAATAGCTGGCTTGTCTCTCGCACGTCTCTGGATGCTTATTCATCTAAAGGAGGACTTGAGAACCTTAAGAGTCGAACTACATAAATTCAACTGAGCATCCAGGATTTTAAGGGGAAAACATAAACTTCGAGTCTGACAAAAGGTCGATGTGAATAATAATATACCATCTCGAACCAAATAGATATCTAGTGAGAACACACCATTGAATGGAATGGATTTTCCCTGCGCTAGTACCTTAACCAAAACTAATTAACCATATACTGTGCACATGCATCCACAATGGTTAAAGCATAGCATAATATGATGATATGCAATTATACGATATATCCTAAATTTCCCATCCCCGTTCATCCGACTATCTATCTCAAATTATAGTTTCTAGGATCACTATTAACCTATTTGTTTTCATTAGCTAATTAATAACCTATTCCAAGCTTACGGGCCATCTGTCCGGCTTAATAGTTTTCAAAAGATTACCAAGAACCTATTGGTGCCTACCAATAACATCATCCAATCATAGTTTTTGTGGGGTCACTATGAACCTATTGGATTCTCCAGTAACATCTCTCATGTCATAGTTTTCGTGTGTTAACTATGAATCTATTGATCTCTACCCATAACCTGTTCCGGACATAATTTTCATGGGATCACTAAGAACCCATTGGCCCCTGCAAATAACAATTTCCATAGCATAGTTTTTATGGGCTTACTAAGAACTTGTCTAAACCAATAATCTTTTGATCGGTCCTAGGAATCCTATATTATGCTCTGTCTGACCTCCTAGATGCAGTTCTACTCATACATGACCTAATTCAATGTATATTCACTAGTGGGTCAACCTAGCCTATTGTTCTCCCACTAACACCCCTAAAATGTAGTTACGGGTTAATAACGAAGTAAATATCATTACACAAGCATATAGGATAACCGATCAAATAACACAACAACATAAACATCCATGGCTTAATTTCTTGTAATAATTTTCTAACGAAATATGGTTAATACCCTCAACCCACTATATTTGGCAAGGAAAGCTTCCTCTAAAATTTAAAAGTTAAGTGCCATTTCAAAACTCTTTTACATTGTTATGTGTTTACTTTAAAAATGAGATTGGTTTCTCTAATTTGAAACTAAGGCTTTCAACTATATCCTTCGAATCATTATGACATCATGAGTTACACTTCGTCACCATTGATTGGGTGCGGCACAACCCTTCCACCTATGTAGTTAAACATGCATGTAGAAGGAGCATTTCGAAAAAATCGACTAGTGTGGAAGGTACCCTCCATAATTGTTGGACATACTCAAGTATAAATGTGTGGAAGGTATGCTATCGACACCATTGATTGGTGGGACACACCCCTTCCATCTTCTTTGATTAACATACTTGCATAGCATATAAAAGTGGAAGGAACCCCTTTAACACTATCTACTAGAGTGAAAGGTCCTTTCCATGATAGTTGAATCAATTAATGCAGCGGTGCACACTTATTAAATTGTATGTATGCGAAGGGACCCTTTCAACACTATTAATTAGTGTGGAAGGACCCTCCTGCCTTCATTCTAGTATTGATTAGCAGTGCACGCTGATTTTTAACTAAGTAAAGCAATTTCCTTTTACCTAAACCTTATGTTGTAAATTTTCTATTAGATAACAAAACCTTTATAAAATTCTTTTCAGAATTTGTCGCCGCATGTAATCCCCCAATGCTCCAATCCTTAATTAAAATCATTAGCTAATCCCTTGTATTTAATTAATCTTAAATATTAATCTTTCTAATTAAATCCAAAACTCACCCCAAATCTTTTGAGAATAATCTTAGAAATTCACATAAATTCCAAAATGATAATATCTTTATCATACAAAATTTTCATCCCGAACATAATTAATTATTTCCTTAAATTAATTAAAACCTAAAATATCATTTCTTTCACTCAAAATTTCATAATAAGTTATCCATAGCTTGGATTATTATGAAAATTTTACCATCTACAAAATATTGTTTTACATAACATATTCAAAAATCATGGCATTTGGTAATCATTTTGCATAGTTTTATCCTTAAAACCAAACTACATTATTCCACAAAATCTTTTTTAAATTATGATATAGCATTGAGTTCAAAACAAATAATCATTCATCCAATCATACAGTTTTAAATCTTAAATCTGAATTAAAACATTTAAGATGAGTTATATGAGATGGTTTAGATCATTATTCACCTTATTCGGATAAGGAACTTGAGATTTATTCTACATTTTAATCTTTCTAGCTTGAATCTTAGCCTCTAATTAATTTTTTAGCTACACTTCTCCTATGGTTATGGCCAGCCTTGTTTTTCTTTTATTATGTTTTCTAAGAATGTAAATGAGAATGAGAACTTTGTAAGTGGTTTTAGGGGTCATAAGGGTTCAGCCATTCCTATATTTCCCCTGCCTTATTCTCTTAGGTTTTTAAGTCATAACTCTTTCTCATTAATTAATTTAGTTAAGGCATTACCTTAATTAGTTTTCAATTCTCAATTCCCTTATCACTCTAGTCTCTACATTATTCTATTTAATTTATCAAATTAAATCTTTTGAATAATGCTATTTAAAATTTGGTCTGTTACACCATTTAGGGGGATATCTCTTGATAGCTCCAAAAAAGAGCCTGGAAAAATTCATTTTCATGCCCTTATTATGAGAAATGCGGATTATAGATCTTAAGGCTGGAATGATACTAAAGGGGGTGAATAGTGTTTTATGGATTTTCTAAATCTTTTTGAAACTTATGTAATTTAATCACCAACAAATGCAATTCATAGACACAAATATAATCACAGAATCAGACATAGATGCAAATACTAAATAAAAGCAGTAAATGAAAGAATACATTGGGATTTTATATTGGTTCGGAGTTACCCTACATCTAGTCCCGTACAATCGTATGAATTTTTTATCAAAATAATCTCCCAGATTACATCCTCGGTTTCACCGCTATGAAGTACACCCTCCTGTATTCGAGTACGAGGCAAACTCTCTTGATTTAACCAGGCCATAAATCACCTGATCGATTTCCGAGGCAACGATCACACCCTATTGATTTCAAGGCTCAACCACACATTTTACTCAACAGTTTGATAAACAAATGATCCTATAACTCTGAATAGCACGAGATCTTATGGAGAGAGTGGTAGAGAATCAAACAAGAGATAATCAAGTTTGATTCACTTGGTATTTTGGCAGAGTTGTAGTTTGGGATTCTTTAAAATAAATGTGGAAGATGAAGAGGAGAGAAAACAAGTGAAATCCGATTTAAATTCGTTTAGAACAACTGGTATTTATAGAAGATTAACAGGCATATCTACGTTTGAAAGGATACGGTGAATAGAAACTTCTTTTAAAAATTTGAATTTTGAATTTAACGGGCACCATGTCGACATGGGGAGTTGAAGGATGTCGACATACTCTAGGCAAAATTAGTGATTTTGATTTTCTTATTAAAATTAGTTTCTATAATTTATTAAAACAATTTCTAAATTTTGTAAATATATTTGAATATATTTTAAACATATAAAAATAATTTTTTAATATATAATCTTAATCTATAAAGTGATTTAAAATCTGAGTGTATAAATATTTTAAAGCTAAATATTTAAAATAAGAGATAGTTTAAAATCAAGGACAATTTTGAAATCAAAATGTTAAAAATGATAAAGATAATTTTGAGGCTAAAATATTTCAAACAAGAGAGATGTCTTTTTGAAAAGAAGGTTTTGCAAACATTTAAAATAAGAGATATATTTTTGAAAATCATTTTCATAAAATTAGTGGATATCAACATAGGACCACTATATATTCCACTAGATATTGTCGCGGGTTCCATTCCACTAAGGTTCCATCCCTTTAACAGGCTCAAAGTGGATTCTATTCCATGAATACATTTCGAATAAAGATGTAAGTGCTTTCAAGAAGTTTTAACATAATACTAGACTCAATACTTATCTTGTATTCTTGAAACCTTGACTCTTAATAACTTGATACTCATGAGGCTTCAATCTTGATATCTTCAATCTTGAATCTCTATACTGTACAGTCTTCATTGTTGGTACCTGAATGTTTATATCCTATATATACACATATATCTAAACTATAATGTTAGTACTTATATTTCATAATAAGTCCTAAGGTTGTTGTCATCAAAACCATCATCTCAAGGACTAAAAATCTCCCCCTTTTGATGATGACAACCTATGTTTATAAAATATACTTCACCTTCACTATAACTCCCCCCAAAACTAATAACTCCACCTTAATCTAACAACTACCCCTTAATATACTTACTCCACCTTAATCTATGCCTAACTATCCTATTTTATAATTTTCCCCCTTTTTCATCAACAAAAACCATCCTAAAACCATAAAACTATAAAACTTCCCCTTGAACTAATACTAGAAAAAAGTATAGTAAATGGAATGCAAAAGATACTAACATAATTATATTATAATTATTCAATACATTAATATGTATAAGTATATCTCAGACAATCCAATCAACACACACATCAAATTCAATCATGTCAAATAAGTCAAACATATCAGTCAACTTAAACAAGTTAATCAACTCAATCAAGTAAAACAAGTCAATCCAATCAAACAAGTCAATCAAAACATACCAAACAAATCAAAATTAATAATCCTATATTATAAGACAATAATACAAACCACTCCTAAATAAGATGCACTTGTTATGTGTAAATGTATGCAATATGTAGTTTGTAATGTGGTATGAAATGTATGACATATGCAATGTAGCATGAGATGATATGCAGAATGAAGTTCAACTTGTGATGCAAATTATTATGATATTTCGTGCGTAGTAATTTATGATGCAATATGCAATGAAATGTGATATGAAATAGAATGCATAATGATATGTAATATGAAATAAAATGATAACGAAGTAAAAAAAAAATTATAATATGCATAATGATATGATGATATATATATATATATACTACAGTAAGAGATATTCAGATTATAGGATAAACATGAGTAATAAGTAATATCTAATTGACAGGCATATGTATGTATGTATGTATGTATGTATGTATGTATGTATGTATGTATACATATGTCAAACTATTTTTTATAAATTACTTCAACCAAACAAAGGTAATACACACCAATTACTAGACTTAGGTTAAGAAAACTAATGAATGGGACTGAAAGAGTAGTAAAGACAAGAGTCTAAAGATAATAAATGGTATTAAAACAATAACATAATCATGAAAGGTAGTAATCAAACTTAATATCAAAATAAAATGCTAGGAAATATGGACTTAAACTATATATGATCAAATATGGTTTTTATAATAATTAACACCCTCCTTATTTAATTCTTTTAAAATAATTTTTTTAACTTAATTGTTTTTTTAAGAATCAAAACTTCCATGTTTACAACATACTTAACTTACTAATTAAAACCTATATATTAAATTATTATTGATTAAAATATTTAGAAACATGTTTAAACGCCTTTTAGTTTAAAAAAATATCATAATGAAATATGATATAACAAAGATTGAAAAAATTAAAATAAACATGTGTTATATTAAGGCCTCTTACATTAAAAAAATTAATTAATTATTAAAAAATATTTAAACATGAAATTAATTTTAAAATATTCTAATATAATTTAGAAAATAGCTCTAAAAGAAATAGAGAAAAATACTTAGTTTAAATATTATTTTTTTATAATCTAAAGTTTCAAATAGAAAAAACAGCAATTACTGAATGTTATAAAAAGTTTTTGCAATAAAATATATTCAGAACATTATAAAACAGAATCTGTAGCATCTACCAAATGCTGTGAAAAGTTTCTGAAACACTACCGCATTTCGAAACACAGAAATGCTAGAAAAACGAATTTGTAGCGCTTAAAAAGTGCTTAAAAAAGGTTGTAGAAGAAAAGACAGCATTTAAAAAATGCTCTAAAGTTCTGGGCCTGTTTTTCACATAATTTTGCACTAATTTTACGACTAGATTTTGACATGTAAATAATTGATTTTTGACCCAATTTTTTATAGTAGTTCATATAATTAAAGTACTTGAAAAACATAAAAAATAATGAAAAGACATGTGTAAAGACACTTGGCATTATGCATGTAAAAATGCTTTTATTAAAGAACAAGTGTAATGACACGTGTCATTTTGCATGTATATCACTATCTATTTATATGACAGTGTCATGTGATGTGGCGCAATCTTATTAAATGAAGAAATTTATAAAAAGAGCCTTATTCTAACATTCTAAATTCATTCTATTAATTTCTTAAAGACATAAAATTAGTATCTTAAAAGAAATAGAGTACGAGAAGTAAAAATATCATTAGAAAAGATGAAATCACGAATGATGGTATGCTTTTCTACTTAGTATAATTGTAATTAATTAGTAGTGAGATTTTATTTGAAAGGAAACACATTTTAAATGACTTTAAAAAAAGTTAGACTGGTATATCGATATGTATACTATGGTCTGCCGATATATCGACCAAAATATCAAAACTTATAAAAGAGATAAATTTCTATACCTAACTAAATGCAACAATAAAGATGAAATAATAGTAAAGTGTACCACTTTTTGTACTCCTCCACCTTTCTAACTTTTTTTTCTTTCATTGTCATGAACCACACATTTATTCTTTCAGAATTTGATGACAAGATCTTCTCTATTGCGATGGGCTTGTTTTTCTGATCATCGTAGTATATTCGTTTGCTGAATTTGAAAACCATATGAGAAAGGTACAAATGATTAATAGATTGACCAAGTTGGCACCAAAACTTTGAATTTGAAATTTGAATGAATGGACACTTCAACCACTATAAATATCCCAACAGTCACTAATTTTCATAAAAGTTTCTCTTCTTCTTCTTCATCTTCCCATTTTTCTATTTACTATCAAACTTCTAGTAGGCATACCTCCTTCATTTCTTAATGGAATTGGATGAAACTAGTGGAAAATCGAAGAAGAAGGGAAGGGCTACGATCTAGTATTAGTTTGGTGACGAATTTGGATGGTATTTCGGTGCAACAGGCCGAACAATAGGAGAAATGCAGAAAATCCCGTACACGTTTTTCAGTTTTAGATAGCCAACTTCAAACTGTCATATCTCACTCTATTTTGATCAGAATTTGATGATCCGCCTATCAAAACGACCATGAGAACAAGATCTATAGTCTGGAAAAGGAGTTGGAATAAAATACTCAAATATCTGGATTCAATTTGAAGAATACCATTGACAGTTTTGCCTTCTTTTTCTCTTTGTTTACCAAAGCTTCATTTGACCATAAATCGGTCATTTCTTGACGAATTTGCATGAAACCTATGGCATTGCAAAGTAGATGGAGAGAAGTACAATATGAAATCAAGTTGTAGATGAGAATATAAAGTGATGTATTGATATGGTACCAATTTCATTGTCGATTGCCATTAAATATCCATTTGTTCTTCTTGATCGATGGATGATTATTTGGTATCTTTTAACCAACATTCATTAGACATAACTCTTCTTCTACAAAACAACATAACTATTTAAAGAATCAAGTGACTTTTTAAAATAACTAAATATATTTTTAAACAATAATATCATGATGATTCTGTGACATATTTATATGAAAGTAGTGTTAATAATTTTATCAAAAAATATTTCCATTTTTAAAATTTTCAAAAATTAGATTATGAAAATTTTGAAAACCAATGCTTTGATGCAAAATGTGAGAAATGCGGTTTATGGATCTTAAGGCTGGAATAACACTAAAGGGGGATGAATGGTGTTTTATGGATTTTCTAAATCTTTTTGAAACTTATGTAATTTAATCACCAACAAATGCAATTCACAGACACAGATATAATCACAGAATGATGCAAATACTAAATAAAAGCAGCAAAGCAAAGAACATACCATGATTTTATAGTGGTTCAGAGTTACCCTACATTCAGTCCCGTATAATTGTATGGATTTCTTATCAAAATAATCTCCCAGATTACACCCTCTGTTTTAAGGCTACGAGGTACACCCTCCTGTATTCGAGTCTGGGAAAACTCTCTTGATTTAACCAGGGCATAATATCACCTAATCGATTTCTAGGGCAACGATCACATCCAATTGATTTCAAGGCTCAACCGCACCTTTTACTCAATAGTTTGATTTACAAATGTTCCTATAACTCTGAATAGCACTGAGATCTTATGGAGTGAGTGGCAGAGAATCAAATAAGAGATAATCAAGTTTGATTCACTTGGTATTTTGGCAGAGTGTAGTTTGGGATTCTTTAAAATAAATGTGGAAGATAAGAGGAGAGAAAACAAGTGAAATCTGATTAAAATTCGTTTAGAACTCCTGGTATTTATAGAAGATTAACATCCATATCTATTCGTGGAAGGATATAACGAACAGACACTTCTTTTAAAATTTTGAATTTTGAATTTAACGGGCACCATGTCGACATAGGGGGTTGAAGGATGTCGACATGCTCTAGGCAAAATTGGTGATTTTGATTTTCTTATTAAAATTGGTTTCTATAATTTGTTAAAACAATTTCTAAACTTTGTAAATATATTTGAATAAATTTTAAACATATAAAGATGAAAATATATTTAGAGAGAAGTTAACTTTCTAATATTTTTGAAAACATCCATGTGTGTAGCATGGGTTCGAACTGTTATATAATAATTCATGTGTAGTTTAGATGGCATCTGCTAGAAGAATTTTTTTTTCGATTTCAAGATAATGGCGACCATTCTAAATCATCATCTTCTTTTCGTTCTGAATTCAATAATCCGCCTTCATCGTATAGCCGATTCAACCATAATTCTTCTTTCAAAACTGATAGCTCTTCTCACTCAACATCTCATGTTCATGAGTCTCGATCTTCTTCTATACCAAATTGGAAAAAGGCCTTTTACTGTTACAGGTGCGGAAATAAAAATAATATGGCTAAAGAATGTTGGAATCATGTTCCTTGCTTTAAATGTGGTGTATTTGGTCACAAAAGAATATCGTGCCCCTCGATCTACAATCCGATACTAAATTCAAATCCTAAGTCATCTTTCTCGAAACCTCTCAGTCTTAAAGAACATCATTTTTATTTTGTTCTTGAGTTCTTGAGATTAAGGGGCTTGTTCTACGATTTCTGTATGGGTAATAACGTGGAGTGCGATTATCTTTTCAATAAAGTTTATTGGCACTTTGATTGTTTAACGGTGGATAATATTGGTCAATATCTGAATAATGAAGATTGGATTGGGTCTCAACCTGAAGTATTTTTGAAAAAGGGTAATGTTGTACATGTCAGTGAAGGCTCGCTATGGGTTGATATTGATGAGTTTTATGCTAATGAATCGGGGTGGGATTACCAGAATGATAGTCTTCTTTTGGATCCATATGTCAAGGATAGTATTTGTTTAGAAGATGCCATTCCAGCATTGAGTAATGTTCAGGTGGCTTAGGATGATCATTATACACTTTCTGATGATAGAGTAAATGATAAAGTTGACTGGTTCCACCAACGTCTTCTTCTTTCTGATGTAGAGTTACATTTAACTGATTATGCTAAGAAAGTCATTGAATCAATGGTATATGTGGATCCTCTGGCTATGGTTTATGACAATATGATGTTAGATCCTTATGTGTGTATGCTATAAAAGGTTGGTAAGTATACTTTCTTGAATGTGTTGTATGAATTGGATGGTAATAAGGATGTCTCTGATGTTACTGTTCCTGAAGAAGTTGATTGTGGCAGTATCATGAAAAGTTCAGATATTAAGAAGTTTAATAATTTTGATAACGAGATGCATCTATTTTATGTAGTCGAGAGAATCATTAACGATGTTTCAATGGTGGATGTGGATACTCAGTCTATGTTTTTTGATAGGTCTGATGTCGATATTGAAGTGGAGGGTGCTAAGTTTTCAATTGTAGATGGACATCATTTGAAGAGCATGACTGTTTCAATTTCTGAAGATGATGTTTGGAAGACAGGTGATGATTTTCAGAAAGAAATGGAGGCCGAAGACTCTGATATTCATAAGAATAATGATGATGGTGTTGTAGTTTATGATTATATTTGTAAAGTCAATGTAGATGGGGAATTAGCAAACTTGTCTGTGAGTAATTCTTTTGGTTCAAAAGATCAATTGGTTTGTGCGGTCGGAGTGGCTGTGGGGAGGCTGTCTTTAGTTGGTTCTGTAGATCTTCATGATGATGCTATGTTGAGCTCTAATATTTTTCCCATTGCCGCTGTCTCTTTAAATCCAAAGGATGATGTTAAATTGGTTAATAGTTGACTTGGATGAGGAAAATTTGGGTGACATTAAGTATGATGTGTGTTCTTCTTTGACCGAGGATGTTGGTTCCGATCGAGCTGTTTATTATTGGACAGGGGGTTTTAGATTTATCATGTATTGTTTTCTTGCGGCTTTAGGTAAATTTCCTTGTCCTCCTGGCCATGCTAGAGAATTGATTCGTGAAGCCAAATTGAAGAGAAGAAATAAAATGAGATATTCAACTGATAATATTAGGAGAAGTCCTCGTTTAAATCGCAAAGTTTTTAAGTCTCTTGGCTGACGGTTGTCGAGTTACTGGGGGACTTATTGTGATTTTTGTTGTTTTGGTTTTGGAGTTATTCAGTGGTTTGTGTAGATGTTGTTTGTTGCAATGTTTCAGCTTAGTTGTTGAGGTTGAGGTTGCGGTTGTGGACGTTTTTCCAGATGGCTGCTGCTCTTTTGATGGCGCTCTTGGTCTTGGTATCTGATGGTGTTGTCTCTTTAGGATTGGTTTTTAGTTTTTTAGGAGGTTGGGAGGGTTTTTTTTTTTCTTTTTTTACGGGGGGTTCTTTTGCTACCTGTCAGGCTTGTTGGCAGCTCCTTTACAACTATTGATATATATATATATATATATATATATATATATGATTGTATGTGACTGTGTGCTCTCCTCTCCGGTAGAGGATCACACATTTTTCTCAAAAAAATTAAACATATAAAAGTAATTTTTAATATATAGTCTTAATCTATAAACTGATTTAAAATCTGAGTGTATAAATATTTTAAAGCTAAATATTTAAAACAAGGGATAGTTTAAAATCAAGGACAATTTTGAAATCGAAATATTAAAAATGATAAAGATAATTTTGAGGCTAAAATATTTCAAATAAGAGAGATATCTTTTTGAAAAGAAGGGTTTGAAAACATTTAAAATAAGAGATATATTTTTGAAAAGCATTTTCATATGATTAGTGGATATCAAAATAGGACCACTATATGTTCCACTAGATATTTTCGTGGGTTCCATCCCACTAGGGTTCCATCCCTTTAACAGGCTCGTAGTGGATTCCATTCCACGAGTAAATTTCGAACAAAGATATAAGTGCTTTCTAGAAGTTTTTACATAATTCTAGACTCAATACTTATCTTGTATTCTCGAAATCTTAAACTCTTGATATCTTGATACTCATGAGTCTTCAATCTTGATATCTTCAATCTTGAATCTCTATACTGTACAGTCTTCATTCTTGGTACCTACATGTTTATATCATGCATATATGTTTGTGTGTGTGTGTGTGATGACCTGGAATTTTGGGCAATATGAGTTTAATAATTTGTATTAAAAATTAAATTGATTTGATAATTGTCTTTTATAATTGTAATATGAATTGACAAATTATTCTTTAAAAGCAAATAAATATTTAAATTGGTAAATTTTATCTTTTAAAAGATAATAAAATATTTTCTATTTATAATGTATATATATATTTATATATATTGTAAATAGAAGATCTTTGGTTTGAATTTAATAAATAAATAAATCATGTTTTCAAATTCTAAAATATATTTGGCAATTTGGAAATTCTGATTAATTTAAAATAAAACTTTTCATGGATTATTTAAATAAATAACTATATGGTTTTAAATACTTAAGGTAAACGTTAATTGTTTAAAATTTATTTTAGCTTAAGTTTAAATTTGAATAAAAGGTTTTTTTATTTATTTTAAATATTGCTTAATGAATATGATTTGTAATTAGATATGAAAGTTTAAAATAGAATTAATATATGACATATTAATCCATCTGGGAAGATAAGTAATTTATTTATATAAGGTAATCTCTTTTATAGATTATTTAAAATTGATAAATGTGTTATTTTCAAATAATAATTATAATGTATTGTTTTTATATATAAATATAAATAGATTTTAAGGAATATAGGATTTGTTATTTTCAAAATTAAATATGTAGTTATTTATGTATATATATATAACTTGATTTTTAAATTGGATTTTGAATTTAATTTGAATTTGAATTTAATTTTGAAAATTCAAAAAGGTAGATATTTTAAAATATTTGGATTTAAATTATATGTATAAGTTTTTCTTTATAATTGGTTTTATTTCTTTAAAGTTATATATATATATATAAATAAGTATTTGTAAATTTATAAATTAAGTAAAAAGCTTTTTCTTAACATTTAAAAATAAATAAAGATTACTTAATTACAAGTGTTAATATATTAAGGCTTCATATAACAAGTGTAAATTAATAATCAACTTAAGATGACAAATGGTGAAATTTAATACAAGTGTCACATTTGATTTAAATTTTCTTTTTTTTTAAATCCTTTCAGCCTTTATGAATACATATTCTTCCTCCCCTTTAATTCTTTTCTATTCTTCAATCCTAAAGCTAAGAATAAAATCTAAAACTCAAACCATTTTCAAAAACCAGAACAAGATTTGTAATTCATTTTCAAAGCTCAAGAATCAATCCGTGATCAATCTTTCCAAACCAGAGAACATATTCAAATCAAATTCTGTTTAAAGCAAACTTGAGTTTAAAATCAAGCCTGAACTAAATTATTCAACCTGGAATCAAAAGAAATGGCATTCACTTATTTTCCAGATCTGTGCATGCAGTGTTAAAAGCAAAGCAAAATCAAATGCAAGATTTAATAATAACCAGTTTTCAAAGAAATCAAAGAAGCTAAGGCCATTCCAGTTTTAAAAGATTCAAAAGCTTTTTTCAAAATAAAATGGGCTCTGTTCTTCATTTGAACAGGTGAGTAACATCACTTTTAAAAATTTAAGTATACGAAATCTGCTGCATGTTCATATCTGGAATTAGTATGTTTGTATGTATATATATTGGTGCATTTCTGTGTATTTATGTGAATGAATGGATGTGTACTTGGTTGTTTATCAATGATTTAATTGTTCTTAGTTTCAAAGCTAGGAATACAAACAAAATTTATTTTCTCTTGATCTAGGCTTGGTTTGGATTTAAGATTTAAACAAAATTTGTTTGTTTCATCATAAATTTTAGTTTAAAACTTTTATTTAAGTCAAGATAAATTTGAAATGGCTCTGGAAATTATAACAACAGAGCAAGGTTAATATAAAGTGAAAATTCAAACATCATGATTCAGTGTTGTTTCAGGCTTAGGATTTAAAACATCATCCAAAAACATGATTTTTAAAACTAAAATCATAATTTATAGCTTTGGGTTGAATGAGCAGTTCTTGGTTGATCAGTTTGGGTGTTTTGGGTTGCCTTTGGTGATGTCAGTGGTCTGGGAGGTCGAGGTTCTCTCTGGTGGTATTGGTGTGATCGGAGTGTAAGGGAAAAATATTGGATTGGTGCTCCGGGCACGGTGACGACGGTGGTTGATCAGTGAAAGCTGTAAACCTAGTTTTGGCTAGGTCAGGTGTTTGATTGTCACGATGCCTCTGGATGTTCGAGTTCAACAAAAATCAGGAAGATGGAAGCAAGTGAGTTGACGAAGGCTTGGTCGGAATTTTGGACACTCCGGTGATCGGAGAGACGAGAACGAGGTGGTTTCAGGTTTTGATGTTGTTCCAGTTTTGGACTTTAAGGCTCGATTTTGATTTCGAGCTGCTAGTGATAATCTGATGACCGTAATGGGTTGCGAGGGTGATTGCTGATGTGATGAAGTCGTCGTAGTAGACCGTAGATGGTCGGAGCCACCGTCCATATGCACAGTGCATTTGTTTGTATCTGCTGAAGCCTGGGTTGAAGGGGATTGAAATACTCAAGTACTGCTCAAGTAGTTTGAGTGTTTTTCTCGAAGATGTGGGGTGTTTGACTCGAAGTAGTTGAAGTCTGGCTCGGGTCAGTGTTGTTTGATTACAGGTCTTAAAACCTGACAGTGTTTTTAAATTTTAAATTGAATTTAAAATTTGAAAGCAAGATTCTAAAACAAAGTTTAAAATCAAATTTTAAAAGTATGGATTCAAATTTATTTTTGTATCCTAATTTTGAGATTAATAAATTTTAGGAAAAATTAAAATGTTTAAAACTACTATAAATGTTAAAGTATATTTTAAATGATTGGGATTTAAAATGAATTTGGTTTTAAAAACACTTGTAAATTTCTTTTACAGGATAAATGTTTCTTTAACATGTGATTTAAAAGGTTTTTAAATTGTTTTTAATTTTGTTAAAGTTAAATTTGTATTTATTTTGAATCTTAATTTGAAAATGAATTTAAAGGGAAATTTAAAAGTAAAATGTTTTCAAATGTTTTTGTTGATAACAAAATTAGTCATAAATAGGAAGGTGTTTTATCTTAAAGTAAATTAAAATTTAATGATTTGTGATTCATTAAATAAATATGGAAAGTTAAGGTTATTTAATTTAATTAATTAATGATTTAGGATTAATTAGTTAAGTAATCAAGGGTGTAATTTAATTAATTAAGGATTAATTAAATAAGTAATTGAGAATTTAAGTTAATTAATTAAGGGTTACTTAATTTGTAATTAAGGATCATTAATTGGATAAGATTAGTTTATAAATTAATAATTAGAAATTAATTAATCAAGTAATTAAGGATTAATTAAGTTATAGTTAAGCACTTAATTAATTAAATAATTAGAGATTAATTAATTGGTTATTAAAGATTAATTAATTTCTAATTAATAATGATTAATCTAAGTTTAATTACTTAAGAGAAGTAACTAAGGAATTGTTAATAGTTAATGAAGATCATTAACTAAGGATTATTAGATAATTAATTAATGTGATTAATTTTAATAATTAATTATATTTGTTAATTAAGGATAATCATTTATGAAATTATTTAAGTATAATTACTTAATGAAAGTAATTAAGGAATTAATTACTCATTGTAACTAATTGAGTTTAATGTGATTAGTCAAGTTAATTAATTAAGTTTAATTAATTTAAGATAACAACTCGATGATTTGTTAAGTATAATTACTTAATGAAGTTTAATTACTTAGTGAAGTAATTAGTGATGGTAATTACAGGATGTAAAATTGAAGAAATAAAGTAGTTTGGGGTTTAATTACTTTGTGTAATTAATATGAAGAATAATTACTTAGTGCAAGAAATTAATAATTAATTACTTAGTGTAATTAATTTAAGAATTGATTAATAAAGTTATTTGAAGTTAATTAAGTGATGTATTAATTAAGGATAATTAATTACTAATTGTGATTAATCAAGGTTGATTAATGGATAAAAATTAATTAAAAATTAGTTATTAAATATGATTAATAAATAATTAAGAAGTAATTAAGGATCATTAATTAATATAATTAATGATATAGTTAAGGTTTATTAATTAAAGATAATTAATCAATAACAAATGATTAGAAGATAATTAATTAATGTAATTAATTAAGGATTAATGCAATTAATTATAACTAATTAATTAATGATGTAATTAAAGGTTAATTACTGTAATTGTTTGAGAATAATTAATTTGTGTACTTAATTAAATGCTAATTACTTAAAGTAATTAGAAAATAATTTATCAAGAGTGATTAATTGAAATGAATACTTAAGGATGTTTAATTAATTGATTTGCAATTAATTAATGGTTAAGTAAAACAAGATTTATAGTGATGAAGTAATTAATTTATTTTATTTTAAATTAATTAGAGATGAAGTAATTAATTTGATTCATTTTAGATTAATTATAGATGATGAGATTAATAAATCTTTGCTTATGGATGGCTGATTAACATTGGATGCCTTGATTGTTTAATATCTCTAATGAGATATGTATTGATATGTGATATTGGATGCTTTGGTTGAATTGTGATAATAATGTGGATTATTTATTTGTGATGATATATGGATTATCTATTTGTGATGATAATGTGGATTATCTAGTTGTGATATTGTTAATTATCTATCTATATGTATATAGATAATGAATTGAATTGTTTTAACTTTTAAACAACTTGGAACTAAAAGAGGGTGTTTTGGATTCAATGAGACCGAGATCGGGTATCCAGATTTGGATATCCGAAAATCACATCGACCCAAATTAACGATAAGTCGTGAATCCCAAGTGAAGATGAAGATTCATAGTGCAAGGGTTATCGTCGTTAACTCTGATGGTGATTCCAAAATGTGTGTAAGGAGATAATGCCTTCAGTTTCGTTTGAACCCGAAACGAACTTGTACGAATTGAATGCTTTCAGAACACCGTCAGGTGGACGATGAGCATTCTAAGAGATGTGTTCTCTAAAGTTAATCGTAGCCTCAAGCCCCATCAACCGGGAATGGCTAAAACTGGGGAGTTGCAGCAAGTCTAAGTGGGTATCACCCAAGTTGGACGAGATTTACCACTTTCTAAAGGTCCCTTTTTATTCGATTGTGTGGCAGTTGGTTGCAAACAACTACGGAGTTGTCTTGTTCGAGACTGTCCGGTAAGGGATGGTTCCGGTATTGTGTTGCAGCAGATTGGGAGTAATCCTTGGTATGATCTAGGCGACGTACTGTGACGGGCGGTAGCCCAATAGCCCTACCATTGATGGAATCCCATTCTTCCTACGTGCCTTTACGGTTTTGATAAATGTAACAATTTCGAATATTTCTTATTTACTTGAAAAACCTAGACCCTGTTATAATATCACTGATTTTCCTATCAAATGTTTTGGTTAGCGTAAGGTAAAAACTTACCCATGTTTACATGTGGGAAGTCTTACGTGATACCTTTTCTTTTCAAAGGTTTTTCAAAGTTAAGTAACCTTAACCTGTCACTCACACCTGACCCATGTCTGACCCGGAGTCTATCTTCTGTTTTCTTAAACTCTTGGGTACTCAAATTTTTACGAGTAGCCAAGAGATTCAGGTTAACCTTGACGAATTCTGAAGGAGCAATGGAGCAAGAGGCTTCAGCGTTTGTAGATATACATAGTTATCCACTGTGTGATCTCTGAGTCGTATGTTTGTGTTGTATTGAGTTGTAATAACTAGACTGGTGTTTATAACTGTCTAGTATGTGATGTAAAATCTGTTTAACTCTGATAGACATTGTATACTATGTAATATCTTATGCGAATAATATAATTTATTCGTTCCGCTATTGAGATTCTGATGTTTTTTCTTTCTTTCTTCTCCATCTTTCTCTTTTCTATCCCTTTCTTTCTTAAAGATGATGCGTCTTTCTGTGAAGAGAAAGGCGGGTCGTCACATTTGGTATCAGAGCGCTATGTTGAGTGAATACGTAGGCTTTGGAGATATTTCTTTCTTGAGAGAGCGTATTTGTAATTTTAAATATAAGATATATATATATATATATATTTCTACCTATTTGTTGGGTTACCTGTTCGGGTTGTCTAATATAAGTTCTAGAGGTAGGAAGGGTAGTGGTGTGTGCAGCACGACTACCAATGGTAGGAGTCTGATGTTGAGGTTGGAAGCATATCTGTCGAGACTGTAGACCCAATACCGTCTCGAGTGAGGTTTGCGGTGGTGTAAGGATATCACTATTCTCTGAAGGAAACCTTTAAAAGGTTCAGAGTCCATCTTTGAAGTTGGTTGAATAGAGTTTGGATCTGTCAGTTGACCAGAAGCGAGTGATGGTATCTTGGCAACTTCAGAAAGGAGCACCTGCGTGATGAGATGCAGTGACTACGGATGTTCCTGAATATGTTTCTTTGGAGCAAGTTTAAGGAGTGTGTCTGCATCGGTGATGAGATTGGGTGCAGCTGGGTATTTGTGTTTGGCTTTGAGGCCCGAGTTTCTCGAGGAGTTTCTGGATGAGGAAGTCTTTGGCATAAGTCGCAGCGTTGCAGCTCAGATTGTTTTGTGTGCCTGCAAGAAGGTCAACTGTTATCAGATTCTAGAAGTGGAGTTCAGATGCAGCAGAGTGGATCCATTTCTTCAATGGATTGGTTAGTCAAGCATAAGCTGTTCCGATTAGTAAAGAGAGAACGATATCTTTGGATATTTTTCTGCGTTAATTGCAGAAGTGACTTGCAATGGTTGAGTGTTCTCTTGGGCTGTCAGAGATTTCTTTTGGGATGTCTTCAAGAGGTCAGTGGTCTACCATAGCACCTGGTGATTGAGTTTCCTTATCAACTAGGATTCCTGGAGTGGTAACGGTGGATCAGCTTAGTAGAGGGATGGCTTGTAAAGTGAGGTTTGGTGAAGCAGCTTAGGTTTTGGTGGAACGTCTGAGTTTTCTCTTTATGGATCCGTTGAGCTGTGTTTTCCGGGATATGTCGGACAGGTCTGTGCTCATGTTCATCATCAACATCCTCATCTTTTTCAGATCAGAGTTGTGCAGCGGAAGCTAGGTGGCAGCTGCTCTAGAGTGGAAGTTTTCAGGATCAGATGGCGAGATTGGCAAGTGCTCCTGTTTGTCTTTTCTAGATTAGAGAAGTTAGTTTTCAACTGATGATAGTAGAATTTGAGTTCTTGATTTTGGATGGATCTTGAGAGGATCATTCTATTGGATTATTTTGGTCCAGTTTGTTTCTAGAAGCATCAGTGAAGGTTGAGCTGAATAGGAAGGATGAAGGCAGCCCAGGATCGTCAGAAGAGTTTTGTGGATAAGAGACAGAGGAATTTGGATTTCGAAGACGGAGATTTGATTTTGGATAAATTTTCTCCAATAAGTTTTGATTAGTTTGGGAGGCCAGCTCCGAGGTATTGGATCTCTTCTGTGTCCTTGTAAGGATAAGAGTTTGGTCTACAGAATTTAATGGCCAGTTTGGAAGACTGGGATTCATTGTATTTCACGTATCTCTGAAGGAGTACATGTAAGATCTATCTCTGGTTTTGGAACCAGCAGTTCAAGGGGTTTTAGTTGGTGAACAAGACTTGACTATGGTCTGATATCCTGTTCAGTTTGTAGATCTAGATGAGTAGGAGATCTGTAGCTTAGTAGTATTGATTGTTTAGATTCTGTAGAGCGAGTATCCTAGTATTGATAGCTGGGAAACTCTAGATAGTGTTAGAATGTCTATCCTGATTTGTGTCTGGATAGTTAGATTTGTTTGATTGAGTAAATTGGTTGCTATAGTTGTTAGCATATAATTGATAATATATGCTTGTGATTTAAACTAAAATCTTTGACGGGTTATTAAATTACCTTTGCTTTTAAATTTCGGGGATGAAATTCTTTTAAGGGGGGAGGAATATGATGACCCGGAATTTTGGGCAATATGAATTTAATAATCTGATTTAAAAATTAAATTGATTTGATAATTGTCTTTTATAATTGTAATATAAACTGGCAAATTATTCTCTAAAAGCAAATAAATATTTAAATTGGTAAATTTTATCTTTTAAAAGCTAATAAAATATTTTCTATTTATAATGTATATATATTTGTATATATTGTAAATAGAAGATCTTTGGTTTGAATTTAATAAATAAATAAATCATGTTTTCAAATTTCAAAATATATTTGGCAATTTGGAAATTCTGATTAATTTAAAATAAATTTTTTCATAGATTATTCAAATAAATAATTATATGGTTTTAAATACTTAAGGTAATTGTTTAAAATTTATTTTAGCTTAAGTTTAAATTAAAATAAAAGGTTTGTTTTATTTCTTTTTAAATATTGCTTAATAAATATGATTTGTAATTAGATATGAAAGTTTAAAATAGAATTAATATATGACATATTAATTCATTTGGAAAGATAAGTAATTTACTTATAATAAGGTAATCTCTTTTATAAATTATTTAAAATTGATAATTCTGTTATTTTCAAATAATAATTATAATGTATTTTTTTTATATATATATAAGTATAAATATATTTTAAGGAATTTAGGATTTGTTATTTTCAAAATTAAATACGTAGTCATATATATATAACTTGATTTTTAAATTGGACTTTAGAATTTAATTTGAATTTAATTTTGAAAATTCAAAAAGGAAGATATTTTAAAATATTTGGATTTAAATTATATGTATAAGTTTTTACTTATAATTGGTTTTATTTCTTTAAAGTTACCTACATATATAAATAAGTATTTGTAAATTTATAAATTAAGTAAAAAGCTTTTCCTTAACATTTGAAAATAAATAAAGATTACTTAACTACAAGTGATAACATATTAAGGCTTCATATAACAAGTGTAAACTAATAATCAACTTAAGATGACAAATGGTGAAATTTAATACAAATGTCACATTTGATTTAAATTTTCTTTTCTTTTTTAAAATCGTTTAGCCTTTATGAATACATATTCTTCCTCTCCTTCAATTCTTTTCTATTATTCAATCCTAAAGCTAACAATAAAATCTGAAACTCAAACCATTTTCAAAAACCAAGACAAGATCTGTAATACATTTTCAAAGCTCAAGAATCAATCTGTGGTCAATCTTTCCAAACTAAAGAACATATTCAAATCAAATTCTGTTTTAAGCAAACCTGAGTTCAAAATCAAGCCTGAACTAAATTTTCAACCTGGAATCAAAAGAATTGGCATTCAATTATTTTCCATATCTATGCATGTAGTTTTAAAAGCAAAGCAAAATCAAAAGCAAGATTCAATAACAACCAGTTTTCAAAGGAATCAAAGAAGCTTAGGCCATTCTAGTTTTAAAAGATTCAAAAGCATTTTTCAAAATAAAATAGGCTCTGTTCTTCATTTGAACAGGTGAGTAACATCACCTTTAAAAATTTAAGTATATGAAATCTGTTGCATGTTCATATCTAGAATTAGTATGTTTGCATGTATATATATTTGTGCATTTCTGTGTATATATGTGAATGAATGGATGTGTACTTGGCTGTTTATCAGTGATTTAATTGTTCTTAGTTTCAAAGCTAAGAATACAAACAAAATTTATTTTCTCTTGATCTAGGCTTGGTTTGGATTTAAGATTTAAAAAAACTTGTTTGTTTCATCATAAATTTTAGTTTATAATTTTTATTTAATTCAAGAAAATTTTGAAATGGCTCTGGAAATAAGAACAACAGAGCAAGGTAATATAAAGTGAAAATTCAAACATTATGATTCAATGTTTCAGGCTTAGAATCTGAAACATCATCCAAAAACATGATTTTTAAAGCTAAAATAATAATTTATAGCTTGAGGTTGAATGTGCAGTTCTTGTTTGGTCAATTTGGGTGTTTTGGGTTGCCTCTGCTGATCTCGGTGGTCTGGGAGGTCGGGATTCTCTCTAGTGGTAGCGGTGTGATCGGAGTGTATGGAAAAATATTGGATTGGTGCTCCAAGCACGTTGACGACGGTGGTTAGTCAATGAAAGCTGTAAACCTAGTTTTGGGCTTTAAGGCTCGATTTTGATTTCGAGCTGCAACTAATAATCTGATGACCATGATGGGTTGGAGGGTGATTGCTAACGTGAGGAAGTCGTCGTAGTAGACCGTAGGTGGTCGGAGCCACCGTGCATATGTACGGTGCATTTGTTTGTATCTGCTGAAGCCTGGGTTGAAGGGGAGTGAGGTACTCGAGTACTGCTCGAGTAGTTTGAGTGTTTTGCTCGAAGATGTGGGGTGTTTGACTCGAAGTATTTGAAGTCTGGCTCGGGTCATTGTTGTTGGATGACAGGTCTTAATACCTAACAGTGTTTTTAAATTTAAAATTGAATTTAAAATTTGAAAGCAAGATTTTAAAACAAAGTTTAGAATCAAATTTTAAAATTATGGATTCAAATTTATTTTTATATCCTAATTTTGAGATTAACAAAGTTTTAAAAAAATTAAAATATTTAAAAATACTTTAAATGTTAAAGTATATTTTGAATGATTGGGATTTAAAATGAATTTGGTTTCAAAAACACTTGTTAATTTCTTTTATAGGATAAGTGTTTCTATAACATGTGATTTAAAAGGTTTTTAAATTGTTTTTAATTTTGTTAAAGTTAAGTTTGTATTTATTTTGAATCTTAATTTGAAAATGAATTTAAGGGATAATCTAAAAGTAAAATGTTTTCAAATGTTTTTGTTAATGATAAAATTAGTCATAAATAAGAAAGTGTTTTATCTTAAAGTAAATTAAAATTTAATGATTTGTGATTCATTAAATAAATATGGAAAGTTAAGGTTATTTAATTTAATTAATTAATGATTTAGGATTAATTAGTTTAGTAATTAAGGGTGTAATTTAATTAATTAAGGATTAATTAAATAAGTAATTATGAATTTAAGTTAATTAATTAAGGGTTAATTAATTTGTAATTAAGGATCATTAATTGGATAAGATTTTAATTGGATAAGATTAGTTTATAAATTAATAATTAGAAATTAGTTAATCAAGTAATTAAGGATTAATTAAGTTACAGTTAAGCACTTAATTAATTAAATAATTAGAGATTAATTAATTGGTTATTAAAGATTAATTAATTTGTAATTAATAATGATTAATCTAAGTTTAGTTACTTAGGAGAAGTAATTAAAGAATTGTTAAAAGTTAATGAATATCATTAACTAAGGATTATTAGATAATTAATTAATGTGATTAATTTTATTAATTAATTATATTAATTAATTAAAGATAATCATTTATGAAATTGTTTAAGTATAATTACTTAATGAAAGTAATTAAGGAATTAATTACTTATTGTAATTAATTGAGTTTAATGTGATTAGTTAAGTTAATTAATTAAATTTAATTAATTTAAGATAACCACTAGATGATTTGTTAAGTATAATTACTTAATAAAGTGTAATTACTTAGTGAAATAATTAGTGATGGTAATTACAGGATGTAATTAATCGAAGAAATGAAGTAGTTTGGGGTTTAATTACTTTGTGTGTAACGACCCTGAATTTTGAACTATTTAATTTGGGAATATTTAATTAATTTTAAATATTTGAATGATGTTTTGGATTGAATTTCAAATTATCAGGATGAATTTGTGATTGAAATTTAGAATTTAATCTATTTAAAAGTTGAATAGAAATTTGAATTTTTACTTTGAAGTTGAAATTTAATATTGAACTTATATTTTAAATTCGAATTAATGATTTAGAAAAATAAATTGGATTTGAAATAAGAATGAAAAAAAATAATATAAAAAAAATAAATAAATAAAAATATATATATATATACATATATAAAAAAAAGAATATACTAGATGAAATTTTTAACAACATAATTTTAACAAGATAATTTTTAAAAACAAAACTAATTGAATTTAAAATAAAAGAGAAAAAAAATAAAGTAAATAAATAAATAAAAAAAAAAAAATAAGTAAACCTTACCTTACTTTGAGCATTCCTCCATACCCATGATACATGCCGTGTTCCATGCCTTTCATCACGTAATTGCACGTCGCCTCTTTCTATTTTATACCCGACCTCCTCTCTCCCCACTATCTCATTCATACGAAAGAAAAATAAAATGAAAAAAAATGGCCGCGTCGCTCTCACTCTCCCCCTCTTCCTCATTCTCAGTTCGAAATAAATAAATAAATAAAAAAAATGGCCGTTGCCGTAAGAATCGAAGTCGCGAGTCACACACGCGTGCGCGTAGGCTAGGGTGAGGAGGTGAAGGCGCTTGCGACTGGCGATGGGAGGAGGCGATGTCGTGGCAGTTGAGGCGGCGGCAGGTGAGGGGCTTTGCGATGGGGGGATTGAGTCGCGGCGTTCGCGATTGGAGGCGTGGATCTGGGCGAGGGGGTTGGAGGTGACGCGCGCGGCAGTGAAGCGCGCACGATGGTGGCGCACGCATCGAGGCAGGGAGGCCGCCGCGCATGTGGCGGAGCTGGAAGGTGGGGTTGCGATTTGGGGGTTTCGACCTTTACAGTAAGGTATATTACATTTTTTTCATTTCAATTTAAAAATTCAAATTTGTCATATAAATATATACAGTAAGATATATTTAAACAGAAATCGATTGATTTTTGATAAATTTAATATTGAAAGTTTATTAAAGGAAGAAGTGTTATTAATTCGATTTAAGTATATTGAATATTTTAAAAGGTTGAAGATAAAAAGATTTGTCGATTACTTATTTTTAATAAGTATAGAAATGTTTTCCAATATGAAGTGAATATTTAGAATTTATCTTTTGAAGATAAATTGAAATGGATAGTTGAGATTGTATATGCATGATATTTTGAAATATAAATTCATTATGGAATTTATATGTGAAAGTGGAACTTGTTAAAAATAAATATTGATTTATTTTTGAAGTGTTGAAATTATATATATCTTTGGAAATTCAATTTATTAAGTGAAAGATTTATTTAAAGAAAATTTAGTTTAAATTTAAATTTATAAAAAGAGAAATTGTTGATTTAAACTATCAAAAGGAATTTGGAATTTTAAAGGAATTTATAAAAGAAGATTTGTTTAAAATTAAATTTATTTGTTAAAACAAAATTATCAGTTAAATATAAATTTAGTTTCAAATGAAAAATATTTTTGTAGAAGAAAATTTGTTTAAAAGTATAATGTGCATTTAAATATATATTGCCATCCTAATCAAATTTAAATTACTAAAGAAAAATTTATATAAAAGGAATTTAGTTTTAAAATTTAGATTTTAGTTAAAATAATTTATTAAGAAGAGATTTGTTAAACAATTAAATTTATTAAAGAAAATTTATTAAGAATTCAAATTTGATGATAAAATTTAAAAGCATTTGTTTTAAAAATAAATAAATCATTTGTTTAGAACTAAATCGATAGTTATTTAAATTTATAAAAAGGAAGATTGAAAATAAAAATAAATATTCAAGTGGATTTGATAAATTGTTGGAGTTAAAATTTTAAAGACAGGAATATTATTTTTAGAATGTGAAGAGTAAGTATAAAAAGAAAATTTGTATGAAATTTAAATGTTAGGTTAATTTACTAAAAGGAATTGATTTAAAATAAAGGCCACTGGTTAATTAAATTTATTAAAAGAAAGGAAATTTAATAATTAGTTAAATAAATTTGTTTAAACGAGAAATTGGTTTTAAAAATAATAATAATAATAATAATAATAAGACTATCAGTTAATTTAACTATTAAAATAAAATCACAAATCAATCAGAATTATTAAACGAAAATTTAATTTATTCAATTGATTCGAATATTAATTGAATTGTATAAAATATTTATACTAGGTATAAATCAAGAAAATCGAGTCAAGAGGGAAATTGGATTGCTAATAAAAGCAAAGGTGAGAACTTCTCACTCAAAAGGAATTTCTGTTGTTTTTTTTATTTTAAATAGTTAGATTTAAAATTTGCTTGACTGTGTTGATTGAATGATTGAATGATGATTGATATATATATTGGATGTGAATAGACCCTATACGCCGTTAGTAAGCGGAGGTTATTTATTACACACATATACCGCGATATTCCATCTTGAAGTGGAATTGGTATTATATTATATATATAGCAATATATATATATTGGCATATGTATATATTGCAGTTGATTGATTTCCCGCATTTTCTTTAGCGGATGAGACCCTATGCGCCGTTAGTAAGCGGATATATATTTATAAAATCCCATATACCGCGATATTCCGTCTTGAAACGGAATTGGTATTGTGCTAATGTCTGTGGATGCAGGGAAACAGGTTGGAGGGATCCAACTGGATTCCTCACGAATATTTGTTTGATTTCATATATTGTGATATTTGATTGTTTATCATGGATAATATATAATGTGTGAAAATCGTGATTGACTATTGATGTGTTGCATCATCGGATCCAATTTTTGAAATTTAAAAACAACGATTTTAATTTCTAAAGGGATTTTTGGAAATATACGTTTATTAAATATTTTTGGAATTGATTCATTCTAAATAAATAAACGTTATAATTTTAATGTTATAAAAATTATATTTTTGAGAAATACAGTTAAAAGTTGATTTTTGAAAATATGTTATTAACGATTTTATAAAATTGGGATTTTTGAAAAAATTATAAAAAAAAAAAAAAAAAAATAGGATTTATGAAATTGGATTATTTCTAAATCAAAAGATGGATTTATAAAAGAGTAAAAGACATTTTTAAAAATAGTAAAATTAATTGATTTATATTAAAGGATTTACAAATGAATATTTATAAATTAAAATTTATTGGAATTGTAAAACGAAGTTTTATAAGAGTTAGAATGAATCGTGAATGAATTTCATAAATGAATGGAATTTATAGAATTATGAACGGTGAAGTTATAATTGGAATTTTATAAACAGTAGGTTTATAAAATTTGGGAAGTTATTTAAAAAAATAAGATTTTGGATAAATAAATGAATCTTATAAGTTATAAGATTTATAAAATTTATGAAGATTAAGGGAATGATTTTATAAATAAATGAATTATAAATATTGGAATTATAATATGAATTTTTAATATATCATTGTGATATGAATTGAGATAAGTTGATAAAGGAAATTTATAAAAGGAGGTTGTTATAAAAGAAATAGAAATAGAATTTATAAACATTGTTTTATAAATCAGCAACGACTTATTTTGATAAGTGAATTGTTGAAATTTTTAATGGAGTTATATTCATGTTTTAGACAATGAATAATTCCTTAAAATAAAATGAATAGAAATGATGAAATTTATTAACAAGGTATATTCACGTTTTTAAATAGTGAATAATATGTTAAAGAAATTATTTAGAATGTGATGTTTTAAATAAGATTAAAACGATCTAACGATGTTTTAAAATATGTTGAGATTCGAAACCATAGATTTCAACGTTTATTGTTGAAATAGATGTTTTCGAGAAATAAAAGGAAATGGTAGACTATAACACTGTTGTTATAGTAAATAATTTCCGAAAGGAAATGTTTTGTATAGTATTGGGATTTATATATATCTATTTTAATTTCGAATCCCTATACTAGTGATTTTGGGTTGTCGTAACGATGTTTTACGTAACATTCGTTTTGGCCCAAATAAATATGATTAAGTGAATGATTTCCTTAAAGAATGAAATATATACTTAATTTCGATTAGAGGATATGGAATATTTTCCAAGGTTGAAAATAAATAAAATTTGTGGATTACTTATAAAATAAATAAGTATGGAAATTGTTTTTCCAATGAGAAATGGAAAGTTTAGAGAATTTATCTTTTTGAAGATAAATTGAAATGAATATTTGAAATCGTATATTCATAAATATTTTGGGAATATAAATTCAATATGGAATTTATAAAGGAAATTTGGAAAATAGGTTTAAAAATAAATATTGATTTATTTTTGAGATATGGAAAGTTATATCTTCTAAAGATGTTTTTGGAATTAAATAATTTGGAAAATTATTTGGAATTTGGTGATGTTGGCATATCCATTGATAGTTCAATAACCGACTATCGATATATACCTTTGAATAGGTATTTGTTGTGAATTTGATTGAATTTGAATGCACACTTATTTTTGAATAAACGCTCACTATTCGGGTTAGCCGGGAAAGGACCATGGGGTCGTATAACCCATTCCGAATATGTGATACGTCGTTGTGAATCGCATTTGAAGATCGGTGTTGAAGACCGGATATTTGCGAGAGCGATAGGATGAACTATCGATTGACTCTGCACCGAGTAGCTACGGTATTGAGTTCTCCATATGTGATGGTGAATCCGATCAGGATTGTGAATATCTGGATCGCAAGGACTTCTTTGTAAGTGCCTTCGGTTCTGTTCGAGCCCGGAACAGACTTGTATGGATTGTATGCCTGACATTACAAGTTGAGATATAAAGCCGATTTCTTTCAAATATATTTCTGTTGGTGGCGGAGAATTTATTCTTTGCTTAACACCCTTCTTTGAGACGTACGAGCTCAAAGGTTATATAGTTGAAGTTATCAGCGATATATTCCCATTTTGGTAATGTGACATACTGAGTGATGCTGAAATGATCATTGTGTTGATTATTTGTGATAGGATCGTTTATTTGATCGTCTATCCTTGTGATCATTGTGTTGATCATTTGTTGACCCAAAGCATGGCTTTTGTATAAAGTATGTTTTTGTGGACGTGACTTCGTCGAGCCTCACACCCCGTGAATGGTCAAAACAGGAAAGAAGCAGCAAGGTTATGAGGGGTAGCACCCTTTAGGATGTGTCCATTTCCTTCTGGAAAAGGGTGGTATCATGGTATGGAGCCCAGATACTTACTCATGTTGAAAACACTTTGTTATGATTGTGTGAATTGATTAAAGAGCGCTCTCGGAAAAAGGTCCCAAAGGACCGGGGGATGGCATATTCGGTCAGTTGTTGCTCAGTTAGGAGTAACCCGGCCTTGTGTTGGTAGAGATCCGGTTTGGTTCTCGGGGATGTCCATCCAGAGGCATTCTCATGTGGCAATGGGAAGTTCCTTGGCCTGACCATTTGTTGGAAATCCAAAGAAACAATACGTGACTTGTACGGTCTTAGTTGTAGAACCTGCTTCCTCAGGAGGTAGCTATAGTAGGCATAATATAATGGTACCTATGCTGGCTATGATTTATATCTTTACTTTCGAAAGGATTTGTTCTACACTATGCACTAGTAATAATATCAAATGTTATTTTAAATGCGTATCAAGCATCTTTGACTCACATAAGAAGAAATCTCCTCCAAGTCTGCGTTTGCATTGTGTGTGTGGTGGGAGGTCTTATGGTAGTCTCATTTTTAAAAGCATTGTGAATTGAATTTAAAAATATTCCTCTATTTTGATTTTAAAGTTAAATAAACTGTTTGGAGTTCTCACACCAGTCACATGACTGACTCGGAGTTTATTGTTTTCCTTCCTAAACTCTGGGTGCCCACCAATTTCCACACGGGCAGTTAAAAGTTAGGTTTATCAGGATATTGTGGATATTCTGGAGTTGCTGGAGGCAAGCTGGATGGCATGGCGTATTACTAGTTTATATAGTATTTCTTTTTCCGCTGCATTGTTTATTGTTGTATGTTGTTGTACACTCTGATGATATGATATGATGTAATGAAATGAATGAAATGTAATAACTGATATAGTTCTTTGTTTAAAGATTATTCATTTATTATTATATGTTGTTCCGCTGCGAATTGTGAGATTCTGATGTTGTTCTTTTGTTTCCTTTCTGTCATTTCTATTTTCAAACCTTCTATTCTCTTATTTTCAAATTCTCTCTTTTCTTTCTCTATTGTCTATCTTCTTTCCTCTCTACTTTCTTATCTTCTTCTACTTCTTTCTTTTTCTTTTCTTAAATTTTTTGTTAAAACCCATAACATTCCGTGTTTCCGGCCTTCGATTTCTCGGCAGTCGATAAAGTGAGTATCGATGTCGAATTTTCGAAAGTCGAAAATTTTCGGGGCGTTACATTTGGTATCAGAGCTGATGGTTAAGCGACAACCATGGTTCTGTTGGGTATTACTCGTTAGAGATAGAGTCAGTAGTACTCTAGAATGAGTTTGAGTGTCATAATAGATATGAGCGCGTATTTGTTAGTGAATATAAAATTGTTTTTGAATCGGGTAAATGAGATAATTTTGCCCAAAACTATTTTCGTATAGAAAAGAAATGATTTTCTATGAATTATTATAGTATATGGTTGCATGGTTGTTAGAAGTGATAATATTGAATTATTATCATTGGTATATGAAATTAATTAAATAAATAGATTGAATTCAAGTAAACTAACTTGATTATTTATTCATTTGTGAAATAATTTCAAAATGGAATGAATATGAATATGGTATGTAAATTGGTAGTAAGTAAAAGAAATAAATTGAAATTCCCTTTGTTAGTAATTAAGTAAATTCGAGATGAATTGAATATAGGAATTGAAATATTGAAATGAATTAATGGATGAAACTAATTCAATATAGTAATATGAATTACCAAATGAAAGTTAATCGTTAGAATTTAATATTTAGAATTGAGAATTGAATTCGAATGAAATTTAAATTGTGAATTGAATTCAAATAGAATTGGCAAAATGGTTTGAATGTTGGATTTGGATGCTACTACTAGCAGGTTATACAGGTTTATAATGGAATTGAGATTTTGATTTCAAAGATAAAATTGAATTGCTCGACAAAAAGGTACGTATTTCAATTTCAGTATGAGATCTGATGACTTTCTTCTCTAGCCACTTGGCTTTTCTCTTTTCTTTTTGATTCTGAGGGGCCGTGGTGCCATTTTGTAGTCGTACAGATCGAGCCGCGCAAAGGAAACGCTGGCGAAATTTTTCGAAAATTTAGGGTGTTAGAAAATTTTTGAGAAATTTTGAAAGTTTGAAATTTGAATTTGAATTTAAATTTGAATGGTTAGTATAACAATATAGTTTGAAACTTATAATAGAAGTTGGAAAGCTAGTTGAAATAAAAGTGAATCTCTAGTAAAAAGATTTAGGCTAGTAAGTTGGTAAAACTATTTTGAGTTGTGAAAAATAATAGACGGGATAAGGGTATTCTTCTTAACTTGTAATTTCGGGACGAAATTCTTTTAAGGGGGAAAGATTGTAACGACCCTGAATTTTGAACTATTTAATTTGGGAATATTTAATTAATTTTAAATATTTGAATGATGGTTTGGATTGAATTTCAAATTATCAGGATGAATTTGTGATTGAAATTTAGAATTTAATCTATTTAAAAGTTGAATAGAAATTTGAATTTTTACTTTGAAGTTGAAATTTAATATTGAACTTATATTTTAAATTCGAATTAATGATTTAGAAAAATAAATTGGATTTGAAATAAGAATGAAAAAAATAATATAAAAAAAATAAATAAATAAAAATATATATATATATATACATATATAAAAAAAAGAATATACTAGATGAAATTTTTAACAACATAATTTTAACAAGATAATTTTTAAAAACAAAACTAATTGAATTTAAAATAAAAGAGAAAAAAAAATAAAGTAAATAAAAAAAAATAAAAAAAAAAAAATAAGTAAACCTTACCTTACTTTGAGCATTCCTCCATACCCATGATACATGCCGTGTTCCATGCCTTTCATCACGTAATTGCACGTCGCCTCTTTCTATTTTATACCCGACCTCCTCTCTCCCCACTATCTCATTCATACGAAAGAAAAATAAAACGAAAAAAAATGGCCGCGTCGCTCTCACTCTCCCCCTCTTCCTCATTCTCAGTTCGAAATAAATAAAAAAAAAAAATGGCCGTTGCCGTAAGAATCGAAGTCGCGAGTCACACACGCGTGCGCGTAGGCTAGGGTGAGGAGGTGAAGGCGCTTGCGACTGGCGATGGGAGGAGGCGATGTCGTGGCAGTTGAGGCGGCGGCAGGTGAGGGGCTTTGCGATGGGGGGATTGAGTCGCGGCGTTCGCGATTGGAGGCGTGGATCTGGGCGAGGGGGATGGAGGTGACGCGCGCGGCAGTGAAGCGCGCACGATGGTGGCGCACGCATCGAGGCAGGGAGGCCGCCGCGCATGTGGCGGAGCTGGAAGGTGGGGTTGCGATTTGGGGGTTTCGACCTTTACAGTAAGGTATATTACATTTTTTTCATTTCAATTTAAAAATTCAAATTTGTCATATAAATATATACAGTAAGATATATTTAAACAGAAATCGATTGATTTTTGATAAATTTAATATTGAAAGTTTATTAAAGGAAGAAGTGTTATTAATTCGATTTAAGTATATTGAATATTTTAAAAGGTTGAAGATAAAAAGATTTGTCGATTACTTATTTTTAATAAGTATAGAAATGTTTTCCAATATGAAGTGAATATTTAGAATTTATCTTTTGAAGATAAATTGAAATGGATAGTTGAGATTGTATATGCATAATATTTTGAAATATAAATTCATTATGGAATTTATATGTGAAAGTGGAACTTGTTAAAAATAAATATTGATTTATTTTTGAAGTGTTGAAATTATATATATCTTTGGAAATTCAATTTATTAAGTGAAAGATTTATTTAAAGAAAATTTAGTTTAAATTTAAATTTATAAAAAGAGAAATTGTTGATTTAAACTATCAAAAGGAATTTGGAATTTTAAAGGAATTTATAAAAGAAGATTTGTTTAAAATTAAATTTATTTGTTAAAACAAAATTATCAGTTAAATATAAATTTAGTTTCAAATGAAAAATATTTTTGTAGAAGAAAATTTGTTTAAAAGTATAATGTGCATATAAATATATATTGCCATCCTAATCAAATTTAAATTACTAAAGAAAAATTTATATAAAAGGAATTTAGTTTTAAAATTTAGATTTTAGTTAAAATAATTTATTAAGAAGAGATTTGTTAAACAATTAAATTTATTAAAGAAAATTTATTAAGAATTCAAATTTGATGATAAAATTTAAAAGCATTTGTTTTAAAAATAAATAAATCATTTGTTTAGAACTAAATCGATAGTTATTTAAATTTATAAAAAGGAAGATTGAAAATAAAAATAAATATTCAAGTGGATTTGATAAATTGTTGGAGTTAAAATTTTAAAGACAGGAATATTATTTTTAGAATGTGAAGAGTAAGTATAAAAAGAAAATTTGTATGAAATTTAAATGTTAGGTTAATTTACTAAAAGGAATTGATTTAAAATAAAGGCCACTGGTTAATTAAATTTATTAAAAGAAAGGAAATTTAATAATTAGTTAAATAAATTTGTTTAAACGAGAAATTGGTTTTAAAAAAAAAATAATAATAATAATAATAAGACTATCAGTTAATTTAACTATTAAAATAAAATCACAAATCAATCAGAATTATTAAACGAAAATTTAATTTATTCAATTGATTCGAATATTAATTGAATTGTATAAAATATTTATACTAGGTATAAATCAAGAAAATCGAGTCAAGAGGGAAATTGGATTGCTAATAAAAGCAAAGGTGAGAACTTCTCACTCAAAAGGAATTTCTGTTGTTTTTTTTTATTTTAAATAGTTAGATTTAAAATTTGCTTGACTGTGTTGATTGAATGATTGAATGATGATTGATATATATATTGGATGTGAATAGACCCTATACGCCGTTAGTAAGCGGAGGTTATTTATTACACACATATACCGCGATATTCCATCTTGAAGTGGAATTGGTATTATATTATATATATAGCAATATATATATATTGGCATATGTATATATTGCAGTTGATTGATTTCCCGCATTTTCTTTTAGCGGATGAGACCCTATGCGCCGTTAGTAAGCGGATATATATTTATAAAATCCCATATACCGCGATATTCCGTCTTGAAACGGAATTGGTATTGTGCTAATGTCTGTGGATGCAGGGAAACAGGTTGGAGGGATCCAACTGGATTCCCCACGAATATTTGTTTGATTTCATATATTGTGAAATTTGATTGTTTATCATGGATAATATATAATGTGTGAAAATCATGATTGACTATTGATGTGTTGCATCATCGGATCCAATTTTTGAAATTTAAAAACAACGATTTTAATTTCTAAAGGGATTTTTGGAAATATACGTTTATTAAATATTTTTGGAATTGATTCATTCTAAATAAATAAACGTTATAATTTTAATGTTATAAAAATTATATTTTTGAGAAATACAGTTAAAAGTTGATTTTTGAAAATATGTTATTAACGATTTTATAAAATTGGGATTTTTGAATAAATTATAAAAAAAAAAAAAAAATAGGATTTATGAAATTGGATTATTTCTAAATCAAAAGATGGATTTATAAAAGAGTAAAAGACATTTTTAAAAATAGTAAAATTAATTGATTTATATTAAAGGATTTACAAATGAATATTTATAAATTAAAATTTATTGGAATTGTAAAACGAAGTTTTATAAGAGTTAGAATGAATCGTGAATGAATTTCATAAATGAATGGAATTTATAGAATTATGAACGGTGAAGTTATAATTGGAATTTTATAAACAGTAGGTTTATAAAATTTGGGAAGTTATTTAAAAAAATAAGATTTTGGATAAATAAATGAATCTTATAAGTTATAAGATTTATAAAATTTATGAAGATTAAGGGAATGATTTTATAAATAAATGAATTATAAATATTGGAATTATAATATGAATTTTTAATATATCATTGTGATATGAATTGAGATAAGTTGATAAAGGAAATTTATAAAAGGAGGTTGTTATAAAAGAAATAGAAATAGAATTTATAAACATTGTTTTATAAATCAGCAACGACTTATTTTGATAAGTGAATTTTTGAAATTTTTAATGGAGTTATATTCATGTTTTAGACAATGAATAATTCCTTAAAATAAAATGAATAGAAATGATGAAATTTATTAACAAGGTATATTCACGTTTTTAAATAGTGAATAATATGTTAAAGAAATTATTTAGAATGTGATGTTTTAAATAAGATTAAAACGATCTAACGATGTTTTAAAATATGTTGAGATTCGAAACCATAGATTTCAACGTTTATTGTTGAAATAGATGTTTTCGAGAAATAAAAGGAAATGGTAGACTATAACACTGTTGTTATAGTAAATAATTTCCGAAAGGAAATGTTTTGTATAGTATTGGGATTTATATATATCTATTTTAATTTCGAATCCCTATACTAGTGATTTTGGGTTGTCGTAACGATGTTTTACGTAACATTCGTTTTGGCCCAAATAAATATGATTAAGTGAATGATTTCCTTAAAGAATGAAATATATACTTAATTTCGATTAGAGGATATGGAATATTTTCCAAGGTTGAAAATAAATAAAATTTGTGGATTACTTATAAAATAAATAAGTATGGAAATTGTTTTTCCAATGAGAAATGGAAAGTTTAGAGAATTTATCTTTTTGAAGATAAATTGAAATGAATATTTGAAATCGTATATTCATAAATATTTTGGGAATATAAATTCAATATGGAATTTATAAAGGAAATTTGGAAAATAGGTTTAAAAATAAATATTGATTTATTTTTGAGATATGGAAAGTTATATCTTCTAAAGATGTTTTTGGAATTAAATAATTTGGAAAATTATTTGGAATTTGGTGATGTTGGCATATCCATTGATAGTTCAATAACCGACTATCGATATATACCTTTGAATAGGTATTTGTTGTGAATTTGATTGAATTTGAATGCACACTTATTTTTGAATAAACGCTCACTATTCGGGTTAGCCGGGAAAGGACCATGGGGTCGTATAACCCATTCCGAATATGTGATACGTCGTTGTGAATCGCATTTGAAGATCGGTGTTGAAGACCGGATATTTGCGAGAGCGATAGGATGAACTATCGATTGACTCTGCACCGAGTAGCTACGGTATTGAGTTCTCCATATGTGATGGTGAATCCGATCAGGATTGTGAATATCTGGATCGCAAGGACTTCTTTGTAAGTGCCTTCGGTTCTGTTCGAGCCCGGAACAGACTTGTATGGATTGTATGCCTGACATTACAAGTTGAGATATAAAGCCGATTTCTTTCAAATATATTTCTGTTGGTGGCGGAGAATTTATTCTTTGCTTAACACCCTTCTTTGAGACGTACGAGCTCAAAGGTTATATAGTTGAAGTTACCAGCGATATATTCCCATTTTGGTAATGTGACATACTGAGTGATGCTGAAATGATCATTGTGTTGATTATTTGTGATAGGATCGTTTATTTGATCGTCTATCCTTGTGATCATTGTGTTGATCATTTGTTGACCCAAAGCATGGCTTTTGTATAAAGTATGTTTTTGTGGACGTGACTTCGTCGAGCCTCACACCCCGTGAATGGTCAAAACAGGAAAGAAGCAGCAAGGTTATGAGGGGTAGCACCCTTTAGGATGTGTCCATTTCCTTCTGGAAAAGGGTGGTATCATGGTATGGAGCCCAGATACTTACTCATGTTGAAAACACTTTGTTATGATTGTGTGAATTGATTAGAGAGCGCTCTCGGAAAAAGGTCCCAAAGGACCGGGGGATGACATATTCGGTCAGTTGTTGCTCAGTTAGGAGTAACCCGGCCTTGTGTTGGTAGAGATCCGGTTTGGTTCTCGGGGATGTCCATCCAGAGGCATTCTCATGTGGCAATGGGAAGTTCCTTGGCCTGACCATTTGTTGGAAATCCAAAGAAACAATACGTGACTTGTACGGTTTTAGTTGTAGAACCTGCTTTCTCAGGAGGTAGCTATAGTAGGCATAATATAATGGTACCTATGCTGGCTATGATTTATATCTTTACTTTCGAAAGGATTTGTTCTACACTATGCACTAGTAATAATATCAAATGTTATTTTAAATGCGTATCAAGCATCTTTGACTCACATAAGAAGAAATCTCCTCCAAGTCTGCGTTTGCATTGTGTGTGTGGTGGGAGGTCTTATGGTAGTCTCATTTTTAAAAGCATTGCGAATTGAATTTAAAAATATTCCTCTATTTTGATTTTAAAGTTAAATAAACTGTTTGGAGTTCTCACACCAGTCACATGACTGACTCGGAGTTTATTGTTTTCCTTCCTAAACTCTGGGTGCCCACCAATTTCCACACGGGCAGTTAAGAGTTAGGTTTATCAGGATATTGTGGATATTCTGGAGTTGCTGGAGGCAAGCTGGATGGCATGGCGTATTACTAGTTTATATAGTATTTCTTTTTCCGCTGCATTGTTTATTGTTGTATGTTGTTGTACACTCTGATGATATGATATGATGTAATGAAATGAATGAAATGTAATAACTGATATAGTTCTTTGTTTAAAGATTATTCATTTATTATTATATGTTGTTCCGCTGCGAATTGTGAGATTCTGATGTTGTTCTTTTGTTTCCTTTCTGTCATTTCTATTTTCAAACCTTCTATTCTCTTATTTTCAAATTCTCTCTTTTCTTTCTCTATTGTCTATCTTCTTTCCTCTCTACTTTCTTATCTTCTTCTACTTCTTTCTTTTTCTTTTCTTAAATTTTTTGTTAAAACCCATAACATTCCGTGTTTCCGGCCTTCGATTTCTCGGCAGTCGATAAAGTGAGTATCGATGTCGAATTTTCGAAAGTCGAAAATTTTCGGGGCGTTACATTGTGTAATTAATATAAAGAATAATAACTTAGTGCAAGTAATTAATAATTAATTATTTAGTGTAATTAATTTAAGAATTGATTAATAAACTTATTTGAAGTTAATTAAGTGATGTAATTAATTAAGGATAATTAATTACTAATTGTAATTAATCAAGCTTGATTAATGGATAAAAATTAATTATTAAATATGATTAATGAATAATTAAGAAGTAATTAAGGATCATTAATTAATATAATTAATGATATAGTTAAGGGTTGATTAATTAAAGATAATTAATCAATAACAAATGATTAAAAGGTAATTAATTAATGTAATTAGTTAAGGATTAATGTAATTAATTATAACTAATTAATTAATGACGTAATTAAAGCTTAATTACTGTAACTATTTCAGAATAATTAATTTGTGTACTTAATTAAAGGCTAATTGCTTAAAGTAATTAGGAAATAATTAATCAAGAGTGATTAATTGAAATGAATACTTAAAGGATGTTTAATTAATTGATTTGCAATTAATTAATGTTAAGTAAAGCAAGATTTATAGTAATGAAGTAATTAATTTAATTTATTTTAAATTAATTAGGGATGAAGTAATTAATTTAATTCATTTTAAATTAATTATAGATGATGAGATTAATAAATCTTTGCTTATGGATGGCTGATTAACATTGGATGCCTTGATTGTTTAATATCTCTGATGAGATATGTGTTGATATGTGATATTGGGTGCTTTGGTTGAATTGTGATGATAATGTGGATTATCTATTTGTGATGATAATATGGATTATCTATTTATGATGATAATGTAGATTATCTAGTTGTGATATTATTAATTATCTATCTATATGTATATAGATAATGAATTGAATTGTTTTAACTTTTAAACAACTTGGAACTAAAAGAGGGCGTTTTGGATTCAATGAGACCGAGATCGGGTATCCGGATTTGGATATCCGAAAACCACATCGACCCAAATTAACGATAGGTCGTGAATCTCAAGTGAAGATGAAGATTCAGAGTGCAAGGGTTATCATCGTTAACTCTTATGGTGATCCCAAAATGAGTGTAAGGAGATAATGCCTTCAGTTTCGTTCGAACCCGAAATGAACTTGTATGGATTGAATGCATTTAGAACATTGTCAGATGGACAAAGAGCATTCTAAGAGATGTGTTCTCTAAAGGTAATCGAAGCCTCAAGCCTCATCAACTGGGAATGGCTAAAACAGGGGAGGTACAGCAAGTCTAAGTGGGTAGCACCCAAGTTGGACGAGATATACCACTTTCTAGAGGTCCCTTTTTTTCGATCGTGTGGCAGTTGGTTGCGAATAACTACGGAGTTGTCTTGTTCGGGACTGTCCGGTAAGGAATGGTTCCGGCTTTGTGTTGTAGGAGATTGGGAGTAATCCTCGGTACGGTGATCTAGGCGACAAACTGTGACAGGCGGTACCCCAATAGCCCTACCATTGATGGAAACACATACTTCCTACGTGCCTTTACGGTTTTGGTTGTATGCCTATGTAGCTGGAATTTAATAAATGTAACAATTTCGACTATTTCTTATTTACTTGAAAACCCTAGACCCTATTATAATATCACTGAATTTCCTATCAAATGTTTTGGTTAGCATAAGGTGAAAACTTACCAATGTTTATGTGTGGGAAGTCTTACGCGATACCTTTTCTTTTCAAAGGTTTTTCAAAGTTAAGCAACCTTACCCTTTTACTCACACCAGACCAATGTCTGACCCGAAGTTTATCTTTTGTTTTCTTAAACTCTTGGGTACTCAAAGTTTTACGAGTAGCCAAGAGATTCAGGTTAGCTTTGACGAATTCTGGAGGAGCAATGGAGCAGGAGGCTTCAGCATTTGTAGATATATATAGTGTTCCACTTTGTGATCTTTGAGTCGTATGTTTGTGTTGTATTGAGTTGTAATAACTAAACTGGTGTTTATAACTATCTGGTATGTGATGTAAAATCTGTTTAACTCTGATAGATGTTGTATTTTATGTAATATCTTATGTGAATAATATAATTTATTCGTTCCGCTGTTGAGATTCTGATGTTGTTTCTTTCTTTCTTCTCCATCTTTCTCTTTTCTGTCCCTTTCTTAAATATGATGCGTCTTTCTGTGAAGAGAAAGGCGGGTCGTCACATTTGGTATCAAAGCGCTAGGTTGAGTGAATACCTAGGCTTTGGAGTGATTTCTTTCTTGAGAGAGCGTATTTGTAATTTTAAATATATTTATACATACATATATATATATATATATATATATATATATATATATATTTCTTCCTATTTGTTGGGTTACGTGTTCGGGTTTTCCAATATAAGTTCTAGAGGTAGGAAGCGTAGTGGTGCGTGTACACGACTACCAATGGTAGGAGTCTGATGTTGAGGTTGGAAGCATATCTATCGAGACTGTAGACCCAATACCGTCTTGAGTGAGTTTTGTAGTGGTGTAAGGATATCACCATTCTCTGAAGGAAACTTTTAAAAGGTTCGGAGTCCATCTTTGAAGTTGGTTGAATAGAGTTTAGATCTGTCAGTTGAGTAGAAGCGAGTGATGGTATCTTGGCAACTTCAGAAAGGAGCAACTGCGTGATGGGATGCAGTGACTACGGATGTTCCCGAAGATGTTTCTTTGGAGCAAGTTTAAGGAAGTGTGTCTGCATCGGTGATGAGACCGGGTGCAGCTGGGTATTTGTGTTTGGCTTTGAGGGCTAAGTTTCTCGAGGAGTTTTTAGATAAGGAAGTCTTTGGCATAAGTGGCAGCATTGCAGCTCAGATTGTTCTATGTGCCTACAAGAAGGTCATCTGTCAGCAGTTTCTAGAAGTGGAGTTCAGAGCAGCAGAGTGGATCCATTTCTCCGATGGATTGGTTAGTCAAGCATAAGCTGTTCTGATTGGTAAAGAGAGAACAGTATCTTTGGATATTCTTCTGGTTTGATCGCAAAAGTGACTTGTGATGGTTGAGTGTTCTCTTGGGTTGTCAGAGATTTTTTTCCGGATGTCTTCAAGAGGTCAATGTTCTGCCATAGCATCTGGAGATTGAGTTTCCTTATCAATTAGGATTCCAGGAGTGGTACCGGTGGATCAGTTTAGTAGAGGGATGGTGAAGCAAGTCAAGTTTTGGTGGAACGTCTTAGTTTTCTCTTTATGCATCTGTTGAGCCGTTTTTTCTGGGATGTGTTGGACAAGTCTATGCTCGTGTTCATCGTCAGCATCCTCATCTTTTTTAGATCAAAGTTGTGCAGCGGAAGCTAGGTGGCAACTGTTCTAGAGTGGAAGTTTTCAGGATCTGATGGCGAGATTGGCAAGTGTTCCTGTTTGTCTTTTCTGGATTGGAGAAGTTTGTTTTCAACTGATGATAATAGAATTTGAGCTCTTGATTTTGGATGGATCTTGAGAGGATCATTCTGTTGGATTGTTTTGGTCCAGTTTGTTTCTAGAAGCATCAATGAAGGTTGAGCTGATCAGGAAGGATGAAGGCAACCCAGGATCGTCAGAAGAGTTTTGTGGATAAGAGACGGAGGAATTTGGATTTCGAAGACGGAGATTTGATTTTGGATAAGTTTTCTACGATCAATGGAGCTATAAGTTTTGATTAGTTTGGAAGGCCAGCTTCGAGGTATTAGATCTCTTATGTGTCCTTCTAAGGATAAGAGTTTGGTCTACATACTTGAATGGCTAGTTTGGAAGACTGGGATTTAATGTATTTCACGTTCTTTGAGGGAGTACGTGTAAGATCTATCTCTGGTTTTGGAACCAGTAGTTCAAGGGCTTTTGGTTGGTGAACAGGACTTGACTATGGTCTGACATCATGTTCAGTTTGTAGATCTAGATGAGTAGGAGCTCTGTAGCTTAGTAGTATCGATTGTTTAGATTTTGTAGAGCGAGTATCCCAGTATTGATACCTGGGAAACTCTAGATAGTGTTAGAAGGTCTATCTGCTTTGTGTCCGGATAGTCAGATTTGTTTGATTAAGTAAATTGGTTGCTATAGTTGTTAACAGATGATTGATAATATACGCTTGTGATTTAAACTAAAGTCTTTGATGGGTTATTAAATTAACTTCCCTTTTAAATTTCGGGTACGAAATTCTTTCAAGAGGGAAGGAATATGATGACCCGAAATTTTGGGCAATATGAATTAAATAATGCATTAAAAATTAAATTGATTTGATAATTGTCTTTTAGAATTGTAATATAAATTGGCAAATTATTCTTTAAAAGAAAATAAATATTTAAATTGGCAAATTTTATCTTTTAAAAGCTAATAAAATATTTTCTATTTATAATGTATATATATTTGTATATATTGTAAATAGAAGATCTTTGGTTTGACTTTAATAAATAACTAAATCATGTTTCAAATTCTAAAATATATTTGGCAATTTGGAAATTCTGATTAATTTAAAATAAAACTTTTCATAGATTATTTAAATAAATAACTATATGGTTTTAAATACTTAAGGTAAATGTTAATTGTTTAAAATTTATTTTTGCTTAAGTTTAAATTTAAATAAAAGGTTTGTTTTATTTCTTTTTAAATACTGCTTAATAAATATGATTTGTAATTAGATATGAAAGTTTAAAATAAAATTAATGTATGACATATTAATTCATTTTTAAAGATAAGTAATCTATTTATAATAAGGTAATCTCTTTTATAAATTATTTAAAATTGATAAATGTGTTATTTTCAAATAATAATTATAATGTATTGTTTTTATATATAAATATAAATAGATTTTAAGGAATATAGGATTTGTTTTTTCCAAAATTAAATATGTAGTCATATATGTGTGTGTGTATATAACTTGATTTTTAAATTGGATTTTAGAATTTAATTTTAATTTGAATTTAATTTTGAAAATACAAAAAGGTAGATATTTTAAAATATTTGGATTTAAATTATATGTATAAGTTTTTATTTATAATTGGTTTTATTTCTTTAAAGTTGTCCATATATATAAATAAGTGTTTGTAAATTTATAAATTAAGTAAAAAGCTTTTTCTTAACATTTAAAAATAAATAAAGATTACTTAATTACATGTGTTAACATATTAAGGCTTCATATAACAAGTGTAAATTAATAATCAACTTAAGATGACAAATGGTAATTTAATACAAGTGTCACATTTGATTGTAATTTTCTTTTCTTTTTTAAAATCATTTCAGCCTTTATGAATACATATTCTTCCTCCCCTTCAATTCTTTTCTATTCTTCAATCCTAAGGCTAAGAATAAAATCTGAAACTCAAAACATTTTCAAAAACCAGAACAAGATCTGTAATTCATTTTCAAAGCTCAAGAATCAATCTGTGATCAATCTTTCCAAACCAGAGAACATATTCAAATCAAATTCTATTTCAAGCAAACCTGAGTTCAAAATCAAGCCTGAACTAAATTCTTCAACCTGGAATCAAAAGAAATGGCATTCAATTATTTTCCAGATCTGTGCATACAGTTTTAAAAGCAAAGCAAAATCAAAAGCAAGATTCAATAGCAACCAGTTTTCAAAGAAATCAAAGAAGCTAAGGCCATTCCAGTTTTAAAAGATTCAAAAGCTTTTTTCAAAATAAAATAGGCTCTGTTCTTTATTTGAACAGGTGTGTAACATCACGTTTAAAAATTTAAGTACATGAAATCTGTTGCATGTTCATATCTCGAATTAGTATGTTTGTATGTATATATATTGGTGCATTTCTGTGTATATATGTGAATGAATGGATGTGTACTTGGCTGTTTATCAGTGATTTAATTGTTCTTAGTTTCAAAGCTAAGAATACAAACAAAAATTATTTTCTCTTGATCTAGGCCTGGTTTGGATTTAAGATTTAAACAAAACTTGTTTGTTTCATCATAAATTTTAGTTTAAATTTTTTATTTAAGTCAAGATAAATTTGAAATTGCTCTGGAAATAAGAACAACGAAGCAAGGTTAATATAAGTGTAAAATCAAACATCATGATTCAATGTTTCAGGCTTAGGATCTGAAACATCATCCAAAAACATGATTTTTGAAACTAAAATCATAATTTATAGCTTGAGGTAGAATGAGCCATTCTTGTTTTATCAGTTTGGGTGTTTTGGGTTGCCTCTGGTGATCTCAGTGGTCTGAGAGGTTGTGGTTCTCTCTGGTGGTAGTGGTGTGATCGGAGTGTAAGGGAAAAATATTGGATTGGTGCTTCAGGCACGGTGACGACGGTGGTTGGTCAATGAAAGTTATAAATCTATTTTTGGCTAGGTCAGGTGTTTGGATCGTCACGATGCCTCTGGATGTTCGAGTTCAACAGAACTCAGGGAGATGGAAGCAGGTGAGTTGTCGAAGGCTTGGCCGGAATTTCAGACTCTCCAGTGATCGAAGAGACGAGAATGAGGTGGTTCTAGGTTTTGATGTTGTTCCAATTTTGGGCTTTAAGGCTCGATTTTGATTTCAAGCTGCTATTGATAATCTGATGACCGTGATGGGTTGCGAGGGTGATTCCTAATGTGAGGAAGTTGTCATAGTAGACCGTAGGTGGTCGGAGCCACCGTGCATATGCACGGTGCATTTGTTTGTATCTGTTGAAGCCAGGGTTGAAGGGGAGTGAGGTACTCGAGTGTTGCTCGAGTAGTTTGAGTGTTTTGCTAGAAGATGTGGGGAGTTTGACTTGAAGTATTTGAAGCCTGGCTCGGGTCATTGTTGTTTGATTACAGGTCTTAAAACCTGATAGTGTTTTTAAATTTCAAATTGAATTTAAAATTTGAAAGCAAGATTTTAAAACAAAGTTTAAAATCAAATTTTAAAAGTATGGATTTAAATTTATTTTTTTATCCTAATTTTGAGATTAATAAAGTTTTAAGAAAATTTAAAATGTTTAAAACTACTTTAAATGTTAACTTATATTTTAAATGATTGGGATTTAAAAGGAATTTGGTTTTAAAAACACTTGTAAATTTCTTTTATAGGGTAAGTGTTTCTTTAATATATGATTTAAAAGGTTTTTAAATTGTTTTTAATTTTGTTAAAGTTAAATTTGTATTTATTTTGAAAATGAATTTAAAGGATAATTTAAAAGTAAAATGTTTTCAAATGTTTTTGTTAATGATAAAATTAGTCATAAATAAGAAAATATTTTATCTTAAAGTAAAGAAAAATTTAATGATTTGTGATTCATTAAATAAATATGGAAATTTAAGGTTATTTAATTTAATTAATTAATGATTTAGGATTAATTAGTTAAGTAATTAAGGGTGTAATTTAATTAATTAAGGATTAATTAAATAAGTAATTAAGAATTTAAGTTAATTAATTAAGGATTAATTAATTTGTAATTAAGGATCATTAATTAGATAAGATTAGTTTATAAATTAATAATTAGAAATTAATTAATCAAGTAATTAAGAATTAATTAAGTTACAATTAAGCACTTAATTAATTAAATAATTAGAGATTAATTAATTGGTTATTAAATATTAATTAATTTGTAATTAATAATGATTAACCTAAGTTTAATTACTTAAGAGAAGTGATTAAATAATTGTTAATAGTTAATGAAGATCATTAACTAAGGATTATTAGATAATTAATTAATGTGATTAATTTTAATAATTAATTATATCAATTAATTAAAGATAATCATTTATGAAATTGTTTAAGTATAATTACTTAATGAAAGTAATTAAGGAATTAATTACTCATTGTAATTAATTGAGTTTAATGTGATTAGTTAAGTTAATTAATTAAGTTTAATTAATTTAAGATAACCACTAGATGATTTGATAAGTATAATTACTTAATGAAGTGTAATTACTTAGTGAAGTAATTAGTGATGGTAATTACAGGATGTAATTAATTAAAGAAATGAAGTAGTTTGGGGTTTAATTACTTTATGTAATTAATATGAAGAATAATTACGTAGTGCAAGTAATTAATAATTAATTACTTAGTGTGATTAATTTAAGAATTGATTAATAAAGTTTTTCGAAGTTAATCAAGTGATGTAATTAATTAAGGATAATTAATTACTAATTGTGATTAATCAAGGTTGATTAATGGATAAAAATTAATTAAAAATTAATTATTTAATTTGATTAATAAATAATTAAGAATATTAAGGATCATTAATTAATATAATTAATGTTGTATTTAAGGGTTGATTAATTAACGATAATTAATCAATAATAAATGATTAGAAGATAATTAATTAACGTAGTTAATTAAGGATCAATTTAATTAATTATAACTAGTTATTAATGAAGTAATTAAAGGTTAATTACTATAATTGTTTGATAATAATTATTTTGTATACTTAATTAAAGGCTAATTACTTAAAGTAATTAGAAAATAATTAATCAAGAGTGATTAATTGAAATGAATACTTAAAGGATGTTTAATTAATTAATTTACAATTAATTAATGGTTAAGTTAAGCAAGATTTATAGTGATGAAGTAATTAATTTAATTTAATTAGAGATGAAGTAATTTATTTAATTCATTTTAAATTAATTATAGATGATGAGATTAATAAATCTTTGCTTATGGATCGCTGATTAACATTGGATGCCTTGATTGTTTAATATCTCTGATGAGATATGTGTTGATATGTGATATTGGGTTCTTTGGTTGAATTGTGATGATAATGTGGATTATCTATTTGTGATGATCATGTGGATTATCTAGTTGTGATATTGTTAATTATCTATCTGTGTGTATATAGATAATGAATTAAATTGTTTTAACTTTTAAACAACTTGGTTGTAAACAACTGCGGGGTTGTCTTGTTCGGGACTGTCCAGTAAGGGATGGTTCAGGATTTGTGTTGTAGAGGATTGGGAGTAATCCTCGGTACGGTGATCTAGGCCACGTACTATGACAGGCGGTACCCCAGTAGCCCTGCCACTGATGGAAACCCATTCTTCCTACGTGCCTTTACGGTTTTGACTGTATACCTATGTAGCTGGAATTTAATAAATGTAAAAATTTCGGCTATTTCTTATTTACTTGAAAACCCTATACCCTATTATAATATCACTGGATTTCCTATCAAATGTTTTAGTTAGCGTAAGGTAAAAACTTACCAATGTTTATATGTGGGAAGTCTTACGTGATACCTTTTCTTTTGAAAGGTTTTTCAAAATTATGCAACCTTAACCTCTTACTCACACCGGATCCATGTCTAACCCGGAGTTTATCTTCTGTTTTCTTAAACTCTTGGGTATTCAAATTTTTACGAGTAGCCAAGGGATTCAGGTTAGCTTTGACAAATTCTGGAGGAGCAATGGAGCAGGAGGCTTTAGCGTTTGTAGATATATATATAGTGTTCCGCTGTGTGATCTCCGAGTCGTATGTTTGTTTTGTATTGAGTTGTAATAACTAGACAGCTGTTTATAACTGTCTAGTGTGTGATGTAAAATATGTGTAACTCTGATAGATGTTGTATACTATGCAACATCTTATGTGAATAATATAATTTATTCATTCCGCTGTTGAGATTCTGATGTTGTTTCTTTCTTTCTTCTCTATCTTTCTCTTTTCTATCCCTTTCTTTCTTAAGGATGATGCGTCTTTCTGTGAAGAGAAAGGCGGGTCGTCTCAATATATCTAAACTATATGTTAGTATTTATATTTTATAACAAGTCCTAAGGTTGTTGTCATCAAAACCATCATCTCAAGGACTAACACTTATTACCACTGTAGAGACCGAAGTGTTATAAACCCACATTTGGCTACCATAAAGAGTGCCTTTTCAAAAATTTATTTCAATGATGTTGTATTTGTTCGTTAATTAAAGGATATTCCTCAAAATCTCGTTCTCGACATTGTGGCTTGCATGGGCAATATGTACGACAGTACACAAGTGGAAGAGGGCAACTTGCATTATTTCTAAAGTATCTTATAAGAGAAAGATAGAACTTGAAGGGATGAGGCATCTCGTACAAAAAGACAAACGTATCATCAAAATCCTTGATAAAGAAGTTGAAGGGCTTAAGACTTCACTGGCCGAAGTTGAGAAAAAGTTCGAGGAGAATACTAAGTCTTTCGAAGAAGACTGTCAAATCCAACAGAGGGAAGTTTAGGCTACTCATCCCAGGAGCCATACTCTTTCATTGGGAAATGAAAAGCTTTAAAAGACTATGGAGGAGCAGGCCTCAGAAATAATAAGATTAAAGGAATTGTTGGTGGCTAAGAAGAAAGAAAAAGATGATGCATTTATTCAGGCCCAATATTATAGCAATGAGTTATTGGATGAGATGAAGGCAAGGTCCAAGCAAAGATGGTTGAAAAGTAGGTCAAGTCCACCAAGGATCAGATTAAGTTTGAAGTCGAAACTCTTGTGCAGTTTTATAAGAATGTTATCAAGTTCAAAAACTTGTGATGGTTGGAATAGGGGTATCCCCAGCCTTTTCTATGGCTTAGGAGGAAATCTTGAAGCAGAAGCAAGAGCATTCTAATGGTGTCGAGATTGTTAAGGAGGAATTAAAGCTTGGATTCCTAGAAGAGGAAGACATAAGTGCGCTCGAGACTGGAAAGCTCCTCTTACACCCTGAAATCATTCCTCAAGCCGGTGTATTCACCCAAGCCCAATCTGAATTTAGCCAAAAGGATTTGGGTGTGGGTTTTGGTTTTGTTCCCCAAGGACCCATGGCTGATGTTGCTACTTCTTTCATATCGGGGTTGTCAGCCACTGAGACTGTTATCGCTTTAGTATCTTCATCTGATATCCATTATAATCCCGAAGAGCCTAGCTTCGTAGGTAGTGAATCGTTCCTGAAGATACCTATCTTATATCCTATAGTAGAGGGAGGCTCTACCAGTACCCAAGCTCGTATGACATAAGTATCTCCCGAAGGTATATCAATAACCTCAACTATATTCGAGATGGATTAAATGGCACCGGTTGATGTTTCTAATGTATATTTTTCCATTTTTCAAGTTTTAGGTGAGCCTACTTTCATTCCCTTGCCTGAAGGAGTTTTATCTTCGGGTACACAAGCTACCTTGATTGAATCGATCATCATGTATGCCCCCATCCTGATTGTAGCCTCCTTAGCAGGTACCACTATGGGTCCCAGTGCTGAATTGATCAATTCTTTGGATAAGGAGACCATAGCCGAACTCAAAAAGTTTAAAGAGAAGAAGATATTGTTATTATTGGGATTACTGATCATTTTCCAGGACAATCGATGTAAGAAATATAAAAATCACAATGCATATTGCTCAAGGACATCAAAAACGAAAAATTGGATATTATCCCTCCTCCTCTCTTATTTTCATTGCTTAGGATGCCAATTGTTGTTCCACTTCCGGCCCTTCCTCCAATAGCACTCAGAGTAAGGCTCCTAAATCTCCAAGGAGTGATTATGATCGGGATACTGACCCCAAAGGTTATTTTTCCAAGGATGGTAAAGGCAAGAAATCATGCAAAAGGCGGTGGAAGAATGCTTAGTTGCGGCTTTTCTTTTGTTTCTCTATTGTCTGTTTGCTTAGTTTTAAGTTAGTGTAAGCTGGTTTTGTGCAGCAGAAGCCTCCGCTTTTGAAGGAAAAGTCCGTTAATAATAAAAAACAAAGTAGTTTTTTTTCCAAACTTCACATTTATTTATTTACACACTACTTTTTATTTAGACTTTTACGCTAACTACCAATGCACTTAAATCAGAGCACATTAACCATCCATTGTAAACATGGATGGGTGAAAGGTTTCTTACTGTTACTTAGTTAGATTAATAGTTTTCTTAGTTTATTGCCAGTCAGGTGTTGTTTAACTGGCGATAAAGTACGATTGTTGTACTACTACCTATTATCGTGGAATGATGTCTTAGATGTTTATCTATGGACCTCCATCTTAGATAATGCCTATCTCTAGGCACTGATTATGAATATGCACCTCGAGCTGCAGCCTATAAACCTATCGTTGGGAGTTGACATTTGATCTCGCTTAATTTTGGGCTTTGATCGCATATGTTATATCTCTTGTGCTAATTAAGATGGATGCCTGTCTCTAGGCATCACACGTTAACCTTGTCAGTCTCTAGACAATAGTTCAATGCCTTGTCTATATTCAGGCAAAGGTCTTGGGGCATATTGTACCGTCTGACCTCCAATTATTTGTACTCTGATACACGAGTCATGGTCCAAAGGGATTAGTTGGTATCTTTCTCTTGATAGCTGGAATGGTTATGTTCCTTAAATTTAATTTTGGATTGCAAGATCCGATCGGTACCTATCTCTGGGCACAAATATACCTACATTTTACAAACATGGGATATTCAATTATATTGTTGTCCAAAGTGCATGGTTATACTAATATGAACACAAATCCATCGATTTCGCAAATCTAATTCATTTTATATTCACAAGAATTGAAAATTCTACCTAGTTACATCAAAGCCTAGTTAAATACTTACAAAGATACATTTAAGAGAAATACCGTCGTAGATGTTTGCTATTTCACACTCTCAGGAGTGAGATTCCGTCAACAGTTGCTAGCTTGAATGTTCCATCTCTAATCTTATATTCAATAGCGTATAGACCTTCCCGGCTTAGGCCCATTTTCACTAGGTCGGGGAAGATCCATTTAAGGATGAGATCGCCGATCTTGAAGGCCCAGCTTCAAACCTTAGCATTATAATGTCGAGCTATTCATTTCTGGTGGGCACCAGCTCTTACATCAATTTCATCACGTTTCTCGTCGACTATGTTAAGGGACTCAAGCAGGAGCTCCTTGTTCATTTTGGGATTATAATGAATATTTCGATGAGAAGATACTTCTAATTTAATTGGAATCATGGTATATGATACGTAGGCTAAAGCGAATGGAGTATGCCAAATGCGGACTCGTGGGTCATTTGGTAAGATCAAAGTTCTAAAGGTAATACATCTACCCGTTTGCCCTTATCCATCGTCACTCGTTTCTTTAGAATGGACTTGTTGATTTTGTTCACCACCTCCACCTATCCATTCGCTTGCGGGTGTGCTACCACTGCAAATCTTTTTTTATCTGATATTGCTGCAAAATTATTATATTAAGCACTATCGAATTGTGTTCCATTATCAGAAATGATTATTGTGGAATTCCAAAATGACAAAAAATGTTTTTGACTAAAAAATTGATCATATTCTTTATGGTGATCATGGCTAGCGGTTTCGCTTCGGCCCATTTCGTAAAATAATCAACTACGATAATGGCATACTTTGCTTCATCTTTCGACATTGCAAGCACTCTAACAACCTATACCTTAACAGACCCGAATTTTGATAAAATCGAAACCCAGGTCCATTATGGTATGGATCTTTGGTTTTGGTAACCTATAATAAACATAGGTATACCAGAGATCGATTAATCTAAACTCATAATAAAATGGAAAATATAATATGATATAAATGCTGACTGAGGCTACTATCTCGGAATTCAACAGTGTTCCTTAGATATTTAATTGCATTGTCAATTTCGAAATGAATAAGAAGACTTCTCTAACTACCGTTCCCGTCTAGCTTCAGTGACCTGTCCCTATAAATCTATCTAGTGGGTTTTAATAAGGAGGAGTCAGAATGACATTTTGGTGATTAAAAATTGCATACTTTATTCATAACAAAAACTTATACCAATTGGTTTCCATTTAAATGTAATATCTATTATTTATGGCTAATCTGTCTAATAGTTATATGCGCATACGATATATTAAGCCTAACCACTTCCAAGATATGTTAAACATACATACGTACATACATATATGCCTATGTACATATTAACATTCACTGCCCAAAACTCTAGCCACTTAATACTTCTGAAATATGAAGCAGGCCTTTCGCATCGTCAAAGCTAGTTTATCGGTCCTAGCTACAGAGACCGATGACTACTATATACGGCAATTGTAATATAATATATAATTATATTGTCGTACTACTTACACAGTTCAATGCATCATCTAAGGGTTAACTAGCTACCCCCACTAAACTAATTTTTCGCCTGTATCGTCTACCATGAGGTCTATGCATATCCTATAAGGATTATACACTAGTTGGAAGTGAAATCTATCAGGGCATAACCTGGGTCTTTATTGCTACTTGCTTGGAATCACTGAAATTCAAAGCCTATATGCCAGACCTACTGCAGAATACTAGTAACAACTACTGACATATACCACCGAGCCTATAAAATTGACATCCCATTTAGAGTAAACTAGGTAATTCAAGGAAAATACCCCTTTCGGTTACTTAATGCCAACTATTGGTTATGAAATAGAACCAATTTCCAAGTGGTACTGGGCTATTTAATACTTCAAATATAAGGCAAACCCATGGTATATTTTCCCATTCTTACATGCAAAGCATATAACTTTTCCATGGGTCTTATGGTTGATGATGTCCCACATCAGTAGTAAGTGTACACTACTACCGGTAGCTTTTGAGTGAAAGATGGACTTTTGTTGTGTAACTCTAGTGACCTTACGTCCCAACCTACTAAATCAAATTGATCATCCTAAGTTTAAGTATTAGGCTAAACCTGCTAACCTTTGTTTGTATAATTAAGGCTATATCGTTTACCATAACGACAATTATACTGTCTTATAATATTTAGTCACTACCTAACATGTTTATTTAATATTTCTGTAAATGTAACTTTGCCCGTAATATATGATTATTATCTTACCTGGACATTTCCTAATAATATTTATTTACTTATTCAAATTTTACCTATTATTCCTTCCTTATCTCATTAGTCAGTCCATTTATTCCATTTATAACTATTTAAATTCTTGTAACTCCTTATTTATTGCACATTTATTACCCTATTAATTTTACAGTTACAAATCCTTCCATCTTTATTTCGTGTCTTATCATTTATTAAGTGATTTGTTCTAACGCTTTAATTATATCTAATGCGAATATCAACATGTCTTACGCTATATTAATTATGTTTTTATTTTGAATGTTCTGCTTGATTATATGTATTTGTATATTTACATTTTTGTTTCTAGTTATTAATCCCAAACTAGAATATTCCCTTCAATATTTTTATCCGTTAGAATTATCCTTTCAAAAAAGGCTTCCCGTTGTAACTTTCCATAAATTAAACTAAAATAAGAGATTTTCTTTGTTTGAAATTACAAGGAATTAATTATTTTCTTTTAATTGAAATTGACGGTTAAAATATGGAAAGATTATCCATATTTTACACATCCCTTTCCCTTATGTATATTCGTTGTCAATTAAAACGCTGCATTTTTTCTATGTATTTAAGAAATTAAACAAATTTATAGAGGTCACATGGATAATATTTCCAATAAATTAAAATATAGAAATTCACCTTTCAATAGAATTAGGGAAAATTTAAATTATACTAACATCTTTACAACCCAATTGTAGTTTGGAATAAATTCTATACCTTATCAATTTCAAATTTTTAACAATTGGTAGTTGACTTCAAGATCTTAGTGTAAATAATATTCCAAAATCCTGAATTGCAGAATATGTAGGCAATGCTTTTATATATTTAATTCAAGTCTATAACTTAAATCTTCATCTAGGTATAACAAATAAATAAATATCCAACAAAATAAATTCCAATGTTATAAGTAAATTACATAATCGCCCACTCACCTTTTAAAGCTTTCCAAATCTCTCAAATCTAAGTCTGATCCTTTGGTTCAACTCCATCTCCTTTTCAATCAAAGAAATATGTATAATAGGATATACAAATACTGTTAGAAGTATATGGCAGAGAAGAGATTTGGGGTTAAGGGGGATATAGATTTATAATATTCAAATTTACCTCTTTGTTACACAATGTTGATTCGCTTCTTCTCTTCTTCTTTCCATTTTTTTTCTTTTCTCCAGTTTGTATAAATATAAATTATTTTATTGTTTGGATGAATGGTGGAGAAGAGAAAATGGTAGAGTTTCACTGCTTGAATCAAAAAATATGAGAGAAGAAGTGAAAGGTTAGGCCTGTATTTATCGAGGCTTGAATCAGCTGTATTTGTCAGATTAAAATGATTGAATCCATGCTGTTGACTAAGGTTCAAACCATAACCGCCATATGTTGACCGATCGAACACATCACTATAAGCGGACGATCGTTAATCGGCTTATAGTGGGGTTGACCAGTGGGGTCCTGGTTATTAATTATATTTATTACTATTTTTATTTTTTAATTATTTCGTTCTGAATACTTTAAACTCTTGTAACTTCTTCATTTGAACTCCCATTGTGAAACTCCAAGTATAAAAGTTGCTCAAAAAATCGCTATGAATGCAATAATGTAAGTTTTGTGACCAAATTTCATTGTTTTTGCAAATTAGATTTTTGGAGCCTTATTAACTATTAATTTATTAACGTAAATTTTATGTGTTGTTACACTCTTCTCCCATTAAAAGAATTTCGTATCCAAATTACTCCAATGATTAAATCATGGTGTATTGCGAGCTACTATTATAAATTATTCAACAAATTATTATATAGTCAATTTTGCAGATAAATGCATACAAGTGCATAGTGTATCACAACATAGAAAACATGTATGCAAAATGATTCTAAATTGGACCCTCATATATAAATTCATTCTTTTAAAAACATTTTTGAAAATATGACGCAAACAAGCTATATTTACTGGCAGTTCTATATGTATGCAGGTTTTCAACAAAAAATTCACTCAACTTTTCCATATTACTATGAATAGATGTATGGTTCAACCAATTTTGCATCCAATTTTTAATAACTTGTAACGACCCAAAATTTTCGATCCCGAAATTTCCAGATAGTTAGGAAAATAAGAAAGAGAAAGAAGAAGAAACAGAAAAAAGTCACAGAAACCTTACATTCGCAGCGGATCAAAATATAATATCACATATATAACAGTTTTACAAAGAAAAACTATATCGGTACACTTATACTTTTATACATCAAAATTACAATCATTACACAACACCGGACAGTTTAAAACAACATGTCTTAGATATACAATGTTATATCAGAGCAGAAACACTCCATACGTTCCTGCCATCCAGCTCGTCTCCTGAGCTCTAGAATGTCCTTACCTGAAAATCTGTAATACTCAGTCTAACCCGAGCATTACATCAAAGTAACACCTCGGTCAGGCTGGAAACCAGCGTGAGCAAACCCATTTAACATGGAATACAAAGCACACAACTTATATAAACCCGGGTTAACTTATATCAATTTACAACTTCACAAGTTGTTATAGACATTACTTATTCCACACATCAATTTCTAAGTGCCAAAACTTAGATTAATGGGTCCAATTCACTTAAGTCATTCCACTTCAGCCTATTGGTTTCACATATCAAATTCCAAAGAATCGAAGTGGTTTCGGGTATTTACTAATACCCGACTCCGGTCTCTTCGAATCCAATGTCATCTTAACCCAAGTTATTCAAGTGATTAAATTCAAATACTGGATGTGACTTTTACACAGCAATAACACAGATAAACATCACCCATCTATCATTGATATAACCAATATCATATCAACAAAATGTCATAGCATATCATCCAATAGATATCATTCAATTCAGACATTCAACACACAATCATCCATAAGCAAGCATTATTAATTCGTATCATAATTGATCATCTAATCCTCCTTAATCAATCATTAATTAATTACAATCGTTTAATTAATTCATCGCTCCTTGATTACCTTATCAATCAATCAATTAATGTCTAACCATAGATTAATTATCGTTTAATTATCAATTAATAAACCTCAACTATTAATTAATCTCCTATAATACAAAGTAATCAATCCTTAATTGCTTTATAATCAATTAATTAACCTCTAATTAACTGATTATTAATCATCAATTATTGATTAATAACCTTAATTATTAATCAATATCCCTTAATACAAATTAATTAATCCATAATTATTCTTATAATTAATCAATTAATTATTAATTAACAAATAAATTATATCTTAATTATTAATTAATAAAACTTAATTATTAATTTACAACATTAATTACAAATTAATTAATCCTTAATCACCAGTTGATTAAACAGTTAATCAACCCTTAATTAATATTGATTTATCCTTAATCATCTTTGATTTATCCTTAATCATCTTTGATTAATCCTTAATCATCTTTGATAAATCTTTAATCATCTTTGATTAATTAATCTCCAACCATTAATTAATAATCTTAATTATCTAATTAATGATCCTTAATTACAAATTAATTATTCCTTTCCAAATGCATTTGAAACCTTTTACTCTTAAATTACCTTTAAATTTCATTTCAAATTAAAGATTTCATTACGAACTTAACTTTAACAAAATTTAAACCAATTTAAAAACTTTTAAATAAAATGTTAAAGAAACATTTATCATTTATAAATAAATTTATAAGAGCCAAATTCATTTAAATTCAAATCATTTTAAAATATACTTTAACATTTAAACTTGTTTAAATATTTTAGTTTTTATAAAACTTTATTTATTTCAAAACTAGGATTCAATTTTAATTTGAATCCATAATTTAAAACTTGAATTAAAACTTGTTTCAAATCTTGCTTTACATTTAAATTCATTTTCAAATTTAAAACCTTGACATGTTTTAAAACCTGTAACCAAGCAATTTACCCGAGCCTACACTCAAAAACGTCGAGAAATTCACGCAAGAAACTCGAGTTCGTACCGAGTTTCCTACTTCTTCTCCAAAACACAAATCACGACCAATCAAAACAATCCCAATATGCACGTGCACAACTGCTCCGGTCATCAACGATTAACATCGCGACCACCTTCAGGTCACCGACCATCTCACCGATGCTCCAACCTTTCAAATCATCGATAACCATGGAAAAACGAAATCGAGTCACCCAAACGAAACATGAACCCATCACCATTGGAAAAACCACCAACAACCAACGTCTCCGACCTCGATGAACCTTGCCGACCTCACCGAGACTTCGCCTCAACCTCCAGCAACGATCCCCCCATTGCGAACGATTCCGATGTTTTACCATTGCCGAAAACACCTCGAAAACTCCAACAACCCAAAATCCAACACTAAACCCTATATTGACCTTCCCTGGCCACCACGTCCACTAGGAAAATCCATCTCCATTTTTCCATCAATCCTTATCCTCCATACTACCCCCGGCCCAAAACTCGACCAATTCCGTCACGCCGATTGCCAGAATTCGGCGATCAACCAAATTTTGATCAACTCCAATTACCTTCCCAATTACAATATTAAAAATTATGATTTTCACATTAAAATTCATTTTTTCACAATACTATTCTATTTATATAATCAAATTAAGTAATTATGATGATTGATTTCTGACCATTTTAGACTTTACTGTAAAGTTATATATTCTGAAATAATTACCCAATAAAATTCTTGAAACTATTTTCATAATTAACATTACACTGCTATCATCAATTTTTATTCAAGGATCAAAGCTTAAATCTTAGTGTATTAGGAGATATGAATTTTTGTTTGTTGTTTAGGAACTGTAATCATAACAGGGACAAGAATATATACTTACAGGTAGATATATTCATATACACAGAGCCATTCATATACACACACACACACACATGCATCTACATACATGAACACATACAACCATATTCTACAGAGATTCATCACAGATATTTAAACCAAATCACAGATTTTAAAAGCTGTTTTTAAATTTAGATGTTTACCCACCTTTGAAAACAGAGGAAACCGGGAATTGTTTTGAACCTGAAATTGATTCTTGTCTGGAACCTGATGTGGTGATTTTTGAGATGATAGTAATGTTTACCAGTTTTATTTAGTTCGAATGCAGGAAAGTGTGAAACAAGGTAGTGATGGATATATGTATACATACATGAAATAAAGGTGCGCAGAAGAAGCTAGGCTAAAGTGTTTTGTGTACAACAAGCTTGTTTTTTTATTGATCGGAGATTTCATTTGAAATGTCGGCTTGATTTCAGGTTTTGTATGCTGATTTGATTTCATGTGACATGCTTTTGACTTTGATTATATGTTTTGTAAGCTTGACTAGAAAGGTTGTATGCTTGCATTAATTATGTGTTCCCTCTTTATGTTTACATATCTATGCATATATATCTACATCCTATATGTATTATTTACATATATCATATGTATATTCCTATTTTATCACTTTACCATTTCATCTAACATACATACATACATACTTATTTATATATTTTTATATTTAAACAACATAAAACTTGTCTATATATCTATCCATTTGAATACTTTATCTTTAATTTATATGGTGGGGTTTTACATATACATATGATTTATTTTTCTACAAAAATTATATAATGCAATATTCAATATAGTTTTTAATTTAATTTATATATACTCAGATATTTTAATCGTTAGAAATTTATTTGTTTAACTAATTAATATTAATATTTCTATAATAAATCTGGTAGTTACCCAATTAACAGACTTTAAAAATCCGGGTCGTCACATATCTATTTTAATTCTTTAGTTACAAAAAGTTTTGAATAAAAAAAGGGAAGAAATTTATTAGTTAAATTAAATGGAATTAATTGTCCAGTTATTTCAAATGTTAATAAATTGTATAATGTTTATACAAGGTTTAAAATCATGGAAACAAGCCAGTTTGGAATGGATTGCAAACAGCAAAATAAAAGGTGCGTTAAGCTCACTCATTTAGATTTTCGCTTAAATTTAAATACTCGAATTTAAAGTACTGGTTATGTGCTAGAATTGATAATTTATTATCAGCTTGGATGCGATATATTATGTATAGTATATATATTGAAGTGATTGATTTCCTGCATTATATAGCGGATGAGACCCTATGGCCCCGCATAATAGCGAATGATCGCATATACCGCGATATTCCACCTAGAAGTAGAATTGGTATTTGTATATTGTACTAATATTTATGGATGTAGGGAAATAGGTGGAGGGATCCAACTGGATTCCTCAAAATATTGGAATCTATTTTCATATTCAGTGATATGTTTTAATTGATTAGCTGTGATAGATCATTGATTATATTAGGAATTGAAAATATTGGATGCTCTAATACCAACTGTAATGACCCGATTTTTCGATGGCCGAAGATCGACATCAATACATACACTATATCAAATGCCGAACAATCGAATGCCGGAGAACCGAACCATTAGGGTTAAAGAAGAAGGAGGTAGAAGAGGAATCTCATAATCGCAGCGGAACAATATATAATAGATAAATGACTAATCTTTAAACAAAAAGAACTATATCTGTTTATACATTACATCATCAAAGTTCAACAAAATTCATAGCACACAACTGGACGGTTATAATAACCTATCCTCACAAAACTAATTATGCAGTTAAACGTACACAGCGAAATATTCATCAAATAGGTGTGATATGTCTCGCCATCCAGCTCGTCTTCTGAGCTCCACAGCATCCTTTCCTGTATCTATAATACTCGGTCTGACCCGAGAATTATAGTGAAATAACACTGGAGTTAGTCTAGAAAACCAGCGTGAGAAAACACACTCAATTGGTTTATTATAGTTTCCAAAATCATTTGAAATCAAAGGTATCTTATAAGACCACGCCACAAATAAACATGTCGTGTTTTTACCTTACGATAACCAAAACATTTCTTATCAAATCCTCTGATGTTATAGTAGCGTCTATATACAAATACTTATTCAAGTTGCCGAAATAGTTAATTGATTAAATTCCAGCATAATAGGTATACAAACATATCTGAAGGCACTTAGTGGAGATTGGGTGTCCATCAATGGAAGGGCTAGTGGGGTACCGCCCATCACATTACGTGGTTTAGATCACCGTACCGAGGATCCACCCTGATCCCCTGCTACTCAAGACCGAAGCTACTCCTTACTGGATAGTCCGAATAAGATCACCGCATGGTTGGGATCAGCAACCGCCTACACAGCCGAATAAAAAGGGACATCTAGACAGGGATGACCTTACCCTAATTGGTTGCTAGCCACTTAGCCTTGCTGCATCTCCCCTGTTCTAGTCATTCCTGGTTGATGAGGCTTGAGGTTAAGCGTTACCTTTTTAGCACACATTCACTTAGAATGCTCATCGTCTTCCTGACGATGTTCTGATAGCATTCGTCCATACAAGTCTGTTTCGGGTTCGAAAGGAATCGAAGGCACTATTCCTACTACATCCATTTTGGAATCACCCTCAGGATTAGTAGCGATTAGCCCTTACATTTCACTATTCCATCTTCGAATGTAAGCTCTTTTCTTCCTCACGAAATCGTTCAAACCAGATCGAAGCGGTTTTCGAGAAATTAATCCCGATCCCGGTCTCTTCGAAACGATCAGCGCAATGACCAGTATTGTTAGTCGGTTATTTAACTATCAAATAACATCCACAATCATCCAAACAATTGTTTATTTCTACTAAAAAGCTCCAAGTCCTAATTACTTAGATTTTAAATAATTTAAATCATTTTATCCAAAGATATATATACTTTAAAACATATAAAATAAAAACTACTTAAAATACTTTATTTAAAACAATAGTTATGAAATTCCATAATAATTTTCAAATAAAACTTAGCCAAAATAAAGGTAGTTTTCGCTAAGTTTTATTTGAAAATTAATGGAATATTCATAACTATTGTTTTAAGTAGTATTCTAAGTAGTTTTTATTTTAAATGTTTTTATGTATATATATATATATATATATATATATATATATCTTTGGATAAAGTGTTTTAAATTATTTAAAATCTAAGTTATTAGGACTTGGAGCTTTTCAGTAGAAATAAACAATTGTTTGGATGATTGCGGATGTTATTTGATAGCTAAATAACCGACTATCAAAATTGGCCAATGCGCTGATTGTTTCGAAGAGACCTAGATCGGGATTAATTTTCCAAAAACCACTTCGATTAGGTTTGAACGTTTTCATGAGGAAGACAAGAGCTTGGAGTTGAAAATGGAGCAGTACATGCAAGGGCTAATTGCTACTAATCCTGCGGGTGATTCCAAAATGGATGTAGTAGGAATAGTGCCATCGGCTCCGTTCGGACCCGGAACGGACTTGTATGGACGAATGCTATTAGAACATCATCAGGAGGACGATGAGCATTCTAAGTGGATGTGTGCTAAAAAGGTAATGCTTAACCTCGAACCTCGTCAACCAAGAATGGCTAAAACAGGGGAGATGCAGCAAGGCTAAGTGGCTAGCAACCAATTAGGGTAAGGTCATCCCTATCTAGATGTCCCTTTTTATTCGGCTGTGTGGGCGGTTGCTGATCCCAACCGCGGGGTGATCTTATTTGGACTATCCAGTAAGGGGCAGCTCTGGTCTTGTGTAGCTGGGGATCAGGGTGGATCATCGGTACGGTGATCTAGACCACGTACTGTGACGGGCGATACCCTAGTAGCCCTGCCATTGATGGAAACCTAATCTCCAATAAGTGCCTTCGGACTTGTTTGTATACCTATTATGACGGAATTAAATGAATGTAACAATTTTGGCTATTTGAATAAGTATTTGAAATAGACACTACTATAATATCAGAGGATTTGATAAAAAATGTTTTGGTTATCGTAGAGTAACAACCTGACATGTTTATTTGTGGCGTGGTCTTACGAGATACCTTTAATTTCAAATTATTTTAGAAACTTTAATAAACCAATTGAATGTGTTTTCTCACGCTGGTTTTCCAGACTGACTCGGATGTTGTTTCACTATAATGCTCGGGTCAGATCGAGTATTATAGATATAGGAAAGGATGTTGTGAAACTCAAGAGACGAGCTGCATGGCGAGATGTATCACACGTATTTGATGAATATTCCGCTGTGTATATTTAACTGCATAGTCAGTTTTGTGAGGATAGGTTATGATAACTGTCCAGTTGTGTGCTATGAATTTTGCCGAACTCTGATGATGTAATGCATAAACAGACATAATTCTTTTTGTTTAAGGATTAGTCTTTTGTCTATTATATATTGTTCCGCTGCGATTATGAGATTCTGGTATTGTTTCTATTTCTTCTTCTACCTCCTTCTTCTTTAACCCTAATGGTTCGGTTTTCTAGCATTCGATTGTTCGACATTTGATACAGTGGACATATAGATGTCGATCTTTGGGCATCGAAAAATCGGATCGTTACACAATTCCTATCATCCAAAAATATAATGCATCAAATTTTAATTTCCTAAACATTTACTCCTATTCCAAAAAGGAATTTAGGTGGAGAATTTTGCATTCTTACCACTCTATTGTGTATCATTCCTGTTGTACATTGGAAATTTCTTCACAGCCCTAAATTTTCTACAAATTATTCCATATATAATAAAGAATAAGAAGGCTTGTTTTCATGCTCTAAAATGGAATTGAATCCAATAATGAATTATCTTACATTGATGACAAGGTTTGGAAAAAGGAATTCAAGGTTAAAAAAAATTCCCTTGTTATCGTCTACGCTTATCCCAACGTCAACCTTAATGCACATTTAAATTCATATCTACTAACCCATCGCTCTTCGCAACTTCTAGTATGTGGCCCTTAAAAAACAAAAAATCACATAAAAATCTTTCTACTTTTTCAATCAAATTTGCACACGGTTGGAAAAGTCAATTTCCAAAAACATTTAAACACCATTCTTTTAAGACATTTAGACAAAAACTTTCAAAAAATATTTGAAGGCTAAATTTTTTTCACTTTGCCATTTTTAATAAGTGAAGCTACAGTTAATTGTAGTCAGAATTCAGTCATGAGTTAATGCATATGCTTTATCCTAGCATTTTATAATTAATTTTAGACTTTAATAACTATTCCTTTATTTAAAATGACGACACACTAACCTATTTGTTGGCGCTAAAGTTAGCCGCCAACACCCAATTATGCAAAAGCTTCAAATATCCAGTCAGATCAAAGAAATAGAAGAGAAATAAATGAAGGGCAAAATTAAAACAATCAGAAAGCAAGTAAAAGGAGACAAGATTTATAGTGGTTCGACTAGCCTTAGCCTACGTCCATTCCCGAATATTCCTTTTTATTATACTAAAGTATGTTTGCAGTTAAAATCCAAAATCCAAGAATAAAATTGACAGAGTGTAGCCTAGGTTGAAGATAAAGAGAAGCGGAAAGAAGATCCCTTTTCTGACACCATGCCTGCTATATTTATAGGGAAAGGCATGCACAAATAAATTTCCATTCTCATTGGGACCCACAGTAGGTGTCAGTACCAATCCCTATTTTGATGTCTCCCTTTGGGTGCTTCCCTATGGTGTTAGATACTTGTTCCCTAAATTTCGTACAATTCCAACGTACGATTTGTGAGACATTGCATTTTTCATGAAGTAGTATTGATTGAATTCTGATTTATGCCAATCCCTCTTGATGGATAGGTACTGATCCCTCCAACTTTCTCCAAATACAATGCGATCCCCAAGGGAGCTTCTTCATATTGTTTTATGTATAGCGTTCAAGTTTCATGCCAACTGGATAAGTAGAACTCGAGTTATTGACCGGTCTTTGCTGCGATGTGGTATTAAGGATGATTATGTCAATCCCTATGTAGGGGTAGGTGTCGATCCCTCCAACTGGCTCCAAATGTCGTGCGATCCCTGTGGGGTGTTGCGATGTCCTAATTATCTTTTCCTCCAAGTTTCATGTCAATTAAATGTGTAGATGTTGAGATGTTGATTGATCTTTGTTATGAAGATGGGCTTAGCCGATCCCTAAGATGGATATGTACCGATCCCTATTTAGGGACAGATTCCTATCCCTCTAACTTCTCCAAATGCCATGCGATCCCTAGGGTAGAATCCCTAAGGTCCCTCTTCTTGTTTCCAATGTTTCACTTAATCCCTCGTGATTGTTAAGTTATGGAGCAATCGTCATTGAGTTGTGCTGTTGAGCTTAATATAATCTGATCCCTCTTGTTTTGCCCATAACTATAGCGTACAAATTTCGATCAACTTGAAATTTGAAATGTAGCCCCATAAGGCCTTTCGTATCACTTCATACTAATTACACCTTGATTAGACAAAAATTAGGGATCAGATCCAAATCTGCTTGACCATCATCCATAGTCTCATTTATAGAAAATCTTCGAGCTTGGTAATCGTTTCTACTGGCCTCTCGCTTTGATGACCATGATGTCTGTTGGGTCTAATCCGCCTGTGCACTAATTTGCCAAAAGGCAGATTAAAATTTTGGCCCTCAAAACATGCCTTGCGATAGGAAGGCTTGTTTTAAATTGCCATAAATCTAAAATCCGAAGTCCATAATCCATCGATATCAATATTATCCAATCCGTTGTCAATCCAAATCCCTGATCTTTATGGATCGTTAGTGAATCCCTGGCCATTCTGAGTCAATATCCAATTCTGAATCTGCGATCACTTCTGATCGTTTTTCCAAACCCTCGACTTCATCGGGTCATTAGCCAATTCTCGAACTGCTCTAGGCCCATATCCAATTCTATAGCTGTTCGAAGTTGATATACAAATCCACAACCTCTCTAGGTTGTTATCCTAATCAAAATCCTTGATCTCACATGATTTTTGTCGAGCACAGTCCATACTTGATGACCTGTGCGGGCAGATGCATTGCCTTCACGCGAAGCAAACTACCTCTTACGAGGCATAGTCCATACCCGACGACCTTGATCTCTTCAGATCCTTGCCAAGCACAATCCATACTTGACGACCTGAGTAGGTTGATCCAATGCATTTAAGTGAAGCGACCTACCTCTTGCCAGACATAATCCATACCTAACAACTCGTGTTATCCATTATGTTGATCCAAATTTAAGCATTCCTATTCCATAAAATAAGAGTTTGTACAACCAATAAACCAGAGTTGAAATAAAATCCAAAAAATAATAGTTTGAAGCAAACAAGAAGAATGGAAAAAAAACAAGTTTCATAAAACTTAGCATTGCAATTTATCATCATCTCAGAGCATGCCTAGGTACCATCCTCGATCGCGTACATGCGTAAATAACTTATCTGTCTTACTATGGGTTTCTACTTATTCCGTGCCATCCCGATCAATTGATAATAAGTTGATGATGATGCCTTGATCTAGTGCCATTTTCATTCGTGGTGGATAGTCACAACACCAGAACTGTCATTTTGTAACGATTATAACTGTTGGTAATTTAATTTCCAATGGTTATAACCATTGGTAGCAAGTACATTACAATTTTTTTACATATTTTGTAACGGTTATAACCGTTGGGAATTTTGGTCATCCCCAACGGTTATAACCACTGGGAATTTGTGAACTTCCCAACGGTTATACCGTTGGGAATTTTGGTCATTCCCAACGGTTATAACCGTTGGGAATTTTGGTCCTTCCCAACGGTTATAACCGTTGGGAATGACCAAAATTCCCAACCGTTATAACAGTTGGAAAACACCGTAATTTCCAACTTTTATAACCATTGGAAATCGTGGTAATTCCCAACGGTTATAACTGTTGGGAATATTTTAATTTTCAATGGTTATAAGCGTTAAGAATTCCTTGTATAAGTAAATAGCAAAATTTGCAAAACTTATAAGTGCTACAAATTTGGTATAGCAGAACCATATCTTATTCAACATCTAATAGTATTTCTTCAACTATATCTGTACGAATTTATAACAATAGAAGACACGAAACTAAAATTCAAAACTAACATATCATCAAATTGTCAAAACCATTGCCCTCTTTATATGGTTCCATATAATTTTACAAATACCGAATACAAAACTCCGGCCATGTGACAAAGCATCCATCTGAACTGCAACCAAAACTTCATCATCCTATCTCTTTCCAAATCGATATCACCTCCATCCCAATCGAAAGTGCTCCTTCATCAAAAACCAAAACCACAACTCCATTAACCCATAATATACATCGCAACCTTCGACCACAATCTACGAAACAACCCATCACTTAATCCACCATCCTTCAACTTCATCAACACCATCCTACTCAACATCAATATCACAGTCCCCTTCATCACCCACTGTCTGAACTGCCAAAACACATCCACCATCACCTTCTTGCAAATCACCACCTCAAACCTCGACCTCAGCAAACTCCAGCAATCAAACCAAACAATCCTCTCCAACATTACACTACTCACCAGAAATCACCATTCTAACCTGCACCCTACAATTCTTCTCACCACAAAACAGCAACCTGATATTCCTCCTCTCCCATAGAACTGCAATTAACTTACTACATCACCTCAAACTCACAACCTACCACTTCCTGCAAATAACCAAACCGCGCTACAATTCCATCAGCTCAACTGCAATCCAAACCTTCAATACCAAAACCACTCCATCACCTCAACACAGCAACCACTCCTGGACCCATCAACCATCAATCGAAAAAAACCACAACCTCCTGCACCAACAACCACCGCAACCATTCAAATTTACCATGTATATTTAGGAATTGTTAAAAATGAAGTTATAAACTATAAACAACAATACACATTGCCTTATTATAACTTACTTAATATGTAACTAAACATTCATAAGCACTGGTGAAACTAGTTTGATATGTAACTCAGTTAAAACTTACCGTGGAACCTGGTTTTATTGCTGAGAGTGCTGGTAAACAAATGAGAAGTCGCCTTCTCATTGTGAAATCTGATCCGTGAACATTAAAATCTGTTTCAGATAAGCACCAATAAACTTGTCCTAAAGCTAAAATCTATGCAGCAAACACTAAAAAAGTCCTTTGGTATAATCGCATTTTAGTATGCATATATATTTCATTTTCATAGTGATACATAATAGTTTTTGTAATAAAATGTGTATTCTTACAAGCAAAGAAAATTACAACTTTGTGTTGTGCAAATTCATCAAAAATAGAAGGGTGATGATGTTCATAGAAAAGAAGCTTGGGTTTTATTTATATACCATGTCTACAAAGTTGAATAAAAGTTGAAAGTTGTTGCTAGTTAAAATTTCATGTTTGGCACTTCAGTTGCACCATATTTCATGTAATTAAACAAGACAATAAAGCTCACTAACAATTTTTAACTTATGGAGGACATTTGTCTGAAGTTACAGATGCCTAGGTCAATCAAACAATAACCAGTTATGGTGCTTGCAAATGATATGATTATGTATCATCAATTGACCTATTCAGAACAAAATTCAATATGGTCCGAAGCAACTATAGAATATTTCACTATTTAAATAATATATAACGATCAATGGATGACAATATATAGTAAACAAAATATCCAGTCTCATAAATAAAAAATCTTGTAATAATTCGATGAAGTATGATGAATTTCCTCGACTGAAATGAATTCGGTTGCTGACAAATCAGGAATTGACTTCATAGCATTTGATGTGATCCAATCAAGAAATCAAATAGTTAGATAATTTCTTCATAGTGCATAACATATTATTTTTGGAAATAGTAAAGTACAAGTAGTCGTTGTAGTTTTTTACAACAATGACCAATGAACTAAAATAAATTTACAAACAGTTAAAAAAACAAAACTGTACAGATAGTACAAAAAGGGGGAGAAATGTTTTTGGCAGTCTCTACAGTCCTATTTTTTGATGGTTTCCAAGTTTTTCCGGTATAAGAGAAAATAAAGTGTCATCCTTGTAATAGGGCCAAATTTTCCTCCAGTTCTTTAATGACTAAAAAATAGTCAGTTGCAACCACAATTGTTTTAAGATCAAATATATGATTGTCAAATAATTCCCCACTTAGTTTCTGTTTGATTTTTCACCGAATGCAATTATTGCAGCTAATTTCCAAGTGATATGAATAAGGCAATAAAGGTAAAGTAGCATAAAGTTCGGATATAACTTTTCGAATTAAATGTATAATTTCCAAGTGATATGAAAAAGGCCAAATTCCCCACTCAATAACTGTTCTAATATTGTGTTTAATATTTCGTTCTCCATCAGCCTCTTTGTATTTACAAGTTAAAGATAGCGTTGTTTTATAAATGAAGTTTGAATCTTGTAGATTATCTTTGCTAAATTCTGGATCAAGACAAAACTTCAAACCTTCATAATTTTTGGATGAAATCAAACCTTTCATAATTATACTTTAAATTAAGGTTTTATAACAAATATTTTTGACAAAACATATCCATCAAATATATTTTTGAATATGTTAAGAATAATCACATGAAAATAAAATACGAAAAATATTGCTATAGAAAAAAATACTGTTTTTTGACTCTGGCTAATTATATGTTCATTTTTTAGCATCTAACACAAAGTTATTTAAAAAAAATTATCCTAAATATGGATATAAAAACTAACTAAATAGAACTAAGTATATAATTAAATTAACAATTGAAACTAAAGAGTTTGTAAAGGTTAATTTCAGTATTTCACCTATGGTTGAAACTCTCATTAGTGGCTAAAAACTGGATAGTTTCGATTACTAATTTTAGTATCAATATGAAATAAGATAAGATTTTGGATAATGCAGACCGTTAGTAATATAATTTCATAGATGACCCAATAAGCTTTGATTAACATGTAGTTATATAACCAACTGCTAAGTCTTAAACAAGGTAATGAAATTATAAACTGGGTTTAGTAAGTTCATAAGTACATTATAGTGCAGAAAGATAGGGTCTATAAATAACAGCTACAAGAAAGATTTTTTTTCCTTCTAAGTTTATAAATGATGGATAGAAATAATATAAAATGTAGTATAGAAACAACAGTCTAATTTACGAAACTATCGTTACTTTTTATATCTTTTGAAACAATGAAATTGGTTATCAAACTTGAATATAGTGCAAACATTAGAATAATTTTTTTTTCAAAAAAAAGGTATTTGAATAAACTGTTAGGTCATATTCTTTGAGTGATCAAAACAAACTGGATTTAAAACAAATATATGTTGATGTACTATCCATCAATTAGAAATCTTCCAAAAAAGTATTATGGAATTTCTCCCACTTCATCAAGGTTTGAACTGAGAATTTATATGCACCAAGAAATGAACATATTCATGGGTGGCTCTGATACAATATGATACCTCAACCCTGCCACAAAATTCCTAATTTTTTCAAAATATGAACTAATTACTTAACTAGATTACAACTTCAATAAACTATACCATGTGTATGGGAAAATTGGTTCATGGTGTACTAATTTAGGAAATACAGTATACATTTTTTTGTATAATTAATTCGATGTCTATGCAGAATAGAAAAAGTAGTTGAGATGTCACAAGTCTATCCTATGGTTACAATCAACAAATCACATCACTTACAACGATATTTATTTTATGAAAAAATAACTGTTCAAAACAGCATTACAATATCAGCACAATATGCAATCTAGCTTCATCATCCATAATTATACCTAAGAGGATTAGCCAGCAATCGTTGTCCAATGGTAACAAAACTAGTCTCCTGATTTGACATAAACCAGGCAAGAGAAGAAATATTGTATAATGAAAAGATTTTAATTTATCACCAATAATTCATGCAAAAAACATGCATTATCTTTATTTTCTTAGCCATGTTGAGAATCTGAGACACAAACCTGCTAGTAAATATGTTCTCTATAACTCCAAATATATTAGGATATCCAACACCGTCTTGTTTTTTAAGAAATTCTTGCAGTAAATTTCGCATCATGAAAGCCTCTTCTAGATAATTTTCCTACAATATTGACATTCTGTTAAAATAAATACGGACATAGCAAAGCAACACCAAAAGGAATCCTTACTTGGTTCATGTCTATATTTTGTAAACCTTCACCTCGCATAAATATTATAGCATGGTTTTTATTTTCTGGTTTGCCTTCACCTAAAATTGTAGGACCTGGAAGGTTTATCCTATATATAACCATGACAAAAGACCAAAGTATCATATTTGCATGTCAATATGTCTGAACTTGCAAGTGCATTTGTCCCGAATGGATAAACGTGTACACAGGAGCAGACATAACAAACTTTTGGTTGTTTAAACAAATACCCAGATAATAGTCAGATGATTCAGATGCTACTGTATTGTGTTTGATAAATACTCATTCTGGATTACTTCCTAATATTCCATGATCTTTTTGCACCAATTAACTCGGATATTCAAACAGATTTCTATTTGTATACTCAGACTAATTACTGGAATAATCAAAAGTATATGAATATTTTTTGCTAACTTAATTTGCATTCCATGTGTATAGTTTGCTAGAATGTTGATTAAATCGTACATTCTTACTACACAAACTTTAGAATGCACCAAGTATTGTAGTTTGGTAGATTGTCAAAAAACTGAAATGTAAATGCATTGAACATATGTACGGCTTACAAAAGCAAATAGGTAATCAACAAGGATGGGCCAAATTTTTGTTTTACGATATGTTGCACATATATGATCTAGAAGGGTGTATACAATTTTTCTTCACTCTCAATCAATGAGAGTGAACATTAAACCCTTGTATGATTGGTTGGAATCAAACAAACATTAATTTTATTAATCGATATTTTATTCTATTTTTTTAACGGGGGAATTAGGTAAAAGGGTAAACATTGCAAAAAAAATTAGACTGAAGGTCATCAAGTTATATTGTTACGCTAAAGGCGTTAGATTCAACTTTTACACTATATAAAATGCTAGTTATAACTAGCATTATATTCAATTTTACCCTATGCAAAATGCTAGTTATAATTAGCGTTGTCTGTTAGCCAAAGAAACAAATTTGTTGTCCTTCAACCTAAATTATTTTTAAGTTTGTCCTTGTGCCTATTTTTCTGTTTTTTAAACGATGATGTTCGGACTTTACAACACGATTAAATGAAAGAAAAAATAATTATTGCAGGTCTATATATGTTATTAAGCTTCAACCAAGCACGTTCACCCTCATTGATAGACTTCAGAGTACACAGAACTGTACTCTTCAAGGAATATGGTATCTACGAACAGTCCAGATTACGTCCTTCATTTATTTGCTTGGACATGAGAAAAGTATTTTTGTTGTAGGTGTAAGGGGAAAGCAGACATTTTCATTTGCTTTATAAATGTCAAAATTTTACAAAAACTTTGTGACGCTGCATAAGAATGCAAGAAATAAGAGAATAATGAAAGAAGAAAAATTGAGTATTTTATGAGAATCATAAAGTGTTCTGAAATCTTCTTCACCTGGTCAAGTGCAAAATCAGCAGGATTATCGGTATTTGGCAAAGCAGCAGAATAATAAACCTTCTAAACTGTTCTATCAGCATAGGGTTCTTCAACTTCATCAATATATGCAACTCTTAGTGACGAATACCTGCCAAACGATTTTTACATGTACGACCATTTATATTTCAGCTTATATAGTAATTTATCCGCAGCAACAAAAAAGAAACAGAAAGGCTTGGAATGTATGGATATCAATCATGAGGTTATTATTTTCTTTCTTATTTCCTTCAACAATTTTTTCACACATAAATATGAATAGAATATATTTATTTGGTTGGAGGATAATTAAGAAAGTCAGTTGTACACCGGAGTTTCCTGAAAGGACTATATGCTCTCTCGAATCACTATACAATAACCTAATAAACATGGTTAACGTAATATATTAACTTCATTCAGTATATCAATGTTGTGGATTTAGTAGTGGTACCGATGCACAAATACACAAAAATGTCAAAATTAGAAACGAAAAAAAATGAAAATGAGGATTTTACATGGAAAATACTCCAAACAAATCAAAGAAAAAACCAAGAATAAACAGTACAAAGATTGATAAGAAGGAAGTAACAGTAAATTATTACATACCATTTGGACTTCCTTCCAATTTTCAGTATTACTTAGCTATTCCTTTTTTCGATTCTACAATATCCTAGCAATTTTCATAGATGTTCCAGCACTGTTTTTAAAATAATTATATTACCTGCAAATCAAAAACTAAACAAAAGAAAAGCATTAAACAAATAATAAATAAATCACAGGTAAAGAAACATAAGCAGAAAATAAATAGACTTCTGTTATAATATATGTAAATATAAATAGTGAATATGCTATATACTGTTTTTTATTTAGTCCCACATCGTGGGATTAGTTCTATCCCAAGCTCCTACGCCTTTATATAAAGGTGCTAATGTAATGAAAATGTATTACTAATCTCTAAATGAATAAAATTGTTCTCTCTCTAGTGGCTTCTTCTTTGTTTATTCAATAGCACGTTATCAGCATGATCTCTAAATAAAAGGAAAATTTTAGATCTGATTATAAATCTTTAAAGCGGTAAGCTGTTTCTAATCTGATTAATCAAATCTTTCGGATCTCATTCTATTAATTTTATTTCTTTTAGATCTCATTGTGTCATTGATCTAATTATTTAGATTTGATTCTATTTGTACATCTTATTTTTTTCCTGTATTTTAGATCTCGTTTTGTTGTAGATTTTATATATTTTTTTCTAATTTTTCAGATCTTTTGTAGATCTTAATATCATGTTCAAATGATATATTTTTTAGATCTGTATATTTTAATCATCAGATCTCTTATTAATTTTTATAAATGTGTATCCATTTTTTGTGATAATTTTGAATTCGATCTGAAACTAAAATTGTTTCATAGACTAAAATGTAATTTCAGACCTTATCTATTAGTATTCTTTTTAGATCTTATCCATCATATATCTAATTTTCTAGATTTCATTATATATATATTATAGATCTTGCTCTATTAATATTATCATTTTAGATCTCATTTTATCGTAGATCTAAACTTTTAAATCTCATTCCATTGTTCGGTAAAAAAAAGGTTTTCATTTTGAAACTTTTTTGTTTGGATTTTGGTTTAAATAAGGACTATAGAAATGATTTTTCTACATGATTTATATTTCCAGAAGAAATATTTTATTGTTTCTTAGAGAAACAAATTGAAGGATAATACGTATCTAGAAGATCGTATTAAGTTTATATGAAAGAATAGGAACTTGAAGTTCATTTGTGGGAAGGTGAAAGATTAAAGCTTTCATAAGATGAAATAAAGCCTTGAAGAAAATAAGCGAGCAATCCCAGAAGAAGATGTTGATATGTCCAGAAGACATAACATAAGAACAATGTGCTAGAATAACATTACAAATGTGGTAAATACTATTTCCTTGAAGAGAAATAGTATTACGATTCTCATGTTCGAATATAATTATGAAGAGTCATCTTGTTTCATTGTGTTTATTTAATGTTGGAGACCTGAAGTTCTCAAATAAAATTTATGCATATAAGTTTGTATTCCTAAAAAAAGGGATTATATATCAAAACTCTATAAATTTGAGATGTGAAGCGTTGAATTATTAGAAAAGATAATTCAGATTATGGTAAATTCTAACCATGTTTGCAATCAAACCTGAAGTTTGATAATGAAAATCAAGCTGTACCATTTAGGATCTAAGGTACTAAACAAAGACTTTACTTTAAAGTAAAAATTGGAACCTGAAGTTCTAAAAATATTTGCCAATAGTATTAACTACTAAACCAAATAAATGTATAGAAATTTGTTCACTCCAGAAGTGGTGATAATAATAATATAAAAAAATCTCTAGAAGAGATTTGTATATTTGGTAATGATAAAATATCTCTAGAAGAGATTTGTATATCTACTCTTCCGCTCTCTTTCTTTTTAATAGAAAATAAAGTGTTCTAATAGGAAGTTTATTTCCTAATTTTTTTTCTTCTTCCATTCATCCAATCATGCCTTTCAAAAGGTAAAATATGTAATAGATCAAGTTTCTTTCCTTTGGCTTATCAAGTAAGTATTTTGGATTCTTCATAAAATGAATGTTAATATTTATAAACCCATTAATTCTGTTATATTATCTTTCCTCTTTCTGCAAAGAGGTATTCCAATGTTTATAATTTCATATGCTTAATCTTTTACCTATTGTTGTAATGTCACAAGAATATACTTATTGACTGTTATCAATAGCTGTAACTCATACAATATACTTTTTCGTTGTCAAGTCAAACTATTTTGTTTTTCATGATATTATTCACACACTGTGTGATATACAAATTTCCTCTCTCTATACTTATAATATGTAAGTAGCCACATATATTAATTCATATATTAATCTGTAGCAATTAATAAATCTATAAACTTAATTGATTAATGAGAATGGTCCATCAAAGATACGTATGAATACTTCATACATTTATTCTTCTTTTATATCTCTTATTGTTGACAAGGATCATAATGTACATACATAGTATATATTTGTGTTTCTCACTATTCCAGTTGTTATGAATTAATAAATGGTATTTAATACTACCTATTTATATTTTTAAATCTGCTTATATTATGAAAGTAAACAATATAAAGTCAGCACAGTCTTTGATTTTCACCCCTTCTCTACCAATCATTCCATATAAAGGCCTTTCCATATGTTCAAGGGTAGTTTTGCATTTTTAAGGAAATTAATGAATGCAATTAATGAGATTGGATCTAGAGCTATCAAAAGGATGTAAATAATAAATCGTGGTCACTTTTTATATACTATATTTGGTTGTCTTTTACCATTTTGCAGTAATGTTTTTTCTTTCACTGTAAATACTATCGGATATGGTTTCTTATTTTATGAAATGCATTGATTATATACCCATGAATAATATTCTGTTAGGAAATACAACTCCTCTATATTTTGAATTACTTCTAAACTAAAATTATGTAAAAGGATCGTCTAGTGATACTAACTTGAAGTTAGATCATTTCTTCGAACTTGATGACGAAAACTTCATTAATGATGAAAATCTAAGTGCAATAATAAATGATATGGTCGAATTGATCAATAGTAGCAGCCTGAAGTTTTCTATGTGGACTTTATTTTATTTCAGTTCAATAAATCAGTTGGAAGTTAGTGCTCGTATGTTTTTCCTTTCATAACTAATTGAAATAATGTACCGATAATGTTGGCTTTAATCAGTAGTCTATTTTAAATTTTTGGAAAGTAGTAGCATTTATATATGCTTACAAATTTTAATAGTTGACTCACTATATTGTCTTTAATTCTTAAGATATGGACCATCAATATTTGAGTGATAATATATGTCTACTAGATAGTGCAACTACTCATATGATTTTGAAAAACTAGAAGTTTTTCTCTGAACTATATGAAAATATTTTAGCCAAAAAATTTCAATCGTAGCAAATTTGCTAATATAATAGAAGGGTCCGAAAGAGCCCATATAATATTACCAAATGGTACATATATCTTAATTCAAAATACATTATGCTAAAGCAAATTTAAAAGAAATTTGTTTAGTTTTGAAGATATATAAATGAATAGCTACCATATTGGAACTATAATGAAAATGCCAAAGAATATCTTTGTGTTATTTCTAAAATTGAAAGCCAGAAGCTTACTTTAGAAAGATTGGGTACAATTTCAACTAGATTATATTTCACGAAATTTGGCATAATTGAATCTCATATTTAAACATGAGCCAGAATCTCGCACATATCACTTGAATGCATCTTATCAATTGATAAAAGAATTATCCTCCTATTATTAATATGTATGACGTATTTGCTAGTAGCAATATGATAATGGATCAAAATGAGAATCCAAAGATGATTATTATTTAATGTGACAATGTTCCTCAACATTGAGGGGGAGGATAAAGGGATACAAGTTCATTTTGATCATCAATGTCAAATATTTGTTAACATGTATAGTGATGCAAAATATTAAGTAACTTGAATAAATTATTAATAATATTCCTAGTAGACTTTCTCCAATATAGATTTGAATCCCTGAAGGATCAAAATGTGTAAACCACATCAGAAATATGGTATAAAAGTTAGTTTGAAATACTTTTGAAGTAAGTAATAAAGATGCCAAATAAAAGAGGCGAGTGTTCTTGAAGAAACACTTAAGAGCGCTCTTGAAGAGACTAATGACATGATTGTCAAATTATCCTAGAAGTGGTTAGGTACCTAAAACATGATAATTAAAGAGATCTCAATAAATCATGTCTAGGACTGACAAGAAATAATCATCGATGATAAATTTGTAAAAAATAAAACGTTTATTTTTTATAAATGAATTAAGGATCTTTAATTTTGGGAAAACATGACTGGCCATCATGAATCCTTTAATAGTAGAGAAATATGGACATGTAGTCTGTAAAGTACCGAAAGTACTTGAAATGCTTAATATACCCCGAAGGTATAAATGTGGTTTAAATCATACTAAATAATGAAAGTATACAAATTCTTGAAGAATATAAATAACTTTCATTTTTATAAAGAAGCAAAGAACAAGGAGAGTAGATTTCAACCTACTTTTAAGTATTGTTGTAATGAAAACCTTGATATAATTCATGATGAGTAGATTACTTCCTATTTTTAAGTATCGTTGTAATGAAACTCTTAATATCCATTGAAGTGATAGTTGCGATATGCAAATACTTATTAAAGTATACAAATTTCTGAAGAATATATGTAACCTTTATAGTTATAAAGAATGCAAAAGACATGAAGTGTAGATTACAAATTTCTTCTAAGTATCATTGTAATGAAAATCTTGATATACTTCAAGATGAGTAGATTACTTCCTGCTTTCTAGTAATGTTGTAATGAAATTTTTAATATTCATGAAAGATGTATAGTTGCAATGCGCAAAACTAATTTGAAGCACAAAAATGAAAGCACATGAAGTGTTTTTCATAAAAGTAGCATACAAAATGCATAAAATGCAAACCATATTTGGAAGAAACAATCTTAGAAAATTTGATTGTGTCGAAGGAAACTATTAATAAATTGTATTATTAATGAGATTCATATTTATAGATCCAGAAGTATCTATAACCAATTTGAATTATCGAAAGATGAATATGAATTCAGAGGAAAAAATTTAATCAGGTGGAGCATCCATAAGTATTTTATTATGCACTCTTTTTCTTTAACTAAGATTTTTCCCACTGGGTTTTTATTAGTAAGGTTTTAACGAGGCATTATCTTGATCCAAAAGTATCAACTCCCTAGTAACATTTGAAAATAAGTTATAATGTACTCTTTTCCTTTATTTAATATTTTTCCCACTGGGATTTTCTTACTAAGGTTTTAACGAGGAATTGTCTTGATCTAGAAGAATCAAACGTCTTTTCAAGAAATAACATCTCAAATATGTTATTTAAGTTAAATTGTATTTTTATCCTTGACTAAGGTTTTTCCCATCGGGTTTTCCTTTGTAAGGTTTTTAATGAAGTATTATATTGATCCAGAAGTATCAAACTCTATTTGATTATGTAAATTACTAAAATATCTCATACTATATTGTACTCTTTTTCCTTCACTAAGATTTTTCCCATAGGATTTTTATAGTAAAGTTTTAATGAGGCATTAGTTTGATCTAGAAGTATCAAACTTCATTTGAAGAAATGAGAAAATAAGATATGTCATTGTACTCTCTTTTTTCCTTCACTAAGATTTTTCTCATGGGGTTTTTCTTAGTAAAGTTTTAATGAGGCATTGTTTTGATCCCGAAGTGTCAAACCCTTAGAAAGAATATCATTTTAATATGATTTTACAAGTTGCACTCTTTTCCTCGTTCAAGGTTTTTTCCCACTGGGTTTTCCTAATAGAGGTTTTTAATGAGGCAACGGACAATATCTAGATTGACTGAACGAATAAATGCAAGCAAGATAACAATGAGGGAGAGCAACCATCAACGCGTTACAAAAGGGACAATTTCACGTTATCAGAGGATTTAAGATTTTGAAGACGCATATTCGAGGGGGAGTGTTATAATATATGTAAATATAAATAGTGAATATGTTATATACTGTTTTGTATTTAGTCCCACATCGTGGGATTAGTTCTATCCCAAGCTCCTAGGCCTTTATATAAGGGTGCTAATGTAATAAAAATGTATTACTAATCTCTGAATGAATAAAATTGTTCTCTCTCTAGTGGCTTCTGCTTTCTTTATTTTATAACAACTTCGAATTATATCATTTTTAGAAAAGAGAAAAGATTCAAACCCACCTTAGATTAGCTCCTAAAATTTGAAATAAACAAGGGATGATGATTGACTGAAATGTAATTAGATTGTTATAATATAATTAAGGGAAATAAATAACTTTTAATATTTAAGTCCAATAACGTACCTAATCTGACAGTATACTAGATATTAGAACATAATAAAAAATGAAAGTTCCTAAAAATGATATAGTTAATAGTTTGCTTTCTTAGTATGTATAAGTTTACGTGCTTAGAAACCGAACTTTTAAACTAAGTTATAATAGCTACTTTAAATCACAACTTCTAAAGATCTGAATAAAATTAAATGTTAAAATATACAAAAAGATAAAACTCGTTGAAAGCTCTGTCATTGTGTTATTAGAAACCTTATTTTATTATGTAAACATTAATAACATTTGAAATTGTATCGACTTCTTTGTACTCAACTAACAGATAGTTAAGCTGCAGCCAGTTGATTCAGCTCAAATCATTAAGCCTCCTTAATATAAACTACCCTAACAGTTGTACAATAATTTTTCTTTTTATTTCATCAATCTTGTGTTATTTACAACCTACCTTATAAACCCTATTTTTATAGAACTGAGAAAGCATATGAGTAATTTTAAGCAATAATTATATTAATAACCAAGTTTCAGATGTTGGCAAAGAAAATAACACCCAAACTTTTGCAACTTTATAAACTTTTGCTTTCGATTGTAAATGGCATTCAATTCATATCATGATCCTTGTAATAAAACTAAAAGCATTAAAAATACTTGACCCAACCATTTTTAAAAAGGACCCACTATCTAAGCTATTATATTAGTGTTATGCTTACACTACTGTTGTGCTACGGATCAACATTCAATGGAAATTTACCAAACAATGTTTGTAAGATGGACTAACTTTTAGCCTTTAATTTTCAAATTTAATGTACATAACCCATTTCAAAACTAAGTATGCTCCCCTAATAAGTTTCTAAGGTGTGCAGACCAAGGAGTTTAAGTAATAGACAAGGTGATTTCTGAGTAGTTAAAACAATAAAATGTCACCCAGTTTATATGAATAAATAGTCTGTTTTTATTGAAAAGCCAACCAAATCGATCATTTTATGATTTTTTACATTGTTTTTAACGTCTTCCATGATACTCACATATTCACGCATAAAGAAAGCCAAAATAACTATAAAAATAAACATATAATCATAGTTTTAACATAAAACGATGTCGTCGTCTTTGTAGTTTCTCCTCTCAATTTTATCATTTTCCTAATAATTAAAATCAAACTATCCAAAAGTATCCCAAAAAAAACAATACAATACTTTTGCAAAGATGTCAAAATATCTCATATTCACTTCTAGTATGGCATACTAGAAAGTTATCTTATAAAAAGGGAATAAAAAGAACAAAATACTTGATAGAATATTTGATTGAAGTTCTTCCAAAAAGTTAAATAAGCATAGTATGCAAAAAGTAAATGCCAATCTACTAACATAGAAAAAATACCTGCTAGTTTTGTATTCGCCGAGTCTCACATACGCTAACCTGCTAGTGTTAGATGCATATATGTTAGGTGTTTCTAGTTTAATACATGAAGCTTCTATCAGCCTTTTAGGAGTATTCTATCTAACTGACTTATAATGGTATTGCACGCCAAAAGCCAGGTTGGATCTCTTTAGCTGCGGCACAACATAATCACCATGTTCTGGTTTATTCTGTTAGTTCGCCAGAGTTTTTCTTAGCTCAAATCAGTTCATCCCTACTGTTCTTTATCCTAACAAAACCAGAATTGGGTCTATTTTGCAAGCAAATTTCGGATATCCTAGCAGTGTTCTTTCTTATATGTTTTTGTAAGGACTTGCTTGCCTGCACAAACTGGGTTGTCTACTATCTTTTCTGACAGGTTTGTATTTTAGCTGCAGCTGAACGCAGACGCTCACCATTTTCTAGTCCAACAGAAAATTATGATTTTGTTATTTCAATGCTATACTTCTGAATAAAATGAAGCAAAATTACTTAAATAAGAAGTAAGAACGGTATAGGTCCAGCCAAGAGAGAATGACAAAGATAAAAGGAAAGTGAATAAGTTCGATTTCGTTGATTTTCCAATCTAGCAACATACAAAAAATTCCTGCTAGCCAAAATCTTCCTTCATCTTCGTCAGGATGGTAGAAAAAAGCGCAAAGGCGGTGGAAGACGACGGTGGCAGACTGCGGAGGTGGTGGTACAACAAGGGGCAATAACCCTAGAACGAATTAAAGAAGAAAAATGTGAGAGGCGGTGGAAGACGATGGGTTAGTAGAAAAAAGAAAAAGGCGGTGGAAGAAAAAATACCCGCTAGCCCAAATCTTCCTTTATCTTCGTCGGGTTGGTAGAAAAAAGGGCAAAGGCGGTGGAAGACGATGGTGGCAGACGGCGGAGGTGTACAACAAGAGGCAATAACCCTAGAATGAATGAAAGAAGAAAACCGTGAAAGGGTTCTTCGTGAGATATGGGATAAAGTAGTAAGAGAGGATAAATTTACAATCCTATCCATGTTGCTCTTGATTATTTACCAAATTACCAGACTTAGTAACGGTTATAATGGTGATAAATGGTCGTAACGGAAATAACCGTTAGAAATTTATAACGGTTATTACCGTTACAAATTGAAAGCGGAAAAGTGTTACAAAATAAGCTATTTGGTGTTGTGAGTGGCTGCTCCTGTTCCACCATCGCAGCCCGAGTCCTTATGTATTGTTGAAACAGACAATTCCTCACATGTTCCTTAATGATATCCTTCAAATGACTGCAGTCATTTTTATTGTGCCTATCCAGCTCATGGAATAGGTAGCGCTTTCCTAATTTTCGTTCACGTTCAGAGGGTTCCCTCCTTGCCGGCCTCCGATATGGAAGATGCCCTCGAGTATCCAGATACATCCATTCTAGGGTTTCATTTAATTCTGAGTAAGAAGAGAAATTTGGTTGCCCCTTCTATCGCTTTGATCCATTGAAGCTATTATCCATGTTCCATTTACCCTTGTCCTTTCTAGTGCTTTCATCGAGCGGTTCGCTACCCCATACCATACCATTGCATTTTTATCGGCTTTTGCATCTTCTTGTCGTAGAAAACCTTTTGCTTCATGGAAGAATTCCCCAAGATCCATCGGTGGATCCTGTATCAATGATATCTTAAAATTTAAATTATCTATAACTCCCAACATTGCCGCCATCAAAATCATTGATGGATCTGGTCAATCCACCAGAACAGTTGACGAATTGAACTTGGTTAAGAAATTCTTGAGTGATTTTTCTGCCCACTACTTTACTAATGTCGATGTCATCACATTCTTGGGTCTCGTAATGTGAACTCGAAACTACTTCATAAATCTTTCGACCAATTCTGTCCATGTGTTAATAGAACCGTTCTCCAACTGTCTGAACCATAGTGCAGCTACATCCATTAAGTACAGAGAGAAAGCATCATGCCATTACTTCTTTCGAAGCCCCCCAGTACTTCTATGTGCCGTGTGTACCTCATCATATGCGTAGTTGGATTCGACTTTCCGTCATAAGCTTCCAGTCTTGGTAGTTTGAATTCTGATGGATTTCTAGCATTCCTGATATTAGAAACGAATGAACTTCTATTTACATCCTTGAGATCCCTATTCACCAATCCTCCACACATAACACTCCTTATCATATCTGCAAACCTATCATTGTCTTCTAGCGGTAGTCTCCTATTATCATGTCCAAGTTGCCCCCTCCCCCGAGTCTACAAGGGATTTTGGAATGTATTCCTTTAGACAAGCATCTAAGTTCCAGTTCACACCAAGCTCCATTTTCATGTTGTCGGTTCTTATTTCCAACGATTCCTGCTGCTTTGACTCCTTGATTCAATGCTTCAGCTTATCTAATCTATTGGAGTAAATTCTGCATCATCTCCTCCTGTCATTTTAGCATCCTCTCCCGCATAGCGTCTATCGTCATTTCCATTTCGTCCCTGATGATGTAGATAGATGCTTGATTAGCGCCAACTCCTATGGAAGCCTCTTGAAACCCCCCATGGTGGCTCATTTTCGGTATAACTCTCCATATTGATTTCGTAGCCATTACTTTCTAGATCCAAGTATCCAAGTTACCAGATCTATGATCCTTGCTTCCAAATCCGCGGGTGTAAGACTTCTTGGTGAAAGCACCAAAATGTGGGTGTCAAAATTGGCCACCAACACCCAATTATGCAAAAGCACCAAAATCCAATCCAATCATAGAAATATGAAGAGAAATAAATGAAGAAAAAAATTAAAGCAATTGGAAAGCAAGTAAAAGGAGACAAGATTTATAGCGGTTCGGCAAACCCTAGCCTACGTCCACTCTCGAATAATCCTTTTTACTATACTGAATTTTGTTTACAGTTACAATTCGAATCCAAGAATAAAATTGACAGAGTATGGCCTAGGTTCAAGATAAAGAGAAGGAGAAAGAAAATCCCTTTTCTGACTCCATGCCTGCTGTATTTATAGGGCAAGACGTGCATGGATCGAGCTAAAATTTTGATAGAAGGTTCGGGAGACGAAGACGAGGCCACCCTAAATTTTCTAGGCCATTGGGGTCCACAACAAGGATTGTTACTGATCTCTATTTTGGTGTCCAAATGGGATGCATTCTATCTGGGTGGTTTCCCTTGGTGTTAACAACTTGCTTCTTAAATTTCATGCAATTCCGACATACGATTTGTGAGATATCGCATTTTTCGTAAAGTAGTATTGATTGAATTCGGATTTCTTCTGGTCCCTCTAGAGTGATAGGTATCGATCCTTCCAACTTGCTCCAAATACCATGCAATCCCTAGGCAAGCTTCTCCATGTTGTATTATGTATAGCCTTTAAGTTTCATGCCAATTAGATTAGTAGAACTGAAGTTATTGACCGATCGTTGTTGCAATATGGTGTTAAGGCTGATTATAGCCGGTCCCCGAGGAGGGATAGGTACCGATCCCTCCAACTTTCTCCCAATGCTATGCAATCTTTGAGGAGTGTTCCATATGTCCTAATTAGCTTTTCCTCCATGTTTCATGTACATTGGATGTGAATATGTTGAGATATTGATCGATGTTTGGTATGAAGTTGGGCTTAGCTGATCCTTAAGAGGGATAGGTACCGATCCCTATTAAGGGACATATGTCGATACCTCTAACTTCTCCAAATGCCATGCGGTACCTAGGGTAGACTCCCTAGGATCCCCTCTTCTTGTTTTCAAAGTTTCACTTAAATACGCTTTGTGGTTGTTAAGTTATGGAGTGATCGTCGTTGAGTTGTGTTGTTGAGCTGAATATGACCTGATCCCTCTTCTTTTGCCCTTAACTCTAGCATATGAATTTCGATTGACTTGAAATTTGAAATGTGGGCCCATGAGGCCTTTCGTATCATTTATACCAATTGCACCTTAATTAGGATAAAATTAAGGATCCAATCCAAATTCGCTTGAGCATCATCTATAGTCTCGTTTATAGCTGATCTTCGAGCTTGGCAACCGTTTCTTCATGCCTTCCACCTTGATGATCATGATGTCTGTTGGGTTAAATCTTCCTATGCACTTCATTGCCAAAAGGCGGGTTAACACTATTCATAAATTTTAGCCTTTAAGGAACGTGTGTAATAACCCATGATTTCACAACAACCTTAGCCTGTCCTTTGCTCGCTAAAATTTATTATTTTATACACTTCTAGTCGTACATTGCATTTACCATTAGTTAAATGTCTTTATGAGATGTCCATATTTATACTGTTTCTTCCAAATTTATCTAGAAGAGCAGTCTACATATCTAGAAGCAATAGTATAGTAAATAAATAGGATTACTTCCCATAATATATTATTCGCATCTTTTATGTAAGAGATAACTAACGATTACAACCAAAACAATCTAAAGAAAAGAACAAATGATGGAAGGGAAATGGCAACAACTCAACTAAACCTAAAAGAGTAACTGCATACTATGGGATGGTCCCGATCTCTTACGGGAGCTCGAGCCATTGGCATGACCCAAAAATGGGCGTCGCATGATGGCTGTACACCCAATCTCATGGCTCAGGTGCCACCACTAGGCACGTATCTCTTAGGGCTTGGCTTGGACCTGTCGGATAGAGACTAACTTAGGGCTCTAGTATCCTCCAGCACTCAACCCTTGCTCCGCCTCTTATTGCAGCCGTTATGCTGGTGTCGACGCTACTACCTCAGCTGGTGTCCCGAGGATTCCCATGTTCTTGGGAGAGGCTCTGTCGAATGGGGTAGGGACCTTCTTCTGGGCCGACTCTCCATAGAGGTTCACTCCGCATCGCCTAAAGATAGAAGTGAAAAGTTAGCAATACAAAATGTAACTCCATATAGTACCAACTCCAAGACTCACACAGCGGCTCATGATAGCACAAGTGTAATTGATAGCCATAACATCCATGATGGCGTAGGTGGCCTTCTACACCAATGGATAAATCCGATCGTAGCTCCCTTCTTTGTAATAATGTCCCGTTGAATCATGCAAACGACGAGGCAGGTTATAGGTTAAAAATTGTTTGACCTATAGACATCGATATCTCTAGAAAAGATCCACTGTAGAATTTCTGGATTAGTCATATCAACATCCACCAAGTCCACTCCCTCTATAGCTATCGCCCAAATATCACCAAAATCATCGTTAGACAAATCGATGTCGACTCCATTCACTTCCTTCAAGAAAGGTGAAATTTTCTAAGGCCAAGTAAGCGAAGATTTTCTGGTCGTTTCAGTCTAGCTAAGCAATCTCTTGAGGGGTAAGATCTGAATGGCATGGAAAAGAGCCGTTGGTTCGAGGTGGTGCCATGGACTGAGTAGGGGTCTGGGAGGGGAGACTGGGTTTAGATATAGAGAAGTGAAGGTGCTAGACCAAGTGCGCATAACTGGCTTTTGGGGAAGCTTGGTGGGTGTTGCAGGTGTGGGGAGGGGATGATGTAGGCTGAGGAGGGGCAATGCTCACTACATGGGAGGGAGGATTAGGCAGCACTTTGAACTGGATAGGGAGGTGAGAGGTTTGGTGCTTTAAGAGAGGAGGGGAAATGATGAAATATGGGGGCGGTCGAACCTGGATGCAGCTACATCCCACTTTCGAGGTTCGAGCTGCACTTTTTACCTGATAACCAATCTATTGCTCTAGGGTTATCGGTCGACTGCTAGAGGTCAACCAGTTGCTAAATTTTGTATGCAGGTTGAACCTGGACCCTATTCAGGCCGGTTTAATTATTAATAATACTCATTTCACACCATCTTCTTCAACCCAACACAATTTGAATTTGTCCCAAAAAGTTCTTGTCCTCTATATGGCAATGCCCTAGCTTATCGTCTAACTCTTCGAACCCTATTGCTCTTTTATTTTGTAGAACTCCTAACTTATACTGCTTCTGCCACCAACAGGCCTCAAAACCCAAATATTTCAAATATTATTCTTCATATTATTTTTTATGGAGGATTATTCCTCCTATTTTTACTGGCAGGCACTCTACACTTCCTCACAATATATCCCAACTGTATTAAGTGTCATTTTTATTTTATCCGTCACTTGGAGAGAGAATTTCCAAAAAAATCCCTATTTTTATAAATAGGAAAAATCATCAAACTAAACATGCACTCCATTTCCATTTATTTCAAAAAAGAAAATCTCAAATTTTTCCAAAAACCTTTTAAACCAAGATCCTTCAACTTTTTATATTACTATATATATGTACATGTGTGTGTGTATATATATTTAAGAATTTCAAAACTTTCCTAATTTCAAAATAACAGTTTCTAAGTAGACCCTTTTGGAAAAATCCTTTTAAAAACCTATCCAAACATTTCAAGGCATTTTTACAATATTTTATTAAATTCCCTCATATGGGTTGAACTTAAAATGGACTTCACTTCTTCTACCCCTCTATGATAAAATCCAGTTTGTGATCTTATGGTGATTGATGAACATTCTCTTGTGAGAACTTGCCTCCAGATATTTATGACATATAGATCCTTATTTCCCACCTGTCTGATAAAATGTGCATTTTCAATCTCCAATCAATCAAAATCCATAATCATAAGGCAGTCAAGTCTCAACAAAGAAGTCAAATACCATCCAGCTTATATGATCTTCCATATGTCATACTCGTGCTCTTCTTGGTAACGCCTTATGTACTGCCAAAGCTCCGTAGCATAATTGGGGTAGGTGCATAACTTTTAAATCTATAAAAAATTTCCCAACTCATAGTCGCCTCACCCATCCTTTTGGAATACAACTACTCTATAGTTGGAATTTATATAGTTCAACATATAATATATATATGTAGAAAAATACAAATATGTTCTCTCGAAATATCCTAATTCCTATGACCGACTAACCTAAGCACTGATACAAATGTAACAACCCGCACCTTAATGGGCCTGAATTTCGAAAAATTCTAAACCCAAGTCCAACATGGTACAGATTGTTGGTTTTGGTAACCTATAATAAACATAAGTATATCAAAGATCGATCAATCTAAACTCATAGTGGAAAGGAAGATATAATATAACATAAATATTGACTAAGGCTACAACCTTGGAATTCAGTAGTATTCCTTAGACATCCAACCGCGTTGTCAGTATCGAGCATGAACAAGAAGACTCCATTACCGTGCCCATCTTGCTTCAGTGGCATGTCCCTCTAAATCTATCCTATGGGTTGTAATGAGGAGAGGGTTAGAACAACGTTCTGGTGATTGGAAAATTCCATACTTAATCCATAAAATAAAATTATATCAATTGGTTATCATTTAAATATCATGTCTATTATTTACGACTAATCCATTTAATTCTTATGTGTGCATACGATATATCTAACCTAACCTTCTCTAAGGTATGCTATACGCAAATATATGCCATGTACATATATACATCTTAACAATTCACTACCTAAAAATCAACCACTTAATACTTCCTAGATATAAAGCGGGCCCTTCGCATCGTCAACACTAGTCTATCAGTCCTAGCTACAAAGATCGATGAATCCTATATAAGGCTTTTGTAATAATATATAATTCAATTGTCGTACTACTAATGCTTTTCAAAGACTCATCTAGGGTTAACTAGCCCACCTCCATTAAACTAATTTTTCACCTAACCATTCACCATGAGGTCTACGCATATCCCATAAGGATACTACAATAGTTGGAAGCGAAATCTGTCAAGGCATAACCTAAATTTTACTACCGCTCACTGGGATCGTTGGGCATCAAAGCCAATATGCCAAACCTACTAAAAATACTAGCATCAACTATTGACATAGCCCATCGACCCTATACAGATGACATCCCATTTAGACTAACCTAAGTAAGCCAAGGATAATACTGCTTTCAGTTACTTACTGTGTTTTATTAGATATGAAGAAAACCTCATTTCTCTAGCGGTACTGAGCCATATAGTACTTCAAATTTAAGGCGAACATCTGTATATTTTCCCATTTCTTATCCGCAACGCATACCATTTTCCTATAGGTGTCATGGTTGATGATGTCACACATCAGTAATAAGTGTACACACCTACTAATAACCTCTGAGTGAACGACAGACTTCTATTGTGTAACTCTAGTGACTCGCATCCTAACCTACTAAATCAAATTGATCATCCTAAGTTTAAGTATTGGGCTAAACACGCTAATTTTTGTTTGTATAACTAAGGCTATACAATTTACCATAATGGCAATTATACTACCTTATAATATTTAATCACTACCTAACATGTTTATTTAATATTTCTATAAATGTCACTTTGCCCGTAATAAATGATTATTATCTTACCCAGACATTTGCTAATGACATTTATTTACTAATTCAAATTTTACCTATTATTCCTTCCTCATCTCAGTAATCAATCCTATTAATCCATTTATAACCTATTTATATTCTTATAAATCCTTCCTTACTGCACATTTATTAACCTTATGAATTAGCTACAAACCTTTTCATCTTTGTTTTGTAATCTTATCATTTATTATGCGATTTATTCTAATGTTCTAATTGTATCTTATGCGAATATTAATGTGCCTTACGCTGTATTAATTATGTTTTTATTCTCAATGCTTGGCGCGGTCATATGTATTTTTATATTTATGTTTTTGTTTCTGCTTATTAATCTATAACTACAATATTCTCTTCCTTATTTTAATCCGTTAGATTATCCTTCCAAAAAATACTTTCCGTTATAACTTTCCATTAATTGACCTAAAATAAGATATTTGCTTCATTTGAAATTACAAAGAATTATTTATTTTCTTTTATTAAAATAAAAGAGGCAAACTATGGAAAGAATATCCATAATTCACACATCTCTTTCCCTATTTATGTATATTCCTTGTTAAATCAAACGGTGTACTTTTCTATGTATTTAAGAAATTAGACAAATTTATGGTGGTTACACATATAATATTTTCGAAAAATTAAAATACAAAAATTCACAGTCCAATAGAATTAAGGGAAATCTAATTATAATAATATCTTTACAACCCAATTGTAGATCTGAAATAAATTCTACTATGTATCAATATAAATTTTTTAATACTTGCGGAATGATTTCCAAATCCGGATGTAAATAATATTCCTAAGTCCTAAATTGCAAAAATATGTAGGCAATTTTTTTATGCATTTAATCGAGGCTACAACACTTAGATCTTTATTTATGCATAATAATCAAATAAAAATCCAAAGGAATAAATTCCAATGTTATAAATAAATTACATAATTTCCACCTCGCCTTTTAAAGCTTTTCAAATCTCCCGAATCTGAATATGATCGTTTGATTCAACTCCATATCCTTTTTAATCTAAATAAATATGTATAATATGGTATATACATACTATTAGAATTACAGATCTGAGAAGAGATTTGGGGTTAAGGGGAATATAGATTTATAATATTGAAATTTAACTCTTTATTAGTAACACTGATTCGCTTCTTCTCTTCTTTTTATTTTTTGCTCTTCTACAATTTATACAGATACAAATTAGTTCATAGTTAGGAGGAATAGTGGAGAAGAGGAAATGGTAGGGCATCGCTGCTTAAATCAGAAAATAAAAGATGAGAAGAGAAAAGGCTTGGTTTAGCTTTCAAACGGGTTATTCAAGCCGATACATGCCTCCAAGTGATTTGAATGAAGGCGAAACATTTGGTTTCAAAAGGTTTGGTGCATATACAAGGAGTTGTTCTTCATTATCTTCGAAAGGTGTTGCTTTGACTCATTCGAAAGGTCTTCGTGCATATGGAATCACCATCGAAAGGTGGTTACTAAAGGTGGAAGGTTTCTTTCGACTCCTTCGAAAGGTAAGAACCTTATGGATTTTGATTGTAGCATTCTTTCGACACCTTCGAAAGGTTCCAAAGCTTTTAGACATTTGTTGCAGCATCCCTTCGAGTCCTTCGAATGGTCTAGCTGGAACCTTTTACCCTTGTTCTTCTTTGGCTTCTGCTCAAACTGGTTTCGACTAAGTCGAAGAGAGATTTTGGTAGTAACACCCTTCCTTTTACTCTTGAATTATAATGCTTGGAGATTCTTCATTACCTATTCATCCATTCATATGGCATCTTGGTCTCTTAATTTTTTAAGAAAATCAAGTGACATTATCTTTATTTCTTGATTTGTTTTAAAAGTTTAGACTTTCTTAGACACAAGGGGATTTCAATCTCCACTAGTAAAATTTCTTGAAACCCATACGTCAAAGAGTACAGAGTATGTCCAGTAGCCATTCTTGTAGAAGTTCTATATAACCATAAAATAAGCGGAAGTTCTTCAATCCAATTTCCTTTAACTTTATTTAATCGTTTTTTCAAGATATTCTTAATGGTTTTATTTTCTACCTCCACTTACCATTGGCTTTTGGGTGTACTACTGACGAAAAGCTTTTGATTATTCCATTTTCTTATAAAATGAATAAATTCTTCACTTTCAAACTGTGTTCCATCATCAGAGATAATCTTATTTGGAAGTCCAATTCCAGTGACTATATTTTTGATGACAAACTTAAAACCTTTTCCTTGTAGCAATGTCTGGCAATGGATCAGACTCCATCCACTTGTTGAAGTAATCACTGGCTACTACCGTAAACTTCACTTCTCCTTTTGAAACTAATAGTGGCCTAATCAAGTCAATCTCTCATGCATCAAAGGGCCATTTACTAGCAATTGTGGATAATTTGCTTAACGGCAATTAGAGATTTTTGGAACTATTTTGACATTTGCGACATCTTTTAATGTAGGTTAAGCATCCCCTATCATGTGGGGCCAATAATATCCCTGTCTCGTTACTTTCTTTGCTAATTTCACCCTGTTGGAATGATCCCCACAAAACCCTTTATGGGCTTCCCTAGCAGCTTAGTTGCCATTTTTAGGGTGATACATCTCAGGTAAGGTATTGACTACCCTTTTCTATTTAATATTCCATTAACTCAGTGTATGAAGGGGCTTGATACCTTAATTGTCGTTCTTCATTTCTTTCTTTGGGAAGCATATCTTCCTACAAATATTTTATTAAGAATGTCATCCAATTATTGGAATATTGATCTTTATAACTATTCATCCTTATTTCTCCTCCATAATTGTTGTCCTCACAGATATTTTCCTTATTGGCTATCCATTTTTGGACTTGAGACTGAGTTAGGACTAAAGCTTCATTACTTAATTCCTCCTTTCCAGGCTCAATACTAGGATTTTGTTGAAATCCAATAGGAACAATTTTTTACTTCAGGTACCTCAGTGAACTTGCTAATTTCGCCAAAGAATCCATTTGAGCTTTCTTCTTCCTTGGTATTTGATGTATAGAAAATTCTTCAAACTAAATTAGCATATCATGGTTTTCTTTACATAATCAACATTTAATTATTTCACAACTTTTTGGGAATCATTAAAAATATCAATTCTTGCTATCTTTAGTTGGTTAGCCACGGTTAATCACGCTATCATGAACTTGCACTCAACTACGTTATTAGTTGCATAAAATCCTAACTTTATTGCGTAATGTAGCCTATCCCATGGGGGGTAATTATTACATAACCTTCCCCAACTTCTTGCACATTTGACGCTTCATCCATGTATGAGTTCCATTTTGGTTCAAGTTTCCTTTTTTTCAATTCCTCATTAAAACCTTGTACATTTTGGTATAAAATCGGCTAAGGCTTGCCTTTTGGTCGATACTCACGATAGATACTCGATATCGTATTGACATAGCTCCATCCCTTATTTTATTTATCTTCTTGATATTTCAGGTTTGCTAAGGTTCTGCTTAGTGGGTTATTGGTTAGAACCTTAATTGGATGAGCCTGAAAATATGACCTTAATTTTCATGCTGGTAATAGTAAGCAATATGCTAGTTTCTCTATAAATGGATATCTAGTCTTGGCATCTTTTAGCCTTTTACTTACGTTATATATTAGGATATGGATTTTGCATCATTCTCTGATTAAAACGAACCGAATGCATATTGTGATATTGCTATATACAAGAAAAAATCCTTCCCTTTCATAAGGCTAAAAAGTTTTATGGCTTTTCCAAATGATCCTTTAACTCTTAGAAAGACTTTTGGCATTCCTCTATCGATTCAAAGGTCTTTCACTTTATGATCACATCAACGAAAGAAATGCACTTATCCGTCGTTCTAAATATGAATTGATTAAGTGACAAAACAACGCTCCCGTTTAATCCCGTTACCCCTACCCATTTTTGGTTGTGTCGTATCTCAGATTGCCTTGATTTGATCAGGTTACTTCTATTCCTCATGTATCCTAAGAATTTTCCAGATTGAATTCCAAATGAACACTTTTGTAGATTTAGTATCATCTTATATTTTCTTAATATTCCAAATATTTCATTCTATTCCTCTACATGATTTTTCTTTTCTTTAGATTTCACTAACATGTCATCCATGAAGACCTCCATGTTTCTTACAACTTGATCTCGGAACATTTATTCACCCATCTCTGGTATGTAGCCTCTATGTTATGAAATCCAAATGACATTACCTTGTAGCAATACATTCCCCAAGCAGTCGTAAAACCAGTGTGTTCCTCATCGGGCTTGAACATAAGAATCTGATTATACATTGAATATGCATCTATAAAGGACAACAATTTATGATCGCTTGTCGCATCTACTACTGCTCAATTCTTGGGAGAAGGTAACAATCTTTACGGCATGCCTTGTTCAAATCCATATAATCAATGCATGTTCTCTATTTTCTGTTATATTTCTTAAATAAAACTGGATTTGCTATCATTTCGGATAAACAACCTGCCCATTGAATCCATTTTCTAGCAATTCTTTACTTCATCTTCAAAGTTCATAGTGCGAACTTTGTCGAATTGCCTCTTCTTTTGCCTTCTTAGGGTAAATTTTAGATTAATATTGAGCGCATGACATATTATTGTTGAGTCAATTCCTTCCACATCAACACAGGTCCATGCAAAGACCTCTTTATTTGATTTAGGAATAAGACTAGCTTTTCTTTCATGCTTCGATCCATTTTCTTTTCTACTTTTATTGTTATTGTTGAATCTAAGGAATCTAAGCTTACTTCTTCTAAGTCCTCCACAAATTATGTGTTCTCTCGCCCATCTCTAGAATCAATATCTGCACCAATTCTTCTGAAAAATCGCTTTTATCCCAGCCGAATTGGTTCAACTCCACATATTTTCTCTTCTTTTATTATATCTTGATTCTTCTGCTCATTACTTGTGGAAATTCCGATGTAAAATTCTGGTTGATTGCCTCAATATCAGTTCTTTAGGACTGATATGCAAGAGCTTGAAACTTTTAGTTTGGTTGTGTTTATTTAACGCAAGCTCGTAACCAGATTCTCCGTCTTTATTATATTTGTTCAAGTCTGGCGAAATACATTTCACATAAACTAGAAAGTTCTCCATAGATGGTTCCCCATCTAGCTTTGCACAGGAATTTCATCAATAAATGTTTCGGTGAGACAAAAGTATTAATTTCATCAAGCGTGGGTTGCCCAAAGAATGCATTATGGTAGGATAGTTGATTCATCACCGTCAATAAAATTTAAAACATCCTTGAGTAGGGTGGGTTTCCAATTAGGACAAACAGCCTTATTTGATCCATTAGTGTAGAGTCATTGTTGTTGAATCCAAATATTAGTTCCAAACTTAGCTCAACTTTTTCTTCCAAAATTCCTATATGGTCAAAGGCAGTTTTAAAAATGACATTTACAACACTGCCCACATAAACAAAGATTTTTGAGACAAGCGAGATTCAAATTTAGGCAGTTATCATGAGCGAGTCATTACGAGGGTGCCTCACTCCTCTTAGTTCCCTTGGTATTATTAACAAATCTGGAGTGCATAACCTTTGAAATGTTTCAAGGGTGGCTCTTTATTTATCGAGTATGTTCGTTCCTTAGCTTCTTTTATTTATCTGCTTCTTGGCCCTTTAATCATGCCTTCGATACATGGTCCTTCATGGATCACATTAATACGATTAATTGGCCATAACAGTTCCTAGGGGGACCGCCTTATAAGAAATTGGTGTTGTTAATTGGTGGTTTATCACCACTAGAGGGTTTTTGGTCAGTCTTAACAAACTCTTTGTGTAACAACCCGCATATTTATCGAGTTTGTATTTAAATATTTTATTTAGATATTAACTCGTTAATCGGATTTTGGTCCGAAAAGCTACTTTTTGCAAACGGTCAAATTAGGACTCGAGACCACTTCCATTGAGTTCGAAATGTCGTTTACAACTTTTTTAAGTATAAACATCGATAGGTTTGGAGTTAGTGAAATTTCACTAACTTTTCCCGCTTTGGACTTTGGGTTAGTTTAGCCTATTAAGCCCAAGTTCCAACCCTCTTCTCCTCACTCGTCATAAATTTCCTAACTAACTCAAGCTTGGGCATTAATGGTGAAAAGAATTGGAAATTAAAACTCCAAGCACAAATTCAATTGCAAATCCAACATTCAACTCCAAATTCAAGTAGAAGATATTGGATTCAAGCTTTGGATTGCTTCTCCTTTCTTCTCCTTGCTTTCAAGCTTCATCTTCATAAATTTTAGTGCAAAGGTGAGATTTTTATCTCACAATTCTAGTCTATATCTATCTTGGGCTATTGGAAATGCATCCCTATCATGTTTGCATGCACATTTGCATTTGGTTTGGATTGGATTGGCGAAAAACTCCACTTTTTAGTGTTTTGGGGTGAATTTCTGGCTTAGGTCGCTCTGTCCCCCTTAGGTCGCCCAGCATCTATAGGTCGTTCGCGTGGAAAAGTCGTCACCTTCATTTGGGTCGTTTCTGGCCTTAGCCCATTCGTCCACTATAGGTCGTTAGGCCTTAGGTCGCTTGGAGTTAGGTCGTAGGTCGACAGGTCTTCAGCTCGCACGCGTTGAAAAGGCGCGTCTGGAGTTAGGTCGTTTGCGAGTTAACGTTAGGTCGTTTGCGAGTTAGCGCCCTAGGTCACTCGCGTATAGCTCGTTCGGAGTTAGGTCGTTAGGCCTTAGCTCGTATGGCCTATGCAATTTGGTTAGGTCGTCCAACCTCAACACCTTAGGTCGTAAGACCTTAGGTCGTACCCCTTAGGTCGTTAGACCTTAAGCCTTCACTATTGGAACTCGTTAGGTCGTAGCAACCATAGGTCGTAGGTCGCTCACACGGAGTTAAGTCGTAGGTCGTCTCCGACCTTATATCGCTCAGCCAGGTTTCACTTTAAGTCGTTAGGTCGTTTGGACCTTGTTTCCAGTTAGGTCGCAAGACCCTTAAACCGTTAGGTCACTAGGTCGCGATGTTTTAGGTCGCTGCACCCTATGCCTCTATAGGTCGTTCGACCTTGCTAACTTTTAGGTCGCGAGTTTTATAAGTCGCTCGCCTCCATTAGGTCTTCACTAGGTCGCGATGTTTTAGGTCGCTACACCCTATGCCTCTATAGGTCGTTCGACCTAGCTAACTTTTAGGTCGCGAGTTTTATAGGTCGCTCGACCCTATTCCCCTTAGGTCGTTAGACCTCATTTTGTCTTCACTAGGTCGTACCGTTTTGGTCGGGGCGCTGCCCCCTGGACCCCCGCGACCTGACCGGGCAGGTCGAACCCCGTAAGCGGTGGCGTTGCCCCCGCACCCCCACCTTGGGGGGTTGCCACCCCCCCTGGACCCCCCCTCCGTAGGGGATCTTTTCTGAAAGACATTGAGCTGATTTCCTTGGATTTTATTCACATCTCCGTATGCGATTTTTGTGACTGATTGTTTCTACAATTGCTTCTGTGTTTTGTCACTTTATAATATAAAGGTTTCAATACTAGTAGTAAATATCAAAACTCTTTTAACAAACGATTTCAACTCTATTTTTAATAACAAAGCTCTTTTCTTAAACCGTTTTCCAATCTATTAGTATATACAAGCCTTTACCTCACTCGGATGAGAAATCTAATTAAACGACTTAGTAAAACAAGTGGTATGAAACGCTTGCGTTCACTTCGTCGGTTAATTCTTGGACTTGTTCGATTGAACCTCTTGTGACAATTTTATTAGTGAAGATTTACAGTTTGTTCGTAAATATTTAAGTTAAGCAAGTGGTTATGGGACATGAAGCTAAACTTCTATATTTACTAGCTTAGTGTAATTGACACTTCTCGTTGATCTTGATGATCGCTTTATGAATTAGACTAGCAATTGCGCGATGTCTCTTTCATTGCAAGGTTAGACTAGACACCACTTGTGTGATTCCATTCACACATACCTTTCTGCTTTTTGGTTAGTCTTGACCTCAATCTGTGTGATTCCATTCACACATGCGGGGTAGCTCCCCATGGTCTTCGGACCGTCATGTGATAGGCCTCTTTCCCTTTTTATGATTTCTGGATTTCTCGTGTTGATTTCTGGAATTTATGTCATTGACTTGTTATGAGTACAAGTTTAGGGTATGATGCCCTCTTCGAATCTTTGAGAAGATTCTTGTGATATTGATTATCTCTTATTGATTGATCTTCTGTTGATCATTATTTACATACTTATAGTGGTATGTCGTTATGGATGTTTATGTTTATGCCATATCTTTTATGTTATATCATGTCATCTGATATTTATAGCTAGACTGATCCGTTTATTATTTTCTTAAATAATACTCGGGTCAGACCGAGATGTTACAGGTGCTTCTGCTTGACTTCTTCCCAGGGATTCATCACTCTGACTTTTGGCTAACTGTTTAGATTAGCAGTTTTTGTTGTATACACTTGAGATATAGACTCATAGTTGTATTCTTTTGTATAGCACGTGTTGCTATTCTTTTGTATTATCGTGGATCTTACTGACCATTACTCTGATGTACACTTTCATGTGTTAGTTATATATTCATATCTTCTTCCGCCTTTGTGATATGGATATCTGTGACTGATTTGTGATATGATTATTTCTATGTTTGTTTCCGAAGATTATTTATAGCCACCGTGTGATAAGCAATTACATGGATGGTCGCTCCTCAACAGCCTTATTCTCCGTGCTAGTTGACAGCACTACTCCGGAGTGTTCTTGGCTAGCGTGGGTATAGAGGTGGGGCGTCACACTTTGAGTTCACCTTTTCTAATTATATTTTAAATAATCCCAGCTAAAACTCTACACTCATCGGTATTGTATCCATTTACTTTATGAAAAGCACAATAGCCCCCTACCTTTGTTGGCTTAGAATTTTATCTCGACTTGAATGAGGTAGGATAATCAAGTTCATCTTTAGTATTAGCATATATGTAGGAGATATGTTAGTTTAGCTCGACGGAGTTGGCCATAGTGAATTCATCCCACTTTCCTTTTTTTTGGTGTTGCGTAGTTTCGTCTTTCTATTTGGCTTCTCTTGCTATGGAAAATCTCATCCATGCGAACAAATTTGTCTATTTGAAAATGAAAATCTTACAGATCCTTGCATCCGTGGATATATTTCTCTTTTCAAAATGGAGTATATTGCTCTTTTCAAAATGGAGTGTTCTTAATAGACCAGATTTTACCGCCAATAATTTTTCACGGTCGATTGCTCTTACACTTTATTTGCTTTTGCATTGAATCATTTCAAGTGATCCCTCAACAATTCACTAGGATTTTACTTTATACTAGCCAATACACTGTCATCGATGGTTGGTTCTTTCGAAGTGCAAAATTGGGCTGAAAATTGAAAAGAGAATTATTTCTATAAGTATATTGCCTTTTCTCGGTAGCGACGATACCACTTTGCTTCTATTCCAAAGAAGGTGGTTGGAAATAATCTACAGCTTACCGTTCATGGGGCATCGCATAAGCCCATCAATGTTTCGAATAACATTTAATAGTCATTTGGATCGGTCGTGCCATCATACTTGCTTGATGGAATCTTGACATAAGTTAGTAGTGGGATTGCCATGATTTCCTATATGAATGGTGCTCCCCTGAAGTTGTTAATGACTTTTAGATCTATTATCCTATTACCCTTCAATTCTGTTATGTCATTCTCTACCTTACGATCCATGTCTCTTGAATATGCCTCACCATTGTCATAATTAATCCGCTTCGGCTTGTATTCCCTTTGCAAAGTGATGTGCACATGAATATCCATATTTTTACCACCATATTTAATCTATTTAAATTAAATAAACGATCATATTAGGTATTTTAACTCGTTTAAACCAAAATTCAAAGTATTTTAAAATTATCATATATTCATCTTCATATAGGGGCAAAATGATCATTTTGTGCATTTATTAAGTCGTGAAAATTTAATTGGAAATTTCTATATTATTTTGTAGGATAATTGGATGGAAATTACATGTGGTCTCATGAAGATATGAATGCACAAAAGGAAACAAAGCAAATGAAGATGAAAATAATTCAAACTCATCAACATGGAGGACCCCACCTACCCATTTACCTTGATTTTCAATTAGGAGCTAATGCATATGCTAAAAGGCCATTAAAGCTTCATGCACATTTAAGTGGAGAATTAACGTATGTTAATGATTACTTTGTGGTCACACTATCTCAATGGAAATTTGAGCATTCCGCAAAATATGAATTAGGATTTCGTTCATGTATAAATAACCCTTATGTTTCATGTAATCCTCCTCTTCTTTAGTCTCTCTTTTGCTCCCTCGTAGTAGTTTAGATCAAAAATAAAATGAGAGCTCTCTTTATCTTTTTTGTTATTCAATATTACTTAGTGTTTTATTTTACCCACATGCTCTCTTTCTTTCATGCTAGTAGTGTAGCTTTTACTTTATGCAATTAGATTAGTTCTCTTTTCCATTAGCATTCATTTTCCTCTTCTTTTTGTTTCATGTTGCAAGCTACATTTATTGATTTGATAACAAACATGAGAGGCTAAACCCCTTTAATTTAGGGGTAATGAATCTCTCTTGAATTAGGTAGACGCAACATAATTTTTCATTTATGTGTCTTTTGTGCTTAATGGAAAGTTAGATGTTTGTGTGGTTTTGTGTTTAATATTGAATTTGATAGCTTATGTTGTTCAAAACAAATAATCTATGCTTAGTCATATTGTAACATCATGCCCTTCAGCATGCTTTAAATTGACGATAAACCACACATGTCAGAATTAAACCATACAGAAGTGCGGATTGTTATAGGGTAAATAAGAAAAAGTAGAGAAAGAACAAAAACAAAATAGAATCTTGCAGCGGAACGATAAAATATAATAATCAAATATACATTTCATGAAGCTGTTTACAAACATTTGATTATACTTATACAATACATATCAGAGTTACACATACCAGAGAATAATAATTAATGCAGCGGAATTAAATGGTGTAGTGGAGTAATATAGTAGATAATAGTACTACAAATCTTCATCTTCGTCCTCCAGAATAAAACCTTCAAATCCTGAAAAGCTCAGGCTGACCCGAGCGAATTGAAAAGACAAAACACTCGAGTTAGAACTAAAAGATCTTATGTAAGTTAAATCAACTGAAATAAATATGAGTGTAACGGCGTCAGAGATGTTTACGGGATTTGACATCACCTATCCAGTGTCAAACGTGAGTGCAGCAACTTAAGAGATGCTCGGGATTCACATCTCCTAAGGATCCGTTAAACTATATACCATGTAATAATATTTCGCTATTATAATAATGTCTATAGTAAAATAAACTTACTTTTAAATAGCATTAAGGAGTGACCCAATATTCCCCTTAACACGTAATAGTCCCAGTAGTCCATCCAGTATCAGCGCATCTCCAGATCGGGAGACTACCCTAAATACTCCACGGGTTATGGGAGAAAAACAAACTCGTACAAACCGCGCTAGGGTAGGTGACATGGCACAACTAGGCAATGCCATGGTAGATATACAAATTACGCTTCCGGATCGATGGTAACGCGTAGCGCGCAGCTACCGCCCACCTCGAGCCACACCCCCAAATAAAAATCAAAAGTGTCCACCGAATCAATCCAAAAGTCAAAGTATAATATCGAAGGGATGTGTCAGATCAAAGGAGCTACCTCATTAACCCGTCAATCGCTCCTGTTTTAGCCACCTTATGCCAACTCACGGGGGTTGGGTCCACGTATTTACCTCAAAGGAAACGCCGCCGCCATCTTACTTCATTCTGGAATCTCCACCACGTACACGGTTGTTAAAGTGGTTTTCGAAGTTGGCAGAGAGTATGACAACTTTTGATCCCGGTCTCTTTAACAACTAAACGTTATTATAGCACCGCGGTCTTATCAAAATAGTTTATACTTTTAAAAACCAGAATATAATATCCATTTCAAATCCATATAAATACGATATCATTTCCTCTTTTAAAAACCCAAATCAAATTTGATATCATTTTCAAATATATCCTTTTCTAAAATTGTAACATTTCAAAGTTAAAATATTTCGAAACCAAACTTGAAATGTAGCCTTTCAAACATAAAACTTTGAATTTCATAACTTTGAAACATAACCACAACACTTAAATGGTTTAAATTTAAAATACTTTATATAATAAAATAGTTTCTTCACCTTCACAAATCAACTCCAAATATAGATTTAAACCCCAAATAAAACATTTCAATTTCCATATATTTCAAAGCTTTAAATATTCCACCATTTCAAAGTGAATTCTTTGATAATTTCATATATATCAAATTCAATTTCTATTATTTAGATTTGAAATGTTTACTTGATAAATCAAGTATTATTTAAGTAAAACCTTTAAAATTCAAATAACAGGATATACTTCCAATTTAATTTAACTTGAAAATATTCATTTAAATCGACTTGATATTCATTTAAATCCTCTAAACCAAAATCAAGTTATAAAAATCACACCTTTTAAAATCTCAAATTTATTTAAATTTCAAGTCAATTTTATTCGAGGATAATTCTTAATATTTCAATTCAAATCATGTTCATATTTGTCTTCCAGCCTAAATTTCATTTAAGACATTATAAATATTATTTAAATAAATACTTAACCGTATTACATCTTAATAAAATCAACTTTTATTATTAAACTCCTTTATACTATTAACCCAATTTTAAACATAGCTCAAAAACAAGAAGTTAATTATATATATATATAATAACATTTATAAAATATCCAATTAAATATCTTATAAAATCATATATTTCTTTACAAAACCATAGGAATCGTTACAAAATATTTTTATGTATATATAGACTGCGGTGTCTGTATAAAATTTTCTATCATATGGTCAAGTGATACGGATATTTATCATTTCAATCCGCAATTTAAAAATAAAAAAATGCGGTTATATATCATTTCAAACCGCAATCCCGGATGAAAAAGCATAACAACTTGCAGGTTATGATGATATAAATAAACATCCATTCGTCCATCATAAATCATACATCCATCACAATCATCATCCAATACAAACAATCAATATCAATATATAACTGATAATATATAACAGGTAATCAGCTAGTAGTTATATTCAATAATGAATTAAATAACGATTTATTTAAATAAATGCAATTAACTGAGATGATGGTTAAAAATATCCGAACAGTCATAAATAAATGCATAATCACAAAAAAATTAAATTTAACAAACATAAGAAATTTTAGAAGTTGTGAGTGATTAAAACACTCACCTTTAGAATTTAAATTAAATTTAAATTCAATTTAAACCCAAAAATTTGACAGTCTCAGAATTCGTCCAAACTAGTGCCACAATGTTCGGAATTTCAATACGATCCTAACGCAAGAAACGGCGCCTAAAATCGAGCTCGTATGTAGTAGTTATGCTAGTTAGAACAATTAAATAATTAAATTTAAAAATTAATTAAAATATAAAGAAAAAACTCACGTAACTTCTCCTCCCTCACAAACGAACACTCCAGAATCCAATTCACGTGGCCAATTCTCCATCCACGCGTGCTCAAACGAAGACCGGACGTCGATCTGCAGTAGCCATCACGTGCGCCTACTCGAGAGCCACCACCGCTCCAAGCCTTGCTGCCCCAATCCATGTCATTTGCTCAAAAAATGCGAATATACGCGCGACCTTCAAAGCCATATTTTGGCGAATCTGTGATGTTTCGGCATGAATCTACCGTTGGATGGGTAGAGCTCGTCGAGCTCTAAAACTTTGCTTTTGGGAGTTTTCGAATTCGATGAATGGATGAAGAGAAATCGAAGGAGGAAGGTGATGAATTTTCGGCCATAGAAAAGTAAGGAGGAGTGGCGGCTAGGGTTTTCAGAATATTATAATATTATTCTATCGTTTTGCTTGCCTATTTATAGCGTGAGGTCCAAAATAGCCCGAACTCCAAACGTGGTGTGCCGCCTGGCATTCCAAATGTAAAAAGGCCTTTTGAACACAATGGAACTGGTTTCGAGGTTCAATTCTATCATTTTCGTAGGTTATTGTTAAAGTCGAATCGGTTTGAAATGACAATAATGCCCCGAAAAGCCCGTTTCGACTCCGGAACGAAAATGGGTCAACCCATTTATCAAAATAGATGTTTTTAAATATTTTAAACGCGATGGAACAAGTTTCAAGCCCAAATTCCATCGTATGAAGAAGTTATGCTCAAATCAATATTTTTCAAATTGATATTAATTGATTTCAATTTTATTTATTTCAAGGCGTTTCGAGTCCGTACGATCAAATGACAAGTCCGATCGCTACGAAAGTTGAAACCCTACAATAATTCACCGTTACGGATCCAATGAAACTGGATTCGTCGAAATCCGAGTCAGTAGCCAAAATGGCTATTTTTCCATTAATAAATAAATTTATAATTAATTAATTAAATCAAATTTTCAATTTTATTTCGATAATTGACAAATTTCAACATTTTTAACTTATTAATCATTTACGATGATTTAAACAAATTTAAACGTCAATTTATCGTTGATTAATCTATCAACTGCAGTGTTAAATTTCAGTTTCATTATATTCAAATTTATAAATTGAATTTCCAAAAAATCTATTAAATTCACTTTCATTCTATTATTCAATTCATTATTATCAAACGGATAAAATTTTACATTGGATTTACAAACTATTACCTTAATATTTCTACATAATCCATCTAAATTTCAATTAAGGTAATATTTAAATATTTAATTCCAATTAATAGCAATAAACCCAATTACCATAATTTAAATTCAAATAAATAAATAAATCTTAATTCCCATTCTTATTATTCAAACAATCATTATCCTATAAACATATTTGACATTTGGTTACGTTTTATTTCACTGATACTTTCTGTTTCCTCTTGATTTGTATTAACTAATTTATTTCCACTTATTGTTTAATAACTAAGATAATCCAATCATATTGAAACTTGTCAATTTCACCCATAAATTTAGATTTTAAATCAATAAATTAATTTACCTTGGCTTCATTCTTTATTACATCAATAGTTACTTTAATTTGCATTAACAAAACGTTAAATTAAGATTTATTGAAATTGATTACCAAAGTTTAAATGACACATTAAATAAATAAACAACCTGTATTAATTGTCACCTATTTGCTTTTATTTGCATATAAAAGTTTGTTACCTATTAACCCAAGTTATTATCCCATATATAACACAAATTTTATTCCATTTCTATTTTCATCTTTATTTCAATTGCATAATATTAAATTCCAACTGCTTCAATAATTACGCTTTATTATAAATTGGATTTAGACAGAATGATTTGTTTGTCTTCCATTAAACTACTATATTCAAAAATCCAGCCTTTCTTTGTATTAACTACTATTTCCATTTTATTATAATTGCCAGATATGTACATAAATTATGGTTTATATTCTCAATCAATTTACTTACTTAGTTTCGTACCTTTATTACATCAATTACTACCTTATAAATAAATTTTACGTTACTATTTTAATTTGCATTCACTCTTTTCCGTTATTATATTAATTGAATTCCATTCTAGTTAATATTTTTATTAATGGTTCACTAATTCAACATTTCCATTTGTCTCTTATATTAAATTTAAAATCAAGTAAGACAATTTACATTATTTTCAATTAATTGCAATTTTATTCTAAATTGTAAATTTTAATTACAATTGCTCCATCTAATTTCTAACATTGTATCACATCCCCATAAATGTAACATTTATTTATTTTTTACTAAAATTTATTTCCAATTCCATCCACTAATTAAACATGTAACTTATAGTAATTGTTTACATGCCAAGGTTACACTTAAGTTTATCCAGCTTCAACCAATTATTATGATTACCTACATAATACCGAAATCATTCAATTACTATAAATTATATACAAATCCTTAAATTTACACCACTTTTACGCCTATTTACTTATTTTAAATTTTATACACAAGTGAACAAATTCTGATATTACACTTTTATTGATTTTACTTCAATTGTCAACAATTGGTTGCTACAATTCATTCTTAAACTTTTATTTCGATATAAATTACAAAATTTTATTTCTTCCTAAATTTAGTTACAAAATCTAATTAAATTAACCAAATTTATTCATCAAAATTTACGGGTCATTACACTCTCCCTCACTCAAAACTTTTCGTCCCCGAAAAGGAAAAAGAAGGGAAAAGAAAATTAAGAAATCAATATATCTTACTTAAAATATTAAATTTATAAACAACAAATATATTTACAAAATAAAATAATTTAAAATAAAATATACCAATTTATAACCATTAAATCTTTTATACTTAAATTATTAAAGTTTGAAAACATTTCAAATTTTCTATGTCCAAAATTTACGAAATTTTTTGGCAGAGTCTCCTTTGTACGGGGTGGCTCGGAAGAAAATATAATATCAAAAATAACAATATACAACATATAATTTCCAAAATAATATATCCCAACCCGGAAAACAATATAATAGCGCTATAAAACCGTAATCCGAAAATGTACCTATTTGTCGGGCAATTAACGCTCAGTTATGAAACCAAAGCAGTAGCAATTGCTTCCATAACCTGTATTTCACTTATATAATCCAAAAGAGTTAATAACTATATAAGATGAAATATTTAAGGTTGTTTCATTCAACAACCAACAATCAATAATATATACAGCAATCACTTGCAACCAGGTATACAACCATCACAAAGAAATCAACACAAATCAATCATTCATTCATATCAAACAAAACAAGTAATTATTCGGGTTCAAACTTTAAATTGTACGGAATGAAAACTAAACTAGTAAGTGTACCCTTCACTCAACAGTCTTAGGTGAAACTAAATAGATTATTCATTCATCCAAACAATTTTAAAGTATCCTTACCCAAACAAACATAAACCAAACAAATAACAAATTCCAAACAATAAATCAAGTTAATTTTTGTTAATTTCATTTCAAACTATTGTTGTTTGATTTCCTTTTTATCCATACATTGATTTATCTTTTTAATTTTACATTATTTCTTGCAAATTTTCATTTTTAATTCGATTTCTTTGCATATTAATTCATTTATTTACTGCTTAATTTCATTTATTTACAGTATTCATTTTTCTGCTTATTTTCAAAATAAATAACTTCAACATTTACTTAAGTATATAACAATTATAACCTCAACCTTTTTTTAATAAAAGCAATTTATTTAACACTTCATTACATACTTTTGCTTGTACAATTTCCATTACGTTTTCTTATTAAACATTTCCACTTTAATATTGGTACGTTATATATATGCTTTTAAAGAATGTAATTGAAATCATACAAGTTTATCTTATTTCTTTTAATTAATTAGATGTTCAATAATTCTATCTTTGTCTTATAAGTTACAATTTCAACTCTCTATTAATCTCATTTATAACTTAGCATTTCATTTCTTATTTCATTTAGAGGTTTCAATTATTAGTTAAATTCCATTTCACTACCCTAACTAAAACTATTAATTTATTGGAAACTTTTGACTAAATACCGGGTTAAGTTTCAGATCATTTTAAAATAATAGATAAATGTATATACTTACACTTATATATATCTAACTGAAATCAAACAATTTATATTTGTTTATCAAAATAAATCTGCAATAAAACTACTACAGTGGCATTCCCACTTCGAAACTCGAAAATGAATGTCGATGATGCATGCATTCATCACCGAAATTATTTTCCAACGATGGAGAGGGGAGTACATAACTTATTTCTTTTCAAAGTTTCTTTTAAAACAATTCTTTCAAATTAAATTAAATATTTATATCAGAAAATACTTCTAAATAATATTATCGTTATATTCCAAAATCATTCAAAAGATATTTTCAAAACCCCGGAACTTAAGTTCTAAATTCCCAATTTTCATTACCTAACAACCAATATATAGCAACTAAATATATATCTTATTTATAAAATTTATTTTATATATAGAAAATATAATAGGTAAAATTATTTCATTCACCTATATTAAAACAAACATTATGCTGGTCTGTTCTATTAAGTGTTTAGAAATCCCTATTGATGTCATAGCGTCCCATGCATCAATCTGAATTTATAAATACCAAACGGAACAGATTAACACAATATTAAAACTTTTTTATAACACTAACAAATACGCTCTCTCATATATCCGCTCAACGACTCATCATAGGGTATTACTACCCTATTAATAAAAAGTCAGACCCTACAAAACTAAGGTTTATCGCTAAACCAAAGCTCTAATACCAGATGTAACATCCCGCCCTTCAGCATGCTTTAAATCGACGATAAACCACACATGTCAGACTTAAACCATATAGAAGGGCGGATTGTTATGGGGTAAATAATAAAAAGTAGAGAAAGAAAAAAACAAAGTAGAGTCTTACAGCGGAACGATAAAATATAATAATCAAATATACAGTTCATGAAGCTGTTTACAAAACATTTGATTACACTTATACAATACATATCAAAGTTACACATACCAGAAAATAATAATTAATGCAGCGGAATTAAATGGTGTAGTGAAGTAATATAGTAGATAATAGTACTACAAATCTTCGTCTTCGTCCTCCAGAATAAAATCTTCAAATCCTGAAAAGCTCAGGCTGACCCGAGCGAATTGAAAAGACAAAACACTCGAGTCAGAACTAAAAGATCTTATGTAAGTTAAATCAACTGAAATAAATATGAGTGTAACGACGTCAAAGATGTTTACGGGATTTGACATCTCCTATCCAGTGTCAAACATGAGTGCAGCAACTTAAGAGAAGCTCGGAATTCACATCTTCTAAGGATCCGTTAAACTATTTACTATGTAGTAATATTTCGCTATTATAATAATGTCTATAGTAAAATAAACTTACTTTTAAATAGCGTTAAGGAGTGACCCAATATTCCCCTTAACACGTAATAGTCCCAGTAGTCCATCCAGTATCATCGCATCTCCAGATCGGGAGACTACCCACGTGCTACGGGAGAAAAACAAACTCGTACAAGGCACACTATGGTAGGTGACATGACACAACTAGGCAATGCCAAGGTAGATATACCAATTATGCTTCCGGGTCGGTGGTAACGCGTAGCGCGCAGCTACCACCCACCTCGAGCCACACCCCTAAATAAAAAATTAAAAGTGGCCACTGAATCAATCCAAAAGTCAAAGCATAATATCAAAGGGATGTGTCTGATCAAAGGTGCTACCTCATTAACCCGTCGATCGCTCCTGTTTTAGCCACCTTATGCCAACTCACGGGAGTTGGGTCCACGTATTTACCTCATTAACCCATTAAACTATTCTTGAATCTCCACCACGTATACGGTTGTTAAAGTGGTTTTTGGAGTTGGCAAAGAGTATGACAACTTTCAATCCCGGTCTCTTTAACAACCAAACGTTATTATAACACCACGGTCTCATCAAAATAGTTCATACTTTTAAAAACAAGAATATAATATCCATTTCAAATCCATATAAATACGATATCATTTCCTCTTTTAAAAACCCAAATCAAACATGATATCATTTTCAAATTTCTAAAATTATAACACTTCAAAGTTAAAATATTTCGAAACCAAACTTGAAATATAGCCTTTCAAACATAAAGCTTTGAATTTCATAACTTTGAAACATAACCACACCACTTAAATGGTTTAAATATAAAATAGTTTCTTCACCTTCACAAATCAATTCCAAATATAGATTTAAATCCCAAATAAAACATTTCAATTTCCATATATTTCAAAGCTTTAAATATTCCACCATTTCAAAACAAATTCTTTGATAATTTCATATATATCAAATTCAATTTCTATTATTTAGATTTGAAATATTTACTTGATAAATCAAGTATTATTTAAGTAAAACCTTTAAACTACAAATAACAGGATATACTTCCAATTTAATTTAACTTAAAAATATTCATTTAAATCGACTTGATATTCATTTAAATCCTCTAAACCAAAAATCAAGTTATAAAAATCATACCTTTTAAAATCTCAAATTTATTTAAATTTCAAGTCAATTTTATTCGAGGATAATTCTTAATATTTTAATTCAAATCAAGTTCATATTTATCTTCCAGCCTAAATTTTATTTAAGTCATTATAAATATTATTTAAATAAATACTTAACCGTATTACATCTTAATGAAATCAACTTTTATTATTAAACTCCTTTATACTATTAACCCAATTTTAAACATAGCTCAAAACCAAGAAGTTAATTTTATATATATATATATATATATATATATCATAACATTTATAAAATATCCAATTAAATATCTCATAAAATCATATATTTCTTTACAAAACCATAGGAATCGTTTCAAAATATTTTTATATATATAGAGAGACTACGGCATCTGCATAAAATTTTCTATCCTATGGTGAAGTGGTACGGATATTTATCATTTCAATCCGCAATATAAAAATAAAAAAATGCGGATATATATCATTTCAAACCGCAATCCCGGATGAAAGATGCATAACAACTTGCAGGTTATGATGATATAAATAAACATCCATTCATCCATCATAAATCATACATCCATCACAATCATCATCTAAAACAAAAAATAAATATCAATATATAACTGATAATACATATCAGGTAATCAACTGGCAGTTATATTCAATAATGAATTAAATAACTATTTATTTAAATAAATGCAATTAACTGAGATGATAGTTAAAAATATCCGAATAGTCATAAATAAATGCATAATCACAACAAAATTAAATTTAGCAAACATAAGAAATTTTAGAAGTTGTGAGTGGGTTAAAACACTCACCTTTTGAATTTAAATTCAATTTAAACCCAAAAATTTGACAGTCTCAGAAGTCGTCCAAACCAGTGCCAAAATGTTCGGAATTTCAATACGATCCTAACACAAGAAACCGCGCCCAAAATCGAGCTCGTATGTAAAAGTTATGCTAGTTAGAACAATTAAATAATTAAATTTAAAAATTAATTAAAATAGAAAGAAAAAAATCACGTAACTTCTCCTCCCTCACAAATGAACGCTCCAGAACTCAATTCACGCGGCCAATTCTTCATCCACGCATGCTCAAACGAACATCGGACGTCAATCTGCAGTAGCCATCACGTGCACCTACTCGAGAGCCACCACCGCCCCAAGCCTTGCTGCCCCAATCCATGTCATTTGCTCGAAAAGTGCGAATATACGCGCGACCTTCAAAGCCAGATTTTGGCGAATCCGTGATGTTTCGACATGAATCTACCGTTGGATGGGTAGAGCTCGTAGAGCTCTAAAACTTTGCTTTTGGGAGTTTTCGAATTCAATGAATGGATGAAGACAAATCGAAGGAGGAAGGTGATGAATTTTCGGCCATAGAAAAGTAAGGAGGAGTGGCGGCTAGGGTTTTCAAAATATTATAATATTATTCTATCGTTTTGCGTGCCTATTTATAGCGTGAGGTCCAAAATAACCCGAACTCCAAACGAGGCGTACTGCCTGGCGTTTCTAATGTAAAAAGGCCTTTTGAACACAATGGAACTGGTTTCTAGGTTCAATTCAATCATTTTCGTAGGTTACCGTTAAAGTCGAATCGGTTTGAAATGACAATAATGCCCCGAAAAGCCCGTTTCGACTCCGGAACGAAAATGGGTCAACCCAAATATCAAAATAGATATTTCTAAATATTTTAAATGCGGTGGAACAAGTTTCAAGTACAAATTCCATCATATGAATAAGTTATGCTCAAATCAAAAAATTTCAAATTGATTTCAATTAATTTCAATTTCATTTATTTCAAGGCGTTTCGAGTCCTACAATCAAACGACAAGTCCGATCGCTACGATAATTAAAACCCTATAATAATTCATCGTTACGGATCCAATGAAACTGGTTTCGTCGAAATCCGAGTCAGTAGCCAAAATGGCTATTTTCCATTAATTAAATAAATTTATAATTAATTAATTAAATCCTATTTTCAATTTTATTTCGGTAATTGAAATTTTTTAATATTTTTAACTTCTTAATCATTTACAATGATTTAAACAAATTTAAATGTCAATTTATCATTGATTAATCTATCAATTGCAGCGTTAAATTTCAGTTTCATATATTCAAGTTTATAAATTGAATTTCTAAAAAATCAATTAAATTCACTTTCATTCTATTATTCAATTCATTATTATCAAACGGATAAAATTTTACATTGGATTTACAAAATATTACCTTAATATTTCTACATAATCCATCTAAATTTCAATTAACGTAATATTTAAATATTTAATTCCAATTAATAGCAATAAACCCAATTACCATAATTTAAATTCAAATAAATAAATAAATCTTAATTTCCATTCTTATTATTCAAACAATCATTATCCAATAAACATATTTAACATTTGGTTAAGTTTCATTTCACTGATACTTTCTGTTTCCTCTTTATTCGTATTAACTAATTTATTTCCACTTATTGTGTAATACTACCATAATCCAATCATATTGAAATTTGTCAATTTCACCCATAAATTTAGATTTTAAATCCAATAAATTAATTTACCTTGGCTCCATTCTTTATTACATCAATAGTTACTTAAATTGGCATTAACAAAACGTTAAATTAAGATTTATTGAAATTGATTAGCAAAGTTTAATTGACACATTAAATAAATAACAATCTATATTAATTGTCACCTATTTGCTTTTATTTGCATTTAAAAGTCTGTTACCTATCAACCCAGGTTATGTGATGTCCCGGAAATATAGGCAATATTTACTTAATAATTTCATTAATAATTATTTTAAAATGTGAAATGTTGATTTAATAATCTAATTCAAACAGAAATTATCTTTTGAAAACAAATAATTATTTAGTTTGACAAGTGATATTATTTTCAAAATTTATGATAATGATAATTTAATTTGGGAATTTTATTCTTTTCAAAATATTTAAATGATAAAATTATCTTTCTAATCTTATTTAAAGAATATTTTATTTATAATGTATATATGTGTATACATTGTAAATAGAGAATTTGATTCTAATTTAAATTTAAATTTAATAAAGATATTTTCAAATTTATCATATATGTATGTGTATAAATTGTGGAGTGGCAAAATTTGATTTAAATTAGTATTGAAACTTTTCAAAGGTTAATTTAAAAATCTATCTTATATCTTCAAAAGAAATTAAAATAAATATTTATTTTGTTTAAAAATATAATAGTTTAAATTGTATTTTATAATAAAAGTTTATTTTGTTTTAATTTAAAAATTGTTTTCTTTTGAAATAAACTTAGTTCATATACATTAAACTATAATATTTTGATTTGAAACTTTGGAATATAATATAATTCAACGTTTTTTTTCTTTTTAAATTTTCTCTCTTGAAAATTTAGTTTTAAAAATATTACTTTAAAATTTTCAAATAAACATTAAAATGTGTAATTTTATAAAGGAAATTTATATGTAAACATGTAAGGCTAAATATAGATAAAACATTTAAAACATGTTAAATTAAATTAGAAATTGTTTTAGAAGAATTTAAAAACATTTATAAATTAAGAATTTTTATTTATTATTAATATGAACATGTGTTAAGCTTTTAACTCATAGAGAAGACACTTGTAATTAATCTACAAACTAAAGTAACATGTGGCAATATTAGTTTATTTTTGAAATTTATTATTATAGACAAGAAAACTTAGCAAATTCATTTAGTTCAACACATTTTTCTTCAAATGAGAATCTAAATTCAGATTTAAAGAAATTCAAAAACCAAATCTGCAAACCCAAATCTGTAATCTGTTGAAGATCAATAAAACTCTAAGCAAAACAAGAATAGATGTCAGCATGCAGTTTAAATCAACTTCAATGCAAACAAATTTACCATATTCAACTGCTGCAAAATTTAAATCAACTTCAACTAGCTAATGCAAAACCCAGATTTTCAACTTGAAATCAACAAGCAGATTCAAATCTGTTTCAGGAAAAGGATAATGCATCTGAGTATTCTCTGCTTCTTCAATTAAAGGTGAGTAAACTTCTATTTTAAAAACAGTTCTTCTTTCTAAAATCATACTAAAGAAAATACTAGAACTAAAGATCAAATGCAAACTATTTATTTTTTAAATTAAACTGCTCTGTTTAAAAAAAAAGCTGCTATAAAAATGTAGATTTATCTGATGCATGTGTATTGATAGAAATAATCATGTTTGTATGATTTTATTGTGATAGATATTCTATGTATATATACATAAACATATATATGTGTGTGTGTGTGTTTACAAGCATATGATTACTTGTTCCTGGTTTTAAAACTAAAATTTAAATAGAGAAAAAAACATTTACCTCTTGATTTAATTCTCTATAGGATTTGTTATGAGAGATGTTTGTTTAGTATAGATTAGGTTTATAAATCATAATTAAGATTAAATTTAAAATCTGTTTCACTGTAAACTGTAAGGACAGTTAATATTCAGTAAGCAAATCTCAAACTTCTTAAATTATTGAAATAGGGTTATAACTTGAATGCATGTAGGAATCATGAATTTTAAAACAAAAATCACATTTTTAAATTCACTGGGGAGTGAGAATTACTGGGTCGAACAAATTGGGAGTTTTTGGTTTCATCCGGTGATTCAGTGATTTTGGGTTGTTGAGGTGCTTCCTGGAGGAGGAGGGCTTATTGATGAGTAGGGGAAAATTATGAGGTGATTGGTCAGAGGTGGGTGGCAACCATGGTTGGCTATTTCAGTTTCCAATCCTAGTTTGCTGATGGTCGAAGTTTTGTAGCTTCTTGTTTTCTGTGGTGCTTCGAGTGAGGTAGGGTTTTGGGAATTTGCAGAGGGGATGTAGATGGAGAGTTGGCCGGAGTCTTGGGTTCCCTGATGATCGGAGGAGAGGTTGCCGCGATGTTGACAGGTTTGGGAATGTTTGCTGGGTGATGTTTCCAGGTTGGCTTGTTTAACTTGAATTTTATTTCGTGCTGCTATGGGGATTTCTGGTGGTCGTGATCAGGTGAGGGGTTGGTCGGCGACTTGGTGAAGAGTGTTAGGGTAGTTGGATATCGCCAGAGTGCTGGTGCATATGCACCGTGCATATTTGTTCTGATGAACTATTTTGGGTTGGTGCAGGATTTTGACTCGAGTTTCACTCAGGTAGAACGAGTAGTTTACTCGAAGAAATTAGGGGGTGGACTCGAAGTTTTAATTAGATGGTCTCGGGTATTGTTGTGTTTCAGGTTTATAAACCTGACAATGTTCGGTTTTTTAAATTTAAATGAAATTCAAATTTTAAAGCAGGAATTTTTAAACCGGGGTTTTTAAATGCAAAGTTTAAATTTAAATTCAAGTGAACTTTTGAATTCAAAGTTTTTAAAATGAAAATTTTAAATTTAAGAAAGACTTAAATCAAGTTTTAAATCAAGACTGAAATATGGTTTTAAGTCTACTATGAACCCAGATTTTGAATTTAAACAATTTTGAAAATTTTAAATGTTGAACAAGTTCAAATGTTTTAAAGTAGATTTAAAAATGAATTTGATTTCAAATAAATGTTTAAACCTGACAAAATTATTTACTTTAATATTTGAATTAAAGTTATGATGTGTTTAACTTTAATTTGAAAAGTTAAATAATCAATTTATTCTCTAAAGCTTGATTTCTTTAATAAAATTAAGTATTTTAGTTTTAAACTCTTTTCTTATATAAATATCTTATATAAGTAATGATTATTCTTCACTTTTATTTTAAGAAATAAATTTATTTAAAATCTGGATAAATGTTTAAATAGTTAAACATTTTGAATCCTAAATTTTAAAATGGAATTTGAATTTAATTTAGAAATGTATCGTTTTAAATACATTGGAATGTTAATGAAGTCATTAATAAAGTAAATGAATTATTGTAGAAACAATTAAGATAATAAAGAATTTATTTATTCGATTTAAATGATGATTTAGATTAATTTTTAATTAAAGATGATTAATAAGGATTAATCTAAGATAATTTTTCTTAAGGAAGTAATTATAGAAATGTTATTAGTTAAATAAAATAATTATCTAAGGATTATTAAGTAATTAATTAATGTGATTAATTTTTGATAATTAATTAGATTAATTAATTGAAGATAATCAATTGTAAATTGTTAAGTATAATTACTAGATAAAGCAATTAAGGGATTAATTACTTATTGTAATTAATTTTGATAATGTGATTTGTTTAAGTTAATTAATTTAGTTTAATTAATTTAAGATAATCATTTGATGATTTAAAAAGAATAATTACTTAATGTAATTAATGGAGCATGATTACTTAGAGAAGTAATAAATGATAATTACTGGAATGTAATTAGTGAGAGATAATTTTTAATGAAGTAATTTGGGTAATTACTTTTGTAATTTATCAAGGGATTAATTAATGAAGATAATTAATTATGGAATAATTCATTTGTTAATGAGTAATTAATGGTAGTTAATTACTGGATTGATATTAATCAAGGGTGATTAATAATTGTATTTTAAAATTTAGATTAATTACTAAATGTAATTAATTTTAAATAAATTAATTAATTTAAATATAAATTAGAGATCATTAATTAATATAATTAATGATGTAATTAAGAATTGTTTAATTAAGGAATAATTAATTATTAAGTGATTAATTAATGTAATTAATTAAGGATAAATGTAATTAATTATAGTTAATTAATAAATAAAGTAATTAAATGTTAATTACTAATGATTAAGGTTAATTAGTTTGTGAAATTAATTAAAGACTAATTAGTTATTGTAATTAGAGAATGATTAATCAAAGGTGTTTAATCAAGTTGAATTCTTAGAGACTAATTAATTAACTAGGTTAATTAATTAGTGGATATATAAGCACGATTTATAGATGTGGTAATTAATTTAATTTATTTTAAATTAGTTAGAGATATAAGTAATTAATTTAATTCATTTTAAATTAATTATAGATGATGGTTAATAAATCTTTGCTTATGAATGATATTGATATTTCATTGGATTGTTGTGATCTCAGTAATGAGATGAGTAATATCTATATGATATGGATGCTTAGTTAAAGTACGTTAATATGGATTATCTGTTTGTGATGATTATCTGTTTGTGATTATGATACGGGTTATCTGTTTATGATGAGAATGTGACTATCTATTGTGATTTGTGGATTATCTATCTGTGTGTGTGTAGATAATGATGAATTGAATTAATTGTTCAAACTAAATTCACTTGGACATTAAGATGGCATTTGGATTTCGATGAGACCGGGATCGGGTTTCCAATTTGGAATTCCGAAAACCACATCGATCCAAATTAAACGTTAGGTCGTGAATCTCAAGTGAAGATGAAGATTCAGAGTGCAAAGGTTATCGTCATTAACTCTAAGGGTGATTCCAAAATGAGTGTAACGAGATAATGCCTTCAGTTTCGTTCGAAACTGGAACGAACTTGTATGGATTGAATGCTTTCAGAACATCGTCAGGTGGACGATGAGCATTCTAAGATTGATGTGTCCTAAAGGTAATCGTAGCCTCAAGCCTCATCAACTGGGAATGGCTAAAACAGGGGACGTGCAGCAAGGCTAAGTAGGTCATGCCCAAGTAGGACGATATTTACCCCTATCTAGAGGTCCCTTTTATTTCGGTTGTGTGGCAGTTGGCGACGGCCAATCTGCGGGGTGGTCTTGTTCGGGACTGTCCAGTAAGGGATGGTTCCAGCTTTGTATTAAAGGGGATTGGGAGTGATCCTCGGTACGGTGATCTAGGCCACGTATTATGACGGGCGATACCCCGATAGCCCTGCCATTGATGGAATCCAAAATCCATTAAGTGTCTGTACGGTTTTGATTGTGCCCAACTATGTTGGAACGTGAGATGTAAGCATTCCAGCTATTTCTGTATTTTATTTTGAAAACCCTAAACACTACTATAATATCGCTGGATTTCCTATCAAACGTTTTGGTTAGCATAAGGTAAAAACTTTTCCATGTTTATGTGTGGAAAGTCTTACGTGATACCTTTTGTTTTCGAAGGATTTTCTAAAGTTAAGAAACTTTGAACCCGTTTACTCACACCAGACCCATGTCTGACCTGAGTGTTTATTTTCTGTTTTATTAAACTCTTGGGTACTCATATTACGTATGAGTAGTCAAGTGATTCAGGATTGCTTTGACGAGTTCTGGAGGAGAAATGGAGCAGTAGGTTTCAACGTGTGTGTGTGTGTATATATATATAGAAATAGAGCAGTAGGTTTCAACGTGTGTGTGTGTGTATATATATATATATATATATATATATATATATATATATATTATGGTTCCGCTGTGTTTGAGTTGTATCTGTTTTCTCTGATGTACTTGAATTGTAATTGCTAGACAGATGTTTATAACTGTCTAATCTGTGTGGTATTAGCTGTGTAACTCTGATGTATGTGATACTATGTAATGTTTTATGTGATATAATATAATTTATTCGTTCCGCTTGGAGATTCTGATGTTGTTTGTTTCTTTCTTCTCTATCTTTTCTCTTTTCTATCCCTTTCTTTCTTCTTAATGATGCGTCTTTTTATGGAATGAAAGGCGGGTCGTTACATTGTGGTATCAGAGCACTAGGTTGAGCGAACACCTAGGCTCTGGAGTGGTGTCCTTCTTGGGAGAGCATATTTCTAGTTTTAAGACATATATATTTATTTATTTCTACCTATTTGATTGGGTTACTTGTTCGGGTTTTCCAATATAAGTTCTAGAGGTAGATAGGCTAGTGGTGTGTGTAACACAACTACTAATGGTTGGAGTCCGAGTGTTTGGTCGGTATTGGGCATCTTGAGTAGTTTTGCAGTTTGGTGTGAAGGATTTCACCGATCTTTGAAGGGAATCTTTTTAAGATTCGGAGTTTATCTTTGGAATGTAAGCTTGGTTGCACTCGTGCAAGTGGATTTTCTTGAGCTTCGATCAGTTGGGAGTACCGAAGCCAGCAATGGTATCTTGGCAACCTTAGGAAGGATTTTTGTCTGTATTTGAGTTTGAGACTCAGTTTGGCAGAGTGTTTTGTGCTTGGTTTGAGATCGAGTTTCCTGAGGGATATCTGTCTACTGAAGGCTCTGTTGTGGAAGTGGTTGGTGTAGCTTTGTGATTCGATGAGCTTTTGGATAAGAATGTCTTTGGCAACAATATCAGTTTAGAGTTGTTGTGTGTGCTATCAGGATAGTCTCTTGGCTTAGCTGTATCCTAGAGGTGGAATCCGGAAGCAGTAGAGTGGCCCATTTCTTCGATGGTTTAGAAGTCTCTGTGATTCTTTTGTCAGTAGGCCGGGCAAATGGTGTAGCTTGTCCATTTCTTTTGGAAGCTCAGCTGGTTGTGATGTTTGTGGTTGAAGGTGGACCACTAGTTTCTTCTCTGGATTAGAAGGCTTTAGCTGTTTTGATTTGTGAAGAGAGAACGGTTTCTTGGGATCTGAACTGAGTGGAATCGCAAAAGTGACTTGCGATTGTTCGAAAGTTCTCTGAGTAATCTTTGTTTGGATTGAAGCATCTCTAGAGGATGTTTGAGTTATCGAAGTAGTTTGGTATTTTTCTGGATATCTTCGAAGGAATTAAGATTTGCATTCGTATCGAGAGATTGAGTTCTGTATCGATTTGGTTCTTGGAGCTTTACCGATGGTTTAGCATAGTAGGAGGGCTCTTTTAGAGAGAGATCTGTTTAAGCTGGCAGGATTGATCAGATCTACTTTTCTGGTTGAATTTTTGTTGTGATGTTTGTGACCGAATCGGATTGGTCACCAAGATTTTATGAAATTTGATGAACAATGTTTCCAGAGTGGATTGATCAAGTTTGTGCTTGTGTTCATCAACAGCATTCTCAAATCAGAGTTGTGCAGCGGAAGCATAGTGGCAGCTATACCAGAATAGAAGCAACACTGGATTCATTGGGAATTTGAGTTTTGTCTTGGATCAAAGGATTTCTACAGGAAATTCATTTTAATCTAGAGGCTTGGATTTCTTGTGCATCTGTTCTGTTTTCCGAATAGGAGTAGTATGTTTGAAGTCTTCTGATATTTGTGAAGTAGAGTTTGTGTGGTGGATTTCGATGGATCATGGGAGACCATTTTGTTGAGTAGGATCTAGAGATCGTTTATTTCTTTGTCCAGATTTGTTCCGTGAGGCATCTGCGAAGATTGGATTGATCAAGAAGGTTGAAGGCAGCCAGGATCGATATGCGAGATTTGTAGATAAGAGTATTGGTTCTTTCTGTTTTCTCTTGAGGGTTAAGTGTTTGGTCTACAGGATTGAATTGCCAGTTCAGATGGTTGGAATTTGTTATGTTTTCATGCATCTCTGAGGGAGTACGTGTATGGTCTATCACTGGTTTTAGAATCAGTAGTTCTGGGAGATTTGGAAGTTGATCAGGACTTGTCTGTGGTCCAGTATCCTGTTTAGATTTAAAGATCTAGATACATAGGAGCTCTAGATCTGAGTGGTATAGCCAGTTTAGATTCTGTAGGGCGAGTGTCCCGGTGTTTGTACCTAGGAAACTCTAGGGAATCCTATCCAGAATTTTGTCAGGATAGTTAGAATTGTTTGTTTAAATTGTTTGCTATGGTTGCTAGTATTTGGTTGATAGCATATGTCTACTATTTTTAAAATTAAAATCTGTATGTGATTATTAAATTACCTTTGCTTTTAAATTTCGGGGACGAAATTCTTTGAAGGGGGGAGGAATGTGATGTCCCGGAAATTTAGAAAATATTTATTTAATAATTTCATTAATAATTAACTTAAAATGTGAAATGTTGATTTAATAATCTAATTCAAACAGAAATTATCTTTTGAAAACAAAATAATTATTTAGTTTGACAAGTGATATTCTTTTCAAAATTTATGATAATGATAATTTAATTTGGGAATTTTATTCTTTTCAAAATATTTAAATGATAAAATTATCTTTCTAAGCTTATTTAAAGAATATTTTATTTATAATGTATATATGTGTATACATTGTAAATAGAGAATTTGATTTTAATTTAAATTCAAATTTAAAAAAGATATTTTCAAATTTATAATATATGTATGTGTATAAATTGTGAAGTGGCAAAATTTGATTTAAACTCGTATTGAAACTTTTCAAAGGTTAATTTAAAAATCTATCTTATATCTTCAAAAGAAATTAAAATAAATATTTATTTTGTTTAAAAATATAATAGTATAAATTGTATTTTATAATAAAAGTTTATTTTGTTTTATTTTAAAAAAAATTTTCTTTTGAAATAAACTTAGTTCATATACATTAAAGTATAATATTTTGATTTTCAACTTTGGAATAAAATATAATTCAATTTTTTTTTCTTTTTAAATTTTCTCTCTTGAAAATTTAGTTTTAAAAATATTATTTTAAAATATTCAAATAAACATTAAAATGTGTAATTTTATAAAGGAAATTTATATGTAAACATGTAAGGCTAAATATAGATATACATTTAAGACATGTTAAATTAAATTAGAAATTGTTTTAGAAGAATTTAAAAAAAATTATAAATTTAGAAATTTTTTTAATATTAATATGAACATGTGTTAAGCTTTTAACTCATAGAGAAGACACTTGTAATTAGTCTACAAACTAAAGTAACATGTGGCAATATTAGTTTATTTTTGAAATTTATTATTGTAGATAAGAAAACTTAGCAAATTCATTTAGTTCAACACATTTTTCTTCAAATGAGAATCTGAATTCAGATTTAAAGAAATTCAAAAACCAAATCTGCAAACCCAAATCTGTAATCTGTTGAGGATCAATTCAACTCTAAGCAAAACAAGAATGGAGGTCAGCATGCAGTTTAAATCAACTTCAATGCAAACAAATTTACCATATTCAACTGCTGCAAAATTTAAATCTACTTCAACTAGCTAATACAAAATCCAGATTTTCAACTTGAAATCAACAAGCAGATTCAAATCTGTTTCAGGAAAAGGACAATGCATCTGAGTATTCTCTGCTTCTTCAATTAAAGGTGAGTAAACTTCTATTTTAAAAACGGTTCTTCTTTCTAAAATCATACTAAAGCAAATTCTAAAACTAAAGATCAAATGCAAACTGTTTTTTTTTTAAATTAAACTGCTCTGTTTAAAAAAAAATTAAACTGCTATAAAAATGTAGATTTATCTAATGCATGTGTATTGATAGAAATAATTGTTTGTATGATTTTATTGTGATAGATATTCTGTGTATATATACATAAACATATATATATATGTGTGTGTGTGTGTGTGTGTTTACAGGCATCTGATTACCTGTTCTTGATTTTAAAACTAAAACTTAAATAGAGAAAAAAACATTTACCTCTTGATTTAATTCTCTGTAGGATTTGTTATGAGAGATGCTTGTTTAGTATAGATTGAGTTTATAAATCATAATTAAGATTAAATTTAAAATCTGTTTCACTGTAAACTGTAAGGACAGTTAATATTCAGTAAGCAAATCTCAAACTTCTTAAATTATTGAAATAGGGTTATAACTTGAATGCATGTAGGAAATCATGAATTTTAAAACAAAAATCACATTTTTAAATTCACCGGGGAGTGAGCATTACTGGGTTGAACAAAATGGGATTTTTTGGGTTTATCTACTGATTCAGTGATTTTGGGTTGTTGAGGTGCTTCCAGGAGGAGGAGGGCTTATTGGTGAGTAGGGGAAAATTGTGAGGTGGTTGGTCAGAGGTGGGTGGCGACCATGGTTGGCTATTCCAGTTTCCAACCCTAGTTTGCCGATGGTCGAAGTTTTGTAGCTTCTTGTTTTCTGTGGTGCTTCGAGTGAGGTAGGGTTTTGGGAATTTACAGAGGGGATGTAGATGGAGAGTTGGCCGGAGTCGTGGGTTCTCTGAAGATCAGAGGAGAGGTTTTCGCGATGTTGACAGGTTTGGGAATGTTTGCTGGGTGATGTTTCCAGGTTGGCTTGTTTAATTCGAATTTGATTTCGAGCTGCTATGGGGATTTCTGGTGGTCGTGATCAGGTGAGGGGTTGGTCGGCGACTTGGTGTAGAGTGTTAGGGTGGATGGAGATCGCCAGAGTGCCGGTGCATATGCACCGTGCATATTTGTTCTGATGAACTATTTTGGGTTGGTGCAGGATTTTGACTCGAGTTTTACTCGGGTAGAACGAGTAGTTTACCGAAACAATTAGGGTGTGAACTCAAAGTTTTTATTAGATAGTCTCGGGTATTGTTGTGTTTCAGGTTTATAAACCTGACAATGTTCAGTTTTTAAAATTTAAATGAAATTCAAATTTTAAAGCAGGATTTTTTAAACTAGGGTTTTTAAACGCAAAGTTTAAATTTGAATTCAAGTGAACTTTTGAATTCAACGTTTTTAAAATGAAAATTTTAAATCTAAGCAACACTTAAATCAAGTTTTAAATCAAGACTAAAATATGGTTTTAAGTCTACTATGAACCTAGATTTTGAATTTAAAAAATTTTGAAAATTTTAAATGTTGAACGAGTTCAAATGTTTTAAAGTTGATTTAAAAACGAATTTGATTTCAAACAAATGTTTAAACCTGACAAAATTATTTACTTTAATATTTGAATTAAAGTTATGTTGTGTTTAACTTTAATTTGAAAAGTTAAATAATCAATTTATTTTCTAAAGCTTGATTTCTTTAATAAAATTAAGTATTTTAGTTTTAAACTCTTTCTTATATAAATATCTTATATAAGTAATGATTTTCTTCACTTTTATTTTAAGAAATAAATTTATTTAAAATCTGGTAAATGTTTAAATAGTTATAAATTAAGAATTTAAAAACATGTTTATTTTAAGCTTGTTTTAGAAGAATTTAAAAACATTTATAAATTAAGAATTTTTATTTATTATTAATATGAACATGTGTTAAGCTTTTAACTCATAGAGAAGACACTTGTAATTAATCTACAAACTAAAGTAACATGTGGCAATATTAGTTTATTTTTGAAATTTATTATTATAGACAAGAAAACTTAGCAAATTCATTTAGTTCAACACATTTTTCTTCAAATGAGAATCTAAATTCAGATTTAAAGAAATTCAAAAACCAAATCTGCAAACCCAAATCTGTAATCTGTTGAAGATCAATAAAACTCTAAGCAAAACAAGAATAGATGTCAGCATGCAGTTTAAATCAACTTCAATGCAAACAAATTTACCATATTCAACTGCTGCAAAATTTAAATCAACTTCAACTAGCTAATGCAAAACCCAGATTTTCAACTTGAAATCAACAAGCAGATTCAAATCTGTTTCAGGAAAAGGATAATGCATCTGAGTATTCTCTGCTTCTTCAATTAAAGGTGAGTAAACTTCTATTTTAAAAACAGTTCTTCTTTCTAAAATCATACTAAAGAAAATACTAGAACTAAAGATCAAACGCAAACTGTTTATTTTTTAAATTAAACTGCTCCATTTAAAAAAAAATAAACTGCTATAAAAATGTAGATTTATATGATGCATGTGTATTGATAGAAATAATCATGTTTGTATGATTTTATTGTGATAGATATTCTATGTATATATACATAAACATATATGTGTATGTGTGTGTGTTTACAAGCATCTGATTACTTATTCCTGGTTTAAAAACTAAAATTTAAATAGAGAAAAAAACATTTACCTCTTGATTTAATTCTCTATAGGATTTGTTATGAGAGATGTTTGTTTAGTATAGATTAGGTTTATAAATCATAATTAAGATTAAATTTAAAATCTGTTTCACTGTAAACTGTAAGGACAGTTAATATTCAGTAAGAAAATCTCAAACTTCTTAAATTATTGAAATAGGGTTATAACTTGAATGCATGTAGGAATCATGAATTTTAAAACAAAAATCACATTTTTAAATTCACTGGGGAGTGAGAATTACTGGGTCGAACAAATTGGGAGTTTTTGGTTTCATCCGGTGATTCAGTGATTTTGGGTTGTTGAGGTGCTTCCTGGAGGAGGAGGGCTTATTGATGAGTAGGGGAAAATTATGAGGTGATTGGTCAGAGGTGGGTGGCGACCATGGTTGGCTATTCCAGTTTCCAATCCTAGTTTGCTGATGGTCGAAGTTTTGTAGCTTCTTGTTTTCTGTGGTGCTTCGAGTGAGGTAGGGTTTTGGGAATTTGCAGAGGGGATGTAGATGGAGAGTTGGCCGGAGTCTTGGGTTCCCTGATGATCGGAGGAGAGGTTGTCGCGATGTTGACAGGTTTGGGAATGTTTGCTGGGTGATGTTTCCAGGTTGGCTTCTTTAACTTGAATTTGATTTCGAGCTGCTATGGGGATTTCTGGTGGTCGTGATCAGGTGAGCGGTTGGTCGGCGACTTGGTGAAGAGTGTTAGGGTAGCTGGAGATCGCCAGAGTGCCGGTGCATATGCACCGTGCATATTTGTTCAGATGAACTATTTTGGGTTGGTGCAGGATTTTGACTCGAGTTTTACTCGGGTAGAACGAGTAGTTTACTCGAAGAAATTAGGGCATGGACTCGAAGTTTTTATTAGATGGTCTCGGGTATTGTTGTGTTTCAGGTTTATAAACCTGACAATGTTCAGTTTTTTAAATTTAAATGAAATTCAAATTTTAAAGCAGGAATTTTTAAACTGGGATTTTTAAATGCAAAGTTTAAATTTAAATTCAAGTGAACTTTTGAATTCAAAGTTTTTAAAATGAAAATTTTAAATTTAAGCAAGACTTAAATCAAGACTAAAATATGGTTTTAAGTCTACTATGAACCCAGATTTTGAATTTAAACAATTTTGAAAATTTTAAATGTTGAACAAGTTCAAATGTTTTAAAGTAGATTTAAAAATGAATTTGATTTCAAATAAATGTTTAAACCTGACAAAATTATTTACTTTAATATTTGAATTAAAGTTATGATGTGTTTAACTTTAATTTGAAAAGTTAAATAATCAATTTATTCTCTAAAGCTTGATTTCTTTAATAAAATTAAGTATTTTAGTTTTAAACTCTTTTCTTATATAAATATCTTATATAAGTAATGATTATTCTTCACTTTTATTTTAAGAAATAAATTTATTTAAAATCTGGATAAATGTTTAAATAGTTAAACATTTTGAATCTTAAATTTTAAAATGGAATTTGAATTTAATTTAGAAATGTATTGCTTTAAATACATTGGAATGTTAATGAATTCATTAATAAAGTTAATGAATTATTTTAGAAATAATTAAGATAATAAAGAATTTATTTATTTATTTACATGATTTAAATGATGATTCAGATTAATTTTTAATTAAAGATGATTATTGAGGATTAATCTAAGATAATTTTTCTTAAGGAAGTAATTTTAGAAATGTTATTAGTTAAATAAAATAATTATATAAGGATTATTAAGTAATTAATTAATATGATTAATTTTTGATAATAAATTAGATTAATTAATTAAAGATAATCAATTGTAAATTGTTAATTATAATTACTAGATAAAGTAATTAAGGGATTAATTACTTATTGTAATTTATTTTGATAATGTGATTTGTTTAAGTTAATTAATTTAGTTTAATTAATTTAAGATAATCATTTGATGATTTAATAAGATTAATTACTTAATGTGATTAATGAAGCATGATTACTGGAATGTAATTAGTGAGAGATGATTTTTAATGAAGTAATTTAGGTAATTACTTTTGTAATTAATCAAGGGATTAATTAATGAAGATAATTAATTTTAATTAATTAAAGATAATCAATTGTAAATTGTTAATTATAATTACTAGATAAAGTAATTAAGGGATTAATTACTTATTGTAATTTATTTTGATAATGTGATTTGTTTAAGTTAATTAATTTAGTTTAATTAATTTAAGATAATCATTTGATGATTTAATAAGATTAATTACTTAATGTGATTAATGAAGCATGATTACTGGAATGTAATTAGTGAGAGATGATTTTTAATGAAGTAATTTAGGTAATTACTTTTGTAATTAATCAAGGGATTAATTAATGAAGATAATTAATTATGGAATAATTAATTTGTTAATGAGTAATTAATGGTAGTTAATTACTGGATTGATATTAATCAAGGGTGGTTAATAATTGTATTTTAAAATTTAGATTAATTACTAAATGTAATTAATTTTAAATAAAGTAATTAATTTAAATATAAATTAGAGATCATTAATTAATATAATTAATGATGTAATTAAGAATTGTGTAATTAAGGAATAATTAATTATTAAGTGATTAATTAATGTAATTAATTAAGGATAAATGTAATTAATTATAATTAATTAATAAATAAAGTAACTAAATGTTAATTACTAATGATTAAGGTTAGTTAGTTTGTGAAATTAATTAAAGACTAATTAGTTATTGTAATTAGAGAATGATTAATCAAAGGTGTTTAATCAAGTTAAATTCTTAGAGAATAATTAATTAACTAGGTTAATTAATTAGTGGATATATAAGCAGGATTTATAGATGTGGTAATTAATTTAATTTATTTTAAATTAATTAGAGATATAAGTAATTAATTTAATTCATTTTAAATTAATTATAGATGATGGTTAATAAATCTTTGCTTATGAATGATATTGATATTTCATTGGATTGTTGTGATCTCAGTAATGAGATGAGTAATATCTATATGATATGGATGCTTAGTTAAACTATGATAATATGGATTATCTTTTTGTGATTATGATACGGGTTATCTGTTTATGATGAGAATGTGACTATCTATTGTGATTTGTGGATTATCTATCTGTGTGTGTATAGATAATGATGAATTGAATTAATTGTTCAAACTAAATTCATTTGGGCACTAAGATGGCGTTTGGATTTCGATAAGACCGGGATCGGGTTTCCAAATTTGGAATTCCGAAAACCACATCGATCCAAATTAAACGTTAAGTCGTGAATCTCAAGTGAACATGAAGATTCAGAGTGCAAGGGTTATCGTCGTTAACTTTAAGGGTGATTCCAAAATGACTGTAACGAGATAATGCCTTCGGTTTCGTTCGAACCTGGAACAAACTTGTATCGATTGAATGCTTTTAGAACATCGTCAGGTGGACGATGAGCATTCTAAGATTGATGTGTCCTAAAGATTATCGTAGCCTCAAGCCTCATCCACCGGGAATGGCTAAAACATGGGAGGTGCAGCAAGGCTAAGTGGGTCATGCCCAAGTAGGACGAGATTTACCGCTGTCTAGAGATCCCTTTTATTTCAGTTGTGTGGAAGTTGGCGACGGCCAATCTGTAGGGTGGTCTTGTTCGGGACTGTCCAGTAAGGGATGGTTCCAGCTTTGTGTTGCAGGGGATTGGGAGTGATCCTCGGTACGGTGCTCTAGGCCACGTACTATGACCGGCGGTACCCCGATGGCCCTGCCATTGATGGAATCCAAAATCCAATAAGTGCCTGTACGGTTTTGATTATGCCCAACTATGTTGGAACGTGAGATGTAAGCATTCCAGCTATTTCTGTATTTTATTTTGAAAACCCTAGACACTATTATAATATCGCTGGATTTTCTATCAAATGTTTTTGTTAGCGTAAGGTAAAAACTTTTCCATGTTTATGTAACAATCAGGTATTTTCAACCATTCGCATCCATTATAAGTGTATAGGTAGACACTTATGCCGGAATTGAATTGCTCAAAGTACCGCGTTGTAAATAAAAATTTGGCAAATCTCAAAATATACAGTAAATAAAATCACAGATCATAGACACAGAGTAATGATAATGCAGCGGAAGTAAAAGAGATAGTAGTTCATGAAGCTACTATATAAATATATCAGAGTTACATAAGATACAATAGAAGAAATAAAGCATAAGAGAAGTTTAAATATGATAACCAAGTACAAGCTGAATAGAACAACCGAACTGAAAAGATGAAACTTGACAAGTAGATAATCTCCAGCGATTCCAATCTCCAGAAAGTGGAAATCCAAATCTGTGAATAACTCAGGTTGACCCGAGCGTAAATAAAAATACAAACACTCGAGTCGGGACATACATACTTATACAATGTAAACCAACTCAAGTGAACTGTAGCAAAGATACAAGTAACTTAGAAGATGCTTGGGACCGTCCATCCTCTAAGGATCTGTTAAACTATTTACTATGTAGTATATTGCGCTATATACAGTAGTGTTTAATCAGTAAAGTATAATAATATAGAAAATAGCGTTAAGGGGATGGTGAACCTTAACGCGGTCGGATCATTAAAACCAAAATCGTAGTGGGCTTTCTATAAGGAGATGACACGGCACGCGAGGCAATGCCAGGGTGGATACACCGTTTGCACTCCCGAACCGGTGGTGACGGTAAGCCAGCAGCTTCCGCCCACCTCGAACAATACCCTCGAATCAAAGTGGCGCCACATATCGAATCGCAAAAGTAATAGATTGGTTTCCGATGAAGCATGCTCGATGAAAGGGTGCGACCCTTTGTGTAGCCCGGTATAGCTCCTGTTTTAGTCGTTTATGCCAACTCACGGGAGTTGGGTCCACGTAATATACCTCGAGAACGTCGCCACCATCCTACTTCATTCTGGAATCTCCACTGCGTACACAGTTGTTAAAGTGGTTTTCGGTATTGGCCGGCTATAAGACAATATCCGATCCCGGTCTCTTTAACAACCAATCGTTATTATAACCCGTAGTTATAACTTTAAAAAATATATTTTATACTTCAAAATAAAATATCATTTCAACCAAAATCTTTATCAAAATAAAGATTAAATTATTTCCAAACCATTTCAATATATCATCATACCATATCTTTCGATTCAAATATTTATCAAAATAAATATCAAGTCATTTCTAACCATTTCAATATATTAAATTATCATATCCTTTCAAAACTTCCTTTCAAATCATTTTAATATATCAAAATATCATAACCTTTCAAAACTTCGTTCAAAATATCTTATCTTTCAGCACTTCCTTTCAAATTATTTTAATATCAAAATGTCATATCTTTCAAAACTCCATTTTCAAATCATTTTAATATATCAAAATATCATATCTTTTCAAAAACACATTCCAATCATTTAATATATATCAAAATATCATCCCTTTTCAAAACCACATTCATTTCTAATCATTATTCATTTTATTCAATTTAAAATACCATTTCAATTCACATTTCAAAACAGTTTATATTAAAAAAAATTAATCATTAAAATAAAGTTATTATGTTCAACAATTAAATTATTACATTTTCAAAATTTTCAACTTCCAAAGTTCATTTATTCACTTACGTTTATCAAAACAGTGAAATTCCGCTTTTCGCAGCATTTAGAAAACGCTACGGAAAGATACATTCAAAACAGTTCAATTTAACAAAAGACAACATTTTAAAATGTTGTAATAGGGTTTACTTAAATTCCAAATAAACTTAGTTAAATTCACAAATTATAGCACTTACAAAATTTCTATAATAGTTTTTAATTCAATTTAGCTTTTTAGTTCATTATCATCAACTACAGCATTTACAAATACTGTAATATCATTTACATTGTAATTAATAGCATTTCAAAAATGCAGTCAATTAACTCCAAATATTCAATATAAATTCTCAACCAATTATATTTTTATTTAAAACATTTTTAACTCATAAAATCATACATTTTCACATTTATAAACATCATTTAATTTTCCTCAAGTTCATGATTTTATAAAGTTAAATTTCCATTCAAAAATCAAGATTTAATAATAATTCACTTATTAAATTGCAATGTTCAATTTTAAATTCCTTGCATTAAATTTCAACTTAACACTTAAGTTCAAATTCTCAAATATAACTTAGTTTTATTTTTATTTGCTTAACTAAAAGTTCACTTTTAAGTCAATTTCATAAATTTCCAATTTTAGTTATATTTCAAAATTTCAACTTAAATATTCATTCATTTCACATTCAACTTTATCAAAAATCATTAATATGATATAAAATCACTTTAAATTTATTTAAATTCAAAATATCATAAATTTATCATATTTTCAAAGTTAATTTAAATTCCATTAAAAATTAAATCAAAATTTCCAAATTAACTTACATTCATATTTTCTAACATTTCCATAATTTATTTAACTTATAGATTTCCAGAAAATCAATAATACTTTACAAAAATTATATTTTTATTTAATTTTGAATCAAAATATTATAATAATTAAATTTCTAAAATATTTTAAAATTTTTAGAAAACATATTTTAACTACGGGCCTGTATATAATTTTCTACGCTAGGTAAAGTGATACGGGTAGTATATCATTTCAACCCGTAATTTACAAATAAAAATCCGGGTTTTATCATTTCAAACCCGAAGTCCCAAGTAAATAAAATAGGTTGAAAATCGTTCAGGCCTATCATTTCAGCCCATAACGATTTTCCCCTATTCTAAAGTTCGTTTGGGTATGTATCATTTCAACCCATAGTGATTTCTAATCTACAGGGAACTTGCAGTGTGATAAACATATATAAAAATGAACAGTAACAACATATATATAATAACAGATAATATGACATGAAATTTAACAGGTTTAACATCATATATAAATAATCACATGGTAGTTATAACATCATATTTAATTCTCCACATTCAGTTGTTGTTGTTTCACAACTGCATAAGTATAAATGTCGTGTGAGCTTTACTCACCTTTTTGTGCTGGAGATTGCAATACAAATGACACAACGGATTCCAAAAGGAACGATGACACAACAATAGGCTCAAGTGGGAAGAGATCCAAGCTTAGAACTTGTGTTACAACCCAAAACAAAACAAAATAAAATTACAATTCAATACAACATTGAATAGGAATAACTTTGAAATAAAAAGAGATACGAATACACAGTCTTTTGTCTTGCCTTCTACACTTGCTAGCACGGCTTAGAGAATGTTTTGGCTCAGGTTTGGACATACTTTGGTTCAGGTTTGGGTCCTATAAGGCATGGCTAGAAGGTATTGAAGTGGTGGAGGAGTTACTATGCATGAATATGAAGAGGCTTATGCAAATAGTGGGTTTTTGGTTCATTTTGGGCTAGGCTACATGGATCTATGGCTCGGCTATGGCATGTTTCAGATCTGGATAGAGGATGAAGGTGATGGTTAGGGGTGTGTCAAGGTGGTGGTGGAGCAATAGGAGGTGGCCAAGGTCATCTAAGGTGATGGTGATGAAGACTAGGTGGCTAGACATGCTTTTTAAGGAGTTTTAACATAGTTTTTGTGGATTTCGCATCATGGGATGGTCATGGCACTTGCTGGTCATAAGAGGAATGGTTTTGGTCGTGTATGATGTGGGTAAGGAAGTGGTGGTGGTCGGTGGAGGAGATGGTGGAGGTGTTAGGCCAAACAAAGCAATGAAAGGTCATGGCAAAAATCAAGTAAAACAAAGAAGAAGAAGTAGAAAAATGAGAGGAGGAAGAGAGGCCATTGCTTATTTTTCTTTGCTCAGATCTGAAATGGATGTGTATTATTGATGGAATGAGAAACTTTCATGTGAATAAGCAAAAGAAAAGGAACGGCTACAATAAATTGATGCATTGATTGAAAAAGAAACGGTAAAAGAAACGGTGAAACGACTTTACGTTTCTTAGCTTTTAAAACCTTCCATACTTCCTTTTCTTTTAAATCAAGTAAAACAAAATAACTTCAGAAAGTACATCTAAAAACTTAAACAAAGTGAAAAAAAATAAAAAAATATAATTAAATTTAAAGAAAATATAAAAAGAATTAAGGAAATTGCTTAAAAATTGAAAAAAGGGTTCAAAAATTACAATTAAAACATCAATGGCTTTGGAAAAAATATCTACTTCATTTTAAAAATATTCTAAAGAAAAATTTTGAAATAAAATAATTTATTTATCATTTCTAAAATAAAACAAATAATTAAATTGGAGAAAAATAGAAAAGAACTAAAGAAAATGTTTAAAAATTGAAAACAGGGCATGGAAATTACAAGAAAAATACTACTAGCTCTAGAAAAATTCCTACCTCACTTCAAAAATATTAAAAGACAAAAACATACATAAATAACATATCAATACATATTACAAAAAAAATATGACAAAGAAAAATAAAATTTATACTATTTAAAATAACAAAATTGCAGAATAAACGAATTGCACTCAATATTGAAATATACATAACTTTCACAATTTAAATCCGTTTCCAACGAAACAAAAAGCAGTGTTCTTAAAATTTTATGTACTTTCATAATAAAAGATAAAATTTAAATTTTCAAACCTTTAAAATTTTAAATTAAAAGTCAAAGTTTGACTATTTTGACCAAAAATTCACTTTTTGGAAAACATTCTTTTTAGTCATGCTTTGGAATGATAATTCATATCAAAACTAAAGTTTATCATTCAAAATAAATAAAATAAGTTTTTAAATCAAAAATTCAATTAAAGTAATTAAAATATACAAAAAAAAATAAATCACAAAATACAGGGTTGTTACAGTTTATGTGTGGGAAGTCTTGCGTGATACCTTTTGTTTTCAAAGGATTTTCTAAAGTTAAGCAAATTTGAACCCGTTTACTCACACTGGACCCATGTCCGACCCGAGTGTTTATTTTCTTTTTTTTAAACTCTTGGGTACTCATATTACGTATGAGTAGTCAAGTGATTCAGGATTGCTTTGACGAGTTCTGGAGGAGAAATGGAGTAGGAGGTTTCAGCGTGTAGATATATATATTGTGGTTCCGCTGTGTTTGAGTTATATCTGTTTTCTCTGATGTACTTGAATTGTAATTGCTAGACAGATGTTTATAACTGTCTAGTTGTGTTGTATTAGCTGTATAACTCTGATGTATATGATATTATGTAATATTTTATGTGATATAATATAATTTATTCGTTCCGTTGTGAGATTCTGATGTTGTTTGTTTCTTTCTTCTCTATCTTTTCTCTTTTCTATCCCTTTATTTCTTCTTAATGATGCGTCTTTCTATGGAACGAAAGGTGGGTTGTTACATTGTGGTAACAAAGCGCTAGGTTGAGCGAACACTTAGGCTCTGGAGTGGTATCCTTCTTGAGAGAGCGTATTTGTAATTTTAAGATATATATATTTATTTATTTCTACCTATTTGATTGGGTTAACTGTTCGGGTTTTCCAATATAAGTTCTAGAGGTAAATAGGGTAGTGGTGTGTGTAACACAACTACCAATGGTTGGAGTCCGAGTGTTTGAGGTTGGAAGTGAATTTGCTAGGGCAGTATTGGGCATCTTGAGTAGTTTTGCAGTTTGGTGTGAAGGATTTCACCGATCTTTAAAGGGAATCTTTTTAAGATTCGGAGTTTATCTTTGAAATGTAAGCTTGGTTGCACTCGTGCAAGTGAATTTTCTTAAGCTTCGATCAGTTGGGAGTACCGAAGCCAGCGATGGTACCTTGGCAACCTTAGGAAGGAGTTCTGTCTATATTTGAGTTTGAGACTCAGTTTGGAAGAGTGTTTTGTGCTTGGTTTGAGATCGAGTTTCCTGAGGGATATCTGTCTACTGAAGGCTCTGTTGTGGAAGTGGCTGGTGTAGCTTTGTGATTCGATGAGCTTTTGGATAAGAATGACTTTGGCAGCAGTATCAGCTTAGAGGTGTTGTGTGTACTATCAGGATAGTCTCTTGGCTTAGCTGTATCCTAAAGGTGGAATCCGGAAGCAGTAGAGTGGCCCATTTCTTCGATGGTTCAGAAGTCTCGGTGATTCTTTTGTCAGTAGGCCGGGCAAATGGTGCAGCTTGTCCATTTCTTTTGGAAGCTCAGCTAGGTGTGATGTTTGTGGTTGAAGGTGGACCACTAGTTTCTTCTTTGGATTAGAAGGCTTTAGCTGTTTTGATTTGTGAAGAGAGAACGGTTTCTTGGGATCTGAACTGAGTGGAATCGCAAAAGTGACTTGCGATGGTTCGAAAGGTCTCTGAGTAATCTTTGTTTGGATTGAAGCATCTCTAGAGGATGTTTGAGTTATCGAAGTAGTTTGGTATTTTTCTGGATATCTTCGAAGGAATTAAGATTTGCATTCGTATCGAGAGATTGTGTTCTGTATCGATTTGGTTCTTGGAGCTTTACCGGTGGTTTAGCATAGTAGGTGGGCTCTTTGAGAGAGAGATCTGTTTAAGCTGGCAGGATTGATCAGATCTATTTTTATGGTTGAATTTTTGCTGTGGTATTTGTGACCGAATCGGATAGGTCACCAAGATTTTATGGAATTTGATGAACAATGTTTCCAGAGTGGATTGATCAAGTTTGTGCTTGTGTTCATCAACAGCATTCTCAAATCAGAGTTGTGCAGCGGAAGCATAGTGGCAGCTATTCCAGAATAGAAGCAACACCGGATTCTTTGGGAATTTGAGTTTTGTCTTGGACCAGAGGATTTCTATAGCAAATTCATTTTAATCTGGAGGCTTGGATGTCTTGTGCATCTGTTCTGTTTTCCGAATAGGAGTAGTTTGTTTGAAGTCTTATAACATTTGTGAAGTAGAGTTTGTGTGGTGGATTTTGATGGATCTTGGGAGACCATTTTGTTGAGTAGGATCTGGAGATCGTTTATTTCTTTGTCCAGATTTGTTCCATGAGGCATCTGCGAAGATTGGATTGATCAAGAAGGTTGAAGGCAGCCAGGATCGATATGAGAGATTTATGGATAAGAGTATTGGATCTCTCTGTTTTCTCTTAAGGGTTAAGTGTTTGGTCTACAGGATTGAATTGCCAGTTCAGATGGCTGGAATTTTTTATGTTTTTCACGTATCTCTGAGGGAGTACGTGTATGGTCTATCACTGGTTTTAGAATCAGTAGTTCTGGAAGATTTGCACGTTGATCAGGACTTGTCTGTGGTCCAGTATCCTGTTTAGATTTGTAGATCTAGATACATAGGAGATCTGAGTGGTATAGCCAATTTAGATTCTGTAGGGCGAGTGTCCCGGTGTTTGTACCTGGGAAACTCTAGGGAATCCTATCCAGTATTTTGTTAGGATAGTTAGAATTGTTTGTTTGAATTGTTTGCTATGGTTGCTAGTATTTGGTTGATAGCATATGTTTGCTATTTTTAAAATTAAAATCTGTATGGGATTATTAAATTACCTTTGCTTTTAAATTTCGGGGACGAAATTTTTTTAAGGAGGGAGGAATGTGATGTCCCGGAAATTTAGGCAATATTTATTTAATAATTTCATTAATAATTATTTTAAAGTGTGAAATGTTGATTTAATAATCTAATTCAAACAGAAATTATCTTTTGAAAACAAATAATTATTTAGTTTGACAAGTGATATTCTTTTCAAAATTTATGATAATGATAATTTAATTTGGGAATTTTATTCTTTTCAAATTATTTAAATGATAAAATTATCTTTCTACGCTTATTTAAAGAATATTTTATTTATAATGTATATATGTGTATACATTGTAAATAGAGAATTTGATTTGATTTAATTTAAATTTAAATTTAATAAATATATTTTCAAATTTATAATATATGTATGTGTATAAATTGTGAAGTGCCAAAATTTGATTTAAATTAGTATTGAAACTTTTCAAAGGTTAATTTAAAAATCTATCTTATATCTTCAAAAGAAATTAAAATAAATATTTATTTTGTTTAAAAATATAATAGTTTAAATTGTATTTTATAATAAAAGTTTATTTTGTTTTATTTTAAAAATTGTTTTCTTTTGAAATAAACTTAGTTCATATACATTAAAGTATAATATTTTGATTTGAAACTTTGGAATAAAATATAATTCAATGTTTTTTTCTTTTTAAATTTTCTCCCTTCAAAATTTAGTTTTAAAAATATTATTTTAAAATATTAAAATAAACATTAAAATGTGTAACTTTATAAAGGAAATTTATATGTAAACATGTATGGCTAAATATAAATAAAACATTTAAAACATGTTAAATTAAATTAGAAACTGTTTTAGAAGAATTCAAAAACATTTATAAATTAAGAATTTTTTTTCAATATTAATATGAACGTGTGTTAAGCTTTTAATTCATAGAGAAGACACTTGTAATTAATCTACAAACTAAAGTAACATGTGGCAATATTAGTTTAATTTTGAAATTTATTATTACAGATAAGAAAACTTAGCAAATTCATTTAGTTCAACACATTTTTCTTCAAATGAGAATCTAAATTCAGATTTAAAGAAATTCAAAAACCAAATCTGCAAACCCAAATCTGTAATCTGTTGAAGATCAATTCAACTCTATGCAAAACAAGAATGGAGGTCAGCATGCAGTTTAAATCAATTTCAATGCAAACAAATTTAACATATTCAACTGCTGCAAAATTTAAATCAACGTCAACTAGCTAATGCAAAACCTAGATTTTCAACTTGAAATCAACAAGCAGATTCAAATCTGTTTCAGGAAAAGGATAATGCATCTGAGTATTCTCTGCTTCTTCAATTAAAGGTGAGTAAACTTCTATTTTAAAAACGGATCTTCTTTCTAAAATCATACTAAAGCAAATACTAGAACTAAAGATCAAATGCAAACTGATTTTTTTAAATTAAAATGCTCTGTTTAAAAAAAATTAAACTGCTATAAAAATGTAGATTTATCTGATGCATGTGTATTGATAGAAATAATCATGTTTGTATGATTTTATTGTGATAGATATTCTGTGTATATATACATAAACATATATATATGTGTGTGTGTTTACAGGCATCCGATTACCTGTTCCTGGTTTTAAAACTAAAACTTAAATAGAGAAAAAACATTTACCTCTTGATTTAATTCTCATTAGGATTTGTTATCAGAGATGTTTGTTTAGTATAGATTGAGTTTATAAATCATAATTAAGATTAAATTTAAAATCTGTTTCACTGTAAACTGTAAGGACAGTTAATATTCAGCAAGCAAATCTCAAACTTCTTAAATAATTGAAATAGGGTTATAACTTGAATGCGTGTAGGAAATCATGAATTTTAAAACAAAAATCACATTTTCAAATTCACTGGGAAGTGAGCATTGCTGGGTTGAACAAAATGGGATTTTTTGGGTTTATCTGGTGATTCAGTGATTTTGGGTTGTTGAGGCGCTTCCAAGAGGAGGAGGGCTTATTGGTGAGTAGGGGAAAATTGTTAGGTGGTTGGTCAGAGGTGGGTGGCGACCATGGTTGGCTATTCCAGTTTCCAACCTGAGTTTGCTGATGGTCGAAGTTTTGTAGCTTCTTGTTTTCTGTGGTGCTTCGAGTGAGGTAGGGTTTTGGGAATTTGTAGAAGGGATGTAGATGGAGAGTTGGCCGAAGTCGTGGGTTCTCTGATGATCGGAGGAGAGGTTGTCGCGATGTTGACAGGTTTGGGAATGTTTGCTGGGTGATGTTTCCAGGTTGGCGTGTTTAACTCGAATTTGATTTCGAGCTGCTATGGGGATTTCTGGTGGTCGTGATCAGGTGAGGGGTTGGTCGGCGACTTGGTGAAGAGTGTTAGGGTGGATGGAGATTTCCAGAGTGTCGGTGCATATGTACCGTGCATATTTGTTCTGATGAACTATTTTGGGTTGGTGCAGGATTTTGACTCGAGTTTTACTCGGGTAGAATGAGTAGTTTACCCGAAGAAATCAGGGTGTGGACTCGAATTTTTTATTAGATGGTCTCGGGTATTGTTGTGTTTCAGGTTTATAAGCCTAATAATGTTCGGTTTTTAAAATTTAAATGAAATTCAAATTTTAAAGCAGGAATTTTTAACCAGGGTTTTTAAATGCAAAGTTTAAATTTGAATTCAAGTGAACTTTTGAATTCAAAGTTTTTAAAATGAAAATTTTAAATTTAAGCAAGACTTAATTCAAGTTTTAAATCAAGACTAAAATATGGTTTTAAGTCTACTATGAACCTAGATTTTGAATTTAAACAATTTTGAAAATTTTAAATGTTGAACAAGTTCAAATGTTTTAAAGTAGATTTGAAAATGAATTTGATTCAAATAAATGTTTAAACCTGACAAAATTATTTACTTTAATATTTGAATTAATGTTATGATGTGTTTAACTTTAATTTGAAAAGTTAAATAATCAATTTATTTTCTAAAGCTTGATTTCTTTAATAAAATTAAGTATTTTAGTTTTAAACTCTTTTCTTATATAAATATCTTATATAAGTAATGATTATTCTTCACTTTTATTTTAAGAAACAAATTTATTTAAAATCTGGATAAATTTTTAAATAGTTAAACATTTTGAATCTTAAATTTTAAAATGGAATTTGAACTAAATTTAGAAATGTATTATTTTAAGTACATTGGAATGTTAATGAAGTCATTAATAAAGTAAATGAATTATTTTAGAAATAATTAAGATAATAAAGAATTTACTTATTTATTTGATTTAAATGATGATTTAGATTAATTTTTAATTAAAGATGATTAATAAGGATTAATCTAAGATATTTTTTCTTAAGGTAGTAATTATAAAAATGTTATTAGTTAAATAAAATAATTATCTAAGGATTATTAAGTAATTAATTAATGTGATTAATTTTTGATAATTAATTAGATTAATTAATTGAAGATAATCAATTGTAAATTGTTAAGTATAATTACTAGATAAAGTAATTAAAGGATTAATTACTTAATGTAATTAATTTTGATAATGTGATTTGTTTAAGTTAATTAATTTAGTTTAATTAATTTAAGATAATCATTTGATGATTTAATAAGAATAATTACTTAATGTAATTAATGGAGCATGATTACTTAGAGAAGTAATAAATGATAATTACTGGAATGTAATTAGTGAGAGATGATTTTTAATGAAGTAATTTAGGTAATTACTCTTGTAATTAATCAAGGGATTAATTAATGAAGATAATTAATTATGGAATAATTAATTTGTTAATGAGTAATTAATGGTAGTCAATTACTGGATTGATATTAATCAAGGGTGATTAATAATTGTATTTTAAAATTTAGATTAATTACTAAATGTAATTAATTTTAAATAAAATAATTAATTTAAATATAAATTAGAGACCATTAATTAATACAATTAATGATGTAATTAAGAATTGTTTAATTAAGGAATAATTAATTATTAAGTGATTAATTAATGTAATTAATTAAGGATAAATGTAATTAATTATAGTTAATTAATAAATAAAGTAATTAAATGTTAATTACTAATGATTAAGGTTAATTAGTTTATGAAATTAATTAAAGACTAATTACTTATTGTAATTAGAGAATGATTAATCAAGTCGAATTCTTAGAGAATAATTAATTAACTAGGTTAATTAATTAGTGGATATAAGCAGGATTTATAGATGTGGTAATTAATTTAATTTATTTTAAATTAATTAGAGATAGAAGTAATTAATTTAATTCATTTTAAATTAATTATAGATGATGGTTAATAAATCTTTGCTTATGAATGATATTGATATTTCATTGGATTGTTGTGATCTCAGTAATGAGATGAGTAATATCTATATGATATGGATGCTTAGTTAAAGTATGATAATATGGAATATCTATTTGTGATGATTATCTGTTTGTGATTATGATACGGGTTATCTGTTTATGATGAGAATGTGACTATCTATTGTGATTGGTGGATTATCTATCTGTGTGTGTATAGATAATGATGAATTGAATTAATTGTTCAAACTAAATTCACTTGGACATTAAGATGGCGTTTGGATTTCGATGAGACCGGGATCAGGTTTTCAAATTTGGAATTCCGAAAACCACATCGATCCAAATTAAACGTTAGGTCGTGAATCTCAAGTGAAGATGAAGATTCAATGTGCAAGGGTCATCGTCGTTAACTCTGAGGGTGATTCCAAAATGAGTGTAACGAGATAATGCCTTTGGTTTCGTTCGAACCCGGAACGAACTTGTATGGATTGAATGCTTTCAGAACATCGTCAGGTGGACGATGAGCATTCTAAGATTGATGTGTCCTAAAGGTAATCGTAGCCTCAAGCCTCATCAACCGGGAATGGCTAAGACAGGGGAGGTGCAGCAAGGCTAAGTGGGTCATGCCCAAGTAGGACGAGATTTACCTCTGTCTAGAGGTCCATTTTATTTCGGTTGTGTGGCAGTTAGCGACGGCCAATCTACGGGGTGGTCTTGTTTGGGATTGTCCAGTAAGGGATGGTTCCGGCTTTGTGTTGTAGAGGATTGGGAGTGATCCTCGGTATGGTGATCTAGGCAACGTAATGTGACGGACGGTACCTCGGTAGCTCTGCCATTGATGGAATCCAAAATCCAATAATTGCCTCTATGGTTTTGATTGTGCCCAACTATGTTGGAACGTGAGATGTAAGCATTCCAGCTATTTCTGTATTTTATTTTGAAAACCCTAGACACTTTTATAATATCACTGGATTTCCTATCAAATGTTTTGGTTAGCGTAAGGTAAAAACTTTTCCATGTTTATGTGTGGAAAGTCTTATGTGATACCTTTTGCTTTCAAAGGATTTTCTAAAGTTAAGCAACTTTAAACCCGTTTACTCGCACCAGACCCATGTCTGACCCGAGTGTTTATTTTCTGTTTTATTAAACTCTTGGGTACTCATATTACGTATGAGTAGTCAAGTGATTCAGGATTGCTTTGACGAGTTCTGGAGGAGAAATGGAGCAGGAGGTTTCAACGTGTAGATATATATGTTGTGGTTCCGCTGTGTTTGAGTTGTATCTGTTTTCTCTGATGTACTTGAATTGTAATTGCTAGACAGATGTTTATAACTGTCTAGTTTGTGTTGTATTAGCTGTATAACTCTGATGTGTATGATACTATGTAACGGTTTATGTGATATAATATAATTTATTCGTTCCGCTGTGAGATTCTGATGTTGTTTGTTTGTTTCTTCTCTATCTTTTCTCTTTTCTATCCCTTTCTTTCTTCTTAATGATGCGTCTTTCTATGGAATGAAAGGCGGGTCGTTACAGGTTATTATCCCATATATAACACAAATTTTATTCTATTTCTATTTTCATCTTTATTTCAATTGCATAATATTAAATTCCAACTGCTTCAATAATTACGCTTTATTATAAATTGGATTTAGACGGAATGATTTGTTTGTCTTTCATTAAACTACTATATTCAAAAATCCAGTCTTTCTTTGTAATAACTACTATTTCCATTTTATTATAATTGCCAGATATGTACATAAATTACGATTATATTCTCAATCAATTTATTTACTTGATTTCATACCTTTATTACATCAATTACTACCTTATAAATAAATTTTACGTTACTATTTTAATTTGCATTCACTCTTTTCCGTTATTATATTAATTGAATTCCATTCTAGTTAATATTTTTATTAATGGTTCGTTAATTCAACGTTTCCATTTGTTGCTTATATTAAATTTAAAATCAAGTAAGACAATTTACATTATTTTCAATTAATTGCAATTTTATTCTAAATTGTAAATTTTAATTACAATTGCTGCATCTAATTTCTAACATTGTATCACATCCCCATAAATGTAACATTTATTTATTTTTTATTAAAATTTATTTGTAATTCCGTCCACTAATTAAATAGGCAACTTATAGTAATTGTTTACATGTCAAGGTTACACTTAAGTTTATCCAGCTTCAACCAATTATTATAATTACCTACATAATACCGAAATCATTCTATTACTATAAATTATATACAAATCCTTAAATTCACACCACTTTTACGCTTATTTACTTATTTTAAATTTTATACACAAGTGCACAAATTCCGCTATTACACTTTTATTGTTTTTACTTCAATTGTCAACAATTGGTTGCTACAATTCATTCTTAAACTTTTATTTCGATATAAATTACAAAATTTTATTTCTTCCTAAATTTAATTACAAAATTTAATTAAATTAACCAAATTTATTCATCAAAATTTACGGGTCGTTACACATATGAATCACTAATTACTTCTTCATCTACATATGAACATGGTAATGGAAGTGGATTTAGAATTAAAATTTAATGGTTTATGTTTCTAATTCAATAGTTAATAAGTCATGCTTAAAATGGATTCTACTTTTAATTTCATATCATTTTCATTAAAGTTAGTAAGTGGATTAAGGGATGCATTAAAGTTCGATGTTTTAAACGTGTTAATTAATAACACAATTAAGTCATGCTTATGATAAATGCATCAACTAAACTCACAAATGACCAAAAAAAGATCATAATTTCATTATGTTGATTTAAACGATCATAAAAGGGGATTTCCTCTAAATTTCTCTTTAATCTCATATTTTTATTCTTCTTAGTTTTAATTTGTTTTTACTTTTTTTAGTTAGTTAACAATTCATCGACTTTGGTTTAATTTGAATGAATAGAATTTCAAATCTAAACAATTTCCTGTGGATGGAGCCGTACTTGCATACGTGCTACAATCGTACACCGTGCGCTTGCAATAAAAATTAATCCAAAATTTATTGGCATTTTCGTAACTTAATAGAAAATTCCCTAGCAATGGCGTCAAAATTTTTACATCACATTTCATTTGAAGAAAAAAGAAAAAAGAAACTTCCCATTTCATTGCTCTCTCTTCTTGATTTCTGTTACACTGTTTATCAGTGCATCCCCATACCCTCTGCATTTATTAACATTATCTCACCAAGGCCATAAATAACTACATCATTGCACAATCTTCCCAAACCAACATCAACTTCAACAAAACTGCAAAACTGCTTCACCATACAGCCCATCCCCAAATCTGTCATCTGCTTACACGCGACCAGACAACCCAAAAACCTCCTCATTGAACTCCTACGACCTCATCACCAACACTCGACTTCCATACAACAATCACACCACCACTGCATCCTAACCCGAACACACCACAGCCACCGCTTCAATCACTACACAAGCCTTCAAGCACCACAAGCCAACAACCCAAAACAGAATGAAAACCACTCTGTAATTTCAACTCACTCCCTCCTTCACTCGAATCAGATGCTCCTACAACCTGCTCCTGTTCACAAATCTCCTACACCTTCATCTGCACTACCATATCACCAATCATATAGCCACACCTCCACCTGAACAACTACTTCCCCCTCTGACATATATCATCATCTTAGCTAATACTCCCCACCTCCATAACAACAAACTCACCACATATCCCTTCTCACACCACTACAACATCTCAACAGCTACAAGCAGCAATTTACTCCTCAGTCCTCAACCTCTACAATCAACATCCCTACACTTCACTTCCCTGTTGCCATCAACAACCCAAAACTGCCACTTCTTCCAACAGCAGTTACAACCCCTCCTTCCTTGCCACATTCAACTCCTTCTATCACCTTAACACAGCAAACTTCATCCCTGCTCCCTCATGCACTCAACACAACCACAAAACTAAGCCTCCAAACAACACTGTCCTCTACATTCCAAGAACTTCCTTTGGCCAACCTATCCACCCTCTACTGCATCACAATTCACTATCAAAAATACGAAAACTCCCACCATTCAACATCATCTTTGTCATACAATAGCAGCTATACTCCATTTTGCTGTAAAAAAAAATATACAACCACATTCTGCTATTGCAATTCAATTCGGAAAAAAAAAAAAATTCCACTGCCCTCTTGGCTCAACATAACAGCTGCAGCACTGCCTTGTGTCTTTGTGCATTTCAAAACTGCGGTACAACATCAATTTACACGCCACTGTTCAGCTTGAACAACCACCCGCATCCCTCTGACATCATTTCAACATCATCACAAAACATGCCATTCACCGTTCCCTGAACCATAAAGTTGCCAGTCAACTTCACACTTCTGCACATACAAAGCTATCGAAACCCAAGACTTCACAAAGTCTGACAACCACCATTCAAACAACCCACTGAACCGAACAACACATACAGCAGTAACAGACTATCACCATACATCTTCAGTCAACATCATCACTGAAGACCACCATCATCATTCAGTAAGCAACCATAACCTCTTTCGGCCTCACTCCACACTGCTACACCATATCACAAACCACGACATCAACTTGCCCGAATCAAAGCACTACTCCACCGCAACCAGCCCCTTCCTACTAACCGCAACCATAACCATCATTGAAAAAAAATCGCAATCCACACCTCACATTGCGACTTCCGAACTCGCCAAAACCCTGCTTCAGAGTCGCGAACACCACCAATTCAATTCGCCATCACGTACTCGATCAACCCCCATCGCCACCGCCGAAATCAAATCGCGACCTACCATCACTTCTTGGATCGCGGGCACAATTCAGTCCAAGCTCCCAAAATTAGCAACTAATTCAACCATGAATTCAATCCCCGAAAAAACCCCACCAAAATCCTTGAATCAACCGAAAAAGAAAAAAAACTTGTGACTTCCACTCGCATTATTTCCCGACTTCTCACTTATCAATCGTATTCAAAAAACGGAAGCGATTTCTTTGCTTTTCTTTTTTCCTTTATCGCATTTTATGCAATCATTTTTTATTTTTATTTTTGCGTTTCTGTTCTTCATGATGGCAGAGGAGAGAGGGATTTGAGATGGTGTAAAAATCAACAAGTGTTGGGGGCTCTTCTAGTTTGTGTGAATACTGAGTTTGTTTTGCAAATTTTTATCGTTTTTTATTTAAAAAAAAACGAAAAAATATATCGTTTTATGTTTTATTTGATTAGCGAATTTTGGTTTTGGCACATGGCTTTGATTTCCAAAATATAGCATCCTTTTTTGTTTCAAATTTTTCTTAGCTCCTTCTAAAACTCAAAAAAAAAAAAAATCGTAAATCCTTTTGATTTCAAAGTGTCAGAAAAAATCAAATTGGTTTTTGCAAATCAATCATTTTTATTTTATTTTGGTTAACAAAAAAAATCATATATATTGTATATATTTTGTTTTTATTTTCAAGTTGTTAAAACAGATAAAGAAAGTAGCCGCTTGCTAAAAATAATTGCCTTGCTTGCCTTTGAAAAAAATATTTGTATATATCTGCTGCTTTAAAATAATTGCTAAAAATTCTGCACGTTCAGGGATCGTCCTTTCATCTCTTATTTTTATTTGCTTTGCACTTTTTTTTATTTAAATTTTGAAAAAAATTCAAAACCAAAAACAAATTTCATTTGTAGTTGCATTGTTAATACACGTTTAATTTCTGCTTTGCATTACATCTTAGAATTTGATTAATAATAACTCATTTAATTGCATATTGACAAGTTGTTTTTTGTCCAATTTTATTTCTCGGTGTCTAGGCTACAACAAAGCATAACCATTTTATAAATATTACGGTGATTTTGAAAATATTATAGTTGATGTTTCTCTGAAGGTACTTAAACCTTCGGCTGCATTGCTAAGGTGATTCGTGGTGCACCGATAAATCATGTCTGTTACCTAACTGAGAACTATCTTGTTGAATTAAGGTAGAGGTGATTATGCAATTTTGGGTTAACTTAGGATAAATCATTTGTAATTAACGCTTACATTAATTTAGTTGCATTAGTTCATGCATATTTAAAAAAAAAATCAAAACTAAAAAATTGTAAATATTCCGTTTCCTTTCCTTTGAAAATTTTCAAAATTAAAAATCCAAAAAGTCGAAAGGAAAAATATTACTTAACTTTTATAAAAAAACAAAAAATTCCAAAAAAAAAATTATAAAACCTTTTCAAAAACAAAGGAAAATTTTGAAAAAAATAAGAAAAAAAAATCGATTTTCATTTTTGAAAAATAAATTCATTTTGTAAATATTTTTCCTTTATAAAAAAATCCAAAAAAAAGAACTTTTGAAAATGTTCGAATTTCCATATTCTCATGAATTTTTCGATAGTTGTGAAGATCAATATAATCCATATAATTTCACTCTAAATTCTTATGGATATTTTAATGATAACTTTTGTATAAACAATTCGAATTTGTACCACAAAATTTCCAAAATGATGAACCACCCTCGACTTTTGAAAAAAGTATTGAAATGATTTCGTCGTTATTTGAATTCTCTACACAATAAAATCAACAGATAAATGATATGCGTAATTCTTATTTGTGTGATAACTCAAGTCAGAATCAACATTTGAATTCACTTCAAAATGCAAACGATTTCGAGTATAACTCATGTCATTTCAATTTTGAACTCCAAAATGAATTTCGAAATCAAAACGAAAATGTGATCCGCTTTTCAAATAATTTTGACAATGGTAATAATCTCAACTACGATACGAGTGAAATTTTTTGTTCTTAACAAATCCAAATTGAAAATTCTCAAGTTTACTTTAAATTGGATTTTGTTGAACGAATAGCTGAAATCTACAATAATCACATGGATTTGTTGTTCGAAACATATATGAAAAAACATGAGAAACAAAACCAAATCCCAATACGTGGAGTCAAATGATAATCCATCTTTTAAATCGATGATTTTCAAACAACAACTTTTGAAACTGAAAATGATGATCATAATGAAGTTGTTGAAAACACGGTAATTGAGTTGGATTTCATTCTTTTGAGGGTGTGCAACCAAATTTAAAATTCGACCTTCCTTTTCTCGATTTCAAAAATTTAAATACAACTACTTTGGATTTTGAACTTGAGATATGTAATGAAGTTGTTGATAATCCAACAAAGGAAGACGAATTCAATGAACACAAAAATTTTGGACTTTTCGACCAAGAGTTGTTGAATTCCGAAGAGGAAGATTTAAATCACCATTTTCAATTTGAAATCGATAATTCTGAAAAAGTTTTCAGTGATAAATTTGAATTTCAATTTGGTGAAAGTAAACTTGAATTTCGACCATTCGTTTTATCGACCCCGAAAATCATCGAATTAAACAAAATAACGCATACGATTTTTAATAAAACGACATTCATCTTTTAAAATTAACATTCAACTCTGAAATCTTATATGATTGGTTTTCTGTGCTTAAGCTGTGTCACGTATATTTGACGTGACAAGTGAATCGATCTTTGGAAGACCATTTCATTTACTCTTTAACAGCATATTTTCTGATGTCTTGTAAATAATAATCTTTTCATGTAAATATTGGTCATTTTTAATTTTTTTTCTCCCCTTTCACTTGGGTTGACTTTGGAGACACAGTCAAAATCAAGTGTTTGGGGAGTCTCATCTTTATTTTTAATTTTTCATGGTTTATTTTCTTTCTAAAACTCAAAAAATAAAAATAAAAAATATAACAAAAAAATCTTAAAACCAAAATTCCTTTTTAGCATTTTGATTTATTTTTGAAAAAACACTGTAGGATAAATATACAGTTTTGGTTATTAAATTTAAATTTTTAAATTTTTTTTATACAATAATAAAAATAAAGTTTGCTTATAAATAACGATGATTTAACTAGTATACAGGTAGGTTCATGGTGATAATTATGAAGTATATCCTAATTGAAAATCTTTGTTTAAAAAAGTGGTGAATTTAAAGTAATGGATTTAACACTTTTTTTGTCTTCTAAGTTAAATGGTGCTAAATGATTTTGCAAAAATCTCTTTAAGAAAAACAAAAAACAAAAAACATATATATATATATATATATATATATATATATATTTGTATATAATTTTTATTAACATCTCGAGTCATGTGTTCACACTTGTGTGCTCGCTCGCCATGCTCTTTACCATTCTCACGTAAGCCCAAAAGGCAGTGCGGGATCGATATATCTGGCCTCAGTTAATAATTCTTTTATTAATAACGCCTACAGTCGATAAGTGTTCATAATTATGTATTCACTCACCACGCTCTGTATTCTTCTCACATAAATCCGCAAAGCAGTGTACGGGTAATATATCTGGTCTCAGTTTATCTGAATTAGGCATATGTAAATATTGTACTATCAATAAAATTTTCAATAAAAATAGAGAGAGTGAGAAGATGAAATCCAAGCACTATTTTAACTTATTTGATTTGACTTGTTATTGAAAAGAAATGAAAACACCACTTTAGGAAACTTTGACAATCAACTAAGAATCTATTTCATAGTTACACTGTGTTATCAATCGAAATAACGAGTTAAACTATAGTATATTTGCTTTGAGTAAATGACTTAAATTTTCAAGATAATGACCAAAACCTATATTTAACTTATTCATGTTAATTTAAAAATAAATCCTTCATTTGCAAATATTTTCAGAAACTTGCATTCATCCCTTTGTAAATAATCTTGCATTTTGTAAATATTTTCATCCTACATTTGGATTTTGTGGGTAGTATCCGTTGAAAACCCTCACGAGACAACACTCGTCCTACTGGGGACACCCAGAGATTCAACGACTTGTTGCATACGTTCAATGCAATCGTGCTCCATACGAAAACGTATTTATCTTAGTTTTTATTCGAGAATGAATAAAAAGATAAGTGTGGTGGTATTTCATGTGCACATGAATATGCATATTTTTACCACCATATTTAATCAATTTAAATTAAATAAATGATCATATCGGGTATTTTAACTTGTTTAAACCAAAATTCAAATTATTTTCAAATTGTCACATATTCATCTTCATCTAGGGGCAAAATGGTCATTTTTGTGCATTTATTAAATTGTGAAAATTTAATTGAAAATTTCTGTATTATTTTATAGGAGAATTGGATGGAAATTACAAGTGGTTTCATGATGATATGCATGCACAAAACAAAACAAAGAAAATGAAGATGAAAGTAATTCAAACTCATGAACATGGAGGACCCCACCTATCCACTTACCTTGATTTTCAATTAGGAGCTAAAACACATGCTAAAAGACCATTAAAGCTTCGTGCACATTTAAGAGAAGAATTAACGTATGCTAATGATTACTTGGTGGTCATTCTACCTCAAGGGAAATTTGAGCATTCCCCAAAAAAATGAGTTAGGGTTTCATACATGTATAAATACCCCTTATGTTTCATGTAACCCTCCTCTTCTTTAGTCTCTCTTATGCTCACTTCTATTAGTTTAGATCTAAAATAAAATGAGAGCTCTCTTTCTCTTTTCATGACTACTAAGTCATTTTTATTTCATGCAATTCTCTTTTTTCATACAATATTATTTAGTGTTTTATTTTACCTACATGCTTTCTTTCTTTCATGCTAGTAATGTAAATTTCATTTTATGCAATTATATAGTTCTTTTTTCCATTAGCTTTCATTTTCCTCTTCTTTTTGTTTTATGTTGCAAGATACATTTATTGATTTGATAACAAATATGAGAGGCTAAACCCCTTCAATTTTGGGGTAATGAAGCTCTCTTGAATCATGTAAATGCAACATAAATTTTCATTTATATCTCTTTTGTGCTTAATGGAAAGTTAGATGTTTATGTGATTTTATGTTTAATATTGATTTTGATAGCTTATGTTGTTCAAAACAAATAGGCTACGTTTAGTCATATGAATCACTAATTACCTCTTCATCTACATATGATCATGGTAATGGAAGTGGATTTAGAATCAAAATTTGATGGTTTATGTTTCTAATTCAATTGTTAATAAACCATACTTAAAATAGATTCTATTTTTAATTCCATGTCATTTTCATTAAAGTTAGAAAGTGGGTTAGATGGTACATTAAAGTTTGATGGTTTAAGTGTGTTAATTAATAACACAATTATGCCATGCTTATGATAAATGCATCAAATAAACTCACAAATGACCAAAATCATTATGTTGATTTATGTGATCATGAGAGGATATTTTCCTCTAAATTGCTCTTTAATCTCATATTTTTATTCTCCTTCGTTTTAGTTTGTTTGTACTTTTTCTAGTTAGTTAACAATCCCTCGACTTTGGTTTAATCTGATTGAATAGAATTTCAAAATCTAAAAATTTCCCTATAAGTCGACCCGTACTTACATACGTGCTACAATCGTACACCATGTGCTTGGGGTAAAAATTAATTCAAAATTTATCGGCATTTTTCTAACTCAATAGATAATTTCCCGTTAAACTAAAAGCGAAGCCAGTAGATTATGCAAGCAACAACTTCGAATTCTTTTCAATTTTGACTAAATAATTTTCCTCATTCCTTTGCGGTCTCAAATTACTTTTCTCAATGTCTTTGCTTCTCAGATTGGATTCCGCAACTTTCCTGCATGGTGATTCAACTTCATCTTTTGCCCCTTTAATTCCTCACAGCATCTAAAAATATTTATAGGAGACGAGTACTTTGATTAGTTTATGCATTGTTTGTAATTGTCTCTTCAAGGCTTGGATATCATTTTCATCTTTTGACACTTCCTTTGGTGTAGATCCTTAGCCAACCTCAATATTCTCTACGTTAAATTTATGGGGTTCCATTCTCTTCAAGATTGGTGCGGTGCGCTACTTCATCTCAGATTTGCACATTCACTTTCTTAACGGATCATCCCATTTTGTTAGTATGGTAGCTATAGGTTTAGGCCTTGAGTTTGTCTCTTATTGGAAGCACCCCTTAATTTTAGGTTGAATTTTGGGCCCTTTACAAATTCAAGCATCATGATTGAAAAAGGATACCTGGTTCATTATACAATTCAATAGTCTTTAGTCATATATGCAAATCCAAAATCAAGAATCATATATGAAAGGCATAGGTCAAAGTCACATATGCAAGTTAAGTGTTCAAGGAACAAAAATTTCCTAAAGTATAAGTCCTTAATTATAAATCTTTGATTTCAATTTGACCCAACAACCATGAACATCCCAATTTCAAGTTTTTTCTTACACACTTGAGAAAAAATTAAAAATGATAGAGAAGTGAATAAAAAATTTGACCCCTCTGTATTAAGGGGTATATGCCTATTTATAGAAGTCCTGGACCTTTGAATTCAAAACATGTATTATTCAATGGAAATTGGATGTTCATGATTTTCCAACATGGTATATGTTTAAAGTGACATGTGGTTTATCCTTCCTTTTAAATCATGATGATGTGGAACTTCTAGCCCATCTAAGATGCATTATATAATGAGTTAGATGCAGATTTCATGTAAAATAGTCATCACATGATAGCTCAACATCATTAACACTCGATAGCTTGATTTATCACTATGCAATAGCTCGATATCACCAATACTCAACAATTTTCTTTATCGTCACGCGATACCTGGTAGTCGCTAGTACTCGATACCTCATTCTATCATCATGCGATAGCTTAATAATGTCGGCCTTTGATAGTCAATTTAGTCATCATGTGATAGCACAAGTTAACCATCCTTCAACATCTTACTGATTCATGATAGCTTAGGAGTATTATCCCTCAATGGCTCACTTAATCATTATGTGATAGCTTTCAAACATCATTTAACGACTCAATTAGTCATCAATTTGCGATTGTCTTGAGATCACCAACCTTCGATATCTAATTTGTTCAACCCATGATAACTTTAAGATCAAACCTTTAACATCTTGTATCTCATTAACTTGCAATAGCTCTTAGACCACCACCTTTCATTAACTAGTTTGATCAACTTGTGATAGCTTTAAAACCATCAACATTCGATGGCTTCTATATTCATCATGCGATAGCTCTGATAAATAAACATTTGATAGCTTCCATGTTCACTATGCGATAGCTTTGACAAATCAACCTTCGATGGCTTCTATGTTCACTATGCGATAACTTTGATACATTAACCCTCGATGGCTTCTATATTTACCATGCGATATTTTTTATAAATCACCCCATGATGATTCTCAGATTCACCATGTGTTGGCTTGAATATCCCATCTTTTGATGGCCTCACAGGTCACCGTTCGATAACTCATATTCCTCAACTTATGGATGATTTGGAATTCATCATTCGGTGGCTCATGTACTTCAACTTATGACACCTTTGGATAAATCACCATATGTTAGCTTGTATATATCCTCTAATAACTTTACTTTTCATTCTTTGATGGTCTATATTCATTAAGTTCTGATAGATTAATCTTTCATCCTTCAGTGGCACCAAATTTACTTATCTTTAGAAATTTAGGTGTAACACTACTATTATTTCATTCTCTTTCTTTCCATTTCTAGTAAAGACTTGCTAAACAGAAAACTAAGACATAAATTTGAAGTGACTAGTTATGGGGGGAGGACAAAATGTAAGAAGGAAGACTGAAAGCACCCAAACAAATGAGAGAAACGAAGGTGAACCAAGAGTGGCAGAAAAAGAAGCCGCGTCTTCAGCTAATGCGATGGGTAAGGATGTGAATGCCTTGTTTTGGAAATTTATGGTGCAAATGATGAGGGAGAATGTGTTGGAGTCTATTGAGCCAAGACTTGTAGTAAGAGAGGATTTCTCGAAGATGAACCAAGGTTATCGAAAATTAGGAGGAAAGATGTCTACGGGGAAGAATCCTGAAGTTGAAGTATTAAATTAGCTAAGTGTTTGTAAGCTTATCATTGGAGATCTAAGATTGAATGATATGAAAATGAGATGGATGGCTTCGTGATAATTGCATGAATGTGCTTTGGATTAGTTGGAAATGGTTACTATCGTGACCCCCCAAATAAGGGATCACTGGTTTAAAATAGGTTTGAGACTTCGCATATATCCAAGTCTCAACGGAGTGTGTTGTTATAGGAATTAATTAACTTAAAGCACGAAGACCTTTTTTGAAAGGGTACATCCAGTAGTTCAACTCTTTGTGTAAGCATGGTTGAGAGATAACTAATACCCCATTAAATAAAAATGAGAAGTTCATCCAGTGTTTGAAGAAAGGTCAAGATCATAAGGTGATGGCGCACTTGGCATCTCCTTTTTTATTCCTTTATGGATATGATTAGAAGGTTTGATGATATGTATAAGGAAATGAAGAGAGTTATATAAAGCCTACGGAAGTGCAAAGGAAGAAGCTCGCTCTTTATGCTAAGGGCAAGAAAAGCTATGCTGAAAGGAAGGAGTGTCGTGACTACTATTATTGAAGTTGTTTGTTTTTAACTATGGGTAGAAGGGGCACTATTCATCTAAGTGTCCAACACCGAGAACCTAGGGAAAAATGAAGTGTTTTAACAATGAAAAGTTGGGCATTAGAAGAAATGCTATGCAGAGTTGCGAGCTATATTGTTTGCTTTAGAGCGTGTTAACAAGAAAACTTATCAACACCCCAAAGTAGAGTTTAGAGAATAAGAAATTCCTTTGAAACCTCTTTTCGACCAATTGTAGGTAGCTGATACTTTTCGATCAAATAAAGATAGTTATTATTCCCTTTTTTATACCTTTTAATTCAGTCGAAACACATGAACTCCTCTTCAAAAACGCCTTTCAATCTAGTTCAGTTGATTTCATTATCTTTTTGAAACCATCCTTTCGAGGTAGTTATGGCGACTCAAAGGTTGGTCCTAATGATTTACGGATGTGAGTTGAATAAAAAAGGGTTCCAACTTCTTCGGAAGATAACCCTTCATTAACGCAAGGTAAGGACTTATGGATTTAGAGGCATTAATTGGTTTGAAATGGTTTTGACTCCTACGAAATGCGACCTTTCGATCAGGTTGGCATAAACTGGTTATAAATAGAATCTCATAGAAACATAAAATCAGATAACTTACCCAAAATACTATAAACTTGCTTTGATTAAGCTAAACAAATACAGATGATCCAATCCCCAAACTAATTTGGGAATTAGGGTTTCAAATTTAAGAAAGTACAAGAATGAAGTGAGTGAATTCGGATCCCTTAAAGCAGACCCTGAGGGTCTTATTTATACGTGCGGGTAGGCACATTTCGAATCAGTCCTTTCCACTTGATCGAAAGGCGGCCTTGGAGACCTTTCGTTGCCGTTTACATTTGGGCGTCCTTTTGCATTGCTTTTGAATGGACTTGAGCACTTTCGACTTCATTGAAAAAGTAGGTGTGCTTCTCTACTTTGTGTTGCTGTGTTCTTACAAGTAAGAAAATGTATGAGCTTTCGACTCTGTCGATAGGTGGAACTTCAAAGCTCTAAAGGAGTCGAGACGTTAAAGATTTTAAATTAAAAGGTAGCTTTCGATGGCACACTTGCTACTTGATGCAGAACCCATCCTTTAATGTAGGAGATTACAATATTGAACCATAGCAAGCTCTTCTTTCTTAATTTTGAATGGTCTCGACCGGTTCTAAAGGCTTATTTATGCTTTCGAAAGGGTTGCTCTATTAAAACATCCTACTGTGGAATGTGAATGAAGGCGAAACCTTTAGTTTCGAAAGGTTTGGCGTGCATGTGAGTGGCTGTAATTTGTTGCCTCTGGAAGGTGTTCCTCAACTTATTCGAAGCGTCTTCATACCAGCGGAAGCATTTGTTTCGAAAGGGAACAATTGAAGCATGTACGACCCGTAATTTTCGACAATTTAAATTTGTTAATATAATGAGATTTTGGTAGTATAATTTTGAAAGAAATAAAATTTGTGGATTAAGAATGAAATAATAATTAGAATTAAAGGTATTAATGTTAATATAAGTTGACTATTAACAATTTGAATGAAATTCTAATAAATAAAGTAGTGAAAATGTTATACCTGTCAGTGTAACGACCCGTAATTTTTGACAATTTAATTTTGTTAATATAATGAGATTTTGGTAGTATAATTTTGAAAGAAATAAATTTTGTGGATTAAGAATGAAATAATAATTAGAATTAAAGGTATTAATGTTAATATAAGTTGACTATTAACAATTTGAATGAAATTCTAATAAATGAAGTAGTGAAAATGTTATACCTGGTTATAATTTAATATAAGAAAACGAACGTAAATATTGAATTAATTAATGAACATATATGTAGATGGTAATTGAATAAAAACCAATACTCTGTAAATAACTATAATATTGGAGTGGAAATAATAAACTTAAATGTGCGACTAAGAGTTAATGACAACAATTTTTATGAGTTGCTTATATATTCAGTTCATCCAATTTAATTGGAAATCAATTGCAATAAATCTAAATTAAATGTTACGTTAATGTAAATTAAGGTAATAATTGGGAATAATGTTAATTTTATTTATAATATGATAATTAGTTGAAGTAAAGGAATGGGAGTCAGGATTTATTTATTTATTGGAATTTAAAGTTAAATAATTGGATTTATTGCAAATAAGTGGAATTAAATATTAAATTATTACGTTAATTTAAATTAAGATGGAATGTGAGAATATTAATGTAATAGATTTTGAATCCAATGTTAATTTCATCCACTTTATAATGAATTGAATAATAGAAAGTAAATTAAATAGAATTATTGGAAATTAAAACTTATAAATTCTGAACTTAATGAAATTGAGGTTAACATTGAAATTGATAAACTAATCGACTCTAAATTGACATCTAAATTTATATAAATTTTTGTAAATGATTATGAAATTTAAAAAAGATAAAAATTGTCAATTATAGAATTGAAATTGAAAATCTGATTTAATTAATTAATTAATAATTTATTTAATTAATTGAAAAACAGTCGTTTTGGCCACAGACTCGGATTTCGACGAAACCAGTTTCATCGGATCCGTAACGGCGAATTATTGTAGGATTTCAAGTTTTGTAACGATTAGATTGTCGTTTGATCGTACGGGCTCGAAACGCCTGGGAATCAATTTAATTGAAATCAATTTAAAATAATTTAATTTAGCATAACTTCTTCATACGATGGAATTGGGACTTGAAACATGTTCCATCGATTTTAAAATATTCAAAAACATCTATTTTGATATATGGGTTGACCCAATTTCGTTCCGGAGTCAGAACGGGCTTTTCGGGCCATTTATCGTTCAACGATCCAAACCAATCTGATCCATTCTTTTATTTTCAACCCTACCTATATATATCCAGTTATAAACCATAGCCTATTTCTTATTCCTCATTACTGTACGTACAATTCATTTGTCTCTCCTCCTCAATGGCAGACAAACAAATTTCCACTTCCAGATCCAATTGCAATTCAAAACCAAATCAAAATTTCAAACTCTTCAAATTATACCGTGTTTTATATCATCGGAAAGCTCTCGAAGAGCGCATCTCAATTCTATGATTCTTTTTTCCTTTGTGTCTCCGTGTGTCCGGAATTTAATGAATAACTCTCGACCGTTCATATTAGGTCGTCGGAGTTGACGGTGGATCTTCCACGATTCATCGATCAGGAAGTCTAGGCGCGTAGAGGAGGCTGAGTGCTTTCGATCAGCACGGTTCGTTTGGGGTAGTTGTTGCTAGGATCGCCACGATCGGCTTGTCATTGGGTGGTGGCGGCGAACGCCTATGGCGCACCAGAGTCGACCGTGACCACGAGGAGGGGGCACCTGAAGGTGGTGAACGCGATGGTCATGATGGATCGAGTCGTAGTTCGACCTAGTGGCGACGAAAATTTGGGCGAGGCGTTGGCTTTTAGGGTTTTTATGGGTTCGTGCGCGATTTTGCTGTAGGGTTTCGTGTTGAGAGATGGGCTAACGTGTACGGCGAGTTTTACTTTTATTTTATTTTAATTCAATTTCAATCGCTCTAAATTAAATAACTTTCTCATACGATGTCTGATTTGTCCGTGGTTTCTTTTGTTAGGATCGTATCGAAATTTTGGACATTGTGACGCTAGTTTGGATGAATTCTGAGACTGTTCAAATTTTGGGTTTAAATTGAATTTAAATTCAATTTAAATTCAAAAGTGAGTATTTTAACCCACTCACAACTTCTTAAATTTCTTATGTGTGTTAAATTAAAATTTGATGTGATTAGAAAATTTATTTATGACTGTTAGGCATATTTTTAGTCATCATCTCAGTAAAATTGAATTTATTGGATTAAATTGGTATTTAATTTATTTTGCATATAAACTGCCAGTTAATATATTATTAATTTAGTATTGTATATATTGCCAGTTAAATTGTTATTTAATTTATTTTGAATATAAACTACTAGTAAATACCTGTTATTTATTATTTGTTCTATATTGATGCTATTTTTTGAATTGGAAGATGATTGTGGTAAATGGTTGATGATTGATATTGGATGAATGGATGTTGTATTTTATATGATTATAGACTGCAAGTTGTTATGTATTTATATTACATTCGGGTTTGCTGTTTGAAATGATATATAACCGTATTTTTATTTTAAATTACGGATTGAAATGATAAATATCTGTATCACTTGACCATAGGGTAGAAAATTATATACAAACACCGTGGTATATATATAATTTATTTTTAAAATGATTTCTATGGTTTTGGAAAGAAATATATGGTTTAAAATATATTGATTTTTGATATTATATAAAATTATATTTTTTTATATATATAGTTAAATGCTTGAATTTAAGCTATGTATAAGTTTGTTAAATAGAAATTGAATCAAATAATAGAGTTTGACTTTTATTAGAATAAATGTGAGTAAGTATTTAAATTTTATTTTAATATAGAGTGTATAATGATTTAAATAAATTAAGATTGGGAGATAAATTGGAGATTTATTTGAAATTAAATTTATTTAAGAATTAAACTCAAAAAAAGGTTGGCGCGAAATTCATTAAATTGGAAATTTTAAAAGGTGTAATTATTATAACTTGATTTTGGGGTTAAGATGAATTAAATGATTATTTCAAGTATAAATGAATTGAAGGAAATATTTAGTTATTTGTAATTTGAGTTTATTTAAATGATAAGGGATTTATTATGTAAAATATTTCAAAACTAAACAATAGAAAATTAAGTTGTCGTGTCGAAATTATCAAATTTAGTTTTGAAATTTTGGAGTATTTAAAGCCTTGAAATATATCGAAATTGAAATGTTTTATCGAAATTGAAGTGTTTCGAAGTTATGAATTTCAAAGTACTATGTTTTAAAAGCGTTAAAATTTCAAATGTTTGGTTTCGAAGTGTATAAATTTGAAAGTGCTATGATTTTGGAAAGGATATATTCGAAATAAAAATGATATTATATTGATTTGGGTTTTCATAAAACGATATCATATTGATTGGTTTTTAAACGGAAATGATATCATATTTAAATGGTTTTGAAATGATATTATATTGTGGTTTTGAAGTATAATTATGTTAAATGACCGAGGTATTATAATAACATTTGGTTGTTAAAGAGACAGGGATCGGAAGTTGTCATACTCTCTGCCAACTCCGTAAACCACTTTAACAACCATGTACGCGGTGGAGATTCCAGAATGAAGTAGGATGGCGGCGGCGTTTCCTTTGAGGTATATACGTAGACCCGACTCCCGTGAGTTGGCATAAGGTGGCTAAAACAGAAGTGATCGACGGGCTAAGAAGGTAGCACCTTTTATCGGACACACTCCTTCGATACCATTCTATTACTTTGTGATTGATTTGGGCCCTTTTGATTTTGGGAATGTGGCTCGAGGTGGGTGGTAGTAGCTGCTACGTGTTACCACCGGTCCGGAAGCGTAATTGGTATATCTACCATAGCATTGCCTGGTTGTGCCGTGTCACATACCCTACTGCGCCTTGTACGAGTTTGGTTTTCTCCCGTAGCCCGTGCGGTATCCTCTGGTGGCTTCCCGATCAGGAGGGACTATGATACTGGATGGACTACTGGGACTATTACGTTTTAAGGGGAATATTGGGTCACACCTTAATGATATTTAAAAGTAAGTTTATTTTATTAATAGACATTATTATAATAATGAAATATTACTACATAATAAATAGTTTAACGGATCCTTAGGAGATGTGAATCCCGAACATCTCTTTAGTTACTGCACTCACGTTAGGCACTGGATAGGAGATGTCAAATCCCGTAAACATCACTGACGCCGTTCCACTCATATTTTACAGTTAATTTAACTTACATAAGATCTTTTAGTTCTTACTCGAGTGTTTTGTCTTTTCAATTCGCTCGAGTCAGTCTGAGCATTTCGGGGTTCGAAGACTTTATCTCTGGAGGACGAAGACAAAGATTTGTATTACTATTATTTATTATGTTATCCTACTGCATTCATATTGTCCGCTGCATTATTTATTATTCTCTGGTATGTGTAACTCTGATATGTATTGTATAAGTATAGTTGAATATTTTGTAAAACAGCTTCATGAACTGTTTATTTGATTATTATATTTTATCGTTCCGCTGCAAGATTCTGTTTTATTTTTCTTTCTCTGCATTTTCTTATTTACCCCAATAACACCCACTCGTTTGTATGGTTTGAGTCTGACGTGTGTGGTTTATTGTCGATTTAAAGCGTACAAAAAGGCGGGATGTTACATCTGGTATCAGAGCTTTGGTTTAGCGATAAACCTTAGCTTTATGGGGTCTGACTCTTTATTTATAGGGTAGTAATACCCTATGATGAGTCGTTGAGCATGTGTGTATATATATATGAGAGAGCATACTTGTTAGTGTTATAAAAAGGTTTTAATATTGTGTTAATTTTTTCCGTTTTGTATTTATAAATTCTGGTTGGTGCATAGGACGCTATGACATCAATAGGGATTTCTAAACACTTAATAGGACAGACCGACATAATATTTGTTTGATATAGGCGAATGAAATAATTTTGCCTATTATATTTTCTATATATAAAGTAATAAATTTTATAAAGGTTATATTTGGTTGTAATATATTTGTTGTTAGGTAGTGAAATTTTTAGATATTAGTTGAAAATAAGATTGAAATAAAATCAATGAAAGATCGAAAACTTAGAACTTGAGTTCCGGGACTTTTGGAAAAATTTCTTTCGAATGATTTTGGAATATTATAATAATATTATTTAGAAGTATTTTTTGATATAAATATTATAATAAGATTTGAAATAATTGTTTTGAAGAAATTTTGGGAAGAAATAAGTCCTGTACTCCTCTTTCTGTCGCTGGAAAATAATTTCGGTGATGAGTGCATGCATCATCGACATTCATTTTCGAGTTTCGAAGCGGGATGACCACTATAGTAGTTTTACTGCAGATTTATTTTGATAAACAAATATAAAATTTTAACTTATTTTAAGTATAATTGGATATAAGTTGTAAGTATATATATATCTATCTATTATTTTAAAATGATTTGAAATTTAGCCCGATATTTAATTCTTAAGTTTCCATTAATTAATAGTTTCAGTTATTGTAGTGAAATTGAATGTAACTAATTAATAATTAGAACCTCTACTTTAAATAAGAGATTAAATGCTAGGTTATAAATGAAATTTCCAGAAAGTCTGAATTTGTAACCTATAAAAACAAAAGATAGGATTATTGAACATCAAATTAATTTAAAAGAGATAGGATAAACTTGTATAATTTTCAATTGCATTCTTTAACATATATATAACTTACCAACTATAAACAGTTAAAATGTTAAAAGAAAATGTAAAGGGAAATGTCACAAGTAAAATTTGAATACTATAAGTAAACGAATGTTAATAAATGGAATTATGTAATAATGAATGAATGAATAAAAAATAATGCGATAAAGAGGAAACTGACATGACATTAATAAGTGAAAACGAATATTTTTAAGTAATAAATGAAAATAAAGGAAATAAACATTGAATCAATGAATAAAAGTAAAAGCTTGTAAGTAGTAAATGAATATTTAAAGGATGAATCATTATATAAATAAAAAGGGAATGAAATAATAAATGTTATAAGATGAAATTAATAAAAAAAAATGAACTTAATTTATTGTTTGAAATTGTTGTTTGTTTGGTTTATGGTTGTTTGGGTAAGAATACTTTAAATTTGTTGGGATGTATGAATAATCGATTAGTTTCATCTAAGACTATTGAGTAAATGGTGCACTTAGTTGTTTATTTTTTATTCTGTACAATTTAAAGTTTTGAACCCAAACAACTATTTGTTTTGTTTGATATGAATGGATTATTGATTTGTGTTGATTTTATATGATGGCGTACGCTTTGTGCAAGTGATTGTTGCTTATATTGATTTGTTGTTAGTGGTTGCAACAACTTTAAATATTTCATTTTATATTATTATTAACTCTTTTGGATTATATAAGTGAAATACAGGTTATGGAAGCAATTGCTGCTGCTTTTGATTTCATAATTAAATGTTGTTTGCCCGACAAATAGGTATGTTTTCGAATTACGGTTTATAGCGGCCTCGCGAGCCGGGCTTTGGAGATGAGGTGCATAGCAGCGAAGCCAAGTCAATTTCGGGCCACCAAACCCTACAACTGATAAGAAGGGCGGAGGTTATATTGTTTTCCCGTGTTGGGATATATATTATTTTGGAAAATATATGTTGTATAGTGTTATATTTGATATTATATTTTCTCCCGAGCCTCTCCGTACAAAGGAGACTCTGCCGAAATTTTTCGTAAAATTTTGGACTTACAAAAATTTTGAAAAATGTTTTCCAAACCTTATTAATTTGAGTATAAAAGGGTTAATGGTTATAAATTGGCATATTTCATTGAAATTAATTAAATTTTTAAATATATCTGTTTATAAATTTAATATTTTAAGTAAGATATATTGATTTCTTAATTCTTTTTTTCCCTTCTTTTTCCTTTTCGGGAACGAAAAGTTTTGAGTGTGGGAGAGTGTAACGACCCATAATTTTCGATAATTTAAATTTGTTAATATAATGAGATTTTGGTAATATAATTTTGAAAGAAATAAAATTTGTGGATTAAGAATGAAATAATAATTAGAATTAAAGGTAGTAATGTTAATATAAGTTGACTATTAACAATTTGAATGAAATTCTAATAAATGAAGTAGTGAAAATGTTATACCTGGCTATAAATTTAATATAAGAAAACGACATAAATATTGAATTAATTAATGAATATATATATATATATATAATAGATGGTAATTGAATAAAAACCAATACTCTGTAAATAACTATAATATTGGAGTGGCCATAATAAACTTAAATATGCGATTAAGAGTCAATGACAACAATTTTTATGAATTGTTTATATATTCAGTTCATCCAATTGAACTGGAAATCAATTGCAAGAAATCTAAATTAAATGTTACGTTAATGTAAATTAAGGTAATAATTGGGAATAATGTTAATTTTATTCATAATATGATAATTAGTTGAATTAAAGGAACGAGAGTCAGGATTTATTTATTTATTGGAATTTAAAGTTAAATAATTGGATTTATTGCCAATAAGTGGAATTAAATATTAAGTTATTACGTTAATTGAAATTAAGATGGAATGTGAGAATATTAGTGTAATAGATTTTGAATCCAATGTTAATTTCATCTGCTTGATAATAATGAATTGAATAATAGAATGAAAAGTAATTTAAATAGGTTTATTTGAAATTAAAATTTATAGTTTCTAAATTTAATGAAATTGAGGTTAACACTGAAATTGATCAACTAATCAACTCTAAATTGACATCTAAATTTATATAAATTAGTGAAAATGATTAAGAAATTTAAAAACGATAAAAATTGTCAATTATAGAATCGAAATTGAAAATCTAACTTAATTAATTAATTAATAATTTATTTAATTAGCTGGAAAATAGCCATTTTGGCCATGGACTCGGCTTTCGACGAAACCAGTTTCGTCGGATCCGTAACGGTGAATTATTGTAGGATTTCAAGTTTCGTAACGATCACATTTGCCATTTAATCCTACGGGCTCGAAACGCCTGTGAATTAATTTAATTGAAATCAATTGAAATAAATTTGAAATAATTTGATTTTAGCATAACTTATTCATACGATGGAATTTGTACTTGAAACACGTTCCATCGATTTTAAAATATTCAAAAACAACTATTTTGATATATGGGTTGACCTAGTTTCGTTCCGCAGTAAGAACGGGCTTTTCGTGCCATTTATCGTTCAACGATCCAAACCAATCTGATCCATTCTTTTATTTTCAACCCTACCTATATATATCCAGTTATAAACCCTAGCCCATTTCTTATTCCTCATTTCTATACGTACAATTCAGCCATCTCTCCTCCTCAATGGCAGACAAACAAATTCCCACTTCCAGATCCAATTGCAATTCAAAACCAAATAGGTATTTCAAACTCTTCAAGCTATATCATATTTTATATCGTCGGAAAGATCTCGAAGAGCGCATCTCAATTCTGTGATTTGTTTTTCGATTCAAGTCTCTGTGTGTCCGGATTTTAATGAATAACTCCCCGTCGTTCATATTAGGTCGTCGGAGTTGATAGTGGATCTTCCACAATTCATCGATCAGGAAGTCTAGGCGTGTAGAGGAGGCCGAGTGCTTTCGATCGACACGGTTCATTTGGGGTAGTTGTTGCACGATCGACTTATTATTGGGAGGCGGCGGAGAATGTCTGTGGCGCTCCAGAGTCGACCGCGACCACGAGGAGGGGGTGCCTGGAGGTTGTGAGTGCGATGGTCACGCTGGATTGAGTCATAGTTCAACCTAGTGGCGACGAAAATTTGGGCGAGGCGGCGGCTTCTAGGGTTTTTTTGTGTTCATGCGCGATTATTTTGTAGGGTTTCGTGTTGAGAGACGGGCTGACGTGTACGGTGAGTTACTTTGTTTTGTTTTGTTTTACTTTTATTTTATTTTGATTCAATTTCAATCGCTCTAAATTAAATAACTTTCTCATACGACGTCTGATTTGCGCACGGTTTTTTTTGTTAGGATCGTATCGAAATCTTAGATATTTTAGCGCTCGTTTGGACGAATTCTGAGACTATTCAAATTTTGGGTTTAAATTGAATTTAAATTCAATTTAAGTTCAAAAGGTGAGTGTTCTAACCCACTCACAACTTCTAAAATTCTTATGTGTGTTAAATTAAATTTTGATGTGATTAGAAAATTTATATATGACTGTTAGGCATATTTTTAATCATCACCTCAGTAAAATTGAATTTGTTGGATTAAATTGGTATTTAATTTATTTTGCATATAAACTGCCAGTTAAATTATTATTTAATTTAGTATTGGATATAAATTGCCACTTAAATTGTTATTTAATTTATTTTGCATATAAGCTACTAGTTAAATTGTTATTTAATTTATTTTGAATATAAACTGCCAGTAAACACCTGTTATTTATTATCTATTCTATATTGATGTTATTGTTTAAATTGGATGGTCATTGTGGTAAATGGTTGATGACTAATATTGGATGAATGGATATTGTATTTTATATGGTTATAAACTGCAAGTTGTTATGTATTTATATTTCATTTGAGTTTGCAGTTTGAAATGGTATATAACCGTATTTTTATTTTAAATTATGGATTGAAGTGATAAATATCTGTTTCACTTGACATAGGGTAGAAAATTATATACACACACCGTGGTCTATATCTAAATTATTTTGAAAATGATTTCTATGGGTTTGGAAAGAAATATATGGTTTAAAATATATTGATCTTTGATATTATATGAATATTATAGTTTTTTATACATATAGTTAAATGCTTGAATTTAAGCTATGTATAAGTTTGTTAAATAAAAATTGAATCAAATAATAGAGTTTGATTTTTATTAGAATAAATGTGCGTAAGTATTTAAATTTTATTTTAATATAGAGTGTATAATGATTTAAATAAATGAAGGTTGAGAGATAAATTGGAGATTTATTAGAAATTAAATTAATTTAAGAATTAAACTCAAAAAAAGGTTGATGTGAAATTCATTAAATTGGAAAATTTAAAAGGTGTAATTATTATAATTTGATTTTGGGGTCAAGGTGAATTAAATGATTATTTCAAGTATAAATGAATTGAAGGAAATATTAGTTATTTGTAATTTGAGTTTTTTTTTAAATGATAAGCGATTTATTACTTAAAATATTTTAAAACTAAATAATAGAAAATTAAATTGTTGTGTCGAAATTATCAAATTCAGTTTTGAAATTTTGGAATATTTAAAGCCTTGAAATATATCAAAATTGAAATGTTTTATCAAACTTGAAGTGTTTCGAAGTTATGAATTTCAAAGCATTATGTTTTTAAAGTGTTAAAATTTCAAATATTCGATTTCGGAGTGTATAAATTTGAAAGTGCTATGATTTTGGAAAGGATATATTCAAAGTAAAAATGATATTATATTGATTTGGGTTTTCATAAAACGATATCATATTGATTAGTTTTTAAACGGAATGATATCGTATTTATATGGTTTTGAAATGGATATTATATTCTGGTTTTGAAGTATAATTATTTTAAATGACCGCGATGTTATAATAATGTTTGGTTGTTAAAGAGACCGGGATCGAAAGTTGTCATACTCTATGCCAACTCCGAAAACCACTATCTTACATCGTCATTTCCTACTCTCCTCATATCATTGAGTAGGTGCAAAAAATTTAGGAACTTTAACTCCCTCATAGGAGTCGAACCATCCTAGACCCACATCACTATTGCCTTTTGATGATTTTGAGAAAATAGTTCAATCTATCTTGAACTCTTCATCCTTTACTTCTATTCACCTATCTTTTTTTGTTCCTGACCCGATAGGTCACTGTCGATCTCTAATAGAGCAAAGATTTTTTTGTACGTTTCATATCATTTAACCTTCTTATATTATTTCTCTCTAAATGCTGACATATGTCATACTTTTCCTTTTAGATTTCTAAAAGCTGGCTCTCTCTTCTAGAAAGTGCGTCAAAATCTTCTACTGAAACATTCAGGCTTCGATAGGAAATCTCAACCTTGAACAGCCAGATCATCTCCCTGTCTGCTAACAAAAATAATGCTGCGAAGGAACAGGAAAGATTGAGAACCTCTTTTTTCAAGCAGAGTCTATAATTTCTAAAGAGAGAAAGACAAAAAAACTTTAAGCCGATGAAAATTTGCTTTGAAAATGGCTTTGAAAGAATCTAAAGATGAGAAGGCTCGAATGGTAGCCAAACAATCCTCTTTTAGGAAGAAGCTGGAGAAAAAGAAAAATTCTCTAACCTTGGCCATCAATGCTATTTCTAAAGTCAAGAAAAGGGTGTCACAATTTCAAAATATCAATTTACTAGCTTCTCTGATCGCTTCGGCTGTTGTGAATCGACAATGTCCTCATCTTTAGCTGTTCAAAAATTTCTAGCTACGACCAAACCTCCGCTCAGCTTGGATAAGATGGTAGTGGGAGAATTGTGTAGGAAGTTCAAATTTGAAATGATGAGATGACTAATAGAAAGTGAGGTATTCTCAGCGCATAAAAAAGTACACGGCCAGGATTTAAAATCTTGAACATGATAAATATCTTCTTCAAAAGCACATTGCAGATTTAGAAAGGCAAAACAAAACCATCAAAGGTGCTAATAAAGCATTCAACTGTACTTTAAAGGCTCGTCCATCGACGATGCTGACGAAATAAGGGAAAAGGAAAAGAAGCTTGTATAACAATTCAGCATATTATCAATCCTTTGATTGCTGAAAATCTAAATAAGACTATTCAGAATTTGTAAAATATACACTTATGTTGTATAATTGTAAATAATTATATGTAAATTATGTGAATTATGTAAATATCACTTGATTTGTAGTCCTTTCTTACAATGTTGTTTCTGAATCTACTTTATGGTAACTTGAACTATGGTTTTTGTATTTGCTGGCCCATTCAGTCTTCCTTACTAATCTTATTTCCCTAAAAAGTATAAATAAATAATATTCTTTATCGTTAACTTTAAATCTATATAGAAGTTTATCCACATTATTATCGAAGGCTACCAGATCATTATGTAAACATATGAGATTCCATAATTGGATACGATTGAATTTCTTGAAACTCATTTTTAGTAATGACGAGAGAGAGAGAGCCAGGAATTCAACTTCAACTATATTGATAAAATACCAAAAATATAATGATAGAGAACTATAAATTCAATTCCGAGTTCAATTATAGAAGTTTAGGAATTTATCTTCTAGAGATAACTGATAGAAAGTCAACAATAATCGCGTAATAGAAGTCCAGAAATCATTGTTTGAAAGTTTGTAGTAGAAGTCCAGCGACCCTGATTACGACATTAGTAAAATAGATCTCAAGCTTAATTCAAGATTAAGAATTCAAAGAAATATCATTTTCTTTGGAACCAAGATTCGGGCATTATCGAATGAAATTTAAAAGTTCAAAGATCCAAAACCCAGATTCGAGTATTAGTGGATGATAACCAGAAATCCATAATAGTAATCTCAATAATAGAAATCTGGAGCCCAAGCTCGGGAATTAATGAGTTAAGTCCAGGAATTAAAAGTAATAGCCCCGAAACTTAGATTCTGGTATGATGAAGACCACAGATTATTAGTAAAGTCCTGAAACCCTGATTCGGGTATTAATAAGCAAAGTACGGAAATTCTTCTTTGATAATCAATCGGAGGCTGTAGTGTGACGACGCGAATTTTTCGCGTTCGAAATCGACATCCATACTTACATCGTACTCGAATGCCGCAGATTCGACCGTTCAAATCCGAGTCGTCGGAGCTTATAACACAATTAAGTATAACAACAAAGCAGAAGAAAAAGAATAATACAATGATACAATATCTGATACAACAGATGATACAACATATATCAATATACATCAGAGATATGATATAATAAAATAGCAGCGGAAAGAAAATATATAACACTAGCAGCGGAACAAATAACTCTAAGATAGCCTTCAAGGAAGAACTCCAGCAGCAGCTCGAACCAACATCATGATTCACTAAGACAAGCAAGGCTGTTGTGCATCTAAAGACTGAAACTAGCTCCAGATAATCTACCAAACCTAACTATCTGAAAACCCCAACTCTAGACTGCTCGTGTGGAAAATAGTGAGCACCGAGAGATTAAGATAGGAACAATAAACTCCGGATCAGTCATGGGACTGGTATGAGTAACAAAAACAGTTTATCTTTAAAAACAAATAGCAAAAGAATTTTAAAGTCAATTCGCAATGCTTTTCGAAAATGAAACTACCATAAGGCCTCCCCGCATACACACAATGCAAATGCAGAATTGGAGAAGATTTCTCCTTATGATAGTCAAAGATGCTTACTACGCAAAACAAATCAATTTTGATATTATTATTAGTGCATAGTGATGAAAACATTTCGAAAGTATAATATAAATCTTAGCCAACATACGACCATTATCGTATGCCTATTATAGCTACGATGTTCAATAACAGGTTACCGCCACATTCCATGACAGGTTATACAACTAAAACCGTACAAGATGCGTATTGTTTTATTTGGATTTCCAACAAATGGTCAGGCTAAGGAACTTCCTACTGTCAATGGGATCACCTCTGGCGGGACGTCCCGAGAACCTAACATTACGGTTAGATCTCTGCCAACACAAGGCCGGGTTACCTTTGTTACTAGGTAACTACTACACGAATATGTCATCCCCCGGTCCCTTTGGACCTTTATCCAAGTGCTCGATAACCAACATCACACGGTAATAAATATAGTGTGTCAACATGAGTAAGTATCTGGGCTCCATACCATGATACCACCCTTTCCAGAAGGAAATGACATACCCTAAAGGGCGCGACCCTCATAACCTTGCCGCATTTTTCTTGTTTCAACCATTTCCGGGGTTGAGGTCCGAACGCAGTCTCGTCCACAAAGCTACGCTTTATACAAAATCCATGCTCTTATCACAAATGATCATCAACACACAGCAGCACTCAGCATGCCACACTACCAAATTGGGAGTATATTGCTGATAACCTTCAACTACATAACCTCTGAGCTCGTACGTCTCAGAGAAGGGTGTTAAGCTAAGAGAATAAATTCTCCGCCACCAACATATATGTATTTGAAAGAAATATGCTTTATATCTCAAAGCGTAGTGTCAGATATACAACCATACAAGTCTGTTCTGGGCTCGAACAGAACCGAAGGCACTTCTAAAGAAGTCCTTGCAATCCGGGTATTCACAATCCCGATCGGACTTCCCATCACTTAGGAATCTCTGTACCGGAGCAACTCAGTGTAGAGACAATCGATAGGTCATCATATCATTCTCGCAAATACCCGGTCTTCACCACCGGTCATCAAATGCTATCCATAACGTCGAATCACATATTCGGAATGGGTTATACGACACTAAGGTCCTCTCCCGGCTAAGCCGAATAGTGAGCGCAACATTTAAAACTTATGGATATGGAATTTAAATTGAGTCACAACTTAATAATTCAAAACTATCTTTCAAATGGTTTAAACAAATTACCATTTTCAAATCTTTTAAACAAAAGATTTATTTCACTAAGTTCATCCATTTTCACAAAGATCCATTTACGGATTTCAAGACAATTTCCATTTCAATTGGATTAACTCGTTTAAAATCTTTAAATTAAAGATTTAACTTATAGTTTCCAAACTGTTTCCATAACCCGGAAAATCATTTTCATTTTTAACTTGAAATCCGTTTTAACACAATTTGGAAGTCCACTTCTTATATGAAAGCTTATATTATTTGAAAACAATAGTTTCATTTCAGAAAGATCCGATTTTATTTACACGAGTTAAAGCCTTTGAATTTAAATTCAAATTCCCAAATCAATATCTTAAAAATAGTTTAACCCATATAAACTGGTATAACATCTTTAGTCCTTAGTTTCCAAATAATAGAATTCAATTTCAAATAATGAATTCAAATTTAAATCAAAATATTTAAATTCCAAAACTCAATCAAGTTAAAAATAAATTTCATCTTTGAAATTCCATTTCAAAAGCTTTCCACTTTAAACCAAATCTATTTCCAAAAAATTTGAATTCAAATTTGTCTATTTAGAAATTATTTTCAAAAATCTGTGACTTAATCGATTTCCTCGTGAAATCCATATTGGTGTGTGTCTAAGTGTGGTCCAGGGGTTTAACAATAATAGTGCAACATCATTCAATCATCACAGATTAGAACATAGAAATATAGTTGATGTGACGCCTCACCTCTATACCCACGCTAGCCAGGAACACTACGGTGTAGTGCTGTCAACTAGCACAGAGAATAAGGCTGTTGAGGAGCGACCCTCCATGTGATTGCTTATAACACGGTGGCTATAAATAATCTTCGGAAACAAACATAGAAATAAGCATAACACAAATTAGTCACAGACATCCATATCACAAAGGTGGAAGAAGATATGAATATATAACTAACACATGAAAGTGTACATCAGAGCAGTGGTCAAAAAGATCCACCATAATACAAAAGAATAGCAACACGTGCTATACAAAAGAATACAACTATGAGTCTATATCTCAAGTGTATACAACAAAAACTGCTAATTTAAATAGTTAGCCAAAAGTCAGAGTAGCAAATCCCGGGAAGAAGTCAAGCAGAAGCACCTGTAACATCTCGGTCTGACCCGAGTATTATTTAAGAAAATAATAAACGGATCAGTCTAGCTATAAATATCAGATGACATGGTATAAAATAAAAGATATGGCATAAACATAAAATATCCATACTGAAATACTACTATAAGTATGCAAATGATGATCAACAGAAGATCAATCAATAAGAGATAAATCAATATCACAAGAATCTTCTCAAAGATCCAAAGAGGGCATCATACCCTAAACTTGTACTCATAACAAGTCAATGACATAAATTCCAGAAATCAACACAAGAAATCCAGATATCACGGAAAAAGGGAAAGAGGCCTATCATATGACTGTCCGAAGACCATGGGGAGCTACCCCATATGGGTGAGTCGGAATCACCCAGATGAGGTCTAGGCTAACCAAAAAGCAAAACGGTATGTGTGAGTGGAATCACACAAATGGTGTCTAGCCTAACCTCGCAACAAAAAGGTATGTGTGAGTGGAATCACACAAATGGTGTCTAGACTAACCTTGCGGACAAAGAGATATGTGTAAGTCGGAATCACACCCATGAGGTCTAGTCTAACCTTGCAAACAAAGAGACATCGCACAACTGCTAGTCTAAATCATAAAATGATCGTCATGATCAACGAGAAATGTCAATTACACTAAGCTAGTAAATTTAAAAGTTTATCTTCGTGTCCTATAACCACTTGCTTAACTTAAATATTTACGAACAAACTATAAATCTTCACTAGAAAATTGTCACAATAGGTTCAATCGAACAAGTCCAAGAATTAACCGACGAAGTGAATGCAAGCGTTTCATACCACTTGTTTTACTAAGCCGTTTAATTAGATTTCTCATTCGAGTGAGGTAAAGAATTGTATATACTAGTAGATTGGAAAACGGTTTAAGAAAAGAGCTTTGTTATTGAAAATAGAGTTGAAATCATTTTGTTGAAAGAGTTTTGATATTTACTACTAGTATTGAAACCTTCATATTTCTAAAGTTGTTATCCCGCCTTTTTAGCAAGGTCGTGATACCATAAAATCGACCGAGAAGCCGAAGATAGTTTGTCTCGAAGAATGGTCAACTCAGCATCTCAACAAAGCAAGTTCTGTTGAATGTTTTTCAGATAAGATCCCCTATGGAGGAGGGGTCCAGGAGGGTGGCAACCCCCTAAGGTGGGGGTGCGGGGGCAACACCCCCGCTACGGGGTTCGACCTGCCCGGTCAGGCCGTGGGAGTCCAAGGGGCAGCGCCCCGTCCAAAACGGTACGACCTATTGAAGACCTAAGGGAGGATAGGATCGAGCGACCTAATGGTTACGGCCAAGAGGTGTTTGCGAGTTGGCAGAAGCGAGCGACCTAACAGAGGCGAGCGACTTAAGGGACTCGCAACCTAACAAGGTAATAAGGTCGAGCGACCTACGACTTAACGAGGTAAAGGCCTAACGGCCTAGTGAAACACGCGACCTAAAATGTACGTGACCTAATGCGGCCGAGTGGTTTAAGGTCGGAGACGACCTACGACTTATAAAGGCAGACGGTCGAGCGACCTAAAGATAAGCAAGGCCGAGCGGTCAAGGGGCTAATGGCCTAAAGAGTAATATACGACCAAGAAGTTGCGACCTAAGGTACACGCGGCCTAGGGGAAACTCGCGACCTAACATGGCCGAGCTAAGGTAAGGTGCGACTCTACCAGATGAGCAACTTAAGGAACTCGCGGGTTAGAAGAGGCGAGCGACCTAAGGTCATACGACCTAACGGGGAAACGACCTAATGTCATACGACGTAACGGCCCAAGGTCATACGGCCTAACGACCTAAGGTCTAAAACAAGGTCTCGCGACCTAAGGTCAGGAACGACCTAGTGGTTGAAGCGACCTAGCGTTGTCGCGACCTAACGAATAATGGATCGAGCCACCAAACGAGGAACAGGCCGAGCGACCTACGACCTAGAGGCCCACGACCTACGACCTAGCGAGCCAGAGCCGAGCGACCTAAGGCTGTAGAACGTTTTAAGGCCAGAAACGAGCTATTTGAAGGCCGAGACTTTTCCACGCGAATGACCTAGCAATGGCAGAATGACCTAAGTGCAGAATTTTACCAAAAACACTAAAAATTGGAGTTTTTCGCCAATCCAATCCAAACTAAATGCAAATGTACATGCTAAAGTGATAGGAATTCATTCCCAACAACCCAAGATAGTTATAGACAAGAATATGAGATAAAAATCTCACCTTTGGGCCAAAATGAATAAAAATGAAGCTTTGAAGCAAAGCAAGAATCAATCCACTTTAATCTCAACACAAGAAGCTTGAATCCAATATCTTCTCTTTGAATTTGGAGTTGAAAGATGGATTTGAAGTAGAAGCCCAGGTTTGGAGTTTTAGTTTCCCTTTCCACTCACCATTAATGCTTGAGCTAGAGTTTGGTTGGAATTTATGAAGAGTGAGGAGAAGGAGAGAAGTGGGCTTGAGTTATAATGGCTAGACTAACCCAAAGTCCAAAGCAGGAAAAGTTAGTGAAATTTCACTAACTCCAAACCTTTCAATGTTTATACTTAAAAAAATTGTAAACGGCATTTTGAACTCAATGGAAGTAGTCGCGAGTCCTAATTCGACCGTTTGCAAAAAGTAGCTTTTCGGACCAATATCCGAATAACGGTAAAATATTTAAACAAAATATTTAAATATATAATCGATAAATATGCGGGTTGTTACAGACTCCCCTCCTTAAAGAAATTGCGTCCTCGCAATATATAAGATGGAATAAAAAGTAACAACCATAAAAGCATACTATCACCAAAGAAATTTGAAATAAGAAGTTCACCTCATCGAGCACTAGAAAGTAAGTTCGGATGTGTTTGCTCGATGAATTCTCTAGATTCCTAAGAGCAATCTTTAGGGTTTGAGGACCATTGAACCTTCACAGGCGGAACATCTTTATTTCGAAGTCGTTTGACCTCCGAAGCAATAATTCGAATAGGTTGCTGCTCATAAGTTAAATTTGGTGAAACTTCAATTTCTTCCACAATACCAGGCTCAAGAATAGAATCGGAACCTCGAAGGCATTTCCGTAATTGAGAAACGTGAAACACGTCATGCATGGCAGAAAACTGAGCCGGTAATGAAAGGCGATAAGCCATGGAACCAATACGTTCAGTGATAGGAAATGGCCCAATATATCGAGACGCTAACTTTCCCGACCGAATGAAACGTACAACACCTTTCATAGGTGAAACACGAATAAAAACAAGATCTCCAACAGAAAATTCTAATTTCCTTCTTCGATTATCGGAATAGGATCTTTGTCTACTCTGGGCTTCTTTCATCCTATGTCGAATAAGTTCAATCTTTTCTGTGGAATCACGAATAAAGTCTGGACCTAAAACCAGACTCTCACCGGCCTCAAGCCAACAAGAAAGAGATCGGCATGGCCTTCCGTAGAGTGCCTCGAAAGGTGCCATACCAATACTAGATTGGAAGCTATTATTATAGGAAAATTCGACAAAAGAAATATGATCTTCCCAACTTCCACCAAAATCAAGCACACAAGCTCGAAGAAGATCTTCAAGAGTTTGATTCATTACGCTCAGTTTGTCCATCGGACTGGGGGTGATAAGCGGCGCTAAAATTAAGCTTCGTTCCCAAAGCTTTTTGAAGACTCTTCCAAAGTGCACTAGTAAACAATGGATCATGATCGCTAACAATAGAAGTAGGAACTCCATGCAATTTAACAATTTCTTTGATAAAAAGTTTGGCCAAAAGAGGTTCGGTTAGACCGAACGGGAATAAAATGGGCGGATTTAGTAAGTCTATCAATGATCACCCATAAGCTATCATGACCCGAACGTAAACGGGGAAGGCCATCAATAAAATCCATGGAAGTTTAGTCCCACTTCCACATTGGAATTTCTAAAGGTTGCAATAACCCACCAGGCCTTTGATGTTCGGCCTTAACAAGTTGGCATGTCATGCAACACTTAATAAAGTTAGCGATGTCGGATTTCATTCCCTCCCAATAATAAACTCGCCTCATATCAGCGTACATTTTACTGCTACCGGGATGAATGGTAAATTTAGAACGATGAGAATCTTCTAAAATATCTTTATGAAGATTTCCAATATTTGGTACGATAAGTCTACCAAATTTCCAAATGCCACCACGAGAATCAATAACAAAGTCTTTCAAACCATCAATATCAATTCTATCTTTAATATTTTGGCCAAGAAGAACCAGTTCAGGATCTAGCCTTTGAGCTTCAAGAATGCGGTCTAACAGAGAAGGATGAGCCTCAAGGCTACATAAAACAAATGATGAGCATAAACCGGATACGCGCTCTCGAATCTCACAAGTGGATAAGATCTCGAAATCGTTCCATTCGGATATCATCATAGAAACAACTGCGTGGTTGCTTACGGCTAATAGTATCGGCGACACGATTACCGTTACCGGGGGTATAAAGAATATCAAGATCATAAGGTGCAAGGAACTCGAGCCAACGCTGTTGACGCAAATTAAGTTCCTTTTGAAAAAATAAATATTTCAAAGACTTATGATCCGTGTAAAGAATAAATTTCTCTCCCAATAGATAATGACGCCAAATTCGAAGGGCGAAAACAATAGCCGCGAGTTCTAAATCATGTGTGGCATATCTAGTCTCGACCGGCTTCAATTGCCTAGAAGCATAAGCAATAACGCGTTCTTTTGGCATAAGAAAGGAACCTAAACCAACTCGACTAGCATCGGTATAAACAACAAAATCTTGATTCCCTTCGGGAATAACGAGAATAGGAGCATTGGAAAGGAGTTCTTTCAATTTCTGAAAAGGGGCTTCACATTTGTCCGACCAAATGTATTTAACTCCCTTCTTAGTCAAGCCAGTGAGAGGCACGACAATCTTAGAAAAGTCTTTAATAAAACGACGGTAATAGCATGCCAATCCGAGAAAGCTACGGATTTCAGTCACACTCTCAGGTCTTTTCCAATCTTGAATCGCTTCAATCTTTGAAGGATCCATGGAAATTCCGGATTCGGAAATAATATGACCAAGAAACTTCACACGAGATTGCCAAAAGTGGCATTTAGAAAATTTCGCCTTTAATTGATTACTCCTAAAAGTTTCCAATACAATCCGAAGATGTTTCTCATGTTCCTCCTCGGTTTTTGAATACACAAGAATATCATCAATGAATATGAGAACAAACCGATCGAGGAAATCTTTGAAAACTCGATTCATGAGGTCAACGAAATAAGCTGGAGCATTAGCTAACCCAAATGGCATAACAAGTCATTCATAAGATCCATATCGAGTACGGAATGATGTCAAAGGAATGCTATCCTCTGCGATACAAAGCTGATGGAAACCGGTAGCCAAGTCCAATTGTGAAAAGACCTTAGCACCACTAAGCTGATCGAATAGATCATCAATCCGAGGTAAAGGATATTTATTTTTAATAGTAAGATCGTTAAGCTTGCGATAATCAACGCAGAGCCTAAGAGTACCATCAGATTTCTTTACGAAAATAGCCGAAGCTCCCCAAGGCGAGGAACTAGAGCGAATAAATTGCTTCGTCTCCAATTCAGATAATTGTTTGCGCATCTCCTCATTTTCCTTATTAGACATGCGATAAGGAGGATGAGTAATAGGTTGAGCTTTAGGGGTAAGATTAATTCTGAACTCAATTTCTCGTTTAGGTGGCAAACCTAAAACGGGCTCAAATATGTTGGAAAATTCACGAACGACGTGAATTCGAGAAATGACATCTTCCTCATCATCATCATCATCATGAGGATTTGAAGAATATAAAGATGCAGTCAACGAAGAATCCAAATCTTTAAGAATAATAGAAATCTGATTTATAGATTGCGGATGTCGGAGATAAATAGTCCGCTCAGGACATAGGATATGAGCTTCATAATGGTTAAGCCAGTCCATACCCAATATCATTCCAAAGCCTAAGTAACGCATAACATGCAAATCGGCTAGGAAGGAAAAATCGCATAAAATAATCTCCACGTCTTTACAAAGAAAACTAAGAGTTGCGGATCCACCAACAAGATTCGCAATTTTTAAAGAAGTCATTAATGCAGTAACACTTAAGGAAATAGTGTCTACCAGTTCCTTTGATATAAAAGAATGGGATGCACCCGTATCAAAGAGAACTCTAATAGGTTGATCATGAAATAAAATAATACCATCAAGAATGGAGTGAGAAATACCTTGGCTACAAGATGTGTTGCCAGAGGCTTGAGCCACATTCAACTTTCCTTCCTTCTTGCCTTCACGTTTGAGGCATTGATATATGTAATGATTCGGGCTCTTACAATAGCGACAAGATATGGGCTTAGAGCATTTATTCGCAAAATGATCTCCAGATCCACAGTTGAAGCATCTCACACCACTAGGAGAAGGAGACTTTGCCGCAGGGGTTGCTTGCTTACCCTTTTTGTTGGGATAAGGGCCTTTGAATTTACTGGGCCTCTTTTTTGTTGTTGAAGCTTGGTTTGGAACACACCACTTCAACATCACTTTTCTTATCCGCCTCTTCAAAACGAAGAGCGATATCAACTAGCTGGTCGAAAGGAACCTCTAACTTTAGAAGTAATGGCTTCTTAAGATTCTTATTTAAGCCATAGACGAACCTTTGATTCTTCTTTAATGGGGTGTTGATGTATTCAACCCCATATTTGGAAAGCGACTCGAATCATGCGACATAATCTGTCACCGAGGATTGACCTTGAACAAGGTCTATAAAACGTCGAGCCAAAGTTACTTTCTCAGCTTTTGGTACAAACTTTAACTCGAAGCGTCCCCGGAATTGCTCCCAGGTGAGATCCGCTTCATTAATTTATGAAACAAGGAGTTCGTACCAGTCCAATGCTCTCTCTTGGAGCATACTGGAGACCACCTGAATACGGTGGAGATCGATAAGGTTCATGCGAGAAAAGATTCGGTCGCATGATCTTAACCAAGCTTGGACCTCGATAATAGTTTCGGAACCTTTGAATGGCTTCCCACCCAAATTGGTATAATCGCTGCACAAACGTGCAAATCCCGACTTTGGGTGTGTGGGTTCCGGATTAGCTCCAACTACTTGAGCATTCGTGACAAGGTCAAGAAGTTGCTGGGTAGTCATAAAAACTCCATCTTGGGGTGGAGCACTAGATGGTCCAGCTCTGGGACGACCAGGTCTAACCATTACTCTTCCTTAAGAAAGAAAGAAGAGAAAGAAGAAGATTATTCACTAATGAATATCAAGCAATCTTGCTAGATAAAGCAAGGAATCATAAAGGATATAGGATGAATCGGTACGATGACTCGAATTAATCCTAAGACATAACTCCTAAGGTGGACTTAGGACGATGATCCTTGTTAAGTTATTCTACATTGTTCGGAAGTTTGGCTCTGATACCAAGCTGTGACGCCCCACCTCTATACCCACGCTAGCCAAGAACACTACGGTGTAATGCTGTCAACTAGCACGGAGAATAAGGCTGTTGAGGAGCGACCCTCCATGTGATCGCTTATCACACGGTGGCTATAAATAATCTTCGGAAACAAACATAGAAATAAGCATAACACAAATCAGTCACAGACATCCATATCACAAAGGCGGAAGAAGATATGAATATATAACTAATACATGAAAGTGTACATCATAGTAGTGGTCAAAAAGATCCACAATAATACAAAAGAATAGCAACACGTGCTATACAAAAGAATACAACTATGAGTCTATATCTCAAGTGTATACAACAAAAACTGCTAATCTAAATAGTTGGCCAAAAGTCAGAGTAGCAAATCCCGGAAAGAAGTCAAGCAGAAGCACCTGTAACATCTCGGTCTGACCCGAGTATTATTTAAGAAAATAATAAACGGATCAGTCTAGCTATAAATATCAGATGACATGGTATAAAATAAAAGATATGGCATAAACATAAAATATCCATACTGACATACTACTATAAGTATGCAAATGATGATCAACAGAAGATCAATCAATAAGAGATAAATCAATATCACAAGAATCTTCTCAAAGAACCAAAGAGGGCATCATACCCTAAACTTGTACTCATAACAAGTCAATGACATAAATTCCAGAAATCAACACAAGAAATCCAGAAATCACGGAAAAAGGGAAAGAGGCCTATCACATGACGGTCCGAAGACCATGGGGAGCTACCCCATATGGGTGATTTGGAATCACCCAGATGAGGTCTAGGCTAACCAAAAAGCAAAAAGGTATGTGTGAGTGGAATCACACAAATGGTGTCTAGCCTAACCTCGCAACAAAAAGGTATGTGTGAGTGGAATCACACAAATGGTGTCTAGACTAACCTTGCGGACAAAGAGATATGTGTGAGTCGGAATCACACCCATGAGGTCTAGTCTAACCTTGCAAACAAAGAGACATCGCACAATTGCTAGTCTAAATCATAAAATGATCATCATGATCAAGGAGAAGTATCAATTACACTAAGCTAGTAAATATAAAAGTTTATCTTCGGTCCCATAACCACTTGCTTAACTTAAATATTTACGAACAAACTGTAAATCTTCACTAGAAAATTGTCACAAGAGGTTCAATCGAACAAGTCCAAGAATTAACCGACGAAGTGAACACAAGCGTTTCAGACCACTTGTTTTACTAAGCCGTTTAATTAGATTTATCATCCGAGTGAGGTAAAGGTTTGTATATACTAGTAGATTGGAAAACGGTTTAAGAAAAGAGCTTTGTTATTGAAAATAGAGTTGAAATCATTTTTTTGAAAGAGTTTTGATATTTACTACTAGTATTGAAACCTTCATATTTCTAAAGTTGTTATCCCGCCTTTTTAGCAAGGCCGTGATACCATAAAATCGATCGAGAAGCCGAAGATAGTTTGTCTCGAAGAATGGTCAACTCAGCATCTCAACAAAGCAAGTTCTGTTGAATGTTTTTCAGATAAGATCCCCTACGGAGGAGGGGTCCAGGGGGGTGGCAACCCCCCAAGGTGGTTGTGCGGGGGAAACACCCACGCTACGGGGTTCGACCTGCCCGGTCAGGTCGCGAGGGTCCAGGGGGCTGCGCCCCGTCCATAACGGTATGACGTAGTGAAGACCTAAGGGAGGATAGGATCTAGCGACCTAATGGTTACGACCTAGAGGTGTTCGCGAGTTGGCAGAAGTGAGCGACCTAACAGAGGCGAGCGACTTAAGGGACTCGCGACCTAACAAGGTAATAAGCTCGAGCGACCTACGACCTAACGAGGTAAAGGCCTAACGGCCTAGTGAAACACGTGACCTAAAATGTACGGGACCTAATGTGGCTTAGTGGTTTAAGGTCGGAGACGACCTACGACTTATAAAGGTAGACGGTTGAGCGACCTAAAGATAAGCAAGGCCGAGCGGTCAAGGGGCTAATGGCCTAAAGAGTAATACACGACAAAGAAGGTGCGACCTAAGGTACACGCGGCCTAGGGGAAACTCGCGACCTAACATGGCCGAGCTAAGGTAAGGTGCGACTCAACCAGGTGAGTGAGCTAAGGAAGACGAACGACTTAAGGAACTCGCGGGTTAGAAGAGGCGAGCGACCTAAGGTCATACGACCTAACGGCCTAAGGTCATACGACCTAACGACCTAAGGTCTAAAAAAAGGTCTCGCGGCCTAAGGTCAGGAACGACCTAGTGGTTGAAGCGACCTAGCGTTGCCGCGACCTAACGAATAATGGATCGAGCAACCAAACGAGGAACAGGCCGAGCGACCTACGACCTAGAGTCACACGACCTACGACCTAGCGAGCCAGAGCCGAGCGACCTAAGGCTGTAGAACGTTTTAAGGTCAGAAACGAGCTATTTTAAGGCCGAGACTTTTCCACGCGAACGACCTAGCATTGGCAGAACGACCTAAGTGCAGAATTTTACCAAAAACACTAAAAATTGGAGTTTTTCGCCAATCCAATCCAAACCAAATGCAAATGTACATGCTAAAGTGATAGGAATTCATTCCCAACAATCCAAGATAGTTATAGACAAGAATGTGAGATAAAAATCTCACCTTTGGGCCAAAAATGAATAAAAATGAAGCTTTGAAGCAAAGCAAGAATCAATCCACTTTAATCTCAACACAAGAAGCTTGAATCCAATATCTTCTCTTTGAATTTGGAGTTGAAAGATGGATTTGAAGTAGAAGCCTAGGTTTGGAGTTTTAGTTTCCCTTTCCACTCACCATTAGTGCTTGAGCTAGAGTTTGGTAGGAATTTATGAAGAGTGAGGAGTAGGAGAGAAGTGGGCTTGAGTTATAATGGCTAGACTAACCCAAAGTCCAAAGCAGGAAAAGTTAGTGAAATTTCACTAACTCCAAACCTATCAATGTTTATATTTAAAAAAATTGTAAATGGCATTTCGAACTCAATGGAAGTGGTCTCGCGTCCTAATTCGACCATTTGCAAAAAGTAGCTTTTCAGACCAATATCCAAATAACGATAGCATATTTAAAAAATATATTTAAATATATAATCGATAAATATGCGGGTTGTTACAGTTGATAAGCGATATAAACTATAACGCTTATCTTTCATTCACAGATTCGCAGATAATATACAGATGTATCATCAATAAATGAATAAATTTTACATAGCACAATCCACAGAACAAAATATCATAGATCAGATAGGACAATCAATTCAAGGCATCTTATACAATACAATCATTCATAAGTAAGGTCAAGCATTTGATAATCATTTATGAGCATAATTAAATAAATTGACTAATCCTAATTGATTCAATTTATTTCCAAGTAAATTAATTACTTAGGAATTAATCACCCAAACCTGATTAATTAATTACAAATCATTTGATATAAATTAATTTTCAAACACTTTAATTAATTAATTAATTAAATTATTCTTAATTAATCATATTAATTAAATCAACCTTTTAAACCAATTTCATAATTAATTAACTTTAACAAATTAAAATATCCAAAATAAATTACTATAAGTGATTAATCCTTAATTACTTTCATTAAGTAATCACATTTAAACAATTTAAAATTGATTATCTAACTTAATTAATCCAATTAATTATTAACGTTATTCACTTTAATCAATATTTAATAATCCTGAGTTAATTATCTTTATTAACTAATAATATTTCTTTAGTTACTTTCTTAAGAAAATTTCTTAGATTTAAATCATTATTAATCATTTCTAATTAATTTAATTTATTAATTTATAAATAAAATAAATCATTCTTTAATTACCTTATTAATTAAATCATTTTAATTACCTTAGTTGTCTCTAAGATAACCCTTTTCTTATTAATGACTTAATTAACATTAACATATTGTAGGATCGATTTCACCCTAGAGGGGGGGGGGGGGGGGTGAATAGGGTGATGGTATAAATTATAAAAATTAATTGCGGAAGCTTATAAAATAATTTCAACATAGATCACAGAACAATAGAAGCGCAGATAATTGTAGAATAAAATGTAGATATAGAACGACACAGAATTTACCCAGCTTCGGCAAAACCCTGCCTACGTGCTGCCCCCAAGGTTTCTACTAGAAATTAGATAGTCAGACGCTTACACACGTAAACTCGCGACACCCGCTATCGACTAAACCTAACTCTACGCTCAAAACCCTGCCATAACTCAGCCACTGAGTTGCGAATTCTCAAACTACGCCACGCAGTTTGTCCTCTAGTCACACGACTAGAAAATTAAACGGTTTAAAAAAGAAAATACAAATTAAAAACAATTTAAAAATAAAATAGCCCTAATTTTAAAACCTATAACCCTTTAAAAATAAAATAAAAGGCCGGCCCTCGTTTTTCCCTTTTTATAATAATTGGGCCGTTCCTTTTGTTCGAGATAATGTCGGCTTTATTCCTTTTCCTTGTTCGTCCTGATTAAAAATTAGGGCTTTGGAGAAATCTCAAAGATGTCGACTTCGGTTGCTTGATCGAATGGAAGATTAATCACGTTGTTTGCTTTGTCGATCGCACGCTTTTCTGATTTGCCCATAGCTCTTTGAAATTGATCGACTTTTTGGTATGGCTTCGGTAAGTAATTTTTTGCTCTTTTACTTTCTGATTCAATGCTCGAACTCGATACCTTTTGCCAATGATGTTAATTTCAATTTATAGGGTTCGATCCCCTGAATTCTCATCGTATATACTTTATTTGAATTTGTCAACTGATATAGCTTGGCCGTTGATTTTCGTATGGATGTTTGAGATGAATTACGACTTGTTCATAATCGTATATATTTTCGTTGCTTGATGGTCACGACTTTGATTCATTTCGTGATGACCACGGTTTCGAATTTGACTTGTTCATTTGAGACGATTGCGACTTGTTCAAAAACATATATTTTTGACTTGCTTTCCATGGTGATTTCACTGTGACTTCGTTAATGGTTCATCTGTGTTCGTCCCTGAACATTACTATTTTTGTTTAACCTGTATATCTTTGTCTTCAAACTTGCTATTATTGTTGCACTACCATGCGGTAGCTTGATTCATGTATACACAGTTGGTAGCTGGACTTGGTCTTGTTGCATTAAGTTTGATCATGACACTTGAAGTTCGTTGATAATTTTGCACTGCTTCATATTGTATATTTACCTTTGAGCCTGGACAGTTGTACACTTGGTTACATTCTTGCTTGTGCATCACCATATATCTGTAGCTTGCATGAAGCATTTTGTTGCGGCTTGTACTTGTATACTTCTATTATTGTTATACTTCATTTGTACACACATATGTATGTGATGTCTCGGTTGCTTCAACATACTGTTGTGTTTGGTTTTGTACTTGGGCTTCATGTAGTGTCTGCACTTATCCTGTCCACTGTCCTTTTTCTGTTGCAAGTGTTCATGTATGTTTTCATTTACTTGTTTTGCTTGCATTCAAATCCTTGCTGTCAGCTTTGTTCATCATGGTAGTAGTATTGTGTACATGTTTCTATGACTTGAATGTGACTATGCACTGTATATACTTTTGCTACATCATGTTGCATTGAACACCTCATTTGATCTACTTGCATTTACATTGTTTGCCATATTGGCTTCACTGCATCTTCATCTACCTGTTCATTTGAGTCTGGTTCACAGGTGGTCTTTTGATCTATTTTCATTGACCATGTGGTCTTGGTCGTAGCTGGACTTGTAGTTGAATGTCAGTGGTTTGCTGTTTACCCATGTACATGCTTTTTGATACATGTTTAAACTGACTCTGTCATTTGCTTAGTGCATTGTGCATTGGTTTGGACTTGCAGTTGGAGAGTTGAGTCAAGATTGCAGTGACTTGACCTTTGCATTTTGTTTATTTTTCGAAATTTCACCTGAGTTGAATCCAGCTTAAGTTCGAATTTGACCTTGTGCTGAGAGTTGTGACATTGTTTTATTGCACTTGAGTTGAATCCGATAATTTGGGTTTGACCTGTGCTCACCTGCCCCTGTAAATTTATCAAGTGTATATTTCGATGTGCACGGCCTTATGGCATATACAGTGATACACTGTGTATGTCACAAGCTGTTCGTGTATGATGAATTCAAATTTAAATGATGACGAACAACCCAAATAACTGAGGCAAATATTATTTTCAAAATTCACATTTTATTTTATATTGCAAAAATATTTCTTTTTCAATTTTAACGCGTTAGTGAATATTTTTGCAGATTGCTTAGATGTTGGATTCTAACTGGAATGAAGTTGAAGATAAATACGAGTGTGAGTGATATGTAGTGAGGTCAACTGTAAATGAAAAATTGTGATGTATTTGTAATCAAAATTGTATATGTATAGTGAGAGCTTGAATTTGTACTTTTCCAAAATTGTAATAAATATTTGTTTGAATAAAATTTCTGTTTGAATTCAAATTCTGTGTTATTTAATTTTATTCAGCAAATATTTATTTAATCTATGAAAAATAAAATAGTACAAATACGTTTAAACGAATATATATATATATATATATATATATGTTTATTATCATCAAACAAAAATCATATAAGCGCATATTCAATAATCTCCCCCTTTTGATGATAACAAACATATATTTAAGATTTCGAATATGCATTTGATCATTGATATGCTCTAATTGCTCCCCCTATTTAAATGCTTCCTCTCTACACAAAGCTCCCCCTACATATATGCATACAAATAAAAATATGCAAATGAACCTAGATGCAAATAGAAAATTATTTGACATTTGCTTGATTTTATTTGACAAAATCTTAACTTTTCTCTCCTCCTTTTGTTATCAGCAAAAGAATAATAGTGTTAGAGAAGATAGAGATAAAGTGATCGATATTAATCCAATATTAAAATTCAATTGAATATAAATATTAAATTTCAATAAAAAATCAAACAAAAATCATAAATATTTTGTTAGGCGCATATTCCACTTTTAGAATGATGGGAATTATGTCGTCATACAAAACCATACATTTGTGTCTATTTGTGGTATATCTATATCAGGAATTTGAATATCTACTAACCATGCATAACCGTTAGGACTTTTAAATGAGATTAGTAGTATTCCAATTTTATTTTAAAAAAAACTGAATTCAAGTATCTTCTAACCACGCATAACCGTGAGGACTTTTAAATGGGATTAGAATCAACTTGCTTATTTTAAATATCAACTTTTGATATGCGTTCCATGCATGCATAACCGTGAGTACTTTTAAATGAGCATGGAAGCACATAACAAATTCCAAGTAATTCACCCATGCATAACCGTAAGGACTTTTAAATGAGAGTGAATACTTTGGTATTTATTTATTATTATTTTTTTACTATATAAATTTTTTTAATTATTTTTTTTTAAAATGTAAAAATGAAAAACGAACGATTCCTGTTTAAAGTACCACATATCGACAAACTATATATAATTTTTATGAGTGATAGTCGTTAGAAATATGATAGAGATAGAGATGGTCGTGGAATTTTTACCAACAAAAAGTTTTATAACTCTTGTTTAAATTTCTAAAGAAATTTACTAATTATACCGTCTCGAGTCAAAATATATGATAAATATCAACACACATCACTTTTTCAATCACTATTTATCTTTTCAATAATTATTAGGGAGTCAGATTAGTCAAAATAGTCATTTAAAATAAAATTCAAAAATAATTATGAAATCAATTTTTCAAAATGACAAATCTGAAAATATGGTCAAAAATGATTTTCTCGAGGGGGTTTTATAAGAAAATTTTCTGCTATTTGAAAATTTTTTGAAATGAGAAATACGCATATATTTTCTTTAAAAAATGATGCAGTTACTAAATGTCTCAAAAATCACGTTCAACTAGTAATTTTTCTATCAACTAGATTACAAGTGTAATCTGCATCTGAATTTCCTTTTTTTTAACTCAAAATGATCATTAATTGAATTTGATCGACCAATCTATGAAGTGTGCACCAAAAATTTCAAACTCAATTTTAACAGCAATTTAAATGACATTCTCTTGAATTTGAATTGAAGCCGTGTTAATAATCAAAAACCGTGAATATAGAATTAGCCGTATTATAACCAAATGTATTATCCAACAAAACACTATTTTTAATCCAAAACTAATATATATGAAGTAATTCAAAGAATTTAGAGAATTTTATAGTGTTTTTGGCGTAATAACATAATTTGGCCAACTATGTTGCATAAGGCAGAATCATCATCTTTTCATCATCTCATTATTGGCTGATTTAATTCAGAATACGGTGCAGATTATCACATTTAATATATCGTTCAAATAAATATACCATTACCTGTTTTACCTTTACGATATTTTTTGTTGTTGTCCATTGTGATTCTGTCACCTTTATACTAGGCTAAGGAACTTTGCTTTGTCGCCCGTTGTGTTTCTGGAACAGCCAAAAATCTAAAGAACGCTGTTCTTGTTCCTTAGCCTGCTACCACACCTACACGGGAAAAGATTTATGTGACCTATTTGTTTTTATAGGTCCATGGTTGTTAGTGGCAGAAAATTTTGAAAAACAATTTTGTAAAGACCCAAAACTATTTATAACTGTTCCCTTCGGCACCCAAATTTGTTTAACTTTGAGAGATTTTATATTTGTGCCTTTTGAAACCCAAATCAGTATAGTTTTCATAGGTTTGGGTCTATACCAACAATTATTGTGATTGTGTCCATATTTTCTACAAATTGTGCACATAGAATTAACTTGATTAATATTGCTTTCAACAATTTTCAAACTACTATATCCAAGTCCTTGTCTAACCGTATTAACAGTTTGCTTTCCTAATAGCATATTCAACGATTTTTCACTTTTTGAAAATTTATCTAAAGTCGATGACAATTGTTGGACTTGTGTTTTGAGAGATTCATTTTCGTTTAACAATTGTGTGCACTTTTTAATAGAATTCTCCCTCCTACTATTTTCATTCTCTTTTAAAATCGGAATTTCATTTTCAAGTGATTTATATTGATTTCTGATTTTTTAATTTCCTCTTCGAATGTTGGACACTTATCACACTTAGGGATCCTTCTTTGATAGTTGTTAACTAATTGGTCAAGTTGTTCATTTAATTCTATCAAAGTGTCTTTTTGTGATTCAAGTTTAGCGTATTTTTCCCTAAGTCATTCAAAACAGCCATTTACTTCATGAAAATATATAAGCAACTCTGAATGAGTAAGTTTTGATACCTCGCTTGGCTCATCATCATCACTGTCAGTTATATCACCTTAAAGGCACAAATCTGCTTTTCGCTCTTACTGCCAGTGCTTTTATCATCCTCATCCATTTCATCCCAAATGGATGCAAAACTTTTCCTTTTCTGTTTCTTTCCATGGCTGAATTGATTCTGTGGGCGATTTGGCTTGATATGACCGGGTTTGTTGAACTTGTGACAGATGATTTTCTATTCTTCTGAGTAGTCTAGTGCTTTACCTATTCTGCTTTTCAATTCCTGATTTCGAGCTGGATTTCCGTTTTTGCGATTCCACCTTTTGAATTTCTTTATTAGCAGTTCCAGCTCTGCTGCTCCATCATCATCGTTATCATCGTCACTTTCGGTTGTTCCTTTGAGTGCTATTGATTTCTTTCGAGTATCTCCTCCTTCACGCTCTTCCTTGAATTTCATTTCTAGCACATAAGTGGTGAGATTTCCGATGAGTTCTTCAACTTTCATTTGTTTTAAGTCTTTTGATTCTTAAATGGCAGTCACTTTCGCTTCAAATTTTCGTGGAAGGACTCTGAGGATTTTTCGGACTATCTCCAACTCTGTGTATGATTTTCCAAGAGCTTTTGATTTATATACGATATTGGAAAGTTGTCCATGCATCTCTTTAACATTTTCTTCCTTCGCCATTGTGAAATTCTCGTATTCGCCGCTTAGCATGGCAAGGCGAGATTCTTTGACTTGAGATGTTCCTTCATGAGTCACTTCTAGTGTGTGCCATATTTCCCGCGCAGTTAGACAATGTGAGACGCGATTAAATTCAAATTGATCTAATGAACAGATAATAGAATTCATAGCTTTAGCATTAGTATTTTGTAATTTATTTTCTAGTTCTGTCCATTGTTCCTTTGGTTTATCTACTTCCTGATTATCTACAGTTATAGTCGGTGTTCTATGACCTGTCTCAACAATATTCCAAGCATCAATGGTTTTCAGAAAGACTTCCATCCTATTTTTCCAATAAGCATATTCACCATTGAACATTGGTGGTCTAACTATGGATTGACCCTCAGCAAAAGCAGTATTAAAAGAAGCCATTTTAAAAATTCAAATTTTTAAAACAAAAATTGAATTTTTTTAAAAACGAATTTCTAAAACAAGAGTTGACTTCTATTCCTCGCTCTGATATCACTTGTAGGATCGATTTCACCTAGAGGGGGGGTGAATAGGGTGATGGTATAAATTGTAAAAATTAATTGCGGAAGCTTATAAAATAATTTCAACACAGACCACAGAACAATAGCAGCACAGATAATAGCAGAATAAAATGCAGATATAGAACGACATAGAATTTACCCAGCTTCGGCAAAACCCTGCCTACGTGCTGCCCTCAAGGTTTCTACTAGAAATTAGATAGTCAGACGCTTACACACATAAACTCGCGACACCCGCTATCAACTAAACCTAACTCTACGCTCAAAACCCTGCCACAACTCAGCCACTGAGTTGCGAATTCTCAAACCACGCCACATAGTTTGTCCCCTAGTCACACGACTAGAAAATTAAATGGTTTAAAAAAGAAAATACAAATTAAAAACAATTTAAAAATAAAATAGCCTTAATTTTAAAACCTATAACTCTTTAAAAAAAAATAAAAGGCCGGCCCTCTTTTTTCCTTTTTTATAATAATTGGGCCGTTCCTTTTGTTCGAGATAATATCCGCTTTATTCCATTTCCTTGTTCGTCCTGATTAAAAATTAGGGCTTTGGAGAAATCTCAAAGATGCCGACTTTGGTTGCTTGATCGAATGGAAGATTAATCACGTTGTTTGCTTTGTCGATCGCACGCTTCTCTGATTTGCCCACGGCTCTTTGAAATTGATCGACTTTTCGGTATGGCTTCGGTAAGTAATTTTTTGTCTTTTACTTTCTAATTCAATGCTCGAACTCGATACATTTTGCCAATGATGTCAATTTCAATATATAGGGTTCGATCCCCTGAATTCTCGTCGTATATACTTTATTTGAATTTGTCAACTAATATAGCTTGGCCGTTGATTTTCGTATGGATGTTTGAGATGATTTACGACTTGTTCATAATCGTATATATTTCGTTGCTTGATGGTCACGGCTTTGATTCATTTCGTGATTGTTATCCCGCTTTTTGGCAAAGCCGCGATACCAAAAGATCGATCGAAAACGGAGAACAGTTCATCTCAGAGATTGATCATACTTTGTTTCGCTATGGATATCGCTGAATTTTGTCCGAGCATTGATTGAGCTACAATTGATAGAACATGGCAAGAAAGATCATAGGAGTCAGCATCTCAAATTTCAAGTCAATCCGAGTTCATACGCTCAAGTTATGATCGATTCAACTTGGAGGGAAGAACACTGGTTTCGAATCCATCATTGTAGGTGTCTTCGAATCCATCAATGAAGCACCGTTCGAACCGATCACCTTCGTATCGATTAGCTTCGAATCCATCAGAGTGCCTCGGTTCGACTCCATCAACTTTGAATCCATCGAGTTCGTATCGATGGACCTTGTATCCATGGAGGAGTTGCAAAGCTCGTATCCATCAGAGAAATGCAAGTTCGAATCCATCAAGCATCAGTTGTTCGAACCCATCCATAAAGGCTTGTTCGAACCCATCCATAAAGCCTTGTTCGAACCCATCTGTGAAGCTTCTTTGAATCTACTGGGTCAACTAGCCATGATGACGTGTCCTTCATTGGTTCGAATGCGCCGAGATATATGGAGTCGAAACAGTCAACTCGGAGCAAAACCCGGATCGAAGCGAAATGTGAGCTCTACGTCAACACGAAGACATGTGCCGCCATCGATTCGAAACCATCGATCCGAAGGGATGGTTTCGAACCAAACAGCCACACGAAGAACGTCATCTCGAACCCATCATATCTCTCAATCTACTGATCCAAATGCCATGAAATTTTCACAGAAGCTTTCACACATGTTGAAGAATGTCCACACCAAATTTCACTTCAATTGGATGATTTTATGATCGATTCGAATGGAGTTCGAATCGATGCCAAAGTGGGCCAAAATTTCCTGAGACCGAGCACGTGGGCCCCCTCACGTGCCAGAAGTAGTCTCTCGAGTTTTCAGCGAAATATCAGCATCCTACGCCTATAAATAGAGCCCCAGGGCCAATGGAAAAAGGATCTTTCGACTCTGAAGCGCCTAGACTCTGCCGGATCAAGATCTCCATTATCCTATATCATATATTTGCTGTCTATTTCGAATTTCTAGTTGTAACTTGCTGTTGATTTCTATAACAACTTGTAATCATTGAAAGAGAATCAATAAAGCTGCAGAAAACATCACAGTGGACGTAGGCAACACGCCAAACCACTATAAATCGTTTGTCTACTCTTTTACTTTACTTTTGATTGGAGTTTTTGTTAGATAATATTCGTTTTGAATCTATATTCTCCGTTATTATATCTTCAACGACTCCTGAAGAGTGTTGTGACCAATTTTGGTGCAAACACTTTGGTGCTTTCACTGAGAAAACCCAGGTTTTCTCCTTCTCATTGGATCTGTCATCGATATCGGATTGCGTAAATCTAAGAGAGAGATCCGGACTTCAATATTCAAGACTCCTTCCATACTATTCAGATTTACCAAAATCTAGGAAAGGAATTCAACTTTCAAGATGGTTAGTACGAGAACCACCTCTAACGCTGTCAATCAAGAAGAACAGGATAGACAGAATCCTGTTCCGCCACCTCCATCTAATCAGGATGCTACTGGGCACTCGGAACCATCAGGTTCGGTTACCCGGCAAGAGTTACAGTTACTACTCCAAGGGCTGACCCAGAGTCGGCAACAACTGGCAGAACAGCTACGTACTAATGCCGAGCTGATCGACAAGCTAGATCGCCAGAAGCGAAAGAGATCCACGAGAAACCACGTGTCTCGCTCCTCCAGCGAGAGTTCGTCATCTTTTGATTATCATAATCGATCTCCACGACCCCGACTAGATGGGGTCGCATGCCAGCTGCTGGAGATCAACCCACGCAGACCGTTGGACAATTGAGAGTTGGTCCATCGACCAGCTTCCAAACCGGACCTTCCTCCCGAGGAGGTGCCATCCCTCACCACACTATAGAATACCGCACTACTAATGTTGCGACTGAACCAGGGGTCGACGTCCAAGATCAGTCGGACCTGGACCGTCGTCATAACGGACGTACTCCTGAACCATACGTCCCAGAGGACTATGAGCCAAGAAGGCAAGATTTAGACCGTTGATGACATACGGTTCAAACCCAAAGTATGGAACTTAATCATACTCCGGCGCAAATGCCGGATCTTTCAACTATGATACGTCAGATGATCCGTGAGAGCCAAGGATTCACAAATGACAATCGGGAGTTTCCCGAAGTCACACTCCTTTTACAGACGATATCCCTACTGCTGAACCCCCACGGCGATTCCGAATGCTAACTCTACCCATGTACGAGGGAAACTGCGACCCCAACCAACACATTCTAAAATATGAATGGTCGATGACTACTGCCAGGGCTGACGATGTAGTGAAATGTCGTAGTTTCCCCATATCCTTGGGGGCATCGCTACCATGTGGTTCACTCGACTACCACCTCGATCCATCTCTTCATTCGACCAGTTGGCCACGAAATTCGTTGAACAATTTCGCATGCACGTCGCAAGGCCCAAAAATGTCAACACTCTGTCTAGCGTCACTCAAGCTCCTGGGGAAACGCTCAGACACTACTTAGAGAGATTCCATCCTGCATGCACGGAGATTAGTAATCCAAACGATAACTCCATCCTTATGGCGTTGACCAAGGGGATCGACCCCGATTCTGAATTTGGCAACTGGCTAGCTGGAAAACCACCTACATCATTGGACCATTTCCACACCAAGGCAGCTCAATTCCTGAGACGGGAAGGTGCGAAACAGTCTAGGAAGCAAACTGATGTAGGACCAAGTATGGAAGGGATCCAAAGCAATGTTGCAATCAAACAGTCCGGCGAGAGTTCCGAAAAAGTTCAGTTGATCGTTAAAAACAAACAAGCTCGGCGAAGAGAAAGCGTGAATCAAACCAGAAAACGAGATCAAAATCCTGGCCCGCAGCGTAAGAATCCAATGTTTGACAGTTACACCCCCCTGAATACATCACTAGAGGACTTGTACTTACAAACCTGTGATACAATTCGGTACCAAAAACCAGCACCAAGACCGTCGTCCGAGAGGCAAATCCAGAAGGGAAAGTTTTGCAGGTTCCATGAAAGCTACGGGCACAATACGAACGAGTGTCATCACTTACAAGATCTCGTTGAAAAACTTATCAGAGAAAGGAAGCTGGAACTGTTTGTGCGGACACCGTAGCCCAGAGAAGCGGGTCCATCAAATCAGAACAATGAACCCCATCGACCGAGACAGGAGGACTCGGCTTGTTCCCGCGGAAGATTGGTGATCAACGCCATCAGTGGCGGACCAACCTTCTCAGGAGCTTGGAACGACGAAGATGTTCGTCACTGTCACACATGACAGGCTCACTCAATCTATGAATACTTTGCAGTTTCTTTTACATTCTGAAATTTGAATTTGTAATAAGGCACTGACTTTTCCATATTTTCTTATCTCAGCAATAAAGTACTATCTCTTCAAGCTAAAGCTGTGATTCACTGAATGCAACGTTCAACGATCACGATACACGAAGAGCTAAATTCCATCAAACAATGGAATTTATTCAAATAGCGAGTGACTGTGATACAACCGGCCACTCACTAAGTGAAACCCCAGCTCGGGGGCAAGCCAACACATCAAAGGCTGAACTGGACCAACACACGACAGTCCATTCAATAATTTGTTCCCAGAGCGCGAACGGACTCCAACTTCCCAGAGCGTGAATTGGAGTATAAACATTCAATAATTTGTTCCCAGAGCGTGAACGGACTCCAACTTCCCAGAGCGTGAATTGGAGTATAAAAATTCAATAACTCGTTTCCAGAGCGCGAACGGACTCCAACTTCCCAGAGTGTGAATTGGAGTATAAACATTCAATAACTCGTTCCCAGAGTGTGAACGGACTCCAACTTCCCAGAGCGTGAATTGGAGTATAAACGTTCAATAACTCTTTCCCAAAGCGCGAACGGACTCCAACTTCCCAGAGCGTGAATTGGAGTATAAACATTCAATAATTCATTCCCAGAGCGCGAACGGACTCCAACTTCCTAGAGTGCGAATTGGAGTATAAACATTCAACAACTCATTCCCAGAGCGCGAACGGACTCCAACTTCCTAGAGTGCGAACGGCAGTATAAACATTCAATAACTCGTTCCCAGAGCGCGAACGCACTCCAACTTCCCAGAGCGTGAATTGGAGTATAAACATTCAATAACTCATTCCCAGAGCGCGAACGGACTCCAACTTCCCAGAACGTGAATTGGAGTATAAACATTCGGTAGTTCGTTCTCGGAGTGCGAACGAACTCCAACTTCCCAGAATGTGAATTGGAGTATAAACATTCAACAACTCGTTCCCGGAGTGCGAACGGACTCCAACTTCCCAGATCGTGAATTGAAGTATAAACGTCAAATCTGTTGTTCCTAAAGTGTGAACGGACTCCTAAAAAGCCCAAATAGATGTGACTGACCATCCAGCGGCTAACTCCAGATTCCCGAAGCGCGAGTCGGAGTACAAACATCATTTCCAGGTTCCCGGAGTGCGAACCCAAACATACGTGTTCTCTCCAAGTTCCCAGAATGTGAATTGGAGCACAAATACCAAGTCAAAGTTCCCGTAGTGCGAACCAAAATATCAATACTAACTCCAAGTTCGCAGAGTGTGAATTGGAGTATGAACATCAATTCCAGGTTCCCGGAGCGCGAACCATGTTACAAACATCGATAACTCTCAAATTTCCAGAGTGCGAACCAGATTATCGATCTCAAATTATCCTAGGTCCCCAAAATGTGGACATGTGCTTCAGATGCGCAATAAATGTGATCAACTACCAAAATAAAAATGTTGTTCCCTGAGACCAGGGGGCAAAAAAGCTAAGTGTTAGTCACTAGCCAAAGTGATATAATGTCTAAGGTTCAACTTGTTCATCGATAACAGCATATGACCAAGATTTTCAGACTTAGCAAATAAAACGAACTCCACTTGATGGTAAGAACTTCACAAGTACACCGGACTAAAAGCTAAACAGTGCAAGTACTCAAGAACAAATGAAATGAGAATTGAAACAAAGAAATTAAATTTTATTTCAACTAACTGGAGACAAGAACTTACGTGCAAAAAAGTTCTTCCAAAAAAAGAATTCCTACTAGCAGGGGCCGAACCTGCATCTATACACGGCCTACTAACAAAAAAAACGAAAACAAGTTCCTATCTACCAAAAATCTGCTTGAGAGGCCGATCTATTTCTTCTTTTTCAACCTTCTTATCAGTGGTTCGTCGTTGGAATCACTAGGAACAAAAATCCTTCATTTGGAGGGTCTCCTCTCCGGTGACCGCTCCTCGGCCGAGGGCATAATGTCCACGTCCTCCTCAGAACTTGAATTTAAATGAAGGCTCCCCGCCGGAGGAGTTGAAGGGACCGGACCTGCAACAGAAGACGGGGCGAATACCCGAGTACCGGCCACAGAGCCACTTGGCAATATCACATTTAGTGGTGCTGGACTATGCATCATAGTCCTAACTCCAGCACTACCTCACGCCCCGCAGCCTCTATTTCGACGTTGATCTCGGCCAAGATTTCCTCGTCTCGAGCTGATTGGGCCTCACTGGGGGCAGCTGTGGTCTGCGTCACAAAACTAGAGGTTGGCGGAAGATCACTGATGATAAATGGCAAGTCTGTAAAAGGGTCACCCTGTTGGCTAACCAGCTCACTCACCATTTGTTCGTCGAGAGATAAGGATCTCCCCTGCTCCATCTCAGTAGACACTACCGTTGTCACGACAGTCATTTCGGTGGTGATGGCCTTTTGCCCTTGAATAGACTCCTGAGCCAAAGATGCCAGAGTAGTCTCGGTTACTAAGCAAAGATAAGAAGAAGTTATTAATAACCGCTTCAAAAAAAACACTTTAATAGAAACATACTTGAGATATGTTCGAAGTACCTTCCTCAGTTTGACTCGTTGACGGTTGGACGGCCTCAGAGACGTGCTCCCGGATGGGAGATAACCGTGGCTGTTCTGGGTCATAAGCAGGAACAGATTGTGAACCAACCACAGATACAGGCTCTAACTAAGGTGGAGCGGTGATTTTAGTAACAGTAGCGTGATGCTCAACACCTGATCCCTCTCCAACCTCCAGAGATCGGCCACCAATCATTTCCTTCTCATGAGCGATAATAGGGTCATGGAGGATCTTTTTCTCATCACCTGTCAGCAACCAGTTTTCGAGTTCAAATCGATCGACCGATTCACCCGGATGCGCTTCCTCTTCTTCCTCAACCAATCGACCCCAAGCGCTGCGGAGGTGTACCAGGTAATCTTGAAGCCAGGCCAAATTTCTGTGTCTCAACACATTGGCGTTATAAGTGATGAGCAGATCTTCAATATCGGCCTCCAGCCTTGCTTCTGCTTGTTGAACTTTCTCCTCGACCTCCGTCTCGACCGCCTGGACCTAGGCCACTGCCACATCCCGTTCAGTCCGGAGAATCACGGCTTGTTCACACGCCTCCTGGGTTGCGTTATTCGCATCATCCCTATCCTTGGCGATTTCGGAAAATTTGGACTTAAGCTCGTTTAACTCCTTCAGGGCTGCGTCCCTCTCGGCACTGACCAGGGTGTTTCGATGCCCCATATCCTCTACCGTGGCATAATGCTCACGTTTCATCCTATCCATCGTTGCTTGGGCTTCGTCGGCTTTTTTGATAGCCTCCATTTCATATTTCCGAGAAGATTCAGCTTCAGTGTTTAGCACCTCAATAATACGGCTCTTTTGAGCTAACTCAGCCTGCAATCTCTCGATGGTGGCCCCACGCTGAAAGGCCAATGTCGACGCTTTATCTGCTGCTTTCGACCACGCTTTGTACTGAGCGTAAAAATCGTGTACGTAGTCATGTACTAATTGCTCAGCTTCCTCCCGGATTCTCTTTAAATGTGGAGGAAAGATATAGTTGTCGAAGCAGATGTTTGGGAAATCTCTCTTCAACTGAGCAAGCTTGATTGCTCCTTCCCCTGAAATTTCCACGGGGGGCTGTTCTGTAATGGCAGCAGTTATTGTTTCGCTCCTAGAATGGCGGGATTCATTCCTAGAAGATTGAGAGGCCGACATGTAGTGTGAAGATTCAAAGGACGGGAGACGTGAACATGGGGTTGTATGGGATCTCTGGGAGGAGGAGGAGTACGCGATCGGGATCGACGCTTATAGCCTCTATCTGTGTCATATCTCTCTTGACCAGGGTACCCAGAGCGTCCCTGGTCGTAATCTCTGTCCCCTTCCCGTCTGCGCGACCCATGATATGAAGACTTGCGCGCGTGTCGGAGACTCCCTAACATTGAACCTCGCCCGGACATGGTATATGCAGAGAAAAATAAAGCAGGATTAATCACCCTTCGATACATGTAGTTTATAGTCAAAGGTTATGCAGTGTAGTGAAATATGTATGAATGTGCAACCCCCCAACCAACTGGATGTGTCTGCCACACTAGTGGGAAAAGACTCGCTCAAAACTAAAGTTTCTGAAAGTTCTTCCAATCCGGCGTCATGCTGCAGGGACACATCATCCGGAATTGGAATATCGGCGAGCCCTTCATAAAGACTTTCAGTTCTCGGAGGAGACATCTCCGAAATTCTAACTCTGGGAGAGGGTCGGGCCGTGACAACCGTTTTCCATCTCCCCTTCTTAGTTGACGTGACGATGGCTGCCTTGCCTTTTCTTTGCTCTGCGACATCCTGAACCACGTCTGTAGGCTCCGACAACAGCTCATCGTCAGTATGAGTTCTTTCAGAATCAACCTCCTTGGCTATAATAACTTTGGGCTTCTTGTGCTTGACTCGCTTCTTCGAAATGGTCCTTAATGCCCCGTCAAACTTTATGCTCTGCCCTCGTTCAATCAACATGTAAGTCCGGATATTCCTATCGGTCAAAAGCGACTCGATATCCCTACCTTCACTCGAGACTTCTCGAAGTACTCGCACCGTCTCCTTAAAGTGTTCGCCCTCAGGTCGTTGAATCGTCGCTGTAAAAAAAAGAAGGGGAAAAACATAAGTTTCACTTTGACTGCAATTGCCTTAATAATTATTTGATAACTTGGCTACACTCACGTATGAATAACCATCGTCGGGCAAACCCCGGAGGACATCTGACATAGAACCATTCCGTCCTGTAGTAACTCAATCTGGTCCAGGACCCAGTGACCACTTGGCATTTCCTCGCTGCTTCCAGGAATGTGAAGGAAGGGTAATCACCTCGGGTTTTGAAATTAAATAGATATCTGATCTCGATCGGGATCGGTGGTTTATGTAGATACTCCATGAAGACGATGAATAAACTGTTCACGGAAGCATATCCGTTCGGGGGTAGTTGAGATGGAGCGATCCTTAAAAAAGAAAACACTTCCCTTGTATACTCATTGAACGGAGGAAGCGTCCCGACCGCACATGCATGGAGGTTAAATGCTGTATATCCCTCTGGTGGATTGTGTGGTCTATCATTCGGCCCCGGCAATAACACGTCGTCTAGTGACAGGCCGTGCCTTAAGCATATTCTCCTCAACATGTCTTCAGAAATATTGGATTGAACGGAATCCGACGGATTGGCAATGAAAGACGCATTGGGAAGTTCATCCGGGGCCGGACCAATGATCTCAGGTTCATTATCTGGAACCTCTAGTCTCGGAGTAACTGTGCCTTGAACCTCCTGCTGTTGCGAACTTGAAGGTTCCATGACTAGCTAACTCATGAGAAACCATCGTTAGATGACAAAGGACCCGTGTGTTCCCCAGTGTAAAGTGTACGAATGTATGTTGTGCAGTGCCATGCCTTACTGGAATAAATATCGCAGAGTTAAAGGAAATATGCAAACGACAAAGCTACAAAGTCCAATTATAATGACCATCATCACTGACCGTCATCACTAAACCGTTTATATGATGGAAATTGATTCGGATAGAAGTAGTTATGGTTCCATCGGCAAGCTTCAAAAGGTGGTCAAGTATGCAGTTTAATTATCAAGTCCGAATATGCAAGGATGAAGCTCGTCGGAATTATGCTTAGAAAATGTCAAACTTTGGTGTCCATGATAGAGGGTTCGAACCGATCATAGGGAACTCATTCGAACCCATCCTAACATCACTCATTCGAACCCATCCTAACATTACTTCGAATCGATGCAGAAAGGCGCGCTTTGAATCAATGATCAGGTGTCAAGTTCGAATCGATCAATGAGGGATGACTTCGAATCGATCCTTGGTTAACTGGTTCGAACCGATAAGGAAACCCTCAACTTAACATCGATCACGTTCGAATCGATACCCTCCGTATCGATGCAAAGTTGAGAACTTCGAACCGATAGCTGATGGATTCGAATCCATCGATTCGAATAGACCCATCAAAGGTAGTCAATCGGTGTGAACTGCGTCACCCCCATAAAGTCATTCTAGGGATCGACGCGAAATCCAAGGAAAAATGACGCCGCCATCATCGATTCGAACTCGAGTCCACGAATCGATTCGAAGCTCTCCCAAACCAGATCTGGTTTTACCAATCACCAGAGTGGCCAATCGATGAAGAAGAGGTAGGTTCAAAATAGCTTTGCCGTTTGGATTCGAGGCTAATTACCTAGTTTGAATGATGGATTCGAGGAATTAAAGACTTGGATCTTGTTTGATTCGGTGACGTGACGCAGTGTTTTCTCTCTGGAGCTTCGAAACGATGCAAAGCACAATAGACACAAGGAAAAAGTAAAAAAGTAAAAAAGTAAAAAGTGAAAAAAGTGAAACCCGGTGCTATTTATATGAAGCATAGGAAGTGACCGGGCCGCTTCGCATCCCAGTTAACTCAACCGGTCACAACCGGTCAATTATCAGATCAGTTCGAAGTCAGCCTTCGAATCCATCGGCCTAAGGCCCTATCAATTCGAAATAACCCTCACACTTCATCGATACGAAACACACAGCAGGGTGACGAGTTGCATCGATTCGAAGCCCCTGTTCACATCAACATATTTTCGACTCCATCCACGACCGATCGATACGAACTACTATTTTGTATCCATCCTTTCTCATCGGTATGAATGAATGTTTCCTACTCGTCCAAGCATCGGTTCGAATGTCAGTTTCATACCTATCATTACATGATCATACTCCATCCATACGAATGTAGATTTTGAATCCATCAATGCTCAAACACATCGGTTCGAAGTATTACATTCGCGCAACCCAAAGTCGTTTCCTTCAACCTTCTATATCGGCTCAGAACAGGATCGATACGAAGAGACTTTTCAAAACGACCATCAAGCGTTGTCTCAACTCAAATTTCCAAATCGGTTCAGGAGAGAATCGATACGAAATTCAATAGCAAACCAAACTGACAAAGACTCGTGGACGCACGACGTTAACAAGGGTCAAACTAACATATGTGCATATATGTCGAGCTAACATTCGATTTTAAACATTTACAGGGACCGAATACTCATCTTGTTACAAATGCAACAGCCAACGGCCAAGCGCTATTATACAACAATCAAACATGTCAGCACAAGGTTATAGCAATACAGAATACGAGTCTCAGCAAAAAAGAGAGCAATGATTGTTCGGAGAGAAATTGCAGCCATTCAAAGCACGTCATGTTCCCACAAGACGTACTTTGGGAGGCAAAATGTTATCCCGCTTTTTGGCAAAGCCGCGATACCAAAAGATCGATCGAAAACGGAGAACAGTTCATCTCATAGATTGGTCATACTTTGTTTCGCTATGGATATCACTGAATTTTGTCCAAGCACGGATTGTGCTACAATTGATAGGACATGGCAAGAAAGATCATAGGAGTCAGCATCTCAAATTTCAAGTGAATCCGAGTTCATACGCTCAAGTTATGATCGATTCAACTTGGAGGGAAGAACACTGGTTTCGAATCCATCATTGTAGGTGTCTTCGAATCCATCAATGAAGCACCGTTCGAACCGATCACCTTCGTATCGATTAGCTTCGAATCCATCAGAGTGTCTCGGTTCGACTCCATCAACTTCGAATCCATCGAGTTCGTATCGATGGACCTCGTATCCATGGAGGAGTTGCAAAGCTCGTATCCATCAGAGAAATGCAAGTTCGAATCCCTCAAGCATCAGTTGTTCGAACCCATCCATAAAGCCTTGTTCAAACCCATCCATAAAGCCTTGTTCGAACCCATCTGTGAAGCTTCATTCGAATCCACCGGGTCAACTAGCCATGATGACGTGTCCTTCATCGGTTCGAATGCGCCGAGATATATGGAGTCGAAACAGTCAACTTGGAGCAAAACCCGGATCGAAGCGAAATATGCGCTCCACGTCAACAAGAAGACACGTGCCGCCATCGATTCGAAACCATCGATCCGAAGGGATGGTTTCGAACCAAACAGCCACTCGAAGAACGTCATCTCGAACCCATCATATCTCTCAATCTACCGATCCAAATGCCACGAAATTTTCACAGAAGCTTTAATACATGTTGAAGAATGTCCAACCAAATTTCATCTTGATTGCATGATTTTATGATCGATTCGAATGGAGTTCGAATCGATGCCAAAGTGGGCCCAAATTTCCTGAGACCGAGCGCGTGGGCCCCCTCACATGCCAAAAGTAGTCTTCCGAGTTTTCAGCGAAATATCAGCATCCTACGCCTATAAATAGATCCCCAGGGCCAACAGAAAAAGGATCTTTCGACTCTGAAGCGTCTTGACTCTGCCGGATCAAGATCTCCATCATCCTATATCATATATTTGCTGTCTATTTCGAATTTCTAGTTGTAACTTGCTGTTGATTGCTATAACAACTTGTAATCATTGAAAGAGAATCAATAAAGCTGCAGAAAACTTCACAGTGGACGTAGGCAACACGTAGAACCACTATATCGCTTGTCTACTCTTTTACTTTACCGTTGTTTGGAGTTTTTGTTAGATAATATTCGTTTTGAATCTATATTCTCCGTTATTATCTCTTCAACGACTCCCGAAGAGTGTTGTGACCAATTTTGGTGCAAACAGTGATGACCACGGTTTCGAATTTGACTTGTTCGTTTGAGACGATTGCGACTTGTTCAAAAACGTATATTTTTGACTTGCTTTCCATGGTGATTTCACTGTGACTTGGTTAATGGTTCATCTGTGTTCGTACCTGAACATTAATGATTTGGCTTAACCTGTATATCATTATCTTCAAACTTGCTATTATTGTTGCACTGCCATGCGGTAGCTTGATTCATGTATACACAGTTGGTGGCTTGACTTGGTCTTGTTGCATTAAGTTTGATCATGACACTTGAAGTTCGTTGATAATTTTGCACTGCTTCATATTGTATATTTACCTTTGATCCTGGACAGTTGTACACTTGGTTACATTCTTGCTTGTGCATCACCATATATCTGTAGCTTGCATCAAGCATTTTGTTGCGGCCTGTACTTGTATATTGCTGTTATTGTTATACTTCATTGTACACATATATGTATGTGATGTCTCGGTTGCTTCAACATACTTTTGTGTTTGGTTTTGTACTTGGGCTTCATGTAGTGTCTGCACTTATCCTGTCCACTGCCCTTTTTCTGTTGCAAGTGTTCATGTATGTTTTCATTTACTTGTTTTGCTTGCATTCAAATCCTTGCTGTCAGCTTTGTTCATCATGGTAGTAGTATTGTGTACATGTTTCTATGACTTGAATGCGACTATGCACTGTATATGCTGTTGCTACATCATGCTGCATTGAACACCTCATTTGATCTACTTGCATTTACATTGTTTGCCATATTGGCTTCACTGCATCTTCATCTACCTGTTCATTTGAGTCTGGTTCACTGGTGGTCTTTTGATCTATTCTCACTGACCATGTGGTCTTGGTCGTAGCTGGACTTGTAGTTGAATGTCAGTGGTTTGTTGTTTACCCATGTACATGCTTTTTGATACATGTTTGAACTGACTCTGTCATTTGCTTAGTGCATTGTGCATTATTTTGGACTTGCAGTTAGAGTTGCATTGAGTTGAGTCAAGATTGCGGTGACTTGACCTTTGCATTTTGTTTATTTTTCGAAATTTCACCTGAGTTGAATACAGCTTAAGTTCGGATTTGACCTTGTGTTGAGAGTTGCGACATTGTTTTATTGCACTGGAGTTGAATCCGATAATTTGGGTTTGACCTGTGCTCACCTGTCCCTGTAAATTTATCAAGTTTATATTTCGATGTGCACGGCCTTGTGGCATATATAGTGATACACTGTGTATGTCACAAGCTGTTCCTGTATGATGAATTTAAATTTAAATGATGACGAACAATCCAAATAACTGAGGCAAATATTATTTTCAAAATTCATATTTTATTTTATATTGCAAAAATATTTCTTTTTCAATTTTACTGCGTTAGTGAATATTTTTGCAGATTGCTCAGATGCTAGATTCTAACTGGAATGAAGTTGAAGATAAATACGAGTGTGAGTGATATGTAGTGAGGTCAACTATAAATGTAAAATTGTGATGTATTTGTAATAAAAATTGTATATGTATAGTGAGAGCTTGAATTTGTATTATTCAAAAATTGTAATAAATATTTGTTTGAATAAAATTTCTGTTTGAATTCAAATTCTGTGTTATTTAATTTTATTCAGCAAATATTTATTTAATCTATGAAAAATAAAATAGTACAAATACATTTAAACGAATATATATATATATATACACATATGTTTATTATCATCAAACAAAAATCCTATAAGCGCATATTCAACACATATTTTTTTTAACATTTTACTTTTGGACTTACAATTCGGTTTTATTTTGAATTTAAGTTTAATTCAAATTATTTACATTCCAGCTTTAAAGATAAATTGATTCATTTGACTTAAAAATTTAAGTTAAACTAATTTATTAACTTTTCATCCAATTTTACTTTTAAATTTCATTTTAAATTCAAGATTTAAAATGAAATACCAGTTTATCTTTAATAAAGTCTACCACTAAAATTTTAAAACCTTTAAACGCACATGTTAATTAATATTAGTCTTATAAAAGAAATTTACAAGAGTTTAAACTCAATTATTTAAATTCAATCATAGTATAAAGTGCACTTGAACATTTTTAAGTTGTTTGAATACTTTAAATTTTATAAAACTTCATTTATTTCAAAAATAAATTTGAATTCCATCTTCCAAATTCTGATTTTTTTAACTTATATTAAAATCTACTTTGAATTCAAGTTATGATTAAAACAAAACGGACAAGTTCAAGTTTTAAAACCAGGAACAAACATTTACCCGAGCCTTCCCATTCTTGCCTCGAGTTCCACACCCCAAAACTTTGAGTCGTACTCGAGGAAAACACGAAGAAACCCAGCCCACTCGAACACAATACAATTCCAAACTGCTCCGAGTAACCCACGCAATTACTTGAGACTACACACGAGAATTTCCCCTGCTCTCTGCCAAACAACACCCAGATCCTAAGCAACGTGCTCATGCACTATACATCACCGTCGCTTGCTTCCAGCCACCGCCTTGTCGTCGAGCAAGTCGACGTTCACCCTCGCGTCCATCTCAGCCATCAGAATCCCCATTTTCCACTCAAATTCGAATTCGAGTAAAATTCGAACCCTGGAACACGAGCAGGAAATGACACCCTAAACTATCAACGCGCCGTGCCCGACGCTCTGACCACCGGAGGCTACCCAACTCTGGTCGTAGCCTCGTCCCCCTCCCCTCTACCAAAACCCAAAGTCACGTGACACTCGATCGCACGACGGCGTAGAACGAATCGAAAACATCGGCCCTTCCAAAACTAGGTTACCAGACTTAAACCCCTCGCCGTCACTACTACAACCAACTGCTCCACTATCCACTATTTTTCCTTGACCCACCGTAGACTCCTCCACCTCCAGTCCAAGTCCTGACCCCTTTGATCAATGAGACCGACCGTGGCGACCCAAAATGCGAAAATCGAACAAACCCTTACTGCTCCCTATCCCTATCTCTACAAATCATGATACAACCTTTAAAAATCATGTTATTGGACACAGATTTATCTTGCATACCTGAAACCATGAATTAAAAAGTTCGAAAATTGACAAATCTTAAGTTTGTTCAGATAGCTTGGGTTTGCAGGACCATTTTAAGTTGTTTTAATCTTGAATGAATTTTTAAACTTAGTTTATAATGATACAAACAACTTTTGTTTGAATCTTAAGTTCAACCAACAATTAGAAAAAGAGTAAATGATTTTTGAAACCAACAGTTTGAGTTTTGGAACTAAGAACAGATATATTTTTAGAACAATAGTCTACTTTCAATCTTGCCATATATATACAGATAATTATATATGCACAAACATACATATCTTAGATATACTTGCATAGATCCAAACCTTTAAATTTTAAAGAAAAATGTTACTCACCTCTGTTTTTGAGAAGAAAGAATAGAGCCTTCAATTTGAATCAGGTTTTTGAATTTTGCTTGCTGAGACCTTCTTTAAATCTCTGAGTTGCATTGATTTGTATTGTTTAAGTTGAGATTTTTGTTTTAAAGTTGAGATGGTATTCATTTTAGAGGTTGCTCAGTTTTTTTTCTTTTCTTCTTTCAGTTATGGTAGATGAAACTGAAGTGAGGAAGGTGATAATATAGGAGAGTTTACAGGGTAATGCAATTTGTACAATAGGCATACTGAAGAGGCTTGCATTAAATGCATGATGTATATTGCATTAATTACTTTATGTACATATTACTTTGTTTATTCTTAACTTATGCAGATTGTCTTCTTTTCTTAGGTGGCTGATATCTTGTGTACATACTTATTTATTTTGTATATTATCTTACTTTTTTTTTCTTGCTTACATTTCAGTTGATATGATCTTCCACCCAATTTTCTTGCTTGGTACAATCTATACTTGAGTATACATATTGTTGTTTCTTTTTAGTTTACAGCCTCATTTGATTTTTTTTTTGTACATAGATTTTGCTTTGTTGATTGTTAATTTTTTTCTTCTTATGTTTATCTTCTTTTATTTGCCTGTACATAGATTTTTCTATTTCCTTGCATTCATTTTTTTCTTGCTTGCCTGATTCATACTTCATATATTTTACATAATTTTATTAATATGTTATTTGACTTCATATTTTATATTTTATCTCCTATATATGTATTTCTATTCCAATTTCTTTTATTTGTTTTGTTTTCTTTTATAAGTGCTCATATGTGAATTTATTTTTATTTCTATGCTTTTACTTATTAATTTTTATTTATTTCTTACTTCAATAATTAATTTAACTTACATATTAATTTTCAACTTAAATTATCAATTATTTAATTACTTATTTTATAAGTATAGCTTGGTTGTATTTTATTTTACTTTACAATATTTTTAAATCTCAATTCAAGTTAAATTTAAATACATTTTTCCAGTAAAACTGATATTAAATATCAGTTACCAAATTAATTTCACAAATTTTTTATTCAAAATTAAATTAAATTATAAATTTAAAATTAATTAAAATTTGGGATCGTTACAGACTTCCTCCTTTAAGAAATTACGTCCTCGAAATTTGCCAAGGAGACACAAAGATAGATGAAGAATATTTCATCAAATCAACCGAACATCTATTCTGCATTTGGCTTACCAAATCAGAATATCAACAATAGATACAAGAACGAATCTATTTAAAACTTCATAAGATATTCGGCTATCTAGATCTACGAAGTATGCAGGGGCATTGGTTGGTTCGAAGGGCGACTAACCATTCATAGAATATATCGGACCCCAGAGAATAGATAGATAAATGGATTCGATCAATCATAATTCTCAAACACTAGGTATGGATTCCAAACTCAAGTCAGAATATCTCAAATATATACCAATTTTTCCATCTTCGGACCTCGATGATCCAGAGAAATTACAATAGAATTTCAAACTTGGGTTTAATTGAAATCATTTTATCGATTCAATTCAAATTCATTCTTCATATTCCATTAACCAATCTAACTCAATTTAAAATTTTCAATTTATTTAAAATTTCCAATTTCAAATTTCAAGTCCATATTCATTAAGGTTTAATCAAAAACTGATAAGAAACCGATGAAACACGAAGTAAAGATTTTCTACAACGATTCGTCGGACCATCATCAAACCAAACTTCTTCTAGAGCTGTTACGAAGCAATCTGAAGAATGTGGAAGGACGAATCAACGGAGATTGATAAAGAAAATTATTTCCGCTGTTGCAGGGTATTGACCATTTATAGTCGTATTCCCCCGTCCCCTATCTCATCTTTTTCTTGCACTCATACTCACTATCAGTGGATAGTAAGAGAATTTACTGAGGCATTCAAATAGATATCTTAGGGATACACTGATTCTAGGTATACTTCGCCCTCTCTCTAATGAGTTACTTAATGTGTTATACTCCTGAGCTAAAGTTTAACCTTAGCTCTGATACCACATGTGACGACGCGAATTTTTCTCGTTTGAAAATCGACATCCATACTTACATCGTACTCGAATGCTGCAGATTTAACCGTTCAAATCCGAGTCGCCGGAGCTTATAACACAATTAAGTATAACAACAAATCGGAAGAAAAGGAATAATACAACGATACAATATCTGATACAACAGATGATACAACAGTTATCAATATACATCAGAGATATGATACAATAAAATAAGAGCGGAAAGAAAATAGATAACACTAGCAGCGGAACAAATAATTCTAAGATAGTCTTCAAGGAAGAACTCCAGCAGCAGCTCGAACCAACATCACGATTCACTAAGACAAGCAAGACTGTTGTGCATCCAAAGACTGAAACTAGCTCCAGATAATCTACCAAACCTAACTATCTGAAAACCCCAACTCTAGACTGCTCATGTGGAAAATAGTGAGCACCCAAAGTTTAGGATAGTAACAATAAACTCTGGATCAGTCATGGGACTGGTATGAGTAACAAAAACAGTTCATCTTTAAAAACAAACAGCAGAAGAATTTTAAAGTCAATTCGCAATGCTTTTCGAAAATGAAACTACCATAAGGCCTCCCCACACACACAATGCAAATACAGAATTGGAGGAGATTTCTCCTTATGATAGTCAAAGATGCTTACTACGCAAAACAAATCAATTTTGATATTATTATTAGTGCATAGTGATGAAAACATTTCTAAAGTATAATATAAATCTTAGCCAACATACGACCATTATCGTATGCCTACTATAGCTACCACCGCCACATTCCATGGCAGGTTATATAAATAAAACTGTACAAGATGCGTATTGTTTTATTTGGATTTCCAACAAATGGTCAGGCTAAGGAACTTCCTACTGTCAATGGGATCGCCTCTGGCGGGAAGTCCCGAGAACCTAACGTTACGGTTAGATCTCTTCCAACACAAGGCCGGATTACCTTTGTTACTAGGTAACTACTACACAGATATGTTATCCCCCGGTCCCTTTGGACCTTTATCCGAGCGCTCGATAACCAACATCACACATTAATAAATATAGTGTGTCAACATGAGTAAGTATCTGGGCTCCATACCATGATACCACCTTTTCCAGAAGGAAATGACATACCCTAAAGGGCGCGACCCTTATAACCTTGCCGCATCTTTCCTGTTTCGACCATTTCCGGGGTGTGAGGTCCTGATGCAGTCTCTTCCACAAAGCTACGCTTTATACAAAAGCCATGCTCTGATCACAAATAATCATCAACACACGGCAGCACTAAGCATGCCACACTACCAAATTGGGAGTATATCGCTGATAACCTTCAACTACATAACCTATGGGCTCGTACGTCTCAGAGAAGGGTGTTAAGCTAAGAGAATAAATTCTCCGCCACCAACTGATATGTATTTGAAAGAAATCTGCTTTATATCTCAAAGTGTAGTGTCAGACATACAACCATACAACCATACAAGTCTGTTCTTGGCTCGAACAGAACCGTAGGCACTTCCAAAGAAGTCCTTGCAATCCGGGTATTCACAATCCTGATCGGACTTCCCATCCTTAGGGAATCACTATACCAGAGAAAATAAGTGTAGAGACAATTGGTAGGTCATCTTATCGTTCTCGCAAATACCCGGTCTTCACCACCGGTCTTCAAATGCTATCCATAACGTCGAATCATATATTCGGAATGGGTTATACGACACAAAGGTCCTCTTCCGACTAAGCCGAATAGTGAGCGCAACATTTAAAACATAAGGATATGGAATTTCAATTGAGTCACAACTTAATAATTCAAAACTTTCTTTCAAATGGTTTAAACAAATTACCATTTTCAAATCTTTTAAACAAAAGATTTATTTCACTAAGTTCACCCATTTTCACAAAGATCCATTTATGGATTTCAAGACAAATTCCATTTCAATTGGATTAACTCGTTTAAAATCTTTAAATTAAAGATTTAACTTATAGTTTTCAAACCGTTTCCATAACCTGGAAAATCATTTTCATTTTTAACTTGAAATCCCTTTTAACACAATTTGGAAGTTCACTTCTTATATGAAAGCTTTTATTATTTGAAAACAATAGTTTCATTTCAAAAAGATCCAATTTTATTTACACGAGTTAAAGCCTTTGAATTTAAGTTCAAATTCCCAAATCAATATCTTAAAAATAGTTTAACCCATATAAACTGGTATAACATCTTTAGTCCCTAGTTTCCAAATCATAGAATTCAATTTCAAATATTGAATTCAAATTTAAATCAAAATATTTAAATTCGAAAACTCAATCAAGTTAAAAATAAATTTCATCTTTGAAATTCTATTTCAAAAGCTTTCCACTTTAAACCCAATCTATTTCCAATACATTTGAATTCAAATTTGTCTATTTAGAAATTATTTTCGAAAATCTATGACTTAATCGATTTCCTCGTGAAATCCATATTAGTGTGTGTATAAGTGTGGTCCAGGGGTTTAACACAATAGTGCAACATCATTCAATCATCACAGATTAAAACATAGAAATATAGTTGATAAGCGATATAAACTATAATGCTTATCTTTCATTCATAGATTCACAGATAATATACAGATGTATCATCAATAAATGAATAAATTTTACATAGCACAATCCACAGAACAAAATGTCATAGATCAGATAGGACAATCAATTCAAGGCATCTTATACAATACAATCATTCATAAGTTAGGTCAAGCATTTAATAATCATTTATAAGCAGAATTAAATAAATTGATTAATTCTAATTGATTCCATTTATTTCCAAGTAAATTAATTAATTAGGAATTAATCACCCAAACCTGATTAATTAATTACAAATCATTTGATATAAATTAATTTATCAAACACTTTAATTAATTAATTAAATTATTCTTAATTAATCATATTAATTAAATCAACCTTTTAAACCAATTTCATAATTAATTAACTTTAACAAATCAAAATATCCAAAATAAATTACTATAAGTGATTAATCCTTAATTACTTTCATTAAGTAATCACATTTAAACAATTTAAAACTGATTATCTAACTTAATTAATCCAATTAATTATTAACATTATTCACTTTAATCAATATTTAATAATCCTTAGTTAATTATCTTTATTAAATAATAATATTTCTTTAATTACTTTCTTAAGAAAATTTCTTAGACTTAAATCATTATTAATCATTTCTAATTAATTTAATTTATTAATTTATAAATAAAATAAATCATTCTTCAATTACCTTATTAATTAAATCATTTTAATTACCTTAGTTATCTCTAAGATAACCCATTCTTTTATTAATGACTCAATTAACATTAACATATATATATTTTTTTTTTAACATTTTACTTTTGGACTTACAATTTGGTTCTATTTTGATTTTAAGTTTAATTCAAATTATTTACATTCCAGCTTTAAAGATAAATTGATTCATTTGACTTACAAATTTAAGTTAAACTAATTTGTTAACTTTTCATCCAATTTTACTTTTAAATTTTATTTTAAATTCAAGATTTAAAATGAAATACCAGTTTATCTTTAATAAAGTCTACCACTAAATTTTTAAAACCTTTAAACGCACATGTTAATTAATATTAGTCTTATAAAAGAAATTTACAAGAGTTTAAACCCAATTATTTAAATTCAAATCATTGTATAAAGTACACTTGAACATTTTAAAGTTGTTTGAATACTTTAAATTTTATAAAACTTCATTTATATCAAAAATAAATTTGAATTCCATCTTCCGAATTCTGATTTTTTAACTTATATTAAAATCTGCTTTGAATTCAAGTCTGATTAAAACAAAACAGACAAGTTCAGGTTTTAAAACCTGGAACAAACATTTACCCGAGCCTTCCCATTCTTGCCTCAAGTTCCACACCCCAAAACTTTGAGTCGTACTCGAGGAAAACACGAAGAAACCCAGCCCACTCGAACAAAATACAATTCCAAACTGCTCCGAGTAACCCACGCAATTACTCGAGACTACACACGAGAATTTCCCCTGCTCTCTACCATACAACACCCAGATCCTAAACAACGTGCTCGTGCACGTGTACATCACTGCCGCTTGCTTCCAGCCACCACCTCGTCGTCGAGCAAGTCAACGTTCATCCTCGCGTCCATCTCAGCCCATCAGAATCCCCATTTTCCACTCAAATTCGAATTCGAGTATAAACTCGAACCCTGGAACACGAGCAGGAAACGACACCCTAACCTCTCAACGCGCCGTGCTCGATGCTCTGACCACCGGAAGCTACCCAACTCCGACCGTAGCCTCGTCCCCCTCCCCTCTACCAAAACCTAAAGTCGCGTGACACTCGATCGCAGGACGGCGTAGAACGAATCGAAAACATCAGCCCTTCCCAAACTAGTTTACCAGACTTAAACCCCTCGCCGTCGCTACTACAACCAACTGCTCCACTATCCACCATTTTTCCCTGACCCACCATAGACTCCTCCACCTCCAGTCCAAGTCCCGACCCCTCTGATCAATGAGACCGACCGTTGCGACCCAAAATGCGAAAATCGAACAAAACCTTACTACTCCCTATCCCTATGTCTACAAATCATGATACAACCTTTAAAAATCATGTTATTGTACACAGATTCATCTTGCATACCTAAAACCATGAATTAAAAAGTTCGAAAATTGACAAATCTTAAGTTTGTTCAGATAGTTTGGGTTTCCAGAGACCATTTTAAGTTGTTTTAATCTTAAATGAATTTTTAAACTTAGTTTATAACGACACAAACAACTTTTCTTTGAATCTTAAGTTCAACCAACAATTAGAAAAAGAGTAAATGATTTTTGAAACCAACAGTTTGAGTTTTTGAACTGAGAACAGATATATTTTTAGAACAACAGCCTGCATATTATACTTTCAATCTTCCCATATATATACAGATAATTATATATACACAAACATACATATCTTAGATATACTTGCATATATCTAAACCTTTAAATTTTAAAGAAAAATGTTACTCACCTCTGTTTTTGAGAAGAAAGAACAGAGCCTTCAATTGGAATCATGCTTTTTAATTTTGCTTGCTGAGACCTTCTTTAAATCTCTGAGTTGCATTAATTTGTATTGTTTAAGTTGAGATTTTTGTTTTAAAGTTGAGATGATATTCATTTTAGAGGTTGCTCAGTTTTTTTTTCTTTTCTTCTTTCAGTTATAGTAGATGAAACTGATGTGAGGAAGGTGATAATATAGGAGAGTTTACAGGGTAATGCAATTTGTACAATAGGCATGCTGAAGAGGCTTGCATTAAATGCATGATGTATGTTGCATTAATTACTTTATGTACATATTACTTTGTCTATTCTTAACTTATGCAGATTGTCTTCTTTTCTTAGGTGACTGATATCTTGTGTACATACTTATTTATTTTGTATATTATCTTTTTTTTTTCTTGCCTGCATTTCAGCTGATATGATCTTCCACCCAATTTTCTTGCTTGATACAATCTATACTTGAGTATACATATTGTTGTTTCTTTTAGTTTACAGCCTCATTTGATTTTTTTTTTGTACACAGATTTTTCTTTGTTGATTGTTAATTTTTTTCTTCTTGTGTTTATCTTCTTTTATTTGCCTGTACATAGATTTTTCTATTTCCTTGCATACATTTTTTTCTTGCTTGCCTGATTCATACTTCATATATTTTACATAATTTTATTAATATGTTATTTGACTTCATATTTTATATTTTTTCTCCTATATATGTATTTATATTCCAATTTCTTTTATTTGTTTTGTTTTCTTTTATAAGTGTTCATATGTGAACTTATTTTTATTTCTATGCTTTTACTTATTAATTTTATTTATTTCTTACTTCAATAGTTAATTTAACTTACATATTAATTTTCAACTTAAATTATCAAATATTTAATTACTTATTTTATAAGTATAGCTTGGTTGTATTTTATTTTACTTTACAATATTTGTAAATCTCAATTCAAATTAAATTTAAATACATTTTTATAGTAATTTATAGTTTAAATGATATTAAATATCAATTACCAAATTAATTTCACAAATTTTTTATTCAAAACTAAAATAAATTATCAATTTAAAATTAATTAAAATTTGGGTTCGTTACATGTAGATTCTTATTTAAGCCTTTTGTTCTATAACTCTCCTTGGGTTTTGACCTTTTCGATATGTGTTACCCTTTTGTATGTTATCGCTATTTGATTTTCCACTTCTTGGGATTGGATGTCTTAATCCATTTTTTGATATGCCGCTTCTCGAGCTTAAACATCTTAGTCCGTTGTTGTCTGTTGCGCTTGATTAGCTTATCCACAAGCAAGACGCAAGGACTTACCCAACCTCCCTCCAGGAGGTGCTCCAGCCAGGCCTTATAGATAGGAATGAAGGCTTGTTTGATGCCTTGGCCAAGCCTAGCATGATGGGACCAAGGGCTTACTCCGTCCTCCCTCCAGGAGGCACCTTGATCTTGCCATAGCATGGTATGATCAAAGGCTTTTCGATGCCTTGGCCAGGCCATAGTGTGGCGGGACCAAGGGCCTACTTCATCCTTCTTCCAGGAAGCGCCTTGATCTGGCCATAGCATGGCGTGGTCAAGGGCTTATCGATGCTTTAACCTGGCCATAGTGTGGCGCGGATATTACTCTAACTTCCCTCTAAGTGGCACTTTGACCTGGCCAACTCGGCTCGGACAAAGGCTTAGACCGTTTTAGTACGGTCCAAGTGAAAGGAGAATTATACTCTTGACCATATAAAATTTTCTTAGTAAAGTGGTTCTTTGTTGAATTCAACTAGGATCTCTTTACAAATTCATTAATTTTTACTTGTTTGAAGAAACTGGTCACCATTCCTTCTAGTCCCCTACATTGATTTGTCTCATGTCCATTCATCGTGTGGTAGTGACAATAGGAACCTCCCTGATTCCTTAAGGAGTCTCGGCTTGATGCTTGTCTTTTGAGGATGGTTTCTAAATTTTTTATTACTTGGTTCTGAAGCTTTACCCTCAACAACCAGTTTTCTTTTCAAAACATTTTAAAGTTTATATGTAGGCAATGTCCCACTTATTGCTTGACGCCATTTGTGTGCAAAGGCATTATAATCAGCCATCATTCCATCTTCAAAAAGTTTTCCTTTAGTGTAGAGTTGAATTGTCTTCCTCATTTGGTCAAACTAGCTATCACTTTCATTTTTTGTTCCTCCTAGTGCAAAGATAGGCATTGGGACAATGTGAAAAGGGCTCAAACTGCATTTATCTAGATCATAAGGTTAAGCTTTCTTTTTCTTTATAATCCTTAAAGCTTCCAATCTCAACATTTGCTCTCCATGTAGTTTAGAATCATTAACTATTCCATGGGAAAATCCAACTGGATGTGGATCTAATGGTCTTTGTTTGGACCTTTTTATTTTGCTAAACATGATGACGTAAAGTCTAAAGTACTAAAGCTTGGAATATAATTGGGTTAGAGGAAAGTGAATTTGGAAGTTCAAAAAAGTCGAAGGTTCGAGCCTTCCTTCTAGCGCTAAAAATGTTAAAAAAAAACTTGTCGACACCCTATAGTAGATTTTAAAGAATAAGTGATTCCTACGAACCCTCTTTTCGTTCTGTTGAAGGGTGTTCATACCTTTCGATGAGGTAAAGATAGTTATTATTCCCTTTTTCATAACTTTCGACTCGGTCGAAACACCTGAACTCTTCCTCAGAAACACCTTTCGATGAAGTTCAATTTTTTTCGTTATCCTTTTGAAAACACCCTTTCGAGGTAGTTATGGTAACTCAATGGTTGGTCCTAATGATTTAAGGGTATGAGTTGAATTAAAAAGTGTTTCGACTTCTTTGGAAGCTAACCCTTCAATAATGCGAGGTAAAGACTTATGATTTAGAGGCATTAATTGGTCTGAAATGGTTTCGATCCCCACGTAAGGCGACCTTTCGATTAGGTTGGCATACATTAACTGGTTGTAAATAGAATCTCATAGAAGCATAAAATCAGATAACATACTACCATAAACTTACTTTGATTAAGCTAAAGAAATACAAATTGATCCAATCCCCAATCTAATTTGAGGATTAGGGTTTCAAATTTAAGAAAGTACAAGAACAAAGTGAGTGAATTCAGATCACTTAAACCAGACACCTAGGGTCTTATTTATAGGTGTAGGTTGACACCTTTCAAATCAGTCCTTTCGACTTGGTCGAAAGACGGCCTTAGAGACCTTTCGTTGCCGTTCACATGTGGGCATCCTTCTGCATTACTTTTGAATGGACTTGATCGCTTTCATCTTCATCGAGAGTGGTAGGTGGGCTTCTCTACTTTGTGTTTCTATGTTGTTACAAGCAATAAAAGTTACAAGCTTTCAACTATGTCGATAGGTGGATCTTTGAAGATACGAAGGAGTCGTGACGTTGAAGGTTTTAAAGCGGAAGGTAGCTATCGATGGCACACTTGCTAATTGACGTGGAACCCCATCCCCTAGCGTAGAGATTGCAATATTGAACCTTAGCAAGCTCTTCTTTCCTAATTTTGAATGGTCTCGACTCGTTTGAAAGGCTTATTTATGCTTTCGAAGGGGATGCTCTACCAAAACATCCTTCTGTGGAATGTGAATGAGGGCGAAACCTTTAGTTTCAAAAGGTTTGGCGTGCATGCGAGTGGCTATAATTTGTTGCCTTCAAAAGGTGTTTCTCAACTTATTCGAATCATCTTCATACATGCGAAAGAATATGTTTCGAAAGGGAGCAATTGAAGCGAAAGGGTGTTTTCGTCCCCTTTTGACCCCTTCGAAAGCTTATAGCATATCCAATATTTGGCCGTAGCATCCTTTTGACTCCTTTGAAAGGATTTGTTGATGCTATCATCACTTATAAATCCTTCTCTTCTATTCTTCTTGGTTTTAACAAGGTTGAAGTGAGAATTGCTGGTAATAGAGTGAAAAAGGGAAGGACCATCTACCAAAGATAAAGGGAACAACATTGTTTGACTTTGATTTCTGGTATTTTAGTGAGAACGTTGTTTAATACTAGTGCTATGCATTCATTTATAGCTAAAGACTTATTTGATAGACTTGGCTTAGGGGTTTCCTTTTTAATCACTTCCATACATGTAGTGAATCCAACAGGTGGATTTTCCATTCTTGGATTTTGATGCACTAACTAAGAGATTGAGTTGGATGGGTGTAAGTTTTTATGCGACCCCTACATGCTGGCTTCATAGGCTTCAGAGTTATTTTAGGGATGGATTGGTTGGAGCGTCATAGAACTGGAACATACTATATTGAAAGGATTATAGCCACGTGTCAACCAAAATGTAATGAAATATTACTTATAGTTTTGGAAAAATCTAAATTCGATCACAAATGTGTATTGTTTTCTTTAGTTTCGGAGGATAGAGGTATCAAAGAAGTATGAGTATTTAGAGAATTTTTTGATGTTTCTGAGTTAGTTTCAGAAATACCAACCGTGCGAGCTATTGAGTTTCAGATTAAGTTAATATCGGGAGTTGAACTATTTAGTCGACCCGCTAGTAAAATGCCTCCTAAGGATATGTAGAAGTTAAAGAAGCAAGAAGTGGAGTTGGAAAGCAAGAGCTTCATAAGGCCAAGTAGATCTCCATGGGGAGCTTCACCTATGTACGTGAAAAAGTTTGATGGTATGTTGAAGCTGTGCTTGATTACCGAAAGATAAATTAGAGGACTAGGAAGAATAGACACCCCTTGTTGAGGATTGATGATTTGTTTGATCCGTTGAATGGACCGAGGTATTCTCGTAATTAGATTTGGCTTTAAGGTTCATCAACTGAGATTTCTAGAGGAAAGTATTATTTTACAATGAGGTATGGTTCATTTGAGTGGCTAGTAATGCCATTTGGACTAACTACTACACCTGCATTTTTTGTGGACTTGATAAAGCAGATCTTTTTAGACGAACAATCGATATGTGCTGGTACTCATAGCTGACATCTTTGTGTTCTCAAAAGATGGGAAGGGGTATGAGGTTCACCTAAGGCTTGTGTTGGAGATATTGAGGAAAAATAAGTTAACAACGAAATTTTCTAGATATCGTTTTAAGAGAAGGAAAGTTAAGTTCATGGGGCATGTAGTTTCGGAGAGAGGCTTAGCCGTAGACCCTTCAAAGGTTGAATTTGTGCTTGGATGGGAGAGACCCAAGACTGTTACAAAGGTTTAGAGTTTTCTAGGGTTGGCAGGCTACAATCAGAGATTCATTATGGACTTATCTCAAATAGCAGCACCAACGATGAGTCTTACAGAATGAGAAGTATGTTTAGAGTAAGAAGTATGAGATGTTATTCCGAGAGCTAAAACTTCAATTGAAAAATGAAATAGTTTGAGTTATATACAAGGGAAAGAAAGACATGATTATTTATATAGAAGCTTTAGGTTATGGGTTAAGAAGCAGCGGTGATCAAATAGGGAAAGTATTTGCTTATGCTTTTGGGCAGTTGTGACCATGTGAAGTTTGATATTTGACACGTGACATGGAATAGGCAGTTGTTTTCTTTACATTGAAGATTTGGAGATATTACCTTTAGGGAAAGGTAATGTTATCCAAAAAATGGATCGACGCCCAGAAATCAGTTGAAAGCACCGATTCTTTTAAACTAAATGTAAGTGTAGTAGAAATCCCAGATAAAGCAAGTAAAATAGCGGAAACATAAAGAACACACGAGAATTTTTATAGTGGTTTGATGTAATCTACAATTTAGGTCCACTTTAATCTCTTTTATCCGTTGTTCTCTCTCTAGATTACAACTAATTATATTAGATCTGACCAAAATCTAGTGGATCTTAGATTTATAATGGAGTTTCTAGAGAGTTCGAGAGGTAGAAGATAAGAGTAAAGAAGATGAAGAAGTCTCGCATGACAGAGAAATTAGATGTAGAGTGAAGAGCCAAAGGTCAGGGAAGGGCTCGATCCCGTTTTGGTTGTAGATAGGCTAGTATTTATAGAGAAACACACATATTGGGTCAAAAATTCACTTGGAGCAGAGTCCAGAGAACGGCCTGGAGTCACGTGCCAAATTACAGAAGCTCACGAGTTAACTAATTATGTCGATACCAAATTAAACATGTCAGTGCCGACATGTTTCCTTTGTTCAAAATACTTCGAACTCTCTTGCACTCTTCTTACTTCATTTTGTGGTGTCCCATATTGTTTCCATCGGTTGTTGGTTTATTTTGATGATTGTTCCTTCATTGCTTGGTTCACTCCGCCATTTTAGCTGTTAACTCTTTGATTCTTGGAATAGGTCATTCAAAACCTTTAGAAATCACTTGGACACATATGAAAGAGGTGAGTACTTGCTTGTATGAAGTTGGAATGAGGAAGTAGGTGAGAAAAATGACTCATCGTTAACATGAATAGGTTGGTGCTGACTTGTTTACTTTGATTATTTTTGGTTGAAACTTCTCCAAGTTGTTTCCTTGCTTTATCTAAGTTTGCTTGCCAATTCTCAAGTCGTTTGGTCCTCATTTTGACCTCCTAAGTCCAATTAAAGTTGATTTGGCTCAAAAGAGGATTAAAATCCCTTTAATGTACTTTTTTCGAATGTAAGGTGTGCTTTGCTCAAGAAAAAGTTCCAGTAATCAGTTTTCATTAGTTGAGCACTTCGGCTATCTATTGATCTTAACCTTGGTGAATCATCCAGTTCCCTTGGATTCCCTCAAATCATAGCTTGTTTCGATCCCATTATAGCTAAGGACTCTAGCTCTTGCTTAGGCGTTGTTCATATATCATAATCACTCTGATATCGTTAGGAGATATTACATTATATATCAAATCATCCCGCGTTCATCCAAGATTTATCTGTGTTATTCTAAGTACAAGGCATTCATATCCTTTTATTAAAATAAAATCTATTTTTATTCAAAGGTTCGATCTCTCCGAATCACTTTACATTCAATTTAATGTGTGATCTCTCCGAGGCACTTCGATCCCCACCATTGCATTTTAGTTTCTCAAATACTATTGCAGCTGGTTGCTCCTAACTAGTTCTTCTATCAGATCACGAAGGTGTCGACACACATTCCTTTCATGTCAATCCAGCTGATGGAATGTAACGCCCCACCCCGAGACCCTCCTTAGTAAAGAGAATTAACAAGTAATTCTGTCTACTAAAGCGGAGAATAGGGCTGGTTAAGGGCGACCATCTATAATTTTGTCTTAAACATCTATTGAATACGTCGATAAATGCAATATAACTTTTTTTTTTCAACTCAAGTGGATCGACATACCCAGTAAATGCTTAATCCAAAACTATAGGTGGTTAACGGATCTATCAGAACAAAATACAATAACTAAATGCAAATCACATCACAGAACAGTAACCAACATCATATATATACATATACACTGATACATGTTTAGTACAATACAATATGAATACAATAAAGGTGGTACTCGACCACACCATAAATATCGAATCAAATATAACTACATCAAAGTATGCGGAAGAACAAAAACTACTCAAGAGAAAGAAGAGCTGATATCCAACATCAACTTCAAGCTAAGTCCAATATATGATACCTGAAACAACTCGGTCTGACCCGAGTATAAATACACGGGTCAGTCTAGCTACACAAATCAGTCAATATCGGTAATATGAAGCAGAATAGACATGAAGATACTTCTTCTCGAAGGATAAGAATGAATCGATAAACCCATAAGCTCAACACTTAAGTAACAAACACTACTTAAGTGAACAAATACCTCGAAAGAGGTAATTCAAACTCAATACTCAAATCAAACACATGTGCCTCATATCATCAGCGACATCCCAAAATGTCTACATGGTTTCCATGAACCAAATTTCCTCAAAAGGAGAAACATCAATACAAACTCTCGCCAAAATGGAAAACATAAAACATTCTCAAATAGGATGATCAAAAACTCAATTATAGATGAATCTCCAAATTCAGTTATACCTCATCTCATCGGTGTAAATGTATATAAGTCTTAATCTCAACTCGCCAAAATGGCAAAACACAGAATATCGTATAAAATCCTGAAATATCAAAACTCATAACTTGAGGAACTCGATAAGAGTTCAAAACATCATAATTGAAATCACCATATATATAACATCTCATATAGCAAAAGGCTATCGATGTAATAAAACATCTTAAAAAGGTGAAATCACAATAAAACAGAAAACTCAGAAAATCCAGATAGGCCAAATCCCCGATTATAATGCGGAAGCAATGCTGCACGTGCTAAACTCAGATGGCCGAAGCCTTAGACAAGGTCGCTAACACCTCCCAAAGCAGTTCGTCCTCATGACAAGGTCGCTGACACCTCTTCAAGCCATTTTGTCAGTCCTAACAAGGTCGCTAACACCTCCCAAAGCAGTTCGTCCTCATGACAAGGTCGCTGACACCTCTTCAAGCCATTTTGTCAGTCCTAACAAGGTCGCTAACACCTCCCAAAGCAGTTCGTCCTCATGACAAGGTCGCTGACACCTCTCCAAGCAGTTCTGTCAGCCCTAACAAGGTCGCTAACACCTCCCAAAGCAGTTCGTCCTCATGACAAGGTCGCTGACACCTCTCCAAGCAGTTCTGTTAGGTAAACATCATGAATGTGTCACAAACTTACGGATAGGAACCCGAAAAGTGTTAACGTGTGTCCCATACCACACATTCGCACTTAGCGGTTTACTAGCCGTTAGTCGATGCCACACTAGAAACATCATAAAACTCAGAAATTTATATCTCGCCTAGTCTCCTTGACGAGTGACAAAGAGCCACCATACTTGTCTCATCTCATCGACAAGCATTAAATGGCATCGTAACTTGTCTCATCTCATCGACAAGTGAAAACATCATGAAGGTTTCTCATAAACCATAAATCTCGAAATATGAAATTATAAACTCAAGACTTGCCTTATATCATTGGCAAGTAAATAAGACATCATGATGGATCTCATCGATCATACTCCTATATAGGAGATCTCAAACCATAGTGTTTGCCAAATATTGGCCATCTTAAATAATTTCCAATAAATAGGAATTATAAAAATAAAATATGCCATAAAATGGCAAAACATCTCAGAATCATTAATCTCAAATAGCTTCGATCGTACAAGTCCGGAATTAACCGAAATGGTAAATGCACATGTCCCATACCACGTGTTTTACTAAATCGTTTAATTCTCTTTCTCATACGTTCGAATAGTGCAAAAGTGTGTGTTTTATATTTAGAATAATTTACTAGAGAAAACAAGCTTTTAAAACTTTTTCACGAAAAGATTAATAAAACCCATATTTGAAATTCTTTTATTACAGGGAATAAATAGGTTTTTTTTTTATTTATTAGAAAAATAATTTTAAAATACTATATGATAATAATTTTAAATTTCCGTTTATTTCTAAAATTACTTCAAAAATGTTTTAGTGAAAACCATACTCGAAAACAATGAAAAACAAGAAAGTTAACTCAAGACCGATAACTTGAGTTCAATAAGAATTCAATTCAAATTTAACTAAAAATCAATTCGAATTCTATTTAAAATTTGAATTTTAAATTCTCCAAATATAGCTAGCCTATTGATAGGCATCATAGCTCTCAAAGCTCTCAAAAACATCATCAAAACCGAAAGAGAATAAGAGTAAAAATGAGCTAATACGATTCTAAGGTCAATGTTTGTTGTTGTCATCTTGTTCTCAGGACAGCAACTTATAACCATAATTTCGACCAAGCAAACCTTAAAATTACAGAAAACACAATGAACAAAACTTGTAGTACATGAATTAAGCTTTCAGAAACATCTAAGATTATTAAAATCGGATCAAAAACGAAGAAGTTATGGTAAATTTAGTTTCAGCCTTAAGCACAGAGCAAATATTGATTTTGCTCTCGGGATTACAGTATAAAAATTCGATTTTGTCATAGCTAACCTCAAAATAACAGAAATATCAACAAATGAAAGTTATAGTATATAAAATAAGCTTTCCGAAACATCTAAAATTATCAAAATCGGATCAAAAACGAAGAAGTTATGGCTAATTTAGTTTCAGCCATAAGCATAGAGCAAATATTGATTTTGCTCTCGGGATTACAGTATAAAAATTCGATTTTGTCTTAGCTAACCTCAAAATAACAGAAAACTCAACAAATAAAAGTTGTTGTGTATGAAATTGGCTTTCCGAAAAGGCCAAGATTATCAAAATCGGATCTGTGGTTCAAAAGTTATGGCTGTTTTTCTAACAAATTCAAACTCAGCCTGGTTTGTTAAAGACAAAATCAGGCTTCTGTCTTTAAACTCATTTCAGGTCAAGTAAATGGAGGAATTTCGAACAGTGACCAAAAGATAAATTGCATCTCATTGAATCTATTTTCTAACCTAAAAAGAATGAGCCATTTCGGATAGTTGTGCACCAATATATCGCTGTTTTACTACAGCGATTTTCATATAAAATTTTCAGCAAGCAATAATTGGATTTATTTAACACATACAATCAATTCACAATCAAATTGAAAGCAATTCAATCAACAAATTTCTAATTCAATCCAAATAACAACTAAAAAAATCACACATATGAATTAGAGATAGCAAGTGTGAGTTGTAAATAACTCACCTTTTAGCTTCCTATAGCTTGCTAATCTAATCCAAAGCCTTGTTACAACCTTGCAATCTCTTTGCTAACCTCTAATACACCTAAATGCTCAAAAACCTAAATCCAACCAGCAGCACTTAAATTAAAAATAAAACGAAAACCATAATTTTATAAGTCTAGAAGGTAGAGAAGATTACCTAGCTTTGTTTTCTACAAGTATTGACCAAAAGCCCTTTGATTTCTAGCTTTGATTTGAGGATTTAAGAACTAGGTTTTTACTTAGCTTTGAGAACATATTTTTGTTTCTATTTCTCCACTAGACTATGAACGTAACATAAAAGAAAGAAGAAGTAATACTTTTCTTAAATGGGCTAAATGGGCTTGAGCATGGATCCTAAGGCAAAGTGTTGCTAATTAATTTCTTAAGACAAGTGTTGCTATTTCATTCTTATTCCATTTATTTACACTAATCAATATTTTACAAAATCACAAGTTATTTCTCAAATTTAACAAGATCAAATTAACAAATTAAATACTCTCATTTATAATAACACTAAGATATTATAAAATTTTAGATATAACTTCTGAAATAAAATAATTCTCATTATTTTTAATAAGAAATCCAAATACTAACACTTAACTGAATTTACAACATTTCGAAAGATACCGTAGAATTTATTAAGATAAACAAATCAATTATTTACAAAAATAGGTTTAGATTCATAATTAAATTTACAATTATAATTTTTCAATTTAAACTACAAATCACAATATAAACATTTTACTATAATTACCAAATTTAACATAATTGATTTAATAATATTCTAATTTAACTTGATATTCTTTATTTAAGAAACAAAAATTATTCCTTAAATAGATCTAACCAAATATTCTTAAAATATGTTTTAATTACTCAATTAAATTTCACAAATCATAAATTAAAATTAATCATTCCTAACAAAATTTAATTAATTAGTGAATTTACACCAGGGTTGTTACAGATTCCCCCTTTACAAAAATTGCGTCCCTGCAATTTTCTAGAAAAAGAACCATAAACAACTTAAAAATTTCAATCGACAAAGGATAAAAGACAAGCTCGAAACTCAAACCATTCATACTCTCAACATAGAATGGTAGAGAGAAACAAGGAAAAACTCACTTGGTTAATCCAATGGCTCAACAAATGCTAAAATAGTGATTAGTAAACCATCGAATTTCCAAGTAACTTGAAAGAATTACGAAGATATCCCGTCTTCGATCAAAATTCAATAAGATGCTCTACGATTAATCGATCGAAAATGATTGATTTCACAAAACTCTACGAATAGAGTCGGGATCAAACTTACTTAAATCTGAACTCTAAGCAATAAAGAAGAACTTCAATAAGATTTTCCGCATAAATATACGGAAAGAACATCCTCACAACAGGGTAGACACAATAGACAAGATAGATAAATCACAAGTTGGCTTCTCACAAGGCCACCAAACTCGAATGACCGCAAAAAATGCAAGTCGTTAATATTAGCTCAAAGATTGAATATACTCAAGAACAAGGATATAAGCTCAAATTACTTTTCAATCCAAGCTATTTAGAATTTTTAAATCCCAACATCTTTTAAATTTTAAATCTCAATTTTTAACATTTGAAAATTTTCAAACTCTTTACTATACTACATAGTAAGTAATTTAAAACTCAAATTAAAAGTCTAAATTTCTTCTCTTACTTCAAAATTAATTTCCAAAGAGATTTGTAAACCCATAATAATATCCCTCAAAATAAATTAAGGGTTTAAATTCTCTTTACTCTTTTTATTAAACCACTTAAATATTTTAAAAACAATCTTCAAATGCTCTTGTAACTCTTCTCTTAAAACATCCAATGTATCTAATATAGGTTCAAAAATCTCAAAATATACTTCCAATAAAGTATAACTTAAGAATATTCTCATATATTCTCATCTTTACAACTTCAAAATAAATAAATAAACGGCGTTGCCTCGCCATTGAATCTCTAATAATAGATATATCCATTGGCTGCAGAGTCGGTCGAACGATCAAAACTGCATCGCCACTCTGTTACTCGTCTCTAAAATCATTGGCTGCAATTACCATTCAAAAATATATTTAATATTTAATCTCAAAATATTATTTTCAAAATATCAATCTTTAAAACATAATTCATCGTGTCTGCTTGTCTCATCATAGCATTTAGGAGATTCCTATCGATAACGTTGATCAGGCGTATCGACCAGAACTCTTAACTACTCGATGGATAACCCAACACTCTCAAATTATTTCTATGAAAGAATACTACTCATATAAATATATTCTCAAAACATTCTTTGATTTTTTTTTTAAAATATCTCAAAACTCCAATTTCTGTTTTTAAAACTCATATTTATATAGCTTCAACACTCAACCCAAACAAATTAAGAGAATGCATCGAGATATTCCTAGAATACTCAATTCATAAAATCAACAACAGGAGATGGAGTGTTCGTCACCTCCTACAAGATGATGAGCCACTCTCGAAAATCATCAAGATACAGCCAAGCAAGATATTTTTCTCGAAGGAGATGAAGCAGGCAAACAACAAATCATTACTTCAAACAAAGTAATGTTACAAAGGATAACATCGATTGAGTATCCGAAAAGGGTAACTCAAAAAAAAAATTGAATGATAAACTCAATCAAGCTTGAAAAATCTAGAAACTTACCTCATTCCTTAGTGGATGTCCTCGTGGAAGGATAACCAAAGGCTAGAAGCCAGAAATAAGGTTAATTCAACACTCGATTGCCCGATTGGATATCAAACCCAAACAGACTCGTCAATACTCAACAAATTCTCCTTGACTGGAATTCGAGATATACCATCGACATCTTGATACTCAAGAGTGAATTTAGAAACTTTGAAATCATCATTAACATTCCAAAGTGATAGAAATAATAAACCAATAAAAATAGGAAACCTAAATATACAATAGGATCATATAAAACTAAGAATCGAACTTAATATCAATAAGTCAATCCATCTCAAATCCATTGCCTCTCAAGATTGTGAGTAACAAACAAATACTCACAAAAGCGACATCAAATAGAAATCTTAGAATGCTCACAACGAGCCAATCATTGTGGATCCCCTCAATACGATCCACAACTCTCTAAGAACACAACAAGAATACTCAAAGGAATCAATAAGCTTCATTGATACGAGCTCACTCGCATCGACAAAAATAAGAATAGAATAATCCCAAATAAGATTATTCATAAGATAAGATAACATCCAACTCAATTATCGAATACTATGGAATACAATATATATTCCTAGACATATTCCATCTCGACATATCCCAATACTCGAAAAAGAATTAAAGCACGATTCGAAAACAAGCTGGAATAAAGGACAATGATTCACTCGTATTATACTTCGACGTATCGTGATATAAGTACTGTTCTATGTTTATTCTACTTTGTTCTGACCACAGCTCTGATACCAAGCTGTAACGCCCCACCCCGAGACCCTCCTTAGTAAAGAGAATTAACAAGTAATTCTGTCTACTAAAGCGGAGAATAGGGCTGGTTAAGGGCGACCATCTATAATTTTGTCTTAAACATCTATTGAATACGTCGATAAATGCAATATAACTTTTTTTTTTCAACTCAAGTGGATCGACATACCCAGTAAATGCTTAATCCAAAACTATAGGTGGTTAACGGATCTATCAGAACAAAATACAATAACTAAATGCAAATCACATCACAGAACAGTAACCAACATCATATATATACATATACACTGATACATGTTTAGTACAATACAATATGAATACAATAAAGGTGGTACTCGACCACACCATAAATATCGAATCAAATATAACTACATCAAAGTATGCGGAAGAACAAAAACTACTCAAGAGAAAGAAGAGCTGATATCCAACATCAACTTCAAGCTAAGTCCAATATATGATACCTGAAACAACTCGGTCTGACCCGAGTATAAATACACGGGTCAGTCTAGCTACACAAATCAGTCAATATCGGTAATATGAAGCAGAATAGACATGAAGATACTTCTTCTCGAAGGATAAGAATGAATCGATAAACCCATAAGCTCAACACTTAAGTAACAAACACTACTTAAGTGAACAAATACCTCGAAAGAGGTAATTCAAACTCAATACTCAAATCAAACACATGTGCCTCATATCATCAGCGACATCCCAAAATGTCTACATGGTTTCCATGAACCAAATTTCCTCAAAAGGAGAAACATCAATACAAACTCTCGCCAAAATGGAAAACATAAAACATTCTCAAATAGGATGATCAAAAACTCAATTATAGATGAATCTCCAAATTCAGTTATACCTCATCTCATCGGTGTAAATGTATATAAGTCTTAATCTCAACTCGCCAAAATGGCAAAACACAGAATATCGTATAAAATCCTGAAATATCAAAACTCATAACTTGAGGAACTCGATAAGAGTTCAAAACATCATAATTGAAATCACCATATATATAACATCTCATATAGCAAAAGGCTATCGATGTAATAAAACATCTTAAAAAGGTGAAATCACAATAAAACAGAAAACTCAGAAAATCCAGATAGGCCAAATCCCCGATTATAATGCGGAAGCAATGCTGCACGTGCTAAACTCAGATGGCCGAAGCCTTAGACAAGGTCGCTAACACCTCCCAAAGCAGTTCGTCCTCATGACAAGGTCGCTGACACCTCTTCAAGCCATTTTGTCAGTCCTAACAAGGTCGCTAACACCTCCCAAAGCAGTTCGTCCTCATGACAAGGTCGCTGACACCTCTTCAAGCCATTTTGTCAGTCCTAACAAGGTCGCTAACACCTCCCAAAGCAGTTCGTCCTCATGACAAGGTCGCTGACACCTCTCCAAGCAGTTCTGTCAGCCCTAACAAGGTCGCTAACACCTCCCAAAGCAGTTCGTCCTCATGACAAGGTCGCTGACACCTCTCCAAGCAGTTCTGTTAGGTAAACATCATGAATGTGTCACAAACTTACGGATAGGAACCCGAAAAGTGTTAACGTGTGTCCCATACCACACATTCGCACTTAGCGGTTTACTAGCCGTTAGTCGATGCCACACTAGAAACATCATAAAACTCAGAAATTTATATCTCGCCTAGTCTCCTTGACGAGTGACAAAGAGCCACCATACTTGTCTCATCTCATCGACAAGCATTAAATGGCATCGTAACTTGTCTCATCTCATCGACAAGTGAAAACATCATGAAGGTTTCTCATAAACCATAAATCTCGAAATATGAAATTATAAACTCAAGACTTGCCTTATATCATTGGCAAGTAAATAAGACATCATGATGGATCTCATCGATCATACTCCTATATAGGAGATCTCAAACCATAGTGTTTGCCAAATATTGGCCATCTTAAATAATTTCCAATAAATAGGAATTATAAAAATAAAATATGCCATAAAATGGCAAAACATCTCAGAATCATTAATCTCAAATAGCTTCGATCGTACAAGTCCGGAATTAACCGAAATGGTAAATGCACATGTCCCATACCACGTGTTTTACTAAATCGTTTAATTCTCTTTCTCATACGTTCGAATAGTGCAAAAGTGTGTGTTTTATATTTAGAATAATTTACTAGAGAAAACAAGCTTTTAAAACTTTTTCACGAAAAGATTAATAAAACCCATATTTGAAATTCTTTTATTACAGGGAATAAATAGGTTTTTTTTTTATTTATTAGAAAAATAATTTTAAAATACTATATGATAATAATTTTAAATTTCCGTTTATTTCTAAAATTACTTCAAAAATGTTTTAGTGAAAACCATACTCGAAAACAATGAAAAACAAGAAAGTTAACTCAAGACCGATAACTTGAGTTCAATAAGAATTCAATTCAAATTTAACTAAAAATCAATTCGAATTCTATTTAAAATTTGAATTTTAAATTCTCCAAATATAGCTAGCCTATTGATAGGCATCATAGCTCTCAAAGCTCTCAAAAACATCATCAAAACCGAAAGAGAATAAGAGTAAAAATGAGCTAATACGATTCTAAGGTCAATGTTTGTTGTTGTCATCTTGTTCTCAGGACAGCAACTTATAACCATAATTTCGACCAAGCAAACCTTAAAATTACAGAAAACACAATGAACAAAACTTGTAGTACATGAATTAAGCTTTCAGAAACATCTAAGATTATTAAAATCGGATCAAAAACGAAGAAGTTATGGTAAATTTAGTTTCAGCCTTAAGCACAGAGCAAATATTGATTTTGCTCTCGGGATTACAGTATAAAAATTCGATTTTGTCATAGCTAACCTCAAAATAACAGAAATATCAACAAATGAAAGTTATAGTATATAAAATAAGCTTTCCGAAACATCTAAAATTATCAAAATCGGATCAAAAACGAAGAAGTTATGGCTAATTTAGTTTCAGCCATAAGCATAGAGCAAATATTGATTTTGCTCTCGGGATTACAGTATAAAAATTCGATTTTGTCTTAGCTAACCTCAAAATAACAGAAAACTCAACAAATAAAAGTTGTTGTGTATGAAATTGGCTTTCCGAAAAGGCCAAGATTATCAAAATCGGATCTGTGGTTCAAAAGTTATGGCTGTTTTTCTAACAAATTCAAACTCAGCCTGGTTTGTTAAAGACAAAATCAGGCTTCTGTCTTTAAACTCATTTCAGGTCAAGTAAATGGAGGAATTTCGAACAGTGACCAAAAGATAAATTGCATCTCATTGAATCTATTTTCTAACCTAAAAAGAATGAGCCATTTCGGATAGTTGTGCACCAATATATCGCTGTTTTACTACAGCGATTTTCATATAAAATTTTCAGCAAGCAATAATTGGATTTATTTAACACATACAATCAATTCACAATCAAATTGAAAGCAATTCAATCAACAAATTTCTAATTCAATCCAAATAACAACTAAAAAAATCACACATATGAATTAGAGATAGCAAGTGTGAGTTGTAAATAACTCACCTTTTAGCTTCCTATAGCTTGCTAATCTAATCCAAAGCCTTGTTACAACCTTGCAATCTCTTTGCTAACCTCTAATACACCTAAATGCTCAAAAACCTAAATCCAACCAGCAGCACTTAAATTAAAAATAAAACGAAAACCATAATTTTATAAGTCTAGAAGGTAGAGAAGATTACCTAGCTTTGTTTTCTACAAGTATTGACCAAAAGCCCTTTGATTTCTAGCTTTGATTTGAGGATTTAAGAACTAGGTTTTTACTTAGCTTTGAGAACATATTTTTGTTTCTATTTCTCCACTAGACTATGAACGTAACATAAAAGAAAGAAGAAGTAATACTTTTCTTAAATGGGCTAAATGGGCTTGAGCATGGATCCTAAGGCAAAGTGTTGCTAATTAATTTCTTAAGACAAGTGTTGCTATTTCATTCTTATTCCATTTATTTACACTAATCAATATTTTACAAAATCACAAGTTATTTCTCAAATTTAACAAGATCAAATTAACAAATTAAATACTCTCATTTATAATAACACTAAGATATTATAAAATTTTAGATATAACTTCTGAAATAAAATAATTCTCATTATTTTTAATAAGAAATCCAAATACTAACACTTAACTGAATTTACAACATTTCGAAAGATACCGTAGAATTTATTAAGATAAACAAATCAATTATTTACAAAAATAGGTTTAGATTCATAATTAAATTTACAATTATAATTTTTCAATTTAAACTACAAATCACAATATAAACATTTTACTATAATTACCAAATTTAACATAATTGATTTAATAATATTCTAATTTAACTTGATATTCTTTATTTAAGAAACAAAAATTATTCCTTAAATAGATCTAACCAAATATTCTTAAAATATGTTTTAATTACTCAATTAAATTTCACAAATCATAAATTAAAATTAATCATTCCTAACAAAATTTAATTAATTAGTGAATTTACACCAGGGTTGTTACATGGAAGCTGCAAAACTTTCCAAATATTTTCTCCCGATCAGTGTGCTCTCTTCTATCAGGCTTCCGATAGGGGATCTACCCTCTAGTGTCTAGATATATCCTTTACGGGGTCTCTGTTAATTTAGTATAGGAGGAAAATTTTGGCTTCCTCCTTTATCGTTTCAGTTCCCTAAAGTCATTGTCGGCTCTTCTCATTCCTTTATCCTTTCCGTTTCTTGCTTCGGACAATTCTCTGTCATCCGTAGCACTAATTTCAATATCCTTAACTCCGACGTCTTCCTGAAGCAAATATCTCTTGGCTACAAGATAAATCAGTGGATCTCTTTCCAGTGCAACTTTAAAGTTGGTCTTTCTCGTAACTCTAGACATTGCCGCCATTAAGATTATAGATGGAACTGGCTTATTAACTGTTGCAGCTGCCGCATTGAACCTTGTCAAATAGCTTCTCAAGATCTCTCCGGGGCTTTTTTACGCTTGATAACACATTACATTCTTTGGTCGCGAGACATGAACTCTTGTCTCAAGAGCATACTTACCAAGTCGGTCCTTATGCTAATGGACCTATTTTTCAACTGTCTAAACCACATCGCCACCAAGTCTATTAAGTATAATGGGAAGCACCATCCTATTACCTCCTCAGAAGCACCCAACTCCTCCATAGATATACCTCATCAGATAAACCGTCGGATCCGACTTTCCATCATACATTTCCAACGTCAAAAGCTTAAAATCAGGAGCATTTCTTGCATTCCGGATATTAGAAGTGAATGGATTCTTGTTCATGTCCTCTAGACTTTGATCTGAGGGTCCACCTATAACAATTCTTCTTACCAAACATAGAAATTTGGTTTTCGTCTTCTAATAAAGGTCCTTGTCAAAAAGCGATATTCTTCCCCCTGCTCCAATTGTGGTATTCTGGCACATATTCGGATACGTACTCCTCCTTCTGCAAGTTAGCATTCTAACTTGCTCCTCTGGTTTCATGATGTTCTCCATTCCAACGGAGAGGTTCAGGTACATACTCTCCCGATCATTACTCATTCACATTCTGATTTTCATTTCTAGCTCGGCATCATTTGCTCCTGCCATCCTAGCATGTTCCAAGTTCATACTAGCATTTCCCTTGGCTATAAGTACTAAGTTGGCTCAGGTCTGTACTGAGTTGTACTATTGGTGGGGGTATCGTTCCAGCTTGCTCCACCCTACTCTAGATGTTCCTACATTAGCTCCTAGCACTTGGTTCTCAATTCATGCAACTCTAGCTATCCCCTATTGTCCCATTATTTGGAAAAATCTTTCAAGCATCTCTTATTATCGAGTCATTAATCCTTCTTTCATCTCCTTCATTATTTTCTCCATTCCTTCTCTGGTCACATAGATGAGCTGATGAAAATTTAAGGATATCTCCTGGCTTCTCCCATGCTCTGGTTGGCTTGTTCCTGCCTTAGATCTAGTGTTAAATCTCTCTATCTTTTCTAGATTTCATATTCAAGCTTCAAGTCTTTAGATCTAGCTTTTGTTTTCAGTGAAAACACCAAAATATTAACCTAAAAAATAGATCAACACCTAGAAAACAATTGAAACCACCAGATATTTTATAATAAATGTGAACTTAGTAGAAATCACAGATCAAGAAAGTAAAAACAAGATAAAAGCAAAGAACACACAATAATTTGAACAGTGGCTCTGCGTAATCTTCGACTACGTCCACTTTAATCTCTTTTATTAGTTGTTCTCTCTCTAGATTACAGTTTGTTATATCGGACTTGACTACAATCTAGTGGATCTTAAATTTACAATAGTGATTCTAGAGATTTTGAGAGGTAGAGGATAGGAGTGAAGAAGAGGAAGACATCCCCAGTAGCAGAAATATTAGATCCAGAGTGAAGAGACAAAGATCGGGGAAGAGCTCAAGCTTGCTTTGGTTGCAGGCAGGCTGGCATTTATAAAGCAATGGTCGTGTTGAGTCAGAAGTCTACTTGGAGCAAAGTCTAGAGATCAGCCCGAAGTCATGTGCCAAATAGCAGTAACTCATAAATTAACTAAACATATCGGAATCGACATAAACATCAGTGCCGACATGCTTCCTTTGTTCGAAATACTTCCAACTCTATTGCACTCTTCTTCCTACTTTACTTTGTGGAATCTCATGTTGATTTCATCGATTTTTGGTTTATTTGATGATCGTTCCTTCATTATTTGGTACATTCTGCCATTTTAGCTGTTAACTCTTCGATTCTCAAAATAGGTCGTCCAGAACTCTTGGAAATCTCTTGGACCCTTATAAAAGAGGTGAGTACTTACTTGTGTGAAGTTAGAATGGGGGAACGGGTGAGTAAAATAACTCGTCAATGACATGAACAAGTTGGTGCCGACTTGTTTACATTGATTATTCTGGGTTGAAACTTGTTCGATTTGTTTCCTTTATTCATTTAAGTGTGTTTACTAATTCTCAAGTTGTTTCGTCCTCGTTTTGATCTCCTAAGCCCAGTTGAAATCTTCTTTGTCTCAAAAGCGGGTTAACATTTGAGTTATTTACTAACACCAATCCTTGAGATATTTGTTCTCTCAAAATGAGTTAAACATGAGGTAGGAAAGATGGATAGTGCTTTTAGCATCTTATGGCTTTGGGATAGAGTATACCTAAGGGAAGAAAAATAAAATTGTCGGTGTCCTAATCCAAAGGCAGTAGAGTTGTATTTAGGCAATGATAGAAGAATGGAGCATTTTGGAAACATTAGATTTATATAATACACTTTCGGTTAAGTGCTAGTTTGAGTAAAGCTTCCACGATACTATCGTGCTTAAAAGTTCGGCCAACTCTCATGGAAAGGATTACTAAGAGGCAAAGAGATGATCCACTTTATGTCAAAATATTTAGACGCCTAGAGTCGAGAACCGAGGAAGATGAGCTTTCAGTGTGGATGAAAGAGGTGGATTTCGAAAGAGAAAGGTTGTATGTTCTTGATATATTGGGCCTTTTAAAGGAAGTCCTGAATGAATGTTATCATTTAACTTCTCTTCTTAACTAGATGATATTAAGATGTATCAATATATAAAGAGAAGCTTCTTCTAGGAAGGAAAGGATGGTTGAGACTATATGAAGAGATGTTTCACACGCCAATTGTTAAGGTAGAGCATCAAAAGCCAAGTAGACTTTTGTAGCATTTGGATGCTTCGATGTGGAAATGGGACTCAGTTTCTATCGATATTTTAAATGGCTTACTGAGATAGAACAAAAGCATATGGGTTATAGTTGATAGAATTACTAAGAATTCTCATATTATCCCGGTGAGACCTATAAGAACAATAACAAAATTTGTTGAGACCTATTTGAAGATAATAGTGAGTTTACATGGAGCACTGTGCACTATAGCTAGTGACTGAGTACTATTGTTTGCCAATGAGTTTTGGAAAAGCCTACAAGGTGCTTTAGGTTCGGAGCTATGTATAAGAGAAACATACCATCCACTGACAGATGGATATATCTAGAGAGTCAACCAAGTGCTTGAAGACTGGTTGCAAGTTTATATGTTGAAATTCGGTGGATCTTGAAAAGATCACCTATACTTTGTGGAATTTTCATACTAGCTACCAATATAGTATGGTGATGACACCTTTTGAAGCATTGTATGGAAGACCAAGAAAATCACCGTATGTTGGTTCAAGATGGGAGATATTCTCATATGGTGGCTGGATATTGTAAGGAAAGCTTTGGAAAGTTCGAAATAATTCGACAAAGAATGAAGGTAGCTCATTTGAGGCAAAAGAGCTATGCTAATAGAAGGCGGAAAGACTTAAAGTTTGATCTGGGAGATCATGTGTGTGTTAAAGTTTCACAAACGAGGATACTATGAGGTTTGGGAAGGTTGGGAAGTTAGCAGCGAGATATGTAAGCCGATTTTCGATGCTTCAGAAGATAGGGAAGGTAACTTACATAGTTAAGTTGTTGAGTACCTTAACCATGGTCCATAATTTGTTTCTTATTTCGCATTTGAGGAAGTGTATCTGATACCCTAAGGCAATAGTGAATCCAAGAGTTATTGATGACTTGGTTGTGGAAACGATTCTCTTTCATTTCTTCAAAATGGTAGCTAGCCAATGTTTTATTTTTGAATAAGTGTAGGAAAAATGAATGAAGAGATGGAATAGTTAGGGGTTAGTAATTTTAGTTTGGTCTAAAATCCCTTTCTAGCATAGTCTTACTAATCCCTTAGCTCTTCATCTTGCATTCACTTTGTATTTTATTAATGAACTAACTTACCTGATTATTATTTCATAAGATATTGTTATTAATTATTTTAGTTGATTGATTTCCCATATTATGGCATTGTAATTTTATGTTCTGATAATAAAATTTCCATAACTTTTGATCCGTAAGTCTGAATTAGGTGATTATTTGCTGACTTTGAGCCAAGGAAATGATCTTCAACTTTTATGTTTAATGTTTTATCATATTTTGGGTTTTAAAAGGGCTAATTGGCTCTTTAAGCTGCAGCTCTGTCAATTTTTCAATTATTCAGAGTTTTGTAATTTTTGATCCTATGATGAGCTCAACGAGAACAGAATTCTCATGTAAAACAAAGTGCAGCTGCACGTTAGCCAAAATGTGGGGTGTTACATACTTACATACATACACACACACACACACACACATACATGTGTGTGTGTTTATATTAATAGTAGTTGAAGTATGATTAACTACATAGCATACAAACGTATTATAGGATTATATATATCAATTCCTATAAATTATATATGAATTAATATATAACAAATACTATGTATATGTATATTATAAGTACATGAATTAATGCAAATTATATATAACAAATAAGTAATATATAAACGATACATGCAAATTATATCATGTATATACATAAATGCACACAAATAATATTAAAAGAATCAAATTTCTAAGTTTCAGCATATTTTTAGAAAATTTAGCAAATATTTTCAGAAATATCTATGATTATTTTCTTTTTTCAACAAAATTAGTTTTGACCATAGGAACATGCAATTTAAATTCAATTTTAATTTTCAACAAAAAGTGAAATTATTCTTTTACTGAAACTAAAAATAGAGGTGTAATTTAAAATATGGTTTCTAGGTGTTTTTTCAAGTACGAAACTTGAAAATATGGGTAGATCCTAATTTTCACATAATGAAATAACTTCAAAACTATTTTTGTATTCAACAGATTTTCTCTATACATGTTATATTTATTTTATAGTTAATTGTAAAAAATAAGGTAGTGTCTAAGTTGAGAACAAGATTTCTAATTTGCATTTTCAACCTGTAGTTTAAACCATGATATGAATTTCTATTTAGTAGTATTGTTTCTAATTATCCCTACAGTTTAAAGCACGATATTTGATTACGACATCAATAAACCTATATTCAGTTACATATAATTGTTTCTTTGTTGAATACTGATAAATAGTTTCATTTTGCCTATTATTTTTTAAATTTAAAATTAGTAATAGATGGATGAATTTGTTATTATTATGATTATACCTAAATTATTCTATATTTATTACAAATTGATTAGTTAGCCAACAGGTATCTCTAAATTAATTTTACTACTTTGTATTTTTAGGTTATACAAAAAAAACTTGAAATACATGATACTTTGTTGTATTGATAGTGATTTATATTTTTATGATGTAAATTAAATTATTTTAAATTATTTAGTTTTCGTTTAATTTGGATATTGCTACATTTGTAAAAGATTTAAGACAATTGCCCAAATTACATTTCCTGAAATCTATACCTAAATTGAGCTTATTATAACATTATTTGCATCTTAATTCTATATAATTGGTTATAGAGCAATCTTACTAACTTGTTAATCATGCAGATATTGATGGCATTGACATAACATTGAAGTATCAACCGTGGTAACTGTCATAATCCATTGAGCAACAATATCACACATAACATTTTGTACTACTATTTCTTGTAGTAGAATGGATATGAAAAAACTAAAAATGTTTTCTAGAAAACAATCTGGGGCGGTGTGGTATTTGAATTTAGGCCAAACAACTAAGAAACGAATAATAACGATACTTTCCTAACTACTAGAAAGTTACAAATAAACTAGCAATGTCGGGAGTAATTAACTTTCAGTCTTACGTATTCATAAAGTTGTATTTTAATATTTTTAAAAGATCCTTTTGTATGAAATGAAAATTAAAACAATTTCTTTATACACAACTTACTCAGCCTACTGAATGTAGTTCTACTCTGTAACTGGATTCCACTAAGATCAGTCAAATCTTAGAAATAGGAATAGACTATAAAGGATAAAAGATTACTTAGGTCAACTCTACATCCTTACACTGGCTCCTCCATAGTATGTACTATGAGATTAACTAATCACTTTAACTGATTAGTAGGATGATGAGTATTCAATCACTTTAGTCGATTAGAAGGACGATGAGCATCTCAATAACACAAAAACATGTAGAGCTAACAAAGTTCAAATAAGAAAGGGACAAATGAAAGGAGTTATCATTCAAGGAGGCATATTATTTGTATTTACTTTGGTAATAAAATTCATTGATGTGTATTTGCACTCAAAAATATATATTGTCCATATCCTTGCATAACCATTATTTAAATTATTTACATTTCAGAACAATTAGGATATGCAATATACTCTGTTACTACAACACAAAACAAGTAAAAAAACTCAGACTAGCTTTTAAATGCAAGTGTAATATGGATATAAAATGACTCTTTCTAAAAAATTGATTACCTTTTTCCATTAACTGTTAACTGCTGATACTAATTCAAACAGCACTTTAATTTTCTATTATAGGTTACCGAACAACTGAAATCATCATTCAACAACTATTTTTCAGTACACAAACAAAACACAGAATTAATACCTATAGAACCTTTACCAAAATTTATTAAACTTCTTGCGTTCAGTTTTTATGTTAAAACAATACTAAATGTTATCACATTGTTTCGTGATTTTCCTCAATAACTAAGTTTGAAACCTGATTTTGATATTGGTATTTGCATGTTGCCACTTTAACAATCTAAGTACAAATTTACTTCCTTTGCCACACGATGATGATTAATAAAATCAACATAACACTGCATCCACTGGAACCAAGATTCGAGAGAAGAGAAAAAGAAACTATGTTGGACAAACTAGCCTAACCTCTTAGCATTCTATAAGTTCATGTTGTCCTTTTCTCTCTCTATTTTTATATTTTCAGTTTGTAAGTACACAACTGTAGTACATGTATCATTTTAAGTTCCAATGCCATAACATATGGTTTTATGACTGCCATTTATTTAATCATAATGGTGGTAAACACATAATATGGTACCTTTTAGGATGTTACAATTGATTTACAAAAGGTTTTTTAATGCTGTAAAAACTCTACGATAGCATTTTATAACTGTAGTTACTAACATATGACTCTGTCTAAAATACTATCTAAACAATATGTATGAAAGCTTTTGTTAAATATTATTTTAACAATAGTATGATAGCATTTGGAAAAGCTATATATATAGGAAATAAGCTTTATATAGTAATATTTAATAGCGTTGGTACAAATGCTATCATATACAAATATATACTAGCATTTTCAAAAGTGCTATGATAAGTCCTAGACATATTATAGCATGCATTATACAATGTTCCTTAAAACAATACTAAAACCTACAGTAGCATTTTTGAAAAGCTATTAAAAGTTTTTTCTTATGTAGTGTGTGGAATTTCCCAATGCTACGTGTTATCTACTATGAGACAACACGATCATCAACCAAACTTATATGGTGACCAATCTCGTTCCACAAGGCATGATATTCTAGAGAAATTATTTCATTCTATAATAGATAAGGAAATACAGTACTCAATCATGTGCTCAATATAATTAGTATGCTAAGAAACTTTCTCAGTTGATAACAACTCACACCAATAGCTATAAACATTTCTGAGATCACTGACACGTTAGTTAGATCCATTTAAATTGATAAATTGGCTTAAGTACAATATAGTTGGATCCTTAATATATTGAGGATAACGTGGGTAATCTTATAAAGGTGCCCATTCTATTGTTTGTTTTATCCCACCTTTTGGGTCAAGGCCGGGATATCAATAGATTGGCTGGAAATGATAAATATCAGGATTGGAGATCAATTGGAAATAAGGCTATGATCAATATTGTAAATTTTTTGCCAAGCTTTAATCAAGAGTGATCGATTGGGAATGAAGAACAAGGATAGAAAAGGCTATGTTTCAAATTTCAAGTCAAACGGAGTTCATTTGCTCAAGAGATTGATGGATGCGTTCACAAGGATGTTTCATTCGAATCGATACGAATTCGTATCCATCAGCATGGATACGAACACTTCTTTCATATCGATTAAGGAGAATGATTCGGCATGGGTAGAAACACATCGATCATATCGATGAAGGAGAAGGGGACGATCTGCTTCGACTCGGTGAATATGAGCTTGGATTGAATAGATAGACACATGATGCTTTGTTCGACTCGAGGCTGTTCGACTCGATGCAAGTTTGTATTGATTAGGCCACACGATGGACATGAAGTAGCAAACACGAATTGATGGATGCGAGACCCAAAAGCACAAGGCTTGGATACGAACTAGAAATATGCATGATTCGAGGGAAGAAGCGTTCAACGTGGCATGGAAAATGAATTAATCCTTGAAAATAGATCCACGTCAACTCACAGACACGCACCCTGATTGGTACGAGCAGAGCGTGGCGATGGGGGATCGATACGAATTGCGCAACCTACCGAAAACCTTAAATTGCATCGATCGTATCTCACTATGTACTAGTCCAAATGCCATCAAATTTTCACAGAAGCTTGCGTACAGCATAAAGAATGTTCGTGATCGATCTCGGCTTGATTGGACAAGATCTTGATAGATACGAAATTCATTCATATCGATCACGGATCGAGTCGAAATCACCTGGAATCATTCGCGTGGGCCCACTCACGTGCTAGAAGAGGTCTCCCGAGATCTGAGCGAGATATTTACAACCTACGTTGATAAATATCTTCCCAAAGCCTACAGAAAAGGGACTTTTGATCCTGCGATGTCCAGACTCTGCCAAAATCACCATTGTACTCAAACTTCACTGCTTTAGTCGATAATTACGGCTGTAATCCGTTGTAACCAGCGAGCTAAGTAAATAAAAGATTATCTTTTGAAGTGGACGTAGGCCGGAGATAGCCGAAACACTATAAATCTTGTGTCTCTGTCTACTTCTTTCCATCTTAAGTTTGTTATTCTTTGTTTTTTATCCTCTACATTATTTAGATCTGTAATCTATAATCATATACTGCTAATCTGGGTTGATACATTGATGCTTTCATGATATTTGGGGTTTGCGACCAATTTTGACGCAACCACTTTGGTGCTTTCATTGAGAAAGACTAATACCTGCTATACTGGACTTGGAGTTCAGATTTGAAAGGCTAAAGGATCAGATGTAAAAGAAACCATGACAAAACAATCAACAAGGAGGCAAAGAGCAGTGGGAAGTCAGCATGAAGGAAGCCAGGAAGCATCGTCAGGAGCTAATCAAACTTCAGCCTTCATTTCCAGAGATGAGATGGAGATGATGATGGGAGCTATGCATGATGAGTTTCTGAAATGACAGGAGGAAATGATGCAGAATCTTCTCAGACAGTTCGAACAGGCAAGGAAAGATGGAGTTGTTGGAGTTCATACCTATAGAGCTGGAACAGAAGGACCCAACAGGCAGTCAGACGGAGCAGCTCAATAGGGCGTAACTCCTAATCAACACACAACTGCTAATCTAGATGGATCCAGGCCCAGGGTCACATCAACCAGCAACGATGGACCAATTCATGGAGGAATTCCAGTTGACACCACACAAAAGGATGCTGGCAGGAGTACAAGAGTACGTGATGAAGAGTATGTACCAGAATTCCCTTAAGGACTCGGAGGACAACCCTTAATGGACAACGAAGGATTGGTTGAGATTATCAGGCGAACCATGTGTGGAGGCTTAATAAACAGAGATCTGGAAGGAGTAAACCAGCGCTCATTTACTCGTGACATCAGATGGCTTGGAATCCACCAGAGTTCAAACTACCTGCTCCGGAGGTATATAATGGCAAGGCTGATCCTATCGATCACTTGATGAGGCATACAAGACATATGGAGGTGTTGGGGGCAGTGTAGGAAGTTATGTCCTGATGCTTCCCTCTATACTTGACGTATATAGTTGTTACGTGGTTCAAATAGTTGGAAGAGGGATCTATCATGCATGGACTGAATTGGTGGATAGGTTTCTGAAGCAGTTTCGGGTTCATATCAAAAGGCCGAAGAACGTAATGACACTAACGTCGGTAAAGCAAAAGACAGAAGAATCACCTAGAGCTTTCTTAACTAGGTTCAATGCAGCGGTTGCTTCGATGGATCAGCCGGATCCATTAATGGTTTTAATGGCAACAGCGTCAAGAGTCAGGGATAACTCGGATTTCAAAATGTCATTGATACGGGACCCACCAATGGATCTCGGGGAATTCTTTCACGAGGCCGAGAGATTCCTTTGATAGGAGGATGCATGTTCGGATATAAAGTTGAAGGAAGTGAACGCGGCTAAGGATGGAGGGCCATCCTATGTAAGCTCAGAGAAAATAAGGAAAAAGGAAGTTGGATGACGAATCTGGAATGGCAAGGAAGCGATGGAGAGAGTCAAAATTTTCCACTTACACAAGATTGAATGAGACATTAGAATGGATATTCATGGAATCAGGATCGCCTTCCCTAATGAAGGCCGACAGGGAGAGAACCCTCGAAACGTGAAAGGGCATCAGGAAGGCACTGTCTCTTTCACGATTTGGACGGACATGATACCAACACCAACAGGTATCTAAAGGATATAATCGAGATGTGCGATATCCTAGAATTTTTGGCAATATCAATTTAATAATCTTTGTTTAAAATTAATTTGATTTGATAATATTGGTTAATAAAATATGAATTGGTTTAATAATCTAATTAAATAAATATTTAATTAGTGATTTTATCTTGAAAAACTAAATAAATGTTTCCATTTATAATGTGTGTGTATATATATATTTGTATATACATTATAGATAATCTTTGATTTTGAAATTAATAAGTAAATAAAGTTTTTTTTTCAAATTCTAACAATATGTTTAATAATTTGGAAATTTTGATTTATATTAATATTGAGCTTTTCAAAGTTATTTAATTAATAACTATATGGTTTGTAAATAATTAAAATAAATGTTATTATTGAAAATTATATCTTAGCTTAATTTTAAATTTAAATAAAAGGTTTGTTTTATATCTTTTTAAATATTACTTAATATAAATATGATTTGAAAATTTTATATATAAGTTCAAAATACAATATGGCATATGGTCTTAATTCATTTAATAATAGAAGTGATTTGTAATCTCCTTTATAAATCATTTTAAAATTATTAAATTTTTTATTTTCAAACCATATTAATAATGTATTATTTTTCCATATAAACATAAAAAGAATTAAAATAATAAAATGAAATTACCATTTTAAATTGAATAAGTTGACTTTAATTTGGATTTCAAAAGTTTAATTTGAATTTGGAGTTTATTTTGAAATTCAAAATAATAGATTCTTAAAAATATTTGGATAAGTTTTATTTATAATTTGTTTTTATTACATTTTCTTTACATAAGAAATTCACATATATATTTATATAAGTATAAATAAATTGAGTAAAACTTTTATTAACATTTAAAATAAAAAGAAAATTAAACAAGAAAAGTGTTAACATATTAAGAAATCAAACTACATGTGTTAATTAATGAACAAAGGTTTATGACAAGTGTCATTTTATTTTTATCGTTTTCTTTTATTTTGTTAAATCAAAATTCAGCCTTTATAAACATATTTTCTCCTTCATTCTTTTCTTTCCTATCTTTCAAAATCAAAGGCTAAGTGAATAAAAGAAAAAAAAAATCTGTAAAACTCAAAGCCACCTCAAAAACAAAAATCTGAAATAAAAAAAATCTATAAATCAATAAACCCTGAAATCATTTCCAAGTTCATGCAACAAACCTGTAATCTCATTTCCATTTTCAAAAGAAAACCTAAAATTCACTCCTCAAACATGCAAGTCAATTCCAAAAACATAACTTGTTCAGGTTCAAAATCAAAAACCTTTAATAGATTTTCAAAATACAATCTTTCACCTGTAGATCAATTTCATAACCAAAGCATGAGCATTTCTTCAATCTGAAGCCTGCATGCATGTAGTTTTGGTCAGGGAGCATAAGCATTTCAGTTTCAACAGCACGCAACTCAAGTTTTAAAATCAAAGACAAATGCAGGAAACTCCATGTTTTAAAGTTTAAAAGCTATTTTGAAGGGAGTTCTATGTTCTTTTGAATAACCGGTGAGTAACTTTCTAAAAATTTAGAATATAAATTGGTTGCATGTTAATATGGTTGAAATGAATAGGAATTGCATGAATATACAAGTGAAATCTGATATGATTATTTACAGAATGCATGCTGTGTATATGTGCTTTGCTCTGTATTTTTTCTAGGCTCAAAACTTGATTTAAATCCCTTATTACTTAATCTTGTTTTGATAAGATTTGATTATCAAACAAAAATTGTTTGATTTAACATGGATTAATGGTTAAAAATTTTAGGTAAGTCAAGATGAAGCTGTTTGTCTCTGAAATTATAAAACATCAGTACATACTAAAATAAAGTAAAACCCAAACTTTTTAATTTGAAAATTCAGTATTACAAACTGAATACATAAGCTAAAACATGATTTCAAAAACAAGTATCATAATTTTTAATTTGGGATTTTGGAAGCAGTTCATATTTATCTGGAAATGGTGTTTGGGTTGTTTTCTGGCGAATGAGGTGATCTGGATGGCCAGGGTGCTTACTGGAGGAAGTAGAGGGATCGGGTACTTTGGCAAAATTGTCAGGTGGTGGTTCAAGACGATGTGGTGGCGGCAGGAGGTCAATCTTATCTGTAACCCTAGTTTTTGGGTTAGGTTTTAGAGTGTTCGTTCAACGCCTCAGGTGGATCGAGCTCCACCAGAGTTTGGGAATAGCATGAGGGGTTGGAAAAGAGGATGTGGCCGGGGACATTGCCGCTCTGATGATCGGAGTTTGGTGAACGTGGATGTTTTAGATTTGGGTTTGGGGGAGGTTCTGTGTTTCCAGGTTTGGGGTGTTGGGTCTTGATTTTGATTTCAGGTAGATGGTGAAGTTCTTATGATCATGGGATGGAGCGTGGGTGGTTGCCGATGAGATGGAGCTTTGGTGAATGGCCGGAGTTGATCAAAGTCACGGTGCATGTGCACCATGCACTTATGTTTTCTTGTGAAGGGTTTTGGAACGGGTGTAGTTGTTGTCGTGTATTGCTCGTGTGATTTGAGTGTTTTACCCGAAGTCAAGTGAGAGAAGACTTGGAGTAAAACAGAGTGGGCTCGAGTAGTTTTAGTTTCAGGTTTTTGAAACCTGACTGTTTTTCTGTTTTGAAATTTAAACTAAATTTTAAAAAGGAAGAAGCAAAGCAAGTTTTAAACTAAAGTTTTGAATTAAGTTTAAATCTGAATTCAAATTGAATTTGAATCTTAGGTTTTGAAAAGAAAATAAAGTTTATAAATTCAAATGTTGTAATTAAGTTTGAATAATAAAGTATTTTATAATGTGGTTTTAAAATCTGAAAATAAGATTTAAACAAGATTTTAAATTAAGTTTAAATCTGAGTTCAAAGCTTGATTTGAATTCTAGTTTGAAATAAAATAAAGTTTTTGAATTTAAAATGTTTAAACAACTTAGAATATTTAAAGTATATTTTAAATTGATTTAAATTGAATATAGGTTTAAAACTATTTTAAATTTCCCTTAGAAGATAAGTAATTTGTTAACATGTAATTAAAAGGTTTTGAATTGTTTTAAAAGCTTTGTTAAAGTTAAAATTGTTTTCATTTTAAATCTTGAATTTAAGATGGAATTTAAAGGTATATTTAAAGCAAATTGTTTTTAAAATATTTTGATATGATAATCAAATCATGAATAAGATTAAGGTTTATCTATAGTTAATTAGGACTTAATGATTTATAATTGATTAAATTATTAAGTTATTTAAGATGAATAATTAATTAATTAAATTAATTAATGATTTGAGTTAATTAATTAAGTAACCAAGGGTTTTATTTAATTAATTAAGAGACTAAATAAGTTAATTAAGATTTATTAATTTGTAATTAAGAAATCATTAATTAGATAAGATTTGAATTTAAAGTAATGATTTGAAATTTATTAATTGAGTAATTGACAGTTAATTAAATTATAGAATAACACTTGATTAATTAAATAATTAGTGATTTATAAATTAGTTTTATAGATAATTTAATTTGTAATTAACAATGATTAATCTCAGTCAATTACTTTAAAGAAGTAATTATAGATTTGTTAATGGTTAATGAAGGTCATTAACTTAGGATTATTTTATAATTAATTAATGTGATTAATTTTAATAATTAATTAGATTAATTAATCTAAAGATAATCATTTGGAATTGTTGAAGTGTAATTACTTAATGGAAAAAATTAAGAAATTAATTACTAATTGTAATTAAGTTTATTTTGATTAGTTTAAATTAATTAATTAAGTTTAATTAATTTAAGATAATCACTGGTTAATTTAGGAAATAATTACTCAGTGTAATTAATAAAGAATAATTACTTAGTGAAGTAATTAAGAAGATAATTACCGAATGTAATGGAATTAAAGGATAATCAGGTAATGGAAGAGTTTTGGGGATTAATTACTTTGTGTAATTCAGATGAAGAATAATTACTTAATGGAAGTAATTAATAATTAATTACTTAGTGTAATTAATTAAGAATTGATTAATAAAGTTATTTGAAGATAATTAAGAGATGCAATTAATTAAGTGTTATTAATTACTTAATGAGATTAATCTAGGGTGATTAATAAATATAATTAATTGAAGATTAATTATTAAAGATAATTAATTAAGGAGTAATTAATTTATCTAATGAAGTAATTAAGGTAGTTAATTACTGAATGTGATTAATCAATATGGTTTAACTGATGATTAATTGATTAATGTAATGTATTTAAATAGGGTAAATATAAATAAAAATAATTAGGGATCATTAATTTATATAATTAATGATGTAATTAAGGATTGATTAATTAAGAACAATTAATCAATAAAGGAATTAATTAATGTAATTAATTAAGGATTAATGTAATTAATTAATTACATGTTAATTACTGAATTTGGTTTAGAATAACTAATTTGTGGAATTAATTAAAGGCAATTACTTGAATGTAATTAAAGAATAATTAATCAAGGGTGATTAATTTAGGGTAATTTATTTAAGGGTAATTAATTAATTAATTTGTAATTAATTAATGGATATGTAAGCAAGATTTATAATGATAAAGTAATTAATTTAATTCACTTTAAATTAATTAGAGAAGAAGTAATTAATTTAATTCATTTTAAATTAATTATAGAATGGTGATTAATAAGTCTTTGCTTACGAATGATGATTGATATTGATTTCCCTGAATAGTTGAGATCTTAGATATGAGACAAGTGGTGTTGTGTGATATTGATGCTTTGGTTGTATTGTGATGATAATATGAATTATCTGTTTATGATGATAAATGTTGATTATCTATTGTGATATGTGAATTATCTATTGTATGTATATAGATAATATTGAATTGAATTGTTCAAAACTTTAAAACAACTTGGACCTAAAAGACACGTTTTGGATTTCGATGAGACCAGGATCGGGTTTCCATATTTGGATATCCGAAAACCACATCGATCCAAATTAACGATAGGTCATGAATCTCAAGTGAAGATGAAGATTTAGAGTGCAAGGGTTATCATCGTTAACTCTGAGGGTAATTCCAAAATGAGTGTAACGAGATAATGCCTTCGGTTTCGTTCGAACCCAGAACGAACTTGTATGGATTGAATGCTTTCAGAACATTGTCAGGTGGACGATGAACATTATAAGAGATGTGTTTTCTAAAGGTAATCGTAGCCTCAAGCCTCCTCAACCAGGAATGGCTAAATCAAGGGAGGTGCAGCAAGGTTAAGTGGGTCATGCCCAAGTAGGATGAGATTTACCCCTGTCTAGAAGTCCCTTTATATTCGGCTGTGTGGGCAGTTGGTTGCAAACAATTGTGGGTTTGTCTTGTTCGGGACTGTTCAGTAAGGAATGGTTCCGACCTTGTGTTGCAGGGGAGTTAGGGTGGCTCCTCGGTACGGTGATCTAGGCCACGTACTGTGACGGGCGGTACCCCAATATCCCCGCCATTGTATGGAATCCAAAATTCAATAAGTACCAACGGTTTTGATTGTATTTCCCACTTTTGTGGCTAGTAGCTGGAATTTAATAGATGTAACAATTTCGGTTATTTCCTATTTACTTGAAAACCCTAGACACTATTATAATATCATCAGATTTCCTATCAAATATTTTGGTTAGCGTAAGGTAATTTTTTTTCCATGTTTATGTGTAGGAAGTCTTACGTGATACTTTTTGTTTTCAAAGGTTTTTGAACTTAAGCAACTTTAACCTGTTACTCACACCAGACCCATGTCTGACCCGGAGTTTATCTTTTGTTTTCTTAAACTTTTGGGTACTCAAATTTTTACGAGTAGCCAAGGGATTCAGGTTAGCTTTGACGAATATTAGAGGAGCAATGGAGCAAGAGGCTTCTGCGTTGTAGATATATAGTTTCCGCTGTTGTGTTCTCTATGTTGGTACCTCTTTGTTGAGTTGTATTGAGTTGTAATAACTAGACAGGTGTTTATAATTGTCTACTATGTGATGTATATGTTGTGTATCTCTGATTGATGTTGTATATATTGTAATACTTATGTTATTAATATAATTTATTCGTTCCGTTGTTGAGATTCTTGTGTTGTTTCTTATTTCTCTTCTTTCTTTTCTCTTTTCTATCCCTTTCTTTCTTAAAGATGATACGACTTTCTATGGAGAAAAAGTCGGATCGTCTCATTTGGTAACAGAGTGCTAGGTTGAGTGAATACCTAGGCTTTTGAGTGATTTCTTTCTTGAAAGAGCGTATTTGTAATTTTGATATATAATATATTTATTTATTTCTACCTATTTGTTGGGTTACCAGTTTGGGTTTTTCTAATATAAGTTGTAAAGGTAGATAGGGTAGTGGTGTGTATAACGTGACTATCATTGGTTGGAATTTGAATGTTTGAGGTTGGAAGTATATTTGTCGAGACTGTAGACTTAATACCGTCTCGAGTGAGCTTTGCAGTGGTGTATGGATTTCATCGACCTCTGAAGGTAACCTGTTAAGGTTCAGAGTCCATATTTGAAGTTGGATGAGTAGAGTTTGGGTCTGTCGGTCGGGCAGAAGCGAGTGATGGTATCTTGATACCTCAGGAAATAGTAGCTGCGTGATGAGATGCAGTGACTATGGATGTTTCTGAAGATGATTTCTTTGGAACAAGTTTAAGAAAGTAGGTCTGCTTCGGTGTAGTGGCTGAGTTCAACAGGGTGTTTCTGTTTGGTTTGAAGTCCGAGTTTCTCGAAGAGTTTTGGATTAGGAATTCTTTGGAATCTGAGCCAGCAGTGCAGCTCGGAGTGTTCTATGTGCTGTTAAGGAGATCTTCTAGTTTAGTAGTTTTTCTGAGATGGAGTTCAGAAGCGGCAGAGTAGAATCCATTTCTTCGATGGATTGGCCAGATCAGCGTAAGCTGTTCTGATTGGTAAAGAGAGAACGGTTTTCTTTGGATGTTAGGCTGGATTGATCGCAAAAGTGACTTGCGGTAATTGAGTATTCTCTGGGATTGTTGGAGATTTTTTTTCTGGATGTCTTCAGGGAAGTCAGAGGTTGTTCGCATCTAAAGATCTAGTTTTCTTATCGACCAAGATTCCAAGAATGGTAACGGTGGTTCAACTAGTTAAAGTTTGGTTCCTTGAGATGGAGTTTGGTGAAGCAGCTCAGGGTTGGAGGAACTTCTGAGTTTTCTCTTGGTTATCAGAGATTTTCTGGGTCATGTTGTCCAGTTTGTGCTTATGTTCTTCACCAGGATTCTTTTCTACTCTAGATCAGAGTTGTGCAGCGGAAGCAGTTTGAGAGTGCATATGCTTTTCTTTTCCGGGTAGGAGAAGTTTGTTTTCTTCTGATGGATTGTGAGTGGAGGTTGTTCTTGATCTTGGTTGATCTTGGAGCATCATTCTGGTGGATTGGGTTTGGTCCAGTTTGTTTCTTGAGACATCAGCGAAGGTTGAGCTGATCAGAAAGGAAATAGGCAGCCAGGATCGTCTGAAGAGTTTTGTGGATCAGAATCAGAGATCTGATTTTGGGATAAGTTTTCTCCGGTTTTAGGAGCTATAAATTTGGTGAGTCTGGTAAGCTAGCTCCGAGGTGTTTTGGATCTCTTTTATGCTCTGTTTTGGATAAATGTTTGGTCTTCCGGATTGAATTGCCAGTTTGGACAACTGGAATTCATTGTGTTTCACGTATCTCTGAGGGAGTACGTGTATGATCTATCTTTGAATTGTGGAATCGGTTGTTCTGGGAGATTTGGTTGTTGAGTCAGACTTGTCTGTAGTCTGATTTCTTGTTTAGTTTGGTAGATCTAGATGAGTAGGAGCTCTATATCTTAGTAGTGTTGATTGTTTGGATTCTATAGAGCAAGTATCCCGGTGTTTATACCTGGGAAACTCGAGAAAATTCTATTCAGAATTTTTGTCTGGATAGTTAAATTTGTTTGGGTGAATTGGTTGCTATGGTTGTAAGCATATGGTTGTTAATATATGCTTGTGTTTTAAAAATAAAATCTTAGATAGATTATTAAATTACCTTTGTTTTAAATTTCGGGGACGAAATTCTTTTAAGGGGGAAGGAATGTGATATCCCGGAATTTTTGGCAATATCAATTTAATAATCTTTATTTAAAATTAAACTGATTTGATAATATTGGTTAATAAAATATGAATTGGTTTAATAATCTAATTAAATAAATATTTAATTAGTGATTTTATCTTTAAAAACTAAATAAATGTTTCTATTTATAATGTATATGTGTGTATATATATATGTATTTGTATATATATTGTAGATAATCTTTGATTTGGAAATTAATAAATAAATAAAGATTTTTTTCAAATTATAACAATATATTTAATAATTTGTAAATTTTGATTTAAATTAATATTGAGCTTTTCCAAGTTATTTAATTAACAACTATATGGTTTGTAAATACTTAAAATAAATGTTATTGTTTAAAATTATATCTTAGCTTAAGTTTAAATTTAAATAAAAGGTTTATTTTATATCTTTTTAAATATTACTTGATATAAATATGATTTGAAAATTTTATATATAAGTTTAAAATACAATATGGCATATGGTCTTAATTCATTTAATAATAGAAGTGATTTATAATCTCCTTTATAAATCATTTTAAAATTGTTAAATTTGTTATTTTCAAACCATATTAATAATGTAATATTTTTCCATATAAATATAAAAAGAATTAAAATAAGAAAATGAAATTATCATTTTAAATTGAATAAGTTGACTTTAATTTGGATTTCAAAAGTTTAATTTGAATTTGGAATTTATTTTGAAATTCAAAATAATAGATTCTTAAAAACATTTGGATAAGTTTTATTTATAATTTGTTTTTATTACATTTTCTTTACATAAGAAATTCATATATATATATTTATATAAGTATAAATAAATTGAGTATAACTTTTATTAACATTTAAAATAAAAAGAAAATTAAACAAGACAAGTGTTAACATATTAAGAAATCAAACTACATGTGTTAATTAATGAACAAAGGTTTATGACAAGTGTCATTTCATTTTTATCGTTTTCTTTTATTTTGTTGAATCAAAATTCAGCCTTTATAAACATATTTTCTCCTTCATTCTTTTCTTTTCTATCTTTCAAAATCAAAGGCTAAGTGAATCAAACAAAAAAAATCTATAAAACTCAAAGCCACCTCAAAAACAAAAATCTGGAACAAAAAATCTATAAATCAATAAAACCTGAAATCATTTCCAAGTTCATGTAACAAACCTGTAATCTCATTTCCATTTTCAAATGAAAACCTGAAATTCACTCCTCAAACATGCAAGTCAATTCCAAAAACATAACTTGTTCAGGTTCAAAATTAAAAACCAGCAACAGATTTTCAAAATACAATCTTTCACCTATAGATCAATTTCATAACCAAAGCTTGAGCATTTCTTCAATCTGAAGCCTGCATGCATGTAGTTTTGGTCAGGGAGCATAAGCATTTCAGTTTCAATAGCATGCAACTCAAGTTTTAAAATCAAAGACAAATGCAGGCAACTCCAAGTTTTAAAGTTTAAAACCTATTTCAAATTGAGTGCTCTGTTCTTTGGAATAACTGGTAGTAACTTTTTAAAAATTTAGAATATAAATTGGTTGCATGCTAATATGGTTGAAATGAATAGGAATTGCATGAATATACAAGTGAAATCTGATATGATTATTTACAGAATGCATGTTGTGTATATGTGCTTTGCTCTGTATTGTTCCTAGGCTCAGAATTTGATTCAAATCCCTTATCACTTAATCTAGTTTTGATAAGATTTGATTATCAAACAAAAATTGTTTGATTGAACATGGATTAATGGTTAAAAAATTTAAGTAAGTCAAGATGAAGCTGTTTGTCTTTGAAATTATAAAGCATTAGTGCATATTAAAATAAAGTAAAACCCAAACTTTTTAATTTGAAAATTCAGTATTATAAAATGAATACATAAGCTAAAACATGATTTTAAAAACAAGTATCATAATTTTTAGTTTGGGATTTTGGGAGCAGTTCATATTTATCTGGAAATGGTGTTTGGGGTGTTTTCTGGTGAACGAGGTGATCTGGATGGTCAGGGTGCATACTGGAGGAAGTAGAGGGATCGGGTACTTTGGAAAAATTGTCAGGTGGTGGTTCAAGACGATGTGGTGGCGGCAGAAGGTCAATCTTATCTGTAACCGTAGTTTTTGGGTTGGGTTTTTAGAGTGCTCGTTCATCGCCTCTAGTGGATCGAGCTCCACCAGCGTTTAGGAATTGCATGAGGGGTTGGAAAGGGGGATGTGGCCGGAGACATTGCCGCTCTGATGATCGGAGTTTGGTGAACGTGGATGTTTCAGGTTTGGGTTTGAGGGATGTTCTGTGTTTCCAGGTTTGGTGTGTTGGGTCTCGATTTTGATTTCAAGTGGATGGTGAAGTTCTGATGATCGTAGGATGGAGCGTGGGTGGTTGCCAATGAGATGGAGCTTTGATGAATGGCCGGAGTTGATCAAAGTCACGGTGCATGTGTACCGTGCACTTATGTTTTCTTGTGAAGGGTTTTGGAATGGGTGTAGTTGTTGTCGTGTATTGCTCATGTGATTTGAGTGTTTTACCCGAAGTCAAGTGAGAGAAGACTCGAAGTAAAATAGAGTGGGCTCGAGTACTTTTAATTTCAGGTTTTTGAAACGTGACTGTTTTTCTCTTTTGAAATTTAAACTTAATTTTAAAAAGGAAGAAGCAAAGAAAGTTTTAAATTAAAGTTTTGAATTAAGTTTAAATCTGAATTCATGAATTTGAATCTTAGGTTTTGAAAAGAAAATAAAGTTTATAAATTCAAATGTTGTAATTAAGTTTGAATAATAAAGTATTTTATAATGTGGTTTTAGAATCTGAAAATAAGATTTAAACAAGATTTTAAATTAAGTTTAAATCTGAGTACAAAGCTTGATTTGAATTCTAGTTTGAAATAAAGTAAAGTTTTTGAATTTAAAATGTTTAAACAACTTGAAATATTTAAAGTATATTTTAAATTAATTTAAATTGAATATGGGTTTAAAACTATTTTAAATTTCCCTTAGAAGATAAGTAATTCGTTAACATGTAATTAAAAGGTTTTGAATTGTTTTAAAAGCTTTATTAAAGTTAAAATTGTTTTCATTTTAAATCTTGAATTTAAGATGGAATTTAAAGGTAAATTTAAAGCAAATTGTTTTTAAAATACTTTGATAATGATAATTAAATCATGAATAAGATTAAGGTTTATCTATAGTTAATTAGGACTTAATGATTTATAATTCATTAAATTATTAAGTTATTTAAGATGAATAATTAATTAAATTAAATTAACTAATGATTTGAGTTAATTAATTAAGTAACCAAGGGTTTTATTTAATTAATTAAGGGATTAAATAAGTTAATTAAAATTTATTAATTTGTAATTAAGAAATCATTAATTAGATAAGATTTGAATATAAAGTAATGATTTGAAATTTATTAATCAAGTAATTAACAATTAATTAAATTGTAGATTAACACTTGATTAATTAGATAATTAGAGATTTATAAATGGGTTTTATAGATAATTTAATTTGTAATTAACATTATTTAATCTCAGTCAATTACCTTAAAGAAGTAATTATAGATTTATTAATGGTTAATGATGGTCATTAACTTAGGATTATTTTAAAATTAATTAATGTGATTAATTTTAATAATTAATTAGATTAATTAATCTAAAGATAATCATTTGGAATTGTCGAAGTGTAATTACTTAATGGAAGTAATTATGAAATTAATTACATGTAATTAATTAAGCTTATTTTGATTAGTTTAAATTAATTAATTAAGTTTAATTAATTTAAGATAATCACTTGTTAATTTAGGAATAATTACTCAATGTAATTAATAAAGAATAATTACTTAGTGAAGTAATTAAGAAGACAATTACTAGATGTAATGGAATTAAAGGATAATCAGGTAATGGAAGAGTTTTGGAGATTAATTATTTCGTGTAATTCATATGAAGAATAATTACTTAATGGAAGTAATTAATAATTAATTACTTAGTGTAATTAATTAAGAATTGATTAATAAAGTTATTTGAAGATAATTAAGAGATGCAGTTAATTAAGTGTTATTAATTACTTAATCAGATTAATCAAGGGTAATTAATAAATATAATTAATTAAAGATTAGTTATTAAAGATAAATAGTTAAGGAGTAATTAATTTATGTAATGAAGTGATTAAGGTAGTTAATTATTGAATGTGTTTAATCAAGAGTGATTAATCAATATGGTTTAAGTGATGATTAATTAATTAATGTAATTTATTTAAATTGGGTAAATATAAATAAAAATAATTAGGGATCATTAATTTATATAATTAATGATGTAATTAAGGATTGATTAATTATAAACAATTAATCAATGAAGGAATTAATTAATGTAATTTATTAAGGATTAATGTAATTAATTATAGTTAATTAATTAATTAATTACAGGTTAATTACTGAATTTGGTTTAGAATAATTAATTTGTGGAATTAATTAAAGGCAATTACTTGAATGTAATTAAATGATAATTGATCAAGGGCGATTAATTTAGGGTAATTTGTTTGAGGGTAATTAATTAATTGATTTGTAATTAATTAATGGATATGTAAGCAAGATTTATACTGGATAAAGTAATTAATTTAATTTACTTTAAATTAATTAGAGAAGAAATTTAAATCATTTAAAATTAACTATAGAATGGTGATTAATAAGTCTTTGCTTATGAATGATGATTGATATTGATTTCCCTGAATAGTTGAGATCTCAGATATGAGATAAGTGATGTTGTGTGATATGGATGCTTTGGTTGCATTGTGATGATAATATGAATTATCTGTTTGTGATGATAAATGTTGATTATCTATTGTGATATGTGAATTATCTATCTGTGTGTATATAGATAATATTGAATTGAATTGTTTAAAACTTTAAAACAACTTGGACCTAAAAGACACATTTTGGATTTCGATGATACCGGGATCGGGTTTCCATATTTGGATATCCGAATACCACATCGATCCAAATTAACGATAGGTCGTGAATCTCAAGTGAAGATGAAGATTTAGAGTGCAAGGGTTATCGTCGTTAACTTTGAGGGTGATTCCAAAATGAGTGTAACGAGATAATGCCTTCGGTTTCGTTCGAACCCGGAACGAACTTGTATGGATTGAATGCTTTCAGAACATTGTCAGGTGGACGATGAACATTCTAAGAGATGTGTTTTCTAAAGGTAATCGTAGCCTCAAGCCTCATCAACCAGGAATGGCTAAAACAAGGGAGGTGCAGCAAGGTTAAGTGGGTCATGCCCAAGTAGGATGAGATTTACCCCTGTCTAGAAGTCCCTTTATATTCGGCTGTGTGGGCAGTTGGTTGCAAACAATTATGGGTTTGTCTTGTTCGGGACTGTTCAGTAAGGAATGGTTCCGACCTTGTGTTGCAGGGGAGTTAGGGTGGCTCCTCGGTACGGTGATCTAGGCCACATACTGTGACGGGCGGTACCCCAGTAGCCCTGCCATTGTATGGAATCCAAAATCCAATAAGTGCCAACGGTTTTGATTGCATTACCCACTTTTGTGGCTTGTAGCTCGAATTTAATAGATGCAACAATTTCGGCTATTTCCTATTTACTTGAAAACCCTAGACACTATTATAATATCATCAGATTTACTATCAAATGTTTTGGTTAGCGTAAGGTAATTTTTTTTCCATGTTTATGTGTGGGAAGTCTTACGTGATACTTTTTGTTTTCAAAGGTTTTTGAACTTAAGCAACTTTAACCTGTTACTCACACCAGAGCCATGTTTGACCTAGAGTTTATCTTATGTTTTCTTAAACTTTTGTGTACTCAAATTTTTACGAGTAGCCAAGGGATTCTGGTTAGCTTTGACGAATATTGGAGGAGCAATGGAGCAGGAGGCTTCTGCGTTGTAGATATATAGTTTCCGCTGTTGTGGTCCCTGTGTTGGTACCTCTTTGTTGAGTTGTTAACTAGACAAGTGTTTATAACTGTCTAGTATGTTATGTATGTGTTGTGTATCTCTGGTTGATGTTGTATATATTGTAATACTTATGTTATTTACATAATTTATTCGTTCCGTTGTTGAGATTCTGGTGTTGTTTCTTCTTTCCCTTCTTTCTTTTCTCTTTTCTATCCCTTTCTTTCTTAAAGATGATACGACTTTCTATGGAAAAAAAGTCGGGCCGTCTGAAGAAGAATTTAAGGAGTGGTCGGTTGTGACAATATATTGGGGCTCGGAATGTCGCGGTGGAACAGAAGCAGCCCCCGTCTACCTCAAACAACAACGACACGAGGTCAAAGAACGATGGTCGATTGGTTATCAACTGACAGGGATGATATGAAATAAGTAGCAAACTCTTGGCGAATGGCCAAGTCACTTACCCATGTATGGGGATAGAGATAGCCCCTAGGCATGCTCTGAGATGATGATGAACCGTGACACTATTGTTTGTGAAATTTGTTTTTTCTTTTTTGGTTTGGACATTTTCTTATTTTCTAGTTTGGATATTGCTCTGGATTTCTGGTATGGATTTTCGGTTTCCTGATTTGTTTTGGGTTTTGAATTCGATTTTGATTGAACTTTTTTCTGGTTTTTGGTAAATGTTCATCGGGTATGGATTATGCCTAGCAAGGGGTGAGTTGCTTCATCCGAGCGTGACGAATCGACTTATTCAGGTGGTCGAGTATGGACTATTCTCGGCAAGGCTTCAAAGAGACCAGGATTCGGCCTAGGACTTAGGCCCTATGTTATCGATTATTATTACAGGTCGTCAAGTATGGACAATACTCGAAAAGGGTCCAGAGCAACAAGGATTCGGCTTAAGCCATGGCATTGCTCAGTGTTCAGGGATACTAGACCACAATCAACAAGGCATTTCTTAGTACAGGTCGTCGGGTGTGGATTGCGCTTGACAGGAACCCAGACAGGTTATGAATTTAGATATCCGCTATGGATTGCTTAGAACTTGGATATCGACCTGGAGAGGTCATCGATAGGTCCTGGATTTGGTTATTGGATAAGGATGGATTAGGGCTCGGTTGTCGGGTTCAGATGGATATGAAATTGGCTACGGATTTGGTTACTGAATTTGGAATCGGACATCGACTCGGAGCAGTCAAGGATGTTGCACTCGGATAGGATGGTTTGGAAATGGATTGGATTATGAATCGGATGTTATGGCTATGGATGGAATATGGACTTCGGATGTTGGAACCAAAGCTTTTCAAAATACACCTTCTTACCACAAGGCATGTTTTGGGGGGTAATGTTATCCCACCTTTTGGGTCAAGGCCGGGATATCATAAGGATGAATATCAGGATTGAAGATCGATTGGAAACAAGGCTATGATCGATATCATCAAAATTTAGCCGAGCTCCAATCAAGACGGGATCGATTGGGAATGAAGAACTAGGATAGAAAAGGTTATGTTTCAAAATTCAAGTCAAATGGAGTTCATTTTCTCAAGAGATTGATGGATGCGTTCATAAGGATGTTTCATTCGGATCGATACGAATTCGTATCAATCAGCATGGATACGAACACGTCATTCATATCAATCAAAGAGAATGATTCGGCATGGGTACGAACACATCGTTCATATCGATGCAGGAGAAGGGGATGATGTGCTTCGACTCGCTGAATGTGAGCTTGGATTGAATAGATATACACATGATGCTTTGTTCGACTCGAGGCTGTTCGACTCGATGCAAGTTCATATCGATTAGGTCACACGATCAATATGAAGTAGCGGACACGAATTGATGGATGCGAAACCAAAAAGCACAAGGCTTGGATATGAACTAGAAATATGCTTGATTCGAAGGAAGAAGCATCCAACGCGACATGGAAAATAGATCAAGACTTGAAAACAAAGCCACGTCCACTCACAGACACGTGCCCTGATCGATACGAACAGAGCGATGCGATGGGGACCGATATGAATTGCGCAGCCCACCAAAAACCTTAAATTGCATCGATCATATCTCACAATATAAAAGTCCAAATGCCATAAAATTTTCACAGGAGCTTACGTACAACCTAAATAATGTTAATGATCGATCTCGGCTCGATTGGACAAGATCTTGATTGATACAAAATTCTTTCGTATCGATCACAGATCGAGTCGAAATCACCTGGGATCGATCGCATGATCCCACTCAAATGCCAGAGGAGGTCTCCCGAGATCTGAGCAAGATATTTGCAACCTACGCTATAAACAGCATCCCTTGGCCTATAGAGAAGGGACTTTTGATCCTGCGATGTCCAAACTCTGTCGAAATAACCATTATACTCAAACTTCGCTGCTTTACTCGAAAATTAGTGCTATAATCCGCTGTAACCAATGAGCCAAGTCAATAAAAGACTATCTTTTAAAGTGGATGTAGGATGGAGATAGCCGAACCACTATAAATCTTGTGTCTTAAGTTTGTTATTCTTCATTTTTTATCCTCTACATTATTTACATATACTACTGATCTGTGTTCATACACTGGTGCTTTCATGAAATGTTAACCCACATTTTGGGTCAAGGCCGGGATATCAATAGAATTGCTGGAAAGGATGAATATCAAGATTGGAGATCGATTGAAAACAAGGCTATGATTGATATCTTCAAAATTTGGCCGAGCTCCAATCAAGATGGGATCAATGGGGAATGAAGAACAAGGCTAGAAAAGGCTATATTTCAAATTTCAAGTCAAACGGAGTTCATTTGCTCAAGAGATTGATGGATGCGTTCATAAGGATGTTTCATTCGAATTGATACGAATTCGTATACATCAGCATGGATACGAACACATCATTCATATCAATCAAGGAGAATGATTTGGCATGGGTACGAACACGTCGTTCGCATCAATGAAGGAGAAGGTGTTATAATCAAGGCATCTTATAACTGTTACACAGTTATCTGATATCTTGCTAATATGGAAAACAACACCAACACTGTCACTAACACTAGTTTTATTGAAGGTCAATCCACTGCACGACCTCCATTTTTCAATGATTTGAACTATAATTATTGGTCTAATCGTTTGAGAATCTAAATGCAATCTAATAGTTTTGAATCATGGAATATCACACAGAATGAATTCACTCTTCCTACTGGAGAATACTCCACATGGTCAAACACACAAAAATTAGATGCTACTGCCAATGCTAAAGCTATGAACATGTTATTTTGTGCACTAGATAGAAATGAATTCCAAGACATCACAATCTGAAGGAAGTATAGAACCATTCATTATGGTGCTTATATTATGCGCATTCTCCTGAATATCGGTGTACCAGTGCTTGACTCCGATTTTACAAGTATTAGTGAGTTAGGCGCTAAAACTTTAGGGTTGATGGATCTTCCTATGTGGCCTCCTTCTTAACAAATTATTTCCTTCCAACAATGGTCACAAAATGTTCAACAAGGTGTTCCTCAACCTCGAGACACTAGTATTGCTTCTTCTTCTCATACTCAACATGAAGAGGAAGAGGAGGACGATGACACCATCCAAGAAATTGGCTCGAATACTTCTTCAAGACAAGTCATCATCACTCTCTCCTGAAATCAATCAAAGATTCATCGGGACATAAAGGCGCTTGAGAAGTAGACGGAAAGAAAATTCAACTCTATCAAAGGTTTTCTCAATAAAATATGGGATTGAATTTCTTGTTCCGGTTCTTTATCCACTCAAGCCTACAATCCATCTCCATTTGAATGGTCTTCCTCAAGCTCAAGTTCTAATCACAATGATCCATCTCTTTCAAGACAATTTTAATTATCTTAGTCCAGTTATATGAGAAATTTTCTTATGTTTTACTTGTCAACTTTATTGTCTAGTTTTAAGAGAAATTTCTAAAACATTATCTATTTATGTATTATTATCTACTACTTTGTTTGCCTTAGTGAAATGAATTATCTATTATCATTCATGTTCTTTCTTTTTGTCGATAACAAAGGGGGAGAAATTTAAATTGTGCATATTATCATTCATGTGTATACTAACCATCTTTGTAGGAGATTTATTGCAGATTCATCTACAGATGTTTAAAGCTGTATATTGTGTGTCTAGAGTCTGTACTTTACTTAGAAATTTTGTTAAAATCTCTCCTTAAATGATATATATATATATATATATATTAATATATATACACACATGCACACACATGCTTATACATGCACAAAAGAGCAAACTCAAATGTCTAAAACCATACATTCAGATGTCTGAGTGCTAAAATATAAATATTGTTTTCACAATATTCAGACGTCTGAACGATAATATTCAAACGTCTGAATAAGGTCAAAAATGACCTATTTCTTTGTTGTTTGCGTTTCAATCTAATTCAAAAGTCTGAATTTTTTTATTCAGATGTCTGAATATCTCCGACTGCTATTTTCTTGAAAAGTCACTTCTCTTTACCAAGAGAAACATTCTTTTAAAATCAACAGTTGCATGAGTTCTTTTCAATATAACTTTTCATTTAAAGATGCAACTCTTTATATACTATAAATAGATTACAGAATTCAACAAACAACTTACCAAATTTACTTTTAACACTCTTGAATTCTCATCTATTCTCAAACTTTCAAATTGCACTCAAATTACTTACATACTTTGATCCTTGATTATATCTTCCACATTTCTCAAAGCACATCACTATATGTCATTAAGGAGAAGACTATAGGAAGATTGTATTCAATTGACTTATCAGTGTTATTTAAGAACACACTACAGTCAGATCCTTTGTTATTTGTATTGACGTCATATTCGGTTGCTTAGGCGGGTGAAGTCCTATTCGGTTGCTCAGGTAGTGTAAACCTGTTCCTCCGGGTTAAGTGAGGGTTGTTGTAGTTGAAATTCCAGAATGAGTCTGGGACTGGACGTGGAATGAGAAGTTCGAACCAGTATAAAAATTCCTAGTGTGCTCGTTTTATTTTTATTTACTTTCCTATTATCATCTGTTTCCCCATTAATATTTAATTATATTCCATATTACACTATCCTAAGTAATAATTAGCCTTATTCGTCACTCACACAAGGGGACGACGTGCTTCAACTCGGCGAATGTGAGCTTGGATTGAATAGATAAACACATGATGCTTTGTTCAACTTGAGGCTATTCGACTCGTTCCAAGTTCGTATCGATCAGGTCACACGATCGATACGAAGTAGAGGATACGAATTGATGGATGCGAGACCAAAAGGCACAAGGCTTGGATACAAACTAGAAATATGCATGATTCGAAGGAAGAAGCGTCCAACACGTCATGGAAAATGGATCAAGCCTTGAAAACAGAGCCATGTTAACTCACAGATACGCGCCTTGATCGATACGGACAGAGCGATGCGATGGGGATCGATACGAATTGTGCATCCTACCGAAAACCTTAAGTTGCATCGATCATATCTCACAATCTACAAGTCCAAATGCCATTAAATTTTCAAAGGAGCTTGTATACAACCTAAAGAACGTTCATAATCGATCTCGGCTCGATAGGACAAGATCTTGATCGATACAAAATTCGTTCTATCGATCACGGATCGAGTCGAAATCACCTGGGATCGATCGCGTGGGCCCACTAACATGCCAGAAGAGGTCTCCAGAGATCTAAGCGAGATATTTACAGCCTATGCCTATAAATAGCATCCCGAGGCCTACAAAAAAGGGACTTTTGATCCTGCGACGTCCAGACTCTATCGAAATCACCATTGTACTCAAACTTCATTGCTTTACTCGAAAATTACTGCTGTAATCTGCTGTAACTAGCGAGACAAGTCAATAAAAAATTATATTTTGAAGTGGATGTAGGCCGGAGATAGCCGAACCACTATAAATCTTGTGCCTCTTCTACTTCTTTCCGTCTTAAGTTTGTTATTCTTCATTTTTTATCTTCTACATTACTTAGATTTGTAATCTGTAGTCATATACTGCTGATCTATGTTCATACACTTGTGCTTTCACGATATTTAGGGTTTGTGACCAATTTTGGCACAAACAGTTTGTAATAAAGTATTCATCGTTTTAAAAATCTATAACCTCTAATAAAAGGAAACAAAAGGAAAAGGTTGATAGCGATAAAGGCATATATTGAATAATAGAATAATGATGCCAACATTATTCGAAAATGGGACACTCAAAATGGAATGGTTTGAATAATTTAAAGTCTCTTAAGAAGAAGAAAGAATTGGATTCGTTTCTATGGAATTTTCTTATAAAAGTATATGCATGTGAGTTTTACTTCTTAGGCTTTAGATACTTGATCTAGAACACACATCTATAAATCGTTTACCGAATCTTAGAAATAGAACACACAAGGTAAGAGATTTATTGGAAATTCACATTGCATTCAATACTACTTTAGAATCTATATCAACAGGAAAGTACAATAAATTGCTTTCCAATGAATACCTTTTAAATATTGAAAAAATTGATTTAACCACTAAGATTTTTTTGTAAAATGAAATATGTTTCATGCTTGATTGGAAGTCGATATAATTTTGTTTAATAATTGTATATGAATGTTTATGTTAGAAACAAAACTATTTTGGTACTTTTAGATTATAACACTTTTGTTAAAGGATAATGATTTTGTAACACCCAGTAAATTTTAGTGTTAGTTATTTAAATTAGTTGGTTAGTTAATTCAGTTCCAGAAAAGGAATTTGTGCAAATGATGGAATTTAACAATGAAACTTACACCATTGCGTCCATGGAGAACATCTGAGCAACTTTCACGTTTGGTGTTTTTCGATAGGAGTCCAAAAAAAGAAATTATAGATGAAAAACAAATTCGGAATAGAAAAAATTAGATTAGAAAATTAACATTTATATATTAGCTATCCGGGGAGGACAGGTTGACCCATTTATTAGGTCAGTAGACCTAAAGCGCTCGACTCCTATGGTAGGGGAAGTCAACCGCTTGGGTCGTGTAGGCTAGGTTCTACCTAGGCTATGACAAGTCGGATTTAATGTTTTTGATTGTAGAGATGTGGTTGATTCTAGTGCCTATAAATTTAGGCCTAGCCCTCTCCTTTCTTCTTATATTTTTTAAAAGGTAGAGCGGAGCTCTGCCATTTCCTTTCTCCACTATTTTCCAAATTATAAAATATTTATACAAATCAGAGAATAATATGAATTAGAAAGAAAAGGAAAAGAGTCATTCAACAATATGCGTATCGAGGTAATATGTGTGTGTGTGTGTGTATACATATATATGTGTGCGCATGTATGTATATAGCCTTTTTATACATATTTCTTGGATTAAAAGGATTTGGAGATGAATCAATGGATTTTTCTTCAGATCTGGAGATTTGGAATGCTTTTAAACGGTGAGTGTGAAATTTATATATTGTTTATGATTATGAACCTATTCCATTTGCATAAGTTTGATTTTTATGTCTAGTTCTATCTTATTTGGGAATTGTAGGCTCAAATTAGTATAGAAAACCATTGCTGATATATTCTTATTTTAGATCTGATTTGAAATATTGTTACACCTTGATCTAGAAATTAGTCCCAAAAGATTTTAATTTCGAATGATGTATAGTTTTATTTCAGATTTGTAATTAGGGTGTAAAGTATTCATATGATTTTGAATATTGCCCTTTTTATATCGAATTGTTTATTTCCCATAGTTTAATTTGAGGGAAGAACACCTGTTTGATTATTATAAATTGGTTTGTTTCTCCACTTTTCACAGAAAAAGATGACGTTGGTTTAACAAAGAATACATGCAAATAAAAAGGAAGACATATATAAAATATAGATTTATTCTCCGTAGTTTATACTTTCTATTCTAAATAAAGAAAATTATTCATTCCTTGTAATTTCAAATGGAGTCAATCTTTTCTTTTGTTATCTTTTGTTTAAACTAGTTTATGGAAATTATAACCAAAAATCTTCCTAAGTAATCTAATTCCAACAAATTAAATATGGAAAGCATATTCTAGTTAACAATTTATGATAGAATATTTTTAGGTAAGAGTAAGTAGTTTATACATATTCACTGTGTTAATAAACTATTTATGTGTTATTTATGCGTAACATTCGCTTCGGATAGGTTATTATTAGATAAATTGGGAAAGCAAATAGGAAATTAAGAAGGATGGTAATTCCTATTAATGGGAAATAAAGTTAGGAGTTGCCAATAATTAATAAGATATAATAGATTGTAACCATAACTAGTGGGTGATAAATTTGAATTGAATTGGGGATTACAATTAATTAATATGGCACAGAATGTAGTAACTCCAATTAGTAGGAAAATAAATGAAGAATGAAGTAGGATTTACAACTAATAAGTGTAAATGGATTAATGGGACTGATAAAAATAGAATAATTATAAAAAGGTTACTAATTGGAAATTTGTAATTTTACATAAATGTCATAAGAAGTGTCCATTAGGATTATTATGGACAGTTTAACATTTATGGATTATTAGAAGGGGATTTATAGGTATATTAGGTATTTAAGGCAAATATTATTGCCTTAAATAAAAAGGGGATTAGTAAACTAAGTCCAATATTTAGCTTATGAATAATTCTAGACCTAGAATATATGAACTAAATCTTGTATAGGCTTAGGATAGTTATTTGGACCTTGTAGATTAGGATGCAAGGTCAGTAGAGTCGCACGGTGGAAGACTGCCCTTCACTTAGAGGCTACTAGCCATCGAGTGCACTTAGTACTGATGTGAAACATCACCAATCATAGGACCAGTGATTATGCAAGAGATAGGACCTACATTAGGGTTAAAGGTATTAAGTGGTTATTTCATGGGGTTCCACTTTAGGTTTGAGGTATTAAGTGGCTATAAGATCCACCTCTCTCCTATAAAGAGGTATTAAGTAAGCTGGTGAGATTACAAATTAATAATTAAGAGTGACAGTGGATATCTTGGGAAGGGTTCGCTTCATGATCGAAGTCTTAAGTGACAGTTAGATTATAAGGTCCACCTCTTTCCTGTAAAAGAAGTATTAAGTAGCCCAATGAGATTCCAAGAGATGTCAGCTAGATAGTACTAGTGAGGAGTCCGCCTTGGTGTTAGGTATTAAATGGCAAAAGCCTACCTATAAATATATGTTAAATGCTCAGGTGTCTACCTAGTCCTTATTAATAAGGTATTAAGTGGCTTGGGTACAGTCTCTCGCATGGATAGCAGTATGGCTATTATATATTATATGGCCATAAATAGTGGTCAAGGTCTCTATAACTAGGACCAATAACCAACCATGACGATGCTAGGAGCTCTCATCATTTTTGGAAGTATTAAGTGGCTGATAAACTTAGTCAGTATTTTATACCTTAGGAAAGGTAGGTAGGTAAGTTGTTCAAGGAAGGAATATCATGTGCAATATTGGGTTAAATTAGTTAACCTTAAATAGCAGACGTAACAATTAAATTGGAACCAATCAGTACAAATTTATGTTATGGACATTATATAGATTTTTAATTTACCAGACCTTATTTACATGCTTATATTTATATGACAGGGGGTTTTCGCATTGTGAACAGTGGCGTTGTCTCTTGCCCTTACACACCCATAATGGGTTGACAAGCTAGTAGCCTAGGCAGTCAAGAGGAAGGACGTTAAAAAAGGATGTCTGGGGTAACTATTTATAGCCACACCCTTTAAGGGTGACCGTTTAAGTTTTTACATTTAGTATCAAAGCTTAGGTTAGTCGATCGGAGGAACAAGAATAAATTAAGAGAACATATCCGTACTTTCCTATCAACACTATGCCACAAAGTGAATCAGATAACAGTGATCACACAATATAAGGTACATTTTCTGTTATCCCAATATTTACCATTGTTTCACACAACATATGGAAAAATAATCTATTATTTGATATAGCCTCTAAAATCTCAATGTTCATGCTTGTCATTCGAACAATGTTTTATTTGTTGTTTGATTGAAGTTATAAAAAAATTTAGTTTTGGCCCCACCTATATTTTGCTTTTCCTCTCAATTATTTTATGGCTGGCAGTTCATTTAATTATTTCCCTCTTCTATTTCTCTTATTCCATTTTCCCTCTCAATATTCACCATATTATTTTATGTCCGCCTTCATTCCAATTCATTCCCTCTCTCAATTCTTTCATTTCTAAAAGGAAAAAATGGCGTTCCAATTCATGGCTGCCTTCGTTCCTCTCAAAACGCTTGCTTCTCCCTCTAAATTTTAGAACATGATACTCTTTCAATCTCGAAATGTGAGTTAGTTAATTAGGGTTTCTTCCAAATGCTTGCTTAAGGTTGCCCCTTTTTTCTTCGAGTTGCCTTCAAAAATTAGGGTTTCACAATCGATTGCTTTCGTGAGTCAATGATATCTGAATTCAACTACTTGGCATGATATTTTCCCTTTGTTTATTCGTTGCATTCTCGACTTTTGACGCTGCGAGTTAAAAATTGGTATGCCAATGACAATTTTAGGTTATTTATAGGGATTAAAACCGTATATTTCATTAATATACGTATGGGTTTGGTTGCTTTATTATTGATTTCAAAATCTAATAGATATTAGTATTATCTTATTTTTTTGATTTTGCACTTGAGCTTGCTATATGGTTTCTAATTGCCCATTTCTTATCTAAGTTTTCAATGTTGATTTGCTTTGATGCTGATTTTAACAAGGCAGTGTGCACTGCCTTGAACTCCATGTACTTCCCGGTTAAGTTTCACTTGAGTTCCACTTGAGTTCATGTGTATATACATACATACATACATACATACATACATACATATATATATATATATCTGAGTGTGTGTGTGTGTATACCATGTCTGAGTATCACTTAAGCTGACGTATTTTGGGATATATGTATTTTAAAATTTTGACTTGAGATTTATGTGTATATATGTACATATATATTTTGAGATATACGTGTTGTGATGGTGAAAACTTGGGTTGCTTTTTTATTAGTTCATGTCTGAGTTAGTGGATATTCTGAACTTCCATGTATATACATACATAAATAGGTATGCATGTATGTGAATGTTCTTTTGATTCCTGTTCATTTGATTCTTGCACCTTACAACTTCATTTCAATTTCATTGTTTGATTTTAGGAAGTTAAGTTCAACTTTGATCACTTCATTTAAGTTCTTGCAACTCATTTGATCATTTGAGTTCATGTGTACACTTGTCCCTGCCTTTTACTTGTTGTATTCTCGATGGTTTGGACTTCTATGTATACACATACATATATATGTCTATATATATGTGTGATTGTTTGTACCATTGTTGACATATTGTTGGCCTTTGAGTCTGGTTTGTGAAAAATCTTCCATGTGTATACTTACATATGTGTGTGTATATGTGTGAAAAATTACCATGTTTTTGCTTTGAACTTCCATATATGTGTGTCTCATGTGTGTTGCAATCTTGTTTTTGCTTTGCCTTGGTCCATTTGTTGGCCTTGTTCACATGTTGCATTGCGGCCTTGTTTAAGGCAGCGCACATTGCCTTGACATTGGTTGAATCCCTTTTTTGTGCTTTGGTTTCTTGTCCATAGCTTGTTTACCTTTCAGATTCTTGAATTTCTTGTTTTGTACTTACACGTATATACTTATGCATTACAGTTGAACTAGTTTGTGCTAGGCTATTGCATTAGTTCTTGTTGTTGTTGAACTAGTTGATGCTTACTTGTTTATGCACTTTGATACTTGCTTCAGCACTTGTTTTACCTGAGCTTGTTTACGTCGTCTTGGTTCATCCATTCATATGCATGTATGTTTATATATATCTGCATGTTATTTGTGAACTTTCGTGTATATGTATGTATATATGTTATGTATATATGTGTGAATGTTCTTAAATCTACATATATATGTGCGAATTGCTTTTTGTACATGAGTTTGATCTGGTTTCTTGTTGCCTTGTTCAATTTGAATCACAATCATGCTTGTTGTAGCATTAGTATTAACTTGATACACATGTACATGCATTTTTGTTCATGTCTAAACTCATATTCTTTGCTGAATCTGATTTCCATTTTTTTCATTTTGGTTTACTAATCCGAGCTTAAGCACTTGTATTCATTGAACCATGTTTTGGTCTTCACTTCTATTGAACTACCCCTTAGGTGATGTTCGCTGCCTTTGTGTCCGCTGCACCATATATACATGCACATATATATGTATGTATGTATGTATGTATGTATGTATGTGTGTATATGTGACTGTGTAATGCTGAATGCCTTATGTGCACTGCTTGGTCTTACCTTGTGTGCGCTTGTCCGTGAGATTAGATTGAGGCTCAGCTTTGTGATATTCACAATGATACACCGTGTATATCATAAGGTATCTGTGCATATATATATATATATATATATATATATATATATATATATATATATATATATATATATATATTTGTCCCTGTCTAAAACATGAAGAAAAACAAACCCATAAACTGAGGCAACATTAGTATTCAAATTCAATTATATTTTTACAATTTAGGTTTGTTTCTTTTACCATTTTACGGCTTTGTTTATTTGACAGGTATAGGAGATGGTTGGATGCAAGTTGGAGCAAGCAAATCAAGATCAACATAAAATAAACTCGTATGGGTGTGAGTGAGTGTGAGTAACAGAGACGATGTATGTGAGAGTACAGAAATGTTGTATATGAGAGTGATAGTGAAAGTTGTATTGTATTTGAATTTGATTTGAAATAAAATATTTGTTTAAATAAATATTAGTTTAAATAAAATATTTGAACTTCATTTCGTGAACAATTATTCATATCAGTCAATATTTATATATTGTCTAATAAGAATTTCTTGAAATGATACTATAAAATCAGATAACATATGATTTTTCTTGTCGTGTTAGTGCATATCGGATGATGGGGCGTCTATGTGATCTGATGTGCAATGAGACGACACGGGATTTAACGACAGATAGATATGCAATCAAACAATGGAGCATATCCATCGTCTGATACATTTTTCCCATAGTGCTAGTATTATTATGTTTTTATATTGGATTCTAAGAATCCCAACTATAGAAGTAGCTGTAGTACCACTCTGAAGGAATGGGCAAAGCGAAGATGGGTTGGGGATATCATAGAATTAAGATTTTCATGCTGACTTTGAATTACCCCATGAAGTGTGGGCGATGCATAGGCACTTATGATGAAGAGCATGAGTACGATATATGGTAGAATACCAGAGACCGTAGAGTGTTCAATATGATGGATGAGCTCTTGCTACCTTGTAATTTCTAGATTAGATGATGACTTGCAGTCAAAGATGCGATTATTCCAGATAAGCGAAAAATAGAATTCTACATGCCATAAACATTAAAAAACCATTTTTGGCAAGGGAATCCCCATCGATCATTTTTAGATGTCAAATCGATTTTTTATTTAAGGAATTTAAATCGATTCCTTAGTCCTAACCATTGAGGGAATTTTTATAAACTATATTTTGGAAATGCCTTATATTTTGAAAAAGGGTTTCAAAGGATTTCTTTTCCTAAATATTTATTTTGGAAACTGTTTTAGGAAGGTTTTGAAATTTTAGTTTTAAAGAAATACGTATACCACTAAGTTTTCTTGTATTAAGAAATTTTCGGTTTATAAAGGAGTGAGTTTTGAAATCCTTAAATATTTATATGTATATAAATCAGGCTTGATTTTGATTTTTGGCAAGAAGATATTTTTTCGATTTGGAAATGAGTTTCTAGAGGTGAATATTTATTCCAGTGATTTCCTTATTTCAAAAAATTTAAAAATTCCTCTCTTTCAGGAGCAGACAAAATAGGAATGACATTTAATTTTATTGGGGTATGTTGTTAGAAGTGTTGTTGTACCCGCCAGCTATTAGAAGAAATATTTCTGTATGAAGTATGCATGAAATAGCAGTTGGAATATTATCAAGTTTTTAGTATTATTGATGACTGAAGTAGTATAAGTCAAAACTACTTTGATTTACTGGAGAATGGTTCGGAACTAGATGGCAAGCTTTGATACTACCGTGACGTGGATAGGAATTTTTCGGATCACGTCGAATTGAAGGACACGACGCGGAACGATTATTATCACTATTGTTTAATCCGACCCTAATTGTGTCTAGGTTCAACGAATGCTCAAAGACCAATTAGCGGTTCACCACCTAGTAGTAAATCTAGAGTCGTTGACTAGTTAACGAGTTTTGGCACAACTTTTTTTTTTTTTTGGCATAGCCAGCGGGGTTGACTGGACCCCTACCAGTTTTATTGAATCACAATAAAAGCGAAACTACAAGAGAGCAGAAAAGGAAAAAATAAAAAAAAGGAAAAGAAAAACAATTGAAGAAACAACAACAAACTTCAACCCCAAACATGGATCAACGAGTCAGGAAATTTAGTGTTGCAATTCTTCAATTGGCAGTGAGTGTTTCTCCTAACTTCTTGCCATATAACTTCATTCCTCCTTCTGATATTATCAAACACAGCTGAGTTCCTTTCCTTCCAAACCGCAGTGAGATATTTTTTCAAACACACAACCATAATTCTAGTCTCAAGCTTTCTCCACCTTGTTGCTTTGTATATGATATTCCATATTACAGCAGATCCCCCAGCATTTAAAAGACAACCAGTTGAGGAACTGAGACTAACCAACACAGATTGAAGCGCAGGGCATTCAAAAAAAATATGATCAGTTGTTTCTTCATGCATATCACAGAAAAGACATAAAGATGTGCATGCCATTCCAAAATTCTTTAACTTACTTCTAGTCAGAAGAGCATGATTTAAAACCTTCCACAGCATCAAGTTATCTGTACGAGGAGAATCATCAGACCATATCACAGAGCACCATTTTGACGAAGGCAGAGTGTCATGCACAGATATCATTTTATATACATCTCTAATGGTATGTGGCCTCATGTCCCAAGTCACAGTTTGCATTTGATTATTGTTTCTGTAGTTGTTTTGAACCTCATTCCATAACTGCCTGATTGTTTGGTTACTATTGTTAGGCAATTGCAACAACCCATCGTGTACATAACTGTTAACTTTAGCATCAATTTGTATTCCAGACTGTTGAACATGTAAGAAAGCAGTAACTTTGGAAAGGATAATACCACTGCCTGGCCAGGGATCATGCCAGAAACTAACATCAGATTTAACATTGACATGATATTGAATCAAAGGCAGGTAGACATTTCTAAGTTTCAGAATGCTCCTGAAAATCCAACTGCAGCATTGTGGGATCTCCATGCACCAAAAGTACTTAGACTTAATGTAAAATTGCCACACCCATTTAGCCCAAACAGTGTTTCTTTTATTTATGAGGTCCTCAAAAAGGTAACTAATGGCTGCACTATTCCACTTTCTAACATTAATAACTCCCAGCCCACCCTGTTTGATTGGAGTTTCAAATTTAGTGAAAGAGCATGGTATCAACTTCCGGTTATGAGTGCTACCGGTCCAGAAGTATCTGAGCAAAGCAGATCGAACCATGTGCAGCAGGTTGGAAGGAAGAAATATGCATCTAGCCCAGTAGACTAAAGATGCAAAAACCACTGACTTAATAAGAACAAGCCTACCACTTTGAGACAGTTGCCTATTGGTCCAAGCACCCATAGCAGAAGTGATCTTGTTATATAAAGGCACGCAGTCAGCATTAGTAATTCTTTTGGTAAGCAAGGGTAGCCCAAGATACCTCATGTCATTGTCCATTCTGGTGAACCCAGTGTGAAGATGAAGGGCATCAGCTTGGATATCACTGACACCAGCAAGTAACAGTGAAGATTTAGCTTTGTTTATTGTGAGACCAGTCATGCGGTAAAAAGTGTGAAGTGCATCAACAATTTCAGTCATAGAGGGAAAATCAGGTTTTGAAAAAATTAAGACATCATCAGCAAACATCAAAGATTGGATTTGGAGAGCAGAGCACTTGGGGTGATACCTGATTAGTTTCTGAGAGTATTTCTCTTTAAGCACTACAGTGAATACTTCCATGACTAACAAGAACAAGTAGGAAGAAATGGGATCTCCCTGGCGAATTCCTTTACTACTCTTGAAATACCCAACTGGTCTACCATTCAATACAATAGAGAAACTAGGGGTGGAGATGCACACATATATCCATGACACAAAAATTTTGGGAAAACCCATGACAGCCATGATCCTCACAATTGAAGACCAATGTATAGAATCATAGGCTTTAGTTATGTCAATTTTAAGTGTAGCAGCAGGTGACACATTACCTCTAGAATAACCATTAAGCAATTCTTGTGTCAGCAGAACATTGTCAAGTATATTTCTAGAAGGAATGAAGGCTGCCTGGTTCAAAGAGACAACAGTTGGCAAAACACTAAGCATACGAGTGGCAAGTATTTTCGTGATACACTTGTATAAGACATTACAACATGATATTGGTCTGAATGATGTCACACAAGTTGGAGGGTAAACTTTAGGGATCAGGGCTATGTTAGTGCTATTAACTTCTCCAAGCAGTTTGCATTTTGAAAAGAAGTTGTGGATGGCTAGACAAAATTCATGACCAAGAACACCCCAAGTAGCAATGAAGAATGACACATTAAAACCATCAGGCCCTCCTGCAGATTGCTTGTTCATTGAAAATAATGTATTTTTTATTTCCTCATTGGTTATAGGCTTAATTAATTCAAGAGCTGCTGTAGAAGAAATTCTAGGCAAGGCAAGTGAAGAGATTCGTTCAAGGTCAGGGGAGAAACCAGTTTCATTATCAAGCAAGGTGGTGAAGTAGACAATAAAAGCATGGTCAACAGTTTCAACAGTGTCACAAAAGATACCCTGCTCATCAATGATATTAAAAATGTTCTCAGTTGTGTGTTTGACCTTAATAGAATCATGGAAGAACTTGGTGTTCTTGTCACCATCAACTATCCACTTAGCATGCAATTGCTGCTTCTTCATGCTAGCTTCCAAGCTTAAGGCATTGTTCACATCAGAAAATAGTTTGCTTTCATCAGCTGCCGCTTGCTCATCAAGGGGATGCTCCATCATGTAATCTTGTTGCTTCTTCAGTTGTTCCTTTAAAGTTGTGGAAAGTAGGCTGCCAGCTCCAAAGGTTGCAAAGGCCCACTTTCTGATTTCCTGCTTCATTCTTCTCAACTTCCTGCAAAACTTATACATGGGGTTACCGTAGCAAGTAAAATCATTGCTAACTTGTGAAACTAATTCAGAAAAGTGGTCATGCTTGAGCCAAGCATCAAAAAATTTGAAACTTCTTTTTTCTTTTCTCAAATGGGGACCCAGGGTAAGTATTAGAGGAGAGTGGTCAGATAATAAGGGATGAGGGAGGTAGACAGTTAAGGTGGGCCAGAGGTGGAGAGCTTGGATGTTGCAGAAAACATGATCAATTGTCGTGAACGTACGTACACCACTACGACTTCTATTGTTCCATGAGTATTTAGCTCCAGACTTATTGACCAAGACTAACTCAGAATGTTCAATTGATAAGTTGAAATGAGCTATATCAGCTGGGGTTAGAGGGTTACCACCACATTTGTCAGAGAAGTTAAAACATGAGTTGAAATCACCAAGCACTAACCAAGGGTGTGATGACTGACGTAATGGTGGCAAGGAGTTAAAGAATTTGTTACGTGAAAGTACAGAGTTATCAGCATAGACGAAGGTGACATAAAAGGAAGTTTGTGAAGGAGTTTCAAAAACATGAAAATGGATGAACTGCCTAGTTGAAAGAATTGGGGATAGAGTAATCACTTTTGGATCATACAAGATAAGGATACGACCATATGTAGCAGCATCAAGGTTGTGGTGGAATTCCCAAGAAGGGTCAATGTAAGCAGCTGCTATGGATGTTAACATGAGGTTTAGTTTTGTTTCAAGCAAACCAAAAAGACAAATATTGTGAGCAGCAATGTAATTCTTTACTTGATCAAGTTTAATGTTGCTATGCGCTCCTCTGAGATTCCAAGCTGCTATTTTTTTAAACATAAAAAATTAAAGTTGGGGGGTGGATTTGTTTCTTCTCTGTGCAGACAGAGATCTTGTTTCCATTTGCCTGAGAGGAGAGGGATGATGTTTGGAGATAGGGACAATGGTTGGATTTGGATTTGGTTGCAGAAGGGTTTGGTTTGAAGGCCAACCAGGCAGGTCAATTGTGAAATTGTATGGTGAATGTTCAGATGGATGAGCAACTGAGTCATGCTTATGCCTTGTGAGAATTAGTTGTTTTATGTTTGCTTCAATAGCAGTGCACCAAGCAACATCTTGTTCAGCATAAGTATCTGCTTGTGCATGCATGCCAGATACAAAGTTATCTTTCTCACTGTTATTGCTTCTGGTATCAGTTTCTTCAACTTGTGTATGTTGCATATCAGAACCTAAATCAGGGGTTGTGTTGCTAGTAACAGTACTGTCATTCAAAAAAACTTTGGACTGGCAGTTTTCTCCATTAACTTCAGCACAAAAGTTAACTGGGTTGATATCACCATCCTCAACCTCATTAATATCACTTATATTTTGCTCAGTCTCTTCATCCTGTAGCACATTAAATTTGTTTTGGGTTTGAATATTACATACTTGGTCCACATCCCCTGATTCATTAATATCTTTCAATTTAGAATTGTTTCCTTCACCTCCATCAACTTCATTTATTTCCTCTGCCACTAAACTTGTGAAAGTTTTATTTTCCATCTCCTTACTTACATATAATTTTTTTCCTTTGTTCCTATTAATCTTTTGCCACACTTGCTTCACTGTAACTTGCTTGCCTGTGTTTTTTCCTTTATTATCATTGTGTTGCTTCACTTCTCCGCTCTTGTATTGTTCATTTTCTTCACATTTCTTAACGTTCTCATCAACAACTGACTTCTTGCAAGTGCTATCCAAATGCCCAAACTCTTTACAAAAGGTACATATTTCTGGCTTCCACAAATACTCAACTAATACTTCCTGTTCAGACCCATCTAGCAATTGAACAGTAAATCTTTCAGGCAGAACATGAATAGGAGTTACTTCAACTAAGCATTTGGCAAAAGTGATTCTTTCAAATTTTTCAGTCGAGGCATCCATGCATAGAAGTTTACCAATTCTAGCAGCCAACCAATTAATACCCAATGATGACCACGCGAACAAGGGGATGTTAGATAACTTTATCCAAACTGGAACTGATTTAATACTGCTACAACTATTGCCAACATTCTCGTCCCATGGTTTAACAATAAAAAGTTTATTCCTCATAACAACTGGATCTGCCTCAGAAATTCTATTTCTATCATCTGCATTAGAGAATTTAAAGAGGAACAGGAACCCATCTGACTTTACTGATATGGAACCACGAAGTTTCCAAGCTCTCTTGAGGTAATACAACACAGTCGAATACGGCAGAGGGGTATCAAGAAAAAACCCCACCAAGTATTCCTTCCACATCGTGTTACCTGCATTAACAACTTCATCAGGTGGGACTAAAGCATCACCATGAAAGTTCAATTGAAAATCACGAGGTTCGTATTTCCCAGCATTGATAGGTTTGGCCTTGAACAGAGAATTCCAGGCAAGTTGTGGAAGAGGAAGAGGAAGAGGAGGAAGAAGCAGCGGCGAGGAAGGAAGATTATGAGAAAGGGAGGAAGAAGGGTTGGTGGTAGGCGAGGAAGAAGGGTTGGTTCGGTCCCCCTTCCTCAACCAATTATCCTCCTCCTCCACTACAGTAGCAGCCTCTCTCTCCTCCATTCCAGACTAGGCGACGCCATTTTTCTCTCTCTCCTAGGAGTAGCAGCCCTGCCCCTCACCCCCTATTGCGTCGGTTTTTGCGCGTTAGATCTTGCTCGACTACCCCTCTAGATCTAAACACTATTTCTTCTCTCCGACCACTTCTTAGCTCAGAACACTTTCCCACACTACCGGTTCTTCCTTGGCTATTCTAGCTCACCTCTTAAGAGGCCGCTTGGCTGGACTGGAATGAGCAAAGGTTTCACTGCTTTTGGGCTGGAAGAGCTATCAATCGTGATAGGATTTACAACGATCCTCTACTTTGAGACTTTAAGCAGGAATGTCACCCGCTCTGCATCCACCTTATCAATACCCAGTTGGCGCTGAATTTTGATAAACTAATAGTTTGATTCGTTTAGAGGTGAAGTGAGTCCAGTTTAAGATGACTAATGGGGATCTCGCTAAGGTTTTGGAGGCTTTAGAAGTGACTAACTTAGAGATTTGGAATGGATCTGTAATGCCTCGTTTTTCCATACCATTTGAATCGATAATAAACCACACATATCCAACTCAAATTGCACGAAAAGACGGATCACTAAGGGTAGAAATAAAAATAAGACAGAATAGAATCTCGCACGAATGGAATAACATATATTATTTCAAAAATAATCTTTATAGCGGAAAATTCCAAAATATAGTATCAGAGTCTAACCTAGATTCAGCCTGGACAGTTATAAACACCTGTCCTTACAATTGCTGACAAACATCAAACTAAAACTAACAAACCCTAGCAGATAATAGAATATGTCCGTACATAGATGAATATTTCTAGCTCTCCTCTGGAAACTCCAAGCGTTTTCAACTAAACCTGAAACTACTCGGATCTGACCTGAGTATTGAAAATACCTAGATCAAGCTTGATAAACTAGCATAAGAAAAACTCAATAATTAATGACAGTGTCATATATCAGCCTTTGAATAAAATCCTTTGAAAAGAAGGAGTATCTCATAAGACCACGTCCACACATAAACACGGACAGATTTTTACCTTATGATAACTAAAACACTTTTATATATCAAAACCTTTGATATTATTTCTAATGACATTCCTTTGAAAACATTTGCAAATAAACTTATTAATCTTAGCCGAAATTGTTAATTGATTAAATTCCAGCATAATAGGTTTACAATCAAGTCCGTAGGTTCTTATTGGAGAATGGATTTCCACACAAATGACAGGTGAAGGGACTACCTTTCGATGGGTGAACCTCTAGATGGATGTCTCGGAGGAACCATCACAAAGCTCCTCTACCAACACAAGATCGGCCTACCTCTATAACTAGATGGTACCGAATATGTCATCTCCCGGTCGTTACCAACATTTAACCGAGTGCGCTCTTGCATACAAACCACATTAATTTACATCCCGAAGGTCATGGCGTGAAGAAATATGTCTATAAAGGGATGATCATATCTAATTGAGAATGACCCACTTAGCCTTGCTGCATCTAACCCTGTATTGGTCATTTTCAGTTAATGAGGCTCGAGGCAACGAATGCCTTTTCACATAGCACATATTACATCTCTGAATGCCACATTGCCCTTTCCGTTGACTACTAATTGCCTTCCACAAAAATACAATCCTTAAGCTCATACGTCTCAAAGAGGATGTTAAGCTAAGAGAAGCTGTCTTCTCCGCCCCTACGGATGTATGTTTGTAAAAACCAATGTACGTAATCTATAGAAATGCAATTCAGACATATGTCCATATAAGTTGTCCGGGAATAGGACAAATCGAAGGCACTCTCCTACCACCACTAGTAGCGAGTAGTCCTTGTAATCCGAAAAATCTCCACACTGAGGAGATCACTGCTATAACTCTATAATGGAAGCTACCTAGAGCATGTCAACAAGCAGTCCTCAAGCTATGAAGATCCATGGTCTTTAATAATCATCATTTTCAACAAGTCTTCACATTCAAACATATAAATCGAAGTGGTTTTCGCATAGGAATCGCCAAAATCCGACCCTGGTTCGTTCGAAGCCAGTCATCGCTTTAAAAGATGTTAAGTTCATAGGTGGATATCAGTCACCAATTAATTACTTCATCTTTTATAAAATATCTTTCTTAGATATATATATATATATATATATATATATATATATATTCTTTTCAATTTATTCCATTTTTTTTTCAAGAGTATATAAAATCATTAAGTCTCATTTATCAAATCATTTGGTTTATTAAATCCTTTCTTAAATCCTGGAATAATTCCAAATCATTTCTCTTCTACTTAGGAAAACTTTTCCAAATCATTCATTAAATCTTAATCAAAGATTTCTTATATTCAAGTTATAACTTTTAACTTAGGAAAAATATTTTCAAATCATTTATTAAATCTTAATCAAAGATTTCTTTCTTAACTTCAAATCATATTCTTGCAAATCGAAGATTTTCATAACAGAGCATAACTGCCATCTTAAATATGGTAAATTTCACCTCTAGGGACTAATGACTAGTAATCCTACATCATGAATATCTTTGTCTTCAATGATCTTTGTCTTCAATATGTTTTATTTTTAAAATTAGTTTAAAGGGTTTTCAGATAGGAATCACCCAAATCCGATCCCGGTTCCTTCATTCCAATCATTGAATAAAAGATGTTAAGTGATTAAATAACATTCAAATAATTTTTTTCTTTTCTTTTATCTTGGAAAAACTTAAATATGATCATTTCGAGCATCCGGGCTTTCCTTTCAATCTGTTCCACCCCTCGCCTAAGAAAAGAAAACACAGGTCAGGTAAGTTAGGGTACTGATTGCTCCATCCCTAACCTTAGTTAAACACCTTGTTTTATCTTCCCAGATCTCATAGGCGGGATAAATGTACTAGTCGTTTTCGCATACTTAGTTTGTTATTAAATTCAATATTCTTCACTTTTTGTTCAGCGTTGCAAATAATTTCTCTTAACCATTTATTCAAACTCTTATTAAAACTTCCAAATCACCTTTAAAGTACTTAGTTATTATTTTAAAATCTTTAACAAAAGACTTTGAAAAGAGTTGTTAAGTTTAAACAACATTTCAAAAGTTATTTCAAACTGCTGCGAAAAGTGTTGCGAAAAGTGTTGCATATAGCGTTTTAAAGCTATATTCTTCAAAACGACTTTTATATCATTTAGAAATCTATATTTCAACTTAAATCTCATTTAATAAATTTAAAATATTTTTAGGATATATTTCATATTTTTAATCCTTTTGAAAATATCATTTTAAAAGAAATCCTTTTTTGGATTCCTAACTGCAAAACCGCGATGTTTTCAGAAAATTATCTTAGACATATTTCAAAATCTACTTAATGAAATCTTGATTTTCTTTCTTTATTTCTTTAAGCATATTTAAATATTTAAAAAACATTTCTAACTGATGTGAAAATTATTGCCAAAGGTTTAAGCAGTCCATATACACCATTTTATTTTCAAAAGGAAAGTGCTTTCCGTTATGCTTATCGACATGTATTAATGTGACTTGGTAAAACAATTTACCAGTCATATCAAACAATCAATACTTGATGATCAAAGCATATATAGGCATCCATAGCAATCATAACACAACATCAAACATGTATATATGTAAATAGAGATGTTAAATAGAGTTTCTTACCATAAACCACAACGATTAACTTCCTGCCAACATTCTAGTCAACCAACACTTCACTAATTAATTCCTATTCCATTAAACACTAGATGAAAACACCTTCTCCCTTCCAATAGCTTAGCCGAGGCTTGAAATGGAGGTTGGCCGAAAATATAGAGAAGAAATAGTAGAGCGTTGAACTTGAATTCTCAAAATTAGACCCGAAAAATAGGTCATTTTCTCTCTTGTTTTTGACTCTCTTACTCTCAAAATTTAAAAAACTTGTTAGCTGAAAAGTTGTTGCAAATTAATTTCCATTACATTTAAAAAAATGAATTACTTGATTTTGATTAATTTTGAGGAAGATATGATAGAATGAAGAAGAGGTATTGTCGGATTGACAAAAATAAAGCCCGAAAATGCACTTCAAAGAATTGAGTTTCAGGTATAGCAAACCTAAAAACCGGAAAAGGTGATCAACATAAAAGTTATAGCCACTGGATTTTTATATGGTTTTAAAAAATAGTTTCTTAATTTAGGTCTCCTATGATCTACTTATGATAAAAAAAAGGCCTATTCTCAAGCTTAAAAACTGGGCCAGAAAATGCACTGGAAAGAAGTGGATTTTTTGACATGGTTAACTTTAAAATGAGACAAAGTGGTCAACATGAAAGTTGTAAACACTGGAAAAATAAATGATTTGAAAAAATGAATTTTGTATTTTGGTTCGGTTTTGAAGAATTTACGGCTGAGAGAAAAAGAGGTAAAATGTGGAGAAAAGAGGAGTTTGATTTGAAGAGAATGAACATTGATTTCCTTTGAATATTTTTAAATATTTTGACATTATTTCTTTCTAGTTTTTTCCTATGGCTTGGAAGCCATTAAAGATGGGAGGTAAATGATGAAGAAGCTTGAGAAAAGAAGAAGAAGAAATGTGAATGAAAGTGAGAAGGAGGTGAGTATTTATAGAAAAAGAAAGAAGTGGTAAATTTACTAAAATAACCTCTTACCAAATTACCAAACTAACCTTGCTTAAACCTGAAGAAATCTCCACTTTTTCAATAATTAACGTCAACTTCACATTCTTACTTTATATTTTAGTCACTTAAGGATTATTTGAAGAATATCATAATTATATTGGTTTTGATTTGATGTGATTTGATGTTTTCTTTTTCGTACTTTTGTTAATTCTTACTTACTTTTACTAATGACTTTTAGAAATTTCTAAGTATGTCTAATAAAAGTAAACTTGATTAGTGAATTAATTAATAATTATACTATTAGAACGTATGTTCCTATATAAGAAAATAAAGGTGGAACGGCATTGCGGCAAATTTTAATCACAAAACATTGATTTTCGATAAAATGTTTTACGGTCACATTTTGACATTTTAGTTAAACTATTTATTTATGTTAACCAAATTTAAAAATAAATTTTTATAATGTTATTTAAAAATATAAACACTCGTAAATAAATTAAAATTATTCATTTTACCATTGAAACATGCTTTTTTGAAATCAGCATTTTGTCACTTTTGTCGATATAGGCTAATGTTGTTATTGTTGTGTATACTTCTCTTTCCAGATCCTATCTAAATTTGTTTGAATCGTATAACCTTACTTATTTTACATTTAAAATCACTTTAAATGGTATATTTTAAAGTAGTCAAATTCTGGGTCGTTACATTCTCCCCTACTTAAAAGAATTTCATCCTCGAAATTACCCTGAACAAAAGTTTTCCCAAAACATTTATCTTCAAACTTAATTTCATATAATATACACAGATCATTTGTATGAAATATTTTACTCGATCTCCTATTCAAATACACAATTTTATTTCTGAACTAGTATCGATCCCTTGATCCTCTAGTGCGGACTCTGATCAAGCTTCTAGATCAAAACATTTACTTTCCTTGCACAGCTCTCAACTATGATAGAAAACTAAAGTACTTAATCACAAACCCTCATCAATGTTCGTCGTCAAGAATCGAGTGGTAAATTCTTTTTCGGACTAGTGTAAACATCTCAAAGTTTCGAACTCGAATCTTAGATCAAAACTTATGTGATGAAATGATCTACATATAATATATGTATTTATTAACTTTCAAAAACTTTTCATAAAACTATTATCTTAAGTTCAAACATTTTGTAAATGTACTTCATTATATAATCCCTTTAATAATTTATTTTCAAATATTTTTATTAAAGGAAATATTTTAAAGAAACCAATTTTCACTCAAAAGATATTTATCTTTATAAAAAAGTCTCCCCAAAATCTTTTAATTCGGTAAATTTCCTTTAACACTAATATTATTTACAAATCATTTCGTAAAACTATTACTCAAGTTTATTTCATCTCATAATAATGCAAATTAATCATATTTTAAAGACTTAAGTCCAAATCCTTAATTAATGCTGGAATTCATTAGTAAAACGTTTTCCAGGCTATAATTACTTTTTGAAGAGTCATTATTTTACTTAATAGTTCATGACTTAAATCTACATTTGTATGATATATCTTTACATCCTAAGAGTATATAGAAATCCCAAATTTCAAATTCTTTTACTTAAATACGATTGTCTAACAAATTTAGACTTTGTTGTAATTTACTATTATCTCAAATTCATATTTTATAAAACTTATTTCTTATTTAATACTACTATTAAATTTATAGCTTTGAAACACAAAATTTAAAACCACCCATATTTAAATCCTCAAACTCTTAACTCTTAAATCTCTCTTTTTTCTTTATAAATCATATTTATAAATTATCCTTATCTTATTTCATTTACTCAAATATTTCACATCCTTTACCAAAAGTTTTCACAAATTTCTTAGCTCTGAGTTATGTATGATTTAGAAATTTTCGACTATCCAAAATCGTCGGAAATTTCGCTTTATTTTAGCAATTAGCGATCCCAATTTATCTTTAGTTTAAACGCTTTTATGAAGATTACTAAACAATTTATCAGTTAATGATTCACATTATTTCTTTAACTTAAAATTTTTATATAGATTGAGTAATTCCAAAACAATCCAAGGAACTGGGTACTACCAATAGTATCATATATCCTCTTAACAAGAAGAGTAATACTTAAAAGAAGTGCTTACCATCCGAATACATTTTTTGCCCATTTTTAGTTTATTTTCGACCCAATCGAATTAGTTATCATAAAATACCTTTTCCAATTTCAAAATCCTTTAGAGATTACTTTATAAAACCGATCTTATAAATTCATTTTATCTTATATCAATGAACATCATTTAAATTTCCACAATTCTTTTACTCAAATTTAAATTCTCACTCCTTCTGTATTTATTTTTTTACACAACCATTTAAATACTTTTTTGTCTTATGTGTTCATTCTTTAAACAAGTCTTATTATCAAACATATTATAGTCAAATCGTGAAACTTAATTCATAAGGCATTTGTAATTAAACTTTTAAATCAAACCATTGATCAATTTACAATAGTAACTTAACATTATCATTTCTTAATTTATTATTTTGGAATAAGTACTAATCTTAATTACTTTATTGGATTTCTTACCTATCGACCATCTTTATAAAACATCTTATAGTCAAACTGTGAAATTCTAATCATAAGATGTTCATATTTAAATTTCACTGATCCTAATTTCTAACTATACAACTTTTCAAAATATATAGTTTATATTCATCGGTAAAATTATTTTATTTACCAATTTTTTCAAAATCATGTGTCGGTTCGCCTTGTTTAAGTGTTTAGGAACCCTCATCGATAACGTTGATCAGGGGCATCAATCAGAATCCATAAATCACTCAATAGACAAATCAACACAAAATAATTTAATAGTTACTAATAAATACACACTGATATATAATACACTCAAACTCATTCTAAGATGTTACTAACCCTGTCTCTAATAAGTTACTCATCCTAGGGTATTATTAACCCTATCTCTGTTAAGTGTTTACCCCAACAAAGCAAAGGTTCTCGCGTAACCTTCAGCTTTGATACCAAATGTAATGAATGGGTTTTTCGGACCCGCCTCGTTAAGCTTTTCAACCATCCCACTACCCTTCTGCTTTTCAACATGGGGCCACTCCCGCTTTTCAACATGGAGGTGACTACACGTGTTACCTCGGATCCGCTATTATGGCAAGCCTCATGATTATCAACCAACCTTTTCACACTAGGGACATGTAGGGGTAAGAGTCTAAGCCTCATCACTGTTCATAAAGCGAGAACCCTTTATCATGTTGAACATAATCAAGCAAATCTGATACCCGGTTCTTTGGATAGGAATCACCCAAATCCAATCATGTACCTCCGTGCTAATCATCGAATAAAAGATGTTAATTGGTTAAATAGCATTCAAGTAATTTGTTTCTCTTCTTTTATCTTGGAAAAACTTAAATATGACCTTTTATAGCATCTGAACTTTCCTTTTGATCTGTTCCACCCCTCGTCTAAGAAAAGAAAGCATAGGTAAGGTAAGTTCAGGGCACTGGTTGCTCCATCCCTAACATTAGTTAAACGCCTTGTTTTATATTCCCAGATCTCACAGGCGGGACAAATGTACTAGACGTTTCTGCATACTCAGTTTGTTATTACATTCAATATTCTTCACGTTTTGCTTTAGTGTTACAAATAATTTCTCTTAACCATTTATTCAAACTCTTATCAAAATTTCCAAATCACCTTTAAATTACTTGATTATCTTTTAAAATGTTTCAAAAAAGACTTAGGAAAGAGTTGTTAAGTTTAAAACTACATTTCAAAAAAAATTCAAACTGCTGCGAAAAGTGTTGCATATAGCGTTTTAAAAGCTATATTCTTCAAAACGACTTTTATATCATTTAGAAATCCATATTTTCAACTTAAATCTCTTTTTAACACATTTTATAATAATTTTAGGATTTATTTCATATTTTTAATTCATTAAAAATATCATTTTAAAAGAAATCCCTTTTTGGATTCCTTACTGCAAAACTGCAATGTTTTTAGAAAATTGTCTAGGACATATTTCAAAATCTACTTAATGAAATCTTGATTTTCATTCCTTATTTCTTTAAACATATTTAAATGTTTAAAAGATGTTTCTTAATCATTTTAAAACTATTTCCAATGGTGTAAGCACTCCATATACGCCATTTTATTTTCAAAAGGAAAGTGCTTTCCTTTGTGCTTATCAACGTGTATTAACATGACTTGGTAAAACAATTTAACAATCATATTAAGCAATCAATACTTGATGATCAAAGAATATATAAGCATCCATAGCAATCATAACACAACATCAAACATGTATATATGTAAATAGAGATGTTAAATAGAGATTCTTACCATAAATCACAGCGATTAACTTCCTACCAACATTCTAATCAACCAACACTTCACTAATTAATTTATACTCCATTAAACACTAAAAAAACACTTTCTTCCTTCCAATAGCTTAGTCAAGGCTGGAGATGGAGGTTGGCCGAAAATATAGAGAAGAAACGGTAGAGCTTTAAACTTGAATTCTCAAAATTAGACCCGAAAAATTAGTCATTTTCTCTTTTGTTTTTGACTCTCTTACTCTCAAAATTTTAAAAACTTGTTACTGAAAAGTTATTGCAAATTATTTCCTCTTTAATTTAAAAAAAGAATCACTTGATTAGATTAATATTGAGGAAGATATGATAGAATGAAGAAGAGATATTGTCGGATTGACAAAAATGAAGCCCGAAAATGCACTTCAAAATATTGAGTTTCAGGTATAGCAAACTCAAAACAGGAAAATGCGATCAACATAAAAGTTGTAGCCAGTGGAAATTTATATAGTTTGATAATAATAATTTGTTAATTTGGAACAGTTATAATCTAGTTATGATCAAAACAAAATGGTCTATTCTCTGTCTTAAAAACTAGGCCAGAAAATGCATTAGAAAGAAGTGGATTTTTGACATGGTTAACTTCAGATTAAGACAAAGTGGTCAACCCGAAAGTTGTACCCACTGGAAAAATAAATGATTTGGAAAAATGAATTTTATGTTATGGTTCTGGTTTGAAGAAGTTACGGCCGAGAGAAGAGGAGGTAAAATGTGGAGAAAACAGGAGTTTGATTTGAAGAGAATGAACATTGATTTCTTTTGAATATGTGTTAAATATTTTGACACTATTTCTTTCTATTTTTTTCCTATGGCTTGGAAGCCATTAAAGAGGAGAGGTAAAAGATGAAGAAGCTTGAGGAAAGAAGAAGAAAAGTGAATGAAAGTGAGAAGGAGGTGGGTATTTATAGAAAAAGAAAGAAGTGGTAAATTTACCAAAATAACCTCTTACAAATTACCAAACTAATCTTGCTTCAACCTAAAGCAATCTCCACTTTTTCAATACCTAACATCATCTTTCACATTCTTACTTTATTTTTTAGTCATGTAAAGGTAAAGAAAAGAATATCATAATTATGTTGGTTTTGATTTGATGTGATTTGATTTTTACTTTTTCTTACTTTTGTTAATTCTTACTTGCATTTACTAGCTACTTCTAGAATTTTCTAAGTATGTTTAGTAAAACTAAACTTGACTAGTGAATTAAATAATACTTATACTATTTGAATATCTGTTCCTATATAAGAAAATAGAGGCGCGATAACGTGCTACAACTTTTAATCGACAAAACGTTGATTTTCGACAAAATGTTTTACGGTCATATTTTGACATTTTAGTTAAACTATTTATTTATGTAAATCAAATTTAAAATAAATTTGTATGATGTTTTTTTTAAAATGCAAACACTCGTAAATAAATTAAAATGATTCATTTAACCATTGAAACATACTTTTCTGAAATCAGAATTTTATCACTTTCGTCGATATAGGCAAATGTTGTTATTTTTTTTGTATACTTCTCTTTCCAGATCCTATCTAAATTTGTTTGAATCATATAACCTTACTTATTTTACATTAATATCACTTTAAATAGTATATTTTAAAGTGGTGAAATTCAAGGTCGTTACAGGATCATTTCCCAAGATGTCGGTATTTGGTAGATGGATAACCTACGTCTGATTAACCGTCTATTTGTATGCATCATTCAGCACAACATCATCCCAAAGATAGGAAGTTACAAGTGAATTTATCTCATGGTGAGGAAGTATGATTATGCTATTATTGGCAACATCGTCGTCAAATGGACTCGCGCCCTATGGTTCAATTTGTTGATCAAGGAGTTCGCACTTCATGTAGTACTTTCCGTATTTTCACCATCCACTCTCTTCTTTAGGAAATAAAGATAAATATTCATGAAGAAGCAGTTTAGAAGAAGGTTCCTTCTACCGTCATTAGATCCTCCCTTAGGAAGATGGCGATTCAGGAGCTGCCACCAACACCAGCTGTACCAACAACATGAGATTGGGTGTATAACTTGAAGGAGCTGAGCTAACTTACAATGTAAGAAATAGGTGAATTTCAAAAATTTTACCATTTTGGATCATTAGTGGGCCTATTAAGTCTAAACGTATTTTTACCTATCTAAATCTCTTTTAAGTAAATTCAATATTTTATTTAATATCATATTTTGTTTTATTAATTTAATTCTACAACAATCAAGAATGGGATATAAAAATAATGTTTGAATATATCAAACATATTCATTCCTTAATTATGTGACAGAATAATTAAACATAAGAAGTATGATCACTTGATAACATGATGTACATGAATAAATAAGAATAAGTTTAAAGGTAGTCACATAAGAGACAAAAAGGAAAGAAATAAAAGATGACAAAGATGATGGATTCATCTTTCTCTTTTTGACAAACTTAATTTATGCATCATTCAATTAGCAATCAATGAATCATTAATGACATAAGAATCGGAATAGCCAACAATAATTTATATGTGTATACTACTACCTCATTTAAAATTGTTTGATATTAATAAAGCATTTAAATTATGCAATTTTGAAATATAAATATTAAGTTTTATACGTACATATACATATAGATGTAATTATTTGTATATAAATATTAACGCAAACTTCTTAATTAATTCAAAGTAAACCATATTGCATTTAAATTTTCTGATGTATTTATGAACTTATGTAAACTTAATTTAGTTGACAAAATATATATGTATACAGTTAAATCAAGAGATTCAACCTATATGATTTTTTTTTACAAAAGTGAAACATACTAAACTAAGCAATATATTAACAATCCTTTGAATACTTAAAGAAAGATATTAGTCATGTCAAATACGGTAACAAATTTATAAATTTATTGTAATCAATTTATTATAAAAGCATCCTTTAATCATGTGTGAGTATTAATTAAAATAAAATGCAGATAATAAGAATAAATAAACTTTCAAATCTATGGAGATTCAACCTTTATGAATAAATAATTTTTTTCATTATTAATATAAAACTAAAGGTGGCATATATTAAATTATGCAATATGTTAAAATCCTTTGAATACTTAAAGAAGGATAATTGTGATGTTAAATAGGGTAACAAATTTAGAAATTTATTGTAATCAATTTATTATCAATAAATCATTTAATCATATGTAAGTTTCTATTACAACACAAATACAAATAACAAAGACATATGAAATTTCAAATCAACAGAATAATACTTTGATTTGAATGGTTAAACATAGATAGAAAATTAAAATATTTTCTAATTATATACAAATTTTCGTTTTGATTTGTCTAAGAAATAACCAATCAATTCATATAATAAACTATTCAAACTACATAAACCATTTTCAAATCAAATGAGACAATATTATACACATATAAATTATGATATTCAATTTTATTCATTGAAATATTATATCAAAATTATTATAATAAGAAGATCGTACCTTAATTCCAAAGTTTTGAAGTACACTTTGAAAGATCAAATTTTTCCTTTAGATGTAGCCAATAAATCATACCTTGAATGATGAATCAAACCTCCTAGATTCAGAATCTAGCCTCCAAATGTTGCAAGGATCAAGAGACAAGAACCCATTGAATTTATTTGTTTTGTTTTGTGAAATTTTTGTTTTCACGGAGGCAATTAGAGTAGAGGAGGAGAGCTTAAGAAATAAAGAAGGAAAAATTGTTTTTCTAAAGCAAAATGTGAATGAGCACGAGAGGGATAATATGTTTTAAAAGAAAACATTAAAACCTTTTCAATTTCCTCCTTTAAAACCATCCTTATTTAATTCCAAAATTAAATCACCAAATCCTCTTCCATACTCCTCATATATTCGGTAGAATAAAATAAAGAGAAAAGAAGAACGTTAATTTCATAAACGATATTTAAGAGATATCATTCAGAAAAGGAATATTTTTTCCTTTTTTAATTCCTCCCTTGGATTTTCAAATCATATTTGAAATCTATCGCTTTTTTCAATCATGCACTTGGGCCTCAATGAAAAATTCCAATATAAATGCTTAGTAATTAATCTATTTAAATCTATTTTAAATATTTTATTGACATCTAATATCAATATACGCATTTATAACTTTTATAGACGCAACTTATTTATTAAGTATCAAACAAAACAAACAAAGTTTAATAATTAATATTTCAATAATATTAATTAATTTAATTAATTTACAACAATTAAATTAAATAAATCATTTGGTTTATTCAGAGTATTCATCATTACGGTTGTGCGACTCAAAGGTGTAAAGTCAGTTAACAATTAATATCGAACTATTTGAATGTTAATGTTCACAAGCCACTTAGAAGGTGGTGTGACATTTTGGCTGAATTTATCGCTTATACATCTTTTGGTAAAATCAAATTTTACTTACTATAAGTGGTACCCGGTAGTGACAATTATTTACACCATTTCTCTTCGTCAAAACTACATCATATTTGGACTTACGAAATTTAGTAATTGTAAAAATTCCAATATCGTCCACATTCAACTTTATAATCAAAAAACAATTTCTTTGGTTCAATAATAACAATTATTATTAACCAATCTACTATGGCCAAAGACTTTGACTTTAAGTTGACATCATTTGACCGTGATACTAACCTCATATAACTGAGGAGACGAATCCTCTCTTGAACCGTGTTTCACTTCCAATGTTTTCACTCAACCCAACTATAGTTGTTCGATGGTTGTCATGCCACAATTTAACTATAATCAAAGCGGAGCTTCCATATTGAAGATCAACAATATTCTTAAGTCGAGAGAACTGTGTAAATTAGTCACATTGATATTCTCTATTTGACTTTAGTTATATTAACCAATAGAAAACTATTGAATGAGTAATTCCATAATTATCTAATAACTATCAGTACGTAACCTCTTGGTGCCCCAGCAGTCATGAGTAATACACTGCCCAACATTTGAAGAGCGTTACATACTCTAGTCTTAACAGATGTATCGATATCCAGTCTCTATACATCTTGACTAGGAATATTTAAAATGGAATATTATTTTTATTATGATAAATTACTAGAGGTTAAAACACTTTGTAGCTGCAATCGCAGAACATGTCATTTATGGATTTTCTATTAAATATACTTTTAATTAAATTAATTAATTAATATAACACATTATATCAAGTATATAGTATAAATAAAACACATTTTAGTTTGAACAACACTGGTCATCAAGTTAGATATATGTAACAAATTACATATTGCCCCTAGAGCATACCCTTAACTAGGGTTGGAAATTTCTACCAAGTTACCAACTAAAACCGCATACCACCCATAATTGTTCAACACGATACCGTAATTATCGTTACCATATTTTTTGGTTCGTTTTGCCAAATCGAGATAATAAATAAGGTACGGCTTTGGTAATATATTTTGTTTACCAAATATTACCAAACCGACCATATTTTTTAAATTATAGGCCAAAGCTCATAAGACCCGCAATTCAATTTTAGATCTTACAAAACCTACGCAATGCAACCTATTCAATTTTAAAGTAGCTATCGTTTTTCCCCTCTCTATTGACCAATTCTATAATCAACGGTTTTTCTTCCTCGCTTGCAAGTAGCATAACCAGATCGAAGGTAGAGAGAAAAAGAGCAAAGAAACTCCCTCAATCGACATCGATTTGGTATGCAAAGTTGAAGGTACTGCTTCATATTGCGTTCCTTATTAGTGTGGATAATTCATTGTTATTACTTATCAGTATTGATTTGTAAATTGGAATATACAAGCTAACAATTTCTTTACGGTGGTATTTGAATTCTGAATCTTTTATATTATGTACATAGTAAAATTTGATTTCTACTTTTGTAGTATACAGAAGTAAGTAATAAATGTCTTGTTTATCTAACTCAAATAACCATGGAAGAAGGCTGTTAGTATTTGGCATTGTTACTTGTTAGGAGCATACAAGTACTTTTACCTTTTTTTGCTGATACAAACATAAAATAAATTCAACTATTGAAATTTAAAAATCGAGCGGCTGTAATTCTATAAATTAACAAGTTATTTTTTAGTTAATCTTTTTAGAAGAATGAATTGTCAATTTGTTATACTCTTGGATGCATGATTTATCATATCCTCAATTCCTTATAGTTTACTCACCCTAGTTCATATTTTTTTGAATTAAGTGGTATTTCTTGATTGTCATGAAATTTTGATCCAACTAAACTTGAAGCTTATTTTCTTTGTAATGTGATTTCACATCTTGCAAGAATAATCAATCTTGTTTTTAATTTATCTATGTAGTTTACTAGTTTGTAAAGAAAGATTTATGTAAATGACATAATTTAGAAATTTTAAAATCTGGATTCAAGCAATATAATTCGTTTTTCAGTTTTTGCTGCTATGAACATAAAATAATTTCATCTGCTGAAATTTGAAAATTGAATGGCAGTAATTCTATAAGTTAACAAGCTGTTTTCCATTTATTCTTTTTAATCTATAGAAATTTGAAAACCGAGTGGTTGTAATTCTATACATTAACAAGTTGGTTTCCAATTAATATTTTTAAAAGAATGAATTGTCAATTTGTTACACTCTTAGATGCATGATTTGTCATATCCTTAATTCTTTACAGTTTATGCACCTTAGTTCATATTATTTTAAACTAAGTGGTATTTCTTGATTGTCATGCGATTCTGATCCAACTAAACTTGAATCGTGTTATCTTTGTAAGTGATTTCACATCTTGTAAGAACAATCAGCCTTGATTTAAATTTGTCTATGTAGTTTACTAGTTTGTAAAGAATGATTTATGTAAATATTTCATTGTAACATTTTTTGTATTATATGCAGATGGAAACTATGTTGACCAATCCTCAAACCTTTACAATAGAAATTTCTCCAACTACATCTTCTGTTCAAAACAATGTAGAAAATCAGTCTTATGCATTAGAAAATCAAGTCCCCTATCCTGATGTAAGAAGAAAAAAAACCACTAGTGACATCTGGAAATATTTTAGCAAGATCAAGCTACCAAACGGTGAAATATGCAGAAACTTCACTACTTATATATATTGTAAAGAGAAAGTTCACTCTCATAGTAGAAAAAATGGCACTTCGCCACTTTAGAATCGTTCTAGGGGATGTAAATTATCCCTATTACATGTGCAACAGGATTCAAAGCAAAAAACAATCAACAAAGACAATGTTACAGGAGTAACACATATCTTTAGTCAAAAAAATCCGATGAGAAGTGTTTTAAGATGATAATAAGGGATGAATTATCTTTCAGGTTTGTAGAAGGTAGAGGTTTTAAGAGCTTTTTACAAGAATTACAACCTAGGTATAAAGTACTAGGAAGAAAAACAGTTGCAAAAGGAATTCAGGCTAGATATCAATTGGAGAAAGCAAAGTAAATGAGTTTGTATAGCTCAAATAAAACTATGATTTCGCTAACTACTGGTTATTGGACATCAATTATCTAGTCCTAACTTCTAATTTTATGGTAATGACTTCAAATTACACAAAAGGATTATTAACTTTCGTGTTATTACATCTCATAAAGGAGATGGCATTGGAAGACCGGTCGAGAGTTGTTTAAGACAGTAGAATATTACAGATATTTTCACTATAACTGTTGATAATGCGACTGCTAATGATGTGGCTATAGCATACTTAAAGAAAAGATTGAGTAGTTACAAAACATTGATATTTGGAGGAGAATTTATTCACTGTAGATGTGTATGCCACATTCTTAACTTAATAGTAAATGATTGTATTAAAGAGTTAGAAGGAGAGATTCATAAATTTTGGAACTGTGTGAAGTACATAAGAAGTAGCGCACAATGATTAGCCAAGTTCAGAGAGTACTCAGCTTTGGAAAACTTGAGAGAAAATGCTAATATTCCACTTGAAGTTGTGACTAGGTGTATCTTCTTCGATTGAATGACATCTCTTTTTCAATCACACCAAGAAGTGTTAAATGAATGAAATTGGGATATAGATGGAATATAATGAAATAGAGCCACTTTGAGGTTCCCAATAATGCTTGAGGCAGCTATTAAATATGAAAATCTACTTTTTAGGCTGGTTGAAGAAGATCAAGCTTTTAAGGCTTATTTTGAGGAAGTTGACAGATCTGGACATAAGAGAGAAGGACCACCTAAGGATCAAGATTAAAGGAAAGCAGAAGCTTTTATATTGTTTTTAAAGGAAATTTGATGCAACTATTAAACTTTCTACTTGGAAAAATGTAACAGCAAATATAATGTTGGGAGAAATAACGAAACTTCAATGTGAAATCGACTCAAAGATGTTTTCTAATGATGCAATTATGCGATAGGTGCGTTGTCGATGAAGCAAAGTTTAATAAATATTGGAGAGGCTTTGAAGGAATGAATAAAATTGTGATCGTTGCCAATATATTAGACCCTAGGTACAAAATGCAATGTGTAACAATAGGTTTATGTGAGTTAGGGTTCACTGAAGATAAAATTGATCAGATCTGCCGTGAAGTGAATGAAATTTTGTTTAGGATGTATGAGGAATATAAGGGAGCAAATGAGATTTCAGAACAAAATGTTAGCATACATTTGGAGTAGAACTTCCCTATGTTTAATGGAAAGAGTAGAATTATGAAAGCGATTATGTAAGAGAGGATGGTGGACCAAACCAATAGCATATGTAATGAAGTGGAGTAGTATTTTTATATGTTAGGTTACATGTTGAAGAATTTGATAATGCAGCTTGGTGGAGGCAAAATGTTAATACATATCCAGTTTTAGCCAAACTATCTAAAGATGTTTTAGCTATTCCTTGCATTTAGTTTGGCATCAAGGGTAGTTGATCCTTTTAGAGCATCTCTAACACCAAATATGGTAGAGGCACTTGTTTGCGCAAGTGATTGATTAAAGGGTGAGGAGATGAACTTTTATAAAGAACCAACCGAAGAAGAGCTCAAGTTTTATACTACAATTAAGGAATTGGAAAAGGTACCGATTCATAATTTTATATATAAAAAATCATATTACATATTTGTTTCTGTTTTAGTAAAAAAACAATTTTTATTTACATAGAGGATGATATTGTGCAATCCATGGAGAGAGCATTAGTCTCTATTCCAACACTCAATTTTGCCAACTGCCTTGCACACAATAAAGGATGACTTAGCTTCATTTTCACAATGAAATAATATGATGATAATACTGCAGTTGCTTGTTTTTGTTTGAATATTTTGACATGTTAGTGTATAAGTGCAAATAAACTTCTTTCACGATAGTTTTGAAATATATTGAAAAGTTGAAGTGGCTTAAACTACATAAAGCAACTGCAAAATGTTGTAAAAGAAATCCATGCTCAAATATTGTCATGTATAAGTTGCTTTTCTATGCTTCCAATTGATTATGTATCGGTGCTCTATTTTTCTCTAAAATAACAGTTCTTTGATTGCGATATAATCCACCTTTTATACCTTTACTGTATTGCAAACTTAGATGTAGTTTTTTATTGTTATCTTATATGATTTAGACAATTTTCTATATGAGACAATCTATTTCATGTGTCATTGATGCTGACACTAGTAAATAAGTTGATGAAGATATGAATTTGTACCTATTGCATATGCTTCTGCATGGTGTAATTTACATGGTGTTAATGTAATTTTGTGTTAATGTAATTTCCTTACGGACTGTAGAGGATTGGTTAACTAATTGTTCTTCTATGTTTCATAACTCTTAGTTTTGCTAGAATTAGTAGATTTTGCTCTTGTCTTTTTAGAAAAGTCCACCGTGCGCCACATAATTCACATTTGTACATCCTATTCTACAGAGTATGGACTGCATCTTTAAAACACTTAGTACAAGTATGTGGATTCTTTCTTACATTTATATAAATCTTTGTCTTTTCTGTGTTAAATTTGAAGTTATTAATTATTTTTTAATGTGTATGTGACCATTTACACTATCATAATTCATGGAAGGAGTGCCATGTTTGACATGTGTGTGTATGAGTGGTTGTCTTTTCTATGTAAAAGTTGAAGTTTTTAATTATCTTTTCTTATTCGAAAGTCTATTCAATGTCACATTTTCATATTAAACTATATATTATTATTTAACTATACAAAATGACTAGCTTCATCTTGTATTTCATGTCCTACTATTACCACATCTTTCGCATTTCATGTATCCCCAATACCGCACCTTTCATTAGAAGCAGCAAACCACAAAATAACAGCAGTTCATATTTTAAAAGATGATTATTTCATGAATTGTTTGGCCTAGAAATTATATGGTAGTGGCCTATTACCAACCCCTGCCTACCGCAATCATTGGTAAACCGAACATGATTTTGCCGAATAATTTGGCAGGTATTACTTTTCATTTCAATTTACCGAATAAGTAGTGGTTGGTAATGGGTTTTTTCTCATGATCATGGTACCAAACCGATTCCACCCCTACCCCTAACTCTGTCAATCACCTACTTGTACTTGGGGTCAATTATGGAATCTTATTCCAACTTCTTCAATCAGTTCCCTCAAAACCAATTGGGTCAGTCCCTTGGTGAAAGGGTATGCTATTATGTTTCAATTATATACTTTGTCAACCAGCTTTCTCCGATTGTGATAAACCGTTTTATCAATTCAGAGTATGTCTTTCGACTTCTAGTGAGCTCTAAGTTCCATTACGAACTATACCATGATATTGTTATCATATAACAATGTTATGGAATTCTCAACATTTGGAATCTCCTTCATCTTAACTATAAATTTGTGCATTTATATTTATATACATTGATTTTATTGTGGCGCTTTTCAAGGCAATGTGTGTAGCCTTTTCATTGAATAAGCTACAACTTTTTATTTGGAACATTTCCAACTTAAAATCATTAACTTGAATCTATTATTGACATATTAAACTCAATATCACATATGAAGTTTGAGTCTGATCACCCTTCATAAGTGTTTGTAACGACCCACCTTTTTGGACAGTTTAAGTCGATAGTAAACCACACATATCAACTCAAACCATTCAAAAGGGAGGATTGTAATGGGGTAAGTAAGAAAATAAGAGAAAAGGAAGAAGAAACAAACACAAAATCTCGCAGTGGAATGATAAAATATATTAATCAAATAAACAGTTCATGAAGACGTTTCATATACTTTTGATTATCATTTATACAAATTTATCAGAGTTATACATATACAAAAGAAAAGATAAAATAATACACCAGACAGCATGATGCAGGAACAATAATAGTAGTAGTATACCAAATCTTCGTCTTCATCCTCCAGAACGAATCTTCAATAAGCTGAAAAACTCAGGACTGACTCGAGTTTAATGAAAAGACAAAACACTCGAGTCAGGACTAAAATATCCTTATGTAAGTCAAATCAATGTCGCGTCAATATGAGCGTAACAGTGTCAGAGATGTTTACGGATTTTCATATCTCATATCCAGTGTATAACGTGCGTGCAACAGCTTAAGAGATGTTATGGGGTTTTTCACATCTTAAGTATCCGTCAAAATATTTATATGTAGTAGAATACGTTATATATATACAATGTCTAATCGGTAAAATAAATATTAAAATAGTGTTAAGGCTTTACATTATACCCATTAACGCATTTTTAAGCATTGTCGTATAGTTTGCATATAAAACACCAGTTAAAGGGTTGATGGATAGGGATGCGCCGCGCTACGACTAAACCAAACCAAAATCGTATGGGTCACCTTTAGGAACAAAAGTATGACAATGCACGTGAGGCAATGCCCAAGGTAGGATACTACCAGTTTACCCTTCCCGGCTAGTGGTAACGTATCATAGAAAAGATTGCCCATCGCGTCCAACACTCCCATAATCCAAAGGGTGCGCACCAATCAATCACAATGTAAATGATGGTAATTCGAAGAAGTGCGTTCGCTCGGGGTAGCTAGCCTACTTGGCTGGTACGGCTCCTGTTTTAGTCATTTCAAATTGGCACAAGTGTCAGGCTAATCCATCATCATTCTCTTTCTTTAAATCCAACAAACGATGCCAAATCCAACCATTTCGTTTTGGATCATCACTCCACGTACACGGTTGTCAAAGTGGTTTCGGTATCAACAGAGAGTATGCCTGTATTCGGCTCCGGTCTCTTTAACAACCAAACGTCGTTTTACACACCGGTCGGTTCTTTTACATTTCGAAAACAATCCATAATTGATATCAAAATTATCATATTCTCTTCAAAATCAAATCAATTTCGTAATCACCACATTTACTTAAAATATGCAATTTCAATTCATAATCGTGTTCACTTCAATATCTTAACTTCGATCTCAAATTTTTTTCAAGTTTCGATTTGATTTATAACTTCAATTAAATCCAATTAATATTTAATTCAAAGATTCAAAATATAAACACTTCACTCTTGACCAGTTTGAATTTTTGAAAAATAGTTTAAATACTTTTAAAATAGTTTAAGTAATTAAAATAGTTAAAAAAGTTTAATGTAAAATAGTTTTAATAGTTAAAATAGCTTAATATAAAATAGTTAGTATAAAATGGTTTATATAGTAAAATACTTGAAAAAACAAAATAATTGAAAGATTTAAAGAATATAGATTTTCAACAAATTATACTAAAATATTTTATTTAAAAAATGGTTTCAAATTCAAACCGGTCCAATTTCAACTTTCCAATTCAAATTAATTTCGATTTTCATTCAGTCGATTCAATTTCGATGCTAATTAAAATCAATATCAACTTCATTTCAAATTAATTCAATTCCAATATCAAATCCAATTAATTCAATCTCAATTTCAATTTATATCAATTTCGAGTTCGATTTTCAAATATCGATTCAAAACACTTGATCGAATTTTACCTTCAATGTTCAATGAAAAAATCCAATTTTCAAATATAATTAGATTCCGAGCTTGAGTTCGAAAATAGTTTGATTTCCTTAAATTTGACATTTATTCCTTTTAAACCAAGTCCAATAAAATAATTTCAAACCAAAGTTTAAAACCAATTCATTTAACCGACACGGTGCTCCTATATAATTTTCTACCCTATGGCCAAGTGATCGGTTATTTCAATTTAATTTCAGGGATGGGTATATATCATTTCAATCCAAATCACACTGTCATAGGTATATATCATTTCAACCTATTTCTTAGTTTATTCGAAATAGTTCAATTTTCTGTTTAATATACTGTAAACAATTTATAGGGTAATAACAGGATATTCCAGAATAGACAAATATTCAAATCATCTAAATATCAATCAGTAGCATCCAACGCGATCAACCATTCAAACAGTCAATATAATTCCTAATAATTTCACAATTACTATTGTCGGGTATTTACTGCATTTCTATTCCAATTTTCAATTTCAACAGTCAATTTCTAGTTTAACTTCCGATGACCATCCAACTTATCAAACAACGATTTATAAATTCAAACCAATTCATAAATTTGAGTTAAACTAGCATAAGAACATTCTAGTACGTGTGAGCATTATAAAACACTCACCTTAAGTTTACGTTGCCAATCGTTCAAATTTTAAATTAAATCGAGCATGTTCTATTTAATCTAAAATTTTAACGAGCTCCAAACACTCCCGGCTCTTCACTGCAGCATAGCTCTCGTCTCTACGATTTTGGCATCAGCATTTTCATTCGATTCTAATAATATATGAAAAAAATATAGTTTAAAAGATTACAAGATTTAATTTATAATTAATTTACAAATTCTTTTTTTAATATATGCCAGATCAGATCTGGCTGTTAACTCCGCAGTAGGAAATCAAGGCCGCAAGTTCGTTCCTTCTTCGTTTGCGTTCGCCAAGCAAGTCATGTACAACAGAAACCCATCACAACATCTAAAGCTTCGATCGCTGCCCCCACTGTGACGAATTTGAACACGATCAACCAACGTCAGATCGAGCGCCTATGCGAGCACTACTCTCGATCGCAACCTAGACGCACTCGGTCACTCCTATGCTCGAAAAAACGCGAATGAACGCCCGGTCGTTACAACCAAATCATGTCCACCACGCGGCTCTGATGGTGATCTCCACCGTTGGATAACTGTGGATCGATTTCATCCTAGAGGGAGGTGAATAGTGTGATGGTATAAATTATAAAAATTAATCGCGGAAGCTTATAAAATAATTTTAACACAGATCACAGAACAATAGCAGCACAAATAATAGCAGAATAATAAATGCAGAAATAGAACGACACAGAATTTACCCAGCTTCGGCAAAACCCTGCCTACGTGTTGCCCCCAAGGTTTCTATTAGAAATTAGATAGTCCCTCGCTCACACAGGTAAACTCGCTATACCCGCTATTGACTAATCTAACTCTACGCTCAAAACCTTGCCACAACTCAACCACTGAGTTGCGAATTCCCAAACTACGACACGTAGTTTGTCCCCTAGTCACACGACTAGAAAATTAAAATGGTTTAAAACGAAAATACAAGTTAAAAACAATTTAAATATTAAATAACCCTAATTTTAAAATACAAAGCCCTTTTATAATTTGAAGTCTCTTTAGAAAATAGGCCGGCCCCCTTTGTAATTTGACCCGTCTCTTTTATTTGCTCCGTTCGTAATGGCGGCCGTTCCTCTTGCAAATTTAGGGCTTCGTCCCTTCGATCCAATTTAGGGTTTGATGAAGATGTCGACTTTATGTTTGATCAATCTTGTGGATAATGCGCGAGTAGCTTTGATCTTCTCTCGTTGCTCTCTTTGGCTGCTTCGTTGTTCGATCGAGTTCGACTCCTTGCTTCGGTATGTAATTTTATGCTTTTGTGCTTTTGTGTATTCATACTTGAACTCGATTCTCTATGCCGATGATGATTATGGAAATTTATAGGAGTCGTACTCCTGAATTTTCATTCGTCTAAATATATTTGAATCTGTCATTTTCGTTTGATCGGCCGTTTGATTATGTATTGATGCTTGATATTTCTTTGACTTAATCAAATTCGTATGCACTTGATTCCTTGGTTGACACGGTAGAGAATTCTGACTTGTTCGATTTCTTCATTGCCAAGGCGTTGATTTTCTTTAACAATATTGATTTCGTGAATTTTTTTTTTACTGCTGGCTTCGGTCTTGGCTTTGATTCATTAACTTGGTCAATTATGATTGCTACCACGGTTTCGAATTTGACCTGTATATCATTATCTTCGGTCTGGTCATTCAAGTTCAATGAATTTGGTTTTATTGATGCTGAGGCTTGCTGGTTCGATGTACTCAATTGTTGTCTGCTTTTGTGACTTGAGTCTTCATATATATGCATATATATAGTTTTGAATTTGGGCATTGATATTGGTCTTTGTCTGGTGCTTTTTCATTTCCTCTCTAGTTAGCATTCTGTAGTTGCCACTGCATCACCACTGTTGCAAGTGTTCTTATTGAGCCACTGTTTTGCTGCCTTCATGTACATGTCGAACTGATCGGTTGCATCTGTGGTTTGTATATGTGTAGTCTTCATCTGTTTTGGTTGACATTGTGTACATGCTACACTGTGTTGAATAACAGCTTGACCATATGCATATTACAACTTGTACATGCTTTGATTTTCTTTTTTGATCTGCCATGCTTCAGTTTTATTGTTGCTTGAGCTTCATGCGTGCTCGAGTCTGAGTACAGTGTTCAATTGTGCCTTAGCCTTGCTTGTGCGTCACCATACATCTGTTGCATCCATGTTGTTCATTGCTTGGTCTCTGAGTCTTGTACATGCACTGTCCTTCTGGAGCTTGTATAATTTGAACCTGGTTTGGATTTTTGCACCGAGCATGCTTCTGGTTTGAGTGTTCTTGCATCTTTGTAGTTGCACTCCATTTTCGTGTGTTCATTCCTTGTGTGGAGCTGGACTTGATCTTGTTTCAAGTTGGCTTGAGAAATTTCACTTGAGTTGAATCCAGTTTCAACAACTCGGGTTTGACCTTGTGCTGAAGTCGAGATTTTATTTTTATTGCACCTGAGTTGAACCCGTCTTTTTATTTAGGTTTGACCTTGTGCTCACCTGTCCCTGTAGCATTATCAAGTGTATATCGATGTGCACGGTCTTGTGGCATATGCAGTGATACAATTTGTATGTCACAAGTTGTTCGTGTATGATGAATTCAAATATAAATGATGAAGAACAACCCAAATAACTGATGCAAATCATATTTTCAAAAATCGTATTTCATTTTATATTGCAAAAATATTTCTTTTTCAATTTTACTGCGTTAGTGAATATTTTTGCAGATTTCTCAGATGCTGGATTCAAACTGGAATGTAGTTGAAGACAAAATACGAGTGTGAGTGATATGTAGTGAGGTTGTTAATGTAAATATGAAATCGTGATGTATTCAAAAATGTATATGTATAGTGAGAGCATGAATTTGTACTATTCAAGATTGTAATAAATATTTGTTTGAATAAAATTTCTCTTTGAATTCAAATTCTGTGTTATTTAATTTATTCAACAAATATTTATTTAATCTGTGAAAATAAAATAGTATATTAACAAATACATTTAAACGAATGTATATATGTTTATTATCATCAAACAAAAATTATATAAGCGCATATTCAATAATCTCCCCCTTTTGATGATAACAAACATATATTTAAGATTTTGAATGTATTAAATGTATTTGATCGTTCAATATGCTCCCCCTATTTAAATGCTTCCTCTCTACACAGTACTCCCCCTACATATATGCATACAAATAAAAATATGCAAATGAGTCTAGATGCAAATTGAAAATTATTTGACCTATGCTTGATTTTATTTGACAAAATCTTAACCTTTCTCTCCCCCTTTTGTTATGAGCAAAAGAGTAATAGTAATAGATAAGTAGAGATATAGTGGTCGATATTAATTCAACAGTAAAACTCAATTTAATATAAATATTAAGTTTGAATAAGAAATCAAACAAAAATCATAAATATTTTGTTAGGCGCATATTCCACTTTTAGAATGATGGAAATGATGTCATCATATAAAACCATACAGTTATGTCTATTTGTGGTATATTTATATCAGGAATTTGAATATCTACTAACCATGCATAACCGTTAGGACTTTTAAATGAGATTAGTAGTATTCCAATTTTATTTTAAAAAAAATGAATTCAAGTATCTTCTAACCACGCATAACCGTGAGGACTTTTAAATGGGATTAGAATCAACTTGTTTATTTTAAAAATCACCTTTTGATATGCGTTCCATATATGCATAACCGTGAGGACTTTTAAATGAGCATGGAAGCACATAACAAATTCCAAGTAATTCACCCATGCATAACCGTGAGGACTTTTAAATGTGAGTGAATACTTTGGTATTTATTATTATTATTATTACCCTTTTTTTTTAAAAATGTGAAAATGAAAAACGAACGATTCCTGTTTAAAGTACCACATATCGACAAACTATATAGAATTTTGATGAGTGATGGTCGTTAGAAATATGATAGATATAGAGATGGTCATGGAATTTTTACCAACAAACAGTTTTATAACTCTTGTTTAAATTTCTAAAGAAATTTATTAATTATACCGTCTCGAGTCATAATATTTGATCAATATTAACACTCATCACTTTTTCAATCACTATTTTTCTTTTCAATAAACATTAGGGAGTCAGATTAGTCAAAATAGTCATTTAAAATCAAATTCAAAAATAATTATGAAATTAATTTTTTAAAAATGACTAATCTGAAACTATGGTCAAGAATGATTTTCTCCAAGGGGTTTTAAAAGAAAATTTTCTGCTGTTTGAAAATTATTTGAAATGAAGAATATGCAGATATTTTCTTTGAAAAACGATGCAGTTACTAAATGTCTCAAAAATCATGTTCAATTAGTATTTTTTTTCTATCAACTAGATTACAAGTGTAATCTGCATCTGAATTTCTCTTTCACTCAAAATCATTAATTGAATTTGATTGACCAAACCATGAAGTGTGCACCAAAAATTTCAAATTTAACAGCAATTTAAATGACATTCTTTTGAATTTGAATTGAAGCCGTGTAAATAATCAGAAACCGTGAATATAGAGTTAGCCGTATTATAAGCATTTGTATCATCCAACAAAACACTATTATTAATCCAAATTAATATAGATGAAGTAATTAAAAGAATCTAGAGAATTTTAGTGTTTTGGCATAAGAATATAATTTGGCCAACTATGTTGAATAAGTCAGAATCATCATCTTTTCATCATCTCATTATTGGCTGATTTAATTCTGAATACGGTGCAGATTATCACATTTAATATATCATTCAAATAAATATAACTTTACCTGTTTTACCTTTACGATATTTTTCGATGTTGTCTATTGTGATTCTGTCAGCTTTGAACTAGGCTAAGGAACTTTGCTTTGTCGTCCGTTGTGTTTCTGGAACAGCCAAAAATCCAGAGAACACTATTGTTGTTCCTTATCCTGCCACCACACCTACACGATGAAAGATTTATGTGACCTATTTGTTTTTATAGGTCCATGGTTGTTAGCGGCAGAAAATTTTGAAAAACAATTTTGTAAAGACCCAAAACTATTTATAATTGTTCCCTTCGGCACCCAAATTTGTTTAACTTTGAGAGATTTTATATTTGCGCCTTTTGGAACCCAAATCGGTATAGTTTTCACATGTTTGGGTCTATACCAAAAATTATTGTGATCGTGTCCAAATTTTCTACAAATTGTGCACATAGAATTAACTTGATTAATATTGCTTTCAACAATTTTCGAATTATTATATCCAAGTCCTTGTCTAACCCTATTAACAGTTTGCTTTCCTAATAGCATATTCAACGATTTTTCACTTTTTGAAAATTTATCTAAAGTCGTTGACAATTGTTGGACTTGAGTTTTGAGAGATTCATTTTCGTTTAACAACTGTGTGCACTTTTTAATAGAATTCCCTCTCCTAGTATTTTCATTCTCTTTTAAAATCAGAATTTCATTTTCAAGTGATTTTATATTGATTTCTGATTTTTTAATTTCTTCTTCGAATGTTGGACACTTATCACACTTAGGGATCCTACTTTGATAGGTTTTAACTAATTGGTCAAGTTGTTTATTTAAATCTATCAAAGTGTCTTTTTATGATTCAAGTTTAGCGTATTTTTCCCTAAGTCGTTCAAAACAGCCGTTTACTTCGTGGAAATAAATAAGTAATTCAGAGTGAGTAAGTTTTGATACCTCGCTTGGCTCGTCATCGTCGCTATCAGTTATATTCCCTTGAAGACACATATCTTCTTTCTCGCTCTCACTGCTAGAACTTTGATTATCTTCATCACTTGTATTCCACATGGCTGCAAAACTTTTCCTTTTTGATTTCTTTTTAAAGTCGCGTTGATTTTGAGGACAATTGGGCTTGGTGTGTCCGGGTTGGTTGCACTTGTGACAGATGATCTTCTGTTCTTCAGAGTAGTCTAGTGTTTTGGTTATTCTACTTTTCGCTTTTTGAATTCGAGCTGAATTTCCATATTTGTAATTCCATCTTTTGAATTTCTTTATTAATAGCTCCAATTATGCTGCTACATCATCATCGTCATCGTCATCACTTTCAGTTGTTCCTTTGAGAGCTATTGATTTTTTTCGAGTATCTCCTCCTTCACGCTCTTCCTTGAATTTCATTTCTAGCTCATAAGTGGTGAGATTTCCGATGAGTTCTTCGACTTTCATTTGTTTCAAATCTTTTGATTCTTGATTGGCAGTCACTTTGGCTTCAAAACTTCGTGGAAGGACTCTGAGGATTTTTCGGACTATCTCCAACTCTATATATGATTTTCCAAGAGCTTTTGATTTATATACGATATTGGAAAGTCGTCCATGCATCTCTTTGACATTTTCTTCCTTCGCCATTGTGAAGTTCTCATATTCGCTGCTCAGCATGGCAAGACGAGATTCTTTGACTTGAGATGTTCCTTCATGAGTCACTTCTAGAGTGTGCCATATTTCCTGCGCAGTTAGACAATGTGAGACACGATTAAATTCATATTGATCCAATGAAGAGATAATAGAATTCATAGCTTTAGCATTAGTATTTTGTAATTTATTTTCTAGTTCTGTCCATTGTTCCTTTGGTTTCTCTATTTCCTGATTATCTATGGTTATAGTTGGTATTCTATAACCTGTCTCAACAATATTCCATGCGTCAATGGTTTTCAGAAAAATTTCCATCCTATTTTTCCAATAAGCATATTCACCATTGAACATTGGTGGTCTAACTATGGATTGACCCTCAGCAAAAGCAGTATTAAAAGAAGCCATTTTAAAAATTAAAATTTTTTAAAAAAATTGGTTTTTGTAAAAATCAAATTTTTAAAACAAAAACGGCTTTTGTTCCTAGCTCTGATACCACTTGTAGGATCGATTTCACCCTAGAGGGGGGCTGAATAGGGTGATGGTATAAATTATAAAAATTAATTGAGGAAGCTTATAAAATAATTTCAACACAGATCACAGAACAATAGCGGCACAAATAATAGCAGAATAATAAATGCAGAAATAGAACGACACAGAATTTACCCAGCTTCGGCAAAACCCTGCCTACGTGCTGCCCCCAAGGTTTCTACTAGAAATTAGATAGTCCCTCGCTTACACACGTAAACTCGCTATACCCGCTATTGACTAATCTAACTCTACGCTCAAAACCTTGCCACAACTCAACCATTGAGTTGCGAATTCCCAAACTACGACACGTAGTTTGTCCCCTAGTCACACGACTAGAAAATTAAAACGGTTTAAAACGAAAATACAAGTTAAAAACAATTTAAATATTAAATAACCCTAATTTTAAAATAAAAAGCCCTTTTACAATTTGAAGTCTCTTTAGAAAATAGGTCGGCCCCCTTTGTAATTCGACCCGTCTCTTTTATTTGCTCCGTTCGTAATGGCGGCCGTTCCTCTTGCAAATTTAGGGCATCGTCCCTTCGATCCAATTTAGGGTTTGATGAAGCTTCCGACTTTATGTTTGATCAATCTTGTGGATAATGCGCGAGTAGCTTTGATCTTCTCTCGTTGCTCTCTTCGGCTGCTTCGTTGTTCGATCGAGTTCGACTCCTTGCTTCGGTATGTAATTTTATGCTTTTGTGCTTTTGTGTATTCGTACTTGAACTCGATGCTCTATGCCGATGATGATTATGGCAATTTATAGGAGTCGTACTCCTGAATTTTCGTTCGTCTAAATATATTTGAATTTGTCATTTCCGTTTGATCGACCGTTTGATTATGTATTGATGCTTGAGATTTCTTTGACTTAATCAAATTCGTAAGCACTTGATTCCTTGGTTGACACGGTAGAGAATTCTGACTTGTTCGATTTCTTCATTGCCAAGGCGTTGATTTTCTTTGACAATATTGATTTCGTGAATTTTTTTTTACTGCTGGCTTCGGTCTTGGCTTTGATTCATTAACTTGGTCAATTATGATTGCTACCACGGTTTCGAATTTGACCTGTATATCATTATCTTCGGTCTGGTCATTCAAGTTCAATGAATTTGGTTTTGTTGATGCTGAGGCTTGCTGGTTCGATGTACTCAAATGTTGTCTGCTTTTGTGACTTGAGTCTTCATATATGTGCATATATACAGTTTTGAATTTCGGCATTGATATTGGTCTTTGTCTGGTGCTTTTTCATTTCCTCTCTAGTTAGCATTCTGTAGTTGCCACTGCATCACCACTGTTGCAAGTGTCCTTGTTGAGCCACTTTTTGCTGCCTTCATGTACATGTCGAACTGATCGGTTGCATCTGTGGTTTGTATATGTGTAGTCTTCATCTGTTTTGGTTGACATTGTGTACATGCTACACTGTGTTGAATAACAGCTTGACCATATGCATATTACAACTTGTACATGCTTTGATTTTCTTTTTTGATCTGCCATGCTTCAGTTTTATTGTTGCTTGAGCTTCATGCGTGCTCGAGTCTGAGTACAGTGTTTAATTGTGCCTTAGCCTTGCTTGTGCGTCACCATACATCTGTTGCATCCATGTTGTTCATTGCTTGGTCTCTGTGTCTTGTACATGCATTGTCCTTCTGGAGCTTGTATAATTTGAACCTGGTTTGGATTTTTGCATCGAGCATGCTCTTGGTTTGAGTGTGCTTGCATCTTTGTAGTTGCACTCCATTTTCGTGTGTTCATTCCTTGTGTGGAGCTGGACTTGATCTTGTTTCAAGTTGGCTTGAGAAATTTCACTTGAGTTGAATCCAGTTTCAACAACTCGGGTTTGACCTTGTGCTGAAGTCGAGATTTTATTTTTATTGCACCTGAGTTGAACCCGTCTTTTTATTTGGGTTTGACCTTGTGCTCACCTGTCCCTGTAGCATTATCAAGTGTATATCGATGCGCACGGTCTTGTGGCATATACAGTGATACACTGTGTGCGTCACAAGTTGTTCGTGTATGATGAATTGGAATACAAATGATGACGAACAACCCAAATAACTGAGGCAAATCATATTTTCAAAAATCATATTTCATTTTATATTGCAAAAATATTTCTTTTTCAATTTTACTGCGTTAGTGAATATTTTTGCAGATTTCTCAGATGTTGGATTCAAACTGGAATGTAGTTGAAGACAAAATACGAGTGTGATTGATATGTAGTGAGGTTATTAATGTAAATATGAAATCGTGATGTATTCAAAAATGTATATGTATAGTGAGAGCATGAATTTGTACTATTCAAGATTGTAATAAATATTTGTTTGAATAAAATTTCTGTTTGAATTCAAATTCTGTGTTATCTAATTTATTCAACAAATATTTATTTAATCTGTGAAAATAAAATAGTATATTAACAAATACATTTAAACGAATGCATATATGTTTATTATCATCAAACAAAAATTATATAAGCGCATATTCAACAATAACAAGAACTTGGTGAGGTCTACCTTTCTCATGTTGATGATTTTTGCTAAAGCTAAGTGGATTCGAAGAAATTAGAGGGAGAAGTAACGAGTTTTCGACCATCGATAAAAATAGCCGCGGCTCGTTCGTTCTGGCTAGGGTTTCTGCAAGGAACATGTATAAATATACGTATAAACATTAAATTAATATTATTTTCCACAATTAAAATGATTTTCAAACGAACTCCTAATTACGCATGCCACCAGGTGTATATAATGTTTTATCCATATTCCGAACACAATGGAACATGTTCGAGGACCTAATTCGATCGTATGTGAAAGATATCGTTTTGAACCAATTTAAAATATTAATTTTTCAATATTATTTTCAACTTCTAACCCGCACGGCCAAATGTTAACTCCAAACGCTACGAAATTTGAAATCTGATAATTATACACTATTATGGATCCAATAGAACTAGTTCATCATAATCCGAGACTGTGTCCCGGAAGGCTATTTTAACTCGTCGATTAAATAGGCAGCTTTTCAGAATTTACAAAATTGCTTAAAATTTCAATTTTAAAAGCCTACTAACTCAATTATAAATCATATAGAATTATATTCATACTGGAAACCTATTCGAATCATATCAAATCAAAATTTGATTATTCACACTATTTTCATATATTAAATTTCAGTATTAAATTAATATATATATAATTCATATTTTAACTTATCAAATTTTAATTCCATTCAAATATCCAGCATTACACTTCTAGCTCCAATGGAATCTTAATTCACTATAGAAATCTTATCAAGCCCATAATTAAATTATCCAAACAACTTTCAATATTAAATTAAATAATTTAATTAGTCAATATTAAGCAAGTCTTCGATATTTGATTTCACTTAAATTTTTGTCAACTATCATTTGCTTTATTTCCATCTACTGAGTACACTTTTATTATTTAATCTAACTATGGATTGTAAACAGAATCCAATACATAGAATTACCTTTCAACACTCGTTGTTAGTTCAATCACCGAATTAGTTTATTTCAAAATTTTATTTCTATCCTGTTATCGCGAAAACTTCAAAATAAGTTTACTCCAAAATTTTAATCAAGTTCATATCCAATAACTTACATTCATAATCATTGAATCTTTATTTTTAACATTTTCGTTTAATAATTATATTAAATTTAATAATTTTAAAAGTTAAAATACAGGTCGTTACATTCTCCCCCACTCAAAACTTTTCGTCCCCGAAAAGGAACTAAGTAAAGAATTCAACATTAATATATTTCATTCAAAGTTATCAGCTTATAAAACAATGAAATTTCGTTTATAAAGCCATTACTACGCTCTCACTATGCTACTCCGATTGACTTACGGAATTACAACTTTAGTTATGAAAACAAGTTATAAAATTTTAAAACTTCAAAAAATTTCTAATACCCGAATTTACGAAAAATTTCGGTAGAGCCTCCTTTGTGTGGCTCGATCGGTACAGCTACAAAACGCCTCTACGGGCCCCAAACCAACAAGAGAAAACCAGAAGCCATGGGGCCCAATCAAAATAACCAAATACAATGACAAAATAAACACGTACCTTTTTGTCAAGCCATCCAAATTTTCTTGATTTTAAATACCTACATCTTATTTACCAATGATATCCAATCATATAATTTAAAATCATTTTATATTTTGCATTTTTAATTTTTAATATTAGCTTTACTTAAACCTATACGAAGTACATATATTATCCGTATGCAGTGTCAAATCAGATCGCTATTTCGATCACACAATTTCACTTCCGAACTAGTATCATTCACACGATTTTCTAGTGCGAACTCAGATTTGGTTCCTTGATCGAAAGCCGTCATTCTCCTTGCATAGCCATATAATATGATAGAGAATTCCAGAATCAAATCAAAAATCCATACCTAAGGTTTGCCGTCTAGAATCGAGTGAAAAATCCTAATTCGGATCGATATAAGTTATCCTGAAATTCTATGCTCGAATCTGAATCAAATTGTTATGTAAATAAAATAATATACGTACAACTTACGTATTAACTTCTAATAGATTTCTATACAATTCACCTATATTAAATTTCTTTTGCTTACCTTCATTTCATTTTTTATTAATTATTCACAATGCATTATTCATATCCCTTATTTACTCTGTATATCTATTTCTTTACACAATATATTCTTTAATACTATCATTTCTTAAACATCATACCATAGAAGTTGCTTACTTAAGTTCATTTTAAACATTCTATAGAATTTAATTAAATTCAATTTCATTTTTCAATTGATTTTTAGCTATACTGAATTCCTTTGTCTACATTTATTTCATTTTCATAATTTCAGTTAAATACAAATTTATTTGCGGAACATTTTATTAATCATTACTTCAGTTCATAATCATTCTATAAAAGTATAACTTCTTATATATGACTTTCCTTAGTTTATAGTTATCTCAAAAGTTACAAATTCAATTTCACAATTTCTTTGCAAATTTGTATTTAATTCCATACAAATTCATAAAGATATGGCTTGATTCATTTTCCTTCTTTCTTACGTTCACTTACTTATTCCATTTAGCCTTTCATCATTTCATAATATACTTAAGCATATAACATTTTTTTATCACCACCAAATTTCCAATTATATACATATTATTTACTTTTAAGTTTTTCTTACTTGTATATTTCAATTACCTTTAGGTTTTGTTTACATGTATAATATCTCATTACATATTCAAATCATATTTGTAACTTTTTTACATTTGGTAAGCTTTATTATATGTTATTAGAATGCAATTCGGTAATATACAAATAAACAGGACTCTGTTTTTAAATTAGAATGTTCATAAATTAACCAGTTCAAATTTTCTTTACTTTTAATTTAAGAGTTGCAAACTTCAACTCTAAAGCTTTCCAAACATTAAGCTTAGAATTCTTAATCCTCTTATTTATAAGTTCTGGTTACTCACATTTCATTCAAATAATTTAAAATTATTAATTAAGAGAACTTGGAAATTTAAATGCCCGGTTCATTCCATATCATTTGAAATAAATATATACTCTTACACTTTTATATATCAAATCATACCTTTGGAAATTAAACCAAAAATCCATTTATCATAACGATTTCAAAGCAAAGTTTCGAAGAAGTCTTCCCAACTTTGAGACTAGAAAATAAACGTCGATGATGCCGCGCAGTCATCACCGAAATTATTTTCCAACGACAAAAGAGAGGAGTGTTGAATTCATTCCCTTTTAAAATTTATTTGGAAACTATTTTTATTTTTAAACACTTTCAAACAATACTAATATTATTTTCCAAATTTTGAAAACCTTTTCAGAAAAACTGGACTTTAAAATTTTCAAATTCTCATCTGTATGTCCATTTTACTTGCAATTTATATTTTATAAATCATAGTTATACAATTTCACTTTCTTATAATCATATAATAGCTAACAGTTTTGGAATATTGACTATTTCAAACAATAAATGATAATTATCAATACAATCATTTCTAACAACCCATTTATTTAACTATCTAGATTTTAGAAAACCATTCGTTTATATATATATATATATATAATCCTAGGTAAAATTACTTCCTTTACCAAACTTCAAAATAATATTGTGTTGGTTCGCTTTGTTCAAGTGTTTTGGAATCCCAATCGATATAGTGGCGTCCCATATACCAGTATGAACCAAAAATTCAAACTTAACAATTCAAATAACACAATATAAATTTTTTTATCCAACACTAACAAATACGCTCTCTCAAATAGATGCACTCAAACAGACTCATTCTAGGGTGCTATTGACCCTATCTCTAAATAGTCAAACCCCCACAAAGCTTAGGTTATCGCTAAACCAAAGTTCCAATACCAACTGTGTAACGTTTGCGATTTTTCATCCATGAAAAACCGAAATGTTAGGGTTGAAGAAGAAGAAAGAGGTAGAAGAAGAGAGAGAAAGATAGAACAGAACAGAAGAAAAAAACAGAACAACATCAGAATCTCACAATTCACAGTGGAACAACATATAATAAATAAATGAATAATCTTTAAACAAAGAACTATATCAGTTATTACATTGCATTACATTTCATTACATCATCAGAGTGTACAACACAAACAACATCAACAGCGGAAAAGAAATACTATATACTAGTAATACGCCATGCCATCCAGCTTGCCTCCAGCAACTCCTGAATATCCTGATAAACCTTAACTCTTGACTGCCCGTGTGGAAATTGGTGGGCACCCGGAGTTTAGGAAGGAAAACAATAAACTCCGAGTCAGTCATGTGACTGGTGTGAGAACTCAAAACTGTTTATTTATCTTTAAAATCAAAATAGAGGAATATTTTTAAAGTCAATTCGCAATGCTTTTAAAAATGAGACTACCATAAGGCCTCCCGCACACACACACAATGCAAATGCAGAATCGGAGGAGATTTCTACTTATGATAGTCAAAGATGCTTGATACGCATTAAAAAGAAACATTTGATATTATTACTATTGCATAGTGTAGAGGAAATCATTTCAAAAATAAAGGTACAAATCTTAGTCAACATACGACCATTATCGTATGCCTACTATAGCTACCATCCAAACAGTGGGGCGCCACCATAAGTGAATGATAGGTTCTACAACTAATACCGTACAAGATCGTATTGTTTCTTTGGATATCCAACGAATGGTCAGGCCAAGGAACTTCCCATTGCCACATGAGAGCGCTTCTGGAAGGACGTCCCCGAGAACCAAATCGGATCTCTGCCAACACAAGGCCGGGTTACCCCTAACTGGGTAACTACTGACATGAATATGCCATCCCCCGATCGTAACCGATCTATCCGAGGATCCTCGATTTCCAACAACCACAAAGTTTGCAGCAACAACATAGGTTAAGTATCTGGGATCCATACCATTATACCACCTCTATCTAGAAGGAATGACATACACTAAAGGGGCGCTACCCTCCTTCCTATTTTGACCATATCCAGGGTGTGAGGTCCGACGAAGTCTCGTCCACAAAGCCACACTTTATACAAAAGCCGTGCTTTGGGTCAACAAATGATCATAGAAATGATCACCAAGATAAATGATCAAATAAATGATCCTATCTCAAATGATCAAACAATGATCATTTCACAGCAACACTCTGTATGCCACACTACCAAATTGGGAGTATATCACTAATAACCTTCAACTATATAAACTCTGAGCTCGTACGTCTCAGAGAAGGGTGTTAAGCTAAGAGAATAAATTCTCCGCCACCAACAGAAATATATTTGAAAGAAATCAGCTTTATATCTCAATTTGTAATGTCAGACATACAATCCATACAAGTCTGTTCCGGGATCGAACAGAACCGAAGGCACTTACAAAGAAGTCCTTGCATTCCAGTTATTCACTAATCACGACCAGACTTCCCGTCACTAAGGGTGATAAACCTCTATATCGAAGATCAGCCGATGTAGAGTAACTCGACGGTAATCCTTCCGTTTTCACAAACATCCGGTCTTCAACACCGGTCATCAAATGCAATCCATAACGACGTATCACATATTCGGAATGGGTTATACGACCTCAAGATCCTTTCCCGGCTAACCCGATTAGTGAGCGCTTATTCAAAAATAAGTGTGGCATTCAAATTCAAACAATCACAACAAATACCTATTCAAAGGTAAATATTGATAGTCGGATTATTTAACTATCAATAGGCATGCTCAACATCACCAGATTCCAAATAATTTTTCAAATTATTTATTTTTCAAAATATCTTTACAAGATATATATATTTCCCACACTTCAACATTTGAAAACTAATTTTCAAATCACTTTTCACCTTTTCCACTTTTGAAAACAAATTTCAGTCAATTTCCTTATGCGAAATACTTTCAATCCAACATGGTTCATTTAAACCAACTAAATAAATCCTTAACGATTTACTTTATATTTACGTTCCAAATCCGTAAATTAATTCCCACACTTCAAAAATAAATCAACATTTATTTTTAAACAAATTCCCCTTTTCATTTATAAATTCCATAGTGAATTTACATTCCAAAATATTTACGAATATACGATTTCAATTATTCATTTTCAGTTTATCTTCAAAAAGATAAATTCTCAAAATATTCAGTTCATATTGGAAAACATTTCCATACTTATTTAATAATAAGTAATTCGCAAATCCATTCATTCTCAATACTTAGAAAATATTCAATATACTTAATATCGAAATTAAATATATTATTTCATTCTTTAAGGAAAACATTCACTTAACACAATTCATTTGGGTCAAAACTAATGTTGCGTAAAACATCGTTATGACGACCCAAAATCACTAGTATAGGGATTCAAAATTTAGATAGATATATAAATCCCAATACTATACAAAAACATTTCCTTTCGGAAACCATTTACTATAACAACTGTGGTATAGTCCACCATTTCCTTCTTTCTCGAAAACGTCTATTTCAACGACAATGTTGAAATCTATGGTTTCGATTCATAATACATTTAAAACATCTTTAGAATAATTAACTTCTTTTTGTAATATTCATTTTGCCAAACATGACCATTTTATTCAATAATGTATCCACTGTCCAAAATCGTGAATATATTTCCTTTAATAAACTTCAATATTCAATTTATCAAATTCAATCGATCTCGAATTTATAAACAATGTTTATAAATTCCATTTCTATTTATAAGCTTCAATTTATAAATCTCATTATTAACAAATTCCATTTATATCCCAATTAAATGCCAAAATCCGATTTATAAGATAATTACTTATAAATCTTCTATTTTACAAAATCTATTCATTTTATAACTTCACAATTTATAAATCTATAAATTGCGTTCACTTATGAAATCCATTTTTTTCTCATTTTTAACACTTATAAAAACTCGTTTTATAATTCCGGTATTTTAATTTATAAATATCAATTTTATAAATCTTTTATATAAACCGTTTATAATAATTCAAAATTCCCAATTAAACCATTTTTATAAATTAATCACTATTTATTTCAAAAATCTTAATTTGGTTATATTTTACAAAAATTATAACTTTTATAACATTAAACTTATAACGTTAATTTATTTAAAATAAATCAATTCAAAATTTTAATAAAACGTATACTTTCAAAAATCACTTTAAAAATTCCTTTAAAAACCAAAAATCATTATTTTAAAACTTCAAAAATGGATCCGATGATGCAGCAGCACCAAAGAGTCAATCACGACATCCAAATATCATATAACGATATGATAATCAACAAATATCAAAATATCTGTAAACAAATCAATACAGTTGAGGAATCCAGTTGGATCCCTCCAACCTGTTTCCCTGCATCCACAAACATTAGCACAATACCAATTCCGCTCCAGTACGGAATTATCGCGGTATATGAGATTTATAAAATATTATCCGCTTAATAGACGGCGCAATAGGGTCTCATCCGCTATATAATGCGGGAAATCAACAACTGCAACATATACATATGCCAATATATATATATATTGCTATAATATATAATACCAATTTCACTGTTTATGAAATATTCGCGGTATATGTTTTTAATAAATAACATCCGCTTACTAACGGCGCATAATGTCTATTTTAACAATCAATAGATAACAATCATCATTCAAACATACATTCAAGAATTTTAAATCTAACTATTTAAAATTAAAATCGAAACCGATTCGATTGAGTGAGAAGTTCTCACCTTGATTTCAATTTCGTTTTAGCGATTTATTTCGAATAATACTCGAAATTCTCACTAACTCCAAACGACTCCAATCCAATTCCATAGCGTAGTGCTCGTCCATACGATTCCAACGCAACTGGTTTCGCGCGTTTTCGACCTCGTATGAAAAAGTTATGTATTTTTAAAGTTATACGAATTAAAATAACTAATATTTACAAATTCTATTTTAATTAATTTCACCTAAACTTCATCTGCACCGTCCATCCTTACCCCTGAAGATCCAGGCCGCACGTCTTCTCCTCTCCCCTCACGTTTCTTCTACAGAAAATATTCACGCAAGAACCCATTGTCGTCCTCCAATCGTGAATTTACGCGACCAAAACGAATGTCGTGACAACGATCTAACGTTCCCACTCCGAAGCCCTCACTCCAATGCACCACCGCCCCATCCACGGCCGAGCTCGGTCGAGCCAAGGCTGTGGAATCAGCCTTCGAACGTGCGTGTTTCAAATGGAGATTGTCGTTGATTCGTTAACTTGTTTTAGATCATAGCCGTTGGTTTTAAAGATCTCGAGGAGATCTATAACTTTGCAGTTGAACCCGAAGCTTGAAAGTGAATGGATCGAGTGATAATCGAGAAAGAAAACAGGAAGTTTCTGGCCGTACATGACAATGGAGGAGGCTACTACCAGAAACCCTAGTCTTAGTTTGCAAATGATGAATATGAGGTCCTTTTATAGAAAATTGTCCAATTTACTATTCATTCGGATTTTCCGAACTCGAAACGAAGCGTGCCGGTTGGCGTTTCTAAGGTTTACCCGCGTTCCGAACACAAGGAACGTGTTTCGGGAGCTAATTCGGTCATCTGTGCGAGTTATGGCAATAAACGTTCAGTTTAAAATTAAACCGATTAAACGATTTTCTAGGCGTGTTTCGAGCTGCCACGGTCAAACAATAACTCCAATTGCTACGAAAATTGAAATCCGATAATAACAAACTATTCCGGATCCAATGGAACTGGTTTCGTCCAATTCTAAGACTGTTCGAAAATTGGCTATTTTTCAGTCGATAATTAAATATTAAAATATTCAATTTTCACAAATAAACTTTTAATTCGATTTTAAAAGTTCTAAAATATCATTCTAACTTCAATATGATAAAATAAAATTTTACAAATCATTTTTAATCATATTTAACCCAATTTTCAATTATTTCTGTATTTTCAACTATTAAATTATCGATTTAATTATCCAATTAAATCCAATTATTCGAAATAAAATTTATTCGACCTATAAATTTCACTTATTAATATTTAAAATTAATTAATTATTCAAATTTTAATTGATAAAAATCCTGGGTCGTTACAAACTGTAACGACCCACCTTTTTGGACAGTTTAAATCGATAATAAACCACACATGTCAACTCAAACCATTCAAAAGGAAGGATTGTTAATGAGGTAAAAAAGCAAATAATAGAAAAAGAAGAAGAAACAAACACAGAATCTCACAACGGAACGGAAAAATATAATAATCAAATAAAGAGTTCATGAAGCTGTTTAATATACTTTTGACTATCATTTATACAACATTTATCAGAGTTATACATATACAACAGAAAAAATAAAATAATACAGCAGATAGCATGATGCGGGAATAATAATAGTAGTAGTATACCAAATCTTCGTCTTCATCCTCCAGAATGAATGTTCAATAAGCTGAAAAACTCAGGACTAACCCAAGCGTATTGAAAAGACAAAATACTCGAGTCAGGACTAAAATATCCTTATGTAAGTCAAATCGATATCGCATAAATATGAGTGTAACAGCGTCAGAGATGTTTGCAGGTTTTCACATCTCCTATCCAGTGTATAACGTGCGTGCAACAACTCAAGAGATGTTACGGGGTTTTCCATCTCCTAAGGATCCATCAAAATATTTATATGTTGTAGAATACGCTATATATATAATGTCTAATCAGTAAAATAAAGAGTAAAATAGCGTTAAGGCTTTATATTAATCCCCTTAACGCGTGTTTTAAGCATTGTCATACAGTTTGCATATAAAATACCAGTTAAACGGTCAATGGATAGGGATGCGCCGTGATACGACAACATCAAGGCAAAATTGTATGGGTCTCGTTTAGGGATAAAAGTACGACAAGGCATATGAGGCAATGCCCAAGGTAGGATACTACTAGTTTACCCTTCCCGACTAGTGGTAACGTATCATAGCAATGATCGTCCACCACGTCGAACACTCCCATAATCCGAAGGGTGCGCACCAATCAATCACAATGTGAATGATGGTAATTCGAAGAAGTACATCCGCTCGGGGTAGCTAGCCCACTTGGCCTGTACGGCTCCTTTTTTAGTCATTTCAAATTGGCACAAGTGCCAGGCTAATCCATCATCGTTCTCTTTCTTCAAATCAAGCAAACGACGCAAAATCCAACCACTTCATTCTGGATCATCACTCTACGTACACAGTTGTCAAAGTGATTTCGGTATCGACAGAAAGTATGCCCATATCCGGCTCCAGTCTCTTTAGCAACCAAACGTCGTTTTACACACCGGTCGAATTTTTTTACTTTTCGAAAATAGTCCATAATTGATATCAAAATATCATATTTGCTTCAAAATCAAATCCATTTCTAAATCACCATATTTACTCAAAATATGCAATTTCAATTCATAATTGTGTTCACTTCAATATCTCAACTTCGATCCCAAAATTGTTTCAAGTTTCGATTTGACTTCAATTAAATCCAATTCATATTTAAATCCAAGATTTGACCAGTTTGAATTTTAAAAAAATAGTTTGAATACTTTTAAAATTGTTTAAGTAATTAAAATAGTTAAAATAGTTTAATGTAAAATATTTTTAATAGTTAAAATAGTTTAACATAAAATGGTTTAGTATAAAATGGTTTATATAGTAAAATACTTGGAAAAGAAAAATAATTTAAAGATTTAAAGAATATAGATTTTCAAAAAATTATACTAAAATATTTTATTTAAAAAATGGTTTCAAAGTCAAATTGGTCCAATTTCAAACTTTCCGATTGAAATCAATTTCGATTTTCATTCAGCCGATTCAATTACGATACCAATTCAAATCGATTTCAACTTCGATTTCAAATTAATTCAACTCCAATATCAAATCCAATTAATTCAATCTCAATTTCAATTTATATCGATTTCGAGCTCGATTTTGAAATATCGATTCAAAACATTTACTCGAATTTTACCTTCAATGTTCAATGCAAAAATCCAGTTTTGAAATATAATTCAATTCCGAGCTTGAATTCGAAAATAATTCAATTTTCAGTTTAATATACTGTAAACAATTTATAGGGTAATAACATGATATTCCAGAATAAACAAATATTCAAATCGTCCAAATATCAATCAATAGCATCCAACGCAATCAACCATTCAAACAGTCAATATAATTCCCAATAATTTCACAGCTACTACTATCTGGTATTTACTGGCAATTCTATTCTAATTTTCAATTTCAATGGTCAATTTCTAGTTATAACGATTAACTTCCAATGACCATCCAATTTATCAAACAACGATTAATAAATTCAAACTAATTCATAAATTTGAGTTAAACTAATATAAGAACATTCTAGTATGTGTGAGCGTTATAAAACACTCACCTTGAGTTTACATTGTCAATCGTTCAAATTTTAAATTAAATCCAGCATGTTCGATTTAACCTAAAATTTTGATGAGCTCCAAATACTCCCGGATCTGCACTGCAACGTAGCTCTCGCCTTTGCGATTCCGGCATCGCCCGTTTCGTCTGGTTCTGATAATATAAAAATATATAGTTTAAAAGATTACAGGATTTAATTTATAATTAATTTACAAATTCTTTTTTTTATACCAACTCAAATCTGGCCGTTCACTCCGCAGCATGAAATCAAGGTCGTAAGTTCGTTCCTTCTTCGTTTGCATTTACCAGCCAAGTCACGTATAACATAAATCCATCACAACGTCAAAGCTTCGATCGATGCCCCCCATGATGAATTTGAACACGATCAACCTGATATTTTCAGCCATTCGCATCTGCACATGTCGGACTTGAATTGCTTAAAATACCGCATTGTAATAAAATTTGGAGCAAATAAAACCATTCAAAGAATCACAGACACAAAAATATCAGAATAACTCGCAGCGGAAATAAAAATAGCATAGTATTTCATGAAGCTACTATAACAAAGTCTCAAAACAAAATACATAATATCAGTCTGATAACAAACACAATAGAAATCCCAAATACATATAAGTTCACTAATACAAGAGCTGGAATAGAATAACTGAAACTGAAATAGATAGATAACTAGATAAGCAGAATCTCCAGCGATTCCTAGCTCCAGAAAGAGAAATCCAAAGCTGTGAATACTCAGGCTGACCCGAGCGTAAAGTAAATCACAAAACACTCGAGTCAGGACATACATACTTATATAATGTAAACCAACTCAAGTGAACTGTAGTAGTAATGCACGATAACTTAAAGGATGCTTGGGATCGCCCATCCTCTAAGGATCCGTTAAACCATAAATTAAGTACATCCAAAAATCACAAGGCATACAGAGAAGTGTATCCGTGGTTAACATTCCAAAATGGTTTCTAATTTCAAATTAAAATCATTAATTTAAACCATAAAAATGTGGAGTCATTATACCTTCGAATCAAATATTAAATTCCTAAAATTTTAGCCTTCCTCAGAGTTCATTTATTCACTTAAATACATTAAAACAGTGAAATTTCAGCTTTCCACAGCACTTAGAAAATGCTGCGGTAAGTTACATTTGAAAACAATTCAATTCAACAAAGACAGCATTTAAAACTCCTGTAATAGTCAAGTATATTCAAAAATCTCATTTCAGCCAACAGCGGCACTTACAAAGTGCTACTGTAGCTCTTTTATTATTCTCAGGTTTTAGTTTTTTCTGCAACTACAGCACTTACCAAGTGCTATAGTAGCTCTCAGTTGATTTTAGCCTTTAGTTCATTTGTATCAACCACAGCACTTACAAAGTGCTGTAATATCTATTACAACAAATTTGAAGTTAACTTCAGAAACGATAGCTTTTTTAAATGCTGTTAATTAAATTTTCAAATTTTCAATACAATTTTAGCAAAATTAAACTTCAATTGAAACCATTTTAACTTATAAAAATCTTATTTTCCACTCAAAAATATTCATTTAAATACCCTTTAAATTATGATTTTTATAAAGTAACATTTTATACAAAAATCAATTTTTTAAATAATCCACTTATTAAATTCATGCATATAAATTTTCTATTCTTTGCATTTTAAAATTTAACTTAGCACTAAGTTTTAATTGCCGTTTCAAAATATAAACTTAATTCTCATTTTATTTTCTTAACTTAACTTTATAAACCAAATTTCACATTTAAATATTTAAGTTATATTCAAATTTCACTTTTTAACATTCATTTATTTAGCCATTTTAATTCATAGAAAATCAACAACACTTTAAATCATTTAAATTCAATTATCATATTTTATTTACTTAACTTAAACTCCATTTTAAACAAAATCCCAAATTCAAAATTTGTTTATATTTTAGATTTCAACTTAACCATTCATTTATTTCACAATTCAACTTGTAGAAAAAACATTAATACTTTATAAAAATCATTATTAATTCAATTTAAATTAAAATATCATAATATAAAATTTTAAAATGCTTTAAAAAAATTCAGAAAAATATATATAAATTAATCATGGGTCTGTATAATATTTTCTAACCTACGTCAAGCGATACAGATAATATATCACTTCAATCCGTAATTTACAAAGAAAAATCTGGTTCCTATCATTTCAAACCCGCAATACCAAGTTAAGTAAAATGAATAGAAATTGTTCAGGCCTATCATTTTAGCCCATAACGATTTTTCCCTATTCTAAAGTCCATTCAAGTATGTATCATTCAACCCATAGTGATTCTATTCTACAGGGAACTTGTAGTGTGAGAAACAGATATAAATAAACAGTATAGCAACGTATGGCAGTAACAGACCATATGACAGGTTTATAAACAGGTTTAATATCATATGATTCATATCACAGGTAGGTATAACATGATATAGCAATTCTACGCATTCACTTGTGGTCAATTCATAATTTATATAAGTATAAATGTCATGAGTGAATACTCACCTTTTTACGCTGGAGATAGCAAATCAAAACACACCGAATAAATCCAGAAACCACGATGGCACGACACATCACGATAATGGATTCAAGTGAGTGGAGAGAGCCAAGATACGATCTTGTATTCAACCATTAAACAAGACAAAGTAACACATGAATATTTATAACACCAAATACATAGAAACAATTGGAATAAAAAGCAATAAAGACAAGACCTTGCCTTTACCATTCAAAAGCCTGGCCTAGGGACTCTTATGCTCAACTATCATCATGCAATAGTGGTATATGGCTTGGGTACGGGTCATGTCGGTCGGGTTAGAAGTGGAGATGTGAATGGGTAGGTGCAACATAAAACATACAAAGGGACAAGGCTAATGGAGTGGTTTGGATGCACCACTTGGCTCAGCTATGACATCATTAGGCTCGGCCAAAGTCAGGTACAGGTCTGGAGCTGATGTCAGAGGTGATGTGATGGTTGAAGGTCAGATTATGATGGTGGTGATAGTGCTAAGGTGGTGGCCGAAGTGCATAGGAAGGGTATGGTGAAGTTTTGTGGCTAGATTAGCATATTTGGAAGAGTATTGCATTGGTTTTGTGGTGATGGCTTCAATTGGATGGCACTGCCAGGCCTTGATCAGAGGAGAGACTGTGATTTCTACTGTAGATGGTGGAGGTGATGGTGGAGCTGATGGAGCAGGAGCTAGGCCGAGCAAGGCTAGGTAGAAGAGGAAGGCAAAACATGAAAGAAGAAGAGAAAAAATGAGAAATTAGAAGCCATTAGCAATTTTTTCTTTGGCCATGAGTATTAGATGATGAAGAGAAATAATTTCACATGAAAATGAAGTGAGGAAGTCACGGCTATGGCAAGGAAATGTACGGCCAAGAGACGAGATGAAAAGGCAATGGGAAAATGAAAAGACAAGATAATGAAAAAACATAGAATATAAATGGGCTTTTGTCTCTTAGAATTTCCATTTCTTATATTCAAATTAAACATATAAAATTTCAGTAAATAAAAATAAAAATCTGAACAAAGTAAAGTGAAAAGGAAAATAAATAAATAATTTAAGGAAAAATAGAAAATAAATAGGAAAATAGCTTAATAATTGAAACAAGACTTTAAAAATTGTAAACAAAGTACAATAAACATTAGAAAATTATAACAACACTTTAAAAATGTTATAAAAATAAAAAATATGCATAACATTACATGTCACACATATATACACAAATTAGAACAAACAAAAATATTATTTATATAAATTAAAATAAACAATTTTGTTAAATAAAACAATTTTGTTAAATAAAACAATTTTTACACAATATTGTAAAAAGCATAACTTTCACAATATAAATCAGATTTCAACGAAACGAAAAACAGTATTCTTGAAATTTAATTTATTTTAATAATAAAAGATAAAATTCAAAAATTTAAATTTTAAATTTTAAAGTTAAAGTTTGACCATTTTGACCAAAATCCACTTTTTGGAAAATATTCCAATTATTCATATTTAGAATTCTGATTCACATAAAAATCAAAATATATATTTAAAATAACAAAATTTATCCATTTTAATAAATAAAATAAAGTTTTTAAATCAGTAATTTCAGTTAAAATAATTAAAATATACAATTAAAATAATCACAAAATACAGGGTTGTTACACAACCACCGTCAGATCGAGCGCCTATGCGAGCACTACTCTCGACCGCAACCTATATGCATCGGTCACTCCTATGCTCGAGAAAACACGAATGAACGCACGGTCGCCACGGCCAAACGTGGCCACCATGCAGCTCTGATGGTGATCTCCACCATTGGATTGCAAGAGCTTGGTGAGCTCTACCTCTCTCATGTTGATGACTTTGGCCAAAGCTTAGTGGATTCAAAGAAATTGGAGGGAGAAGCAACGAGTTTTTGGCCATCGATAAAAATAGCAGTGGCTCGTTCGTTCTGGCTAGGGTTTTTGAAAGGAACGTGTATATATATATACGTATAAACATTAAATTAATATTATTTTCCACAATTAACATGATTTTCAAACGAACTCCTAATTACGCATGCCGCCGGGCGTTTATAATGTTACCCATATGCCAAACACAATGGGACAGGTTCTAGGACCTAATTCGATCGTATGTGGAAGATAGCTTTTTGAACCAATTTAAAATATTAAATTTTCGATATTATTTTCAACGCATTTCTAACCCGTACGACCAAAGGTTAACTCCAAATGCTATGAAATTTGAAATCTGATAATAATACACTATTACGGATCCAATGGAACTGGTTTCGTCGAAATCCGAGACTGTGTCCCAGAAGGCTATTTTAACTCGTCGATAAAATAGACGGCTTCTCAAAATCTACATAATTGAATAAAATTTCAATTTTAAAAGCCTACTAACTCAATTATAAATCATATAGAATTATATTCATATTCACACTATTTTCATATATTAAATTTCAATATTAAATTAATATATATAATTCACATTTTAGCTTATCAAATTTTAATTCCATTCAAATGTCCAGTATTACATTTCTAGCTCCAATGGAATCTTAATTCACCATAGAAATCTTATCAAGCCCATAATTAAATTATCCAAACAATCTTCAATATTAAATTAAACAATTTAATTAGTCAATATTAAACAAGTCTTCAATATTTGATTTCACTTTAATTTTTGTCGACTATCATATTCTTTATTTCCATCTACTGAGTACATTTATTATTTAATCTAACTGTTGATTGTAAACACAATCCAATACATAGAATTACCTTTCAATGCTCGTTTTTACTTAAATCTCCGAATTAGTTTATTTCAAAATTTTATTTCTATCCTATCATCGCCAAAACTTCAAAATAAGTTTATTCCAAAATTTTAATCAAGTTCATATCTGATAATTTACATTCATAATCATTGAATCTTTATTTTAACCATTTTCATTTAGTAATTACATTAAATTTAATAATTTAAAATAGTTAAAATACAGGTCGTTACAGTGTTTTTGTTTCTATAAACAATTCTCTAGTATTTCATAAACACACAAGAACACTTCAAACAACCATTTAGTGATATCATATTGGATATGATATTTTCTTCATGTATCAAAATATTCAAACAAATCAAGATATCGTAGGCAACATAACATGTATGATAATTTCTATTGCCAATGCATAAGGAACTCATCTCGCATTTTCCATATTAAGCAATTTAATAAGATGCCTTTGCATATCGATTTGGGACATTCCTAATATCTTTAATGCTCATTACATAAGACATTATTTACAATCCAAAAATGATAAATAAAACAACTATGATCGATTTTAACACAAGTCGTTTAAAATCAACAACATATTGTTTACTTATATATTAGAAATATCAATATACGTTTTGACGTTCTTTCTTATGAACACACTTCCTCTGTACTTTGATAGAAAATCAAACTGTTTGATGTTTCTGTCAAAATACTTATTCAATCTCGATGCTAATAAAATGATACTTTCATATCATTTCTTAGATCGTGACAAAAGACTCAAAAGCTCAATATCGCTGCCACTGAACTTCGAGACATTTTTGATTAATATGTGTAAATAGATTTCTCTAAATCGTTATTTAGAATTTTCTATTTCAATACATATGTACCAAAACACTACGTCTTATCAAGCGATAATTTTGTGAGCAAATCCGAATTGGCTTGAGCATATTGAATACTGAATCTATTACACTATTTCAACAATTGAAATTTGCGATGTTATTCTTATTGACTCTGCCCATTTAATTCCAACTGCATTAGTCTTTCTCATAAAAACATAACCGTAGCCGTTGGATCACATCCCTTCGGTTACAACCACCAAAGTCGCATTTTGATAGCGTACTTGAAATTCTTTTGGATTGCGCATCTTACCATATAGAGTGAACACTCTTAATGGTTTAATTAAAAAACCAAGGATTATATGTTTTCGACATTGATAAGAAACTCATAGTTTCTCTTCAATGGGCAAGAATACTTATTAGATACTCTAATGCGATGTGTTTGTTTAGGTTAGTTAATTTCATTTCATCTCTTCTACTAAGTTTTATCTACGGACCATATCCAATTCCATTTCGCTGCCAGTAATTCCTCGATGAAATTCCTTCACAATGAAGTTGGTATTTCTTTAAACAACTGTTGTTTCTCCATGCAACAAAATAGGTATTCACAAACATTATATGAATTTCTTTATTTATAAAACTGATTTGGTTTACAAAACATATGTTCAAAACATGAATACGTCATCTAATGATAGTCTTTTTCAAAATCCTTATGGGGAGATTTAGACAAGATCCCTTATAAACAATTATTACGTGCAATATTTCAACTCGCACAACCCGCCAACTCCTTGGTCTAGGATATGTTGGGGCTTCTTATAACCCTCATCTTGTGTGATTTTGTTAGCTGCTATTTAGATGAAATAATATTAACCTTGTGTACTACTCTTAGGTACATGACCTTATAAAAAGAAACTAACTCAACTTCACTCACAATTAAGCGTACATTGTCCGACAAAATTTGATTACTCCGTCTCAATGCATCATTATGTATCACATAGAGGAGTGACTTTTGAGATTGAATCATTATTCATTTTTAGGTATGTTTAGAACTTTTTCCAGTATACTCGCTCATTTGATCAAATCGAATCATTTCTATTGCATGTTATTTTATCTATTTCCATTTTATACTCTATGAGTTTATCATGAACATAGTACACATGTATCAAATACACATGTTCATGTCTGTGATAACTCATTGGTGAATATGACGAAGTATGTGGAACCATTTTGGTATTAACAGACTTACGATTGCATACATCTATATGCATCAATCCTAAGGGTTCATCAACTCTTATGATGCTCCCACTGAATGGTTGCCTAGCTCTTAATTGTTTGAGATATAATTGACCAGTATCTTATAATTCAAAATCATATAATAGAATTATTTTCTCGAAACGTTGGCCTAGTCCATAATTCCAAAATAACTATAAATAATATTAGATACTTCTGTATTTTCCAATGCATCGCTTTTTTTATGAAAATAAATATCATATTATAGTTTTATTTCATAATGAATATTATAATATTCATACTGAAATATAGCTAGTCTATTTCTCAGTCAATACCGAAAAATAGTCACTAATTCACAAATAATATTCGGTATGTTTTACAAAATAATTTTCATAATATAATGCAACCAATAAGTGTTATGTGGCATGCTCCAACTATTTCTGCCATTAGTATAATAGCATACTAAATTTGGAGGTCCATCATTCACATATGGTTTAATTATTTCATATTGTAAGTAGTTTATAGCGGAAAGTTCTTTGATCAAATGTCTTGAACTCAAAGAAAAAAATCTCATAGAAAAAAAATTCTATATGAAAATACATTTTGTAATTGAAATCTCATTTCTCATTCCAATGTTAAGTATTAATTCGATTTTATTGCAATTCTCATTTCTGATGTTCCCTTATGAAGCAGAATTGACCATTCACTCTCTTTATCCCAACTACACCTTAAAGCACATTTACTCTTATACATTCGTTTTCCCTTCTAAATGGTCAAACTATTCAAAAGAAAATTCTGGCTATAATATCATAATGAACTCTTTACAAAAGCGCATTCAATTATCCTTAGCTTTTAAGGACATTAGATTAGTTGCGCTTTACATAAAATGGTCAAACTAACATTTAGTGATCGATTTCTTAGATTTATATTGTAGTCTTAGCTAGTGTTAACACATACTATCCTTTTGTAATCAATCATATTGAATACTCAATCTCACACAAAGGTTTATTTGTTTTTCGGATGAACTAATTTCATCGAAATATTGTACATTACAAAATTTGATCGTTTACCATATAACACTTATATGCAATTGTATATGGATCAAATATCCATAGTCTCGTATTAATTTTAGAGTTTGAAACTCATGGAATGCAATACATGGTCTCAATAAAGTAAATGCATAAGTGACCAAACTACGAATGTATTTAGTGGTTGTAAAATGTGGCTTGCATGGGTGTTGAAACGTTAACATGCAATAATCTTTTATTAGTAAGTATATGTTATATTTCTATTTGTCAATCTTCAATTCATTTGTATATCTTAATTGATAAGAATTGTACCAATCTTATTGAATGCACAAAATTATCATTGTAGATAATTATCATAATATTTAGCATATACTCTTAATTATTAGAGAGGTTAAATGTTACCATTTCATTTTTCTAATAAGGCTCCCACTAATCTTTTATCTTTCTTCAAACCCTAAGATGAAACATAGAAGTTTTTAGACTTCACTAGTGGGTGTTAAGACTCCTCTGTCTTGGTATTCTGACCTTGAGTTTGCTCAACAAATCATAGCCCCCCAAATGATGTATAATTTCTTATCAATTGTATCACATATAACTCCTATTTGCGTCAAAATGGTCACAAACACCCAAGAATAGATTTAGTAGAGAAATAAATGAAGATAAAAAACTAAAATGAGAAGATAAATCAACAAACAACTGAGAATTAGCTACAATAAAAAACACAAAGATTTATATTGGTTAGGCGTTGTATGCTTACGTCCACTTTGAAGTTTTGTCTTTATTAATCGCTTGTGAATTCGACTACAATGGAGAAATAAAGATAGCTCTTGATCACAATGAAGTCTTTTATAACCAGCAGCGTCCTACCACCGAAAATTAACTATGAGGCCTGTATTTATAGCAAGAGATAATGAGATATTTCGATAAGGTTTCGGCAGATAGCTCTCTAGGTCCGTAGGGGCCCATCATAATGGTCGGTAGACTTAACTCAATATCCTGGAATGATCAGCCAAAGTTTAGTCGATCGTTATTTTTGTCTCCAATTTTCATGCAATCTTTTTAAGGTGTCCCACATGCCTCTTGAACTTGTTCCTAAAATATGAAGTCAATCTAAGCCATTGATTATGAGATATGGATCAATCTTGGTTGAACTTAGATCGTTCATTAAGTCGTACCAATCGTTGTTGAGGATCGAAAAAAACGATCGTCATACTTGAACTTCAATATTTTGACCTACGATCATTTTTGTAGGCTCTACTCCTTATTTTATTGATGTCCTGAACGTGTCAAGCAAATTGGTCTTGTGGATCTTGAGATATTGATCAATCTTCGTTGATTTATGCTATTTTATGGATTATTCTAAATTGATCCATATATATTCTTCATTTTTCCATAACTCGAGCATATGAACTCTGATTAACTTAAATGGTCTCATGCGGCCTTCCTTGTCACTTCCTAATGATTACACCTTGATTGGGTACTTAGCCATTTTTTGAGTATTGTCCATCTGAGTCCATTCAACTATTGTCCTCAGTTCTAGTGTAATCAATTTCCAATCAATCCACTTTAGCTAAATCCATGACATCTCGGCCTAATCAAAAGGCGGGATAACATTTTCCCCCCAAAACATGCCTTGCGATAGGAAGGCGTGTTTTGAATTGCTATAAATCCAAAAAATAAAATCCATAATTCATTGATAGCAGTATTATCCAATCCAGAATCTAATCCATTGCTTATCCAATTCCTTGATCTCTCCGGATCATTAGCAAAATCCATAAATATTCTAAGTCTATATCAAATTTTGAATCCATTCAAAATTCATTAACCAAATCCGCAATCTCTTCAGATTGTTTTATCAAAATCCGTATCCATTCAAAGAAAAATTCATTGCTATTCGAAGAAGATATCTAAATCCATGACCTCTCCGGGTCGTTAGGCAAATCTGGGGCCACTTCGGGTCCATATCCAAATCTATGGCTCTCCAGGTCGATATCCAAATCCATAGCCATTTGAAATCTAGGAATTCAGTAAGCCAGTCTGTGATCTCGTTGAATCATTATTCGAGTTCGTGATCTCTCTAAATCCTTGCCGAGCATAATCCATATACGACGACCTGAGTAGGCCGATCCTATAGCTCTTCGTGAAGCAATCTACTCCTTGTCGGGTATAATCCACACCTAACGACCTGTTGGGTTTTGTACTCTAACCTCGACTCTTCGGTCAAAGATTTAATCGATGGGGTATCCTTCTCTAGGCTCGATCCCCAATTGAGGACCTAATTCATGGGGTATCCTTCTCCGGCCTTGACCATGGGGCATCCATCTCTGGCCTCAACCCAAAATCGAGGACTTAATCCGTGGAGTATCCTTCTTCGGCCTCAATTCCTAGTCAAGGACTTAATCCGTGTACGAATCCACCATGTCGCTCTCAAGCGAAGGGACTCATGACTTGCAGTTATTGCCCTGTCTCTTCGATCGGAGCCACAACCGTGACCTGCGTTATTTATTACATCAATCCAGACTTAAGCATTCCAAAGTCCATTTGCAAAAATACGAAATAAGAGCCCGCACAACCAAAAAACTAATACATGTGTAAACAACCAGAGTTTGAAGTAAACATGAAAAAAAATTCACAAACCCGAGCACTGTGATTCATCATCATCTCAGAGCATGCCTAGAGACCATCCTCGATCGTGTACATGTATAAGTGACTTAACCGTATTACTACAGAGTTTATTACTTATTCCATACCACACCCAATCAGTTGATGACAAGTTGACATTGATGCCTTGATCAGTGCCATTTTCATTCGAGATGGATGGTGGCTGCTTCTGTTCCACCGCCGTAGCTCGTATCCATACGTATTGTTGCAACTGAACACTCCTCACATGTTCATAAACTATATCATTTAAATGCCTACAGCGATTTGTATTGTGCCTATCTAGCTCATGGAATAGAAAATGCTTTCTTGATGCCCGCTCATGTTCAGATAGTTGCGAGAGATGAGAAGAGGCTTAGGAGTAAGACAGTCAGATTAGTTAAATTCCAGTGGAGCGAAGATGAGAGAGACTGTACTTGGGAGACCGAGAGCAAGATTGGAGACTCTTATCCTGACTTGTTTGATAGTATGTTTTACCTTTATGATTGATTTGTTGTGTACCATATCGAAATTTCGAGGACGAAGGGAGTCTGTAATGACCTTAATTTTTAGTAACATTATTTAGGACATTTAATTAGCTAAATAAAATGAAATAAAAAGATGATTATGGGATTGATATTTGTGATTAGTAAGGGTAGTCGTGCCATGTTAACAAATGAACTAAGTAAATTGAAATGGACAAAAATGTTAAGAAATAGACAAGGTCAATATAGGTATAAGTAGATCCTTGTACCTTAAACCTTAAGCTAGACGTCCAAATGCCTAGCCATTTTGGATTTAGATGACAAATAATATTTTAGCAGCGGGTTTTAATTTTCATAATTTTTTGAGTTTATGTGGATTTAATATTAATTTTCTAGTGAGGAAATTGATTATTTAGGTTTAAAAATTAATTACGGTTAAATAATATATGTTTTTGGTGTGAAATTAATATATGTTAGAAAATATATTAAAAATGATTTTTTGGAATTTTTGTTAAATTTTCATAAGTGTTTTAATTGATATTTAAAACTATTTAAGGTATGGGACTTAAACGTTTTATATATTTGTAAAAGGAGAAGGGTTGTTTTTGTAAATTATTTGAATTGTTTAATTTTGAAATTTCGGCACTGTTTTTGGAAAAGAAAATTTTCATTTAATCGTATTTTAACAAATAAGGCAGGTTAGTTGAAAAGATTACTTTAAGAGACTAAAATTCAGTTTAAACGGGCTTTTTACCTGTTTCACCACTCCAGCACCTGGGATTCCGACCTAGTAGTTCCGGCTCCATTACCATCAAAACCACTGCATATAGTATCAAAGAATTGGTACAACTGAATTGGACGTAGGCGAAAGGTACTGGGTCAAAACAATGGGTTCCGATAGGGTCTAAATGTTATTTTTCTTTCAAATGAAAACGCGTCTGCTTTGCTTTAAAACGGAAGCTTTAAACTTAGTTAGATTTTGACTAGGTCAAATGGTTTTATAGGAATGGTTTCTAAGAGGTTACGCCTTTGTTTGTAAGTAAATGCTTTCGTCGGGGTCGAAATCCTTTGTTGTCGCTTTCTACCTTCCGAAGCGATGCCTTCGAAAGGGCTATTTTATTTCATAAAACCCAAGTCTCTTCTCCCTTGCTTTCGAAAGGTTGGTTTCGACAATATCACTTCTTTAATTAGGAAATAGCTTTCCAAAGTGTTGCTTTCGACTCTGTTTTTTTGTATCCCTTTGAGATTTTTAAAGATAGACCTAGAAGGTTTCGAAAGAGATAGTTTTGAATGGTTTCGAATGAATGTTCCACATGTTTTACTTGAAACCAAAAGCTTTTGAAAGGTTTTGTGGATTTAATTCTTTTGAAAGGTTTTAAAGGAAAGGTTTTGAAGGAGTGGTTCCCTAGTGATTTCGAAAGATTTTAAAGGGAGGGTTTCAATGTTTTCGAAAGGTAATATTTAAAGAGTTTTGAAAAAAGGACGTTAATGGTTTTTAAAGGCTTTCGAATAAAAGGTTATTCAATGGTTTCAAAAGGACTATGGTAATGGTTTCAAAAGGTAGGTTTTGGCCTTTCAGCCTAATGTTTTAACTGTACTAAAAGGGGTACTTTCATAGGTTTGAAAGGGGTACTTTCTATGATTTCGAAAGATATTATTTAAAGGTTTAAACAAATTTTTTGAGTGTACATCAACAATGTTTTGGAAGATGCATATATAACATAGAAAAGTATTTTGGGTAAAGCATAGTATATTTTCCTTGTTTAAATTATGATTTAGAGGTTTAAATCAATTTGGGAAAAAAAGGTTTTCAAGGAAAAATTTAAGGGAAGATTATCCTAAGTAAAGTGACTTAGATATTTGTACACCAGATGGGACTTGTATAGTGTCGCGTCCTATGCATTAGCTATTAGCCCCTAGGTAATTTATTCTAAAATTCTAGTGTGTAAGGCTTTGTCATAGGTAAGACTAAAATGATGTTACACAGAGAAGGGAATATATTTTCACAGAGGCGGGTTATTGGTGATCTCGTAAAACTGTTAGGACCAGTTGACCTGGAGAAAGTAAGTTAGGGACAGACCGTCTAGAAGAAGAGTATCTAACAGATGTTAGATTATTTGTTTATATTGTTTGGTAGGCCCGAGTCAAACAAAGGTTAGTAGTTAGCCAAATAAAAATATAGTGTTCGAACAGATAGTTCATTTGTTACCTGATATATATGTTTACATGATAATGCTTTACAGTTTTAACTAGTTTTGGTTGCAGGACTATGATTTGCAAAAGATATTTTTTAAAAGGATATTAGTAAGGGGAAACCTGTTCCGCTAAGTGGCATGGTCTCACTTAATATCAAATAACCGAGATGTATACTGTTATTCACACCATTTTTTATGTCTGACTCGAAGTTGATGTTTTTTCTCTTAAACTCTTGAGTGCTCAAAATTGATTTGAGTAGATTGAATGTTGAGGATTTTTAGGTTTTTAGTAGGTTGGCGAATAAAGTTTCGGAGACGGGAAGGAGGCTGATGGCTATCTATTTAGGAGCTTTTTTGTTTATTTATTCTGCTTTGTTGTATTAAGTCAGTTATGGCTATATAGTACTTTGGTCAACCAAGAAGGTACCTTCATATGTTGCTTTTGGCGTATTTTGCAATAATTATATTTGATCATAAACTTGGAAATGTTTGGGATTATGTAACTTGGATATGAATGTTGTTTTGAAATGTAATCTAAATAATGTTTTTAGTCTTTAATGTTTTTATTTCATATTCAAGTGCTTCTAATATTATGGATACCATTAACATTACCGTATTTGGTCACCGGAAGTAAATACTATGGATGACTGCATCATCTATAGTGCTTAGCTTCAGGCCTTCGGATAGAGGATGTAACAAATTGGTATCAGAGCATAAGTTTATGAAAAACTGTAAAATAAAAATATTTTCGAAAACATAATTCTAAGGAATTAAAGAAAAGATCGGGGTATGGGATAATGTTGTAGTAACGTGCTTGTATTTGCGATATATAAGTATATGCTATATCTTTATTCTCCTATCTCTCTTAGGCTATTCATTTGTATCTCACGAGGTTTAAATACAAATATGGATGATAGGAGTGGAAGAGTTAACCTTGGGGGATGTAACAACCTGTATTTTTAACTAGTTTAAATTACAGGATTTCATATAATTATCGAAAAAATATAATTAGAGATAAGATTTAATGACTTTTTATTGTAATTTTTTGATAATTAAAATTTTTTAAGTTTAACATTGGAATTATTAAAATATTGGGATTTTGGATTTCATATGATTAAAAATGGTATCGGAAATTTATTTAAATTTTATATAAATATGAATGAAGATCGTTTATCTTTAAAATTGAAATTAAAAGTGAATAATTGGAAATTGGAAATATATTATAATGGATGAGCAAATAGCCATTTTGGCCACCATCTCGAATTTCGACAAAACTAGTTTCATTGGATCTGTGATGGTGAATTATTGTAGCATTTCAAGTTTCGTAGCAATCGGACTTGCCGTTTTGCCGTGCGAGCTTCAAACGCGTAGAAACTAAATCTTGTACTTAATTAAAATAATTGATTTTGAGAAGATATCTTCTGCATACTATCGACTTAGGACTTGAGACTAGTTCCATTGTGTTTGGAATGGGAGTAAAACACTAGAAATGCCAGGCGGCAATGCTTCATTTGGAGCTCGAGAAATTTCAAACGTTAAATGTCAAATATTTTCAAATTAATAATAATATTAATATCATCACCCTTCCCCAAAATTATCGTGCAAACCTCCTACTTCCTAGTCAATGTAACCCCATCTCTTCATTCTCTCTTTAATTCAAATTTCGATCTATATAAAAAAGAAAACAACTTCTCGAGAAATATATATATATATATATATATACAGTAAAGTCGTGAGTCACTCGATCTAGGGAGGAGGCACGTGCTGCTCACGAGGCCAGCCAATGGCGTAGCTAGGGTTCTTGATGCACGAAAGGGGGAGATGTGACTTTGGTTCATGCTGATGGAGGCAAGAGTTTGAGTGGGTCAAGAGCACGCGGCGAATGACGGAATCGACGATGGAAGGCGGCTGTTTGCACTCGGGTGAGGTGCATGGAGAGCGGTGGCGTGTCTGGTGCTGGGCGGCTCTAGCTTAGATGGTTGATCGATTTGAAAAAAAGAAGGGGAAAACTGTAGATGCGAAAGAAGGAAAGGAGATGGACGTGAGTAGGCTAAGGTAATTAACTATAATAATTATTTAATTATTATTAATTATGTTTAATTATATCGATATTTATAAAATCATAACTCTCTCGCATGAGGTCCATTCCGCGTGAAACAAGTGGTTGAGATGTTTTATCGAGGACGTCTACAATATGTGATTGAGCTGGAATTTATTTGAGGTTGAATTTTTTTGGTTTCAAATAAAGATGAGTGTTCTATGCGCTCACATTGGACTAAATAATATTTTATGCAGTTAAATTTATACCTGAAGTGATTTAAGTTTATTGAAGGTTGTTTGATAAATTTAGTTGACATTTAATTAACACCTGAATTAGTTAATACATTTTGAATGAATTGTTAAATTAAATTAGAATTTAACTATAGAAAAAAATTCTCGATTTTTGATGATTGGTAAATTATTGTGAATTATTGTTTGTTTGGATAATTTATTGTGATGGATGAAAATTGGTTGATATTTGAACGATTGGATGTCTATTTATTTTATGTATACCATGCTCTCATCATGTATATTATTTAAAGTTTATAAAAATGTAAACTGAAATATTTCGAATAAATTAAGAAATATGTTGAAATGATATATACCTATGACATTTGAGTTGGATTGATATGATATATCCATCCCTGGAATTAATTGAAATAATTGATTCACTTGGTCATAGGATAGAGAATTATATACGGACACCGGGTTGGTTAAATTAAATGATTTTAAAATTTTGATTTTAAATTATTTTAATGATTTGATTTAAAGAAGAAGAAAAATCGAATTTATGGAAATAGAATTTATTTTTGAATTGAAACTTGGAATGTTGAAATTTAAATTTGAAACAGGAATGTTTAAATAATCGAAGTTGAGATTTTTTTTAAGTTAATCAAAGCATGTTGTGAATTGCAAAAATTAATTTGTTTTAAAGATTAAACTTTTATTTAAACTTTGAATATTTCTAAGAAAAAGGTGATATAATATAGTATTTAGAAATTGGGTTTGAAATTTAAGTATATTTTAAGATTGGAATTTTAAAATTTAATGTTGAAGGAAAATTTGATTTAAGTGTTTTGAGCCAACATTTTGGAAATCGAACTCAAGATTGATATGAAATCAAAAACGGTTTAAATTTGGAATTGGAATTAATTTGAAATTGGAATTGGAACTGAATTTAATTTAGAATTGAAATTGAATTTGACTTGAAATTAGAATTGAATCAAGTAAATCGAAATGGAAATTGGAATTGATTTGAATTAGGAATTTGGAATTGAATCGGTTTGACTTTGAAACTATTTTCAAATAAATTATTTTAGTATAAACTATTTCAATTCTATTTCTTTAAATATTCAAACTATTTTGATTTTTCCAACTATTTTACTATATAAACCATTTTTAAATATTCAAATTATTTTCTATTAAACTATTTTAACTATTTAATTATTTTAAAACTATTTTATAAAATTCAAACTGGTTAAAAAGGATGGAATGTTTATATTAAATCTTGGATTTAATACGAATTGGGTTAAAGTGAAGTTATAACCTAAATTGGAACTCGAATCAAATTTCGAAGTGAAATCCATATTCGAACTAAATCGACATTTTGAAGTAAAATATGATTTTTGAAGCGAATATAGTAAATCTCAAAATGGATTTGATTTTGAAGTGAATATGATATTTTGATATCAAGTACGAATTGTTTCCGAAATGTAAAATTATCAACCGGTTTGTAAAACGACATTTGATTGTTAAAGAGACCGGGGCCTCTTATTGGCATACTCTCTGTCCATATTGGAACCACTTTAACGACTGTGTATGCTGTGGATAATATCCAGAATGTAGTGGTTGAATTGGTGACGTTTACTGGAATGAAGTAAGAGAACGATGATAGATAGCCTTGCCACTTGTGTCATAATTAAAATGACTAAAATAGGTGCCTATGTTTTGCCATTGAGGTTAGCTACCTCTAGCGACGTTGATCCCTCATATTACTATTATCATTTTGTATTAGATGGGTGCACCTTTTTGTCATTTGGATTGATTGTCACGATCGACCACGGATGGGTTACGACCAGCCAGAAAGGGTAAACTGGTAGAATCCTACATTGGGCATTGCCTTACGTGCCTTGTCATATTTATACCTATACAAGCCCATCATGACTTTGGTTTAAAACTATAAAAATATGTTAAGGTGGATCAATGTAAACCCTTAACACTATTTTTATTTTTATTTTACCGATAGACATTATCTATTACAGCATATACTACTATACATAAAAAGTTTAACGGATCCTTAGGAGATGAAAGTGTTAGTCCTTGAGACGATGGTTTTGATGACAACAATCTTAGGACTTGTTATAAAATATAAATAATAAAATTGTGGTTTATATATATATGTATATGCAGAATATAAACCTGTAGGTACTAAGAATGAAGACTGTACAGTATAGAAATTCAAGACTGAAGATATCAAGATTGAAGACTCATGAGTATCAAGATATCAGGAGTCCAAGATTTCAATAGTACAAAGATAAGTATTGAGTCTATAATTATGTTAAAATTTCTTAAAAGCGCTTACATCTTTATTCGAAATTTATTCATGGAATGGAATCCACTCTGAGCCTGTTAAAGGGATGGAACCCTAGTAGGATGGAACCCATGACAATATCTAGTGGAACATATAGTGCTCCTATTTTGACATCCACTAATTTTATAAAAATGCTTTTCAAAAATATATCTCTTGTCTTCAAAAATGTTTTCAAAACTTTCTTTCCAAAAAGATATCTCTCTTGGTTTTAAATATTTTAGCCTCAGTACTATTTTTATCATTTTTAATATTTTGATTTCAAAATTGTCCTTATTTTTAAACCATCTCTTGTTTTAAATATTTGTCTTTAAAATATTTATATACTCGGATTTTAAATCACTTTATAGATTAAGATTATATATATTAAAAATTACTTTCTAAACTCTTTTATATGTTTAAACTATATTCAAATATATTTACAAAGTTTAGAAATTGTTTTGACAAATTATAGAAACCAATTTTAATAAGAAAATCTAAACATCAATTTTTCCTTGAGCATGTCGACATCTCTCAACCCCCCATGTCGACATGGTATCCGTTATTTTCAAATTTCAATTTTCAAAAGAAGTGTATATTCATCGGGTCCTTTCACGAATAGATATGGTTGTTGCTCTACTATAAATACCAGTAGGTTCTAAACAAATTTTTCACCAGATTTCATTTCTTTACTCTCCTCTTAATCTTCCACATTTATTCTAAAGATCCTAAACTATACTATGCTGAAATACCAAGTGAATCAAATTCTTGTTTGATTTTCTGCCACTCTCTCCATATGATCTCAGTGCTATTCAGAGTTATATGATCTTTTGTAAATCAAACTATTGAGTAAAAGGTGCAGTTGAGCTTTGAAATCAATTGTGATTGTAGCCCCGGAAATCATAGGCGATCTTTTAGCCTGGTTAAATCAAGAGAGTTTGCCCTGGGCTCGAATACAGGAGGGTGTACCTCATAGCCTTGAAACTGAAGGTGTAATCTGGGAGATTATTTTAATAAGAAATCTAAACGATTGTACGGGACTGAATGTAGGGTAACTCCGAACCAGTATAAAATTATAGTGCGTTCTTTCCTTTACCGCTTTTATTTAGTATTTGCATTTGTGTCTGATTTTGTGATTATATCTGTGTTTGTGAATTGCATTTGTTGGTGATTAAATTACATAAGTTTCAAAAAGATTTATAAATCCATAAAATACTATTCACCCCCTTCTAGTGTTATTCCAGCCTTAATATCCATAATCCGCATTTCTTATATTTGGTATCAGAGCATTGGTTTTCAAAGTTTTCATAATCTGAATTTTGAAAAGTTTTAAAAAATGGCTACCAACACTGGTTTTGTTAACACTATCACTAGTTCATTTGTAGAGGGTTAGTCTACTGCCAGACCACCACTTTTTAATGGTAGTAACTATGCATATTGGGCATGTAGAACGAAAATATATTTACAGTCAATAGGATTAGGCGCTTGGAATATCACCCAAACCGAATATTCTGAACCCACAACCAGTTTTTCACAGTGGACTGCTAAGCAAAAGACTATTGTACAAAATAATTCCAAAGGCATGAATATTTTATTTTTTTTCACTTGATAGGAATGAATTCAATAGAGTATCTATTTGTAAGTCTGCATATGATATCTGGAAAACTTTGCAAGTTACTTATGAAGGAACAAACAAAGTCAAAAGCCATAATATCCATACTCACAAATCAGTTTCGATTATCCATTTCAGATATGTATAGTAGATTTCTGGATATGGTGCATTCTCTAATATTATTGGAAAAAAAATTCCCGAAGAAGATTAAGTCAGAAAAATTCTAAATTCTCTTACTCCGGATGGGATCAGAAAACTCTTGCAATCGAAGAAGCAAATGATATCAGTACTTTAAAGATTGAAGAATTGATTCGAAATCTAATTTCGTTCGAAATACAAATGCAAGGGAGAAGAGATTGCAAGGCATTCGAAAAGAAGTCAATTGTGCTCAATGCATTAACTGATGGATCAAACTCGGGATGTGATGATGATGAAGAAATAGCTTTCATGAAGTTTCTAAAATACAGAAAGACGAAAAATTTCAAAAAGAATGATTGTCATAATGAAGTACCAAATCACGTCAAATGTTTCAACTCTAACGAACCAGGCCATCTCAAAAGAGACTGTCCGCATCCTGATAAGCAAAGGTTTCCTACATGCAATGATTATACAAAGAAAATGAAAAGAGCATATACCGCTACACAAGGCGTTTAGACTCAGACCCATCCTCAAGCGATGATGATCAGAAGACAAAAATTCAAATATAAGCTTTACGGCTCTTCATGATTCCGATGATCTCGGAGATACGAATCTAGAAAAAGGTACATGTTTACAATATATTGGTTGAAATTATTTGCTTAAAATTGTTTGATTGTTTGATTGTTATTGAAATTATGTGTTGTATGAATTTTAAAATTTTTATTGTTAGGTTTATTTTTATTTTTAATATATAATATTTTTTATTAAAAGAGTATTATTATATTTAATATTATTCCAGAAAATATATAGACATTAAAAATAATATATGTATATAGATATTAAAGTATATTGGAAAATAAAAGTCACATGAATTCTCTGACCCATGACGACATGGCCCTGCCCATGATGTCGACATCCCTGTTAGAAATTTGAATTCAAATCTTTGAATTTCCTTCCACCTTTTCACCAAACAGAATTTTCTGGAAAGGTACCTCTTGACTCGAGAAGATGTCCATTGAATATCTATTTATTTCCATTATCTTATCATACCTTTTCACTTTCATTTTAAAATTCAAACTCTCTTTCACTCTTTCAAACTTTCTACTCTCTTCAAAAATAGCTTCTTCAAGCACTCCATCCATAATAAGGCTGTCTAAAACCATTAAAGAGTATCTCTATTATGTTTCGGAAGCAATCAAGGATTATATAAGCTATGCTAATTTTGAAAAGTTCATACTGTAATGTTTGCTATCTTTAGCGATTTCTCTACATATGAAATTAATACTCTTCTTGAAGAAAATCAAATCCTTAATCTTTTTGACAATTCTCAAAAGGATTTTGTTTGTTACACAAATCTTATTAAAATGTTTTACGCGAATTTGAGTCACGGTTTTTATGAAGGAAATGAAGATGAAATTTGGAGTAGTGTTAAAGGCACTAAAATTGTTTTAAATTGTGAAATTTTGGGCAACATTCTCAATTGCAAGAATTTGAGAATAGATCTTTCTACTTTTAATATGAATGAACATGATAGTGAGATATTTCATCCCGTTTTAAGAGGAGATGACAACTTTGAATTTAAAAATCGTAACTTTTTTTCGAAAGCATGTATTGTCAATCTTCTTTTGCAACATACTATCACACTTAGATCGGAAAATTTCAACAACCCGACTTTAAAAATTTGTAATGCTCATTTTGCTATCTTTGGTCATTTTGGCATTAATTAGGCACAAGTGGTTATGGATGAACTTCGTCCTAAGAATTTAAAAATGGATGAGAATACCTTGTATCATGGAATCTATCTTGCTCGGATTTTTAATTATTTTAGCATTGATTACAATAGGGAAGAATTTGTTTCAAAAAAGTGTTGAATCATGCCAACATTTCTCTCATAAAAATTCTTTTCATATTTCAACAGAATCTCTTGCTGAAAAGGATGAAAGATTGGCACATGAAGATATGGAAGAAGAAGATGAAGAAGAAGGGGAGGAAATGGAAATTGAAGAAAATAATGAAGAAACCTCCTTGAAAGTGTTGATTATCCTACCAATACTAACAATCCTTCAAACAAAACTCTTCTCAAAAATCAAAAGATTGTAGTGGAAAATCAACGGATTCTCAAAAGATCCGCTAGTAAGAAATTGGATAAAATGTCCATTAATATGAACAAATTGTTTGCTAAAGTTGGTCGGAAACTTGGCTTATCATCATCCTCCTCATCCTCTAGCACATTCTAAGAACTAGGTTGTGATGTATTAGTTTGTTTTGTATGAGCTTGCACTGTTCTTTTTATCATATTATGTAGTATCATATGTATCATCTCATCTATTTATAAAAATCATCTATCTTATGTTTTTCTACCTTATCATGTCTCTGGAATAAATGTTAGCATAGTATATAAGTTTATATATATACATACTTATTCACAAAATAAGTAAGACACATAAATTAACAGACCCATGTCGACATGCCTCTACCCCCATGTCGACATATAACCGTCTGATTTGGTTATTTTTAAAATTTTGAAATTAAAATAACTAACTCATGTCTATTCATTTTAAATGAATTTCTACGTATTTAAACACCTGTTTCTTCCGGAAATTTGTAATCTTTTCATTTCTACTTATCTATATTTGCATCTCTTCACTACTTATCAAAAATGGCTTCCACTTCTCAAACTCTAAGTGATAATCTTGAAGAAACTCTTAATTCATTCAAGAATATACTTACTTTTATTCTCCGCAATCAAAGGCACTTAGAACTAGATCAAATGCAGATGATAAAAGAACAAGAGAAGCATTTCGATGCCCTCCTTTGGATGATTTATGCCCTCAACAAAGATGATCTCGATACAAATCCTATAGGAACTTTGATTCAAGATAATGAAGATTGGGAAGTTTTTAAAAAGGATCCCGTCTTTGGAGAAGAATGATGGGTTGAAGTTCCTAGGAATATTTGATTTCCTTATGGTTTGAATTGCTTGTTTTTGAATTTGTGATTTGATTTGATTTCATTTGCTTTGATTTGATTAGAATTGAATTGGTTTGAATGGATTGTATAACATTATATGAAACATAGTTTATATTTATTGGGTTTAAACTTTCATATTTATCGTGTCTTTATTATTAACTCATGTTATTATGTATATATATATTCCATCATAATTTGTCACAGGTACTCCAGTATAAGACTAAGGAGGAGTTATATTAGTTAAGGATAAGTTTTGGTTGATGACAAAGGGTGAGAAATATAAAATAGAGTAGTAAGAGTAGTTAGGCTTAGATTAAGGGGGAATTATTAGTTTTAAGGGGAGTTATTGTGGAGGAGAAGTATATTTTATAAACATAGGTTATCATCATCAAAAAAGGAGAGTTTGTTAGTCCTTGAGATGATGGTTTTGATGGCAACAACCTTAGGACTTTTTATAAAATATAAATACTAACGTATGGTTTAGATATATATGTACATGCAGAATATAAACATGCAGGTACCAAGAATGAAGTCTATACAGTATAGAGATTCAAGGCTGAAGATATCAAGATTGAAGACTCATGAGTATCAAGATATCAAGAGTTCAAGATTTCAATAGTACAAAGACAAGTATTGAGTCTAGAATTATGTTAAAACTTCTTAAAAGCACTTACATCATTATTCGAAATTTATTCGTGGAATGGAATCTACTTCGAGTCTGTTAAAGGGATGGAACCCACGATAATATCTAGTGGAACGTATAGTGGTCCTATTTTGATATCCACTAATTTTATAAAAGATGATTTTCAAAAATATATCTCTTGTTTTTAAAAAAAATTTCAAAACTTTCTTTTCAAAAGACATCTCTCTTTTTTTAAATATTTTAGCCTCAAAACTATTTTTGCTCATTTTTAATATTTTGATTTCAAAATTGTCCTTGTTTTTAAACCATCTCTTGTTTTAAATATTTAGATTTAAAATATTTGTATACTCAGATTTTAAATCACTTTATAGATTAAGATTATATATATTAAAAATTGCTTTCTAAACCCTTTTATATGTTTAAACTATATCCAAATATATTTACAAAGTTTAGAAATTGTTTTGACTAATTATAGAAAACAATTTTAATAAGAAAAATCAAAACATCAATTTTACCTTGAGCATGTCGACATCCCCCAACCCTCCATGTCGGTATAGTGTCCGTTATTTTCAAATTTCAATTTACAAAAGAAGTGTCGATTCGTCATACCCTTTCACGAATAGATATAGTTGTTGCTTTACCAAAAATACCAGTAAGTTCTAAACGAATTCTTCACCAGATTTCATTTAATTTCTCTCCTCTTCATCTTCCACATTTATTCTAAGGAATCCTAAACTATAATCTGCCGAAGTACCAAGTGAATCAAACTTGATTATCGCTTGTTTGATTCTCTGCCAAGCTCTCCATAAGATCTCGGTGCTATTTAGAGTTATAGGATCTTTTATAAATCAAACTGTTGAGTAAAAGGTGCGATTGGGGAAATCAACTGGGTGTGATTATAACCCCGGAAATCAATTAAGTAATCTTGTAGCCTGGTTAAATCAAGAGAGTTTACCCTGGACTCGAATACAGGAGGGTGTACTTAGTAGCCTTGAAACTGAGGTGTAATCTGGAGATTATTTTGATCAGAAATCCGTACGATTGTATGGGACTCGATGTAGGGTAGCTCTGGACCAGTATAAAATCCTGGTGTGTTCTTTCCTTTATTGCTTTTATTTAATGTTTGCATTTATGTTTGATTCTGTGATTATATCTGTGTCTATGAATTGCATTTGTTGGTGATTAAATTACATAAGTTTCAAAAAGATTTGTAAAATCCATATACACTATTCACCCCCTTATAGTGTTATTCTAGCCTTAAGGTTCGTAATCCGTGTTTCTCACAGAAAGATCCCGTAACATCTATTAAGTTATTGCACCCATATTTGTGATATTGATTTGACTTACATAAGAGTATTTTAGTCCTGACTCGAGTGTTTTGTCTTTTCATTATGCTCGGGTCAGTCTTGAATTGTTTTTTTTCCAGCGTATTGAAGACTATTCTCTAGAGGCAAAGACGGAGTTTTGGTATATTACTATTATTAATATCCCCTGTATTATGATATTCTGCTGTATTGATTTTCTATCCCTGATGTGTGTGTGTATATATAACTCTGATAAATGTGTATAATTATAATCAAATGTATAGTATTTCATGAATTTTTTATTTGATTATTATTTTTATTGTTTCCGTTGTGAGATTCTATGTTTTTCTTTCTTCCTCTCTTCCTATTTTTCTTATTTTTATTATTTAACCCCACTGATTATTTACGTTCCGGATTGTTTAAGTCGGACATGTGTGGATCATTGTTAATTTAAATCTTTTGAAATGTGGATCATCACAGTTGCTATCAGAGGGAAGGTTTAGCGATAACCTTGGCTTTATAGGGTTTAACTCACTAGAGATAGGGTAGTAATACCCTCGAAAGAGTCTGTTTGAGTGTGTGTATATAAGAGAGAGCGTACTTGTTAGTGTTATAAATTGTTTTATATTGTGTTTACTTATCCGTTGAGTTGTTTTTGAATTCTAGTCGATACGCGGGACGCTGTGTTATCGATAGAGGTATCTTAACACTTAAACGAGGCAGTCAACATAATATTGTTTTTAATCGGGAAAATGAATTAACTTTTCCTATATTATATTATATATGTAAAGAAATTTTAATGAATGATAGTTATTAGGTGATGATTACATTTAATTATCATCAACTATTGGTTGAGTTAATTTATAAAAATACTTGGTGAATTTTATTTATGAAGCATGTGATAACTGAATTGAATTGAAATCAATTTAAATAAGAATTGGTTAAAATGACCAAGTTGCAAATTAATGGAATAGTTTGGTTATAAGGTAAGGAAATTTGTATAAGTATATTTATAACATAGCTTATAAATAGAAATGATTTTGGAAATTGAGAATTTAAAATCCTTTTTGTTTCCAAAGACTTTAAAATTAATATTAATATTATATAAAAGAGTTTTAACTCGAAAATTATGATTTTGGAAGTAATAAAAGCATTAAACCCGTTTAGTCGCTGGAAAATAATTTTGGAGATGACTGCAGCATCGCTAGTGTTCATTTTCGAGCTTCTAAGGAAAAATTGCTACCAAAAGGAATTTATTTTCGATTAACACAAGTTTTGATTGTGGAAAATATTCTAAGTATTATGTTATAAATATACGAAAATAGTTTTGAACTTATAATTGAAAACAGTATATAAAGAGTAAGTTATAACTTTTAAATTAAAAATAGTATAGAAAAGAAATAAGTTTATAATTTATAAATTTGAATAGGAAAATGAAACCAAATTTAAAATGGTTAAAATTTTGGTTAAACAATTAGAAGAAAAAAAGATTTAAATTTGGGATACAGTAAAATAATTGGCTTAGCATTGTAAAACTAAAAGGAGTTAGTGAAATGAAGTAAATAAAATATATTTAACCCAAGAAGCTTAAATAAAATAAAAAATGAATTTCATTTGAAATGAAGTTGATAAAGTAATAAAATGAAATTTTGAATGAATAAATTGTATAACTTCTAGATTTGAGAATTAATAAGCTAAAAACAAATTTAAATTTGTTTAATGGGAATGATAAGAAAATTTAACTTCAATAAAATTAAATAAAATGAGTAATGGATTAAAATGAAATGAAGTTTAACTTAATATTAAATAAATTGAATTGGATATTAAATAAAACTTGAGGAATCATTAAAGTGAATTAATTCCACTTATCAATGAAATGAATTAATCAAATGAATATGAGTTTTTTTAAATGAAATATAATTTAAGCATGTAAGAAATTGAATAAAAATAAATGAATGTAAGTAAAATTAATGTGGTTGATTGAATTTAATTTAAATTGGATATAAATAAATAAAATGCAAGTGGTGTAGTTTAAATATAAATTGAAACTTAAGTAATATAATATGGAACAAATTATACAATGAAGTTAATTTAAGAGAGATTAAATGAATTGATCGTAGAAGAGAAATATATATTTATTAACAAGAATTGAGATATAAAGAAAAAAATTACTTTAGTAAATTAATAATATGAATTTGAATAAATGAAGTAAATCGATGAGTTAATAATAACTTAAAATATGAAGTAATAATAATAAACGTGATTGTGTTGTATAAAATCTTTATAATGAATTTAGATAAATATACAAATGATGTTAGTATAAAAAGAAAAAGGAAGATATACTAGTGAAAATATAATAGATTTAACTTAAGCAAGGTTAAGTGGAATAATTTTATAAATGATTCACCAATGAATTTATATGAAATATGGTAAGCAAAAAGTGAAACAACTGGAATTTCACAAATAAAATTGAATATAATAAATTTTTAACGAATGTTAATTAATAAAAAAATCAATAGAATGTAAACGAATTAAAAGTGGATGAAACATATATAAATAATTGAAACAAATCGATTCAATGTAAACATATATTGAATTGAAATAAATCAAATGTGAATGCAATAAATATTGATTGAAAGGAAAGAACGAATTGAAATCAAATTAGTTGAATGTAAATTAATTAAAAGCAAATGAGTTGATTATAAATCAATTGTATGAATAATGAAATAAATAATTAAGTGAATGTGAATCAATTTTAAATATACGGAATGTGGTATCGAATTAAATTACTTAAGTGTAATTAATTATATGAGTGATTGAAATGAAATAAATGGATGTGAACTTAATAGCATTTAAATAAAAGAAAATTTTGAAAATAAATAAGACTGAATATAAGTCGATTCAATGTTAGGAATAAATGGAAATTGAGCACATAAAATGTAAAAAAATATTTAATGTTAATAAGAATGAGAATGTATTAATTTAAATATTGACATTGAAATGTAAATTTTGATAATTATGAATTGAATTGAATGAACATTGATTTGTCAGATGATTTGTTTTGTTGTAAATCCTTGTTTAATTGTTTTGAGTGCATATGATGGTTGTGTGGTTGCATATTTGTGCTCATGCTTAAGATTTGGATTCAGAATGCATGTTTTATACTTATTGGAACTTATACATGTTCCACGTCTTATTATAAGCGACTAACATTCCAAATTGAGTTGAGATAGGCACATACGAAGATTATATGAGCATATACGGGGATTTATATGCTTTGCTTGCTTTATACGAGCGAACTCGCTCATATTACAAATAATAAGGTACGTATCTCGGACTACATATCGTGATTTTATATTATTGCCCTTCGGGATGCCTCATCGTTGAGATGAGATGTTTATTTGATATATGTTAGTTATATTGTGTTATATATTAAATTGTAAATATTTTTCGATCAAGCTGTGCAAAGGAAGCTCTGCCGAAATTTTCCGTAAATACGCGAGTTAGAAAATTTTTGAAGTTTTAAAAATTTTGTAACTTGTTTATATATATAAGTTATATTTTCTTTAAAACCGATATCGGAGTTGCATAGTTGAAGCGTAATAATAGTTTCGCAAATAAGGTTGTTATGTTTTGTTGACAGCTTTGAATAAAATATTATATGGTAAATTCCGTACTTAACGCATTTTCGAGGACGAAAAGTTTTGAAAGTGGGGAGTATGTAACTACCCATATTTTTAACTAGTTTAAAATAAAGGATTTGATATAATTATTTAAAAAAAATAGTTAGAGATAATATTTAATGAATTTTTATTGTAATATATTTGATAATTAAATTTGTTCTAAGTTTAACACTGGAATTATTTAAATATTGGGATTCTGGATTTAATCTGATTAAAAATGGTATCGAAAATTGATTTAAATTTTATATAAATATGAATGAAGATCGTTTATCTTTAAAATTGAAATTAAAAGTGAATAGTTAGAAATTGGAAATTTTATATTATAGTGGATGAGTAATTATCCATTTTGCCACCGTCTCAGATTTCGACGAAACCGGTTTCATCAGATCCATAATGGTGAATTATTATAAGATTTCAAATTTCATAGCAATCGGACTTGTCGTTTGGGTATGTGAGCTTGAAATGCGTAGATATTAAATCTCGAACTTTATTAAAATAATCAATTTTGAGAAGCTATCTTCTGCATACGATCAAATTAGGCCTTGAGACTAGTTCCATTGTATTTGGAATGGGGGTAAACACTAGAAATGCCAGGCGGTACGCTTCTTTTGGAGCTCAAGAAATTTCAGACGTTAAATGTCAGATATTTTCAAATTAAATAATAATATAAATATCTACACCCTTCCTAAAATTATCGTGCAAACCACCTACTTCCTTGTCAACGTAACCCCATCTCTTTGTTCTCTCTTTAATTCAAATCTCAATCTATATAAAAAAGAAGAAAACTGCTCGAGAAACAAAATATAAATAGAACGAAGTCGTGAATCGCTCGATCTAGAGGAGGAAGCGCGTGTTGCCCATGAGACTAGGCGATGACAAAGCTTCTTGATGCACGAAAGGGGAAGGTGTGAAGTTGGTTCATTTTCGTTTTGGAGAGATAAGTGCTGATGGAGGCGAGAGTTCGAGTGGGCCGAGAGCGAGCGGCGAATGAAGGAATCGGTGATGGAAGGCGGCTGTTGGCACTTGGGTGAGCGCATGAAGAGTGTCGGCGTGTCGTGGTGCTAGGCGGCTTTGGCTTTAGTGGTCGATCGATTGGAAAAAAAGGGGAAACAGTAGACGTGAAAGAAGGAAAGGAGATTGACGTGAGTAGGCTGAGGTAAAAGTCACTAAGCTATACGGTGGATCGTGTAATATGGATAAACTATGTGCGAAACAAGTAAGTGAATAGTAAAAGCAGTAAAGTAAATGATGCCAAAGATTTTTATCCTGGTTCGAACTCCCGTTCTATGTCCAGTCCCAAACTACTTCTGGGTTTAACTTGGCAACCCTCACTTAACCCGGAGGAATTGGTTTACACCGTCTGAGCAATCGAACAGGACTTCAACCGCCTAAGCAATCGAATAGGACTTCTACCACCTGAGCAACAGAACAGGACTACTTTACAAATAACAAATGTATCTGACTGTAATGTGTTCTTAAATAACACTGATAAGTCAATTAAGTACAATCTTTCTATAATCTTCTCCTTTATGATATATATTGTGATGTGCTTTGAGAATTATGGAAGATAAAGTGATCAATGATCAAAGTATGTAAGCAATTTGAGTGCAATTTGAAAACTGGAGAATAGATGAGAACTCAAGAATATTAAAAGTGAATTCGGTGAATTGTTTGTTGAATTCTGTAATCTATTTATAGTGCATAAAGAGTTGCAACTATAGATGAAAAGTTATATTGAAAAGAACAGGTGTAACCATTGATTTGGAAAACGTTTCTCTTCGATAAAGAGAAGCGACTATTCAAGAAAATAGCAGTTAGAGATATTTAGACGTCCGAATTAAAATAATATAGACTTCTGAATTAGGTTAAAACGCAAATAGCAAGCTTTTAGGAAAATTTTGACCTTTTTCTGACGTCTGAATATTTTCATTCAGACGTCTGAATATTGTGAAATAATATCCTAGTTTAAGCATTCAGACGTCTGAATGATTGTACTCAGACGTCTGAATTTAGACACTTGTGCATGTGTGTGCATATACAAATATATATATGTATGTATGTATATATGTATGTATCGATTCAAGAGAGATTTTAACAAAATTCTAAATAAAATACAAACTCCAAACACAACATACTCACTTTAGAAATCTGAAAATGAATCTGCAACAAATTCCTGCAAAAAAGATTAGTATACACAAAATATTTTATATAGCTTGTCATAATCAAAATCGAGATTCCAACATTCTCCCCCTTTTGATTACGACAACTATATAATCAGTAATATAAATATTCATAATATTGTTACTCCCCCTGTCAATATTCACAATTTTTAGGTTTCTCCCCCTTTGTCACCGACAAAAAGAAATAAAAGCATGCATGTAGAATATTTAATACATGAAGGAATAATATAGATAGCAGTTAAGAAAATATTTCATACAACTCGATAAACAAAGTTAAAGCATAAATCAAACATAATTTAAAATAGACAAAGATAATTAAAATTGACTAGAAATAGATGGAACATCATTATCAGAACTTGAACTTGAAAAGGACCGCTGAAATGGGGATGGGTTGTAAGCTTGAGCGGATGAAGAACCAGAGCAAGAAATTCAATCCCATATTTTATTGAGAAAGCCTTTGATCGAGTCGAATTTTCTCTCCGTCTTCTTCTCAAGTGACTTACTGTCCTGATGAATCTTTGATTGATTTCAGGAGAGAGTGATAATGGATTGTCTTGAAGAAGTGTACGGGACAATCTCATGAATGGTATCATCATCCTCCTGTTCTTCTTCGTGTTGAGTATGAGAAGAAGAAGCAATACTAGTGTCTCGAGGTTAAGAAACACCTTGTTGAACATTTTGAGACCATTGATGAAAGGAGATGATTTGTTGAGGAGGAGGCCATGGTGGAAGACCCATCAATCCTAAAGTTTTAGCGCCTAACTCAATAATAGTTGTAAAATCAGAGTCGAGCATTGGAACGCCGACATTAAGAAGGATTCGCATAATATAAGCACCATAATGAATGGTTTTATATTTTCTCTGGATTGTGATGTCTTGAAATTCATCCAAAATAATTTTGCCCCAATCCACTTGTTGGTTGGAATAGATTGAATAAAGAGCTTGAAAATTTTCTTTATAAACTTTTTCATAACTCCCCGTTCTTGGTTGTAAGGAACGAATAAATGCACGGTGGATGAGTCGAGCTTGTGACCTTAAGAAGGTACATTTTAAATTACCCAAATTTGTAAGTTAATCGGACAAGAAATGATGTGAAACTTCGTCTCGATGATCCATGTCAATTTCAATATCATTAATATCAATTCCTTGATAGGGACAATTTAGAATACTACCTAGTCTTTGTAAAGGTAAGAAGATTTATACGCCACAAACTATTGACCAAACACAATCTTGTCGATTTTGGGGATTATGATGATCCAAAATTAAATTTCCAAGAAAAAGTTTGATCATAAGATGATTAATCTTGACATTGTTAGGAGTATACCCAATTAAGCTATCAATGTGGAATTGTTCTGCCAGCTCTCTAATATGTTAAGCTGCAAAATCCGAGAATTTCATGAATGCTCCTTCGAAGATGTTGGAATTCTTCATAGAATTATATCAGAAAACTGCAACATCGTTCCATAGCCATTTCCGAATCTAATTTTCGAATGGTCTGGAGGTTGATTCTCTATTACGTTTTGATCTTGGCGCCATTAGAGAGTAAGAGGAAAAGAGAAAAAAATTGAAAGACTTGAAAATGGGGGCTAGGGTCTGAAATAATTGGGAATGAAGTAAAAATAGTAATATATAGTGGGATAAAAAGCAAGGGCATTAGTGGAAAGAAAATAAAAGAGGCAAGGAGGAAAAATGACTCGGAGTAAATTCAGCCGTCTGAAATTTTATGTTCAGACGTTTGAATTTCTCTAAGTTTCAACCCACAAAGAAATAGTTCATTTTCGACCTAATTCAAACGTATTTTTTAATAGATTTAGATGTCTAAATCTGGGGTAAAAATTTTCTTCTTTTAATATTCAGACATCTGTTTTGTATTAAATAGCCATTTGAATTTGCACAGAAGCACATATCAGCTTTATTGATTGCAGTAAACAATATATATAAATAAATATTTTGAAAATATAAGTTTAGAACAATCGGAAAAGAAAAAAATAACAAAATGAACAATAGTATATTGAAAAAAAATTAAAGAGATTTGGAAGAAGAGCTTGGAGTATGACATGCATCTTCTTCAATTTTAGTGTTCTCTACAAATGGTCGAAGTGGAGACCATCTGTGCCACGTTCCCAAGAATTTGATGATGTCAGTAGACGTTGTGGTGATGGTTCCCAAGGATTGTGATGATTTGGAGAACGAACAAGAGATAATTGATGAACAGTGTCTTTGGAGGAAGAACCAAAGAATTTTATTGCGACTTGTTCCAAAAAGGTCAATCGCTTGGCATTAACTTTCTGTTTATAGTATAGCTCGTGCTGTAATTCTAATGTTGTGATGAATATCATCTATTTTCTTTTTTGTAGATGGTGAACAAAAAAAGAGAGACCGTTTTGTTCTTTTAGTAGGTGGAGTATATCCAGTATGAGTTGAAGGTGGAACAATCGGAATCGGTTCGTAAATTGGTGTTGGATTTGGTAAATTTACCGATCTCGAGGATGGAGAAGTATAAGAGAGATCAAATGATTCTGAATTGTATTGAGATGACATTTTGAAAAAAAAGTTTGGAACTTAAATTTTATTTGAATTCTGGTGCAAAAAGAAGAAAGAAAGGCAGAGATATACATAGTTAGAGTCAAATAAAAATAGAAAGAGTTTTTATTGTTAGCATTATAATAACCGTAGAAGAAAGAGGATGAATGAAAGGTAAATAAAATTGTACAAACAAAATAAGGTTTCATAAAAAGATAAAGTAGAGTACTGGTAGAGCAGTAAACTACCGAGTATGAGATCCCGAGTTCGAGTGTTGGAAGACTCTCCCTTTTCTAAAAAAAAATCTTTTATTGATACGATTCCAAGTTCTCTTCTTAATTTTATAAAAATATTTTCATTTAAAGTTTTTGCGAATAGATCAGCCATTTAATTTTCAGAGGATACAAATTCCAGTTTAACTAAATCCTTTTCAATATTATCATAAAGAAAATTATGACGAATGTCAATGCGTTTAGTTCGTGAGTGATTTATAGAATTTTTGGATAAGTTTATAGCACTAATATTATCATAGAAAATTGTTAATTTAGATAAGTGAACACCAAAATCTTGAAGTGTTTGTTGCATATAAATGACTTGAGCACAAGCTAAAACAACAGAGATATATTCTGCTTCACAAGTTGAAATTGAAACATAATTCTTTTTCTTGCTAAACCAAGAGACTAAAGATTTCCAATGTAGTGACAAGTCCCACTTGTACTTTTTCGATCTGTCCGACATCCTCCAAAATCAGCATCGCTATATGAAACTAATTCAAAAGGACATTCTTTCGGATAGAAAAGTCCAAAATCTTTTGTTTTGCTTAGATAACGCAATATGTGTTTCACTGCTCGCTTATGTGATTCTTTAGGATTTGCTTGAAATCGAGCACACAAACAAACACTCATCATTATATCAGGTCTACTAGCTATTGGATAAAGTAATGATCCAATTATACTACGATATAATTTTTGGTCAACACTTATTCCATTGTCATCTCTATCGAGATGAACTATTATGCTCATTGGAGTTGTTTTAGCAGACTTAAATCTTTTAATTAGATTGTTATAATATTTCTCTTGATTAACAAAAATTCCATTTTATATTTGTTTAATCTATAATCCAAGAAAATAAGATAGTTCTCCCATATATGACAAAAAAAATCTTTGGTCATTATCTTTGGAAATTCCTGACATAACTTTTCATTTGTAGGACCAAAAATAATATCATCAACATAGATTTGAATAATTAAAATATCATTTTTAGTTCTGTTAATAAAAAGAGTTTGATCAACCTTTCCAATTTCAAAACCAGAATCTATTAGATAGGTTTTAAGACGATCATACCAAGCACGAGGTGCTTGTTTTAGTCCGTATAAGGCATTTTTAAGTTTATAGACGTGGTCTGAAAAATTTTCGTGAGTGAATAAAGAAGGTCGTTCAAAAAAAACATTTTCTTTTATATAACCATTTAAGAAAGCACTTTTAACATCCATTTGAAAAAGTTTGAAATTATGAAAACATGTAAAGGCCAGTAAGATACGTATTGCTTCATGTCGTACAACTGGAGAAAATGTTTCATCGTAGTCAATTCCTTCTTCTTAATTATATCCTTATGCGACTAATCTAGCTTTATTCCTAGTTCTACTTCCTTGTTCATCTCCTTTATTTTTAAATACCCATTTAGTACCGATGACTTTTTGATCACTTGGTCTAGGAACTAGTTTCCAAATTTCGTTTCTTTCAAATTGATTTAGCTCTTCTTGCATTGCTATAATCCAATAGTCATCAGTAGATGCTTCTTTTGTATTTTTGGGTTCGATTTTAGAAAGAAAAGCTACATGGCCCATTTGATTAAGCTGATTTCTAGTTCTAACATGTGAATCAATTTCTCCAATGACATTTTCTACTGGGTGGTCACGTAAACTCCTTGGAGGAGATCTAAATTCATTTTCATTATGATCAATGTTTTCATTTTGTTCATTATTACTAGAAAAGTCTTCATTTTCTTCAAGTTTATTTTAAGTAGCAGTACTTGTGATTGTCTTAGGAATATTATCGAAAATTTTACTAAGTTTGAAATTTTCATCGAATGAAACATGAAGTGTTTCTTCGATTATTTAATTCTTTTATTGAAAATTTGATAAGCTTTGCTTCGATCTGAGTATCCTATGAAGATCCTTCATCGGATTTTGGATCAAATTTTCCAAGATGATCTTTTGTATTTAAAATAAAATATTTTGAGCCAAAAGTTTTGAAATAAGAAATGTTTGGTTTTCTATGATATAACAGTTCATATGGATTGTGTTTTGTTAAAGGTCGAATGGAGACACGATTTAGAACATAGCAAGCAGTTTCTACAACTTCTACCCAGAAATGTTTTGGTATTGTGTTTCCATTTAACAAAGATCTTGCACATTCTTATAATGTACTATTTTTCCTTTCTACAACACCATTTCCTGGGACGTCCTAGGGAAAGAAAAATTATGGTTAATTCCCTTTTTATTACAAAAATGTTCAAATGCTTCATTTTCAAATTCTCCTCCATGATCACTTCTAATATTTTTAATTTTTAAATTTTTGAGATTGTGAATTCTTTTTGCAAAAAATTTTGAAATTTGCAAAAGTATCACTTTTATTTTCAAGAAAATAGTCCAAGTGAATCTAGAAAAATCATCTACTATAACAAATACATATCTACTGTGATTCATAGATTGAATTTGAGTTGGACCAAAAAGATCTAGATGTAATAGTTCTAATGGTTGTATAGTAGAAATATTTTTCTTTGATTTAAAAGATGATTTTGATAGTTTTCCTAATTTACAAGCATCACAGATATTGATTACTTTAAAGTTCATTTTTCATAAATCTTTTACTAAATTATTTTTAGATAATTTATTTATAGTTTTTAAATTAATATGACAAAGTCTTTTGTGCCATAACTGTGTATCATTTTCTTTGGCTATTAAACACATATTTGAATTATAATTTATATTGATATTTAAAACATAAATATTTTTATCTCTAAAACCTTCAAAAATAAAATTATTATATTGATCAAAAATTCTACACTTATTTTCATAAAAAGTGATTTTGAATCCTTTATCACACAATTGGCTGATACTAAGTAAATTGTGTTTTAAATTTTTAACTAACAAAACATTGGAAATAAGAGGAAAATTAGATGTATCGACATTGCAGACGTTGCCTTTTCCGACTATGTATCCTTTAGAATTGTCACCAAAAGTGACTGAGCCTCCATCTGAGTAAGTAATGTTTGATAGCATATCTTTGTCACCCATCATGTGTTTTGAGCAACCGCTGTCGATAATCCATTTTCCTCTCTTTTTAAGTGGGACCTGCAAGAAAATAAAGAATAACATTGGTACTCACTTTTTAATAGGGTCCTAAGAGTTAGATCTTAGGAAACCAAACCCAAGAGGGTTCAGTTTCCCCTTTGAAATGTAATTCTTATTTTTATGCACAGATTCAAAAAAAGAATTTATGTATTTCTTCTTTATATATTTCTTCCTAATCAAACTATTGTTTGTTTTAGAAACCCATATTATTATAGTTTTCAGATTCGATTTTCCTTTTAAAGTTTCTTTTGTAGTCCATGGTTTATAATCATTCCTCGTTTTGTTTTCATTTTTAGGTGGAGCTTTTAATTTCTTAACATAACCTAATCCCTTTTTGTTTGAAGCAGGCTGAGAATTTTCAATAATTTTGGATAAATTTTCTCTTCCTTTATTAAAATTAGAAATATTTTTAGTAATGTTATCTAGCTTTGTTTTGAGACTAGTGTTATCTAACTCAACAATTTTAATTTTTGTTTTTAGCTCATGATTCTCAGAAGCTAGGATATCATTCTTTTCTTTTTAAGCTTCTATTTCTTGACTTGAAAGAGTGAGTTGAGAATTATTAGAGATTGAATCTTGAATTTTCTCAAGTTCTTCTTTAAATATTTTCTTCTCGTCTTTAAGCATATCCTTTTTGAATTCTTCTTTTTTCTGATTTTCCAAAGCTTCTTTATATTTTCTTTTAAGACTTTTTAAAGAATCTAAAAGTTCTGAGTTTATTTATATCATATCGTCAAAAGTTAGATCACTAACCCCATTATCTTTTTCCATGAATCATACATTTACTTGTTCATTATCACGATCGCTTTCGCTTTCAAAAGATGAAGAATCTGAATCATCCCATGTGACTGAAAAAGCTTTCTTCTTGAATTTGTCTTTCTTGTGCTTATATTTGTCTTTCCTTTTCTCAGGACAGTCTTTCTTGATGTGACCCTTTTTGTGACATTCATAACATTCTAGAGTAGATGAAAATGGTTTGTTGATGTTGCTACTATTGCTGGAGTTGTTCTTATTAAACCTAAATTTGTTGCCCTTAAACTTTTTGAAATTTTTTGCAATGAACGCCATATCTTCTTCATCTGACTCTGATTCATCTTTCTCTGCCTGGAATGCTATATTTTTCTTATCTTGAGCCTGTACTCGTTTTTTCTGGAGATTAACTTCATAAGACATTAGATTTCCAATCAACTCTTCCGGTTTTATGGTTGAAATGTCATTAGCTTCTTCGATTGCTGAGGCTTTTCTTTCCCATTCATCCATTAGTGAGTTGAGGATTTTTTAAGCAATATCAAAATCTGTGTAAGTTTCTCCTAGAGCTATCAATGAATGATATATGTCTTGAAATCTAGAGTACATTTCATTTATAGTCTCATCTTGTTTCATCTTAAAATTCTGGATCTGATTTTTGAGCATAGAAATTTTACTTTGTTTGAATTTGTTAGCACCTTCATGTGTAACTTTAAGAGTACGCTAAATTTTGGGAGCAGTTTTACACATGCTTATTCTATTAAACTCATTTTTGTCTAATGCACAATACAACATATTCATAGCTTTAGCATTTGCAGTGGCATCTAGTTTTTGTGTGTTAAACCATGCTGAATATTCAGTAGTAGGAATAATATATTCAGACTGTATAATGTTCCTAGTTTCATAACTACTTGCTTGTATATAGATTCTCATTCTAGTGGCCCAATAGTTATAGTTAATTCCGTTAAACAGTGGTGGCTGTGCAGTAGATTGTCCTTCTAGAAAGGTAGTATTAACAACAATGTTGGTGTTATTTTCCATATTATGGAAAAATCAGATAACTATGTTATGGTTATATGATGACCAATACTCTGATACCAATTGAAAGTCACTAAGCTATATGATGGATCGTGTAATATGGATAAATTACTTATGCGGAATAAGTAAGTGAATAGTAAAAGCAGTAAAGTAAATGACACTAGAGATTTTTATACTGGTTCAAACTCCCGTTCTACATCCAGTACCAAACTCCTTTTGGATTTAACTTTGCAACCCTCACTTAACCCAGAGGAATAGGTTTACACCGCCTGAGCAACCGAACAGGACTTCAACCGCCTAAGCAACCAAATAGGACTTCTACCACCTGAGCAACAAATCAGGACTTCTTTATAAATAACAAATGTTTCTGATTGTAGTGTGTTCTTAAATAACACTAATAAGTCAATTAAGTACAATCTTCCTATAATCTTCTCCTTTATAATATATATTGTGATGTGTTTTGAGAATTATGGAAGATAAAGTGATCAATGATCAAAGTATGTAAGCAATTTGAGTGCAATTTGAAAACTGGAAAATAGATGAGAATTTAAGAATACTAAAAGTGAATTCGGTGAATTGTTTGTTGAATTCTATAATCTATTTATAGTGTATAAAGATTGCAACAATAGACGAAAAGTTATATTGAAAAGAACAGGTACAACCATTGATTTTGAAAACGTTTCTCTTCGGTGAAGAGAAGCGACTATTCAAGAAAATAAGAGTTAGAGATATTCAGACATCTGAATTAAAATAATTCAGACTTCTGAATTAGGTTAAAACGCAAACAGCAAGCTTTTAGGCTAATTTTGACCTTTTCCAAACATTTAAATACATTCAAACGTCTGAATATTGTGAAACAATATTCTAGTTTCAGCATTCAGACGTCTGAATGAATGTATTCAGAGGTCTGAATTTAGACATTTGTGCATGTGTGTGCATATATATATATATATATATATATATATACATATATATATATGTATGTATGTATGTATGTATGTATGTATGTATGTATGTATGTATGTGTATGTATGTATGCATCGATTCAGGATAGATTTTTAAAAAATTCTAAATAAAATACAAACTCTAGACACAACATACTCAGTTTTAGAAATCTGAAAATAGATCTACAACAAATCTCCTGGAAAAATGATTAGTATACACAGAATATTTTATATAGCTTGTCATAATCAAAATCGAGATTCCAACATGAGGCAATTAACTGAAGGTAATTAACAATAATGATTATTTAATTATTGTTAATCCGGTTTAATTATATCGATATTGATAAAATCGTAACTCTCTCGTACGAGTTCTGTACCACGTAAAACAAGTTGCTGAGATGTTGTATCAAGGTCGTCTATGTTATGGGATCGAGCTGGAATTTATTTGAGGCTGAATGTAACGACCCGATATTTTCAACCATTCGCATCCATTATAAGTGCATAGGTAGACACTCATGCCGGGATTGAATTGCTCAAAATAACGCGTTGTAAATAAAATTTTGGCAAACCTCGGAATATACAGTAAATAAAAATCACAGATTACAGACACAGAGTATATAAAAATGCAGCGGAAGAAAAAGAGATAGTAGTTCATGAAGCTACTATATAAAATATAAGATACATCAGAGTTAAATAAGATACAACAGAAGAGTAACAGGATACATCAGGTACAAATCAGATACATCACTGAACCACTGGATACTGAAACAAAATAGATGGCTGGATCTTCAAGGAAAGCTCCAACGCCGAAGGTGAATCTTGAATGCTAACTCAATCAATCTGACCCGAGCGTAAAGCAAAATACAAAACCCTCGAGTCAGGACATAAATACTTATAAACTGTAAATCAACTCAAGTGAACAGTAACAAAATGCATCAGTAACTTAAAGGATGCTTGGGACCATCCATCCTCTAAGGATCCGTTAAACTATTTACTATGTAGTAATATACGCTATATACGGTAGTGTCTAATCAGTAAAGTATAATCATATAGAAAATAGCGTTAAGGGGATGATGAACCTTAACGCGGTCGGATCTTTAAAACCAAAATCGTAGTGGGCTCGATATAAGGATATGACACGGCACGCGAGGCAATGCCAGGGTGGATACACCGTTTGCACTCCCGGACCGGTGGTGACGGCAAGCCAGCAGCTTCCGCCCACCTCGAACAATACCCCCGAATCAAAGTGGCGCCACCGAATCGAATCACAACAGTAATAGAATAGTTTTCGATAGAGCATGCTCGATGAAAGGGTGCGACCCTTTGTGTAGCCTGGTATAGCTCCTGTTTTAGTCATATATGCCAACTCACGGGAGTTGGGTCCACGTAATATATACCTCGAGAATGTCACCACCATCCTACTTCATTCTGGAATCTCCACCGCATACACAGTTGTTAAAGTGGTTTTCGGTATTGGCCGGCTATAAGGCAATATCCAATCCCGGTCTCTTTAACAACCAATTGTTATTATAACCCGTAGTTATAACTTTAAACCAATTTTTTTTTTCCAAAATAAACTATCATTTCAACCCAAATCTTTATCAAAATAAAGATTAAATCATTTCCAAACCATTTCAATATATCATCGTAACATATCTTTCAATTCAAATATTTATTAAAATAAATATTAAGTCATTTCTAACCATTTCAATATATTAAATTTTCATACCCTTTCAACACTACCTTTCAAATCATTTTAATATATCAAAATATCATAACCTTTCAAAGCTTCATTTCCAAAATATCATATCTTTCAGAACTTCTTTTTAAATCATGTTAATATCAAAATGTCCTATCTTTCAAACTCCGTGTTTCAAATCATTCAATATCAAAAATATCATATCTTTCAAAACTTCGTTTCAAATCATTTTAATATATCAAAATATCCTATGCTTTCAAAACTTCATTTTCAAATCGTTTTAATATATCAAAATATCATATCTTTTCAAAACCACATTTCAATCATTTAATATATCAAAATATTATATCTTTTTGAAACCACATTCAATTCAAATCATTATTCATTTTATTCAATTTAAAATATCATTTCAATCCATATTTCAAAACAGTATATATTCCAAAAATCATTTTTAATCATTAAAACGAAGTTATTATGTTTAATAATTAAATTATTAAATTTCCAAAATTTCGACTTCCAAAGTTCATTTATTCACTTAAGTTTATCAAAACAGTGAAAATTCACTTTTCGTGGCATTTAGAAAACGCTACGGAAAAATACATTCAAAACAGTTCAATTTAACAAAAGACAACATTTTAAAATGTTGTAATAGGGTTTACTTAAATTTCGAATAAACTTAGTTAAATTCAACAATTTATAGCACTTACAAAAATTGCTATAATAGCTTTTAATTCAATTTAGCTTTTTAGTTCATTATCATCAACTAAAGCATTTTCAAATGCTGTAATATCATTTACATTGTAATTAATAGCATTTCAAAAATACAGTCAATTAACTTCAAATATTCAATATAATTTCTCAACCAATTATATTTTTATTTAAAACATTTTTAACTTATAAAATCATACATTTTCACATTTATAACATCATTAAATTTTTCCTCAAGTTCATGATCTTATAAAGTTAAATTTCCATTCAAAAATCAAGATTTAATAATAATTCACTTATTAAATTGCAATGTTCAATTTTAAATCCATTACATTAAATTTCAACTTAACACTTAAGTTCAAATTCTCAAATATAACTTAATTTATTTTTATTTACTTAACTAAAAGTTCACTTTTACGTCAATTTCATAAATTTTCAGTTTTAGTTATATTTCAACTTACAATATTCATTCATTTCACATTTCAACTTTATTAAAATCATTAATATGATATAAAAATCACTTTAAATTCATTTAAATTCAAATTATCATAAATTTATCATAATTTCATATTCAATTAAATTTCCAATTATAATCAAATCCAAATTTCCAAAATAACTTACGTTCAAAATTTCTAACTTTTTCATTAATTCATTTCACTTACAATTATTCAGAAAATCAATAATAATTTACAAAAATCCTTTTTTTTATTTAATTTAAAATCAAAATATTATAATAATTAAATTTCTAAAATATTTAAAATTTTAGAAAAACATATTTTAACTACGGGCCTGTATATAATTTTCTACGCTAGGTAAAGTGATATGGGTAATATATCATTTCAACCCATAATTTACAAAGAAAATCCGGGTTTTATCATTTCAAACCCGCAATCCCAAGTCAAAATGAAAAATTTAAAACCATTCTGGCCTATCATTTCATCCCATAACATTTTTTTCTAACAGGGAACTTGCAGTGTGATCATATACAGGAATAATATAAACAATGTCAATATCACAATATACAGTCATAAATCAGATGTCAGGTGAAAATTAACAGTTTTAACATGATAATAACATGGTAATAACATGGCATAGCATATCATATGATCATCATTAACTTGCATAAACATTTTATATTACTAAACACTTGTCATCAATTCACTTTTCATAAGTATAAATGTCAGAGTGAGAAAGACTCACTTTTTCAAGGCTAGAGACCAAAACAACTAACACAAGTGCGATTCCAAAAGCACGACAAGCACGATGACAAGACTACGGACATGAGTGGAGAACGAATCCAGTCTACAACTCTTGTGTACAACCCAAAACAAACAATCAAAACAACAAAATTCAATACGACTTTAAGATGCAATAACATTGAAATAAAAGGAGATACGACTACGCAGTCTTTTGCTTTGCTTTCTCTATTGTTTGGTATGGCTTTGGGTCTGATGTGGTTCAGATGTGGTCAAGTTTTGGGTCAGGTATGACATCATATAGGTCAGGTTTAACATCATATAGGCGATGCAACAAGTGGAGATGAAGGTGTAGTGGTGCAACATAAAGCATATATAGGGTCAAGGTTAAATAAGTTAAGTTTTTGTGACATTATTTGCAATTTTGTGGAGTTTTGTCACCAAGGGAGGTGTGGCCATTGATGGATCTGAAATGATGGCTGGAGATGATGCCAAGGAAGAGTGGTAGGGGATGGTGGAGAGTATGATAGTGATGGTAGGTGGTAGAGGCCAAGCAATACACATGAGAAAACAAGGCAAAATATAAGAAAACAATGGAAAAAGAAGAGGAAAATAGGAGCCATTACCAAACCTTTCTAGCCGTGAAAAATGAAGTGGAGAGGAATGTTTTCACGTGAAAATGAGGTAAGAAATGCACAGCTACAATAAAGAAAGGAACGGTCAAAGGAAATTAAATCTATTAATTGGAAAAGAAACGGAAGAAGAAACGTTAAAACGGTTTTACGTTTCTTTGCTTTCAAACCTTTTAAACTTCCTATATATATTCATATACATCTTAAATAACTGAAAACACTTATAAATTTCAGTTAGAATTCGAAAATATAACAGATAAACAAAATATTAATAATTAATTATTAATTAGATATGATTAAAATAAGAAAAATGGCATAGAAAAATAAAAACTAGACTTAGGAATTAGAAATAACTTCAATACACTTTGAAAAAAAATTCTTAAATTTAAATACATGTAAAATGAATAAAATAAAGTAAAACACAGCAATAAAAGTGAATGTATAAAATAAATCAATAAATTGATGTATTAATTGCAAAAAGAAACGGATAAAACGCCTTTACGTTTCAGGCTTTTAAGATCTCTTAACTTTCTAAACCTTTTGCATTTCCTTTTCTTTTTAATTTTATAAAAACAAAATAAACTCAGAAATGTTATTTAAAACCGAAACTAAGTAAGAATAAAATAAAATAAATAATTTATTTTAAGTAAAATAGAAAAAGGAAATAAGAAATTGCTTAAAAATAGCAACCCTGACATAAAAATTACAAGAAAATCTCCAATGACTTTGGAAAATTTATTACTTCACAAAAAAAATATTTTAACACAAAATTTGAATTAAAAATGGTTTTAAAACATTTTCAATGTAAAATAATAATTTAATTTTTATTAAATAGAAAGTTAAATGAAGAAAAATGCAGTAAATACCAACTAGGCATTATAAATTGAAATAAATTCAAATAAACTTTAGAAAAATTATATTATCATGTTAAAAATACTTAAAAGTCAAAATATACATAATATAACATATATTCACATATTAAATAAAATATAACAAAGAAGACGTAATTTATACAATTTAAAATAGTCATTGTTAAATAACCCTATATACGCACAATATTGTAAAGGGTATAACTTTCACAATTTACATCCAAATTCAACGAAACGAAAAGTGGTGTTCTTAGAATTTTATGTACTTTCATAATAAAATAAAGAAAATTAAATTTTTTAAACTTTTAAAATTTTAAGTTGAAAGTCACAGTTTGACTATTTTGACCAAAATCAGCATTTCAGGCAAATATCAACTTACACGAGTTTGGAATTATAACTCAAATAAAAATCAAGATTATATTTAAATAATAAATTTAATCATTTCAAATAAGTAAAATAAGTTTTTAAATCAAAATTTTATATTAAAATAATTAAAATATACAATAAAATAATTACAAAATACAGGGTTGTTACACTGAATTTTTTTTTCAGTTTCAAATAGAGGTGAGTGTTCTAAACGCTCACAATTGACTAAATAATTTTTATGTCGTTAAATTTATACCGTGAAGTGATTTAAATTTATTGATGGTTGTTTGATAAATTTAATTGACATTTAATTAATGGCTGAATTAGTTAATACATTTTGAATGATAGTTAAATTTAATTAGAATTTAACTATAGAAAAAAATTCTCGATTTTTGATAATTGGTATATTGTTGTGAATTATTGTTTGTTTGGATGATTTATTGTGATGGATGAAAATTGGTTGATATTCGGCCTTGCCAAAATTGGTTGATATTTAAATGATTGTATGTTTATTTATTTTATATATACCTTGTTCTCATCATGTATATTATTTAAAGTTTATAAAACTGTAAATTAAATTATTTCGAATAAATTTAGAAATAAGTTGAAATGATATATACCTATGACATTTGATTTGGATTGATATGAAATATATATATATATATATATATATATATATATATATCCTTGAATTAGTTGAAATAATTGATTTACATGGCCATAGGATAGAGAATTATATATGGACACCGGGTTGGTTAAATTAAATGATTTTAAATTTTGATTTGAAATTATTTTAATGATTTGACTTAAAGGAAAAGAAAAAAATCGAATTTATGGAAATCGAATTTATTTTTGAATTGAAATTCAGAATTAAATTTGAAATAGGAATGTTTAAATAATCAAAGTTGAGATTTTTTTTTAAGTTAGTCGAAGTATGTTATGAATTTTAGAAAATTGATTTGTTTTAAAGATTGAACATTTATTCGAACTTTGAATATTTCTAAGTAAAAGGTGATATAATATGGTATTTAGAAATTGAGTTAGAAATTTAATTATATTATAAGATTGGGATTCTAAAATTTAATATTGAAGGAAATTTTGATTTAAGTGTTTTGAACTGATATTTTGGAAATCGAACTCGAGATTGATATAAAATCAAAATGGTTCAAATTTGGAATTGGAGTTGGAATTAATTTGAATTGAAATTGAATTCAACTTGAAATCGAAATTGAATCGATTATATCGAAAGTGAAATTGGAATTGATTTGAATTAGGAATTCAGAATTGAATTGGTTTGACTTAGAAACTATTTTTAAATAAATTATTTTAGTATAAACTATTTCTAATCTGTTTCTTTAAATATTCGAACTATTTTGGTTTCTCCAACTATTTTACTATATAAACCATTTTTAAATACTCAAATTATTTTCTATTAAACTATTTTAACTATTTAATTCTATTAAAACTATTTTCTAAAATTCAAACTGGTTAAAAAGGATGGACTGTTTATAATTAAATCTTGGATTTAATACGAACTGGGTTAAACTGAAGTGTAACCTAAATTGAAACATGAATCAACTTTCGAAGTGAAATCGATATATCGAACTGAATTGACATTTTGAAGTAAAATATAATTTTTGAAGCGAATATAGTAAATCTTGAAATGGATTTGATTTTGAAGTGAATATGATATTTTGATATCAAGTACAAATTGTTTTTCGAAATGTAAAATTACCATCCGGTGTGTAAAAAACATTTGGTTGTTAAAGAGACCGGGGCCTCTTATTAGCATACACTCTGTCCATATTGAAACCATTTTAACAACTGTATACGTGGTGGATGATATCCAGAATATAGTGGTTGGATTAGCGACATTTACTGGAATGAAGTAAGAAAACGATGATGGATAGCCTTGACACTTATGTCATAATTAAAATGACTAAAACAGAAGCCTATATCTGGCCATTAAGGTTAGTTATCTCTAGCGACGTTGATCCCTCGTATTACTATTGTGATTTCGTATTCGATGGGTGCACCTTTTGTCGTTTGGATTAATTGTCGTGGTTGGCCACGGATGGGTTACGACCAGCTAGAAAGGGTAAACTAGTAGAATCCAACCTTGGACATTGCCTTACTTGCCTTGTCATATTTATACTTATACGAGCCCATTATGACTTTGGTTTAAAACTGTAAAAATGTGTTAAGGTGGATCAATATAAAGCCTTAACACTATTTTGATATTTATTTTACTATTAGACATTATCTATTATAGCGTATACTTCTGTATATAAATAGTCTAACAGATCCTTAGGAGATGAAAGATACCGTAACATCTCTTAAGTTATTGCACTCATATTTGTGATATTTATTTGACTTACATAAGAGTATTTCAATCCTGACTCGAGTGTTTTGTCTTTTCATTATGTTGGGTCAGTCCTGAGTTTTTTTTCATTTGTTGAAGACTATTCTCTAGAGGACGAAGACGGGTTTTGGTATATTACTATCATTTTTATCCCCTGTATTATGATATTCTACTTTATTGATTATCTATCCCTGATGTGTATATAAATCTGATAAATGTGTGTAGATTATAATCAAATGTATAGTAAACAGTTCCATGAATTGTTTATTTGATAATTATATTTTATCGTTTCTGCATGTGAGATTTTGTATTTTGCTTTCTTCCTCTCTTCTTGTTTTTCTTATTTAATCTCATTGATTATCTACGTTCTGGATTGTTTAAGTCAGACATTTGTGGATTATTATTGATTTACATCTTCCGAAACGTGGGTCATCACAGGGGAAGCACCACAACAAATGGTAACACCAAACCAAATACAAGAAAGACCAAGGTCAGGCACAAGAATGAAATATGGATATTGGAGTCAGCAAGTTGATATAGAAGCTATGTATCATATATTTTGTGAATATGATGTAGGGGTGTTGCTGCTGGAGTGGTTGGAGGAAATGTTGGAGGAGGGTTCAGGAAGCTTCGGTGGTCAATAATTATGCTATTCTGAGTAGAGACTATGTTTGGCTTGGAGGAAATCCATTTATCGGAACTGAAGATGCTGTTGAGGTGGAGAACTGGTTGCTACATTATGAGAGAATCTTTGCAGACTTAGGGCTCAAAGATAAGCAGAAGAGAAGGCTTACTTCTAGATATCTTCAGGGAGCAGCTTTATTCTAGTGGAATAGTGTGACAGTTGGAGTGAATGAAGAAACGATGACATGGGTTGAGTTTAAGAGGGGGTTCGAGAAGAGGTTCATGTTGTGATGGCGAAGTCTACCTTGATCAGACAGTTTGTTGAGTTGGAATAGGGGGAGATGATTATGTTGGAGTATGATAGAAGGTTCGAGGAGTTGGCTAGGTATGGACATGCTACTATGAATATTGTGATGAAGAGAAATGAGAAGTTCATAAGGGAGTTGAAGCCTAAGTTAGCAAGGGCAATAATACCTCATATTAGGGATCCATGTGATGTTGTAGTAGAGATGGTGTTGAGACATGAGGAGATACTTGGTTCTCTAGAGAAGAATAAGGCAAAGGAAGTCTAGATGGGGAAGAGTCAAAAAAGAAAGTTCTTTCACTAGAAGGATGCTCAGAAAGGTGGAGCTATGAAGAAAGGAAAGTTGGAGGTTTTTTGCTTCTAGTGCGACAAGAACGGAAATTTTGCTAATGAATGTCATGCTAGGAAGGCGAAAGAAGTGTAGATGCTTCAAGTGCGATCGGATTGGTCATTACGGGAACCAATGTAAAGAACCTGCTAAGGATAGGAAAGGAAAAGTGTTTGCATTGGAGCCAGCTGCCTCGAGGCCAACGGCATAGGAAGATGGAAAGGTAGTGTTAGGAAGTACGCTTCAGATCAATGGTATATATGTTAGCATTCTATTTGATATTGGTGCATCGCATTCTTTTGTATCTCGTTGTTTGATAGATAAGCTTAACCTAGAATCCTCATACTTAGTTACTTCCTTAAGGGTTGCAAATCTGATAGGAGGATATGCGACACTTGTGATGAAGTGTGACCACTTAGGGTTTGATTTATTAGGTTATACATTTATTTGCAGTTTGCATGTATTTGACTTCTTAGGGTTTGGAATTATTTTGGGTATGGATTGGTTAAGTAAGTACGATGCTAGGTATTTTTCCATGATAGAAAAATATCACTTAGACACCCTGACTGTAGTGATCGAATTATATATACCATAAAAAGCCCTAGTTGTGAGGTGAATGCTTTGTTGGGTGTTGTGGAGTTAGAGGACGAGTTGAATGGAGTTTTCATGGTTAGAGAACTCATGGATGTCTTCGAGCCAGTAGTAGAATTGCCATTGAAACAAGTCATTGAGTTTCAGATAGATTTAGTGCTTGGAGAAGAACCAATAAGTAGACCGCCAAGTAGGATGATACCTACAGAGATGAGATGTCGAAGGTGCAATTGGTGGATTTGGAAGGCAAGAGTTTTATTAGACCTAGTAGTTCACCTTGGGGAGTAGGCGTAGTGTTTGCTAAGATGTCGGATGGATCGTTAAGGTTATGTATCGATTATCGTAAGTTGAATGAGACGACGATAAAGAATCGATATCTATTACCAAGAATTGGTTATTTTTTCGATCAGCTGAGTGGAGCCAAGGTATTTTCTCAGTTGGATTTGGCGACATGTTTTCATCAGCTTAGAGTAGTAGAGAATAGTATTCCTTTGATGGAGTTAGAACTTGATATGGATCGTACGAATGTTTGTGATGTCGTTCGGACTAAATAATACGCCAGCATTCTTTATGGATTTTATGAATAGAATTTTCCAAGAGCAGTTGGATAGGTTCATGTTGGTTTTCATAGATGATATCTTGATATATTCTAGAGATAAAAGGGAGCATGAAGTTCACCTTAGAATTATGCTTGAGATGCTGAGGCAGCATCGGCTGAAGGGGAAGTTTCCAAAGTGTCATTTCTAGAAGAAGGAGGTGAAGTTTCTTGGTTATGTAGTCTCAAAGAATTGGTTGTCTGTAGATCCGATGAAGATTGAAGTTGTGAATAATTGAAAGAGACCCGAGACTGTGACTGAGATAAAAAGTTTTCTTGGTTTAGTTTTGTATTATCGAAGATTTATAAAGGATTTTTGCGGTTAGTAGCATCGATGACCAAGATAACATGAATGGATGTGAAGTTTGTTTGGACCAATAAGCGTGAGGAAGCATTCTAGAGCTTGAAACACTTATTGACCCATGCACCTGTATTAGTTGTTCCGGAGGGGAATTGGGATTTGGTAGTATATACAGATGTGTGTGGAATTGGATTAGGAGCTGTGTTAATACAGAGAGGTAAAGTGATTGCCTATGCTTCTCAAGAGCTTAGTCCACATGATGTTAGATATCCTACGCATGTTTTGGAATTGGCTGTAGTGATATTGCGTTGAAGGTGTGGAGACATTACTTTTGGGAGAGAGGTTTGAGCTATATATGGATCATAAATTGTTGAAGTACTTGTTCTCTCAGAAGGAGATGAACATGAGATAGCAAAGATGGTTACAGTTTGTTGCTACTTATGATTTTGGAATTGAGTACACATCAGGGAAAGGTATTAAGGTTGCAGATGCGCTTAACAGAAAGCTTCAAAATGTAGTGTTGGCAATGATAGCAGAGTGGAAAGGTTTGGAAGCATTGTTGACTTGCAGAGCGCAGTCGAGATTTGAGGTTGGGTCTGGTGGAGAATCTGTTATGTTAACATGTTTAGAAATTCGACCGGTATTGATTAAAAGATTGCTTCTAAATAGGAGGAGGATCCAGTATTGGTTGAATGGATCAAGAAGTTAAGGAATGGAACATAGAGCGATGACTTGAAGGATTTTAATCTTGACCAAAATGGGGTGGTTGAGAAAAAATGGAAGGTTATGTGTTCTAAATGTGGGAGACATAAGGGAGGAAGTTTTGGAGGAATGCCATCGTTTAAAGTTTACCATTCTTCCAGGAGGAACTAAGATATATCAGGACATGAAGAGGAGTTTATTCTTGGAAGGTATGAAGAGGATGTAGGCTTTTGGGTAAAGCAGTGTCTGAACTGTCGACAGGTAAAAGCCGAACATCAGAAGCCAAGTGGGTTGCTTCAGCCATTGGATATTCTGGTATGGAAGTGGGATTCTATTTCTATGGATTTATAGACGGGTTACCAAGATCTAATAGAGGAAATGAAAGTACATGAGTCATAGTGGATAAATTAATCATGAGTGCCCATTTCATTCCAGTTAAGTCAACTAGGATGACACCTATTCTAGCTAAGTTATTTATGAAGAATGTAGTTAGACAGCACGGAATTCCTAGTAGCATAGTAAGTGATAGAGATTTCTTGTTCATTAGTGAGTTCTAGAAGAGTCTACAGGAGATTTAGGAACCAAATTCCAGATGAGTACCGCTTACCATCCACAAACCGGTGGGTAAAAGAAAGGGTTAACAAAGTCTTAGAGGATCCGTTAAGTGCTTGTGTCTTAGATTTTAAGGGACCATGGGATGACCATCTATACCTAGTCGAGTTTTCATATAACAACAGTTATCGGACTAGTATAGGGATGTCACCGTTTGAAGCTTTGCATGGAGGACCATACAAATATATCATTTGTTAGTTAGAGACCAAGGATAGGTTGGTTCTTAGTCCGGATTTAATTAGAGAAGCTGCAAAGAAGATTGAGCTGATTCGAGCTAGAATGAAGGATGCTCAATTTAGGTAAAAGAGTTATGCTGATAAAAGACGGAAAGACTTAGAGTTTTCTATTGAAGATCATGTTTTTATTAAGGTGTCATCGATGAAGGGTGTGATTCGATTTGGAAAATAAGGGAAATTGGCTCCAAGATTCGTAGGACTATTTCCTATTTTAGAGAGGATCGGGAAACTAGCATATAGAGTAGAGTTACCGAACAGTTTAGCAGGAGTCCATGATGTTTTCCATGTTTCTCATCTAAGGAAGTGTATTAGAGGTCCGTAGTCCACTATAGCACTGACTATGTTAGATGACTTGGTAGTAGAATCAGACTTGACTATAGTTGGAAAGCCAGTTCGGATAGTTGCGAGAGATGAGAAGAGGCTTAGGAACAAGACAGTTGAAACGACCCGCAGTTCCGTACCCCTTGAGTCGACACTATACTCCATTTATCAACTCAGGATGAACGGAAATACGAACCATTTTGGTTAAAGAAGAAGAGGTAGAAGAAGAAAATAAAAAAAACATTAGAATCTAACCATCGCGGCGGAATAAAATATAATAAGATAATAAATGACTTTACATAAAAACAAATCTGTTTATACATTACATCATCAGAGTATACATAACACACAACTGGACAGTAACCATAACCTATCCTCATAATTTGAATACACGATGGAATATTTAACACAAATAGGGAAGTAAGTATCGCCATCCAGCTCGTCTTCTGAGCTCCACAGCATCCTTTCATGTACTCTATAATACTCGGTCTGACCCAAGCATTATAGTCAAATAACACCCGAGTCAGTCTAGAATACCAGCATGAGAAAACCACATTCCGATTGATTATTAAAGTTTTCAAAAATCCTTTGAAATCAAAAGCATCTTGTAAGACCACGCCACAAATAAACATGTCGATTTTTTACCTTACGATATCCAAAACACTTTTTATCAAATCCGTCTGATATTATAATAGTGTCTTTAGAAAGTAAAGTAGAACCTAGCTGAAATGCTTGCATCTCACGTTTTAGCAATAGTTGGGCACAATCAAAACGTATTGGCGCGTAGGGAGAATGGATTTCCAACTAATGACAAGGCACTGGGGTACCACCTATCATAGTACCTGGTCTAGATCAGCGTACGGAGGATCCACCCTAAATCCCTTGCAACATAAGACCGGAACTACCCCTTACTGGATAATCCCGAGTAAGATCACCCCACGGTTGGGATCAGCAACCGCCCACACAGTCGAAATAAAAACGGACATCTAGACAGGGATGACCTCACCCTAATGGGTGCTACCCACTTAGCCTTGCTGCATAACCCCTGATTTTCATTCATTCCCGGTTGATGAGGCTCGAGGCTAACAGTTACCTTTTTAGAACATATCACTTAGAATGCTCATCGTCCACCTGATGATGTTATGAAAGCATTCATCCATACAAGTCTGTTCCGGGTTTGAACGGAAGCGAAGGCACTACTCCTACTACATCTATTTGTAATCACCTTAAGGATTAGTAGCGACTAGCGCTTGCACTTCACTGCTCCATCTTCGATTCCAACTCTTGTTTCCACACAAAACGTTTAAACTGAATCGAGATGGTTTTCGAGAAATTAATCCCGATCCCGGTCTCTTCGAAACGATCGGCGCATTGGCCAATATTGATAGTCGGTTATTTAACTATCAATTAACATTTACAAACAACCATCAAACATAAATAATTTCCCTAATTATTTATTAATCTCAAAATATCTTCACAAGATATATTTCCACTTTTCAATCCTTTGAAAATAGTTTTCAATCCTTTGAAATAGTTTTCAAACCGCACTCTTCTCACGGAATGAATTCCCAATATTTATTTCTACTGAAAACACCAAGTACAATAGATTTTGAAATAATTTAAAACACTTTATTATAAATTATACATTAAAATAAAAACTACTTTAATACCTTATTCAAAAATATATACTTTAAGAATATTTAAAATAAAGCTACTTTAAAAAATATAAAACTAAATTTTTCTCTTTTAGAAACATAGTACCAAGCCTCCTTTAAATAATTACTACTATGATAAATTTGAAAAAGACTTGCTTTAGAATTTAAACATTTAAAAATAACAAATTTTCTAAAACATACTTTTAAAATAACTTTAAACTTTTGACTTATAATTATAAATTTGTTTTGAAAACGTACTTGGTTGTCCAGGGAAATACGCTTCTCTTTCACATCTTTCAAAAATAAACCACTATTTATTTTTAAAAAAAATTACCCATTCCTTTAATAAATTCCCGCAGTGAATTTATTCTTCCAAATATCCACTGATATATTGCTTTACTTTTATAAACCAAGTTTATAAGTTTCATAGACTCAACTTCCTTTTAAAATTCCGATTCCAAACACTTAGATCAATTTCCAAATTGATTCGCAATTTACTCCATTTTGAAATAAATTTCTTTTCTTACTCAATTTATTTCAAAATCCATTAACTTCATATTTTATTCATTAATTATGATTTAAAATCTTTTTAACTAAAAACAACAATTTCAGATTTCTCAAATTCCTTCTTTATCCTTTTAAATAAATTCAAACTTTGAATTGTTTAAAATAAATTCTTCATTCCTTTACATAATATCACTTGAGTTTTTAAGAAAATCACTTATTTCCATTTATTCAAAAATCTCATTTCTCCATACTTGGAATTTTATTTATTAGATTTCAAAAATCAACTTTTATTCATTTCTAATTCATTCTTTGATTAATTCAAATTTCTATAATTATTTATTTAAAATTCTCTCTTTAATTTTCTATCAAAATCCTAATCTATACATTTTTGATAATTCAGAATATCCGAATATATTCAATCAAACCATAGCATCCAACATTTGAATTTCCAACATAATCTATCACAGATTATCACATAAACCATATCACAGAATATTAAACAATCTAAATAAATTTGAGGAATCCAGTTGGATCCCTCCAACCTATTTCCTTGCATCCATAGATGTTAGCACAATATCAATTTCACTTCGAGGTGGAATATCGCGGTATATGGGTTTATATAATATCATCCGCTATTATGCGGCGCTTAGGGTCTCATCCACTATATAATGCGGGAAATCAGTCACACCAATATATGCTATATACTACTATATATAATATAGCACATCAAATCAATTCAATCATTCAACCAAATATTTAAATTTAACCATTTAAATTTAAATAGCCATTCAAAAGAGTAAGATTAGCTCACCTCTGATTTTTGTTTTGCAATCCATTTCCATCTCGACTATCCCCTTTATGATTTTGGACCTTGTATAAACATCATATGGTTTATTAATATTTGAATTGATCGAACAATTAATTTATTTTGAACCAATAATTTTCCTTTAGACTAATAATTTAATTCTAAACTAATTTTCTTTTCTTTTTTGTAAATTATTTTAAGTAACTAAAATGATTTAATTAATTAATTAAACGTATTAATCACCAATACACTATTTTAAAATAGTAAGTTTAAACATGTTTATTTATTTACTTATTATTACTATTATTATTTCAAAATCACATATGTTTTTTTTCCTATAAAATAATCTATAAAATAATTCCTAAATCTTTCTGTATATATATATTTTCTGACTAAAAAGAAAGAGTTTTCTGTTTTTTTAAACTTTGTCTATTTTTCTAAAATAAAACTTGACTTTGTTGTAAATCTTCTTCCTAACATATGTATGTTTATATATATGTGTGTATGCATTTATCAAAAAATTAATTAATTTGAAGAATATACTGCATATATACCTTACTGTAATTCATTTTTCCTATCTGCATAAGTTCATATATATATATATGTATGTATGTATGTATGTATGTATGTATGTATGTATGTATGTATGTATTATAAAAACAACATGAAAAGAGAAAGAACCCATACCCCTACGAAGGACACCGACCCAGAACCCATCCTCCTAAGCCGCCGGCCTTGCGAACACCCACGCCACCACGCGGCCTTAACTAGTCGCCGCATCCCCTCTGCCTTCACCTGCACCTCCTCGTGGTCACCAACCAATTTTCCTTCTGCCTCCCACCTTGCTCGAAACACGACCGCCACCTTCTACCAACACAACATCGCATCGCAGCCACATGGCACGAGCGAAATTTTCCACCTCTGGCCCACACGAGCGAACTTCCCTCGAGAAACACCTTGCCTGAAGCCTCGAGCTTGAGCTTGAACGAGAAAACATCAGCACTCTGATTTAGGGAAACTTCGAACGATTTCTTTGACGTCATCGAGTCGCTAGCTTAGGTCGCAATTTGAAATTGATTTCTGAAGCGAGGACCAAAGAAAACTTGGCCATTTTTATTTCGTTTGATTTCTGATTTCGAAAATGAATTAGACAGGAGGAGAAGTCGCGTGATTTAAATAGAACGGCTGCGTCTTGAAGAAGGTGAGCGACCGTGATTTGATTTCTACGTTGAAAATATTAGCGTGTAGGGTTGCTGGCTACAGGGAAGGCAAAAAGCATTGATGGTGAAAGAAAACAGGCTGGTGGGAGGGAATTTCGGCTAAATGAAATTTGACAGGACAAAGTATATTATATTTTGAATTTAAATTTAAATTGTCTCGATTTACGTAGCCTAAAATGTGAACCCCTATCGAGACGTGCAGCTAGGCATTTATAGTGTTATACCCCCATTCCGAACGTAATGGAAAAGGTTTCGAGTCCTGATTCGATCGATGGAGAAGATAGCTTTTTTGGTTCCAGTTATTATATTAAATTTTCGATATAAATTCAGCGCATTTATATATCGTATGCTCACACAACAACTCCAAACATTACGAAAATTAAAATCCGATAATAATACAATATTATGGACCCAATGGAACTGATTTCGTCGAATTCTAAGACTGTGCCTCGGAAGGCTATTTTTAAATATCAATTTAAACGATTTTCAAAACTTAACAAAACACTTCCAAATTCAATTTTAACACTTTTACTATCTTTAGTACTATCAATATAAATTTTACAAGCCATTTAAAATATTTTTAACAAGCTCGAAACTCAAGATTAAATATTTTACTCAATCTTCAATTATTGAATTGAATAATTATATTATTCAACAAAGTGTTGTATCTACATTCTGAATGGATAAATCCAAGTTTTTTCCCATATTCGAAACCAATTTATAATTCAATTTCTATATTTAAAACCATTTAAATATTGCAGATTCAACGCTGAAAAATCCAGGTCGTCACATTCCTCCCCCTTAAAAGAATTTCGTCCTCGAAATTACTAATGCAAAGAATGCTCCAAACCCATTAACTTTACAAGACCCACTTAGTGAAAATCCCATATTCACTTTCTAATCCTTCATTTTTCAACTAAACAATTAGTTTCAATTTCCATTTCCAATATCCCTTATTTTAATTCCAATTTGAAATCGTATTGTCACTAACAAAAAAATTTCCTAAAATTTTCAAAATTTTTCTAACTCTCAAAATTTTCGAAAAATTTTGGCAGAGTCTCCTTTGTACGGAGGAGCTTTTGCAGTTTGAAAAGAGATATAAATATATATACATCGACCCACCTGGTCGGAAAACAAAAAAACAAACAATAGTTCATATTTCCTAACTTTTATTGCGTAGGTGTATCTCTATTTAGCATTTTTAAGAAAGCGGCTTATTATTTTAGTAATTAGCGCAACCAAATCCAGTCACACGGCTTCCTTGCACCTGTACTTACTCAATTTAAATATGTAAGTGCCATATATATGAAATTCATTATCATTTCACTCTTTTAAACAACTACAACCGATGAATACTAAAAGCAATGCACACTAAACACTTTTCATAAGCAATTTCAATGTCCCAACATTCATTTTAATTGCTTACAATCAATCACACATTGCTTCACTTAATCCAAATGGTTAACAACTCACATGCTTACATCCAATTTATTTTAAGCAAAACAAACTCATATTCAATTCAATTGATCTCAAAATCAATTTATTTAACCTCTATCAACTCATAAAATTTTAATTACCTTCGTTTACGTCAAACGACAATTCATTCTATGCAATTTGATAATATCCATGTGAATAAATAATTATTTAAGTTTTATAAACAATTTAGATTGATTCTAACTCAATTTATATTTAATTCCATTCCATTTTTAAATTTATTCACAATCTCACTTGCATTTCATATCGCATAGGTTTCATTCAAAACCATTTATGGGACTTCAAAACATACCACGTAATTTAATTAAATAACCATTTCACACTTAAGTTATTTCAACCCATAATAATTCCATTTCATTATTCAAACAGGTTCCATTCAAAACCATTTCATAAAGCTCACTAACAACCATTTAACAATTCACTTAAGTTAACAGCTTAAGTTCATCTCCATTACCAATTAAATTTCATTCTATCAAATCAATTAGTGTACTCATTCAATCTACTTATTTCTGAATTGTACTTTATTAATAGCAAGCCCACTTAAAATCATTTCTACTCACTTGAATTTATTTACAATTCAAACCATTACTATTATAATCCAATTCAATTAAACTTTCAACTTTTTATTACCAATTTAAATCCCATTAACATACAATTACCTAATTTATTCCAAATTAGTACACTCCCATCTTACAATTCAATATTTGATTTTTACCTCCAAAAATCACTTTAGTTAATTTTCTCGAGTTTAATCTATTTTATAATTCATGTTTGGATTTTTATTTCATTCCGAAATACCAAACAAATTTATTTTGGTCCTTATTTCACTATTCAAATTCTCATAGGGCACGTGCTTATATTTTCATACTTCCATTCGTTTATAATTAAGCACATTCCCATTCCATTTTAACTCGAGGTCCTTACTTAACCTAAGCATATTTTTAATTATTCCAATCCAATTCAACTTATTTCTGTTTATTTAAGTAAGAATTTTATTTCATTCTATATTACCAATAACTCTCTTAATTAATTTTAATTCAGTTCAATTCCAACTTTATTCAAATACAACTAAATTTTATTTTCAGTTTAATTCAAATCCAACTCAATATTAAACTTAGCTTAAGTTCATTCATTTCAACTTAATTTTATTCCTCCATCAAATTCAATTCCAATTTATATCCAAAAAAATTTTTATCCATTTACTTTGCTAAAAATTTTCCATTCAAGCCATAATCAACTAAATTTTCCAACAATTTAATTTCCTTCACCATTAACCAAGTTAAATTTATTTTAACTCTCTCTTCTTTTTTTTCACTTTGAATTTTGATTACAACATTCACATCTCCTATTTTTCTTCCTTATTTAAGAAAAATCATCTCAATTTATAAGTTTATATCTTTCTCATCAGGATTTTCAATTCAAATAAGGATTCAGGATTTTTAAACACCCGGCTTTTGGTTTTCATATCATCTTGAAATCACCATTATCCCAAAGTCATACTTCTCAAGTTTTTAAACCAATCCTGGTTTTTATCCCCAACAAATTTCTTTTGAAATTTCCAAAGCAAAACTAGTTATTCTAAACAAATCAATTTGGCAGCACTACATCACTTAGAAACTCGAAAATGAATACTGATGATGCGGCCGTCATCATCAGAATTATTTTCCAGCGACTGAAGTGAGCTCAATGCTATATCCCTTCCTAAAATTTATTTGAAACAATTACCTTTCGGAAATTCTTCCAATATAATAATTCTATTATTTAACTTCAAAACACCTCGAAAAACACTTTCAAAATCTCCGGGATTTTAAATTTCCAAATTTAATTTGAATCCAATTCTAACTGTAATCCATTTGTATAATTTATGCTCATACAATTCTTCCATTTGATTATACAAGTCATTCCATTTTTTTATAATCTTATTTGTTTAAGATTTTATCATCCAAACGTCCAAGTTATATAACAATTTAAGAAAATATTTCTTTTATCTCAAAATATATTTTTGGGTAAAATTATTTCATTTACCCACTTTCGAAAATAATATTGTGTCGAATTGTTCTATTCAAGTGTTTAGAAACCCCTTCGATACAGTTGTCTAGACTGTGCCGATGAAGGTTCATATGCCACTCAATAAATCAATCAACACGATATAAAACCATCATATCCACTAACAAATATGTGCTCGTAACTATTAGTGCGCTCAAACTCATTCTGGAGTACTACTGACTCTATCTCAAATGAGTAATTCCCAACAGAGCCAAGGTTCTCACTTAACCTTCAGCTCTGATACCAAGTGAAACGTCCTGCAGTTCCGTACCCCTTGAGTCGACACTATACTCCATTTATCAACTCAAGATGAACGGAAATACAAACCATTTGTATTAAAGAAGAAGAGGTAAAAGAAGAAAATAGAAAACAACATCAGAATCTAACCATCGCGGTGGAATAAAATATAATAGATAATAAATGATCTTTACACAAAAACAAATCTATTTATACATTACATCATCAGAGTTTACATAACACAAAACTGGACAGTAACCATAACCTGTCCTCACAATCTGAATACACAGCGGAATATTTAACACAAATACGGAAGTACGTATTGTCATCCAGCTCATTTCTTGAGCTCCATAGCAACCTTTCCTGTATCCTCTGATACTTGGTCTGACCCGAGCATTATAGTTAAATATCACCTGAGTCAGACTAGAATACCAGCATGAGAAAACCGCACACAGATTGATTATTAAAGTTTTCAAAAATTCTTTGAAATCAAAAGCATCTCGTAAGACCACGTCAAAAATAAACATGTCGGGTTTTTACCTTACGATAGCCAAAACACTTTTTATCAAATCCTTTTAATATTATAATAGCTTCTATAGAAAGTAAAATAGAATCTAGCTAAAATGCTTGCATCTCACGTTTTAGCAATAGTTGGGCACAATCAAAACCGTACAGGCGCGTAGGGAGAATGGATTTCTAACTAATGACTAGGCATTCGGGTACCACCTATCACAGTACCAGGTCAAGATCAGCGTACCGAGGATCCACCCAAAATCCCCTACAACACAAGACCGGAACTACCCCTTACTGGATAATCCCGAGTAAGATCACCCCACGGTTGGGATCAGCAACCGCCCACACAGTCGAAATAAAAAGGGACATCTAGATAGGGATGACCTCGCCCTAATGGGTGCTACCCACTTAGCTTTGCTACATAACCCCTGATTTTCATTCATTCCCGATTGATGAGGCTCAATGCTAAGTGTTGTCTTTTTAGAACATATCACTTAGAATGCTCACCGTCCACCTAACGATGTTCTGAAAGCATTCCTCCATACAAGTCCGTTCCGGGTTCAAACGGAACTGAAGGCACTACTCCTACTACATCCATTTGGAATCACCCTCAGGATTAGCAGTGACCAACCCTTGCACTTCACTGCTCCATTTTCGATTCCAACTCTTGTTTCCACACGAAACGTTTAAACCCAATCGAGATGATTTTCGAGAAATTAATCCCAATCCTGGTCTCTTCGAAACGATCAGTGCATTGGCCAATATTGATAGTCTGTTATTTAACTATCAATTAACATTCACAAACAACCATCAAACATAAATAATTTCCCCAAATTATTTATTAATCTCAAAATATCTTCACAAGATATATTTCCACTTTTCAATCCTTTAAAAATAGTTTTCAAACCGCACTCTTCTCATGGAATGAATTCCCAATATTTATTTCCACTGAAAACACCAAGTACAATACTTTAGATTTTTAAAATAATTTAAAACACTTTATTATAAATTATACTTTAAAACATTTGAAATAAAAACTACTTTAATACCTTATTCAAAAATATATACTTTAAGAATATTTAAAATAAAGCTACTTTATAAAATATAAAACTAAATTTTTCTCTTTTAGGAACATCGTACCAAGCCACCTTTAGATAATTACTACTATAATAAATTTGAAAAAAACTTGCTTTAAAATTTAAACATTTAAAAATAATAAATTTTATAAAACGTGCTTTTTAAAACAACTTTTAACTTATAATTATAAATTTGTTTTGAAAACGTACTTGGTAATCCAGGGAAATACGCATCTCTTTCACATCTTTTAAAAATAAACCATTATTTATTTTTAAACAAATTTACACATTCCTTTAATAAATTCTCACCGTGAATTTATTCTTCCAAATACCCACTAATATATTGCTTTACTTTTATAAACCAAGTTTATAAGTTTCATAGACTCAACTTCCTTTTAAAATTCCGATTCCAAACACTTAGATCAATTTCCAAATTGATTCCCAATTTACTCCATTTTGAAATAAATTTCTTTTCTTACTCAATTTATTTCAAAATCCATTAACTTCATATTTTATTCCTTAATTATGATTTAAAATATTTTTAACTGAAAACACCAATTTCAGATTTCTCAAATTCCTTCTTTATCCTTTTAAAAAAATTCAAAATTTGAATTGTTTAAAATAAATTCTTCATTCCTTTGCATAATATCACTTGAGTTTTTAAGAAAATCACTTATTCCCATTTATTCAAAAATCTCATTTCTCCATACTTGGAATTTTATTTATTAGAATTCAAAATCAACTTTTATTCTTTTCCAATTCATTCTTTGATTTATTCAAATTTCTATAATTATTTACTTAAAATTCTCTCTTTTATTTTCTTTCAAAATCCAAATCTATACATTTTTGATAACTCAAAATATCCGAATATACTTAATCAAACCATAGCATCCAACATTTGAATTTCCAACATAATCTATCACAGATTATCACATAAACCATATCACAGAGTATTAAACAATCTAAATAAATTTGAGGAATCCAGTTGGATCCCTCCAACATGTTTCCCTGCATCCATAGATGTTAGCACAATACCAATTCCACTTCGAGGTGGAATATCGCGGTATATGGGTTTGTATAATATCATCCGCTATTATGCGGCGCTTAGGGTCTCATCCGCTATATAATGCGGGAAATTATTCACTCCAATATATGCTATATACTACTATATATAATATAGTACATCAAATCAATTCAATCATTTAACCAATTAATTAAATTTAACCATTTAAATTTAAATAGCCATCCAGAAGAGTGAGATTAACTTGCCTTTGATTTTTGTTTTGCAATCCATTTCCATCTTGACTATCCCCTTTACGATTTTGGACCTTGTACAAACATCATATGGTTTATTAATATTTGAATTGATCTAACAATTAATTTAATTTAAACCAATAATTTTCCTTTAAACTAATTTTCTTTTCTTTTTTAAATTATTTTAAGTAACTAAAATGATTGAATTAATTAAACATATCAATCACCAATACACTATTTTAAAATAGTACGTTTAAACAAGTTTATTTATTTACTTATTATTATTATTATTATTATTATTATTATTATTTCGAAATCACATATATTTTTTTCCTATAAAATAATTCCAAAATCTTTCGGTATATATATTTTCTGACTAAAAAGAAAGAGTTTTCTGATTTTTTAAACTTTGTCTATTTTTCTAAAATAAAACTTGATTTTGCTATAAAATCTTCTTCCTAACATATGTGTGTTTATATATATGTGTGTGTGTATTTATCAACAAAAAATTAATTTGAAGAATATACTGCATATATACCTCACCGTAATTCATTTTTCCTATCTGCATAAGTTCATATATATATATATATATATATATATATATATATTAAAAACAATAGGAAAAGAGAAAGTACCCATACCCCTACGAAGGACACCGACCCTGAACCCATCCTCCCAAGCCGCCGGCCTTGTGAACACCCACGCCACCACGCGGCCTTAACTAGTTGCCGCAACCCTCTGCCTTCGACTGCACCTCCTCGTGGTCGCCAACCAATTTTCCTTCTTCCTCCCACCTTGCTCGAAACACGACCGCCACCTTCTACCAACGCAACATCGCATCGCGGCCACACGGCACGAGCATACTTCGCTACCTCTGGCCCACACGAGCGAACTTCCCTCGAGAAACACCTTGCCTGAAGCCTCGAGCTTGAGCTCGAATGAGAAAATATCGCCACTCTGATTTGGGAAAACTTCGAATGATTTCTTCGACGTTACCGAGTCGCTAAGTCAGGCCGCGATTTGAAATTGATTTCTGAAGCGAGGATTAGATTTTGATTTTGTATCGAAGAAAACTCGGCCATTTTTATTTCGTTTGATTTTTTATTTCGAAAATGAATTAGAGGGGAGGAGAAGTTGCGTGATTTAAACAGAACGACTGCATGTTGAAGAAGGTGGCGACCGTGATTTGATTTCTGCGTTGAAAATATTAGCGTGTAGGGTTGCTGGCTACGGGGAAGGCAAAAAAACGTTGATAGTGAAAGAAAACAGGCTGGAGGGAGGGAATTTCGGCTGAATGAAATTTGACTAGACAAAGTATATTATATTTTGAATTTAAATTTAAATTGTCTCGATTTAAGTAGCCTAAAATTGCGAACCTCTATCGAGACGTGCCGCTAGGCGTTTGTAATATTATACCCCCATTTCGAACGCAATGGAAAAGGTTTTGAGTCCTGATTCGATCGTATGGAGAAGACAGCTTTTTTGTTCCGGTTATTATATTAAAGTTTCGATATAAATTCAGCGTGTTTATATATCGTACGCTCACACAACAACTCCAAACATTACGAAAATTAAAATCCAATAATAATACAATATTACGGATCCAATGGAACAGATTTCGTCGAAATCTTAGATTGTGCCTCGGAAGGCTATTTTTAAATATAAATTTAAACGATATATTTTCAAAACTTAACAAAACACTTCCAAATTCAATTTTAACACTTTTACTATCTTCAGTGCTATCAATATAAATTTTACAAGCCCTTTAAAATATTTTTAACAAATTTGAAAATTAAGATTAAATATTTTACTCAATCTTCAATTATTGAATTGAATAATTATATTATTCAACAAATTGCTGTATCTACATTCTGAATGGATAAATCCAAGTTTTTTTTCTTATTCGAAACCAATTTATAATCCAATTTCTATATTTAAAGCCACTTAAATATTCTAGATTCAACGCTAAAAAATCCGAGTCGTCACAACTGTCAGATTAGTTAAAGTCTAACGGAGCAATGATGAGAGAGACTGCACTTGGGAGACTGAGAGCAGGATTAGAGATGCTTATCCTAATTTGTTTGATGGTATGTTTTACCTTTATGGTTGATTTTTTGTGTGCCTTCTCGAAATTTCAAGGATGAAATTCTTTACGAAAAGGAGTCTGTAATGACCTTGATTTTTAGTAATATTTTTTAGGATATTTAATTAGCTAAATTAAATAGAATAATGTGATTATTAAGGGATTAACATTTATGATTATTAAGGATAGTCGTGCCATGTTAACAAATAAATTAAGTAAATTGAAATGGAACAAAAATGTTAGGTAGTAGATAAGGGAAATATAGGATTAAGTATATCTTTATGCCCTAAACCCTAAGCTGTGTACAATTCACATGTTCATTCATTTGCAAAATAAATGTTGAGGCCGGCCACCGTTAGCAAGAACAAGAGAAAGAAAAGCTAACGGAAGAAGATTGATCAATTCAAATCCATTCAAATCTCAACTCATTAATTTCAAAGCTAAGGTGAATTGATGACTACATCTCATGTATTCTAATTATTTTCGGTTTTAGGTTAAACCCTATTTATCTTGCAAAGTTTACCCATGTTTTTGAATGATAAATTTTTTATATATGCTTGTTAATGATTTATGCTTATTTATATAGATTTTATGATATGTTTTGATGTGAAAACTCTATTAAATGACATCTAAATGTCTTTCAATTTTAGATCTAGATCAGAAATGAAATTCTAGAGAGGGGTTTCAATTTTCATAATTTTCCAAATTTATGTGGATTTAATATTAATTTTCTAGTGAGGAAATTGATTATTTGGATTTAAAAATTATTTACGGTAAAATAATATATGTTTTGGGTCTAAAATTAATATATGTTAGAAAACATATTAAAAATGATTTTCATGAATTTTTGTAGGATTTTCCTATGTATTTTAATAGATATATAAAATTATTTAATGTATGGGACTTAAATGTTTTATATATTTATAAGAGGAGAATGGGTATTTTATTAATTATTTATATTGTTTAATTTTGAAATTTTGGTAGTGTTTTTGGAAAAGAAAATTTGCAACCAATCATATTTAATAAACAAGGCAGGTTAGTTGAAAAGATTACTTTAAAAAGATAAAATTCAGTTTAAACTGGATTTTTACCTATTTCGCCACTTTCGGCACTTGGGGTTCCGACCTAGTAGTTCCGCCTCCGTCACCATCAAAACCAATGCACATAATATTAAAAATTTGGAACAGAGTGAATTGGATATAGGCAAAAGGTACTGGGTCGAAACAATGGATTCCGATAGGGTTGAAACATTATTTTTCTTTTAAATGGAAATGCACCTGTTATGCTTTTGAAAGATATACTTTTGACTTGGTTGGCTTTTAACTGGGTCAAATGGTTCTAAAAAGGAATGGTTTCTAAGAGGTCATGCCTTTGTTTTTAATTAAATGCTTTCGTCGAGATCGAAACCCCTTTTTTGCTGCTTTCTACCTTTTGAAGTGATGCCTTCGAAAGTGCTACTTTGTTTCATAATACCCAAGTCGCTTCTCCATTACTTTCAAGAGGTTGGTGTCGACACCATCACTTCTCTACTTAGGAAATAGCTTTCCAAGTGTTGCTTTCGACCCTGTTCTTTTATGACCCTTTGAGATTTTTGAACATAAACTCGGAAGGTTACGAAAGAGATAGTTTTGAATGTTTTCGAAAGAATGTTCCATATGTTTTATTTGAACCCAAATGCTTTCGAAAGGTTTTAAAGGAAAGGTTTCAAACGGGTGGTTCCCCAATGATTTCGAAAGATTTTAAAGGAAGGGTTTCCAATGTTTTCGAAAGGCAACATTTAAAGAGTTTTGAAAAGAGGATGTTAATGGTTTTAAAAGGCTTTCGAATGAAAGTTTATTCGATAGTTTCGAAACGACTATGATAATGGTTTTGAAAGATAGGTTTTGGCCTTTTGGCCTAATGTTTTAAGTGTATCGAAAGGGGTACTTTCAAGGGTTCGAAAGGGGTACTTTCTATGATTTCGAAAGATATTGTTTAAAGGTTTAAGCAAAGTTTTTGAATGTAGATCAATAATGTTTTCAGAGAAGAATCTATAACATGGAAAAATATTTTGGGTAGAACAAAGTATATTTTCCTTGTTTAAATTATGATTTAAAGGTTTAAATCAATTTGAGAAAAAAAAGGTTTTCAAGGAAAAATTTAAGGGAAGGTTGCCCTAAGTAAAATGACTCGGATATTTGTATACCGGATGGGACTGGTATAGGATCATGCCTTATACATTAGCTATTATCCCATAGCTAATTTAGTCCGAAATTCCAGTGTGTAGGGCTTTGTCATAGATAAGACTAAAACGATGTTACACACAGAAGGGAATATATTTATATAGAGGTAGGTTATTGGTGAACCCGCAAAACCATTAGAATCAGTTGACTGGGAGAAAGTAAGTTAGGGATAGACCGTCTAAAAGAAGAATTTCTAACAGATGTTAGATTATTTATTTATATTATCTGGTAGGCCTAAGTCAGCCAAAGGTTTGTAGTTAGCCAAACAAAACTATAGTGTTCGGACAAATAGTTCATTGTTACCTGATATATATATTTACATGATAATGCTTTACAATTTTAACCAATTTTGGTTGCAGGACTATGATTTGCAAAAGATATGTTTTAATAGGATATTAGTGAGGATTAACCCATTCCGCTAAGCGGCGTGGTCTCACTTAATATCAAATAACTAAGATGTATTGTATTATTCACACCAGGCTTTATTTTTGACTCGAAATTCATGTTTTTCCCCTAAAAATCTCAGGTGCTAAAATTGATTTGAGTACTTTTGGGAGTTTTGGATTTTTAGATTTTTAGTAGGTTGGCGAATAATGTTTCTAGAGACGAGTAGAAGCGTAACGGCCCGAAAATCCATACCCTTTGAATCGACAATAATCCACACATGTGCGACCCAAAAAAACACAGACTGACGGTAATTCAAGAGAAAGAAAAGAAGAGAGAAGAAGAGAAGAGAAGAAAGAGAGAATACAGAACCAAACAGAACAATACAGAATCTCACATCGCAGCGGAAAATATATAATATCATATCAATGATCTTTACAAAATAGAAACTGTATATATATACACATCAATCAGAGTTCAACAATCAATCAATAGTTATTAACCTAAACAGTTATAATAACCTGTCCTTACAAATACTGATAATTTAAAACAACTAAGCAATGCAGTGGATAATCAAGCAAATACGAATGTACGAAAATAAAGACCTTCAGCTCTCCTACTGAAGCTCCAAAAGCATCAAATCTAGACCTATAAATATACTCGGTCTGACCTGAGCATTGAAAGGGAAGAACGCCTGGATCAGTCTGGTAAATCAGCGTGAGAAACACACTCAACTGAATTTACTAAGTTACCAAACTTTTCTTTTATCAAAACAAAAGTATCTCGTAAGACATGTCCACACATAAACACGGACATGTTTTTACCTTACAATAACTAAAACATCTCATATTAAATTCATGTTATATTATAGTAGTGTCTACTATATACAAATAATATTAATCATAGTCAAAATTGTTACATTGATTAAATTCCATCATATAGCCCAACTGGGTAATGCAATCAAAATGGCAAACACGTAGTGGATTTTAGATTTCCATACAAATAACTATGTGAAGGGACTACCTTCTGGCAGTACATCTCTAGAAAAATATACCGAGAAACCATCACAAAGTTTGTCTACCAACACAATATCAGCCCACCTCTATAACTAGATGGTACCGATATGTCATCCTCTGGTTGTTACCGACCTTACCGAGTGCCCTCTAGCATACAAACCACAATAATCAGATACATGATGTCATAGCGTGTAAAGATATATCTAGAAGAGGATGATCATATCCTACTTGGAAGCGACCCACTTAGCCTTGCCTCGTCTAACCCTGTTTTGGTCATTTCCGGTTGATGAGGCCTGAGGTAACAATTACCTTTCACAATCACAATCACATCACTTTAAATGCCACACGGAGATTTCCGTTGACTACTAATTGCCTTTCACAAAAATACAACCCTTAAGCTCATACGTCTCAAGGAGGGTGTTAAGCTAAGGGAAGTTGCCTTCTTCGCCACCAATTGATGTATGTTTGTAAAAACCAATGTACGTAATCCTTAGAAATGCAATGTCATACAAACATCCATACAAGTTGTCCAGGAACAGGACAAACCGAAGGTATTTTCCTACCATATCCTGTCGGAAAATACCTAGGATTAGTAGCAAATAGTCCTCGCATTGGATATTTCATGATGAAGAGACCACTGCTACTGAATGTATATTGGAATTTTAACCTCAAACGATCAACAGCAATCCCCCAGTATGAAAATCCAGAATAGCAATATCATCACAAGAAACCTGCACAATCGTTGCATATACGTCGGTTCGAAGTGGTTTTCAGATAAATCTGATCCTGGTCTCTTCGCACCAACAACGCAAAAGCATTCCTCAATCTCACATAGAAACTAAGTCTCATAGATTTATCACGTTTCCAACTTTCAACTTGCTATCCTTCAGGCCAAGAAGGAAGCTCGATAGATTGGAGTAATACTCTACACTATACGAATCAACATCCTCAACACAAACGATAATCAAGCTGTAACGACCCGACTTCCTACGCCCAGGAAGACGTATCGTTTTTAAGAAAGAAAAGGGTGAGAAAATAGAAAAGATAGAGAAGAAAGAACAACATCAGAATCTCACAGCGAAACGAATAAATTATATTAATCACATAAGTATTTACATAATATATAACATCAATCAGAGTTATACAGATAATACATCACATACTAGACAGTTATAAACACCTATCTAGTTAATACACCTCAATACAATACAGCACAAACAATATGACTCAGAGATACCAACACAGCGGAACTATATATATATATCTACAACGTTGAAGCCTCCTGCTCCATTGCTCCTCCAGAATTCGTCAAAACTAACCTGAATCCCTTGGCTACCCGTAAAAATTTGGGTACCCGAGAGTTTATGAAAAACAGAAAATGAACTCCGGGTCAGACATGGGTCTGGTGTGAGTAATATGTTAAAGTTGCTTAACTTTGAAAATCCTTTGAAAACAAAAGGTATCATGTAAGACTTCCCACAAATAAACATGGAAAAGTTTTTACCTTACGCTAACCAAAACATTTGATAGGAAATCCAATGATATTATAATAGGTCTAGGGTTTTCAAGTAAATAGAAAATAGCCGAAATTGTTACATTCATTAAATTCCAGCTACTAGCCACAAAAGTGGGTAATACAATCAAAACCGTTGGCACTTATTGGATTATGGATTCCATACAATGGCAGGGCTACTGGGGTACCGCCCGTCACAGTACGTGGCCTAGATTAACGTACCGAGGATCACTCCCGACCCCCTGCAACACAAGGCCGGAACCAATCCTTACAGAATAGTCGCAAACAAGATAACCCCGCAGTTGGCTGTAGACCAACTGCCCACACAGCCGAATAAAAGGGACATCTAGACAGGGGAAAATCTTGTCCTGCTTGGGCATGACCCACCTAAACTTGCTGCACCTCCCCTGTTTTAGCCATTCTCGGTTGATAAGGCTTGAGGCTGTGATTACCTTTACAGAATATATCTCTTAGAATGCTCATCGCCCACCTGACGATGTGTTGAAAGCATTCAATCCATACAAGTTCGTTCCGGGTTTGAACGAAACCGATCATCTCGTTACACTCGTTTTGGAATCACCCTCAGAGTTAACGACGATAATCCTTGCATTCTGAATCTTCATCTTTACTTCAGATTCACGACTTATCGTTAATTTGGATCGATGTGATTTTCGGATGTCCAAATATGGAAAATCCGATCCCGGTCTCATCGAAATCCAAAACGTATCTTTTAAGGCCAAGTTGTCTATTTAATCTTAACAGTTAATTCAATATTATCAATATACACAGATAGATAATTCACATCTCATAATAGATAATCACATTATCATCATTAACAGATAATTAATATCATCATCCAAACAGATAATTAAATATTATCATACTTAAACCATACATCCATATCACATAGATATTAACCACCTCATATTTGAGATCACAATCAATCAATGAAATATCAATATCATCCATAAGCAATGATTTATGAATCACAATCTATAATTAATTTAAAATGAATTAAATTAACTACTTCCATCTTTAATTAATTTAAAATAAATTAAATTAATTACTCAATCCATAAATCCTGCTCTCTCAACCATTAATTAATTATAAATCAAATTAATTAATCATTCTCTAATTACAAGAAGTAATTTAGTCTTCAATTAATTTCTTAAATGAATTATTCTAAATCATTCATAGCAGTTAACATTTAATCACTTCCTTATTAATTATTCCTTAAATTAAACAATTCTTAATTACATTATTAATTATATTAATTAATGATCTCCCATTTATGTTAAATTTCTTTATTTAATTTAATTACATAAAGTGATTAATCTTTATTTAAATACAATTATTAATCACCCTTGATTAATAACAAACCAGTAATCAACTACCCTTAATTACTTATTAATCATTCCATGATTAATTAATACCATAAATTAATCCTTTGATTAATTACAAAAGAAACTACCCAAATTACTTCACTTACAAATCATCTTGCATTAATTTCATCAAGTAAGTAATTATACTCCATTAATTACACTAAGTAATTACACATACCAAATCATCAAATGATTTCTTAAATTAATTAAAATTAATTAACTTAATTTAATCTTATCATCAATTACTTATATATTCCAATTAATCATCTTTGATTTAAATAACCTTTGCTATATTCTAGTAGTTTCCTTAAATTTATTTACTGAGATTAATCTTGAATATATCCATTAATTAATTACACTTATATAAATTTATTACCGTTTAATTCTCTTGTTGATTTATTATTCCCAAATTAATCAATTTCTAAATCCATCATTAATTATATTAATTAATGATTTCTAATTACATTTTCATTTGTTAATTATATTAAGAATACTAATCTTCAAATCACATAATATTAACCCTCTTGATTAATACATACTGAATTTAACTGTCCTAAATTAATTACTTCTCAATAACAAGCTTAATTAATCCTTTGATTAATTTCAAGTAATTATATTCCAATTACTTCCATTCCCATCATCCAATAATTTCATCAATTACTTCACTAAGTAATTTACTTCCAAAAGATCAGTTAATTAAACTAAATTAATTAACTCAAATTAAATTAATTTACTCAATCAATAAGTAATTAATTTCTTAATTACTTTCCAAATAAATAATTACATTTAAACTATTTCAATGATTATTATTGAATTAATTAATCCAATTAATTTATTAAAAATCAATCACATTAATTAATTATAAAATAATCTAGTTAATGATCTTCATTAACACTTATTTAATTGTTTTCTTCTAAAATAATTAACTTATATTAATAATTATTAATTATAAGCTTGATTAACCATTAAAATTTATTAATTTAAATAAAAATCTAATCTATGGTTCTTAATCACATATTAGTTACTTAATTCATTATTCAACTTTGATTAATACATTTAAATTTATAATTACTAATTTAAATAATATCAATCATTAATTATTCATACTTAATTAACTTAAAGGTTAATGAATATAAATTCTACGTCTTCATTACTTAAAGTAAACTGTTCTTATTATTGATTAAATTTTCAATTCCATTATGTTTTAAACATTTATTTCAAATTACTTTCTAAATAAATCCCAATTTATCCTTAATAAAGTTTAAAACTAATTTTTTCCAAAACCCTTTTAAACTCACTTATTTAATAGCACTTAAAACTTATTTGAATCAATTTAAATTATAAAACTTTATTTTATTTCCAAATCTAGAATTTCAAATCTAAGTCCTGATTTCAATTTTTAGGAATTAACTTTGTTTAAATCTTCCCTTAACAATTTATATCTCATCTTTGAATTTAACTCCTTTTGAATACACCTAAACATTAAGCACTTTTAAGTTATTAAAATAATTTAAATTATGGAATTTTATTATTTCCAACTCTATTTCAAAACTAACTTAAATTCACTGTTAAACTTTGATTTAGTACTAGTTTTAACTTTGATTTCAAATTTAAAACAAAAGTGTTAAAAACTGATAAAACTGTTGAACGGTTACAGCTTAAAACTCTGAACAACATCTACCCGAGCCCCCCCCCCCCCCCCCCCCCGTTTACTTCGAGTAAACACACGAAGTAACCCATGCTTTCTCGAGCCCCTATACTTCTTCTCCCTCAATTAACCAAAGAACCCAGACCACCCACATGCATGTGCACGTGCACGATCACCAGACCACCCCTAATCTTCGGCCGAGGACATCAACACGACGACGATCTCTCAACGATCGCTCTCACCAACCCAGCACCCATGAATTCGTGAAGCAACTAAATCAAGCAATCCAGCTCCCTCCAAAACCCATCCCATCACCTAAACCTCCCTTGTCCAGGCAATTCCCATCACCGGCATCTCTAAAACTCCGGCCACAGCCTCGTCCATCTCCCCTCTACCTCTCCTCAAACCCACGTGACACTCGGTGCATCCAATAGGATGAACGAATCAAAGGTTCTCGACCCTACAAAACTAGTTTTACGAGCAAAAATTGCTCACCGCCTTTACCACGTTCATCGAACCACCATACGAATATTTTTCCCGCAATCACACTTCACTCTTACGCCTCCGTCCAAGATCCCATCCACCACCAACCCAGGAATCATCAGAAATCGACAAAAACCCACTTCACGATCAACTGAGAACTGCTCTTCCAATCCCTATCTAAAAATTCTAATTCAAGCTTTAAAAATCAAGTTTTCGTGTACTAGTTCCATTTACATACTTGAATCTATGAATTATCAGGTTTGGATTTTGACTGTTTTAAGGTTTCCTAAGTGGTTCAGTATTTCCAGAGCAAAAATACAATTTGTTTTGAGCTTAACAATTTTAAACTAAAGCCAAGGATATAACAAATATATTTATTCAAACTTAGGTTCAAATCAAATCTTTAATCGGGAACAAATAAATTTGGGTTAGCTTTGAACCTGGAACCAAAGTCAGGAAACAATCTAGACACAGAGCCATGTACACACACTTATTCAAATACACACAGATATATCTTTACAAACATTCTTAAATTCAGAGAATAAGCATACCACCATTTAATATATGCTTAAAACATCTAACTGATGATGTTACTCACCTGCATTTGTGAAAGAACAGAGGCTACAAATTCGAGCAGGTCCTTAAATTTGAAATCTGAAGCAACTGAAAATCTCCTCTGTTTGATCCCCGGGTTTGCTAAGTTGTTGTTTGATGTTTGTTTAGGTTTTTAATGAATTTTATTTTATATTTTTGCTCAGCTCGAACTGAATAAGGTGAAGCTGATTTATAAACAAGTTTTACAGGGCATATGTAGACAGGTTTATACATACAGGGTATATTATTATTATGTTTCATACAACTGTGACAATATTGGTACAATACAGCATATAATCTTTGTTTGTACAGATTTAAAACAGAGATATTTGTTTAGGGTGGAGGCTGATATGAAGTGTACTGTGCTAGAAAGATTTACATTAATTACTTTTGTTTGTTTGTTTAAGAATGCATAACACTGTCTTCCCTAACAAGCCTTCATATATATTTTTTTTGTTACTGTCTTTTACTTTCAGGTTCATACCTATCACACTTGAGTGTATTACTTATGCAAGCCTACAAATATTCTTATTTTTATTTTGGTGGTTGAGATAAGAACATTGAGGCTAGCATTAAATGTTATTGTCCTTAATATATTTATTTTCTTCTTTTGTTTTTGTTTGCTTCAAATCAGCCTACTCATTTAACCAATTATTGTTTGTACAATAGATATTTGCATTTCTATTTGTTTGTACAAATCTAGTATATTTTTATTTCCTTTTTGAAATCTCAGCATGCGCACTTATTCATCCTTGTTTGTACAATCACATTTTGTTCTTGATGCTTTAAACTTATATATATGCTGCAGTTTTTCTTATGATTGTTCACAAACTTGAAGATTTATTTGTTTCTAGTTTAATTGTTGTCTTGTTATTATATTTTTGAAATGTATGTGAATGTTATTTCTTTTGTTTTGTTGTTTGAACTCTAAATGAATTTTATAGTTGTTGTGTTATTAAAATTTAACCAATGTACTTACTTTATATTTTTCCCAATTTATCTTATAGTCTTGTATTTTTATTTATTAACATTATTTAAAAGTAACATATTTATCAATTTGAAATGATTTATAAAAGAAATGATTTATAAAAGAAATTATCTTTTTGTTATAAATTGCTTATTTTATTAATGTACCATTTGACAAAATTGCATTAAAACTCATATAAATTTTAAATCCATATTTTTATCAAGATATACTAAAAAGAAAAGAAAACAAATCTTTTTTGTTAATAAATTTAAATCTAAACTTAAGTAAAAAAAATTAAACTATTTAAACATTTATCCTATGTACTTTAAAATCACATATTTATTTATTTAATTAGCTTTGAAAAGTTTATATTTAATAAATCATAATTTTCAATTCACTAAAATGTATATTAGAATTTGAAACATAATTATTAGTTAAACTTTAAAACAAAGCTCAACTGTTTACAATGTATACAAATATGTACATTTATAAATAGAAAACAATCAACTAATTTTTAACAGATAAAATTTACCAATTAGATATTTATATTAAAAGAAAAGCATCAATTCAGGTCTTATTGACAAAGATATATCAAATCAATTTAATTTTTAATGCAGATTATTAAATTGATATTGCTCGAAAATTCCGGGTTGTCACATTCCTTCCCCCTTAAAAGAATTTCGTCCCTGAAATTTAAAAGCAAAGGTCATTTAATACTCTATTTAAGATTTTAATTTTAAATCACACTCTTATACCAATCATATGCTAACACCCATCCCAACCAATCCACTAAATTAACAAAGCTAACCATCCTGACAAAATTGTGGATAGAGCTCCTAGAGTTACCCAGTATAATACCGGAATACTCGATCTATAGAATCCAAACAGTCTATACTACTAATCTATAGAGCTCCTTTGAATCAGAGAAAATTCATCCAAATCAAATCTCCGACTTCGAAATTCAAATTTCTTCGTCTCTTATCCACCGAATTCTTCTGATGATCCAGAGCTGCCTTCATCCCTACTGATCAGCCCCAACCCTCCTGATGCTTCTCAGGCAAACCGAACTAAGAACAATCCAGAAGAATGATCTTCTCAAAATCAACCCAAAATCAAGAACACAACCTCTATTATCAGTAGAAAACAACTTCTCTTTTCCAAAAAAGAAAAACAGATGCACTTCCAACTGCTTCCGCTGCACAACTCTGATCTGGGGTAGATGAAAATGCTGATGATGCACATAAGCATAAACTGGACAATACACAAAAATATGATTCACAGATCCACTCTAAAACTCAAAAGTTCCTCCAAAACTGAGCCTCTTTACCAATTCCTCTCTCTAGAAACCATTCTATTACTAAACTGAACCATCGGCACTATTTCTGAGATCCAGTCGATACCAAACTCAACTTCTCAGATGCTAAGGCAAACCACTGACCTCTTCAAAGATATCCAAAAAAAATCTGACATCCCAGAGATACTTAACTATCGCAAGCCACTTTTGCGATCAACCCATGCTAATATCCAAAGAAAACTGTTCTCTCCTTACCAATTTGAACAGCTCAAGCTTATCTAGCCAATCCATTGAAGAAATGGATCCACAAAACTGCCTCTGAACTTCACCTCTAAAGAACTGCTGACAAATGACCTCCTCGTGTGCCGGCAGAACAATTTGAGCTGCAACACTGCTACTGATGCCCAAAAATTCCTTAATCCTAACTCCTCGAAAAACTCGGGCCTCAAAGCCAAACACAACATTCAGCTGAACTCAGCCCCAAAACTAATGCAGACACACTTCCTTATCCAAAAATGCTTGAGAACTTCTTCAGAAACAATCCATCGCTACTGCGTCTCAACACACAACTACTACTTCTTGAGTTACCAAGGTAATATTTCTAGCTTCTGCTCAACTGACAAAATCCAAATTCTACTTATCCAAACTTGCACTACAAAAATGGACTCTGAATCTTAACAGGTTTCCTCCAGAGATTTGGTGAAATCCTTATACCATGAATTTACTCGAGACGGTATTAAGTCTACAGTCTCGTCAGATATACTTCTAACCACTGGTAGTCACCACTACCCTATCTACCCGTATACTTATATTGGAAAACCCGAACAGGTAACCCAACAAACAGATAGAAAAGAATATATATATATATATATATATATATATATTAAAATTACAAATACGCTCTCTTACGAAAGAAATCACTCAAGAGCCTAGGTATTCACTCAACCTAGCGCTCGGATACCACAGTAACGACCCGACTTCCTACGCCCAGGAAGACGTATCGTTTTTAAGAAAGAAAAGGGTGAGAAAATATAAAAGATAGAGAAGAAAGAACAACATCAGAATCTCACAGCGGAACGAATAAATTATATTAATCACATAAGTATTTACATAACATATAACATTAATCAGAGTTATACAGATAATACATCACATACTAGACAGTTATAAACACCTGTCTAGTTAATACACCTCAATACAATACAGCTCAAACAATATGACTCAGAGATACCAACACAGCGGAACTATATAAATATCTATAACGTTGAAGCCTCCTGCTCCATTGCTCCTCCAGAATTCGTCAAAGCTAACCTGAATCCCTTGGCTACCCGTAAAAATTTGGGTACCCGAGAGTTTATGAAAAACAGAAAATGAACTTCGGGTCAGACATGGATCTGGTGTGAGTAATAGGTTAAAGTTGCTTAACTTTGAAAATCCTCTGAAAACAAAAGGTATCACGAAAGACTTCCCACAAATAAACATGGAAAAGTTTTTACCTTACGCTAACCAAAACATTTGATAGGAAATCCAGTGATATTATAATAGGTCTAGGGTTTTCAAGTAAATAGAAAATAGCCGAAATTGTTACATTCATTAAATTCCAGCTACTAGCCACGAAAGTGGGTAATACAATCAAAACCATTGGCACTTATTGGATTATGGATTCCATACAATGGCAGGGCTACTGGGGTACCTCCCGTCGTAGTACGTGGCCTAGATCAACATACCGAGTGTGACGACCGCCCATGACTCCCGCACCAAAACAAGAGAAAAGAGCGCTGAAGGGCGTGCCAGGTAGCCATGGACAGTAGTCAGGATAAAATAAAACAGCAAACTCTATCGTACATCTCACAGCGCATGGATAAAATACAATAGAAATATATATAGTGAAGCTCCATAGCAGAAAATCATCATATAAGCATCATAGTAGTTTTATACAAACGTATGAATCATCCATACATCCAAGCCTCACTACATAACACTCAATCAGATACAACAGCGGAACACCCAGTACATATAGTAAGAAAACTAATATGCAAAGCCTCCTGCTCGTCTTCGTCATCCTCAGCGTAGTTCTCTAAGAGCAGCACCTGTCACCTGCTACCTAGTCTGCCCATCCCAACATGGATGAACAGCCCAAGGTAATAAGAGGAGACATAAAACCTTGAGTCAGACAAAGTCTTAGTGAGTAGTAAATCAACTATCAAACATACCAAAAGAGCATAAGGGATAAAAGGAATAGGAACCAAACCATCCCACTCCACCTCTTTCTACAGTGATAGCCCCCAGACACACACTAAGGAAAAGCAAGCATAATATAGCAGATAATTAAAGTAAAGCAATAATCACTCGAGTCAAGGGCGATGCTTTCCAAATACAAACCCCCAAGGCCTAAACCAAGATCAGATAAGCACCCAGAAAATACCGCTCTTGAGACCGAATGATAATACAACCAAACATCCATGACTCTGGCTATCACTGTTATCTTTGCCATGATTTCACCGTTAATTGAATGACCACCTGTCAAGGGCTAATGGTAACCCTGGTTCTAGACATAACTCCGCACGTCGTCGCAGCCCGTGCCTAGGAATTTTCGCAACTACCCAGAGTACTAGCACGTCGTCGCAGCCCGTGCTTGGAACGTCGTCGCAGCCCGTTCCAACGTACTCTTGCTTTGAGCATGCTAGAACCTTCAACAACGATAAGATCTTAGCCTCCTAGTCATCCTCCTCGACGACTATTTCCATACTAGCTCAAGCGCCTTTCAAGCTAACCATTATCACCTACCCGGATCGCATTACCGAGTTATCAATATAACTTTGCACGTCGTCGTAGCCCGTGCTTGGAACGTCATCATAACCCGTCCCAACTCAACATCATGGTTTGCCTCCTCGCATCAAGGCAAGGTCCCATCTCAACATCATCCAATCCATACATATGAGCTTCAACATCCGCTTCATATGCCATAAGTAGCTTTCACCATTCAAGAGCCTTTCCACTTAGCTTTCGAATCATCTTCAATCATCTTATTCCAAATCAACTACTAGCTAACTTGGAAACAATCAAATCAATCATACAATCAAACAATCAATCATTTAAACAAGATCTAATGAGCAATATCAACTATAATGGCAATTTCGTAAATAAATGAGCATAAGTCTAACATGCATGAATCATAGGTTTTTAGCATAGATCTATCAAATATAAAACATGGGTTTTGTCTCTAATACTTGATAAATGAACATGCATAAGTAAACATCTTCACAAACAATGAATCTACACTTGGATCTAAGGAAAATGCACAAAATCACTATTTACAACACTCCAACAAACCACCAATCCAATATACTCCTTTGGGTCCGCGTGAGAGATAACTACCACTCACCAAATCACCTAAACACCTCAAAAACTAAACACTTCAGATCTGGACAGCGAAGATCAAGGCTTGATCCGGCAATATCTCGCTTCAAACGATGAAATCTAGCTTCGTTGGATGAAGATCTTCAACTTTGTCTCTTAGATCTTTGATCTCGATCCTCGATCTTGGATGGATGTTAGAACTAGATTGGAATGGAGAAAAGGAGATGAAGAAATGTTGTAGTCGAGTTCCCAAAATGGCAGCACTTCGTCGCTTCAAAAACCGGTGCCAAAAAGTGAGCCAAGGCCCTCTATTTATAGGCTGAATTTCCCCTGAGTCGTCCCCCATAAGTCGTTGCCGACCCATCCTTGAGTCGCCCCCCGACTCATCACTCAAACCATACGACCTACCGACTCATCCACCAAGCCAACTCAACGCATGCGCGCAACCTTCGACTCAACGCTGGCACGACTCACGACCTAAGACCTTGCCGTATTTCCCTAAGTCTTAAGCCGTATGCCGACTCATCGAACCCTACGACTTACCCTATCTCCTTAAGTCGTACTAAGGACCTAACGACTTAAAGATGCCGACCTAACTCCTACCGACTCAACTCCCTAAGTCGCTAACCCATGAGTCGGTCACTATCTTATGAAGCTAATCCCAACTAGGTCGGTCACTTCTTAGGTCGTAACATCCTATAACTCGGTAACCCCTTGAGTCGGTCACGCCATGAGTCAGCTACTCCTATGACTCGGCCATACCACATAGGTCGGTCCAACCCATGACTCGATCACACTCTAAGTCGTCTACCCCTTAAGTCGACCACCCTTTGACTCGGAGTCACCCCTATAAGCCACTAACTCTTGAGCCGGTCTCCTATGAGTCGTAACCCGTACACGACTCATCCCTTAACCCACTATCTCGTCCCACATCCTAAGTCGGCTATCCCCCTGAGTCGGCCAAACCTCACTAAGTCTCAACCTACTGAGTCACATACTGTCTTAACTCGGCCAGGTCCTATAACTTGTTAACTCGGTCACCACCTTAACTCGGTTATACGACCCAAGGTCCACACGACTTAGGCTAATGACGACTCACAACTATAACGGCCTAGCAACCTTAATTTACGATTAATCGACACGTAAAAAAAAAATACGGGTCGTTACATTCTCTCCCCCTTAGGAATTTCGCCCCCGAAATTCCAAACAAACAAGAGCGAACAAAATTATTCTGCATGCCTACCATCCATAGAAATCAACAAACCATGCATCCAATTTCTAACCTAGCATGCAGAATTCTAAGACTTAGAACAAGCTACAATTCATGAGATGTCACGACACTTTAGGGCCATACCTCGAAGAGTTCGGGATGAGCTGCCTTCATCCTCTCTTCCTCCTCCCACGTACAGTCGTTAACATCATCACTCCATTGTACCTTGAGCAACGTAATCGTCTTCCTCCTAAGCTGTTTCGTATCGGTTCCATCAATACGAAGCGGCTTACGAGGTTTCGTAACCACTGGATCAACCTCCAAATCTTCACAGCTATCAACAGAAACCACTGTAGTTGGATCATGCACAAACTTCCGTAGATAAGATACATGAAAAACATTGTGCACACCCGCCATCTTTTCCGGTAACTTTAATCTATAAGCGAGCTTTCCAATTCGCTCTATAATCGGGAATGGTCCAACAAATCTCGGAGTTAACTTTCCTTTCTTTCCGAATCTAATAGCACTCTTTAATGGAGAAATCTTCACAAAAACCATCTCACCTACGTCGAATTCCAAATCCTTACGACGATTATCGGCATAACTTTTCTGACGATCTTGGGCTGCTTTCATTCGTTGCCGAATGATCTCTATACAATCCGAAGTCTGTCGAATCATCTCTGGCCCAAGTATCAGCTTTTCTCCAGTTTCCAACCAACATGTCGGAGAGTTACACGGTCTTCCATATAATGCCTCATATGGTGCCATACCAATACTCGACTGATAACTGTTATTATATGCAAACTCCACCAAATGAAGATGATCTTCCCATGATCCTCCGAAGTCCAAAACACAAGCTCTGAGAAGATCTTCCAAAACTCGGTTAACTCTCTCAGTTTGACCATCTGTTTGAGGGTGATAAGCTGTACTCAAACACAACTTGGTTCCCAAAACTTCCTGGAAGCTCTTCCAAAATCCACTAGTGAACAATGGGTCTCGATCGCTCACTATACACTTCGGAACGCCATGGAATCGAACTATCCACTTAACATACAACTCAGCCAACTTCGATGCAGTCCTAGTTGATCGAACAGGAATGAACCTTGCACTCTTGGTCAAAGGATCTACTATGACCCAAATCCCTTCATTTCCTGCTCTTGTCCTAGGTAGACCATCGATAAAATCCATTGACACTTGCTCCCACTTCCATGTAGGAACTTCTAATGGCTGAAGCAATCCACTAGGCTTCTTCTGCTCAGCTTTCACCAACTGGCAGTTCATACACTTGGAAATAAAACTTCCAACATCCTTCTTCATACCTTCCCAGTAATAGGTTCTCTTCATATCCCGATACATCTTATTTCCACCTGGATGAATTGTTAACTTCGAGTGATGACTTTCCCTCAGAACTTCATCTCTCAATCCATCTACATCGGGAACAACTAGTCGTCCTTGCTTTCGAAGCCAACCCTCTCGATCGACCTCGAATCCTTTATCCTTCTCTGGGTCCATTCCGGATTCCAAATCACAGATAATCTTGACAAGCTTATCATCTCTCTTTTGGCTCTCACCAATCCTTTCCACAAGAGTAGGTCTTATTGATAAGTTTGCCAACATTTCAGGTTCCAATTCACATCTAGGCCTGAAATCAAGTCCAGCCAAATACTCAAGACTCTTCCACTCCGAAAACATGGCTCCCAATCCTGCATGTCTTCGGCTTAACGCATCTGCCACTGCGTTTCCTTTTCCTGGAGTATAGGCTATACCAAAATCATATGATGCTAGGAACTCTAGCCATCTTTGCTGTCGAAGATTCAAATCCTTTTGGGAGAACAGATACTTCAACGACTTATGATCCGTAAACAACTCAAATCGAACTCCCAATAGGTAATGTCTCCATATCTTCAAAGCAAACACAATCGCTGCTAACTCTAAATCATGAGTCGGATAATTCCTTTCATGCGGTTTCAGTTGTCGACTAGCATACGCAACAACTTTATCCTTCTGCATTAGCACTGCTCCAAGTCCAGTGCCACATGCATCGGTGTAAACCACCATCTCATCATTCCCACTAGGAATAGTCAAAACAGGAGCACTCGTCAGTCGCTCTTTCAGGATTACGAAAGCTTGCTCACACTTATCATCCCATCTGAACACTTGGTTCTTTTTCGTCAATCCTGTCAACGGTGCAGCTATCTTGGAAAAGTCTTTAATAAACCGACGATAATATCCTACTAATCCAAGAAAACTTCTTACATCAGATGCATTCTTAGGTCTAACCCAATCCTGGATTGCTGCCACCTTAGCGGGATCAACCGCTATTCCATTTCCAGAGATAACATGGCCTAAGAACCTCACTTCACTCTTCCAGAAGTGACACTTCGAAAACTTAGCCTTCAGCTGATGTTTCCGCAAGATTTCCAAAACGATTCTCAAGTGCGTCTTGTGCTCTTCCTCAGTTCTGGAGTAAACCAAAATATCATCCACGAACACAAGCACGAACTTATTCAACTGATCTCTGAACACTCTATTCATAAGATCCACAAAATATGCTGGCGCGTTAGTCAATCCAAACGGCATTACCAGCCACTCATAAAATCCGGATGGTGTCCTGAAAGCAGTCTTCGGCACACTATCCTTCGCCACTCTCAACTGGTGAAATCCCGTTGCCAAATCCATCTGAGAAAACACCTTAGCCTCATGAAGCTGATCAAACAAGTCATCTATTCTCGGCAATGGATACTTGTTCTTCCTAGTCAACTTATTCAGCTCACGGTAATCCACACACAACCTCAACGATCCATCCACTTTGGTTGCGAACACAACTGGTGCACCCCATTCGGACACACTACGCCGAATGAATCCCTTCCGTAAAAGGTCATCAACCTGCACCTTCAACTCTAGCTGCTCCCTAGGCGCCATCCGCCTAAGAGGCATCACAACAGGTCTGGCTCCCTCAACTAGATCGATACGAAACTCGATCTCCCTATGTGGCGGCAACCCTTTGACTTCGTCAAAGACATCCTCAAATCCATTCACAATAGGCACCGATGACAGTCCATCCCGTGGAACAACCAGCGAATACATGAAGCTCATGAAGACGTCTTCCTCATGCTTACATCGTATCACAACCTTTCGCCCTTCCACATTCCCGACTGTCACCTCAAGCCTTTCACAATCAATCCTTGCCGCATATTTCCTAAGCCAGTCCATACCCAAAATAATTCCGAACCCCGCAAAGTTCAGAACAAAGCAATCACAAACAAACGAGCAATCATGACTCGACACAACTAGACCACGGCATATCATACACAAACATGACGAACCCCCAACTGGATTAGTCACAACCAATGGCCTATCAACAATATCCGGTCTCAAACCTAACCGGTCTACCAAATCATTACAAACAAAAGAATGCGACGCTCCAGTATCAAACAACACTCTAACTGGAACACCACAGATAGAAAGAGTACCTTGAACCACCACACTCTTCCCCTTCTCTTCAGCAGTAGGAGCTTTTGAAGATGACGGCACAGCTCCCAAAGCATAAGCTTGCACAACCTGCCTGTCCTTCCTCGGTTCTGGACAGTCCTTCCTGAAATGCCCTGGTTTATCACAGTTGTGGCATTTCGCCGGCGCCTTTGGATTCCTACAATCCTTGGAGAGATGGCCCTTCTGCTGGCAATTATAACAAGTCACTTCGCCCTTCGGCTTCTTCTGGCCATCCCTACCCTTCTGTTGCTGCTGCTTCCTCTTCCTATTTTCACCCCGCTGTGGTTTAGATCCTTCCCTGGTTACAGCAACAACAGAACTTTCCTTAGGAAACAAACTCTCATGCCTGAGAGCTTTCTCCACAAGCTTCTCAAACGGATCATCCAAGTGATCCACCAACTGCCTCCCAAGATAAGCATCCAGACCAGTCACAAACTTCTCATTCTTCTGATAGGGAGAATCAATATACGATCTGGCATACTTGGACAAAGCCTCAAACTCAGAAACATACTCAAGGACCGATCTCCCACCTTGCTTGAGCTCCACAAACTTCTTGAACAAAACAGATTTCTGAGCTGTAGAGATGAACTTAGCTTCAAATCTAGCTTGGAATTGCTCCCAAGTAATCTCCTCCTCCGGAGTATCAATGGTGATAGAATTCCACCAATCCGAAGCTCTCCCTTGAAGTTGCCTTGATGCGAGCTTTCTCTTGGTTGCATCCTCAATCCCTAAGTCACCAAAGATCCTTCGACATGCATCAATCCATCTCTGCACCTCAATAGTCGACTCCGTCCCCAAGAAAGCTTTTCCTCCAAGAGAAGTATAGTCCTTGCAAAGCTTAGCAAAATCCACCGGTCTTGGAGCCTGGACTTGAACTCCCACATCCACTGATGATCCTGAAGCTGGTATCCTTCTCATGATCGAAGTCATCATCGCTTCGAACATAGTTCCATAATCAACAGCTCCTTCAGTAGCACGGCCTTCCCTTGCGGCTGGTCTCCCTCTTCGACTCATCCTTAATATCTGTAATAAGAATGATTAGAACACCTTAAGAAACAACTGCATAAGGAGTTCAAATCCTTCTAAGTTACTATATTACATATAGTAATCATCCATCAAAATACAATTACGTCTCTCATACGTAGTTACGTTAGCGAGCGTTGGCTAAAATCGATTAACCAAAGCTCTGATACCAAATGTGACGACCGCCCATGACTCCCGCACCAAAACAAGAGAAAAGAGCGCTGAAGGGCGTGCCAGGTAGCCATGGACAGTAGTCAGGATAAAATAAAACAGCAAACTCTATCGTACATCTCACAGCGCATGGATAAAATACAATAGAAATATATATAGTGAAGCTCCATAGCAGAAAATCATCATATAAGCATCATAGTAGTTTTATACAAACGTATGAATCATCCATACATCCAAGCCTCACTACATAACACTCAATCAGATACAACAGCGGAACACCCAGTACATATAGTAAGAAAACTAATATGCAAAGCCTCCTGCTCGTCTTCGTCATCCTCAGCGTAGTTCTCTAAGAGCAGCACCTGTCACCTGCTACCTAGTCTGCCCATCCCAACATGGATGAACAGCCCAAGGTAATAAGAGGAGACATAAAACCTTGAGTCAGACAAAGTCTTAGTGAGTAGTAAATCAACTATCAAACATACCAAAAGAGCATAAGGGATAAAAGGAATAGGAACCAAACCATCCCACTCCACCTCTTTCTACAGTGATAGCCCCCAGACACACACTAAGGAAAAGCAAGCATAATATAGCAGATAATTAAAGTAAAGCAATAATCACTCGAGTCAAGGGCGATGCTTTCCAAATACAAACCCCCAAGGCCTAAACCAAGATCAGATAAGCACCCAGAAAATACCGCTCTTGAGACCGAATGATAATACAACCAAACATCCATGACTCTGGCTATCACTGTTATCTTTGCCATGATTTCACCGTTAATTGAATGACCACCTGTCAAGGGCTAATGGTAACCCTGGTTCTAGACATAACTCCGCACGTCGTCGCAGCCCGTGCCTAGGAATTTTCGCAACTACCCAGAGTACTAGCACGTCGTCGCAGCCCGTGCTTGGAACGTCGTCTCAGCCCGTTCCAACGTACTCTTGCTTTGAGCATGCTAGAACCTTCAACAACGATAAGATCTTAGCCTCCTAGTCATCCTCCTCGACGACTATTTCCATACTAGCTCAAGCGCCTTTCAAGCTAACCATTATCACCTACCCGGATCGCATTACCGAGTTATCAATATAACTTTGCACGTCGTCGTAGCCCGTGCTTGGAACGTCATCATAACCCGTCCCAACTCAACATCATGGTTTGCCTCCTCGCATCAAGGCAAGGTCCCATCTCAACATCATCCAATCCATACATATGAGCTTCAACATCCGCTTCATATGCCATAAGTAGCTTTCACCATTCAAGAGCCTTTCCACTTAGCTTTCGAATCATCTTCAATCATCTTATTCCAAATCAACTACTAGCTAACTTGGAAACAATCAAATCAATCATACAATCAAACAATCAATCATTTAAACAAGATCTAATGAGCAATATCAACTATAATGGCAATTTCGTAAATAAATGAGCATAAGTCTAACATGCATGAATCATAGGTTTTTAGCATAGATCTATCAAATATAAAACATGGGTTTTGTCTCTAATACTTGATAAATGAACATGCATAAGTAAACATCTTCACAAACAATGAATCTACACTTGGATCTAAGGAAAATGCACAAAATCACTATTTACAACACTCCAACAAACCACCAATCCAATATACTCCTTTGGGTCCGCGTGAGAGATAACTACCACTCACCAAATCACCTAAACACCTCAAAAACTAAACACTTCAGATCTGGACAGCGAAGATCAAGGCTTGATCCGGCAATATCTCGCTTCAAACGATGAAATCTAGCTTCGTTGGATGAAGATCTTCAACTTTGTCTCTTAGATCTTTGATCTCGATCCTCGATCTTGGATGGATGTTAGAACTAGATTGGAATGGAGAAAAGGAGATGAAGAAATGTTGTAGTCGAGTTCCCAAAATGGCAGCACTTCGTCGCTTCAAAAACCGGTGCCAAAAAGTGAGCCAAGGCCCTCTATTTATAGGCTGAATTTCCCCTGAGTCGTCCCCCATAAGTCGTTGCCGACCCATCCTTGAGTCGCCCCCCGACTCATCACTCAAACCATACGACCTACCGACTCATCCACCAAGCCAACTCAACGCATGCGCGCAACCTTCGACTCAACGCTGGCACGACTCACGACCTAAGACCTTGCCGTATTTCCCTAAGTCTTAAGCCGTATGCCGACTCATCGAACCCTACGACTTACCCTATCTCCTTAAGTCGTACTAAGGACCTAACGACTTAAAGATGCCGACCTAACTCCTACCGACTCAACTCCCTAAGTCGCTAACCCATGAGTCGGTCACTATCTTATGAAGCTAATCCCAACTAGGTCGGTCACTTCTTAGGTCGTAACATCCTATAACTCGGTAACCCCTTGAGTCGGTCACGCCATGAGTCAGCTACTCCTATGACTCGGCCATACCACATAGGTCGGTCCAACCCATGACTCGATCACACTCTAAGTCGTCTACCCCTTAAGTCGACCACCCTTTGACTCGGAGTCACCCCTATAAGCCACTAACTCTTGAGCCGGTCTCCTATGAGTCGTAACCCGTACACGACTCATCCCTTAACCCACTATCTCGTCCCACATCCTAAGTCGGCTATCCCCCTGAGTCGGCCAAACCTCACTAAGTCTCAACCTACTGAGTCACATACTGTCTTAACTCGGCCAGGTCCTATAACTTGTTAACTCGGTCACCACCTTAACTCGGTTATACGACCCAAGGTCCACACGACTTAGGCTAATGACGACTCACAACTCTAACGGCCTAGCAACCTTAATTTACGATTAATCGACACGTAAAAAAAATACGGGTCGTTACACCGAGGATCACTCCCGACCCCCTGCAACACAAGGCCGGAACCATTCCTTACTGAATAGTCCCGAACAAGATAACCCCGCAGTTGGCTGCAGACCAACTGCCTACACAGCCGAATAAAAGGGACATCTAGACGGGAAAATCTTGTCCTGCTTGGGCATGACCCAACTAACCTTGCTGCACCTCCCCTGTTTTAGCCATTCCCGGTTGATGAGGCTTGAGGCTGCGATTACCTTTATAGAATATATCTCTTAGAATGCTCATCGCCCACCTGACGATGTGTTGAAAGCGTTCAATCCATACAAGTTCGTTCCGGGTTCGAACGAAACCGAAGGCATCATCTCGTTACACACGTTTTGGAATCACCCTCAGAGTTAACGACGATAATCCTTGCATTCTGAATCTTCATCTTTACTTCAGATTCACGACCTATCGTTAATTTGGATCGATGTGGTTTTCGGATGTCTAAATATGGAAAATCCGATCCCGGTCTCATCGAAATCCAAAACGTATCTTTTAAGGCCAAGTTGTCTATTTAATCTTAATAGTTAATTCAATATTATCAATATACACAAATAGATAATTCACATCTCATAATAGATAATCACATTATCATCATAAACAGATAATTAATATCATCATCCAAACAGATAATTAAATATTATCATACTTAAACCATACATCCATATCACATAGATATTACCCACCTCATATCTGAGATCACAATCAATCAATGAAATATCAATATCATCCATAAGCAATGATTTATGAATCACAATCTATAATTAATTTAAAATGCATTAAATTAACTACGTCCATCTTTAATTAATATAAATTAAATTAAATTAATTACTCATTCCATAAATCCTGCTCTCACAACCATTAATTAATTATAAATCAAATTAATTAATCATTCTCTAATTACAAGAAGTAATTTAGTCTTTAATTAATTTCTTAAATGAATTATTCTAAATCATTCATAGTAGTTAACATTTAATTACTTCCTTATTAATTATTCCTTAAATTAAACAATTCTTAATTACATCATAAATTATATTAATTAATGATCTCCCATTTATGTTAAATTGCTTTATTTAATTTAATTACATCAAGTGATTAATCTTCATTTAAACACAATTATTAATCACCCTTGATTAATAACAAACCAGTAATCAACTACCCTTAATTACTTATTAATCATTCCATGATTAATTAATACCATAAATTAATCCTTTGATTAATTACAAAAGAAACTACCCAAATTACTTCACTTACAAATCATCTTGCATTAATTTCATCAAGTAAGTAATTATACTCCATTAATTACACTAAGTAATTACACATACCAAATCATCAAATGATTTCTTAAATTAATTAAAATTAATTAACTTAATTTAATCTTATCATCAATTACTTATATATTCCAACTAATCATCTTTGATTTAAATAACCTTTGCTATATTCCAGTAGTTTCCTTAAATTTATTTACAGAGATTAATCTTGAATATATCCATTAATTAATTACACTTATATAGATTTATTACCGTTTAATTCTCTTGTTAATTTATTATTCCCAAATTAATCAATTTCTAAATCCATCATTAATTATATTAATTAATGATTTCTAATTACATTTTCATTTGTTAATTATATTAAGAATACTAATCTTCAAATCACATAATATTAACCCTCTTGATTAATACATACTGAAGTTAACTGTCCTAAATTAATTACTTCTCAATAACAAGCTTAATTAATCCTTTGATTAATTTCAAGTAATTATATTCCAATTACTTCTATTTCCCATCATCCAATAATTTCATCAATTACTTCACTAAGTAATTTACTTCCAAAAGATCAGTTAATTAAACTAAATTAATTAACTTAAATTAAATTAATTTACTCAATCAATAAGTAATTAATTTCTTAATTACTTTCCAAATAAATAATTACATTTAAACTATTTCAATGATTATTATTGAATTAATTAATCCAATTAATTTATTAAAAAATCACATTAATTAATTATAAAATAATCTAGTTAATGATCTTCATTAACACTTATTTAATTATTTTCTTCTAAAATAATTAAATTATATTAATAATTATTAATTATAAGCTTGATTAACCATTAAAATTTATTAATTTAAATAAAAATCTAATATATGGTTCTTAATCACATATTAGTTACTTAATTCATTATTCAACTTTGATTAATACATTTAGATTTATAATTACTAATTTAAATAATATCAATCATTAATTATTCATACTTAATTAACTTAAAGGTTAATGAATATAAATTCTAAGTCTTCATTACTCAAAGTAAACTGTTCTTATTATTGATTAAATTTTCAATTCCATTATGTTTTAAACATTTATTTCAAATTACTTTCTAAATAAATCCCAATTTATCCTTAATAAATTTTAAAACTAATTTTTTCCAAAACCCTTTTAAACTCACCTATTTAATAGCACTTAAAACTTATTTGAATCAATTTAAATTATAAAACTTTATTTTATTTCCAAATCTAGAATTTCAAATCTAAGTCCTGATTCAATTTTTAGGAATTAACTTTGTTTAAATCTTACCTTAACAATTTATATCTCATCTTTGAATTCAACTCCTTTTGAATACACCTAAACATTAAGCACTTTTATGTTATTAAAATAATTTAAATTATGGAACTTTATTATGTCCAACTCTATTTCAAAACTAACTTAAATTCACTGTTAAACTTTGATTTAGTACTAGATTTAACTTTGATTTTAAATTTAAAACAAAAGTGTTAAAAACTGATAAAACTGTGGAACTGTTACAGCTTAAAACTCTGAACAACATCTACCCGAGCACCCCCCTTGTTTACTTCGAGTAAACACACGAAGTAACCCATGCGTTCTCGAGCCCCTGTACTTCTTCTCCCCCAACTAACCAAACAACCCAGACCACCCACATGCATGTGCACGTGCACGATCACCAGACCACCCCTAATCTTCGGCCGAGGACCTCAACACGACGACTATCTCTCAATGATCGCTCTCACCAACCCAGCACCCATGAATTCGTGAAGCAACTAAATCAAGCAATCCAGCTCCCTCCAAAACCCATCCCATCACCTAAACCTCCCTCGTCCAGGCGCTTCCCATCACCGGCATCTCTAAAACTCCGTCCACAGCCTCGTCCATCTCCCCTAGACCTCTCCTCAAACCCACGTGACACTCGGTGCATCCAATAGGATGAACAAATCAAAGGTTCTCGACCCTCCAAAACTAGGTTTACGAGCAAAAAATGCTCACCGCCTTTACCATGTTCATCGAACCACCATACGAATATTTTTCCCGCAACCACACTTCACTCTTACGCCTCCGTCCAAGATCCCATCCACCACCAACCCGGGAATCATCAGAAATCATCAAAAACCCACTTCACGATCAACCGAGAACTGCTCTTCCAATCCCTATCTAAAAATTCTGATTCAAGCTTTAAAAATCAAGTTTTCGTGTACTAGTTCCATTTACATACTTGAATGTATGAATTATCAGGTTTGGATTTTGACTGTTTTATGGTTTCCTAAGTGGTTCAGTATTTCCAGAGCAAAAATACAATTTGTTTTTAGCTTAATAATTTTAAATTAAAGCCAAGGATATAACAAATATATTTATTCAAACTTAGGTTCAACTCAAATCTTTAATCGGGAACAAATAAACTTGGGTTAGCTTTGAACCTGGAACCAAAGGCAGGAAACAATCCAGACACAGAGCAATGTACACACCCTTTATTAATGTACCATTTGACAAAATTGCATTAAAACTCATATAAATTTTAAATCCATATTTTTATCAAGCTATACTAAAAAGAAAAGAAAACAAATCTTTTTTTGTTAATAAATTTAAATCTAAACTTAAGTAAAAAAAAAAATTAAAACTATTTAAACATTTATCCTATGTATTTTAAAATCACATATTTATTTATTTAATTAGCTTTGAAAAGTTTATATTAAATAAATCTTAATTTCCAATTCACTAAAATGTATATTAGAATTTGAAACATAATTTATTAGTTAAACTTTAAAACAAAGCTCAACTGTTTACAATGTATACAAATATATACATTTGTAAATAGAAAATAATCAATTAATTTTTAACAGATAAAATTTACCAATTAGATATTTATATTAAAAGAAAAGCATCAATTCAGGTCTTATTAACAAAGATATATCAAATCAATTTAATTTTTAATGCAGATTATTAAATTGATATTGCTCGAAAATTCCGGGTTGTCACACAAGCCTACACAGAAGGCTACATACTAAGTGTACGACTCAATAGTTCCCACATCAAGTCGAGGAACTAAAATTTTGGCCAAGTCTGTTAGTCTGTTATTTAACTATTTAAAACAAGTAACAAAATATTTATCACTATAACAATCACTAGGCTCTTTTAATTAATCTTTTATTAATTAAATCACTTGCCAAATATCCACTTCAAATTATCTTTAAAAAGATATGACCTCAGAGTTACAACATTTACAATCACTGGACAGTTAAAAGAACTTGTCCCAGATGAATAACAATATATATATATATATATATATATATATATATCCCAACGGATAGACACCCTATATGTTCATGTCCTCCAGCTCTCCTCCTGAGCTCCAGAACGTCCTTACCTGCAAATCTGTAATACTCGGTCTGACCCGAGCATTACACCAAAGTAACACCCAGGTCAGGCTGGAAACCATCGTGAGTAAACTCATCAAACAAGGAATATCCCAAAATATACAACTTATATAAACCCGGGTAATTTATAAATTTACAACTTCAAGTTGTTATGGACATCACATATTTCACACATCAATTTCTAAGTGTCAAAACTTAAATTAAATGGTCCAATTCACTTAAACCAATCAAAACTAGCTTATTGATTTCACGTATCAATCTATAATGAATCGATGTGGTTTTGGGTATTAACTAATACCCAACTCCGGTCTCTTCGAATTCAATAACATCTTATTCCCCCAAATCATTCAAGTGAATACAATTCAAATAAAAATATGGGATGTCACTTTTACACAGCAATTCATAATTGATTGATAATCACATTATCATCGTCCATCCAATATATCATATCACAAAGCAATTCATCTTAGAAATAACAACCAACCTAAAGCACCCATCATCATTCAATTCATTAATAAGCAGGATTTATTGCTTCCATCAATTACATTAATTAATGATCCTCTAATTACTTTCATTAGATAATTATTCTTAAATTTCATATAATAATTAACCTTTAACTTAATTACATTCATTAATCAATCTTGATAAATCACACTAAGAAATTAACTTTCTTTAATTTCTTCATCAATTAGGCCAACTCCTTGATTAATTATATAAATTAATCCTTCAATTACACTGAGTAATCATTACTTAATTTCTTCCATCAAGTAATTATCCTTTAATTACTACCCATCAAGTAATTTAATTAAATTACATCCAGTAGTTAATTACTTTACTAAGAAATTACACCTCATTAATTACCTTAAGTAATTATACTTAACCCAACATCAAATAATCAACTTTAATTAATTAAACTGAATTAATTAACAAAAATTAACCACATCCAATTAATTGATCATACTGAGTAATTAATTCCTTTAATTACTTTATTAAGTAATTATTCATGATAATTCTTCTTCATTAAGTAATTAACCTCTTAATTACTTCTTACTTAATTATTTCTAAATTAATTAAACTTGATTAATCAACCTTTAATTATCACCTTCAAGTACATTAAGTAATTAGCCTTTAATTAATGATACAAACTAATTATTCTTCACCTATCCACTTTAATTTCACTTACCCTATTTTTATTACCCTATAATCTCTTACATAGAATAATTAATCATCAAATAATCCACACGAATTAATTATTAATTGTCAAATCTTTAATAATTAATTAATTAATTACTTAACAATTAATCCTTGATTATTAAATTTACCTACAATAATCTACCCTTAATTATCCTTGTTTAACCCTTATTAATTAAGTAACTTCAAGAATTATCTTACAAGTTAAACAAATAATTCTTTTTAATTAATCAAACACTTAATCAATACGTTGACACCAAAGTATAATTAAGTATAATATTAAAACTTCATTATGTTAACTTAAAACATTTTGTTACTATCCATTTCTCCCGAGACAAAACTCAAGATTACTCGAGCTAACTAGAGTTCCAACCTTTCTTCCCTCTATTCTTTCTTCTTATCTAATTCTAACTGTTGTACTAAGAAACACACGCCAACAACACAGCAAATACCTAAGACAAACCCCAAATTTCCTGAGATAACGTACGAGCACAAACTCCCTGCTCCCTCTCTTTTCTTCCTCTTCTTCTCCCTGTTCTTCATCCACTTGCACACCGTATCACGGTGTACATGCACACCATCTCCTGGACGACGGCCACGCCTCCGATCATCCTACCAAGTCACTTTCGTTTGTCGCTTCCTGCCTTAACTCTTGAATGGCCAATGAATCCCTAATTATGAAATTTGAAATTTCTCGATTACCTGGAACGAAGGTCATGGCCAAAAACTTCATTGCTCCGATTCCAATAACCCCCATCCTCGCCCAAACTTCACCCAAAGCTTCGGCGAATCCTCCTCCTCCATATTTTCCAGGTGCGCACGCTTCCTTTGGCAAAATCATCCAGCCCTCAACACTCAACCGAAAACCACCCTCGCACATCCTTAAACCCTAATCTCGCCTTGCCCGACCACCACAGATTGGAGAAAAATCTCACGCTATTTTTCCCATCATCTCTAACCCCTAACGCTCCTCCATCGTAAATCACGGCTCCTGATCTTTCTCCGATTGTCAAGAATTTGACGAAATTCCATTTTTGGCCATCTCAAAATTCTCAACATTCCCAAAATTAAAAATTATGAAATCAATATCAAAAATCAAGATTTCAAATGCAAATCAAGACGTGAATTTGAAAAATGGAAATTTAAATAATTTGTTTTCTGGATTTAACTTATTTTTTCTTTTTACTGGAATTTCCACTTTCCAGTAAAACCACTCACCATTCTTACTTAAAAATCATTTTTTTTCTAAATAAAATCAAGTTATATCAAACATATATCCCTTAAACATCACAACCTGTAGTGATTTATATAAAGAGATTTGATTTTTCTGAGTTTGGGGGCTGTAAAACAAAGAACAAAGGTAATGTATATATATACCATGTATAACATATCTATATACCTCTACAAATCATTTGCACAGTCATTTCTTCCACAACTTACACATGCAACAGTATATTGTAAAAAGATTTTATTTTGAGGTGAAGTTTACCCACAAGCATAAACTTTAAACAAGATTTAACATTTAATTTGTATCAATTTATTCACCTATCTGTATTTTGAACAGAGGAGCAGCCATGATTGTGTTTCCTTTTGCAAAATCTAGAAATTGCTTTCTGGTTTTAACTGGAAGTTTAATGCTTGCATTTTGAATCAACCCAGTATTGGAAAAAAAAATTGAATCTCTGTATTGCTTTATCTCAGTTTGAATCTGAAGTTGTTTTGCTTGATTTCTTACTAGTTTAAGTTAAGAAGATGAATGAAAGAAGATTGAGATGGATTATAACTTCAGATTTCTTGCAATAAATTTAGGTTTCTACAAAATTTTGATTTAAAAAAAAATTGTTTTCCTGACTTGAGAATTATAGGCTTGAGTTTTGAAAATGAGAATAGGAAAGAAAATTAGGGAAAACAAGGTAAAAATATATTTAGTTTGTTTTATCTAATATTTTTCTAAAACTAAAAGAAAAGGTAATAATTTGACACTTGTTCGATAATCTAACATTTGTCACTAAAAGACTTATATATCAACATTTGTAATTAAGCATGAGAATTGTTATTTTAAAATGTGTATACCCTTTTTATTACTTATATTATATTACTTATGTTTTATAAAGATTTAGATATCATATTTTAAATTATAAACTATGTTTATTAATCTACTTACATTTGTAGTTTATATGATAAAAATGTCTTCTACATAATTTTATGCCAAATTATATTTAGTTTATCTATGTATATGGTTTACCAACTTCAATCCTTAATTAAATCTCACCTTTAAATATTTACAAACCAATCTTACACACACACACACACAGATATATATATATGTATGTATGTATGTATGTATGTACGAATGTGCGTATGTATGTATGCATGTGCGTATGTATGTATGCATGTATACAAATTGCCAAAGATTTGTTTAACACTAAAATAAGTACATATACATATATGCTAATTTCAAAACATAACTTTCAATATATATATACATATATATCATTTTAGAAAAATTATTCTTATTAATTCAATCCAGTTAATTTCAATTATCAGATGTCCAAAATTCGGATTATCACATTCCTCCCCCCTTTTAATCTTTTCGTCCTCGAAAAGAAATGAAGCCAGAATTTATTTAAAATGCTTAAAATCAGATAAATTCTTTTTTTGATCATTTTTAAAACACTTATTAAAATTCATATAATATTGCCAAAATAGTTTTTATAAAAATACTTTTGTAACTTGATGTTTCAACCAGTCCATTCTTGTTCTCATAGAAATTCGGTCATACGTTGATCAGGCGTAGGACTGAAAACCTGTAAGTACTTAGCAGACCCATTTTCAACACCCAGTGAAAATACTTTGAAAATAAATTTTATTAGAAAATTTTCAGAAAAAAGTTTTTGAAATCGAGGAAATATCTTTGGTGAGAATGCTCTGGAAATCATCACCCTCATCCATGGTCGCAGTTACATTCCAGGGTTACGTTTCCATCGTAGCAAAAGTCCATGTAACTGCAGGCTCTCCGCGGCCTCTCGATTTCGCCATGGAACCCACAACAGTTCACAGTTATATTCCAGGGTTACGTTGCCGTCATAGCAAAAGTCCATGTAACTGCAGGCTCTCCGCGACCTCTGATTTTCGCTGTCGAAATGAAACTTCTCCACTCCTACATAGGTCACAGTCTGCCGATATAAAATCAAACGCAGACTGTTGGCTCTCAACGGCACACACGACTTTTGCTATGTTATACCATAGGTCGCAGTCTACCGATACAAAATCAAACGCAGACTGTTGGCTCTCAACGACACACACGACTTTCGCTATGGTATACTCTACTCATAATCCCGAGGAACTAGTTTTGTCCAGACTCCTCATAGGATTAACTTTAGAACCCCCCCCCCCTTGGGGCTCAAGGCAGCACCACCCGGTGGTACTCCTGAGAAGTTCATTTCAAGTGAGCGCCTTTTTCCCCAGAGCCATCATCAAAACATTATACTATACACATATAGTATCTTCAAATCATACACCTAGTATGATCTCATACAAAGATCCTTTACACAAAATCGATTATCCCAAAATCAATAATTCTCAAACTAGACTTTCCAAATTCAATATTGATTTTACCCAAAAATCAAAAGCCTTTCCAAATCCAAAGGTTCCCAAAACCTTTTCCAAAATCCTCATATGATCCTTTATATATAGAGATATATATAAAATCCTTGATAAAAATCTTTGGATCATTTTAAACTTGTATAAAATCCTTTTATACTTCAAACACTTTCAAAATCCTTTCCTTCTGGCAATAGATTCATCAAGAGGAGTTTTAACTTATATAACCAAGATATATAACTTATTTACCCAAAATCAAATATTCAAATTTGATTACTCTTTCAATATTAATTTCATTCAAATCCATACGATGTACACATATCATTCGTACGCCATACCAATTTGATCGCTCACTCGATCACACAATTTCACTTCTGAACTAGTATCGTCCACCCGACTTCCTAGTGCGGACACAGATCTGGTTTCTTGATCAAAAACCGTCATTCTCCTTGCATAGTCATAACTATGACAGAGAATATCCATAACCAATTAACAATCCATATCCAGGTTCGACGTCGAAAATCGAGTGAAAAATCTCAACTCGGATCGACACACTATCTCGAAATTCTGTGTTCGAATCTGGATCAAATCACTATGCAAATAGAATAACATTCGTACACCCTACGTATTTATCTTTATTGGTTATTAGCTAAATCAATTCCATTTCTATTCACATCCACTTTGATTTTCATTCACTTACTCACATTTGCTTCAATCCATTTGGATTATCACCTCTATTCTTATCTCGATTAGGTATTTCACCACTAACAGTTTGAACTCCGACCAATTTATTTAGAAAATAGCTTGAAAAGTTAAAAATAGATAAGTAGTTGAAAAATAATTATTAGTTTGTAAAATAGGTGTAAAATAGTTAGAAAATAGTTAAAATAATTATAGAAATTTTAGATAATTGCAAAATAGTAGTAAGATAGTAATTTGTTTGTAAAACAGTTGGAAAATTGTTAAACAGTTCCAAAAACAATTGTAAAACAAGTATAAGATAATTTGGTAAAAAGAAAAGTTGTATAGTAAATAGTTTGAAAAAAAAATAGATTTGTACTTAAACAATTTATTTTTGAAAATAGTCCGGAGTCAAACTGTTCAATTCCCAATCTCCATTCTCATCAACTCAACTTAAATTTCCTCTTCCATTTAAATTGACCCAATTCCAATTTAAATAACTTCGATTTCCATTGAAATTTATTCAACCCCAATTCGAGTTGAACTATCCTTGATTTCCTCTCAAATTTAATTCAAATTCCATTTTAATTTAAAACTATTCAACATTAATTACAATTCCAAATTATTCAAATCAATTCGGACTAATTTCAAATTGAACCCACTTCGATTTCAAATCGTATCAAATCAATCCAATTCAAATTTTCCATTTGTATTTTATACTTATACATCTTCAATCACAATTTCAATTAATTCAAATCAAATTCAATTTGAACTAATTCCAATTCAAATTCCAAATTTAAACCATCTCGAATTATATAAATTCGAGTTAATACTTCAAATGTTGATTTAATTCCTTTAGATCAATTTACCTTTAAGGTTTTTAAACAATTCAATTCACAATTCAGACCTAACATATTATACCACAAATCAATTTAACCTTTAAACAATTTAATTTGAGTCAAATTCTCAAAACTCCATTTTAAATTATCTCTATTTAACCTTTTTCAAAGTTCACATAAGAGTTCAAAACAATTTTATCCTTAAAAATTTAATTTATTACTCAATTTCCTCTTCCAGTTTAAAACTAGTTTCTTAAACAATTTTAATTTACAAGTGTAATTATTCAAATTTTCAGTTCAAAGTAATTCCTTATCCTTAATTTCAAATTAAAATGTGATTTTCCTTTTTATCCCAATAATGGATATATTACCACACTTCATTTCTCATTTATTTAAACAATTCCAATTTCAGTAAAGATTATTAATAACAACGGGATGGTATCATTCAAAAAAATTTTAATACATCCATCCATTTCCAATTTTCGGATCTCAAACCCATTTTGAGATCACTCAAACTTCCTAATTCAAATCAACCATTTAACTTTCCAAGTTAAACCCCAAATTCATCTTGAAATTTCCAAATCAGGTTGACCATTCCAACTTATTTAACTTTTCCCCAAGTTAAACTCAATTCACTCAATCCAGTCAACCTTACCCAATTTTGAACTTCCATTACAAATTTTAAACTCCTCATAAATAATCTTCTCACCTATTAAGTTCAAAAACTCATCACTTTTGGGTATCACATCTCATTTCCAATTTAAAACTCAATATTTAGAGTTTAATTCAAACCATCCACATATATATACATTTTACTTCTTGGCCACCAAGCCAAATTTTCAAATTTAAACCACCCTTGGTTTTAATTCAAAATAAATTTCTTAAATTTTCAAACAACTCTTGTTTGAAATAGGATCCCTTCATTCAATAATATTATTTATTATTTCCATATCACTTTGAAACAATTTTCAAATTCTGGATCTAGATTTAAATCTTTACAATTCAGATCATTTTCAATTCCAATTTACAAGTCATACTTACCTAAATGTTTATTTCCTTAAAACATTTCATTTTGCTTACTCATTAATGCACACTTTATTATTAAATACAACAACCCTTTATAATAATAACCAAGCTTATCATATCTGGAAACCAATTCATAATTATCTTATTCTAAAACTCTCCCAAAATTCAAGATTTAAATTTTAGTTTGAATTCATTTGAAACTTATCTTTATTTAATTTCCATTTGGTTGTATTTCTATTACTTCTTAATTTAATTCAATAATTTAACAACCAATTCCCTAAATATTTATCAGAAAGAAATATTGCTTATATATCAAAATATATTCTTATATAAAATCATTTAAAATCTTTATATAACCTATCCTTAATGAGTAATCCCACTAGAGCCAAGGTTCTTGCTTAACCTTATGCTCTGATACCAAATGTAACGACCCGGAATTTTCGATCCAGAAAGCTCCGGTAGTTAGGAAAAGAAAAAAAGAAAGAAGAAGAAACAGAAACAAGTCATAGAAACCTTACATTCGCAGCGGACCAAATATAATATCACGTAAATAACAGTTATACAAAGAAGAACTGTAAAAGTACATTTACATTTTTATATATCAGAGTTACAACATTTACAATCACTGGACAGTTAAAATAACTTGTCCCAGACGAATAACAATATATATATCCCTACGGATAGACACCCTATATGTTCCTGTCCTCCAGCTCTCCTCCTGAGCTCCAGAACGTCCTTACCTGCAAATCTGTAATGCTCGGTCTGACCCGAGCATTACACCAAAGTAACACCCGGATCAGGCTGGAAACCAGCGTGAGTAAACTCATCTAACAAGGAATATCCCAAAACATAAAACTTATATAAACCCGGATAATTTATAAATTTACAACTTCACAAGTTGTTATAGACATCACCTATTGCACACATCAATTTCTACGTGTCAAAACTTAGGTTAAATGGTTCAATTCATATAAACCAATCCAAACTAGCATATTGATTTCACATATCAATCTATAATGAATCGAAGTGGTTTTGGGTATTAACTAATACCCAACTTCGGTCTCTTCGAATTCAATAACATCTTATTCCCCCAAATCATTCAAGTGAATACAATTCAAATAAAAATATAGGATGTCACTTTTACACAGCAATTCATAATTGATTGATAATCACATAATCATCGTCCATCCAATATATCATATCACAAAGCAATTCATCTTAGAAATAACAACCAACTTAAAGCACCCCTCATGATTCAATTCATTAATAAGCAGGTTTTATTGCTTCCATCAATTACATTAATTAATGATCCTCTAATTACTTTCATTAGTTAATTATTCTTAAATTTCATATAATAATTAACCTTTAACTTAATTACATTCATTAATCAATCTTGATAAATCACACTTAGAAATTAACTTTCCTTAATTACTTCATCAATTAAACCAACTCCTTGATTAATTATATAAATTAATCTTTCAATTACACCAAGTAATCATTACTTAATTTCTTCCATCAAGTAATTATCCTTTAATTACTACCCATCAAGTAATTTAATTAAATTACATCCAATAATTAATTACTTTACTAAGAAATTACACCTCATGTAACGACCCGGAAATTTCAATCCCGAAATTTCCAGATAGTTAAGAAAAGAAGAAAGAGAAAGTAGAAGAAGACAGAACAAGTCACAGTAACCTCACATTCGCAGCGGATCAAATATAATATCAAATATAATATCAGTTATACAAGAAAAACTATATTCGTTAATTTACATTTAAATACATCAGAGTTACATATGTACATAAACATTGGACAAAACAATCATGTCCAGATACTACAATATCATGGTGAAAACTCTCCATACGTTCCCTGCCATCCAGCTCGCCTCCCTGAGCTCCAGAACATCCTTTCCTGAAAAATATGTAATACTCGGTCTGACCCGAGCATTACATCAAAGTAACACCCGGGTCAGGCTGGAAACCAGCGTGAGTAAACCCATCTAACTCGTAATACAAAAGCATACAATTTATATAAACCCGGGGTAACTTATATTGATTTACACTTCATAAGTTATCATAGACATCAACCATTTCACACATCAATTTCTAAGTGCCAAAATTTAGATTTAAATGGTCAAATTTACTTAAATCATTCCACTTCAGCCTATTAGTTTCACATATCAAAATATAAGAATCGAAGTGGTTTCGGGTATTTGCTAATACCCGACTCCGGTCTCTTCGAAACCATTATCAACTTAACTTAAATTATTCAACTGAAATACAATTCTACTTTTAATATAGGATGTCACAGTAATTCATCACCAATAGATAATCACACCTTCACAGTTTAAATCAAACATATCATATCACATAGCATCACAAACCACCTATTAGGGATAACAATTAATCAAGGCCTCCAATATCATTCTATTTATCCTTTAACTATATTTAAGTAATTATCCCTTAAATAATTTCATAAATTGATTATCCTTAACCCTATATGGTAATTAACCTTTAATCATTTTATTAATTAATTGCTAACCATAATTATTAATCACCCTTGATTAATAACATCAGTAATTAACTATCCTTAAACACTTCATCAAATAAATTAATTACTTCTTAATTATCTCTAATTAATTCTTTGATTAATCATGCAAAATAATTTAATCCAAATTACTTTCACAATTCTAACTTCCACTAATTACAACCAGTACTTATCATTAGTTACTTCATTAAGTAATTTTACTTTATCAATTACATTAAGTAACTATTAACAAATCATCAAGTGATTAAAATTAATTAAAATTAATTAATTAATTTAAATCACCCATATTAAACTCCATTAATTACATTAAGTAATTAATTTCTTAATTACTTCCATTAAGCAATTAAACTTAAATAAATTCCATAATTTATTTTCATTTAACTAATTAATCTAATTAATTATTAAAAATCAATCACATTAATTAATTGTTAAATAATCTTAAGTTAATGACCATCATTTACCATTAACCATTCTTTTATTACTTTTCTTAAGTAATTAACTTGCATTAATCAATATTTAAATTAATCTTGCATATCTAATTAATTAACCTTTAATTATTTAATTAATTAAGTGTTAACTGTAACTTAATTAATTCATAATTACTTGATTGATCAATTACTAATCATTATTTAAATTCTAATTAATAATCCCTAATTACAATTTAATTATTCCTAATTATTTAATCTTAACCATTCATTAATTAATTTAAACCTTTACTTACTTATTTAATTAATCCAAATGATTAATCAAATAAATTAATTGTCCATTAAATTTCTTTATAAATTTAATAAATAACAAGTCTTTAAATTCTAATTTACTTAAGATAAAATTTTGTTCTTATTAATAATCAAGTTATCACTCTAAAACAATTTACTTTAAATCTTCTTTCAAATGTCATTTTAAATTTAAGATTTAAGATGACTTCTAATTATCTTTAACAAAGTTTTGAAACACATTTCTAAACCTTTTATTTCACAAGTTAAACATATACTCATTTAAATAAGAAGTTTAAAAGGGTTTAAAACCCAATTCATATTTAAATTCAAATCAATTTGAATTATACTTTAAACATTTCAAATTGTTCAAAACATTTTAAATTTCAAAACCTTCCTATATTTCAAAACTGAAATACTTAAAATTTGAATTCAGATAAATCTTCAGATTTTAAATCTCTACTTACACTTTTATACTTTATTCTAAAAATTAAACTACTTAATCACTTTTAAAGTATTTAACCATTTTAAGTTTAAAGTCTTATTTTATTTTAAAATTGAGATTAAACTTAAATTTTAATTCAAGAATCTAAACTTGGATTTATAGTTTAGTTTATATCTTTAGCTTTTCATTTTTAAAACCTCGGTTTGGAATTTAAAATAATCCTCAGGTTCCTGTTTAAAACCTGATGCAAAAAATAAACCCGAGGCAACCCATTTCCAGCTTCGAGTCATTTAACCAAATACTTTGAGCACGCCATCAACTTACTTTGAGTCAATCACCCTCAACTCGAATACAAAACAGAACCAAAGAAGCTTCACCTCGACACAGAGCTCTGTGCACATGCACCATCACCACGGCAAATTCCGATCATCAACGTTGATCTTCCCACATCCAAAATCGATCAATTCCCTCTACTCAATCATCAGATCAAACTCTTACCCTCGAAATCGAATTCGAGATAATATATCCAAACCTGGAACAACAAAATGCAATAAACCCAAACCTGGAAACTCATCGCCGATCATCCTCCGGCCACCTGACGTTCTACCACATCGGCCATAACTACTTCAACATCCAAGCTAGCATTACCCCTAACCTCGGCACACTCGATCCTCTATACACGCCTAAATGCTCGAAAATTAAACATAGCCCAAAAACTAGGGTTCTAAAGGAATTTCTACTGCCGTATCTTCTCTGGTGAATTTTATCACCATCCACTATTTTTCTTATCATCTACAAGCATTCTTCTACTATCATAAAGAATTCTATCCCCTCCAGTTTCATAGATCACCAGGAATCACCAGTTTTCCCACTTCGGTTCATCTCATTACTGCACCCTCAACTTACTTCTAAAAACTTGATTCTTGATTTAAAAATCATATTTTAAGCAAGGCTTTTGATTAATAATACTGGATTGCTAAATTACACGGTTTGAATTTTTAGTATGTGTCAACAATACTGATGTTTTAATGTTCCCAGGTATCAAAGCTTATATTGGCTTGCTTAAATTTTTAAACTAAAATTTAAGTTAATCAAACCACTTTTATTTAATATTAGATCCTATCAACAACTAAGTTAAGAGATAAGGATTTTAAGTACAGATTTTAAACCAGGGTTCAAACAGAACATATACACAGTATGCATACAAGTAATATTTACATCAGACATCTACTTATAATAACATACAATGCTTATTCATCTCAACACGCAATCATGCAACCAAATTTTAAATTTTAAAGTTTTTTTTTTTTTAAAGATTACTCACAAACATACTAATCAACACGCAGTTTTATACTTAAAAAAAATAGGTGTTACTCACCTTATTAAAGCAGAGGACAGAATAGGTTTTAAATACTTATTCCAGGCTTTGAATCATCTCAGATCTGAAAAAAAATACTTTGATTGCTTTTGAAATTGATCCTTAACTTGAATTGTAGGTTGAAGCTTCAATAAATGCAGATCTCATCTTTGCTTTGTAAATTGCAGACTGCAGCTTTTTGATTGATAAAAAGAACTTTAAATTTGCAGATTTTTACTTTTGCTTCAGTTTTGATTTTGTGTTTAAATTTTTCAGATTTGAAGAAGTTCACTGATTTGCCATTTTATTTTTTATTTTTTTTTCCTCGGCTGGAAATAGATTGAAGAAGAGATGAAAAAAATATGTTTAATAAACTTGGTTTTGATTTAATAAAAATTAAAGAAAGTTAATTTTTAAAAAGACGACACTTGTTAACAAAATTTACACTTGTCATTTTATTTCTTAATTGCCTTACAAGTGTTTAGGAGATGTTAATATGGTTACACATGTTTTAGCATTTTAAATTATATATATATTTTTTTTTACAAATGTTTAATATCTTTTAAATTGGTTACTCTTTCTATTATCTCCATGTTTTCAAATATTTACATATGCTTGTTTACATTAATAAATATTTATATTAAATTGAAATTTTAGTTCTATACTTAGAAATGTCTTAAGTGTATTAATATTTAAATTACTACTTTCTATTCATCAATTTACAATTAAAAAGAAAATGAATAAAATTCTAATTATACTTTTATATTAAATTTTATATTGAGAAATTTACTTTTTCTTAATTTTTATAAAATATATTAAAGAAAATAATATAAACAAATCTATGAAATCATATATATTTTATATCCAATTTATTTTAAGATATATACTCTTTGAATTTTCAATTTATTACCAGAATTGTTCATTTAACTTATAAATCAGTATTTCTACTGATTAAAACCAGTTGATTTATCAATTGCAGATGTCCTAAAATTCGAGTTATCACATTCCTTCCCTCTTAGAATCTTTTCATCCTCGAAAAGGATCGAAGCCAGAATTTATTAAGATGCTTGTAATCAGATAAATTTCTCTTTGATTATTTTAAAACACTTCTAAAATCTATATAGTAAAATAGTTTTCATGAAAATACTTTTTATAACTCGATGTTTCAATAAGTCCGTCCTCGTTCTCACGGAAATTCGGTCATATGTTGATCAGGCGTAAGACTGAAAATCTACAAGTGCTTGGCAGACCCGTTTTCAACATCCAGTGAAAACTATTTTGAAAATAATTTTATTGAAAATATTGAAAACTGTTTTTGGAAATAGAGGAATATCTTTGGTGAGAATGCTCTGGAAATCATCACCCCCATCCATGGTCACAGTTACATCCAGGGTTACGTTGCCGTCACAGCAAAAGTCCATGTAACTGCAGGCTCTCCACGGCCTCTCGATTACGCCATGGATCTCACACATAACAGATCACAGTTACACCTAGGGTTACATTGCCGTCACAGCAAAATTCCATGTAACTACAGGCTCTCAGTGGCCTCTGATTTTCGCTGTCGAAATGAAACCTCTCCACTCCTACATAGGTCGCAGTCTACCGATATAAAATCAAACGCAAACTGTTGGCTCTCAACGGCACACACGACTTTCGCTATGGTATACTCTACTCACAATCCCCAGGAACTAGTTTCGTCCGGACTCCTCACGGGATCAACTTTAGAACCCCCCCTTGGGGCTCAAGGCAGCACCACCCGGTGGTACTCCTGAGAAGTTCATTTCAAGGGAGCGCCTTTTTCCCCAGATCCATCATCAAAACATTTTATACTATACATATATAGTATCTTTAAATCATACACCTAGTATGACCACATACAAAGCTCCTTTACTTAAAATCGATTATTCCAAAATCGATAATTCTCAAACTAGGCTTTCTAAATTCTCATATTGATTTTACCCAAAAATCACAAGCCTTTTCAAATCCAAAGGTTCCCAAAACCTTTTTCCAAAATCCTTATATGATCCTTTATATATAGAGATATATATAAAATCCTTGATAAAAACCTTTGGATCACTTTAAACTTGTATAAAACTCCTTTTATACTTCAAAACACTTCCAAAACCCTTTTCTTCTGGAAATAGATTCAACAAGGGGAGTTTCATTTTATAAAACAAAGATAATTACTTTGTTTACCCAAAATCAGATATTCAAATTTAATTACCCCTTTCAATATCAATTTCATTCAAATCCGTATGTTGTATATATACGAATAATGCCATACCAATCTGATCGCTCACTCGATCACACAATTTCACTTCCGAACTAGTATCATCCACCCGACTTTCTAATGCGGACACAGATCTAGATTCTTGATCAGAAACCGTCATTCTCTTTGCATAGTCATAACTACGATAGAGAATATCAAGAACTAATCAACAATCCATATCCAGGTTCGCGTCGAAAATCGAGTGGAAAAATCCCACTCGGATCGATATAACTATCTCGACATTCTGTGCTCGAATCTGGATCAAATCACTATGCGAATAGAATAACATACATACACCTTACGTATTTATCTTTATTGGTTAATATCCAAATCAATTCCATTTCTATTCACATTCACTTTGATGTTCATTCACTTACTCACAATTGTTTAAATCCATTCGGATAATTACCTCTACTCTTATCTCGATTCTACTCTTATCTCGATTGGGTATTTAAACAATAACAGTTTGAACTCTGTCCAGTTTAAATTTAGAAAATAACTTGAAAAGTTAAAGAAATAGATAAGTGTTGAAAAATAATTACTAGTTTGTAAAATAGCTGTAAAATAGTCCAGTAATTGTAAAATAATTGGGAAAATAGTTAAATAGTCATAGAAATTTTAAATAATTGCAAAATAGCTATAAAATAGTTATTAGTAGTTGAAAATAGTAATTAGTTTATAGAATAGATAGAAAATTGTTAAACAGTTTCAAAAATAATTGTAAAACAAGTATAAGATAGTTTGGCTTTTTAAAGAAAGGTTGTTTATATAATGAATAGCTTGGAAAAATAGGTTTATATTAAAATAATTTTTATTAAAAATAGTCCAAAGTCAAAACTGTTCACTTCCCAATCTCTATTCTCATCAATTCAATTTAAATTTCCTCTACCATTTAAATTGACCCAATTCAAATTTAAATTCTTCAATTTCCATTGGACTTGATTTTTCCCATTTCTAGTTGAATTAATTCTCATTTCCTTTTCAAATTTAAATCAAATCCCATTTGGTTTTAAACATATTCAACTTTAGTTACAATCCCAAGTTATTCCAATCACTTTGGACTAATATCCATTCAATTGAACCCACTTCAATTCCAATCCATTTCAACTCTAGTTTGAATTAATCCCAATTTCAAATTCCATTTCCAAATCAAGTTGAATTATTCTTGATTTCCTCCCAAATTTAATTCAAATTCTATTTGAATTTGAAACTATTCAGTTTTAATTACAATTCCAAATTTTTAAAATCAATCTAATTCAAATTTTCCATTTGAATCTTAAACCTAATCATCTTCAATCTCAAGTCCAATTAATTCAAGTTAGAATCATTTTCAATCTCAAATTTAAACCATTTCGAATTATATAAATTCGAATTAAATTCACTAAGGTTGGTTTAACCCCTTAAACCAAGTTAACCTTTATCAAAAGCTTTTAACAATTTTAATTTACAAATTCAAGTACTCAAATTTTTAGTTCAAGGTAATTCCATACCCTTAGTTTCAAATTAAAGTTTAATTTCCCTTTTATCTCAACAATGGATTACCATACTCCACTTCTCATTCATTTAAACTAATTCAATTCAAAATTTAAAGATTATTTATAACAATAGGATGATATCATCCATCAATCTCCAATTTCCAGATCTCAAACCCATTTTGAGATCACACAAACTCCCAATTCAAATCAACCATTTAACTTCCCAAGTTAAATCTTAATTCCATCTTGAAATTTTCAAATTAGTTTGATCATTCAAACTTATTTAACTTCACATTAATAATCTTCCAACTTATTTAGTAAAAAAAAACTTATCACTTTGGGTATCATATCTCATTCCAGATTTAAACTCAATATTTAGGGTTTATTTCAAACCACATTTGATATTATGTATATCCACATATACATATTTACTTCTTGGCTTGCCAAGCCAAATTTAAAAAAATTTAAACCACCTTTGGTTTCAATTCAAACAAATTTTCTTTAAAATTTTCAAACATTTCTTATTTTTAAAATAAGATCATTATTCAAAGTAGTTTAAATATTATTTCCTTCAACATTTTGAAACCAATTCTAATTCATCTTATTCTGAAATACTTTCCCAAATTCCCGATTTAAATTTCAGTTTGAATTTATTTCAAACTTATCTTTATTTAATTCCAATTTGGTTGTATTTCAATTACTTTTTAATTTAATTCAATAATTTAACAACCAATTTCCTTAATATAATAGATAATCTATTTCTTATATAAGATTCATTTACTTTTGAAATCATTTAAAAACCTTTATATAAGGAAATAACAAGTACGCTCTCTCATATATATACACTCAACTCATCCTAGGGCATCACTTACCCTATCCTTAATGAGTATACCCACCAGAGCCAAGGTTCTCGCTTAACCTTTAGCTCTGATACCAAATGTAACGACCCGGAAATTTCAATCCCGAAATTTCCAGATAGTTAAGAAAAGAAGAAAGAGAAAGTAGAAGAAGACAGAACAAGTCACAGTAACCTCACATTCGCAGCGGATCAAATATAATATCAAATATAATATCAATTATACAAGAAAAACTATATTCGTTAATTTACATTTAAATACATCAGAGTTACATATGTACATAAACATTGGACAAAACAATCATGTCCAGATACTACAATATCATGGTGAAAACTCTCCATACGTTCCCTGCCATCCAGCTCGCCTCCCTGAGCTCCAGAACATCCTTTCCTGAAAAATATGTAATACTCGGTCTGACCCGAGCATTACATCAAAGTAACACCCGGGTCAGGTTGGAAACCAGCGTGAGTAAACCCATCTAACTCGGAATACAAAAGCATACAATTTATATAAACCCGGGGTAACTTATATTCATTTACACTTCATAAGTTATTATAGACATCAACCATTTCACACATCAATTTCTAAGTGCCAAAACTTAGATTTAAATGGTCAAATTTACTTAAATCATTCCACTTCAGCCTATTAGTTTCACATATCAAAATATAAGAATCGAAGTGGTTTCGGGTATTTGCTAATACCCGACTCCGGTCTCTTCGAAACCATTATCAACTTAACTTAAATTATTCAACTGAAATACAATTCTACTTTTAATATAGGATGTTACAGTAATTCATCACCAATAGGTAATCACACCTTCACAGTTTAAATCAAACATATCATATCACATAGCATCACAAACCACCTATTAGGGATAACAATTAATCAAGGCCTCCAATATCATTCTATTTATCCTTTAACTTTATTTAAGTAATTATCCCTTAAATAATTTCATAAATCGATTATCCTTAACCCTATATGGTAATTAACCTTTAATCATTTTATTAATTAATTGCTAACCATAATTATTAATCACCCTTGATTAATAACATCAGTAATTAACTATCCTTAATTACTTCATCAAATAAATAAATTACTTCTTAATTATCTCTTATTAATTCTTTGATTAATCATACAAAATAATTTAATCCAAATTACTTTCACAATTCTAACTTCCACTAATTACAACCAGTACTTATCATTAGTTACTTCATTAAGCAATTTTACTTTATCAACTACATTAAGTAACTATTAACAAATCATCAAGTGATTAAAATTAATTAAACTTAATTAATTAATTTAAATCACCCATATTAAACTCCATTAACTACATTAAGTAATTAATTTCTTAATTACTTCCATTAAGCAATTAAACTTAAATAAATTCCATAATTTATTTTCATTTAACTAATTAATCTAATTAATTATTAAAAATCAATCACATTAATTAATTGTTAAATAATCTTAAGTTAATGACCATCATTTACCATTAACCATTCTTTTATTACTTTTCTTAACTAATTAACTTGCATTAATCAATATTTAAATTAATCTTGCATATCTAATTAATTAACCTTTAATTATTTAATTAATTAACTGTTAACTGTAACTTAATTAATTCATAATTACTTGATTGATCAATTACTAATCATTATTTAAAGTCTAATTAATAATCCCTAATTACAATTTAATTATTCCTAATTAATTAATCTTAACCATTAATTAATTAATTTAAAACTTTACTTACTTATTTAATTAATCCAAATGATTAATCAAATAAATTAATTGTCCATTAAATTTCTTTATAAATTTAATGAATTATAAGTCTTTAAATTCTAATTTACTTAAGATAAAATTTTGTTCTTATTAATAATCAAGTTATCACTCTAAAACAATTTACTTTAAATCTTCTTTCAAATGTCATTTTAAATTTAAGATTTAAGACGACTTCTAATTATCTTTAACAAAGTTTTGAAACACATTTCTAAACCTTTTATTTCACAAGTTAAACATATACTCATTTAAATAAGAAGTTTAAAAGGGTTTAAAACCCAATTCATATTTAAATTCAAATCAATTTGAATTATACTTTAAACATTTCAAATTGTTCAAAACATTTTAAATTTCAAAACCATCTTATATTTCAAAACTGAAATACTTAAAATTTGAATTCAGATAAATCTTCAGATTTTAAATCTCTACTTACACTTTTATACTTTATTTTAAAAATTCAACTACTTAATCACTTTTAAAGTATTTAACCATTTTAAGTTTAAAGTTTTATTTTATTTTAAAATTGAGATTAAACTTAAATTTTAATTCAAGAATCTAAACTTGGATTTATAGTTTAGTTTATATCTTTAGCTTTTCATTTTTAAAACCTCAGTTTGGAATTTAAAATAACTCCTCAGGTTCCTGTTTAAAACCTGATGCAAAAACTAAACCCGAGGCAACCCATTTCCAGCTTCGAGTCATTTAACCAAATACTTCGAGCACACCATCAACTTACTTCGAGTCAATCACCCTCAACTCGAATACAAAACAGAACCAAAGAAGCTTCACCTCGACAGAGAGCTCTGTGCATATGCACATCACCACGGAAAATTCCGATCATCAACGTTGATCTTCCCACATCCAAAATCGACCAATTCCCTCTACTCAATCATCAGATCAAACTCTTACCCTCGAAATCGAATTCGAGATAATATATCCAAACCTGGAACAACAAAATACAATAAACCCAAACCTGGAAACTCATCGCCGATCATCCTCTGGCCACCTGACGTTCTACCACATCGGCCATAACTACTTCAACATCCAAGCAGCATTACCCCTAACCTCGGCACACTCGATCCTCTATACACGCCTAAATGCTCGAAAATTAAACATAGCCCAAAAACTAGGGTTCTAAAGGAATTTCTACTGCCGTATCTTCTCTGGTGAATTTTATCACCATCCACTATTTTTCTTATCATCTACAAGCACTCCTCTACTATCAGAAAGAATTCTATCCCCTCCAGTTTCATAGATCACCAGGAATCACCACTTTTCCCACTTCAGTTCATCTCATTACTGCACCCTCAACTTACTTCTAAAAACATGATTCTTGATTTAAAAATCATATTTTAAGCAAGGCTTTTGATTAATAATACTGGATTACTAAATTACACAGTTTGAATTTTTAGTATGTGTCAACAATACTGATGTTTTAATGTTCCCAGGTATCAAAGCTTATATTGGCTTGCTTAAATTTTTAAACAAAAATTTAAGTTAATCAAACCACTTTTATTTAATATTAGATCCTATCAACAACTAAGTTAAGAGATAAGGATTTTAAGTACAGATTTTAAACCAGGGTTCAAACAGAACATATACACAGTATGCATACAAGTAATATTTACATCAGACGTCTACTTATAATAACATTCAATGCTTATTCATCTCAACATGCAATCATTCAACCAAATTTTAAATTTTAAAGTTTTTTTTTTTTAAAAGATTACTCACAAACATACTAATCAACACGCAGTTTTATACTTAAAAAAAACAGGTGTTACTCACCTTATTAAAGCAGAGGACAGAACAGGTTTTAAATACTTATTCCAGGCTTTGAATCATCTCAGATCTGAAGAAAAAAATACTTTGATTGCTTTAGAAATTGATCCTTAACTTGAATTGTAGGTTGAAGCTTCAATAAATGCAGATCTCATCTTTGCTTTGTAAATTGCAGACTGCAGCTTTTTGATTGATAAAAAGAACTTTAAATTTGCAGATTTTTACTTTTGCTTCATTTTTGATTTTGTGTTTAAATTTTTCAGATTTGAAGAAGTTCACTGATTTGCCAATTTTTTTATTTTTTTTTCCTCGGTTGGAAATAGATTGAAGAAGAGATGAAAAAATATGTTTAATAAACTTGGTTTTGATTTAATAAAAATTAAAGAAAGTTAATTTTTAAAAAGACGACACTTGTTAACAAAATTTACACTTGTCATTTTATTTCGTAATTGCCTTACAAGTGTTTAGGAGATGTTAATATGGTTACACATGTTTTAGCATTTTTAAATTATATTTTTTTTATTATTTTTACAAATGTTTAATATCTTTTAAATTGCTTACTATTAACTCCATGTTTTCAAATATTTACATATGCTTGTTTACATTAATAAATATTTATATTAAATTGAAATTTTAGTTCTATACTTAGAAATATCTTAAGTGTATTAATATTTAAGTTACTACTTTCTATTCATCAATTTACAATTAAAAAGAAAATGAATAAAATTCTAACTATACTTTTATATTAAATTTTATATCGAGAAATTTACTTTTTCTTAATTTACATAAAATATATTAAAGAAAATAATATAAACAAATCTATGAAATCATATATATTTTATATCCAATTTATTTTAAGATATATACTCTTTGAATTTTCAATTTATTACCAGAATTGTTCATTTAACTTATAAATCAGTATTTCTACTGATTAAAACCAGTTGATTTATCAATTGCAGATGTCCTAAAATTTGAGTTATCACACCTCATTAATTACCTTAAGTAATTATACTTAACCCAACATCAAATGATCAACTTTAATTAATTAAACTGAATTAATTAACCAAAATTAACCACATCCAATTAATTAATCATACTGAGTAATTAATTCCTTTAATTACTTTATTAAGTAATTATTCATAATAATTCTTCTTCATTAAGTAATTAACCTCTTAATTACTTCTTACTTAATTATTTCTAAATTAATTAACCTTGATTAATCAATCTTTAATTATAACCTTCAAGTACATTAAGTAATTAGCCTTTAATTAATGATACAAACTAATTATTCTTCACCTATCCACTTTAATTTCACTTACCCTATTTTTATTACCCTATAATCTCTTACATAGAATAATTAATCATCGAATAATCCACACGGATTAATTATTAATTGTCAAATCTTTAATAATTAATTAATTAATTACTTACTTAACAATTAATCCTTGATTGTTAAATTTATCTACAACAATCTACCCTGAATTATCCTTGTTTAACCCTTATTAATTAAGTAACTTCAAGAATTATCTTACAAGTTAAACAAATAATTCTTTTTAATAAATCAAACACTTAATCAATACGTTAACACCCAAGTATAATTAAGTATAATATTAAAACTTCATTATGTTAACATAAAACATTTTGTTACTATCCATTTCTCCCAAGACAAAACCCAATATTACTCGAGCTAACTAGAGTTCCAACCTTTCTTCCCTCTATTCTTTCTTCTTATCTAATTCTAACTGTTGTACTAAGAAACACACGCCAAAAACATAGCAAATACCCAAGACAAACCCCAAATTTCCTGAGATAACGTACGAGCACAAACTCCCTGCTCCCTCTCTTTTCTTCCTCTTCTTCTCCATGTTCTTCATCCACTTGCACACCGTATCACGGTGTACATGCACACCGTCTCCTGGACGACGGCCACGCCTCCGATCATCCCACCAAGTCACTTTCGTTTGCCGCTTCCTGCCTTAACTCTTGAATGGCCGATGAATCCCTAATTATCAAATTCGAAATTTCCTGATTACCTGAAACGAAGGTCATGGCCAAAAACTTCATCGCTCCGATTCCAATAACCCCCATCCTCGCCCAAACTTCACCCAAAGCTTCGGCGAATCCTCCTCCTCCATATTTTCCACGTGCGCACGCTTCCTTTGGCAAAATCATTATGCTCTCAACACTCAACCGAAAACCACCCTCGCACGTCCTTAAACCCTAACCTCGCCTTTGCCCGACCACCACAAATCGGAGAAAAATCTCACGATATTTTTCCCATCATCTCTAACCCCTAACGCTCCTCCATCGTAAATCACGGCTCCTGATCCTTCTCCGATTGTCAAGAATTTGACGAAATTCCATTTCTGGCCATCTCAAAATTCTCGACATTCCCAAAATTAAAAATTATGAAATCAATATCAAAAATCAAGATTTCAAATGCAAATCAAGATGTGAATTTGAATAATGGAAATTTAAATAATTTGTTTTCTGGAATTAACTTATTTTTTCTTTTTACTGGAATTTCCACTTTCCAGTAAAACCACTCACCATTCTTACTTAAAAATCATTTTCTTTCTAAATAAAATCAAGTTATATCAAACATATATCCCTTAAACATCACAACCTGTAGTGATTTATATAAAGAGAGATTTGATTTTTCTGATTTTGGGGGCTGTAAAACAAAGAACAGAGGTAATGTATATATATACCATGTATAACATATCTATATACCTCTACAAATCATTTGCACAGTCATTTCTTCCACAACTTACACATGCAACAGTATATTGTAAAAAGATTTTACTTTGAGGTGAAGTTTACCCACAAGCATAAATTTTAAACAAGATTTAACATTTAATTTGTATCAATTTACTCACCTATCTGTATTTTGAACAGAGGAGCAGCATGATTGTGTTTCCTTTTGGAAAATCTAGAAATTGCTTTGTGGTTTTAACTGGAAGTTTAATGCTTGCATTTTGAATCAATCCAGTCTTGAAAAAAAATTGAATCTCTGTATTGCTTTATCTCAATTTGAATCTGAAGTTGTTTTGCTTGATTTCTTACTAGTTTCAGTTAAGAAGATGAATGAAAGAAGATTGAGATGGATTATAACTTCAGATTTCTTGCAATAAATTTAGGTTTCTACAAACTTTTGATTTTAAAAAAAGTCTGTTTTCCTGATTTGAGAATTATAGGATTGGGTTTTGAAAATGAGAATAGGAAAGAAAATTAGGGAAAACAAGGTAAAAATATATTTAGTTTGTTTTATCTAATATTTTTCTAAAACTAAAAGAAAAGGTAATAATTTGACGCTTGTTCAATAATCTAACATTTGTCACTAAAAGACTTATATATCAACATTTGTAATTAAGCATGAGAATTGTTAATTTAAAACGTGTATACCCTTTTTATTACTTATATTATATTAATTATGTTTTATAAAGATTTAGGTATCATATTTTAAATTATAAAGTATGCTTATTAATCTACTTACATTTGTACTTTATATGATAAAAATGTCTTTTACATAATTTTATGCCAAATTATATTTAGTTTATCTATGTATATGGTTTACCAATTTCAATCCTTAATTAAATCTCACCTTTAAATATTTACAAACCAATCTTACCTATATATATATATGCATGTATATAAATTTCCAAATATTTGTGTAATACTAAAATAAGTACATATACATATATGCTAATTTCAAAACATAACTTTCAATATATATATATATATATATATATATCATTTTAGAAAAATTATTCTTATTAATTCAATCCAGTTAATTTCAATTATCAGATGTCCAAAATTCAGATTATCACACATTTATTTCAATAATGAATGTTGAAATCTATAGTTTCGATACTTAACACATTTTAGAACATCTTTAAACCATTTAACTCCATTTTAAAATATTACTTTCCAAAACATCTCTTTAATATATTATTCACTGTCCAAAATCGTGAATATAAATCGTTTACCAAATTTAATATCATTCCAACATTTAATTTAAAGGATAATTCACTGTCAAAAATCGTGAATAAAATTCCATTAAATAAAATTCTATATTCAACTTATCAAAATCAATTGATTTCTGATTTATAAAACAATGTTTATAAATTTCGTTTCTATGTTATTAAAACTTCAATTTATAAATTCTCTTCATTAACCAATTACATTTAATAACTTAATTACATGCAAAATCCAATTTACAGGTTAATTACTTATAAATCATTTATTTTACAAATTCATTTATTTTATAACTTCAAAATTATAAATCTTATTCGCTTATAAACTCCATTTATAACTTCATTTTAACATTTATAAAATTCATTTTGTAATTCTAATATTTTAATTTATAAAATATAAATTTTATATATCTTGTACATAAACCATTTATAATAAATCAAAAATTATCATTTTGTACTATTTCACAAAATAGTAATCTCCACATTTCAAAAATCATATTCTGATTATATTTCCCAAAAATTATAATTTTTATAACATAAAAATTATAATATTTATTTATTCAAAATAAATTCATTCTTTTAACAATTTAAAATTAATAAAATATCTATTATCAAAATCACTTGAAAATCCTTTTTAATTTGGAAATCATCACTTTAATATTTTTAAATTCCCAAAATATGGCCCAATGCTGCAACAGCACTAAATACATCAATCACGGCATCCAAACATCATATATCATATGATAATAGAATATATCACAATATCTGTAAATAAATTAACACATGCGAGAAATCCAGTTGGATCCCTCCAACCTGTCACCTGCAACAAATATACATATTAGAATATATGTACAATACCCGCTTCAAGGCAGACGCGCGTACAAAAGACATCCACTCAAACACGGGAATGTATAGGGTCATCTGCTCCACTAGGCAGGAATATATCCAAATACCAATCAATATACAGATAATATATCCTATATCATTCAAATAATCATCAATATCATAAATAAATTATTTCTCACTTATATGAAAATACTAGTGAGTTAGAAAAGTGAGTTGTACTAACATTGCTTGTAGTCGTTGCAGTAGCGATTTATTCCGATTAAAATTAAACAAGCGTTTAATTTCAATCAAAATTTTCACTATCTAAAATAAATCTCAATCCAGCTCCATAATATAGTGCTCATCAATACAAACCCAACGCAATTCGTTTCGGACGAAACGGACCTCGTCTCACAAAGATAAGACGTTTTAAACATTACACGATTTAAATATATAATTAATTCACTTTTTTTAAACCTTTATCCATCCTGGCCGTTCGTTTTTAACCCTAGAATCAAGTCTGTTGCCTTCTTCTTCTCCACCCAGTGCAACATGCATGTTAAAACTCATCGAACCGCCATTTTTATACGAATTATCGCACCTTATACGTGCGACTTGAAGATGATCGAACAACAGCCTTTTAAAGCCCACCATGTGAGCTAGCCACGGCATACTTCCGGTCGAACTTGGTTTCATGTAGGCCGAGAAAACCTAACCCATAGCCTAGACGAACGTGATCCCCTAGCCTCCACGTCGAGTCTCCATTTCCAATCTCCACTGTTGATCCGATAGTACTCATTTCCCTCTACGTTTTTGCAGTTGAAGATTTCTCGTAAAGGTGGATGGATTGGAAGATAAATAAGGAGGAACGAAATGAAATTTTAGCCATTAAAAATCTTAGTGGCGACTTGCCCTAGGTCTTTAGGGTATAGTGAAAATAAAGAAAAATAACGTCCTTTTATAGAAAATTCGACGACACTATTCATCCGGAAATTTTTCGAACTCGAAACGAAGCGTGCCGCCTGGCGTTTACAATGTTTTACCCCTATTTCGAATGCAATGGAATATATATCGAGAGCCAATTCGATCGTATTCGAAAGATAGGTTTTCAAATTGAATTATTTAAATTTAAAATTTCACTTAAATAGATTTCTATGCGTTTTAGCTTGCCTCGTACAAACCGTAAATATGATTGACACGAAATTTGAAATCTTACAATAATATAATATTACAGATCCAATGAAACTAGTTTCGTCGAAATCCAAGACTGTATGAAAAATAGCTATTTTACTCGTCAATTAAATATTAAAATATTCATTTCTATAATTTAACTTTTAATTCGATTTTAAAGGTTCTCTAACATCATTTAAATTCAACTAGAATTTATTACAACTTTATAAATCATTTTTATTCACATTAAATTCAATTTTCTATTATTTACACAATTTCAAATATTAAATTAATGATTTAATTATCCAACTAAATCACTATATTCGAAATAAAATTTATTCAGCTTATAAATTTAACTTGTGCATATTTAAAATTAATTAAATATACAAATTTCAAATGACAAAATTCTGGGTCATTACAAGGAGGCTGATGGCTAGCTATTTAGGAGTTGTTTTGTTTATTTATCCCGCTATGTTGTATTAAGTCAGTTATGACTATATAGTACTCTTGTCAACCAAGGAGGCTTATTCATATGTCGCTTTTAGCGTATTTTGTAATAATTATATTTGATCTGAACCTAGGAAACATTTGGAATTATGTAACTTGGATATGAAATGTTGTTTTGAAATGTAATCTAAAAAATGTTTTTAATTTGTGATGTTTTTATTTCATACTCAAGTGCTTCTGATATTATAAATACCATTCACATTACCATATTTAGTCACTGGAAGTTAATACTATAGATGACTGCAGCATCTGTAATTTTTAGCTTTGGGCCTTCAAATAGGGGATGTTACATGGTTCATATCCGCTCTCGATCTCCTTGTTGACGGTTCCACCATTTCTCCAATTCCAAGTTCTCTAGTTGGTTCCAGGTCTGAACTCTAAATTCGCGAGGGCTAGCTTTCTCAGTGAAAATGCCAAAATATTTGCACCAAAATTGGTCACAAACACCCAAGAATAGATTTAGTAGTGAATAATGAAGAAAAACAAAATTAAAACGAGAAGATAAATCAACAAACAACTAAGAATTAGCTATAATCAGAAATACAAAGATTTATAGTGGTTCGCGTTGTATGCCTACGTCCACTATGAAGTTTTGCTTTTATTAATCACTTATTAATCACTTGTAGATATCTAAAATGTCACACTAAAGAGATTGAGATTTATCCCATACAATGCCTCGGTCAATGCCATTCCTATGCTTACTTGAAAGCTATGGTTATATGCAAACTATACTAGCAGTAATTGATCCTCCTAAGAACCTCCAAAGTCCAAAATACATGTTTGCAATAAATATTCCAATACCTTATTCACCCTCTCAGTTCCGTCCATCAGTGGGTGATCGATGGTACTCAAATTTAGTTTAACGCCCAATGCCACCAGAAGACCCCTCCAAACTCACTGGTGAAAAGTGGGTCTCAGTCATTGACAATACGAGAAAGAACTCCAATTATATCCTTCACATATAAGGCCGCCAAAGATGTAGCTACCTTGTACTCCTAATTAGAATAAAATGAATGTATTTGGTCGGTAGATTGACTATGACCCAAATACCCTCATTCCCTCTTCCACTCCAAGGTTGCAAATCAGTAAAATCCATGGATATACTCTCATATTTCCACTACAGAATATCCAAAAGACTGTAATAGTCCACCAGGCTTCTTATGCTCTGCCTTTATTCCTTGACAAGTCACACACATGGAAATAAACTCTGTTGCATGCCTCTTCATACTCGGCTGGTATAACACTCTCTTCATATCATGATATATTTTTTCACTACGGGGATAAATGTTCATCCTAGAATGATGCAAATTTGCTAGTCCAATGTAAGTCAACTCCTTAGTAAGAGGGACACATAACCTACCATCCCTTCGCAGCTATCCTTTCAAATCAATGGAATAATAGTCTAAATGACTAAAATGCACTTATTTGCTTAACTTCTCAAAAATACATAATAACTATGTGTCGTGCTTGTGACTTGAACCAGTGTGGTCCATAAGTGAAGGCTGAACATCTAAAGCCACGAACAAACCCAGTATAATGTTTGAAGAAGGTCGAAAATTAAATGTAGGAATAAACTCCAAGTGCTTCCATTCCAAAAAATAGGGCTCAAATCACATGCTTTTTACTCAAGGCATCGGTTACAATATTGCCCTTACCTAGAGTACATGAGATACTAAAATCATATGACACCAAGAACTCCATCCACATGCTGCCTCAAATTCAAATATTATTAGGAGAACAAATACTTTAGATATTTATGATCTGTAATCACTCAAATCGCTCCCTCAAAAGATAATGCCTTCATGATATCATGACGAAAACAATAGCTATCAATTCAAGATCATGGTTGGATAGTTTCTTTCGTGTACTTTCAACAATCGACTAGCATAACAAACAACTCTACCCTTCCGCATCAATACAGCACTGAGTCATGTACCACATGCATTGGTATATACCGCAAATGCCTTTAATACAGCAAGGAGTATTAAAACATGTGCGCTAGTCTATAACTCTTTCAGCTTGATAAGAGCAAGATCGCATTTCGAGTTTCATGAGAAAATTAAATTCTAGTTGCTAAGGCGTGTCAATAGTTCATAAATTTTAGCAAAGTCCTTAATGAACTTCCCATAAAAGCCGGACAAGCTAAGAAACATCTCACCTTTGTAGCATTCTTTAGTATGTGCTAATCCTGTACCATGGAAACTTTATTAGGATCGACTACTAGTCCATGCTCGAAAGCAGTTTATCCTAGAAAGAAAATATCCTTGCGCCAAAAGGGACGTTTAGAAAATTTTGCATTTAACTTACGCCTACGAAGTGTATCAAGCACTTCTCTTTAATGCAACTTATGATCTTCCTTGCTTTTCGAATAGACAGGTATATCATTAACGAATACCACCATGAACTTATTTGCAACCCTCTAAAGACTTAACTCATGAGATTGATAAAATATTATGGTGCATCCAAATGGCATTATTAACCACTCATATAGTCCGTCAAGTGTTAGAAAAGAAGCTTTCTGAATATTATCCTCAACCACACGCAACTGATGGAATCTGGCAGCTAATTCAGGTTGAGAGAATACCTTTCCTCTAACTAAGCAATTAAGAGATTGTCTATACATGGCAAAGGATAACGATTCTTTTTTGTCATCTCATTCAATTCATAATAATCGATGGAAAGCCTAAAAGAGCCATTTTCTTGGTAGCATAGAAAAATAGTGCCCCCACTCTGAAATGCTTCTTTGAATAATGCTTTTCTCTAATAATTCATTCACTTGCTTATTTAGCTTGTGCCTTTATCTAGGCGCCATATGCCTAAGGGATAAAGCAATGGGTCTACCATTCTCTTCTAGACAAATTTGAATTCGATCTCCCCTATAGGGAGGAAGACTGGAAACTTTAACAAAAACATCTCGTTAGTTACGAACTACTGATATTGAAGCCAGCTCATCATTTGATAAGTCTAGAGAATGTAGGTAAATCAACATAACAGAACTTCTAGGATAGTAGTAAACATCAAGGTTGTGCTACTACAAGTATCCAAATGAACAACCATCCTATCACAGTCTAGTACTGCTCTATACATAGCCATCCAATCCACTCTAAAAATTAAACCAAACCCATAAAATCCTAATAAAAAGCATCACAATCAAATTCGACACCCAGAATGTACAATTCAAACCCTTACAAACCATGGATAAATGAATTGGTCCTCCAATAAGGTTCGATACTATAACGGGATTTGTAGCTATACTAGTCTCTAAGTGCTATTATTCTACTATTTTACTCAAAATAAATGAGTGTAATGCTCCGGTGTTAAATAAAGTATGAACAGATAAACCAAAAAGAGTTAACATGCCTTCTATGACAACTTTCTTCCCTATTTCCACTGTTGGAGCTGCGCTCAAGCTAGAAATAATACCTAGTGCATAAGCTGGAACCACCCTGGTAGAAGTCTTAGACAAGATCGGAAACTCCGTCTTCATGTGACTCGGCTGGTTGCAGTTGTAGCATTTGATCCTTGTTAGATTCATCTTGTAGTTTTAAGCCAAATGTCCTTTGAAATTACACTTCCTACACCTCTTGCTTCATTATTTTCTGTTGGCCTCCTTTACACCTTGCGTTGGTTTTGTTGAACTGACCTCCCTTCTGCTTTCTCGGGCTCGTCCTTAGTGATTGAATTCAGCAGTGCCATCTCAACCAAGCTCTAAAAAGTAGCTACTGTGGGTACATTATCTAAAGTAATGTCCCTCAAAGTTGGACTTAATCCCTTAGCAAACTTTGTTGCCCGTTTCACTGGTGTATTGATAAGGTCTAGACCATACTTTACCAATGGATTAAATTCATTAACATACTCCTTGACATTGCAATCTCCTTGCTCCAAATGATTGATCTTCTCTAGCTCCACTCCCCATTCTGCCTTTGATGTAAAAATAGTCTCAAAATGCCTCTTAAAACTAGTCTAAGCAATCCCAACCCTATCCCTTTTAGGAATGACAATCTCCCACTACTTCGAGGCTTTTCTTGCAAGTACCACGAAGCTGAATTATCTCTTCACTGTATCCTCTACACCCATCATAGCCAAATCCTATTACTATTCCTCGGTCATGCCCGTGTCTGAACAAATGATTCATTCCCCAAAATAATTCTTTCCGCTAAGACTCTAGAAGTCTCGACACAGCTTAAGGAAGTCCAAAGTAGGCGGAGGAGCTGGGGTTGCACCTTGAGCTTGTGTTGCGGGTCCTCCCTTGGGTTTAAGTTCGGTCTAGCCCTATGTTTGAAGATACCAATGGAACCATATTAGAGATTTCATGCCTGGAACCTTAGCTGCTTCAACAAAACTATTTCCAGATTAATTGCTCATTTCACTTGTCCATAATTAGGAATTATTAGCAACTGTTTTCGGATAGTATTACGCATTACTGGAATTTAAGGGGTGCATTGGTGTTATACTTATATATATATATATATATATATATATATATATATATATTTGAACATATACAAGTACATTCTCTCAATTTATGCCTAATACTTAAGGAATTCTGAAGCTAGATTGTGATATCAAGTGACACAACCTATACCTCCAGACACATCAATCCAAAACCTAAAGTGGCTTCCGAACTCGAGTTGTATTAAGAAATATAGAGCGTTGGGTTTTTAGAGTAACATGATATGGAGACTAATCTAAGTTCTAAACATCCCATAATTTTAGATCTCACGATAGAATGAAATGAAATATAAGTACTAAAAATATTCAAATCAAATAATCATCTAAAGATAAACACGGTCCATACAATAATAGCTCCAAATGACAATACATAAGAGTCTGATTGACAGGTATAATATAAAATAAAGTACATGGGGATGTAACTACAAATATATATAGTTCTGGGGCACTAAGTGTCCTCCATGCACCATATCCTAGCCAAATCACCTACTCGCATGTCCTCCTTGAAGGGTTGTTCGAAGAAATCCTTTTCCTAAACCAATTTGAATTGATGTATCTCTTCTTCTATTCCATGGTTTGTTTATACTCCTCCTTCTCTTCATCTTTTGATTTGAGACTCTTCCCCTTTTAATTTGATTTATCTTCTTTCATTTTTTATTTAGAAATTAGATAAGAGAATAGAAAATGATGTCTGGATTAAGGAAATTTGAGGAGAAATGCCATTAGGTCTAGTTTCCGTTAATTTTGACTTATTTATCAAAATTTAATAGGTTATACATGTTTTTTGATTGTAGACAACGTTGCGGTCGCAATGGAATAGGTTGTGAAGCCAAATTCCAATGCTTGTCAAAATTGACTATTTTTTCTTTTATGTAAAATTACCATTTTACCTTATTAGTGTTTTAATTTACTATTAAAGTTTCAAAGCTGTTACAAAGAAGGTGATTAATGGTGGTTTTTAAATGTTTTCGGGAAGTTGAATAATGAATGGAGCATATCCCATCAGCTCCATTGGATTCAAATCTCGAAACGAGCTATTGGTCCAAATGTGGGCGTTACTAATTTCCCACTAATCTTTCTAAAAACTGTCTAACTTCAAATGGTCATATCTCCCAAACATTAAGTCCAAAAAAAATATTATGACCATTCTACGGAAAGAGAAACCATAATACATTTCATCTAGAAGTTGTTTTAGACATCAAAAATACAAATGGACGACTTCACATATATCCTCTTTACTACACACTCAAAAATTCTGAGTATCAATGATCCCATTGCACACGTCCCCATAGTAGACAACGTCATTGTTCTTTTCACCCATTTCCATAGTAAAACCTATCAATGTTCTACCCATATGTTCCCATCATCAAACTTGTCCTCATGGATCATCACCACAGATCCCATCATCGAGTCGTCATCATCTTCTGGAACATCTCTATATACATATCATAAGTCATAGAGTCCCCTTATCAAAGTACCAAAGTCAAGTTAAAGCGTCGCGTCATTGCTTCACTAGCCAAAGTCGTTTGTTGTAGAGCCATGGCTTCAAAAACAAGCATCAAAAGAATATGCAAACAACCATGACACGTCCCCAAGACTCCCCCTTTTGGAATCCCCATTCGACCATCGTCAATTGTGGTGAGTGTCGACTACTCAAGAGTGGTCGGCACCGGTCACTTTTGGCTTGGTACTTAGTCAATTGGCTAAGTACTAGTCAAAGCTAAACCCTCTCGGACCCTTTCATTTTTCCTCGAGCACAACTTCATGCGACCCTAAGTTTCTACATTATTGTCCCAAAGTCTAATATCTACCCTCCTAGAACCGATCGGTGCTAATTTCAAACCAGTCATCATTGATAATACAAGCCTTCCCCAAAGCACTTTATTCATTTTCCCAAGGTTTACATCTCCAAGCCCCAAAGTAGTCAACACCACGCACCACTCCTGGATCACCACCGACCTAAATAAAACGAGCCCAAAGCTTCACATTTCTTTTCAAAACTTCATGCGATCAAAACTGTAGATCCCGTGGGCCATTTACAACCCCTAGAAACGGTTGCATACAATTTCAAGCATTTTTGCTTCTTGATTAACTCAATAATGACTAGTCACAATTTACACTTAAATGAACCAAATTACATACAAACATTACATAGCAACCAAACATCATTATGAAGCAATACAAACAATATCCAAACATTTATAATATAACCTAGATCTACCAAAAAGAAAAATGACGATCGACGGGTCAAACACTCAAACGAATCAAAATCAACATTTACCTTCTTAAATGCATTTTAAAACTGAAATCAAGCTTATATTTATGTTAGAATTTTAACCTTTAAAATCATTTGAAAAACTTCATTTTAAGCTACATTAACTAGCATAGTAAAGTGAGAATGATAAACCATTAACGGAAATATCCAAATGCACACAAATTGAAGCAAATCTCATGTGAGTAGTAGCTTCATGGATTCCAATGCACTCCAAACAATAGATAATTAATCTACCACTAATCTTTTTGTTAACACCCTTTATTGATTAGATTTGGTTAAAAAATCGAATAAATTTGGCTAATTAAAAGTAAGATCATGGTTGCTTTTTTCGACTAAGGAGGTCATTAATGGCGGTTTTTAACTATTTTTAGAAAGTGGAACTTTCCCATTGTTCCATTAGGCACAAATCGTAAAATGGGGTATTGAACCTAATCGGGCCTTACTAATCACAAACTAATCTGCCAACTGTATAACTTCAAATGATCATATCTTCTAAAAGTTAAATCCAAAAAACTATTTTGACCACTCTACGGAATGATAACCGTAATATCATTTATCTGAAAGTGGTTTTCAAATCCAAATTCAGCTCTTATAAAAAGTTGAAGGTCTTATAAGTTTTTAAGGGTCAAAATCGTTCAATAAAATCATTAAGAAACAAAAATGTCGATACTCGTTATTTTTCAAAATTATAGCTTCATACGACCCAATCTGAATTTAAAAATAATATTTTACGGTACTTTTATATGTAAAATATGAATCATTGTAGGTTCTTTTGGATATCGATATTTTGGGTGGGGCAGTTTTTCTCACTAACTTCTATGAATTATCTCTTAATGAACCAAATTTTTTGCTTCTTCGTGAACGATGGTAACGTGAAATGTAGTTGAAAAATAAATAGACAATTCTCTGGTGATGACCCTAAACCTAATAATCGGACAAACAATTATCATGTTGATGAACGAATCATGTTTAAATGATGGAGCATAGAAACACTTCATCACCGGCGATAATTTTTTTCTAACCCATCCACCATCCTCCATAACAAGCAATTTCATGAAAACATGCATATTCTCATATGATTATCAAATGTGTGGATCAACACATTGATCATGTAGGATTTACCCGTTTTGAGGGAATTGGGCTAATGGACAAACGTCAAACAAAATTTATGCTGAAGGACACAAAGTCTAATTTTTAGACTGAAAGGTAAATAATAGTTATAATTAGCATTTTATCAACTTTTACACTATACAAAATGCTAGTTAGCATTGTTGAACGGCCAAAAAAACAAACTTGTTTTCCATCAACCTAAATTTTTTTTTAAGTTTGTCCTTGTGCCTATTTTCCTGATAAAAGTTGTACCTAATTAAAGCAAGCGGAACACTTATTTTCGATGTCCCAACCCTCTATACTTTAGCCAGCTTTCCTTTCCATCCAAAAAAGTTTGTATTATTACTATTGCACTTGCAAATTTTGGGCATAGATACCATTCTGCCGATATCAATGCAGAAAAGCAAGACAATATAGGACATTGCAAAATGATTTTTCCCTGTTAACCCAGTTAGAATTCCACAAAAGAAAACACACACCATCCACTCAACGCAAGCAAAATGCTAAACACCATCCACTTAACTTGTTCCACTATAATTATAGCAAGTTCATACAAATTCGGCAGTGGCATACGCATAAAAGAATAAGTTCATTTAAAGCACACAAGTCCGTCTTCTTCCAAATAAGGGGATATGGATATAGATAGCAATTAGAGGAAAATCACTTCCACAGCTTTCTGAGAGACATGCTTTTGTCACTATCCTTCTTCATAACTTTGCCCACTGCCATCTCAAAATCCTCTTGTGTCACATGAACTCTTCTCTCCCTCAAAGCAAACATTCCTGCTTCTGTGCACACCGCCTATAAACCAAAAAAGAAAAAAGAAAAATCATAAAAGATCAAGAAATTAAATCAGGGTCATATGAATTGTATGTGGAAAAGATGATACTTGCCTTGAGCTCAGCACCAGAGGCGCCATTCATCTTTGCTGCAATTTTCTTGAGGTCAATTCCACGCATCAAGTTCATTCTCCTTGAATGGATCTTCAATATATCACATCGAGACTGCAAAAAAGAGGAACAAATCAATGATTTACTTGCTTGCATACCATACTGATAATTAATTCAAAAAAAAAAAATACATACATCTTCATTAGGGTTTGGGAACTCGATTTTTCTATCAATGCGACCGGGCCTTAGAAGGGCCTGATCTAAAATGTCGATCCTATTTGTAGCCATCAAAACCTACAATGGAAAAAACAGCACAGTTGAAACTGCTTGAAATATTATGTTCGCTAGCTGAAGGAATAGCTAAGCAACTAGTATTGAGAAGTAAAAGATGTACTTTAATCTTATTTGATGCCTCAAATCCATCAAGCTGATTAAGAAGCTCAAGCATGGTTCGCTGAACTTCACTATCACCGTTACCTGAGCCAGATTCCATTCTAGCAGATCCAATACTGTCGATTTCATCCATAAAAATGATTGAAGGAGCATGTTCCCTGCAATGGCACATGACTTAAGTTTTGTAGGGATATAAAAGCAATGCTAGGTAGCTCTGTATATATCACGTGTTACATATTGATAATATGGTAATAGAATACAATTCAAAACATGGATACAGATGTCACTTTGAAAAGAATGGTATACACATCAATAATATGTAGTTTGCATTGGAACTAAAATATGTGTATACAAAAGAAGGGAACTTTTGTAAAACACCCTCTTTTAAATTTCAAAATACACCTTCGGCCCTTCTCAAAAAGCATCCCTATTTTTATTTTCATCCCGGGACTGCAAATACTTGCATGTTCTAGAACTGCAACATTTGCGGTTTGCAAAAGAAATTCAAAAAATTTGGTCATAAAAATCTGGGACTAAGTGTAGATTTAATTTTAAAAAAAGAAAAAAGCAAAGAGAAGAAAGTTGTCAAAAATAGTTTGAGAGAGGTAATTTAAAACATGTTTTTGAACTGTGCTTTCCGTGTATTGAGTTTGAAAATAAAGGGCGGATTCTAATTTCTACCAAAAAAATATATACTAAATTTCCAGCTATCAGCACCAATTGTTTGCATCGCTACCACCAAAACAAAAGGCTTCTTTCTACTCCACTAATCAATTATCATGTTATAATCAAAGTTGTTAATATGAAACTGTAGCTCCAATAGCCAATAGGAGCTGTGAACAAATCAATACAATTATTCAAATCATCAGAATGATATGATACCATGCTATTAACCAAGGTTGGGGATCAGTTTCAGTGTTTCATAAGTATTGATTTGAGATTTAGTACCATTTTTGTGAATATACATAATTCATAAATATTAACATGATGCAACACATTATTTCTAGGTTCCTAAAAATATTTCAGTTCTAATTAACCAAGCCTGTCTAAATATTTTCAAAAATAACTAACAAAACCTGACCAGATTAAAAAAATAATAATAATAATCACCCAGCCCATTTCAGTTATAAGTAACAAACCCGACCAACCCAAAAAAAAAAAAAAAAAAAAAAAAAAAGTAGCTCAAATTTCCATTACCCAGCCACGACCTATCTTAACAAAACCAGAGAGAACTTCTAATTCAAAACAACTTCCTATTTTCCCCCCTAATAAGCTTCAAATTTGATTGAAATCAAGAGACTGAGTCTCAGCAACCAAAACTATGATGAGAAATTTCTATGCTTGGGGTCAAACTGAGTCGGATTTGAGGAGATGTGCTGTGATGAGGTAGGGTTTTATGAGTTCTTGATTTCAAAATTTATTTGGGAGCATGGAATTCTTTTGCAATTTTGACACTTTTTTGGTCATTTTTCCAATCAATCTTTCCGTAGCCACCAAACAAAAAGCTTCCATGAATTCTGTGTAGCCACCAAAACAAATTTAGTGCTTTTTCCTCATTTTTTCTGCCCCTGCAATGAAATTTTATTTTCAGCATATTTCGAGTTCCCACCGTGGTCCGTCCAGGATTGAACTGAGATGACTGGAATTTCGATGTTCCAACCACAACCTTATACCTTACTCTTAACAACTAGCTATAAAAGAAGTTCTGCTACATGGTTCTTCAAACCATCATTTCATAACTATGTTCGAGTTACGTTGTCTCCAATAATTAAAACGATATTTCTGATGTATTTCATCACAGTTCTGGTAGGAATCAAATGGAGATGGCCAAAATTCCAAGGCTCCAGCGGAAGCCTCATACCTTGCTTTAACAAAGCAAGCCATTGCAATATTCTGCAGCATGTTTCTCTTTAATAACATTTAAAAAGTCTACATCGCACTGAAGGGTTTTGGAATTATTCCATTGCAAATTTCTCATGCACAATCAAGGCAATATAATGTGGAGTTGATCGAAAGAAATAATGCAGCATCAAAATTCCTATAAACGTCAAAGTGCACAAGGATGTGACTGCCAAAGGCCTACAGAGGCTTGCAATATCAAGTATACTAACAATGTTCTGAGAGAAGTGAGAGAAGAAAAATCAATGTACAAAACAATTGAAAGGAAAATCAATCGTATAACATTACATTTTCGTGAATTAATATAGACCTATAATGAGAACATGAACAGTACATACAAATCTGGCATCACCAATATTTATCATATGACAAGTAAAATGTCATGAAAATTAAAAAGGCAAGCAATGGAAATGAACTCACCTAGCCATAACGAACAGCTCACGCACCATTCTGGAACCCTCCCCAATGTATTTCTGCACCAACTCAGAACCAGATACACGAATGAAGGTGCAATCCGTATGATGTGCCACTGCTCTAGCTAGCAAAGTTTTTCCAGTTCCAGGTGGCCCATAAAGCAACACTCCCTAAAAAATAAAATGGTGCTTTTAGTACTTTCTTTACATAAAACTATAATGAATGCTAAAAATACCTTTGGCTGAGCTATTCCAAGACTTTCAAACAGTTCAGGATGCTTGATTGGAAGTTCAATAACCTAAATGATGAAATAAATTACATGAAAAATATACATCCAAAAAATATTCCAAATAATTTAGCAAATATTTGTAATACACTAACCTCCTTAATTTCTTTTATTTGCTGATCAAGGCCTCCAATCATATCATAAGTAGAATCAGGAACCTTTTCTACTTTCATAAGATTCACCAAGGGATCTACTTTGCTGGGTAGCACCAAATGAAGAACATAGCTATCATTGCGAAGGGCGACTCTGGTTGAAGGAGTAATTTTTGTGATATCGATGTTCTTGTCGATGTCAACAACGTATTTTCCTTCTGGATGAACCTGATAGCATATATATTCAGATTTGATGACAATATAAAATGCTGAATATTCAAGAGAGCAGTAACAGAAATACTCAGAGATGTGAGCAAAGTTTTGGATAATGAATATTGTTTCAAATAGTACAACAAAAAAACACGTGGTTGGTATTTGCATTCTGGATAAGAACTGGTACCTATATCTAATATGCACTTCCCATTATCTCCCATGAAGTTTACATAACGATTGTTATGTTGCATAAACAGAATAAGGTATGGGATGGAAAATAACATATAGACTGTTACGCAAAAGCAAAACCAGAATCATCTGGAATCCTAGGTTTAACGTGCTATTCAAAATAATGAAAATAACATAGAACAATGAAAAGGATTGATTCGTGACAGAGGCAAATTTATTAGGAGCAGGCTTATGTGTTTTCGTCGATCCTAGGCTTGAGTCTCAAACACAATTTCATAGAATGTTCAATAACTTAAGAGAATATTGGTCCCTAAGGTGATTCCTGTTAAGTCATTCCATCATGACGAATCTTGTGCATGCATTTCGTTTCACCTATTAACAAAGAGAAATAGGTCTATTACGTGTATAAAAACAGTGGAATGCAAAGTTCACAGTATTGATTGGGTACTAGAAGTAAATATCTAATGTTATGTTGTAGATTTTTTTTTCCTCATCATTCTCTCTGTTATCTACAAATTTTAAACCAAGGGTAACAATTAAGTAAATTTGATACTTCTAACTTATGGAAAGACTGCAATATGCTCAATCATTTGCAACCAATATATGATAAGATAATTACTAATTAAAACCAAGCTAAATGTTTTATTTTCCAGTTCAAAACATTATATTCAATTAGTATGACAGCAATTATCAATAAAAGTAGCGGATGTTGACTTTCACTTGCCTAACCATTCTGTTGTTGTGTTCAACAGACAGACTAAAATTTCGCCAGAAGTAGACTTCACATTAATATTATGCATCTTCAAGTTCATTAGACAACCAATAACAAGAAAAAGAGGTGATTATAGCTTTAATACCTTTACTAAAACTTTTGATTTGCCCATAACTTTTACAACTTCACCAACATAGGATCCAGGCTCTTGAAGAAGTTGTAATTCCTCATGCAAGGCTCTCACTGAAAGTGAAATCATAATCACAATATTAAATAGCTCAGAAGAAAATGAAGAATGGTACTCCTAAGCCTTCTTATTTACCAATCAAACTAAAGCTAGGTAACTATTAAACAATAACACAGCTGCTATCACAAGCAATGACAAATAAAATGCTATTACAAATAATGACTAAAATAAGATTGAATTCAGTGAAAGAAAACATCTAATATGATAAAATGAACGTTTTCAATGACCATGAGATTCAGTAGTTGCATGAGCAGGACAGATTAGTACCATGCCTTCATTTGCCACTACGTAATTTTTCCAATTCAATCTTTCAGGAAGATAAATCGATAATTACATATTTCTTTTGACATCTCTTAAACAACGAACAAGGAGAGTGACATCTCCAATTTAGATATCTTACTTAAGACTATCAATGAGTACCTGAAAAATCCAAAATCCACCCGTATAAGTATAAGAAATACGAAAAATTATCCGATATCCGAAAACTGAATACGAATTGAGATAATAACCACATCCGCATCTAATAATTATCCGTCTGGTTTTTATCAAAATTATAGTTATTTTTTGTGTATTTTGGTACATAAAATAATTGTCATTTACTCTCTTATCTACGTAATAAAAATTAATATATGCCTAAAAATCGATATTGGCTGCTTAAAATTATTTTCTTATCGTATTTATTATTTTTTATATTTTAGTACTGAAATAGATTTATAATAAATCAAAAAAAAATTATTGGGAAATTCTATTTGGACACATCATGTAGACGCAAATAGTCCCTTTTTTATTTATCTATTTACATTTATTAGCTGTGAACCGATCGAAGAATACCTGATATCTGTCCGCATCCTCGCATACGGATATCCGATATCCGAAAATGATTTTGGATACGGATATGGCATTATTTGAATCCGTGCCCAACTGTATACGGGTCTAATCTTAATATGTACCATTCTAGCAGTTTTTGGTACACAAATCAATTGCACGGAAACTCACATATTAATTGTATATTTTAGTAGCTTTAATCCTTTAATAAACCGCATATCCACAAAACTAAAGAAATTCAGAAAATACCAAAACTAAGAAGGTTCAGGGAATGACCTAGGGTTTCGTCCAACAAGACAACTCACATACACGGATTATAGATTAGGGTTAGTGCTTATATAACCTTTAGAATTGACATCATTCCTCTGCGCTTCAAGTCGATTAAGATTGTGAGTCTTTTGTCTTAGCATAAGCTGCAAGTCATGAATATGCTGCATATAATACTGCCTCAACCCTTCACCTCCACCTCCTCTTGCTTTCTCCGGCGGTGACCAAATCTCGTTTTCCATTACAGCTTGCTTCTTCTCGATCGCTGCTGAGGCCATCTCGGTGCAACAATAAGAGTAAGAAATTTGTTTATTTTTGTTTATGCGTTGTTTGATCGATTCAAGAGAAAGCAATTTGGGATTTCTTCGGCAAGAAGTAATATATTATATTGGAATATTGTTATTGGGCTTTCTTTAGAAAATACATGGGCCGTAAATGAGTAAATGATCAATGAATTTATTTATTAATAGTTGTCGTGGAAGCACAATCTTTTGGTCCGAATGTAAAGTTCCAACCCTTCATATACAATTCTTTAAAAAAAAGTTCTCCACTAATTAATTCTAAAAAATAGCATCTGCATATTTGTTCCTAACCTTATTAATCGGTCCTATAAATAGCATCTACGTCAATGATCCTAAACTCGTACATATAGCACCGCACTTTTATTACGTGTAATATTATCGTCAACTGCATACTATGGTGAGTTCGTTAAGAAGTTCAATCTTTTATTATACGTAAGATTCAAAACAGGTTGAAATAGGGAGTAAATAAACTATTGTTATAATTTTTTATTTTCGAGTTTAAGTGAAAGCATGATATTTGTCTGATATCAACGTCAACTTACAAAAACGTTTCTTTATATATATTAACAAATGTTAATACCACTTAAAAATATGATCTAGCAAAATATTTTTTTTGCAAATTCATAACGCTCTTTTACATATATTACCAAACTTAATATCGTTTAAAAATATGATTTAACAAATAAACTTTCTATACATTTTTGCTTTTTATTAATTGATAACTGGAAAAAATTCAAACTAATAAAAAATCAAACGATACAACTTAGAAATAAAAATTCAAACCAACAAAAAAAAATTAAATGATGCAACTTAGAAATAAAAATTCAAACCAACTACACATGATCCCAACGTAAAATCATAGCTGATATTTATGAAAATCATTTTTTTGAATATGTTAGGCATATATAATTTGTCAAAAAAATCAATTTATCCGCGAAGGATGTTGTTATCCCGCTTTTTGGCAAAGCCGTGATACCAAAAGATCGATCGAAGACAAAGGACAGTTCGTCTCAGAGATTGGTCATACTTCGTTTCACCATGGATATCGTTGAATTTTGCCCGAGCCCAGATTGAGCTACAATTGATAGGACATGACAATAAAGATCATAGAAGACAGCATCTCAAATTTCAAGTCAATCCGAGTTCATACGCTCAAGTTACGATCGATTCAATTTGAAGGGAAAAACCTAGGTTTCGAATCCATCACCGAACACTGGTTCGAACTAATCACCTTCGTATCGATCAACTTCGAATCCATCGAAGTGCCTCGGATTCAACTCCATCAACTTCGAATCCATCGAGTTCGTATCGATGGACCTCGTATCCATCAGCCAGTGCTTGCTTCGTATCCATCAGATCATCGTCCTTCGAATCCATCGAAGGGTTCAGGTTCGCATCGATTGACTTCGTATCCATGGAGAAGTTACAAAACTCGTATCCATCAGAGAAACGCAAGTTCGTATCCATCAAGCATCGGTCGTTCGACTCCATCAATGAAGCTTCGTTCGAACCCATCAATGAAGCTTCGTTCGAACCCATCAATGAAGCTTCGTTCGAACCCATCAATGAAGCCTTGTTCGAACCCATCAATGAAGCTTCGTTCGAATCCACCAAGTCAACTAGCCATGATGACGTGTCATCCATCGGTTCGAATGCGCCGAGATACATGGAGTCGAAGCGGTTAACTCGGAGCGAAATCCGGATCGAGGCAAAGTGTGCGCTCCACGTCAACACGAAGGCGCGTGCCACCATTGGTTCGAAGCTATCGGTTCGAACGCATCGATTCGAACCAAACAGCCACTCGAGGAATCCCATTTCGTATCCATGATAACTCGAGATCCACAAGTCCAAATGCCATGAAATTGTCACAGAAGCTTGCATACATGTTGGAGAATCTCCATGCCAAATTTCACCTCGATCGGATGATTTTCTGATCGATTCGAATGGAGTTCGAATCGATGCCAAAGTGGGCCCAAATTTCCTGAGGCCGGGCGCGTGGGCCCCCTCACGTGCCAGAAGTGGTCTCCCGAGTTTTCAGCGAAATATTAGCATCCTACGCCTATAAATAGAGCCCCAGAGCCAACAGAAAATGGGATCTTTCGACTCTGAAGCGCCTAGACTCTGCCGGATTGAGGTCTCCATCATCCTACATCATAATTTCGCTGTTGATTTCGAATTTCCAGTTGTAACTCGCTATTGATTGCTGTAACAACTTGTAATCATTGAAAGAGAATCAATAAAACTGCAAAAAACTTCACAGTGGACGTAGGCAACACGCGAACCATTATAAATCGCTTGTCTACGCATTTACTTTACTGTTGATTGGAGTTTTTTGTTAGATAATATTTGTTTTGAATTTACATTCTTCATTATTATCTCTTCAACGACTCCCGAAGAGTGTTGTGACCAATTTTGGTGCAAATACTTTGGTGCTTTCACTGAGAAAACCCAGCTTTTCTCCTGCTCTTTGGATCTGTCATCGATACCGGATTGAATAAATCTAAGAGAGAGATCCAGATCATCAAATCCAAGTTCCTTCCCTTCTATTCAGATTTGCATAAAGTCTAGGAAATGAATCTAACTTTCAAGATGTTTAGGACAAGAACCACCTCTAACGCTATCAATCAAGAAGAACAGGATAGACAGAATCCTGCTCCACTACCTCCATCTAATCAAGATGCTACTGGACACTCGGAACCGTCGGGTCCGGTTACCCGACAAGAGTTACAATTGCTACTCTAAGAGCTGACCCAGAGTCGGCAACAACCAGCAGAACAGCTACGTGCTAATGCCGAGCTGATCAATAAGCTGGATCGCCAAAAGCGAAAGAGATCCACGAGAGACCATGCTTCTCGCTCCTCCAGTGAAAGCTCTTCCTCTTCTGATTACCATAATCACTCTCCACAACCCCGGCTAGATGGGAGTCACATGCCAGCCGCTGGAGATCAACCGACACTGACTGTTGGACAACTGAGAGTTGGTCCATCAGCCAGTTTCCAAACCGGACCCTCCTCCCGAGGAGGTGTCTTCCCTCACCACACAACAGAATACCGCACTACTAACGTTGCGGCTGAACCAGGGTTCGACGTCCAAGATCAGTCGAACCTAGACCGTCGTCATAGCGGACGTACTCCTGAACCATACATCCCAGAAGACTATGAGCCAAGAAGGCAAGACTTGGACCATCGACAACGTCCGGTCCAACCCCAAAGAATGAAACGTAATCATACTCTGGTGCAAGCCGCACAAGACGCGCAAATGCCGGATCTTTCAACTATGATACGTCAGATGATCCGTGAGAGTCAGGGATTCACAAATGACGATTGGGGAGTTTTCCGAAGTCACACTCCCTTTACGGACGATATCCTTACTGCTGAACCCCCACGGCGATTCAGAATGCCAACTCTACCCATGTACGAAGGAAACTACGACCCCAACCAACATATTCTGAAATATGAATGGTCGATGACCGCTGCCAGAGCTGACGACGCAGTGAAGTGTCGTAGTTTCCCTATATCCTTGGGGGGCATCGCTACCATGTGATTCACTCGATTGCCACCTTGATCCATCTCTTCATTCGACAAGTTGGCCACAAAATTCGTTGAACAATTCCGCATGCACGTCGCAAGGCCAAAAGATGTCAACACTCTGTCTAGCGTCACTCAAGCTCTTGGAGAAACGCTCAGACACTACTTAGAGAGATTCCATACTGCATGCGTGGAGATTAGCAATCCGAATGATAACTCCATCCTTATGGCGTTAACTAAGGGGATCGACCCCGAATCTGAGTTTGGCAACTGGTTAGCTGGAAAACCGTCTGCATCATTGGACCGTTTCCACGCCAAGGCGGCTCAATTCCTGAGAAGGGAAGATGCGAAACAGTTTAGGAAGCAAACTGATGCAGGATCAAGTACGGAAGGGATCCAAAGCAATGTTGCAATCAAACAATCCAGTGAGAGCTCCGGAAAAGTTCAGTTGAACATTAAAAACAAACAAGCTCGGCGAAGAGAGAGCGTGTATCAAACTAGAAAACGAGATCAAAATCATGGCCCGCAGCGCAAGAATCCAATGTTTGACAGTTACACTCCTCTGAATACATCACTAGAGGACTTGTACTTACAAACCTGTGATACAATTCAATATCAAAAACCTGCACCAAAACCATCGTCAGAAAGACAAATCCAAACGGGAAAGTTTTTGCAGGTTCCATGAAAGCTATGGGCACAATACGAACGAGTGTCGTCACCTACAAGATCTCGTTGAAAAACTGATCAGAGAAAGGAAGCTGGAATAGTTTGTGCGGGCACCGCAGCCTAGAGAAGCGGGCCCATCAAATCAAAATAATAAACCCAATCAACCAAGACATAAGGACTTCAATTGTCCTCGCGGAAGATTGGTGATAAACGCCATCAGTGGCAGACCAACTTTCTCAGGAGCCTGGAACGACGAAGATCTTCGTCACTGTTACACATGACAGGCTCATTCTATCTATGAATAATTTGCAATTTCCTTTACATTCTGAAGTTTGAACTTGTAATAAGGCACTGACTTTGCCATATTTTCTTATTTCAGCAATAAAATACTATCTTTTCAAGCTAGAGTTGTGATTCACCGAGTGCAACGTTCAACAATCACGACACACGAAGAGCTAAATTCCATCAAACAATGGAATTTATTCAAATAGCGAGTGACTGTGATACGACCGGCCACTCACTAAGTGAAACCCCAGCTCGGGGGCAAGCCACCACATCAAAGGCTGAACAGGACCAACACACGACAGTCCTACAACTAACTCCAAATTCCCAAAGTGCGAATTGGAGTATAAACATCCAACAACTCGTTCCCAGAGTGCGAACGAACTCCAACTTCCCAAAGTGTGAATTGGAGTATAAACATTCAATAACTCATTCCTAGAGCGCGAACGGACTCCAACTTCCCAGAGTGTGAATTGGAGTATAAACATTCAATAACTCGTTCCCAGAGCGCGAACGGACTCCAACTTTCCAAAGTGCGAATTGGATTATAAACATTCAATAACTCGTTCCCAGAGCGCGAACGGACTCCAACTTCCCAAAGTGCGAATTGGAGTATAAACATTCGACAACTCGTTCCCAGAGCGCGAACGGACTCCAACTTCCCAAAGTGCGAATTGGAGTATAAACATTTAATAACTCGTTCCCAGAGCGCGAACGGACTCCAAATTCCCAAAGTGTGAATTGGAGTATAAACATCCAACAACTTGTTTCCAGAGTGCGAACGGACTCCAACTTCTCAGAGTGCGAATTGGAGTATAAACATTCAATAACTCGTTCCCAGAGCGCGAAAGGACTCCAAATTCCCAGAGTGCGAATTGGAATATAAACATCAAATAACTCATTCCCGGAGCGCAAACGGACTCCAACTTCCCAGAGTGCGAATTGGAGTATAAACATCAAATCCATCGTTCCCGGAGTGTGAACGAATTCCTAAAAAGCCCAAATGGGTGTGACTGACCATCTATCGGCCAACTCCAACTTCCCAGAGCGTGAATGGAGTACAAACATAAATTACAGGTTCCCGGAGCACAAACCCAAACATACATGCTATCTCTGAATTCACAGAGTGCGAATTGGAGCACAAATACTACGTCAAAGTTCCCAGAGTGCGAACCGAAATATCAATACTAACTCCAAGTTTCCGGAGCGTGAAGCGGAGTATAAACATCAATTCCAGGTTCCCGGAGTGCGAACCGTGTTACAAACATCGATAACTCTCAAATTCCCGGAGTGCGAACCGGATTATCGATCTCAAATTATCCTAAGTCCCCAGAGCGTGGACATGTGCTTAAGATTTGCAATAAGTGAGATCAACCACCAAGATGCGAATGTTGTTCCCTGAGACTAGGGGGCGAAAAAGCTAAGTGTTAATCACTAACCAAAGTTATACAATGTCCGAAGTTCAACTTATTCATCGATAACAGCATATGACCAAGATTTCCAGACTTAGCAAATAAAACGAACTCTACTTGACGGTAAAAACACCACAAGTACACCGGACTAAAAGCTAAACACTACAAATACTTAAGCACAAATGAAATGATAATTGAAACAAAGAAATTGAATTTTATTTCAACTAACTAGAGACAAGGACTTACATGCAAATAAGTTCTTCCAAAAAAGAATTCCTACTAGCAGGGGCCGAACCTGCGTCTATACACGGCCTACTAACGAAAAACAAACACAAGTTCCTATCTATCAAAAAATCCGCTTAAACGGCCTATCTATTTCTTCTTTTTAAATCTCCTTATCAGCGGTTCGTCCTCAGACTCGCTAGAAACAGAGATCCTTCGTTTGGAGTACTTCCTCTCCGGTGGCTGCTCTTCGACTGAGGGCATAATGTCAACACCTCCTCAGAGCTTGAATCTACATGAAGGCTTCCCACCGGAGGAGTAGGAGGGACTGGATCCGCAACGGAAGATGCGACAGTGCCACTCGGCGATATTACATTTAAAGGTGTTGGACCGTGCGTCGTAGTCCTAATTCCAACGATGCCTCCTTGCCCCGCAGCCACTAATTCTGCGTTAATCTCGGCCAGAATTTCTTCATCACAAATCGCTTTGCGCCTGGTTGGGGGGCATCTGCGGTCTGCATTGAAGAGCTAGAGGTTGGCGGGAGGTCACTAACGATGAACGGCAAGTCTGTGGGGAAGCCACCCTGCTCGCCGAGCAGCTCGCTCACCATTTGTTCATCAAGAGATAGTGCGCTCCCCTGCGCCGCCTCAGTAGACACTGCTGTTACGACGGTAGTCTCGGTGGTGATGGTCTTCTCCCTTTTACTTGATTCTTGAGTCGCGGCAATCGGCGCAACTCCAGTCACTGAGCAAAGATAAGAAGTTATTAATAACTGCCTCAAAACAAACTCCTTGTTCAGAATACATTTGAGGTAAGCTCGGAATACCTTCCTCAACGTGGCCTGCTGACGACGGAGCAGCTTCAGAAACGTGCTCTCGGATAGGAGATAGTCGCGCCCGTTCTGGGTCATAAGCTGGAATGTATTGTGAATCAACCACAGATACAGGCTCTAACGAAGGTGGAGTAGTAAATTCAAGAATAGTAGCGTGATGCTCGACACCCAATCCTTCCCCAATCTCCCGGTGCTGGCCACCAATCATCTCCTTCTCATGAGAAATTATGGCATCATGAAGGATCTTCTTTTTGTCTTGGGTCAGCAATCGGTTCTCAAGCTCGAACTGGTCGATTGATGCATCCGGGTGCGCTTCTCCTTCCTCCTCAACCAATCTGACCCAAGTGTTACGAAGATGTACCGTGTAATCCTGAAGCCAGGCCAAATTTCTCTACCTCAGCACATTGGCATTGTAAGTAACAAGGATATCTTCGATGTCGGCCTTCAGCTTGGCCTCTGCCCTTTGAGCCTTCTCCTCAACCTCAGCCTCGACAGCCTGAACTTTAGCCACTGCCGCATCTCTCTTAGTCCGAAGCACTACGGCTTGTTCGCATGCTTCTTGGGCCGCGCTGTGCGCGTCATCTCTATTTTTAGTGATCTCGGCAAATTTGGCTTTGAGTGCATTAAGTTCCTTCAAGGCCACGTCCCGCTCGGCGATCACGATGGTGTTTCGGTGGCCCATGTCATCCACCGTAGTGTAATGCTCACGCTGCATCCTTTCCATCGCTGCCTGGGCCTCGTCCGCTTTCTTCGTAGCATCCATCTCTGACTTTCGAGATGACTCAGCTTCATCGGTTAGCACTTGTATGATACGATCCCGGTGAGCTAGATCGGTTTGGAGTTTCTCGATGATGGCCGCTCGCTCAAAGGCCAACGCTGATGCTTTATCAGCCGCTTTCGCCCACGCTTTGTACTGAGCATAAAAGTCGTTCACGTAGTCATGTACTAACTGCTCGGCTTCCTTCGAGATCCTTTTTAAGTGTGGAGGAAAGATATAGTTATCAAAGAAGATGTTTGGAAAATCTTTCTTTAGCCGAGCAAGCTTAATTGCTCCTTCCCCTGAAATTTCCACGGGGGGCTGTTCTGTAACAGCAGCAGTTATTGTTTCACTTCTAGAATGGCGGGATTCATGCCTAGAAGATTGAGAAGCCGACTTGTAGTGTGAAGATTCAGAGGGACGAGAGACATAAGCAGGAGGTTGTATGGGATCTTTGGGAGGAGGAGGAGTACGCGATCGGGACCGACGCTTATAGCCTCTATCTTTATCATATCATTCTTGACCAGAATACCTAGAGCGTCCCTGGTCGTAATCTTTGTCCCCTTCCCGTCTGCGCGACTCATGGTATGAAGACTTGCGAGCATGTCGGAGACTCCCTAACATTGAACCTCACCCAGACATAGTATCTGCAGGGCAAAATAAAGTAGAATTAATCACCTTTCAAAACAGGTAGTCTACAGTCAAAGGTTATGCAGTGTTGTGAAATATGTATGAATGTGCAACCCCCCGACCAACCGGATGTGTCTTCCACACCGTGGGAAAAGACTCGCTCAAAAATAAAGTTTTTGAAAGGGTTCTTCCAATCCGACATCATGCTGCAGGGACACATCGTCCGGAATTGGAATATCGGCGAGCCCTTCACAAAGATTTTCAGTTCTCGGAGGAGACGTCTCCGAAATTCTAACTCGGGAGTGGATCGGGCCGTGACAACCGATTTCCATTTCCCCTTCTTAGTTGGCTTGAGAACGGCTGCCTTGCCTTTTCTCTGCTCTGCGACATCCTGAACAACATCTGTAGGCTCGGACAACGGCTCATACATGGGTTCTTTCAGAATCAGCTTCCTCGGCTATAATAATTTTGGGCTTCTTGTGCTTGACTCGTTTTTTCGAGACGGTCCTTAGTGCCCCGTTAAACTTTATGCTCTGCCCTCGTTCGATCAACCCGTAAGTCCGGAGATTCTTATTCGTCAAAAGCAACTCGATATCCCTATCTTCACTCGGGACTTCTCGAAGTACTCGCACTATCTCCTTAAAGTGTTCACTTTCAGGTCGCTGAATCGTTGCTGTAAAAAGGAAAAAATACAAGTTTCACTTCGACTGCAATTGCCTTAGTAATTATTTGAGAACTCAGCTATACTCACGTCTGAATAACCATCGCCAGACAAACCCCGGAGGACATCTGGCATAGAACCATTCCATCCTGTAATAACTCAGCCTGGTCCAGGACCTAGTGACCACTTGACAATTCCTCACCGCTTCCAAAAATGTGAAGGAGGGGTAATCACCTCGGGTTTTGAAATTGAATAGATATCTGATCTCGGTCGCGATCGGTGGTCTATGAAGGTACTCCATGAAGACGATGAACAAGCTGTTCACGGAAGCATATCCGTTCGGGTGTAGTTGAGATGGAGCGATCCTCAAAAAAGACAATACTTCCCTTATGTACTCATTGAACGGAGGAAGCGTCCCGGCCGTGCACGCATGGCGATTAAATGCTGTATATCCCTCCGGCGGATTGTGTGGTCTATCATTCGGCCCCGGCAATAACACGTCATCCAGTGACAGGCCATGCCTCAAGCATATTCTCCCCAACATACCTTCAGAAATATTGGATTGAACGGAATCCGATGGATTGGCAATGAAAGACGCATTGGGAAATTCGTCCGGGGCTAGACCGATGATCTCAGGTTCAATATCCGGAACCTCTAGTCTTGAAGCAACTGTACTTTGAATCTCCTGCTGCTACAAACTTGAAGGTTCCATGACTAGCTAACTCATGAGAAACCATCGTTAAACGACAAAGGACCCGTGCATTCCCCAGTGTAAAGTGTATGAATGTATGTTGTACAGTGCCATGCATTACTTGAATAAATATCGCAGAGTTAAAGGAAATATGCAAATGACAAAGCTACGGAGTCTATTTATAATGACCGTCATCGCTGACCGTCATCACTAAACCGTTTATATGATGGAAATTGATTCGGATAGAAGTTGTTATGGTTCCATCGATGAGCTTCGAAAGGTGGTCAAGTATGTAGTTTAATTATCAAGTCCAAATATGCAAGAATAAAGCTAATCGAATTATGCTAAGAAAATGTCAAACTTTGGTGTCCATCATAGAGGGTTTCGAACCGATCATAGGAAGCTCATTCGAACCCATCATAATACCACTTTGAATCGATACAGAGGGGCGCGCTTCGAACCGATGATCAAGTGCCGAGTTTGAATCGATCAATGAAGGATGACTTCGAATCGATCCTTGGTTAACTAGTTCGTACCGATCAGGAAAACCTCAACTTAACATCGATCACGTTCGAATCGATACCTTTCGTATCAGTCATAAAGATATAATTCGTATCGATGTAAAGTTAAGGACTTCGAACCGACCAACAACTATTCCTCGTATCGATCATTTTGTATCGATGCGACCCATCACAATAGTCAATCGGTGCGAATCGAGTCACCCCCATGAGGGCATCCCAGGGATCGATGCGAAATCCAAAGAAAAATGATACCGCTCTCATCGATTTGAACACGAGTCCACCGATCGATTTGAAGCTCCTCCAAACCAAACTTGGTTTTACCAATCACCAGAGTGGCCAATCGATGAAGAAGAGGTAGGTCAGAAATAGCTTTGCCGTTTGGATTCGAGGTTAATTACCTAATTTGAGTGTGGAATTCGAGGAATTAAGGATTTGGATCTTGATTGATTCGAAGACGTGACACAGTTCCTCTTTGAAGCTTCGAGCCGATGCAAGAGCACAGTAAACGTAAGGCAAAAGTAAAAAGTAAAAAGTGAAAAATGGTATGGTCTCTGCTATTTTTATGAAGCCAAGAAAGTGACCGGGCCGTTTCGCATCCCAGTCAACTCGACCGGTCACAACCGGTCAATTCACAGATCGGTTCGAAATCTACCTTCGAATCCATGCGCTTGAAGCTTCACCGATACGAAACACACAGCAGAACATCGAGTCGCATCGATGCGAAACAAACAGTGGGCACATCGATTTGAAACCCCTGTTCAAGTCAACAAATCCACAACTCCATCCACAACCTACTGATATGAACAACGAACTCGTATCCATCATTTCCTATCGATACGAACGACGGTTTCGTATCCATCGTTTCCTATCGATACGAACTACTATTTCGTATCCATTCTTTCTCATCGGTACGAATGAATGTTTCATACTCATCCAAGCCATCGATACGAATGTCAACTTCGTACCCATCATAGCATAAGCTTACTTCATCCATACGAATGTTGATCTCGAATCCATCGATGCTCATATCCATCGGTTCGAAATATTACATTTGCGCAACACAAAGTCGATTCCTTCAACCTTCTATATCGGTTCAGGAGAGGATCGATACGAAGAGACTTTTCAAAACAACCATCAAGCGTTGTCTCAACTCAAATTTCCAAATCGGTTTAGGAGAGGATCGATATGGAATTCAATAGCAAACAAAACTGATAACGACTCGTGGACGCACGACGTTAACAAGGGTCAAACTAACATATGTGCATATATGTCGGGCTAACATTCGATTTTGAACATTTGTAGGGATCAAATACTCATCTTGTTATGAATACAAGAACCAACAGCTAAGCACTATTATACAGCAATCAGTCATATCAACGCAACGATACAACAATACAGAGTACGAGTCTCAACAAAAGAGAACAATGGTTGTTCAGAAAGAAATTGCAGTTATTCAAAGCACGTCATGTTTCCACAAGACATACTTTGGGGGGCAAATGTTATCCCGCTTTTTGGCAAAGCCGTGATACCAAAAGATCGATCAAAGACAAAGGACAGTTCGTCTCAGAGATTGGTCATACTTCGTTTCACCACGGATATCGCTGAATTTTGCCCGAGTCCAGATTGAGCTACAATTGATAGGACATGACATGAAAGATCATAGAAGACAGCATCTTAAATTTCAAGTCAATCCGAATTCATAGGCTCAAGTTACGATCGATTCAATTTGAAGGGAAAAACTTAAGTTTCGAATCCATCACCGAACACTGGTTCGAACCGATCACCTTCGTATCGGTCAACTTCGAATCCATCGAAGTGCCTCGGATTCGACTCCATCAACTTTGAATCCATCGAGTTCGTATCGATGGACCTCGTATCCATCAGCCAGTGCTTGCTTCGTATCCATCAGATCATCATCCTTCGAATCCATCGAAGGGTTCAGGTTCGCATCGATTGACTTCGTATCCATGGAGAAGTTACAAAGCTCGTATCTATCAGAGAAATGCAAGTTTGTATCCATCAAGCATCGATCGTTCGACTCCATCAATGAAGCCTTGTTCGAACCCATCAATGAAGCTTCGTTCGAACCTATCAATGAAGCTTCGTTCGAACCCATCAATGAAGCCTTGTTCGAACCCATCAATGAAGCTTCGTTCGAATCCACCAAGTCAACTAGCCATGATGACGTGTCATCCAACGGTTCGAATGCTCCGAGATACATGTAGTCGAAGCAGCAACTCGGAGCGAAATCCGAATCGAGGCGAAGTGTGCGCTCCACATCAACACGAAGGCGTGTGCCACCATCGGTTCGAAGCTATCGGTTCGAACGCATCGATTCAAACTAAACAGCCACTCGAGGAATCCCATTTCGTATCCATGATAACTCGAGATCCACAAGTCCAAATGCCACGAAATTTTCATAGAAGCTTGCATACATGTTGGAGAATGTCCACGCCAAATTTCACCTCGATCGGATAATTTTCTGATCGATTCGAATGGAGTTCGAATCAATGCCAAAGTGGGCCCAAATTTCCTGAGGCCGAGTGCGTGGGCCCACTCACATGCTAGAAGTGGTCTCCTGAGTTTTCAGCAAAATATCACCATCCTACGCCTATAAATAGAACCCCAAAGCCAACAGAAAAGGGATCTTTCGACTCTTAAGCGCCTAGACTCTGCCGGATTGAGGTCTCCATCATCCTACATCATAATTTCGCTGTTGATTTCGAATTTCCAGTTGTAACTCGCTGTTGATTGCTGTAACAACTTGTAATCATTGAAAGAGAATCAATAAAACTGCAAAAAACTTCACAGTGGATGTAGGCAACATGCTGAACCACTATAAATCGCTTGTCTATGCATTTACTTTACTGTTGATTGGAGTTTTTGTTAGATAATATTTGTTTTGAATTTACATTCTTCATTATTATCTCTTCAACGACTCTCGAAGAGTGTTGTGACCAATTTTGGTGCAAACAAAGTGGGCCCAAATTTCCTGAGGCTGGGCGCGTGGGCCCCCTCACGTGTCAGAAGTGGTCTCTCGAGTTTTCAGCGAAATATCAGCATCCTACACCTATAAATAGAGCCCCAGAGCCAACAGAAAAGGGATCTTTCGACTCTGAAGCGCCTAGACTCTGCCGGATTGAGGTCTCCATCATCGTACATCATAATTTCACTGTTGATTTCGAATTTCCAGTTGTAACTCGCTGTTAATTGCTGTAACAACTTGTAATCATTGAAAGAGAATCAATAAAACTGCAAAAAACTTCACAGCAGACGTAGGCAACACGCCGAACCACTATAAATCACTAGTCTACGCATTTACTTTACTGTTGATTGGAGTTTTTGTTAGATAATATTTGTTTTGAATTTACATTCTTCATTATTATCTCTTCAACGACTCCCGAAGAGTGTTGTGACCAATTTTGGTGCAAACAGATGTACTATTGTCACGCGCGAAGCGCTTGCCGTGACACTTGACCGATAAATTGATTTGGTGCAATTAGGCTTGTCGGTGGATCAATCATCCAGTTATGGGTTTAGCATTGAATATGCGAATCTGGGTAACCCGTACCGAGCTACGGTTAAAAGTATGTTTCATTACCACCCAATTAACTTTGGTTCCAAATAAGGAATGTTTGTGTATATTATCTATGCATGTTCTAAAATGAACATCAATGCAGTCATTAACATCATTGGTTTAAAAAGATAAAATGAGACTTTTCTCAAACATAATCGAGTAAATAAAGCAACTAAAACAAATCACATTGCATGATATTTTTTACATGGGTTCTCGTTTGGCATCGTGTAGTGTTAAATATATTTATACTATACTATTACTAGTGAGTTGAACATCAATGCAGTCATTAACGTCATTGGTTTAAAAAGATAAAATGGGACTTCTCTCAAACATAATCGAGTAAATAGAGCAACTAAAACAAATCACATTGCATGATAGTTTTTACATGGGTTCTCATTTGGCATCGCGTAGTGTTAAATATATTTATACTATACTATTACTAGTGAGTTGGATTTCATCAGCGCACAAACCATCTCGGTATTTGAAATGAAAAGTCTCGTTTTTTAATTCCGTATATTCGTACCCGGCTCTCCACTTCTAAATGACGACAATAGGTTTCTCCAAAAGTCGTTCTTAGTTTCTCCTGCCACTATCCCACTTCATGTTTCTCTACTGGCCCTCGAATCCTCATCCTCCATTACCCTATCAAACCGCCTTCGACCTCTGTCGTTACTTCCACTTCCTTACAAATTGTCGAACCTATAACCCTACAAGCATCACTAATCGCCTGTCATCATGGAGTCGATTGGAACCTTCGGTCCTAAGGTAAAACAATGGTTTGTTAATTTTAGCTATTTGGTGTAAAGTTAGGTTTCTACACGTTATCGATGGTAGTTGCTTTTGTTCTGAGTATGCTTAGGTATAGGAAATGTTAAAGCTTTGTGTATTGATTGAAAAAATGGCTCTGTTGGTTGCTAGAATAATTGATTCATTAAACTTTATTTTGTCGAATCAGTTGTATATTAGCCTATGAGTTATTTTACCATTCATTACTCTTTTCCTCCTACATTCTTCATCCTCTACTATGAATATATAAATTAAATGATTTATCATATCTAGTTATTGTATCTTATTATTGACATCTACGCCGCACTGTTTGCAATTGGGTGTCAAAAATGGTTATAATTTCAGTTTTTGACATTCGACTGGTCGAATTGCATTTACTAACCTCCAAAGGCTCAACATGTCATGTTGTCTTTTTGTATGTTATTTATAGTTATTTGCACCGAGTGTTGGTTTGTTTTCAGATGTCTTTATTTTCTTACATCTTATTACCGGATTTTTTAACTACTCCCTTAATATTAATCACTTATTGTACATTTCTCATTGCATAGGTTTTTTGTAATGTATTAGTTTCTATTAACTTTGACTTTTGTCTAAACATTTTTTTCTATGGTTCGTGACAATTATAAGTTGGTAATCCTAACGAATATATACATGTACAACACCAATTAATGCAAACATGCTCCTATCATAGTTGTTTCTTAGTACTTTGAACTAAATGATAATTTTTTAATTCTATAGGTCTTTCACATAGCAAGACATCAATTTCATGTGTTACCTACATCACTACTTAATAACAAAGGTTTCTATGTCATACACGAATTCACTCAAAGTGGAATAACTAGTTAATAAGATAAGATGTCTTTTGTTAATTCCATGAAGAGTCATATGTTTGGAATATAAAAAAAGTGCGTATTTTTTAATTCAATGTTCTACATGTTAACCTTTATATTGCAGACATATATAACATCCATTTGATTGACTTACTGAATCCATTCAACACGTAAACTTTTGGCCAAACGACTTTCACACACATCATTTTGACCAGAATTTTTGTTGTTTATTGTTGGTTTTGAATCTTTTAACTGATGTATGGCTATATGAATTTGTTAGAGCTTGAAGTTCAAATGTTTTGTCTGATAACGTTACTGTCAACTTTCTGGGTATACACTGAAGTATATATGCTGATATGTAATAGCACACTAAATTGTAAATTTACCTCATATAGAGAAAGCTCAATAAATACAAGAAGCCATACATTGCCTCAAACTTTAACAAGATTTCAAGATCGTGTTGGCTCATAGTCTTTCAACGTCTCAAGTTTTAACTATATATGTTCTTATATATTTTTTCGGCTTTTGTGTCTAATATTATCCTACCTACTTGGTATGCAACCAAGTTTAATGATCATACAAAGTGCATCTACTTTTCCTTTGCTCTACTTTTGGATTATATTGTAATAAGGATACTTGCCACTGCCACAATGATTCGGTTCTTAATTCAATTTCAATTCCTTCCATTAACATACTTATTGAACCATGTATATAGCAATCCATTATCTTTTTATTATGTCCTTTTATGCCTTGAATTTTTTTTTATAAAAGCTATATATTATAATTATTTTTTCCGGTGTACTTCAATCCTACTAATTGTCATTTATTAATGTATAAGATTTTATTTTTCCCATTGACCTTTGAAAATTTATGCTTACATTACATGGTGTGTATTTTTTCTCATAATGTAGATCACATACTATACAAAGTTGGATCCAACCCATCTTTTTTTAACTTTTCATGATATCATATATTACATTGAATTAGCTGGCAATCTTAAGATATCTGGCAACCAAGACCTAAACAATCCTTAAAAACGAATTACAAGCTACAACATGATAGCAATATTGCGCTACATAACAGCGACACATGTTGCTACATATCAACAGCCACCTGCATAGTAGTAGTGTGGCTGCTACAATACACAACGCTATGATATTGCATAGCAGTAGAATAACTACTGCTATACACACAAGCATTATGTTGCTACTATCAGTAGCAGCTGCACAAGCTGCTGCTATATCCCTTGAAAGAAGAGAAAAAATATATTTACTTATAAATATATATAAAAATATTATATATTTGAGAATGTATTCATTTTTGTTGATAACATGACATGGTTTTTTTATTAGTTATGCAGGATTGCTTTTAACACTTCTTGGTGATCTGATTTTAGATGAAAATGAGATGCTTTAAAGTGAACTATTTATTGCATATGCTCTCCATAATCCATAATCCATATTTGATGCGTTAAAACTGAGGCTATTAAATTTAATGATGTTAAGATTTTTGAATTATTTTTCAAAATTATATAATGCTATGTGTAACAACCCGCATATTTATCGATTGTATATTTAAATATTTTATTTAAATATTTCATCATTCGTCGAATTTTAGTCCGAAAACCTACTTTTAGCAAACAGTCGAATTGGGACTTGAGACCCCTTCCATTGAGTTCAAAATGCCGTTTGCAACCTTTTTGAGTATAAATATTGATATGTTTGGAGCTAGCTAAAAATTTGACCTTTTTCACTTTGGGTTCGGGTTTGTGTTCAACCCACTAGCCAACTTAATACCCCAAACTGAACCACTTCTCTTCATTCATTCCCTTTTCCTTATCTTTTCAGTTCTAAAGAGAATAATGGGGAAAAAGAAAAAGAATTAAAATCCTAAGCCCTAGTTTCCATTTGCAAATCAAGTTCTAGCTCTAAATTCAAAGAGAAGCATTGGTAAGTATCATCTCCTTCTTCTCCAACTCATTCTCTCTTTGATACAAGAAAATTCCTAAACCTAATTTGGGAAATGTTTCTCTTTTAAGCTTATATTCAAGCTTCTTGTGTTGAGATTGAAGTGTGGTTGATCTTCCCTTGTCTTCAAGCTTCTCATTCATTGTTTTTGGGTTCAAATGTGAGATTTTTATCTCACATCTATGACTACAATTATCTTTGGTTGTTAGGTATGAATTCCTAACACTTATTCATGTGCATTTGCTTTTGGTTTGGGTTGAATTGGTGAATATTCCCATTTTTAGTGTTTTGGGTTCAAATCTTTAAAATCCTAATTTTGACGTTTTGATCATGTTTTGGTGATGCATCGAGGAGCATATAGGGCCGGGTTGCCGATTGGCGTAAACCCTTAGAGCCAATGTTCATCCGGTTGCATTTTGGAAGAGTTTTCTCTTCATTTGGATAGGCTGAAAAACAGCCCAGATATGATTTAGTCGACTGAAATCTCTGTTTATTCGACTGAATCTGGAACCCGAAAGTTTCCAGGTATGATTCAGTCGACTGAATTCTCTGTTCAGTTGACTGAACCTGAAAACAGAAAGTTTCCAGGTAGAATTCAGTCAACTGAATTCTCTGTTCAGTCAACTGAATTTGCTGTTTAGTCAACTGAATTCTCTGTTTAGTCAACTGAATTTGCTGTTTCAGCCCACTTTGCCTTTTGGGATTGAATTTCCAATTTGAATCGATTCGTGATGATCCTATTTGTTGTTATCATTTATTACCACTTTGATGACTTCTTTTTAGGGATTTTTGAATATCCATTTCGATGGATTCTTTAACGGTTTCTTTGGATTTGATTCACGTCTTCGTATGTGGATTTTAATGATTGATTGTTTCTACAATCATTTTTGTGGTTTGTCACTTTAAAAATATAAAGGTTTTCAATGATAGTAGTAAATATCAAAACTCTTTCATCAAAATGATTTCAACACTATTTTATTACAAAGCTCATTTCTTAAACCGTTTTCCAATCTATTAGTATATACAAACTTTTACCTCACTCGTATGAGAAATCTAATTAAACGGCTTAGTAAAACAAGTGGTATGAAACGCTTGCGTTTACTTCGTCGGTTAATTCTTGGACTCGTTCGATTGAAACTCTTGTGAAAATTTTCTAGTGGAGATCTACAATTTGTTCGCAAATATTTAAGTTAAGCTAGTGGTTATGGGACATGAAGCTAAACTCATATATTTACTAGCTTATTGTAATTGACACTTCTTGATTATCGATGATGATCATTTTATGATTTTGACTAGCAATGTGGGATATCTCTTTGTCCATGTGGAGGACTGTACTTCATTTTATTGAGCTTCATCTCATTTCTCGCATGGGTCGTACCTATTTAGGTGCGTCGATGTTTATTTACACATGGGTCGTATCTATTTAGGTGCGTCGATGTTTGTTTACTTCGTGGAGCAATCGGCTCAATAAGTCGCGGCATGGGGCGTATCTTTTTAGGTGCGTCGATGTTTGACTTTTCATGGGGTGTATCTTTCTAGGTGCATCGATGTTAGACATTACATGGGGCGTATCTTTCTAGATACGTCGATGTTGATTTATGCATGGGACGTATCTTTCTAAGTACGTCGATGCTTATTTATACATGGGGTGTATCTTTCTAGGTGCTCGATGCTAGACATTACATGGGGGCGTATCATTTAGGTGCGTCGATGTTTGTCTTTGCATGGGTCGTACCTTTCTAGGTGCATCGATGTTTGACTGTGCATGGGGCGTCTCTATTTAGGTGCGTCGATGTTCGGTCTATGTAATAGCGTTCCGTTTGGGATTGACCATCCTTTTCTTGTGATTTCTAGATTTCTAATTGATGATTTCTGGAATTTATGTTTCACCAACTTTTACAATTGGCATTGATATGTATGTCATTTATTATGGCTTGGTGAATTAAATAAAGAATATGACATTCTTTTTGTGCTATGAGATTCGTGAGATATTTGTATGATTTTCCTTTGTTGATTTCCTAATGTATACTTGTCGAGGTAAGACATTTTTGGTTATCATATGTTTTAATTATATCTCTTCTTATATCTCATTTTATCTGACAATTATAGCTAGACTGATCTGTTTATTATTTTCTTCTTAATAATACTCGGGTCAGACTGAGATATTACAGGTGCTTCCTCATGATTTCCTATCTGGGATCATCATCTGATTTTTAGCTAACTACTTTAGTTTAGTAGTTTTTGGTTGTATACATTTGAAATATAGCCTCCTTGATGTACACGTATTCTTTTGTCTAGCACTTGTATTTTTCTTTTGTGACGTTGTGGATCTTGTAGATCACTACTCTGATGAACACTTCTATGTGTTATATTCATATCTATTTCCGCCTTTGTGATATGAACTTTTGTGACTGATTTTTGTTATGTTTATTTCTATATTTGTTTCCGAAGATATTATAGCCTCTGTGTAGTAGCTTTGAGTTTGTGTCGGCATGCCGGATTTCCTCTTGAAATGAAATACATCTTAAACTATCTGATACATCGGTGCTCGCACAAAACAATTACACGGATGGTCGCTCCTCAACAGGCTTATTCTCCGCACTAGTTGACGTCATTACACCGTAGTGTCCTTGGCTAGCGTGGGTATAGAGGTGGGGCGTCACAGATTGGTATCAGAGCCAAACTTCGGAACAATATAGAATAATCTAGCAAGGATCATGTCCTAAGTTTTTCTTAGGAGTCGTGCTTTAGGGTTTTATTCGAGTCTTCGTACCGATTCATCCTATTTTTCTTTATGATTCCTTTTTTATCTATCAAGATTGATTGATATTTATTTTGAGAATAACTTTTCTCCTTCTTTATTTCTTAAAGAAGAGAAATGGTTAGATCAAACCGTCCCAGTGCCGGACAATCTAGTACTACTCCCCAGGATGGAGTATTTATGTCTGCACAGCAGCTTCTTGATCTAGTAAAGACTGCTCAAGCAGTCGGACCCATTCCAGAGCCTACTCATCCTAGATCTAGTTTTGCACGCTTGTGCAGAGACTATACCGATTTGGGTGGAAAGCCATTCAAGGGATCCGAGAGTGTTATAGCAATTCAAGCTTGGCTCAAAACATGCGATCGAATCTTTTCTCGCATGAACCTTATTGATCTTCACCGAGTTCAGGTGGCCTCTAGTATACTCCAAGAAAGAGCATTAGATTGGTATGAGCTTCTGATTTCTGAAATAAATGAAGCGGATCTTACTTGGAAGAAATTTCGGAAACGATCCGAATTAAAGTTTGTGCCAGAGGCTAAAAAAGTAACTTTAGCACGGCGTTTTATTGACCTTGTTCAAGGTGAATCTTCTGTGACAGACTATGTCGCATCTTTTGAATCTCTTTCCAAATACGGGGTTGAATACATTAATACCTCATTGAAGAAAAATCAGAGATTTGTCTATGGCTTGAATAAGAATCTTAAGAAGCCATTACTCCTGAAACTTGAGGTTTCATTTGATCAGCTTATTGATATCGCTCTTCGTCTTGAAGAGGCCGATAGAGAGAGTAATGTTGAAGTTGTGGTTGCCAAACAGAACTTCAACGACAACATGAAGAGGCCTATTAAATTCAAAGGCCCCATTCCCAACAAGAAAAGGAGGCAAGAAACCCCGGTAGCAAAAGCCCCTACCTCTAGTCGTGGACAATGCTACAATTGTGGTTCCACGGACCACTATGCAAAGGAGTGTCTGAAACCTCTTTATTGTCGCTATTGCAAAAATTCGGGTCACCGTATAACTACATGTCTCATACTTCAAAGTAGGAAGGAGGGAAAGCTCAATGTAGTGCAAGCTCCTAGCAACTCTTCTCTTGGTCAAGGTATTTTACATTCAATCCTTGATGCTATTGTTTTATTTTGTGATCTTTCTATTTGAGTTCTTTTTTATATGAGTTCATCTCATTATTTTATATTAGAAGAACTTGTTGATTCTTTTTCTTTAAACATTTTTGGGCTTGATGACTTCTTTGAGAATTGCGAATCTGGATGGTAGATCCGCAACACTCAATTTGCTTTTTATTGATGTCGAAATTATTTTATGTGATTTTTCTTTCCGAGCCGATTTTTTTACTTAGGATTCAGAATTGATTTTTGGAAAGGATTGGCTTAATTATTATGAAGCCGTATCCTTTGTCCCGTGTGGACTATTCATCTTCGATATTTTTAATCTGGTAAGCAGATTTCTATTTTTCTTTGTGATTTTGATTCCAATTTGATGGCATCATTTTATTCTTTAAGCCCTCATCATGAGAAAAGTGTTATTTCTCTCATTCATGTAGTTTGAGAATTTTTCGGTATTTTTGGAGTTTGTCTTAGGACCATCACCTAAGCAATATCTTGTGTGGTGTTAAGGTCTTTTCAGCTCGACCATGCCACCATTTTTCATTTGCTACGAGTTGCGGCAGTTAGCATTCCACTTACCGCATTCCGCACTCGTTATGATTCTTATGAATGACTTATTATGTCATTCAGTTTGCCCATCTTGTTTCATCCATTTTATAAATCGAGAATTCTATGAATATGTCGATAATTCCATTCTTGTATTTATTGATTTTGGATGAAAATAGAAAATTAAAATTTTGCAAATCTTTTTCATAAGATTTATTTATAAGTACAATTGGATTTTGATCTTAAACGAGCAAAGAATATTTTCAAAACTTTTAAGAGATATTTTCATCATATAGAAGATGATTTTGTGATTGTATTGCCCATTGAGTGCTTTAAGAATTCTGGTCGATGCGCTTGATCAACGTTATCGATAGGAGTTTCCTAAACGCTTTGATGAGACAATCAGACACGATATATTGACTTGTAAAATGTAAATTTTCTAGAAAGATTTTTACATTAAGATAATTGTAATTTTGAAAGTTTTAGCTTTTCGGGAAAGAAGATTATTTAAAAGAACTCTTTTTCGATACTCTTATTCTTGTGATTCCCGAGGGGAACCAAGACTTTATCTTTTATACTGATGCTTATCGTATTGGTTTGAATGTCGTTCTCTTGCAAAAGAGAAAGTGCTATCATTTATGTTTCTAAATCATTAAAGCCTATCGAGACTAGATATGCCATTCATGATCTAGTGCTCGCGGCTATTGATTTCACTTTTAGAATCTGGTATCATCATTTTTGGATGAGAAATTTGTTCTCTACCCCAATCATAAATCTTTGGAATATTTATTTTCTCATAAGGAACTTATTGTTGGCTAGAGTTCCTTGCATCTTATGATCTTAATATTCTTTGTATACTCCCGGAAGGAAAATCATGTTGCCAATGCCCTTAGTCGTAAGCAACAAGTGGTTGACTTTTTGATGATGTCCGAATGGAATGATATTTTACCAAGTTCATCGGACGTTTCGATGTACCTTGTTTTATTGAGCTTCGTCTCATTTCTTTTATGGGCTTGCATACGATGTTCTTTTATGGTGTTCGGTTCATTGGGTGTACCGTTTTTGTACTGCGTCGGTGTTCCGAATTATTTGAGCTTCGGTTCATTAGACGTACCTTTTTGTACTGCGTCGATGTTTCGAATTATTTGAGCTTTGGTTCATCTGGCGCACCGTCATTGTATTACGCTGTTGTTCCAAATTGTTCGATTTTCTAGTTTCTCGGACGTACTGTTATTATTCTACGTCGTTGCATCGGCTCATTTTTCTGTTATTCATGACGTTTTCTCACTTCTTTCTACAATGGAAATGCCTTAGGGATTCCGATTTTTATTCTTGAGCCCGGTGTTATTGAGGAAATTGAAGTTTCACCAGATTTGACTTATGAGCAACATTCCATTCGCATCATTGCTTCGGAGGTTGAGCGCCTTCGGAAAAAAGATGTTCTTCTTGTGAAAGTTCAATGGTTCTCAGATCCTAAGGATTGCTCTTGGGAATCCTGGGAATTCATCGAGCGATCCCGTTCAGGCTTACTCTTTCATGCTCTTTATGGTAAACTTCCTATTTCAAATTTCTTTTATGTTGATATGCTTTTATGGTTGTTACTCTTTATTTTCTTCTTAAGTATTGCGAGGACGCAATTTCTTTAAGAAGGGGAGTCTGTAACAACCCGCATATTTATCAATTGTATATTTAAATATTTTATTTAAATATTTCATCGTTCGTCGGATTTTAGTCTGAAAAACTACTTTTAGCAAATAGTCGAATTGGGACTTCAGGTGTAACAACCCTGTATTTTCTGATTATTGTAATTGTATATTTTAATTATTTTAATTTAAATTCCTAATTTAAAAAAAACTTTATTTTATTTATTAAAATGAATATATTTTGTTAATTGAAATACAAATGTTGATTTTGATGTGGATTTGAATTTCAATCTTGCATAAATTGAATATTTCCAGAAAAGTGAATTTTGGTCAATCTGGTCAAACTTTGACTTTTAAATTTAAATTTTAAAAGTTTTAAAATTTTAATTTTACCTTTTGTTATGAAAGTAAATAAAATTTCAAGAACAATGCTTTTCGTTTCGTTGAAATCCGAATAATACTGTGAAAGTTATGCTTTTACAAAATTGGGTGTAAATTGTTTTATTTAACAATATTGTTTATTTTAAATTATATGGATAATTTTTATTTGTCATATCTTATTATAAATTGTATTATATGTTATGTTACATATATTTTTACCATTTAAATATTTTTAAAGAGATGTTTGAAATTTTCCAAAGCTTATTGAATTTATTTTCTATTTTTAAAGCCTAGTTTCTATTTTCTTTGCTATTTTCTTCATTTAAATTATATTTAAATTAAAATTTATATATTTATTTGTGAATGCATTTTATTTTATGTTATTATCTTTGTTATAAATATTTTTACAAGTACATAAAGATTTTCTAAAGTTCATTGCATTTATTTTTCATATTTTCAAGACTAGTTTGCAATTTTTGCTGTTTTATTAATTAAATTATATGTAATTAATATTTATTTATTTTGTTTACTTGTTTAATTTATTTCTGAGTTTATTTTATCTTTATTTATCAGTATTTTAAATGTATTTAAAATTACAAAAAGAATTAGAGAAATATGAAGAGTTTAAAACCTTTCATTTACCTTTGACTTTTCACCTCCCTGCCTTTTCAATTTCATTATATGCATTCAATTGGGGCTGTTCCTTATACCATCTTCAGCCGTATTTTTTTTCTTCATTTTTCACGAAATTTCTTCCTCCTCATCTCTGAAAATTTTAGCCTCCATCATCTCCAAGAGTTTGGTAAAATTCTTTTTCTTTTCCATTGCTTTTCTACTTGTTTATGTTGTTTTCACTTGCTTTCTCACCCTTGTAGCTCAGCCCCTTGCTCCTCCTTCACCATGGCTGTCACCACCACCACCTGAGCCAGCCTCCACCACCTCCTCTACAGCCCCAAGCCACTGGCCATGCACCCATGTGACCAAATCCAACAATATTACACAAACTTCACCTATATACACCATAGCCAATCACCTATGCCTTCATCACTTTCAACCACCCGTTGGCCGCCACCTACTCCACCTCCACCATCCATGGATGACCTGGAACCCGCTGCCACACCATCCTACAGCCCACTACAGTGATGGCCGCACCATGCTAGCTTGTGGCCGAACCCATATTTTGCATAGGATCCATGGTAGTTGCATTGTAGTGTTAGTTCCGTGCACCTATCTCTCTACCATACTTTGCTCCATCATTTTCCCATGCTAGGCCGACCTTTAGGAACCCAGTCCAGATCCAAACCATGCCTTTAGCCGTGCCATTTCAGATCTGGAGATGAAGCATAGGTGGTAGAATGCAAGTGCAAACACTTTGGATTTGTTTATGCATCCAATTCTATCATTGTTTAATGGTATTTTGTGTTGAAACTTATGTGTTATTATACTTGTTTTGTTGAATGTATCCAAGGGAATTGATACTTTGGCTCTCCCACTCATCTTTGTGTCATGTTATCGTTCTTGTTGGGATCTCATTCGTGCATTCATTGTTGTGCCTCCAGCTCAAACATGTGAGTTATCCTCACCAGACAATATGTACATATATAACTAGTAAATTGACCCCTTTTGAATCTGTAAAATGCATTATCATGTTACATATGCTATATTATGATTATATGATGTTCACCCATGCTTAAACACCTATTATAACATCTGTTACTGTTATATTATGTTGTTCTGTTATTTTTATCAGTTTATCACACTGCAAGTTCCCTTTAGATTAGAATCACTATGGGTTGAAATGATACATACCCGAACGGACTTTAGAATAGGAGAAAATCGTTATGGGCTGAAATGATAGGCCTGAGCGATTTTCATTTTATTTCATTTACTTGGGACTGCGGGTTTGAAATGATAAAACCCGGATTTTCTTTGTAAATTACGGGTTGAAATGATACATTACCCGTATCACTTTACCTAGGCTAGAAAATTATATACAGACCTGTAGTTAAAATATATTTTTCTAAAATTTTTAAAAATATGTTTGAAATGTAAATATTATAATATTTTGATTTAATAAATAATTAAAAATGATTTTTGTAAAGTATTATTGATTTTTTGGAAATTTATAGGTTAAATAAATTATGGAAAAGTTAGAAAATTTAAATGTAAGTTATTTTGGAAATTTTGATTTAATTATAATTGGAAATTAAATTAAATATGAAATTATGACAAATTTATGATAATTTGAATTTAAAATGAATTTAAAATGATTTTATAATATATTAATGATTTTTGAGTAAAGTTAAAAAATGAAAGGGATGATTATTTAAGTTGAAATTTTGAAATATAACCAAATGGGAATTTGTGAATTTGGCTTAAAAGTGAATTTTAAGTTAAGTGAATAAAATTGAAATTAAGTTATATTTTGAAATTTAAACTTAATTGTTAAGTTGAAATTTAATTTAATGAATTTAAATTTGAATGTTGAAATTTAATAAGTGAATTATTATTAAATCTTGATTTTTGAATGGAAATTTAACTTTATAAAATCATGAACTTAAGGAAAATTAAATGTTGTTTATAAATGTGAAAATGTATGATTTTATAAGTTAAAAATGTTTTAAATAAAAATATAATTGGTTGTGAAATTATATTGAATATTTGAAGTTAATTAACTGCATTTTTGAAATGCTATTAATTGCAATTTAAATGATATTACAGCATTTGTAAATGATGTAGTTGATGATAATGAACTAAAAAGCTAAATTGAATTAAAGGCTATTATAGCAATCTTTTTAAGTGCTATAATTGTTGAATTTAACTAAGATTATTTGAAATATTAAGTAAACCATATTACAACATTTTTAAAAATGCTGTCTTTTGTTAAATTGAACTATTTTGAATGTAACTTTCCGTAGCGTTTTCTAAATGTTGCGAAAAGTGAATTTTCACTGTTTTGATAAACTTAAGTGAATAAATGAACTTTGGAAGTTGAAATTTTTGGAAATTTAATAATTTAATTATTAAATATAATAACTTCATTTTAATGATTTAAAATGATTTTTGAAATATAAACTGTTTGGAAATGTAAATTGAAATGGTATTTTAAATTGAATAAAATGAATAATGATTTGAAATGAAGTTTTGGAAAGATATGATATTTTTGATATATTAAAATGATTGAAATGACTTGAAATGGATATGATATTTTTGATATATTAAAATGATTGAAATGAGGTTTTGAAATGATATGATATTTTGATATATTAAAATGATTTGAAATGTGGTTTTGAAATGATATGATATTTTGATATATTAAAATGATTTGAAATGTGGTTTTGAAATGATATGATATTTTGATATATTAAAATGATTTGAAATGTGGTTTTGAAAAGATATGATATTTTGATATATTAAAATGATTTGACAAGAATTTTTGGAAAGATATGATGTTTTAAAGTGGTTTGGAATTAATTTAATCATTATTTTGATAAAGATTTGGATTTGAAATGATATCCTATTTTGAAGTATAAACATTATTTTAAAAGTTATAACTACGGGTTATAATAACGATTGGTTGGCAAAGAGACCGGGATCGGATATCTGGCATACTCTCTGTCGATACCGAAAAACCACTTTGACAACCGTGTACGCGGTGGAGATTCCAGAATGAAGTAGGATGGTGGCGACGTTCTTGAGGTATATTACGTGGATCCAACTCCCGTGAGTTGGCATAAGGTGGCTAAAACAGGAGCGATCTCGGGCCAAGTGAGGTCATTCCTGCGATCGGACACATTCCTTCGATACTATACTCTTACTTGTGATTGATTAGATGGCCATCCTCCGATTTTGATTGGGAGTGTGTTCCGAGGTGGGCGTATGTGGCTGCTGCGTTACCACCAGCCCGTGTGCGTAATTGGTATATCTACCCTGGCATTGCCTTGTGTGCCGTGTCACCTACCATACCGAGCCTTTACTACGAGTTTGTTTTTCTCCCGTAGCCCGTGTGGTATCCTCTGACAGTCACCCGGAGTGGAGATGGCATGATATTGGATGGACTACTGGGACTATTTTGTGTGAAGGGTGATATGGGTAGCCCGGAACGCTATTTAAAAGTAAGTTTATTTTATTGTAGACATTATTATAATAGCGAAATATTACTACATAGTAAATAGTTTAACGGATCCTTAAAGGATGGGCGGTCTCAGGCATCCTTTAAGTTACTTGTACCTTATTACAGTTCATTTGAGTTGGTTTACATTATATAAGTATATATTGTCCTGACTCGAGTGTTTGTATTTTTATTTACGCTCGGGTCAGCCTGAGTTATTCACAGATTTGGATTCCACTTTCTGGAGATTGGAATCGCTGGAGATTATCTGCTTATCTAGTTTTATCTATTCCAGTTCTATTGTTCTATTCAGCTTGTACTTGGTTATCATCTTAAGAGTTCTGTTGTACTTTATTTAGTCTGTTGTATTTTATTTAACTCTGATATATTTATATAGTGGCTTCATGAGCTACTATTTCTTTTACTTCCGCTGCATTATTAAATACTCTGTGTCTGTGATCTGTGATTTTATTTACTGTATATTCTGAGATTTGCCAAATTTTATTTACAATGCGGTATTTTGAGCAATTCAAGTCCGACATGTGCGGATGTGAATGGTTGAAAATATCGGGTTGTTACATGAGACCCCTTCCATTGAGTTCAAAATGCCGTTTGCAACCTTTTTGAGTATAAATATTGATATATTTGGAGCTAGCTAAAAATTTGACCTTTTTCACTTTGGGTTTGGGTTTGGGTTCAGCCCACTAGCCAACTTAATACCCCAAACTGAACCACTTCTCTTCATCCGTTCCCTCTTCCTTATCTTTTCAGTTCTAAAGAGAATAATGGGGGAAAAGAAAAAGAATTAAAATCCTAATCTCTAGTTTCCATTTGCAAATCAAGTTCTAGCTCCAAATTCAAAGAGAAGCATTGGTAAGTATCATCTCCTTCTTCTCCAACTCATTCTCTCTTTCGTTTCAGAAAATTCCTAAACCTAATTTGGGAAATGTTTCTCTTTTAAGCTTATATTCAAGCTTCTTTTGTTGAGATTGAAGTGTGGTTGATCTTCCCTTGTGTTCAAGCTTCTCATTCATTATTTTTGGGTTCAAAGGTGAGATTTTTATCTCACATCTATGACTATAATTATCTTTGGTTGTTGGGTATGAATTTCTAACACTTATTCATGTGCATTTGCTTTTGGTTTGGGTTGAATTGGTGAATATTCCAATTTTTAGTGTTTTGGGTTCAAATCATTAAAATCCTAACTTTGATGTTTTGATCATGTTTTGGTGATGCATCGAGGAGCATATAGGGTCGGGTTGCCGATTGGCATAAACCCTTAGAGCCAATGTTCGTTCGATTGCATTTTGGAAGAGTTTGCTCTTTATTTGAATAGGCTGAAAAACAGCCCAGGTATGATTTAGTCGACTGAAATCTCTGTTTAGTCGACTGAATATGGAACCCGAAAGTTTTCAGGTATGATTCAATCGACTGAATTCTCTATTCAGTCGACTGAACCTGGAAACAGAAAGTTTCCAGGTAGAATTCAGTCAACTGAATTCTCTGTTCAGTCGACTGAATTTGCTGTTTAGTCAACTGAATTCTCTGTTTAGTCAACTGAATTTGCTGTTTCACCCACTTTGCCTTTTGGGATTGAATTTCCAATTTGAATCGATCCGTGATGATCCTATTTGTTGTTATCGTTTATTACGACTTTGATGACTCCTTTTTAGGGATTTTTGAATATCCATTTCGATGGATTCTTTATCGATTTCTTTGGATTTGATTCACGTCTTCGTATGTGGATTTTAATGATTGATTGTTTCTACAATCATTTTTATGGTTTGTCACTTTAAAAATATAAAGGTTTTCAGTGCTAGTAGTAAGTATCAAAACTCTTTCATCAAAATGATTTCAACACTATTTTATTACAAAGCTCATTTCTTAAACCGTTTTCCAATCTATTAGTATATACAAACCTTTACCTCACTCGTATGAGAAATCTAATTAAACGACTTAGTAAAACAAGTGGTATGAAACGCTTGCGTTTACTTCGTCGGTTAATTCTTGGACTCGTTCGTTCTTGTGACAATTTTCTAGTGGAGATCTAAAACTTGTTCGCAAATATTTAAGTTAAGCTAGTGGTTATGGGACATGAAGCTAAACTCATATATTTACTAACTTATTGTAATTGACACTTCTTGATGATCGATGATGATCATTTTATGGTTTAGACTAGCAATGTGCGATGTCTCTTTATCCATGTGGAGGACTGTACTTCATTTTATTGAGCTTCGTCTCATTTCTCGCATGGGTCGTACCTATTTAGGTGCGTCGATGTTTATTTACACATGGGTCGTATCTATTTAGGTGCGTCGATGTTTGTTTACTTCGTGGAGCAATCGGCTCAATAAGTTGGGGCATGGGGCATATCTTTTTAGGCGTGTTGATGTTCGACTTTGCATGGGGTGTATCTTTCTAGGTGCATCGATGTTAGACATTACATGGGACGTATCTTTCTAGATACGTCCATGTTGATTTATACATGAGACGTATCATTCTAAGTACATGGATGCTTATTTATGCATCTGGTGTATCTTTCTAGGTGAATCAATGCTAGACATTACATAGGGCGTGTCTATTTAGGTGCGTCGATGTTGGTCTTTGCATGAGTCGTACCTTTCTAGGTGCGTCGATGTTTGACTGTGCATGGGGCGTCTCTATTTAGGTGCGTCGATGTTCGGTCTATGGAATAGTGTTCCGTTTGGGATTGACCATCCTTTTCTTGTGATTTATGAATTTCTAATTGATGATTTCTGGAATTTATGTTTCACCGACTTTTACAATTGGCATTGATATGTATGTCATTTATTGTGGCTTGGTGAATTAAATAAAGAATATGACATTCTTTTTGTGCTATGAGATTCGTGAGATATTTGTATGATTTTCCTTTGTTGATTTCCTAATGTATACTTGTCGAGGTAAGACATTTTTGGTTATCATATGTTTTAATTATATCTCTTCTTATATCTCATTTTTATCTGATAATTATAGCTAGACTGATCTGTTTATTATTTTCTTCTTAAATAATACTCGGGTCAGACTGAGATATTACAGGTGCTTCCTCATGACTTCCTATCTGGGATCATCATCTGATTTTTGGCTAACTACTTTAGTTTAGTAGTTTTTGGTTGTATACAGAAATATAGACTCCTTGATGTATACGTATTCTTTTATCTAGCACTTGTATTTTTCTTTTATGACGTTGTGGATCTTGTAGACCACTACTCTGATGAACACTTCTATATGTTATATTCATATCTATTTCCGCCTTTGTGATATGAACTTTTGTGACTGATTTGTGTTATGTTTATTTCTATATTTGTTTCCGAAGATATTATAGCCTCTGTGTAGTAGCTTTGAGTTTGTGTCGGCATGCTGGATTTCCTCTTGAAATGAAATGCATCTTAAACTATCTGACATATCGGTGTTCGCACAAAGCAATTACACGGATGGTTGCTCCTCAACAGCCTTATTCTCCGCACTAGTTGATGGCATTACACCGTAGTGTCCTTAGCTAGCGTGGGTATAGAGGTGGGGCGTCACACTATGTGTTGAAGAATTTCCTACTTTTTTATTTTAGATGTTTTTCTATTTCAATGTAAAAGATACAAACGGTTCGATTTTCAACTTCCTTTTATTTAGAGTACAAGGTAATAATAGGCATCCATCCATCTATCATAAATCCTACCAAAATAATAGGCATCCATCTATCATTATCTCAAGCAGGTGAGTCGCCTACAATCTTGATAATCTTTGGCTAATTCTTAATGGTTCAGTCTACTGTTCACCAGCGTTGATTTCCTCCATAAGCAAAGGTGAATTTTGCCCAACTTTTTCACTTCACTTTTTTTCGTTTTAGCGTCATATGTGAATTTGTGTTAGAGAGTTGTTGGGTGTCATTCTTAGTTTTCTATGTAAACCACTTCAATTATAATTTGATTCCTTAAGTTCTCTTTTATTGTTTTTTGGCTAATGGTAATATTATGTAGCAAATAATCCTAGGTTAGATTTTGTGAGGATTGTGCTATGCTGCAAGGTTGCTTAGTTTTTTTATACTACCACCTTCCGTTTACATTCACTATTGGTCTAATTTGATCTTCAAACTTAATTCGTGGTGAATATATTATAGACTGGTGTTGCTGTCGTTTCATTCTACTGACGTTATTCTGATGTGAATCGTGCATTTTCAACATTTTTCTTTATTCGCATGTATTCATGTTCTTTAAAATTGTTCAGTCTATTAGACCCCAGTCGGAACTTAAAATTAGTTACACTGTGAAATAAAAGGTGAGGGAGAGATGTGTTCATCATCTGTTATGCATTTGATTTTCTATCTCAAACCAAACCCTCGTTTCCATATTTTTTCAAATGCTAGATGACCAAGCAATGTTAGATGTGCTTTTCTTGAGAATTCCAACTTCTAACTTTAATTTTTATCATGCTTCAATTGCTACTAACAGTTAATATATTTTACAAATTAACTTAATAAACTACCTACTCGTTCTTCTAAAGTTATTACCATTATTTTATCATTTCTCTAATTTTTTTTAAATGTCCAGCATATTTCACCCTAAATTGGATCTTTTATTTATTTCACTTTTAGGTCAATTTTGTGTTCTTTAATCTTTATTTGATGTTCAAATTGACAAAGTATGCTCTAATTTTCATAAATTTATGAAGCACATGTTTCCATATGAATTTTAATGTTTGTTTGGATAGTAATATTGTTAGTTTGGAAAGTGGTTTATGGTACGTTAACATCAGTTTTCCTTTATTTGTTTCAATTTTTATTCCGTTAGCTTTTCTTTTGCATTTGATTTTAAATGACGATTAACTCATCATAGCAGTTTTCATGAAAGCGACTTTATTTTCAAAACTCACAAAAGAGTTTCATTTTTCGTGCTGCTACTTCACCTTACTAACTCATCATTAACTCAAAATATTTGAGACTGTATCTATATCTAATTGTAATTCTATATCTGATGTTTTCCCTTTACTCAAAAATATAAATTTATCATTTTCTATTGTGGTCAAAACTAGCAAAAAAATATGTTGATTTCTTAAGCATATCGGTATTTAAACTATTGGATTTTCCACGTAGAAAAGTTGTTAAAATTAGACAAAAACACATTATCCAAGAAAATTATATTTTATTTGATTTGATATGCTCCAGATTATCATTACATATATATACATATTGTTTGTGCATTTTTTAATGCATTTTTTTACTTTTTATGCTCAAGAGTTATCATCATCATCATCATCATCATCATTATTATTATATATAATATTTATTTATTTATTTTTAGTTTGTGCAATCTTTTAATGCATTCTTCATTTTCCATCTACTTTATAAGTTTTGACAGTTTGCCAACACTCTTTCATAAACCACTTGTATGAATCTTAGTTTACATCGAACGTAAGAGATGCTAAATGCTCTGAACACTAATTTTGGATTATAAGGATACAGCCATAATGCCAGTTACGCCAATTAGTTCATAATCATGTGAATATATGTTATGAAGCGTTGATAATTTATATTCAACTTTGTTGGTGATTTACAAGACTGTCCCCTATGTATACTGTCGTTGAGAAACTATTATGAAGTTATTGTTTTCCAAATTCTTCTATAAACCTAAGTGTAGTATTGCTTTAATAAATACCTAATACAATTGTGAGGCTGAGATAATGGATCGTGCTTCAGAATCTTTAAATGTAATCTTACTTATTTGTATTTGTTGAGTTGCAATTAAATTTGAAGTAAATGGAAACTATTAATTAAAAATGTCATGCATTATTTTCCGCTTCAGGCCTCTTATATATTAAAAAAAAATATTTGTTCATGTACTATGGAATGCAATCCTAATATTTGAATGATTGCTACTTTTATAAATGGTTGTATATTATATCACGATGCTCTTGAACCGCCAAGATATATTAATTAATGTTAAGAATTTCTTTTACTTTCATTTTTGGTTAATTAATTACTAACTTCTCTAGTTTAAACTATGGTCAGTTTCACTTTTCTCTTGCTACTAAATTGAATGCATGACCACGTCGATAACAAATTTATACATATAGATGAAGTAAATTTAATTATCTACCATGTTATAAAAAATTAAAGCTAATTACTCTACTTCTATGTTGTAATTAATTTTTGTTTTCACATCAATCTTAATTACAAGTCCTACCTTTTGTTTATTGCTATAATACATTTTATAATGCAGGGAAATGGGCTGAGGAAATTTTTATTTCTTTTTTTCCGGCTACGGACGTGGACTTGTTTTTTTTCAATTCGAGGATGTAGGCTTTATTTTTTTGTCTAAAGGAAATACTTCTATAAAATTTAAACTTGTCGTTCATTATCATCGATCTTCTTACTTTCTATCTTCTTCCTGATCTTATTGATCTTTATCCTGATCTTGCTGATCTTCGTGCATCGATCTTCATTTCAAGGGCGCATGCTTAATTATTTTTGTTCTTAATCATCTAAATCTTGCATCAATCTTCATCGTATAATTTACTGTCGATCTTCATCAAACAATTTCCAGTTCTAGATATTTTGATCTTATTTCTTTCGATCTTCTGTTTTTATTCTTTTGATATACATGCATCGGTTATTAAGTATATTTTTGTTTTCTAGGTTGTATACTATGTCTCCTTTCTGATTTTGGTTCCAGTGTTAGATCTTTTTCATGGCAAAGTAAGATATAATGCGTACTGCTATGTTAATTTAGCATTGTTTATTGTTGTACAGTTTTAATGTTTATATGACATATGTTAATTTTATTTGTTAGTTTGTTGTGTTATGCTATATTTATATAGCATCTCTGCTTTCGTATTCATCATTTGTTTCGATTTGGTTATGCCATGTTCATTTAGCATTCGTTTTTCAATTAGTTTATTGCTTTCATTTAGAATTTAACATTTATCATTTTCTTTTTCTATTTTGTTATTCTATGTTACTTTAGCATTTGTTGTATTCATAATTAGTTTATTTAGCGTTTCATTTTTTATGCTATGGTAATTTAGCATTTTCTGTTGTTGCTGTATTCATAAGACTAAGTAAGTTTACTAATTGGTTTTTTTCCTTTTGCGGTACTGGTACCGACAATGATGAACCAAATAATTTGCTAGTTATTTTTGAAAATAATGAGAATTGTTATTCTACTCAATTTACCACGGGTTCTTCTTTGTTTGGTGTTAAGACTGAAATCGGTGAAGTTTGGCAGCATCTTAGTCCGTTTCCGATTGAGATATCTTATGTTATTGAGAATAAGAATATAATCAGTGATACCGATTCAGATTTGATTAGTATTTTATGCTTTCTAATTTTCAAGAAGAGTGAATATTTTATGTTTACTGTTAAGGAAATGTTTGTGCTATGGAAGTTAATATTGGTAGCAGTGGTTTAGGCAATTCAAGTGTTCAAAGCACTTTAATTAGTAGTAGTTCTTCTACAAATAGTGATCCATATGCCGATTCTTCTTATTATTTGAAAAATATGTTGAAGAAAGTTTCTCAAAAATCTATCGTGGATTTTCTTGGTTTTTGTTTTAATGGATCTGAGGATTTTAGGGAGTTTTTAATGACATATCAAATAAAAAAATGGTTATGATTTGTTTTTTATTAGAAATTCTCCCTATAGAAATTCGATTAATTGCTCTTGGTCTACGGATGGTTGTAAATTTTAACACAATGCTTCTTTGGATCATGGTCTACTCTCTCAGTTTTTTATTAGAACCTACAATTTTGATCATTCGTGTGGAGTCGATCTTAGAAATGTTTATAGAGTTAATATTTCAAGTAGATTTGTTAAATCACTGATTATTGATCAAATTTGAGATGCTCCTATGAAGAAGCCAAAAGATATTATCAAAGAGTTTAGAAGAGAGTACAATTTTAGTTTTCGATATTGTTATGCATATAGTGGAAAACAATTGGCTTTGAAAGAAATATATGGGGATGATCCTATGTCATATAATGATTTAAATTGGTATTTGGAGGCATTGCAAAAATATAATCCTGGTAGTTATGTGGCTGTGGAAGTTAATCCTTCAACTAATTAATTTGAAAGAGTTAGTATTGGTTTGGTGCTTGCCTACTTGGCTGTGCAGTTAACGCGCTTGGTAGATTCAAAGCGGTGGAGGTGCAAAAAGTCATAGTGGGGATACAGCGAGGATATAGCGGGATATAGCGGATGGCTCTAAAATAGCATATAAAACTCGTACTTAATGTTTTTACAAATATATAAATGGTAATTTAATGAAAAATTATCATTCAATTGAATTATAAATAATACATAAATAATTTTAAATAAAAACATGTGCGAATATACTTTAAATGAACGAAAACTGTTATATAACATAATTGAATTTGGTAGAATGTTAGAGTATTTTCATTTCTGAAAATATATTAAAAATTAAATCAAATAAATTAGTTTCATAATTTTATAATGTATAAATGCAATTTTTCAATTCATTTTATTAAAAAAGATATAGCGGGAACGACGGAATATAGCGGAAATAACGGGATATAGCGGAAATAGCGGGGATTAAAGCGGAAAGGCTATATTCTGGGGCTATATGGAAAAATTGTAGCGGTAGAAATCCGCTATGAGATATAGCGGGGTCGTAGCGGGGTAATAGCGGGACATTAACTACACAGCTACTAGGATTTAAGCATTTTGGCAGTTAATATTTTTAGATGCAACTGTTTTAAAGGGAGTACCAGGTGTTTTGTTAGCTGCTACTTCTAAAAATGGTAACCAAGATATGAGGTTCATTTTAATTTTGTTTTATTTATTTATTTGTTTTTGATAATGATATGCAACTATCATTTTCTACAGTAGTATATAATTTTTACAATAGACATGTTTACACTAGAATTGTTTGCTCTACTTTTGTTCAACGGTTTGTTTACACTAGAAATGTTTATAGTAAAAATGTTTATAAAAATAGGAACTACAATTTCTATGCAATAGTAAATAATAGACTTCAGAATAACATATGCTAGATTCATATATCATTTTGAAGCTAATTCAATTGTTTACAAAGAAAATATTAACATTAATACAGGTTTGAATATTTAATATAATTCATGTTTACTACTAATCATTCAACTAATTATTTATTTTGTTTGTTTCTTTCCTCTTGCAATGGATATTGTTTCACATGAAAACAAAGCTAATTGGTCTTTGGTTGTCCCATTTGAAAGAAATGTTTCATGAAGATCGGTCTTAAGTTTTTATGTCTGATCGTCAATGGGTTCTCATTTTAAGTGTTCCAAAAATATTTCCTTCTTCTTATCATAGCTATTGTTTACTTCATATGTAACAAAATATTGATACCATTGTTAAGGCGGCTAAAAGTGATTTATCAATTATTGAGTTGTTTAAACTTTGTGCTAGTGCTTCTAATATGTATGATGTTGACTGATATCTTTCTAAATTTAAGATATTGAGGGTACGGCCGTCCAATTTTTTTTAGGAGATAAACCTTTTGACCATTGGGTGGATTTATTTTTTGAAGGTAAGCATTATGGTGGATATTCTTCTAATGTTGTACAAAGTTTTAATTCATGGATTTCGGAAGATAGAGTTATGTCAATAACTTCTTGTTTGTATGGTATTCGAGTGAAAATAATGAAGCAAATGGCTAGAAGGAGAGAGGAATGTCGTTTGTCGACAACGAATCTTTGTCCTATTATAGAGGAACATTTGTCTAAGTTAGTCGATGATGGCATTGGTTGGGTTGTTTATAAGTCTTCGGAATTTGTGTTTGAAGTTAAATCTCCTAAGTTACAGGTTGTTGATCTTCAAAATTGTTTATGTAGTTGTAATCAATGGAAAATTACTAGTTTTCCATATGCCCATGCAATTAAGTGCATAACAAGTCTAGGTAATCAGTTTATGATTATGTGGAGGACTATTTTACTCTTAATGCTTCTTCATATGCTAATGCTATCAATCAAGTTCCCGATTTTGATAAGCTAGTTGTTGAAAATGATGTTTTGATTAGACCTCCTAAAGAGGCTCGTAGTGTAGGAAGACCATCAACAAAGAGGCGTGGTGGATTTGGATATTCTCAAAATAAAAGAAACAAATGTAGTCACTATAAAGAAGTTGGTCACAACAAAAGAAATTGTTTTACTTCTTCAAAATGTTAGAAATTTTATGTATTTTTTAGTGTAATATAGTAGTTTTTTAAATGTGATGGACTTGTAGTGAAATTCATGTGGCCGATCTATAGTTTTTTTTAGTGTAAAAGTACTAAAGCTTATAGAAGAATGAAGTTAGAATATGTGAAATCATTACAAAATAAAATGTGAAATGTTTTGGTCATTTTATTTTAGTCTCATGTAGTAGCTGTACCTATGTTTGAAATTGTTTATATTACCATTTAGTCTTTTTGTTATTGGTTTGAATATGTAAAACTCTATTATATATTTGTAAGCTTTTTGTGTTACAAACTAAGCGATTCATCTAGTACATGCTTTGCTGTCTTCTAAACGTCAGTACTTTATTACCTAGTTTTTACATTTATCTATACATCCAGTATAAGCATTTATCTTAGTTTTTCGATTTGCTTCTTTGCTCTATAAATTACTCATGCATTGCTTAGGTATTTATTTAGTTTCCATATGAGTTCCATTATTTTTCTCAATTTGCATATTGCTATTTTCCATTATTGCTGAAGATTTGTTTTTAGGAATCCATTATTTACTCATAGTGAAAAAAAATTCAATATGAACTAAGGAATTGCACGAGCTACACTTCAATATTAACATTTTAGTCGAATGCTAGTTGTATTTAGCATTTCATTCGATTGTTAGTTGTAACTAGCATTTCAATATAAACAGCATACACCACACATGAAACATAATACAAACATTGAAAACCACAACCTATCGTTGCATAGAATCGAGTGTGCTTTTGTGCATGAACGAAAGATCTGATGATGATGAACTAACCTTCATATGATGAGCTGATGGGATTGCATAAGTGGCTCTAGGATGAGTTGCTAAATTAATGATGAGCCGATGAAAGGCTGAAGCGAGCAGTAATTAAAAATGCAAGTACCAATCAACATCTAGAAAACCATAGCAACAGAGGTGAAGATCCCTACGAAATAAAAAAAATAGCAGTTGTGTAATGACCCGGGATTTTCGATCCTCGAAAATCAACATTAATACGTTCAATGTACAATTTGTCCTCACCAGGGCTAACTTTACAGTCTACGCACAAGGGAAAATAATCAAGCACGTGATATACGTCTGAAATCCTCTAGCTCGTATTCTGAGATCCATAGCATCCTAACCTGAATCTGTAATACTCGGTCTGGTCCGAGCATTATAATAAAATAACACCCGAGTCAGTCTGGAAAACCAACATGAGAAAACACACTCAATTTGAATTATTACTTTTATCAAAATTCTTTGAAATAAAGGTATCTCGTAAGACCACGTCATATATAAGCACGATGGGTTTTTACCTTATGATAAAAAAACGATTTATATCAAAATCATCTGATATTATAATAGTGTCTATATAAAGTAAATTAGAAAATAGCCGAAATGCTTGCATCTCACTTTTCAGCATAGTTGGGCACAATCAAAACCATTCAGGATCGTAATAGATATTGGATTCCATACAATGCTTGAGCTACAGGGGTACCACCCGCCACACTACACCTCTAGAAAAATGTACCGAGAACCTCGCCTAGATCCCCTGCCAATACAAGACCGGTCTACCCCTAACCTGGATAGTACATAATATGTTATCATCCCGGGTGTTCCCACCCTTATTGAGCGCTCTCTTTTTCATGCACAACCATATCCATGATTTTATAATATATCCGATGGTATCTAGAAAGGCGATAACATACCCTAATGGGGTGCGACTCACTTAGCCTTGCTGCATCTTCTCTATTTTAGTCATTCCCTGTTGATGAGGCTTGAGACTACGTTTTACCTTTAGAATAGCATTCATAATTGGAGTATTAACACTGCCTTCCAGGAAAGCAATGCAATGATAACATTCATCCATACAAGTTGTTCTGGGTCTGAACAAACCGAATCTCCGGAATCACTGTCTTCGTTATCTTCACGATATCCCAATTCGTAACGTACAAATCGAATCGAAGTGGTTTTCGAATAATCAAATCTGATCCCGATCTCTTCGAAACGATCAACGAATTCGGCCAGATTTGATAGTCGGTTATTTAACTATCAAACTGCACACATAAGCAATCACTAGGCCCATATTTAATTCTTTCAAATATTTATTCAAAATATCCTTAAATATATATATATATATATATATTCAATTCTCTTCCAGCATATTCAATATTGGAATGATTTCAAAAAAAAAATTATATCCACAACAGGATACTTTAAACCATATCAATACTTAGAAATATTTCCCAATCCCATTTGTAATTCAGCACTTTGGAAATATTTATAAGTATATTTTTCCTCTAAACCATTCTATTCACAATACTTAGGAAAATATTCCATTTATTTCCTATGTCTCGAAATCCTTAATAATTGATTTGTAAATCACTTGATGCAATTATAACGGATTATATAAGTCTCGTAAATTCGTTAATTAATTTTCTTTAATATTTCCAATATCGATTACACTTGTCCATAATTCTAACTACCCATTACTAACTTCCCTTATGAATTTTAGTTCACCTTTCGAAGTTTCTATATTTTAAATACTTTGGAAATTTCCTTAAGTTTCCTTGAACTCCATTTTAATAATTTCTCTTATAAATCACACCTATTAAATAAACCCCGTTTACAAATCTCGAGAAGATTTATAAATAAAATTCAATCATTTCAAAACTCTCTATATATACATAGGATAAGTATTTTTAAATAATAATTCATTTTTAAAACATATTTAATCAATTATTTAAAATATTAAAACACTTTAAATAACATCGATAACTCAATTCCAATTCATTGTTAAATAAAATAAATAAATTTTCAAAGATGATTATAAAAAATAGAATTTATTTCAACTAATATTAAATATTTGAATAACTAACTTTTCAAAATATTTTAATCTAGATAATATTTTTTTAGCACATTGTATAATAAATAAAAATCCCATTTAAAACAACTTTAATTTCTCGACAAAAATCTATTTCTAAAATTCTATATTATCAACTTCAATCTATAAATTCCTCTCGATTAATATCACATCGACTACATCTCAATTTCATAATTATTCTCACATTTCAAAATAGAATCCGCTATTTTTTTTCCAAAACCCGATTTCTATATATCGATATAAATTGACACTGTAAATTTATTTTTCAATTTATCAACTGATATCATTTTCCCTTATTTGTAAACATTGTTTATAAATTTACAAACTTCCTTGAGATTCACTTGTTTATAAAACTAATCTCTTTCATAAATTTTTTATTTTATGGACCCATTTCTTATAAATCCATTTATTTTGCAAATCTACTTTTAAATATCGATTTTCAACTTCTTTCCAAGTTTCGAAAATATGTTTTAAGAGTCCATTATTAAAAATTCTTCATATAAATTATTTTAAATTTTTTATTTTAAACATTTTACTAATAGACAAGTATAAACCCTAACATCAAATCCTTTTTCTTATCCAAAACTATTTCTCTTTATAATAATCCAAATTTTGATATAAATATTTTTATATTCAAAATCTCCCTTTAAATTAATTCAAATTCAAAAATATTATATATGGTATTTAACTGCTAAAATTTAAGCCAGTGCTACTATAGTATCAAATAATCCAAATTATTACAAAATCTATAACATATTATTCACACAAATCATATATTACTATATTTATAATTAAAAATAAACATTTTTGAGGAATCCAGTTGGATTCCTCCAACCTATTCCCTACATCCACATATGTTAGATAACATAAAATACCAATCCCTCTTTGAGGTGGGATATCGTGGTAATATAGGGTCATCCGCTATTATACATGGCGTATACGGTCGCATCCGCTCCAATCAGCGGGATTATATCCAATTACTAATATATATATATATATATATAACATCCAAAATTGATAATAATTTTTAAATCAACCAAGCATCCAATAATTAATTTTTAATTATTATCAATTTAAATCTAACGATGCAAAAGGAGAGAGATATACTCACATTGATTTTTATTTGTCGAATATCGAGATTTTAAATTAAATTGAACAACGCTCGAGTAAATTTAAAATTCATCTGACTCCTAAAAATCCCCATACCAATTCCAGAATGTAACCTACATCCCTACGAATCCAACACTACCGGTTTCATGCAATTTTGACCTCAAATAACAAGGTTATTGAATTTTCAGTTATCAATTTACAAATTAAAATTAACTTAATTAATTACTTAATTCATAGAATAAATTATCATATTAACTTTTAATTGTAAAATCTTAATTACCTTGTTAATACTCTTTTACCCTTTTAGTTCAAATGCATCCAACATCAACCTACCTACGACTGACCATCAAAGCCCCCTCCTCATCGACGAACCCATCACAACCCCACTATTCAGCCGATGAGATTCGTAGGATCTGATGATGATGAACTAATCTTCATATGATGAGCTGATGAGATTGCATAAGTGGTTCTATGATGAGCCGCCGAATTGATGATGAGCAGATGAAAGGCTGAAGCAAGCATCAGTTAAAAATGCAAGTACTAATCAACATCTAGAAAACCCTAGCAACGGAGGTGGAGATCTCTGAAAAAAGATAAAAATATAAAAAAATAGCAGCTGTATGTTTGTTGTACAACGACAACAGAATGTTGACTTGAAAAGCAGCCGCTGAAGCAATATGCAATCAAAGTGAAGATTCACAATAACCTGGTAGTAGAGTAACAGAACCCAAACAAGAGCAAGCACCAAAAAACTAGACTGCTAAGCCGATGTTCCATGAATCTGCAGTTTAGACGTAAGCTAATGGTAAGCATATAAAAATCTTAAGAAGGTATAATGGTTAAGCATATAAACATTTCAATCAAACGCTAGTTGTATTTAGCATTTTAGTTGAGTGTTAGTTATAACTAGCATTACAGTATAAACAATATATATCACACTTGAAACATAGTACAAACATTGAAAAGCACATACAAACGCTAGATAGATAAAATCAAACTTCATTCATCACAGTTCAATCATCGAAAAATGTATTTTTGCAGAATGTTAGTTCTATCCAGCATTACAGTATAAAGATTATTCACCACATCAGAAACATAGTACAAGCCTTGAAAAGCACATAAAAATGACACTTGAATATATCCATACTTTATCCATCGTAATTCACGCACTAAAAACAGCCAACTATAATCGAATCGAACTCAAATCGAAAAATTCAAATCCATCACAGCAGTTTATAAACTGAAAAGCAGTACAAGCATTGGAAAACACATACGAATCTATCATAGTTTAATTACAAGAGTGGTTCAGTTCAAATAAAATCAAAAGTTCAATGAAATTTAAATGCAGCATCTAGTCCTGTGTAGAGTCTTTGTAGAACTTCTCCACCGACCAATTATATTTTGGATCGTTGAGTATGTCATATACTACTGCAACTCTTAGTTTTTTAGTTGCCTCCTTTGCATATTTTGTTAGCATCTCATCCTTGTCAAACTTATTCATGTTCGCCATCACAAAGAATGCACAATCAAGTATGTTTTAGATATGGAAATATTAGCTAATATTATAGTATAATCTAATGCTAAAATAAGATAGCATTCTTTAATCTGGCATTCTAAAATATTATATTATATTATATTTTACGCACTGTATTGATCAATACATTAATAGAGATACTATGCATGCGTCTGTAGTATGCACCTAATACATAATCTTTTCGTTCAATAGATGCTGTCCAATGAACTGTAAATTAAGAATGCTAGTTTTAATTATCATTTCGCGTATTCAATGCATTCCATTGCATTTTAAAAATAAAAATGATATTTTGACTATCAGTTTGCATGTTCAGTGTATTCCAATAGACTTCAAAAATAGGTATGCTAGTGTAAACAATCATTTGGACATTTGATAAATTTATATGCACTTTAAAAATACAATAATAGTTTGAACCGTTATTTTTTCATTTGACCCATTTCTATGCACTTTAAAGTATCAATACTAGGTTTAACTATCATTTTGTTCATTAGATGCATTCCAATGTATTTCAAAAATATGAATTATAGTTTTAACAATCATTTTGCATATTCAATGCATTCCGTGGTACTTTAAAAAGACAAATGCTATTTTTGATTACAATTTTGCATATTCACTGCATTCCAATACACTTTAAAAATATGATTGCAAGTTGAAACTATCATTTTTGGACACTCGGTACATTTATATGCACGTTAAAAATACGAATGCTAGTTTAACTATCATTTTCTCATTTGTTACATTTCTAGACTTATAAAACAAGAATGCCGGTTTTAACTATCATTTCTTTCTTGAGTTTCAATGTGCTAAGACATCCGATAACTTGAAAATTTGACATAACTAGTGGAAACTTGAAACCTAAAGTAGTCAATTGTATGAAGTGTTGTAGGGAGTAGGCATTTAATTTGTTTAAACTCATAGACAGACTACAAGCCAAGAGAAAGATTAAATGAATATACATTCCATGGGGTATGTTCCTTATATCCTCGATGAAGAAAAAATGAACTCTAGGCCTATTTTAATTCATAATTCCTTGATCAGAGCTTTGACAGCTTTCAAAACAAAGTCGAGAAACATGCCTGGTTGTTCTATGCTCCCAATCGTAAGTACAACATTCTAACTTTATGTTAATGTGTGCGCGCGTGTGTAATGACCCATTATTTTCAGCCATTCGCATCCACATATGTTGGACTTGAATTATTCAAAATATCAGATTGTTATTTAAAAATTTGGCAAAACTCAGCATATACAGTAAGTTGAATCAATCACAGAATCACAGAAACAGAGTAATATAATAATAACGCAGCGGAATAGATAAATAGTAGTTCATGAAGCTACTATATAAACATCAGAGTTAGCAATAAAATACAATAGAATATCTCAAATACAGTGAAGTCTCCAGTACAAACAGATGAGCTCTCAGGAAAAATCAACAGGGAAGCTGAAAGCTGAATTGATAGTTGGAGCTGAAAGCTGAATTGATAGTTGGATCTCCAAACGAAGCTCCAAACTCCAAAGGTGAGTCTTAAATGCTGTATCACTCAGTCTGGCCCGAACGTAAAACAAAACACAAACACTTGAGTCAGGATTAATATTCTTATATCAATAAATCCAACTTAAGTGAAATATCAACTGAAATACAGTAACTCAAATGATGTTTGGGATAACCATACTCTAAGGATCCATGGCACTATCTACAATGCAGAAGTGTACTTTATTAACCATCAAACGTCATTGTAACACCATGGTCCTTTCAAAACAATTTATTCTTCGAAACCGAGATATCATTTCTATTAATATATATATATATATATATATATCCTCAATTTCACAAATTGATTCCAATCAATTTCGAGTTCCAAATTCAAATTTAATTCAACGTAGATTTATCCATTTTAATTCGATTCAGTTTCTAAATAACAACTTCAAATTATATTGGTTTCAAATACAGATCTGAATCACAAATAAACCATTTAAATTCCAGTATATTTCAAAGCTTAAATATTTAACATTTTCAAAGTTTAATTTAATAGTTTCATATAGATCTCGATTTAACCTCATTATTATTTCGTCTTGAAATATTCGCTTAATAAATTTAGTATTATTTAAATGACCTTTAAACTAAATATTCCTCTCGATTTATTAAACTTGAAATATCCATTTAATCATTCTAAATCAAAATCAAGTTATAAAATCAAATCTTAAACTTCAAATTCAATAGTTCAAATCGATCTAATTTAGTAGAATTCTTAATTAAATACAACTTCAATTTATTCAACTTTATCTTCTCAACCTTAACTTATTCAAATTATTACAACAATCTATTTTGAAATATAAATTTAAATGAATACTTGAACATATTATATGTATTAAGTAAATCCCAATAATATTATTATTAAATCTATATATAAAATTACCATATATATATATATATATATATATATATAGTATTTTAAGAACCAATATTCATTAAAAACCATATATTTCTTTTCAAAACCATAGAAATTATTTCCAAACATTTATATATATAGACCAACGACGTCTGTATATATTTTCCTATCCTATGGTCAAGTGATACAGATATTTATCATTTCAATTCGTAATTTAAATATATACGGGTAGATAACATTTCGACCCGCAATCCCAAATTCGATTCCAACGAAAATCGCTTGGGTTTATCATTTCAACCCATAACGAAATTCTCATGTTCTAAAGTCCGTTCGAGTATGTATCATTTCAACCCATAGTGAATTTCTTTACTAACAGGGAACCTGCAGCGTGATAACTGATATGAAAATAATAATAATAGGTATATATCATCAATAACAATATAATATAAACAACAGGATATGGTGTCATATCCCACAGGCGAACAGTTACAGATAATAACATATATAACAATTTAAAAAACTAATAGCGGCATATTTCAATTGTCGTTTCAATTGAAATCAAATTTAATAAATATTAGAACGTTAATCGTGAGTGATTGCTCACCTTTCGAGGCTAAAGAAAATAGACAATGAATTGGGTTACAGATCCAAGCACGGATTCCAAATCAAAGCTAGATTGGCACAAATTCGACGAACGAAATCCGATGAATATATTTAATGAAATCAAATCAGAACGGGATCGATGAAACTAAATAGTATAAGTGAACTTATGTATGTATGTATGTATGTATATATGTATGTATGTGTGTGTGTGTGTATATATATATATATATATATATATATATATATATATATATATATATATATATAATTGTAACTCATAAATTAAAATCAAATATATATACCATATAAAATTTTAAATAAACACACACATATATAATATCTTGAAATCAATGTTTTAAATTTAAGGTAAATATGAAAATAAAATAAATACATATGTAAATAAAATCATTGTTTCTAAATTAACATCACATATACTTAAATCAACTATGTATACTATATTTTGAAATAAGTACTTATGTAGATGTATACATATCACTTACACAAATAAATCAACCAACAGTTATATATGAAAATCATTAAACAACACTTATTATAAAACAATCCAACCTTTATAACCAGATTATATAATACTAATATAAACCAATACTATTGTTGAATACATATATAAACTAATATATGTAAAACCAGTAAAACTTTCTTTTTTTCTTCTTTTTTTTCACATGCTGCAAGCAACCAACACATATACGAAGTGACCATGTATAAAACTTACTGCGTAGATAAGTATCAACTATCGATTAACTAACATGTATATAATACACGTAAAGTCCTTCTAGAGCAGTTACAATATAAATTACGCAACTTACATAAATCAACATAAACAACCACTATATTATTTAACTTAGTATGCGCATAACTAACATGCCAAAAATTAAATATAGAAACAGATACCACAAATTCGAAATTATAATTTCAAAACAGTTATACCATATCACTTATACATTCACAACTATCACCTATTTGTGAAGTTATATATGTACGAACTTTGTAAAATTAAAAACTATCAACAATAATATTTTAAACGAACAGAGCCTGTAGTATATAAGTATACTAAATACATAGATATACTATAGCTGAAATAGTATACTAGACCAAACGTTATATAGATACGAGCACTGTTAAATATGTACATACTTAATATTAACAAGACTTGCAATATCTGTATACATAAAATACGAACAAGCAATATATATGCAGACCTGGAAAAATCTATATGAAATATATGTGAATCAACTATGTACGAATATGCAATTGCAAGCCATATATGCAGACTGACACAATATAAGATTTAAAACTAACTTACCTACTTAAATATTATAACAGTAACCATACACAAAATGTAACAATACAAAGAACTGTACCAAATTTATAACTCATAATACGTATGTGTGTGTATATGCATATACATATATACATATATATATCTGTGTGTGTGTGTATATATATATATATATATATATATATATATATGTATGTGTGTGTGTGTATGCATATATATGTGTGTATGTCCATAACTTGCAACATGAAGCCGACCCATTCAAAGTTGCTGAGCAACACAATTTAGAAAACACACCTTAACTCACTACACTCTTACCTATGTACAAATGATGGAAGACGGGATGAAGGCCGGAGAGGAGTCGGAGGTCGTTGAGGGGTTGCTGCGGCTAACGGTAATGGCAGATGCCGACGCACGAGCTGGCGTGTGGGGAGGAGCTCGGTGCGAGGCTGGGGCGGTTATGCTCTTCACAGAGGAGGGGGGTGCTTGGTCTGGTTGCGTGGGAAGGCGGCACCGCGGCGAGAGGAAGGGATGATGCGCGTGAGGTGGGGCTGAGATGAAGGTGGCTGGTTGTGATGGGGTGATAGTGGTCGGGACTGCTGAGGTGAATGAACTCGGCACAAGGGAGAGGAGGGGATAGGCAAAAAGAAGGGAAGGTGAATCTGAGGAGAGGAGACGAAAATGAAGAGTGAACTACGGTATATATATATTTATACCTTCAAGCAAGAAAACCGATGAAAATATAAAATAAATTTAGAAAAAATATAAAATAAATTTAGAAATAAATAGGGTAGTAATGGTTGCAGATTGAAATTCTAGAATTGGAAAGGTCAAAAAAATAAAGCAACGGTCATCCCAAAATTTCAACTGAAAGATTAAAGCAAATTATTATTGTGTTACCGCTGCCCGTTTCAAATTTTGATGCCGGCGGAAACAGCGAAGTCATTTTTTCTGGAATATTTTATTGTTTTTGTCACGTACCAGACCTCAAAATACAGAAATATATATATCATAGAGATCAGCATGACGAGACGATAAAAATGATATACAGATATCAATGGTACGATTGAATTATAAAAATTCGAATTTCCGCTGCGGAAAATGCAGCAAAAACGCAGAAAATAAGATCGATGGAGCTACAGAAGTCCGAATTTGATGAAACGAAATTTGATGTCTCACCCAGGAGATGATTTACAAATTTTCTGTATAAAAATATTCAGGTTTAGAAATTATTTTATTAACATCAAATTTTAACTGATTTAAATTGAAATAGAATTTCACAATAAAATAAACTTCAATATTATCAGATGAAAATTTACCGGCTGCTATGTTAAAACAGACATATTGCAAATGTTAAATTTTTATTTCTAAATTTTAAATTTTAAATTTCACCAAAATTCAATAAAATACATAAATAAAAACCATTAAAATTATTAAAAACTTTACGGATCGTCACAATGTGTGTGTATATATATATCTATAATGTAAATTCTATACATTATGTTTTTTAACAAGTAATATTTTTATTTGTAGTTTTTCCTATGTGAGCATGTAAATTTGATTTCTCCAATTGCAACATATAGTGTTGCCTTAGCTAGATTTGGGTGGTGGAATAACAAAAGCTTAAAAATGTGATTTCAAGAGAAGCTCTCAAGAAGATTGATAGTAAAAAGGTGTCATTTCTCACACAAGTACAAACAATATACAATGATAGATAAATATATCGTAACATAGTGTATATTACCATTTTATGTTGTAATTATACAGTTATATGTTGAATGATAGTTACATATAGCATTAATTCAGAATGTAGTATTACAATTTTCTATTGTTATTATTGAAGAATGAAGAATGATAGTTAAATATAGCATTATACGAAAAATGAAGTTATATATAGAATTAGTTCATTCACTGTCTGTTGCTCCTTCTTTACTATTTTATGTTATTTTACATATTTTTATTTAGACAAGAAATATAACTGAAGATGAAAAGGCTCTTCTTGAACAACGAACCAACGAAGAATTTTTTTTGCTGGATTCTAATGAACATGTTGGAACAGAAAAAACAACAAACTTGGATGAATCTACAAACCTAAATGACAAGAGCAGAAATGAAATTATTTACTTACGAATCAGGATCCTGTGGTGGGTTTTTCGGTTGTAACACTTTAGCTTTGTTAAGTTCTTTGTTGAATATTCCTATTTCTACCCATTTCTTCATGAACATCAATTCAATTTTGTTTCTCTAAAAGAATTTTTTTTACTGCTGTATGTTAATATTAGAGTGATTTTAAAATTATATTTTTCTTACAAGAATCAGGGCTAGGTTATAGCTGGGGTTTGATGTCCTTGTTGATATGGTCTTTGGTTTAGTTGAGTCGTAATGCCTCCACTTCATTGTCTCATAGTTAGCATCATTAAGCTCCAGTGGTTTATGTAATGGAGAGGGAAGAAAATCTTCTCTGTAAATTCATCCTTCACAGTTACATCTATTGTTGGTACGACTATGTCATTGATCATAGTTTCCTAATCATGTATTAAAGCGTTCCGCATACTAATAATATTAGAATATTTTATATTATTATTTAACATTTATAATGAAAAGCTTATATTTACCATCATTATAGTAGTGAAGTAGTAACCGTGTTCTTACGTCTCTTGATGGTAATAAAACCAATTAATAAGCTGCTTAACCAAACAAAGAAGATTGTAAATTTTATGGAATAATTAATTTTTTCTATATTTTTGAGCCAGAAGTATGAATGCTAGTTTTCACTATCACTTGCATATTCAATACATTCCAATTCACTTTAAAAATTCAAACGATAGTTTAAACAATCATTTTGGACAATCAATACATTGATATGCATTTTACACATACTAATGCCATTTTTAATTATCATTCTCTCATTCAATACATTTATATGCACTTTGAAAATGTGAATGCTGGTTTTAACTATCATTCTCTCATTTCATATATTTATATGCACTTTATAAATAAAAATGCTATTTTTAACTGCCATTCTCTCATTTAATACATTTATATGTACTTTGAAAATATGAATGCTATTTTTAACTACCAATCTCTCGTTCTATGCATTTATATGCACTTTATAAATACTAATGTCATTTTTAACTGTCATTCTCTCATTCAATACGTTTATATGCACCTTGAAAATTTGAATGCCAGTTTTAACTATCATAATCTCATTCCATACATTTATATGTACTTTAAAAATATGAATGCTAGTTTTAACTATCATCCTCGCATTCTATACATTTATATGCACTTTGTACATATGAATGCTAGTTTTAACTATCATTTTCTCATTCTACACATTTGTATGCACTTTACAAATACTAATGCTATTTTTAATTATCAGTCTCCCATTCAATACATTTATATGCACTTTGAAAATATGAATGCTAGTCTAACTATCATTCTCCCATTCTATACATTTATATGCACTTTTTAGCTGTCATATTTCTCATTTGATGCATACCTGTCCATTTGTGAACTCCTCAAACAGAACAGCTTCAAGCATAGATTTGACTATTGCAATTCATCCTTTATTTCCTTCATCCTTTACGTAAGCTATAGTTTTGTAATTGATAAATAATAGTTGACAAGTTAATTTATTCAATTTTATGTAATTACTAATATAATCAAAGAAACAAGGTTAGAAATCTTATTTCCCATTTTCATTGAATTTGAAGAAAGTTAGACTTTGTTCTGTTGTTATTCATTCAATAGTCGTAGAAATTTTCTTTTTGTGACATCTCTGCTTTTATAAGCTTTGCTTGATGGAGAGTACCCATCAACATCAATGGGTTCTTTATTATCAACTGTTTTGACTACTTCATTTTTTTCTTCTATGCTGTCCGTTTCAGTTTCTTCTTCATAATCGGTTTCTTCATTTTGTTCATCCTTTTCTTATTCACTTGTGTTTTACCATTTTTCTTCTTATGTTTGAGCTTCTTCATTTTCTTCTCATTCAATTACATTTTTTTCATTTTTCTTTTTAGGTTATTCTGTTTCGGCTTTCTCTTTTTATTCAGCATTGTCATTATTTTTTTCTCTGTTTTTCTGTAATGAACAAATTCGTACGGGCAATCAGGATCAATTTTTTCTTTCTTGGACGCTTTTTAACCCTTAAAATTAATGGGCTTGGTTTCTTAGTTATTTTTCAAGCAATCTTGACGATTTTCGTGCTGCCTTTACCAGTTTCTTTTGATATTTTTGATGTTTTTCTTCATGCATCAACCGAATTTGCTGAGTTATATTAAGATCAAATGTTGGAGGTTGTATTTCCACTCTTTATTTTGATTCATAAATCTTGATTTCTTTTTTCAATTGTATTATAATGCCTTCTCATTCTATCCTTTTTTGTCTCTCTTTATCCAATTTCTCTTCAGTCCTCTTCAACTTTTTTCCCAACTCTATAATTTACTGCTATAGCGACTGGACTTGCTTTTCCAATAGTGCTTCCAAGTTTAGTTTTTTTCTTTCTATTCTAACATGTTCACTTGAATCCAACAAAAAGAATTATTCGTTGGTTCGTTTGTTCAAGAAGTGCCTTTTCATCTTTGGTCATATTTCTTATCTCAGTGAAAATCTATATAATAACATAAAACAGTAATGAACGAGCAACAGACAATGAATGAACTAATGTCATATATAACCGTCATTTTTCATATAATGTTGTATCTAACTATCATTCTTTAGTAATAACGATAGAAAAGTATAATACTAAATTCTGTTGTAATGCTATGTGTAACATTCATTTAACATATAACTATATAATAACAACATAAAATGGTAATAAATATCGTGTTATGATATATTTATCTATCATTGTATATTGCTTGAACTTGTGTGAGAAATGACCCCTTTCTACTGTCCAACTTCTTGATATCTTCTCTTTAAACCACATTTTTTAAGCTTTTGATATTCCACCTCCCAAATCTAGGTAAGGCAATACTTGTTGGAGATGATACCTGAATTCGAGATGAGGCCATTAGAGAAGTTCATGGAGGAGGAAGCCGAAGCCCTAGGAGCAGGAGCTGAAGACCAAACAGCAAAGTGGTTCGGTGGAGAAAGCTGATGTGCCAGACCAAATCAGTAGTCCGGTGTTGCTTGGATTTGCTGCTCCAGAGTTCTGGAGTGGTGGCGACTTCATTCGATTATTAAAGAAGACTGAACGAAAACTTCATTCGGTAAAGAAGAGAAGTGGAGCGGCATTGGTTTGGAGTGGCGGAGTAAGATGGAACTAAATTTGTTGTACGGTGATCTGGTGATGTCGAACGAAATATTTTGTTCGGTATTTGCCGAACCAAGTAGGTGAAGAGGAAGACCGGTCCAAATTTCTCATTCGGCAATTGGAAGATGCCGGTCCAGACTTAAAGTGTACTATACCGAACCAAATGTCAAGTGCCATATGCTGGGCCAAACATGCCAAACCAAATCTCGAGCTTCCATATAGCAGCCACCCCTCCTCATTTCTTCACTCTATAAATAGAGGAGCTTCTGGACAATAACGGCAGTCGAAATTGAGAGATAATTTCATTCAGTTTCAGAGCCATCCGAGAGAGAGATTAAACTCTATAGAATTTTGTCTATGTTGTAAATTCTTCTTATGTATAGCCTCCAAACGTGAATCAAGCTTGTAACTCTAATATTACAGTGATTAATAAAATCAGTGGAAGAAAACTGCACCTATACTATTTTTTTTTTGAGATCTTTTTCTTGAATTGTTTCTTTCTTCTTTTGTTTTCGCTTTTTTGATTTTTGACCTTTGGATTCCTATACAGAAAACTATTAATGAATGATATTATATTTAACAAACTATAATGCTATTTTCATCTATCATTTTTTAATGCATGCATATGTTTTTGAAATATTCTAGTTCCATATTCATCTATCATTCTTTTTTGAAATGCTATATTTGTCTATCATTACTCATATTCAATGCATGCTTTTGCAATTCAAAAATTGAAACATTGTATTCATCATTCGTTGTTCATTTTAAATGCACCCAATAAATCAAATGATATATTCAACTATTGGTCTATAACTATCTATCTAATTATCATCTAACATCTGTCAAAAATTAAAATGCTATATTCATCTATCATCTGTCATTTCAACATAATGCATGCAACAAATCAAATGGTATATTCAACTATCACTGTATAACTATCTATCTAATTGTCATCGAACATCTATCAAAAATCGAAATGCTATATTCATCTATCATATATAATTTCAATATAATGCATGCAACAAATCAAATGATATATTCAACTATTGTTTTATAACTTTATATAAATTATCATCTAACATCTATCAAATTGAAATGCTATATTCATTTATCATTTCTATATAATGCATGCACCAAATCAGATGATATATTCAACTATCATTGTATAACTGTCTATCTAATTATCATCTAACATCTATCAAAAATTGGAATGCTATTTTCATCTATCATTTTAACATAATGCATGCAACAAATCAAGTGATATATTCAACTATCATTCTATAACTATCTATCTGATTATCATTTCTTTATCTAATTATCATTTCAACATGAACTATCATTTTAAAACTATCTATATGACTATCATCATTTCAACATAAACTTTCATTCTAAAACTATGTATCATTAGAATGATATATTCAGCTATCAGAGTTTCGATCGTACAAGTCCGAAATTAACCGATAAAGTAAATTCACGAGTCCCATACCTCGTAATTTTACTAAACCGTTTAATTTACTTCCTCATACGTCCGAAAAAGCATCAAAATAATTAAAATGAATAAAATTAATTATAAAAGATTTTACTTGAGAAAACGAGATTATAAAACAAATTTTAGAAAGTTATCTAAAAGATTTTGAGAGAAAACACATCATTAAAAAGGATTTTAATAATTTTTAAAAGCCTTAAAAATAAAGAATAATTGTTTAAAAACCTTTAAAAATACATAAAATCATTTATTCTCCAACCATGATGTTAGAAGATTTTTCTGGAATTTATTTGGAATCTCTTTTTTTTTTAAAAACTCATAAAAACATCAATTTGCAATTTAATCGGCCTAAACCGATATTCAAATTTAAATCGAATTTAAATTAATTTAAATTCAAATCTCATCCTAACTGGATTATTCCATTGCTAGACAAAATGATCAAATATTAGAATCAATTTCATATATAAAAAAAATTTCGCAAAGAATGCAAATGGAATCGTCGAAATCAGACAAATATAAATATTGTGGCTGTCAATGACAGGCCCGTAGTGAAAACGACAATTTTTCACCAGGTAAACTTCGAAATCCTACAAAACTAAAAACATAAAAGTTGTAGCCTACATCATAAGGTTTACATAACATCAAAAATTTCGATATTCCGATCAGTAACGAATAAGTTATGAGCGAAATACTACTTAGAAAAATTTATGTGCACTGGCTATCAACAACGGCCAGCGATAAAATGTCAGTTATTCACTATATAGACCTCAAAGTCATTCAAAACTGAAAACAGAAAAGTTGTGGCATATTTCACAAGGATTTCAGAACATCTAAAATTTCTAAATTTCGATTTGAAACAAGAAAGTTATGATTAAATTACTAAAAACAAACATCAAACTCAGCCTGAACTTATGCATTTACAGGACAGCGACAAACAATTGTAATTTTAGAATAGAAAACTTTGAAATCTGGCAAAACGTATAAATTGAAAGTTTTAGCTTAGTTTCTAATCTTTCTGGAATGACTAAGATCATCAAAATCGGTTAAGAAACGAAGTAGTTATGGCGAATTTAGTTTTAGCCTTTCACAGAGCAAATATTGATTTTGCTCTCGGGATTACAGTAGAAACTTTCGATTTTGACATAGCTAACTACATAATTTCAGAAAATACAAAACATGAAAGTTGTAGTACATGAAATATGCTTTTCGGAACATAAAAAATTATCAAAATCCGATCAAAAATGAGAAAGTTATGTCTAATTTAGTTTCAACTTCAAGCACAGAGCAAATATAGACTTTGCTCTCGGGTTAGCAGTAGAAAAATCAAATTTTGACATAGCTAACCTCTAAATTAAAGAAAACTCAAAACATAAAAGTTGTTGCATATGATTTAAGCTTTTCGAAACATCCGAAATTATCAAATTTCGATCAAAAACGAGAAAGTTATGGCTAATTTACTTTCAGCCTTAAGCACAGAGCAAACATTGGTTTTGCTCTCGGGATTACAGTAGAAAAATTCGATTTTGATATAGAAAACCTCAAAATTACAGCAAACTCAACACATGAAAGTTATAGTACATGATTTACGCTTTCCGAAACATCTAAAATTATCAAAATCGGATCAAAAACGGCAAAGTTATGGCTAATTTACTTTCAGCTTCAGTAATTCACTGATTGTAACATATTGATCATATAAAGAGCTAGGGTTTGTGAGTTTTACACTCACCTTGCCTTCATGAAGATTAAACTACGATTTAGATGCAAAAGATTGAAGCTTTTAGCCAAGAACAGAGCATCCAAACCTGTAACAGCTTGAGGAAGGGACATGCAACAATATAGAGATGATTTAAGATGCTATTGAATTTTGGGTAGTTATATGGTCCGAGAACTCCAATTTAGAAGTATATTCGATGAAGGACCGTTTTAAGATGTTGTTTTACTTGCCGATGAGATGAGGTGAGTCTTGAGATGAGATTTTCCTTTTCGGGGATGATGGTTTATGAGAAACCATTATGAGATTTAATTGCATTTGCCGATGATATGAGGTAAGTGTATTTATGAAGTATTCATGAAGTTAAGATGTTTATGATGATTTATGAAGTTAAGATGGTTATGATGATTTTTACTTGTCGATGAAATGAGACAAGTCACGATGGAACCATTACTCGTCGATGAGTAGAGATGAGTGTGGTATTATATTAACTCGCCGATGAGATGAGGCAGAGTGAGTTTTATGACGGTTCTGATGTTTTATGATGTTTTCTAATGTGGAACCAACTAACGATTAGTAAACCATTAGGGGAGAACGTATAGTATGGGATATACGTTCTCGCCTTTTGGGTTCCTATTCGAATAGTTGAGACACATTCAAGATGTTACTAGTACTAGATCGAGTACGATTGGAGTCACCACGATGTTCACGATGTTATTACTCAACTCCAATCACCATGAAGTTTTTACTCGGATTTGTGACTGGGTGTCATTAAGATGTTCCGACTAGTCAATCATGATGTTATGATGTTTATGTGACCCCAAGTCATCACGATGTATGGTACCAAATTACTAGTACTAGTCAAGATGTAAAGCACGTGCTGTTTTCCATGAAGTTTAGATGTTTCGTTTTCACTATTTTGTTGATGATGCTTTATTATAGCCTTATGTAAGAAAAGGGCTTATTTATAAACATGGTTTTATGGTGATTTCGAATATGATGTTTTGAACTCTTTCCGGGTTCTATCAAGATGGATTTGAGACATTATATATATTTATACCAATGAGATGAGGTATAAATTATGGTAATGCTTTTATGATGAGTGTTGATAATAGATTTAAGATAGATTTATATTTGTACCAATGATATGAGGTACAAATGATTATGGAGATTCCTTTATAATGAGGGTAATGATGGATTTGAGATGTATTTATATTTATACCAATGAGATGAGGTATAATAATTAAGAAGTTCCTATTAGATGGTTTTATTTATGATGGATTCTTGAAGTTTAATTATCTTATGAAGATTTACTTTATGGTCCATATCCTCACCCATTTCATTCGGTTATATATATAATTAGATAAACCATGTCTATCTAATATACATATTGTATTCCTCTATGCAATTATGATGAACCATTGATGTATCACTCTAGAGATAACTTGATGACCTATATCATTCCATTGGTAATGATGGAATGGTTTTCCCCTTATCTCTTATCATCACCTTTACTAATGATAAGTTCTAGCTAGCCTGACCCCTGTGTTTCCACTCGGGTCAGACCGAGTTGTTTCAGGTATCATCTATTGGGCTTAGCTTGAAGTTGATGTTGGATATCAGCACTTCTTTCTCTTGAGTATTTTATTTCTTCCGCATACTCTGATGTTTTTACATTTGATTCGATGTATATGGTGTGGTCGTGTACCACCTTTATTGTATTCATATTGTATTGTACTAAACATGTATCAGTGTATATGCATATATATGATGTTGGTTACTGTTCTGTGATGTGATTTACATTCAGTTATTGTATTTTGTTCTGATAGATCCGTTAGCCACCTATAGTTTTGGATTAAGCATTTACTGGGTATGTCGATCCACTTGAGTTGAAAAAAAAGTATATTGCATTATCGACGTATTCAATAGATGTTTAAGACAAAATTATAGATGGTCGCCCTTAACCATCCCTATTCTCCGCTTTAGTAGACAGAATTACTTGTTAATTCTCTTTGCTAAGATGGGTCTTACCAAGCTGTGACGCCCCACCCCGAGACCTACATTAGTAAAGAGAATTACTAAGTAATCCTGTCTACTAATGCAGAGAATAGGGCTGGTTAAGGGCGACCATCATAGTAATACGTTAGTTAAGAGCTAAGCATGTCAATTATGTCTTGATTTTTTTTCATTACCTCATAAGTGGTAGACATGCTTAGTCCCTAACTAATGCACACTATGGTGGATTCGGAACATTTCAGAAATAATGTAATATACATGCAGATAGAAAACATCAGTCACAGAACAGCAAAGCCAGATCAGAGTGTATATATATATATACATACATCACCATACATTTCCATAATAATACATCATATATAAGTAGCATGGACTACCGAATCATATATACACCCATCCCACAAAATAATACACAATAAGACACCTAAAAGCAGACGACTCAAAACGACATCCAAGCCAAAATGATAAATCCAACAAGAGCGAACTAGCTGATCCAAGAAATGAAGCAATCCAAACTAACCTGCAACTCGGTCTGACCCGAGTGAAAAAAACACACGGGTCAGGCAAGCTAAACTTATCAGTAGTAAGGATCTCAATAACAAGCGGAATGGTGAGATTCACTCCGTTGTTGCCAACGGAACGACATGTTATTCATCATATCATTCATAAGAAAGGGGCGTCGGGGATTCATCTATGTATTTCAAAGGAATTCAATAAGTAACATGCATATCGTTTCTCTTAAGGACATCTCTAAATAAAGTGGATAAGGAATGAGAACCATATAATAAACTCATAAAGAAACATCAAATCATCATAATCTACCATAAGAACTCAATAAGAGTTAAAGGCAATCATAATCGAAATCACCATATAGCTTAATATAAATGTAGCCCATTTCATACTTAAGGCCGTATTCAAATAACAACATCACAAAAAGGTGAAATCGAACATAGAAAACTTCATAGAAAATTGCACGTGCTTTTCATCTTGACTAGTACTACTATTATTTGGTACCATACATCGTGATGACTTGGGGTCATTAACATCTTAGCATCGTGATCATCCTGATTGACTATAGTCGAATATCGCGATGACACCCAAATCATAAAATCCGAGCAAACATCAAGATGATTGGAATCTAGAAATGATATCAAGAACATCGTAATGATTCCAATCTTATACTCGGTTTGTAGTACTAATAACATCTTGAATGTGTCACAACATCTCGAATAGGAACCCAATGGGTGTTAATGTACGTCCCATACCATACATTCGCACCTATTGGTTTACTAATCGTCAGTCGATGCCACATTAGAAAACATTCATAAAAACCCAAATCAAACATACATCGCCTCGTCTCATTGGCGAGTGTAAAGTACCCAACTCATCGTGTCTCATACTTTGATGAGTTTAAAGTGACATCAAGACTTGTCTCATTTCATCGACAAGTAAAAGTCCATCTTAAACATCACAACCATCATCAATTCATCATAACAACCCCGCCGCATGTCTTCGGCAGGTAAAAATATCATAAAACAGTACCTCAAAGCCGATTCGACAGTACAAGTCCGATATTAAGCGATGAGGCGAAAACACATGTCCCATACCATGTATTTTTGCCAAATCGTTTAATTCTCATTCTCATACGTCGAAAATAATCTAACTAGGCTAAAACTACCTATCATTTTTGAAAAAAATCAAATAATATACCATTGTCTTTCTATTTCTATTGACAGTCTCGTCACAAAGCTTATATTTATTTATTTCATCTTCATTCAGAGATCTCGATGCCCTAATTTATCTCTTCTGTTATGGTTCTTTAGGAACAGTATTCGAATCCATAGTGTTCGATGCTCTAGTATTTCATCTTTTCTTTGATTCTTCAGCTATAGTCTTTGAAGCCCTAGTTTTCGAAGCCCTATGTCGAGTGACTATCGATTCAGGTTGCGTTGAAATTTATGGATTCAAGTCCTTCGACTTGGCTTCCGAAGCCGATTGCATCGCTGAAATATTTTAGGGAAGAACAATGGTTTCGGCTGAAATTATTTGAGCAAGGAGGAAGACAATGAAAATTTATTTCTAGAGTGAAAGAGAGTGAAAAAGGAGATACGGTTATGGAAAAGTTTGAATAGAACGCGCGCTTATGCGCTTGTCGCTGAGGCAAAATTTTACTTTTACCTTCGTGAAAATTAAAAGGTTTTTAACTTCTTACTTTAAACAAATTTTCTCTTTTATAATGTATGTTTTTTTACCTTTGATTTGTCAAATTGTACTTATACAATTGATTGTGATTTTACTATTATGAGTTGTAAGTTCACTATTTTCTTCATGAAAATACAACTCCTTACATGCTTTAATTATTTTAAAATAAAAAGTTTTGCTAGTTCATTGTTATGTGGCTACTTGGATTGGCTTATTTTTCAAACTTCTTATTTGTGAAATCTTCCAAATAAATTGGTAAAAAATTGATTCTTATAAATTTGACTAGTTAACCATGTGTGAACTCAATGCATTATTTATGATACTCTTGTGTATGTGTTTGTCCAGTTTTCTTTTAATTTATTATTCAACAATAAACTTAAAAGCTAAAACTAAAATAAAGCTTAGTTAGAAAAATAAAACTTATTCCCAAACAAACTTGAACAACATGGATTCAAATATGATTCAAAGATTGCTGCTAAGTTGAAAACACTGCAGTGCAAAAAAACAATGATTGAGTTTGACTTGTGCTCTTGCCAAAATGCTGTAGGATCGATTTCACCATAGAGGGAGGAGTGAATATGGTGACACTATTAACTACAAAAATTTATTATGGAAGTATATATGTAAAATAATTTCAGCATAGATAATACTCAAATAACAGCAGCACAGATAATAGCAGAATAATGAAAACAGAAAATTGAACACACAGACTTACACAGCTTTGGCAAAACCCTGCCAACCCAAATAACCGAGGAAAATAAATTTTTCAAAATTATTTTATTTTAAACTGCAAAAATATTTCCTTTTCAATTTTACTGCATCAGTGTATACTTTTTGCAGATAACTCAGATGCTGGATTCAATCTGAAATGTAGTTGAAGATAAAATATGAGTGAATGAGTGAGATGCAGTGAGGTGCATATGTAAATGATAAATTGTGATGTAATCAAATTTATATTGTAATCGAAATTGTGTATATATAGTGAGAGATCAAATTTGTACTATTCAAAATTGTAATAAATATTTGTTTGAATAAAATATCTGTTTGAATATAAATTCTGTGTTATTATTTTATTTAGCAAATATTTATTTAATTATGTGAAAATAAAATAGTACATTAACAAATACATTTAAATGAATATATATATATGTTTATTATCATCAAACAAAAATCATATACTTTCATATTCAACAAATGCGACCATCTTACTTCATATTTGGGGTTAGTCTATTATCACAAAATATTATTTAGTATAATATTATGTTTTTCCAATGATATGTTTATCCAATGCACGCATACATAACCCATGTAATTTATCATAATACAATATTCAAGGGTTATGGTTTAGAGCATTTTTGATTATGTTTTCTTTTTTCATTTTAATATTTCTATATAATAAATTAGAAGTCGCTTCAATATTATGTTGCATAGTTGTGTTAAGGGCTTATTCTGGTGACATAATGGGAGTTATCTCAGATCTAATGGCTGTTGTGATCAACATCTCAAGCGGCAGGAACACAAAAGATATGCCTTCAAATGGGTAGCTATCTTGTGCTTTACGCACAAATGCGGTATCTTGCATGTTAGTTAATTTCATCTCTACACTTGCTAGTGGAAACCAGTCTTTTATCACCATCAAGAAAAAATTGTGTTCATATTGTGTTTTTTCAAGAATTTAAGGTAATAAAACATTAACTTTCAAATGAATAATTTGGTCATTAGTAATATGCAAATGGGATAGTGAATAATTTGAACTGGACTAAATGTGAAATAAAAGTATGACTTACGAGCTTGAATTATCAGCTAAATTGATACTTTTTTAGAACTAACGCCTACAACAATTCCAATCATTGTCAATTTGAATGATGTTTGTTTTTCATCTGCTCATATATCGATCTGATGGATAATTCATACATGAGGAATTCTATGATCAGTTAAAAGATGAAACTTAAGAGCTAAATTTATGAAATAGAGTCAATTTTCTAAACAAGTAACTTAGATACATCAAAAACTTTATTTTTGTTTATTGTAATTTACATATCGACTATGCTAAAAAAGTTCATGCAGGTGGCATAATACATTAATTTGACATGTATTTTTTTAATATTACGAGTCTTATTTAAGAAATGCATATCAAAAAGATATACTTAAATGTTTCATTGAAATAAGTAATAGCGTTCAAATAAAGTTCTCTATTTAAGCTTGCTACAACGTTGCTATATATTTCTTCTCGCAAAATTTGAGTTACTTTTTCTTCATATGGGTTATTAGATAAAGGAACGATGATTAGATATAAGGGTGCAAATGTGATTTATAATCAAGGACCAACATGTATACATGGGTAATAGAGAGAGAATACAAAAATTGAGATATTTTTCCTTTATAGGAATTATTATTATTATTATTATTCCGTGTTCTTTTTCCTTTTTTTACCTTTTTAGGTTTCCTAACTTTTTCACATGAATTGCATAAGTCATCCTATATACTATTTATAATATCCAGTTATCATGAACTGTATAGATCCAGTAGAATATTAATTGATGTGATGGTAAGATGGAACCATGCATAAACAATTAAATTTGTAGTCTTAAGCAGATACTAATAGAGTTAAATTTATTGGGCTCAATTGGAAAGTAAGGATATGGTGAAGAAACGAGTCACATAACTGTTCAAAATATTAAGCATAATCATAATTTATTTTGTAAATTGTATTAAATAGTTAATTCAAAGAAAATTTACTACAGCCGCCAATGCAGTATATACACCATTTCCTAGATGGGCACCGAGGAGAGGGAGAAGGATCAAGACCTAGCATATACAGACCAAGAATGTCACTGAAATTAAAAGTGCATGTCCCTAGGATGTGATAAATCCATCCATTCTCAAGAAGTGTACCCTTATCCTGTGCCATGTTGATTTAGTGCTTGCTTCCATAGACCCAGTTTTAGTCATATTTATGGTAGACTACATAAGGGTCCAGTGATTCATTTACACACAACTATTGGCTCACTATTTGCAGCATTGAACTAGAATTTCTTTTCACCAAAATTGAAAACAAGGGAAGATTTAATATAAATCTTACAAAACGTTTATAATTTCATATATAAGGGAGTATTCTACACAATGTATGGGTTTGCAAATTAATAAAACGTCAGCAACTCAATGCTTTTGGCTTGAAAATTTTATTAATTTTCATTTTCTATTGGAACCTAATTCAGCCTCTGCAATTTCTTATTCAAAAAATATTTTATCAAGATTTTACCGGGTTTTTATTATGATAAGTTATGAAATCTCAATCATTATGTCATTAGTACTATAAACTTTACTTAGCAAAATGAGTACCTTTATCCATTGTAGGTCTTTTGTCCAACTTTATATAGACATCATAATGATCATGGCAAGCAAACTTGACCAATAATTGACCCATTTGATCGAGCATTTTCAAGCATATTTGATGTTAACAAACAATAGAAGATCGAAGCTTCATCATACATATTCTATTCTTGGGTTATGCCGAAAGCAAACTTAGCCTAAAGTACAAATTTCAAATATTGTTATTACTATATGCACTGCCTAATTGATGTTTGTGATAAAACGAGACATAAAAATGCCCTTAGCTTAAATTTTCATTGTATGAAAATATGTAATTGTGTGCACATTTGTATGTCAACTGTTCCAAAGTTATTATTGTCATTGTTGTTGATATTATTATTATTATTGTCAGACTATTAGTATTATATTATACAACTATATTTTTTTCATTCCCATGTGTGAAGTACATGTTCGCACTAGTTGTAATTAAGAAGCCCAGTTAATAATAACACATGTCCTATATGAAACATCCTCACATTTCAGGATTTTTTTAGGAAAATCTATTCCTTTTTTTGGCAAGTGTTGTCTTGAAAACTTTCCTTTGAAGTTTATTCTGTAAATTATCCCATAGCAATACACTAAGATTTAAGCTAGCATTCATTCATCACATGTGCTATGACTTTTACAACTATATTGTTTTAAAATAATCGGACTAAGCCATGGATAATGGAATCAAAAAATAAGCTTTTAAGATTATAGTTTTTCTTTAGTCTTTTATGAATTCTTTTAATGCATAACATTCTCTTATAGTTTGTATAGTTAATGACCATAATGATTTCTAGCTCCACCATGAAGGTAGGAAATTATTCATATGAAAAGGAATCAACTTAAAAGAGGTAGGAAATCAATATATGTTATCAGATGCATGTTATTGTTAGTCCGTGAGATGATGGATTTGATGACAACAACCTTAGAATAGATTATAAAATATAAATACTAACATTATAAGTTTAGATATATATGTATATGCATGATTTAACCATGTAGGTAACAAGAATGAAGACTGTACAGTATAGAGATTCAAGATATCATGATTGAAGAATTATGAGTATCAAGATTATCAAGAATTCAAATAATTTATTCTTTAAATAGAAATTTTGTTAAAACTCATAGAAAAGCACTGACATCTTAAAATCCAGTTTATTCGTGGAATGGAATCCACTTCGAGCCTGCTAAAGGGATGAAACCCTAAGTAGGATGGAACCTACGAAAAATCTAGTGGAACATTATTTTGTATCCGCTAACTTTTTATTCAAAATGATTTTTCATAATCATATCTTGTTTTCAAAATGATTTCAAAACCTTCCTTTTAAAAGCATCAAAAACCTCTATCCTGATTTTAATAATGTTAGCTTCAAAATCATCTTTAATTTCAAAGTCAAATTCTCCTGATTTTAAACTATCTTTTAATATAATATATTTAACTTTTAGATATTTATACTAAAATTTAAATATAAAATTATAGTTAAATTCTATATATATTATTATCTATATTTACTTATGAATTTTAACTATAGGCAAGTATATTTATAAAGTTTTAAATAGTTTTAATATAAGATAAAGGTTATTTTCAAAGAAAATCAAATTATCAAAAAATGCTTTGGAATGTCGACATACTCATGGTGACCATGTCGACATGGTGTCGGTTGAGTTTAAAATTTAAATTTCAAAAGAAGTGTCTATTCTCCATATCTCTTAACGAATAGACTTGACTGTTTTTCTTCTATAAATAGGGGTCAGTTTTAACGAATTTTACGTCAGATTTTCTGGTTTTTCACTCCTCTTCTTCTTCCACTTTTCTTAATACATATTCTTACCATTACTCTGCCGAAATCAACATTGAACCGAACTTGATCATTCATAGTTTGATTCTCTATCACTCTCTCAACAAGATCCTCACTGCTATTCAGAGTTATAGGCTTTTCGTAATCAACTTTGCGAGAAAAGGTGTGATTGTAGCCTTGAAAATCAATTAAGCGAGATAAGGTGCGATTGTAGCCTTGGGAAATCAATTGGGTGAACTTGTTGCATGTAAAATCATGTGGGTGAACTTGTGGCCCGGAAAATCAAGTATCTCTACCCAGACGATTGTGATTCTGGAGGGTGTACCTCGTAGCCTTGAAATCGAGGGTGTAATTGTAAAAGATTGCTTTTGAAAAGAAATCTTTACTTATGTGCGGGACTGGATGTAGGGTAACTCTGAAGCAGTATAAAATCCGGTGTGTTCTTTCCTTTACTGCCTTTTATTTTATTTTATTTCTACATCTGTGTTTGTTTCTGTGATCAAATCTATATCCGTATATTGCATACATCTGTGTATAAATCAACATAAACTCAAAAAGATTTAGTAATTCTTTATAAACTCTATTCACCCCCCCTATATTGTTAACTCTAGCCTTAAGATCCGTAATCCGCATTTCTCACAATTAGTATGAGAGCAAGGTTTTCAAACTTTCATAATCTGATTTTTGAAAAAGTTTTTAAAATGGCTATATTTGTTAATACTTGTTTAGAAATATTCAAATCATCATTGTTTGATGAGTCTGCATATAATCAATATTCAAATTCAAGTAATTCAACTCCGTATGGCAAAGGAACAAGAGAGGAAAGGCAAGATTCTTAGGAATTTGTAAAAATTTATAATGGATAATCAAGACAACCTTATCTTGATTGATGAAGATTCTTCACTCAATCAAGAACAAGAGGCCAACAAAGAAGAAGAAGAACCCATGGAAGAAGCACGTGCGGAGGATGATGACCAAGTCGTGTGTGTTGGAGAAGTGTGTTTTGACAAGAATGGGAATCTTGTCGAACAACGTGGGAATTTCTGTTTCCACTATCCAAACTGTTCGATTCATAGATCTCCTATGTTCAAAAACACACATTAGTTTCTTCTCTTTCTTTACCATTGTTGTTTACTCCTTCTTGCGTTTACAACGAAAATGTACATATAACTATATGATTAATAAATTAATCGTGTTCTTATATGTATTCTTCCTATTAATACATATAACTATACAGTTATTATATACTTAAGATTGTTGGTAGTTTAGGATTAGATTTATTATAGATCTCAGTGTTGATTATTTATGATAACACTATCATTATAATCACATAGAATGTTAGATTTAGGGAGAGTTATATAGTTTGGAGTTATAAAGTTTAGAGTTTGTTTTTGTTGATGACAAAGGGGGAGAAATATAAAATAGGGTAATTAGGCATAGATTAAGGGGGAGTTATCAGGATAGAAGTAATATTTTATAAACAAAGGTTGTCATCATCAAAAAGTGGGAGATTGTTAGTCCGTGAGATGATGGTTTTAATGACAACAACCTTAGAATATATTATAAAATATAAATACTAACATTATAAGTTTAGATATATACGTATATGCAGGATTTAACCATGCAGGTAATAAGAATGAAGACTATACAGTATAGAGATTAAAGATACCAAGATTGAAGACTCATGAGTATCAAGATTATCAAGAGTTCAAGAATTCAAGTAATTTATTCTATAATTAAAATTTTGTTAAAACTCATAGAAAAGCACTGGCATCTTAAAATCCAATTTATTCATGGAATTGAATCCACTTCGAGCCTGTTAAAAGGATGGAACCCTAAGTAGGATAGAACCTACGAAAAATCTAATGGAACATTGTTTTGTATTCGCTAACTTTTTATTCAAAATGATTTTTCAAAATTATATCTTGTTTTCAAAATGATTTCAAAACCTTCCTTTTAAAAATTATAATTTATTCTGACAGTAAACTGACCTTCTACAAATGAACTAGTGACAGGAATACTAGTGTTAGTAACAGTACCAGTGTAGGTAGCCATTGTGAAAACTTTTCAAAAATCAGATTATGAAACTTTGAAAACCTTGCTCTGATACCAATTGTGAGAAATGCGGATTACAGATCTTAAGGCTAGAGTTAACACTAGAGGGGGGAGGGGCGTGAATAGTTTTTATAAGGAATTACTAAATCCTTTTGAGTTTATGTTGATTGATACATAGATGTATGCAATATACAGATATAGATATGATCACAAAAACAAACACAGATGCAGAAATAAAATAAAAAGCAGTAAAGGAAAGAACATACCGAATTTATACTGGTTCGGAGTTACCCTACATCCAGTCCCGGACACAAGTATATATTTCTTTTCAAAAGCATTCTTTTACAATTACACCCTCGATTTCAAGGTTACGAGGTACACCCTCCAGAATCGCAATCCTATGGGTAGAGATACTTGATTTTTCGGGCCATAAGTTTACCCACTTGATTTTACGGGAAACAAGTTCACCCAATTGATTTCCCAAGGCTACAGTCACACCTTATCCCGCTTGATTGATTTTCAAGGCTACAATCACACCTTTTCTCGCTAAGTTGATTACAAAAAGCCTATAACTCCGAATAGCACTGAGTATTTTGTCGAGAGAGTGATAGCGAATCAAACTACGAATGATCGAGTTCGATTCAGTGTTGATTTCGGCAGAGTAATGGTAAGAATATGTATTAAGAAAAGTGGAAGAAGAAGAGGAGTGAAAAACCAGAAAATCTGATATAAAATTCGTTGAAACTGACCCCTATTTACAGAAGAACAAAAGTCATGTCCATTCGTGAAGAGTTATGACGAATAGACACTTCTTTTGAAATTTAAACCTTAAACTCAACTGATACCATGTCGACATGGTCACCATGAGTATGTCGACATCCCAAAGCATTTTTTGATAATTTGATTTTCTTCAAAAATAACCTTTATCTTATATTAAAACTATTTTAAAACTTTATAAATATACTTTCCTATAGTTAAAATTCATAAGTAAATATAGAGAATAATATATATAGAATTTAACTATAATTTTATATTTAAATTTAAGTATAAATATTTAAAAGTTAAATGTATTATATTAAAAGATAGTTTAAAATTAGGAGTAATTTGACTTTGAAATTAAAGATGATTTTGTAGCTAAAATTATTAAAATCAGGATAGAGGTTTTTGATGCTTTTAAAAGGAAGGTTTTGAAATCATTTGAAAACAAGATATAATTTTGAAAAAATCATTTTGAATAAAAAGTTAGCGGATACAAAACAATGTTCCACTAGATTTTTGGTAGGTTCCATCCTACTTAGGGTTCCATCCCTTCAACAGGCTCGAAGTGGATTCCATTCCACGAATAAATTGAATTTTAAAATGCCAGTGCTTTTCTTTGAGTTTTAACAAAATTTCCAGTTAAGGAATAAATTACTTGAATTCTTGATAATCTTGATACTCACGAGTCTTCAATTTTGATATCTTGAATCTCTATACTGTACAGTCTTCATTCTTGTTACCTGCATGGTTAAATCCTGCATATACATATATATCTAAACTTATAATGTTAGTATTTATATTTTATAATTTATTCTAAGGTTGTTATCATCAAAACCATCATCTCACAAACTAACAATACCTTCTACAAATGAACTAGTGACAAGATTTGTTAATGGCTATTTATGTTTCCAATTGTGAGAAATGCAGATTACGGATCTTAAGGCTAGAGTTAACACTAGAGGGTGGGGGGGTGAATAGTGTTTATAAAGAATTATTAAATCTTTTTGATTTTATGTTGATTTATACACAGATGTATGCACTATATAGATATAGATTTGATTACAGAAACAAACATAGATGCAGAAATAAAATAAAAAGCAGTAAAGGAAAGAACACACCGGATTAGGCATAGATTAAGCGGGAGTTATTAGTTTTAGGGGGAGTTATCAGGATAGAAGTAATATTTATAAACAAAGGCTTTCATCATAAAAAAAGGGGGGATTGTTTATCCGTGAGATGGTTGTTTTGATGACAACAACCTTAGAATAGATTATAAAATATAAATACTAACATTATAAGTTTAGATATATATGTATATGCAGGATTTAACCATGCAGGTAACAAGAATGAAGACTGTACAGTATAGAGATTCAAGATATAAAGATTTAAGACTCATGAGTATCAAGATAATCAAGAGTTCAAGAATTCATGTAATTTATTCTTTAATTAGAAATTTTGTTAAAACTCATAAAAAAGAACTAGCATCTTAAAATCCAATTTATTCGTGAAATGGAATCCATTTCGAGCCTGTTAAAGAGATGGAACCCTAAGTAGGATGGAACCTACGAAAAATCTAGTGGAACATTATTTTGTATCCGTTAACTTTTTATTCAAAACGATTTTTCAAAATTATATCTTGTTTTCAAAATGATTTCAAAACCTTCCCTTTAAAAGCATCAAAACCTCTATCCTGATTTTAATAATTTTAGCTTCAAAATCATCCTTAATTTCAAAGTCAAATTACTCCTGATTTTAAAACTATCTTTTAATATAATATATTTAACTTTTAGATATTTATACTTAAATTTAAATATAAAATTATTGTTAAATTCTATATATATTATTCTCTATATTTACTTATGAATTTTAACTATAAGCAAGTATATTTATAAACTTTTAAATAGTTTTAATATAAGATAAAGGTTATTTTCAAAGAAAATCAAATTATCAAAAAATGCATTGGGATGTCGACATACTCATGGTGACCATGTCGACATGGTGTCCGTTGAGTTTAAAATTTAAATTTCAAAAGAAGTGTCCATTCTCCATATCTCTTCACGAATAGACATGACGGTTGTTCTTCTATAAATAGGGTCAGTTTCATGAATTTTACATTAGATTTTCTGGTTTTTCACTCCTCTTCTTCTTCCACTTTTCTTAATACATATTCTTACCATTACTCTGCCAAAATCAACATTGAATCGAACTCGATCATTCGTAGTTTGATTCTCTATCACTCTCTCAACTAGATCCTCAACTATTCAGAGTCATTGTCTTTTTGTAATCAACTTAGCGAGAAAAGGTATGATTGTAGCCTTGAAAATCAATCAAGCGAGATAAGGTGTGATTGTAGCCTTAGGAAATCAATTGGATGAACTTGTTTCCCGTAAAATCAAGTGGGTGAACTTGTGGCCCGAAAAATCAAGTATCTCTACCCAGAGGATTGTGATTCTGGAGGGTGTACCTCATAGCCTTGAAATCGAGGGTGTAATTGTAAAAGATTGCCTTTGAAAAGAAATCCGTACTTGTGTGCGGGACTGGATGTAGGGTAACTCCGAACCAGTATAAAATCCTATGTGTTCTTTCCTTTACTACTATCTATTTTATTTCTGCATCTGTGTTTGTTTCTATGGTCAAATTTATATCTGTATATTGCATACACCTGTGTATAAATCAACATAAACTCAAAAAGATTTAGTAGTTCTTTATAAACACTATTCACCCCCTCTAGTGTTAACTCTAGCCTTAAGATCTGTAATCCGCATTTCTCACAATTATCATGTTATAGGACACATGCGTATTGAAGGAAAACTGAAGATTTAAATAGATATACATTTTCCATAAGAATCAGTTAATTGACGGACATTGATTTATTAAATAGATAAATTTCTTTAACTTAGAATAAAGGTTTATATATAAAGGCAATCATTCGTTCATTTCAAGTTATTTTATTCTTTATTATTTTATTAAGTCTCCATTAAAATAAGTATTTTAATCTCTTGTAACAAGTAGATAGTTAATAACGATAAATAACATATGAAGATGCCTCTATGCCCACAAAGTTAAAGCAATTATAAACTCTGACTTTATATAACAACAATGGAAACAACACATCAACTACTAAATAAGCATGCCTTCTACACAAATAACATGCTAATCGCCAAAAACTCGGTCAATCAAATGAGTATTCATGAATTTATGGAGGACACAAGCAACTCGGAAATAAAGTTCCATGTGAATGATATCATTTCCCCATAAACACATTCTCACTAGTGGGATCACAATGCAAAGTGAAACTGTCTATTGCTTCACTTATATCGCAAATCAATATCGCATGACACATCAAAAGCACGATAGAGTATTTCCATGTCTAATGTCACATATACCTTTTTATCATGTGTTAATAATCACGTATGTCATTCAAATATTCAAAACAAGTACCAAATATCATATTCATAATCATGTATTTTCTTTTTAATGTCACCTATGTATTTTATTAGATGTCATTTAATAGTTTCATTCATGATCTTTTTATGGTTAAATACTATGCATTTCATTTATTCTCTGCAGCATCACCACTGAATGGCTGCTCAGTCACCTTAGTGATTATGATTGCCAAGGACAACTTGATCCTCTTGGGAGTTAAATGTAAACCTGAACAACATCATCGTAACTATCCCTACTAAAGTCCCGGTGACCCCTCTTGGTCGTAGAAACCCTTGTTTCACGTTGTCATATCATTCTTTATAATTGTTATTACATCCATTGTCTAGATCCATGTAATCTCCTGAATCTAGTTCTACTGACATAAGAGTCACTTCCCAATCATACCCAATAATTTAACAACCCTTTTTAGTTTTTTTAAAACTTAACACATTTTATTGATAATTTTTTTTACAAAATTTGCTATTACAATAACAAATAAAAGGAGAATAAAGGGATACAAAATTCACCTATACGGTAAACGACATCAAACCAAAAAGCAAAAAAGAAAACAGTAGTTATGTCGATAAAGAGACTGTAGAATATAGTAGTTTATGGTTTTTGTTTGATGATAATAAACATATATTTTTTAAATGTGTTTGTTGCATGCTATTATAATATTGCAGAAATAAATAAAAAAATTAAATCTTATTTTATTTTAATAATTTTTTATAGTATAAATAATTACAATAAGAGCATCCCCAATATTTTATATACACTATTCATATATAAAAATTTATATTCTCTTATATACAGCACTCTTTCAAATACAATAATTTTTAATCACTTCTATTTTCACTCACTCGAACAAGATTATTATATTCATGCTTCAGTTTCTGTCTAAACATCTACTTTACCTATCAAATAATAGTGCATTAAAAGGCAAAAATAAAATAATTAATAATGCAAAAATATAAATTTATTCAAACTCGATATTGTCTATTTTTACTCTTTTCCTACTTCATATTAGGCAGTGCAACATCAAATTCATGTGCATTTCAAAAGTGGATAGCCAACGCAACTTTTCAGCAATATAGGGAATTAGACTAAACACATCAAGTGCAGCACTTCATACTTGAGTGCAAGTATACAAAAGAAGGCATGACATAAGTATAGCAACAAGTGCAAGTGCATATAAAGCAATCACAAGGTACACACATATCAAACCAGCAATGTCAAGCCTACAGTTTTTTTAGGCATAATGTAGTGCAGATATAACGGCCTAGATTTTTCGACGGTCAATTTTGAATATTTAAATGGTTTTAATATTGGATTTAGAATTATAATTTAGTTAGTAATATTTAAAAAACCAAATCTTCAAGTGATTTCGTAAATATTAGAAATCATCGATTCAATCGACGTGTTAAAATAGCGATTCGGAGCACAGCGCTGGAATTCAACGAAACTAGTTCCATTGAATCCGTAATGGTGTATTATTATCTGACTTTAAATTTCATAGCGTTTGGATTTATCGTTTGGTCGTACGGAATATAAACGCGTTGAAATTTATATCGAAAATTCAATATAATAATTGGGTTAAAAAAGATATCTTCTCCATACGATCGAAATGGGACTCGAAACCTTTTCCGTTGCATTTAAAATAGGCACATAACATTATAAACGCCTAGCGGCATGGCTCGATAGGAATTTGAAAGTTTAAGTTGCTTAAATAGGGATATTTAAAAAAATTAAGATAATATATTGTCAATTCAACATTCTTTTCATCCGAAAGTTATATCCAATCAGCTCTATGATGTGTACGTGACCTTTACTTCTTTAAGCAGGCATCTTCCCTTTTTTTAAAACATCACTACTGCGCATTTCAAACGAAGAAAGAAAAAATGTAAGCCGCTTCGTTTAGTAATCGCGAAACCTTTTTCCCCTTCCTTTTCAAAACGAAATCGCGCACTTCTCTTTCTTCCCCCTGAACTTCGAACTCACGAAGATCAAATTCATTCCCAAAAAAAGAAGAAGAAGGATAAAAGGAACGACGACCTCGTGATTGAGTCACAATCTAATGGGGCGGCGCATGTCTCTACGTTGAAACGACGCGTATTGAAGGAGGAGGAGGCAGTGAGGATTTGAGCTATTGGTTGGGGTTTGGTTTTTGGACCACGCTCGCGTGAAGGGAAGGTGGCGACATGATAGGGTGGAGAAGGATCCGTCATAAGAAGTGAACGCGTGCGCGTATAGGTTAGGTTCCTAGAGTTGCATGCGAACGAGAAGCCTGAGCTAATTCTCATGTGTGTTGGAGTTTTAACAGAGAATGAAGCTTGCGAATTTAAGGTCCAATCAAGAAAAATTTGGATTCATAGTTGAGCAATATACCAGTTGGAATTAATTTAAAAAATTTCAGAGTCGGCTGGAAATTTAAATAATGGGAAATCTAGATATTCGGCAAATTAAAAATCAAGGTGAGTAAATCTCACTCTTTTTGTATTGCTGGAGTTAATTTAAAATAATTAAAATTAATTATTGTATGTTGTTTGAATTTATAAATTATTATCTATTGGATGCTGTATTACATATAATAGTATATACATTAGTATTTGGAGTGATATTCCAGCACATTATAACGGATGAGACCCTATGTGCCCCACATAATAGCAGATGACCCTATATACCACGATATCCACTTTGAAGTGGGATTGGTATTTTATTGTGAGATTTGGAAATGTTAAAGGAATTGAAGAATATTTTGGTATAAGAATATTATATTGGAATTGGAAGTACTTTTAAGAAATTGAGTTAGAAAAAAAATATGATTTCTAGTTATACTTAACTAATCATGAGTTGTTTAAAAATAGAGATTTTAAAAATGAATTATATAAAGGAATTTATAAATGATATTCTAAAATTCTGAAAGGAGTTGAAATCGATATTTAAGATGGATTTGAAAAATAAATGGAATATATAAAGAAATGGATTTATAAATGAGGTTTTACAAATGAGATTGATTGATAAATAAGAGAAAACTTAAAGGAGTTTATAAATTTGTAAACAATGTTATAAATAAGGGAAATGATGGTCGGTTCATAAATTGAAGATATAGATTAACGATACGAATTTATATCGAGTTATTGAAATCGTTTGGGAAAGAAATAGTGGAATCTATTTTTGAATGTGAGAATGGTGATATAATTGAGGTATAATGGATGTGATACAAATCAAGAGGGATTTATAAATTTAAATTGGAAATGCTAGATTTTTAAAATAGATTTTTGTCGAGAAATTAAAATTGTCTTAAATGGGATTTTGAATTACTATACCATGTAACTTAAATTGTTGTTTATAATATTCCGAATAGTTAGTTATTCTAATATTTAATATTTATTGAAATAAATTCTAATTTTATTAACCCGCTTGGTAAATTAGTTTGTTATTTAAAAAAGATTTGGAAAGGAGTTATCGATGTTATTTAAAATGTTTTGATATTTTAAATCTACTTAACCATGTTTTTAAAAATAAACTATTATTCTTTAAAAACGCTTATTTTATATATATAGTTTTAAAGGATTGAAATCTATTTATAAATCCTCCTAGGATTGGAGACGAAGTTTACTTAATGGATATGATTTAAAAGAGAAATCTTATAATGGGATTTTGGAAGCCTGAAGTAAAATTCCAAGTGTTGAGAATATGAGAAATTCGAAAAATGAATTAGAATTCATAAAAGAAGTTAGAAATGGTTATTTGGAGATACATGCAAGTGCATTCGACTTTGGAAATATTAAGGGGTTTACAAATAAAAATTGTAAAGAATTGTGAGAATAGGAAATAGATGGGCTATTTCCTAAATATTGGGATAAAAAGATCTTAAGGAATAAACCTATAAATATACCTAAGTATTGGACGGAAAGGATTTGAAAATAGTTAACTTCGAGATTTTTAATATAAGAAAATATTTTCAAAGGGATGGATTATAATTGGAAGTGAGAAAAATATTCTAAATATTTAAATGGCTTGAAATATCCTGTTAAGGGTATAAGAATTTGAGTTTTATTTCCACTATAAAAATATTGGAAAGGTTTGAATATATATCCTATAAAGACATCTGAGTATATTTTTTGGAAAATTATAATAAGGCCAGATGATTGCTTATGGATGTTTTATTGATAGTTAAATAACCGACTATTAATATTAGCCAATTTTGTTAATCGTTTCGAAGAGACCGGGATCAGATTTAATTATCCAAAAACCACTTCGATCCGGTTTGAACATTACGAATAAATACCATGGAGATGATAAAGACGATGATTCGGTTTGTCCAAACCTAGGACAACTTGTATGGCGAATGCTATCAGAACATTGTCATTGGAGGACGATGAGCATTCTAAGTAAAATTGTTTCTTGAAAGGTAACGCTTAGCCTCGAGCCTCATCAACAGGGAATGACTAAAACAGGGGAGATGCAGCAAGGCTAAGTGGGTCGCACCCAATTAAGGTATGTTATCACTTTTCTAGATGTCCTTAGAAACCTATATATTATGGATATGGTTGTGCATGAAAGAAGGTCGCTCGATGGTAAGGGTGGGAACACCCGGAGTGATAACATATTCAGTTGATCCAGGTTAGGGCTAGGACGGTCCTGTGTAGCAGGGGATCCTGGTAATGGTCCTTGATACTTTGTTTTGGAGATGTACTTTGAAGGGTGGTACCACAGTGGGCCAGTCATTCGTATGGAATCCATTCTCCAATAATCGCTGTACGGTTTTGATTATGCCCAATTGTACCAAAACATGAGATGCAAACAATTCAGCTATTTTCTATTTACTTTCTACAGATAGTATTATAATATCAGACGATTTTGACAAAAATTATTTGGTTATCGTAAGGTAAAACCTGTCGTGTTTATGTGTGACGTGGTATTACGAGATACCTTTGTTTTTCAAAGAATTTTGAGAAAAGTTAATAATTCAAATTGAGTGTGTTTCTTGCGCCAGTTTTCCAGACTGACCCGAGTGTTATTTTATTATAGTGTTCGGGTCAGACAGAGTATTACAAATTCAAGAAAGAATGCTTTGGAACTCAAAAGGCGAGCTGGAGGAGTAGAGACGTATCTCCGTACTTGATTTATATTTCCGCTGTATGAGGATAAGTTAGTAAACTATCCAGATTGATTGTTGTTTTTGTACTCTGATAATGGTATGCGTATTAATAGCATAGTTCTTGTATTTAAAATTTGCTATTATCTATCATATCTTCGTTCTGCTGCGATTGTGAGATTCTGTGTTTGTTTTTTTATTTTTTCTTCTACTTTTTTCTTACTCACCTTAAAGATTCGTATTTTCCGATCACTTTGGGTCGAACTGATGTGGATTATGGTCGATTCAAAGGGTATAGATTTATGGGCCTTTACATTTGATATCAGTGCTGAAGGTTAAGCGAGGAGCATAGCTTTTGTGGGGATTACTCATTAAATATAGGGTCAGTAGTACCCTAGAATGAGTTGAGTGTAATAATAGATATGAGCGCGGTTTGTTAGTGAATATAAAATGGTTTATATTGTGTTGACTTATCTGTTGAGTGGTATATAAATTATGGTTGTGTAGTGGGACAACACTAAATCGACAGGACTTTCTAAACACTTGATAGAGTAAATCGACACAGTATGGTTTTGAAGTGGGTAAATGAAATAATTACCCAAATTATATTTTTATATAAAGGAAATAAAATTCAATAATTATTATGGTATATTTGAAGTGTTTGGATGATAGTATTATAATAAAAAACAAGATTATAAAAATTTGAAAATTGGTCTATAAAAACCTAAAATTAAAAAAATTGTACAAGTGAATCAAAAACTAAAAAAAATGGATTCAACAAGAATTTGAAAATTTAATACCCCGAAAGCTTTGAGAAATGTTTTTAAAGGGATTTGAACTAAGTATTTGAAAATTCTGGAATTCCAAAAGTTGGGAAAATATTTCCGAAGTTTTGTGAAAAATTAAATAACCTTATTTCTTTGAAAAGATTCTTGAATAAAAATTACTTTAAATGGATTTTGAAGATGTTATATTACTGAACTCACTACAGTCGCTGCAAAATAACGCTGACGATGACAGTCGCATCATTAATATTCATTTTCGAATTTCAAACTGACGGATTGCTGTCGAAATTAATTTGATTCAGATTTGTTGGGGAATCAATTTTTGTTTAAAAATTCTAAATGGAATTGTTTTGGATAAAATTAGGTTGATTTTGAAATTCAAAGGAAGTGATTTGTTAAACAAAAAGGCTATATATGTATATATTTATTTCAAAGTGATTTGAAATAAATACCGAGTGTTTAAAATTTCCAGAATCCTGCGGAAGATGATATTAATAGGAAGAAGTGTGAAAATTGAAGTCTAGAATAAAAATTTAAATTGAGAAAGTTGAAATGGAGTTTAACTTAAATTAAGTGAGGGAATAAATTAGTGAAGTGAACTAATTCAAAGGATTGAATTGAAACTGAATTAGTGAATGGAATATGATTTGGAATGCTGATTAATAACAATTTGGGTATGAACTTAAGTTGTAAAATGAATTTGATGAAATGGTTACTAAGTGATAAAAAAGGCGAAGAAGGAATGTGGATTAATTGGATAAAACAAAATTGGATGTGTATAAAAGAAGGAAACTAATAATGTGAATTGAAATGAATATTAATAGTTGATTGAACTGAATATAAATGTGAATTATTAAGTGATTATATAGCTATAAGTTATGGAATTTTGATGGAATAAAAATTTTGAGTGAAATTTTTTAGAATTGTGAGCAAATATAAAAATTGAAAAGCGAAATATAAAAATTGAAAAGCGAAATAGGAAAACCCAAAATAAAATTGTTGATATTTTAGTAGGGGAAATAAATCTAATCTTGAATTATAAAAGCGAAATGGAACTCGAGAAAAATAAATGAAGTAATTTTTGAATAAAAACCAAGAATTGATTGAAGAACTTGAGTATAAATTAAAATTCGACAAAATGTAAATGAATTAAATATATTTTGAAATGTGGACGAATAAAATGGAATTGGATTGAAATAAGAATGGCTTAAGTTACAAAAAATTCAATATAAGTATAAATAAATTGAACATGGCCTTGATATCATTTAAATGAATTCAAAACAAAACATGAATTTGAAGCTGACGTGGATTAAGTGCATAAACTAATTAATTAATTAATAAATGAAATGGAAGTTGGGTGAAATGAAATAAATTTAAGGTATAAGGTTGAAATAATCGAAATTAAACAGATTAACTTAAGTTAATATTGTTGGATGAAATTTTAGCTTGAATAATTTGTGAAATGGTTATTTAATAAGTAGCGGGAATGATTCCGAATTTAAATAAAATAGATTTGAATATAATGAAGGTGGATGTGAATGAGATGTAAGTGAATTGATTGCAAACAAATCTGAGATCGAATGAAATTAAATATAAACTGATTGAGAGTCAATTTAAAATAGCTATAAGCTTAAATGATTATTCTATTAAATGAATATCGCCGAAATTACATAGAAAAAAATTGGCGTCTGGCGTAAATGGAAATAAATAAAATTCTATGAATAAATAGAATGTGAATAAACTAATTTTTAATCAATTTGAAATGGATATGGATTTGTTTGGTATAAAATAAAGTGAATGCTAGTAAATTGAGTTGTAAATCATTTGAATTTAATGTGAATCAAATGAAAGTAATTAAAGTAGTATTGGAACCTTGTGATTTTTTACAAAATACATGTTTAACATGTTTAGTTGTGCGAACTATGTGTTTTAATTATTTGAAGAAGTGAATTGTTATGTTTTTGGAACTTACGTGTTTACATTGAGTAAGTAAAGGTATATTGAGCTATTTGCATGATTTTTAGTCGCGCAAACTATAAATTAATATAAGGCGCTTGCTTAAAAGTGCTAATATAAGGTACGTTTTCAAATTAAATACCGAAAATATAAATACCGATATATATATATATATATATATATATATATATATATATATATATATATTGTTTTTCGACCGTGTGGGTCGATGTATATATATATCTCACTTGTCATATTGCAAAAAGTCCTTCGTACGAAGGAGACTCTGCTAAAAAATTCGAAAATTTAGGTTAGAAAAATTTTGAAAAATTTCTGTTAACGACAAATTGATTTCAAATTGAAAGTGAAATAAGAGATTTTGGAACTGGAATTGAAAACAAATTGTCTTTGGTGAAACTAGAAGATTAAAAAAGTGAATGTCAAGTTTTAACTAAGTAGGGTTTTAATAAGTAACAGGCTTGAAGCATTTTTCTTGCCGAAGCAATTTTGGGAACGAAATTTTTTTAAGGGGGAGGAATGTAACAACCGGATTTTTCAACGGTTAATTCTGAATATTCAAATGGTTTAAATATTGGATTTGGAACTATAATTTAGTTAGTAAAATTTTAAAAACTGGATTTTTAAGTGATTTCATAAATTTTGGAAATCCTCGATTAAATCGATGCGTTAAAATAATGATCCAAAGCACATCCTTGGAATTCAACGAGACTAGTTCCATTGGATCCGTAATAGTGTACTATTATCGAATTTCAAATTTAGTAGCGTTTGGAGTTATCGTTTGGTCGTACGGAATATAAATGAGCTGAAATTTATATCGAAAATTCAATATAATAATTGGGTCTAAAAAGCTATCTTCTCCATACGATCGAATTGGGACTCGAAACCTTTTCCAGTGCGTTCGAAATAGGGGTATAACATTATAAACGCCTAGCGGCACGCCTTGATAGATGTTTGAAATTTTAAGTTTCTTAAATTAAGATATTTAAAAAAAACTGATTAATATATTGTCAATTCAACATTTTTTTCAGGCAAAAGTTATATCCAATCAGCCCTATGATGTGTACGTGACCTTTACTTCTTCAAGCATGCATCCCTTTTTTTAAAAACATCACAACTGCGCATTTCAAACGAAGAAATAAAATATAAAAATGGAAGCTGCCTCTTTTAGAAATCGCAAAACCTTTTTCCCCTTCCTTTTTAAAACGAAATCTCGCACTTCTCTTCCTTCTCCCTAAACTTCGAACTCGCGAAGATCAAATTCATTCAGAAAAAAAGGAGAAAAGGAACGACGACCTCGCGATCGAGTCGCGATCTAATGGGGAGACGTGTGTCTCTATGCTGGAACGACACACATTCGAGGATGAGGCAGTGAGGATTTGAGCTATTGATTAGGGTATGGGTTTTGGACCGTGCTTATGTGAAAGGAAGGTGGAGACGTGATAGCGTGGGGAAGGATCGGCCGTCAGCAGTGAACGCGCGCGCATATAGCTTAGGTTCCTAGAGTTGCATGCGAATGAGAAGCTTGAGCTCATTCTTATGTGTGTTAGAGTTTTAGTTGAGGAAGAAGCTTACAAATTTAAGGTCAAATCAAGACGAATTTGGATTCGTAGTTGAGGAATATATCAGTTGGAATTACTTTAAAAATTTTCAGAGTCAGCTGGAAATTTAAATAATTTGAAATCTGGGTATTCAGCAAATTAAAAATCAAGGTGAGTAAATCTCATTCTTTTTGGATTGCTGGAGTTAATTTAAAATAATTAAAATTAATTATTGAATGGTGTTTGAATTTATGAATTATTATATGTTGGATGCTATATTATGTATAGTAGTATATATATTAGTATTTGGAGTGATATTCCGGCACATTATAGCGGATGAGACTCTATGCGCCTCACATAATAGCGGATGGCCCTTTATACTGCGATATCTACCTCGAAGTGGGATTGGTATTTTATTTTTAATTAACATCTGTGAATGCAGAAGCACAGGTTGGAGGGATCCAACTGGATTCCTCAAAAATGTTGATTTATTTTCATATAAAATGATTTATGATTTTGTGTGAATTATCTACTATGGATTATTGCCATGATTTGAATTTTTGGATGCTATAGGAGCACTGGCCTTAACTTTGGTATTTTAAATGCCATAATTATTATTTAAAATTTTAAAGGAATTAAATAAGATTTTTGATATAAGAATATTTATATTGGAATTGGAAGTATTTTAAGTAATTGAGTTAGAAAAAATAATATGATTTCTGGTTATACTTAACTATTCATGAGTTGTTTAAAAATAGATATTTTAATAATGAATTGTATAAAGGAATTTATAAATGATATTACGAAAATATGAAAGGATTTGAAATCGATATTTAAAATGGATTTGAAAAATAAATGGAATATATTGATAAATTGATTTATAAATGAGGTTTTACAAATGAGATTGTTTGATAAATAAGAGAAGACTTAAAGGAGTTTATAAATTTATAAATGATGTTATAAATAAGGGAAATGATGGTCAGCTGATAAATTAGAGATATAAATTTACGACGTGAATTTATATTGAGTTATGGAAATCGTTTGGGAAAGAAATAGTGGAATCTATTTTTGAATATGAGAATGGTGATAAAATCGAGGTATAACCGATGTGATACGAATCGAGAGGGATTTATAAATTTAAATTGGCAATATTGGATTTTTAAAATAGATTTTTTCTGAGAAATTAAAATTATTTTAAATGGGATTTTAAATTACTATACTATGTAACTTTAATTATTATTTATAATATTCCGAAAAGTTAGTTATTTTAATATTTATTAAAATAAATTATAATTTTATAAATCTGCTTGGTAAATTAATTAGTTATTTAAAAATGATTTGGAAAGGAGTTATCGATGTTATTAAAAATGTTTTGATATTTTAAATTTACTTAACCGTATTTTTAAAAAACACTATTATTCTTTAAAAATACTTATTTTATATATATAGTTTTAAAGGATTGACATCTATTTATAAATCCTCTCTGGATTGGAGATGAAGTTCATTTAACGGATATGATTTATAGGAGAAATCTTATAGAGGGGTTTTGGGAGTTTGAAGAAAAATTCCAAGTGTCAAGAATACGAGAAATTCGAAAAATGAATCAGAATTCATAAAAGAAGTTAGAAATGGTTATTTGTAGACATAGGCAAGTGCATTCGACTTCGGAAATATTAAGGGGTTTACAATTAAAATTGTAAAGAATTGTGAGAGTAGAATATAAATGGGCTATTTCCTGAATATCGGGATAAAAATATCTTAGGGAATAAACCTATAAATATTCCTAAGTATTAGACGGAAAGGATTTTAAAATGGTTAACTTCGAGATTTTTAATATAGAAAATAATTTCAATGGGATGGATTATAATTGGAAACAAGAAATATATAAATATTTAAATGGCTCAAAATATCCTGTTAAGGATATAAGAATTTGAATTTGATTTCCACTTTAAAAATATTGGAAGGGTTTGAATATGTGTATCCTATAATGATATTTGAGAATATTTTTTGGGAAATTATAATAAGGCCAGATGATTGCTTATGGATGTTTTATTGATAGTTAAATAACCGACTATCAATATTGGCTAATTTTGTTAAACGTTTCGAAGAGACCAGATCGAATTTAATTTTTCGAAAACCACTTCGACCCAGTTTGAACGTTATGAACAAATACCGTGGTGATGATGAAGACGGTGATTCGGTTTGTCCAGACCCAAAACAACTTGTATGGACGAGTGCATCAGAATATCGTCATTGGAGGATGATGAGCATTCTAAGCAAAATTGTTTCTTGAAAGGCATTGCTTAGCCTCGAGCCTCATCAATCGAGAATGACTAAAACAGGGGAAATGCAGCAAGGCTAAGTGGGTTGCACCCAATTTGGGTTTATTATCACTTTTCTAATATCCTCGGAAGCCTATATATTATGGATATGGTTGTGCATGAAAGAAGGAGCGCTCGATGGTAAGGGTGGGAACACCCAGGGTGATAACATATTCGGTCTATCTAGGTTAGGAGTAGGCCAGTCTTGTGTAGCAAGGGATCCCGAAGATGGTCCTCAATACATTGTTCTAGAGATGTATTGTGATGGACGGTACCCCAATGGCCTAGTCATTTGTATAGAAACCATTCTCCAATAAGTGCTGTACGGTTTTGATTGTGTCCAACTATGCTGAAACGTAAGATGCAAGCATTTGAGCTATTTTTTATTGGCTTTCTACATACATTATTGTAATATCAAACGATTTTAATAAAATTTGTTTGGTTATCGTAAGATAAAAACCCGTCGTGTTTATTTGTGACATGGTTTTACGAGATACCTTTATTTTTCAAAGGATTTTAAGAAATTTAATAATTCAAATTGAGTGTGTTTCTCACGCTGGTCTTCCCGACTGAATCAGGTGTTATTTTATCATGATGCTCAGTTCAGACCGAGTATTACAGATTCAAGAAGAATCCTATGGAGCTTAGGAGGCAAGCTGGAGGAGTAGAGATGTATCTTCGTACTTGATTTATATTTTCGCTATATGAGGACAAGTTATTAAAATGTCCAAATCGATTGCTGTATATTGTACTCTGATAATGGTATGTATATTAACAACACTGTTCCTGTATTTAAAATCTATTATTATCTATTATATCTTCGTTCCGCTATGATTATGAGATTCTATGTTTGTTGTTCTTTTTTCTCTCTACCGTTTTCTCCTTCACCCCTAAGATTCGTATTTTCTGATCACATTGAGTCGAACTGATGTGAATTATGGTCGATTCAAGGGATACAGATTTTTGGGCCTTTAGAGCAGAGGCAAGAATAAACAAGATGAAACATGGTTCAGGATACTATAGTGGGGAAGAAAATCCAAACAAATGGAAGTGGACGTGCACAATGGCAAGAAAACTAATCTGAATGCACAATGGGTCAAATTACATGTGCACAGCAACAAGAAGTTTAAGCAAAGCACAATCCAAGCTTGAGTGCACAAGGCAATTTCAACTGCAAGTGCACATGCATGTTAATTGTAGATCAAATTCAAGTACAAGGCACACATAGGAAACTCACAAGTGAAAATGCATAACATGCACAAGGAAATCCACCAATAACCAAACACACATATATTGGCCGCAAGCAATAGGCAAGTGCACAACCAGAAGCACATACTAAGGGAAACAAACTCAAAAAATTAAAAAATACACAACTCAGAGATGCATAAGGGGAAGATAACAAATAAACAGTTAAAAGAAACACGACATATACAAGGTAAGGTGAAACATATCCATGTCCAACAACAAACATACATACACTCAAGCAATTCAAGGAAATGAAAAACTGATCAAAGCAACATAGCTTACATAAATTTGGACTAAAGATTTCAGAAGCACAAATTTAGGTACATTGCAATGTGTAGCAAGCTCAAGCACGTGCAGTTAGGTATCGAGAATAAATTCACCCAAAGGAAAATATATGCACAAATTCACAATTAAACTAGTCAACGAATTCAAGCGGCAACCGGAAATCTTGAGTATGAACAAGTCTACAATATCATGAAAAAGAACTCACAGAACATCAAGCAAAGTCAAAATGGAAAATTTAAAAAAAAAATCAAAAATTAGAATTAAATCCAAATCAAGAGTTAATAAAGTCAGAACGGAAAATCATGAGTAATATAAAAATCCAAGAAAGATTTTCTTACAATCAATCTTTATAAAAATCATATCATCATCGACAATTCAATACGAGTCGAGCTGGAATAAAAATTCAAATATAATCAAAGAATAAAATTTGCACCCAATAATCAGCAGCAAAGTAGCTCAACGCTGGGAGCAATCACAACCATCAATTACCAGGCTATGGAAGAAATCTGCTGGCAAGGATGTAATGGCGATAATACATCAATCAATTTTTAAGATCGCGGCTTCCTGAAATATAAGGAACCTAACACTAAAAGAAATGAAAGAGGATTAGCTATTTAAAAGAGAAAAGGAAGAAGTGTTCGTTTATTTTTTTGGGCTTGTGTATTTTATAACGGGATTAGGGTTTTCTATCATATTTATTATTGTACTTTCAATTTCAAAAATTCTAGTTTTTAAATAGGATTAGACTATGGTGTGTAGTTTGTTAAGTTCTCAACTGGGGGATAGAGTGGAGGTAGGGTTTCTAAGCTTAACGTTAGAACAATTAGGTAAGTAATAGTCGCAATTTTATTGGTTTTTGTAAGTGGTGAATTGTTTAATCTTAGTAGATATCTTGGGAGCAGTAGTAGGCAAGTATTGTCGAAGCTAGGTAAATTTGTGTGTTGCTTCGACCTTTATATTTAATTTATTCTTATTTCTGCTGTGATTTTTATTATCTTCTGAATTATTGTAAACCATATTCACCCATCTCTTGGGTTAATTCGATCTTATAAGTGGTATCAGAGCTAGGTAGTAAAATTCATTTTTTTAACTATGGCTAGTTTTAATAATGCATTTTATGAAGGACAATTTATAGCTGGCCTGCCCATGTTTAATGGTACCAATTATTCGTATTGGAAAATTAGGATGTATTTTTTTCTAGATATTATTGATGCATGGGATATAGTTAAAACAAGCGGTAGTTTGCCTACGGTAAACATAGATGATCATGAAGTTCCTAAGCCTAAAGGTAAGTGAGATGCAAATGAACTTAGTCTTTATCAGTCAAATGCTAAAGCTATGAATTCTATTATCTATGCCTTAGACAAAATAGAATACAACCGTGTTTCTTATTGTGTGACTACATAGGAAATTTCGCATAAGCTTGCGGTGAATCATGAAGGTACATCGCAGGTCAAGAAATCTCATCTAACTATACTCAGTAATGAATATGAGAATTTCATAATGACTAAAGATGAAAATATAAAAAAGATATATGAACGATTTTTCAAATATAGTATTCAAATCCAAAATATTAGGAAAAGCTTAAATAGAATTAGAGATGATTAGAAAATTTTCGAGAATTCTCCTGAGAAGTTTTAATCAAAAGTGACAGCAATACAGAAATCTGAAGACTTGAAACGGCTTAAATTGGAGGAACTAATAAGAAATCTCATCACCTATGAGATGGAGCTGAAAGTTAGGGAAGAACGTGAATATGGATATTCGAAAAGAACTTAATTCCCCTAAAAAATAAAACTGATAATGAGAAAGAAGATGATGATACAGCTAAGTTAGCACTATTGAGAAATTCAAAATGTGGACTAGAAAGCATGGAAATTCGCCAATAAATCTTTGAATAAAAACTAGCAATGCCAAAGTACTAGATGATTCTATAGAAGGAATAATATGTCATAGATGTAAGAGGCCAGTTCACATCCAACCAAACTGTCCACTAAATCGACTCAACAAATGAAAGAAGAAGAGAAGTAATTTCGTAGCCACTTGGGATGAGAGTGAAGAAGAGGAGGAGAACATTGATAGTGAAAAAGAAGAGGCAAATTTATATATGATGGTAGAATCAAGTGATAACGATGTAGAATCTAATGAGGTAGCACCCTTATCTCATTCTAATTTACTTTTGTTATATCACCAGTTAAATGCAAAAAATTAATAGACTTCAACAAAGATAAAATAAACTAGAATCCAAGGAAAATAGTCTACTTTGTATAAATAATGAGTTATAACTGATAATTGAAACATTAGAAAATTTAACTTAGGATATGAGAAGTGTCGGTCTCCTGAAGAAGAAATTAACAAGTCTAAGACTAAAATTGAAACTCTTGAAAATAAAAATATGACTGTAAAAAGAAAAGATGAAACAAAAAGAGAAAATTCCGATAAAAGATGCACCTTACTTTTGAATAAAAACATTGCTCTTAGATCTAAGCTTCAATAACTTGAATCAACAATAAGAAAATTTTCTAAAGGAGAAAAATCAACGAATATATAGTTAGGTGGTCAGATTACCACCAAAAAAAAAGAAAATGACTCCATGATAGAGGCGAACAAATTAAGTGAAGGAATTGTGATAATATTAAATTTCACAGATAATTTCAAAATATTTAATTTGTGGAAAAATTGGCATAAATAAATTAAATGTCGGAATATGAGCAAACACAAAATTGTTAAACAAATTTAGGTTTCAAAAGTTACAAATGTAAATTTTCTTAAGTTTAAGCAAGTTTGGCTTCCCAAGGGTACAATTGTAAATACCAACATTTTCTATATAGAATAATTTGAAGATTACGAATGAAAATAAAAGTTGTCCTATATCTTTTGTTAGGCCACTCACTTCTTTTAATATTCAGGTACAAAAATGGGTTAAGAAACAACTACTATAGTGGTAGACTTCGAGTTGATCTATAGATGGTTGATGAGTAGTAATTCTAATGTTCCTTAGCTTAGAAAAATGGGGTGGAAATATACATACTTTGGATAAAAATGGTGAACAAGAATACAACATCAAAGGTAAGTAAAGGTATAATCTGCAAACCCTATTTTCTTTTCTTATTGTTAATTCCGTTTTCGTTAGTACTACTATATTATAATTGCCATATCTTGAGCTCCTTAACTCCAATTTGTAAATTTCAAGATGTTCTGGAAAATAGACAGAAAATTCTATTAGTTTTATTTATTTGTTCTTTTTCTAAATTTGAACTTAAACCACTGGAAAACCGCAAATCCTTCGGTATATTATTTGAAAATTGTTCCAGAATTTCCTAACACAGCTATAATAAATCGATCATAACTTGAACATCGTTCCCCTGATTTTTGAAAAACTTGAAGTTATGGGAAGCTAATTGATAATACTTTACAACATTACTATTTTTATTTTTTTATTATTCATTTTGTAAAACCTTGAAAGGTAGCAATCATGTTAGTACATTACTAGAAAATTATTTTTGGTTTATGCAAACAAGTTGTAGTATTTTAGACATAACCTTTGATAGATTCATCATTTGGACTTGAAATTAATTTTTGTTGATTAGAAATATTGAATATTTACAATTTTCAAGTTTAGTGCCGAATCAGGTTATGACTTAATATTTTCAAATAGTGGTTTCAAATGGATTGGATTTTTAAAACTACAACGGTCAATTATTTATGTACGACGATTACCTTCATTGCCTTTAACGATGACTCACAAATTATTTGTCGAAGAAGTTTTAGCTATGTGTACCTTCGTTCAATGTAAACGACTTTGCCTATTTTTAATGTAGACGACTTTGCTGGAACTTCTTGAAATTTTGGAACCAGTTCGATTGTTATTGTGAAGAACGTTGTACTTGTTTGATGATACTTATATTTCACGCTTAACATTGATAATGTACATCACTCTCATAGTATCAGACATTTTTATATCCAAGATCATATTTACATTAGATTTATATTTCAATTGATTTTTAAATTCGTAGACATTTTTTATAAAACCCCTTCTAGAAAATAGATTTTCACAACTTTGTTTGGATTTAGAAATTTTACAAATAACTTAGACTTTTTATTTTATTTTATTTAATAAAAATACTCTTGTTTACTTAAGTAAGGAATTTATTATGGAAAAGATGGCAATTAACTACTTGAATCTTTTGAAATCTATCAAAAATTATTAATAGCGATTGAGATAGTGATGGACAGTGATTAATTATACTTCATAAATAGAGGAAGGATATGTTAAAATTTCTTGAAAACTAAACAAGTTTTATAGTATTTTTTAATTAATATATATTTCATGATCATTTCTATTGCTATCATCTTTCTTACAATCCGTACACTAAAATTCACTATAGTGTGCAGAAGTTGGTATTCCAAAAAATTAAAAATAATTTTTTAACTTGATTTAAATAATTTATTCTACCCCAAAGTATTCACTCTCATTTTAAAGTCCTTACAATTATGCATGGTTGAATAACTTTATTTTTGAGTTATATTTAAAGAACCTAATGGATCAGTATACTTCTAAGGGGAATTAAGTTATGCATGTGAGCTTCAACTTATAACACCTATGATCCTACGTACTATTTTTTGCAAGAAATGAGTGCAAGTCAAGGCTCAAACATGGGTCTGTTACCAAACCCAAGCACTCCGTTTCTATTATGCCACACCCATGGACTGGTTGAATAACTTTAATCTCTACCGCTTTCATTCTCATTTAAATGTCCTCAAAGTTATATATGGATGTAACACTTATATAAGAGCGGGATAAATATTCAAGTAACTTCAGACCACATTTAAAAGTCCTAAAGGTTATGCATGCTTAGAAGTTGTTTGATATTTTTTATATAACTACTAACCTCATATAAAAGTCCTAACGGTTATGCATGGTTTGAAAGTGCTTAACATTCGTTGCTCAATTTTAAAAATAATTTTAAGAAATTTCAAAAAGTTTCCATGATTAAAAAATACCACACTGCTGTCACTATATAGAACTCTCTTTAACCATAATCTAGTTATTACTCAAATGGAATATGTGTCTAACTAATAAAATATTATGATTTTTGTTTGATTAACTGAAATTTTTACTGTTTTTATCTCTGTATGATTTATAGTTTTGACTAAAATTTATTTATCACTATATCGATTATTATTTTAATTTTGTATGATAAAACAAGGGGCAGAGAGAGAGATGCTAAGATTTTGGTGGTTGAGTAGTAACCTTGTCGATATTCAAGAGTTGATTTATTTTTCCTTAGCATTAGGAAATTATTCTCTTTGCACATCTAAGTTTTACTTTGGAATTTCAAATTTTTTTGGCACCTATGTAGGAGGAGTATAGTTATAATGGGAGTATTTGAATAGGGGAGCTTAATCACGATATATCAAACACGTTTTGATACAAAATCTTACTATATGTTTGTTAGCATCAAAAAAGGAGATTGTAGAATATAGTTTATGATATTTTTTGATGATAATATATATGTATATATATGTATGTGTGTGTGTGTTTGTGTTTATTACCGTGCTATTACAATATCATAGAAAGATATACACAATTAAAGATTTTCTTTCGACAAATATTTTATTTCAATAAAAAAATTTAATAGTACATGCAATTACAACAAGAGCTTCCACAATATTTTATATACAGTTTTCATATACACAATTTATACTCTCTCATATACAACACTCTTTCAAATAAAACAATTTTTAACCACTCCTAGTCTCACTCACTCGAATACAATTATTATCTTCTTGCTTCAATTTTTGTCCAAACCTCTACTTTACCTGTCAAATCACAATGCAGTAAAAAAAAGAAAAAAAAATTAAAATTGCAGAAATAGAAATATATTCAAACTTGGCATTGCCTGGTTTTTCCCTTTTAATATTTCATATCAGGCGGTGCAACATCACACTCAAGTGCATTTCAAAAGTGGACAACCAAAGCAACTTTTCAACAACACAGGGAATCATGCTAGTCAGGTGCGACACTTCATTCTTGAGTGCTAGTACACAAAAGAAGATAAAACATAAATGTAAGAGCAAGGCCAAGTGCATACAAAGCAAATACAAGGTTCTCACATATCAAACCAGTAAGGTCAAGCCCATAATTTTTTTCAAGCTTAACACAGTGCATGAGCAAGAATAAACAAGATGCAACATGGTTCAAGCTACTACAGTGGGGAAGAAAATGCAGATAAATGGAAGAGGAAGTGCATAATGGCAAGAAAACTAATCAAAATGCACAAGGTAACCAAAGTACATGTGCACAGAAACAAGCAGTTCAAAAGCACAAAGCAATGCACAAGCAAAACTTGAGTGGACAAGGCAATTTCAAGTGTAACTGCACATGCATGCTAAATATAGATTAGATTCAAGTACAAGGAATACAGAGGCAAGAACACAAGGCATGTTCATAAATGAAAATACATAGCATGCATGCAACGTCCCATAATTTTCGGTAATTAAATTTATTAATTAGACAAGTTTTGGAATTTAATGTTGTGAAAAATTAAAATTTTAAGATTTAATAACGAGAAAAATAACTAGAATGTAATTTTAATAATGTTAATTTAAGGTAATGGATGATTATTTGAATGTATCTCAAGTAATTGAAATAATTGGAAAGTTATAATTGGCTATAAATTGTAAATGAGGAAATTAACTAAATATTACATTAATAGGTGAAAAAATAGGTAATTTATAGTTTTTGGATAAAATCAGTGTTGTGTAAGTAGTTATAACATTTGTTCATGGATAATAAACGTATAAATGTGATTAAATTTAGAAAAGGGAACAATTGTTATTTGCTACCAATTTATTTAATCTGTTGAGTTAAATTGAAAATCAATTACAATTAAATATAATTAAATATTATGTTAATATGAGTTAATACGATAATTGAAAATGTGAATATAATTAAATGTACAGAAATGTCAATTATATTCATAAGGCAATAGTTGATTTAATAATAAGAGTGAAACCAAGATAAATGAATTTTGTGGGACTTCAAATTATAATTAATGTGCAAATTGACAAAAATTCAATATAATTGAAATATTGCAACTAATATGGTAAAAGATAAGATGTAAACCAATGTTAACTATGTCCATAAAGTAATGATTGATTGAATAAAAAGATTGAAATTTAATTAAATCAATTTATTGGAATTTGAATATAATTAATTGGAATTAAATGTAATTAAATATTGTGGTTAATGTAAGAAAAAGGCATCAATGGTAGTAAATGAGAATAACAGATAGAAACCTACGTTAATAATTTCATAAGGTATTGGTTGATTTAATAGTAGAAGTGTAAACAAAAATAAAAGAATAAAAATGAATATGTTTAGTCAAGGAGTAAACATATGTTTATTTATTTAAAATGTTTGGTAGCTAAAAGATTGATTGTAGAGACGAGAAACTATTATTTATTAAGAAATGTATGATTACTATTTGTATCCAACAGTGTACAAATACGTTTAAATTACTATTAGATAGAAAATAATTTTTCTACTTCTTATTACATTCATTTAGTCCATTTGAAACTTAATCAACTGAAATTAATATGATTGAAAATTTTCAATTAATAGAGAGATGTAAATTAATAGATGTAGTTAAAAGTAGCTTATGTTTTGTAAATATATAAGGAAAGTTTGACTTAATGAAAAGAACATTTACATCAAATAGAATGTTTCATTTGTGAATGTAGGTTTAATTATTAAGATAAATAATAGAATGATTGATTTTAAAGGAAGAAATATATGTTTATTTGAACTGTATTTCAGCTTACTGATTGATTACAAGAATAGAAAAATAATCTATTTCAGTAAGTTATTTATTGCTTTTGTGTATAAACAACAAATTTATAGACATGTTTAAATAAATAATTGTTCTATTTTTCATCCATTTTAGTTGTCTGTTTTGAAATTTAACTTTGTAAGTAATTGCAATTAATGTAATTAAAAAGAAAACGTTGTTCGCGATTAATAGATTAATAAAATGTACGCATGTTTTGTGCTAAACAAAGAGGGCGTTTTAATGGAAATAAAAGATCATTTTGGAAAAACCAAATTGAACGTTTTCATTTTAAGGTAAGTATAATTTTTTTATTATGCGTAGATAAAAACCTAAATGTGTATAAATTTGAATATTGTTTGAGTTAATGAAGTTAATTTGTTACATTTCAAAGAAATTAAATTTCAAAAGGTTGTGCGATATACATGGTCCCTTCATTTCTTTTGTTATTAATTGTTGTAGGAACGTTTTAAAGTAGTTAACATATTATTAATACTTGATCCATCCATTTCTCCATCTATTTAATACTTGAGCCTTGACCTTTAGGTCGTATTTAATTCTTGCCACTTCATTTTCACGTATACAAAATTTTACTTTCCTTTGTTAGCAAACTTTTCCATTCCTACGTACATTTCATTATGCATTATTAATGTTTGGAGCTTTCAAAATAAATCGTGACATTTATTTTTGTCCCTCTACCTTCATTTCCTAATTATAAATAACCTGCAGCTTATTCCTTCATTTGCGTTTTGTTTCTCCCGAGACCTCATATTCAAAAGCTCTTATTCTTGCAAATCCAAAAGCTTTCTTTTATGAAACATGAATTTTTTTTCATTTTTCGTACGCGTTCCGTCCTCATCTTAGTTTTTCTTCAATCATTTCCTTAACTCTCATCTTAAGAAAAGCGTAAGTATTAATTTTTTTATGCGTACTAATTATTATTTTAATAATATTTCTTATAACATGAATATCTTTTGCATATAAACTTTGATTCGTGCGCGATTTCTTCTGTTTGATTCATATTTAAATTCTGGACAATATCAAAATTGATTTAGTTGAATTTGGAGACTGTTGAGTTTTTGTGCTTCTGTTCGAAATTTTATGGGCTAAAATCAAAGGTGGGTGTTTTAACTCACTCACAACTACTAAATTGTCTTATGTTAGTTAATTTAAATTTATGATGTGATTAGAAATTGATTGGTTGATGTTTTGTATACTTAAATTGTCATTCTAGTTAAATATGAATATTATTGCATTTAATCGTCATTTAATTTAATATTGAATTTAATTGTCAATTAAATACCTGTTGATGGTAATCAGTTAATTGATGCTATTTATTGGTTGATTGGATGGTGATTGTGATGTATGTTCGATTATTTGATATTAGATGACGGGATGTTATATTTTTATTGTTATAACAATGCAAGTTCCGTATGGGTTGAAATGATACATACACAAACGATCCATAGATTAGGGGAAATCGTTATGGGTTGAAATGATAAACCTGAGCGATTTTACAGATTTTATTTTAATTTGGGATTGCAGTTTGAAATATATATACCCGTAAATTTACATTATTGCAGGTGGAAATGATATACATCCGTATCATTTTGGAGGAAAGTTTGATTTATATAAACTGAATTATTTTGAGAATCCAAGTTTAAAGTGAAATTGGAATTGGTTTAAATTTAAAATTTAAAATTTAGATTTGAAGTTTAAATGATATTATCGAAATTGAGATTATCGAAAACATTTGAAAATGTAACTTTGAAATCTACTAAATTTGAAATAGTTTGGATTTATTGTTGTAACTTGGATTTGAAATCGATATTGATTAAATGGTTTAAATGAGGATTTAAATTGAAGGACAATTTTAGTTGTTGATTTGAAATTGGACATGGTACAGATGTGTTGAAATGAAAAAAATAGTTTAAATTTGATATTAATTTCAAATTAACCATTTTTATACAAACTGCTTAAAAATATATTACTTTAAATCCTAATTATTAAGATTTTCAAACTATTAAAGCTATTTAAATCTATTTTAAACTATTTTAAGCAATTTAAACTATTGTAATTTATTTTAATTTATTTTAATCTATTTAATCCAATTAAATCTATTTTAACCTATTTTAAACTAATTACCCATTTTATTCTATTTTAAATCTATTTAATCTATTTTAAATCTGTTTAGTCTATTTTAAATCTATTTAAACTATTTTTAATCTATTTAAACTACCTTAAATCTATTTAAACTATCTTAAACCTATTTAAAAGCTATTTAAAACTATTAAAACTATTTTAAACTATCTAAACTATTTCTAAATTTCAGACGTGTAAGTTGAAGTGTTATACTTAAATCCTTGATTTAAAAGCAAATACAGTTAAATGATGTTATAACCTGAGTTGGGGTTAAAATGACATTACTGAATGAATATGATGATTTTGAAAAGAGCATTTAATTAACCTATCTGGTCGATAATTTCAAAAGTGAATATAATTTCGAAAGTGAATATGATTTCGGAAGCAATATGGTTTGAATTGAATATGATATTTTGATATCACTTATGAATTGAATTTTGAAATGTAAAAGAACCATCCGGTGTGAAATAAGCGTTTGGTTGTTAAAGAGACCGGGATCAGATTTTTTCATACTCTCTGCCAATACCAAAAACCACTTTAACAACCGTGCACGTAGTTGAGATTCCAGAATGAAGTAGGATGGTTTGGCAAACGATTCTGTATGAGGTATATACGTAGCCCTGACACTCATGAGTTAGCTTGATGTGGCTAAAACAGGAGCCACACCGGGCCAAATGAGGTCGCACCTCCTATCGAACATGCTTCTTCGATACCATATTATGAGTTTTGATTGATTTGGTGGTCGCCCCTTGATTTGATATGGGAGTGTGTTCCAAGGTGGGCGGTAGTAGCAACTATGCGTTACCACCAGCCCGGAACCGCAAAACGGTAGTATCCTACCCTGGGCAACGCCTCATGTGCCTTGTTACATGCCTTATCGTGCCTTCTACGAGTTTGGTTTGTACCATACCTATGGAATACCCTCTGATAGCCCTAAAGTTTACGAAGGAATTACGGTACTATATAGACTATGGAATAAAAAAATGTGTTAAGAGGTATATATGTAATGCCTTAGTGCTATTTTAATACTTTACTTTACTGTATACATATTGTAATAGCGTATTGTGCTACATAGTAAATAGTTTAACGGATCCTTAAGAGATGGTAATCCCGAACATCTCTTAAGCGATTGCACTCACATTTGATACTGGATAGGAGATGTCAAACTCCGTAAACACTTTCGATGCCGTCATACTCATATTTATTTACTGTTGATAAAACATACATAAGATCTTTTAGTACTGACTCGAGTATTTTGTCTTTTCAATTATCTCATGTTAGTTTGAGCTTTTTGATGTATTGAAGACCTTATTTCTGTAGGATGAAGATGAAGATTTCGTACTATTATTATTTATTTAATTTATTCCGCAACATCATGTTTTTCCACAGCATCATTTATTTATTCCTATTGTATGTTACTCTGATTCTGTTGTGTAAAGTGTAATCAAATGTTATTTGTAAAACAGCTTCATGAACTGTTATTTGATTATTTTATTTTGTCATTCCCCTGTGAGATTCTATGTTTATTTATTTTTTTCTCTTCTTTTTCTTATTTACCCCATAACAATCCCCCTTTTGAATGGTTTGAGTTTGACATGTGTGGTTTATTATTGATTTAAACTATCCAAAAGGTGGGTCGTTACATTTGAAATGCACCAGCAACCAAATACACATAAGGGCCGTAAGCAACATGTAGGTGCACCAACCAAAAGCACATACCAAAGGAAGCAAACTCAAACACATAAGGAAGTGCAATACTCAGAGATACATAAGGTAAAGCATGACAATCACATAGTAAGTACAAAATCAAGTGCAGCACAACGTATACAAGTTAGGTGCAACATAGCCATGTCCAGCAACAAACACACATACACATATGCTCAAGCAAGTTAAGGCAATGCAAAACTGATTTTGAGCAACACAACATACACAAGTCCGAACTAAAGATTTCATGTAACGACCCTGACTCGACCTTCGAAAATCAGCACCGAATACATCACCCATATTCAAATGTCGTAGATTCAAACGTCGAATCTGGTTCACCGGAGCTTATAACACATTAAGCATAACAACACAGCGGAAGAAAAATGAAATTTTATTGATATACAATGTCGATACAACAGTTGATATAGATGATATCAACCTCATAAATACATGATGACAGTGGAAAGAAAACACTAGCAGCGGAACAATATCACCAACTTGATTTCCAAAGAAAGAATCCAATATCTAAATCCATTGCCAAAGCTCTAAAAATAACCAAACTATCAACACGAACCACCATCACGTTGAACTAAGCAAGGTCAGTCTAAGTGAACAAATGCTATCGCCAAATTCAAAGGCTGGATGCTATCAAATCCACAACAACTATTTGATTATCTGAAAATCCCAACTCTAGGCGTCCGTGTGGAAATTTTGTTGGCTCCTAGAGTTTAAAGTGAATAATAAACTCCAAGTCATAGATGAGGCTGGCGTGATCAAACAAAAACAGTTTTATCTTTAACAAAAAAATAATAAAAGAATTTAAAATTTAATTTCGTAATACTTTTTGGAAACTGAAACTACCATAAGGCCTCCCGACACACACACAATGCAATTGCACACTTGGGGGAGTTCTCCTTATGATAGTCAAACATTCTTAATACGCAAAATCCTTTTGATATTATCATTAGTGCATAGTGCAGAAAACATTTGCAAGTATAATATTAATCTTAGCCAGCATACATACCATTATAGTATGCCTACTATAGCTACCTTGTTAGATGGCAGGTTCTACAACGAAAACCGTACAAGGCGCATGTTGATGATTGATTTCCAACAAATGGTCAGGCTAAGGAACTTCCTGGACCACATGGGTACGCCTCTGGAGGGACGCCCCGAGAACCTAATCGGATCTCTGCTAACACAACGTCGGGTTACCTCTGTAACTAGGTAACTACTACACGAGTATGCCATCTCCTGGTCATAAGCAACCTTTATCCGAGTGCTCCACACCAACAACCACAAAGTAATAAATTTGTAGTAACCACATAGGTTATATATTTGGGCTCCATACCATGATACCACCTTTATCCATAAAGAAATGCACATCCCTCAAGGGGCGCTACCCCCAATCAACCTTGCCGCATCTTTCCTATTTCGACCATTTTCGGGTTGTGATGTCTGACGAGGTCATGTCCACAAAGTTACGCTTTACACAAAAGCATTGCTTTGATCAACGAATGATCAGCAGCACTTCATATGACACATTACCAAATTGGAAATGTATCACTAGTAAATATCAACTACATAACCTCTGAGCTCGTACGTCTCAGAAAAGGGTGTTAAGCCAAGAGAATAAATTCTCCGCCGCCAAACAGAAATGTATTTGGTAGAAACCAGCTTTACATCTCAAAGTGTAATGTCAGACACATATCCATACTAGTCTGTTTTGGGTTTGAACAAGACCGAAGGCACTTCAAAAGAAGTCTTTGCAATCTGGGTATTCACACTCCCGATGGGACTCCCCGTCACATATAGAGATCTCTATACCGGCACGACTCGGTGTAGAGACATTCGACGGGTGACCATTTCGTTCTCGAAAATACCCGGTCTTCACCAAAAATCTTCAAATGCTATCCATGTCATCATATCATTACTCAGAATGGGTTTTATGACACAAAGTCCTCTCCCAGCTAAACCGAATAGTGAGCGCTTAATGTTAAAACCATATGATATATGAGATCTTAGTTAAGTCACAACTTTTTAACCCAATACCTTTCTTTCAAATGTTTTCAACAAATTGCCATTTTCAGATCTTTAAACAAAAAGATTCATTTCTCATAGTTCACCAATCTTTCACAAAGATTCATTCACGGTTTTCAAAACTATTTCTAGTTCAAATCTTTTATACAAAAGATACCTTTAAGATCTTCTTAAATTTGAAAACAAGGTTCACCAATCTTTAAAAAAGATTCATTCATAGTTTTCAAAACAAATTTCATTTCAAATTTTAAATCTTTCAACAAAAACTGGAAATTCTTTCGTTATGTGAAAGCTATTATCATTTGGAAACAAATACTTTTCGTTTCGAAAAAATCCGAGCAAATATGAACAAGTCATAGTCTTTAAAGTATAAATTTGGGTTAAATTTAAATTACCAAAATAATACTTTTAAAATACTTTAGAGATGATTTTAAAATCCATATATATTATATAACTTGTATAAATCTTTCAAACCAAATTTCCATGGCAATTTCAAATAATATTTTCAAACTAAACTTTAATTTCAAAACTTCCCTTTTAAAAGCCTTCCATATCCAATTCCATTTCCAAAACCATTTGGATTCAAAATTCAACTTTAAAACCATTTCATCAAATTCAAATATCTGTGACTTAACCAATTTTCTCATGCAATCCATATTTGTGTGTGTATGGTGTAGTCCAGGGGTTTACACAATAGTGCAACATTATCAATCATCACATATTCAAGCACAGTAATATCGATAAGCAGTATAATCCTATAACGCTTATCTTCATTCACAGATTCAAAGATAAATAATGTAAATTTATCATAGATAAGTAAATTACATTCATCACAGATAAATAAATTACATTTATCATAGCTCAAATCAAAACAGAGCATCACACATCAGGGGTATTAAACAATTCAACATTCAAATAGAATCCAAACATCCATAAGTAAGATCAATTAATCATATGATTAATTTAAATCAGATTAATTACTAACATATAAATTACTAATCCTGGGTAATTAATTAAATAACCATTTTAATTAATTATCCTTTAATCATTTATTAATTAACCTTTTATTATTAATTAATCAACCTTTAATTATTAATTAATCAACCTTTTATTATTAATTAATTAATCTTTAATTATTAACTAATCAGCCTTAGTTAATAAATCAATCTTTAATCATTAAATAATCAACCTCTAATTATTTAATTATTTTTTAATTAATTAATCATATTAATTACATCAATTAATTAACCCTTAATTAATTGTCATTTAATTAATCATCTTTAATTAATAAGTGATTATCCCTAATTACATATATTAATAAATCACAAATTAATTTTAATCACTTGATCAATCAACTTTGATCATTAATTATTTTTAATTAAGTAATTATTTTTAAAGAATTAATTTCCTTTAATTACTTTCATTAATAAATCATTAATTACCTAAGATTTTAAAAGATAAAACATTTTATTTTAATTAATTACTTAACTTAAACCTTTAAGTTAAATTAATGGTTAGAATACTTCATCCTTTAATCATTTACTTAATCAGAATATTAAGTTTATTTAAAAATAAACTTTTCAAAAACAAAGATTATATATTAAAAATATTTTAAACTCCAAATAATTTTTTTTAAACAATTAACTTCAAAATTTTGACCTTTGAAACTTCTTTGATAACCTGATCAATATCTCGGTTTTAAACCTTTTAAAACTTGTATCATATTTTTATTTTTATTTTTTTAAAACTTTAATGCGACGACCCAGAGTTTTGAACATTTGAATTTGAAATATTTGATTTAATTTTAATATTTGGAAGTTAATTTCAACTTGAATTTCGAATATTGCTATGAATTTGGCAATTAAAAATTATTCAATTTAATAATGTGAAGTTGGGTAAAAATTTGTATCTTCAATTTTAAGATGAATAAAAATATTTTCAAGGCTTCAAAAATTTATATTGATGATACTGAAGATAATAGAAGCTTCAGATTTGAATTTAAATCTGCTTTTTTCAGTTTTGAATTTATGTCGTTTAAATTTGATATTTTAAAATAGCCTTCCGAGGTACAGTCTCGAATTTCGACGAGACTAGTTCCATTGGATCCGTAATAGTGTATTATTACCGAATTTCAATTTTTGTAGTATTTGGTATGATCGTTTCATCGTACGATAAGCAAACACGTTGAAATTAAATTGAAAATTTAATTTGATAACTGGTCCGAAAAGCTATCTTCTCCATACTATCGAATTTGGGCTCGGAACCTTTTCCATTGCGTTCGGAATAGGCGTATAACATTACGAACACCGGATGGCACGTCCTGATTGGGGTTCGAGATTGTAAGTTACATTTATCGAGGCAATTTCAATTTGAAGTTGAATTTAAATTAAATAAATATAAATATTCTCAGGTAATTGATAAATTTTGACACGTTCTTCTTTCTTCAACACTTGCAAAGATTGTAGACACGCATGGTTTTTCTTCAAAACAAATGAAAACGAAAGAAAAAACTCTCAAAAAAAAGAAGAAAAAAAGAAAAATCAGAAACATAAATTTTCATGGCAACCGAAATTAATAAAATCAAATAGAAAGTCTTTTTGCTCAAATAAAAGGAAAGACCAATACTAAAAGAAAAATGGCGGAAATGAATCTATTCGAACCATGGCCGCGGTAACGAAATTCCAAAATAAAATATTACATCTCATAATCGAAATCGCGTTGCTTCGACGATGGGCACGAGATGATGTTGGGAGTTCGCAGCCTTCAAGCACCGACAGCATCATGGTGAAGTCGAACGACAATGGATTGATCACGGGTATGTTGTCGCGATTTGGGTAGAGGCACGTCGTTTGGAGGGGTTGCGTGAATGGCGGTGGCAATTTCGAGGTGCGATCTGGGTATGGTCGAAGCAAAGGCGGAGGAAGTGTCACTATTCCAATTTGATGCCGCGATAGGGAGGTGAAATCGCATTAGGAATCACGTCATAGGCAAGGTTCACGATGGAGGTTAGGGTTTCAGTAGTTAAGTAGCAATTTCATGTTGTTCGTTTTTAATTTAATTTAAATTGTAGATTAGAAAAAAAGAAGAAATATGCATGTAGGAAAGTTTATAGTAATAAAATTACTATTTATATTATTTACAAGAAAATATACATTTATGTTTAAAATATAGATATAAATAGAAATTATTTTATATAGTTCAGTTTGAAAAAGATAAATAAATAGGAATTGAAAATATTGAAAGTTTATATATAAGGTTGTATTTTAAACTTATACAGAATGATTTTTACAAGTGTAACTTCAGAGAAAAAATAAAAATACAAGTATTCACTTTTATTTTACTAGCTTTGTTTAAATTAACTTATTTAATTATTTTAGCCGCTAAAAATAATTTATTAAATAAAAAAATTGCTTAAATAAATTATTGGTAATTTAAATTATTTACAATGGGAATTGATTTTTAAATTTATTTCAAATATTAACAAACCATACAATGTTTGTTACAAGGTCCAAAATCGTGAAGGAAATAATCGAGATGGAAATGGATTGCAAAACAAAAGGTGAGATCTTCTTACTCAAATTTTAATAATTGAAAATTTCAGTTATTGATTGATTGTTGAATTGTGATAGTTAGATTTAAAATGGTTGATTGTGTGCTTGGATGATAAGTTATTCTCAGTTATATTAGGTTAGACCCTATGCGCCGCATAATAGTGGATGATATTATATTAAACCCATATACCATGATATTCCACATCGAAGTGGAATTGGTATTATATATTTATTTGGAGTGTTTGATTTCCCGCATTATATAGCGGATGAGACCCTGTGCGCCGCATAATAGTGGATGATATTTTATAAATCGCATATACCGCGATATTCCAACTCGAAGGGGAATTGGTATTTAATTGTTGTGCTAACGTCTGTGAATGCAGGGAAAACAGGTTGGAGGGATCCAACTGGATTCCTCAAATATTTGAATTAGTTTCAATATTGCATGTTGATTATTTATAATCTGTGTGTGACTATTTGTGATTGAAACTGTTGAAGGCTATAATTTAGCCGAATATATTTTTGGTATCGTAGGATACCAGAAATAAATAAAATTGGATTTTTGAAATTTAGTAGAAAATTTATAGTAAATTAATTTTAGAAAATCGAATAAATTTAAAAGAAGGAATTTGTTCCAAAAGATAATAAATTTGGTGTTTGAAATAAATTTGAGAATCAATTTTAATTTTGATTTGGTGTTTTGAAAATAAATTAGAAAATGAATTTGATATTGATTTGGTAAAAATAATAGATATTTAGGAAATCGATGTAAAATTGACTTGGTGTTTAAAAATAATTTTTGGGAAACCAATTCTGAAAATCGATTTGGTGTTTTGAAGTAAATGTTTGGGAAAATCAATTTGGGATTTGATTTGGTATTTGAAATAAATTTGAAATCAATTTGAAAATTGATTTGGTGTTGAAAGTGAATATTTAGGAATCGATTTAAAAATCGTATATCTGTGGATATTTGAAAATTTAAAATTCACAATGGGAACTTTATAAAAGAAAGGGAAATTTGTTTTAAAAATAAATATTGTTTTTTTTAAGTGTGGAAAGTAATTTACGGATTTGGAACGTAAATTTAAAATAAATCCATAAAGATTTATAAATTGATTTGAATGAACCATTTTAGAATGGATAGTGTACTTTTCCTAGAAAGCCGAGTATATTTTTAATGTAGCTTTTGAAATAAAATTAAAAGTTCTAAGTTTAGTTTTAAAAGAATATTGTTGAAGAAATCATTTTTTGGAATTGTTTTAAATCTTTAAAGTAAAGACTTGTTTAATTAATTATAGAAATGATTATTTTAAAGACTTAAAATTGATATTTGATTTAGAAAATAGTTGTTTAAATATTTATGCTCTATCTACTTATTTTATTTTAAAATTAATTTGGACTCGAATTTTTATATGAGACATTAGTATACTATTTTCATAACTAATACTTAAGCAAGTATTTCAAAATAGTCTTATTTTAAATATTTCCAAGTATATTTTGGATAAGCATTTTAAATTATTTTAAAATATTTAAACTCAGCAGATTTTCAGTGGAAATGAATAAATATTTGGAAATGTTTTCCACGTAAGGAAAAATGATTTGAAATTTGTTTCCAAAGTATTGAAAGTTGAAAAGTGATTTGAAATTTATTTTCAAATAGTTGAAGTGCTAAAATTTTATCTTGCGAATATATTTTTGAAAATAAATAATTGGGAAAAATTATTTAAATCTCGGTGATTGTTGAATGATGATTGATAGTTAAATAACCGATATCAATATTTGCCTTTAAATGACATTTGAATTTCGATGCGACCGGGGGTCGGATTCCAAATGGATATTCGAAAACCACATCGAACCTTTATGATTGTGATGGATCTTTTATTTAAAAGATCAGATTGGAAATTTGTTGTGATTTGTTTGAAATCTGAATGTAACACTTATTTTTAAAATAAGCGCTCGTTATTCGGATTAGCCGGAAGAGGACTTTGTATCATAAAACCCATTCCGAATAATGATACGACGAAATGGGATTGCATTTGAAGACGGTGTTGAAGACCAAGTATTTTCGAAAGCGAAAGGATTACCTGTCGAATGTCTCTGCACCGAGTTTCTCCGGTATAGAGATTTATCACCCTTTGTGATGGGGATTCCGGACGTGATTAGTGAATATCCGGATTGCAAGGGCTTCTTTGAAGTACTTTTGGTTCCGTTCGATCCCGGAATGGACTTGTATGGATGCGTGTCTGCCTTTACACTTTGAGATGTAAAGCTGGTTTCTATCGAATACATTTCTGTTGGTGGCGGAGAATTTATTCTCTTAGCTTAACACCCTTCTCTGAAACGTATGAGCTCAGAGGTAATGTAGTTGATGGTTACTAGTGACATATTCCCAAATTGGTAATGTGGCATACGAAGTGCTGCTGATCATTTGTTGATCGAAGCATGACTTTGTCAAAAGTGTAGCTTTGTGGACGAGACTTCATCGGACCTCACACCCCGGAAATGGTCAAAACAAGAAAAATACGGCAAGGTTATAAGGGTCGCGCCCTTTAAGGTATGTCATTTCCTTCTGGAAAATGGTGGTATCATGGTATGGAGCCTGGATACTTAACCTATGTTGTTGCTGCAAATTTATTATACTTTGTGGTTGTTGCTTTGTGGTTGAGGATCCTCGGATAAAGGTCGCAAACGACCGGGGGATGGCATACTCGTGTAGTAGTTACCTAGTTATAGAGGTAACCCGGCCTTGTGTTGGCAGAGAGCTGGAGCTGGTTAAGTTCTCGGGACGTCCCTCCAGAGGTGTACCCATGTGGCAGTAGGAAGTTCCTTAGCCTGACCATTTGTTGGAAATCCAATCTCCAATACGTGCTTTGTACGGTTTTTGTTGTATAACCTGCTATTTACTTATGGTGGTCAACACTGTTTAGATGGTAGCTATAGTAGGCATAGTTCGAAATGTCTATGCTGACTAAGATTAATATTATACTTTCGAAATATTTTCGGCACTATGCACTAATAATAATATCGAATGGATTTTGCGTATTAAGCATGTTTGACTATCATAAGGAGAAATCTCTTCCAATTCTGCGTTTGCATTGTGTGTGTGGCGGGAGGCCTTATGGTAGTTTCATTTTCCAAAAGCATAGATGATTTCCTTTTTTTTCTATATGAAAATAACTGTTTTTAAGATCTCACACCAGTCCCATGATTGACCTGGAGTTTATTGTTTCCTTTCTAAACTCTAGTTGCCCACTAATTTCCACACAGGCATCCTAGAGTCGTGTTATCATTATTCTGGAGCGAAGTCAAGAAGATGCTGTGGAGATCTGGAGTTTAAGCTGGTGTAGGATCTAGATTAACCCTAGAGGAGGGAGGTGGTGAATGGGGTTACAGCAAATTTCCTCGAATTAAACACAGAAATAAACTGCAGAAATAAATATGCTGAAAAGTAAATCACACACAAAATTTACCCAGCTTCGGCAACCCCTGCCTACTGCTGCATTCCCAGATTTCTATTAGAATTAAACAGTATCCCGCTTACAAACACTCTACTAGACTCGCAGACCCTTTTGCTCCCGCTCACAAACACTCTACTAGACTCGCACACCCTGCTCCCGCCTATAAAGTTTCGCTTACTCGCAAACACTGCTCCCGCCTACAGAGTTTTGCAAACTCGCACACCCAGCTCACTGAACTAATTCTAACCAGACAATCTGACACTACCTAAACCCTAGGTGGTGATTTACCAAGTTTTGATTTGAAAAATAAGAACAACAATTAAAAACAAATAACACTTTAAACCCGAATTAAAAATTATACTAAAGCCCTTTTAAAAATTAAAATAGGCCGGCCCTATTCTCTTTTCATTAAACCGTCAGCTCGTTCCTTTTTCCTGTGGCTTGTGAAAATATGGCGGCCTCTGTTGTATCTTCGTTCGTTCCTTTTTGGCGAAATTAGGGATTGAGAAAATTGAATCGCTGCACGTCACCGTTTGATAGTAGGCTTTGATTCTCTTTGATTTGCTCACGGCTCTTCAATTTGGATCGAGTTTGTCTCCTTGCTTCAGTATGTCATTTTATGCTTTGGTGCTTTTGTGTATTCGTACTTGAACTCGATACTCAAAAATTGCCGATGATGATTTCAATTTATAGGGTTCGATCCCCTTATTTTCCGTTCGTCTAAATATATTTGAATCTGTCATTATTGTTTGATCGGCCATTTGACTATGTACTGATGCTTGAGATTTCTTTGACTTGTTCGTAATCGAATATTCTTCGTTACTTGATGGCCACGACTTTGATTTTGAAATTGCGATATATTTGGTCAAAACGAAACTTTGATTTCTTTGTGATGACCACGGCTTTGACTTTATGTATGAACACGTCTTCTTGACTCGACTGCATCTCATGGCTTTGATTTGTTCAACTTGAAATTGTTTGCGTCTGCATTGAATTCGAACTTAGACTTGTTTATTGCTTTCCTATAGATGCATTCACTTCATGTTTGCATTGTTGTTCACTTGATTACTGAGCTGGTGCCATCTGGTACTTGTTTGCATTGTTGGTTCATCACTTCGTTTTAGTTTGATACTGTGTTGCAGTCGCTGTGCAGTTGCTATTGAGTTGTTTTGTCTCTGCCTAGTTGATGTTCTGTTCATTGCTTGTGATATCCATGTTGCAACTGTGGTTTATATACGTGTAGTCTTCATTTGGTTTATTGCAGTATTCATTGTTGTTGTAACTGGACATGTTGCTTGAGCTTCATGCGTGAATATTGAAAAAAATCTCTGATTTGATGTTGCATTTCATGATTCATCTTGTAGTTGCATTTACTTGTGGTCTCTTCATTGTTGTTGATGCTGAAGCTTGTAGGTTCGATTCCAGTATGCTTTTTCACCGTCTTGTACATGTTGTTTCATTATTTTTGAACTTGCTTCACTACACTAGTTTTCTTCAATTCTCTGGCCTCTGTGAGCTTTTGTCTCTGGCCATTTTAACTGAGCATTTGTTTGGACTTCACTGTGCATTATGATCACTTTGTTTTGACTTGATCATTTTGGCTTGATGGTAGAGGCAGTGTAGTATTGTCGCACTTCATTGTGGTCCAGTCTTTGACCTGCATCACTGTATATTTGGTTTGTAGTGAGCTCTGTGGTATTCACTTACTTGCTGTCGTAGATGTTGCACTGCATCACCACTGTGTTGATCTTGCTTCTGCATATTGTTGTATTTGGACTTGTTGTACATATTGCCTTGTATCATTGGTGTCTGCACTGTGTTGCATTACAATCATTGCTTCCTGGTCGACTTGATATTGTTGATCTTGGTGGCATGTGTTCCCTGTTGAGTCTTTGGTGATGCTTCCCCTTTGAATTCTTTTGCAAACTGTCTTCTGTTCACTTGAGTTTGGCCTTGAATGCATTCATGTATCTCGCATTCATGTACTTTTGATGGAGTTTTGATTTGTCGAAGCTTCGCATTCTTCAAGTTGCCTTGTGTTGAATACAGTTTCAAAACTCGGATTTGACCTTGTGCTGGTGTCATGATTTTCAATGTATTGCACGTGAGTTGAACCCGGCTTTTCATTTGGGTTTGACCTGTGCTCACCTGTCCCTGTAAATCAATCAAATGTATATCGGTGTGCATGGCCTTGTGGCATGTACAGTGATACACTGTGCATGTCACACTGTTCGTGTCTGATGAATTCAAATGTAAATGATGACGAACAACCCAAATAACCGAGGCAAATATTATTTTTAAAATTCATCTTTTATTTTATATTGCAAAAATATTTTATTTTCAATTTTACTGCGTTAGTGTATATTTTTGCAGATTGCTCAAATGCTGTATTCAAACTGGAATGCAGTTGAAGATAAATACGAGTGTGAGTGATATGCAGTGAGGTTAACTGTAAATGTAAAAATGTGATGTATTATAATCAAAGTTGTATATTTTTAGTGAGAGCTTGAAATTGTACTATTAAAAATCGTAATAAATATTTGTTTGAATAAAATATCTGTTTGAATTTAAATTCTGTGTAATTTATTTTATTCAGCAAATATTTATTTAATATGTGAAAATAAATAGTATATTAACAAATACATTTAAACAAATGTATATATGTTTATTATCATCAAACAAAAATCATATAAGCGCATATTCAACAATCTCCCCCTTTTGATGATAACAAACATATATTTAAGATTTTGAATATGTTAAATGTATTTGATCGTTCAATTTGCTCCCCCTATTTAAATGCTCCCTCTCTACACATTACTCCCCCTACATATATGCATACAAATAGAAATATATAAATGAGCCTTGATGCAAATGGAAAATTATTTGACCTTTGCTTGATTCTGTTTGACAAAATCTTAACTTTTCTCTCCCCCTTTTGTTATTAGCAAAAGAATAACAGTGTTATAAAAATAGAGATGAAGTGACAGACATGAATCAAACATTTAACTCAATTGAATATAGATATCAAATTTCAATTAAACTCAAACAAAAATCATAATTACCCTTGTCAGACGCATATTCCACTTTCAGAAGTGATGGGGATAAAATCATCAAAAAAACCATACAGTCTGTCTATTTGTGGTATATTTATTTTAGGAAATTTGAATATCTACTAACCATGCATAACCGTTAGGACTTTTAAATGAGATTAGTAGTATTCCAATTTAATTTTTTAAAAAGAATTCAAGTATCTTCTAACCACGCATAACCGTGAGGACTTTTAAATGGGATTAGAATCAACTTGTCTATTAAATCAATTAATTTTGATATGCGTTCCATACATGCATAACCATAAGGACTTTTAAATGAGCATGGAAGCACATAATCAAAAATCCAAGTAATTCACCCATGCATAACCGTGAGGACTTTTAAATGAGAGTGAATACTTTGAATATTTATTTTTATTGAAGAATATAATAAATTGAATCACAGATAATTTCCTTTATAATAATAAATTGAAGAACGAATAATTTCCTTTGTAAACTACCACAAATTTACATACTATATATGATTTTGATGAGTGATGGTCGATAGAAAGATGATAGAAATAGAAATGATCATGGAATTTTTACCCAACAAAAAGTTTTTATAACTCTTGTTATGAAATTCTAAAGAAATTTTTCTAAATATATTGTCTTGAGTAATGTATGACATATATCGACACTCATCACTTTTTCAATCACTATTGATCTTTTCAATAATCATTAGGGAGTTAGATTAGTCAAAATTTGTCATTTAAAATCATACAAAAATGACTAATCTGAAGATATGGTCAAAAATGATTTTATCGAAGGGGTTATATGAAGAAAAAATTCTGCTAGTTGAAAAATTATTTCAAGTGAAATATATGCAGATATTTTCTTTGAAAAAAAACAATGCAGCAAATGAATGTTTCAATAATTAATCACGTTACACTAATAATTTTTCTATCAACTATATTACCAGTGTAATCTGCACCTGAATTTAAATTTCACTCAATATTCACTCGTTGGATGTCAAAGACCAGATTTGTGAAATTTCAACAAACTATCTCAGAATGAAATTGTGATATCCCGGGAATTTGGGCAATATTAATTTAATAATCTACATAAAAAATTAAATTGATTTGATATATCTTTGTTAATAAGTTATGAACTGATTTAATAATTTTCTTTTAAATAAATATTTAACTGATAAATTATCTTTTAAAGCTAATAAATTGTTTTCTATTTATATATATATATATATTTGCATATATTGTAAATAGTTAAGGTCTGTTTTAAATTTTAATAAATAAGGATATGTTTTCAAACTCTATTCTTTTTGGTAATTTGGAATTTGATTTAAATTAATATTAAACAAAATAACTATATGGCTTAAATTACTCAAGATAAGTTTAATTTGTTTAAAAGAAATTCTAGTTTAAGTTTAAATTTATTCTAAGGGGTGTTTTGTTCTTTTTATAATATGGTTGATAAATAAGAAGTTTATTAACATAGAGATAAAATCTTTTATAAATTATTTTCATGTAATAATGGGTTATATTTAAACAATACAGAATAAAATATCTTTAGAAATGAGTTATAGTTAGACAATATTAATTTTTGTAATATCTTTACAATGGATTTTTTTATATATAGAATTTGTTATTTTAAACTTATGTCTATACATATACACATGCATTGGTAAACTATGATTTAAAATATAAAATGGATCTTATAAAAATTTGCATAGGTTTGAAGTAATTTTAATAAATTAAGTATTTAATAATATAAGTTTTAAAAGAAAGTAAAGGAAAGATTTTTTTTTTTAAAATTGTGTTAAGTATAAAATTATGTTTATACTTGAGTAAAAACTTTATAAACAAATAGCTAATGACTAGGCAAAATATATAAAGTAACTAAAATATGCTTATACAACAAAAAGGGAGGTATGCTAGACTTTGTATAGTTGTAGTTTTAAATAAAGAATGTTGTTAAGCAAGTGAAACAACAAATAATATTTATAACTTGGAAGAAAAAGTATGCAGGCAAGAGAAAATTCATTTCAATGCATACGAATAGAAATAGAGTATGTAAGCTTAGCATCTAAGTTAACATAAAATAAAATAAATAAGTAAACATATGTAAGCTAAGGAAGTGAATAAAATATCTATGTACATAAGGTACATTAGCATTTAATGCTTTCCATCTTAGCACAAAACAAAGCATGTCAAAAATGTTTTCAGCCCCAAAGAAAAATAAAAATCTCTGAATTGTGTGTAATTGAACATTAAAAAATTCTCTTTACCTGTTTATTTATCAACTTTCCTCATTTCATTTTGTATGCAAAAGGCTTTGCATTCCAGTTTCTAAAGTCTTAAACAAATACAAACTTAAGAAAAGAAAATGAATACAAATTGTACATATTGTATCTGAACAGGGATTAATATGAAAAAAATGAAAACAAGACAATTACAATTAATGCTATAAACTCTAGCACAAATAAAGTCAATTCACAACCATACAAAATCATTTCCAAGCCTCCAAAACTGAAAAAAATCTCTGACCCAAAAGATAGCTGCTGTACCAGTAAAAAAGAAAAAAGAAACAAACTTATCCTATACACTTCCTTCTCTGTATATGTATGTCTCTGGTTCGAATGAACTGAAAAAAAAAATCAAATACAGTACAATAAATATCTTGTACCAATATAACTCAAACCTATCCCTACTTAAGCCTGCACACTTTTTATATATCTTCTTCATTTTATTCTTCAACAAGAAGCCTGAGTATTACTTTAAATATATATATAAATATATATAGCAACCTGGAAACAATCAACAACTACATCATCAACAAGACAAGAGGAATTCAAATTTAAAAGTAAAATCAACATTAGCCTGGAACTAAATCTGTTCTTTATCTCTGATTCGAAAATCAGGTGAGTAACACTTTTTTAAAATTTACTTAAGTTTTAAAATCTGTTGCATGTTGATATTGGATGCTTAAATATATGGTGTGAATATTTATTTATTCTCTGGGTGATTTGTGATGAAACTGTTTATTTCAAACCTGCAAATTCAAATTACCTGTATTGAACTTGTTCTGTTTTTAATTGCTGTGAGTAGCTTAAATCTCTAACTTAAGTACTTAAACTAGTTGCAAGCTTAAAACCAGAAATAAGTGTGATTTGTATGTATAAAACCTTCTGTGCATATGGATGTGGTCAGAGTACATATTAATGTCTCTGTAAACAAGCTTATCCATTTTGTTCTCAGGCTTGAATTGATTCAAATTATTTTACCATTTAATCTAATAGTTTTAAGGAGTTATAATACAAATAGAAACTGTTTGTTTCAATATGATTTAAAGTTTAAGTATATTTAAGTTGAATGAAAATTGAATATGGTGTTGGAAATCAAAATAACAGAGAAAAAGTTGAACAAGAGAAAAATCAAAACACTTTAATTATAAAATCAAGAACATACTTTGAATCACTATAAAAAAATATGGATTTTAAAACTTAAATCAAGATTTTTAATACCAAAAGTCGAGAGCAGTTCTGAAATGTATTAAAAATGCATTTTTGGAAATTTTGGGGTGATCACTGTATCTGGGTGGTCGTGGTTCTGTTTGATGATGGAGGAGCTTACCCAGGTGATGGGAAAAATGGGGGTAGGTGGTGCAGTTTGGCGTGGTGGCGACAACAACGAGATTCCTTCTGTAAACCTAATTTTAAACTGGGTTGAAGTTCGGGCTTGTTCGTTTTCCTTGGTGCATCGAGTTCAACGGGGGTTTGAGTATGGGTAGAGGAGTGAAAGGCGGAGTCGTGGCCGGTGGTGGTGGTTTTCTGATGGTTGGAGGAGCAGGGTTTTCGCGTTGACAGGTTTCGAGGGAAAGAACTGTTTATGGTTCCAGGTTTTGAGAGACGAGCTCGATTTTGTTTCAAGCAAGTGAGGTGGCTATGGATGATCGTGTTTGGGTCTGGTGATGGCCGGTGATGTGTTGAAGCCTGAGTGGATGGCCGGAGATGGCCATAGTCACGGTGCATGTGCACCGTGCATTTGGGAAGTACTGGTGAACTTTATGTGCAGGGGAAATTCGTGTTGGGGAAAAACTCGGGTTATTCGAGTATATGACTCGAAGCAACGGGGAAAAAGACTCGAAGCACCTTTTAGTTGACTCGAGTCAGTTGATGTTCCAGGGTTTTGTAAAACCTGACAGCAGTTTTTTTTAAAACAAATCTAAAGTGAAACTTAAATTTGTATATCAGTTTTAAACAAATTTAAATTCAATAGAAGTATGAATTCAAGTTTATTTTGTTGAATTAAAAACTGAAATGAGATAAAGGTTTTTAAATATGTAGATGTGGATTCTCAGGTTTAAAGACCTGACAGTGTTCTGTTTTTAAAATTTAATTTAAAATTTGAAAAAAAACAGAAATTTAAAAAGAGGTTTAAATTCAAAGTTTACAGTATAGATTCAAATGGACTTTTGAATCTAAGGTTAAAAAAATGAATTTGGGTTTTAAATCAAAGTCTTAAAAATCAAGTTTTTAACAGGAATTGGTTTCAAACAAATAATTGAACTTTAAATTAGAAAAATGTTTAAAAGAATAACTATTTTGAATCTGAAATTAAAAATGTAATTTAAAATTTAGACTCAAATCTGAAATGTTTTATACTTTAATGATAATGAAATCATTTATAAAGAAGTGGATTATATTATAGAAAATTAAGATATTGAAATGATTTAATTAGTAAGTTAATTAAAGAATGACTTATTTATTTAATTTGAAACTAATGATTTAGAATTAGAAATTAATTAAAGAAGTGTTATTAGTAAATGAAGATAATTAACTGAAGGATTATTAAATAATTAATTAATGTGATTAATTTTAATAATTAATTAGATTAATTAATTTAGATAATCTATTGTAAATTGTTAAAAGAAATTAAAGGATTAATTCATTATTGTAATTAATTGAGATAAGTGATTAATTTAAGTTAATTAATTTATTTTAATTAATTTAATATAATCATTTGACAAATTGATTACTTAATGTAGTTAATGAAGTGGAATTATTTAGGAAAGTAATTAATGATAATTACCGAGTGTGATTAGTGGAAGATGATGTGTTAATAAAGTAATTTGGATAATTACTTTTGTAATTAATCATAGGATTAATTAATGGAGATAATTAATTATGGGATAATTGATTTATTAATATAAGTAATTAATGATAGTTAATTACTGGTTGATATTAATCAAAGGTGATTAATAATTGTGTTAATCATTAAATGGAATTAATTCAAATAAAGGAATTTATTTTAAATCTAAATTAGAAATCATTAATTAATATAATTAATGATGTAAATTAATAATTGGGTAATTAAGAAATAATTAATAATATGGTGATTAATTAAGAAAAAATGTAATCAATTATAAATAAAGTAATTAAATGTTAAATAATTTAGAATAATTAATTTGTAAAATTAATCAAAGACTAATTACCTATTGTAATTAGTAAATGATTAATCAAGGTGATTAATCAAGGTGAATATTTAGAGGATGAATAATTAATTTGATTTAAAATTAATTACTGGTTGTATAAGCAGGATTTATAGATGAAGTAATTAATTTAAATTAATTAGATATAGAAGTAGTTAATTTAATTCATTTTAAATTAATTACAAATAATGTAACAACCCGCATATTTATCGAGTTTGTATTTAAATATTTTATTTAAATATTAACTCGTTAATCGGATTTTGGTCCGAAAAGCTACTTTTTGCAAACGGTCAAATTAGGACTCGAGACCACTTTCATTGAGTTCGAAATGTCGTTTACAACTTTTTAAGTATAAACATCGATAGGTTTGGAGTTAGTGAAATTTCACTAACTTTTCCCGCTTTGGACTTTGGGTTAGTTTAGCCTATTAAGCCCAAGTTCCAACCCTCTTCTCCTCACTCTTCATAAATTTCCTAACTAATCAAGCTTTGGCATTAATGGTGGAGGGAATGGGAAATTAAAACTCCAAGCACAAATTCAATTGCAAATCCAACATTCAACTCCAAATTCAAGTAGAAGATATTGGATTCAAGCTTTGGATTGCTTCTTCTTGCTTTCAAGCTTCATCTTCATAAACTTTAGTGCAAAGGTGAGATTTTTGTCTCACAAATCTAGTCTATAACTATATTGGACTGTTGGGAATGATTCCCTATCACTTTTGCATGCACATTTGCATTTGGTTTGGATTGGATTGGCGAAAAACTCCAATTTTTAGCATTTTGGTGAATTTTCTACACTTAGGTCGTTCTGGCCATTTTTAGGTCGTTCGGAGTTAAGTCGTTAGGTCGCTTGCGAGTTAGTACCATAGGTCGCAGGGCTTTAGGTCATTCTGGAAGTATTGGCACTTCGGAGTTAGGTCGCTCGCGAGTTAAGCCTTAAGTCGTAGGTCGCTCACGAGTTTGGCCTTAAGCCGTAGGTCGCTCGCGAGTTAAGCTTTAAGTCTTAGGTCGTTTCCGACCTATAATCTCTAGGCAAACGTTAAGTCGCTCGCCCTGGTTTATCTCGTAGGTCGTCTCCGACCTAAGCTCCAGATAAGTCGTTCGAGTTAGGTCGTTGGACCATTTACCTTAGGTCGCTCGTCCACTAAGTCGGCCTGGTTTATCTCGTAGGTCGTCTCCGACCTAAGCTCCAGATAAGTCGTTCGAGTTAGGTCGTTGGACCCTTTACCTTAGGTCGCTCGTCCACTAAGTCGGCCTGGTTTATCTCGTAGGTCGTCTCCGACCTAAGCTCCAGATAAGTCGTTCGAGTTAGGTCGTTGGACCATTTACCTTAGGTCGCTCGTCCACTAAGTCGGCCTGGTTTATCTCGTAGGTCGTCTCCGACCTAAGCTCCAGATAAGTCGTTCGAGTTAGGTCGTTGGACCATTTACCTTAGGTCGCTCGTCCACTAAGTCGGCCTGGTTTATCTCGTAGGTCGTCTCCGACCTAAGCTCCAGATAAGTCGTTCGAGTTAGGTCGTTGGACCATTTACCTTAGGTCGCTCGTCCACTAAGTCGGCCTGGTTTATCTCGTAGGTCGTCTCCGACCTAAGCTCCAGATAAGTCGTTCGAGTTAGGTCGTTGGACCATTTACCTTAGGTCGCTCGTCCACTAAGTCGGCCTGGTTTATCTCGTAGGTCGTCTCCGACCTAAGCTCCAGATAAGTCGTTCGAGTTAGGTCGTTGGACCATTTACCTTAGGTCGCTCGTCCACTAAGTCGGCCTGGTTTATCTCGTAGGTCGTCTCCGACCTAAGCTCCAGATAAGTCGTTCGAGTTAGGTCGTTGGACCATTTACCTTAGGTCGCTCGACTCTGTTAAGTCGGCCATGTTGGGTCGTGAGTCATCGTTAGGTCGCGAACACCTCTAGGTCGCAACCACTAAGTCGCTTGACCCCTTAGACCCCTAGGTCGCAGCCGTTAGGTCGTATGACCCTTGAGTCGTTAGGTCGTTAGACCTCATTTTGTCTTCACTAGGTCGTACCGTTTTGGTCGGGGCGCTGCCCCGCACCCCGCCGGGGGCGCTGCCCCCTGGACCCCCGCGACCTGACCGGGCAGGTCGAACCCCGTAAGCGGTGGCGTTGCCCCCGCACCCCCACCTTGGGGGGTTGCCACCCCCCTGGACCCCCCCTCCGTAGGGGATCTTATCTGAAAAACATTGAGCTGATTTCCTTGGATTTTATTCGCATCTCCGTATGCGATCTTTGTGACTGATTGTTTCTACACTTGCTTATGTGTTTTGTCACTTTATAATACAAAGGTTTCAATACTAGTAGTAAATATCAAAACTCTTTTAACAAACAATTTCAACTCTATTTTTAATAACAAAGCTCTTTTCTTAAACCGTTTTCCAATCTATTAGTATATACAAGCCTTTACCTCACTCGGATGAGAAATCTAATTAAACGACTTAGTAAAACAAGTGGTATGAAACGCTTGCGTTCACTTCGTCGGTTAATTGTTGGACTTGTTCGATTGAACCTCTTGTGACAATTTTATTAGTGAAGATTTACAGTTTGTTCGTAAATATTTAAGTTAAGCAAGTGGTTATGGGACATGAAGCTAAACTTCTATATTTACTAGCTTAGTGTAATTGACACTTCTCGTTGATCTTGATGATCGCTTTATGAATTAGACTAGCAATTGCGCGATGTCTCTTTCATTGCAAGGTTAGACTAGACACCACTTGTGTGATTCCATTCACACATACCTTTCTGCTTTTTGGTTAGTCTTGACCTCAATCTGTGTGATTCCACTCACACATGTGGGGTAGCTCCCCATGGTCTTCGGACCGTCATGTGATAGGCCTCTTTCCCTTTTTATGATTTCTGGATTTCTCGTGTTGATTTCTGGAATTTATGTCATTGACTTGTTATGAGTACAAGTTTAGGGTATGATGCCCTCTTCGAATCTTTGAGAAGATTCTTGTGATATTGATTATCTCTTATTGATTGATCTTCTGTTGATCATTATTTACATAGTTATAGTGGTATGTCGTTATGGATATTTATGTTTATGCCATATCTTTTATGTTATATCATGTCATCTGATATTTATAGCTAGACTGATCCGTTTATTATTTTCTTAAATAATACTCGGGTCAGACCGAGATGTTACAGGTGCTTCTGCTTGACTTCTTCCCAGGGATTCATCACTCTGACTTTTGGCTAACTGTTTAGATTAGCAGTTTTTGTTGTATACACTTGAGATGTAGACTCATAGTTGTATTCTTTTGTATAGCACGTGTTGCTATTCTTTTGTATTATCGTGGATCTTACTGACCACTACTCTGATGTACACTTTCATGTGTTAGTTATATATTCATATCTTCTTCCGCCTTTGTGATATGGATATCTGTGACTGATTTGTGATATGATTATTTCTATGTTTGTTTCCGAAGATTATTTATAGCCACCGTGTGATAAGCAATTACATGGATGGTCGCTCCTCAACAGCCTTATTCTCCGTGCTAGTTGACAGCACTACTCCGGAGTGTTCTTGGCTAGCGTGGGTATAGAGGTGGGGCGTCACAGCTTGGTATCAGAGCCAAACTTCGGAACAATGTAGAATAACTTAACAAGGATCATCGTCCTGGGTCTATCTTAGGAGTCATACCATAGGATTAATTCGAGTCTTCGTACCGATTCATCCTATTTCCTTTATGATTCCTTGTTTTATCTATCAAGATTACTTGATGTTCATTGGTAAATAACCTTCTTACTTCTCTTCTTTCTTTCTTTAAGGAAGAGAATGTCTAGACCAGGCCGTCCCAGAACTGGATCATCTGGTGCTGCTCCTCCGGATGGAGTTTTTATGACTGCTCAACAGCTTCTTGATTTAGTAACTAATGCTCAAGCAGCTGGAGCTAACCCAGAACCCACTCACCCAAAGTCGGGATTTGCACGCTTGTGCAGCGATTACACCAACTTGGGTGGGAAGCCCTTCAAAGGTTCGGAAAATATCATCGAGGTCCAGGCTTGGTTAAAATCATGTGATCGAATCTTCTCTCGCATGAACCTTATCGATCTCCACCGCGTTCAGGTGGCTTCCAGCATGCTCCAGGAGAGAGCATTGGACTGGTACGAACTCCTTATTTCAGAAATTAATGAAGCGGATCTCACCTGGGAGCAATTTCAGGGACGCTTCGAGTTAAAGTTTGTACCAGAAGCTGGGAAAGTAACCTTGGCTCGACGTTTTATAGACCTTGTTCAAGGTCAATCCTCTGTGACTGATTACGTCGCAGCCTTCGAGTCGCTTTCCAAATATGGGGTTGAATACATCAACACCCCATTGAAGAAGAACCAGAGGTTCGTTTATGGCTTAAATAAGAGTCTTAAGAAGCCACTGCTCCTGAAACTAGAAGTCGCATTTGATCAACTCGTCGATATCGCTCTTCGCCTTGAAGAGGCTGATAGAGAGAGTGATGTTGAAGTGGAAGGCGCTAAACCAAACTTCAACAACAAGAAGAGGCCAAACAAATTCAAGGGTCCTTATCCCAACAAAAAGGGTAAGCAGGCAATCCCTGCGGCAAAGTCTCCTTCTCCTAGTGGTGCGAGTTGCTTCAACTGTGGGTCTGGGGATCATTATGCGAATAAGTGCTCTAAGCCCAAATCTTGTCGCTATTGTAAGAGCCCAGATCACTTTATACATCAATGCCTCAAACGTAAAAGCAGGAATGAGGGAAAGTTAAATGTGGCTCAAGCCCCTGGCAACACATCTCGTGGCCAAGGTATTTCTCATTCCATTCTTGATGGTATTATTTTATTTCATGATCAACCTATTAGAGTTCTCTTTGATACGGGTGCATCCCATTCTTTTATATCAAAGGAACTGGTAGACACTTTTTCCTTAAGTGTTACTGCATTGATGACTTCTTTAAAAATTGCGAATCCTGTTGGTGGATCCGCAACTCTTAGTTTGCTTTGTAAAGATGTGGAGATTATTTTATGTGATTTTTCTTTCCTAGCCGATTTGCATGTCATGCGTTACTTAGGCTTTGGAATAATTTTGGGAATGGATTGGCTTAACCGTTATCAAGCCCATATCCTATGTCCTGAGCGGACTATTCATCTCCGACATCCACAATCTGTTAAACAGATTTCTGTTAATCTTAAAGATTCAGAATCCTGTTTGGTGGCATCTTTATATTCTTTAAATCCTCGTGATGACGATGATGATGATGAAGATGATATTATTTCTCGTATTCATGTTGTTCGTGAATTTTCCGACATATTCGAGCCCGTTTTAGGTTTGCCACCTAAACGAGCAATTGAGTTCATAATTAATCTTGTTTCTGGAGCTCAACCTATTACTCGTCCTCCTTATCGCATGTCCAATAAGGAAAATGAGGAGATGCGTAAACAATTATCTGAGTTGGAGACGAGGCAATTTATTCGCTCTAGTTCCTCTCCTTGGGGAGCTTCGGCTATTTTCGTAAAGAAATCCGATGATACTCTGAGGCTCTGCGTTGATTATCGCAAGCTTAACGATTTTACTATTAAAAATAAATATCCTTTACCTCGGATTGATGATCTATTCGATCAGCTTAGTGGTGCTAAGGTCTTTTCACAATTGGACTTGGCTACCGGTTTCCATCAGCTTCGTATCGCTGAGGATAGCATTCCTTTGACATCATTCCGTACTCGATATGGATCTTATGAATGGCTTGTTATGCCATTTGGGTTAACGAATGCTCCAGCTTATTTCGTTGACCTCATGAATCGAGTTTTCAAAGATTTCCTCGATCGGTTTGTTCTCATATTCATTGATGATATTCTAGTGTATTCAAAAACCGAGGAGGAACATGAGAAACATCTTAGGATTGTATTGGAAACACTTAGGAGTAATCAATTAAAGGCGAAATTTTCTAAATGCCACTTTTGGGAATCTCGTGTGAAGTTTCTCGGTCATATTATTTCCGAATCCGGGATATCCGTGGATCCTTCAAAGATCGAAGCGATTCAAGATTGGAAGAGACCGGAGAGTGTGACAGAGATTCATAGTTTTCTCGGATTGGCGGGCTATTACCGCCGTTTTATTAGAGACTTTTCTAAGATTGTCGTGCCTCTTACTGGCTTGACTAAGAAGGGAGTTAAATACATTTGGTCGGACAAATGTGAAGCCTCTTTTCAGAAATTGAAAGAACTCCTTTCCGATGCTCCTATTCTTGTGATTCCCGAGGGGAATCAAGATTTTGTTGTTTATACCGATGCTAGTCACGTTGGTTTGGGTGTCGTTCTTATGCAAAAAGAACGTGTTGTTGCTTATGCTTCTAGGCAATTGAAGCCGGCCGAGACTAGATATGCCACTCATGATCTAGAGCTCGCGGCTATTGTTTTCGCCCTTCGAATGTGGCGTCATTATCTATTGGGAGAGAAATTTATTCTTTACACGGATCATAAGTCTTTGAAATATTTATTTTCTCAAAAAGAACTTAATTTACGTCAACAGCGTTGGCTCGAGTTCCTTGCACCTTATGATCTTGATATTCTTTATACCCCCGGTAAGGGTAATCGTGTCGCCGATGCTCTTAGCCGTAAGCAACAAGCAGTTGTTTCTATGATGATATCCGAATGAAACGATCTCGAGATCTTATCCACTTGTGAGATTCGAGAGCGCGTATCCGATTTATGCTCATCGCTTGTTTTATGTAGCCTTGAGGCTCATCCTTCTCTTTTAGACCGCATTCTTGAAGCTCAAGGGCTAGATTTTGAATTGGCTCTTCTTGGCAAAAATGTTAAGGATAAAATTGATATTGAAGGTTTGAAAGACTTTGATATTGATTCTCGTGGCGGCATTCGAAAATTTGGTAGACTTATCGTACCAAATATTAGAGATCTTCGTAAAGATATTTTAGAAGATTCCCATCGTTCTAGATTCACCATTCATCCTGGTAGTAGTAAAATGTACGCTGATATGAAGCGACTTTATTATTGGGAGGGAATGAAATCTGATATTGCTAACTTTGTTAAGTGTTGCATGACCTGCCAACTTGTCAAGGCCGAACATCAAAGGCCTGGTGGGTTATTGCAACCTTTAGAAATTCCAATTTGGAAGTGGGATCAAATTTCCATGGACTTTATAGATGGCCTTCCCCGTTCTCGGTTGGGTCATGATAGCTTATGGGTGATTGTTGATAGACTTACTAAATCCGCCCATTTTATTCCGGTTCGGTCTAGCCGAACCGTTCCGCTTTTGGCCAAACTATTTGTCAAGGAAATTGTAAAATTGCATGGAGTTCCTACTTCTATTGTTAGCGATCGTGATCCATTGTTTACTAGTGGATTTTGGAAGAGTCTTCAAAAAGCTTTAGGAACGAAGCTTAATTTTAGCACCGCTTATCACCCCCAGTCCGATGGACAAACCGAGCGTGTGAATCAAACTCTTGAAGATCTTCTTCGTGCTTGTGTGCTTGATTTTGGAGGAAGTTGGGAAGATCATATTTCACTTGTTGAATTTTCCTATAATAATAGCTTCCAATCTAGTATTGGTATGGCACCTTTCGAGGCACTCTACGGAAGGCCATGCCGATCTCCTTCTTGTTGGCTTGAGGCCGGTGAGAAGCTGGTTTTAGGTCCAGACTTTATTCGTGATTCCACGGAAAAGATTGAACTTATTCGACATAGGATGAAAGAAGCTCAGAGTAGACAAAAATCCTATGCCGATAATCGAAGAAGGAAATTAGAATTTTCTGTTGGGGATCCTGTTTTTATTCGTGTTTCACCTATGAAGGGTGTTGTACGTTTCAGTCGATCGGGGAAGTTAGCGCCTCGATATATTGGGCCATTTCCTATCACTGAACGTATTGGTTCCATGGCTTATCGCCTTGCATTGCCGGCTCAATTTTCTGCTATGCATGATGTATTTCACGTTTCTCAATTACGGAAATGCCTTCGGGATTCCGATTCTATTCTTGAGCCTGCTGTTGTGGAAGAAATTGAAGTTTCGCCGAATTTAACTTATGAGCAGCATCCTATTCGAGTTATAGCTTCTGAGGTTAAACGACTTCGAAATAAAGATGTTCCGCTTGTGAAGGTTCAATGGTCCTCAAATCCTAAGGATTGTTCTTGGGAATCCAGAGAATTCATCGAGCGTACACATCCGGACTTGCTTACTCCTTCTCCTTGAGGTGAACTTCTTCTTTCAAAATTCCTCTTGTGTTAATATGCTTTTATGGTTGTTACTTTTTATTTCCATCTTATATATATTGCGAGGACGCAATTTCTTTAAGGAGGGGAGTCTGTAACAACCTGCATATTTATCGAGTTTGTATTTAAATATTTTATTTAAATATTAACTCGTTAATCGGATTTTAGTCCGAAAAGCTACTTTTTGCAAACGGTCAAATTAGGACTCGAGACCACTTTCATTGAGTTCGAAATGTCGTTTACAACTTTTTAAGTATAAACATCGATAGGTTTGGAGTTAGTGAAATTTCACTAACTTTTCCCGCTTTGGACTTTGGGTTAGTTTAGCCTATTAAGCCCAAGTTCCAACCCTCTTCTCCTCACTCTTCATAAATTTCCTAACTAATCAAGCTTTGGCATTAATGGTGGAGGGAATGGGAAATTAAAACTCCAAGCACAAATTCAATTGCAAATCCAACATTCAACTCCAAATTCAAGTAGAAGATATTGGATTCAAGCTTTGGATTGCTTCTTCTTGCTTTCAAGCTTCATCTTCATAAACTTTAGTGCAAAGGTGAGATTTTTGTCTCACAAATCTAGTCTATAACTATATTGGACTGTTGGGAATGATTCCCTATCACTTTTGCATGCACATTTGCATTTGGTTTGGATTGGATTGGCGAAAAACTCCAATTTTTAGCATTTTGGTGAATTTTCTGCACTTAGGTCGTTCTGGCCATTTTTAGGTCGTTCGGAGTTAAGTCGTTAGGTCGCTTGCGAGTTAGTACCATAGGTCGCAGGGCTTTAGGTCATTCTGGAAGTATTGGCACTTCGGAGTTAGGTCGCTCGCGAGTTAAGCCTTAAGTCGTAGGTCGCTCACGAGTTTGGCCTTAAGCCGTAGGTCGCTCGCGAGTTAAGCTTTAAGTCTTAGGTCGTTTCCGACCTATAATCTCTAGGCAAACGTTAAGTCGCTCGCCCTGGTTTATCTCGTAGGTCGTCTCCGACCTAAGCTCCAGATAAGTCGTTCGAGTTAGGTCGTTGGACCATTTACCTTAGGTCGCTCGTCCACTAAGTCGGCCTGGTTTATCTCGTAGGTCGTCTCCGACCTAAGCTCCAGATAAGTCGTTCGAGTTAGGTCGTTGGACCCTTTACCTTAGGTCGCTCGTCCACTAAGTCGGCCTGGTTTATCTCGTAGGTCGTCTCCGACCTAAGCTCCAGATAAGTCGTTCGAGTTAGGTCGTTGGACCATTTACCTTAGGTCGCTCGTCCACTAAGTCGGCCTGGTTTATCTCGTAGGTCGTCTCCGACCTAAGCTCCAGATAAGTCGTTCGAGTTAGGTCGTTGGACCATTTACCTTAGGTCGCTCGTCCACTAAGTCGGCCTGGTTTATCTCGTAGGTCGTCTCCGACCTAAGCTCCAGATAAGTCGTTCGAGTTAGGTCGTTGGACCATTTACCTTAGGTCGCTCGTCCACTAAGTCGGCCTGGTTTATCTCGTAGGTCGTCTCCGACCTAAGCTCCAGATAAGTCGTTCGAGTTAGGTCGTTGGACCATTTACCTTAGGTCGCTCGTCCACTAAGTCGGCCTGGTTTATCTCGTAGGTCGTCTCCGACCTAAGCTCCAGATAAGTCGTTCGAGTTAGGTCGTTGGACCATTTACCTTAGGTCGCTCGTCCACTAAGTCGGCCTGGTTTATCTCGTAGGTCGTCTCCGACCTAAGCTCCAGATAAGTCGTTCGAGTTAGGTCGTTGGACCATTTACCTTAGGTCGCTCGACTCTGTTAAGTCGGCCATGTTGGGTCGTGAGTCATCGTTAGGTCGCGAACACCTCTAGGTCGCAACCACTAAGTCGCTTGACCCCTTAGACCCCTAGGTCGCAGCCGTTAGGTCGTATGACCCTTGAGTCGTTAGGTCGTTAGACCTCATTTTGTCTTCACTAGGTCGTACCGTTTTGGTCGGGGCGCTGCCCCGCACCCCGCCGGGGGCGCTGCCCCCTGGACCCCCGCGACCTGACCGGGCAGGTCGAACCCCGTAAGCGGTGGCGTTGCCCCCGCACCCCCACCTTGGGGGGTTGCCACCCCCCTGGACCCCCCCTCCGTAGGGGATCTTATCTGAAAAACATTGAGCTGATTTCCTTGGATTTTATTCGCATCTCCGTATGCGATCTTTGTGACTGATTGTTTCTACACTTGCTTATGTGTTTTGTCACTTTATAATACAAAGGTTTCAATACTAGTAGTAAATATCAAAACTCTTTTAACAAACAATTTCAACTCTATTTTTAATAACAAAGCTCTTTTCTTAAACCGTTTTCCAATCTATTAGTATATACAAGCCTTTACCTCACTCGGATGAGAAATCTAATTAAACGACTTAGTAAAACAAGTGGTATGAAACGCTTGCGTTCACTTCGTCGGTTAATTGTTGGACTTGTTCGATTGAACCTCTTGTGACAATTTTATTAGTGAAGATTTACAGTTTGTTCGTAAATATTTAAGTTAAGCAAGTGGTTATGGGACATGAAGCTAAACTTCTATATTTACTAGCTTAGTGTAATTGACACTTCTCGTTGATCTTGATGATCGCTTTATGAATTAGACTAGCAATTGCGCGATGTCTCTTTCATTGCAAGGTTAGACTAGACACCACTTGTGTGATTCCATTCACACATACCTTTCTGCTTTTTGGTTAGTCTTGACCTCAATCTGTGTGATTCCACTCACACATGTGGGGTAGCTCCCCATGGTCTTCGGACCGTCATGTGATAGGCCTCTTTCCCTTTTTATGATTTCTGGATTTCTCGTGTTGATTTCTGGAATTTATGTCATTGACTTGTTATGAGTACAAGTTTAGGGTATGATGCCCTCTTCGAATCTTTGAGAAGATTCTTGTGATATTGATTATCTCTTATTGATTGATCTTCTGTTGATCATTATTTACATAGTTATAGTGGTATGTCGTTATGGATATTTATGTTTATGCCATATCTTTTATGTTATATCATGTCATCTGATATTTATAGCTAGACTGATCCGTTTATTATTTTCTTAAATAATACTCGGGTCAGACCGAGATGTTACAGGTGCTTCTGCTTGACTTCTTCCCAGGGATTCATCACTCTGACTTTTGGCTAACTGTTTAGATTAGCAGTTTTTGTTGTATACACTTGAGATGTAGACTCATAGTTGTATTCTTTTGTATAGCACGTGTTGCTATTCTTTTGTATTATCGTGGATCTTACTGACCACTACTCTGATGTACACTTTCATGTGTTAGTTATATATTCATATCTTCTTCCGCCTTTGTGATATGGATATCTGTGACTGATTTGTGATATGATTATTTCTATGTTTGTTTCCGAAGATTATTTATAGCCACCGTGTGATAAGCAATTACATGGATGGTCGCTCCTCAACAGCCTTATTCTCCGTGCTAGTTGACAGCACTACTCCGGAGTGTTCTTGGCTAGCGTGGGTATAGAGGTGGGGCGTCACAGCTTAATAAGATTATAAATCATTGCTTATGGATGTATGATATTGATATCTCATTTGATGATGTTGAATTTAGATATGACATGAATACTATCTATCTGATATGGATGCTTGGTTTAAATATGATAATATCTAGTTGTCTGTTTGGATGATAATATTGATTATCTATTTATGAGATTATCTATTGAGATATTATGAATTATCCATCTGTGTGTATATTGAATTATATCGAATTAAACTGTTAAGACTAAATAGACAACTTGGCCCTTAAAAGACACGTTTTGGATTTCGATGAGACCGGGATCGGTTTTCCACATTTGGAACATCCGAAAACCACATCGATTCCAAATTAACGATAGGTTGTGAATCTGAAGTGAAGATGAAGGTCCAAAATGCAAGGGTTATCGTCGTTAACTCTGAGGGTGATTCCAAAAAGAGTGTAACGAGATAATGCCTTCGGTTTCGTTCGTACCCGGAACAAACTTGTATGGATTGAATGCTTTCAACACATCGTCAGGTGGGCGATGAGCATTCTAAGAATTATGTTCTCTAAAGGTAATCGTAACCTCAAGCCTCATCAACCGGGAATGGCTAAAACAGGGGAGGTGCAGCAAGGTTAGGTGGGTCATGCCCAAGCAGGACAAGGATATTCCCCTGTCTAGATGTCCCTTATTTTCGGCTGTGTGGGCGGTTGGTCATGACAACTACCGGGGTTTATCTTGTTCGGGACTGTTCAGTAAGGAATGGTTCCGGCATTGTGTTGCAGGGGGTCAGGAGTGATCCTCGGTACGTTGATCTAGGCCACGTACTGTGACGGGCGGTGCCCCAGTAGCCCTGCCATTGTATGGAATCCAAAATCCAATAAGTGCCAACGGTTTTGATTGTATTACCCACTTTTGTGGCTAGTAGCTGGAATTTAATCATGTAACAATTTCGACTATTTTCTATTTACTTGAAAACCCTAGACCTATTATAATATCACAGAATTTCCTCTCAAATGTTTTGGTTAGCATAAGGTAAAAACTTATCCGTGTTTATGTGTGGGGAGTCTTACGTGATACCTTTTATTTTCAAAAGATTTTCAAAGTTAAGCAAATCTTTAACCTGTTACTCATACCAGACCCATGTCTGACCCGGAGTTTATTTTTGTTTTTCATAAACTCTCGGGTACCCAAATTTTTACGAGTAGTCAAGGGATTCAGGTTAGCTTTGACGAATTCTGGAGGAGCAATGGAGCAGGAGGCTTCAGCGTTGTAGATATACTTATAGTTCCGCTGTGTTGGTATCTCTGAGTCATATTGTTGAGTTGATTTGTGTATTGAGTTGTATAACTAGACAGGTGTCTATAACTGTCTAGTATGTGATGTATTATCTGTATGACACTGATTGATATTGTATATTATGTAATTACTTATGTGATTATTATAATTTATTCGTTCCGCTGTGAGATTCTGATATTGTTGTTCTTTCTTCTCTATCTTTTTTACTTTCTCATCTCTTTCTTTTCTTAAAAACGATACGTCTTCCTGGGTTTCAGGAAGTCGGGTCGTTATAGTGGTATCAGAGCGCTAGGATGAGTGAATACCTAGGCTCTTAAGTGATTTCTTTTCTGAGAGAGCGTATTTGTAATTTTGATATATATATATATATATATTTAATTATTTCTACCTATTGTTGGGTTACCTGTTCGGGTTTTCCAATGAGCTATAAGGGTAGATAGGATAGTGGTGTGTGTAACACAACTACCAAAGGTTGGAATTTGAATGATTGAGGGTGGAAGTGTAACTGTCGAGGCTATAGACCTGATACCGTCTCGAGTAAGCTTTGGGTGGTGTAAGGATTTCATCGATCTCTGAAGGAAACCTATTAAGGTTCGGAGTTCATCTATGAAGTGTAGTTTGGTTAAGCTAGAGTTTGGATCTGTCGGGTGGACAGAAGCCAGACATGAAATCTTGATATATCAAGGTGTAGTAGCTGTATGATGAGACACAGTGACTATGGATGTCTCCAAAAATGTTTCTTTGGGACAAGTTAAGGAAGTATATCTGTTCGATGTTGTCGCTGTGTTCAGCTGGGTGTTTCTGTTTGCTTTGAGGTCCGAGTTTTTCGAAGTGCTTTGGATTAAGCAGTCTTTGGTTTCTAGCTCAGCAGTGGAGTTTAGAAGCTGCAGAGTAGTTCCATTTCTTCGATGGATTGGCCACATAAGTGTAAGCTGTTCTGAATTGTAAAGAGAAAGCAGTATCTTTGAAATTAGGCTGGATTGATCGCAAAAGTGGCTTGCGATAGTTTGAGTGTTCTCTTATGTTTCAGAGATTTTTCTGGATGCCTTCAAGGAGTCAAAGTTTTGCTAATATCTGAAGATTGAGTTTGGTGAAGCAGCTCAGAATTTTGGAGGAACTTCTGAGTTTTATTTTTGGAATGTGTTGACCAGTCTGTGCTTGAGTTCCTAATCAGCATTTTCATCTGTTCAATCAGAGTTGCACAGTGGAAGCATGATGGCAGCTGTTTTAGTTTGGAAGCAACTGGATGTTGCAGTGTTTGGATGGGAGAATTCTATAGGAAATTTTTCAGGATCTGAGGCCAGATTGGAGTGCACCTGTTTAATTTCTTCTGGATAAGAGACGGACGAATTTGGATTTCGAAGTCGGAGATTTGATTTTGGATAAGTGTTTAGTCTACAGGATTGAATTGTCAGTTTGGATAACTGGAATTTGTTGTGTTTCACGTATCTCTGAGGGAGTGCGTGTAAGATCTATCTCTGGGTGTAGAATCAGCAGTTCAGGGAGTTGTAGTTGTTGATTCAGACTTGCCTGTAGTCTGATATCCTGCCTAGTTTTGTACATCTAGATGAGTGGAAGCTCTATAGCTTAGTAATATTGATTGTTGGGATTCTATAGGGCGAGTAACCCGGTATTTATACTTGGGGAAACTCGAGGAAATTCTATCCGGAATTTTTTCTGGATAGTTAGATTTGTTTGTTTGGATGAATTGGTTGCTATGATTGTTAGCTTATGATTAATATATGCTTGTGTTTTAAAATAAATCTTTAACTAGATTATTAAATCACCTTTGTTTTAAATTTCGGGGACGAAATTCTTTTAAGGGGGAAGAATGTGATATCCCGGGAATTTGGGCAATATCAATTTAATAATCTACATAAAAAATTAAATTGATTTGATATATCTTTGTTAATAAGTTATGAATTGATTTAATAATTTTCTTTTAAATAAATAGTTAACTGATAAATTATCTTCTAAAGCTAATAAATTGTTTTCTATTTATATATATATATATATATTTGTATATATTGTAAATAGTTAAGGTCTGTTTTAAATTTTATTAAATAAGGATATGTTTTCAAACTCTAATCTTTTTGGTAATTTGGAATTTGATTTAAATTAATATTAAACAAAATAACTATATGGCTTAAATTACTCAAGATAAGATTAATTTGTTTAAAAGAAATTCTAGTTTAAGTTTAAATTTATTCTAAGGGGTGTTTTGTTCTTTTTATAATATGGTTGATAAATAAGAAGTTTATTAACATAGAGATAAAATCTTTTATAAATTATTTTCATGTAATAATGGGTTATATTTAAACAATACAAAATAAAATATCTTTAGAAATGAGTTATAGTTAGACAATATTAATTTTTGTAATATCTTTACAATGGATTTTTTTTATATATATAGAATTTGTTATTTTAAACTTATGTCTATACATATACACATGCTTTGGTAAACTATGATTTAAAATATAAAATGAATCTTATAAAAATTTGCATAGGTTTGAAGTAATTTTAATAAATTAAGTATTTAATAATATAAGTTTTAAAAGAAAGTAAAGGAAAGATTTTTTTTTACAATTGTGTTAAGTATAAAATTATGTTTATACTTGAGTAAAAACTTTATAAACAAATAGATAATGACTAGGCAAAATATATAAAGTAACTAAAATATGCTTATACAACAAAAAAGGAGGTATGCTAGACTTTGTATAGTTGTAGTTTTAAATAGAGAATGTTGTTAAGCAAGTGAAACAGCAAATAATATTTATAACTTGGAAGAAAAAGTATGCAGGCAAGAGAGAATTCATTTCAATGCATACGAATAGAAATAGAGTATGTAAGCTTAGCATCTAAGTTAACATAAAATAAAATAAATAAGTAAACATATGTAAGCTAAGGAAGTGAATAAAATATCTATGTACATAAGGTACATTAGCATTTAATGCTTTCCATCTTAGCACAAAACAAAGCATGTCAAAAATGTTTTCAGCCCCAAAGAAAAATAAAAATCTCTGAATTGTGTGTACTTGAACATTAAACAATTCTCTTTACCTGTTTATTTATCAACTTTCCTCATTTCATTTCGTATGCAAAAGGCTTTGCGTTCCAGTTTCTAAAGTCTTAAACAAATACAAACTTAAGAAAAGAAAATGAATACAAATTGTACATATTGTATCTGAACAGGGATTAATATGAAAAAATGAAAACAAGACAATTACAATTAATGCTATAAACTCTAGCACAAATAAAGTCAATTCACAACCATACAAAATCATTTCCAAGCCTCCAAAACTGAAAAAAATCTCTGACCCAAAAGATAGCTGCTGTACCAGTAAAAAAAAAAGAAACAAACTTATCCTATACACTTCCTTCTCTGTATATGTATGTCTCTGGTTCGAATGAACTGAAAAAAAAAATCAAATACAGTACAATAAATATCTTGTACCAATATAACTCAAACCTATCCCTACTTAGGCCTGCACACTTTTTATATATCATCTTCATTTTATTCTTCAACAAGAAGCCTGAGTATTACTTTAAATATATATATAAATATATATAGCAACCTGGAAACAATCAACAACTACATCATCAACAAGACAAGAGGAATTCAAATTTAAAAGTAAAATCAACATTAGCCTGGAACTAAATCTGTTCTTTATCTCTGATTCGAAAACCAGGTGAGTAACACTCTTTTAAAATTTACTTAAGTTTTAAAATCTGTTGCATGTTGATATTGGATGCTTAAATATATGGTGTGAATATTTATTTATTCTCTGGGTGATTTGTGATGAAACTGTTTATTTCAAACCTGCAAATTCAAATTACCTGTATTGAACTTGTTCTGTTTTTAATTGCTGTGAGTAGCTTAAATCTCTAACTTAAGTATTTAAATTAGTTGCAAGCTTAAAACCAGAAATAAGTGTGATTTGTATGTATAAAACCTTTTGTGCATATCGATGTGGTCAGAGTACATATTAATGTCTCTGTAAACAAGCTTATCCATTTTGTTCTCAGGCTTGAATTGATTCAAATTATTTTACCATTTAATCTAATAGCTTTTAGGAGTTATAATACAAATAGAAACTGTTTGTTTCAATATGATTTAAAGTTTAAGTATATTTAAGTTGAATGAAAATTGAATATGGTGTTGGAAATCAAAACAACAGAGGAAAAGTTGAACAAGAGAAAAATCAAAACATTTTAATCATAAAATCAAGAACATACTTTGAATCACTATAACAAAATATGGATTTTAAAACTTAAATCAAGATTTTTAATACCAGAAGTCGAGAGCAGTTCTGAAATGTATTAAAAATGCATTTTTGGAAATTTTAGGGTGATCACTGTATCTGGGTGGTCGTGGTTCTGTTTGATGATAGAGGAGCTTACCCCGGTGATGGGAAAAATGGGGGTAGGTGGTGCAGTTTGGCGTGGTGGCGACAGCAACGAGATTCCTTCTGTAAACCTAATTTTAAACTGGGTTGAAGTTCGGGCTTGTTCGTTTTCCTTGGTGCATCGAGTTCAACGGGGGTTTGAGTATGGGTAGAGGAGTGAAAGGCGGAGTCGTGGCCGGTGGTGGTGGTTTTCTGATGGTTGGAGGAGCAGAGTTTTCGCGTTGACAGGTTTCGAGGGAAAGAACTGTTTATGGTTCCAGGTTTTGAGAGACGAGCTCGATTTTGTTTCAAGCAAGTGAGGTGGCTATGGATGATCGTGTTTGGGTCTGGTGATGGCCGGTGATGTGTTGAAGCCTGAGTGGATGGCCGGAGATGGCCATAGTCACGGTGCATGTGCACCGTGCATTTGGGAAGTACTGGTGAACTTTATGTGCAGGGGAAATTCGTGTTGGGGAAAAACTCGGGTTATTCGAGTATATGACTCGAAGCAACATGAAAAAGACTCGAAGCACCTTTTAGTTGACTCGAGTCAGTTGATGTTCCAGGGTTTTTGTAAAACCTGACTGTAGTTTTTTTTAAAACAAATCTAAAGTGAAACTTAAATTTGTATATCAGTTTTAAACAAATTTAAATTCAATAGAAGTATGAATTCAAGTTTATTTTATTGAATTAAAAACTGAAATGAGACAAAGGTTTTTAAATATGTAGATGTGGATTCTCAGGTTTAAAGACATGACAGTGTTCTGTTTTTAAAATTTAATTTAAAATTTGAAAAAAAACAGAAATTTAAAAAGAGGTTTAAATTCAAAGTTTACAGTATAGATTCAAATGGACTTTTGAATCTAAGGTTAAAAAAAATGAATTTGGGTTTTAAATCAAAGTCTTAAAAATCAAGTTTTTAACAGGAATTGGTTTCAAACAAATAATTGAACTTTAAATTAGAAAAATGTTTAAAAGAATAACTATTTTGAATCTGAAATTAAAAATGTAATTTAAAATTTAGACTCAAATCTGAAATGTTTTATACTTTAATGATAATGAAATCATTTATAAAGAAGTGGATTATATTATAGAAAATTAAGATATTGAAATGATTTAATTAGTAAGTTAATTAAAGAATGACTTATTTATTTAATTTGAAACTAATGATTTAGAATTAGAAATTAATTAAAGAAGTGTTATTAGTAAATGAAGATAATTAACTGAAGGATTATTAAATAATTAATTAATGTGATTAATTTTAATAATTAATTAGATTAATTAATTTAGATAATCTATTGTAAATTGTTAAAAGAAATTAAAGGATTAATTCATTATTGTAATTAATTGAGATAAGTGATTAATTTAAGTTAATTAATTTATTTTAATTAATTTAAGATAATCATTTGATAAATTGATTACTTAATGTAGTTAATGAAGTGGAATTATTTAGGAAAGTAATTAATGATAATTACCGAGTGTAATTAGTGGAAGATGATGTGTTAATAAAGTAATTTGGATAATTACTTTTGTAATTAATCAGAGGATTAATTAATGGAGATAATTAATTATGGGATAATTGATTTATTAATATAAGTAATTAATGATAGTTAATTACTGGTTGATATTAATCAAAGGTGATTAATAATTGTGTTAATCATTAAATGGAATTAATTCAAATAAAGGAATTTATTTTAAATCTAAATTAGAAATCATTAATTAATATAATTAATGATGTAATTAAGAATTGGGTAATTAAGAAATAATTAATAATATGGTGATTAATTAAGAAAAAATGTAACCAATTATAAATAAAGTAATTAAATGTTAAATAATTTAGAATAATTAATTTGTAAAATTAGTCAAAGACTAATTACCTATTGTAATTAGTAAATGATTAATCAAGGTGAATATTTAGAGGATGAATAATTAATTTGATTTAAACTTAATTAATGGTTGTATAAGCAGGATTTATAGATGAAGTAATTAATTTAAATTAATTAGATATAGAAGTAGTTAATTTAATTCATTTTAAATTAATTACAAATAATATGATTATAAATCATTACTTATGGATGTACGATATTGATATCTCATTTGATGATGTTGAATTTAGATACGACATGAATACTATTATCTGATATGGATGCTTGGTTTAAATATGATAATATCTAGTTATCTGTTTGGATGATAATATCGATTATCTGTTTATGAGATTATCTGTGATTATCTATTGAGATATTATGAATTATCCATCTGTGTGTATATTGAATTATATCGAATTAAACTGTTAAGACTAAATAGACAACTTGGCCCTTAAAAGACACGTTTTGGATTTCCATGAGACCGGGATCGGTTTTCTACATTTGGAACATCCGAAAACCACATCGATTCCAAATTAACGATAGGTCGTGAATCTGAAGTGAAGATGAAGGTCCAAAATGCAAGGGTTATCGTCGTTAACTCTGAGGGTGATTCCAAAAAGAGTGTAACGAGATAATGCCTTCGGTTTCGTTCGAACCCGGAACGAACTTGTATGGATTGAATGCTTTCAACACATCGTCAGGTGGGCGATGAGCATTCTAAGAATTATGTTCTCTAAAGGTAATCGTAACCTCAAGCCTCATCAACCGGGAATGGCTAAAACAGGGGAGGTGCAGCAAGGTTAGGTGGGTCATGCCCAAGCAGGACAAGGATATTCCCCTGTCTAGATGTCCCTTATTTTCGGCTGTGTGGGCGGTTGGTCATGACAAATGCTGGGGTTTATCTTGTTCGAAACTGTTCAGTAAGGAATGGTTCCGGCCTTGTGCTGCAGGGGGTCGGGAGTGATCCTCGGTACGTTGATCTAGGCCACGTACTGTGACGGGCGGTACCCCAGTAGCCCTGCCATTGTATGGAATCCAAAATCCAATAAGTGCCAACGGTTTTGATTGTATTACCCACTTTTGCGGCTAGTAGCTGGAATTTAATCATGTAACAATTTCGGCTATTTTCTATTTACTTGAAAACCCTAGACCTATTATAATATCACAGAATTTCCCCTCAAATGTTTTGGTTAGCGTAAGGTAAAAACTTACCCGTGTTTATGTGTGGGGAGTCTTACGTGCTACCTTTTATTTTCAAAAGATTTTCAAAGTTAAGCAAATCTTTAACCTGTTACTCATACCAGACCCATGACTGACCCGGAGTTTATTTTTTTTCTTCATAAACTCTCGGGTACCCAAATTTTTACGGGTAGTCAAGGGATTCAGGTTAGCTTTGTCGAATTCCGAAGGAGCAATGGAGCAGGAGGCTTCAGCGTTGTAGATATACTTATAGTTCCGCTGTGTTGGTATCTCTGAGTCATATTGTTGAGTTGATTTGTGTATTGAGTTGTATAACTAGACAGGTGTCTATAACTGTCTAGTATGTGATGTATTATCTATATGACATTGATTGATATTGTATATTATGTAATTACTTATGTGATTATTATAATTTATTCGTTCCGCTATGAGATTCTGATATTGTTGTTCTTTCTTCTCTATCTTTTTTACTTTCTCATCTCTTTCTTTTCTTAAAAACGATACGTCTTCCTGGGTTTCAGGATGTCGGGTCGTTATAGAAATTTGAAATGAAGCCATGCTAACACTCAAACAAATATCATAGTGTTAATTTCAGAAACCTTAGGATAAACAGTTATATTCATGAGTAATCAACAGTCAATCAACATCATAATTATTTCAAAAACCAATTTCTTGAAGTTTCAACAATTTCTTAAAATCCTTTTTAACAGCTTTCACATGAAATTTGAAAACGTGCAAATTTACAAGCAGTGACCAAAATGTCAAAACAAATATATCTACGTGTAGCATGAGTAATCAAAGATCAATAAAATACCATCATTTGACCGAACAAATTTATATGGATTAGTTCAAAGTTGAAAATCTGATTGGTCATCATTTAAGCACAAAACAAGGTCATAAATAAGAACAAGTCAAAAGAAATCATATCAATTAAGAATAAGTCAGAATTAAAGACATCATTCATTTCATCATCACATTACTGGCTGATTTAATTCAGACTACGGTGCAGATTATCACATTTAATATATCGTTCAAAACAAATTTATTTGTTTTACCTTTACGTTAATTTTTCGTTGTTGCCTAATGTGATTCTGTCACCTTTGTACTAGGCTAAGGAACTTTGCTTTGTCGCCCGTTGTGTTTCTGGAACAGCCAAAATCCAGAGAACACTGTTGTTGTTCCTTAGCCTGCCACCACACCTACATGATAAACGATTTTTGTGACCTATTTGTTTTTATAGGTCCATGGTTGTTAGTGGCAGAACATGAAAAATATGTTTGTGGAGACCCAAAACTATTTATATATGTTCCTTTTGGCATCCAAATTTGTTTGACTTTCAAAGATATTATATTTGTGCCTTTTGGAACCCAAATTGGTATAGTTTACACGTGTTTGGGTCTATACCAACAATTATTTTGATTGTGTCCAAATTTTCTACAAATTGTGCACATTAAATTGACTTGATTAAATTTTGTGTTCTTGTTCCTATGATTATAATTTTCAACATGATGTCCAATTATTTCAGATCGAGCAAAGACACTTTTACCTTTTGCATTATCATCATCTTGTGATTTCCCAAAACCAGTCCTTTTCTGTTGTTAGCAAAAATTTGATTTCCCAATAACATTTTGAAAGATTTTTCTCCTTTTGAAAAGTTATTCAGAGATTTCTCAAGATTTTGGAATTTGGTTTTTAATGTTGTGTTTTGAGTGACAAGTGAGGTGCATCTGTTTATAAAATCCTTTTTCCTAGTGTCAATGTTTTCCTTAAGATTCAAGTTTTCTTTTTCAAGATTCTCAAAGTCATTCCTAAGTTTTGATAATTCTGAATCTAAAATCTTACATTTTTTACATTCTAGGTTTTGAATATTTTCAAGTTCAGTTTTTAACCTAAAATTTTCACGAGCAAATTCTCTCCTATCAGATTTCAGTTTTTCAATTTTAGATTCAAGAGTATCCACTACCTTAGTAAGATCAAGACACATAAAAACAAGATCTCTACAGGAATACTCACCTGCGTCACTAGATTCCTCGGAGCTTGCTTCTGAATCTGTTTTTGCCATAAGACACATGTTAGCCTCCTCTGAGCTGCTATCCGAAACTTCCTCTCCTTCTTCATCATCCTAAGTCGCTGCAAAAGCCTTTTTTCTTCTTTTTCTTCTTCTTTCCTTTGTTGTTTTTGAGAAGTGGGCATTTTTGTATGAAGTGTCCGGGCTTCTTGTAGTTAAAGCATGTTGATTCATTATCGGAATTGTCAGAGTCTTTTGATCTATTACCCTTTGTTTTCTTCTTGCGTGGCTTGAATCTCGACCATTTTCTAAGATTATTGACAGCCATTGCAAGCTCTTCAATCGGATCTTCTTCTTCTTCATCGTTCTCTTCTTTGCTCTTTAAGGCAATCGTCTTCTTCTTTGGTTCGGAGTTGTTGCATTCTTCCTTTGCTTTTAGCTCAAGCTCATATGTCATCAAGTTACCAATCAACTCCTCCATGCTTAGCTTACTCAGATCTTTCGATTCTTGTATTGCCGTGACTTTTGCCTCAAAGTTCATTGGTAAAACTCGTAGCACCTTCCTCACAAGCTCTACCTCAGTGAATACTTTCCCAAGCGCTCTAGCGTTGTATACCAAGGTTGAAAAGCATCCAAACATATCCTTTATGCTCTCGCCGTTGTCCATCACAAAGTTTTCGTATTCATTGCTTAATAGGGCTAGACGAGACTCCTTGACTTGAGAAGTTCCTTCATGTGTCACCTCCAAGGTATGCCAAATTTCCTGTGCTGTTGTACAATGAGAAATTCTATTAAATTCATTTTTATCAAGAGCACAGATCAAGGCATTCATGGCTTTAGCATTTGTGGTTTTTAATTTCTTATCGTTAGCATCCCATCTATCCTTAGGTTTAGGAATCTCAGTATCACCAACAGTTATAGTGGGAGCTTAATAGCTAGTTTCAATAATATCCCAAACATCATAATCAACATAACTAAGATATATACCCATCCTAACTTTCCAACAAGCACAATCATTCCCGTTAAACATGGGTGGCCTAGAAATAGGTTGCCCCTTAGAAAAAGCATTATTTGATGAATTCATGACTCTAGAGTTAAAGAAAAATACCAGGCTCCGATACCACTTGTAGGATCTAGATTAACCCTAGAGGGGGGGGGGGTGAATAGGGTTATAGAAAATTTCCTCGAATTAAACACAGAAATAAACTGCAGAAATAAATATGCTAAAAAGTAAATCACACACAAAATTTACCCAGCTTCGGCAACCCCTGCCTACTGCTGCATTTCCAGATTTCTATTAGAATTAAACAGTATCCCGCTTACAAACACCATACTAGACTCGCAGACCCTTTTGCTCCCGCTCACAAACACTTTACTAGACTCGCACACCCTGCTCCTGCCTATAGAGTTCCGCTTACTCGCAAACACTGCTCCCGCCTATAGAGTTTTGCAAACTCGCACACCCTGCTCACTGAACTAATTCTAACTAGACAATCTGACACTACCTAAACCCTAGGTGGTGATTTACCAAGTTTTGATTTGAAAAATAAAAACAACAATTAAAAACAAATAACAATTTAAACCCTAATTAAAAATTATATTAAAGCCCTTTTAAAAATTAAAATAGGCCGGCCCTATTCTCTTTTCATTAACCCGTCAGCTCATTCCTTTTTCCTGTGGCTTGTGAAAATATGGCGGCCTCTGTTGTATCTTCGTTCATTCCTTTTTGACAAAATTAGGGCTTGAGCAAATTGAATCGCCACACGTCACCGTTTGATAGTAGGCTTTGATGCTCTTTGATTTGCTCACGGCTCTTCAATTTGGATCGAGTTTGTCTCCTTGCTTCAGTATGTAATTTTATGCTTTGGTGCTTTTGTGTATTCGTACTTGAACTCGATACTCAAAAATTGCCGATGATGATTTCAATTTATAGGGTTAGTTCCCCTTATTTTCCGTTCGTCTAAATATATTTGAATCTGTCATTATTGTTTGATCGGCCGTTTGATTATGTACTGATGCTTGAGATTTCTTTGACTTGTTCGTAATCGAATATTCTTCGTTACTTGATGGTCACGGCTTTGATTTTGAAATTGCAATATATTTGGTCAAAACGAAACTTTGATTTCTTTGTGATGACCACGGCTTTGACTTTATGTATGAACACGTCTTCTTGACTTGACTGCATCTCATGGCTTTTATTTGTTCAACTTGAAATTGTTTGCGTCTGCATTGAATTCGAACTTAGACTTGTTTATTGCTTTCCTGTAGATGCATTCACTTCATGTTTTCATTGTTGTTCACTTGATTACTGAGCTGGTGCCATCTGGTACTTGTTTGCATTGTTGGTTCATCACTTCGTTTCAGTTTGATACTGTGTTGCAGTCGCTATGCAGTTGCTATTGAGTTGTTTTGTCTCTGCCTAGTTGATGCTCTGTTCATTGCTTGTGATATCCATATTGCAACTGTGGTTTATATATGTGTAGTCTTCATTTGGTTTATTGCAGTATTCATTGTTGTTGTAACTGGACATGTTGCTTGAGCTTCATGCGTGAATATTGAAAAAAATCTCTGATTTGATGTTGCATTTCATGATTCATCTTGTAGTTGCATTTACTTGTGGTCTCTTTATTGTTGTTGATGCTGAAGCTTGTTGGTTCGATTCCAGTATGCTTTTTCACTGTCCTGTACATGTTATTTTTATTATGTTTGAACTTGCATCACTGCACTAGTTTTCTTCAATTCTCTGGCCTCTTTGAGCTTTTGTCTCTGGCCATTTTAACTGAGCATTTGTTTGGACTTCACTGTGCATTATGATCACTTTGTTTTGACTTGATCATTTTGGCTTGATGGCAGAGGCAGTGTAGTATTGTCGCACTTCATTATGGTCCAGTCTTTGACCTGCATCACTGTATATTTGGTTTGTAGTGAGCTCTGTTGTATTCACTTACTTGCTGTCGTAGATGTTGCACTGCATCACCACTGTGTTGATCTTGCTTCTGCAAATTGTTGTATTTGGACTTGTTGTACATATTGCCTTGCATCATTGGTGTCTGCACTGTGTTGCATTACAATCATTGCTGCCTGGTCGACTTGATATTGTTGATCTTGGTGGCATGTGTTCCCTGTTGAGTCTTTGGTGATGCTTCCCCTTTGAATTCATTTGCAAACTGTCTTCTGTTCACTTGAGTTTGGTCTTGAATGCATTCCTGTAGCTCGCATTCATGTACTTTTGATGGAGTTTTGATTTGTCGAAGCTTTGCATTCTTCAAGTTGCCTTGTGTTGAATCCAGTTTCAAAACTCGGATTTGACCTTGTGCTCGTGTTGTATTTTCAATGTATTGCATGTGAGTTGAACCCGGCTTTTCATTTGGGTTTGACCTGTGCTCACCTGTCTGCACGACCTTGTGGCATGTACAGTGATACACTGTGCATGTTACACTGTTCGTGTATGATGAATTGAAATGTAAATGATGACGAACAACCCAAATAACTGAGGCAAATATTATTTTCAAAATTCATCTTTTATTTTATATTGCATAAATATTTTATTTTCAATTTTACTGCGTTAGTGTATATTTTTGCAGATTGCTCAGATGCTGGATTCAAACTGGAATGCAGTTGAAGATAAATACGAGTGTGAGTGATATGTAGTGAGGTTAACTGTAAATGTAAATATGTGATGTATTGTAATCAAAGTTGTATATTTATAGTGAGAGCTTGAAATTGTACTATTCAAAATCATAATAAATATTTGTTTGAATAAAATATCTGTTTGAATTCAAATTCTATGTAATTTATTTTATTCAGCAAATATTTATTTAATCTGTGAAAACAAATAGTATATTAACAAATACATTTAAACGAATGTATATATGTTTATTATCATCAAACAAAAATCATATAAGCGCATATTCAACAGCTGGATGGCGAGACGTATCACTAATACCATATAGTGTCCATTGTGTTTGGGTTGGTGCAAGTCAAAATTTCTATTTAAGCAGGCTAAACTAACTGCCAGTATTGTATTATGTCGTTGTAAACTCTAATAATGTATTGTATAAACTGATATAGTGCTTTTGTTTTAAAGAATATTCATTCATCTATTATATGTTGTTCCGCTGCGAAATGTGAGATTCTGTTATTGTTTCTGTTTCTTCTTCTATCTTCTTCTTCTTAAACCCTAACGGTTCGGTTTTCCGACATTCGATTGTGCGGAATTTGATACCGTGGACGTATTGACGTCGACTTTCGGGCACCGTAAAAATCGGGTTGTTACAATGTGGTATCAGAGCATTTGGTTAAGCGACAACCTTGGCTCTGTTGGGTGTTACTCATTAGAGATAGAGTCAGTAGTACTCTAGAATGAGTGTTAGTGTAATAATAGACATGAGCCCGTATTTGTTAGTGAATACAAAATTGTTTTATATTGTGTTGACTTATCAGTTGATTGTTTATAGATTCTGGTCGGTGCAGTTTAGCCAACTGTATCGATGGGGGTTTCTAAACTCTTAAACGAGGTAAACCGACACAATATTGTTTTAAAATCGGGTAAATGAAATAATTTTACCCAAATTATTTTTGTATATAAAAGGAATAATTTTCCGTAAATTATTATAGTATTATATGGTTGCTTGGATGTTAGGAGGTGATAATATTACATTATCACCATTATTGTTGAATATGAAATCGAAAACATAACCAAAGGTTAAGAGATAAACTTGTATACAAATGGGAATTGGATTTGTAAATGAAAATTGTAAAAGTGCGTTACAATTTGAAATAGAATTCCAGAGAATTATTTGAGAATGATTTTGAAAGGATTTGAAATTTGAAATTTTGGTGGAAAGTTTAAATTCCCCTAGAGTTTGGAAATGGTTTTCAAAAGTTTGGAAAAAATATTTTTGGAGGGATAAAAGCTCTAAACTCTTTTCGGCCGCTGGAAAATAACTTCGGTGATGACTGCAACATCATCGATGTTCATTTTCGAGTTTCCAAGAGAGGAATTGCTGGCAAATTATTTTAAATGGAAGTTGTTCGCAAACTGGGTTGGTTTTGGAAATCCAAAGGATAATTTGAATTGATTTCAAAGATGATTTTGAAAGGTTGGAAAGACTCTGGAATCATATTAAAAATTGTTATGGAATAATAAATAAGTTTGAAAACTTAGAAAATTCAGATTTTAACTGAAATTAACTTGAGTTAATTTGAATAAAGGTGAATTTGAGAAGTCATATAAACTAAGTGATTGGAATAAAATTTATTAAGGTGGAAAATTAGATTGTGAATGAATAAATAAATTTACAATTGCAAGTAAATGAAAGGGAAATTGAATGTCGAAATTCATTTCGAATTTGTAGTAAATGGAACTGGAATTGGAATTGAATTTGATTTGTGAGAAACAAAGCGAAGTATTAAAACAAAATTAGTAAGTGAAACTAATTGAAGAAATGACAAACTTAATATGGTTTGAAATGAATTGAATTCGATATTTATAAATGAAAGGTGAATCGAATTATATGGAATTTGAAATCCAGTTTAAATATAAGTGGTTGTAAACCAAAATAGTGAATTGAAATTGAATTGTTTTTGGGAATGAATAAAAGAATAAAACTGGAATTAAAACTGAATATTGAAAACCAATTTAAATTGTGTGAAATAAAATGAAGTTGTAGAATTAGTTCAAAGTGAACTAAATGTAATAAAGGTGGAAATATAAAAAATGGTTTAAGATAAAATGAATTGGAATTTGTAATGGATTAATGAATGAAACTAATTTAAAATAATGATATGAATCAGTTGTGAATAAAAGATAATTGATAAAATTCAATATTCATAAGGTAGATTGAATCCAAATAGAATTGAAAATGTAAATTGAATTTAAATGAAATTGAAAATGAAAGATTGAATGAAAATGGATATATAACTTCAATAGTGAAGTCAAAATGGTATAAGAAGTATATATATTGAAAATTTTGTTACAGAATGTGCAAAATGATTTTTGAATGTAGAAACTGGATATGATTGTTGAATAGCATACATGTGATATGAAGAAAATGGAATTGGGATTTCGATTTTGAAGATAATTGAATTGCTCGAAAAAGGTATAAATTTGAATTTCTATACAAAATTTGGTGATTTTCTTGTCTAGCCACATGGCCTTTTATTTTCTTTTTGAATCTGAGGGCCCATGGTGCCATTTTGTAGTCGTACCGAGCTATCCACGCAAAGGAGGAGCTGGCGAAATTTTTCGAAAATTTAGGGAGTTTGAAAAAATTTTGAGAAAATTTTGAAAATTTTAAATTTGAATTTCAAATTAAATTTGATTTATCTAAGAAAACAATATTATTTGGAGTTTATGGTTGAGGTTGGAAAGTTAGTTAAAGTAACAATGGTCTTTAACAAAGAGATTTGTTTTGGCAAGATTAATAAAACTGTTTGGTTTTGGGTAAATAGTAAACGGGTTAAGGTCCATTCTTCTTAACTAGTAATTTCGAGACGAAATTCTTTTTAGGGGGGAAGGATGTGAAGACCCAGAGTTTTGAACATTTGAAGTTGAAATATTTGATTTAATTTTAATATTTGGAAGTTGATTTCAACTTGAATTTCGAATATTGCTATGAATTTGGCAATTAAAAATTATTCAATTTAATAATGTGAAGTTGGGTAAAAATTTGCATCTTCAATTTTAAGCTGATTAAAAATACTTTCAAGGCTTCAAAAATTTATGTTGATGATACTGAAGATAATAGAAGCTTCAGATTTGAATTTAAAACTATTTCGTTCAGTTTTGAATTTATGTCGTTTAAATTCGATATTTTAAAATAGCCTTTCGAGACATAGTTTCGAATTTCGACGAGACTAGTTCCATTGGATCCATAACAGTGTACTATTACTGGATTTCAATTTTCGTAGTATTTGGTGTGATCGCTTGATCGTACGATAAGCAAACACGTTGAAATTAAATTGAAAATTTAATTTAATAACTGGTCCGAAAAGCTATCTTCTCCACACGATCGAATTTGGGCTCGGCACCTTTTCCATTGCGTTCGGATAGACGTATAACATTACGAACGCCTAGCGACACGTTTTGATTGGTGTTCGAGATTGTAAGTTATATTTATCGAGGCAATTTCAATTTGAATTTAAATTACATAAATATAAATATTCTCAGATAATTGATAAATTTTGACATGTTTTTCTTTCTTCAACACTTGGCAAAGATTGTAGACACGCGTTATTTTTCTTCGAAATAAATGAAAACGTGAACGAAAGAAAAAAAACTCTCGAAAAAAAGAAGAAAAAAGAAAAATCAGAAACAGAAAATTTCATGGCGACCGAAGTTAATAAAATCAAATAGAAAATCGATCTGTTCAAATAAAAGGGAAGACCGATACTAAAAGAAAAATGGCAGAAATGAATCTATTCGAATCATGGCCGCGGTACCGAAATTCCAAAATAAAATATTATATCTCAAAATCGAAATCGCGTTGCTCCGGCGATGGGAATGAGATGATGTAGGGAGTTCGAAGCCTTCAAGCACCGCAGCGTCATGGCGAAGTCGAAGGGCAATGGACTGATCTCGAGTATGTTGTCACGATGCTGGGTGGAGGCGCGTCATTTGGGGGGTTGCGTGAATGACGGTGGCAATTTCGAGGTGCGATCTGGGTATGGTCGAAGCAAAGGTGGAGGAAGTGTCGTTGTTCCAATTCGATGCCACGATGGGGAGGTGAACTCGCGTTGGGAATCGCGTCGTAGGCAAGGGTTCACGATGGAGGTCAGGGTTTCGGCAGTTAAGTAGCAATTTCATCTTGTTCGTTTTTAATTTAATTTAATTTATATTGTAGATTAGAAAAAAAAGAAGAAATATGCATGCAGAAAAGTTTATAGTAATAAAATTACTATTTATGTTATTTACAGAAAATATACATTTATTTTAAAATATGGATAAAAACAGAAATTATTTTATATAGTTAAGTTTGAAAAAGATAAATAAATAGGAATTTAAAATATTGAAAGTTTATATACAAGGTTGGATTTTAAACTTATATAGATTGTTTTACAAGTGTAACTTCAGAATAAAAAATAAATATACCAGTATACACTTTTATTTTACTAGGTTGGTTTAAATTAACTTTTTTAATTATTTTAGCCGCTGAAAATAATTTATTAAAGAAAAAAAATTATTTAAAATAAATTTGGTAATTTAAATTATTTACAATGGGAATTGATTTTTAGATTTATTTCAAATATTAACAAACCATACAATGTCTGTTACAAGGTCCAAAATCGTGAAGGAAATAATCGAGATGGAAATGGATTGCAAAACAAAAGAAAAAGGTGAGATCTTCTCACTCAAATTTTAATAATTTAAAATTTCAGTTACTGATTGATTGTTGAATTGTGATAGTCAGATTTAAAATGGTTGATTGTATGCTTGCAAGATAAATTATTATAAGTTATATTAGTTTAGACCCTATGTGCCGCATAATAGCGTATGATATTATATTAAACCCATATACCGCGATATTCCACCTCGAAGTGGAAATTGGTATTATATATGTATTTGGAGTGATTGATTTCCTGCATTATATAGCGGATGAGACCCTATGCGCCGCATAATAGCGGATGATATTTTATAAATCCCATATGCCGCAATATTCCACCTCGAAGTGGAATTGGTATTTAATTGTTGTGCTAACGCTGTTGATGTAGGGAAAACAGGTTGGAGGGATCCAACTGGATTCCTCAAATATTTGAATTAGTTTCAATATTGTGTGTTGATTATTTATAATCCGTGTATGACTATTTGTGATTGAAACTGTTGAAGGCTATAATTTAGCCGAATATATTTTTGGTATCGTAGGATAGCAGAAATAAATAAAATTGGATTTTTGAAGTTTAGTATAAAATTTATATTAAATTAATTTTAGAAAATTGAATAAATTTAAAAGAAGGAATTTGTTTCAAAAGATAATAAATTTGGTGTTTGAAATAAATTTGAGAATCAATTTGAAATTTGATTTGGTGTTTTAAAAATAAATTAGAAAATCAATTTGATATTGATTTGGTAAAAATAATAAATATTTAGGAAATCAATCTAAAATTGACTTGGTGTTTAAAATTAAATTTTGGGAAACCAATTCTGAAAATCGATTTGGTGTTTTGAAGTAAATGTTTAGAAAAATCAATTTGGGATTTGATTTGGTATTTGAAATAAATTTGGAAATCAATTTGAAAATTGATTTGGTATTGAAAGTGAATATTTGGGAATCGATTGAAAATCATATATCTGTGGATATTTGAAAATTTAAAATTCACAATGGGAATTTTATAAAAGAAAGGGAAATTTTTTTAAAAATAAATATTGTTCTATTTTTAAAAGTGTGGAAAGGAATTTACGGATTTGGAACGTAAATTTAAAATAAATCCAGAAAGATTTATAAATTGATTTGAATGAACCATTTTAGAATGAAAGGTGTACTTTCCCTAGAAAGCCGAGTATATTTTTAAAGTAGCTTTTGAAATAAAATTAAAAGTTCTAGGTTTGGTTTTAAAATAATATTGTTGAAGAAATTATTTTTGGGAATTGTTTTAAATCTTTAAAGTAAAGATTTATTTAATTAATTATAAAAGGGATTATTTTAAAGACTTAATTGATATTTGATTTAGAAAATAGCTGTTTAAATATTTATACTCTATCTACTAATTTTATTTTAAAATTAGTTTGGACTCGAATTTGAATATAAGACAATAGTATAATATTTTCATAACAAATATTTAAGCAAGTGTTTCAAAATAGTTTTATTTTAAATATTTCCAAGTATATTTGGGATAAGCATTTTAAATTATTTTAAAATATTTAAACTCAGCAGATTTTCAGTAGAAATGAATAAATATTTGGAAATGTTTTCCATGTAGGGAAATTTGATTTGAAATTTGTTTCCAAAGTATTGAAAGCTGAAAAGTGATTTGAAATTTGTTTTCAAATAGTTGAAGGCTAAAATTTTATCTTGCTTAGATATTTTTGAAAATAAATAATTGGGAAAAAATTATTTAAATCTTGGCGATTGTTGTGAATGTTGATTGATAGTTAAATAACCGACTATCAATATTTGCCTTTATATGACATTTGAATTTCGATGCGACCAGGGGTCGGATTCCAAATGGATATTCGAAAACCACATCGAACCTTTGTGATTGTGATGGATCTTTTATTTAAAAGATCAAATTGGAAATTTGTTGTGATTTGTTTGAAATCTGAATGTAACACTTATTTTCAAAATAAACCCTTGTTATTCGGATTAGCTGAGAGAGGACTTTGTGTCGTAAAACCCATTCCGAATAATGATACGACGAAATGGTATTGCATTTGAAGGCATTGTTGAAAACCGGGTATTTTCGAAAGTGAAAGGATTACCTGTCGAATGTCTCTGCACCGGGTTGCTCCGGTATAGAGATTTTATCACCCTTTGTGATGGGGATTCTGGACGTGATTAGTAAATATCCGGATTGCAAGGGCTTCTTTGAAGTACTTTCGGTTCCGTTCGATCCTGTAAAGGACTTGTATGGATGTGTGTCTGACGTTACACTTTGAGCTGTAAAGCTGGTTTCTATCAAATACTTTTCTGTTGGCGGCGGAGAATTTATTCTCTTAGCTTAACACCCTTCTCTGAAACGTACGAGCACAAAGGTTATGTAGTTGATAGTTACTAGTGATATATTCCCAAATTGGTAATGTGGCATACGAAGTGCTGCCGATCATTTGTTGATCGAAGCACGACTTTGTGAAAAATATAGCTTTGTGGACGAGACTTCGTCGGACCTCACACCCCGGAAATGGTCAAAACAGGAAAGATGCGGCAAGGTTATGAGGGTCGCGCCCTTTAGGGTATGTCATTTCCTTCTGGAAAAGGGTGGTATCATGGTATGGTACCCAAATACCTAACCTATGTTGTTGCTGCAAATTTGTTATACTTTGTGGTTGTTGCTTTGTGGTTGAGGATCCTCGGATAAAGGTCGCAAACGATCGGGGGATGGCATACTCGTGTAGTAGTTACTTAGTTACAGAGGTAACCCGGCGTTGGTTGGCAGAGAGCTGGTTAAGTTCTCGGGACGTCCCTCCAGAGGCCTACCCATATGGCAGTAGGAAGTTCCTTAGCCCGACCATTTATTGGAAATCCAATCTCCTTAGCCTCGTACGGTTTTAGTCGTATAACCTGCCATTTACTAATAAATTTTCAAAAGCCATGTAACTTGTATAAATCTTTCAAACCAAATTTCCAAAGCAATTCCAAATAAAACTAAACGTTAATTTCAAAACTTCCCTTTCAAAAGCTTTCCGTATCTAATTCCATTTCAAAAGCCATTTGGATTCAAAATTCAACTTTAAAACCATTTCATTAAATTCTAATATCTGTGACTTAACTAATTTTCTCGTGCAATCCATATATATGTGTGTACGTTGTAGTCCAGAGGTTTTACATAATAATGCGACATCATCAATCATCACAGATTCAAGCACAGTAATATCGATAAGCTGTATAATCCTATAACACTTTCTTCATTCACAGATTAATAGATAAATAATGTAAATTTATCATAGATAAATAAATTACATTCATCATAGATAAATAAATTACGTTTATCATAGCTCAAATCAAAACAGTGCATCGCACATCAGAGATATTAAACAATTCAATCATTCAAATAGAATTCAAACATCCATAAGTAAGATCAATTAATCATTTGATTAAGTTAAATCAGATTAATTACTTACGAATAAATTACTAATCCTGGTTAATTAATTAATTACAAACCATTTTAATTAATTATCGTTTGATCATTTATTAATTAACCTTTTATTATTAATTAATCAACCTTTAATTATTAATTAATCAACCTTTAATTATTAATTGATCAACCTTAATTAATAAATCAATCTTAATCACCAAATAATCAACCTCTAATTATTTAATTATTCTTTAATTAATTAATCGCGTTAATTACATCAATTAATTAACCCTTAATTAATTGTCATTTAATTAATCAACTTTAATTAATAAGTGATTATCCCTAATCACATATATTAACAAATCACAAATTAAATTTTATCACTTGCTTAATCAACTTTGATCATTAGTTATTTTTAATTAGGTAATTATCTTCAAGTAATTAATTTCCTTTAATTACTTTCATTAATAAATCATCAATTACTTAAGTTTTTAAAATAAAAAACATTTTATCTTAATTAATTACTTAACTTAAACCTTTAAGTTAAATTAAGTGTTAGAACACTTCATCCTTTAATCATTTACTTAATCACAATATTAAGTTTATTTAAAAATAAACTTTTCAAAAACAAAGATTATATATTAAAAATACTTTAAACTCCAAATAATTTTTCTTTAAAACAATTAGCTTTAAAATTTTGACCTTTGAAACTTCTTTGATAACTTGATCAATATCTCAGATTTAAACCTTTTAAAACTTGTATCATATTTTTATTTTTATTTTTTTAAAACTTTAATAATGCTTCAAAAGGACCTGAGCTCGAGCCATCAAAAGCCCAAGCCAATTTTAAATTTTCCCGAGCCAAACTCGAGTATCTCGTTCCCATTCACTGCTTCGAGTCAATATGCGGATTCCCTGGAGAATGACCTGAGCAACACCCCTTCTTCCCAAATTACCACAACATAACCAGATACAACATGTATAAGTGCATCGTGCACACCGTCACAACCACCTCCGATCGACCATGCCACCTTTGACACATCACCGACATCCTTGCCGATTACCACAACCTCTCAGAACCCATCAACTCGTCGTAGATAAAATTTGAGTAACTCACGCGAATACTGTAACCCATCGATCAACGGAAAATCATCTCGCCCGAACATCTCCGATAGCCTGCAACCACACCGCCATGACCACAACCTCGTCATACAACAATGAATCATTCCTCCTCGGCCCGATCGACCATAAAGCTTCAACAACGACGAAATTTATTCGAGAATGACAGCAACTCAAGCATGATTATAAACCCTAGATCTACTTTGCATGACCACCTCGACAATTTATATTTTTTTCGATCATTTTTCTGATGATCCCCTACCTGCAACCCTCCTATGGCCTCAATCCTGAGGCACCTAACCTCCGCGATTACCAATGTTTGAAAAAAAATTACTTTTCAGTTCAACTCCCTTTTTTCTCTTTATTGAAAAGCCTAAAAATCTTGATTTTAATTTTAAAAATCCTATTTTTCGAGGGCAAAACAGTTTTTATACCTGAAACAAACAATTACTATGATCGAGATTTTGATAGGTTTTCCAAATAATCGTTCTTCTTCCTTTTTATTTAAACTAGCTTAGATTGAATTCTGAAACATTTTTAAAGTGGATATTTTCATATAACCTACAAATTTTGTTTATATATTGAAGTCTAAAGAAATTCAGGGAAGAGGATTTTGAATTTTTTTTCAAGTTTGGAAACCTGAACAACAAGAACAGAGCCTAAATACAGACATGCACATCATCATCCCCAAACATACACATACATGTAAGCATAATCACATCAACAATCAAGCACATTTGAGATCATACTTCACAGATCATTTAGATATATATCAGGTTGAGTATGCTCACTTGGATTGATGTTTGAACAGAGAAGAAATTTTTGAGCCTGAAACTTGGAACTTGGATTTGAATATCTAGAAATAACCTTTGATCAAGAAATGATCTTGATGTTGAATCTTTTTAGTTTGATCTGGAAGTTCTTGCTTGAATATGGAACTTTGATTCTGATCTTTTGGTTTTAATCATGCTTTCAGATTGAATTCCATGTTGCAAATTGAATATGTCTTGGTTTCCAGATTTAAAACTTTTCATTTTGTTTATGATGATTTGAATCTACTTAATTGGTCTGGATTTTTATCTGTACTTTGATTCAGGTTTGTATTAGTTTGATGAGGATCTATATTTTGATTTAAATTTGATTTCTTGTTTGTGTTTTATATTTTTTCTTTGTTCTTACGTTTGAAAAACTGAAAATAGCATAGCTTATTTTCTTTTAATACATGTTTATGTAATTCAATTTCCAAAAGGAAAGAATAATTTTGCCACTTGTTAACCAAACCATACACTTGTTAATTTCATATACAATCTTTGTACAAATGTCTTAATATAATTTAAAATGGTTATACTTGTTAAAACATGAGCATTTTGTGTTTAAATCCTTACTTTAAATAAATTTACAAATTTTGTTTTTAAACCCTTTATGTAATATATTTTCTATTTGGTTTAAATATATATAAACTAATTTATTTCAAGTATAAAAGAAAAGTATTTTAAACTCTTTATTAATTTAAGCAAATTATATTTTTATAATGTTCTAATCTTTATAACCAATACTATTTTAAACTTAGTTTATTTTACTTTTTATATGTATACATATAAATTTCATTTAGTTATGTATAAATTTAAAATTAAACTTATTATTCTTAAATTCATATAAGTAATACTAGTGTTGAAAATGTTCAAATTTAACTTTTAGAAAATTATTATATTAATTTCAAAACATAAATTCCAAATATTTATATTATAATTAGTAACAAACTTTTTTTTTAAAATATAGAGTATTAAATCCAATTTATTCATAATATTTTTATTATTGAATTTCAAATCCAATATATTATCTAAAACATTTATTTCTAAATTTCAAATTCAAAAATTAATATACAATCAATTTATATTTATAAGTGAATAAACAAACAAATATCTTTTTATAAATATAAATTTTATTCCATTTACAATCTATTTATTTTTCGAACTTTTTTCAAATTAATCCACAATTAAATGTATAATTAATATATTATTCAAAATATGCATTTTTGAATTTCCAATTAGGAATTCTATTTAAAATCATATTTATATACCTTTATATTAAAAAACAGATATCTATTTCCTTTGCAAAATACCAAATTAATTCATAATTTAATTTCAAAAATTAAATTAATTATCAAATTAAACTTGGCTAAAATCCGAGAGTGTTACGTTTCAAAAGCACAAATTCAGGAACAATGCAATATGCAAAAAGCTTAAGCACGTGTAATCAGGTATATAGAACAAATTCACGTAAAGAAGAAAATGTGAAAAAAAATTCATTTGAACTAGTCCACAAATTCAAACCACAACCAAAAATCTCAAGTATGAATAAGTCAACAATATCAGCAAAAGAACTCACAAAATATCAAGTAAATTCAAAATTCCAGATTGATAAATCAAAACTAGAAGTAAAGCCAAATCAAGAAGCGATAAAGTTAAAACCGAAAATCGAAAATTATATGAAAATCCAAGGAAAATTTTCTCACAACCAATCTATAGAAAAACCATATCATCATCGGCAATTCAAATCAAGTCGAGTAGGAACAAAAATTCAAATAAAGTCAAAGATTAAAATTTGTACCTAATAATCAACAGCAAAGTAGCGCTATATTTTAAGCAATTGCAACCAGCGATGGCTAGGCTATTGAAAAAACCAACTGACAAGAACATAAAGGTGGTAATACATCAATCAATTTTTAAGGCGGTGGCTTCCTAAAATCGTAGATAACCTAACCCTAAAAGTAACAAAAGAGGATCGGCCATATAAAAGAGAAAAGGAGGAAGTGTTTATTTTTCTTATGGGGTAGTGTATTTTGTAAAGGGATTAGGGTTTTCTATTTTATTTATTATTGTATTTTTAATTTTAAACTCTCTTTTTAACTAGGATTGAACTATGGTGTATATTTGGGGAAATTCTCAACTCGGGTTAGAAATGATTCGAGTTTTCTAGGCATAAGGTTAGAACAATCAGGCATGCATACTCCACATTTACTTCCCCCTCCTCATTTTACCTCTACACTCTCTCTCCATACCTTTATTTTATAGAAAGGATGTATGATCTAAAGATCATACAACCATACAATATATGTATGTATGTATATATGTATATGTATATATTAAATAAAAGGTAACTAGAGGTTCTAGGCCCATCGGCCTACATCATAGAATAACCGCCAACATACCTGGTAGCATAACAAAATACAAATACTAGTATCAAACATACAATACCGAATGACACAATCAAGGTGTAGTAGCGACACGACAAATACGCACGAAAATGTAAATCTCCCCAACAAGGTAAACTAAATCCCGACACAATCTCTGAACCAACCAATAAAATTGATAGAGATAGAGGTATGCCTTAGGGGCAATTATGTAATTTATCTCATATATCTAACTCGATAACCAATCTTGTTCGAAATAAAAGGTTTTTTCTTTCTAATATATATTGATATAATGTGTTATATTAACCAATTAATTTAATTAGAAGATATTTAATAGAAAACCATAAATGGTAAGTTTTAAGATAGTAGTTACAAAGTGCTGTAACCGTGAGTAATTTATCACAATGAAAACAAATATACCACTTTAAATATTCTTAGTCAAGATGTATCGAGACTGAATATCGATACATCTGTTGAGACTAGAGTACGTAACGCTCTCTAAATTTCGGGCAGTGTATTACTCATGATTGTTGGGGGCACCAAGGGTTATGTATGGATAGTTTTTGGATAATTATGGAATGACTCACTCAATAGTTTTCTATTGCTTAATATAACTAAGGTTATATAGAAAATATCGATGTAACTAATTTACACAGTTCTCCAACTTGAGAATATTTTCGATCTTCAATATGGAAGCTCCGCTTTGATTAGTCAAATCATGGCACAATGTCCATTGAGTGACTATAGTGAGGTCGAGTGGAAGTATTGGAAGTGAAGCACTATTCAAAAGAGGATTCATCTCCTTAGTTAAAAGGAGTTAGTTTCATGGTTAACTCAAAGTCAAAGACCTAGCCATAGCATTTCGGATAATAATAATTATTATTGAACCAAGAACATTGTGTTTGGAATATAGAGTTGAATATGAAAGATATTGAAATTTTGACCATTGCTAAATTTCATAAGTTCAAAGTGATATAGTTTTGATGAAGAGAATTAGTGTAAATAAAATCCACAACTGGGTTGTAACGACCCGATATTTTCAACCATTCGCATCCGCACATGTCGGACTTGAATTACTCAAAATACTGCGTTGTAAATAAAATTTGGCAAATCTCAGAATATACAGTAAATACATAATCACAGATCATAGACACAGAGTATTTAATAATGCAGCGGAATTTAAAAGAAATAGTAGTTCATGAAGCTACTATATAAAAATAAGATACATCAGAGTTAAACATGATACAACAAAAAGTAACAAGATACATCAGGTACAAATCAGAATACATCACTGAAATCACTGGATACAGAAAGCAAAATAGATGGCCGGATCTTCAAGGAAAGCTCCAACTCCGAAGGTGAATCTTGAATGCTAACTCACTCAATCTGACTCGAGCGTAAAGCAAAATACAAAACACTCGAGTCAGGACATAAATACTTATGACCTGTAAATAAACTCAAGTGAACAGTAACAAAAATGCATCAGTAACTTAAAGGATGCTTGGGATCGCCCATCCTTTAAGGATCCGTTAAACTATTTACTATGTAGTAATATTGCGCTACTATAATAATGTCTACAGTAAAATAAACATACTTTTAAATAGCGTTCCGGGCTACCCATATCACCCTTCACACATAATAGTCCTAGTAGTCCATCCAATATCATTCCATCTCCACTCCGGGTGACTGTCAGAGGATACCACAAGGGCTACGGGAGAAAAACAAACTCGTAGTAAAGGCTCGGTATGGTAGGTGACACGGCACACAAGGCAATGCCTGGGTAGATATACCAATTACGCACACGGGATGGTGGTAACGCAGCAGCCACATACGCCCACCTCGGAACACACTCCCATATCAAAATCAGAGGATGGCCATCTAATCAATCACCAGTAAGAGTATAGTATCGAAGGAATGTGTCCGATCGGAGGAATGACCTCACTTGGCCCGAGATCGCTCCTGTTTTAGCCACCTTATGCCAACTCATGGGAGTTGGGTCCACGTAATATACCTCAAGAACGCCGCCACTATCCTACTTCATTCTGGAACCTCCGTCGCGTACACAGTTGTTAAAGTGGTTTTCGGAGTTGGCAGAGAGTATGACAACTTCCGATCCCGGTCTCTTTAACAACTAATCGTTATTATAACGCCGTGGTCATTTAAAAATAGTTTATACTTCAAAAAATCAAATCATTCCATTTCAAATCTATATTCCTTTCAAAATAATTTATACTTCGAAACCAAAACCATTTTTATTTCAAAACTATTTATTCAATCAAAACAGTTTATACTTCGAAACCAAAATCATTTTTATTTCAAAACTATATTCAAATCAAAATGGTTTATCATTTCCATTTCAAACATATATTCGCCTTTCAAAAATTATAATACATTCAAAGTTATAACTTTTCCGAAACCAAAATACTTGAAATCGTTACATCTTGAGAATCATAACATTTTGAAATCATGGAACATTCCTTTAATTCTTTATATTTTACAAATTTATTCAATTAAACCAAAATTTCAAATTTCCAATTTAATTCAAATCAAACCATCGGTTTCAATTGAATTTGTTTTCTAACAAAACATTTCAAATCTTATAAATTTCAAATGTAGATTTGATCTACAAAATAAACTATCCAATTTTATTATATTTCCAAACTTTAATATCCCACATTTCAAAAACTAAATTTTATAATTTCATATATCTCAAATCTAGTTTCATTATTACTTAGTTTTGAAATATTCATTTCATAAATCCAATATTATTTAAATAAACTCAATTTACAATTAAACTAAATATCCTTTCATACCAATAAAAATTTCAAATATTCATTTATCAAAAGTACATATCATTCCAATTCATATTCTTTATCAAATAAAGATCAAATCATTTCCAAACCTTATTATCAAATCATTATTTGAATTCAAATTCAAATTCAAATTCAAATACTCAAATTTAAATATCATTTTAAATCAAAAACATCATTCATCTGTTATTGCAAGTAACATTACAAAATACATTAAAAATTCCATTCAAAAATTCATTTATCTCATTACATTTCATTCCATTTAACACATAACCAAGTAAACTTTGTTTAAATTCAAATTCAATTTAAATTCCTTAAAAATTCAAATTTAAATATTCAAAACTTCTAAAATTTTGCAGATAATCCATTTCAAAAGTTAAATTATTTAACACTTTAAAATATAGCCCAAACAGTGTTAAAATCTATAACATTTCAAAACATTGTCAAATTATAGCAACGACAGCATTTATAAAGTGCTATCGTAGCTTATATTTTCCAAAATGGTTTATTTCAAGAATAGCGACATTTATAAAATGTCGTAATAGATATTTAGTTATTTCAAACATTGTTAGATTCAAAACAATAGCATTTAAATGCTGTCAAAAGACTAAAGCATTTTGAAAATGCTATAAGATTCCAGGTTTCATTTTAGCTTTTCAAAAATAATAATAAAACTCCAAAATTTTATTATTACAACTTAAAAATCATATTTCTAGACTCCAAAATTTCACATTTAAAATCATTTTAACATATGATTTAACACAATAAAATTTTAAGATCAAATATTCAATTTTACAAACTCCATTCATTTATTAAGTCAAAATTCACTGTTTATTAATTTATAAATTTAATAAACTTAAAATTTTACTTCAATTATCATTTCAAAACTTTTAAATTTAATTTCCATTATTTATTTACATCTTAAAATAAAATTTAAAGTCAAACGTCACATTTACTCCAAATTTACATACTTGAATTCACTTAAATTCCCAATTTCAAGATTTAATATTTAACTTTCTCAAAACCATAATATATATATATTTTAAATCAAAATTTCATACTTTTGAAAATACATATTAAAAAAATCATTTAAAATATACCACGGGGTCTGTATATAATTTTCTAACCTAGGTCAAGTGATACGGATATATATCATTTCAATTCACAGTTTACAAAGAAAACCCGGGTTCTATCATTTCAAACCTGCAATCCCAAGTCAAATAAAATACAATAAAAATCGCTCAGGCCTATCATTTCAGCCCATAACGATTTTTCCCTATTCTAAAGTCCGTTCGGGTATGTATCATTTCAACCCATAATGATTCTATTCTAACAGGGAACTTGCAGTGTGAATATATGCATAAACAATATAAACAATGTCAATGTCACAATATAATGTCATATATCAGATGTCAGGTGATAATTAACAGTTTTAACATGGTAATAACATGGCATAGCATATCATATGATCAAAATTAACTTGCATAACATTTTATATTACTAATCACTTGTCATCAATTCACTATTTCATAAGTATAAATGTCAGAGTGAGAAAGACTCACCTTTATCAAAGCTAGAGACAAACAACACACACAAGAGCGATTCCAAAGGCACGAAAAGCACGATTTGATTTGAATAGATGGAGACCCTTGTAAACAACACAAAATATAACATACATAAGCACAAATATAGATATCGACATACAAATATAATCAACAACTTTAGTTTGCAGAACAGTTGCAAAACAAGATAGATGACCAAACCTTAGAAGCAAAAGACTTGCACACGACAACAACTGCTTGTCACATGATCAAATGATCTTGATCTCACCACACTAGGCTCTGGTTTGGGTCAGGTATGGCAACATAAAGGTTAGGTTACAAGTGGATGAAGGTAGTGGAAGAGTTACAACATGAAGCATACATGGGTTCAAGGCAAATATGTGAAGTTTTTGGTGCATTTTGACTCGGCTATGACCACATATAGGCTCGGCCATGGGGTCTTCATGTCAGGTCAGATCTGGACAGTAGTGAAAAGGGCAGCCAGAGGTGAAGTAGATGATGGTGGTGGCGGCTAAGGGGTGGCCAAAGGCAACTATGAAGGCAATAGTGGAGTATAGGCTTGGCTAGCATTGTTTTGGTGAAGTGCTTTGCAAATTTGAGGTGGTGGCTTCATCTAATGGTCATGGATAGAGGTGGTGGTCAGAGGAGAGGGGGTTGGTGCTGCTGTAGACGGTGGAGAGGATGGTGGTCAGCAAGGAGAGAGGTGAGGCCAAGCAAACATGAAGAAGAGGAAGGCAAAATCAGTGAAGAAGAGGGGAAAATGTGAAAGAAAAGCCATTGTTTTTTTTTTTTTTCATACATGGCCGTGATTTTTAGGGGGAAGATGAGGAAGAGTTTTCACTTGAAAAGGAAAATGGAATGTCAGCTGAAGAGTGGAGTTAAGGCAGCCAATTGAAGAGATGTTGGTTGAGAAATGAAAAGACAGAATACAAAAAGGCTTGAGCAAATAAAGAGTCACAAACCTTTCAAATTTTCACCATTTCTTTTTAAATTTTAAATACATGTAAAATATATATAAATACAGATAAAAACACGAAAATATTGTAAATAAACAAAAATAAATAAATAAATATTAATTAAATATAATTAAATTAAGAAAATAGCAAAGAAAATGTAAACTAGGCTTGAAAATTTGAAAATAATGAAATGAACTTTTGAAAAATTGTATGTACATGAAACATATTTATAAATAAAGATAAAAACATAAAAATAAAATGCATACATAAAAATGAATAAATAAATTTTAATTAAATATAATTTAAATAAAGAAAATAACAGAAAAATGGAAACTAACCTTTAAAAATAGAAAATAAATTTAATGAGCTTTGGAAAAATTCAAACATCACTTTAAAAATATTTAAAAGGTAAAAATATATGTAACATAACATATAATAGAATTTCGAATAAGTTATGACAAGTAAAAAAAAATATTTATTTAATTTAAAATAAACAATATTGTTAAATAAAACAATTTACACCCAATTTTGTAAAAAGCATAACTTCCACAATATTATTCGGATTTCAACGAAACGAAAAGCATTGTTCTTGAAATTTTATTTACTTTCATAACAAAAGGTAAAATTAAAATTTTAAAACTTTTAAAATTTAAATTTAAAAGTCAAAGTTTGACCAGATTGACCAAAATTCACTTTTCTGGAAATATTCAATATATGCATGATTGAAATTCTAATCCACATCAAAATCAACATTTATATTTCAATTAACAAAATATATTCATTTTAATAAATAAAATAAAGTTTTTAAATTAGGAATTTAAATTAAAATAATTAAAATATACAATTACAATAATCAGAAAATACAGGGTTGTTACATGGGTAATGCTTAATTAAAGTAAAATTGAATGTTACCAAAACCAAGTAGGTGATAAATTTAACCAAAATGTCACATCATTTTCCAAGTGAATTGTGAGTGTTAATAGTCGAATAGTTCTATATTAATCGCTAATCGAATTTACACCAGACAAGTCACACAACCGAAATAATGAATTCTCCTCTGACCAAGCGATTTAATTAATTTATGAATAAATTAATCAACTGTGAAATATTAATTTTAAAATTAGCTACGATTTGATGAATAAATACTATTAGATATATTTATAATAGTTATATATATTAATCGGTATACGATATTGAAAAGCAATTAAATTTGATTTGATTGCATAATGTTTTATTTTGGGCTTAAATGGGTTCAAGGCCCATCATAGGGTAGAATTTTCGACTGAATGAGATGGTATAGGCAGCTCATGTTAGGGTTAGAAATGCTTGATTTTGGATGACTCGGATTAGAAGAAAATGAGTATGAGATCAGATCCACTTTTCTCTTTTTCATCCACTGTATAAGCACATTTAACCTAATTAGATTCGATCTTTTACTACCTACTCTTTTATATACCTTTTGGCCAAAAATATACTGTAATGACCCATAAATTTAAATGGTGTTTATTAAATAATTAACTGAGTTTTGTGAAATTTTATATAATAAAATTTTGAAATAAAAATTTGATATTTGGATTACGTCTACTTGAACACAGCAGTGGTAAATTTTCATCTGATAATATGAAAGTTTATTTTATAGTATAATTTTATTTCAGTTTAAATCAGTTAATATTTGATGATAATAAAATATTTCCCAAAACCTGAATTATTTTATATATAAATTTGTAAATCATTTTCTGAGTGAGATTCATATATCGTTTCGTCAATTTGGACCGCTATTACTCCATTTATCTTATTTTCGACGTTTTAGCAACATTTTCGGTATCTAACATCGAGTTTTGATTGGACTGTCGTACCACTGATATCTATATACCGTTTTGATAGTCTAGTTATGTTGATCTCCGTAGTATATTTATTTGTGTGTTTCGGTGTCTGATACGCGGCGAAAATAGTGAAACGATTTGCCGTACTGGTACCCTATTTTAACCTTTTGTTTCCGTATGGACATTATTTGTTCATGTGTTGAAACCAATAGTCATAACTTTTAGTATTCCCAAAAATACAATCTTTTTACTGTCTCTATTCCCATTATTTAATATTTTTCTTTTGGTTCATTTTGTCTTCTTCGAGAAATTTTTTAATCTAATAATCAAAATTTGTACTCACTCTTTTATTTGAGTTCCATCTTCCTGAAGAACCACATCTCCTTCCTTCCCCTATTCTCCTACTTCTTTACTGAATTCCCTCTCTCTTCTATGCCTCGCCCAGCCTCATTGACCCAACCACCTTCGTTAATGTCCCTCGGCCTTCTTCCCTCCCCAACATCGCGCAATGCAGCCACCCCCGAACCCAAGCCAACCTCCTCTCCCTCAGTTGCCTCTTTCCCACCACGGCAGCCAAACCCTACAACCAACATGTCCTCCCAGCAAATCTTCTCCCCTTCGAACCTCACGCGATTCGAACCCTACACCTTCGACAACCTCGGCTGTCTCCTTGCCACCCCTGATTGCCAGAGGCCGAAGCCCTCCAAATCCTCCTGACTGCCGCCTTTTCCTCTCTTGTTTATTTTAGGTTAGTGTGTGTGTGTGTGTATATAAGTTGTTTAAATTATGGATTCATAAATATAGGTTAGTCTATATGAGTTATACATTGTTTGTTATGTGTTTAAACTTGCATATAATTGTGCGTATATTATATATACTAACTGTACTTAATTTTTTTTACAGTATATGTTATATATTATATGTTTTAAATACTTGTATTCAATGTGATTTTAAATATACATTTGGTATATGTTCTGGTTTTCATATATAAACTAAAATAAGTATAGGTTGGTTATGTATAAGTATATATAAAGATCTCTGATTTTACGTGTGTTAATATATATGTATATATATTAATACTTTTCCTGTATTTTGATTTATGCAAATATTCTTAGTTGTATGTTATATAGGTTATATAATCTGTGTATGTATCTACAAATATATGTTGGTTATGTAAGTTTATAATGGGATACTTTATATATAAGTATGGAAGTTGTTGTTGTTGTTGTTATATATATATATATATATATATATATATATATATATATATATATATATATAGTTTCTTTTCAATAGTTGCTTATATATATATTTGATACATTTTATTCTCTCGGACCTGACAATGTTTTCTTCCAACTTTTCTTTGTAATATATATATACCGGGTTTTGTGGTACATGCTTTATACAAAGAGTATTATTACAATATAAGACATATTATGTTGTTACAGAACATGCTTAGGTATACTATTGCTGGTATATTCATGTGTGCGTTTAGTTTGGTGTGTGTGTACATACATACATATATATATATATATATATATATATATATATATATATATATATATATCTTTCAAATGTATTTGCCTAGTGTTTATATATATGTTTTGACTTTTAAGTTTATATCTTTGTATTGAATACATAAAGAAACCCGTATGTACATTTTTTTATATCTATAAGTATATATAGTTATATAAATACAAGTTCACATGAGTTTGGGTTCTATATATATATATATATATTGTTTTACAGGTGTTAAAGCTAAAATATTGATTCTATAAAGATATTATAAATATTTTTATTTTATCTTATTTTAATATGTGTTAATATTATACTTTATATATTTGTTCTCATCGATTCCTGTTATCAGGTCTACTCGTTAAATTCGTGCCAATCTTGCGTTGCTTTGGAATTCGTGCTTGGATTCGTAACTCATTTCATTATCGAATCTCTCTAGCCTCGAAAGGTGAGAAATCACACATGATTAACATTCTTAAGCTTGATTTCATTTGAAACGACAATTGAAATATGCTGTTGCTAGTTAATTAATTTGCTATATATGATAACTGTTCACCCGTGATATCTGACACCATGATTTGTTATTTATATTATGATTTATTTTGTTACTGATGATATATGCCTGTTATTAATATGTTATGTTATTATCATATATGTTCTCAATTTACAAGTTCCCTGTTAGTATAGAATTCCCCATGGGTTGAAATGATACATACCCGAATGATCTTGTAGAATATGAGAAAATCATTATGGATTAAAATGATAAACCAAGTGATTTTCATTGAATTTTTGGGATTGCGGGTTGAAATGATATATACCCGTATGTATTTAAATTGCAGATTGAAATGATAAATATCCATATCACTTGACCATAGGATAGAAAATTATATATAGACATCGTTGGTCTGTATATATTTTGAAATGATTTCCAAGGTTTAAAAACATATATATATGGTTTTACATAAATATTGATTTTAAAATATTATATATATATATATAAATTCTATTATATATATGTTTAAATTCTTTATTTTTTTAAATTATTTGTTTTGAAAATTTTAAAGTTTATTTTAGTTTTAAAATTATAAATTTTAAGAATTTACTTATAATCTTAATATTTTAAAATATGTATAATTAGTTTTAATATAAAATAAATTTAATGATAAGCTGTAATTTAATAAAGTTTGATTTAATTAGTATATAATATGTTTAAGTATTTATTTGAATTTATATTTTAAAAATAGATTTTTATAATGATTTTAATAAGTTAAGGTTGCAAAGATAATTTAAATTGGTTTGAAATCATATATTTAATGAATTATACTTAATTAAATCGATTTGAAACTTACTAAATTTGAGATTTTAAAGATATGATAACTTGATTTTGATTTAAAGCGATTAAATGAATATTTCAAGTTTAAATACATTGAAAGGAATTTATTTTATTTAAATTGTAATTTAAGGTTTTATTTATATGATATTGGATTGACTAAGTGAATATTTCAATATTATTATCATATTCGAATTTGAAATATAAATGAAATTATCAAATTGAGTTATTGTAAATGTTTAAATATTTAAAGCTTTGAAATCTATTGAAGTTGAAATGGTTTAATTTTGCGGTTAAAATTTGTATTTGAAATTGATATAAATTGAATATGGTTAATTGAAAACTTGATTTGAATTGCAATGGTTGAATTGAGATTGAATAAAATGGAATTTTGGAATTCGAGTCGATTTAAATCGATTTGTGAAATTGAGGAAACTATTTTATTATATAAAGTAATTTTGATATATATTATAAACTAAATTATACATATATAAATTATTTAATTTATAACTATTTTGATATACCAATTATTTAAAATATATATAAACTATTTTGTACATGAAACTATTTTAATATACTAATTATTTTAATATAAATTATTTTAAATTATAATTATTTTTAACATATAAACTATTTTATTATATATATCCTATTTTTAATATCTAATCTATTAAGTGAAAAGTGTTATAATTTCAAAGTATTATATTTTCAAAGTATTATAATTTCAAAGTGTTATGATTTCAAAGTATTATGATTTCCAAAGTATTATGGTTTCAAAAGTTTTAAATTTTCGAAAATCTTATAACTTTGAAAGTGCTATGATTTTGGAAGTGAATATTATTAAAGTGAGTAATGATATCATATTGATATGGTTATTGAAATAGATATGATATTTTGAAATGACCACGGTGTTATAATAATGTTTGGTTGTTAAAGAGACCGAGATCAGATTGTCATACTCTCTACCAATTCCAAAAACTACTTTAACAACAATGTACGTGGTGGAGATTCCAGAATGAAGTAGGATGGTTGGTGACGATTCTATTTGAGGTATATTCGTGGACCTGACTCCCGTGAGTTAGCTTAAGGTGGCTAAAATAGGAGCAATTTATGAGCCAAGTAAGGTAGCTCCTCCGATCGGATGCACTTCTTAGATACCATTCTATTACTTTTGATTGATTGGGTGCACCCTCGGATTTTTGGGAGCGTGGACGAGTTAGGCGGTAGCTACAGCTATGCATTACCAATGGCCCAGAAGTGTAATTGGTATATCTACCATGGCATTGCCTAGTTGTGCCATGTCACCTACCTTATCGAGACCACTACGAGTTTGTTTTGTGTCGTACCTATAGAGTGCTCCATGATAATCCCACCAGTTTGGTGGAGTTTACAGTACCGCATAAAAATGTGTTAAGGGGGATATGGGTAACGCCTTAATGCTATTTTAATATTTTACTTACTAAAGACATATTATAGTAGCGTATTGTACTACATAGTAGATAGTTCCACGGATCCTTAGAGAATGGGTTTCCCAAACATCCTTTGAGTTACTTGTATTTCAGTTGATATTTCACTTGAGTTGGATTTATTGACAAAAGAATGTTAATCCCGACTCGAGTGCTTTTTTTATTTGCTTTATGCTCGGGTCAGACTGAGTGTTGCAACATTTGAGACTCACCTTTGGAGTTGAAGCTTTGCTTGGAGATCCAACTATATCAATTCAGCTATTCAGCTATTCAGTTGACTCCAGTGATATATTCAGATTTTGTTATTTGACGATTGTATTGAGACATATGTAATCGAGACTTCTGTTGTACCTTGTTTTAACTATGTTATATATACGGTAGCTTCATGGACTACTATTCATTTGTTTCCGCTGCTCATTGTTATATTACTCTTTGTCTATGACTCTGTGATTGATTTATTTACTGCATGTGCTGAGTTTTTCCAAATATAAATTAACAATCTGATATTTTGAGCAATTCAACTCCGACATTTGCATATGCGAATGGCATGAAATATCGGGATGTTACATGTGGTATAAAACTATGGTTTTAGGCAAAACTTAGCATATAGAGTAAATTTAATTACAGAATCACCTTCATTCAAGCTTGAGTTCCCCCACTTTGACTCGGGTTCCTTTGAATTTTTGGAACTTTTCCTTTGTTCTGAAATCCATCCTTGTCTTTCATGTTCATGTTTTCTTAATTCTGGAGCATCCTATAGCTCCACTATATGATTTGTAAAGGGCCGAAACTGCTTTACAATAAGCGTTAATTCACCGTGGATTATTATAACCTCGGTTTAGATGCTGCTATCTCTTGCTATGCCCGAATTCTATCTCTTGTGATCTGATGCCAATTTGCCTCAGAATTCTGCATCGATCTTATTCTTGAAGTCATGGTTGGCCCGGTTAGGGTCGCCCGCAATTAATATATCCATCTTCCTACTTTGTAGTTTAATTATCTTAACTCCCTTTAAGCCTATCTTGTTGTTAGAATTCTTTTGATTAGGGTCCCTCTAAATTTGAATCTCTATCATTGTTCTATAATCTATTTCATATCATCGAGTAAGGGAGTGTATTTGTAATTAATATAAATATATCTTATGGTGTGTTGTTTGAGTTGTTAAGGTTGATTTGGGGTTTCAATCGATTCATCTACTCAATGCTATCGATAGGAATTCCAAAACACTTGAACCGAGCAAACTGACACAATATTGTTTTTAAATTTGTAAGTAAAAAATTTTTTGTATGATTATATTACATATAAGTAATTTTATGAAGTTAAAATAGTTAACTGAAATGGTTGTTAAAAATGATAATATTTGATTTTCATTTATTTTTTTGTAAACCATTGACTATTGCAACATAATACAAATAAATAAATTTATAAAACATGGTTTACAAATTTATTTAGAATTGAAATGAATTTAAATTAAGACTTGGAGAATTAAATTTCCGGTATTTTGGAAAATTTGGTTATAAAATTTAGGTTATATTATTTAAAGGTATTTTCGAATAGAAATAATTTCTAAAGAATTTTAAAAGCTTTAAATCGGTACTCTCCTCTTTTATTATTGGAAAATAATTTCGGTGATGACTGCAGCATCATCGACACTCATTTTCGAGTTTCAGAGTGGAGAGACCACTTAGTAGCTTTCTACTCTTTTGTTTTAGAAAATATATTTGATTTGGATTTCTTAAGATGACTTGATGTACAAAATATATAAGTATATGATTATAGATTTGATTGAATATATATATATATATATATATATATATATATATATATATATATGTATATATATATATACACACAGACATATCTAAATGGTTTGAAGTGAAATCGGAAATTTAACTCTTAAATTTTGTTAAAGGATGATTTTAATTATAAATTGAAGCCAAATTTAGAACAAATATTTAAAAACTTGAAATAATTGAATTGGGAAATTTTATTTATATAATACTCAATTGCATTCCAATATGACTTACCTAAATCATTCAGAAGTTGAATATGTAATTGAATAGTATACAATATAAATGTTGTTAAAAGAATTTATAAATAGAATTTGAGTGGTTATAATAAGTGCCAATATACTTAATCTAGGTGATAAGATATGTTAAGTAAAATAAATGGATTTATATGGTCTTTAAATTAATTGTTTTATTTTATATTTCAAATCTATTTTCTTTTGCCTATTCTATTCTCCTATCTCGTACTTTTTCGGGGACGAAAAGTTTTGAGTGGGGTAGAGTGTAATGACCCGTAAATTTTAATGGTTTTTTATTAACGTAATTAGCTGAATTTTTGTGGAATCTCAAATAATATGATTTTGAAATAAAAAGTTGATATTTGGATACATTTACTTAAACATAGCAAATGGTAAATTTTCATCTGATAGTATGGAAGTTTATTTTATTGTGTACTTTTATTTCAATTTAAATTAGTTAATATTTGATGATAATAAAATATTTCTCAAAACCTAAATATTTTTATACAATAAATTTGTAAATCATCATCTGAGTGAGACATCATATTTCGTTTCTTTAAATTTGGACTGTTATTGCTCCATTTATCTTATTTTTGGCGTTTTAGAAGCATTTCTGGTACCGAATATCGAGTTTTGATAGGATGGTCGTACCACTGATATTTGTATACCATTTTGATAGTCTAGTCGTGCTGATCTCTGTAGTATATTCATTTACGTGTTTCAATGTTTGGTACACGGCGAAAACCGCGAAAAGATTTACCGTACAGGTACCCTATTTTAACCTTTTGTTTTCGTATGGACATTATTTGTTCACTTGTTGAAACCAACGGTCACAACTTTAGTATTCCCAAAAATACAACCTTTTTACGGTCACTATTCCCATTATTTAATATTTTTCTTTTGGTTCATTCTGTCTTCTTCAAGAATTTTTTTAATATAATAATCAAAGATTGTATTCACTCTTTTATCTGAGAAACTATTTCCATCTTCTTGACGATCCACATCTCCTTCCTTCCCCTATTCGCCTACTTCTTCACCGAACTCCCTCTCTCTCCTCCGCCTCGCCTAGCCTCATCGACCCAGCCACCTCCGGCAATGTCCCTTGGCCTTCTTCCCTCCCCAACATCGCGCAGTGCAACCGCCCCTTGAACCCAAGCCAACCCGCTCTACCTCAGTTGCCTTTTTCCCACTACGGTAGCCAAAACCTGCAATCAACATGGCCTCCCAGTAAATCTTCTCCCCTCCGAACCTCACGCGATTGAAACCCAACACCTTCGACAACCTCGGCCATCTCCTTACCACCCCTGATTGCCAAAGGCTGAAGTCATCCAAATCCTCCCAGCTGCTGCCTTTTCCTCTCTTGTTGATTTTAGGTTAGTATGTGTGTATATATATATATATATTATAATTTGTTTAAATTATGGATTCATAAATATAGGTTAGTCTATATGAGTTATATATTGCTTGTTATGTGTGTAAACTTGCATATAATTGTACGTATATTATATATACTAGTTGTACTTAATTTTTTTACAGTATATGTTATATTTTTTATGTTTTAAATATATGCATTCACTGTGATTTTAAATATACATTTGGTATATGTTCTGGTTTTCATATATAAACTAAAATAAGTATAGGTTGGTTATGTATAATATATAAGTATATACAAAGATCTCTGATTTTACATGTGTTAATATATATGTATATGCATAAATACTTTTCTAGTATTTTAATTTATGCAAATATTCTTAGCTGTATGTTATATAGGTTATATAATCTGTGTATGTATCTACAAATATATGTTGGTTATGTTAGTTTATAATAGGACTGTACCTTTCAAATGTATTTAGCTAGTGTTTATATATGTGTTTTGACTTTTAAGTTTATATCTTTATATTGAATAAGAGAATATAAGTATATAATACACATAAAGAAACCCGTACACACATTATATATACCTATAAGTATATATATAGTTATATACATACAATTTCACATGGGTTTGGGTTCTAAATATATATATATATATATATATATATATATATATATATATTATTTTATAGGTGTTAAAGCTAAAATATTGATTTTTAAAAAAATATTATAAAGATTTTTATTTTATATTATTTTAAAATGTGTTAATATTAGACTTTAAATTACACACACACACACACACACACACACACACACACACACACACATATATATATATATATATTTGTCCACATCGATTCCTGTTATCAACTCTACTCATCAAATTCGTGCTAATTTTGCATTGCTTTGGAATTCATGCTTGGATTCGTAACTCATTTCATTATCGAATCACTTTAGCTTCAAAAGGTGAGCAATCACTCACGATTAACATTCTTATATTTATTAAATTTGATTTCATTTGAAACAACAATTAAAATATGTTGTTGCTAGTTATTTAACTACTATATATGATATGCTATTATCTGTATCTATCCATCCGTGATATCTGACACCATGATCTATTATTTATATTAAGATTTAACTTGTTACTGAAGATATATGCCTGTTATTGATATGTGATATTATTATCACATATATTCTCACTCTACAAGTTACCTGTTAGTATTGAATTCCCTATGGGTTGAAATGATACATACTTGCATGATCTTGTAGAGTAAGAGAAAATCGTTCTGCGTTGAAATGATAAACCCAAGCGACTTTCATTGAATTGAATTTTTAGGATTGCGGGTTGAAATGATATATACCGGTATATATTTATATTGCAGATTGAAAGGATAAATTTCCGTATCACTTGACCAAAGGATAGAAAATTATATAGAGACATTGTTGGTCTATATATATTTTGAAATGATTTCCAAGGTATAAAAAGAAATATATATGGTTTTATATAAATATCGGTTTTAAAATATTATATATAAATAATGTTATTTTATATATGTGTTTAAATTCTTGATTTTTTTTAAATTATATGTTTTGAAAATTTTAAAATTAGAAATTATAAATTTTAAGAATTTACTTATAATTTTACTATTTTAAAATGTGTTTAAATTAGTTTTAATACAAAATAAATTTAATGATAAGCTATAATTTAATAAAGTTTGATTTAATTAGTGTACAATATGTTTAAGTATTTATTTAAATTTACATTTCAAAAATAGATTTTTATAATGATTTTAATAAGTTAAGGTTGGGAAGAAATTTAAATTGGTCTAAAATCGTATTCTTTTAAGAATTATACTTAATTAAATCGATTTGAAACTTATTGAATTTGAGATTTTAAAGATATAATAACTTGATTTTGATTTGAAGTTATTAAATGAATATTTCAAGTTTAAATAAATTGAAAGGAATATATAGTTTATTTCAATTGTAATTTAAGGTTTTATTTAAATGATATTGGATTAGCTAAGTGAATATTTCAATATTATTATCATATTTGTTTGAAATATAAATGAAATTACCAAATTGAGTTATTATAAATGTTTGAATATTTAAAGCTTTGAAATGTATTGAAATTGAAATGGTTTAATTTTGTGGTTCAAATATGTATTTGAAATCGATATAAATTGAATATGGTTTATTGAAAACTCGATTTGAATTGCAATGGTTGAATAGATATTGAATTAAATGGAATTTTTAGAATTCGAGTTGATTTGAATCGATTTGTGAAATTGAGGAAACTATTTTGATATATAATGTATTATATATATATATTACAAACTAAATTATATATATATATATATATATATGTAAGTTATTTTATTATAAAATATTTTAATTTATAACTATTTTGATATACCAATTATTTTAAATATATATAAACTATTTTATACATAAAAATATTTCAATATACTAATTATTTTAATATAAATTATTTTAACTTATAAATATTTTTAACATATAAACTATTTTATTATATATATACTATTTTTAATATCTATTTTATTTAAGTGCAAAGTGCTATGATTTCAAAGTATTATGTAATCAAAGAATTATAATTTCAAAGTGTTATGATTTCCAAAGTGTTATGGTTTTAAAAGTTTTAAATTTTCGAAAGTGTTATAACTATGAAAGTGCTATGATTTTGGAAATGAATATTATTAAAGTGAGTAATGATATCGTATTGATATGGTTTTTGAAATAGATATGATATTTTGAAATGACCACGTGTTATAATAACGTTTGGTCGTTAAAGAGACTGAGATCAGATTGTCATACTCTCTACCAATTTCAAAAACCACTTTAACAACTGTGTACGTAGTGGAGATTTCAGAATGAAGCAGGATGGTTGGTGACAATTTTATTTGAGGTATATACGTGGACCTAACTCCCATAAGTTAGCTTAAGATGGCTACAACAGGAGCAATTGACGGGCCAAGTGTGGTAGCTCCTCCGGTCGGACACACTTCTTCGATACCAGTCGATTACTTTGTGATTGATTGGGTGCATCCTTGGATTTTTGGAAGTGTGGACGAGTTGGGCGGTAGCTGCGGCTGTGCGTTACCAACAGCCCGAAAGTGTAATTGGTATATCTACCTTGGCATTGCCTAGTTGTGTCGTGTCACCTAACTTATCGAGACCACTATGAGTTTGTTTTGTGTTGTGCCTATGGAGTGCTCCCTGATAATCCCACCGATTTGGTGGAGGTTACAGTACTGTATAGACTACGTTAATATATAAAAATGTGTTAAGGGGGATATGGATAACGCCTTAACGCTATTTTAATAGTTTACCTTACTATAGACATATTATAATAGTGTATTGTACTACATAGTAGATAGTTCCATGGATCCTTAGAGGATGGGTATCCTAAACATTCTTTGAGTTACTTGTATTTCAGTTGATATTTCACTTGAGTTGGATTTATTGATACAAGAATGTTAATCCTAACTCGAGCGTTTCGTATTTTGCTTTATGCATAGGTCGGACTAAGTGTCACAGCATTTGAGACTCACCTTTGGAGTTGGAGCTTCGCTTGGAGATCCATCTATATCAATTCATCTTTCAGTTATTTAGTTGACTCCAGTAATATATTCAGATTTTGTTATTTGACAATTGTATTGAGACTTCTATGTAATTGAGACTTCTATTGTATCTTGTTTTAAGTCTATTATATATATAGTAGCTTCATGAACTACTATTCATTTGTTTCCGCTGCTTATTGTTATAGTAGTCTGTGTCTGTAATTATGTGATTGATTTGTTTACTGTATATGCTGAGTTTTGTCAAATATAAATTAACAATATGATATTTTGAGAAATTCAAGTCCAACATGTGCGGATGCGAATGACACGAAATACTGGGTTGTTACATATACTCTTGTCCCTCCATACTACAAGTTCAAATAAAATCAAATCCGATCGTTGTACGATAATTGAATGTCAACGGTTCACAGATTAGCAATCTGCTGAATTAAAAAGAGTTTCAAAGGGGAGAAATTGTTTTCTCAAAGGGTACTTCAAGGCTTTGGGATCAAGGTATGATTTTATTAGATTATAGTTAATACTTTTTAGTATAATGTTTTATTATACATGTATATGTGTGTGTTATACTATTAGTTAGGTGACGATTCTGATATGCAAGTAATATTATCATAAAGTGGTTTCGTTATATGCATGTATATATTTATGTTTAAAAAAATTAATTTTTTAGCGTGTATATATGTATCAGGCCAATGAGCCATATATAAAAATAGTATAATTTTATATTTTATTAAAATAATATGAATTATTTAATTATATATATATATATGTTATAATTAATTACAATACCATACTATGGTTAATATTATTTATATAATTATATACAAAAAATTATTATAGTAATACTAATTTTCAGCAGTAAAACTATTTTTTATAAATATATATTATTATGTAATATTATTTAAATCAATTTACTAAATAAAAAAATTATATTAATTCAAATATGTTGTGAAAATTATTTTTTAAAATTTATAAGATTATGTCAATATTAGATAAGCTCTTGGCCGAAAAAGTAAAAAAAACATTTTTTATTTTTGAAATTAATTGTTTAACTTGGTTGAAAATAATTAAATCATTTTAAAATCGATTTAAGTCGAAACAAATGTGAAATTTTTTCAAAGCACAAAATATCATTTAGGATTTACTGAAAATTTAAAATTTGAAATAAGGTTTTAAAATTAATTTTTTATTACTTTTTAAATGAATATTTAATTAAAGTATATTCTAAAATTAAAAGATAATAATAATACATTATTTTTGAGCTGTGCCCATGACCTTGGATTTAATTAAAAAAATTTATCTTGAATAATTTTATTAATTATTATATATATCTATATATTATAAATATATTTGTGTGTGTATATATTAAAAAAATTAAACATATATTTTTCACGGTTTTAGAAAAATTAAATAACTTGGTAATATTTAAATAAATATATTATAATAATATGTATATACATAATATTAATATTTTATTTATAAGATTGTATATATACAAATATATTACTAAATATATTTTACATTTATATAAAATTATTTGAACACATCTGATATATAAACATATATATATATATATATATATATATATATTTATAAAATTTGTATATAAATAATTATTTATATACATATGTATAGTTAGACAACAAATTCTTGCATATTGAATGAGCTAACATGTTCATTGTGATTTAAATCTCAACTTCTATACAGAGGTATAATGTTATACCTTGCACGGGTTGATATGTTACACTAGCACACACATATGTGTATATGATGCGCGTGCGTGTTTATATATATATATATATATATATATATATATATATATATATATATATATATCAAGATGTAAATGAAATAAAAATATATAATTTATTTATTTAAATAAAGCAAATTATTTTTTTGAACTAGATTCAACTTTCCTTTATAATAAACCAGAAGAAATGTATAAGAAGGTCGAAAGCCCATTTATTTACAACCACAAAAGCACAAACTGAGCATTGACCAAACAATCTCAAACACTACTAATAAAACAACTAAATCGATTGAGACATAAAGCCCAACATACATACCTTAACATGAGCTGTCCATAAACGCGTGCCACAAAAAATATAAACAAAGTGCCAACAATTTCTAGCAAATTCATCACTTAATCTCATACTTGCTTATAAGAAAAATGATGTCTACAATTTGAGACGGAACAGAATTACCAGCTCCTTCAGCAAGACCGCCACTACTACAAATTTTGGAAACAGCAAGGATCCACTATCCAAGCTATCCAGAAACATTAAACTGGCAGTAGGCAGCTTCAGAGTTCTTGTGACGACCTAGAATTTTGAACATTTAAAATTGAAAATATTTAATTGATTTTAAATATTTAAAAGTTATTTTAAACATGAATTCCAAATATAAATATGAATTTGGCACTTAAATTATTGAAATTAATTTATTGAGGCTGGGTAAAAAATTTGAATCTTCAGTTTTAAGCCGATTAAAATATTTCAAAGGCTTGAAAATTTATATTGAGAATACTTAAGATAATGGAAGCTTCAGAATTGAATTTGGAAATGATTTGTCCAGATTTGAAATTATATCGTTTAAATCGATATTTAAAAAAATAGCCATCCGAGGCACAGTCTCGGAATTTGACGAAACCAGTTCCATTGGATCCGTAATGTTGTGTTATTATCGGATTGTAATTTTCGTAATCTTTGAAATTGTCATGTGACCGTACGATAAGCAAACGCGCTGAGATTTGTATCGAAATTTAATTCAATAACTGGTTCAAAAAGCTATCTTCTCCATACGATCGAATTTGGACTCGGAACCTTTTCCATTGCGTTCGGAATAGGCATATGACATTATAAACGCCTAGCGGCACGTCCTGATTGGGGTTCGAGGCAGTAAGTTGCATTTATCGAGGGAATTTCGATTTAAATTTGAATTTAAAATGGAATATATATATATATATATATTTACATTCAATGGAAATTTTTTTTGACACGTTCTTCTTCCTTCAGCACTTGGCAAAGATTTTAGACACGCGTTGTTTTTCTTCAAAAAAAATAAAAACGTGCACGATTTAATATAAAAAAATCATCAAAGCTTGATTAAATAAAAGGAAAAAAAAAATTCATGGCCGAGTTCCCTTTAATCAGTTTCTTGTTCGAATTCGGTATCATAGCGACTTCCTCGTTTAAAAATCCGACGTCAATTTCGTTTATAAAAAAAAACCCGAAACCTGTCGAAATCGAATTCGACTTTCATCCAACTATGGAGGCACGTGTGGCGCTCGCAAGATGGAGGCCCGATCGCCGTGGTCAGGGAGGTGCCTCAAGATGGTCGCGAGCATCCGGGGTTTGCGCAAGGTTAAGCTGAGGGATTTCGTCTTCGATTTGGGCCGCGAGGGAGAAGCGTGCGCGACACGATGTTCGGCTTCATTGCCATTTCTTGTTCACGAAGATCGATATTATTCAGCAAGGAGGATTCTCGGTAGTTGAATCGAGATACTTTCTTCTCTGGTATGCGCGTGAATTTGGGGTTGAGTGGCGTGCGATTTTTGTTGAAGGTCGGCGAGTTCGTCGACGTCAATCGAAGGTTTGGGTCACGACTAATTGCGGTTAAGGTATTTCTTTGTAATTTATTTATTTAAATTTATAAATTTATATATATATACATTTTCTAGAAAAGAAAAAAATGAACGAAGTAGTTTATTTCAGGAAAAATATATCCAGGTTAGTGTGTGTCTGTGTGTATATATATATGTAGTAAAGTAATTTAGTTTTAACTAAAATTTTAGCAGGTGTTTGATTTTAAAATTCATTTTTAATAAATGGATAATTAGTTAATTTTGGGAATATATATATATATATGTATGTATGTATGTATGTATGTATATAGAATTTTAAAATATTGAAAAGTTATTTAAAATTGGATTTTTGAATCTATATAAGTTAATTTTTATAAGTGAAATTTCAAAGGAAAAGAAAAGAAAATATTTTCGTTTCAAAGCAAATTTTAATTTTAAAATTAAATCATTGTTTAATTAAGCTATCCAATAGGAATTTAATTGTTCAATATTTTTGAATATTAATAAATAGTATAAATGTCTATACAAGGTTTGAAAAATCGTGAAGAATCAAGATGGAATGAAAATGGGTTGCATGCACAATAAAAGGTGAGATCTTCTCACTCAAATTAAATTTGGAATTTCAGTATTGATTGCCTGTTTGGATGTGGTAATATATATAGTAGTATATATATATATATATTTGGAGTGATTGATTTCTCACATTATATAGCGGATGAGACCCTATGCGCCGCATAAAAGCGGATGATATTATTTAATCCCGTATACCGGGATATTCCACCTCGAAGTGGAATTGGTATTTATTGGTTGTGCTAACATTGTAGTTGAAGGAAAATGGGTTGGAGGGATCCAACTGGATTCCTCAAATATTTGAATTTTTTCATATGTTGTGTGTCGATTTATTTATAATTTGTGTGTGATTATATTTGTGATTGAAATCATTGAAGGCTATCGTTTAGCTAATTTTTTTTGGTATTGTACGATACCAGAAATAAATAAAGTTTGATTTTTGAAATTTAAGTAGAAAGTTTACAGTAAAAATTAATTTTTGAAAATTGGATAAATTTAAAAGATCGAAATTTAAAAAGGATAAAGATTGATTTTTGTAATCCTATTGAATAAAATTCCAAAATTTGGGAAAAAGGTTTAATAAATGGATTTCGAGTAATATCATTCAAAAGTTGAGTAATTTATTTAAAATACAGATTTTAAATAGTTTGGAAGAGATAAAGGAATTTATTTTAAAGGGAAATAAATTTTAGAAATCAAATTTGGAATTTAATTTGGTGTTTGGAAAGATTTTAGAACAATTTGAAAATTGGTTTGGTGTTTATAAATAAATCTTTGGGAAATCAATTTGAAAATTGATGTTTAAAAATAAATCTTTGGGAAATCGATATGAAAATTGATTTAGTTTTTGAATAAAAATTGATTTAGTGTTTAAAAATAAATTTTGGGAAATCGATTTGGTGTTTGAAATAAATGTTTGAAAAATCAAATTTGGAATTTGATTTGGTGTTGAAATAAATTGGGAAATCGTTTTGGGATTCGATTTGGGGTTTGAAAGTGAATATTTGAAAATCGATTTGGAATCGTATATCAGTGGATATTTGAAAATTTAAATTCACAATGGGAATTTATAAAGGAAAGGAAAATGTGTTTTAAAAATGAGTATTGGTTTATTTTAAAAGTGTGGAAAGAAATTTACAGATTTGGAACGTAAATTTAAAATTAATCCAAGAAGATTTATTAATTGATTTAAATGTGCCATTTTAGAATGGAAGGTGTATTTTCCCTCGAAAGCTAAGTATGTTTTCAATATAGCTTATAAATATAAATTGAAGTTTTAAGGATGGTTTTAAGGAAAGAATTTTTTGGAGAAATTATTTTCTTAAGTTATTTTGAAAATCTTTAAAGTAAAGATTAATTAATTAATTATAGAAGTGATTATTCAAAGATTTAATTGATATTTGTTTTAGAAACTGGTTATTTAAATAGTTATACCCTATCTACTAATTTTACTTTAAAATTAGTTTAGGCTTAAAGTTTATATGTGGTATAAATATAATGTTTTCATAACTAGTATTTAAGTAAGTATTTAAAATAGTTTTATTTTAACTGTTACCAAGAATATTTTGGATAAGTGATTTGAATTATTTTAAAGTATTCGGACTCGGCATATTTTCAATGGAAATAAATGTCTTGAAATTTATTCCTTGTAAGGAAGGTGATTTTTAATTTGTTTTCAAACGGTTGAAGTGTGAAAATATAACTTGCGAAGATATTTTGAAAATAGATAATTGGGGGAAATTTATTTAAATCTGGTGATTGTTGTAAATATTGATTGATAGTTAACTAACCGACTATCAATATTGGCCTTTAAATGGCATTTGAATTTCGATGCGACCGGGGGTCGGATTCCAAATGGATATTTGAAACCACATCGAATCTTTGTGATGGATCTTCTATTTAAAAAGATCAAAGTGGAAATTTGTTGTGATTTATTTGAAATATGAATGAACACTTATTTTTAAAAATAAGTGCTCATTATTCGGATTAGCCGGGAGAGGACTTTGTGTCATAAAACCCATTCCAAATAATGATGTGATGAAATGGGATTGCATTTGAAGATGGTGTTGAAGACCGGTAATTTTTGAAAGCGAAAGGATTACCTATCGAATGTCTCTGCACCGAATGGCCCCGGTATAGAGATTTGATCGCCCTTTGTGATGGACGTGATTAGTGAATATCCTGATCGCAACGGCTTCTTTGAAGTGCCTTCGGTTCCATTCAATCCCGGAACATACTTGTATGGATGTGTGTCTGACGTTACACTTTGAGATGTAAATATCAAATACATTTCTATTGGTGGTGGAGAATTTATTCTCTAAGCTTAACACCCTTCTCTAAGACATACGAGCTCAGAGGCTATATAGTTGATGGTTACCAGTGATACATTCCCATTTGGTAACGTGGCATTCGGAGTGCTGCTGATCATTTGTTGATCGAAGCATGGCTTTTGTGTAAGCATAGCTTTGTGGACGAGACATCATCGGACCTCACAACCCGGAAATGGTCGAAACAGGAAGGTTGCAGCAAGACAATTTGGGGGTAGCGCCTTCAGGGTATGTCCATTTCCTTCTGGAAAAGGGTGGTATCATGGTATGAAGTCCAGATATTTAGCCTATGTGGTTACTCCAAATTTTTGCTTTGTGGTTGTTGCTTTGTGGTTGAGGATCCTCAGATAAAGGTCTGTAATGACCCGGGGATGGCATACTCATGGTAGTTACCTTGTTCCAGCAGTATTATAGCATGAGGTAACTTGGCTTTGTGTTGGCAGAGAGCTGGTTAAGTTCTTGGGGCGTCCCTCCAGAGGCATACCCATGTGGCATAGGAAGTTCCTCAGCCTGACCATTTGTTGGAAATCAAAAGAAACAATACACGCCTTGTACGTTTTAGTTGTATAACCTGCCATGGAATGTGGCGGTAACCTACTATTGAATATGATAGCTGTAGTCGGCATAGTACGAAATGTCTATGCTGGCTAAGATTAATATTATACTTTCGAAATGTTTTTCACACAATGCACTAATGATGATATTAAAAAGGATTTTGCATATCATGCATGTTTAACTATCAGAAGGAGAAATCGCCTCCAATTCAATGTTTGCATTGTGTGTGTGGCGGGAGGTCTTATGGTAGTTTCATTTTCTAAAAGCATAGCAGATTTCTTTTCATTTTTTTTGTGAAAATAACTGTTTTTAAGATCTCACACCAGTCCCGTGACTGACCTGGAGTTTATCGTTCCCTTTGTAAACTCTGGGTGCCCATAATTTTCCACATGGGCAGCCTAGAGTCAGGTTAACAATTTTTCTGGAACGAAGTCGGGAAAGTATGCTGTGGAGATCTAGAGTCCAAGCTGGATGGCAAAGCGTATCACTAGTAGATAATATTTCTTGTTGTTGTAAACTCTGATGATGTATATATAAACTGATATAGTGCTTTTGTTTTAAAGATTATTCATCAATCTATTATATTTTTTCCGCTGCGAAATGTGAGATTCTGTTGTTGTTCTGTTTCTTCTTCTATCTTCTTCTTCTTTAACCCTAACGTTCGGTTTTTCGGCATTCGTATGTGTGGCATTTGATACAGTAGACGTATTGTTGTCGACTTTCAGGGCTGCTATCAGAGCATTTGGTTAAGCGACAACCTTGGCTGTAAAGGAACGCAAATCCGTACCCCTTTGTGCTGACAAAATCCCACAACACAACAGCCCAAAGTGGCACAAAAGTACGAGTCTTCGGGTTTAAAGAAGAAAGAGGTAGAAGAAGAAAAGAAAACAACAACAGAGTCTCACATCGCAGCGGAATAAAATATAATATATTGAATACAGTTTAAAATACAAAGAATCTGTACTGTCATATATACATACATACCATATCAGAGTACATCAATCAATCATGCATGTCCATACACAGCGGATATAATAGACAAATACGGAAATACGCTCTGTCATCCAGCTCATCTCCTGAGCTCCAACATTTAATCTGAACCTGTTTAACTCGGTCTGACCCGAGCATCATATAAAACAACACCCGAGTAAGTCTGGAAAACCAGCGTGAGAAATCACACTCAATTGGATTATTATATTTTCAAAAATTCTTTGAAAACAAAAGCATCTCGTAAGACCACGCCACAAATAAACATGTTAGGTTTTTACCTTATGATAGCTAAAACACTTTTTATTAAAGTTCTCTGATATTATTATAGTGTCTAAAGAAAGTAAAATAGAATCTAGCTGAAATGCTTGCATCTCACGTTTCAGCAATAGTTGGGCACAATCAAAACCATACAGACGCTTATTGGAGATTGGATTCCATACAATGGCAGGGCTACCGGGGTACCGCCCGTCACAGTACCTGGTCTAGATCAAAGTACCGAGGAGCCACCCTAACTCCCCTGCAACACAAGACCGAACCATCCCTTACTGGACAGTCCCAAGCAAGATCACCCCGTGGTTGGCACGACCAACCACCCACTAAGCCGAAATAAAAGGGACGTCTAGACAGAGGAAACCTTACTCTCCAGTGGGGGCTACCCACGAAGTCTTGCTGCCCCTCCTCTGTTTTAGCCATTCCCGGTTAATGAGGCTTGAGGCTAAGCGTTACCTTTCAAGAACGAGTCCCACTTAGAATGCTCATCGTCCACCTGACGATGTTCTGAAAGCATTCAATCCATACAAGTTGCCCTGGGTCTGGACAAACCAAATCACCATCTTCAACTCTTTACGGTCTTCATTAGTAATCATTCAAACCGGATCAAAGTGGTTTTCGGATAATTAAATCCGATCCCGGACTCTTCGAAACGATCAGCGCATTGTCCAATATTGATAGTCGGTTATTTAACTATCAATTAATCATTCACAAGCAACCATTAAATAATTTTTCCCAAATTATTTGTCTCAAATATCATTCAGATATTATTTCCATTTTAACCCATTTGAAATAAATTTTCACAACTCTTTTATTTTCAGGAAATCATTTAACTGATTTCTTATACCTTCTCACATTTTGATTTATTTTTTGAAAATATTCTTTATGTTTTCATTCCTCCCTCAAAAATAAATTTCACTCTTCTTATAAATTCTCAAACTCAATTTCCCCATTTTATAAGATTTCTCCTAAATCTTATCTTATTTAAATTAATTTGCTTATCAACACAAGAGGATTTTAATTGGATTTTAAAAACAATTTGAAAACATATAGATTTATAAAACAAAAAGTATGGCTTTATACAAATTATGGTTTGAAAGTAATATTAAAGTTCATATCCAGTTAATGATAAAATTCAAAACTCGTTTTAGAAAAAATAAAGTTTATCAATAAATATTTGCTAGGCCTTCAAAAATAACAAAATTTGAAATATACAAAATCTAAATAATAGTTCATAAAAATTTATATAGTATAGTAATTTAAAAATATTCCCTTTTTACATAAATTTATAATTTTGGAAAACCCAATATCTATAAATGCCCCTTGTCCATATTCACCTTTCGGAAATATTCTTGTATTCCCATTCAAAACAATCTCATTCTCAATATAAGATCATAACTTTTTTCTTTTATATCCCCTGATATCTTCACTTCCCATTTATAAACTTCGTTTATAAATTTATAAACTCCACCAAGTTTTCCCTTTTTGTTTATATTATTTAAAAATCTTATCTTTATAATTTATTCATCAATAAAATTCATATTTGTTTCTTAGTAAAACTCTTCTCATTTCTTATTAAGATTTCATCATATTTCAATTTTATTTAACGATTACAATATTTCTTCAAGCTTTTAATATATAAGTTTGATTTCCCAAAACTCTTCTTTAACCAATTAAGGTGTAAATATACTTTTGTCTTCCTTAAAATTTCAAATAGAAGTAAACTCAAATTCTTAATAATTATTCTATTCAAGTTCAATTTTAACTTCCTTTAATTAAATTATTTATGGTATTTAATTTTTTTTTTACCAAATTCTGATTTCCATGTTATTTAACACTTAATAATTTAATTCACATGCAATTCCATATTATTCCATCCAGCCTGTCATATAACATATATATAATCAATAAATACTTTAAGGAATTCTGTTGGATCCCTGCAACCTGTTTCCTTGCATCCACAGATGTTAGCACAACATAAAATATCAATTCCACTTCAATGTGGAATTTTGCAGTATATGGGTCTATATTATCATCCAGTGAATAAATTATCATAAATCGACCAAACACATCCAATGATTTAAATTTAACATTTAAATTTTATTTATGGCATCCAAATGAGTGAGAAAATTTCACCTTTGCTTTTAAGTTGCAATCCTTTCCAATCTTGACCCGATTCCCCGACTTTTGACCTTATATAAACAATTATATGATTTTATTAATATTTGAACAGATCGAAAAATTAATTTTCGTTTAAATAAATTTATCCTTTAACTCTAATAATTAAATTTTAACTAATGATCTATTTCAACAAATAATTAAATTTTAAACTAGTTCTCCTTTATGAAAATCTTTTAGTAATTAAATAAGTAAATTAAACAAATTAATCACCCTAATTAAATTATTTTAAAACGAACTAGCAATATTTAAAATGTAGAGGTATATACTTATTTTAAAAAAATCTAATCTTTATATTTTTTTCAAAGTCCTATAGATATAAAAATCATGTTTTGCCTAAATATATATATATATATATATATATATATATATATATATATTCTAAAGAAATAAATTCATCTTCCTAACATATAATTTAAATTTTAAAACATAAAAGATATTAACTTTACTGTAAAAATATTTTTCCTTTCTGTTTTCTACACATATAAAAATCTGCATATTTTCTCTGACTGCTAAAAAATCCTATTTTTAAACTTTACTGCTTTGTTTTGTTTTATTTTAAATACAAATACATTTGTAAAATAAACAAAATATGAATTTAAATTCTGTATGTATACAAATGCCCTTCTCAGTTAACTATATTTCAATTTGTTTTTAAAAATAGATTGATAATTATACCTTACTGCTAACAAGCTTGAGACCACTGCATCCCACAGCAACGACGCGACCACCGTGACCTCACCGCGAGCCTCCTCTTGTCGCCGCCGCACCATGCATCCCTACAAACCCATTACCGACCATACTCTCCCTTAAATCCAAAAATTCGCTAACCCTAATTCCCTTCTGACTGCATCGATGGCTCGCATCCCACCACGCACGCAACCCCCTTTCGCGTCAGACATCGCAACGAACCCTCGAAGTCGCGATCCATCTCAAGCAGCCCTTCATGTGATTTAACTCGGTCGCACGCCCCTATTCCAAATCGATATCGAGTTAGGGCTTCTGGTTTTTTTTATAAACTGTCGAATCGGCTTAAGGAAGATAAAAGAAAACGAAGAAGACTTCGTTAATTAGAATATGAGGAGGGGTTGATCGATTTCGTTCTGAATAGAAAACGAGGGAGGGATATATGAGAAGAGGAAGGTATGTGATTAGAAGGAGAAGGCGGCCATTATTCTTTTTTTTTCGATTTTGATTCAGAGATGAAGAAGGTTGCGTTTTTAATTAAAGAAGAGGTGGCGTGTTAGGGAAGCTGAAAGAAAGGCTGAAAGGAAAGCAACTAGACTGATGAAATGATGTGAGATATTTTAATTAAAACGATTAATTATTTTCGAAGCTTTTATATCTCGTACGATCACACGATCACTCCAAAAATTACGAAATTTGAAATCCGGTAATAAGTCAATATTACGGATCCAAGGGAACTGGTTTCGTTGAATTCCGAGACTGTGCCTCGGAAGGTTATTTTTAAATATTAATTTAAACGATGAAATTTTAAAATCAGACAAACTATTGTTAAATTCAATTTTAACTCATCCATTATCTTTAGTATTATTAATATAAATTCTGTAAGCCTTTAAAATATTTTAAACAAGCTTACTACCCCAGATTAAATATTTTACTCGATATTCAATTACTATTTTGATAATTAATTAATTCAACAGGTCGTTATATTTAAATTCTGAATCCTTTCTACCATATAAAACCAAACTGTTCAAATTAAAATCAAATTAAAGTTCAAATTAAATATTTAAATAATGCTAATTAATCATTCAAAAATCCAGGTCGTTACATTCCTCCTCCCTTAAAAGAATTTCGTCCCCGAAATTACTATTAGGAAGAATGGTCCAATACCCGTTACTATTTTTAAAAACCAATAATTCAACATCCTACCAACTATCTTTTTAATAAAAGTCGCATTACCCTTTTTATTAATTTTCCAAACTTTTCCCTAGTTTTAAACTACACTATTTGTTTAACCATTCAAGTTTCAATTTAAAACCAAATTTTGACTTATCAAAATTTTCTCAAAATTTTTCTAACTCCCTAAATTCCCGAAATTTTTTGCCAGCGTCTCCTTTGTGCGGCTAGCTCGGTACAACTACAAGATGGCTCTACAGCCTCCCAAAAACCCAAAAGAAAACAAAACGCTAAATGGCTCGATCAAAATCCCAATCAATTTCATATAGAAATTTAAACACATACCTTTTTGTCGAGCATTTCTAATTTATCTTCTGAAACCAAGATCAATTCCCTTTACCTTTATATTACCTGCATAACTTACACAGCAATATGTCCCATCACAATATTCAAAAACATTTTATCGACTTTCTTACAAATGTCAATACCTACTCATTCAAATATTATTTTAGATTATATTTGAAATATCTATTCCCAATTGAGAATGCTTCATTCCTTACTTAAGTTAGTATAAGCATTTTATGTGTTTCTTATTATTAATTTCATCTTACACTTTAGTTTGTATTCATTCTTATTAAAATTGCTTCTTCCATTTCCATATGAATTCAGTTGATTTAATTCTGAATATTTAATTCTATTTTTCATTTATAACAAATTCATGTCATCATTTTAAATTAGTTTCATTCACAAATTTATTTCAATTTTCAATTTGAAAACGTTTGTCGTTAACAAAATTTTCTAAAATTTCAAAAATATTCTAACTCCCAAAATTTTCGAAATTTTTTGGCAGAATCCCCTTTTTATGGAGGAGCTTTTGTAATTTGGCAAAAGATATAAATATATACACATCGACCCACACGGTCGGAAAAACCAAAAACAGTTCATATTTCCTACTTTGTATTGCGTAGGCGTACCTTATTTGGCATTTTAAGCAAGCGACATATTTTATTTTAGCATCTACGTGCCCAAAATCCCGCTATACAGTCTTCTGGTACCTGTACTTACTCAATTTAAACATATAAGTATCATATTTATGAAATTTACAACATTTCATTCATTTAAGCAGCTATAACACAATTATAACGTAAGTAATGCACTATAAATACTTCCGCAAGCAATTTGTATAGTTTCCAAACTAATTAAATTGGCTTCTTAACCAATTCATATACCATTTGCATTCAACTTTAAGTGAGTTACGCATCATTTACTTATCTTCAATGGCTCTTCAAGTCTAGACAAACCCATTTTCAATTTTACTTGATTTCAAAATCAATTCTGCTACTTGTCAATTCAAAGTCATATTCTATAAGAAATATATACAAGTAGTTTGTATAAACAATTGATAAGGTTCCAATTAAATCCAATTGCTTTTACCCAATTTATAACATCGTATCCGATTCAGAGTGATTTTCAATATCATTCTTTTTATATTCAATTTATTTTTAATTCAATCTATTTTATATTCATGGCAATTTATAAAAAACAAGTTTATTTACTCCTATCATTCCATAGAACAACAATTATTTCCATGCAGATTCGACAATATCTATTCAAACAATAGTTTCTTTAGTTTTATAATATTTTAAAATTGATTCCCACTCAATTTATATTTAAATCCGTTCCATTCCAATTCCTTTAAAATCCATATATTTGCATTTACTTTATTTTTTTACATTGAGTTTTATTCAAACCCATTCTATAAAGCTTGACAACTTCCCTGCTTATGATTAATAACCATTTTCCCAAATTTATACAAGTCATGCTTCATTCAATTTTATATTTAAGTCAATTCGCTTTAAATCATTTAAATTTCATAACTTAAGTTCATTTCATTTTCCCATAAATTCTTTTTCAATTAAATTTGATTCTATTTAAATCTAATCTCTTTCATTTACTACTTTAGCTCAGTTAATTTATTTACTCAATTCATTTAAAAATTTCAATTTCCCTGTTCGATTCATTCTCGAACTTATTTAATTAATTTCAAGACCATCTCCACTTTATTTATATCATTTGGATTTTATTCGCACTTCAAGCCAATTCATTTATAATCCAATTTTATTAATTCTCAATTCAACTTCTATTTGACCAATTCAAATTTCATTTACATATCCAATTTTGGATTTCTATTACATTTTTAAAGTTCAAAACAATTCTATTTTTGGCTTATTTATTTCACTTCAAACTCCAGATCTTACCTGTATTAAGCAAGCATACATTTTATTTCAAGCATTTAAATTCTTTTGATAAGCCATCGGAGTTTATTTATGCAAATTAAATTTTTATCCAACTATTTCTATTCGAATAAAGATTTTATTTCATTAAACTTAAATTATTCAAGCTTTTATTAAATAGACTTTCCCTTTCCTCGAAGTTACGCTTCTATAAAATTTAGTCTTAAGTTAATTTAATTATTTCAATTTCATGCTTAAATTAATTTCCAATTTATTTGATAATCACCTAGATCAAATTCCATTCCACAACAACTTTAATTCATATTTAATTTACTTACACTTCCAAGTTGAATTTGTATTAATAACTTTCATTTCCCATTTCCATTATTACCTCACAGTCCAACTTCTATTTAACCCAATTTATATCTCATTAACCTATTCAATTAACCAATTTATTCCAAATTAGTTCACTTCCACTTCCAATTCTACATCGGATTTTTATCTTCAAAAATCATCTTATTATTTTATCTGTGTTCAATTTTATTTTATAATTCAAGTTTGGATTTTTATTTCATTCTGCAAATACAAAATAATTTTATTTCGGCTTACTATTTTACTTCTTCATACTTTTCTCTTGTAAGTCACACATTTATATTTTTCACACCTACTCATTTTAAGCTTGAATATATTCATATTTCATTTTAACTCGAGATTGAACACTCATTTTCAGCTAAACATATTCTTAATCAATGTGTTTCCAATTTGCTTTATAAGCTATCGGAATATATTCATTCCAATTCAATTTCATTTCAATTTACTTTTATTTATTTAAGTAAGAATTTAGTTTAGTTAACATCATTTAGAACTCAACTGAATTTTATTTCAATTCAATTTATTTAACTTAACTTCTGTTAAATTGAGCATCAACTTTTCTCTTTAATCCACCAATTCACTTGGATTTAATTAAGTAAGAACATAATTTCATTTAACATCATTCATATCTCAATTCATTTCAAATCTTAAATTTAAATCCAATTATTAAGCTCAAGTTAATCTCAACCAAAATTTATTTCTATTAAATTTTCCCATCCAATTCATTTACATTCTAAATTTGATTTACTTCATCCATTTATTAATATTATTATTTTTCTCATTAGTTAAATTTCAAAAGTTAAACTTTTAACTTGATCCAAGTTAAATCCTCATTTTTTTTTATTTTACTTTTAATTTTAATTTCAAACTTCAACCTCATACTTCCCTTGGCTATATAAGCCATTTTAAATCTTTATAATTCTATTTGTCTGTAATTCTATCATCCAACATTCAAGCTATATAATAATTTCAGAAAATAATTATTTTTATATCAAAATATATTTTGGATGAAATTATATAATTCACCCGTCTTTGAAAATAATATTATGTCGAATTTCTCTATTCAAGTGTTTAGAAACCCCTTCGATCCAGTTGTCCAAACTGTGCCGACGTAGGTTCATATGCCACTCATTAATCAATCAACACAATATAAAACCATTTTATATTCACTAACAAATACGCACTCGTATCTATTAATACACTCAAGCTCATTCTAGAGTACTAATGACTCTATCTCTAATGAGTAATCCTCACCAGAGCCAAGGTTCTCGCTTAACCTTTCAGCTCTGATACCAAGTGTAAAGGCCCACAAATCCGTACCCCTTTGTGCTGACAAAATCCCACAACACAACAGCCCAAAGTGGCACAAAAGTACGAGTCTTCGGTTTTAAAGAAGAAAGAGGTAGAAGAAGAAGAAAAGAAAACAACAACAGAGTCTCACATCGCAGCGGAATAAAATATAATATATAGAATACAGTTTTAAATACAAAGAATCTGTACTGTCATATATACATACATACCATATCAGAGTACATCAATCAATCATGCATGTCCATACACAGCGGAATAATAGACAAATACGGAAATACGCTCTGTCATCCAGCTCGTCTCCTGAGCTCCAGCATTTAATCTGAACCTGTTTAACTCGGTCTGACCCGAGCATCATATAAAACAACACCCGAGTCAGTCTGGAAAACCAGCGTGAGAAATCACACTCAATTAGATTATTATATTTTCAAAAATTCTTTGAAAACAAAAGCATCTCGTAAGACCACGCCACAAATAAACATACCGTGTTTTTACCTTACGATAGCTAAAACACTTTTTATTAAAGTTCTCTGATATTATTATAGTGTCTATAGAAAGTAAAATAGAATCTAGCTGAAATGCTTGCTTCTCACGTTTCAGCAATAGTTGGGCACAACCAAAACCGTACAGGCGCTTATTGGAGATTGGATTTCATACAATGGCAGGGCTACCGGGGTACCGTCCGTCACAGTACCTAGTCTAGATCAGAGTACCGAGGAGCCACCCTAACTCCACTGCAACACAAGACCGGAACTATCCGTTACTGGACAGTCCTAAGCAAGATCTTCCCGTGGTTGGCGCGACCAACCACCCACTAAGCCGAAATAAAAGGGACATCTAGACAGGGGAAACCTTACTCTCCAGTGGGGGCTACCCACAAAGTCTTGCTGCACCTCCCCTGTTTTAGCCATTCCCGGTTGATGAGGCTAGAGGCTAAGCGTTACCTTTCAAGAAAGAGTCCCACTTAGAATGCTCATCGTCCACCTGACGATGTTCTGAAAGCATTCAATCCATACAAGTTGCCCTGGGTCAGGACAAACCAAATCACCGTCTTCAACTCTTCACGGTCTTCATTCACAATCGTTCAAATCGGGTCGAAGTGGTTTTCGGATAATTAAATCCGATCCCCGACTCTTCGAAACGATCAGCGCATTGTCCAATATTGATAGTCGGTTATTTAGCTATCAATTAATCATTCACAAGCAACCATTAAATATTTTTTCCCAAATAATGTATCTCAAATATCATTCAAATATTATTTCCATTTTAACCTATTTGAAATAAATTTTCACAACTCTTTTATTTTCAGGAAATCATTTAACCGATTTCTTATACCTTCTCACATTTTGATTTATCCTTTGAAAATATTCTTTATTTTCTCATTCCTCCCTCAAAAATAAATTTCACTCTTCTTATAAATTCTCAAACTCAATTTCTCCATTTTATAAGATTTCTCCTAAATCTTATCTTATTTAAATTAATTTGCTTATCAACACAAGAGGATTTTAATTGGATTTTAAAAACAATTTGAAAACATATAGATTTATAAAACAAAAAGTATGGTTTTATACAAATTATGGTTCGAAAGTAATATTAATGTTCATATCCAGTTAATGATAAAATTCAAAACTGGTTTTAGAAAAAATAAAGTTTATTAATAAATATTTGCTAGGCCTTCAAAAATAACAAAATTTGAAATATACAAAATCTAAATAATAGTTCATAAAAATTTATATAGTATAGTAATTTAGAAATATTCCCTTTTTACATAAATTTATAATTTTGGAAAACCCAATATCTATAAATGCCCCTTGTCCATATTCACCTTTCAGAAATATTCTTGTATTCCCATTCACCACAATCTCATTCTCAATATAAGATCATAACTTATTTCTTTTATATCCCCTGATATCTTCCCTTCCCATTTATAAACTTCGTTTACAAATTTATAAACTCCACTGAGTTTTCCCTTTTTGTTTATATTATTTAAAAATCTTATCTTTATAATTTATTCATCAATAAAATTCATATTTGTTTCTTAGCAAAACTCTTCTCATTTCTTAATAAGATTTCATCATATTTCAATTTTATTTAACGATTACAATATTTCTTCAAGTTTTTAATATATAAGTTTAATTTACCAAAACTCTTCTTTAATCAATTAAGGTATAAATATACTTTTGTCTTCCTTAAAATTTCAAATAGAAGTAAACTCAAATTCTTAATAATTATTCTATTCAAGTTCAATTTTAACTTCCTTTAATTAAATTGTTTATGGTATTTAAAAAAATTACCAAATTCCGATTTCCATGTTATTTAACACTTAATAATTTAATTCACATGCAATTCCATATTATTCCATCCAGCCTGTCACATAACATATATATATAATCAATAAATACTTTGAGGAATCCTGTAGGATCCTTCCAACCTGTTTCCCTGCATCCACGGTTGTTAGCACAACATAAAAATATCAATTCCACTTCAATGTGGAATATTGCAGTATATGGGTCTATATTATCATCCAGTGAATAAATTATCATAAATCAACCAAACACATCCAATGATTTAAATTTGACATTTAAATTTTATTTATGGCATCCAAATGAGTGAGAAAATCTCACCTTTGCTTTTAAGTTGCAATCCTTTCCAATCTCGACCCGATTCCCCGACTTTTGACCTTATATAAACAATTATATGATTTTATTAATATTTGAACAAATCGAACAATTAATTTCCGTTTAAATAAATTTATCCTTTAACTCTAATAATTTAGTTTTAACTAATGATCTATTTCAACAAATAATTAAATTTTAAACTAATTCTCCTTTATGAAAATCTTTTAGTAATTAAATAAGTAAATTAAACAAATTAATCACCCTAATTAAATTATTTTAAAACGTACTAGCAATATTTAAAATTTAGATGTATATACTTATTTTAAAAATCTAATCTTTATATTTTTTTCAAAGTCCTATAGATATAAAAATCATGTTTTGCCTAAATATATATATATTCTAAAGAAATAAATTCATCTTCCTAACATATAATTTAAATTTTAAAACATAAAAGATATTAACTTTACGGTAAAAATATTTTTCCTTTCTGTTTTCTACACGTATAAAAATCTTCATATTTTCTCCGACTGCTAAAAAAATCCTATTTTTGAACTTTACTGCTTTGTTTTGTTTTATTTTAAATACAAATACATTTGTAAAATAAACAAAATATGAATTTAAATTCTGTATGTATACAGATGCCCTTCTCAGTTAACTATATTATAATTTTTTTTTTGAAAAATAGATTGATAATTATACCTTACTGCTAACAAGCTTGAGACCACTGCATCCCACAGCAACGACGCGACCATCGTGACCTCACCGCGAGCCACCTCGTGTCGCCGCCGCACCATGCATCCCTACGAACCCATTACCGACCACGCTTCCACTTAACTCTCCCTTAAATCCAAAAATTCGCTAACCCTAATCCCCTTCTGAATGCATCGATAGCTCGCATCCCACCACGCACGCAACCCCATTTCGCGTCAGACATCGCAACGAACCCTCGAAGTCACGATCCATCTCAAGCAGCCCTTCATGCGATTTAACTCGGTCACACGCCCCTATTCCAAATCGATATCGAGTTAGGGCTTCTTTTTTTTATAAACTGTCGAATCGGCTTAAGGAAGATAAAAGAAAACGAAGAAGACTTCGTTAATTAGAATATGAGGAGGGGTTGATCGATTTCGGTTTGAATAGAAAACGAGGGAGGGATATCTGAGAAGAGGAAGGTACGCGATTAGAAGGAGAAGGCGGCCATTATTCTTTTTTTTCGATTTTGATTCAGAGAAGAAGAAGGTTGCGTTTTTAATTAAAGAAGAGGTGGCGTGTTAGGGAAGCTGAAAGAAAGGCTGAAAGGAAAGCAATTTGACTGATGAAATGATGTGAGATATTTTAATTAAAACGATTAATTATTTTCGAAGCGTTTATATCTCGTACGATCACACGATCACTCCAAAAATTACGAAATTTGAAATCCGGTAATAGTTCAATATTACGGATCCAACGGAACTGGTTTTGTCGAATTCCGAGACTGTGCCTTGAAGGTTATTTTTAAATATTAATTTAAACGATGAAATTTTAAAATCGGACAAACTATTACTAAATTCAATTTTAACTCATCTATTATCTTTAGTATTATTAATATAAATTCTGTAAGCCTTTAAAATATTTTAAACAAGCTTACTACCCAAGATTAAATATTTTACTCGATATTCAATTACTATTTTGATAATTAATTAATTCAACAGGTCGTTATATTTAAATTCTGAATCCTTTCTACCATATAAAACCAAACTGTTCAAATTAAAATCGAATTAAAGTTCAAATTAAATATTTAAATAATGCAAATTAATCGTTCAAAAATCCAGGTCGTTACATTGGCTCTGGTGGGAATTACTCACTAGAGATAGAGTCAGTAGTACCGTAGAATGAGTTTGAGTGTAATAATAGATATGAGCGCGTATTTATTAGTGAATATAAAATTGTTTTATATTAGGATGATTGGTTTGTTGAGTGGTATATGGATTCTGGTCAATACAAGTAATTAACGTTATTGATAGGAATATCTAAACACTTGTACAGAACAATTCGTCATGATATTGTTTTGAAATTAGGGTAAATGAAATAATTTTACCCAAACTATTTTCGTATATAAAGAAATAATTTTCTGTAAATTATTATAGTATATGGTTGCTAGGATGTTAGGAAGTGATAACATTAAATGATTATCATTCAAGTGTGAAATTGAATAAAAAATTAAAATCATAACCAAAGATTAAGAAATAAAATCCATATACAATGGGATTTGTAAATGTAAATGTGACTTATAATTTGAAATAAAATTCCAAAGAAATATTTGGAAGAAAATAAAAGGATTTGAAGTTTTGGAGATTTGGAAAAGTTTAAATCCCTTTAATTTGAAAACGATTTTCAAAGGTTTTGGAAAAATGTTTTTGAAGGGATAAAAAGCTCTAAACTCTTGTCGATCGCTGGAAAATAACTTCGGTGATGACTGCAGCATCATGGATATTCATTTTCGAGTTTCCAAGAAAGGAGTTGCTGCCAAATTATTTTAAAATTGAAGTTATTTGCAAACTGGGGTTGGTTTTGGAAATTCAAAAGATAATTTGGATTGATTTAAAAAATGATTTTTGGAATGATAGAAAGACTTTAGAATCTTATTTAGAATGTTACGGATTTGAATAAAATAAGTTTGATAACTTATAAAAATTTATTAAGGCGGAAAATAAATTTGTAAACGAATAAATGAATTTACAATTGCAAGTAAATGAAATTCGAAATGGATATTGAAAATTGAATTTGATTTGTTATAGAAAAAGTGAAATGGAAAATTTGTCAAGTTGGACCAAAATAAACGAAGTATTGAAATAAAATTAGTAAGTAAAAATAATTAGAGGAATGATAAAATAAATATGGTTTGTAATGAGTTGAATTCAATAATTATAAATGAAAGATAAATTGAATTCATATGGAATTTGAAATCCTGTTTAAATATAAGTAGATATTAACAGAAGTGGAAAATTGAAAAAATATAGGAAGTATGTAAAATACTTGTATTGAACTTAAGAAAATGAATGGTGAAATTCTTTAGAAAAGTTTGGAGTTTAATAAGTTAATGATCGAATGAAGATTAAACTGGAAAATTGTGAAATGACGATTGTGAATAAGTGTATTAAAATGAAAATCAATGTGAATAAAATAAAAAGAAAATTGATATAACTAATCACAAATTAGAAATTTATACGTAGGATGTACGTATATTATTTTATTCGCATATCGATTTGATACAGAATTCGAGCATAGAATTTCGAGATAGTTATATAGATCCGAGTTGGAATTTTTCGCTCGATTTTTGACGACGAACTTGGATATGGATATTTGATTGATTTTGGAAATTCTCTATCATAGTTTACGACTATGCAAGGAGAATGAAGGTTTCTAATCAAGAAACCAGATCTGAGTCCGCACTAGAAAGTGGAGTGGACGATACTAATTCGAAAGTGAAATTGTGTGATCGAGTGAGCGACCGGATTCGGTATTGCGTAAGAATGATATAGAGACATTGTACGGGTTTGAATAAAATAAATGTTGAAACTTTCATAAAGAAACGTGTAAAATGATTTTGAATTCTGTAATTGGACATTGTTATTAAGCAGCATACAAGTGTGTTAAAGGGAAAAGATAAATTAGGATTTGATTTAGAGGATAATTTGAATAGCTCGAAAAAGGGATGTATTTAAATTTCAGTATGAAATTTGATGACTTTCTTGTCTAACCGCTTGGCCTTTTGTTTTCTTTTTGAAATTTGGGAGCCCATTTTGGCATTTTGTAGTCGTACCAAGCTAGCCGTGCAAAGGAGACGCTGGTGAAATTTTACGAAAACTTAAGGAGCTAGAAAAATTTTGAGAAAATTTTGAAAATTTAAATTTGAATTTGATTTGTTGAGAAAATAAAGTTTTTTGGAATCTATGGAAGACTTTGGAAAGTTATTTGAAGTGAATGAGTCTTTAATAAAAAGATTTGTTTTGACAAGTTGATAAAACTGTTTGGATTGGGGGAAAAGATAAACGGGTTAAGGATCATTTTTCTTAACTAGTAATTTTGGGACGAAATTCTCTTAAGGGGGCAAGAATGTGAAGACCCAGATTTTTGCACGTTTAAAAAATTGAAAATATTTAATTGATTTTAAATATTTGGAAGTTATTTCAAACTTAAATTTCAAATGTAAATATGAATTTGGCAATAAAATTATTGAATTTAATTTATTGGGATTGGGTAAAAAAAATTGAATCTTCAGTTTTAAGCTGATTAAAAATATTTCAAAGGCTTGAAAATTTATATTGAGAATACTGAAGATAATGGAAGCTTCGAAATTTAATTTGGAAATGATTTGTCCAGTTTCGAAATTATATCATTTAAATCGATATTAAAAAAATAACCATCTGAGGCACAGTTTCGAAATTTGATGAAACCAGTTCCATTTGATCTGTAATATTGTATTATTGTCGATTTCAATTTTCATAGTGTTTGGAATTGTCGTATGATCGTACGATAAGCAAACATGCTGATATTTATATCGAAATTTAATTCATTTACTGGTTCAAAAAGCTACCTTCTCCATACGATCGAATTTGGACTCGGAACCTTTTCCACTGCGTTCAAAATAGACGTATAACATTATAGATGCCTGGCGATAAGTCTTGATTGGGGTTCGAGATTGTAAGTTGCATTTATCGAGGGAATTTCGATTTAAATTTGAATTTAAAATGGAATATATATATATATATATTTACATTCAATGGAAATTTTTTTGACATGTTCTTCTTTCTTCAACACTTGGCAAAGATTTTAGACACGTGTTGTTTTTCTTCAAAACAAATAAAAACGTGAATGATTTAATATAAAAAAATCATCAAAGCTTGATTAGATAAAAAGGAAAAACAAACATGGCCGAGCTCCCTTTAATTAGTTTCTTGTTCGAATTCAGTATCTTCGCGACTTCCACCCTCAAAAATCCAGTGTTAATTTCATTTATAAAAAATGAAGAAGAAAGGTCGAGACCTGTCGAAATCGAATTCGACTTTCATCCAACTAAGGAGGCGCACGCGACGCTCGCAAGAAGGATGCGTGATCGCCGTGGTTAGGGCGACGCCTCGAGATGTTCGCGAGCATCTAGAGTTTGCGCAAGGTTAAGTTGAGGGATTTCGTCTTCGATTTGGGCCGCGAGGGAGAAGCGTGCGCAACATGATGTTCGGCTTCATTATCGTTGCATGTTCACGAAGATCGATATTGGTCAGCAAGGAAGATTCTCAGCAATCGAATCGAGATACTTTCTTCTCTGGTACGTACGCGAATTTGTGGTTGAGTGGCGTGTGATTTTTGTTGAAGGCCGACGAGTTCGTCGATGTCAATCGAGGGTTTGAGTCGCGATTAATTGCAGTTAAGGTATTTCTTTGTAATTTATTTATTTAAATTTATAAATTTTTATATACACACACATTTTTTGAAAAAGAAAAAAAAATGAATGAAGTAGTTTATTTCAATACATCCAGTTTAGTGTATATATGCAGTAAGTTAATTTAGTTTTAACTAAAATTTTAGCGGGTTTGATTTTAAAATTCTTTTTTGATCAATGAATAATTAGTTAATTTCGGTAACATATATATATATATATATATATATATAAGATTTTAAAATATTGAAGAGTTGTTTAAAATTGGATTTTTGAATCTATATAAATTATTTTTTATAAGTGAGATTTCAAAGGAAAAGAAAAGAAAATATTTTCGTTTCAAATCAAATTTTAATTTTAAAATTAAATCCTTGATTAATTAAACTATCCAATAGGAATTTAATTGTTTGATTTATTCGAATATTAATAAATTGTATGAATGTCTATACAAGGTTTAAAAAATCGTGAAGAATCAAGCTAGAATAAAAATGGGTTGCATGCATAATTAAAGGTAAGATCTTCTCACTCAAATTAAATTTGGAATTTCAGTATTGATTGCCTGTTTGGATGTGGTAATATATATAGTAGTGTGTGTGTGTGTGTGTGTGTGTATGGAGTGATTGATTTCTCGCATTATATAGCGGATGAGACCCTATGCGCCGCATAATAGCAGACGATATTATTTAATCCCATATACTACAATATTCCACCTCGGAGTGGAATTGGTATTTAATTATCGTGCTAACATCTGTGGTTGCAGGAAAACAAGTTGGAGGGATCCAACTGGATTCGTCAAATATTTGAATTCGTTTCATATGTTGTGTGTTGATTTATTTATAATCCATGTGTGATTATATTTGTGATTGAAATCATTGAAGGCTATAGTTTAGCCGAATATTTTTTTTGGTATCGTAGGATACCAGAAATAAATAAAGTTTGATTTTTGAAATTTAAGTAGAAAGTTTATAGTAAAAATTAATCTTTGAAAATTGGATAAATTTAGAAGATGGAAATTTAAAAAGGATAAAGATTGATTTTTGCAATCCTATTGAATAAAATTCCAAAATATGATAAAAAGGTTTAATAAATGGATTTCGAGTAATATTGTTCAAAAGTTGAGGAATTTATTTAAAATACAGATTTTAAGTAGTTTGGAAGAGATAAAGGAATTATTTTAAAGGGAAATAAATTTTAGAAATCAAATTTGGAGTTTAATTTGGTGCTAGAAATCAATTTGAAAATTGATTTGGTGTTTAAAAATAAATATTTAGGTTGAAAAATGATTTGGTATTTAAAAATAAATCTTTGGGAAATCGAAATGAAAATTGATTTGGTGTTCAAAAATAAATTTTGGCAAATCAATTCTGAAATTGATTTGGTGTTTGAAATAAATGTTTGAAAAATAAAATTTGGAATTTGATTTGGTGTGACGCCCCACCTCTATACCCACGCTAGCCAAGAACATTACGGAGAATGCTGTCGACTAGCACGGAGAATAAGGCTGTTGAGGAGCGACCATCCGTGTAATTTCTTTGCGCGAGCACCGATATGTCAGATAATATAACATGCATTCTATTTCAAGAGGAAATCCGACATACCGACACAAACTCAAAGCTACTACACGGTGGCTATATAAATCCTTCGGAAAACAAATATAGAAATAAGCATAACACAAATCAGTCACAGACAATTCATATCACAAAGGCGGAATAAGATATGAATATTACACTAGAAAGTGTACCTCAGAGTAGTGGTCTAAAAAGATCCACAATATCACAAAAGAATAGTTACACGAACTACACAAAAGAATAAATATACATTAAGGAGTCTATATCTCAAATGTGTACAACAAAATAACTACTAATCTAAGTAGTTAACCCAAAAGTCAAGGAGTTAATCAATCCCAAGAGAGAAGTCAAGCAGAAGCACCTGTAACATCTCGGTCTGACCCGAGTATTATTTAATAAGAAAATAATAAACGGATCAGTCTAACTATAAATATCAGATGAAACGATATAGAAAAAGAGATATGACTAAACACGTAATAATCACAATGCCAAGATTATATATATATATATATATATATATACTTAGTTGATAATCATCAAGAGATTAATCAATGTCACCAAATCTGCACAAGAATCAAAGAAACGTCATACTCCTTATTTCGTTCACCAAACCATAAATATTGACGATAATATCAATGTCAATCACAAAAGTCAATGACACACAAATTCCAGAAGACTACACAAGAAATCCAGAAATCACTAAAGTCAATGACACACAAATTCCAGAAGACTACACAAGAAATCCAGAAATCACTAAAGTCAATGACACACAAATTCACCAATGCACAAATATTGATAAAACTTATCAATGGAAATCACGAAAAATTGGTGAAACACAAATTCTAGAAATCTACACAAGAAATCCAGAAATCACAAAGGGGGGGGGGGGAGGGGGGAGGCCTATCACATGAACGGGAGCATGAAAACTCACCAACAGCTGTAACACATGAACGAGAAGCTATCTCATGGTAGCTAACCATTAATTTGACACACGAATGGTCCGAAGACCTGACACACGAATGGCCCGAAGACCGTGGGTTGCTACCCCACAAATTTGACACACGAACGGGGTTTAGTCTCCCACGCAGACAAAGAGACATCGCACATTGCTAGTCTAAATCACAAAAATGATCGTCATGATCATCGAGAAGTGTCAATTACACTAAGCTAGTAAATATATGAGTTTAGCTTCATGTCCCATAACCACTTGCTTAACTTAAATATTTACGAACAAACTGTAAATCTCCACTAGAAAATTGTCACAAGAGGTTCAATCGAACAAGTCTAAGAATTAACCGACGAAGTAAACGCAAGCGTTTCATACCACTCGTTTTACTAAGTCGTTTAATTAGATTTCTCATACGAGTGAGGTAAAGGTTTGTATATACTAATAGATTGGAAAACGGATTTATAAACGAATTTGGTATTTAAAATAGTATTGAAATCGTTTGAGGAAAGAGTTTTAATATTTACTACTAGTATAGAAAACCTTTATATTTTTAAAGTGACAAATCACGAAGAAGATTGTAAGAACAATCAATCACAAAAATTCACATACGAAGACGTGAATAAAATCCAACGAAATCGATAAAGGATCCATCGAAATGGATATCAAAAATCCCTAAAAAGAGTCATTAAAGTCATAATAGATGATAAAAACATATAGGATTATCACGAATCGATTTAAATTGGAATTTCAATCCAAAAAGGCAAATTGGACTCAAACAGCAGGTTCAGTCGACTGAACAGAGTTTTCAGTCGACTGACCCTGTACCTGGAAATTTTCCAGGTTCAGGAAACTTTCTGTTTCTAGTTTCATTCGACTGTGCAGAGTTTTTCAGTCGACTGAATCATGTCTGGAAACTCTCGGGTTTCAGGTTCAGTCGACTGAACAGAGTTTTCAGTCGACTGAATCATGCCTGGGCTGTTTTTCAGCCTTATTCAAATGAAGAGCAAACTCTTCCAAAATGCAACCGGACGAACATTGGCACTAAGGGTTTATGCCAATCGGCAACCCGGCCCTATATGCTCCTCGGTGCATCACTAAAAGCATGATCAAACATCCATAAAAGGATTTCACACAAATTTGACTTAAAAACCCAAAAATTGGAATATTCACAAAACCAATCCAAACCAAGAGCAAATGCACATGAATAAGTGTTAGGAATTCATACCCAACAACCAAAGATAATTATAGTCATAGATGTGAGATAAAAATCTCACCTTTTCTCAAAATCAAACAAGAAGAAGCTTGAAAGCAAATGGAGAATCAACCTCTCTTCAACACAACCCAAATGAGCTTGAATCTATGCTCAAAAACAAGAACATTCCCAAAATTAGGTTTAGGAATTTCTGAAATTGGTAAGAGAATAAGTTGGAGAAGAAGAAGAGACGCTTACCAATGGGTTCTTCTTGAGTTTGGAGCTAGGAATTTGATTTGCAAGAGAAACTAGGGTTTTGGAGTTTTAATTTTCAATCTCTCCCACCATTAAAGCTAAGAAAATTGAAATGAGAAGAGAATGAGAGTGAGTGGGGAAGAGTGGCTCAGATTTGAGCATTAGTTAACATAGGGCTGAGCCCAAAAACCAAACCCAAAGTAAAAAGTAGCAGAAATCAACTTTCTCCAAACATATCGAAGCTTATACTCAAAAAGGTCGCAAACGGCATTTTAAACTCAATGGGAGTGGTCCCGAGCCCTAATTCGGCCGTATGCAAAAAGTAGCTTTTTGGACTAAAATCCGACTAACGATAAAATATTTAAATAAAAAAATCGATAAATATGCGGGTTGTTACAGACTCCCCTCCTTAAAGAAATTGCGTCCTCGCAATATTACAAGAAGAAGATATATAGTAATAACCATAAAAGCATATTCAACACAAAAGAAGTTTGAAATAAGAAGTTCACCTCAAAGAGCACGAGAAAGTAAGTCCGGATGTGTACGCTCGATGTACTCTCTAGATTACCAAGAACAATCCTTAGGATTTGAAGCCCATTGAACTTTAACAAGCGGAACATCTTTATTTCGAAGTCGTTTGACTTCCGACGCAATGATACGAATAGGATGTTGCTCATAAGTTAAATTAGGCGAAACTTCAATCTCTTCCACAACACCGGGCTCAAAAATAGAATCGGAATCTCGAAGACATTTCCGAAGTTGAGAAACATGAAACACGTCATGCATAGCAGAAAACTGAGCCGGTAATAAAAGGCGATAAGCCATGGAACCAATACGTTCGGTGATAGGAAATGGCCCAATATATCGAGGCGCTAACTTTCCCGATCGACTGAAACGTACAACACCTTTCATTGGTGAAACACGAATAAACACAAGATCTCTCACAGAAAATTCTAACTTCCTTCTCCGGTTATCGGCATAGGATTTTTGTCTACTCTGGGCTTCTTTCATCCTATGACGAATAAGATCAATCTTTTCTGTGGAATCACGAATAAAATCTGGACCTAAAGCCAGCTTCTCACCGGCCTCAAGCCAACAAGAAGGAGATCGGCATGGCCTTCCGTAGAGTGCCTCAAAAGGTGCCATACCAATACTAGATTGGAAGCTATTATTATAGGAAAATTCAACAAGTGAAATATGATCTTCCCAACTTCCACCAAAATCAAGAACACAAGCACGAAGAAGATCTTCAAGAGTTTGATTCACACGCTCGGTTTGTCCATCGGACTGGGGATGATAAGCGGTGCTAAAATTAAGCTTCGTTCCCAAAGCTTTTTGAAGACTCTTCCAAAATCCACTAGTAAACAATGGATCACGATCACTAACAATAGAAGTGGGAACACCGTGCAATTTAACAATCTCTTTAATAAAGAGTTTGGCCAAAAGAGGAACGGTTCGGTTAGACCGAACGGGAATAAAATGGGCGGATTTAGTAAGTCTATCAACAATTACCCATAAGCTATCATAACCCGATCGAGAACGGGGAAGGCCATCTGTAAAATCCATGGAAATTTGATCCCACTTCCAAACTGGAATTTCTAAAGGTTGCAATAACCCTCCGGGCCTTTGATGTTCGGCCTTAACGAGTTGGCAAGTCATGCAACGCTTAATGAAGTGAGCGATGTCAAGTTTCATTCCCTCCCAATAATAAAGTCGCTTCATATCCGCGTACATTTTACTACTACCGGGATGAATGGTAAATTTAGAGTGATGAGAATCTTCTAAAATATCTTTACGAAGATCCCTAACATTTGGCACGATAAGTCTACCAAATTTCCGAATGCCGCCACGAGAATCGGTATTAAAGTCTTTCAAACCTTCAATATCAATTTTATCCTTAATATTTTGGCCAAGAAGAACCAATTCAGTATCTAGCCTTTGAGCTTCAAGAATGCGGTCTAAAAGAGATGGATGAGCCTCAAGGCTACATAAAACAAATGATGAGCATAAATCGGAAACACGGTCTTGAATTTCGCAAGTGGATAAAATCTCGAGATCGTTCCATTCGGATATCATCATAGAAACAACAGCTTATTGTTTACGGCTAAGAGCATCGGCGATAAGATTACCCTTACCGGGAGTATAAAGAATATCAAGATCGTATGGTGCAAGAAATTCGAGCCAACGCTGTTGACGCAAATTAAGTTCCTTTTGAGAGAATAAATATTTCAAAGACTTATGATCTGTGTAAAGAACAAATTTCTCTCCCAAGAGATAGTGACGCCAAATCCGAAGAGCAAAAACAATAGCCGCGAGCTCTAAATCATGAGTGGCATATCTAGTCTGAGCAGGCTTTAATTGCCTAGAAGCATAAGCAATAACGCGTTCCTTTTGCATAAGAACGGCACCCAAACCAATGCGACTAGCATCGGTATAAACAACGAAATCTTGATTCCCATCGGGAATAACAAGAATAGGAGCATCAGAAAGAAGTTCTTTTAATTTCTGAAAAGAAGCTTCACATTTGTCCGACCAAATATATTTAACACCTTTCTTCGTCAAGCTAGTGAGAGGCACGGAAATCTTAGAAAAGTCTTTGATAAAATGACGGTAATAGCCCGCCAATCCGAGAAAACTACGAATCTCTGTCACACTCTCCGGTCTCTTCCAATCTTGAATCGCTTCAATCTTTGAAGGATCCACGGAAATTCCGGATTCGGAAACAATGTGACCGAGAAACTTCACACGAGATTGCCAAAAATGGCACTTAGAAAACTTTGCCTTTAATTGATTACTCCTAAGAGTTTCCAACACAATCCGAAGATGTTTTTCGTGCTCCTCCTCGGTTTTAGAATAAACAAGAATATCATCGATAAAGATGAGAACAAACCGATCGAGAAAGTCTTTAAAAACTCGATTCATTAAGTCAACGAAATAAGCCGGGGCATTTGTTAACCCAAATGGCATAACAAGCCATTCATAAGATCCATACCGAGTACGGAACGATGTCAAAGGAATGCTATCCTCTGCAACACGAAGCTGATGGAAACCGGTAGCCAAGTCCAATTGTGAAAAGACTCTAGCACCACTAAGTTGATCGAATAGATCATCAATCCGAGGTAAAGGATATTTATTTTTGATAGTAAGATCATTAAGCTTGCGGTAGTCAACGCAAAGCCTAAGTGTACCATCGGATTTCTTCACAAAAATAGCTGAAGCTCCCCAAGGCGAGGAACTAGAGCGAATAAATTGCTTCGTTTCCAATTCAGATAATTGTTTACGCATCTCCTCGTTTTCTTTATTGGACATACGATAAGGAGGACGAGTGATAGGTTGAGCTCCCGGAATAAGATTAATTCTGAACTCAATTGCTCGCTTAGGTGGTAATCCTAAAACGGGCTCGAATATGTCGGAAAATTCACAAACGACGTGAATAAGAGAAATAATATCACCCTCATCATCATCATCGTCATCACGAGGATTTAAAGAATATAAAGATGCAACCAAAGCAGAATCTGAATCTTTAAGAATAACAGAAACCTGATTAACAGATTGAGGATGTCGAAGATGAATAGTCCGCTCAGGACATAAGATATGAGCTTCATAACGGTTAAGCTAATCCATTCCCAAAATCATTCCAAAGCCTAAATAACGCATGACATGCAAATCGGCTCGGAAAGAAAAATCACACAAAATAATCTCGACATCTTTACACAATAAACTGATTGTTGCGGATCCACCAACCGGATTCGCAATTCTCAAAGAAGTCATTAAACACAAAACATCCAAAGAAAAATTATCAGCAAGTTCTTTTGATATAAAAGAATGGGACGCACCCGTATCAAAAAGAATTCGAATATGATGATCACGAAATAAAATAATTCCATCTAGAATAGAATGAGAAATACCTTGGCCACGAGATGTGTTGCCAGGGGCTTGAGCAACATTAAGCTTTCCCTCCCTCCTATTTTGAAGTTTGGGACACACATGCATAAAATGGTCCGGGCTTTTGCAATAGCGACAAGTACGAGGCTTTGAACACTTGTTCGCAAAATGGTCTTTCGGACCATAATTATAGCATTTCCCTTGAGTAGAGGAAAATGTCTTTTTAGCAAGAGTTGCTTGCCTCCCTTTCTTATTGGGATAAGGGCCTTTAAATTTGTTTGGCCTCTTTTTGTTGTTGAAGTTTGGTTTGGAACCCACCACTTCAACATCATTCTCCTTATCCGCCTCTTCAAGACGAAGAGCGATATCAACAAGATGGTCGAAAGAAACTTCTAATTTTAGAAGTAATGGCTTCTTGAGATTTTTGTTTAAGCCATAGACGAATCTCTGATTTTTCTTCAGAGGGGTGTTAATGTATTCAACCCCATATTTGGAAAGCGACTCGAAGGAGGCGACGTAAATAGTCACGGAGGACTCACCTTGAACAAGGTCTATAAATCGTCGAGCCAATGTCACTTTTTCAGCTTCCGGTACGAATTTCAACTCGAAGCGTTCTCGGAATTTCTCCCAAATGAGATCCGCTTCATTAATCTCAGAAATAAGAAGCTCGTACCAATCCAATGCTCTTTCTCGGAGCATACTAGAGGCCACCTGAACTCGGTGAAGGTCAATAAGATTCATGCGCGAAAAGATGCGATCGCATGTTCTTAGCCAAGCCTGTACTTCAATAACAGTTTCAGAACCCTTGAATGGCTCCCCACCCAAATTAGTGTAATCGCTACACAAGCGTGCAAATCCCGACTTTGGGTGAGTAGGTTCCGGGTTAGCTCCAGCTGCTTGAGCATTTGTTACCAAATCAAGAAGCTGTTGAGCAGTCATAAAAACTCCATCTTGGGGTGGAGTGCTAGATGGCACGGCTCTGGGGCGGCCTGGTCTAGACATTTCTCTTCCTTTAGAAAGAAAGAAGAAGAAGAAAAGGTTATTCACCAAATTGAATATCAAGCAATCATGATAGCTAAAACAAGGAATCATAAAGAAAATAGGATAGAACGGTACGAAGACCCGAATAAAATCCTAAAGCACAACTCCTAAGATGGACTTAGGACGATGATCCTTGTTATAATATTCCATATTGTTTCGAAGTTTGGCTCTGATACCAAACTGTGACGCCCCACCTCTATACCCACGCTAGCCAAGAACATTACGGAGAATGCTGTCGACTAGCACGGAGAATAAGGCTGTTGAGGAGCGACCATCCATGTAATTTCTTTGCGCGAGCACCGATATGTCAGATAATATAACATGCATTCTATTTCAAGAGGAAATCCGACATACCGACACAAACTCAAAGCTACTACACGGTGGCTATATAAATCCTTCGGAAAACAAATATAGAAATAAGCATAACACAAATCAGTCACAGACAATTCATATCACAAAGGCGGAATAAGATATGAATATTACACTAGAAAGTGTACCTCAGAGTAGTGGTCTAAAAAGATCCACAATATCACAAAAGAATAGTTACACGAACTACACAAAAGAATAAGTATACATTAAGGAGTCTATATCTCAAATGTGTACAACAAAATAACTACTAATCTAAGTAGTTAACCCAAAAGTCAAGGAGTTAATCAATCCCAAGAGAGAAGTCAAGCAGAAGCACCTGTAACATCTCGGTCTGACCCGAGTATTATTTAATAAGAAAATAATAAACGGATCAGTCTAACTATAAATATCAGATGAAACGATATAGAAAAAGAGATATGACTAAACACGTAATAATCACAATGCGAAGCTGATATATATATATATATATATATATATATATATATATATATATATATATATATATATATATACACACACACACTTAGTTGATAATCATCAAGAGATTAATCAATGTCACCAAATCTACACAAGAATTAAAGAAACGTTATACTCCTTATTTCGTTCACCAAACCATAAATATTGACGATAATATCAATGTCAATCACAAAAATCAATGACACACAAATTCCAGAAGACTACACAAGAAATCCAGAAATCACTAAAGTCAATGACACACAAATTCCAGAAGACTACACAAGAAATCCAGAAATCACTAAAGTCAATGACACACAAATTCACCAATGCACAAATATTGATAAAACTTATCAATGGAAATCATGAAAAATTGGTGAAACACAAATTCTAGAAATCTACACAAGAAATCCAGAAATCACAAAGGGGGGGAGGCCTATCACATGAACGGGAGCATGAAAACTCACCAACAGCTGTAACACATGAACGAGAAGCTATCTCATGGTAGCTAACCATTAATTTGACACACGAATGGTCCGAAGACCTGACATACGAATGACCCGAAGACCGTGGGTTGCTACCCCACAAATTTGACACACGAACGGGGTTTAGTCTCCCACGCAGACAAAGAGACATCGCACATTGCTAGTCTAAATCACAAAAATGATCGTCATGATCATCGAGAAGTGTCAATTACACTAAGCTAGTAAATATATGAGTTTAGCTTCATGTCCCATAACCACTTGCTTAACTTAAATATTTACGAACAAACTGTAAATCTCCACTAGAAAATTGTCACAAGAGGTTCAATCGAACAAGTCTAAGAATTAACCGACGAAGTAAACGCAAGCGTTTCATACCACTCGTTTTACTAAGTCGTTTAATTAGATTTCTCATACGAGTGAGGTAAAGGTTTGTATATACTAATAGATTGGAAAACGGATTTATAAACAAATTTGGTATTTAAAATAGTATTGAAATCGTTTGAGGAAAGAGTTTTGATATTTACTACTAGTATAGAAAACCTTTATATTTTTAAAGTGACAAATCACGAAGAAGATTGTAAGAACAATCAATCACAAAAATTCACATACGAAGACGTGAATAAAATCCAACGAAATCGATAAAGGATCCATCGAAATGGATATTCAAAAATCCCTAAAAAGAGTCATTAAAGTCATAATAGATGATAACAACATATAGGATTATCACGAATCGATTTAAATTGGAATTTCAATCCAAAAAGGCAAATTGGACTCAAACAGCAGGTTCAGTCGACTGAATAGAGTTTTCAGTCGACTGACCCTGTACCTGGAAATTTTCCAGGTTCAGGAAACTTTCTGTTTCCAGTTTCAGTCGACTGTGCCGAGTTTTTCAGTCGACTGAATCATGCCTGGAAACTCTCGGGTTTCAGGTTCAGTGGACTGAACAGAGTTTTCAGTCGACTGAATCATGCCTGGGCTGTTTTTCAGCCTTATTCAAATGAAGAGCAAACTCTTCCAAAATGCAACCGGACGAACATTGGCACTAAGGGTTTATGCCAATCGGCAACCCGGCCCTATATGCTCCTCGGTGCATCACTAAAAGCATGATCAAACATCCATAAAAGGATTTCACACAAATTTGACTTAAAAACCCAAAAATTGGAATATTCACAAAACCAATCCAAATCAAGAGCAAATGCACATGAATAAGTGTTAGGAATTCATACCCAACAACCAAAGATAATTATAGTCATAGATGTGAGATAAAAATCTCACATTTTCTCAAAATCAAACAAGAAGAAGCTTGAAAGCAAATGGAGAATCAACCTCTCTTCAACACAACCCAAATGAGCTTGAATCTATGCTAAAAAACAAGAACATTCCCAAAATTAGGTTTAGGAATTTCTGAAATTGGTAAGAGAATAAGTTGGAGAAGAAGAAGAGACGCTTACCAATGGGTTCTTCTTGAGTTTGGAGCTAGGAATTTGATTTGCAAGAGAAACTAGGGTTTTGGAGTTTTAATTTCCAATCTCTCCCACCATTAAAGCTAAGAAAACTGAAATGAGAAGAGAATGAGAGTGAGTGGGGAAGAGTGGCTCAGATTTGAGCATTAGTTAACATAGGGCTGAGCCCAAAAACCAAACCCAAAGTAAAAGTAGCAGAAATCAACTTTCTCCAAACATATCGAAGCTTATACTCAAAAAGGTCGCAAACGGCATTTTAAACTCAATGGGAGTGGTCCCGAGCCCTAATTCGACCGTATGCAAAAAGTAGTTTTTCGGACTAAAATCCGACTAACGATAAAATATTTAAATAAAAAAATCGATAAATATGCGGGTTGTTACATTTGGTGTTGAAATAATTTAGGAAATCAATTTGGAATTCGATTTGGGGTTTGAAAATGAATATATGGAAATCGATTTGGAAATCGTATATCAGTGGATATTTGGAAATTTAAATTCACAATCGGAATTTATAAAGGAAAGGGAAATGTGTTTTAAAAATGAGTATTGGTTTATTTTAAAAGCGTGGAAAGAAATTTACGGATTTGGAACGCAAATTTAAAATAAATCCCGAAAGATTTATTAATTGATTTAAATGAGCCATTTTAGAATGGAAGGTGTATTTTTCCTGGAAAGCCGAGTATGTTTTCAATATAGCTTATAAATATAAATTGAAGTTTTAAGGATGGTTTTAAGGAAAGAAATTTTTGGAGAAATCATTTTCTTAAGTATTTTGAAAATCTTTAAAGTAAAGATTTATTTAGTTAATTATAGAAGTGATTATTTAAGGATTTAATTGATATTTATTTTAGAAACCGATTATTTAAATAGTTATACCCTATCTACTAATCTTATTTTAAAATTAGTTTAGGCTTAAAGTTTATATGTGGTATTATATAATGTTTTCTTAACTAATATTTAAGTATGTGTTTAAAATAGTTTTATTTTAAATGTTTCCAAGAATATTTTGGATAAGTGATTTGAATTATTTTAAAGTATTTGGACTTGTCATATTTTCAATGGAAATAAATATTTGGAAATTTATTCCTCATAAGGAAAGTGATTTGAAATTTGTTTTCAAACGGTTGAAGTGTGAATATATATCTTGCTAAGATATTTTGAAAATAAATAATTGGGGAAAAATTATTTAAATCTGGTGATTGTTGTAAATATTGATTGATAGTTAAATAGCCGACTATCAATATTGGCCTTTAAATGGCATTTGAATTTCGATGCAACCGAGGGTCTGATTCCAAATGGATATTCGAAAACCACATCGAATCTTCATGAAGGATCTTTTGTCTAAATAAATCATAGTGGAAATTTGTTGTGATTTATTTGAAATCTGAATGAACATTTATTTTTAAAAATAAGTGCTCGTTATTCGGATTAGCTAGGAGAGGGCATTGTGTCATAAAACCCATTTCGAATAATACGACGAAATGAGATTGCATTTGAAGATGGTGTTGAAGACCGGGTATTTTCGAAAGTGAAAGGATTACCTGTCGAATGTCTCTGCACCGAATAACCCCGGTATAGAGATTTGATCATACTTTGTGATGGGAATTCTGGACGTGATTAGTGAAATCCGGATTGCAAGGGATTCTTTGAAGTGCCTTCGGTTCCGTTCGATCCGAAACGGACTTGTATTGATGTGTGTCTAACGTTACACTTTGAGATGTAAATATCAAATACATTTCTGTTGGTGGCGGATAATTCATTCTCTTAGCTTAACACCCTTCTCTGAGACGTACGAGCTCAAAGGTTATGTAGTTTATGGTTACTAGTGATACATTCCCAATTTGGTAATGTGGCATTCGGAGTGCTGCTGATCATGTGTTGATCAAAGCATGGCTTTTTTGTAAAGCGTAGCTTTGTGGACGAGACCTCGTCGGACTCACAACCCTGAAATGGTTGAAACAGGAAGGTTGCAGCAAGACAATTTGGGGGTAGCGCCCTTAGGGTATATCCATTTCCTTCTGGAAAAGGGTGGTATCATGGCATGGAGCCCAGATATTTAACCTATGTGGTTACTGCAAATATATGCTTTGTGGTTGTTCCTTTGTGGTTGAGGATACTCGGATAAAGGTCGGTAACGACTGGGGATGGCATACTCGTGGTAGTAACCTTGTTCCAGCTGTATTACAGCATGAGGTAACTCGACCTTATGTTGGCAGAGAGCTGGTTAAGTTCTCGGGGCGTCCCTCCAGAGGCGTACCCATGTGGCGTATGAAGTTCCTTAGCCTGACCATTTGTTGGAAATCCAAAGAAACAATACGCATCTTGTACGGTTCATTTGTATAACCTGCCGTGGAATGTGGCGGTAACCTACTATTGAACATGGTAGCTATAGTAGGCATAGTACGAAATGTCTATGCGGGCTAAGATTAATATTATACTTTCGAAATGTTTTCCATACTATGCACTAATGATAATATTAAAAAGGATTTTGCGTATCAAGCATGTTTAACTACCATAAGGAGAAATTCCTCCAATTCTGCGTTTGCATTGTACGTATTGCGGGAGGCCTTATGGTAGTTATATTTTCTAAAAGCATAACGGATTTCTTTTTATTTTCTTTGTGAAAATAACTGTTTTTAAGACCTCACCCTAGCAAAGACTACTTGCATTAGCTTTAGGTTACAGAAATTTCCTGTAAAAATATTGTATCACAAACATATGTAACTTAATACAGGAATTAAGTCATACTTGAATCTTTTAGATAGGGCTCTACAACTAAGAATCAAAGACATATAGACCCGACCTCTCTGTACTGTTAATCTCTTAACACCATTCTATGTTGAAAAAAACATCAGTAAAATTGCTACGTTGCTTATGTTTGGATTTCCACATTCGATGGCCATAATGTCTTTTACTTGTTTACAAATGATATTCTCATTGTAGATTTTTTGATGAAAAATTCTATTATTGCATTCACCCCACACACACCAAACTGTAGTAGATAGAACTAGATTTGCGATATCACTGCTACGATTAGAAAACGTTTTACTGATAAAGTCTCTTTAAGCAATGAATACCCAATGGTGCTGTTGTTAGGACAACTTAATTTTTATATGCAACAATTTCATACATTAATTGAAAAATCACAGTTAAAAGATAGGTGGTCAATATCCGCATTCACCTCTTGGCAAAGAACACAAATAAGACTTACTGATACATGTCTTTGAATAATTTTAGCTAAGGTAGGTTGAAATCTACTAATGGCTCTGTATAGACATACCAGCATCCATCCTTGTAGCCATGGATCAAACCACGACGAAGTGGTCCTCCCATCAACAATTCGTTTCTTAATACAGGTGACAGCAAGAGGGCGAAGATTAAGCAAAAATTTCCAAGTTCCTGGAGCATCAAGCCTTAGTTTGATTTCTCAGAAAGAATCTTCTTTAATGTATTTTAAATGCATAAGTTTTTCCCAAATACCTTCTTTGTTGATGGCCTTCCACACAAGTTTAATTACTATGGTATTATTCAATTCAATAAGAATTTTCAAACCAAGACCTCCTTCCACTTTCAACTTACTGTGTTCCAAGGTACTTTGCAAATTTTCCCTTTCCAAATAAAATTCAAAATTATGCTTTCAACCAAGCTCAAGTTCCCATAGGAATATGGAAGCATTGCATCCAATAATTTAACATGGGGGTATATCACTCCTTTGACAAGCTTAGCTCTTCCTGCTAAACTAAGCAGTTTTGCTTCCCACCCTTCCATTTTGTGTTTAATTTTATCAATGAACGGAGCAAAATCTTTATTTCTCATGTTAACATTGGACAAAGGGATGCCCAAGTATTTGAATGGAAGACATCCTTGCTTGATGTTAAGGATTTCGTCTTTACACTCTACATCTTTATTGAAAAAATATTGACTTCTCACAATTGAGGTGTAACCCCATACATGTAGACAGAATTTTAAAAATTTCTTTTATCACATTAGCACTGACTTAGTAGCTTTCACAAAAATGGGAATATCATCCGCAAAAATTAGATGTGATAAATTATTAACCCTTGCCTTACTCTAGATAATCTAACCTCCCTCTATCATCCTATACATCTGAAGAGTAAAGAACTCCATAACCATAGTAAATAGTAATGAAGAAATACGATCTTCTTGTCTCAATCCATTAGAACTTCCAAAATACCCCTCCGGTTCCACCTTGATTAATAATAGAGAAATTGGGTGAATTAATAAGTTCATCAATAGCTCAAATCCATTTGTCAGATAATTTCATACTTCGCATCATATGTATAACAAATTTCCTATTCACCATATCATAAGCTTTCGGTATATCAACTTTGATGCACATATTCTTATTGTCTTTTTTCCCAAAACCCCTGACCATTTCATGAGCATACAAAATACCATCTCCAATAGCTCTATCAGGTATTAATGCACGTTGGTTTTCAGAAATTAATGATTCCTAGCAAAATTTCAGTCCATCACATAACACTTTTGCTAAAACTTTGTACACCATGATATACCAGGCAATAGGCGTAAAATGCTGCACTTCTTTAGTCCCTTTATATTTAGGAAACATATGGATAAGAGTATGATTTATTTCTTTTAAAATTTTCCCACTGTTGAAAGAGTCGTTGGTAGTCTCAACCAATAAGTCTTTTATGATTTCTCAATGCACCTTGTAGAACTTGTAGTTGAATCCATCTGGCCCAGGTGCCGTGTCATGTTTTACGCTGAAAATTGCTTTTTTAATATCACTAATTTCAAATTTATTGTTTAAAAAATCTGTTCCATATGCTGAAATAATATATTTGCAAACCACATTTGGAAATTCTTTTTGGCGCTGGGAATTGTATAACCTTTCAAAAAAATTTATAGTGTTCACAACAAAGTTTTTAGGATCGTGGATTGACCCATCAGTCCTAATCCCAGAACCAAATTTATTAAGATATCTCTTATTGGACATTTTCGCATAGCTAAAGGCAGTAGCCTCACCACCAAGGAGCAGCCAATCACGCTTTGATTTTTATCTTCCATCAAACATCACTTGATAAATAGCCCTTTCCAATGATAATTTCGCTTCTAGGAATTCAGATTTTTCCTTATCTGAACTGTCCCATTCCAATCTACTTTAAAGGGCAGCGCATTCGGTTCTAGCTTTCTCAACCTCCTTACTTGTGTCATTCTTATTTTTAGCCCAGCCCATAAGCACAGATTCAACACACTTAAGCTTAAAAATAAACATATATAAAGGTCTTCTTTTAATGTCATATGTCCATGCATTCTCTATAGTAACTTTATAGTCATCAAAGAGGGTCTAATGATTCATAAATTTAAAAGGCCTGAGAATTTTCATGGACCGGTGATAATTTAAGTAAACCAAAATGGGACAATGGTCTCTAACAGCTGAGAGTAGATAATTAGCAATGGAGTAAGGAAAAGATTGCAACCATTGGAGATTGGCAAAGCACCTGTCAATTCAAGTATGCACATTCCTATTTGGTCCAGACCACCAAGAGAATTGGAATCTATGGATTGGAAATTCAAAAGCATCGGCTTTGAGCATCCAATTATCTATCTCTTGCATTTAGGAAATTTAAGAAGGATTAACCCCTTCTTATCTTTCAAGAACTGAATGCAATTAAAATCCCCTGGAACAATCCATTGTCTAAAAATAGCAATAGCATCTTCCGTCAAGTTTTGGCAGAGGACGTATCTTAAAAAACCGAAATTGAGACCATATATAAAAGAGCAGTTATACGCACCACCCTCCATATTCTTAAGCTCTAGAGAAATATGATGATCACTCAAACTTGGTAAATTATAAGACCAAATCTCTACATCAATCATTATAAAAATACGACACTTATATAATAATAGGACACGTTACCAATAATATCCCATTTATCTCCCAACTTCTTGCTTAGCTCCACAATTTCATTGTATTTCAGTTTGTTCTTCAAAATCCCAAAATAACTAACTTTATACTTATTAGTATTTTTAAGGATTTCACTTAACTCATTGGCCTGATGAAATCCCCTGACATTCCAACATGCAAAAACCATCATTTAAGTTTGGATGATCTTCTGAGAGCCTACTATGCTTAGCCTCTTTCCCCGCTTTCTCCATACATTTCTCTTTATGAACCCACTCTGGGTTCTAAATGTTGGAATTCCTAAAGAACAAGTGAATGAAAAATACATAAAGTCCCACATCGCCTAAAATACTAAGAAATCTAAGTATATTAATAGATTTCTCAAGTGGAGGTTGGGGGTCTGAGGCTCCCAAATGTATGCTTCGTTGTGAGCAGGGAGATTATGCATCACCATCACACGCGCGCGCCGCCGCCGTCCGACCGACCGAACCGGGTACGGGGACGGGACAGTAACATGTGCGACCCGTTAGAAGCAAACGGGTGTGAACCGATTGAAACGGACACGGACGAACATATGCGGCGCAAGCGGGTGCGACCCGACTGAAGAGGGGCGGGCGAAACAGTACGAGCAGGTACAAAACAGTACCGTTGGACGGGCGGGTGCGACCCGTTAACGAACAGCAGCGACCAAAGAGCAACGGGTGCGACCCGTCAAGCAGACGCGACTGTTTGAAGGGATGCGGACGAAATTATAAATAGGAGAGAATACTGATCACATTCTCATTCTATTCCAATCTAATTTCTTCTGCTTCTTTGCTCCACTGCTCTATATTCCATATATATCATAAAGTTGACATACTCATTACAATCTCGTGTAGATTATGTCTGTTGTATCTTGAGAGAGTTTTGAAATAAAATTCTTAAGGAAATTGTTACGACAAGCCTCAGACGGAATTTCCTTTATATACTGGTTAGATTCGCTGTAATCTTTTCCGTTTATAAGTTGTACTATTTCTTACAATAGTATAACGTTGTTGTTGTAATTTATTTACAACATAACTTATTGTTACATTTATCTAATACAGAATTCCAGCGTAGTGGAATTCTAATTAATAAACTTGTGTGAAGAGTTTATTGTAGCGTGCTATCTGTTTTAGTACACTAGAATTATAACATCTTAAGAATTTTACTGTTTTACACTAAAACAGACATGTTAAAAGTTGACAACATGAAAATGGATAAGTCCAACTTTTCAGCGGTTATTTCTGAATGCAATTTGATTCAGAACCCTAACCAATGGTGGGTTGACACAGGAGCTACTCGTCATGTTTGCTCTGAAAAATCCATGTTTTCAACATACCAGAAATTTGATCAGAAAGAAAGACTCTACATGGGTAATTTTGCAGTTTCAATGATCGAAGGCAGTGGCACAGTTATCCTCAAGTTCACTTCTGGAAAAACTGTCAGATTGAATGACGTGCTTCACGTTCCAGACATACGCAAGAATCTCATCTCTGGTACAGTCCTATCAAAAAAGGGATTCAAGATGGTGTTTGAGTCAGACAAGATGGTTCTGTCCAAAGCTGGAATGTATATCGGAAAGGGATATTTATGTGATGGCCTATTTAAGGCAAATGTAGCCGTTACCGGCAATAAATCTATGTATTCTGATTGTGCTAATAATAAAATTGAAGTCTCTTACTTGCTTGAGCACGAAATTTTACTATGGCACGATAGATTATGACACATAAACTTCCGAAAAATGAAGAAATTATCAAACTTGGGATTGATTCCAAATTTCCAAGTAGATAAGAACTACAAATGTGAGATATGTGTAGAAGCAAAAATGGTCAAATAACCATTTAAATCTGTTGACAGAAGCACCGAACCATTAGGTTTGGTACGTACAGATTTATGTGATTTTAAATCACTACCTACAAGAGGTGGGAAAAAGTATTTCATTACTTTTATTGACGATTATACGCGACATTGCTATGTATATCTTTTAAATAGTAAAGATGAAGCAATAACAGCGTTTATAAAATACAAGGCTGAGGTAGAAAATCAGTTAAATAAAAAGATCAAGATATTGAGATCTGATCGAGGTGGAGAATATGAGTCACCGTTTGAACAGTTCTGTGCAGAGAATGGAATAGTTCATCAAACAACAGCACCATATTCACCACAACAAAATGGTGTAGCCGAGAGGAAGAACAGAACGTTAAAAGACATGATTACTGCCATGCATTAAATATGTCTAATCACATATTAAACAAAGTTCCTCACAATAAAACGGGAATAATTCCATATGAGATATGGAAAGGACACAAACCAAGCTTTAAATACCTCAAAGTGTGGGGGTGCTTGGCAAAAGTTCCAGTTCCGCCTCCCAAGAGAGTCAAACTTGGACCAAAAACAGTAGATTGTTATTATCTTGGGCCAGCCCAAAATAGTAGTGTCTAAAGATTTTTGGTATTCAAGTCTGATATAACTGATATTCATGTAAATACAATCATGGAATCAAGAGATGCCTCGTTCTTTGAAGATGTGTTTCCACACAAAAGGAATGAAGGAAATAATGTCCCAAAAAGGACAAGGGAAGAATCAAACGATTCGCATGAAGATGAAACTCATCATGAAATTGAGGATGCTGAACCAAGAAGAAGCGTAAGGGCTAGAACTTCCAAAATATTTGGTTCGGACTTTTTTACATATGTATTAGTGCACGAACCTCAAACGTACAAGGAAGCAATGTCATCTTCTGAATCTTCATGTTGGAAAGAAGCAATCCAAAGTGAGATTGATTCAATTCTAAGTAATAAAACTTGAGAAATTGTTGATATTCCACCAGGAATAAAACCAATTGGCTGCAAATGGATTTTCAAGAAGAAAATGAAAGCAGATGGCTCTATCGACAAGTATAAAGCCAGATTAGTAGCCAAAGGATATCGTCAAAAAGAAGGAGTAGACTTCTTTGATACATATTCGCCGGTAACACGAATAACCTCTATAAGAATGTTAATAGCAATTGCATCCATCTATAATATAGAGATTCATCAAATGGATGTAAAAACAGCATTCTTAAATGGAAATCTCAATGAGGAGATTTACATGGAGCAACCTGAGGGATTTATTTCCAAAGGAAATGAAAACAAAGTCTGTAGATTAGTCAAATCATTATACGGACTAAAACAAGCTCCAAAGCAATGGCACGCAAAATTTGATAGTGTCATGATGAGAAATGGTTTTTGTATAAATGAATGTGACAAATGTGTTTATTACAAACAGGTTGGACAATCATATGTGATGATTTGTCTATATGTAGACGATATGCTAATCTTTGGTACTAATACTAAAGTAATAGAGACTATAAAGAAGATGTTAATCAACAATTTCGATATGAAAGACTTAGGAGTTGCGGACGTTATTTTGGGAATCAAAATAATAAGAACACCTAATGGAATTGAACTATCTCAGTCACACTATGTAGACAAAGTGATTGAAAAATTCCAAGAGTATGGAATTAAAGGAGTGGGGAGACCTTTTAATCCATCGGAAGTACTGCATAAAAACACCGATGAGAGTGTAATGCAACTGGAATACTCTCGTGTAATAGGATGCTTAATGTATTTGATGAATTGCACAAGACCAGATATTGCTTACGCGGTAAGTCGACTAAGCAGGTATACAAGTAATCCAGGGAAGGAACACTGGAAAGCACTAATGAGAGTGTTGGGATATTTAAAGAATACCACTAATTTTTTCTTACATTATGGAAAATATCCTGCCGTCTTAGAAGGATATAGTGATGCAAATTGGATTGCAGATTCAGAGGAATCAAAATCCACAAGTGGTTATGTCTTTACCCTTGCAGGAGCAGCAGTGTCATGGAAATCTACTAAATAAACATGCATAGCTCGATCCACCATGGAATCTGAGTTTATCGCATTATATAAAGCAGGCGAAGAGGTAGAATGGCTTTGTCAATTCTTAGAAGATATTCCATTTTGGCCAAAACCTGTGACGGCCATATGTATTCACTGCGATAATCAAGCAGCGCTAAGTAGAGCGAAAAACCTTGTGTATAATGGCAAATCACGACACATAGTCGTCGCCACAACACAGTTAGGCAGTTACTCTCTAATGGAACTATTTCCATAGATTATGTGAGAACAAATGATAACCTAGCGGATCCATTTACTAAAGGTTTATCAAGAGAGAAAATTGACTGCGCATCGAGAGGAATGAGTTTAAAAGCCTAAACCAACAAGAGTTACCTTATACGGAAACCCATCCTAGCGACTGGAGATCCCACGGACTAGGATCAATAGGCAAACCAGTTATGAATAACTCAAGAAGTAATGCATTTGTCTGGACTTGGTCCTACTCCATTCCTATGGTGCAAAATATAATGCATGTCTACAGAAGTTTTAAAGGTTAAAACTATGTTTTTTAATGATGACCATATCTTGGAAATAACAAGTGGGGTATATGTAGGATACTCTTAATGGTTGCGATCACCTATGTTAGTGTGAGCTGGGTTGGCTCTATGAGAATATTAAAAGGCTTTTATTCTATAAAAACACTCGTAGAACCAAAAATTGTTCAGGACCAAAATGAACACAACCAAGAGATTGGATGAGAAGGGAATCAATGCTTCGTAAAGCTTATTGTCTAGATATACAATAAAGGCCGACGGTTCAAGATGAAATAATTCACCGATTAGCCAAGTAGATCCGATAAGTTTTAACTAGGGAAAGTTCAAAGTGAAATATCAACTTATCCACGATAAAGCATTATTCCATATGTACTCTGTGATATTTCGCTTTGTGTGGGGGATATGTATATTATCATTCATGTGGGGGATTGTTGGAATTCCTAAAGAACAAGTGAATGAAAAATACATAAAGTCCCACATCGCCTAAAATACTAAGAAATCTAAGTATATTAATAGATTTCTCAAGTGGAGGTTGGGGGCCTGGGGCTCCCAAATGTATGCTTCGTTGTGAGGAGGGAGATTATGCATCACCACCACACGCGCGCGCGCCGCCGCCGCCGTCCGACCGACTGAACCGGGCCGGGTACGGTTACAGGTCTAAAATGACCATTCTTTTTACTAGGCCATTGTTCAACGGTTTTGGGCTTTATCTGAAACTGGGTTGGGCCTGGAATTTGAAGAGAAGCGGGTGGGGTTTTGCCTGAGGAGATGCGACTGTTCATAAGCGGACGCGAACAGTAACAGGTGCAACCCGTTAGAAGCAAACGGGTGCGAACCGATTGAAACGGACATGGGCGAACAGATGCGGCGCAAGCGGGTGCGACTCGACTGAAGAGGCGCGGGCGAAACAGTACGAGCAGGTACAAAACAGTACCGTTGGAGTGGCGGGTGCGACCCGTTAACGAACAACAGCGACCAAAAGGCAACGGGTGCGACCCGTCAAGCGGACGCGACTGTTTGAAGGGATGCGGACGAAATTATAAATAGGAGAGAATACTGATCACATTCTCATTCTATTCCAATCTAATTTCTTCTGCTTCTTTGCTCCACTGCTCTATATTCCATATATATCACAGAGTTGACATACTCATTACAATCTCGTGCAGATTACGTCTGTTGTATCTTGGAAGAGTTTTGAAATAAAATTCTTAAGAAAATTGTTACGACAAGCCTCAAACGGAATTTCCTTTATATACTGGTTAGATTCACTGTAATCTTTTCCGTTTATAAGTTGTACTATTTCTTACAATAGTATAACGTTGTTGTTGTAATTTATTTACAACGTAACTTATTGTTACATTTATCTAATACAGAATTCCAACGTAGTGGAATTCTAATTAATAAACTTGTGCAACGAGTTTATTGTAGCGTGCTATCTGTTTTAGTACACTAGAATTATAACACTAAATGACCAATCGATCCTTCTCTACATTAGCCACTTTTGACTCCAAATTATTTGAACTCCTTGAACCCTTGTCATCTTCTGGCTGGACAATTAGAATGTTGATGGACGGTTGGGTCTGAGGTGGGTTTATATGACTCTCATTGCTCACCAAAGCAGTTATCCCCTCCTCCAGAAGTTCAATACTATTTAATTTAACATGCATTTCAGAAATAATCTTATAGTTACTAATATCTCTATCAGAAAATAAGCTACGTTCAAAAGTAACATTAGAGATTGGGATAGCTGAGTCTAGATTGGATAATAAACGTCTACGTTTCTATGGCTCCCCCCATTTTCCTACTAAATGCATATGCAATGTTGTTTCCATTCTCTGGTGTGTACTCAGTTCCAAAGTCATAAGAAACTGAAAACTCTAACCATCTCTGCTGCCTCATATTCAACTCCTTCTGAGAGAATAAGTACCTTAAAGACTTGTGATCCATATATAACTCGAATCATTCTTTCAGAAGATAATGTCTCCATACTTTCAAAACAAATATTATAGCAGCCAACTCTAAGTCATGAGTCAGATATCTAACTTCATGCGTCCTGAGTTGTCGCAAAACATATGAAATTACTTTACCCTCTGCATTAATACAGCTCCTAACCCTATTCCACATACATTAGTATACACTACCAAATCTCGATTTCCAACCGGAACAACCAACATGTGCGCATTGGTTAGTGAATGTTTCATCTTCTGGATATCTCCTTACATTTATTGGTCCAATCAAACTTCACATCCTTCCTCGTTAGTTTAGCCATCGGTGTTGATGTATGAGAGAAATCCTTAATAAATCTCCAATAATAGCCAGTTAGTCCAAGATAACTCTTTATCTTAGTCACCGTCTTGGGGTCTCTTTCAATTATTTACATATTCTATCATAGATGGATCTACTGACAATCCTTTTTTTGAGACTACATGACTAAGAAATTTCACTTCTAGTTTTCAAAAATGACATTTCGAAAACATCGCCTTCAGCTCACATAGTCTCAACGTCTCCAGTACTATTCTAAGCCGAGTCTCATGGTCTTGCTCATTCCTAAAATATATCAAAATATCGTCTATAAACACCAACACGAACCTATCCAAAAACTCTCGAAAGATTCGGTTCATCAAATCCACGAAGAAAGCAGTCACATTAGTCAACCTGAGTGGAAATACCAACCATTTGTACAAACTATATCATGTTTGAAATGCCACCAACGGAATACTATCATCCACCACTCTTAATTGATGGAACCCATCGCCAAATCCAACTGTGAGAATCCTTGCCTCCACTCAATTGGTCAAATAAATCATCCATTTTTGACAAAGGATATATATTCTTTATAGTCCTTTCATTCATCTTACGATAGTCGATACTTAACCTCAATGGTCCGTTTGATTTCCTCACGAATACCACAACTGCTCCCCAGGGCGATCTGCTTGGTCTAATGAAACCTTTTCCTTCTATGTCCACCAAGTGCACTTTTAAATCCTTCATCTTATTAGGTGTCATTCTGCTAGGTGGATTATTTACGGGTTCAACTCTGGGTACAAGATCTATTCCAAACTCAATAGCTCGTTTCAGCGGTAGTCATGTAATATGCTCAAAACATTTGCAAATTCTCTAACTACGAAAGCCTAATTTAACTCATCTTCCTCCTCTATTACACCTAACAAGGCACAAACATCGAAACTCGGTCTTTCTATCGAGTATACAATTCGGTCACTACTATTAGGGTGTCTTAGTGATATTTTTCTATCATGGCAAAGTACCATAGCATCATATTTATTTAACAAATTCATACCCAAAATAATCACAAAGCCTATGAAATCAAACGCATGCAAACTACAAGCAAATATATGACCTAATAATGCAAACTCTAAATGGTCACATCTCATCCCTAAAGTTTCCTCCTATCGGATTTGCAACCCTTAAAGAAGTAACTAGGTATGAGGGTTCTAAGTTAAGCTTACCCACCAAACATCGAGATAAAATGAACGTGATGCATCGGTATCAAATAGTACTCTAATTGGTAGCCATGAATCAAAAGCGTACATCCCGTCACAGCTTTCCTATTCTCCTTAGCTGTTGGTCTCGAAGTGGCAGGTTCCAATGTAAATACCTTTCCCTTCTTAGCTTTAGCTGGTTCCTTGCACTGGTTCTTATAATGACCAATCCGATCGCAGTTGAAGCACTTAATATTCTTCCTTTCAATAATTGCCTTTCCATCTCCTAAATGACACTCGTTCGTGAAATGCCCTTTCTTATCACACTTGTAGCATACAACATTTGCTTTTCCTTTCTTAGCCACTTTTCCCTTCCGACCTCCTTTCTTATAAAAGAAATTCCTTTTCTGATTTTTCTCACTCTGAGCCTCCACTTTCTTATTACTACCAAATAAAGAAAGCATCTCCTCATTCCTCAAAGCCATCTCCATGACTACATCACATGGATCCTGGAGATGTGGCAAAGCTGCCCTAACAAGCTTAGGTCTTAACCCACGGATGAACTTCTCATTTCTCTTAATCACCATGTCCGTGGTAGCATATCCATATTGGACCAGCTCCTCAAACCTTGTTGCATACTCCAGCACAGTCATATCACCCTGCCTTAATTCAACAAATTTTCTCAACAGAGTTGACTTAGCGATCTCAGACATAAATCTTTCTTCAAATCTCCTTTCGAATTCTCCCCAAGTCAAAGTCTCCTCTACACCTCGACAGTCACACCATTCCACCAGTACAATGTAGCACCTTAAAGTTGTCTAGATGGCAATCTCCTCGTTTTCTCATCGTTTATTCCAAGATTAGCGAAAATACTTCCACAGTGAAGCAACCAATTCTCTACTTCAATTGCATCCTCCGTTCCAATAAATGATTTCCATCCAAGTCTTGCATAGTCCCTACTCAGAACAACATAGTCATTAACGACTGAGGCTTACTGATTCATTCCTCCGACGATTCCTCCAACTAACCCAGCAGCAACTCCTTCTTGCATCATTTGACAAAGAACTGATACATTGTTTGCATATCCCTCTGCATTATTCCTTCACCTACGTCAGCAATTATTTGCCGACCCAGGTTTCTCTTAATGTTGGGCCTGACATTACTATTTGTAGTGGAGCTTCCTCCATCAAGTTTCACTCTTCTGTTTCCTATCTCCATATCTTACTTTCTTTAAATCTGCATTCAAATCTTAGTAAGATACGAAAGAACGATCCAAGGAGGGAGAATAGAGATAAAGTGTATACTAATATATAGCAAATACAAGTACTTATTATAACATTATCCCATACCCTAATCTTATTCTCTGATTCATTACGATTATGTTTTCAAAATCCCTTTTGAAGTTCAATAATTCTTTAGTTTTACATAAACTTATGCTCGGATACCAAGTTGTAACATTCCCCATTTTAAGGTCTGAAACTAACGGCTGCAGACGTTGTAGTCATTTATAGTATTAATTTCTGGTGGTAAAATGCAGATATGTTAATGGTATCCATAATATTAAAAGCATAAGAATATGAAATAAATTTAACACAATTCCAAAAAAAATTTTCTCATTTCATTTCCATCATGATATTTCATATTCAGTGCATAATCCCAAAATGTTGCCTAGGTTCAAATAAATATAATTATTACAAAATACGCCAAGAGCGACATATGAAGATGCCACGTTGGTTGATCAGAGTTGCTAATTAGACAGTTATAACATCTGTCATTACATATACCATTCAATCATAACGGAATAGATAAATAGATAATATCCTAAATAGCCAATCTTTGCCTCTTGCACATATTCAAAAGGTTTATTTGCCAAACTACTAAACCTAAAAACCTTAACTCTCAATCTACTCAAATCAAACTTTAAGTACCCGAGAGTTTAAAGGGAAAACATAAACTTCGAGTCAGACATAAGCTTGATGTGAATAATAATATAACAACTCAGTTTATTGATATTAAGTGAGACTATGCCATTTAGCGGAATGGGTTTTCCCTCATTAGTATCCTTTTACACCATATCTTTTGCAAATCAAGATCCTGCAACCAAACTGGTTAAGATAACAATATAATCAATAATATACAAGCATGCAACATAGGTAATCAATGGACTATCTATCCCAATATCATAGCTTTTATCAGGCTGAATATAAATCTATGGCTAACTCGGGCCTGCCAGACTTAATAAATGTTCTAACTTATTGTTAGGGAGAAACTAAATGGTCTGTTCGAAACTTACTATTTCTAGGGTCAATTAATCCTAACGGTTTTACGGACTCACCAATAACCTATCTTATCTTTATATATTCCTTTCTATGTGTAACATGCTTTTAGTCTTACCCATGGCAATGCCCTATACACTAAAATTTTGGACTTATATTAGCTAGGGGCTACTAGCTAAAGTATATGGTGAGACCCTAGACTTGTCCCATCCGGTTTTCTAATCTCTGAGTCGTTCTTTTTGTCAAATTCTAGGTTAACTACTCTATCCATATTTCCTTGAAAACAAAATCTTTGTAAATGATTTAACCCTTAAAATCATAATTAAAACAAGGAAATAATAAGCTTTTAATTTATTAAAATATTTATGCCATGATATACGCTTTTTGATAAAACTACATTGATGAAGTTCGAAATTATTCGAGGTCATCACCTCTCAAAACCATAGGCCCTAAGGCTAAAACAATATAAGACAATGTAATGTGGTTCCATTCACTAAGAAGACTGGGCATCCCCACCATTCTCTTGACCGTAGACTACATAACACACTCCATCACCTGAGCTTTATTTTGTTTTTGTAAATTATATTTAGCCATGTCCTTTATAAGATTAGGAATGTCTTCCACTTCAAAAGCATCTGTATTCTGATTCTCTTCCATTACTTCCTTTTTGATCTTTAATAATTCTACAATCGATTCTTTCACTAACTTTATTGGTCTTTCATTAGCTTTCTTTCTAATAGAACCATCGCCTATATTGTTAACTTACTTCATGTTAGGAATTTGGTTTTGTTCCTCCATACCACCCAACTCCAATTCACTCTTCCCTTTCATATTTTCTGGTTACCTCTATTCACTTTTCCTCCTCCTCCTTGCTGGCTTCCAAATCCTCTTCCGGCTCATTCTCCTTTTGCTTTGGAACCCAAGTTTTTGTCATTGGGCATTAATTATTATGGTGTCCAAAGCAGTAACACTTCTCACATCTTATGGGGCATTCTCATACACCGCTTCTTGAGAAAAAAATTTCTTTCCTCGTCCTCTACCTCGATCACACTAGGAAATGCCACCTTTTCTTTTATATCAACCAACACACGAGCAAGCAAAATTCTGGTTTTGTTATTCATCACTTGATCCATTTTTATTGGAACCACAATATCATTCCCAAAATATGTACATTGCCAATACCTCCAAAAAAAATTTGCACTGCACTCACTGGTGGCTATTTATGGAAAACCACACGAAGTCAAAATGCACTCTAAGCATTGCACATTAGGCTACCCAAATAGTACACCATGGAAGATCCATGCTTACAAACAAGCGGCAAAATAAAGGTTTCCTTCATCAATAACCCACGTAGTCTGTCGCCTAGAATAGCTCAGCGCCGAATTGCATAAAGAAATTCCCATGCGACAACACGATAACCCTAACTAGACTGGTAAGCATCATCAATGTTCATGATAGATTAAAGTAGCAACCATCCTTTTGGAAAAAAGTAATAAAATCAATGCAGTTCACCCTGAAGAGAAAAGGGATAGTAGCTTGCCACACTCAAACCCATAAAAAAAAAGCAATGCCAAAGTTATTTACTGTTTCGAAGAGCAAGAATTTAGTGCCCATTCAAATATGAACCTCCTGCCTTAAATTCAAACATTCCCGCTTCAATTTTAGATCTCCCACCAAAATCGAACATTTAACCGCTCAAATCAGAGCTTTTCACAAAAGACACGCTAACGATCCACATACATCAAATAGACAATTCAAATGGATGACATATGGCATGACCCAAAGATAGAGACCAGGCGACGAAAGAAAGATGACGGCGATCCATATACATCTCTATATTATAAATAGAAAAGAACCATAGCAAGATGGGGACCTTTTTCTTGATTTATGATTTTTAAGGTTAAAAAGGAAAAAGCATTGCAATCTTGTTATACTAAGAAATACAAATAAGAAAGAGATGTTTCTACATGGACATTGGATTCCTTACTATCCAAATCACGTAAATTCTCTGTATCTTTTACTTGTTTCACCTAAATTACAATGTTAGACTTGTTTTGTCTTTACTTGAATTGTTTTACTAGTTTGGCTCGACATTTTTATAATAGTTAAAGTGCAACCACATAATTGTGTAAGCATTCGGCGATATTATTACTACTTAACGCCAAATTTAATACCACTTAATTTTGCTAATTTAAAACCATTGAGGTAATTAGAAAGATAATTACTTCATCATCAGTTTGATCAGTATTGTAAGACGAAAATCTTATCAACATTTTTGGGGCTAAATGGAGTACCTGAACCTCCTTTCTTTTCCTACATCTTGTAAGATTTTACCAACATTTAGACCATATACCATGAATCCCACCGATTCACTTGCCCCTTTTGTTCAAGGACATTTGCACTTGGCTTCAAAAACTGCAAACAAGTCACTCAAAACTTCAAAAGCCTAAAATGAAGTAGGAGCTTTGATTGAAGCCCCAATAGACCTCCTCCTCAACATATTCCAATCCTTTACAAACCATTAAACCAATATGGAGGGGTTGGAGAAAGCAATGGCCCAACATATTATCCGTAGATCATCTCCACCGCGGTCCACAGCTTACCGCCTTTGTAGACTTACTACGCTGACTATTCAGTAGGGGAACGATAATGGCATTCCCAATGATGGAAACAATGACGTTGGCCTTAAAACCGATACCAAGCTAAAAGGAAAGATCAAAGAAAATTTGCAAATCAAGACAAAACCAACCAATATTAATCCCCTACGGTTGATGAAACAAACTCAATCTGCTCTTGAAGAAGATAATGCCACCATATTATATGAAGATGGTACATCCCAGTTAGACCCGAGGGAAGATAAATTTTACCAGCTAAAAGCACGAGTGGAGCAATTAGCTAAACACTATCAATAAAGACTAAGGAGAAAGTTAGGGAAAAAGGATCCTTCCCATTCAGCGAAACTTTAATCATAGCCGATTTCCATGATCATCAAGGCTCCGTCAATTGATAAGTTCAATGGGACTACCAACCCAGATGACCACTTCTGTATTTTTGAATATTGTATGGATATCCTAAAGGTGGAAGGATAGCTGGATGTAAGTTTTTCCAATATTTACATAGCCGGTGCATCTTTTCGATGGTTCAAGAGGTACGAATCAGCAAAGATCCAATCTTGGAGACAACTATCCGCCCTTTCTCTACAACAATTCAATTCAAGGAGGGAAGTTTCCCAGACGTCAATTCCATGTCCTGTGTAAAATTGGGTAAAAATGAAAGTCTACGCAACTTCATTAAATGGTTCAAAGCCAAGGCACTGTGAACTGGTGTGATTAGTGAAGAAGCATTGCTAACGGCGGCGCATGCGGGGATTAGAAGAGGAACTGCTATTTAGGATAGAAAAAGTAGATGGTCATGCCATAGTATGAAGGCTTTCTACGAAAGAGCAGCTGGCTATATCAGATGGAGGAAAGTTGGATCCATAGTGCAACCTCAAAGAACTTCCGTCACCAAGTATGATAAGAAACGGGAGGTAGAAAGATACCTCCCACCTACGAAGCGACAAAAGTAGTTGAACCTCACCACCGAAAATCCCCTCACCCACACTTTCGGAGAGATATACGAGTTAACCAAGGTTGAGCTCGCATACAACATACCAAATAAAGGGAAATTAGCAGAGTAGAATCAAGGTGGAGCATACTATCGCTTCCACAATGCCAACGGTCATCACATTAATAACTACAGGCACTTGAAGAATTAGACAGAAAGACTAATCCAAAAATGGTATATGGGTAGCTTTCAGAATGCCGACGATGAAAATGGAAACGAAAACATCACTTCTGACTCAAACGAAAATCAAGTAGGGAACCCCTCCATCCTCACAGCCTCGATCCATGGAGGATCACACCTTGCTTGGGAAAGTAAAAAAGCATAAGAGAGATATGTGCAGGTGAAGAAAGTACAACAAAGGACAATTTTCCATGTCAAGCAGAGGCCATCTCAGGAGATAGTTTTCACAACACAGATGCAGTAAGAGTAGCATTCCTACATCAGGACATGCTTATTGTTACGGTGCAAATACCAAACTACACCATGAAGTAAGTCTTTGTCGATTCTAAAGGCTCGGTCAACGTCATTTTCAGTTCTGCATATGATCAAATGAAACTACCATCAAAGATCCTAACACCCAGCCTTGAATCGATCTATGGTTTCAATAATACTGCCGCCATCCTAGTTGGATCAACACATTTGCTTGTTACAGCTGGTACCGCCCCTCTACATAAGTTGTTCTACGTATGCTTTTTAATCATTAATCAACCTTCGCCATACACTTCTTTCTTAGGAAGACCCGTTTTGATTGATTTGGGGGCACTTATCCCTCAAAAAACCTACTTATGAAATTCAATATTTGTGCTAGTATAGGGGCCAGTGAGAGGGGAAGTATTTTTAGAAAGAGAACTATACAATGTAATCCTTAACTCTAGTAATAAAATTGTTTCAAGATATTCAGCTATCTCTTTCGACATTTGCGATAATAGTAACAAATAAGAAACTAAGCTAATCCAAATAACTATTTTAGTATAAAGCACAAAAAGCGATGTTGAGGCAGACTATTCTACGACACCAAAACCCAAAAAAATAGAAAATAACATATGTGCACACGATCGACACTAATGAGTATATTCTATTTATGCGTTGTACTTCTTGGAAGAAGCCCAGAATAGGCATCCTCAATGCACTACACCAAAACAGGAAAATTCTAACATTTATAAGTGTTACAAATAATTTCAGTAACACTTTTTAAGTGCTACTAATGGACTGTGAGGAATGGAGCGGCCAAATTTGTAACACTTATAAGTGTTACAAACATACGTATTACTAACACTTATAAGTGTTGATACCTAAATATATGGTAACGCTTATAAGTATTGGTAACGAAATATACGGTAACACTTATAAGTGTTGGTACAGAAATATACGGTAATACTTATAAGTGTTGGTAACGAAATATACGGTAACACTTATAAGTGTTGGTATAGAAATATACGGTAACGCTTATAAGTGTTGGAAAATGATTATTTAGTAACACACACACAGATATATATATATATATATATACACACCAAAACTTAAACGCAAAGTTTAAATATAAACACGCTGCAAATAATGGTTTCCATATCACAAATAATTCATCATACATATCACAAACACGCTGCCCCGACCCACACTTTGATACTTATAGATTACATTTAGCTTACCACCACCATTCTCATTTATGAGATTTCCATTGTCATTGTCATTGTGGTGTGTTTAATTCAACCATTGAACAACGACGGTGGGCTATGAAAATTTTTCTCCTGTTCTTGTCACAGCCTAAATTCAGCATCACTGTTCTCATTTTTGAGATTTCCATTGTGACTCATATATTGTGTTGCTTGTACAATTATTGAATGACGATGGTAAGCTATGAGAAATTTGTTTGTATGCTTGATGTGGTCTTCCCCACAATTTGGGGGAGAATTAAAAAGGAGTTTGACTATGAAGTCAGCGCTTACAAGCTTCGCATGCACATGATTTTTTTTACTAGTTATTGATGTCTAGTATCCGTACATTTAGTATGCTATATTAGTATTACTAACATAGAGGGATTTTTATATTGGTTTGCCCCATCTAGTATCCTTATGACCAGTTAGGCTGAGAAGCCAAGCTGCATAATGTGCAGCTCCATTTTAATTATTGGTTTAGATATTATAATATCCCTACATCCAGTGCGGTAATTTGGCTGAACAGTTGGATTGCGCTGATGCAATTCCAAATTTTTAGGTCCAATTTCACCATTCTCATTTCTAAGATTGTCATTCTTACCTACTAACCTTGCACTTTGCTTGATTAACGGCTATTGGTGATGAACTGTAGATGTGTATGGGGGAGATTATTCAACAATGTCACAGAGTATTAATATAGAGGATTTAATGATGGTTTTGGCCGTCTAATATTCTTACATCCATTTCATTATTTTGTTACTTATTTGTTATAACTACAATATACATTACATAAGCAATGTATATTAGACAAAGTAAGGTCTGAGGTGTTCTGAGTTCCATGTTCTTGGAACTTGGTTGCCATCAGGTCTGGATAATCGATATGCCCCATTCGCTAAAACTTCTGCTATGACTAGTGGACCTTTCCAATTTGGTCCTAACACTCCATCTGTTGGATCTTTTGTATTGGCCATTGCTCTCCATAGTATAAAGTCCCACTTGCAGAAGTTTCTTCCTTTAAGTTCCGCATTATCCTTGCCATTCTTTGTCGATATGCGGTCGATATCACCACTGCCTGATCCCTTCTTTCCTAGATGAGATCAAGGGCAGCTTCTTTCAATTTCCTATTCTTTTCTGTGGAATATGAAATTCTTCTATACGGTGGGACTTTTACTTTGACGAGAAGCATGGACTCATTTACATAAGTTAGCGAAAAAGGAGTATGGCCTGTAGAAGATTTGGTTGAAGTTCGATAGGCCCATAGTATCAAAGGAAGCTCCTCCGTCCACTTTCCCTTAGCCTTTTGCAGCTTTTTCTTGAGCTTTTTTTTGATGGTTTTGTTTGCAACTTCAACTAGTTCATTTGCCTATGGGCTGTGCAGTTAATGCCTCGCTAAAGCACTCAAAATCCTCGCTTTAGCACATAGTGCTCTCTAGTCGCTACGCTATTTCAATTTGGCACTATTAAATAGTATGTTTGCTTTAAGCCCTGCTATTTCCCGCTACACCTACTAAATGAAGGCTTTTTAGTACCTGCTTTAGTAATATTAATATACAAAGGTTGATTTGAGTGTTTTCTTTTAAATTAAATCAACATAGTTATGTTAAAGACCTAATTTTAAGACGAAAGTGCTTAATATAAGTTAAACTATTGTAGTAACCAAATCTAGTCTAAAAAATCATGATATTCTTCAATTTTATTATATAAGATTAAAAAATATTTATTTTTCCTACACAAATGGTGTGAGAATGAAAATAAATTAACTTTAAATATTTTGTTTTATATATAGTGAAGCTTTTACACCTCCGCTATTTTCCGCTATATCCCCACTTTATCACTGCTATAAATTTTTGCACCTCCGCTGTTAGAGAAGTGCTATGCATTTTAACTGCATAACCTATGGGCAAGTGACTAAGGAGAAACTTATTATTATGTCATTCTTCTCACAAAGCTCCATGAATTCTTTGCTTTCAAACTGGGTAGCATTGTTAGAAATGATTTTGTGAGGTATCCCATATCCAATGATTATGTTCCTTACTACAAAAGTGACTACCTTCTTTGTAGTAACCATGGCCAGGGGTTTTGCCCTTATCCATTTGGTGAAGTAATCTATGGCCACTATGGTGTATTTAGCTCTTCCTTTTGACATTAGAAGTGGTCCTATTAAGTCCATCCCTCATATGTCGAATGGCCATGGGTTAGCGAGTAGGATGAACTTAAGGGATGGTTTTTTAGGGATACTTGCAAACCGTTGACATCTGTCGCACTTCCTTACAAATTCCTTTGTAGCTTGTGTTGAATATGCGCTATGCTCTTATATGATTTTTGTTTGATGATAATAAACATATATACATTCATTTAAATGTATCTGTTAATATACTATTTTATTTTTCACAGTTTAAATAAATATTTGCTGGATAAAATAAATAACACAGATTTTGAATTCAAACGAATACTTTATTCAAACAAATATTTATTACAACTTTGAATAGTACAATTTCAAGCTCCCACTATAACTATACAACTTTGATTACAATTACATCACATTTCATATTTACAGTTCACCTTACTACATATCACTCACACTCGTATTTATCTTCAACTTCTTTCCAGTTTGAATCCAGCATCTGAGCTATCAGCAAAAATATTTACTAACGCAGTAAAATTGAAAATAAAATATTTTTGCAATATAAAATAAAAGATGAATTTTGAAAATAATATTTGCCTCAGTTATTTGGGTTGTTCGTCATCATTTAAATTTGAATTCATCATACACGAACAACTTGTGACATACACAGTATATCACTGTATATGCCACAACGCCGTGCACGCCATTATATACACTTGATTGATTTATAGGGACAGGTGAGCACAGGTCAAACCCAAATAAAAAGCCGGGTTCAACTCACGTGCAATAACATAAAAGTCACAACTCTCAGCACAAGGTCAAACCCGAGTTTTAAAACTGGATTCAACTCAGGTGCAAATCAAAAATACACATGAATGCTAAGTTCAAACATGACACAGCTTCAAATCAATGGACATGCAGTCAACTCAAGTGCATCACTACAAAACAAGCTCAACTGGACAGTACCATCTAAACAAGTTCAAAGATGCAAGCATGCACATGTGTGGCCAGTGAAACCAAAGTATCAGCAACCGGCAGATTACTGCAAACCAGTTTGCAAATCACTCAAGAAAATTACAACCAAAAGGCTATCACTTCAACAACATATATACATATATGCACATATATGTATACATGTATATGATACAGGGACAGTAACAAATATGCAAATGTCAAGACAAACAGAGTGCAACAGCCATTAAACAAACAAAGATCAGTGAACAAATGAGCAAGTGCAACTCAAAAACTACATGACATGAACCATGTAACTGATAGACAGTGCAACTCAAGCTTCATAAATAACAAATGCAAGCTCGACCAATATAATGCAAACTACAACCCAACAACAACATACTTGAAGACAATACAGTATGTAAAGCATGCAAGATCCAACAGCTACATGAAGCATCAAAACTCATGAATGCAGTAGCAAGGTTGCAAGCATATGAAATGCAGACAACAAGAGACAACAAGTGTACAATAGTGTCAAGATGACTACTCCATGAAAGTAAACATGAATGCACCAAGTAAGTACAAACAAGCTGCAACAACAAGCATATAACAGAGACCAAAGACAATCATACATGAAGGCCACATACTTGAAACAGCAGTAACTACACAGAGCTTAGTGCAACTAAACGGAATGCAATTACAAGTAAATGCAGAGACAAAGCACACAAGATATCAACATAAACAACATCAATGTCAAAAGAAGAAGGCCAGAGACGAAGATTACAAGATGAACAACGATCATGCTACAGAAATGCATGTATGCAGCAGAAATAATAACAATGATTCACGGTAAAGTCGAAGTGTTTTAAAACCAAGTCAAAGCGGGTAAAAATCGAAACATCTCAAAATTCAAAGCCAATGCACAAAGTCAAAGCCGTGGTTTTATCCAGAAATCAAAACAATTTCAAGATGAACAAGTCAAGGCCGAAGCAGTAGAAATCAAGAAGCCGATCAAGTCAAAGCCGTAGTCAACAACGTGATGGCCAAGGAGTTGAAACCAATGCCGTGGGATTCAAGCAACAAAAAATATACGCATATGAATAAGTCAGTGAAATCATAAACATCCATGCGAAAATCAACGATCAAAGCATTATCAGTTGACAAATTCAAATAGAGAATATACGACGCAAATCTAGGGTTACAAACCCTATATAATCAAATTCACATCATCGGCATCATCATCGAGTTCGAGCAAGGCAAAACCAGAAAAGAAAAAGGAGTAAAGTACATACCAAAAACGCAGAATGAACTCGATCCAAATTGAAGAGCCGAGAGCAAATCAAAGTGCATCGAAGTCTACTATCAAACTATATCAAGTGGCGAACTTCAATTTGCATAAGCCCTAAATTTTGCAAAAGAAACAAATCCCTAAGATCGAACAGAGCCACCACTATCTCAAAGAGGAACGAAGCCCCAAGTTGCAGAGCCACCATTTTCACAAAGGAACGAGGCAAAAAGGAACAGGCAAGAGTGAACGAAGATATAAAAAGGGCCGGCCTTGTTAAAAGGAAAAAGGGGATTAATTTTGTTTAGGCCTTTATTTTTAATATAGGGTTTTATTGTCTTTTAGTTGTTGTTTTTATTTTTTGAATCGAAGAATTTGTAAATCAACACCTAGGGATTAGGTCGTGTCAGATTGTCTAGTTAGAATTAGTTCAGTGAGCAGGGTGTGCGAGTTTGCAGAGCTCTATAGGCGGGAGCAGAGTTTGCGAGTAAGCAAAGCTCTATAGGCGGGAGCAGAGTTTGCGAGTAATCAAAGTTCTATAGGCGGGAGCAGAGTTTGCGAGTAAACGAAACTCTATAGGCGGGAGCAGGGTGTGCGAGTCTAGTAGAGTGTTTGTGAGCGGGAGCAAATGTTTGCGAGTCTTGTAGAATGTTTGTGAGCGGGAGCAAATGTTTGCGAGTTTAATAGAGTGTTTGTGAGCGGGAGCAAATGTTTGCGAGTCTAGTAGAGTGTTTGTAAGCGTGATACTGTTTAATTCTAATAGAAATCTGGGAATGCAGCAGTAGGCAGGGGTTGCCGAAGCTGGATAAATTTTGTGTGTGATTTACTTTTCAACATATTTATTTCTGCAGTTTATTTCTGTGTTTAATTCGAGAAAATTTGCTATAACCCTTGTAACGACCCGTAAATTTCGACGATTAAATTTTAGTTAAAAAGGGATTATGTAACAAAAAAAAAATTTGTAAAGAAAAATAAAGATATATATAAAAGAGATAGAATTTATGCTGGAATGAACGCTAAATGAAAATCCAATGATTGAGATTGTGTAAGATGTATACCTATGTGTAAGTTGAATAAATAAAGGCGATTTAAATTTATAACTAATAATGAATTGTAGAAACGGGTATTTAACTTAATTGTTGAAAGTTAGGTGAAATATCAATAAAGAAATAGCGTAAATTGTCGCACTTGAATAAAATGTAAATTAAAGAAATAAAGACAAAATTTAAATTACCTATGTATTAATATATTAAAAAGGACTGTAATTGTATGTGAATTAAGGTGGTAATATAGATGGCAGTTGATGGATAACCAATTTAACGCAAATCCAAATGCAATTGAAACGGCTGTTGGAGTTTTGGAGTGAAAATGGGAATGGTGAATACAACATTATAACCTCTTAATTAAATATGATTGTTTAATTAATACTAAAAGTAATAAAAGTTGGTAATAGTATTAATGAAATAATAATAAGGAGAATTGAAATTGTATAATGGAAAATTTGTTAATAAATGGATGAAAATATTGGATGAACTAATTGATGGAAATAAAATCTAAAAGAATGTTGGATAGAACATAAGTGATTGAAATTTGGTAGTGTGTATTTGGAAATAAAGTTCATCTAAATATTGAGAAATTTTAATGTTGTTATTATGAAAATGTTACTTTAGTAATTATTAAAATAGTAACGGGAAGTGTGAAGGTAAATTTATAAACGTAAAACTTATTTTAAGGAATTAATTGAGTGTAGACTTATGAAATAGATTTAATGACAATAATTATTGTACGTATTTATTCTATTTGTTGGTTAAGTTTTATTTTGATCAATTTCAATTAATGCACTAAATTATAGCAGTTAGTGTGGAATATTGGTAAGAGAATAAATAAGATGTAACCAAGGGAAAGGTCCATTTTATAATATAATAATTAGTGTGATCTTAGGAATGAATTTAATTGAGGTTTAAGCTTTTATTTATGTGTAAAGTTAACAAAATTTCAATTAAATTGAAATCCAGTAATTTATGAAAATAAAGATGAGAATTGGGAAATATTACTGTAATGAATCATAAAAGAAATGTTAACTGTGTGGTTGAGTAATAATTGATTTATTTTGAGTTGTAATCCAATAAAATCAAATTTATTAGAATTTATTGCAATTAATTGGATTAATTGCAGTAACCTTTGGAAATTGGAACTTAGTAAAAATAATCTGGATTGGATTTCAAATAAATAGGTTAGGGTGAGTAACTGAATTACATACTATGAATAAGTAAACCAGGAAGATTAAATTTAATTAATATAAAATAGTTGATTTAATGCAAATAAAAGATTATGTAAATATTTAGTTAGGTGGAATCAAAGTTAATTACATAATAAGGTATGAATCCACCGCTAATTTTATTTATGGAAATGAAAAGAGTACCAAAAACAAGCTTTGTCAGTATATTTAAGTTTAATGTATAATAATAAGTTAATGGTAATAAAAGAAGTTTAAACATCTAAATATTCTGTTAATAGAGAGTTGAGTTTAAATCTAAGAATATTAAGAAGTAGATTTTTGAATACAACATTTGATCCATCCACTTAAAATGTATAGATAGGATAATCGCTGATTTTTGATTTAAGTAGTGCAAACGGAGATTTATCTATTTATTTGGAATTGGAATTTATAAGTGTATAAATAGGAAATAAGTGAAATTTATTTTTAAATATTCATAAATGAAGATTTAGATGAAGGTGAGAATGGTAATGCTTTAAATAGTAGAGACGTACACAAATCAATGTAGGTGATTTGAAATAAAATGTTGTCGAAACGATAAAACGTTTCTTGTGAAAAATGGATGACATAACGAAAAAGGGTAATGTATTCACTTGAATATAAATTGAAACTTATTTAAGGTATTAATTACAATGGATAGAGATTTTGGGTAACATTGTAAATGATATGTAAGTAATGCAAATGTATGTCAATAGTAAGGGATTAGGATGAATTAAAAATGTGTAACATAGGAATTACCTGCCTATTTGTTAATAAAAATTTGAATGGTTAGTAAGTGATAATAGAATAAGTGTACATTAGTGGAATTGAGGTAACGTTGGTTTTAATGTTGACGAAATAAATGGGTATAGTAAAGTTTAAGTGGAATTGTAAGTATGTATAGGGGAATGAATTATTGCAGGGAAATATTTGGTAACCATTGCAATAAATGTAAATTAGTATGCATTAATATGAAATTTAGTAATAGGTGTGAATAACTTAAATTTCTTCATAGGATAAAGAATGATGGAAATAACGTTTATTTAATATATCGGGATTTAATTGATCATATAAGGTTGATTGCAAATCAAATGAAAAATGCTTAAATGGGAACTAAGTTATTTATTCATTTGGATTTAAAGCATGATTGAAATTTATTGGAAACCGAATAAAAACGTTTTATGTTGATTGAAATTTTAAGTTGGAAGTAAATAAGATAAATAAAATATGTATAATATGGAATTCAAATGTACATAGAAATGTGGATTTTAGTATGTAAACGTAAATCTATTGAGAATGGATAGAAATTTAATCTGTAATTATTACAGTAATTTAGAAATTTAGTTGAAATTGGAAATTTATCTATGTATTGGAAATTTATGGAATTGTGAATATATATATGGAAATTTAAATGAAGCATCTAATTATACATGTGTGAATACGCTTAAAATGCAATGTAAATGTTGAGAAAGAAATAATTTAATCCGTAACGTGTATAATTAATATCCTTTTGGGACCACTTCTGTTTGCACGTTAAAATTCGTGCACACCTATCCTTTTGCGATCTATCTATAAATATGCTGTGATAAACCCTAGCCTCCTTTCTATTGTCAATTGGCTGTACGTTCATTTTTCTTCATCTCTTTCTCTTCCTCAATGGTTACAAAACCTAATCTATCTACAATTCAAATTTTCTAATAAAATTCAAACTCTCCACAAAAATTCCAGAAAATTTTATGATAAAGTTCTCGAGACACGTAATCTGCTGGTACAATTCGTTTTCTGTTTTGGATATTCGTTTGACCAGAAAAAATTCGACGATGTGCTGTAGCTTTTAGCTGACGTGGCCATTGAAGTTAAGTGGGTTTTGTTTTATTTTATTTTATTTTATTTTTATTTTTGTTTTCAAATCGTTTAAAATGAATATCTTTTTCATACGTTCTCCGATTCACGCGAAATTTCTTTTATTAGGATCGTAATTAAATTCCGGATCTGTTGACGCTGGTTTGGACAGATTTGGAGACCGTCAAATTTTTGGTTTAAATCGAATTTAAATTCGATTTAAATTCAAAAGGTGAGTGTTTTAACCCACTCACAACTTCTAAAAGTTTTTATGTTTGTTAAATTCATTTTTAGATATGAGTAGAAATTTATTCACAACTATTTGGCATGTTTATTCATCATATCTGTTAATTTGCATTTATTTAGTTTAACTGTTAATGTAGTTTATTTATTTCATATTAATTGACTGTTAGAATTTATTTATTTGCATATAAACTGCTAGTTAACAGTTATAAAATTTATTACTGAATATAAGCTGTTAGTTTAATAGTTATTAAATTCATTTTTAATATAACTGATAGTTATTACCTGTTTATATTATCAGAGATATATTGATATTGTTTATTTTGGATGATGATTGTGATTTGGATGATGGATGATGTTTATAAATGGATGTTTTATTTTTAAATTACAAGTCATCATGCATATTTCATTCGGGATTGTGGTTTGAAATGATATACAACCGCAAAATTTTATTTTAAATTGCGGATTGAAATGATAAATATCCGTATCACTTGACCATAGGATAGAAAATTATATACAGGCACCGTGGTCTATATATAAATTATTTTAAAGTGATTTTTATGGTTTGGATGAGATACGGTCATTAAAATTTAGTTTTGATATTTTATAAATATTATTCTTCCATATATATATATACATATGAAAGTTAAATTTTGAATTTGAGCTTTGTATAAATCCATTAAATAAAAATGGAATAAAAAATTTAGGAATGGATTTGATAATTTATAATATATGTTAAGTTTGGAAGTTTTAAAAATGTGATCTTTATAAACTGAATTTTTCCTAAATACATTTAAAAAGGAATATTCTAGTATAAAGTAAAATTGAGAAAATATTTAATTACTAGAATTGGAGTTTTATTTATGGATTTGATGTGAATATTCAAGACTAAATAATAGTACGTTTAATTTGCTGAAAGAATAAATTCCAACTTTAGTTTTGAAATATTAATACTCCAAATGGATATATATATAGAAATTGAAATGGTTTTTGGAACTTGAAAGTGATATTTAAATTATGGTTTAGACCTTAAAATAAAGAAATATATTTGTAAAGCCATGGAAATTATTTTTCTTTACAGAGTAACCTTAAAAGTTAAACCATCTATTTTATATGCCGTTGAATATCCAAACCATTCAAGTTAGAAGTTATGGGTTTAAAATATATGAATTTCGAAATATTATGCTTTGAAAGTATAATTCAAATGTTCGGTTTCCAGATATTATAGATTTTAAAGCAGTATGATTTTGGAAAGAATTATATTTGGATAAAATGATATCATATTGTTTTGGGTTTTAAAATGATATCGTACTCATAGTTTTTGAAATGGAAATTTTTATTCTGGTTTTTAAGTATAAACTATTTTAAATGACCGCGGTGTTATAATAACGATGGGTTGGCAAAGAGACCGGGATCGGATATCTGACATACTCTCTGTCGATACCGAAAACCACTTTGACTAACCGTGTACGCGGTGGAGATTCCAGAATGAATTAGGTTGGTGGTGGCGTTTCCTGTAAGGTAAATACGTGGACCCGACTCCCGTGAGTTGGCATAAGGTGGCTAAAACAGGAGCTATTCCCAGGCCAATGAGGTCATTCCTCTGATCGGACACTCCTCTTCGATATTATACTATGACTTTGGATTGATTCAGTGGCCACTTTTATTTTGATTTTGGGGAGTTTGTTCGAGGTGGGCGGTAACTGCAGCTACGCGTTTCCATCAGCCTGGGTCCGCAATTGGTATATCTACCCTGGCATTGCCTAGTTGTGCCGTGTCACCTACCATACCGAGCCTTGTACGAGTTTGGATTTCTCCCGTAGCCCGTGTGGTATCCTCTGGTGGCTTCCCGATCAGGAGGGACTATGATATTGGATGGACTACTGGGACTATTACGTGTTAAGGGGAATATTGGGTCACTCCTTAATGCTATTAAAAAGTATGTTTATTTTATAAATAGACACTATTATAATAGCGCAATATACTACATAGTAAATAGTTTAACGGATCCTTAGGAGATGTAAATCCCGAGCATCTTTTGAGTTACTGCACTCATATTTATTTCTGTTAATTTAACTCACATAAGATCTTTTAGTTCTGACTCGAGTGTTTTTGTCTTTTCAAATTCGGTCGGGTCAGTCCGAGCGTTTCAGGATTGAAGACTTTAGCTTTGGAGGACGAAGACGAAGAACCCGTATTATTATTATTTATAGTTTTGCACCACACTCATACTGTTCCGCTGCATTGATTGTATTGGTATGTGTAACTCTGATACTTATTGTATAAAGAAGAATCAAGTGTTTTGTAAACCGTTTACGAACTATATATTTATTATTGTATTTTATCCTTCCGCTGTGAGATTCTGTTTTGTTTTATTTTCTTCTCTGTTTTCTTATTTACCCCATAACAATCCGCCCTTCTGTATGGTTTGAATTGGCACGTGTGTCGGTTTAAATCGTGCGAAAAGGCGGGACGTTACAACCCTATTCACCCCCCCTCTAGGGTTAATCTAGATCCTATAAGTGGTATCAGAGCCCGGTATTTTGTTTTCAACTCTAGAGTCATGAATTCACCGAATAATGCTTTTTCTGAGGGGCAATCTATTGCTAGGCCACCCATATTTAACGTGAACGATTATGCTTATTGGAAAGTTAGGATGGGTATCTACCTTAGTTCTGTTGATTATGATGTTTAGGATATTATTGAAACTGGCTATAAACCTCCCACTGTAATCGTTGGTGATACTGAGATTCCTAAACCTAAGGATAGGTGGGATGCTAACGATAAGAGATTGAAAACGACAAATGCTAAAGCCATGAATGCTTTGATATGTGCTCTTGATAAAAATGAATTTAATAGAATTTCTCATTGTACAACAGCACAGGAAATTTGGCACACTTTGGAGGTGACACACGAAGGAACTACTCAAGTCAAGGAGTCTCGTCTAGCCTTATTCAACAATGAATACGAAAACTTTGTGATGACAAAGGCGAGAGCATAAAAGACATGTTTGGACGCTTTTCAACTTTGGTATACAACGCTAGAGCGCTTGGGAAGGTCTTCACCGAGGTAGAGCTTGTGAGGAAGATACTACGAGTTTTACCAATGAACTTTGAGGCAAAAGTCACAGCAATACAAGAATCGAAAGATCTGAGTAAGCTAAGCATGGAGGAGTTGATTGGCAACTTGATGACATATGAGCTTGAGCTAAAAGCAAAGGAAGAACGCAACAACTCCGAACCAAAGAAGAAAATGATTGCCTTAAAGAGCAAAGAAGAGACCGATGAAGATAAAGAAGATCCAATTGAAGAGCTTGCAATGGCTGTCAATAATCTTAGAAGATGGTCTAGATTCAAGCCACGCAAGAAGAAAACAAGTCGTAATAGGACAAAAGTTTCTGAAAATTCCGATAATGAACTGACGTGTTATAACTGCAACAAGCTTGGCCACATCAAACCAAAATGCCCACTTCTCAAAGACAACAAAGGAAAGAAAAAGAAGAAGAAGAAGGCCTTTGCAGCGACTTGGGATGATGAAGAAGGAGAGGAAGCTTCGGATAGCAGCTCAGAGGAGGCTAACTTGTGTCGTATGGCAAAATCAAATTCAGAAGCAAGCTCCGAGGAATCTAGTGAGGCAGGTGAGTATTCCTATAAAGATCTTGTTTTTATGTGCTTAGATCTTACTAAAACAATTGATAGTCTTGAATCTAAAATTGAAAAACTGAAATCTGATAGGAGAGAATTTGCTCGTGAAAATTTTAGGTTAAAAACTGAACTTGAAAATATTCAAAACCTAGAATGTAAAAAATGTAAGATTTTAGATTCAGAATTATCAAAATGTAGGAATAACTTTGAGAGTCTTGAAAAAGAAAACTTGAATCTTAAGGAAACCATCGACATTAGAAAAAAGGATTTTATAAATCGATGCACCTCACTTGTCACTGAAAACTCAACATTAAAAATCAAAGTCCAAAATCTTGAGAAATCTTTGAATAACTTTTCAAGAGGCGAAAAATCTTTCAACATGCTATTGGGAAATCAAATTTTTGCTAACAATAGAAAAGGACTAGGTTTTGGGAAATCACAAGATGATGATAATGCAAAAGGTAAAAGTGTCTTTGCTCGATCTGAAATAATTGGACATTATGTTGAAAATTATAGTCGTAGGAACAAGAACACAAAATTTAATCAAGTCAATTTAATGTGCAAAATCTGTAGAAAATTTGGACACAATCAAAATAATTGTTGGTATAGACCCAAACACGTGAAAACTATACCAATTTGGGTTCCAAAACGCACAAATATAAGATCTTTGAAAGTCAAACAAATTTGGGTGCCAAAAGGAACATATATAAATAGTCTTGGGACTCCACAAACATATTTTTCATGTTCTGCCACTAACAATCATGGACCTATAAAAACAAATAGGTCACATAAATCTTTCATCGTGTAGGTGTGGTGGCAGGCTAAGGAACAACAACAGTGTTCTCTAGATTTTGGCTGTTCCAGAAACACAACGGGCGACAAAGCAAAGTTCCTTAGCCTAGTATAAAGGTGACAGAATCACAATGGACAACAACGAAAAATTATCGTAAAGGTAAAACAGGTAAAATTGTTTTGAACGATATATTAAATGTGATTATCTGCACCGTATTCTGAATGAAATCAGCCAAAGATTGTGATGTTGAAAAGAGATGATTTTTTAATTCTGACTTATTCTTAATTGATATGACTTTTTTTTTGGCTTGTTCTTATTTATGACCTTGATTTGTGCTTAAATGATGACCAATCAGATTTTCAACTTTGAACTAATCCATATGAATTTGTTCGGTCAAATGATGGTTACTCATGCTACATGTAGATATATTTGGTCGCTGCTTATAAATTTGCACGATTTCAAATTTCATGTGAAAGCTGTTAAAAAGGATTTTAAGAAATTGTTGAAACTTCAAGAAATTGTTTTTGAAATAATTATGATGTTAATTGATTGTTGATTACTCATGAATATAACTGTTTATCCTACGGTTTCTGAAATTAACACTATGATATTTGTTTGAGTGTTAACATGGCTTCATTTCAAATTTCATTTAAACATTGTTGAAAACAATCTTGAGATACTTTGTTGAAATTTCACAATCTGGTCTTTGACATCCAACGAGTGAATATTGAGTGAAATTTAAATTCAGATGCAGATTACACTGGTAATATAGTTGATAGAAAAATTATTAGTGTAACGTGATTAATTTTTGAAACATTCATTTGCTGCATCGTTTTTTTTTCAAAGAAAATATCTGCATATATTTCACTTGAAATAATTTTCAAATAGCAGAATTTTTTTTCCATATAACCCCTTCGAGAAAATCATTTTTGACCATATTTTCAGATTAGTCATTTTTTATTTCATTTTAAATGACAAATTTTGACTAATCTAACTCCCTAATGATTATCGAAAAGATCAATAGTGATTGAAAAAGTGATGAGTGTCGATATTTGTCATACATTACTCAAGACAATATATTTAGAAAAATTTCTTTATAATTTCATAACAAGAGTTATAAGAACTTTTTGTTAGGTAAAAATTCCATGATCATTTCTATTTCTATCATCTTTCTATCGACCATCACTCATCAAGATCATATATAGTATGTAAATTTGTGGTAGTTTACAAAGGAAATTATTCGTTCTTCAATTTATTATTATAAAGGAAATTATCCGTGCTTCAATTTATTATATTCTTCAATAAAAATAAATATCCAAAGTATTCACTCTCATTTAAAAGTCCTCACGGTTATGCATGGGTGAATTACTTGGATTTTTGATTATGTGCTTCCATGCTCATTTAAAAGTCCTTACGGTTATGCATATATGGAACGCATATCAAAATTAATTGATTAAATAGACAAGTTGATTCTAATCCCATTTAAAAGTCCTCACGGTCATGCGTGGTTAGAAGATACTTGATTTCATTTTTAAACAAAAATTAAATTGGAATACTACTAATCTCATTTAAAAGTCCTAACGGTTATGCATGCTTAGTAGATATTAAAATTTCCCGAAATAAATATACCACAAATAGACAGAACTATATGATTTTTTTTGATGATTTTATCCCCATCACTTCTGAAAGTGGAATATGCACCTGACAAGGGTAATTATGATTTTTGTTTGAGTTTTATTGAAATTTGATATTTATATTCAATTGAGTTAAATGTTTGATTCATGTTTGTCACTTCATCTCTATTTTTATAACACTGTTATTCTTTTACTGATAACAAAAGGGGAGAGAAAAGTTAAGATTTTGTCAAATAGAATCAAGCAAAGGTCAAATAATTTTCCATTTGCATATAGGCTCATTTACATATTTTTATTTGTATGCATATATGTAGGGGGAATATCATGTAGAGAGGAAGCATTTAAATAGGGGAGCGGTTAGAGTATATCAACGATCAAATACATTTAATACATTCAAAATCTTAAATATATGTTTGTTATCATCAAAAGGGGGAGATTGTTGAATATGCGCTTTGCGCTTATATGATTTTTGTTTGATGATAATAAACATATATACATTCGTCTAAATGTATCTGTTAATATACTATTTTATTTTTCATAGTTTAAATAAATATTTGCTGGATAAAATAAATAACACAGATTTTGAATTCAAACGAATATTTTATTCAAACAAATATTTATTACAACTTTGAATAGTACAATTTCAAGCTCCCACTATAACTATACAACTTTGATTACAATTACATCACATTTCATATTTACAGTTCACCTCGCTACGTATCACTCACACTCGTATTTATCTTCAACTTCTTTCCAGTTTGAATCCCGCATCTGAGCTATCTGCAAAAATATTCACTGACGCAGTAAAATTGAAAATAAAATATTTTTGCAATATAAAATAAAAGATGAATTTTGAAAATAATATTTGCCTCAGTTATTTGGGTTGTTCGTCATCATTTAAATTGGAATTCATCATACACGAACAACTTGTGACATACACAGTATATCACTGTATATGCCACAAGGCCGTGCACGCCATTATATACACTTGATTGATTTACAGGGACAGGTGAGCACAGGTCAAACCCAAATAAAAAGCCGGGTTAAACTCACGTGCAATAACATAAAAGTCACAACTCTCAGCACAAGGTCAAACCCGAGTTTTAAAACTGGATTCAACTCAGGTGCAAATCAAAAGTACACATGAATGCTATGTTCAAACATGACACAGCCTCAAATCAATGGACATGCAGTCAACTCAAGTGCATCACTACAAAACAAGCTCAACTGGACAGTACCATCTAACCAAGTTCAAAGATGCAAGCATGCACATGTGTGGCCTGTAAAACCAAAGTATCAGCAACCAGCAGATTACTGCAAACCAGTTTGGAAATCACTCAAGAAAATTACAACCAAAAGGCCATCACTTCACCAACATATATACATATATGCACATATATGTATACATGTATATGATACAGGGACAGTAACAAATATGCAAATGTCAAGACTAACAGAGTGCAACAGCCATTAAACAAACAAAGATCAGTGAACAAATGAGCAAGTGCAACTCAAAAACTACATGACATGAACCATGTAACTGATAGACAGTGCAACTCGAGCTTCAGAAATAACAAATGCAAGCTCGACCAACATACTGCAAACTACAACCCAGCAGCAACATACTTGAAGACAATACAGTATGTAAAGCATGCAAGATCCAACAGCTACATGAAGCATCAAAACTCATGAATGCAGTAGCAAGGTTGCAAGCATATGAAATGCAGACAACAAGAGACAACAAGTATACAATAGTGTCAAGATGACTACTCCATGAAAGTAAACATGAATGCACCAAGTAAATACAAACAAGCATGCAACAACAAGCATATAACAGAGACCAAAGACAATCATACATGAAGGCCACATACTTGAAACAACAGTAACTACACAGAGCTCAGTGCAACTAAACGGAATGCAATTACAAGTAAATGCAGAGACAAAGCACACAAGATATCAACATAAACAACATCAATGTCAAAAGAAGAAGGCCAGAGACGAAGACTACAAGATGAACAACGATCATGCTACAGAAATGCATGTATGCAGCAGAAATAATAACAATGATTCACGGTAAAGTCGAAGTGTTTTAAAACCAAGTCAAAGCGGGTAAAAATCAAAACATCTCAAAATTCAAAGCCAATGCACAAAGTCAAAGCCGTGATTTTATCCAGAAATCAAAACAATTTCAAGATGAACAAGTCAAGGCCAAAGCAGTAGCAATCAAGAAGCCGATCAAGTCAAAGCCATAGTCAACAACGTGATGACCAAGGAGTTGAAATCAATGCCGTGGGATTCAAGCAACAAAAATATAGCATATGAATAAGTCAGTGAAATCATAAACATCCATACGAAAATCAACGATCAAAGCATTATCAGTTGACAAATTCAAATAGAGAATATACGACGCAAATCTAGGGTTACAAACCCTATATAATCAAATTCACATCATCGGCATCATCATCGAGTTCGGGCAAGGCAAAACCAGAAAAGTAAAAGGAGTAAAGTACATACCGTAAACGCAGAACGAACTCGATCCAAATTGAAGAGCCGAGAGAAAATCAAAGAGCATCGAAGTCTACTATCAAACTATATCAAGCGGCGAACTTCAATTTGCATAAGCCCTAAATTTCGCAAAAGAAACAAAGCCCTAAGATCGAACAGAGCCGCCACTATCTCAAAGAGGAACGAAGCCCTAATTTGCAGAGCCACCATTTTCACAAAGGAACGAGGCAAAAAGGAACGGGCAAGAGTGAACGAAGATACAAAAGGGGCCGGCCTTGTTAAAAGGAAAAAGGGGATTAATTTTGTTTAGGCCTTTATTTTTAATATAGGGTTTTATTGTCTTTTAATTATTGTTTTTATTTTTCGAATCGAAGAATTTGTAAATAACCACCTAGGGATTAGGTCGTGTCAGATTGTCTAGTTAGAATTAGTTCAGTGAGCAGGGTGTGCGAGTTTGCAGAGCTCTATAGGCGGGAGCAGAGTTTGCAAGTAAGCAAAGCTCTATAGGCGGGAGCAGAGTTTGCGAGTAATCAAAGTTCTATAGGCGGGAGCAGAGTTTGCGAGTAAACGAAACTCTATAGGCGGGAGCAGGGTGTGCGAGTCTAGTAGAGTGTTTGTGAGCGGGAGCAAATGTTTGCGAGTCTAGTAGAATGTTTGTGAGCGGGAGAAAATGTTTGCGAGTCTAGTAGAGTATTTGTGAGCGGGAGCAAATGTTTGCGAGTCTAGTAGAGTGTTTGTAAGCGTGATACTGTTTAATTCTAATAGAAATCTGGGAATGCAGCAGTAGGCAGGGGTTGCCAAAGCTGGGTAAATTTTGTGTGTGATTTACTTTTCAGCATATTTATTTATGCAGTATATTTCTGTGTTTAATTTGAGAAAATTTGCTGTAACCCTATTCACCCCCCCTCTAGGGTTAATCTAGATCCTACAGCTTGGAGTGCGGTAGGCCAATAGTTTCCATGCCCTAGCACTTTTTTTGCTAGTTTATTTCCTCCAGAGTGATCTCTGCATTGGCTCTCATGTACTTCTCTCATGACCGATACCCTCTCTTCCTTGGAAACATACCTAAGATAATGGGTAGGATACCATATCTTCTATAATGTTCCATCAAAGGAAGAGTAGTACGGAGCCTAGTATCTTTTCTTTCAAGCCTCATTTCTATTCGATGTAAAACTACATTTAAGAAGAATTGTTTAATTGGAGTCATCTGGTCATTCTCCTTACTTTGTTGAGGCAGGAGCTTAGTTATTGGTTGGCCTTGACTCTCCATTGTCTCCTAATTTTATGTGCCTTGAAGGGTGACCCATTGAGCTTGAGTCAGGACCAATATTTGATTTGACTCTGTTATACTTAGCTCTACTTGATGTCCAATTGGTATCGCCTTCATTTAATTGGCCACTTTATGCCAGCTAGTTTTGCTAAGGAGTCGGCTAATGAGTTGCTCTCATGTGGGATTTGCTCTATCTCAGATTGTTTGAACTGCTTTAGTAATTTCTTGGATAGTCCCGCATATATTTGGCTAAAGTTGTCGCTTAGTAATTGCCCTATAATTAGTTCACAACTGATTGGGAATCACTATGAATTTTAATGTGTGTTACCTTCATTATCTGGCCGATTCATAGGCCTGTGAGAAGAGCCTCACATTCTGCCAGGTTGTTGGTTGCTTTAAAACCAAACTACACTCCTCCATGCAGCTTTTGTCCATTCGAGGTGATTAACAAATATCTACCTTCTGTTCATTTGATGCTCCAGCTATGAACAACTACCATAACTGTAGGGTGTTTGCTTCTTCCTTTGAAAGGGGTTCAGCTGGTAAGGTGCATTATATAATGAAATTTGCAAATGCTTGGTCCTTGATTGCCCTTCTAGAATAATAGGTGATGTCATATTGACTAAGCTCCATTCACCATTTGGATAGGTGATTAGAGTCGCTGGTATCCATAGTGTTTACCCAAGAGGTTTTTCGATAAGGACTTTGATGGGATGTTCTTGGAAATAAGGTCGTAGCTTTCTTGCTATAAGGAGTGGGTTGTATATAAGCTTTTCAACTAAGTAGTGTGGCCCTGCCCTTGATAACTGCTTAATTGTGAAGTAGATGGGCCTTAATGTCCATTCATCTTCTCATATCACCGTAGCACTAATAGCTTGATCAGTTATAGCTAAGTTAATGTATAATTTCTCCCTTGTCCCTAGTTTTAATAATATAGGAGTATTGATCAAATGATCCTTTAGGATTTGGAATGCAGCTTCACACTCCTCATTCCATTCAAAGTTTCACCCCTTCATCACTTGGTCGAAGAACGGTATGCACTTTTTCATGGCTTTGGATATAAATCTGCTTAGAGCTGCTACCCTACCATTAAGACTCATTAGATCCTTTGACTTCTTTGGGATTCCTATTCTTTTTATGGCCTCAATCTTTTCTGGATTTGCTTTAATGTAACAACCCCTATTTTGGACCATTCAAATCGACAATAATCCACACATGTCGGACTTGAATAATTCAAAATAACAGACTGTAATAAAATTTAGTGCAGATAAAACCAATTAAAGAATCACAGACAAAGAAATATCAGAATAACTTGTAGCAGAAATTAAAATACCATAGTAGTTCATGAAGCTACTATAACAAAGTCTCAAAACAAAAATACATAATATCAGTCTGAAAACAAATACAACAGAGATTCCAAATACATAGGAGTTCACTAATACAAGAGATGAAATAGAATTACTAAAACTGAAAGATATAGTTAACAAGATAAGCAGAATCGCCAGCGATTCCTAGCTCTAGAAAGAGAAATCCAAAGCTAAGCCGTGAATACTCAGGCTGACCCGAGCATAAAGCAAAATACAAAACACTCAAGTTAGGACATACATACTTATGTAATGTAAACCAACTCAAGTGAACTGCTGTAAAGTAAAGTATCTTAAAGGATGCTTGGGACCGCCCATTCTCTAAGGATCCGTTAAACTATTTACTATGTAGTAATATTACGCTATTATAATAATGTCTGCAGTAAAATAAACTTACCTTAAAATAGCGTTGAGGGGTTACCCATATAACCCCCAACACCAAATAGTCCCAGTAGTCCATCCAGTATCAGCGTACCTCCAAATCGGGAGGCTATCTTAAATACTCCATGGGCTACGGGAGAAAAAAAACTCGTAGTAAGGCTCGCTATGGTAGGTGACACGACACAACTAGGAAATGCCAGGGTAGATATACCAATTATGCTTCTGGATTGGTGGTAACGCATAGCAGCCACTATCGCCCATCTTGAAACACACTCCCAGACAAAATCGGAGGATGGCCATCAAATCAACCACAAGTAAGAGTATACTATCGAAAAAGTGTGTCCGATAGGAGGAGCTACCTCACTTGGCCCGTCGATCGCTCCTACTTTAGCCATCTTAAGCCATCTCAAGGTAGTCGGGTCCACGTTCATACCTCAATAGGATCGTCACCATCATCCTACTTCATTCTGAAATCTCAACTACGTACAAAGTTGTTAAAATAGTTTTCGGTATCAACAGAGAGTATGTCCAAATCCGATCCCGGTCTCTTTAACAACCAATCGATATTGTAACCGGTGGTTATAATTTCAAAAATAGTACATATTTCAAAACCAAAACCATTTTTATTTCAAAACTATATTCAAATCAAATAGTTTATCATTTCCATTTGAAACATATATTCACCTTTAAAAAATCATATACTTTCAAAGGTATAACTTTTCGAAACCAAAATACTTGAAATCATTACACTTTGAAAATCATAACATTTTGAAATCATACATTTGAAATCATCCTTCAATTCTTTTACATTGTACAAATTTATTCAATTAAACCCAAATTTTCAAATTTCCAATTTAATTTAATTCAAACCATCGGTTCCAATTCAATTCAGTTTCCCAACAAACCATTTAAAATTCAATTATCATATCCTTTCAAAACCTATTCATTTTTAATTTATTTACCATTCCATATCAAATTTCAAAAATGGTTCAAATTACAAATAAAAATAATATATTTAAACTATTTAAAAATGAAGTTATTATACTTATGAATCAAATATTCAATTCCTAAAAATTTACTCTTTTCTGAGTTCGTTTATTTAAGTTAAAAACTACAAAACATTTAAATTTCAGATTTCTACGGCACTTGAAAATGCTGCGGTAAGTTATGTTTGAAAACAATTTAATTCAGCAAAAACAACATTTAAAAACTACTGTAATAGTTCAGTTTTACTTGAAAAATACTTCAATTCAGCAAAGACAGCATTTACAAAACTGCTGTAATAGTTCAGGGTTCAAATTAAAAGATTTAATTTGATTCAGCCAACTACAGCACTTAACAAGTGCTACTATAGCCCTTTTATTAGTTTTAGATTTTAATTTTCATTCTGCAACCACAACACTTACCAAGTGCTGGAATAGCCCTTAGTTAATTTTAGCCTTTAGTTCATTTATATCAATTACAGCACTTACAAAGTGCTGTAATATCCTTTACAACAGATTTTAAGTTAACTTCAGAAATGATAGCATTTCTGATGTGCTACTAATTCAATTTCCATATTTCCAATGAAATTTCAGCAACAATTAAACTTCATTTTAAACCATTTTAACTTTATAAAAGTCATATTTTTCCACTCAAAAATGGTCATTCAAATACCCTTTAACTTATGATTTTTACAAAGTAAATTTTATGCACAAAACAATTTTTTTAAATAATTCACTTATTAATTTCAAGCATACAAATTTCTATTCATTTCATTTAGAAATTAACCTATCACTTGAATTTTAATTACCATTTCAAAATATAAACTTAATTTTAATTTTATTTTCTTAACTTAACTTTTATTTTTAAACCAAATTTCACATTTTCAAGTGAAATTGTATTTCAAATTATACTTTAAAGTATTCATTTATTTAACCATTTTAATTCATAGAAGAATCAAAAACACTTTATTAAGTCATTTTAAATTCAAATTTAAATCAAAGTACCATATTCTTATTTATTTAACTTAAACTCCATTTTTAAACAAAAATCACAAATTTCAAAATTAATTTATATTCAAATTTCAACTTAACCATTCATTTATTTCACTTATTTAACTTATAGAAAAAAATCACTTACACTTTAATAAAAATCATTGTTAATTCAATTTAAATCAAAATATCATAAAATACAAGTTTTAAAATACTTTTTTAAATACTTTAAAATTTTCAAAAAAATATATATAATAACCACGGGTCTATATAATATTTTCTAACCTAGGTCATGTGATACAGACAATATATCATTTCAGTCCGTAATTTACAAAGAAAAATCCTGGTTCTACCATTTCAAACCCGCAATCCCAAGTCAATGAAAATAAATAAAAATCGCTCAGGCCTATCATTTCAGCCTATAATGATTTTTCCTTATTCTAAAGTCCGTTCGGATATGTATCATTTCAATCCATAGTGATTCTATTCTACTAGGAACTTGTAGTGTGAGAAACATTAATAAATAAACAATGTAGCAACGTATGGAAGTAACAGATGATATGACATGTTTATAAATAGGGTTAACATCAAATAATTCATATCACAGGCAGGTATAACATGATATAATATTTATACACATTAACTTGCTATCAATTCAAAGATATATAAGTATAAATGTCAAGAGTGAATACTCACCTTTTTACGCTGGAGTTAGCAAATCAAACTACACAGAATAAATCCCAGAAAGCATGATACGGCACGACACAACATGACTTTGATTCAAGTGAGAAAGAGAGCTAAGATGATGATCTTGTAAACAACCACAAAATAAGACAATGTAACATAAATATATTTAACACAAAACACATGAAACAAATTGAAATACAAAGCAACAAAGACAAGACCTTGCCTTTACCATTCAAATGCTCAACCTAGGTGGAACATCCTCGGCTATGATGTGCTTTGGCTCTGGTATGGAATAAAAACACATGGCTAGAGAGTGATGTGAAGGAGATAGGTGTTACACATAGGAATACAAAGGGATAATGCAAAATAGGTAGGTTTGGTTCATCATTTAGGCTCGGCCTTGGGTCAAGTGGGGATCGCCCATGCTTATACAGGTCTGGTCAGATGATATATGGTAGCTAGAGGTGATGTAGATCAGGTGGTGGTGGTTCTAGGTGGTGGCCGAAGTGGACAATGAAGGGGAAGGTGAAAATATTGGCTCGGCTAGGAAATTTGCAGGAGTTTGGCAAATCTTTGTGGTGTAAGCATCAACTAGTGGTTACGGCCTGACTTGACAAGGGGAGAGAAGGTGTTGCTGGTGTATATGGTGGTGGTGGAGGTGATGTGGTGGTTAAGGGGTAGGTGGACGAGCAAAGCTTGAAGAGGAGGAAGCAAATCAATAAAAGAAATGAAAGGAAAATGAGATAAAAATGGAAGAAGCCGTTATCAATCTTTGGCCGTGAGTTTTGGGAAGAGATGAGAAAGATTTTCACATGAAAATGAAATGAGAAAACACGGCTAACTAGAAGAAAATGTACGGCCAAAAGCAATGAGGTGAAAAGGCAGTTGAAAAATGAAAAGGCAAGCACATGAAAGGTCACTAGAAAATGAAAGATCTTTGTCCATTTGAATTTCCATTTCTTTTAATTCAAAATGACCAAAATAAAAATTAGTAAAATAAAATAGAAAAAGAAAAGAAAATAAATTACAAATGAAAACAAATAAATATTTTAGGGAAAAATAGAAAATAAATAGGAAAATGGTTATTAAATTGAAACTAGAATTTAAAAATTGTAAACAAAATAAAATAAATATTTGAAAATTATAACTACGCTTATGAAATGTTTTAAAAATAAAATATGTGCATAACATGTCATGTTACACATATATACACAAATTAGAACATGATTTGACAAACAAAATATTATTTATATAAATGAAAATAAACAATTTTGTTAAATAAATCAATTTACATACAATAGTGTAAAAAGCATAACTTTCACAATATTAATCGGATTTCAACGAAACAAAACGCAGTATACTTGAAATTTAATTTATTTTCATAATAAAAGATAAAATTCAAAAATTAAAATTTGTAATTTTTAAATTTAAAAGTCAAAGTTTGACTATATTGATCAAAAATCAACATTTCTGAAAATATCCAATTTCTTCATGTTTGGAATTATAATTCACATAAAAATAAAAATTTATATTTAAATAACAAAATTTATTCATTTTAATAAATAAAATAAAGTTTTTAAATCAGGAAATTCAATTAAAATAATCACAAAATACAGGGTTGTTACACTCTCCCCCACTCAAAATTTTTCGTCCCCGTAAAGGGACAAGGTACGGGAAAACATAGAAAAAGATAGAATGTGATAGGATTAAGACAAGATGACAAGAAGATTGAAAATATACCTGATAACTATTGCTATAGGTAAGTTTAACAAGGTGGAGATGATCTTCCCAAGATCCTCCAGAATCAATCACACAAGCACGAAAATGATCTTCGAGAAATCAGATTCACTCATTCCGTTTGACCGTCGTTCTGTGGATGGTGAGTAGCGCTCAAATTCAGATGAGTACCCAAAGATTCTTGAAAAGCTTTCTAAAACTGACTGGTAAAGATAAGATCACGATCACAAACAATATTGAGAGGAACACCATGGAGACGAACAATCTCTCTCATGTAGATCTCAGAGAAGCTAGAAACAGAACGGGTAGACTTAACTGGAATGAAATGAGCGGACTTGGTCAATCTATCCACAATAACCCAGATAAACTAAGCATTCAGACAAGTCAAAGCATTCAGAGGTGCAGCAATTCGAGCAAAAATTCTCAATGAATCTTCGGTAATAACCGGCAAGGCCCAGAAGACTACGAATCTTAGAAGGAGTCTTAGGAGTTTCCCAATCCTTAATAGAATAGGGAGAAATAAGAACAACGTAAAAGATAGAATGACGAAGGAAAAAGAGAAAGAAAAAAAGACTTACATTGATCACAACGATCTTGACTGGATCAACAGAAACTCCATTACTAGAAATAATATGTCCAAGGAATCGGACGTCATCCTTCCAAAAATGGCATTTAGAAAATTTAGCCTCCAACTAATGATTTCTAAGAATTCCAGAACAGATTTCAAGTGCGAATCATGCTCTTCCTTGGTCTTAGAGAAGACAAGGATATCATCAACAAAGACTAAATCAAATTTATTGAGCACAGCACGAAAAACACGATTCATCAAATTAACAAAGAAAGCAGGAGCATTAGTCAAACCAAAAGGCATGACTAACTATTCATAGAACCCATTCTCAGAATGAAAAGTAGCCATGGAAATACTTTCCTCAGCAACACTAAGCTGGTGGAAACCTGTGGCAAGATCAAGCTGAGAGAAAACATAGGCACAATGAAGCTGATCAAACATATCATTGATAAGAAGCATTGGATATCTGTTTTTCGTAGCGAACTTGTTCAGCTCTCTATAATCAACACACATCCTCAAAGATCCATCGGACTTGGTGACGAAAACCACCGCCGCTCCCCATTCTTAATGGGTAGGTCTGATCATACCTTGGGAGAACACGTCCTCAATTTGCTTCCCTAACTCAACCTTCTCGCGGGGTGCCATTCTTCTAGGAGGAAGAACTACAGGTCGAGCTCCAGGAATAAGATCAATACGGAAATCAATTTCCCGCTTAGGAGGTAAAGCAGTGACTTCACCAAATACATTGGGATAAAATCTGACCACACGGGTCGAATGAAGATCACCAGGAGAAGAATCCGGAGAATAAATAAAACTGCCAGCAAAATCCAGAGACATGCGGCACTGAATAATCAAGGGATTCCCTTGACCATCAACCAGATAAACAGACCGGCTTTACAAGAGATATGGGCATCATGCCCACCAAGCCAACCTGTTCCAAGAAATAAATCAAAAGTATCGAAGCCAATAACATAGAAATCACCACTAAAGCGATGATCAGAATAGAAAAAATTTGACTTACTTACAAATCCGATTAAGGTTTACAGGACCCCAATTGGATTTGAAACACATAAAGGAACAGAAGCATACTCAGGAGAAAGGAGATACTCGAACTTATCACCCAAATCAACAAAAATAAAACTATAGGAAACTCCAATATCAAATAAACACGAACAAGATGCTAAAATAAAGAAAAGGTGCCCTAAGGAGTACCTTGGTCATCACTAGGAGTTGGAACTGGAGAAGATGCAAAGGTGATAGCAAATATACCAGAAGGATCAAAAGTATTGCCCTACCCAGTAGAAGGGTAAGCCTTACTGAAATGACCAGGCTGAAGATAGATAAATTCACTTGGATGAATATCCTAATGAAAGAAAATACTAACAAGGTAGATAGGAAAGTAAGGAAGTTCTTAAAATTTTTCCTTGAAAACAAGAAAATTTTATATCAAAATAATATTATGAAAAATCCTTTGAAAAATCATTTTATACTTTGAAAATACGTTTTCTCATAAAGAAAATGATTCTAAGGTTGATTTCACTCATTCTAGGGTATTTGTACCCTATCTCTAATGAGTTTTTGCTCCGCAGGCTAAGGTTTGCTTAAAAAAACCAAAGCTCTGATACCCACTGTAACAACCCCTATTTTGGACTGTTCAAACCAACAATAATCCACACATGTCGGACTTGAATAATTCAAAGTAACAGATTATAATAAAATTTAGAGCAAATAAAACTAATCATAGAATCACAGACACAGAAATATCAGAATAACTCGTAGCAGAAATTAAAATACCATAGTAGTTCATGAAGCTACAATAACAAAATCTCAAAAAAAAAATACATAATATCAGTCTGAAAACCAAATGCATAATATCAGTCTGAAAACAAATACAATAGAGATCCCAAATACATAGGAGTTCACTAAGATCTGAAATAGAACAACTGAAACTGAAAGATATAGATAACATGATAAGCAGAATCTCTAGCGATTCCTAGCTCCAGAAAGAAAAATCCAAAGCTAAGCTGTGAATGCTCAGGCTGACCCGAGCGTAAAGCAAAACAAAAACACTCAAGTCAGGACACACATACTTATGTAAAGTAAACCAACTCAAGTGAACTGAAGTAAAGTACAAGTTACTTAAAGGATGCTTGGGACCGCCCCATCCTCTAAGGATCTGTTAAACTATTTACTATGTAGTAATATTATGCTATTATAAATGTCTACAGTAAAATAGACTTACTTTAAAATAGCATTGAAGGGTTACCCATATAGCCTCCAACACGTAATAGTCCCAGTAGTCCATTCAGTATTAGCGTACCTCCAGATCGGGAGGCTACCCTAAATACTCCACGGGCTATGGAAGAAAAGCAAACTCGTAGTAAGGCTTGCTATGGTAGGTGACACGGCACAACTAGGCAATGCCAGGGTAGATATACCAATTACGCTTCCGGGTTGGTGGTAATGCATAGCAGCCACTACTGCCCACCTGGGAACACACTCCTAAACAACATCGGAGGATGGCCATCAAATCAACCACAAGTAAGAGTATAGCATCGAAGAAGTGTGTCCGATAGGAGGAGCTACCTCACTTGGCCCGTTGATCGCTTCTGTTTTAGCCACCTTAAGCCAATTCACGGTACTCGGGTCCACGTTCATACCTCAATAGGATCATCGCCACCATCCTATTTCATTTTGGAATCTCCACCGCATGCACAGTTGTTAAAGTGGTTCTCGATATCGACAGAGAGTATGTCCAAATCCGATCTCGATCTCTTTAACAACCAATCGTTATTATAACTGGTGGTTATAATTTCAAAAATAGTATATATTTCAAAACCAAAACCATTTTTATTTCAAAACTATATTCAAATCAAATAGTTTATCATTTCCATTTCAAACATATATTCACCTTTAAAAAATCATATACTTTCAAAGTTATAACTTTTCGAAACCAAAATACTTGAAATCATTACACTTTGAAAATCATAACATTCGAAATCATACATTTGAAATCATCCTTTAATTCTTTTACATTGTACAAATTTATTCAATTAAACCCAAATTTCCAATTTAATTCAATTCAAACCATCAGTTCCATTTCAATTCAGTTTCCAAACAAACTATTTTAAATTCAAATATCATATCCTTTCAAAACCCATTCATTTTTAATTTATTTACCATTCCAAATCACATTTCAAAAATGGTTTAAATTTCAAATAAAAATACTCCATTTAAACTATTTAAAAATGAAGTTATTATACTTGTGAATCAAATATTCAATTCCCAAAAATTTACTCTTTTCTGAGTTCATTTATTCAGTTAAAAACTACAATACATTTAAATTTCAGCTTTCCACAGCACTTAGAAAATGTTGCGGTAAGTTATGTTTGAAAACAATTTAATTCAGCAAAGACAACATTTAAAAACTGCTGTAATAGTTCAGTTTTAGTTGAAAAATAGTTTAATTCAGCAAAGACGACATTTACAAAACTACTGTAATAGTTCAGGGTTCAAATTAAAAGATTTAATTCGATTCAGCCAACTACATCACTTAACAAGTGCTACTGTGGCCCTTTTATTAGTTTTAGATTTTAATTTTCATTCTGCAACTATAGCACTTAACAAGTGCTGCAATAGCCCTTATTTAATTTTAGCCTTTAGTTCATTTGTATCAACCACAGCACTTACAAAGTGCTGTAATATCCTTTACAACAGATTTTATGTTAACTTTAGAAATGATAGCATTTCTGAAGTGCTACTAATTCAATTTCCATATTTTCAATGAAATTTCAGCAACAATTAAACTACATTTTAAACCATTTTAACTTCATAAAAATCATATTTTTCCACTCAAAAATGTTCATTCAAATACCCTTTTACTTATGATTTTTATAAAGTAAATTTTATACACAAAATCAAATTTTTAAATAACTCACTTATTAATTTAAAGCATACAAATTTCTTTTCTTTGCATTTAAAAATTAACTTAGCACTTAAGTTTTAATTACCATTTAAAAATATAAACTTAATTTTCATTTTATTTTCTTAACTTAACTTTTCTTTTTAAACCAAATTTCATATTTTCAAGTTAAGTTATATTTCAAATTACACTTTAAAGCATTAATTTATTTAACCATTTTAATTCATAGAAAAATCAAAAACACTTTATTAAGTCATTTTAAATTCAAATTTGAATCAAATTATCGTATTTTTATTTATTTAACTTAAACTCCATTTTTAAACAAAAATCACAAATTTCAAAATTAATTTATATTCAAATTTCAACTTAACCATTCATTTATTTAACTTGTAGAAAAAAATCACTAACACTTTAATAAAAATCATTTTTATTCAATTCAAATCAAAATATCATAATATACAAATTTTAAAATACTTGTTTTTAAATACTTTAAAAATTTCAGAAAAATATATATAATAACCACGGGTCTATATATTATTTTCTAACCTAGGTCAAGTGATACAGATAATATATCATTTCAATCCGTAATTTATAAAGAAAAATCCAGGTTCTATTATTTCAAACCCGCAATCCCAAGTCAATTAAAATATATAAAAATCGCTCAGGCCTATCATTTCAGCCCATAACGATTTTTCCTTATTTTAAAGTCCGTTCTAGTATTACCGTTTCAACCCATAGTGATTCTATTCTACATGGAGCTTGCAATATGAGAAAAAGAAACAAATAAACAATAGCGCAATATATGGCAGTAACAAATGATATGACAGGTTTATAAACAGGGTTAACATCATATAATTCATATCATAGGCAGGTATAACATGCTATAATATTTCTACACATTCACTTGCTATCAGTTCACGGATATATAAGTATAAATGTCAAGAGTGATACTCACCTTTTTACGCTGGAGTTAGCAAATCAAACTACACAGAATAAATCTCAGAAAGCACGATACGGCACGAAACACCATGAATTTGATTCAAGTAAGAAAGGGACCTAAGATGATGATCTTGTAAATAACCATAAAACAAGACAATGTAACATAATTATATTTTACACAAAACAGATGAAACAAATTGAAATACAAAGCAACAAAGACAAGACCTTGCCTTTACCATTCAAATTCTCAACCTAGGTTGAACATGCTCAGCTATGATGTGCTTTGGATCGGGCATGTCATCAATACACACGGCTAGAGAGTGATGCGAAGGAGATAGGTGTACACATAGGAGTACAAAGGGGTAAGGCAAAATAGGTGGGTTTGGTTCATCATTTAGGCTCGGCCTTGGGTCAAGTGGGGCTCGGCCATGCTTGTACAGGTCTGGTCAGATGTCATGTGGCAGCCAGAGGTGATGTAGATCAGGTGGTGGTGGTTCTAGGTGGTGGCCAAAGTGGACAATGAAAGGGAAGGTGAAAATATTGGCTTGGCTTGGAAATTTGAAGGAGTTCGGCAAAACTTTGTGGTGCAAGCATCAGCAAGTGGTCATTGCCTGACTTGACAAGGGGAGAAGAGGTGTTGTTGCCGTATATGGTGGTGGCGGAGGTGATGTGGTGGTGAAGGGGTAGGTGGCCGAGAAAAGCTTGAAGAGGAGGAAGCAAATCAATGAAAGAAATGAAAGAAAAATGAGATAAAAATGAAAGAAGCCATTATCAATCTTTGGCCGTGAGTTTTGAGAAAAGATGAGAAAGATTTTCACGTGAAAATGAAATGCGAAAACACGGATAACTTGAAGAAAATGAATGGCCAAAAGCAATGAGGTGAAAAGGCAATTGAAAAATGAAAAGGCAAGCACATGAAAGGTCACTAGAAAATAAAAGGTCTTTGTCCATTTAAATTTCCATTTCTTTTAATTCAAAATAAACCAAAATAAAAATCAGTAAAATAAAGTAGAAAAAGAAAAGAAAATAAATTAGAAATGAAAACAAATAAATATTTTAATAAAAAATAGATAATAAATAGGAAAATGGTTATTAAATTGAAACTAGAATTTAAAATTGTAAACAAAATAAAATAAACATTTGAAAGTTATAACTACACTTATAAAAAAATTTAAAAATAAAATATATGCATAACATATCATGTTACACATATATACACAAATTAGGACATGATTTGACAAATAAAATATTATTTATATAAATTAAAATAAACAATTTTATTAAATAAATCAATTTACGTACAATAGTGTAAAAATTATAACTTTCACAATATTAATCGGATTTCAACGAAATGAAAAGAAGTATACTAGAAATTTAATTTATTTTCATAATGAAAGAAAAAATTCAAAAATTCAAAAAATTAAATTTAAAAGTCAAAGTTTGACTATATTGACAAAATATCAACATTTCTGGAAAATATCCTATGTATTCATGTTTGGAATTATAATTCACATAAAAATCAAAATTTATATTTAAAATAATTTTTTTATTCATTTTAATAAATAAAATAAAGTTTTTAAATTTGAAAATTCAATTAAAATAAATAAAATATACAATTAAAATAACCACAAAATACAGGGTTGTTACATTTAATGCCATTAGGACTCACCATATACCCTAGGAACTTGCCTAACTGGATGGTGAAGGTGCATTCTAGAAGGTTTAGCTTCATATGGTGTTGCCTTAGGACTATGAAGATCTAATCCATGTCTTTGACATGGTTTGATGTGTATTTTGATGTAATCAGCTTTTCGTCCACATATACCTTCACATTCTTTCAATTTGTTCAGCAAACATCATATTTACCAACCCCTGGTAGGTTGCCCATGCATTCTTGAGTCCAAATGACATGACTTTGTATTAAAATAACCCTTTATTTATTATAAAACTAGTATGTTCCTAGTATGGTTCAAGCATGGGTATCAGATTGTACCTTGATTATGCATCCGTTAATAAGAGTAATTCATGCCCACTAGTTGCTTCTAATAACTTATCGATCCTCGGCAATGGAAAACTATCCTGTAGGAAAGCCTTATTGAGATTCATGAAGCCTATGCAAGTTCTCTATTTCCTATTTGGCTTTCTTACGAGTACTAGGTTGGCAATCCACTTTGGGTAATATACCTTCCCGATTGTAACTACCCGTATTTTTAGCTATTTTAATTAGAAAATTTAAGGTGATTATTGAAGGAAAATGATTATTAATGTAATTTGTTGAATAATTTAATATTTGAAATTATTTAAATAATTGGATAACGGGTTTAATATGATTAAAAATGATTTGTAAAATTCTATTTTATCATATTAAAGTTAGAATGATGTTGTAGAACTTTTAAAATCGAATTAAAAGTAAATTTGTGAAAATTGAATATTTTAATATTTAATTGATGAGTTAAAATAGCCATTTTTCAAACAGTCTCGCATTTCGACGAAACTTGTTTCATCGGATCCGTAATAGTAAATTATGGTAGGATTTCAATTTTCGTAGCAATTGGACTTGTCGTTTGGCCGTGCGAGCTTGAAACGCGTAGAAATTTAATTTCGAATTTAATTAAAATAATCGACTTCGAAAAACTATCTTCCAGATATGATCGAATTAGGCTTGAAACTAGTTCTATTGCGTCCGGAATGGGGGTAAAACCTTATAAACGCCTGGCGGCACGTCTCGATTGGAGTTCGGATGATTTTGGACCTACCTATATAAATACGCACGCAAACCGAGACAGTTTTATTATTATTTTAACCCAGAAACCCTAATTCTAAATCATGGCCGCCGCCTATTCCATGGCCAGAAATTGCCGATCTTCTTTCCTTAATATCTCTCAATCCGTTCGACGAAATCGAAAAATTCCAAAAGCAAAAGTGTAAATCTCGACGAGCTCTTCAAACCCATAAGGTTGATGTATGCTAATTTTTCATGGATTCGTCCAGATCTGACTTGGAAGTGTGTACGTATTTCCTTGGATTGCGTGCAAACGACGGCGAATGACGGGATGAAACTTGGCGCGTAGGTGGCTCTGGTGAAGGGCTTCGTGGTGGCGCTAGCTGATCGTTCTGGAAGTCGACGAGGTGGTCATAAAAATTGTTTGAAGATCGGCGGCTAATGGGTTTGCATACGTGAATTTCACGTTGGGGAAGAAGCGCCGGAATCACGGAGATGAGAGCTGTGCTGCAGTGCAGATCCGAAAGTGTTTAGAGCTCATTAAAATTTTATGTTAAATCGAACGTCGTTCGATTTGATTTAAAATCGTGAAATCAAGGTGAGTGTTTTATAACGCTCACAACGTACTGAATATCTTTATGCTAGTTAAATTTGGCATTATGCATAGTTATGATTTTTATTTGTTGTTGTTTGATAAAATTTAATTATCATATTGATTGTCATTTGAATTCACCGTTAAAAAAATAAAATTGACAGTTAAATTAAAATTAAAATTGAATTGCGATTAAATTACCTGACATTGATAAATATGAAATTGCCGTGAATTGTATTGCCTATTGGATGATGTATTTCGATGGATGTTATTGGTTGATATTTAAATGTTTGGATGTTTATTTGTTTATATATATCCTGCTATGCATACATATGACACTGTGATTGATTTAAATGATATATTCATCCCTGACATTTAATTGTAATAACTAATCACTTGGCCATAGGTTAGAAAATTATATACGGACACCGAGTTGGATAAATTAAATGATTTTAAAAGTTGTTTTGAAATTATTTAAATGAATTGATTTTAAGAATAAAATCCAATTTATGGAAATTGAATTATTTTGAATTGGAGCTCGAAATGTTAGAATTTAAACTTGGTAAACGAAATTATTAAATAAAATTGAAGTTTAGATTTAAATTGAAAATTGAAATACGGTGTAAATTTTTGAAAGTTGATTTGTTTTAAAAGATTGGACTTTTAATCGAACTCTGAATATTTCTAAGAAAATTGATATGAAATGATATTTCAAGTTTGAGCTTGGAATTGAAAATTTATTTGAAATTTAGATTTAAATTAATTTGGAATTGAATTGAAATTTAAAGAAATTTGCGAATTGAAATCGAAATTTACGTGGAATAGAAATTTATTCAAGTTGAAATTGGAATAAATCGATTTAATCGAAATGGAATTTGGATTTGATTTGGATAGGAAATTTGGGAAGTTGACCGGTTTGACTTTGGAATTATTTATCAAATAATTTTTGATTTTTTCCAAACTATTTTATATATAAACCATTTTATATTCAAATTATTTTCGATTAAACTATTTAAATATTTTCTATTAAACTATTTCGAATTATTTAACTATTTTAAACTATTTAAACTATTTTCTTAAATTCAAACTGGTTAAAGAGACGGAAATGTTTATATTTAAACCTTTGGTTTAAATACGAACTAGGTTAAAGTAGAGATTATAACCTAAATTGAATTCGAATCAAATTTTGAAGTGAAATTGATTTATCGGACAAAATTGATAATTTTGAATATATGATGATTTTGAAATGGATTTGATTCTAAAGCGAATATGATATTTTGTTATCAATCATGAATCAATTTGAAATATAAAAGAGCCATCAGTGTAATAATACGTAGTTATTAAAGAGACCGGGATCGGATATGGACATACTCTCTGTCGATACCTAAAACCACTTTAATAACTATTATACGCGGAGTGTTGATCCAGAATGAAGTGGATGGTTTGGTGAACGCGTTGACTGAAGAAAGAGAACGATATTGGATGACCCCTGACATGACTAAAACAGGAGCCGCGCCGGGCCATTGAGGTTCGCCACCTCTAGCGGACACACTTCTTCGATACCATATCTATTACATTTGTGATTTGATTTGGGTGCACCCCTTGATTTGGGAGTGTTGTTTCGCGGTGTTGAGATAGTAGCTGCTATGCTCAACATCAGTCCGGATCACGCAACTACTAGTATCCTAGTTGGTATCGCCTCATGTACATTGTCATACTGATTATCCTATTCGCGACCACTACGTTTTGGTTTGTACCTTGAGTATATGGATTGCCCTCTGGTGACTTCCGGTTTTGGAGAAACTACGGTCTTGTATATGCTTTTGGGAATATAAAATGTGTTAAGGGGGATTATGGTAACACCTTAACGCTATTTTGATACTTTATATTACTGATAGACATTATCTACTTAGCGTACATTACTACCTAGTAGATAGTTTAACGGATCCTTGAAAGGTGGAAAATCCCGTAACATCTCTTAAGTTATTGCACACACGTTGACACTGGATATGAGATGTCAAACCCCGTAAACATCTCTGACGCCGTCACACTCATATTTATTTACGATTGATTTAACTTTCATATGGATATTTTAGTCCTGACTCGAGTGTTTTGTCTTTTCATTACGCTCGGGTCAGTCCTGAGTTTTCAGATTTTTGAAGATCTATTCTGGAGGACGAAGACGAAGATTTGGTATACTATTACTATTATTATCTGTGCATCATGTTGTCTGCTGCATTATTTATTTGTTCTGTTGTATATGTATAAATCTGATAAATGTTGTATAAATAATTGTCTAAGTATAGTAAACAGCTTCATGAACTGTTTATTTGACTATTATATTTTATCGTTCCGCTGCGAGATTCTATGTTGTTTCATTTCCTTTATTTCTTTTCTTTTCTTAATTACCCCAATAACCATCTTCCTTTTTTTAATGGTTTGGAACCGGCATGTGTATTTGATCGTCGGTTTAAACTGTCCAAAAAGGCGGGTCATTACAGTTGGTATCAGAGCTTTGGTTTAGCGATAAACCTTGGCTCTAGTGGGGAATAACTCATTGAAATAGAGGTAAACTATATGAATGAGTTGAGTGTATATGAGAGAGCGTACTTGTTGTTTGATATAAAATGGTTTTATATTGTGTTAATTTGTTCCGTTGAGTATTTATGAATTCTGGTCGATACTTGGGACGCCAAGGCGTCGATAGGAATTTCTTAACACTCGAATAGGACAAACCAACACAATATCATTTTGGAATATATTTTATATAAAAGAATTATTTGAATATTTATTCATTTTGATTGAATTGATTGTTAGGAGATGATAATATTAGATTATTATCATTATTGTTTGATCAGTCAATATTTACAACAATTGATTAAATAACAATGGATTTAGGAAAATGAAATCTTGTAAACACAATTGATAATGAATATAAATGAATTTTAACTTGGATTTGGGAATTTAAATTCCGGTGTTTGAGATTGACTTACAAGAATTTGAAAAATATAATATGAGCATTATATGATAGTATAATTGAGTTGAAATTGTTTTCGAAGGATTTTTTTTATGATAAGTGTTATATTCCCTTCTCTTGACGCTAGAAAATGATTTCGATGATGTGTGCACGCATCATTGGCGTTTATTTTCGAGAGTCCGAGTGGGGGAGACCACTTAATAGCTTGTCTAAATCTTGTTTTGACTCAAATTTTATTTTGTTTTGCATTCTCTATAGTATGATTTGATATATAAATTATATAAGTATATATTATTTCAAACCTTGATTTGAAATGAAACCGGGATTGGAATTCTTAAGTTCTTTAATAATTAATGATTTTTTTTTTATGATTGAAATGAATTTAGACTTGAATCATTAAGGAACTTCTGAATTGTGAAATGAGAAATGAACCTAAGAGCTAAGTGAAAATATCAATTGAAGTAGAAATCCTTAGAATTAGGAAATTATGAACTTAAAATAAAATTGAAACTGTAAAACTCGCATAGTATTATATTTCATTCTATAGCTTAGATATAACTTACCAAAATACTTAAGAAGTTCAAAAAATGTTATTTGAATTGTTAATTGGATAATATACAAGTATAGGTTTGAATAATGAAATATGCATTTAATTAATGGTTTGCAAATATAAATAAAATTGTTAGTAAATAATTGGAATTTAAATTAACATTTAAAGGTGATTCACAATTATGTTAATATAAAATGAAAATACTATATGTGAATGTAAATGTGAAATTAAATTATAGTGAAATTTAAGTAATGACTTAAGAATTGATAAATCGAAAATTCAACTTTAAATGAAAACAAGTTGTATGTTGTTTAACTACATTCTATTTGCATAACTATAACTTACCAAATACTTAAAGTGTTTAAAATGCTAATAAGGATAAGTAGAGAAATAATATACCAGTGTGAGAGTGAAAAATAAAATGTAAAGATCTATTGATAGTTGTAAATATAAAAGAAATTTAAGCTGTAAAACGAATGATACATGTATAAGTGAATGAATAAAATTTAAACTTAATGAAATATAAAATTGGTAAATGGAAACTAATTAAATTTGAATATAACTAAATGTCAATAAACTTGGAAGTGTATGAAATTAAAATTGACTTGGAAATGTATAATTGATTTAGTGTAGATTTTGGATGGATGTTAATGTTTGATATGCATTGGTTATTAGATGGATGATAATTGATTAAGTAGAATTCATTAGTGTTAATGGAATTGAATAAACGGAATAAAATTTTAAATAATTAAATTCAAATTGGGAGCAAATTGACTTGAATTAAAAATGTGAATGAAACAAACTTGAATAAATCGGAAACAAATTGAATGTAAACCTATTGCATGGATGAATAAGAAAATAGATGACTTTGTTTTTATGATTGTTCTTTAGAAATTTTGAAGTTTTGATGTTTTGTACTTTGAAATAATAAAAGCAAATTTTTGGAAAAAAAAAAAGCCAACATTGTCCAATATATGCTGAAACGAAAACAACCACAACTTTTAAATGGCTGAACGGAATTCGACGATTTTGGACTTTTCGGAAAGCTTAGAAACTATAGCACAACTCTTGTTTAGATAACTTGAGAAAATTCCTTAGTCTGCTTGGTTAAAAACTTGAATGTTACTCGCTGTCCTGTGTAAAAATAAGTAAAATCAGTAGTATACACCCTTAGTATTTTCGCCATATCTTTTGACTGGTTTATCGGATTTTGATGATCTTGCACTTTCTGAAAATCTAAGAACTTAAGCTAAAACTTTTGTTTTAAGTGTTTTGTGTTTTGATATCGTTTAGAAGGTCGAAAACGTGGGTGAACGTCGCTGACCTGCGCAATTCATTGCCCAGGCTGAGGCGTATCCTCTAAGTAAAACGGCCGTAACTTTTGAATTTATGGTCTGAATTCGATGATTTTGGACATTCCGGAAAGCTTGAAATGAATACAAAAACTTTTGTTTAGATTCTGTTGCCAAATTTTATAGTTTAGGTGACCTAAAACTGAGATTTGTTTGCTGTCCTGAAATTGGAATCTCAGTTTTGAAGCTACATAGGTTATATATACGTTGTGTAGGCTAAATATATCGATCTATCTTTATATGCATGGTTCTAACTTAGTTATTGAGCATTTTAGTAGGTAGCAAAGGGGTTGCGCTTCGTTGTAGAGCTCGCTTTTGTGGTAAATACAAAATGTAAGTAAACTGCTAATAAATGCTAAATAAAAGGTACGCTTATGGTTTTATATGGTATTGGTGATATATATATGTTGTTTCTCCAGATATGGGATGCCTCATCGTTGAGATGAGATGTATATTTGATATATATTGGTTATATTTGTGTTATATATTGAATTGTAAAATTTTTCGATCGAGCCGCGCAAAGGAGACCCTACCGAAATTTTCCGTGAATCCGGGTGTTAGAAATTTTTTCAAGTTTTTAAATTATTGTAACTTGTTTTGATAACTAACTTTTAAATTTAGAAAGCCGTTCGGAGTAACATTATGGAAGCGTAGTTATGACTTTATAAATGGAATTTCATTGTTTTATAAGTTGGTAACTTTGAATAAAATATATCTAATGTTGAATTCTATACTTGGTTCCTTTTCCCTTCTTTTCCTTTTCGGGGACGAAAAGTTTTGAGTGGGGGAGAGTGTAACGACCCGTATTTTTAGCTATTTTAATTAGAAAATTTAAGGTGATTATTGAAGGAAAATGATTATTAATGTAATTTGTTGAATAATTTAATATATGAAATTATTTGAATAATTGGATAACGGGTTTAATATGATTAAAAATGATTTGTAAAATTCTATTTTATCATATTAAAGTTAGAATGATGGTGTAGAACTTTTAAAATCGAATTAAAGTAAATTTGTGAAAATTGAATATTTTAATATTTAATTGACGAGTTAAAATAGCCATTTTTCAAACAGTCTCGGATTTCGACGAAACTTGTTTCATCGGATCCGTAATAGTAAATTATGGTAGGATTTCAATATTCGTAGCAATTGGACTTGTCGTTTGGCCGTGCGAGCTTGAAACGCGTAGAAATTTAATTTCGAATTTAATTAAAATAATCGACTTCGAAAAGCTATCTTCCAGATATGATCGAATTAGGCCTTGAAACTAGTTCTATTGCGTCCGGAATGGGGGTAAAACCTTATAAACGCCTGGCGGCACGTCTCGATTGGTGTTCGGATGATTTTGGACCTACCTATATAAATACACACGCAAACCGAGACAGTTTTATTATTATTTTAACCCAGAAACCCTAATTCTAAATCATGGCCGCCACCTATTCCATGGCCAGAAATTGCCGATCTTCTTTCCTTAATATCTCTCAATCCGTTCGACGAAATCGAAAAATTCCAAAAGCAAAAGTGTAAATCTCGACAAGCTCTTCAAATCCATATGGTTGATGTATGCTAATTTTTCATGCATTCGTCCAGATCTGACTTGGAAGTGTGTACATATTTCCTTGGATTGCGTGCAAACGACGGCGAATGACGGGATGAAACTTGGCGCGTAGGTGGCTCTGGTGAAGGGCTTCGTGGTGGCGCTAGCTGATCTTTCTGGAAGTCGACGAGGTGGTCATGGAAATTGCTTGAAGATCGGCGGCTAATGGGTTTGCATACGTGAATTTCACGTTGGGGAAGAAGCGCCGGAATCACGGAGATGAGAGCTGCGCTGCAGTGCAGATCCGAAAGTGTTTGGAGCTCATTAAAATTTTATGTTAAATCAAACGTCGTTCGATTTGATTTAAAATCGTAAAATCAAGGTGAGTGTTTTATAATGCTCACAACGTACTGAATATCTTTATGCTAGTTAAATTTGACATTATGCATAGTTATGATTTTTATTTGTTGTTGTTTGATAAAATTTAATTATCATATTGATTGTCATTTGAATTCACCGTTAAAAAATTAAATTGACAGTTAAATTAAAATTAAAATTGAATTGCGATTAAATTACCTGACATTGATAAATATGAAATTGCCGTGAATTGTATTGCCTATTGGATGATGTATTTCGATGGATGTTATTGGTTGATATTTAAATGTTTGAATGTTTATTTGTTTATATATATCCTGCTATGCATACATATGACACTGTGATTGATTTAAATGATATATTAATCCCTGACATTTAATTGTAATAACTAATCACTTGGCCATAAGTTAGAAAATTATATATGGACACCGAGTTGGATAAATTAAATGATTTTAAAAGTTGTTTTGAAATTATTTAAATGAATTGATTTTAAGAATAAAATCCAATTTATGGAAATTGAATTATTTTGAATTGGAGCTCGAAATGTTAGAATTTAAACTTGGTAAACGAAATTATTAAATAAAATCGAAGTTTAGATTTAAATTGAAAATTGAAATACGGTGTAAATTTTTGAAAGTTGATTTGTTTTAAAAGATTGGACTTCTAATCGAACTCTGAATATTTCTAAGAAAATTGATATGAAATGATATTTCAAGTTTGAGTTTGGAATTGAAAATTTATTTGAAATTTAGATTTAAATTAATTTGGAATTGAATTGAAATTTAAAGAAATTTGCGAATTGAAATCGAAATTTACGTGGAATAGAAATTTATTCAAGTTGAAATTGGAATAAATCGATTAAATCGAAATGGAATTTGGATTTGATTTGGATAGGAAATTTGGGAAGTTGACCGGTTTGACTTTGGAATTATTTATCAAATAATTTTTGATTTTTTCCAAACTATTTTATATATAAACCATTTTATATTCAAATTATTTTCGATTAAACTATTTGAATATTTTCTATTAAACTACTTTGAATTATTTAACTATTTTAAACTATTTAAACTATTTTCTTAAATTCAAACTGGTTAAAGAGACAGAAATGTTTATATTTAAACCTTTGGTTTAAATACGAACTAGGTTAAAGTAGAGATTATAACCTAAATTGAATTCGAATCAAATTTTGAAGTGAAATTGATTTATCGGACAAAATTGATAATTTTGAATATATGATGATTTTGAAATGGATTTGATTTTAAAGCGAATATGATATTTTGTTATCAATCATGAATCAATTTGAAATATAAAAGAGCCATCAGTGTAATAATACGTAGTTATTAAAGAGACCGGGATCGGATATGGACATACTCTCTGTCGATACCGAAAACCACTTTAATAACTATTATACGCGGAGTGTTGATCCAGAATGAAGTGGATGGTTTGGTGAACGCGTTGACTGAAGAAAGAGAACGATATTGGATGACCCCTGACATGACTAAAACAGGAGCCGCGCCGGGCCATTGAGGTTCGCCACCTCTAGCGGACACACTTCTTCGATACCATATCTATTACATTTGTGATTTGATTTGGGTGCACCCCTTGATTTGGGAGTGTTGTTTCACGGTGTTGAGGTAGTAGCTGCTATGCTCAACATCAGTCCGGATCACGCAACTACTAGTATCCTAGTTGGTATCGCCTCATGTACCTTGTCATACTGATTATCCTATTCGCGACCACTACGTTTTGGTTTGTACCTTGAGTATATGGATTGCCCTCTGGTGACTTCCGGTTTTGGGGAAACTACGGTCTTGTATATGCTTTTGGGAATAGAAAATGTGTTAAGGGGGATTATGGTAACGCCTTAACGCTATTTTGATACTTTATATTACTGATAGACATTATCTACTTAGCGTACATTACTACCTAGTAGATAGTTTAACGGATCCTTGAAAGGTGGAAAATCCCGTAACATCTCTTAAGTTATTGCACGCACGTTGACACTGGATATGAGATGTCAAACCCCGTAAACATCTCTGACGCCGTCACACTCATATTTATTTACGGTTGATTTAACTTTCATATGGATATTTTAGTCCTGACTCGAGTGTTTTGTCTTTTCATTACGCTCGGGTCAGTCCTGAGTTTTCAGATTTTTGAAGATCTATTCTGGAGGACGAAGACGAAGATTTGGTATACTATTACTATTATTATCTGTGCATCATGTTGTCTGCTGCATTATTTATTTGTTCTGTTGTATATGTATAACTCTGATAAATGTTGTATAAATAATTGTCTAAGTATAGTAAACAGCTTCATGAACTGTTTATTTGACTATTATATTTTATCGTTCCGCTGCGAGATTCTGTGTTGTTTCATTTCCTTTATTTCTTTTCTTTTCTTAATTACCCCAATAACCATCTGCCTTTTTTTAATGGTTTGGAACCGGCATGTGTATTTGATCGTCAGTTTAAACTGTCCAAAAAGGCGGGTCATTACACCAATGGACCCATTCTCCTTTAACTTCTTAACTTTTTTGTGTAGACAGCATTGTACTTTCATGGTTTAGATTTCTATGCTTATGTATGACCAGATGCGCATCTGGGTCGATGTTTAGTGCATGGCAGATGATGATTGGGTCTATTCCTACCATGTTTGGATGAGTCCAAGAAAATATATTTATTTGACTTTTTTAGGAAGTCTATAAGTTCATCTCGTGCCTCTGCACTAAAATTCTTTTCTATCTTGAGCACCTTTGTGGGGTCCTCTGGATCAATCTATATGTCTTCAAAATCATCTACCAGCTTTAAATCTTTCTTTGTCACCCAACCTCGGGTCTATCACCCTTTCTGCTTCCTCCTCTAGTGGTAAGTTAACAGAAGATGCTTGTTTTTGAGCTACCCCAAAGACATACTACGCATAAACTGAATTATATTCGTCAGTGCCAAGCATGTGTATTCTCTTCTCTTTTCTCTTAGGTTTAGAAGGTGCAACATTATTCGCCTCAGTATTAGTTCGATCATCTGATATTGTCAAAGTCTAATGTTTCAGTTTGACCTCTTTTTTTTGTTATCATTAAAAATAGCAGAAGAGATAGCAGAATAGTTTGGAACAATTTCGTTGCTAGAGTTAAGAATTACATTGTATAGCTCCCTGACTACAAATTGTTCCCCTCTCACTGACCCTATGTCCCCCAGAGTGCTGAATTTCATGAGCAGGTCATTTTGAGTTATGATTGCCCCCAGATTAATTAGATCAGGTCTTTCCATGTAAGGATTGTATGGTGAGGGCTGATCGATAATTAATAAATTTGCATAAAATGACTTATGTAAAGAGGCATTCCAATTGTAATCAGTAGACGCACTGACCCTACAGGAATGGTAGCAATGTTGTTAAAAACAAAGATCGATTCAGGGCTAGGTTTCAAGATTTTTGATGGTAATTTCATTCGATCATAAGCATTCTTACAGATGACATTTACTGAGCTTTCAGAATCGACAAATACTTTTTTCATAGTACAATTTGATATCTACACTGTAATGATAAGCCATTCTTGGTGCAGGAACAGAACTCTCGTTGCATCTACTACCGTGAAGGTTATTTTCGTTGTAGGTTTCTTTTTGATGTGTAAGATTGTCCTTTGGGTCCTGGCCTCTTGCACATATCTCTCACATGCCTTTTTTCTTGCACCAGCGAGGTGTGATCCCCCATGTATTGAAGCTATCAGGTTTGGTTTGTTGCCAGCTTGGTGTTCATTAGGGTCTAGCGTTAGATTTCCAGTTCCGTCATCACTATTTTCCCTCTGGAAGCCACCAAAATAAACTTTCTCAATCGACCTCTCTATCTCATTCTTTAGGCATCGCCAGTTATCGGTATAATGACCATTTTCTTGGTGAAAGTAGTAGTATTCTCCACCTCGGTTTTGTTCTGGTTTCGTTTCCTTATTTGGCACAATATATGCTAGCTTAACCTTAATCATCTCATTTATCTGCCTAAGGGTTTGAGTGAGAAGGGTTTTTATAGTAAGGTTTAACTCCTTGTACCGCTTAATAGGTGGGTGATATCTATCCGCCCTCCTTTTCTTGTCATAACTTGGAGGAAAGTCCTACGAGATTTTGCTACATACCTAGCATCCTCCATCCTAATGTAACCATTTCCCTTTCATAGAAAGTCTTCATTCTGTGGAAAGACATTCCATTATTTTTGTCCCATATAGCAGTTCCTCTCCTAATCTTGGCATGAGCTTCCATTAGCAATGCTTCTTCATTGGTTGCCCTAATTCAGAGAGCTTCTGCCTTGAAGCGCTTAATGAAACTGCATATGCTTTCATTCCCCCTGCTTTACACATGACATGGTATTGAAGTTTGATTAGGCTTTTCTTTCCGAGTTGAATCGCCTTGGAAAATTAGTAGATAATTGTCTCCAACACCGGACTTATCCTGGTCCTTATCTTCTGAACCACTATGAGGCTGCATCAGATAAGTATACAGGGAATAACTTGCATTGGGCCTCCTTTCGACCTTCAGGATGTCCATGAAGATTCATAAGCGAAAAGGTGATTCTCAGAGTTGGTAGTTCTGTCAAAATAGTGAATTGACGGGGCTTTGAAGTTATCATGAAAATCTGCCTCGATAATGATCTAAAAAGGAAGCAAATTCCTTCCTTTGTTTTTTTCTCCGATATTAAGTTGGTAGATCCTTGCTAGCTGCTCTACCCTAGTTTTAAGTTGATAGATTTCACGTTCTCTCAGGTCAACCTAGGATGAATTGCCATTAGATTTGGTTTCCTTATCATCTCTGGTAGATTGGGTTTTTTTGCTAGCAGTAGGGGTTTATGTTGACTAGCTTGGTTTTGATCCAAGGGTTAGCATGGATTTTGCCTTTCAACTTGGCATCGGATTTTATTCCAACGTCAATCACCGCTCCTATTTATGCAAGTTCCATCATGTTCCCTTACTGAATGTCCAGCGGAGTAGGGGAACAAAGGCGGTGAGCTGCGGATTGGGGTGGTGAAGATGGTCTGCGAATGATGTATTGGGTCATTTTTTCTCTAATCCTTTTATGCATTGGTTTCTTTGGTGTGTGAAGGATTGGAATGCGGTCATGATGGGGTCTACTGGGACAATCATTGAAGTTCCTGCTTCATCTTAGGTTTTAAAAGGTATAATTGATTTGTTGGCAGTCTTTGCTGCCAAGTGTAAAGATTCTTGGATTGGAACGATGGATTAATTGATAGGATTCATGGTGAGTAGTGTAAAGTTTTACTGGATGTGAGAAATAAACGAAGCTTTTGGTCCTTCTAACGCCAAAAGTTATTGGTGAACTTTTTCTTCTTCTAACTTCTCAATTAAATGTGAAGTAACTAGTGTGTTAATTACTTTAATAATTTGAAGTAGCAAAATTAAATAGTCAATTTTGCCATGATGTGGTGAATATTCCATTGTATGCTTACATAATCAGGTAGTTGCACTTTAACTATTTGTTAAAATGTCAAATCCAACTAGTATTTAATTCAACTAAAAATAAGGTAAGATTTAATATTGAAAACTATGTAGGAAAATAACAAAAGCGAAAAATAGTTAAGGTCACAACGAATTTACATGGTTTAGATATTAAAGAATTCGAGGTCCATAGGGGATTGGTATAGCTTTTAATGGCAAACAGTATAGTAAAATCTTAAATGTATACGAAAAGACAAAAAGGTGAAAAGTCCCTTTCATGTTACGGTGTCTTTTCTCTTTATCATATTCAGATGTAATGGATTTTTGGAATTCTTTCCTCGCTGTTATGCTTCAGCCCTGGGATTTTGCCAGATGTCCTCTATCCGTGTTGTTTGTATGACATGTCTGGATTGCTGATGTGTATTTGGAGGGAAGCTTGAGTGAAGGTGGAAACATCCGAAATTAGAGCGGGAATAGTTAAATTTGAATTTACTTTGCATACAAGTCTTTGGGGGGACATTAAGTGTCACCCATTAGCCTTGAGATACTACCATCTTATCTGTATTGACTAATTATGATATCCACATGATGTTTCGGTGTTCGTTTGCACTTGATTGTTTGACATTGTATTAGGATAAAGTTATATGGTCCTACCTTAGCTTGGGTGTTAGTTTGCAGTGCTCGTGGACGTGACATGAGTAGGATGTGACTCGGATTAATCTTGTTGCTGATTTGCACAAGTTGTTGATAGAGGTGGAGGGGTCGATCTCTCTGTTGTCCTTGCTTAACTAGCAATCATATCTGGAAGAAATGGAGTTTCAATGCCTAGTTTCATTATGTGAGTTGATTTGATATATGCTTGAAACTATTTTAGTTTAGCTATGATCTTAGTTGATTGTGATTTGAGTTCCCCTCGTTGCAAGTATGGTCGGGTTTCTGATGAAAGAAAGAAGGAGCTCCATATCTTTGTCATCTTCCTATAAGTATGGTTTTGCATTAAAGCATATTCCAAGTAGCCTTGCATGTAGTCCCTTAGAGTGCTTTCCACCCTTGCGCTACTACTTAGGTTGCCCCCAGTATGTGTTGTGCAGACTTGTTCTTATAGATGTTGACACAATATGAGTTTGGAGATGCAGTCAGCTCAGTTCAGCATGTACTGCCTCATATGCCTCGGCTCAGTATTCTTGTTCTACTGTGATCTTATGTATTGTCATTGTGACCTTTCCCTATTTCCTTATGAGTGCAGTATCCGTCTTCTGCTGAATTTTCCTTGATTGTAGGGTTCAACTTGGGTTGAGTAATAGCTTCTAGATGGCTCCATGTGCAGTATGAGTTTGATTGATTCAATTTATTTTTCTTTATATCTAATTTTTCTCGATATGAGGGTAGCTTCGCTGGAGTCAACCCCTGACCCATTTTCCTTCAATGCAGCTTGAAGTGAATGTGGGTGTAATTACACACACACACACATACATATATCCTAGTCACTAGTCTTGAGAAATCAACAGTAAAAGTTATAAAGTAAGGCAAATTATCCTTTATTATTGTAGGCATTGGTCACATACATAATCAAATGATATGACTCACATGTGTAAGATTAATAATCAAATGATGGTAGAAAACCATTGGATTTCAGTTCATGCATGTTTTTTGTTACTAATATGACCTAGCCTATAGTGCTAAGAAGTTACTATTATTAATATCAACAGAAGATATATTCAGAACACAAATAAGATTTAAATTAGGTACATAAATGTCATTATCTAAGACACCATTCCAAATATCATTACCATGACACACAATATTCATAACACTATTTTTACAATGAAAACCATAACCTGTCTTAGACAATCTGGAGACAAATATAATAGCGCAAATAAAGTTCATTACATAGTAGCAATTATTAAACTAAATCATATCCACTTAGAAAATTCAAGTAACAGTCTCCAACTGCTGTTGCATCTACAATATATAATAGATTCATTATCAACTTGAAGCCTCATTTCATCCTTTGCCACAAGCTATATACCCTCAAGTTCCAGTAACAAATTACAGATATGAGTTCTAGATCCACTATTTAAAACTCAAGATGAATTATTGATTACAAAACAATTTTGAATCATAAACATACCTCAAGGAGTGAAAGAAGCAGTTTCCTTCCTTTCTTTGACCATCTTTAAATAGTTTGGACAAATGTACTTCCAATGCCTCTTTCTTATGACAACGGTGACAATCTCCTTTAGTGGTCGTAGAATTGTTGTTACACTTCTTACAAACCTGCTTGCATTTTTTAGAAACTTTCAAAGGTGATGCTTTCACTTTTATAGCTACCATGTTCTAATCCTTGAATGAACCTTTGGTCGACCTCAACATATTGAGTAGCTCGATGAGGATTATGCTCAACTGGTTTATATCATAGTTAATACGAATGGTCAAATCTTGGAGTCAGTAAGCCTAGCACCAAATCAACTTGTAGTTAATCGCTTAATTTACCATCTAGCTTAGAAAGTCTATCAATATAGGCTTTCATTATTAAGATGAAATCCTCAACACGATTGCTCTAACCCATCTTTGTGTTGAAGAACTTTATAGTAATCTCGTACCTTAGAGATTTCCCTCCAGACTAAATTTTGAGGCTTTCGAGGATTTTGTAAATGGACACATTTTCATGCTGCCTTTGCAATGTCATGTCTAAAGTAGACATCATGAAAACTTAAGCGCTTTCACAATCAGCTACCCAAGTGTTTTAATCTTTTACTAACTCGAGGGCACTTTCTTTAGCGGTTTTCTTTCTTAATGGTTCATCTATAAATGAAAATAAACATTCATATGTTAGTGCTATTTTGATCACTCTTAGCCAATCAATGTAGTCTGGTCCGGTTAGCTAATCATTTTCGAAAAAAGTCTTAGATTGGACGATTTTCTACAAATTTAATTTTAGCAAATTAAGGCAGAACATAGTAGATGTTCTTATAGTATAAGATAGATTAAATTGTTACATTTCATTTGTCAAATATGATCCCACTAGATTTTAAATTTATCAAAACCCAAAGGGAAATACAGAGGCCTTTTAACTTTTTTAGTGGGTGATTCAACTCGCATGTATTGGGAGTCTGATCTTGAGAAGTGTCCATAAATCATTGCCCTTTGTGCGATGGACAACACATTTTCACTATATCATATACAGCTCCTAACCCGTAGTTTTTGTCCTAATCTCATTTCAACCTTGAGGAATATCAAAGTATCAAAAGAGATTATTCACTCATACTTGCCATTTTACGATGGCCTAAGTATAAGGCATATATCTTGAGGAATATCGACAAATACACATGTATATTACCTTATGTAGTTAATATATTAATAGTACTACATATAAAATCCCTTGCTTGAGGAATATCAACAACTAAAGAGCATGCAAGTACTTTATTAGTATAGAAATGGTAGAGGACAACTTATATGTCAAATATTTATAATCTTCAATACACACACATAAGAGTGATACTAATTTAAGAATAATGTATTTCTTTTAAAATACCCTTCTGGTTCAAACATTTATTCCTTAAACCTAAATTTGGTTTCTTACGATTCCACTTAAGATTATACATTCATATTATTTAAGTTCAATTCATTCATAGTAGTTTCTAATTAAGTTAATTTATATACTATTCTTATGTATATTATTTAATAATCATATTTAATCAATTTAATTCTTGTTGATTAAATCATATTTAATTTATATAAAATTTATAAAATTTTATACTATTAAACTATTTAAGATAACTAATCAACTATAACATTTACTGTTTTTTATGCACGTATCAATATATTTGTACTTTTTAATTAATTTTATTGAATAAATTTTATTTAATTAAAATATTTAATTTATTTTTTAATTTCAAATTTTAATTTAATTTGTCATAAACAAATTTTAAGATAAATATCCAACTAAACTAGTATAAGCACATACGTATGTCAATATATATATATATATATATATATATATATATATATATATTAGTTAATTAATTTTTCAGTTATTTAATTTAATTTAATTTTAAATTTCAAACTTTCGAAACTAATTATTTGTGCCTCAGAACAATTTCGAAAAATTTGAATGCATTTTATAATTATAAAATTTTACTTTTATATTTTAAACTAACATTTAAATTTAAAGCTTTTAAGTTGTCAAATCAAAATTTTAAAATTCGCCTAAGGTCCAAAATTAATTCGGGCCTTTACATTAAAGATAACCTTTGGGCTTACTTTATACTTCGAACCAAGCGAGTAGCCAAGTAAGCCCGAGTATTTGTTACTCAAATCCAACCTTAGACACTATTTTACTATACACCCTACTAAATGGATATGCTTTAATAATTAGTCATAACATAGCTAAATTAGACCACATAGACCATTATGTTCTTATACAATTGAAGGAACCAGGCCAGCCGGACATGAGTGAAATAAGTATAATTAAAAAAAATCCTACTTTGCATTTATAAGACCTATAAAGTCTAAAAGATTATTTGATCCAATCTAATATTGTTTTAAATAAAATCTCATTTTATTTAAATTATTTAAAAATAATTTCATAAATTTTATGTTTATATAAAGTAGAGTATTAAATATACTACTGCAAGGATATGTATTTAATAAATATTTGCTTTAGTGAAAAGTTTGGTTATTAATTATGTAAAATGCTCAATAGGTCATAAATGTAATGAATGTGTAATAAATCAGAAATAACACCTACTGCTTCTTATAAATAATTCCCCATATTTTACTTAATTTTTATAAATAAATTTTAATTTAGTTTAAATTAAAAGTGTCTTAATTTATAAGTGTAACACATACACTTATATGTATATAATGCACATGCAACAAAAATGAAGTGTACATGCTTAATGTGACCGTATATAGGTGCTTGGATTTACACCACAACAGACACATTTGTATTTTTATATGTGCCTTTCTTGTCCAAAGGTTTATTAAACATAAAATAACAATTTTAAATATACATATAATATTTATACACACACACATACAAAAAATACATACATATCTTAAGTTATTGTTTAGACATTTATAAATGTTTTAAGTTCTATAATTAACAATTTTAAATCTAATTTTAACATTGGAAGGTTTTAAAATTAAACTTATGATTTTAAAAAAAAGTACCTTTGTAAATTTTAAATTAAAATAATAAACATATATGAATACACGTATAATGATTACAAACAATGTATTTAATTTAAAAGCAACATAAATTTATAAACTTTGTGATTTTATATGTATGTTTTAAAAACACAAAGTTAACCAAAAGAAATTTATCTTTAACTTATAAAGGATTCAAAGTAGGTTTATAATTTTACATAAAATTAAATTTATGAGATTTAAAATTGAAACGCCTTTATAATTATATAAACAACGTCCAAATGAATTTAAAAACCAAACCAATAGACATATAAAACATGAAATCATATTTCAAAATGAATTCAGTTGTTCAACCTATGTAGTTAATTTATGTTTGTATACAATAAAAGCTACAAAATTATATTAATAATTTAAAATCGGTTTCCAAATAAAATTTATTTTTTAAACATTAATATCCAAATCAAAACAAAAATTATATCGGACAACCCAAGCATATATAAATCCACGGTAAAAGGTTTAGGATCTAAAAAATACATACAAGATGAGCACATAACCAAAAAAGAAGTAAAATAAGGAGATCTAAACTGTATTAACATCATAAGTAATATAATAATAATAAAATATTAACTTAGGACGAAACCAAAACTTTCACATTGAATGAAAAATAAAACTCCTTGATTTGATAGAATTAACTTTAGAAATTGCAATGATCTGAACCACCACTCTCTATTTGTTTAATTAATTCGATTAGATTTTGTATTAGAGAATCTTTTTATGACTTGGAAGCTATGAATTTTCATCCTAAAGGAAAGAGTGGAAAGTAGAAGAAAATGAATTGTTAGGAGAATTCATGAGTGGATGATAGAATTTTTTTAAAGGAAATGTTAAAACCTTTCCAATCATCTCCTTTGAAACCTTCCCATTTTAATTCATTATTAAATCTCAATAAATTGTCTTCCCTCACTATGTATATTTGGCGAAGAAAGTGCCAAGGAAGGACAATCCAAATCCACATAGTAATTAACTGATTTAAATCAAATTTAAATGTTTATAGATATCATATATATATATATATATATATAACTTTTATATACGCATTTTATTAAATATTAATGGCAGTCAAACAAATAAAATAAATCTAATAATTAATATTTCATAAATATTAATTGATTTTATATTAATTAATTTATAATGATTATAAATTAATTAAAGCATGTACTTTATTCGTAGTACTTGTAATCACAGTTTGTGACTCAAAGATGTAAATTCAATCAACTATATATATCAAACAATTCGAATATTAACATTTAGACACCACCTTAGCTTGTGGTGTGACATTTTAGCCAATTATATCACTTAAACATCTTTTCGATAAAATCCAATTTTACCATTATAAGCGGTAACCGATAGTGACAATTATTTACACAAATTCTCTTCATCAAACTATATCACTTTAGCCTTTTGGAATTTGGTTTTGGTCAAAATTCCACTATAAGACATATTCAACTTGGGTGTTCCGAATACCATTATTTAGTTCAATAATAATAATTATCATTATTATCTGTATTGGTTTGGCTAGAGACTTGACTTCGATTTAACAATAGTTGAGTATGGTACGTACTCCTCATATACCAAGGAGATGAATTCTCTATTGAATATTATTCCACTTTCAGTGCTTTAACTTTGACCCAACAATGGTCATTTATGGATGCCATGTGTAACGACCCGATTATTTCGATCTCGAAATTTTCAGATAGTTAGTGGAAAGAAGAAAGAGAAAGAAGAAAGAGATAGAAGGATAACAGAAAAGAAACACACAATCTCACATTCGCAGCGGATAAAATATAATATCACATAAATAATAGTTATACAAAGAAAACTGTACTTGTCAAATTACACTTTATTATATCAGCGTTACAACAGCTTACAGAACAGATAAATCTATCTATTTCAGATACTATAATATATTAACATCAGAAGCTCTCCATACGTTCCTGCTCTCCAGCTCGCCTCCTGAGCTCCAGAACGTCCTTACCTGAAAATATGTAATAATCGGTCTGACTCGAGCATTACATCAAAGTAACACCCGGGTCAGGCTGGAAACCAGCGTGAGTAAACCCATCTAACATGAAATACTAATACATAAGCTTGAGTAAATACCAAGGAAACTCATAACTTATGAGTTCTTTCTTTATTATAGTAAATCATTTATCTCACACCACAGTTCTCAGATTAAATGTCCATGTTACATAATTCATTCTATGCCAGCCTGTTTAATTCCACACATCCAATTATATAGAACTTAGATTATAGATTGAAGGGATTTCGGGTATTTACTAATACCCGACTCCGGTCTCTTTGAATTCAATACTACCTTATCATAAGTTATTCAAGTGATTAAAATATAAATACTGGATGTCACTTTTACATAACCATTCATCAAAGATAACCACATTATATCAGTTCAACTCATCATATCATATTACAAAACATTCCATTTCACAAAACATCAAAATCACATATCAGGGATAACAAATAATCCAAGGCATTCAAATATCTATCAATTTTCATAAGCAAGATAAATTAGACATATCATTCCCATCAATCTAGTTAACTTACTAATGAATTAGATTGATTACTTATTATTTATACATCTTGCTTATTTGTCATTAATTAATTATATCCAATTAATTAATCATCCCTTAATTATTCATCTTGATTAATCATCCTTGATTAATCATCCTTTAATTACTTTAAGTAATTTCCTTTTTAAATTAATTACACAAATTAATTATTCTTAACCCATCACATTACTTACCCTTTAATTACCATCTTAATTATTTACCCAAATTAATTATCCAACAATTACATTGATTAATTATTCTTTAATTAATCACACTTATTAATTAGCTAATTCCCTTGGTAATTTCTTAAATAAATCAACCCTTAATTAATTAATTCTTTAATCCATTTATCCTTTAACTAATTACACTAAGAAATTAATTCTTAATTACTTTTCCTAAGTAATTAACCTTTAATTACTTCCCTTTAAGTAATTACACCAATCAATCTTATTAAGTAATTATACTTAATCAATTACCAAGTGATTCTCTTTAATTAATTAACCAATTAAATAATTACATTCATCTCATTAATTACATTTGGGTAATTCACCCTTTAATTACCAAATAAACCAATTAATTAATCTTTCATTATAGATTAATTATTCTTTAATTATTGATAAACCTTAATTGTCAATTAATCTCCTTTTATACAAAGCAATCAATCCTTAATTACTTATATAATCAATTAATTAATTTATCCTTATTTACTTAAGTCCTTGATTATTCTAAGATAAACTTATTATCTTAATTTATTACTTAACTAACATAAATCATATTTAAATTGAATGCTTTAAAATTTATTTATCAGCATACACAAATTTACTTGAGACCCCTAATTAGCTTAAATTTAATATACTTTTCTTAAATCATCTACTTAATTATTCGAAATTAAATCACATTTGGAAAATACTTGTGAATTAATTTATTAGCAATCCTATAAACATAATTATTCCAAATCAACAATTTGAATTCAAAACACACTTTCTTTATAGATTTTAAATCTTGAAAATCTCTCACAATACCTCATTTAGTATCAGGTCAAAATAACCCGAGCCCAAACTAAATATCTCCAATTGATTACTCGCGCAAACATAAAGACCTCGTACCTCCAAAGTACTTCGAGAATAAAACAAAAAAAACACGAATTATACTCGAGCTACGACCTTCTTCTCCCAACCAACAACAAGACCGATATTACCCAGCATTGTACACATGCACACAACAACCCGGTTGTTTTGACCATCGAGGCCGACACTGGCAAGTGGGCAATGATCCCCTCGCTTGATTCCTACCACCCAAAGATTCAATTTGCTGATAAATCAAAATCTAGCATTTGACCCCAAACTGGAACTAAAACAAATATCAAAAACTTCCTCGCCGACGGTGATCCTCACCACCAGGAAACATAATACCCTGACACGAGCTTCGTGGCGAACTCCCACTTAATTTCCTCCTAGCCCGGACTAACCCGATGCTTCACCGTTCATGTTGCAGCTCATTCCCACCGTTCAACCAAAACTTGGAACAAAACCCTACTTCGATGATCCCCCGTCACCACGTTGATCGAAAAATTCTATGGCCATTTTTGCCGTAACCCCTGATCTCCCTACCTCCTTCATCTAAGTTCTCAACCACCTCGAGACCTCTGATCGCCAGAAAACCCTCAGAGACCATTTTCTGGTCAAACTAAAATTGCTTACACGTTACCCCAATAAAAATCATGATTTTCTTTTTAAAAAACATATTTTTTGAGTCGATTCAATCTATAACATTGAATCAGCAAATTACGTCAGTTGATTTTAACATGATATTAAAATTTCTACTGAATTTTCTTGATTCAACAGATCTCAAATCCTAAAATACTTAAACATATTTATATTTTATTTTCAAAGAAAAGAAAGAAACTAAATTTTGTTTAAACAATCTTGTCCTATTTGAAGACAATTGCTTTCCAGTGATTAAACCAAGAGGGTTTAGATTTTGATTTATTTTAGACTCTGAAACTTTGAAAATAGAGAAACAAAATTTCACACAGTTTCAAAACACAAGCAACATACAGGATCTATACTTCATATATGAACATGCAAAGCATCCATCACTCCAGAAATCACATGAACATAATTAACTTTCTTAAGTATTTAAAATAAAATGTTTACTCACTTATCAAGGAGATGCAGAGCTTTGAAAAAGAACAGAATTGAAATCTGCATGCATTTGTATCTTGATTCCAGAAACTGAAATTGATCTGCCTACTGATCTTGAATTTGAAGAAGAAAACTTGCTTTATTTTTTTCTGAATTGAAGAAGATTGCCTTCTTGCTTCTTGTTTTCATATTTCCAGATTTTACATCTTTCATTTTTTTCTTTTAGTTGTTTTGTATTTAGTTTTGCTGAAAGAAGAAAGTAATTTGCTGAAGACTAAATTCTTCTTTTACTTTTACAACTTTAAATTTTAAATTAACTTATTAAGAGAATATTGCCATTTGTCCTATTAAGTCCTTGGTTAGCTTACACCTATACACAAATAATTACAAATGTCCTTAATACATATAAAAAGTTTACAAGTATGTTTCTTAATGTTAAATTAATACTTTGAATGTTATTTTCTTTTTAATAATTGGTTTAAGCTATATACATATATTTGTGTAATGTTTAGATAATTATAAAATGTGCATACTTATCTTTTAAAAATAAGTTGTTTTAGATAAATATAAAAGTGACTTCATGTTAGTTTATAAATTATTTATGCTTTTAATTAAATTTATTTTAATTCTTCATATAAAATTTTTAAAACAATTTATCTTATGTTAAAATTAAATGAAAGGGTATTAAACAAATGAACCTTTAAATCTAAATCTTATCTAAACTCAAGTTGAACTATATGTTTATAATAATAAGAAATTAACTTTGTTATTTAAAAATTAATTTAAATTTCAATAGGTAATACATATATCTGTTATACTTTAAATTCATTGATATGTTTTTTTTTAAAATAAGCTATTGTAAAGTTTCTATATTAAATCTAATCAAGTTTTCCAATTTACAATATACATACACACATATAAATATAAATTTGAAAATATTTCTTATTATATTTAAATTAAAATCATACTCCTTATTTACAATGTATACACATATATATACATTGTTAAAAAGAATTCTTTCAATTAGCTTAAAAAGATAAATTTCGTTATTAAAATATTTTAACTTTGGAAAGAATAAAATTCCCAAATTAAATTATTATCATTATAGATTTAAAAAGGTAACATTTATCTAATTAAACAATTAGAGATAAATCCTGTTAAATTAGATTGTTAAATCGATATTACACATTTTAAAATAATTTTAATGGAAATTATTAAATAAACATTGCCTAAATTTCTGGGATATTACATTCCTCCCTCCTTTGAATCTTTTCGTCCTCGAAAAGGAATGAAACCAGAATTTATTAAAATGCTTAAAATCATATAGATTTTCTTTCATCAATTTTTAAAATACTTTAAAAATCTATTTTTTATTATAAAATAGTTTTTATAATAATACTTTTTATAACTCGATGTTTTAACAAGTCCATCATCATTCTCATAGAAATTCGGTCATACGTTGATCAGGCGTACGACTGAAAATCCATAAGTACTTGGTAAACCCGTTTTCAACACCCAACGAAAAACACTTTAGAAAATAATTTTATTCAAAATATAGAAAACAGTTTTTGAAAATAGAGGATATATCTTTGGTGAGAATACTCTGGAAATCATCACCCCCATCCATGGTCGCAGTTAACCCGATGATTACGTTGCCGTCCCGACAAAATCCACAGATAACTGTAGGCCTCCGTGCCCCACGATTACACCATGGAATCCGCTACAGATCGCAGCTACAACTGGGATTGCGTAGCTATCGCAGCTAAAACCCATATAACTGTACGCATCAGCGCCCTCGAATTTTGCTGCCAAAAATGAAACTTCTCCACTCCACTTAACCATAGATCGTAGTCTACCGACGTTGCGTTGCCTTTCCGGCAAAATCAAGTGTAGACCGTTGACACTCATCCTCCACACGATTTTCGCTATGGTCCCCACAGTAGATCGCAGCGACATCGAGTTACACTGTCGTCACAGCATAACCCAAATGCCCCTGTAGGCATCAGCGCCATCGACTTTCGGTACCCAATAATCCTCAGGAACTAGTTTTGTCCGGACTCCTTACAGGATCAACTTTAGAACCCCCCTTGGGGCTCAAGGCAGCACCACCCGGTGGTACTCCTGAGAAGTCCATTCCAAGGGAGAGCCTTTTTCCCCAGAGCATCATCAAAACATTTTATACTATACATATATAGTATCTTTAAATCATACACCTAGTATGATCTCATTCAAAGCTCCTTTATACAAAATCGATTATCCCAAAATCGATAATTCTCAAACTAGGCTTTCCAAATATAATATTGATTTTACACAAAAATCAAAAGCCTTTCCAAATCCATGGGTTCCCAAAACCTTTTTTCAAAAATCCTCATATGATCCTTTACATATGTATATATACACATACAGATATATATAAATTTTAAAAACTTTGGATCATTTCAAACTTGTTTAAAACTCCTTTATACTTCAAACACCCCCAAAAACCATTTTCTTTCGGCAAAAGATTCATCAAGGGGAGTTTTATCTTATATACCAAAGATATATAACTTTTTTTATTCAAAAATCAAATATTCAAATTTGATTACCCTTTTCAATATCAATTTCATTCAAATCCGTACGATGTACACATATCATTCGTACGCTATACCAATTTGATCGCTCACTCGATCACACAATTTCACTTCCGAACTAGTATCGCCCACTCGACTTTCTAGCGCGGACACAGATCTAGTTTCTTGATCAGAAACCGTCATTCTCCTTGCATAGTCATAACTATGATAGAGAATATCCAGAACCAATCAACAACCCATATCCAGGTTCGCCGTCGAAAATCGACTGGAAAATTCCACTCGGATCGATATAACTATCTCAAAATTCTATGCTCGAATCTGGATCAAATCACTATGCGAATAGAATAACATACGTACACCCTACGTATTTGTCTTATTGGTTATTAGGCAAATTAATTCTCTTTCTATTCATATCCACTTAAATTTTCATTCACTTACTCACAATTGCTTCAATCCGTTTGGACTACCACCTCTATTCTTATCTCGATTGGGTATTTAAACAATAACAGTTTAAACTCTAACCTGTTTATTTAGAAAATAGCTTGAAAAATTTGAAAATAGATAAGTAGTTGGAAAATAATTACTAGTTTGTAAAATAGCTGTAAAATAGTTCAGTAATTGTAAAATAATTAGAAAATAGTTAAATAGTCATAGAAATTTTAGATAATTGCAAAATAGCTATAAAATAGTAATTAGTAGTTGAAAATAGTAATTAGTTTACAAAATAGTTTGAAAGTTGTTAAACAGTTTCAAAAATAATTGTAAAACAAGTATAAGATAGTTTTGCTTTTAAAGAAGGGTTGTTTATATAATGAATAGCTTGAAAAATAAGTTTATATTAAAACAATTTACATTAAAAATAGTCCAGAGTCAAAACTGTTCACTTCCCAATCTTCATTCTTATTAATTCAATTTAAATTCCCTCTACCATTTAAATTGACCCAATTCCAATTTTAAATAACTCCAATTTCCATTGGACTTGATTTATTCCCAATTCAAGCTGAATCAATTCTCAATTCCCTTTCAAATTTAAATCAAATTCCATTTGATTTTAAACATATTCAACTTTAATTACAATCCTAAATTATTCCAATCATTTTGGATTAATATCCATTCAATTGAACCCACTTCAATTCCTATCCATTTCAACTCCTGTTTGAATTAATTCCAATTTCAAATTCCATTTCCAAATCAAGTTGAATTATTCTTGATTTCCTCCCAAATTTAATTCAAATTCCATTTGAATTTTAAAACTATTAATTACGATTCTAAATTATTCAAATCAATTCGGACTAATTTCAAATTGAACCCTCTTCAATTTAAAATCGTTTCAAATTAATCCAATTCAAATTTTCTAATTGAATTTTATACTTATACATCTTTAATCACAATTTCAATTAATCCAAATCAAATTCAATTTGATCTAATTTCAATTCAAATCCCAAATTTAAACCATCTTGAATTATATAAATTCAAGTTAAATTTCAAATGTTGATTTAATTCCTTTAAATCAATTTACCTTTAAAGTTTTTAAACAATTCAATTCTCAGTTCAGACCTAACATATTATACCACACTTCACTTCTCATTCATTTAAACAAATTCAATTCACAATTTAAAGATTATTAATAACAATAGGATGATATCATCCAGTTATTTTTAATCATCCATCAACCTCCAATTTCTAGATCTCAAACCCATTTTGAGATCACACAAACTCCCAATTCAAATCAACCATTTAACTTTCCAAGTTAAATTCCAATTTCATCTTAAAATTTACAAATCAGGTTGAACATTCCAACATATTTAACTTTTCCTCAAGTTAAGCTCAATTCATTTAATCCAGTCAACCTTACCCAATTTGAATCTTCCATTTCAAATTTTGAACTTCTCATAAATAATCTTCCCAATAATTAAGTTCGAAAACCTTTCATTTTGGTTATCACATCTTATTCCAAATTCAAAACTCAATATTTAGAGTTTATTTCAAACCACCGTTGATATTAGGTATATCCACATGTATTCATATTAACTTCTTTTACATACCAAGATATACTTTAAAATTTTAAACCACCTTTGGTTTTTAATTTAAAACAAATTTTTTTAAATTAATTACATCATTAATTAATCACCTTCGGTAATTAACTTATTTCTTAATTACCTTTATTAAGTAATTACCCCTTAAATTACTTACCTCTAGTTACTTCATTAAGTAACTCCCTCTTATTTATCAATTCCAATTATTATCCATAAATTAATCTTATTAAATAAAGTTTAATTAATTACATATAATTAATTATCCTTATCCTGAAACCTTTCCCAAATTTAATTCCAGTTTGGTTGTATTTCTATTACTTTTAATTCTTACTATTACTTTTAGTTTAATTAATACCACAACCAATTCCTTTACTATTTGTTAGAAAGATATATTGCGTTATATATCAAAATATAATCTTATATAAAACCATTTAAAATCTTTATATAAGAAAATAACAAGTACGCTCTCTCATATATATACACACTCAACTCATTCTAGGGTACCACTTACCCTATCCTTAACGAGTTACCCCACCAGAGCCAAGGTTCTCGCTTAACCTTCTGCTCTGATACCAAATGCAACGACCCGATTATTTCGATCCCGAAATTTTCAAATAGTTAGTGGAAAGAAGAAAGAGAAAGAAGAAAGAGATAGAAGGATAACAGAAAAGAAACACACAATCTCACATTCGCAGCGGATAAAATATAATATCACATAAATAATAGTTATACAAAGAAAACTGTACTTGTCAAATTACACTTTATTATATCAGAGTTACAACAGCATACAGAACAGATAAATCTATCTGTTTCAGATACTATAATATATTAACATCAGAAGCTCTCCATAAGTTCCTGCTCTCCAGCTCGCCTCCTGAGCTCCGGAACGTCCTTACCTGAAAATCTGTAATACTCGGTCTGACCCGAGCATTACATCAAAGTAACACCAGGGACAGGCTGGAAACCAACATGAGTAAACCCATCTAACATGAAATACTAATACATAAGCTTGAGTAAATACCAAGGAAACTCATAACTTACGAGTTCTTTCTTTATTATAGTAAATCATTTATCTCACACCACAGTTCTCAGATTAAATGTCCATGTTACATAATTCATTCTATGCCAGCCTGTTTAATTCCACACATCCAATTATATAGAACTTAGATTATAGATTGAAGGGATTTCGGGTATTTACTAATACCCGACTCCGGTCTCTTTGAATTCAATACTACCTTATCATAAGTTATTCAAGTGATTAAAATATAAATACTGGATGTCACTTTTACATAACCATTCATCAAAGATAACCACATTATATCAGTTCAACTCATCATATCATATTACAAAACATTCCATTTCACAAAACATCAAAATCACATATTAGGGATAACAAATAATCCAAGGCATTCAAATATCTATCAATTTTCATAAGCAAGATAAATTAGACATATCATTACCATCAATCTAATTAACTTACCAATGAATTAGATTGATTACTTATTATTTATACATCTTGCTTATTTGTCACTAATTAATTATATCCAATTAATTAATCATCCCTTAATTATTCATCTTGATTAATCATCCTTGATTAATCATCCTTTAATTACTTTAAGTAATTTCATTTTTAAATTAATTACACAAATTAATTATTCTTAACCCATCACATTACTTACCCTTTAATTACCATCTTAATTATTTACCCAAATTAATTATCCAACAATTACATTGATTAATTATTCTTTAATTAATCACACTTATTAATTATCTAATTCCCTTGGTAATTTCTTAAATAAATCAACCCTTAATTAATTAATTCTTTAATCCATTTATCCTTTAACTAATTACACTAAGAAATTAATTCTTAATTACTTTTCCTAAGTAATTAACCTTTAATTACTTCCCTTTAAGTAATTACACCAATCAATCTTATTAAGTAATTATACTTAATCAATTACCAAGTGATTCTCTTTAATTAATTAACCAATTAAATAATTACATTCATCTCATTAATTACATTTGGGTAATTCACCCTTTAATTACCAAATAAACCAATTAATTAATCTTTCATTATAGACTAATTATTCTTTAATTATTGATAAACCTTAATTGTCAATTAATCTCCTTTTATACAAAGCAATCAATCCTTAATTACTTATATAATCAATTAATTAATTTATCCTTATTTACTTAAGTCCTTGATTATGCTAAGATAAACTTATTATCTTAATTTATTACTTAACTAACATAAAAATCATATTTAAATTGAATGCTTTAAAATTTATTTATCAGCATACACAAATTTACTTGAGACCCCTAATTAGCTTAAATTTAATATACTTTTCTTAAATCATCTATTTAATTATTCGAAATTAAATCACATTTGGAAAATACTTGTAAATTAATTTATTATCAATCCTATAAACATAATTATTCCAAATCAACAATTTGAATTCAAAACACACTTTCTTTATAGATTTTAATTCTTGAAAAGCTCTCACAATACCTCATTTAGTATCAGGCCAAAATAACCCGAGCCCAAACTAAATATCTCCAATTGATTACTCGCGCAAACACAAAGACCTCTTACCTCCAAAGTACTTCGAGAATAAAACAAAAAAAACACGAATTATACCCGAGCTACGACCTTTTTCTCCCAACCAACAACGAGACCGATATTCCCCAACATTGTACACGTGCACACAACGACCCGATTGTTTTGACCATCGAGGCCGACGCTGGCAAGTGGGCAATGATCCCCTCGCTTGATTCCGACCACCTAGAGATTCAATTTGCTGATAAATCAGAATCTAGCATTTGACCCCAAACTGTAACTAAAACAAATATCAAAAACTTCCCCGCCGACGATGATCCTCACCACCAGGAAACATAATACCCTGACACGAGCTTCGCGGCGAACTCCCACTTAATTTCCTCCTAGCCCGGACTAACCCGATGCTTCAACGTTTATGCTGCAGCTCATTCCCACCGTTCAACCAAAACTTGAAACAAAACCCTACTTCGATGATCCCCCGTCACCACGTTGATCGAAAAATTCTATGGCCATTTTTGCCGCAACCCCTGACCTCCCTACCTCCTTCATCTAAGTTCTCATCCACCTCGAGAGCTCTGATCGCCAAAAAACCCTCAGAGACCATTTTCTGGTCAAACTAAAATTGCTTACACGTTACCGCAATAAAAATCATGATTTTCTTTTTAAAAAACATATTTTTATGAGTCGATTCAATCTATAACATTGAATCAGCAAATTACGTCAGTTGATTTTAACATGATATTAAAATTTCTACTGAATTTTCTTGATTCAACAGATCTCAAATCCTAAAATACTTAAACATATTTATATTTTATTTTTCAAAGAAAAGAAAGAAACTAAATTTTGTTTAAACAATCTTGTCCTATTTGAAGACAATTGCTTTCCAGTGTTTAAACCAAGAGGGTTTAGATTTTGATTTATTTTAGACCCTGAAACTTTGAAACAGAGAAACAAAGTTTAACACAATTTCAAAACACAAGCAACATACAGGATCTATACTTCATATATGAACATGCAAAGCACCCATCACTCCAGAAATCACATGAACAAAATTAACTTTCTTAAGTATTTAAAATAAAATGTTTACCCACTTATCAAGGAGATGCAGAGCTTTGAAAAAGAACAGAATTGAAATCTGCATGCATTTGTATCTTGATTCCAGAAACTGAAATTGATCTGCCTACTGATCTTGAATTTGAAGAAGAAAACTTGCTTTTTTTTTCTGAATTGAAGAAGATTGCCTTCTTGCTTCTTGTTTTCATATTTCCAGATTTTACATCTTTCATTTTTTTCTTTTAGTTGTTTTGTATTTAGTTTTGCTAAAAGAAGAAAGTAATTTGCTGAAGACTAAATTCTTCTTTTACTTTTACAACTTTAAATTTTAAATTAACTTATTAAGAGAATATTGCCATTTGTCCTATTAAGTCCTTGGTTAGCTTACACCTATACACAAATAATTACGAATGTCCTTAATACACATAAAAAGTTTACAAGTATGTTTCTTAATGTTAAATTAATACTTTGAATGTTATTTTCTTTTTAATAATTGGTTTAAGCTATATACATATATTTGTGTAATGTTTAGATAATTATAAAATGTGCATACTTATCTTTTAAAAATAAGTTTTTTTAGATAAATATAAAAGTGACTTCATGTTAGTTTATAAATTATTTATGCTTTTAATTAAATTTATTTTAATTCTTCATATAAAATTTTTAAAACAATTTATCTTATGTTAAAATTAAATGAAAGGGTATTAAACAAATGAACCTTTAAATCTAAATCTTATCTAAACTCAAGTTGAACTATATGTTTATAATAATAAGAAATTAACTTTGTTATTTAAAAATTAATTTAAATTTCAATAGGTAATACATATATTTGTTATAATTTAAATTCATTGATATGTTTTTTTTTTTAAAAATAAGCTATTGTAAAGTTTCTATATTAAATCTAATCAAGTTTTCCAATTTACAATATACATACATACATATAAATATAAATTTGAAAACATTTCTTATTAAATTTAAATTAAAATCATACTCCTTATTTACAATGTATACACGTATATATACATTGTTAAAAAAAATTCTTTCAATTAGCTTAAAAAGATAAATTTCATTATTAAAATATTTTAACTTTGGGAAGAATAAAATTCCCAAATTAAATTATTATCATTATAGATTTAAAAAGGTAACATTTATCTAATTAAACAATTAGAGATAAATCATGTTAAATTAGATTGTTAAATCGATATTACACATTTTAAAATAATTTTAATGGAAATTATTAAATAAACATTGCCTAAATTTCTAGGATATTACACCATGCCATAATTTAACTATAATTAAAGTGAAGTGTCCATGATGAAGTTGAACAGTATTCTCAAGTTGACAGAAATGTGTAACATCATCACTTTAAGATTCTCTGTTTAACCTTAGTTATATTGATCAATAGAAAACCCTCGAGTGATTCATTCCATAGTTAGTATTTAACCCCTTGTTGCTCCTAGTAGTCTAAGCAATACACTGCCTAAAATTTGGAGAGTGTTACATATTCTAGTCTTTACTAATGTATCGATATCCTATCTTAAAACATCTTGAATAGGAATATTTAAAATAATTTGTTATTTTAATGCGATAAATTTCTCATGATTACCACGTATTGCAATTAATGTGGTAAATTTCTCATGATTACAACACATTGCAATTACGATCACAGAATATATAATTAAGGGATTTTCTATTTAATAGACTTAAATCGATTAATTAATTGGCTTACCATAATATGACAATAATATAATAGAATGACAAACACCATTTATTTCAAGTAAAATTTTATTACAGAGTTAATAATCTATAAGTAATTATGAAATTGCCCCAAGGCATACACCTAACTATATCCAAAGGCATATTAGTCGCATTGTTTTTCCCATTTCACGTTAAATGGCGATCTCTCCTTCCTTCTCTAGTCTATTATAGGATCATCCTCCCCAAAATAAGATCTTATCTTTTAAGCCTTCATTTTGGGTCTAGATCCTTTTATTCAATGGTTGGAGTTGATGGAACGATCACCAGTGGAGCTTTGGAAGGCCAGAAACATAAACCAAAAATTGATATAAATTATAAGCTTTGAGAGAAGATAGTTGTAGATTTTAGAGAAAGGTGACTAAATTGGAATACCTGAAGAAGTGTGAGAGTTAGACCCACAAGAATTCTTTGGCTAATGCAGGCTAACCGTTTCAGGAGTCTACCACTCTTCACCAATAGTGATAGTGGACAATAGGAGGATGAGATGTAAGAAGCGTAGGAATTATGGTTTGACGATAGCTATGGAGAAGGCCTTGAAAGGTTGAGGAAGTAGCACGATAATATTAGAAACTACAGAGCTCGTCGCTGGAGCAATTGATAGAGCTGGAGGAGAATCTACATGGGTTTGATCAATTATAGCATCTACTAACCCCAAATCTAGAGGTTACTAGAGGATCCTTTGATACCATGCTTTACCTTCATTTCATCTTCAAGCTTGCAGACTATGTGTAGGGCTTGCACATCCTTAGTGCCAAAGAATTCAATGATGACGTCAAACTCGTCGAACATAAAGCCTATTCTATCAGCACGACCCCACTCATTTTTCATGATTTTGTCGTGGATTCTACAAGCATATAAGGGTTACTATGTAATATCGTGAAAATTAGATAAATATTTTCATAAAATAATAATAATAACGGAATAGTGCAAAAATAAATGAAATCGATTAATGAATTAATTAAATTAAATTAAAGCAGGGGAAAATGGTATTTTTTGTATGCTGGAATTTGATGTTGAAACTAGGGCTATTGCGACCGCCTTATTTTTTTTGATTCATGCAACATCTTGGTTTTCCTCGTTTGGAGTCAGTATGAAAGAATTATATGAAGAGGGTACCTTGTCGAATGGACCCCAAAAGTCAGGTTTGAAATTTATTTATGAATAAGGGAGCGGATAGTTTTCGCCTCCTCACGTTTAAAAGTATTCACGCATATTCAGTTCCAAAATTAACCATTCTTCCTTTTCTTATTCTTCCTTTCAAACCAACTAAGATCAAATCTAAAAACTCTCTCAAAACTCCATCAGTCGAACGATACCAAAAGTGTTGCAAAGCTATTAGACAAAGCTACGTGCCAACAGTGATTTGGATGTAGAAATTTAAAGTGAGAAGACGTAGCATGCTGGACAATGAGGATCTTGAAAGAAATAGGCATTTCGACCAGTGGTTCATCCTCTTATCTAAGAGAATTTCAATTAAACTCTCTAATGATAATATATGGACAATAATACTATAAAATAAAGTTGTTAAACACCTAAATTCAGATTAAATGAGGATGGGGGAGGGAAATTCGAATTTACAGCAAAGTTAGAACTAGGGTTACACTAATTTATATGATTTGAAGAATGTATGAAAAAATTGGTGACATAAATGATCAAACCAGACTTAGAAAGTTAGGGATGGGTTCTAGATATGTTCTATAGCATACAGAAGCAGAGTAAAGGCGGCTAGAGATGAATAATGACATCGAAAACATTAAAACCCAAAACTGACAGTAAACACATACACCGATGCACTAGTTGCGCCAACCACTCCAATGGTGCACTATCATTTTACCAGATTGAACCTGGACCCTAAGTGGCCTATATAAATAACAAAGGTTAGTACGGGTTTTGTTTCTCTTATGTTTTGGATGGTGATATGAGGTTATTGATGTGGTGAATGATAGTGCTAAGTGGTAAACACATGTATGATGATTGGTTGTTATTTGAAGTGAATACATACATATATATATATATATATATATATATATATATTTGTGTGTGTATGTAGATTTGATATGGGAAAGTGATACATTAATGGATGCGGATGTGAAAGAGTCAAGGAAGTAGATAGATGACCTAGAGTGTGTATGCAGATATAGATGAGGTCCTTTGACAGAAATATGTAGTCCATGCATGATTTTACTTTCCTTATTGGGTCAGGTAGAGGAGGTGGACGTTATGCGACCTTGTTGGCTATGGGTAGTCAAGGGCATGAGTCTAATTAGGTGTCACAAGGACACTTAGCTTTTTTCTAGGCTTCAGGTGATTCAGGAAGTGAGTTTGCATGCGAATTTATGTAACGGCGAAAAATAAGTAACCCTATAGGGAATGAGGCTGGACCCAGTAAGTGAGTCTGCATTAATGTGATGCAATTTGGTTAGATGTACATGGCTATTAGGTTTGACATGGTGACAGAATTTGTGGTGGCTAAGCAAAATACTCAAAACATGTTGTAATGTTATTTTTGTAGCATATGTAGAGTAGAGTATGGTTGACTCACCAGACTTATGTCTGACTCACTCCTATTCTTTACATATATACATATACATATACATACATACATACATACATACATACATACATACATACATACATACATACATACATACATACATACATACATACATACATACATACATACATATATATATCAAGGTTGATGGAGTCTAGAGATAAGATGGCATCAGGGATGCAGATTTATTTGTATACCCTATTTATGGTGTAAATAAGTGTCGTACCTGGATTTGACTATATATGTGGATTGAGTTGTATCTGTATTTATTCAGACATATATATTTGACATTGCAGACATATTGTGGTGATGTGATAATGGTATTTATTGATGTATTATATTTTATTTCCTTTTGCTGCGAGACTCTAAAAGTAGATAGTTAGTAGATAGTGCTAGTTTAGAATTGTATCTAATATCTAATATCTGTTTTTTATCAGTAATTTTGTGTGTACATATGTATGTATATGTATTATCTCACCTAATGACTCATCCTTTCGGTTCTCGGTTAGCGGAGTCGGCTGGGCATTAGACCTCGGGTCGAAATGGCAGGGTGTTGCATTTGGTACTAGAGAATAGATTAGGTACTAGGATAAGAATTAAGAATGTTATCCACACACCTAATTGCTACTCCAGTTTGGTTTACTATATATCGGGGGTTTCTAATGAATAGAATTTTTATGCATTGTTGAAATGAGTAATTTAGTCGAAATTGAAACGGAGACCAACACAGCTAATGTCGATGGGATAAAAACCAGGGTAGAGACTAGCACCCATGTGGATATGCTGGATATTCCCAGAGTTAACATTCCAATATAGTTCAGATGCTACCTTTAGGCAATGAGCCAAGCTAGTGCCAACTCCACCAAACCCACAACCACCAATACCAATGCTAACTAGTAATACATAATCGGCCATGGAAGTAAAGGATTGGCTTGACACCTACAAAAGAATTTTTGATGACCTTGAATTGGAAGATTCAATGAAAAGGAGGTTAGCTTCTCAACAGCTTCAGGAGAGAGCCATGAAATGGTGGAACGTTGTTAGAGTTGCTACTCCAGAGGATTAGTTTACTTACAATTAGTCCAAAACCCGATTTGAGGAGAAGTTCATCGAAGCTGCTCGCAAGTCGGCGTTATTTAAGAAGTTTGCTAATGTAAAGTAGTAAGGTATGTCCACATAAATATTCCAACATAAGTTTCCCCACAACTTTCACTTGGGACTGAGTTTCCCACAACTACGACTACATGTAATTATTTCAACATAGGTTTCCTATAATTTCTTTATGGGACTAAGTTTCCCACAATTACGGCTTCCTATAATTATTATTATAACATAGGTTTCCCTAAAATTTCCATATTAGACAAAGTTTTCCACAATTACGACTACACATATCCTAATTACGTATTGAGGAGGAGCCCGCAATGTTGACTCATTGGGGTGTCTCATCATATGCATCTATTTCCACCTCTCAATGGTAGCGCAATGCCTCTTATTTCACCATGTTGGGATCGAACAACAACACATCATCATGTCATGTCACCATGAATACCAAGAAACTCACATTGGTGCCGGGTCGCACACTCCATTAAGAAAAATCTTCAGTGTTGCATATCCACCATAAAACCTCCTACAAGTGCAATTTGCGATAGAATCGCCCTAGTCGAATATCGACTCCTACTGGATAAATAGTATTTACCCAATCCTGTAACATCCTAGTTTCGCCTCATAGAGAACTAGCTTCCCTAACGATACTAACATCCGTAACGCAATATATATACATACACACAAACTTTATAAATTTATTTATGACTTGGGCCTTAGGCCGAGGTTCATATTGTCCTCAGAAAATGCTAATTGGTCGACTGCTTGCTCTTGGAGCAGTCGCCTGCTTGTAGTCGACCGGCTCTAGAGAGCTTGTCGGCCGGTCATGGTGATTTTCATTTGTTATTACTATATTTTTTTTGTTAATTTTTCTGAAATTGTTAATTAAACCGATCAACATCTTTCTCTCTATAGATTACACAAATCGAATTATAGTAACTTCTATTCACATTTTATTCTTCATAAAAAGCCCTAATTTTTAGGAACTTACGATTTATGATCCCTAAAATTCATGCTTAATTTCACCCACAATTTCAGTAAATTGACTTATCTAGATTTAGGGTTTACAGGGTTATATCAATTCATATTTATTTCAACAAAAAGTATGTGTAATCAACCTAAATCAATAGCTATTCAACAGATCAATTTTCACCAATTTAGATCTAAAAGAAAGTAGTTAGATTTGTATGTTAAATTATTAATAATTCTCGATCTATAAATTTAAACAACTCCAGATCATATAGGGTTTGATAAAATCAATTATATATTTTCCCCAATTTACTTATTGTTGAGACCTGGTTTTGATTCATGACACGAAGCTATTAGTACGACATACATATTTGACGACTGCTACGACAAAAAGAGACAAGGAGCGAGACTTTAAAAACAGGTGCATCAACTATGGTATTTTGTTTTTCATTCTTTGGTCAATATTGTTAAAATCTCTCCTCGATTATGTCAACATTAGCTTATATATTTAATCATTATATTTACTAAATATTTTATACATATAGAAGCATATATTTAAATTATAAAAGTGTTTTAAAATTATAGAAATTCATATGCATATGGAACTGTGCTTACTGTACAAAATTAACAAGGTCAGTCGACTGACCACCTGAGACAGTCGAGTGACACTGGGTATTTTGTGTAGCTTGCACAGTTACATAAATATACGAATTTTAAATTAAAAAATCACTTTGAATATTCAGTCGACTGACCTAGAGGCTCAGTAGACTGAATTTCTATAACAGCCACTTTTCGAAAAGACACGACTTTTGCGAAGAGTTGCGAACCTTTAACGAAAAGAATCGGACACAACACTTCGATCGAAACTCTTCACCAACAATCACTGCTTTCTAACCTTTATAAATACAAACTTCAACTTGATTTCAAATCACTTAATCACAATCGATTTCTCTTATTCTCTTATCTAACTTTCTGAAATCTATTTGCTATCATACTTCCAATTATTGTGCATTAAAGCAATAATATTCCTTTCTATTCTTCATATAATTCAAATATATACATTTATACTCGAGGAGAAGATTATAGGAAGGGTGTACTACAAGTGACATATCCATGTTATCAGAACACACATCTGTATTTGTTGAAGTCCTATTCTGCTGCTCAAGCGAGTGAAGTCCTTTTCGGTTGTTGAGGCGAAATCATGCTCTGCTGCTTAGGTCTATGTTAGGCTGCTCTGGAGTGTATAAACCTGTTTCTCCGGGTTAAGTGAGGGTTGTTGTTTTAGTGAAAATCCAGAAGGAGTCTAGGACTAGACGTAGGACGGTGCTCCGAACCAGTATAAAAATCTCTGGTGTCATTTTACTATACTGCTTTTGTATTCCGCACTATTTATAGTATTATTATCATCACTATACTTTGTATTATTGTAAATCCATATTACACGATCCATAACACACTTTCATTTGATATCAGAGCAAGGTCATGATATAACCGTAACATAGTTATCTGATAATCTACTAATAGGGACACCAACACTAGCACTAACGCAAGCATTAACACTAGCTTCATTGAAGGACAATCCACTGCACATCCACCACTATTTAATGGCATGAATTATAACTATTGGGAAACATGCATGAGAATATGTATGCAAGCAAATAGTTTTGAGTCATGAAATATGACTTAGAAAGAATATACTATTCCTACTAAAGAATATTTCACTTGGGCAAATACATAGAAACTAGATGCCACAGCTAATGCAAAAGCCATGAATATGTTGTTTTGTGCCTTAGATAAAAATGAGTTTAACCGCGTTAGCATGTGCATTAATGCATATGAAATATGACATACACTCAAAGTTACACATGAAGGAACTAACAAGGTCAAAAAAAGCAAAATATCCATGCTTAAGGGTCAGTTTCAAAACTTTAGAGTGAATGAAAATTAATCTATAAATGACATGTACTCAAAATTTTAGGATATCTATCATTCATTAGTAAGACTAGGAGAAAAATATTCAGACTTTGATACTATATCCAAAATCCTTAACTCTTTAACAGAAGAATGAAAAAGAAATTTTCTCGCTATTGAAGAAGCGAACGATATTTCCAAAATAACTCCGGAAGAGTTAATAGGAAATCTAATGTCTCATGAAGTGAATTTGCAGGAAAAAAGAGTTCAGGATCAAGATAAGAAGAATGTAGTATTTCATGCAAAAGAAGAAGAACCAGACTCAGACAAAGACGACTTAGCCTTTATTGCCAAGAACTTTTGGAAATTCTTGAAATATAGAAAAGGAAACAGAAACAATGGTAATGAAAGCTCAAACAGCAATAAAACACCGTCTTTATCAGCTATGGAATGTTTTATCTGTCACAAAAAGAGCCATATGTAGAAGGACTGTCCAGATCAAAAGAAAGAATATCGAAATAAAAAAGAAGGATAAATTCAAAAGAAAAGCATTTTTAGTCACATGTGATGATTCAAATTCCTCATCTTCTTCTTCGAGAAGTGAAAGTGATAGCGATAATGAACAAGCTAACGTATGTTTTATGGATAAAGCTAATAAGGTTAGTGATTTTTCTTTTGATGATATGATAGAAATGAATTCATTATTAGATACTTTAAAGAGTCTCAAACGAAAATATAAAGAGGCTGTAGAAAATCAAAACAAGGCAGTATTCAAGAGATATGCTTAAAGAAGAGAAGAAAATATTGAAAGAAGAACTTGAGATAACTCAAGAATCTATTTCAAATGTTAATTCTCAACTTATATTATTGAGTCAAGAAATTGAAACTCAAAAAGAAAAGAATGACAGTCTTATTTCTAAAAGTCATGTTTTAAAAACTAATATTAAAATGGCAGAACTAGAAAATTCAAGTCTAAAAACCAAACAAGATGGAATCACTAAAAATATTTCAAATTTCAATAAACGAAGAGAAAATTTATCTAAAATTATTGAGAATTCACAATCCGTTAGTAATAAAAAAAGGTTTAGGATATAAGAACAAAGTCAAGGATTCACAATCTAGTAATTTAAACAAAGTTAAGTATGATAAAACATCCATATCTTCAAATAGATTAGTTTCTAAAACTATAAATATATGGGAACCTAAAACTAATAACAAACTAATAAGGAAAAAGTATATTAGTTCATTTATACAAAATGGTCATAATAATAATAATAATATTTATAAAAGGGGTACTAAACCCACTTGGGTTTGGTTTCCTAAGACCTAACTCTTAGGACCCTATTAAAAAGGTGTGTACCAACTTTATCTCATATTTTTTGCAGGTCCCATTCAAGAAAAAAGGAAAATGGACACTCGATTGTGGTTGCTCAAAACACATGACAGGAGACAAAGATTTGCTAATAAATATAACATACTCAATTGGAGGATCTGTCACTTTTGGAGATAATTCCAAGGGATATATCATCAGCAAAGGCGATGTGAGCAGTTACGGTACATCTAATTTACCTCTTATTACAAACATTTTATTAGTTAAGAATTTAAAACATAATCTGTTAAGTATAAGTCAAATATGTGATAAAGGTTTTAAAATACCATTTTCTCAAAATAAATGTAGTATTCTTGAACAAAATCAAAACCTTATTTTCGAAGGAAATAGAGATAAAAATATTTATGTTTTGAATATGAAAATTAATCATAACTCAGATATCTGTTTAATAGCTAAAGAAAATGATCCCTAGATAAGACGCATACGTTTCTGTCATATAAATTTCAAAAATATAAACAAAATTTCTAAAAATAATCTTGTAAAAGGATTACCGAATATGAATTTTAAAGTAAATAATATATGTGACTCATGCCAATTAGGTAAATTAACTAAATCTTCGTTTAAATCTAAGAAAGCTATTACGACATTACAACCGCTCGAGTTACTTCATATGGATTTACTTGACCCTACCCAAATTCAATCCATAAATTATAATAAATACGTATTTTTAATAGTTGATGATTTTTCTAGATATACATGGACTATCTTTATGAAAAATAAAAGTGATACCTTTGAGAATTCAGAACATTTGTTAAACAAATTTAAAATATAAAAGGTATTAAAATTAAAAATATTAGAAGTGATCACAGAGGTGAGTTTGAAAATATACAATTTGATAATTATTGTAAAAAGAAAGGAATATTTCATAACTTTTCCTTTCCGAGAACCCTACAACAAAATGGAGTTGTAGAACGAAGAATCGAACTTTACAAGAATGTGCAAGAACTTTACTAAATGAAAGCACGTTACCAAACAATTTGGGCAGAAGCTGTTGCAACTGCTTGTTATGTCTTGAATCGTGTTTCTATTAGACCTCTCATAAAAAATACTCCTTATGAACTTTTTAACGGTAGAAAACCAAACATATCTTATTTTAAAATATTGGATCAAAATATTTTATATTAAATACCAAAGATCAGCTTGGTAAATTTGATTCAAAATGTGACAAGGAAAATTTCTTGGATATTCAAATCGAAGCAAAGCTTATCTAATTTTTAATAAACAAACTAATACGATAGAAGAATCACTCCATGTATCTTTTAATGATAACTCTAAACTTATTTATAATAAACTTAATAACAATAACTTACTCAATAATAATAAAAAAAATATAATAAACAATTCAAGTGATGATGATGATATAATTTATAATTGTAGAGAAGATGAAACATTGTTAATAATTTAGAAAACAGAAATAATACTAATACAGTTAGATCTCCTCGAAGAGTTTTACGAAATCATCTTACAGAAAATATAATTGGAGAAATAAATTCAAATGTTCGAACTAGAAATCAATTAAATTTAACGGGTAATATAGCTTTTCTCTCTACTATAGAACCTAAAAATACTATGGAAGCATCATCCGATGAAAATTGGATTATTGCTATGCAAGAAGAATTAAATCAATTTGAGCGAAATGAAGTTAGGAAATTAGTACCCAGACCGACCGATCAGACTGCTATAGGTACTAAATTGGTTTATAAAAATAAAGCAGACGAATTGGGAAATATAACTAGAAACAAAGCAAGATTAGTGGCATAAGGATATAACCAAGAAAAAGGAATAAACTACGAAGAGTCGTTTGCTCCAGTTGCTAGACTAGAAGCAATACGAATCTTATTGGCGTACGCATGTTTTAATAACTTTAAACTCTATCAAATGGATGTTAAAAGTGCCTTTTTAAATGGCTATACTAAAGAAAATGTTTATGTTGAACAACATCCATTATTTATTCATGAAAACTATCCAGATCATGTATATAAACTTAAGAAAGCTTTATATTGTTTAAAACAAGCACCACGTGCTTGGTACGAACGACTAAAAAATTAACTAATTAATTCTCGATTTGAAATAGGAAAAGTAGATCAAACCTTATTTATAAAGCACTCAAAAAATGATATGTTAATAGCTCAAATATATGTCGATGACATTATATTTGGCTGAACTAACAATGAACTATGTAATGAATTTTGTAAAATAACGACAAGAGAATTTGAAATGTCCCATATGGGAGAATTATCATATTTTCTAGGACATCAAATAAAACAAGTTTCAAATGGAATTTTTATTAATCAAGAAAAATACTGTAATAATCTTATCAAACGTTTTGGGATGGAAAATACTTCTGCCAAATCAACACCTATGAGCACAACAACACATCTCGATAAAGATGAAAACGGTAAAAGTGTATACCAAAAACTATATCGTAATATGATAGGATCACTACTTTATTTAAGAGCAAATGGATCAGATATTATGATGAGTGTATGCTTATGTGCACGATTTCAATCTGACCCGAAAGAATCACATTTACATGCTGTAAAATGTATTCTATGCTATATTACTAAAATTATAAATTTTGACCTTTTTTATCCGAAAGAGTGTTCGCTCGAATTAGTATTATTTAGCGATGCTGATTTCGGAGGATCGCGAACAGATAGAAAAAGTACAAGCGGTGCGTGTCATTTCATTGGTAAATCTTTAATATCATGGTTTAGTAAGAAACAGAACCGTGTCTCTTTGTTAACTTGTGAAGCAGGATATATTTCTACGGCACTAACTTGCACATATTTAATTTATATGCAATAAACAGTTAAAGATTTTGGAATCAATCTATCAAAATCAACAATTTACTGTGATAACTCTAGTGCAATAAATCTATCTAAAAATCCAATAAACCACTCAAGACTAAACATATAGATATTAGACATCATTTTTTACATGACAATATAGAAAAAGAAGTGATAAATCTGGACTACGTACCATCAGAAAATCAATTAGCCAATATTTTTACTAACCACTATTAGAAAATATTTTATAAAATTGCGACGTGGCTTGGTATATTGTCAATTAAAGATATATAAATAAAATATAATACTTTTAACTAAAAGCTCAAAAAAATAAAAAAAATTGCAAAAATTCAAAATTCTGACCATGCTGAGACTCGAACCCGTGACCTGCAATGAATAGTCCAAGTGTCTTAACCACTTGAGCTATTGATTTTTTTCTATTGTAGTCTAGCATGGGCAACTTCTTATATGGTGACATTAAAATATACTACAATACATGTCGCATTTAACTCTGTAATCTACATTAGTAATTTTATAAATATTAAAATTATACCAAGTAGCTCATCCAACAGAAAAGCTAATGTTTCATTGTACTTCTTGGCTAGAATTAATATAATCCACCAAATTCCATCCAATTTTTCCTACAATTAGGCTATAAATAGTTACATACTCTATTTACTTAAAATCAAACTGAATTTAACTCTAAAGCTATCATTCGTTCTTCATTCCAACAAACTACATTTCAACAATGACAAACTCCTCCACAGACTCTATAAAAATCATTGCCTCGAATAACTCTCCAAAAACTCTGAATCATAAAATTTCACCCTCATCTGTCTATCACACCGGATATACTCCGAATAAGAAAAAGGAAAGAAGACTATTGATATTTCTCCGAACACAAAACAAAAGATCGACGATCTCCACCATTAATAGCAAGAATCTCTAATGCTACAACGGGAGATGTATTATGAAAAATAATAAACTCCAAACTAATAGGAATCTTGAGCACATCTCTATCAAGTTCTATGGGGGCATCATCACATCCGATAGACAAACCTATTGGTTTACCTATTAGACGACCATCGACTTCGTATCCACCGCAACCACCATACTCACCGAATTCATGGGATTGCAAAGAAGAATCGAATGCTCGTCGTAAGCAACTGAAAGAATTCAAGACGCCTAGCTCCTCGAAATAATCATAGTTTTCATTTTTTCGTTGTATTTTCGAATAAATTCTCTACATATATAAGTTTCTTTTTGGAATAAGTTTATTTCTGGTTCATTAAATTAAAAATATTAATATTTCACAGCAAATTTAATTTAGTTCTGTATCATTCATCCAGAGAAAAACTATTTGTAATAATATAATTAACAACATATATAATACATTAACTTACAACATTCAAACAAAATTCACAGCAAAAAAACTTAAAGGTCAGTAGACTGTCTCAGATGGTCAGTCGACTGACACGGCAAGGTAAATTTTTTATATGTATGGCTAGTCGACTGTCCCAGCGCCTAAGTTGACTGGACCAGATAGTTGAATATTTTCGACCTTCAGCTTCAGTTGACTGAAGCCCTGAGCCAGTCGATTGATGTAGCAATATAAATTTTTATATAACATGGCCAGTCGACTGTCTGAGAGCCTCAATCGACTGGACCAGAAGATCGAAAAATTTCAATCTTCAGCTTTAGTTGACTGAAGGCCTGAGCCAGTCGACCGAGCCGTAGATCTGAGATACTTTTTAACTTCTACCTACCCAATTCACCCCTTTTATCCTTCACTTTATCTTCGCTCCTCATTATCATTTCAGATCTCCAAATTTTCAAAAACCCTAGGCACTCAAAACTCAATTTTTATTCTTCAAAATTAAAATTAAATGGCTCCTAAATGAAAGGGACAAGCTTTCTCATCATTTCAACCTCCGTCTAATGAACAAATTCAAAGGTGGCTATTTGATGACCCCAGATGAGGAGGTGGAGACGAATGCAAGACTCAAGGATTTTCGAAGGTTCGTTTGTCAAATTCCCTGATTTTTCTCCATATCACATCCAAAATTTAGCTCGATGGAGCAATTTAGAGTCATTAATTAACATTGACAATAACAAAGACAATATCAACCAAATTATGGTGAAATTGTTCGATACAAACCTAAATTTGGGTCACCAAGACGTTCCAAATCAACAAGACTGTGTATGGAGTCTCGTATGTGGGAAACCTAAATTTTTCTCTCTAGACCCATGGCTCAAATTTTACAAACAGAAAATGATGGTATGGAATTAGCTACTATTGATTGTGACTTGATTGTTCGAGACAATGTAAGCTATTTGTTTCTTGAAGACGATATGCGTCAACTAAAATCGATGTCTTTGCGACCAAAGGCATGGATAATTTATCGCGCTCTAATGAAAACTGTAACTCCTAGAACCGAGAGTTATGAACTTGTCTACGAAAACAATTTTAAAGCTTTGTATGCTATCTTTGGGAACATCAAAGTAAACTGGCTCCGTTTAATTGTTGACGAATTTTTAAGCTTCAACAAAGGTAGAATGAATATAATTTACTACGGCGAATATATTATGCGTCTTCTAAAAGCTTATGAAGTTTCGAACCCGGATTCACCAGTTTCTACAGTTGGATGTTTGAACGCTCGGACTTTAGCCTTGATGAAATTACCGGTTGCGTGACCCCCTCATATCATATCTTTCGAAGAATGGACCCAAAGGCAAATAGCTCAAGACCAACCATAGCAACATGGTGAGCCTTCTCAATGACCATCTCATCAAAGATCGACTCGTTATCAACAAGAAGAAATTATGATTCCAAATGAAGGTCTTCAACCACGAGAATCCATCAATATAATTTGCCATAATCAAAAAATTCTACAACCCAACATCATCAAAGTTGATAAGAAGCTCGATAAGGTCCAAAGATTTTTATCAAATTATGGCAAGCGATCTCATGCTCTTCCGAGACATCTACGGCTACTATAGGCGATCCGGTTAAGCAATCCCTCTTTACATGGTCTTCATCTGACGACGATGAAGCAAGTAGCAATGATGATGATGGAGATCAAGGTAACAGTGGTAGGGGTAAGCTACCGATGGCGTGAGATGTTATCTTTCTTTTTATCCAAAACATTTGTTTTCAATTCATATGGCTTGTACTAAATAGCCATTTTAGTTTATTTATTTTGAACACTCTTGACTATGGATGTTAAATGTGTGGGTGATTGTTCTTGTTTTTATCTCATATTATCTTTCACATTACAATTTCGTATTACTTATTCCTTTTTGTCGATGGCAAAGAGGAAGAAATATTATTGCTACTAATAACAATACAGGATATAGAGCGTCAAAGATTCAGGGGGAGTAAGTATTTATGTTATATATGTACGGTCGAAATCTATATCTATTACAGGTTGTCATCAATCAAAAAGGGGGAGAATGTTGAGGCTTGGTGTTGATTCATGAAACGAAGCTATCAGTACGACATACATATTTGACGACTGCTACGACAAAAAGAGACAAGGAGACGAGACTTTAAAAAGGTGCATCAACTATGGTATTTTTTTTTCAGTCTTTGGTCAATATTGTTAAAATTTCTCCTCGATTATATCTACATTAGCTTATATATTTAATCATTATATTTACTAAATATTTTATACATATATAAGCATATATTTAAATTATAAAAGTGTTTTAAAATTATATAAATTCATATACATATGGAAACTGTGCTTACTACACAAAATTAACTAGGTCAGTCGTCTGACCACCTGAGACAGTCAATTGACACTGGGATTTTGTGCGGCATGCATAGCTACATAAACATATGAATTTTAAATTTAAAAATAACTTTGAATATTCAGTCGACCGAACCAGATGATCAGTTGACTGAATTCTATAACAACCACTTTTCGAAAAAACACGACTTTTGCGAAGAGTTGCGAACCTTTAACGAAAAGATTCGTACATAACACTTCGATCGAAACTCTTCACCAATAGTCACCGCTTTCTAACCTTTATAAATACAAACTTCAAATTGATTTCAAGTCACTTAATCACAATCGATTTCTATTATTCTCCGATTAAACTTTCTGAAATCTATTTGCTATCATACTTTCAATTATTCTGCACTAAAGCAATACTATTCCTTTCTATTCTTCATATACTTCAAATATATAAATTTATACTCGGGAGAAGATTATAGGAAAGGTGTACTACAAGTGAAAAATCCGTGTTAGCAGAACACACATAAGTCAAAACTATTTTCTGTATTTGTTGAAGTCATGTTTTGCTGCTCAGGCGAGTGAAGTCCTCTTCGGCTGTTGAGGCGAAATCCTCTACTGCTCAGGTCCCTGTTCGGCTGCTCAGGGTTGTACAAACCCGTTCCTCTGGGTTAAGTGAGGGCTGTTGTCTTAGTGAAAATCCAGAAGGAGTCTAGGACTGGACATATGATGGTGCTCCGAACCTATATAAAAATCTCTTGTGTCATTTTACTATACTTCTTTCATATTCCACACTATTTACATTATTATTATCATCACTATACTCTGTATTATTGTAAATCCATATTACACGATCCATAGCACACTTTAACTTATAAACCCACTCACCACAACAAAAGCTATCCCCTCTACAATCCGCTTGGAAACCCCTTCGGTTGTTGAAGCCATCGTCTTGATTTTCTTTGATTTAACATTCTCCAACTGCTTTACTTGGATTGTTAATTTAACTTTGGTTTTGAAAAATTTGATTTGAAGAGAAAAGAATTTGGCAGAGTTTGGACATACATAATAAAATTTGTGAGTTAGTGTTTATATTAGCTACCTATTTATAAGGCTTTCAAGCTATCCTGAGTCATTCAAAATATACAATGTAAATCTTATAGCTGCTAAAAATATACGATCGAATCAGGGCCGTTGGCCTGACAACCTTAGCCGCATACACTTGATCGGTTGATCGATTAAGATAGGGGTAGTCGACCGCTAGTGGTTGACCGGTCCCCAACTAGGTGTCGATTAGAGGAGCTTTTTAATTAGTATATTTTTCTTTCCTTACTTTGTTATTTAATTATTTTTGATTTTGAAATTTAAAATGTTTATACCATCTTCATGTCATCTCAGATTTCAAAATATTATATATGAAAATCATCCAGAAAATTACAACGAATGCAATGGTATAAGTTTCGTATCCAAATTCAAACGTTTGTGAAAATTTTGTTTTTACTCTTATTATTTAAATTTAAATCTTTTTTTAAATTTTCCTCTTAAATTTTTGGGGTGCTACACTCTTTTTCCTTAAAAGGATTTCGTCTCTGAAATCTCCAAGGATGGAAAAATGTAACCCGTATGTACAAAAATCAATAACACAACCATCTACTAATCTATCGACTCCTGGCAATCATTGTCCTTGGTTTAAGCTGTAACGACACGTAAATTTTGATAAATAAATTGGTTAAGTTAATTAGATTTTGTAATTAAATTTAGAAAAAATAGAAAAAAATGTATAATTTATATTGTAGTAAATATTGAGAATGAATAGTAGCATTGGTTATTAAAATTTAAAATTTGACAATTGAAGTGAAACTCCAATGATGTAAAAAGTGTAAATTATTACACTTGGGTATAAAATAGAAAATGAGTAGATAAAGGTAACTGTGAATAAACCAATGCAACAATACATTGCTTAATAGTAACTGAACGTAAATAAAGGAAATAAGGTTATAGCAAGTTGATAAATGTTAACAATGAAATGATATAATTAGTGGTGATTGAATGAATTCAAAGTATAAACAAATGAAGTAATACGTAATACATTGAGAATTTATACAATATTGTAGATAAGTATTTATAATGGGTGTTGTTGATAATAAAATGTATTTAAATGGTAATAAATTGAATATAAAAAAACAAAGGCAATTAGTGAATTCATTTAATGTATTCATGGAATAAAATCAATGTCCTGTAAATAATTATAATATTGTTTAGAAGGGAAAACTTATAAGTATGAAACCAAGTAAGTAAATTAATTAAGAATATAAGTAGTAATTAATGTACATATTTGGAAAATATAATTAAATAGTATGAAATGAAGCATGCATTAATGAAATGTAATATAAGTCAATGTTAATTACACCCATAAATGTCAATTTATTCAATAGCAAGGTTTTAAATCAAGTAAACGGTTTTGTTAAGATTTCAATTGATAATTTATAAAGTTTAATGTGAAATCAACTGCAGTTAATTGACCTAATTGTGCAGTTAGGGTAAATTGATTTGTCATTGAAGATTTGTTAATTCCATAAGATGTAACCAATGTTAATTTTATTTATAATATAACAAACGATGGATTTTAGGAGTGAAATTCCAGATTTATTAATTTATTTGAAATTTAAAATTCAATAAGTGAATTAATTGCAAATAAGTGGAATTTAATATTAAATTATCACGTTAATGGAAATGTGGATGAAATGTGTGGATATTAATGCAATGACTACGAATCAATGAAAATTCATCCAATTGATAATAGGAAGAGAACGGTGTATGTAATCAATTTCAACACTTGTCCGTTAGTGGTAACTTAAATGTAATTTAACGTTAATGGAGTCTAATAAATTAAAATAGGTAATCAATAATTAATGAATTTAATGGTAGATAACTGGAATTATATTCTATAATAATTGAAACTAGGAGGAATATGAATTATCAATGAAATAAAATGTAAGCCAATAATAATCCTTCCCAGAAGTGATAGTTGATTCAATAACAAAATCTATAAATCAAATAAATAGACTTCACTGGAATTTCAATCAACGATTTATGAATATTTTGGAATTGGAATTTAATACTATAATTGGTAAATTAATTTAACTTTAAATTTATATGGGGATTTAATGTATGATAATAGGATTAACGACAATTAAAGGTAATTAAATAGTACGTTAATTGGAATTAAGTTAAAATGGGAGAATATTAAGAACCAAGATTTAAAAGCAACGTTAGCTATATTCTTATTATAATAAGACTCGAATAACAACGGTTAAGAATTTAATAAATGGATTTTTTGGAGTTTTATTTTATAATCTCTAAATTAATGAAATTGAAATTTAATATTTGAATTTGAGGTTAACATTGGAATTGAGGAATTAATCAACTCAGCATTGACCTTTAAATTTGTTTAAATCATTTTAAATGATTGAGAAATGTCAAGTGATAAAAATTGCAAATTTTAAAATTGAAATTAAAATTTGGATTTTATTAACTAATTATTAAATTATTTAATTAATGTAAAAATAGCCATTTTGGCCACTGACTCGGATTTCGACGAAATCAGTTTCATCGGGTCCGTAACGGTGAATTATTGAAGGACTTCAAGTTTCGTGATGATTGGACTTGTCGTTTGATTGTACGGACTCGAAACGCCTTGAAATAAATGCAATTGAAATCATGAAATCAATTTGGGAATTATTGTTTTTAGCATAACTTCTTCATACAAAGGAATTTGGACTTCAAACCTTTTCCATTGCGTTTAAAATATTTTGAAACATTTATTTTGATATATGGGTTGACCCAATTTCGCTCCGGAGTTAGAACGGGTTTTTTGGGCCACTTTGTCGTTAGCGCGTACATCTATCTTATCTGATCCATTCTATTTCAAATTTGTCTATAAATACGTCGTTATAATCCATAGCCTCCCTATTTCTCATTTGTCTGTACGTAGAATTTGTTTCTCTCCTCCTCAACGACAGACGAACAAATCCTAGATCCAAACACAAATCAAAATCAAAGTCAAAAATCCAAACTCCTCAGAAAAATCCGAAAAAAATATATTTCGAAGCTCTCGATGCACGCATCTCGGACCCTGCTGTTCGTTTTCCAATTTGAATCATCGTTTGTTCAGAAATCGATGGTTTCTTTTCGTCCGTTCATCGCGCGTCGATGAACGGTGTCGGATCGTAAAATCCTTTCTGGGTTTTGTAGAGATTCCTGAGCGATGTCCATCGATGCTTACTTTGGCGAGATGACGGTTAGATTGCCGGAATTTTGGGATTTGCGTCCGCGTTTTAGGGGCTGTTGTCGTGTTTTTGCGACTGGAGGTGGTCGATCGCCTGAAGGGGGAGGGCTGCGGCGTACTTCCGCGGCTGCGGCAAGACCTTGGGCGCGCGCATGAGGTAACGGGGTCAAACGATCGGCAACAATGGTTGCGTGCGTTCTGGAGTTTCTCGTGCATGCGGTTGCATGCTGGGAAGAAAGTAATGATGATGACGTGTCCAAGGTGAGACATGTTCTCATTTTCTTTTATTTTAAAAAAATTGATTTCAGTCGCATTAATCGTCGTAACTTTTGCATACGATATCCGATTTACGCGTGGTTTCTTTTGTTAAGATCGTATTGAAATTCTAGACTTGATGATGCTGGTTTGGATGAATTCTAAGATGGTCAAATTTTTTGGCTTAAATTGGATTTAAATTCAATTTACATTCAAAAGGTGAGTATTTTAACCCACTCACAACTTTTAAGATTTCTTATGTTTGCTAAATTCATTTATGATGTGATTTGAAATTTATTTATAGTTGTTTGGCATATATTTCATCATTTTCTCAGTTAATTTGCATTTATTTAATTTACTTGTTATTTAATTCATTATTGCATATTAACTGCCGGTTAAATTGTTATTTATTTTATTGCATACCAACCGCCAGATAAACAGTTACAATTTATTTTTGAATACAAACTGATTGTTGACATATGTTATTGTCACCTGTTATATATTGATGGATTGTTGAATTTGGATGATGATTGTGATATATGGTTGATGGTTGATATTGGATGAATGGATGCTATATTTATATTATTATAAACTACAAGTTAATATGCATTGTCATTTCATTCGGGATTGCGGTTTGAAATGATATATAGCCATAAGTTTTATTTTTAAATTATGAATTGAAATGATAAATATCTGTATCACTTGACCATAGGATAGATAATTTTATACAGGCACCGCGGTGTATATATATAAAATTATTTTTGAAATGATTTTTCTATGGTTTTGGAAAGAATATGGTTTAATGAATATGAATTTTTGATATTTTAAATATTATTCTTTATATAGTTAAACGCTTGAATTTAAGCTATGCATAAAAAAATTATTTAAAGTATGAAGTAAGTTTAGTAATAAAGTTGATTTTATTAAAAATATTTATGGATAAGTATTTACTTAAAATATATTCTAATATAGGGTTATATTGATTTTATATATCAAAGTTGAGAAGATAGTTTTGAAATGGATTTGAGATTTTATTTAATTAAGATCTTATTGAAATTTAGATGTAAAAAGAATATGGTGTTATAACTAAATTCGGGTTTAAGATTATTTAATTCTAAATAAATTGAGGAATATTCAATTATTGAATTTGAAAGTTTATATAAAGGATACTGGATTTATTAAGTAAGTATTTCAAAACTAAATAATAGTAAAGTAAATTTGGCATATATATATGAAGTAAAAAATTCAGTTTTGAAATGGTGGAATATTTGAAACTTCGAATATATAGAAATTTAAATGGTTTATTTGGGAATTCAGATCTTTATTTGAATTTAATTTTGAGAAAGTAAAAAGCTAATTTACTTTATAAAGTAATTTATTATTAAACCATTTAAGTATTGACAATTTTGTTTCGAAGCTATGGGTTTAAGGCAATATATTTGAAAGTATTATGATTTTTGAAAAGATATATTTGAAATAAGAATGATATCATTCGATTGGGTATTAAAATAGAAATGATATTGTATCTATATGGTTTTGAAATGATATTATATTCTGGTTTTGAAGTAAAATTATTTTGAAATGACCGCGGTGTTATAATAACGTTTGGTTGTTAAAGAGACCCGGATCGGAAGTTGTTATACTCTCTGCCAACTCCGAAATACACTTTAATAACCGTGTACGCAGTGGAGATACCAGAATGAAGTAGGATGGCGGCGGCATTTCCTTTGACGTAAATACGTGGACCCAACTCCCATGAGTTGGCATAAGGTGGCTAAAACAGGAGCGATCGACGGGTCAAGAAGGTAGCACCTTTTATCGGACACATCCGTTCTCTATTCTACTCTGACTTTGGTTTTTTCGGTGGCGCTTTTGATTTTTGATTTTGGGGGTGTTGTTCGAGGTGGGCGGTAGTAACTGCTACGTGTTACTACCGACCCGGAAGCGTAATTGGTATATCTACCCTGGCATTGCCTAGTTGTACCGTGTCACCTACCCTAGTGCACCCTATACGATTTTGGTTTTGTACCATACCTATGGAGTGCCCTCTGACGACGCCCAGTATGGGGAGATTATGGTACTGTTTAGACTATGGGAAAATATTTTGTTTTATGGGAAATATTGGATCACTCCTCAACGCTATTTTAAAGTAAATTTATTTTACTAATAGACATTATTATAATTGCGAAATATTACTACATAGTAAATAGTTTAACGGATCCTTAGGAGATGTGAATCTCGAGCATCTCTTAAGTTACCACACTCATATTTATTTATATTAATTTAACTTACATAAGATCTTTTAGTTCTGACTCGAGTGTTTTGCCTTTTCAATTTGCTCGGGTCAGTCCGAGCATTTTAGGATCGAAGACTTTATTTCTGGAGGACGAAGACGGATATTTCATTATTATCATCATATTATATTGTTCCAACGCACACTGTATTCCGCTGCATCGATTTATTCATTGGTATGTGCAACTCTGATATATATTGTACAAGTAAAATTAAATATTTTGTACACAGCTTCAAGAACTGTATATTTGATTATTATATTTTATCCTTCCGCTGAGATTCTGTTTAGTTTTTTTCTTCTCTGTTTTTCTTATTTACCGCATAACAATCCGCCCTTTTGTATGTTTTAAGTCATACGTTTGTGGTTTATCGTCGACTTAAAGCGTGCGAAAAGGCGGGACGTTACATCTGGTATCAGGGCTTTGGTTTAGCGACAAACCTTAGCTTTGTGGGGCCTGACTCTTTACTAATAAGGTAGTAATACTCTTTGGGAGTCGCCGAGTGTATATATATGAGAGAGCGTATTTGTTGGTGTTATAAAAGGTTTTAATATTGCGTTGATCTGTTCTGTTTTGAATTTTTAAATTCTGGTTGATGCATGGGACGCTATAACATCAATAGGGATTTTTAAACACTTAACATGACAGACTGACATAGTATTTGTTTTTAATATAGGTGAATGAAATAATTTGCCTATTATATTTTCTATATATAATTAAAATTTTTGTAAAGATTATATTTGGTTGCAATATGGTGGTTGTTAGGTAATGGAATTTATAAATAATAGTTGAAATAAGGTTGAAAATAAAATAAATAAATATTGGAAATTTAGAACTTAAGCTCCGGGGTTTTGAAACTTTCTTTCGAATAATTTTGGAATATAGTAATAATATTGTTAGAAGTATTTTCTGATATATATTCAATTTAATTTGAAAGAATTGTTTTAAAAGAAACTTTGATAAGAAATAAGTTATGTACTCCCCTCTCTATCGCTGGAAAATAATTTCGGTGATGAGTGCACGCATCATCGATATTCATTTTCGAATTTCAAAGTGGGAAGGCCACTGTAGTAGTTTTACTATGGATTTATTTTGATAAATAAATATAAATTTTAATTGTATTAATTATAATTGGATATATAAATTATAAGTATATATTTATCTGTTATTTTAAGATGATTTTGAATAAAACCTGGTATTTAATTCTTAAGTTTCCGCTAATTAAGAGTTTTAATTAGGGTAGTGAAATGGAAGTTAATGGATAATTGGAACCTTTAAATAAAATAATAGATTTAATGCTAAATAAATGAATTGAAAAGGAGGTTGAAATTGTAACCTATATAACAAAAGATGAAATTTATTGAATAATGAATTAATTAAAAGAAATAGAATAAACTTGTGTAACTTTCAATTGCATTCTTAAAAGCATATGGATATAACTTACAAAATAATAAAAGTTACAATGTTTAATAAGAAACTGTAATAGAATATTATACAAGTAAAAATTTTAGGTAATGAAAGTAATTAATGAAATGCTTTTATAAATAAGGATTTAAAGTTATAATTATTATATACTCAAGTTATGACTGAAAGGCCACTAATTAAATATAATAGAAAGGTTATAAAGAAATGATAATAAACTAAAGTAAGTATTGAAGTCATTTATTTTGAAAATAAGCAGTGAATAAATGAATGTAATACAATAAAAAGAAAATTTTATATGGTATGAATAAATGATAAGAAATAAATGTAAAAATTAAAAAGGTAAATTATTATTTGAAAGAAAAGAAATCAAACAACTAATGTATGAAATGAAATTATAATAAGAAAATTTGATTTGTTGTTTGAAATTGTTGGTTGTTTTGGTTTATGGTAGTTTGGGCAAAGATACTCTAAATCTGTTTGGAAGGTATGAATAATCAATTTAGTGTCACCTAAGACTGTTGAATGAAAGCTACACTTAGTAGTTTATATTTCATTCCGTACAATTTAAAGTTTTGAACCCGAACAACTATTTGTTTTGTGTATATGAATGTATAAATTGATGTGTGTTGATTTAATGTGATGGTTGTTTGCTTGTTGCAAGTAATTGTTGTTGTTGTTGTATTGATTTGTTTATTATTGCTTGAAACAAGTTAAATATTTCATTTTTTTTAAAATTGTGAACCCTTTTGGATTATTAAGTGAAATGCAGGTTATGGAAGCAATTATTAGTGCATTTGGTTCCATAATATAAGCGTAAATTGCCCGAAAAATAGTTACGTTTTCGGATTACGGTTTATAGCGCTATTATATTGTTTTTCCCGTGTGCGGATGTATATTATTTTAGAAAATATATGTTATATATTGTTATATTTGATATTACATTTTCTTCCGAGCCTCTCCTTACAAAGGAGACTCTGCCGAAATTTTCATCAAATTTTAGACTTAGAAAATATTTCAAAAATGTTTTCCAAACCTTATTAATTTAAATATAAAAGATTTAATTGTTTATAAATCTATATATTTTATTTAAATTATCAAGTTCTGTAAACTTATTGTATGAATATAATAATATATATATTGATTTATAAGTTCCTCTTTTCCCTTTTTTTCCTTTTCGGGGACGAAAGGTTTTAAGTGGGGCAGAGTGTAACGACCCGTAAATTTTGATAAATAAATTGGTTAAGTTAATTAGATTTTGTAATTAAATTTAGGAAAAATAGAAAAAAAATGTATAATTTATATTGTAGTAAATATTAAGAATGAATAGTAGCATTGGTTATTAAAATTTAAAATTTGACAATTGAAGTGAAACTCCAATAATGTAAAAAGTGTAAATTGTTACACTTGGGTATAAAATAGAAATGAGTAGATAAAGGTAACTGTGAATAAACTAATGCAATAATACATTGCTTAATAGTAACTGAACGTAAAAAAGGAAATAAGGTTATAACAAGTTGATAAATGTTAACAATGAAATGATATAATTAGTGGTGATTGGATGAATTCAAAGTATAAACAAATGAAGTAATGCGTAATACATTGAGAATTTTACAATAATTGTAGATAAGTATTTATAATGTGTGTTGTTGATAATAAAACGTACTTAAATGGTAATAAATTGAAGATAAGAAAACAAAGGCATTTAGTGAATTTATTTAATGTATTCATGGAATAAAATCAATGTCCTGTGGATAATTATAATATTGTTTGGAAGTGAAAACTTATAAGTATGAAACTAAATAAGTAAATTAATTAAGAATATAAGTAGTAATCAATGTACATATTTGGCAAATATAATTAAATAGTATGAAATGAAGCATGCATTAATGAAATGTAATATAAGTCAATGTTAATTACACCCATAAATGTCACTTTATTTAATAGCAAGGTTTTAAATCAAGTAAATGGTTTTGTTAAGATTTCAATTGATAATTTATAAAATTTAATGTGAAATCAACTGAAGTTAATTAACCTAATTGTGTAGTTAGGGTAAATTGATTTGTCATTGAAGATTTTTTAATTCCATAAGATGTAACCAATGTTAATTTTATTTATAATATAACAAGTGATGGATTTTAGGAGTGAAATTCTAGATTTATTAATTTATTTCAAATTTAAAATTCAATAAGTGAATTAATTGCAAATAAGTGGAATTTAATATTAAATTATTACGTTAATGGAAATGTGGATGAAATGTGTGGATATTAATGCAATAACTATGAATCAATGAAAATTCATCCAATTGATAATAGGATGAGAACGGTGTATGTAATCAATTTCAACACTTGTCCGTTAGTGATAACTTAATTGTAATGTAACGTTAATGGAGTCTAATAAATTAAAATAGGTAATCAATAATTAATGAATTTAATGGTAGATAACTAGAATTAAATTCTATAATAATTGAAACTAGGAGGAATATGAATTATTAATGAAATAAAATGTAAGCCAATAATAATCCTTCCCAGAAGTGATAATTGATTCAATAAAAAAATCTATAAATCAAATAAATAGACTTCATTGGAATTTCAATCAATGATTTATGAATATTTTAGAATTGTAATTTAATACTATAATTGGTAAATTGATTTAACTTTAAATTTATATGGGGATTTAATGTATGATAATAGGATTAATGGCAATTAAAGGTAATTAAATAGTACGTTAATTGGAATTAAGTTAAAATGGGAGAATATTAAGAACCAAGATTTAAAAGCAAGGTTAGTTATATTCTTATTGTAATAAGACTCGAATAATAAGGGTTAAGAATTTAATAAATGGATTTTTTGGAGTATTATTTTATGATTTCCAAATTAATGAAATTGAAATTTAATATTTGAATTTGAGGTTAACACTGGAATTGAGGAATTAATCAACTCAACACCGACCTTTAAATTTGTTTAAATCATTTTAAATGATTGAGAAATATAAAGTGATAAAAATTGAAAATTTTAAAATTGAAACTAAAATTTGGATTTTATTAACTAATTATTAAATTATTCAATTAATGTATAAATAGCCATTTTGGCCACTGACTCGGATTTCGACGAAACCAGTTTCGTCGGATCCATAACGGTGAATTATTGTAGGACTTCAAATTTTGTAGCGACGGGACTTGTCGTTTGATCATATGAACTCGAAACGCCTTGAATTAAATGCAATTGAAATCAATTGAAATCAATTTATGAAATACTATTTCTAGCATAACTTCTTCATACGATGGAATTTGGACTTGAACCTTTTCCATTGCGTTTAAAATATTTTAAAACATCTATTTGATATATGGGTTGACCCAATTTCGTTCCGGAGTCAGAACGGGTTTTTTGGATCACTTTGTCGTTAGCGTGTACATGTATCTTATCCGATCCATTCTATTTCAAATTTTTCTATAAATATGTCGTTATAAACCCTAACCTCCCTATTTCTCATTTGTCTGTATGTACAATTTATTTCTCTCCTCCTCAATGGTAGATAAACAAATGCTAGATCCAAACATAAATCAAAATCAAAGTCAAAAATCCAAACTCCTTGGAAAAATCCAAAAAAATATATTTCGAAGCTCTCGATGTACGCACCTCGGATCTACTGTTCGTTTTCCAATTCGAATCATCGTTTGTTTAGAAATCGATGGTTTCTTCTCGTCCGTTCATTGCGCGTCGATGAACGGTGTCGGATCGTAAATTCCTTTGTGGGTTTTGTAGAGATTCCCGAGCGTTGTCCATCGGTGTGCTTATTTTGGCGAGATAACGGTTAGATTGCTGGAAATTTTGGGATTTGTGTCCACGTCTAGGGGCTGCTGTCGTGTTTTTGCTACCGGAGGTGGTCGATCGCTAGAAGGGGAAGGGCTGTGGCGTACTTCGGCGGCGGCGACGGCAAGACCTTGGGCGCGCACATGAGGTAACGAGGTCAAATGAGCGGTCAACAATGGTTGCATGCGTTCTGGAGTTTCTCATGCATGCAATTGCGTGCTGGGAAGAAAATAAATTGATGATGATGACGTGTCCAAGGTGAGACATGTTCTTTTTTTCTTTTATTTAAAAAAAATTGATTTCAATCGCATTAATCGTCGTAATTTTTGCATACGATATCCGATTTATGCGCGGTTTCTTTTGTTAGGATCGCATTAAATTACTTGTTATTTAATTCATTATTGCAAATTAACTGCCGGTTAAATTGTTATTTATTTTATTGCATACCAACTGCTAGTTAAACAGTTACAATTTATTTTTTAATATAAACTGATAGTTGATATCTGTTATTATCACTTGTTATATATTGATGTATTGTTGAATTTAGATGATGATTGTGATAAATGGTTGAAGGTTGATATTGGATGAATGGATGCTATACTTATATTGTTATAAACGGCAAGTCAATATGCATTGTCATTTCATTCGGGATTGCGGTTTGAAATGATATATAACCTTAATTTTTATTTTTAAATTACGGATTGAAATGATAAACATCCATATCACTTGACCATAGGATAGATAATTTTATACAGGCACCGCGGTATATATATAAAATTATTTTTGAAATGATTTTTCTATGGTTTTGGAAAGAATATGGTTTAATGAATATGGATTTTTGATATTTTAAATATATTTTTATATAGTTAAACGCTTGATTTAAGCTATGTATAAAAAAGTTGTTTAAAATATGAAGTAAGTTTAATAATAAAGTTGATTTTATTAAAAATATTTATGGATAAGTATTTACTTAAAATATATTTTAATATATGGTTATAGTGATTTTATATTTCAAAGTTGAGAAGATAGTTTGGAAATGGATTTGAGATTTTATTTAATTAAGATCTTATTGAAATTTAGATGTAAAAAGAATATGGTGTTATAACTAAATTCGGGTTTAAGATGATTTAAGTCTAAATAAATTGAGGAATATTCAATTATTGAATTTGAAAGTTTATATAAAGGATACTGGATTTATTAAGTAAGTATTTCAAAACTAAATAATAGTAAAGTAAATTTGGCATATATATATATATATATATATATGAAATAAAAAATTTAGTTTTGAAATGGTGGAATTGTTAAAACTTTGAATATATGAAAATTTAAATGGTTTATTTGGAAATTCAAATCTGTATTTGAATTTAATTTGTGAAAGTAAAAAGCTAATTTACATTATAAAGTAATTTATTATTAAACCATTTAAGTATTGAAAATTTTGTTTCGAACCTATGGGTTTAAGGCATATATATTTAAAAGTACTATGATTTTTGAAAAGATATATTTGAAATAAAAATGATATCATATTGATTGGGTTTTAAAATAGAAATGATATTGTATCTATATGGTTTTGAAATGGATATTGTATTCTAGTTTTGAAGTAAAATTATTTTGAAATAACCGCGGTGTTATAATAACGTTCGGTTGTTAAAGAGACCAGGATCAGAAGTTGTTATACTCTCTGCCAACTCCGAAAACCACTTTAATAACCGTGTATGCGGTGGAGATACCAGAATGAAGTAGGATGGTGGTGGCGTTTCCTTTGAGGTAAATACGTGGACCCAACTCCCGTGAGTTGGCATAAGGTGGCTAAAACAGGAGCGATCGACGGGTTAAGAAGGTAGCACCTTTTATCGGACACATCCCTTCGCTATTCTACTCTGACATTGGATTTTTCAGTGGCCACTTTTGATTTTTGATTTTGAGGGTGTTGTTCGAGGTGGGCGGTAGTAGCTGCTACGCGTTACCACCGACCCGGAAGCGTAATTGGTATATCTACCCTGGCATTGCCTAGTTGTGCCGTGTCATTTACCCTAGCGCGCCTTATATGATTTGGTTTTGTACCATACCTATGGAGTGTCCCCTGACGACGCCCAGTAAGGGGGAGATTACGGTACTGTATAGACTATGGGAATATATTTTGTGTTAAGGGGAATATTGGGTCACTCCTTAACGCTATTTTAAAGTAAGTTTATTTTACTACTAGACATTATTATAATAGCGAAATATATTACTACATAGTAAATAGTTTAACAGATCCTTAGGATATGTGAATCCCGAGCATCTCTTAAGTTACTATGCTCATATTTATTTCTGTTAATTTAACTTACATAAGATCTTTTAGTTCTGACTCGAGTCAGTCTTGTCTTTTCAATTCGCTCGGGTCAGTCCGAGCATTTCAGGATTGAAGACTTTATTTCTGGAGGACGAAGACGGAGATTTCATTATTATTATTATATTATATTGTTCCACTATACACTGTATTCCGCTGCATCGATTCATTCGTCGGTATGTGCAACTCTGATATATATTGTACAAGTAAAATTAAATATTTTGTAAACAGCTTCATGAACTGTAATTTTGATTATTATATTTTATCCTTCCGCTGTGAGATTCTGTTTAGTTTTTTTCTTCTCTGGTTTTCTTATTTACCCCATAACAATCCGCCCTTTTGTATGTTTTAAGTCTGACATGTGTGGTTTATCGTCGACTTAAAGCATACGAAAAGGCAGGACGTTACATAAGCTCTAGTAATATGTACATATAGACATGTAATGCATTGTGAGAAATGCATTTTATGGATTATAAGGCTAGGATTAACACTAGAGGGGGGTAAATAGTGTTTATAAAGAATTACTCAATCTTTTTGAGTTTATGTTAATTTAAACACAGATGTTTGAAACGTACAGACACAAATATGATCACAGAAACAAACACAGATGCAAAAATAAAATAAAAAGCAGTAAAGGAAAAAAACACACCGGATTTTATACTGGTTCAGAGTTACCCTACATCCAGTCCCGCAACACGAGTACGAATTTCCTTTCAAAAGCAATCTTTACAATTACACCCTCGATTTCAAGGCTATGAGGTACACCCTCCGGAATCATAATCCTCTGGGTAGAGATACTTGATTTTCCGGGCTACAAGTTCACCCACTTGATTTTACGGGCAACATGTTCACCCAATTGATTTCCCAAGGCTACAATCACACCTTATCACGCTTGATTGATTTTAAAGGCTACAATCACACCTTTTCTCGCTAAGTTGATTACAAAAGCCCTATAACTCTGAATAGCACTGTGGATCTTGTTGAGATAGTGATAGAATCAAACTACGAATGATCGAGTTCAATTCTATGTGGATTCGATAGAGTAATGATAAGAATTTTTGTTAAGAAAAGTGGAAGAAGAAGAGGAGTGAAAAACCAGAAAATCTGATGTAAAATTCATTGAAACTGACCCCTATTTATAGTAGAACAACAGCCGTGTCCATTCGTGAAGAGTTATGGCGAATAGACACTTCTTTTGAAATTGAAATTTTGAACTCAACTGACACCATGTCGACATGGTCACCATGAGTATGTCGACATCCCAAAGCATTTTTTGATGATTTGATTTTCTTTAAAAATAACCTTTATCTTATATTAAAACTGTTTTAAACTTTATAAATATACTTGACCATAGTTAAAAATCATAAGTAAATATGGATAATAATATATATTGGATTTAACTATAATTTTATACTTAAATCTAAGTATAAATATTTTAAAATTTAAATATATTATATTAAAAGATAGTTTAAAATCAGGAGTAATTTGACTTTGAAATTAAAGATGATTTTGAGGCTAAAATTATTTAAAATCAGGATAGATGTTTTTGATGCTTTTAAAAGGAAGGCTTTGAAATCATTTTGAAAACAAGATATAATTTTGAAAAAAATCATTTTGAACAAAAGGTTAGCGGATACAAAACAATGTTCCACTAGATTTTTCGTAGGTTCCATCCCTTTAACAAGCTCGAAGTGGATTCCATTTCATGAATAAATTGGATTTTAAGCTGCCAGTGCTTTTCTAGGAGTTCTAACAAAATTTTCTAATTAAAGAATAAATTACTTGAATTCTGGAACTCTTGATAATCTTGATACTTATGAGTCCTCAATCTTGGTATCTTGAATCTCCATACTGTATAGTCTTCATTCTTGATATCTTAAATCTCTATACTGTACAGTCTTCATTCTTGGTACCTGCATGGTTAAATCCTGCATATACATATATATCTAAACTTATAATGTTAGTATTTATATTTTATAATCTATTCTAAGGTTGTTTTCATCAAAACCATCATCTCATGGACTAACAATCTCCCCTTTTTTGATGATGACAACCTTTGTTCATAAAATATTACTTCTATCCCAATAACTCCCCCTTAATCTATGCCCTAATTACCCTATTTTATACTTCTCCCCCTTTGTCATCAACAAAAACTAACTCCCCCCCATTCTTGGACTAAAGTACCTGCATTGATAAACTATACAAAGAAATATATAATAGATAGATTAAGAAATAATTATACTTATGAACATGATAATTTAATCAAAGACTATATACATTTCAATGTATATTTACATTTTTGTACATCAATCATCGAACTAAATTAAGAAATAAATCCACACCAAGTATCAATCTAAACCAAATCAAATCAATTCAAACAAACAATTCAAACAAAGTAATAAAATTTAAACGTTACGAGGAACTTCCACCCATCCTTCTTCTCCAAAGATAGGGTCTGCTTTAATAGCATGCCAATTTTCATTGTCATTGGTGAGAGAGACAGGAGGATGTGCTTCGTTATCATCCTTGTGTAGGGAGGAAATCATCCATCGTATTGCATCGAAATGCCTTTCTTGCTCCTTGATCATCTGCATTTGACTCAATTCTAAGTGAGGCTAGTTACGGAGAATAAACGAGAGAATATTCTTGAATGAATTAAGAGTTTCTTCAGATTTTCAGATAAATTGTGAATTGGATAAGCCATAGTTGAATTTGTGAAAGAAATGAAGGATTAGAAGATAAGAAATAATTTTCAGTGAAGAATTCTGGAAGAAATAGGTATATATAGGTGTAGAAATTCGTTTGAAATGAATAGACATATGGTAGTTATTCAAATTTCAAATTCAAAATAAATTGTCATTTCTGACCAATACATGTCGACATGGTCATAGGGGGTATGTCGACATGGGTTAGTGAAAAAATATGACCAATTAGATTTTGTGAATAATTGTGTGTGTATATATATATTTATATAATATACTAACATTTATTATGGAGATAAGATAAGCTAGATAACAGAAAGGAAATTTCATTTCATTGCATACTAAGATGATATAATGATTAAACATATGAAACTACATGAACTTTCGAATTAAAACAAGCTAAAACACATACAACAAAATACGAAAAGATAACACTAGTTAGAGGATGATGACGATGAAGAAAGTTCAAGTTTCTTGTCGACTTTGGAAAGGAACTTGTTCATCTTGGATGAAATTTTGTCCAACTTCTTACTAACGGATCGTTTAAGAATCTGTTGATTCGCAATAATCGTCTTTTGGTTCTTAAGAAGGGTTTTGGTGGATTGATTAGGAGGATAGTCGATGCTTTCCAAAGAGGTTTCACCTTCTTCTTCAATTTCCATTTCATCCCCTTCTTCTTCTTCTTCTTCTTCTTCTTCTTCTTTTTCCTCTTCTTCTTCTTCCATTTCCTCATGAGCCAAATGCTCTTCCTTTTCGGCAAGGGTCTCATAAGGTTGAAAAAAAAAATGGAATTTTCGTAAGAGAAATGTTGGAATGATTGAAAACTTTTCTAGAAACAAATTCTTCGCCTTTGAAATCCACTCCAAAATAGTTGAAAATCCGAGTGAGATAAATTCCATGATACAAAGTATTCTCACCCGTTTCAAGATTTTTAGGACGAAGTTCATCCAAAATAACTTGCACTCAATTTATGTCATAATTTCCAAAAATAGCAAAAAGTGCTTTGCAAACTTTTGAATTAGGATTGTTAAAATTCCCCGATCTTGGGGTCAAAGTATGTTGTAAAAGAAGATTGACAATTCTTGCCTTTGGTCGAAAATTTTGATTTTTGAATTCAAAATTATTATTCCCTTTGAAAATATGATGAAATGTCTCACGATCATTTTCATTGATTTTAAAATTAGAAATATCCATTCCTGTACACTTGCAATTGAGAATGGTACCCAAAAGATCACGATTCAAAAAAATTCTAGTGCCTTTGACACTACTCCAAATTTCATCCTCATTTCCATTATAAAATCCACGGTTTAAATTAGCATAGGAAATTTTGACAAGATTTGGATAGCAAACAAAATCATTTTGAGAAGCATCAATAAGACTAAAAACTCCATTGTTTGCAAAAAGAGAATCAAGTTAATAAGAAGGAAAATCTTGAAAAATAGCAAACTTTCTAGGATGGACTTTGGCATAATTAGCATAATTGATGTATGCTTTTATTGCCTCCGGATCATTAAAGAGTTGCTCTTTTATTTTTGTGGAAATTCTCATGGTGGAGGGGTTGCTTGAAGAAGCCATTAAAGTAGAGAGTAGAGAGCTTGAATTTTGAAGAAAGAGAGTTTGAATTTGAAAATGAGAGTGAAAAGATGATAAAAGATAGTGGATAAATAGATTCTCTAAGGACATATTCTCTGGTCAAAAGGTAGCTTTTCAGAGAGTTGAATGAAGTGAAAAGATGGAGGGAAATTCAAACATTTGAATTCAAAATTTTAAATTCAAATTCTAGTACCCATGTCGACATCATGGTAGGGATCATGTCGACACGTGCTAGTGAATTTTTGTGCATTATTTTTTCTAAGTTCTCTAATAAATTTATATACTTTATTATATATTTCTAAAATATTATTGGACTAATAGTATATTTCAAAAAGTATTATTATACTATTAAAAATAATAATAAATAAAAATAATAATAAAATAATAATAATAAAATAAAATTTTAAAATTCAAACAACACGCCAATTCAAAATCAATTAATCAAGCAATCAAACATCTAATTCTAAGCAAGCAATTTCAACCAATTATATTGTAAATGTGTACCTTTTTCTGAGTCTGTTTCTCTGAATTCGTCGAAGTCGTGAACTGCCATGAAACACAAATTTAAATTATCTATTTTCTGGTCATCATCACTTGAGGACGAGTCTGAGTCATCTAGAGTAGCAGTAAGTGCACGTTTCCGTTTCTTTGCTGAATCATTATTCATAGGAGGATTTTGCCTATCTATATGCGAACACTCTCTTTTGATATGGCCTGGTTCATCACAGTTGTAACATTTGACATTATTTGGCACTACATTCTGATTTCCAGGGTTCTTATAGTAGTTTCTCTTGAGACTATTCATCTTTCTGTATTTCAAGAATTTCCTACAATTTCTAATCATTAAGGCTATTTCTTCATCATTATCGTTGTTTTAATCCGATCCATCAGTCAATGCATTGAATGCCATTGATTTCTTTTCAAATGCTTTGCTTTCTCTTCTCCCGATCATTTGAACTTCATACGACATTAGATTTCCAGTTAATTCTTCCATCTTTAAAGTACTAATGTCATTTGCCTCTTCGATAGCAAGTGTCTTTTGATCCCATTCAGGAGTAAGAGAATTTAAAATCTTTCTAACTTAATTTTCTTCAGAAAATTCCTTTCCCAAAAGATATTGAAGAGTCCACAATATCCTAAAATTTACTATACATATCTGAAATAGACTCATTAGAATCATTTTAAATAATTTAAACTGATTCGTGAGCATGAAAATTTTGGTCTGTTTAACTTTGCTTGTTCCTTCGTGAGTAACTTGCAAAATTTTCCAGATTTCATATGCTGACTTACAAACTGACACTCTATTGAATTCATTTCTATCTAGTGAACAAAAAAATATATTCATTGCCTTAGAATTATTATGTGCAACAGTCTTTTGCTCAGCAGTCCATTGTGCAAAATCAGTTGTGGGTTTAGAATATTCAGTTTGTGTAATATTCCAAGTGTCTAATCCTATAGGTTGTAAATATATTTTCATCCTACATGCCCAATATGCATAGTTACTGCCATTAAAAAGTGGTGGTCTGACAGTAGACCGACCTTCTACAAATGAACTAGTGACAGGGATACTAGTGTTAATAACAGTACCAGTGTTGGTAGCCATTTTGAAATTTTTTCAAAAATCAGGTTACGAAACATTGAAAACCTTGTTCTGATACCAATTGTGAGAAATGCGGATTACGGGTCATAAGGCTAGGATTAACAATAGAGGGGGGTGAATAGTGTTTATAAAGATTACTAAATCTTTTTGACTTTATGTTAATTTAAACACAGATGTGTGTAATATACAGGCACAGATTTGATCACAGAAACAAACACAGATGTAGAAATAAAATAAAAAGCAGTAAAGGAAAGAACGCACCGGATTTTATACTGGTTCGGAGTTACCCTACATCCATTCCCGCAACACAAGTACGGATTTCCTTTCAAAAGAAATCTTTACAATTACAACCTCGATTTCAAGGCTACGAGGTACGCCGTCCAGAATTAAAATCCTCTAGGTAGAGATACTTGATTTCTGGGCTACAAGTTCACCCACTTGATTTTACGGGCAACAAGTTCACCCAATTGATTTCCCAAGGCTACAATCACTCCTTATCATGCTTGATTGATTTTCAAGGCTACAATCACACCTTTTCTCACTAGGTTGATTACAAAAGTCCTATAACTCTGAATAGCACCGAGGATCTTGTTAAGGTAGTGATAGAGAATCAAACTACGAATGATCGAGTTCAATTCAATGTAGATTTCGGCAGAGTAATGATAAGAATCTTTTTTAAGGAAAGTGGAAGAAGAAGAGGAGTGAAAAACCAGAAAATCTGATGTAAAATTCATTGAAACTGACCCCCGTTTATAGTAGAACAACAATCATGTCCATTCGTGAAGAGTTATGGCGAATAGACACTTCTTTTGAAATTGAAATTTTGAACTCAGCTGACACCATGTCGACATGGTCACCATGAGTATGTCGACATCCCAAAGCATTTTTTGATGATTTGATTTTCTTTGAAAATATCCTTTATCTTATATTAAAACTATTTTAAACTTTATAAATATACTTGACTATAGTTAAAATTCATAAGTAAATATAGATAATAATATATATGGAATTTAACTATAATTTTATATTTAAATCTAAGTATGATTATTTTAAAAGTTAAATATATTATATTAAAAGATAGTTTAAAATTAGGAGTAATTTGACTTTGAAATTAAAGATGATTTTGAGGCTAAAATTATTTAAAATCAGGATATATGTTTTTGATGCTTTTAAAAGGAAGGTTTTGAAATCATTTTGAGAATAAGATATAATTTTGAAAAAAAAATCATTTTGAATAAAAGGTTAGCGGATTCAAAACAATGTTCCACTAGATTTTTCATAGGTTCCATCCTACTTAGGGTCCGTCCCTTTAACAAGCTCGAAGTGGATTTCATTCCATGAATAAATTGGATTTTAAGATGCCAGTGCTTTTCTAGGAGTTTTAACAAAATTTTCTTATTAAAGAATAAATTACTTGAATTCTTGAACTCTTGATAATCTTGATACTCATGAGTCTTCAGTCTTGATATCTTGAATCTCTATACTGTACAGTCTTCATTCTTGGTAACTACATGGTTAAATCCTGCATATACATAAATATCTAAACTTATAATGTTAGTATTTATATTTTATTATCTATTCTAAGGTTGTTGTCACCACAACCATCATCTCACGGACTAATATGCACATGAACCAATATTAATGCAAAGATTAGGCGGTCTCCTGATCTATTCAACCTCCTTAAATGCACATGCTTATGTGATGTACCAAAATGTATGCAACATCCTATGTAAATATACATGTATGCATAACCATTCAATCCATATAAAACAACCATATGCATATAACTTGATAAAGTAAAATAACATAAGTGATGTTGTGATGTGTGTGGGATAAACAAAAAATCAGCCCGTGATGTGCAATAGTAACTAATAAAATTCAACTGTTACCAACCATCATCCAGAACATGTCCTAGTGACATGCTCGTATCCATTCCTAGGATAGCATCAAAATGTACCTACCTATAAGGTATACTAAGCTAGAACCTAAACTCAAAAAGTTTATGCTTATTTAACTAAAATGGAAATGTACTAGAAAAGAGTTCAAGATGGATAGCTCAGATCTTCTCCTTAAGCCCTCATATACACTCAACTATGTGTCTCCTTACTGGACTCTAAACAGTTTAATTATTATACCCTGAAGTTGCTTTGTCCCATGTCTTATAATGGAGTTGCATAGAAAACAAGTGACTTGCTTATTCGCTTCGACTTCTCTTAATTGACATGGCTCAACCACCGTAGCTACATCGTATATATATTTCTCTAGGTGTGACACATGAAAACATTGTGAACTCCCACAAACCCTTTCGAAAGCCTACTCTATAGGCTAACTTCCCTACTCTATCCAAAATCAAAAAAGGCCCTAAAACTCTTAGCGTTGACTTTTCCAAATTAACGACCTAATAATGCATCTAAACGACAAGATGCTCACTTGAACCATGTCATCGCCGCAGACTTTCACTTTGTGTGCCTCTTGGCAGCATTCGATTTCTCCTTCCTTCTACGGAAGGCTTTTCAGTGAAGAGTCGAAATGAAATGATCAGTTTATCTCTTCCATTTTCATACTGGCATGTAACTTCAACCTACATGTATGTGCACGGGGTGTCCCTCTGTAATCCTTACTACCAACTCAAATAAAATGATATCGACATGCAACATACTAGATAACTTGAACATAAGTGTGCTCCGATGGAACTATAGTCTTATGCAATCCTCGATGCACATATACCATGCCTTAAATCGTCTAGTAGTATACCTGACCACTTCATCTTCTTGATACTAAGGTAGGACAACCCAAAAGTGGACGATGTCCCCTTCCCTAGTATTTTTTATACTTAGCTCTTTTACTATTTTTCCATTTCACCCAAGGATATTCAAACCTGGTGATTTCTTAACAGTTGAAAATAGCATAAATTCTTTTTCAACTCAATTCAACTTAAGTTATCTCATTTTACTCTGACTTGTTTCTCCGGTCCTTAAAAAATCGTGGTACTAGGTATCACGTTTATAGTTTACATGGATTTATCCTAAGTTCTTCAAGTAGGTAAAAATATGCTAGTAGGGTAGACTTGATCTATTTTCCTATTCAAACCTAACTATAAAAAATCCTAAATTAAATGAATTTGTAAACTAAAATTATTTTAGCATTAATGCTAACCACTTAAGTGATGCTTTATTCACGTTCAACTATTACGCAACACAACTATATATCCTAAATCAATCTTTCATGATTTTCCTTAAATAAACAACCTTCCTTCAATCCGAGGGATGATTTAAAAGAAACTATTATCCTTTCCTCCAAATCCTACCAGAAATTTTCATGTATTATTTTCTAGGAAAATCGCCTTCACATTCTCATTGTGTGCAAATAGCAATACCTTTTTCTTAATGAAAACCCAAATCAGTGAATTTACCATTCCTTGCAAAATCTTGACTCCAACTCATTCTAAGATATCTCCTATGGTTTGAACTTCCAAAATTTACCGTTCCTTAATGCCATTCCATCAATGGGACCTTTTCCCCAAACATAACTTTTCACCATTCTACTCCAACTATTTTATGGTCGAGACAACTCGATATGGAATGACGTCTTGCCATTTTAATCCAGTACATATAATGACTAATACTTAACTAACACCATATCCGAAAACTTTGTCTAGAAGCATCTAAAATGGACGATGTCCTAGCCTAGTAGATATCCTATATAACTCTTATCATCTCATCCTCAACAACATATTTGTAGTTGCATGACAACTCAGGTACCAATTCTGTTATACATATTACCATATAAAGTATAGTATAAGATGACAACCTACCTACTTGGTTAGACAATTGCCATATAAAGTGTACATATTGCCACCCACCCATAAGTCATCCTAGTCATCTTCCTCTTTCGGTGATGTTGAAAAACTAATACATTGGGGACTTATAATACATAACCAACCTAATTACCTCCAAAACTTGAGAGCAAAGTAATACCACTCATCTCAAGATCATTGGTTAGATAATTCTTATCATAAGCCTTCAATTGTTGTCTTGTATTGCAAACAACTCTACCCTTCTATATCAAAACAGAGTCCTATCTTGTACCTTAAGCGAAGGTATACACAACAACTGCCTTCGAACTATCGGGCGTGCTAAAATAGGTATACTAGATGACAATACTTTAGCTAACTAAAAGCTTGCTCATATTACAAGTTCCATGAAAAAACTAAAATTTTCTTAGGGAAAACGTCTTGTATCTATGATATTCTTTGATACAATAAAACATCTTGACTTGTTATTTCTTTACTCTGAAAATATGTTTTTCGTAATTCATACTCTCTCGATTTTCTTGCGCAATAATTCTACAATTCAAACTATACTTTGGTAGGAAAACATCAATGCAGTTCACTTTTCATTATTATAGGAAGTTTAACCTAGTACTCTACCCTTCTGACCACAAGGTTGATTGAACAGGTCACCGAATCTCCTATTACTTCCAATCTCTAACTAGGGTTGTCAATGGATACCTGAAAAATCCGAAATCCGTCCGCATTCGTATCCGAAAAGTGGATAATATCTGATATCCGGAAAAACGGATGCGGATACGAAGACATCCACATCTGAAAATTATTCGTCCGGTCTTTGTCAAGATTATAGTATAAATTATGTGTATTTTAGTATAATGAAAGATAATTATCTATTGTTTTATTAAGTTAGTAGTTTATATTATATGCACTTAATGCTTATTAACTGCTCAAAACTGTTTATTATCACCATATTTGTTTATATTTAACACTTTTATAATCAATTAGATTGAAAAAAAAGTATGTTGAACTTCAAATTTATATTTATATTTCTTGATTTATCAATCGTTAGCGGATAGGATAATTATCCGAAATCCGTCCGTATCCACGGATGCGTATATCCAATATTCGAAAATCATTTTGGATGCGGATGCGGATATGGCACTATCCGCATCCGAAAGTATCCGTTGACAGGCCTATCGCTAACCCTTAAATATTTCAATGCATCTAAACTTTTCCATCAATTTAGCTCTAATAAGCAGTGTAATTCCATTTATCTAACTCCAATTTAATTCTTCTCTTTTTAAATTTAAGGGAAAGTCTTACTTCTAATTTACCTTTTTAAATCGAAGTCTTTAATTTTAACATCTTCTTCGTAAAATTGGTAAGTTTTTAGAACTATAAAACCTTCTGTTCACCTTTTACAACCGTTTCCATTTTATAAAGATCATGACATTTTTCTTTAATTTAGATTATATAAAATGATTAGCTTACCTTAGAAAAATGTACAAAAAACACATCTTTCAAAACATTTCCTTTACAAATAAGAAATTTTCAAAATAACCATCTCTTATTTATAAAAGAGCATCAAAAGATGGGTCTTACATACTTCTGGAATTTTTTTTCAAATGTTTTATTTTTGAAAGCAAAGTACGCCTCAAGGTAAGTGCAACAATGTGTCTAAAAAAGAAAATCTTTAAATTAGTTGTTGAAAATTTCTTTTTGTCAAATTCTTTTCCTTCTAAACAAATTCCATAAAGTTTGTCTGATCATTTTATAGAAAATCATAAATCAAATTATTTTTCTTTTTAAAATATCAGACATTTACTGTTTCTAACTTCTATATAACATTTCCACTGGCTTATCACTTATATCGAGTAGATAAGAGCAACCTAATTTACACAAGCCTAACTATACCTAACAATGATTTAAGCGCATAGTGTTTCTATCCTTCTTTCCATTGATGGCTAACTCAAGTTTATCTTTCAATACAGTTTCCAGCTCCAATATAGAAACACTCTAGCTATACATTTAAGTGAATAGGAGTCTTTGCAATTACTATATAAAAATATGATTTCCACTTTAACTAGAGGAATTTGCCCTTAGTTTGTAAAGTCTTCCTTCCATGTTCTCTTTATTTTTCCTTATCACATCCCATTTATATGGGTCCCATGGTACTAATCTTCTTTACTCACCCTTAAATCCAATTTTTACTTGCGACTGCTAGTTGGTATAGGAAATATTTACTAGCATTTCTTTACGGTGTAAATCGTAATAGCTCAAAAGGGTTTATCTTCCATCTCTACTGCCATAATTTTAACATTTACTCAAACCCAACAATGTTTGCTTATGTAAGGGATAGGGAAACATCTACCTTATTAAACAAAATGTATATTAAAATTCATATTAGAAAATTACGAATATGCTCCCTTAGTCAGATTAGGCTCATCTTGTCTCCTCGCTTGTAGATACCAATGGAATTATATAGGATGTTAATGCTTGAAATCTTAGCTACCTCATATGAGCCGTTCCATCAATATTACTCATTCTCGCAATCTATGATTGAGAATTAATAGCAACTTTCTCAGAGATAGCACTAGTAAGAATAAGTGACAACGTCCTTTTTGTTATACTTATATATGGAATTTCGGAAAACTTTTATCTACACATACATACGCACACATCTGTGCACGTGCATGCTACTGTGTGCATTAGCGTGTGCTTATTGTTGTGAGTGCATTTTAGAAACCTATTTCGAAAAAAAATTGGAAATCTTTTAGAAAAATTCTATTTTTTCCAAACTTTTTAAGTACCTTCTCTAAATATGCCCTAATCCCTAAGGAATTTCAAACCTATGCCATGACACCAACTATGAAAACCCGCATTCCCCAATAGATCGGTCTAAAGCCTAGGGTGACTTTCAGACTCGCGTCGGTGCCAAGAAGTGCGAGCTATCGGGGTTCTAAACATTACAAAGGCTACGAATATAAGGATAAATTCAAAGGAATTTTATACTTTTAGATTTCATAGTGGAACGGATAAAAATATAAGTAATGAAAATTAATATTTTAGAAAATATCCTCTCTAACAACCATAAATTTAACACATAATAATTAATTCATTAATTAGCTAAATAATAAAATAACTTTGTGAAATTTTTCAGAATTAGCCACGGAAGTAGCACTATTGTGTCCATGGTGATTTGCTGATCAATTTCCATATATAGAACGTCAGAATCCAAGCTACTATGACCAAGATACGAAATAAATAAGAATTCGAATATATATATATTGTGACGCCCCACCTCTATACCCACGCTAGCCAAGAACACTCCGGAGTAGTGCTGTCAACTAGCACGGAGAATAAGGCTGTTGAGGAGCGACCATCCATGTAATTGCTTATCACACGGTGGCTATAAATAATCTTCGGAAATAAACATAGAAATAATCATATCACAAATCAGTCACAGATATCCATATCACAAAGGCGGAAAAAGATATGAATATATAACTAACACATGAAAGTGTACATCAGAGTAGTGGTCAGCAAGATCCACGATAATACAAAAGAATAGCAACACTTGCTATACAAAAGAATACAACTATGAGTCTATATCTCAAGTGTATACAACAAAAACTGCTAATCTAAACAGTTAGCCAAAAGTCAGAGTGATGAATCCCTGGGAAGAAGTCAAGCAGAAGCACCTGTAACATCTCGGTCTGACCCGAGTATTATTTAAGAAAATAATAAACGGGTCAGTCTAGCTATAAATATCAGATGACATGATATAACATAAAAGATATGGCATAAACATAAACATCCATAACGACATACCACTATAAGTATGTAAATAATGATCAACAGAAGATCAATCAATAAGAGATAATCAATATCACAAGAATCTTCTCAAAGATTCGGAAAGGGCATCATACCCTAAACTTGTACTCATAACAAGTCAATGACATAAATTCTAGAAATCAATGCAAGAAGTCCAGAAATCATAAAAAAGAGAAAGAGGCCTATCACATGACGGTCCGAAGACCAAGGGGAGCTACCCCGCATGTGTGAATGGAATCACACAGATTGAGGTCAAGACTAACCAAAAAGCAGAAAGGTATGTGTGAATGGAATCACACAAGTGGTGTCTAGTCTAACCTTGCAATGAAAGAGACATCGCGCAATTGCTAGTCTAATTCATAAAGCGATCATCAAGATCAACGAGAAGTGTCAATTACACTAAGCTAGTAAATATAGAAGTTTAGCCTCATGTCCCATAACCACTTGCTTAACTTAAATATTTACGAACAAACTGTAAATCTTCACTAATAAAATTGTCACAAGAGGTTCAATCGAACAAGTCCAAGAATTAACCGACGAAGTGAACGCAAGCGTTTCATACCACTTGTTTTACTAAGTCGTTTAATTAGATTTCTCATCCGAGTGAGGTAAAGGCTTGTATATACTAATAGATTGGAAAACGGTTTAAGAAAAGAGCTTTGTTATTAAAAATAGAGTTGAAATCATTTTGTTGAAAGAGTTTTGATATTTACTACTAGTATTGAAACCTTTATATTATAAAGTGACAAAACACAGAAGCAAACAATCATTCACAAAAATTGCATACGGAGATGTGAATAAAATCCAAGGAAATTAGCTTAATGTTTTTCAGATAAGATCCCCTACGGAGGGGGGGTCCCGGGGGGGTGGCAACCCCCCAAGGTGGGGGTGCGGGGGCAACGCCACCGCTTACGGGGTTCGACCTGCCCGGTCAGGTCGCGGGGGTCCAGGGGGCAGCGCCCCGTCCAAAACGGTACGACTTAGTGAAGACAAAATGAGGTCTAACGACCTAAGAGGGATAGAGTCGAGCGACCTAATGGTTGCGACCTAGGGGTCTAAGGGGCACGACCTAGTGGTCCAGCGACGTAAAGGGTAAAGGTCATGCGACCTAAAATGGGTTCGCGACCTAACGGAGACGAGGTCATGCGACCTAAAGTGGTTCGCGACCTAAAGGTGTTCGCAACCTAACAAGGTTCACGACCTAACGGAGACGAGGTCATGCGACCTAAAGTGGTTCGCGACCTAAAGGTGTTCGCGACCTAATAGGGTTCGCGACCTAAAGGTGCACGACCTAAGGTCTTTCGACCAAAGGGTATATAGGTAACACGACCTAAAGATGTCGCGACCTAAGGGGCCAAGCGACCTAGTGGGTCATACGTCCTAAAGGAAATACGGTCCAAAGACCTAAGGAAAACAAGGTCCAACGACCTAAAGGGATGGGAGTCATGCGACTTAAAGGAGTATGCGACCTAAAGAAGTGCGCGAGCTAAATGAAGGCGGAACAACTCAGGGTCTAACGACCTAGGGGGGGCGACCTAAGGTCTAACGACCTAAGACCGAGGAGACGTTTCCAACAGAGGGAACGACTTAACGACCTATGCCTAACGACCTACGACCTAAGGTCCCACGACCTAATGAGGCAGGCAAGGCCGAACGACCTATACGCGAACGACCTAAAGTCCAACGACCTACGACCTAAATCCGAGGCGACCTAAATCCGAAGCGAACGAAATATGCAGGCCTTGACTTTTCCACACGCGCGAGCTAATGATTCCGAGCGACCTATACCTGGGCAGAGCGACCTAAGCTCAGGAAGTTCACCAAACAACTAAAAATTGGAGTTTTTCGCCAATCCAATCCAAACCAAATGCAAATATACATGCTAAAGTGATGGGGAATCATTCCCAACAGTCCAATATAGTTATAGACTAGAATTGTGAGATAAATATCTCACCTTTGCACCAAATATCAATGAAGATGAAGTTTTAAGCAAGCAAGAATCAATCCTTCTTCTATCTAAGCACAAGAAGCTTGAATCCAATGTCTTCTTCTTGAATTTGGAGTAGAAAGATGGATTGCAATTGAATTTGAGTTTTGGAATTTTAATTTCCCATTCCCTCCACCATTAATGCCAAAGCTTGATTAGTTAGGAAATTTATGAAGAGTGAGGAGAAGAGGGTTGGAACTTGGGCTTAATAGGCTAAACTAACCCAAAGTCCAAAGCAGGGAAAAGTTAGTGAAATTTCACTAACTCCAAACCTATCGATGTTTATACTTAAAAAAGTTGTAAACGACATTTCGAACTCAATGGAAGTGGTCTCGAGTCCTAATTTGACCGTTTGCAAAAAGTAGCTTTTCGGACCAAAACCCGATTAACGAGTTAATATTTAAATAAAATATTTAAATACAAACTCGATAAATATGCGGGTTGTTACACACACACACACACACACACACACACACACACACACATATATATATGAGTGTGTGCGTGCGTGAGTGTATGTGTGTGTGGGGAGGTTGACCAGCCGGTCGACTTGGCATATTGGGAAGTCGACCTCTAAGGTTGACCCGTCTCAAGTGAATGAATGAAGGATTCGTTCCATCGTTCCAGTAGCTAGCAAACACGTCATTTTCGTTCCTTTGGCTCATATGGTCCCTTCGTGCTTCCATCCGATGACTCCTATTCAGCCTATGACAAGGTCGCATCCCACTCAATCTCCAAATCCAATGGCCCGAGATCCACTTCTACCCCTATAAATAAGACCATAGGCCTAGTACTTTTTTCGATTCTAGATTTTCTCCGCTTGGTTTCACCTTTTCAGGAAGGACTCAAAAAGGAAACATTTTCCGAGGAGAGTTTTATTTTATTAAAAATACTTTTATACCCTCAAATGGATCCGAGAAGACCAAAGGAAGAGCTAAGGACCACAGGTGAGTGGTTGTAATTATTTTAAAGATTTCTTTAAGTGATTAAATAGGTTTCCAATAGTTGTAGTCTTACTACGATTTTTTGAATAAACTTTTCAGTAGTTTATTTATAGTTTTTAGAATTATTTTTAGTCTATTTCCTTTCAACTATCCTTTTCAGTAATTTTAGTTATTTCTGTTAATTATAGCTTTTTCGTTTATTTACAGTATTTTAGTTTATTTACTGTTATTTTTACATTATTTACATCTTCTTTCTACGCTTTGGATTTTCGTTTATTTTCAGTTTTCTTTTATTCCCCCTTCTTCTTCACGTATGGATTTGAATAGGATTAACGTGAATATGGAATAAATTTTGAAAATAAAGAAATATAAGATGTAAATTACAAAACTGTAATATAAATGGAATTGGACTGAAACTATACCTAATTGTCGCAATGCAATCATTGTTACATTAAGATCTAAAACAAAGATTCTTTCTTGACCGAACTACAAAATGGAACTCCTTGATATGGAAAAACAGAATATAGAATAAAACCTAAAATAAAAGGATAAGGGAAGTTGCTCTTCTTCGAATCGAGTTGTCCCCGAAATCAAAAATGAAAATAAAGGTTTTTTTCTACCTTTCTAATTCTTTTTTTTTGTTATCCATAATGACTAATGAATTAAGAACTTTCAATTAGAACTATTTTTTTTTTCAATTGATTTTTTCTTACCGTCATATCTGAAAAAATGGAAACTTAGGTAAGTGTTTTATCAACGTATGTAGCAAAAGAAGATATCTAATTTAGCTCTTTCATGCCTACTATAACTAGTTACTTCGGTTTTTTATTGGCTGCTTCAACTATAACTCCAGCTCTATTGATTGGATTGAACAAGATACGACTTATTTGAAATGAATTAAATGAACAAATTAATAAAAATAAATATTTCTCCTTCAGGTATTCTACGGTAACTTCTCATGTCAATTGTTAATTCTATATTGGTAACTCTTGGTCATTGAGATTCGCGGATTTTTGCCTAATTATCACGTTAATTGGACCGAATTAAAAAGATTGGCCCAGTTATAACTTAGAATTATAATTAAAAAAGTAAAAGATGAAAGAAGCTTATTTTCACACTTAGACCTTGGGTTAAGTAATAAGCATGATTGTAACATAAGCTATAATAAGAAAAATGAACATAATAAGGCTTATTTCAAGACTTACGATAAATCAATAATCAAAGATAGTAGGGATAAATTGTAAAGGCTTATCTAAAATAATTTATCTAAGTTAATAAGCAAAGATGAAAGTAGGACCTCTGCCAAATATCATTCCCTATTAGACAAAACGGTGGTTCCACATAAGCCTGAAGTGAGATAAGGGCACATTTATGTCAAGAATGGTAGTAATTGGTCAAGTAGAAGTCCAAATCATGATGGATTTTGTAACGACCCGGAATTTTGGGCAATACCAATTTAATAATCTGTGTTAATAATTAAACTGGTTTGGTAATTTTTCTTTATAATTTCCATTTAAATTGGTAAATTTAATCTTTTTAAAGGTTAATAAATAATTAATCTGACAATATTGATAAGAATTATTTTTCAAAGCTAATAAGTTTTTATTCTATTTATTATATATATATTTGATATGTATTGTGAATGGAGATATTTTTTGTTTTAAATTAAAAATGAATTTTCAAATTGTAATATATATGTATGTATATGTTATAATTTGGAATTGTTTTTAAAATTTAATTTAATTTATAAATAATTTATATATGTATGAATATTGTATTGTGAAGCTTTATTTTCTTTTCTTTTTAAATGCTTAAATTTTAAAATGGTTATAAATGCATATATATAAATGTTTTAGATTTTAAAAATGCATGTATATATTATGATTAATTTTAGAATATTTTCTTTTAAAGGTAAACTTATATTTATTAATTTAGTAACTTAAATATGTAAAAATTTACTAATTAAGAAATTTACATAAGTAGGTTATATTTACATTTAATTTAAATGAAAATTTATTAAAAACACTTAAGAAAACATGTGTAAACATGTTAACACCTTTTAATAACACTTGTAAGAAGATTAAGCTAACTTATGACAAATGTTGGCAAAATGAACATATGGAAATGTTTTCATTTTAATTTTTAATAAATATTTTGAAGAAGAAAACTAGTTTCACAAACATTTTTATTTCCTTTTTTCTTACTCAAACCAGAAATTTCTTTTAAAACCTGAAAATTTAAATCAAAAGCAAAGTTCTTCACAACATTAAAATCTGCAATCTTCAACCTGCAATTCATCAAGTTCAACAGCAAATTTTAACCAACAATTAAAGCTTCAACATGCAACTAAAATGAAGAATCAAGTCATCTGCAAATGAAGTTCAACCTGCAATTCAAATTTAAACCTACATTTCAAATGAAGATCATCAGTTCAACTTTTAAATCATCAACAATTGAAGGCATGCATGGATTCAAATTCCAACAGCAAAGAAAAATTTGATCCGTAGTTGTTCAAAAGCCTGGAAAATTCAAGAAACTTGCTCTACTTAAAATTATGGTGAGCAAATCATTTTAAAAACAGTTTTAGTTTAATTTGTGATTGAATGATGATGCATGCGATGAAATTTGCTTGATGATGAATATTTGTTACATGAATGCATGATTGATTTGAATACCTATAATGTAAATGTAAGTTCTGTTATTTTAACAGATTTTGATTTTTCCCTCTTAAAATTAAATATCTCATTCTTTGATCATTATTAGCCTTGAATATTTGAATAGAAGTTGTATGTAAATGTTTGATGAAGATTGTAAAATAGTTTCTGTAATTTTTAAACTTACAATTTCTTTTAAAAATGGGAACACAGTGAAACTTAAATTTTGGTTAAAAATCAACTGCTTTAAATTCTAAATTGAATTACATGCATGTAATCGTGATGATAAATCATGAATTTAGATATGCAATTTGTAATTTTTAGTTGGGTAATTTATGAGAATTTTGGGTTTATTCGAAATTTGGAATTTGGATGATTGCCGATGATCGGCACGATTATGTTGTCCAATTTTTGGTTTGGAGGAGGTTGGATTGATTGTGAGTATGGAAAATACTCTAGAATTTTTCTAGTGGATGAGGAATTTGTAATCGATTGAATTAGGGTTTAGCTTGAATTTGGTTTCGGCTTGGCTGTAGGGGTTTTCGCGATGTGGATGGTGGACCAGTGGCGTTCGCATTTGGGGAGGATGATGTTCAGGGTCGTGGCATATCGATAGTGTAGTCAGCGAAGATCATGGTTGCCGAGATGGTAAACGGCGATGGCGATTTTGGTTCGAGCTGCTGTAGTTTATTCGAGATTTTGGTCGAATTTTTGTTTCGCAAGTTCTTGGTTCGATTTGGGTGGGTTTTCGAGATCGCGCGGGTTTATGTGATCGACGACGATTATCGCGACGTTCGTCGGTGGTCAGCGGCGTTGGTGCAAGTGCACCGTGTGCACGTCGTTTCTGTGAGGAGAAGTTTTCGTTGGAAGCCCAGAGTGGTTCTCGTGTTTTCACCGCGTACGACTCGAAGATGATGGAGCTGGGATGTCTTTGGGCTTAGGTCGTGTGAGATTGGTGGCCGACTCGAGTACTTTTTGTTGTTTCCTGGTTTTTGCAGTGTAATGAAATAAAGTTACATAGTAACTTGAGTTTGAATTAATATAAATAAGTATTAAGATATAAAACAAGTTTTATAAAAGAAAACATTCAAAGTTAAAAACTGTTGTTTTAAATACAAATGTAAATCAAACTTTTTAAATGTTAATTCAATTTATTTCCAAAATTTAAAATGTTTTGAGGTGATTATTTTAAAAGTAATTTAATTTAATTAAATTTTAAATTTAAAGAAGAATGTTTTGAATTTAAATATTGAACCAAAGTTTTATGCAAAATTTTAAAGTAATGTTTAAAAACTTAAGTTTTAAACTTCATTGAAAATAAATAAGTTTAAATTTAGATAATTTAAAATGATTTTCATTTGGAAATGATTTCTAAATGCTTTATCTTTAAGTAAGGCTATTATTGTGGTTTTGTAAACCAAGTTTAATAATTTGTCTTTAAGTCAATAAGATTTAATCTATTAAAATAATTTATTCATGAAGATAAGTATGGTTAAATTATGATTGATTTGAACTTAAAAACTCTTAATTAAATATGATTTATTAATAAGTAAAAGACTTATTAAGATAAATGTTTTTCTTAACTAATTAAGGATTTTAAATATAAGAAGCTAGTTAACTAATTATTTAATTAATTTTAAATAATTAGTTAATTGTTTATTTAATTTTTTATAATCACTTAATTATGAATTAATTAAGTGTAATTCCTTAATGAAGTAATCAATGGTTAATTATTAAATGTAATTAAGTAAGGAATAATTACTTATGGAAGAAATTAGAGGAAAATTACTCATGGGAGTAATTTAATGGAAGTGATTATTGGTTAAGCACTTGATGATATTAATTAAGGGATTGATTAATATAATTGTTCTAAAGTTAATTAGTTATGGAATAATTAATTAATTAAAGAATTAAGGATTATTTAATGATGGAATTAATTATTTGTTAAGTAATTAATTAAGAGAGTAATCAAGATTTATTAATGAAAGTAATTAGAAGGTAATTATTTATGTAAGTAATTAATGGTAAATTACTTAGTTAATTTTAGTTAATTAGTTAATGTGATTAATTAATTAATTAATGAGATTAATTTTAAGATTAATTACTAAGCGTAATTAATTAAAATTGTAATTAACTATAAAGTAATTAATTAAGGATTATTTAATAATTTAATTGATTAATAATTACTTAATGAAGTAATTTAAGATTAATTAATTAGATTAATTAATCAAAGGATAATACAATTAATTGAGAAGATAATTAATTAAGATAAGTAATTACAAGTTGTTAATTACCGTTTATGATTAATTAAGACTGTTAAATGAGATAATTAATTACAAGTTAATTATTTAATTTATTAAAGTAATTATTAATTAATAAGGATCATTAGTTCATTAATTAAGGTTGATTAATTAAAGTAATTAATTTAATTATGATTAATTAACTGTAATTAATTAAGGTTTAACGTAATTAATTATAGTTAATTAATAAATGGAAGTAAATAAAGGATCATTAATTATTGTAATTAATGATAAGTAATTAAAGGTTAATTACTTTATATGGTAAAGGATAATTACTTGAATGTAATTAAGGTATGATTAATCAAAGGAAGATTAGTTAAGAAGATCATTAAGAGATGATTAATTTATTTATTTGGAATAAATAAATGAAGAAGGATTTAGGTAATCCAATTGATTTAGAGTTAATCAATTCTGTTTATGATTGATTGATATTGGATGATCAATATCGGGTGATTGATATTGGGTGATTGGTTGATATTGGATGATTTGGATATCTCTGATATGTGATATGATGCATTGTGAGATGAATGTTTGATATGAATTATCTATTGTGATAATGTGATTCACCTATCCATTTATATCATCCTGAATATAAGTTTAAATGTTTAAACCCTTAAGAACAACTTGGACATTAAAATGGCACTTGGTTTCGGTGAGACCGGGTCGGGTTTCCATATTTGGAATCCCAAAACCACATCGATTCCAATTAAACGTTAGGTCGTGAATCCAAGTGGAGTGCAAGTGAAGAATCGAGGTGTAAGGACTATACGTCAGTATAACTCTATGGGTGATTCCTTGATGAGTCTGACGGAAATAGTACTTATAGGTTCGAGATGGCGATTTAGAGTGTAAGGGCTATGGTCGTTGACTCTGAGGGTGATTCCAAAATGAGTGCAACAAGGCAGTGCCTTCGGTTTCGTTCGAACCCGAAACGAACTTGTATGGATTGGATGCTTTCAGAACAACATCGGGTGGATGATGAGCATTCTAAGATAGATGTGTTCTATAAAGGTAATCGCAGCCTCAAGCCACATCAACCCTGGAATGGCTAAAACAGGGGAGGTGCAGCAAGGCTAGGTGGGTAGCGCCCATTTCAGGACAAGATTTTCCCCTGTCTAGAAGTCCTTTTTTATTCGGATGTGTGGGAAGTTGGGTCACGGCCAACTGCGGGGTTGTCTTCTTCGAGACTGTCTAGCAAGGGATGGTTCCGGCCTTGTGTTGCAGGGGAGTTAGGGTGGCTCCTCGTTATGTTGATCTAGGCCACATACTATGATGGGCGGTACCCCAATAGCTCTGTCATTGATGGAAACCCATTCTTCCTACGAGACCTTACGATTTTGTTTGTATTACCCACTTTTGTAGCTAGTAGCTGGAATTTAATAATGTAACAATTTTGGCTATTTCTTATTTGCTTGAAAACCCTAGACACTATTATAATATCACTGGATTTACTATCAAATGTTTTCGTTAGCGTAAGGTAAAAACTTTTCCACGTTTATGTGTGGGAAGCCTTACGTGATACCTTTTCTTTTCAAAGGTTTTTCTAAAGTTAAGCAATTTTAACCCGTTTACTCGCACCAGACCCTTGTCAGACCCGAGTGTTTATTTTCTGTTTTATTAAACTCTTAGGTACTCATATTATGTATGAGTAGTCAAGTGATTCAGGTTAGCTTGATGAATTCTGGAGGAGATATGGAGTAGGAGGCTTCCACGTGTAGATATATTTATGGTTCCGCTGTGTTTGTTTGGTATCTGTATCTGTTGTACTTGAGTTGTATAGTTAGACAGATGTTTATAATTGTCTAATACGCGTTGTTTTAAGTTATATAATCTGATGTAATATGATACTATGTAATATTTTATGTGATATATTATATTTCTTTCGTTCTGCTGTGAGTTCTCTAATGTTGTTCTGTTTCTTCTTTCTCTTTCTTTTCTTCTTCTATCCCTTTCTTTCTTCATTAGCGACGCGACTTCTTGGAGATAGGAAGTCAGGTCGTCAAAGTTGGTATCAGAGCGTTAGGTTGAGTGAATACCTAGGCTCTGGAGTGGTGTCTTTCTTGAGAGAGCGTACTTGTAATTTATATATATATATATATATATATATATATATATATATACTTGATCTGTTGGGTTATCTGTTCGGATTTTCCAACATAAGTTTAGAGGTAGATGGAGTTGTAGTGGTGTGTGTGTGTAACACGACTACCACTGATGAAAGAAGTCCATATGTTGAGGTTGGAAGTATTTGTCGAGACTGTAGACCTAGTACCGTCTCGAGTAAGATTTGTAGTTTGGAGCAAGAATTTCTCTGATATCCGAAGGAAATCTTTTTAAAAGATTCGAAGTTCATCTTTGAAGTATAAGTTTGGATCTGTCGGAAGTGCAGAAGTAAGTGATGGTATCTTGATAACTGTGTGATGAGATATAGTATCCATTGGTATTTTCAGAAGATGTTTTCTCTTGAAGCAGTTTTAGAAGTAGTTGAGGAGCAGTTTTTACCTGCTGCAAGAAAGATTCATTTGTGTAGATGTTGCCAGGATCTTTGGCATGGAGGTTGTCTGTTTTGAAATGTGAGACTAAGGTCTATAAGTGCTTTCACTTCGGCATGGTCTCATTTGTAATTTCTTAAGGAGAGCGAGATGTTGATGCTTGGTTTGGAGTCCGAATTTCTTGAAAAGTTGTCTGCTATCTCGAAGATCTTTTGTGTGGTTTTGTTGTTGGTTTTGGGTTTGAGGAAGCTTTGGATTAGAAGTCTTTGGTTAGCTGGGGTAGGAGTGCAACTCGAAGTATTAGGTGTGCTGTCGAGAAGGTCTGTTAGCTTCATAGTATCATCGAAGTAGAGTTTGAAAGCAGCAGTGTGGCCCGTTTCTTTGATGGTTCAGGAATCTTGGTGGTTCTTCTTTCGACAGTCCGGGCAGTTGGTGAAGTTTTCTTGAAGGTTAACCTTGTTTGGAAAGGCTTAAAGCTGTTCTAATTGGTAAAGAGAGGACAGTTACCTTTGGAATCCGAACTAGGTAGGATCGCAAAAGTGACTTGCGATTAATTTGGAATTTTTTTTGAGTAATCATTTGTTGGAGACCGAGGGTTCTCATGTGGAAGTAGGACCTACTGATGTAATCAGAAGTTTGTCTGCATCTGGAGTTAAGTTTCATATTGATTTGGTTCCAGAAGCAATTTTGGTAGTTAGCCTAGTAGTAGAGTTGGTGTAGCAGCTCAGGAATTGTTTGAAATTTGGATTGGTCAGATCTAGTTTTTGAGTTTGGATTTCTGCTGTAAGGATGTGTGATTGAGTCAGATGAGTCACTAAGATATATGGATTTGATAAACAAAGTTTCCCAGATATATTGGATAAGTTTGTACTCGTGTTCATCAACAGTATTCTCATCTATTCCCGAATCAGAGTTGTGCAGCGGAAACGAGGTAGCAGCTGTGCAAGGGAGTGATCAAGTTCAGTTTGCTATTGCTTAAGGAGTAAAGCCTGTGTTCTGGATTTCGACAGATCTTGGAAGACTTTTCTGTTGGATAGGTTTCAGAAACTGGTTTGTTTTGGTCTGGTTGTTTCTAAAAGCATCAGCATAGGTTGGGCTGATCAGGAAGAAGATTGGCAGCTCAGGATTGTCTGTTGAGTTATGCAGATATGAGAGAAGGAGTTTGGAATTCGAAGTTGGAAACTTCATTGTTGTTAAGATTTCTCTGGTTAAGAGAGCTTGGGTAACAATGGATGGTTAGTTCTAAGGCTTTTGAGATTTCTTACCTGTGTTTTTGATAGGATAAGATTGAATTTCCAGTTTGGATAACTGGAATTCATTGTATATCATGTATCTCTGAGGGAGTACGTGTATGATTCATCGTTGGTTGTAGAATATGTAGTTCAGTTGGATTTGGAAGTTGAGCTGGACTTGAGTATGGTCTGATGTTCTGTTCAGATTAGTGGATCTAGAGATGAGAGAAGCTTTGGATTTTTGGTGTTGTTAGTTTAGCTTCCGCAGAGCGAGTCTCCCAGTGATTTATACTTGGGAAACTCTAGATAGTATTTGAGAGTTATTCTGATTTGTGTCAGGATAATTAGTTAGATCTGTTTGCTTGATTGGTTGTTATGATTGTTAGTAACTAGATGTTAGGTATGCTTTGCTGTTTGAAATTGAAATCTATGCTGGATTATTAAATTACGTTTGCTTTTTGAATTTCAGGGATGAAATTCTTTTAAGGGGGAGGATTGTAACGACCCGGAATTTTGGGCAATATCAATTTAATAATATGTGTTAATAATTAAACTGGTTTGGTAATTTTTCTTTATAATTTCAATTTAAATTGGTAAATTTAATCTTTTTAAAGGTTAATAAATAATTAATCTGACAATATTGATAAGAATTATTTTCGAAGCTAATAAGTTTTTATTCTATTTATAATATATATATTTGATATATATTGTGAATGGAGATATCTTTTGTTTTAAATTAAAAATGAATTTTCAAATTGTAATATATATGGATGTATATGTTATAATTTGGAATTGTTTTGAAATTTAATTTAATTTCAATAATTTATATATGTATGAATATTGTAATGTGAAGCTTTGTTTTGTTTTCTTTTTAAATGCTTAAATTTTAAAATTGTTATAAATGGATATATATAAGCGTTTTAGATTTTAAAAATGCATGTATAAGAAATTTTATTTATATTATGATTAGTTTTAGAATATTTTCTTTTAAAGGTAAACTTATATTAATTAATTTAGTAACTTAAATATGTAAACATTTACTAATTAAGAAATTTAAAGAAGTAGGTTATATTTACATTTAATTTAAATGAAAATTTATTAAAAACACTTAAGAAAAACATGTGTAAACATGTTAACACCTTTTAATAACAATTGTAAGAAGATTAAGCTAGCTTATGACAAATGTTGGTAAAATGAACATGTGGCAATGTTTTCATTTTAATTTTTAATAAATATTTTGAAGAAAAAAACTAGTTTCAGAAACATTTTTATTTCCTTAGTCCTCTTTTCTTACTCAAACCATAAATTTCTTTTAAAACCTGAAAATTTAAATCAAAAGCAAAGTTCTTCACAACATTAAAATCTGCAATCTTTCAACCTGCAATTCATCAAGTTCAACAGCAAGTTTTAATCAACAATTAAAGCTTCAACATGCAACTAAAATAAAGAATCAAGTCATCTGCAAATGTAGTTCAACCTGCAATTCAATTTTAAACCTACATTTCAAATGAAGATCATCAGTTCAACTTTTAAATCATCAACAATTGAAGGCATGCATGGATTCAAATTCCAACAGCGAAGAAAAATTTGATCCATAGTTGTTCAAAAGCCTGGAAAATTCAAGAAACCTGCTCTGCTTAAAATTATGGTGAGTAAATCATTTTAAAAACAGTTTTAGTTTAATTTGTGATTGAATGATGATGCATGCGATGAAATTTGCTTGATGATGAATATTTGTTACATGAATGCATGATTGATTTGAATACCTATAATGTAAATGTAAGTTCTGTTATTTTAACAGATTTTGATTTTTCCCTCTTAAAATTAAATATCTCATTCTTTGATCATTATTAGCCTTGAATATTTGAATAGAAGTTGTATGTAAATGTTTGATGAAGATTGTAAAATAGTTTCTGTAATTTTTAAACTTACAATTTATTTTAAAAATGGGAACACAGTGAAACTTAAATTTTGGTTAAAAATCAACTGCTTTAAATTATAAATTGAATTACATGCATGTAATCGTGATGATAAATCATGAATTTAGATATGCAATTTGTAATTTTTAGTTGGGTAATTTATGAGAATTTTGGGTTTATTCGAAACTTGGAATTTGGATGATTGCCGATGATCGGCACGACTATGTTGTCCAATTTTTGGTTTGGAGGAGGTTGTATTGATTGTGAGTATGGGAAAAATACTCTAGAATTTTTCTAGTTGCCTGGGAATTTGTAATCGATTGAATTAGGGTTTAGCTTGAATTTGGTTTCGGCTTGGCTGCAGGGGTTTTCGCGACTTGGATGGTGGACCGGTGGCGTTCGCATTTGGGGAGGATGATGTTCAGGGTCGTGGCATATCGATAATGTGGTCGGCGAAGATCATCGTTGCCGAGATGGTCAACGGCGATGGAGTTTTTGGTTCGAGCTGCTGTAGTTTATTCGAGATTTTGGTCGAATTTTTGTTCGTAAGTTCTTGGTTCGATCTGGGTGGGTTTTCGAGACCGCGTGGGTTTATGTGATCGACGACGATTGTCACGACATTTGCCAGTGGTCGGCGGCGTTGGTGTAAGTGCACCGTGTGCACGTCGTTACTGTGAGGAGAAGTTTTCGTTGGAAGCTAGGAGTGGTTCTCATGTTTTCACCATGTACGACTCGAAGATGATGGAGTTGGGATGTCTTAGGGGCTAGCTCGTGTGAGATTGGTGGCCGACTTGAGTACTTTTTGTTGTTTCCTGGTTTTTGCTGTGTAATGAAATAAAGTTGCATAGTAACCTGAGTTTGAATTAATATAAATCAAGTCTTAAGATATAAAACAAGTTTTATAAAAGAAAACATTCAAAGTTAAAAACTTGTTGTTTTATAATACAAATGTAAATCAAACTTTTTAAATGTTAATTCAATTTATTTTCAAATTTTAAAATGTTTTGAGGTGATTATTTTGAAAGTAATTTAATTAAATTAAATTTTAAATTTAAAGAAGAATGTTTTGAATTTAAATATTGAACCAAAGATTTATGCAAAATTTTAAAGTAATATTTAAAAACATAAGTTTTAAACTTCATTGAAAATAAATAAGTTTAAATTTAGATAATTTAAAACGATTTACATTTGGAAATGACTTCTAAATGATTTATCTTTAAGTAAGGCTATTATTATGGTTTTGTAAACCAAGTTTAATAATTTGTCTTTAAGTCAATAAGATTTAATTTATTCAAATAATTTATTCAAATAATTTATTCATGAAGATAATTATGGTCAAATTATGATTGGTTTGAACTTAAAAACTCTTAATTAAATATGATTTATTAAGAAGTAAAAGACTTATTAAGATAAATGTTTTTCTTAATTAATTAAGGTTTCTAAATATAAGAAGTTAGTTAATTAATTATTTAATTAATTTTAAATAATTAGTTAATTGTTTATTTAATTTTTAATAATCACTTAATTGTGAATTAATTAAGTCTAATTCCTTAATGATATAATCAATGGTTAATTATTAAATGTAATTAAGTAAGGAATAATTACTTATGGAAGAAATTGGAGGAAAATTATTCATGGGAGTAATTTAATGGAAGTGATTATTGGTTAATCACTTGATGATATTAATTAAGGGATTGATTAATATACTTGTTCTGAAGTTAATTGATTATGGAATAATTAATTAATTAAAGAATTAAGGGTTATTTAATGATGAAATTAATTATTTGTTAATTAATTAATTAATTAAGAGAGTAATCAAGATTTATTAATGAAAGTAATTAGAAGGTAATTATTTGTGTAAGTAATTAAGGGTAAATTACTTAATTAATTTTAGTTAATTAGTTAATGTGATTAATTAATTAATGAATGAGATTAATTTTAAGATTAATTACAAAGTGTAATTAATTAAAATCGTAATTAATTTAATTAAGGATTATTTAATAATATAATTGATTAATAATTACTTAATGAAGTAATTTAAGATTAATTAATTAGATTAATTAATCAAAGGATAATATAATTAATTAAGAAGATGATTAATTAAGATAAGTAATTACAAGTTGTTAATTACCGTTTATGATTAATTAAGACTGATAAATGAGATAATTAATTACAATTTAATTATTTAATTTATTAAAGTAATTATTAATTAATAAGGATTATTAGTTAATTAATCAAGGTTGATTAATTAAAGTAAATAATTTAAGTATGATTAATTAATTATAATTAATTAAGGTTTAATGTAATTAATTATAGTTAATTAATAAATGGAAGTAAATAAAGGATAATTAATTATTGTAATTAATTGTGACGCCCCACCTCAATACCCAAGCTAGCCAAGAACACTACGGAGTAATGCTGTCAACTAGCGCGGAGAATAAGGCTGTTGAGGAGCGACCATCCATGTAACTTCTTTGTGCGAGCACCGATATGTCAGATAGTATAGCATGCATTTCATTTAAGGAGGAAGTCCTACATACCGATACAAACTCAAAGCTATCACACGGTGGCTCTAAATAAATCTTCGGAAACAAATATAGAAATAAACATAACACAATCAGTCACAGACATCCATATCACAAAGGCGGAAAAAGATATGAATATATATCTAACACATGAAAGTGTACATCAGAGTAGTGGTCATGAAAGGACCACATACACAAAAGAATAGCATCACGTGCTATACAAAAGAATACATCTATGAGTCTATATCTCAAGTGTAAACGACAAAAACTGATAATCTAAATGGTCAGCCAAAAGTCAGAGTAGTAAATCCCTGGGAGTGAAGTCAAGCAGAAGCACCTGTAACATCTCGGTCTGACCTGAGTATTATTTATAACAAAAATAATAAACGAATTAGTCTTGGTATAAATATCAGGTAACACGATATAAAACAACAGATATGGAAAGAACATATAGTAACCATAAAGACATACTATGGTAAGCATGTAAATGAAGATCATCAAGAGATCAAACAATATCAAAAGAATCTTCTAAAAGATCCAAATTCACCTAAAAAAAGGTGACGACACACAAATTCACCAAAACATAAAAGATGGAAAATCATAACAATGAAAGTCATGAAAATAGGTGAAGCACAAATTCCAGAAGATTACTCAAGAAATCCAGAAATCACAATATAGGAGCATGAAAACTCACAAAATGAGAGCATGCACCTACACGTGTAACACAAAGCGAGACGCTATCTCATGGTTGCAAGCCATTAATTTTGACACACGAATGGCCCGAAGACCGTGGGGCGCTACCCCACATATGTGATGGTGAAGCATCACACAAATGCGATGGCGAAACATCACAAGAGCGGGGTCTAGTCTCCCTCTCAGACAAAGAGACATCGCACAGTTGCTAGTCTAAAACACAAAAATGATCGTCATGATCATCAAGTTGTGTCAATCTCACCAAGCTAGTAAATATATGAGTTTAGCTTCATGTCCCATGACCACTTGCTTAACTTAAATTTTTACGAACAAGCTGTAGATCTTCACTAGAAGATTGTCACAAAAGGTTTTAAGAAAAAGGTTTGTATATACTAGTAGATTGGAAAACGGTTTAAGGAAAGAGCTTTGTAGTAAAATAGAGTTAAAATCGTTTTGATGAAAGAGTTTTGATATTTAGTACTAGTATTGAAACCTTCATATTTCTAAAGTTGTTATCCCGCCTTTTTAGCAAGGCCGTGATACCATAAAATCGACCGGGAAGCCCAAGATAGTTTGTCTCGAAGAATGGTCAACTCAGCATCTCAACAAAGTAAGTTCTGTTGAATGTTTTTCAGATAAGATCCCCTACGGAGGGGGGTCCAGGTGCGGGGGCAACACCCCCGCTACGGGGTTCGACCTAGTGGTTGCGACCTAGAGGTTATCGCGAGTTAGCAGAAGCGAGCGACCTAATAGAGGCGAGCGACTTAAGGGACTCGCGACCAAACAAGGTAATAAGGTCGAGCGACCTACAACCTAACGAGGTAAAGGCCTAACGGCCTAGTGAAACATGCGACCTAAAATGTACGCGACCTAATGCGGCCGAGTTGTTTAAGGTCGGAGACGACCTATGACTTATAAAGGTAGACGGGCTCGCGACCTAAAAATGACAAGGCCGAGCGAGCTAACGAAGTCCAGAGTCGAGCGACTTAGCGACATAGTGTGTTGAGCGACCTAACGAGGTCCAGTGGAGAGTGACCTAAAAGAGACACGACCTAAAAGAGGCGCGACCTAACTCAAACAAGCCAGGCGATATAAGGTCGGAGACGACCTAAGACTTAGCGACCTATTTTCGTGCGACCTAAGCCAGAACGAGCTATAAGCAGGTGGCGAATTTTCCATGCAAACGGCCTACGACCTTGCTACCTAACGAAGGCAGAGCGACCTAAACGCAGGGATTCGCCAAGAACTCTAGAAATTGGAGTTTTTCGCCAATCCAATCCAAACCAAATGTAAATGTACATGCTAAAGTGATGGGGAATCATTCCTAACAGTCCAATATAGTTATAGACTAGAATTGTGAGATAAAAATCTCACCTTTTCACTAAATTATGAAGGTAAAGCTTGAAGGTGAATGGAGAAGCAACTACAAGCTTGAATCCAATGCTTTTCCTTGAATTTGGAGTTGAATGATGGAGTTGGATTTGAAACCTAGGCTTGGAGTTTCTAATTTCCCTTTCCACTCACCGTTAATGTTAAAGTTTGTGTTTGGTAGGAATTTATGAAGAGTGAGGAGAAGGAGAGAAGTGGGTTTGAGTTATAATGGCTAATCTAACCCAAAGTCCAAAGCAGGAAAAGTAAGTGAAATTCCACTAACTCCAAACCTATCAATGTTTATACTTAAAAAAGTTATAAACGGCACTTCGAACTCAATGGAAGTGGCCTCGAGTCCTAATTTGACCGTATGCAAAAAGTAGCTTTTCGGACCAATATCCGATTAACGACAAAATATTTAAATATAAAATCGATAAATATGCGGGTTGTTACATTAATGATAAGTAATTAAAGGTTAATTACTGTATATGGTTAAGGATAATTACTTGAATGTAATTAAGGAATGATTAATCAAAGGAAGATTAATTAAGAAGATCATTAAGAGATGATTAATTTATTTATTTGGAATAAATAAATGAAGAAGGATTTAGGTAATCTAATTGATTTAGAGTTAATCAATTCTGTTTATGATTGATTGATATTGGATGATCAATATTGGGTGATTGCTATTGGGTGATTGGTTGATATTGGATGATTTGGATATCTCTGATATTTGATATGTTGCTTTGTGAGATGAATGTTTGATATGAATTATCTATTGTGATAATGTGATTCATCTATCCGTTTATATCATCCAGAATATAAGTTTAAATGTTTAAACCCTTAAGAACAACTTAGACATTAAAATGGCGTTTAGTTTCGGTGAGATCGGGATCTGGTTTCCTTATTTGGAATCCGAAAACCACAACGATTCCAATTAAACGTTAGGTCGTGAATCCAAGTGGAGTGCAAGTGAAGACTCGAGGTGTAAGGACTATACGTCAGTATAACTCTGTGGATGATTTCGTGATGAGTTTGACGGAAATAGTACTTATAGGTTCGAGATGGTGATTTAGAGTGTAAGGGCTATGGTCGTTGACACTGAGGGTGATTCCAAAATGAGTGCAACGAGGCAGTGCCTTCGGTTTCGTTCGAACCCGAAATGAACTTGTATGGATTGAATGCTTTCAGAACATCGTCGGGTGGACGATGAGCATTCTAAGATAGATATGTTCTATAAAGGTAATCGTAGCCTCAAGCCTCCTCAACCCGGGAATGGCTAAATCAGGGGAGGTGCAGCATGGCTAGGTGGGTAGCGCCCATTTCAGGACAAGATTTTCCCCTGTCTAGAAGTCCCTTTTTATTCGGCTGTGTGGGAAGTTGGGTCGCGGCCAACTGCGGGGTTGTCTTGTTCGGGATTGTCCAGTATGGGATGGTTCCGGCCTTGTGTTGCAGGGGAGTTAGGGTGGCTCCTCGGTATGTTGATCTAGGACACATACTTTGACGGACGGTACCCCAGTAGCCCTGCTATTGATGGAAACTCATTCTTCCTACGAGACCCTACGGTTTTGTTTTGTATTACCCACTTTTGTGGCTAGTAGCTGGAATTTAATAATGTAACAATTTCGGCTATTTCTTATTTACTTGAAAACCCTAGACACTACTATAATATCACTGGATTTCCTATCAAATGTTTTGGTTAGAGTAAGGTATAAACTTTTCATGTTTATGTGTGGGAAGTCTTACGTGATACCTTTTCTTTTTAAATGTTTTTCTAAAGTTAAGCAATTTTAACCTGTTTACTCACGCCATACCCCTGTCTGACCCGAGTGTTTATTTTCTGTTTTATTAAACTCTTGGGTACTCATATTATGTATGAGTAGTCAAGTGATTTATGTTAGATTGGCGAATTCCGGAGGAGATATGGAGCAGGAGGCTTCCACGTATAGATATATTTATGGTTCCGCTGTGTTTGTTTGGTATCTGTATCTGTTGCACTTGAGTTGTATAGTTTGACAGATGTTTATAACTATCTAATATGTGTTGTTTTAAGTTGTGTACTCTGATGTAATATGATACTATGTAATATTTTATGTGATATATTATATTTATTTCATTCCGCTGTGAATTCTCTGATGTTGTTCTGTTTCTTCTTTCCCTTTCTTTTCTTCTTCTATCCCTTTCTTTCTTCATTAGCGATGCGTCTTCCTGGAGGTAGGAATTCGGGTCGTCAAAGATTTTGACGAAGGGCGCATTTAGATATGGTTTGGAGGACAGGCCAGTACCGACAGCATTTCCCCTATTTTCTATAGACACACGGTGATCTCACATTAGCCTGAAGTGAGATGAGGGGCACGCTTATGCTGGAGTTTGAGATAGTAAGATGACCGGGTAGATGGAGAAATGGGTAGAATGGGCATGGTGGCGGTTACGTGTGCGACTTCTATTCGAGTGCTCAGTAATAGCTATGCGTGCCAAGTGCTTAGTTTGGGTGTCTTTTGTAGACACCATTGCCTTCTATGTAGGGAGATATATATGTCGTTTGGTCCATAGTAACATTCTATGTAGGGAGTTTTATATAGTTTCTGGCCCACAGTAGATAAATGCCTTCTATATATGGAGCTATAAATATTTCGTCTAGTCTATAGTAACATTTTGTGTAGGGAGTTAGATAGCATCTCGTCCGCAGAAAGATACTATAGAGTAGTAGGCCAATAAAAAGGGTAAGATTAGGGTTACATCCTAGTTACAAGATTAGGAATTCAACCTAATTATAGCAGAAATCAAGGACAAGTGTAAACAATCAAAATTAACCTATCTTATAAATTGAGCAATATTTAATCGTGCTTATTTCCAGTTTATTTCTTTCCTACCTCTTTTGTTATCCTTGTTCATGCTAAAACATTTGTGGAGTCTAGTACTTTTACTTTGCTTAAAGATTCTAATGATTAGTATCATTCACCAGACTTTTAGTCTGACCCACTCCTCTATTTCCCCATTCCCCCCCATAGGCAATCAAGAGCAAGGTAGTAGACCGGTGGTTCATGGAGGCATATTGGAGATTCTATCTTATATTTCTTTCCTTCAGTTCCAGTTTTTAGTTCTTTTGCTGAGCTGGTATTATGAGAGGAATGTATTGTACTCTGATATTATTTAAGACTTTGGGTTTTAGGATTTCACAGGACTTGTATGGGTATTTTGTCATATGATGTATTGGGTATTTGGTGACTTCTATTTATCATTTTATATTATGGATTTTGATTTTTAACAAAATACTATAATTGTTTCCGCTATTATTATTATTTATATTATTATCTAATTTTTGTCTTGTGAATCTTAGTGTCTGCTAGTTTTAGTTATACCTACAGCTGGTATTTTGAGAGGGATGTATTGTACACTTATGTTATTAGAGACTTTGGATTTTGGGATTTCATGAGACTTGTTGTAACATCCCGCCTTTTCGCACGCTTTAAATCGACACACATGCCAATTCAAAGAATACGGAATGGCGGATTGTTATGGGGTAAATAAGAAAAAAAAAGAGAAGAGAAAACTAACAGAATCTCACAGCGGAAGGATAAAATATAATAATAAATATACAGTTCATAAAACTGTTTACAAACATTTGTTTCTTCTTTATACAATAAATATCAGAGTTCACATACTAATAAATATCAATGCAGCGGAATTAAATAGTGTAGCGGACTAATATAGTAGATAGTAATACAAATCTTCATCTTCGTCCTCCAGAGCTAAAACTTCAAATCCTGAAATGCTCGGACTGACCCGAGCGAATTTGAGAAGACAAAAACACTCAAGTCGGAACTAAAAGATCTTATGTGAGTTAAATTAACATAAATTAATATAAGTGCAGTAACTCAAGAGATGCTCGGGATTTACATCTCCTAAGGATCCGTTAAACTATTTACTATGTAGTATATTGCGCAATTATAATAGTATCTATTTGTAAAATAAACTTACTTTTTTCTTAGCATTAAGGGGTTACCCATATAGCCCTTAACATGTAATAGTCCCAGTAGTCCATCCAATATCATAGTCCCTCCTGATCGGGAAGCCATCAGAGGATACCACACGGGCTACGGGAGAAATCCAAACTCGTAGAAGGCGCGATAGGGTAGGTGACACGGCACAACTAGGCAATGCCAGGGTCGATATACCAATTGCTATCCGGGCTAGTGGAAACGCGCAGCGCGCAGCTACCGCCCACCTCGAACAACACCCCCAAATCAAAAATCAAAAATGGCCACCGAATCAATCCAAAAGTCAGAGTATAATATCGAAGGAGTGCGTTCGATCAGAGGAATGACCTCATTGGCCCGAGAATCGCTCCTGTTTTAGCCACCTTATTCCAACTCATGGGAGTTGGGTCCACGTATTTACCTCAAAGGAAACGCCGCCACTATCCTACTTCATTCTGGAATCTCCACCGCGTACACGGTTGTTAAAGTGGTTTTTGGAGTTGGCAGAGAGTATGACAACTTCCGATCCCGGTCTCTTCAACAACCAAACGTTATTATAACACCGCGGTCATTTAAAATAATTATATTTTAAAACCAGAATAAAATATCCATTTTAAACCCATATAAATACGATATCATTTATATTTTTAAAACCCCAAATCAATACGATATCATTTAGGCCCAAACCAATATAATGTCATTTTATTTTCCAATATATATTCTTTCCAAAATCATAGGGTTTTCAAAGTAAAATATTTAGAAATCAAAACTCTGGAATATAATATTTCCAAATTATACTACCTTGAAAATCATAACTTTGAAACAAATTTCCATCTCTCAAATGGTTAAATATTAAATTCTTTTATAAAACAAAATAGCTTCTTTACATTTCATAAATCAATTCCAATATCAATTTAAACTTCCAAATACCATTTTTAATTCTTATGTTTTGTAACGACCCAGAAATTTTAATAATTTAAATTTGAATATTTAATTAATTTTAAATATTTATAAATGAATTTTTAAGTCAAATAAATTTTTATTTGAATTATTGGATTTAATTTGATAATTTAATCGATAATTTAATATGTTAAATTATGGAAATAATTAAAAATTGAGTTAAAAATGATTGTAAATAATTTGGAAAATTTTATTTAATCATACTGGAGTTATAGAAATATTTTAGAACTTTTAAAATCGAATTAAAAGTTAATTTGTGAAAATTGAATATTTTAATATTTAATAATCGACTGTAAAATAGTCAATTTTTGAACAGTCTCAAAATTGAACGAAACCAGTTCCATTGGATCCGTAATAGTTAGTTATTACCGGATTTCAAATTTCGTGTCAATCGGAGTTATCGTTTGATCGTGGCAGCTCGAAACGCACCGATTATTTTTAATTTAAAATTTGGCGAGTCAAAATAGCCATTTTTCAAAAAGTCTCGGAATTCGACGAAACCAGTTTCATCGGATCCGTAATGTGATATTATTGTAAGGTTTCAAATTTCAAGTCAATTGGATTTACCGTTTGTCCGGTACAAATTAAAACGCCTAGAAATCGGTTTAAATCGGTTTAATTTAAATTGAACGTTTTCAGCCATAACTCGCACATACTTCCGAATTAGCTTCCGAAACCTGTTCCATTGTGTCCGGAACGCGGGATAAACCCTAGGTACGCTGGTTACGGCGTCTAAATCGGAGTTCGGAATTCCCGGGATGAATAGTGTTTACGCTTGCTTTTTCTATAAATACACCTCACTCTAAAAAAATAAAAATAAAAACACTAAAACCCTAGCCATATTTGCAGCCGCCACTTTTGAATGAATGGCCAGAAAACATCGATCTTCTCCCCTCATTATCTTTCAATCCGTCATTCAATTCGAAAAACTTTCTAAAGCAAACTTGTAGAGCATGAGGAGATCTTTAGATCCAACGGCTATGATCTAAAACAAATCAATGAATCAACGGCAAATCGACCAGGAAGGCAGCAACTTGCGCACGCCATACGAGGTTGTAGGCATGGCCGAGCTCCACCAGGGTTGGGCCGAACCTAGCTTGGGTCATGGGCGTTCTAGTGGTGGCGACGTGATGGGGTTTCATCGAGCGAGGAGATGGTGGTATCAAAACCTAATTTTGATGGATGGGTTCAAAACTTGCGTGTGTTTGTTCTGGGAGTGTTGCGTGAAGAAGAGAGGGAGGGGGAAGTTGCGTTCTAGGGTGGAGATCTGATGGTGGTGGGATCTGATGGCTAATATGAGCTGTAGGTTTTAATTATAAAGTTTAAGTTGTAATTATTAAGTTTAAATACGTGCAAACTTGAAAAAATCATAACTTTTTCATACGAGGTCGAAAAAATGCAAACTCAGTTGCGTTGGAATCGTATGGACGAGCACTACGCGATGGAGTTGGTTTGGAGTCGTTTGGAGTTAGTGAGAATTTCGGGTAAAATTTAAACGCGCGTTTAATTTTATTCGAAATAAAAGCTAAAACGGAAATTAAAACCAAGGTGAGAACTTCTCACTCAATCGAATAGATTTCGATTTTATTTTAAATAGTTAGATTTAAAATATTTGAATGCATGTTTGAATGATGACTGTAAATTATTGATTGTTAAAATAGACATTATGCGCCGTTAGTAAGCGGATGTTATTTAATATAAACATATACCGCGAATATTTCATAAACAGTGAAATTGGTATTATATATAATATCAATATATATATATTGGCATATGTATATATTGCAGTTGTTGATTTCCCGCATTTTTTGTTTAGCGGATGAGACCCTATTACGCCGTTATTAAGCGGATAATATTTAATAAGAACATGTACCGCGATAATTTCGTACTGGAGCGAAATTGGTATTGTGCTAATGTTTTTGGATGCAGGAAACAGGTTGGAGGGATCCAACTGGATTCCTCAACATTATTTATTTTATTTCAGATATTTTAATATTTGATGGATTATCATATCGATATATGATATCGTTATTAGTCGTGATTGACTATTTGGTGTGTAGCATCATTGGACCCAGATTTTGGGATTTTAAAATGATTTTAAAAGTGATTTTGAAAATATACTATATTTTTGGAATTGATCCATTATAAATAAATAAACGTTTATAATTTTTAAAGTTATAAAAAGTATGATTTTTGTGAAATATAGTTAAAAAGCTGATTTTTAGAAATACAGTTAAAAGCTGATTTTTGGGAAATATGAAATAATGTTTTTATAAAATAGTTTAAACTGGATTCTTGAGTTTATTATTAGAAGTTTGAATATAAGATTTATAAAATTTGATTATTTTATAAATCAAGAGAACGGTGAAATTTTAAAGGAATTTAATGACGTTTAAAAGAATAATATAAATTAATTTATATTAAGAGATTTATAAATGGATATTTATAAATTGAAATATGGACGTTATAAAACGAGTTTTTATAAGTGTTTGAATGTAGTGAAAATGAATTTTCTAAATGAATGAAATTTATGAAATTTTAAACTGTAAAGTTATAAATGGGATTTTATAAACAGTAGGTTTATAAAATTTGTAAAGTTATTAAAGTAATAAGATTTGGATAAATAATTGAATCTTATAAGTTATAAGATTTATAATTATGAAGTTCAATGGAATGGTTTTGCAAACGAATAGATTATAAGTGTTTAACTTATAATATGAACCTGTAGTTTATAACCGAGTTATAAATCGAATAAGTTAATAAAGGAGATGTATAAAAAAGGAAGTTTTTATAAATAAATAGAAACGGAATTTATAAACGTTGTTTTATAAATCCGCAAATGACTTATTTTGATAAGTTAATTGTTATAACTTAGAGATAGAGTTATATTCACATTTTGAACAGTGAATAATCCTTTAAGTTAAAGTGAATAGAAATGATGAAATTTGTTAAGGTAGTATATTCACGTTTTTGAATAGTGAATAATATGTTAAAGAAATTGTTTTAGATATGATGTTTTAAATAGAATTAAAACGATCCAACGATGGTTTAAAATGTGTTGAGATTCGAAACAATAGATTTCAACATTTATTGTTGAAATAGACGTTTTCGAGAAATAAAAGGGAATGGTGGACTATAACACTGTTGTTATAGTAAATAATTTCCGAAAGGAAATGTTTAGAATAGTATTGGGATTTATATATCTATTTAATTTCGAATCCCTATACTAGTGATTTTGGGTTGTCGTAACGATGTTTTACGCAACATTCGTTTTGGCCCAAATAAATAATGTTAAGAGAATGATTTCCTTAAAGAATGAAATATATACTTAATTCGATTTAAGTATATTGAATATTTTCCAAGGTTGAAAATAAAAAGATTGTGAATTACTTATGAATAATAAGTATGGAAATGTTTTCAAATATGAAGTGAATATTTAGAATTTATCTTTTTGAAGATAAATTGGAAATGGATAGTTGAAAGCGTATATGCACGAATATTTTGAAATATAAATTCATTATGGAATTTATATGTGAAAGTGGAATTTGTGTGAAAATAAATATTGATTTATTTTTGAAGTGTTGAAATTATATATCTTGTAAAGATATTTTGGAAAATAAATAATTTGGGAAAATTATTTGGAATCTGGTGATGTGTGCATATCCAGTGATAGTTCAATAACCGACTATCAGTATTTCCCTTTGAATGGGTATTTGATGTGAATTGATTGAGTTTGAATGCACACTTATTTTTGAATAAGCGCTCACTATTCGGGTTAACCGGGAAAGGACCATGGGGTCGTATAACCCACTCCGAATATGTGATACGTCGTTGTGAATTGCATTTGAAGATCGGTGTTGAAGACCGGTATTTGCGAAAGCGATAGGATGAACTATCGATTGACTCTGCACCGAGTAGCTACGGTATTGAGTTCTCCATATGTGATGGTGAATCCGATCAGGATTGTGAATATCCGGATTGCAAGGACTTCTTTGTAAGTGCCTTCGGTTCTGTTCGAGCCCGGAACAGACTTGTATGGATTGTATGCCTGACATTACAAGTTGAGATATAAAGCCGATTTCTTTCAAATATATTTCTGTTGGTGGCGGAGAATTTATTCTTTGCTTAACACCCTTCTTTGAGACGTACGAGCTCAGAGGTTATATAGTTGAAGTTATCAGCGATATATTCCCAATTTGGTAATGTGACATGCTGAGTGATGCTGAAATGATCATTGTGTTGATTATTGTGATAGGATCATTTATTTGATCGTCTATCTTAGTGATCATTGTGTTGACCCAAAGCATGACTTTTGTATAAAGTATGTTTTTGTGGACGTGAATTCGTCGAGCCTCACATCCCGGAAATGGTCAAAACAGGAAAGAAGCAGCAAGGTTATGAGGGGTAGCACCCTTTAGGATGTGTCCATTTCCTTCTGGAAAAGGGTGGTATCATGGTATGGAGCCCAGATACTTACTCATGTTGAAAACACTTTGTTATGATTGTGTGAATTGATTAGAGAGCGCTCTCGGAAAAAGGTCCCAAAGGACCGGGGGATGGCATATTCGGTCAGTTGTTACTCAGTTAGGAGTAACCCGGCCTTGTGTTGGTTGAGATCCGGTTTGGTTCTCGGGGATGTCCATCCAGAGGCATTCTCAGTGGCAATGGGAAGTTCCTTGGCCTGACCATTTGTTGGAAATCCAATTCCCAATACGAAACTTGTACGGTATTAGTTGTAGAACCTGCTATTCACTTATGGTGGTCACCACTGTTTGGATAGTAGCTATAGTAGGCATAGTTCGAAATGTCTATGTTGGCTAAGATTTATATTCTACTTTCGAAATATTTCTCTACACTATGCACTAGTAATAATATCAAATGTTATTTTAAATGCGTATCAAGCATCTTTGACTATCATAAGGAGAAATCTCCTCCGATTCTGCGTTTGCATTGTGTGTGTGTGCGGGAGGCCTTATGGTAGTCTCATTTTTAAAAGCATTGCGAATTGATTTAAAAATATTCCTCTATTTTGATTTTAAAGTAAATAAACTGTTTTGAGTTCTCACACCAGTCACATGACTGACTTGGAGTTTATTGTTTTCCTTCCTAAACTCTGGGTGCCCACCAATTTCCACACGGGCAGTCAAGAGTTAAGGTTTATCAGGATATTCTGGATATTCTGGAGTTGCTGGAGGCAAGCTGGATGGCATGGCGTATTACTAGTTTATATAGTATTTCTTTTTCCGCTGCACTGTTTGTTGTTGTTGTTGTACACTCTGATGATTTGATGTAATGTAATATAATGTGACGAAATGTAATAACTGATATAGTTCTTTGTTTAAAGATTATTCATTTATTATTATATGTTGTTCCGCTGCGAATTGTGAGATTCTGTTGTTGTTCTGTTGTTTTCTTCTGTCCCGTTCTATCTTTGAAATTCTTCTATTTTCTATTTTCAAATTCTCTATTTTTCTTTTTCTTTCTTCTTTTTCTCTCTTCTTTCTTTTCTTTTCTTTTTAAAACCCATAACATCTCGGTTTTCGGCCTTCGATTTCTCGGCAGCCGATAAAGTGAGTGTCGATGTCGGATTTTCGAAAGTCGAAAATTCCAGAGTGTTACATTTGGTATCAGAGCTCTGATGGTTAAGCGAGAACCATGGTTCTGTAGGGTTATACTCATTAGAGATAGAGTCAGCAGTACTCTAGAATGAGTTTGAGTGTAATAATAGCTATGAGAGCGTATTTGTTAGTGAATATAAAATTGTTTTATATTGTGATGATTGGTTTATTGAGTGGTATATGAACTTTCGTCAGCACAGCCTCGAAACTGAGCCGAAGGGGTTTCTAAACACTTGAATAGAACAATTCGACACGATATTGTTTTTTAAATTGGGTAAATGAAATAAACTTATATATATAAGAAGTGAAACTATATGGATATATTATGAATATGAGTTGTAAATAAAAATTCAACTTTAGACATTGAATTGAATTGAATTAATGAATTGAATGTTAATCAATTGGATGTGAATAATTGATATGAAATAATTTTGCCTTGATTATATTTTGAATATAAAGGAATAATTTTTCAAAATTATTAAATGTATATAAATTGATTGTTAGATTGTTTGAATAATCTAAATAAAAGAATAATTGTATAAGCAAAAGAATTATAAGAATTGAATTATAATTAAAGTGTTTACAATTGTGAAATAAACTTATATATATAAGAAGTGATTTAAAGTTAAATGGAATATAACTTAAGAGATATTGAATTAAGTTGATTTTGGTATCGAAGTAAATAATCAAGTGGATTAAATAAATATGAACTTGAGTTATGTAATAGAATTCAACTTTGTAATTGAATTGAATGAATGGATTGAATGTTAAAACAATTGAATGTAATTTAAGTTGATAAGGAATAATTAATGAAAGTGTTAATTCATTAAAATCTAATTTTATTAGAAGTTGAATAAATTGGAATGGAAATCAATTTAATGTTAAACCAAATTGAATGAATATAAGTGAAAAGAATTTGGTTGTAATTAATATAAATTGGTTGTTATATGATTGTTATATGATTGTATAAAAGTCATTAAGAGTTAATGAAATTGAAAGCTAATGTAATTAAATTCAAATGGAAAGTAAATAAATTTGAATAGAATTGAATGTGAATTAGATTTAATTAGTGAATGCAAACTAATTAAAATTGAGAATGAATGTTAGTAAGAACATCCAATGTAAAAGAATCAAATGTGATTAAATTGAAAACCATTTCATTTAATATTAATGAGAATATAAATGAATATTTATTGATTATGAATGTTAATTGGTTGAATATATATTGCTATTGTTGCATTTGCTATGTGACTTATATAGTTATTATGTTGCTATATGTTGTATATCGATACTATTTTCATATATGCATGATTCTCATGTTGTTTGTTGAGTTTAGTAGGTGCGGATCGCGTTTGCTTCGCATTTGGAGTTCGCTTTAGCGCTATATTAGCCGTATATGCTTGCTAATAAAATATAAGGTACATATCTCGGATTAAATACAGTACTTTTATACTTTTTTCCCTGCGGGATGCCTCATTACTTGATGAGATGTATATTTGTGATATATATACTGTCATTTTTTTTTCGGATCGAGCCGCGCAAAGGAGACATGGCGAATTTTTCCGAAAATTTAAGGCGTTAGAAAAATTTAAGAAAATTGGAAAATTTTGAAAACTTTAACTTTGATTTTGAAATTGAAAGTTAAATGATATAGTTGTTTTTGAAAAAGATAACTAAGTATGATTTGAAAACTTAGTAAAGTTATTGTAAGAAGTTTAACTATGAATTTTGGAAAATTAATATATTCTCTAACTTTTCTTACTGGTAATTTCGAGGACGAAATTCTTTTAAGGGGGAAAGATTGTAACGACCCAGAAATTTTAATAATTTAAATTTGAATATTTAATTAATTTTAAATATTTATAAATGAATTTTTAAGTCAAATAAATTTTTATTTGAATTATTGGATTTAATTTGATAATTTAATCGATAATTTAATATGTTAAATTATGGAAATAATTAAAAATTGAGTTAAAAATGATTGTAAATAATTTGGAAAATTTTATTTAATCATACTGGAGTTATAGAAATATTTTAGAACTTTTAAAATCGAATTAAAAGTTAATTTGTGAAAATTGAATATTTTAATATTTAATAATCGACTGTAAAATAGTCAATTTTTGAACAGTCTCAAAATTGAACGAAACCAGTTCCATTGGATCCGTAATAGTTAGTTATTACCGGATTTCAAATTTCGTGTCAATCGGAGTTATCGTTTGATCGTGGCAGCTCGAAACGCACCGATTATTTTTAATTTAAAATTTGGCGAGTCAAAATAGCCATTTTTCAAAAAGTCTCGGAATTCGACGAAACCAGTTTCATCGGATCTGTAATGTGATATTATTGTAAGGTTTCAAATTTCAAGTCAATTGGATTTACCGTTTGTCCGGTACAAATTAAAACGCCTAGAAATCGGTTTAAATCGGTTTAATTTAAATTGAACGTTTTCAGCCATAACTCGCACATACTTCCGAATTAGCTTCCGAAACCTGTTCCATTGTGTCCGGAACGCGGGATAAACCCTAGGTACGCTGGTTACGGCGTCTAAATCGGAGTTCGGAATTCCCGGGATGAATAGTGTTTACGCTTGCTTTTTCTATAAATACACCTCACTCTAAAAAAATAAAAATAAAAACACTAAAACCCTAGCCATATTTGCAGCCGCCACTTTTGAATGAATGGCCAGAAAACATCGATCTTCTCCCCTCATTATCTTTCAATCCGTCATTCAATTCGAAAAACTTTCTAAAGCAAACTTGTAGAGCATGAGGAGATCTTTAGATCCAACGGCTATGATCTAAAACAAATCAATGAATCAACGGCAAATCGACCAGGAAGGCAGCAACTTGCGCACGCCATACGAGGCTGTAGGCATGGCCGAGCTCCACCAGGGTTGGGCCGAACCTAGCTTGGGTCATGGGCGTTCTAGTGGTGGCGACGTGATGGGGTTTCATCGAGCGAGGAGATGGTGGTATCAAAACCTAATTTTGATGGATGGGTTCAAAACTTGCGTGTGTTTGTTCTGGGAGTGTTGCATGAAGAAGAGAGGGAGGGGGAAGTTGCGTTCTAGGGTGGAGATCTGATGGTGGTGGGATCTGATGGCTAATATGAGCTGTAGGTTTTAATTATAAAGTTTAAGTTGTAATTATTAAGTTTAAATACGTGCAAACTTGAAAAAATCATAACTTTTTCATACGAGGTCGAAAAAATGCAAACTCAGTTGCGTTGGAATCGTATGGACGAGCACTACGCGATGGAGTTGGTTTGGAGTCGTTTGGAGTTAGTGAGAATTTCGGGTAAAATTTAAACGCGCGTTTAATTTTATTCGAAATAAAAGCTAAAACGGAAATTAAAACCAAGGTGAGAACTTCTCACTCAATCGAATAGATTTCGATTTTATTTTAAATAGTTAGATTTAAAATATTTGAATGCATGTTTGAATGATGACTGTAAATTATTGATTGTTAAAATAGACATTATGCGCCGTTAGTAAGCAGATGTTATTTAATATAAACATATACCGCGAATATTTCATAAACAGTGAAATTGGTATTATATATAATATCAATATATATATATTGGCATATGTATATATTGCAGTTGTTGATTTCCCGCATTTTTTGTTTAGCGGATGAGACCCTATTACGCCGTTATTAAGCGGATAATATTTAATAAGAACATGTACCGCGATAATTTCGTACTGGAGCGAAATTGGTATTGTGCTAATGTTTTTGGATGCAGGAAACAGGTTGGAGGGATCCAACTGGATTCCTCAACATTATTTATTTTATTTCAGATATTTTAATATTTGATGGATTATCATATCGATATATGATATCGTTATTAGTCGTGATTGACTATTTGGTGTGTAGCATCATTGGACCCAGATTTTGGGATTTTAAAATGATTTTAAAAGTGATTTTGAAAATATACTATATTTTTGGAATTGATCCATTATAAATAAATAAACGTTTATAATTTTTAAAGTTATAAAAAGTATGATTTTTGTGAAATATAGTTAAAAAGCTGATTTTTAGAAATACAGTTAAAAGCTGATTTTTGGGAAATATGAAATAATGTTTTTATAAAATAGTTTAAACTGGATTCTTGAGTTTATTATTAGAAGTTTGAATATAAGATTTATAAAATTTGATTATTTTATAAATCAAGAGAACGGTGAAATTTTAAAGGAATTTAATGACGTTTAAAAGAATAATATAAATTAATTTATATTAAGAGATTTATAAATGGATATTTATAAATTGAAATATGGACGTTATAAAACGAGTTTTTATAAGTGTTTGAATGTAGTGAAAATGAATTTTCTAAATGAATGAAATTTATGAAATTTTAAACTGTAAAGTTATAAATGGGATTTTATAAACAGTAGGTTTATAAAATTTGTAAAGTTATTAAAGTAATAAGATTTGGATAAATAATTGAATCTTATAAGTTATAAGATTTATAATTATGAAGTTCAATGGAATGGTTTTGCAAACGAATAGATTATAAGTGTTTAACTTATAATATGAACCTGTAGTTTATAACCGAGTTATAAATCGAATAAGTTAATAAAGGAGATGTATAAAAAAGGAAGTTTTTATAAATAAATAGAAACGGAATTTATAAACGTTGTTTTATAAATCCGCAAATGACTTATTTTGATAAGTTAATTGTTATAACTTAGAGATAGAGTTATATTCACATTTTGAACAGTGAATAATCCTTTAAGTTAAAGTGAATAGAAATGATGAAATTTGTTAAGGTAGTATATTCACGTTTTTGAATAGTGAATAATACGTTAAAGAAATTGTTTTAGATATGATGTTTTAAATAGAATTAAAACGATCCAACGATGGTTTAAAATGTGTTGAGATTCGAAACAATAGATTTCAACATTTATTGTTGAAATAGACGTTTTCGAGAAATAAAAGGGAATGGTGGACTATAACACTGTTGTTATAGTAAATAATTTCCGAAAGGAAATGTTTAGAATAGTATTGGGATTTATATATCTATTTAATTTCGAATCCCTATACTAGTGATTTTGGGTTGTCGTAACGATGTTTTACGCAACATTCGTTTTGGCCCAAATAAATAATGTTAAGAGAATGATTTCCTTAAAGAATGAAATATATACTTAATTCGATTTAAGTATATTGAATATTTTCCAAGGTTGAAAATAAAAAGATTGTGAATTACTTATGAATAATAAGTATGGAAATGTTTTCAAATATGAAGTGAATATTTAGAATTTATCTTTTTGAAGATAAATTGGAAATGGATAGTTGAAAGCGTATATGCACGAATATTTTGAAATATAAATTCATTATGGAATTTATATGTGAAAGTGGAATTTGTGTGAAAATAAATATTGATTTATTTTTGAAGTGTTGAAATTATATATCTTGTAAAGATATTTTGGAAAATAAATAATTTGGGAAAATTATTTGGAATCTGGTGATGTGTGCATATCCAGTGATAGTTCAATAACCGACTATCAGTATTTCCCTTTGAATGGGTATTTGATGTGAATTGATTGAGTTTGAATGCACACTTATTTTTGAATAAGCGCTCACTATTCGGGTTAACCGGGAAAGGACCATGGGGTCGTATAACCCACTCCGAATATGTGATACGTCGTTGTGAATTGCATTTGAAGATCGGTGTTGAAGACCGGTATTTGCGAAAGCGATAGGATGAACTATCGATTGACTCTGCACCGAGTAGCTACGGTATTGAGTTCTCCATATGTGATGGTGAATCCGATCAGGATTGTGAATATCCGGATTGCAAGGACTTCTTTGTAAGTGCCTTCGGTTCTGTTCGAGCCCGGAACAGACTTGTATGGATTGTATGCCTGACATTACAAGTTGAGATATAAAGCCGATTTCTTTCAAATATATTTCTGTTGGTGGCGGAGAATTTATTCTTTGCTTAACACCCTTCTTTGAGACGTACGAGCTCAGAGGTTATATAGTTGAAGTTATCAGCGATATATTCCCAATTTGGTAATGTGACATGCTGAGTGATGCTGAAATGATCATTGTGTTGATTATTGTGATAGGATCATTTATTTGATCGTCTATCTTAGTGATCATTGTGTTGATCATTTGTTGACCCAAAGCATGACTTTTGTATAAAGTATGTTTTTGTGGACGTGAATTCGTCGAGCCTCACATCCCGGAAATGGTCAAAACAGGAAAGAAGCAGCAAGGTTATGAGGGGTAGCACCCTTTAGGATGTGTCCATTTCCTTCTGGAAAAGGGTGGTATCATGGTATGGAGCCCAGATACTTACTCATGTTGAAAACACTTTGTTATGATTGTGTGAATTGATTAGAGAGCGCTCTCGGAAAAAGGTCCCAAAGGACCGGGGGATGGCATATTCGGTCAGTTGTTACTCAGTTAGGAGTAACCCGGCCTTGTGTTGGTTGAGATCCGGTTTGGTTCTCGGGGATGTCCATCCAGAGGCATTCTCAGTGGCAATGGGAAGTTCCTTGGCCTGACCATTTGTTGGAAATCCAATTCCCAATACGAAACTTGTACGGTATTAGTTGTAGAACCTGCTATTCACTTATGGTGGTCACCACTGTTTGGATAGTAGCTATAGTAGGCATAGTTCGAAATGTCTATGTTGGCTAAGATTTATATTCTACTTTCGAAATATTTCTCTACACTATGCACTAGTAATAATATCAAATGTTATTTTAAATGCGTATCAAGCATCTTTGACTATCATAAGGAGAAATCTCCTCCGATTCTGCGTTTGCATTGTGTGTGTGTGCGGGAGGCCTTATGGTAGTCTCATTTTTAAAAGCATTGCGAATTGATTTAAAAATATTCCTCTATTTTGATTTTAAAGTAAATAAACTGTTTTGAGTTCTCACACCAGTCACATGACTGACTTGGAGTTTATTGTTTTCCTTCCTAAACTCTGGGTGCCCACCAATTTCCACACGGGCAGTCAAGAGTTAAGGTTTATCAGGATATTCTGGATATTCTGGAGTTGCTGGAGGCAAGCTGGATGGCATGGCGTATTACTAGTTTATATAGTATTTCTTTTTCCGCTGCACTGTTTGTTGTTGTTGTTGTACACTCTGATGATTTGATGTAATGTAATATAATGTGACGAAATGTAATAACTGATATAGTTCTTTGTTTAAAGATTATTCATTTATTATTATATGTTGTTCCGCTGCGAATTGTGAGATTCTGTTGTTGTTCTGTTGTTTTCTTCTGTCCCGTTCTATCTTTGAAATTCTTCTATTTTCTATTTTCAAATTCTCTATTTTTCTTTTTCTTTCTTCTTTTTCTCTCTTCTTTCTTTTCTTTTCTTTTTAAAACCCATAACATCTCGGTTTTCGGCCTTCGATTTCTCGGCAGTCGATAAAGTGAGTGTCGATGTCGGATTTTCGAAAGTCGAAAATTCCAGAGTGTTACATGTTTCCAAAGCTTTAAATATTTTACCATTTCAAAAACAAACTCATTTGACAAACCCATCTATATCAAATTCAATTCCTTATTATTTAGACTTGAAATGTTTACTTAATGAATTCAATATAATATTAGTAAAACCTTTAACTTCACATAATTGGAAAATCTTTCAATTTATTAAACTTGATATATTCATTTAAATCAACCTGATATTCATTTAAATCACTTTACACAAAAATCAAGTTATAAAAATCTTATCCTTTAAAATTTTTAACTTTTATTAAATTTCAATTTAACTTAATATTCATCTTCCAAATCTTATCCTCATTTAGGTCATAAAAACTCCAGAAATTAAATTTTAAATAAATGCTTAATCTTATTTGATCTTAAAATCAAACTTTATTTTAAACTTCAAATCAAATTTATACAAAGCTTAAAAACCGAAAATTACTATATATTTTATAACCTTTATCAATAACCAAATCAATATCCCATAAACCATATATATATAACTTTAAAAAATCATAGAAAAACATTTCAAAAATATTTTATATATATACCGCGGTGCCTGTATATAATTTTCTATCCTATGGTCAAGTGATACGGATATTTATCATTTCAATCCGCAATTTAAAAATAAAATGCGGTTGTATATCATTCATACCGCAATCCCGAATGAAATGAAAATGCATGATAACTTGCAGTTTACATAAGATAGAACACATCATCCATTCAACCAATATCAAACATCAACCAATTTATTTCAATCATCATCAATTTATTTCAATCATCATCAATTTAACAAACATCAGTATATGACATATACAATATAACAGGAAATAAAAGACAGTTATTAACCAACAGTTTATATTCAAAATAAATTTATTAACTGTTTAACTATCAGTTTATATGCAAATAAATAAATTTTTACTGTCAATTTATATGCAATAATCAAATTAATTAACAGTTATATTAAATAAATGCGTTTAAACAGAAATAATGAATAAAACATGCCAAACAGTCATAAATAAATTTCTACTCATATCTAAAGTCAAATTAAGAAACATAAGAAATTTTAGAAATTGTGAGTGGGTTAAAACACTCACCTTATTATGAATCTGAAAATAATAGACTTCTAATCAATAGCTTCGCTCTATGCTTCCTTATTCTTCATATTGATTGCTAGCTTTGTTCCGTAATTTCTTTTATTTTGATTTACTTAAATTTCCCTCCTTATTATATTAATATATATATATATATATATATGTATGTATATGTATTTATGTATGTATTTTTAAAAGGTTTGGAAAAGATTTGAAAAAGAAGAATTTGAAAAAGAAAAGGATTGAAATAAGAAGAACTGAAAATTATAGAGAAGATCAAGTTTTGAAAAGAAAGAAGAAAGTTGAAATAGAATAAAACTTGAGAAGAAGAATGTTTGAAGAGGAAGGAAAAATTAAAATGAGATAGAATAAGGAGATTTGAAGAAAGAAAGAAATAATAAGAAGAAGGAGATTTGAATGGAGGCTAGGGTTTCATTTGCATCATATTGTATTTATAAGGTTAGAGTTAGGTTTAGGGACAAAGAGATTTGAAAGGAGAGGCTGCTATTAATTAGAAATAAAGTAAATATGAACAACTTGGTATTGAAATACAGTAAATATGAACAACCCCTTTTTTTAAAAGTAGAAGGTATTAAAAAGAGGTAATTATTAATTAGAAAGGGAATGAATATGGAGGGACAAAAATAAATGACACGTTTCGTTAGTTTGATTCTAAATTAATTAAGTGCTAGATAGAGAAAAGTTTGAATACATCATATATATTCTCACTTATTTACAATGACTTAAACAAATCTTTATGTAAATTTAGAGTTGATAAATCTATCAATTGCAGTGCCAAAACTTCTATTTCATTATATTCGAAATTATAAGTTAAGTTCCCCAAAATTTCTATTAAGTTAGATAATCAATGATTATTCCATCTATAAATTTTAAGTAGATTGATTCTAATGTTGGGTTCAGAAACTATTATTTTAATATTCTTGAATTTCAGTTAAATCTCTATAAACGTAATACTTTAAACGTTAAATTTCATTTATTTTGCAATACCTCAATTAAATTAATATATATTGCTTTCTATACTTAAAACTATATTAACAAAACGTTAGATTTGGATCGATAGAAATCGATTTACCAAAATTTACGTACACATTACGTAGATAAACAACTATATAAATTTGCCACCTATTAGCTCTTAATTTTATTCTTAAGTTTGTTACCTATCAATTTCGATTATACTTCCATCTATAATGAAAATCCAATCTCCTCTAACTGCATAAATTAAGGCAATTTATTGCAATTGATTTCCCATTAAACTTCATAAATTATCAAATTGAAACCAAAATAAAACGTTTATTTATTATAAAAATCTTGTTGTTTAATTGAATTGACCATTCACGGATTTAATTTACCTTGATCTCCAATTATTACTTAAATACATCACAAAACGTTAAATCTATATTCATTAAAATTTGTTACCAAAATTAATTTAACGAAATCAATTACGCCCTTAAAAATTTCTATTCATACATTAATTGCTAATTGTTATTCAATTTAAACCCCTTCATTTGATTTCCCTATTATGCATCAATTATAAACCCATCATCATAAAGGTGATGTCAACATTTTATACTATAAATTTACCCTTTTATATTCCAATATAAATAAATGCTCACATACAAATTAAGATTCTATATCCAATTAATTATTCCATTTAATCCATTTATTTATTAACTTTAATTATTGCAATTCATCATCCGTTATAACTTAATATACTAAATAGATGGTTAATCTTAAATACTTATTCTCATTAATGTTTTATTTCTACTTACAAATTAATGCAATTATTACATATCCTTCCCTTAGTTAAAATCCTTCCTTTCTCCCTCTTTATTTCCAATTAACGTAAAATGTTATATTCGATTTCCATTAATTTCAATAGATTCAAATTATCATATTTTAAATCCAAATGAACAAATAAAGCTTGATTCTCGTTTAAATATTTAACTCATCTAATTGCAATTTACCTTGTTATCATAAATTAATTCCAATATATTGATACAACTTTATTTCCATTCTTTATTCACAAATCATCATATTTATGAAGAATATTTACGCTATTCTCCATTTATTACCTTAATTTATTTAACGTAACATTTAATTTATATTTATTGCAATGATTTCCAAATCAATTGAATGGATTAAATATATATGTATCACTCATAGTAACTTGTGGTCACAACTCTTGATCACCTTTAATAAGTTTATTATTTACAATCCAAAAATCGCCATTTAATATATATATACGAATTAAATAAATTCAATATTTCCATTTCGTTTTCCTATACTAAATTTATTACTAAGTGTAATTCCTCCATTCCAACAAGTTGGAATTCCATTCTTACTATAACAATCATTTCCCTATTCACTTTTATTAATAACCCACCATCATTGCATTTATTGTCTTTTATTGATTTAATCAAATTACCCCATATTCCTTTAAATTCATACTAACCAAAAATATTCAATTACTTTTCAATGCATATTTATTCATCAATCAATTCGGTATTTACTTTTCTTTCCTTCTATGTGATGATAAATAACCTATTATACATTTACATGCATTCATTTCATCCCATTCATTTATGGGTATTGCATTGAAATTTAATTTATTAGCTAATACCAACATTATTACTATTAATTACAATTGGATTCCCAATTTTATTCAATACCCTGAATAAATAACATATATATTAATCAAATCCTTACATTTGTTTTTCTCATATTCCATTAAATATATGCACACATACAAATTAAAATTCTAAGTCCAATTAGTTATTCTTTTTACATCAACCATCACTTATGAATAATTATCGTTTCCTATTTATTTTGTTACATCCACTGATATTCACTTTATGAGTAAATTGGTATTCCCTTTAACCCATTAATTACTAACTTTAGTTATTGCAAATTTATTATCCAACATACAAATTGAATCTATTGTCAAATTTTCCATTTCAATAAATTAACACCTTACAATAGTTAATAAGAAGGGATTGTACTAAATAAAATTTATTTTCATTGATGAATTCAGTACTTGCCTTTATTTACTGATTTCTAACCTTATAGCCAATTGCAACATTTCCACTATTACAATTAATTGCAGTATATAATTCAATTTGTAAGTTTTAATTACCCTTGATACATCAAATTTCAACATTCTCTTTCCTATAAATAAATAAGATTTCCGTTTCTCCCTAAATTTAAATTAGAAATCCTATTAAATACACGAATTAAATTATCGAAATTTAGGGTCATTACACTTGTATAGGTATTTTGTTATATGATGTATTAGGTATTTGGTGACTTATTTTTATCGTCTTATATTATGGAATTTGATTTAGCAAAATACTATAATCATTTCTGTCGCGTTATTATTATTATTGTTATTATCATCTAATTTTTGTCTTGTGAATCTTAGTCTCTGCCAGTTTTACTTATACCTACAACACGCCAGGCCTTTTAGCGTATCTTTTTGGGCATACCAAGAGGTCCGAAGTGTTTCATTTGGTGTCAGAGCTAGGTTACAGGATTCCTAAAAACTAGTTTTAATAATAAGGTATTTTTCCAAAAATAACCTACTTTTAACTAGCATATCTTCAAATTAGAAGTATTTTTCAAAAAGAAATGCTTATTACAGAAGTAGTTTTTCAAGTAAAAATATTTTTTTAATAAAAATCCCCTCAAAGTCTAGTTCAACATTCTTTTGATTCTTTCGAGCCTAAGTCTCCTTCTGTTTTCATAATATGGTTAATTGGTTCCGTAGAGCTACGGTTACTAGAGGTGCATAGGCAGGCGCTTAATACAACACCGGTAGGTGGAATCCCTTTAATCCACCTACACTAGTCGATTTTTCTAAGCTATGCAAGAACTTCGCTAGTCTAGGATGACACAGAGAATATCGAGGAGGCACGAGCTACGTTGGAGGTTATGGGAAAAGGTTTAGGATGTTAGTTTTGGAGGACCTCAAAAGTGAATCAAGAAAAGTGGGAAACGTAAGCATTGTAGAATGACTGGTCATTACGCCAAAGATTGTGAGAAGGCAGGAACGATGGGAAGGTGTTTCAATTGTGGAAAGCTTGGTCAGTTTAGTAAGAATTTTCCTTAGAAAACGGGGAAGGCAATAACCACACATGCAGCACAGATTCAGACTTTGGTTATAGCACCTTCCAGTAGCATTCCAGATAGAGGTAGCAAAGTCACAGTTGAAGGTTTGATTTCCATATCTTATTTTTCCACTCGAACTCTATTTGATTTTGGAGCATCACACTCTTTCATCTCTAGTTCTCTGATAGATTTTTTGCACTTAGACATCTTTTTAGTAGTAAATCCCATTGTTTTTTCAAACCCCATGGGAGGATCAACACTCTTGTCCATGGTTTGTAGAGGTTTGAAAATTTTATATTATAGGCGTAGAATTTGACTATAATGTGGATTTTTGGATTATGAGATGGTTTTGGAAATAGATTGGCTATCCACATAAGGAGTTATATTAGATTATGAGAGGAGAGTCGTTAGACTAGAGACATGCATCAGTTGGACTCTCGAGATTCCTTGCGACCCGCAAGGGTCAGTTATGTTGAGCTTTCTTTAATACCTCAATTCATTATCATCATAGTTTGATTCGGTTCCCGTCATCAGTGATTTTTATAGACATCTTTGAGGAGGTTAGGGGACTACCCCCTAAGAGAGAGATTGACTTTAGAATTTATTTTGCTAGCCAGTAGCATTACCCGTATGGCATATGGTGCCTAGAGAAAGGAAGGGATTGAGCAAGCAGATCCATGAGCTTTGGAGAAAGGTTTCATAAGAAGAAACATATCGAAATAGTGAGCGCCGATCGTCTTCACTACCAAAACAGGTGGTTCTTTTCAACTTTTCTTTGACTATAGAGAATTAAATAATCTCACAAAGAAGGACCATTATCCACTCTCTAGGATAGATAATCTTTTCAACATGTTAGTTGGCCCTTCAGTATTTTCCCAGCTTGATCTAGCCATTGAATTTCATCATCTTAGGGTCGCTGATGACGGCATTGGTAAGACTGCACTTAGGACACCCGATGGATTTTTTGAGTGGTTAGTTAGGCCTTTTGGGCTAACCAATGCCCCGATCTATTAATTTGGTGAGTAATATTTTTAGAGATGTCCTAAAATAAAGTCCATGGTGGTATTTGTGGTCGACATTCTGGCGTTTTCCAAGAAGTATGGGAGATCATGTTATTCATTTAAAGGAGGTTCTTTTTACGCTTCATGTTCATCAACTGAAGACAGAGTTTTTGAAGTATCGCTTTTGAAGTGCATTTATTTGGGCATAGGGAATGTCTACACATGGTGGGGATTTAAGAAACGGTTTTGTACATTTAGGATTCAGATTGTGGAAATCCAAAGATAGGTAGGCAAAGTTTAGAGATGTACAACAAAATTCAGTAGATATTCAAAGAAGAAAGTCCAAGTGTAGATAACTACAGAAATTACAATTGTCTCCGACAAGTGGATTTGACGATGATGCCTTAGAATAGATATGAGCATACAAAAGGAATAGGAGTAAAAGCCTTTATCTAAGAAAAGTACTCCTAGGTTGGTGAAGACGAAATCCACTATATGCCAAGCCTAATAAAATGAAAATTTTGAAATTTAAAAAGTAGAAAATGTAATTGTTAGAATTGAAAATTTTCATTGTTAATATTTTCTTTTAGAAAATAAATATGGGGTTTTTGAAGAATGATATGAAATTTAATTTGGTTTTTATATAATTAAAAACTGGAACTCTTTTTGAAGAATTATGGAGTATATGTATATTTATATAACTCACTAGTTTTATTTTAAGTAAACTGATTTTAAACATAAAAACCTATAGTGTATCAAGTATCAAAAACATAGATTACAACTTTTATTGTTGTAATAAATGTTTTCATGAAAAATATGTAGCATGGGCTATAACACTATTATTATAGTAAGTGAATCCCAAGATAAATATGTTTTCGTAGGTATATGAGATTTATTGGTATTTATTTACTTGAATCCATACACTAATATATTTTTTAGGTTGTAGTAACGGTGTTTTACGCAACATCCATTTTAACCCAAATAAAAATGTATTTTTAATGGTAATTCCTAAGTATAGAAACAAAATGGTTTGTAAAGTACACTTAGTATCTTTAATGAGTATAAGGAAGTGTTTTTGCAGTTATGGTTAAAATAGTTTTGAAGGTGAGTTTTTCTGAAAGAAAAATGTGTAAGTTAGATATTATAAAATATTTATCACGAAAGAATATAAATTAAACATACTTTAATCTATTGGAATGAAAAGTGTAATGGTATAATTTTCTATGAAACCAATAAAAATGTTTTGTGCAAGTTAAAAGGAATACATGAAAGAGATACACAAGGTATGAAAAGCAACATATTTTGTATAGCCTATTTCCAAAAATATAAAATAAGTTCCTTATAATTTCACATAAAGATGAAATTTTCTTTTAAAAAGGTTCATAGAAGATTTAAGTGTTAATAATTTCTCATTTGAGAAAGAAGTTCCAATATATTAAGTTATGAGACTGTAGGGTATAATAAGAAGATGTTTTGGGAACACATAAAAACAGTTTAAAGATATTTGAAAGAAAATGGTTTGGTAAAAAAGTAAATAAGTTTTCGGAAATGAAAAACTTAATAAAAGTAGAATTTGAAAATCCAAATTTTTATAGAAAACTTAAAAGGTCTTTAAAAGAAAACGAGGAATAAATTTTGGACTTAAAATTTGAAAGTTTTCCCCTCTAAATTGGGAAAAATGTTAAGTAACCAAGTAGTTTTGAATTTAATAGAAACTCAAAATAACACCTTTTAAAGACAAAGATTTTGTGATTTTATGTTCTAAAAATTTAGAAATCTTAGTTTTTGGAACAATAAGTACCCAACCAAACTCTTATAAATATGGAGTACAGAGAAATCATTTCCCAGTTGTAACAGAAAAGTGCAAGGCCATGCAGGGGATAGCAGTGATTACTTTTGGAAGTAATAATAGAGTTTCCATAAAGTATATGTAACGACCCGTAAATTTCAACAATTAAATTTGTTAATTTAATGGGATTTTGTGATTTAAATTTTAGTAGAAATAATAAAGGTGATAAATTAATATTGGAATAAAAGCTAAATTAAAATATAGCAATGGTAATTAAAACCTATTTATAGTACTTTGAATAAATTCAAATGAATTAAGTAGTGAAAAGATTTTTACCTAGATACAAATTGAATATGAGGAATTTAAGGAAAGCATTAAATTGATTTAATGTAATAAAAGATTGTTGACAGTAATTGGAACAAATTAGGGAATTATGTTAATGCAAGTTAATAATTTATAAACTTGAATGAACATTTCAATTTAATAAATAAATTCTAATGTAAGACTTAGTTATAAGTGTAAATTTATGGGTATGGTAACAAATTTGTGTAAATTACCTAATTAATTGTTCAATTAATTTATTAGAAATCAAACTCATTTAAATGGTAAGTAATTATAATGTGTTATTGATATAAACGTTACTAATTCTTAATATAGTAACGAAGTGTAAATGGAATGCAACCGTAGAAATTTAAGCTAAGTATTAACAATTGAAATGAAATGTCGATTAAACGGAGTACTATAAATTGTCATACTAAGCTAAGAATTGAATATAAGGAAACAAAGGCAAATAGTAAATCAATCAATGAATTTATATAGATTGTAAGGTTATAATAATAAATAGTAATTGGATGTCTTGTACGAAGTTATAATATTATGTGAATTATTAATAAAGAATAACTAGAATGGGATTCAAATTTGTATAATAATGGAAAGTGTTAATTGTTGCTCTTGAGAATAAAAAATTAAAATAAGTAATTTAAAGTAAACATTTAATTAACAAATGCAATAAGATTTTCTAATAGTAACTGTGTAAATTAAGACAGTAGTGTAAATGGCAGTTGATGGATAACCAAATTCAATACAATTCAATTGATTGAAACGACTGTTAGGTCATTATTGAATATAAATTAAAATAGAAACGTAAACTTAATACAAGATAGTAATTTGGGAAATAAAAAGTATGAAATCAAGAAATAAGTTACAGAGAATACTTAATTGAAATTAATGTATCTATTTGGCAAAAATATAATAAGTGTAGTACAATCCAAATTAATGTAAGTAATTATAATATTGGTTTGTAAATAATGAACCTATAAAAGTGTGATTAAGAGTTAATGACAATAATTTTTGTACGTTACTTATTTTATTAGTTTGATAAGTTTAATTTGAATTCAATTTCAATTAATTCATTAAATTATTGCAGTTATTGTGGAATAAATTGGTAAGTGAAGAATGTGTAATTCAATAAGATGTAACCAAGGTAAAATTCCATTCATAATATGATAATTAATGTAATAAAAAGAATGAAACCAAGATGAAATAATTAACTGAGATTTTTAAATTTAATTAATGAGTAAAATTGACAAAATTTTCAATATAATTGAAATACAGTAATTAATGCAAATTAAAGATGAAAATTGGAAAATATTAATGTAATGAAATATAAAACAATGTAAACTATGTTAGTTAATTGATTGAATATTAAGTTGTAATCGAATAAAATCAAATTTATTGGAATTAATTTGCAATTAATTGGATTAATTGCAGTTGACATTTGAACACTGTATTTACTGGGATAGTTGACACTAAATTGATATGTGAATTTGCTTTTAGTTATTATAAATATCTAAGGGATTGAAAACGACAAAAATCTACTAGTTTATAAATATTGAATTTAAAGGTGGTAAATTTATTTATTAATTTACTTAAAAAGGGAAAAAAATAGCCATTTTGGCCACTGACTCGGATTTTGACGAAACAAGTTTCATCGGATCCGTAACGGTGAATTATAATAGTGTTTCATGTTTCACGGCGATCGGACTTGTCGTTTGATCGTACGGACTCGGAACGCCTTGAAATTTATGCAATTGAAATCAATTTGGAAAATGTTGTTTTCGGCATAACTTCTTCACACGATGCCATTTGGACCTGAAACTTTTTCCATCGCATTCAGAATATTTTAAAACGTCTATTTTGATATATGGGTTGATCCAATTTCATTCCGAAATCAGAAAGGTCTTTTTGGGCCAATTATCAGTTAGCACGTTATAATTCGGATCTATCTGTTTATTCCAACTTTATCTATAAATACCCTACTAAACCCTAGCCTCCGTCAATTCTCATTTGTCAGCACATAAAATTTCATTAGCTCCTCCTCTTCCTCAATGGATGCAAACCCTCGATCCAATTACAATTCAGAATCAAAGTCAAAAAATTCAAAGTCCTTAGAAAAATTCGTAAAAAATATATGTTGAAGCTCTCGAAATGCGTAATCTGCTGGTGCAATTCGTTTTTCATTTCGAGTTATCGTTTGATCTGAAATTAAAGGTTTATCCATGGCCGTTCATCATCGCCGCAATAAAATTCGTAAGATCGGGAAACGGTTTCTGTGTTTTGGAGAGGAAGCCGAGGGGAGTAGATCTATATGATTTTTGTGTTGATTTGACGGCCAAATCGTCGTGATTTTTCGATCTAGGGTTTAAAATCAATGGCGGCCGGAGGTGTTGTTGGGCGACCGGAGTAGGATGGACGTGTGCGGCTCGTCGAGCGAGGGACGATGGTGGTGGTCGGCGGCGAAGAACAGAGCTGTAGAGGCGGTAATCGATGGTCAAAGTCGACGGTCAAATTGGCTTTGGTGGTCTTGTACGTGTGCGTGCGTTTTACTGTACATGTTGAAGAGAGGGATGTGAATAAGGTAGTGATGTGGCAAAAAGGAAGGTAGATAATAGGGATTTGATTTGATATATATTATATTATCAAAGAATCCTTTTTTGAAATAGTGGAACATTTAAAGATTGAAATATATGAACTATAAAGTTTTGAAATACAGAATATTTAAGCTTTGAAATATATGGGAATTAAAACGGTTTATTTGAAGGTTCAAATTGATATGTGGAATTTATTGTGAACTTTGAAGAAGCTATTTATTTTATAAATTAATATTGTATTTGAACCATTTAGTATTAAAAATTATGTTTCAAAGCTATGGTTTCAAGGCATATATATTTGAAAATATTATGATTTTGGAAAAGGGATATTTATAAAATAAAAATGATATCATATTGATTTGGGTTTTAAAAAAAAATGATATCGTATTTATATGGTTTGAATGAGATATTATATTCTAGTTTTAAAGTATAAATTATTTTGAAATAACCGTGGTGTTAAAATAACGTTTGGTTGTTGAAGAGACCGGTATCGGAAGTTTTCATACTCTCTGCCACCCCGAAAACCACTTTAACAACCGTGTACGGTGGAGATTCCAGAATGAAGTAGGATGGTGGCGGCGTTTCCTTTGAGGTAAATACGTGGACCTGACTCCCGTGAGTTGGCATAAGGTGGCTAAAACAAGAGCGATTCTCAGGCAAAGGGGGTTAGCGCCCTTTATCGGGTACTCCTCTTCGAAATTATACTCCGACTTTGGATTGATTCAGTGGCCACTTTTGATTTCTTTGATTTTAGGAGGGAGTTTGTCCGAGGTGGGCGGTACCACCAGCCCGGATGCGTAATTGGTATATCTACCGTGGCATTGCCGAGTTGTGCCGTGTCACCTAACCTATCGCACCTTGTACGAGTTTCTATTTGTGTCGTACCTATGCAACATCATCTGGTAGCCTCCCGATCAGGAGATATTACGGTACTGTATAAATTATTGGCATTATTTGTGTTAAGGGCTATATGGGTAACCCCTTAACGCTATTTAAAAGTAAGTTTATTTTACAATTAGACACTATTATAATAGCGAAATATACTACATAGTAAATAGTTTAATGGATCCTTAAGAGATGTGAATCCCGAGCATCTTTTGAGTTACTACACTCATATTTACTTCTGTTAATTTAACTTACATAAGATCTTTTAGTTCTGACTCGAGTGTTTTGTCTTTTCAATTCGCTCGGGTCAGTCCGAGCGTTTCAGGATCGAAGACTTTAGCTTTAGAGGACGAAGGTGGAGATTTCTATTGTTATTATTTATTATACTCCACTACACTCATATTGTTCCGCTGCATTGTTATATGGTATGTGTTACTCTGATATATGTTGTATAAGTATAATCGAATATTTTTAAAACAGCTTTATAAACTGTATATTTGATTATTATATTTTATCCTTCCGCCACGAGATTATGTTTTGTTTGATTTCTTTCTCGTTTTTCTTATTTACCCCATAACAATCCGCCCTTTCGAACGGTTTGAATTGGCACGTGTGTCGATTTAAAGCGTGCGAAAAGGCGGGACGTTACAATATGGTATCAGAGCTTTGGTTTAGCGATAAACCTTAGCTCTGTGGGGTCTGACTCTTTATTAATAGGGTAGAAATACCCTATGGGAGTCGCTGAGAGTATATGCTTGAGAGCGTATTTGTTAGTGTTATAAAAGGGTTTTAATATTGTGTTAATCTGTTTCGTTTTCAATGGTTAATGCATGGGACGCTACGACATCAATAGAGATTTCTAAACACTTAATTGGACAGACCGACACAATATTTGTTTCAATATAGGTGAATGAAATAATTTTGCCTATTATATTTTCTATATATGAAACAAATTTTATAAATATATATATACTTGGGTGTAATATATTAGTTGTTAGGTAATCAAATATATAAATAACGGTGAAATAATATTTAATATAAAATAAATCAAATTGGAAATTTTAGGACTAAAGTTCCGGGGTTTTGAAAAATTTCTTTCAAATGATTTTGGAATATAATAACAATATTTAAGAAGTATTTTCCGATATAAGTATTTCAATAATTTGAAAGAAATGTTTTAAAAGAAATTTTGGAAAGATAAAGTTGTACTCCCCTCTTTGTCGCTAGAAAATAATTTCGGTGATGAGTGCACGCATCATCGACATTCATTTTCGAGTTTCGAAGTGGGAAGACCACTCTAGTAGTTTACTGCAGATCCATTTTTGATATATAAATATAAATTTTAAATTGTTTTAAATACAATTGGATATATTAAGTGAAAGCATATGTTTATCTGTTATTTTAAAATGTGTAACGACCAGCAAATCCGTACCCCTTGAGTTAACACTATTCTACTAAAATCAACTCAAGATGTACAGAAATACAAACCATTTGGGTTAAAGAAGAAGAGGTAGAAGAGGACAAATAGAAATCAACATCAGAATCTATCCATTGCAGCGGAATAAAATATAATAGATAATAAATGATCTTTACTCAAATCAAATATCTCTGTTTATATATTACATCATCATCAGAGTACATCAATCACAGTTCAACAGCAACAACATACAAATGGAAACACAACAACTCAACACAGCGGAATATGTATATATATAAAAAGTACAGAAGTACGCATCGGCATCCAGCTCGTCTCCTGAGCTCCACAGCATCATATCCTGTATCCTATAATACTCGTTCTGACCCGAGCATTATAGTTAAATAACACCCGAGTCAGTCTGGAATACCAGCGTGAGAAAATCACACTCAATTGATTATTAAAGTTTCAAAAATCCTTTGAAAACAAAAGCATCTCGTAAGACCACCCCACAAATAAACATGTCGGGTTTTTACCTTACGATAGCTAAAACACTTTTTATAGAAATCCTTTGATATTATAATAGGGTCTATATACAAATACTTATAAAATAGCCGAAATTGTTACATCTATTAAATTCCAGCTACTAGCCACAAAGTGGGTAATACAAACAAAACTCGTACAAGGCTTGTAACAGCCCTAGTTTTAGCTATTTATTTTATTTTAATTATTTAACTTTGAAATATATTTTATATAAATTGTGTTTATCAAAATAGTTAATTATTTTATTTGGAGATATATTTTATAAAATTTGTATATGTCAATAAAATTAAATAATAACTGTGAAAATTTAAGCTATTTTTGAACTGTTAAATTTCGCGTTTAAAGGACGCGTCAATTATAGGGTATAAGTGACGTAATAAAACGTGTGTTTTTAAAATGTTATTTTTATGAAAATTTTTGATGTTTTGGACTGCGTCTGTTTAGCGTAGTGTAAAAATCATGTTTTCGTAAAATTTTGGAGAAAAATATCAGTCAGAGATTTTATAACAAACGTTACGTTGCATTAACTGACAGTCTGATTTTAAATAAATTTGTATACGTTTTTCTAAGCTTTGCATAAATTCTTGCCATTCCATTTATTGTTTTCAAACTAAAATCAAATAAATAAAATGAAGTAAAAACTTAACATGGAAGTAACGTGTGAGACAAAAATCCAAGGAGAAATTGTACATGCCTAAATTGATACGATACATATCAACTCTTTCGTTCATCCTCTGATGTATACTTACCTTTATCCCTCCCCATATCAACGTATGCCTTAATTAAACCTTTTGTAAATCAAAACTGAATTGAATATGAGTTTGCCTTTCCTTTTCTCAGAAATAAAATCATGCATTGATAACTTCCCTTGTTTATTTCTTCAATCACGTTTAAGCATTTATTCAAAGAGAAAACTGAAGCAAATCTCTCGGCCTTCCAGTAAATTCAAAAACTTATAATTTTTGCAAACTGAACTAAAAAAAAAGAACATAAAGTTACGTACAAACTTTATATCCAGGCTTATATCACGCAACTTTTCATTTTGTACGTTTCTTTTTAAAAAGTTTTGCATTAAGTCTGGCCAGTTTGTTTATTAAATCAAACATAGGAGAATCAAAGCATGCTGAAATCACGCATGCATATTTACATATTTTCAAACTTTATATGTTGTGTAACTGCCTAAATCTTATATCACGTAAACATATTTATAACTTTTGTAACTGAAAGCTTTAAATCTCTACAGCTTCCTCTTTTTCCCCTGTGTTTTTGCCTATGATCTAGTATGGTATCTGCGAACGTCCAAATACATTTGTAAACATATTTAATACAAATCAAAATTTATGTAAATATAAATGAATCATCACACACGTATTCATATTTACATATTTATATATATAAAACTGATACTTTAAACCATTTAAGCTGCTTGCCCTTTTCTCCCCATTTGTCCATTTGATTCCGCCTCAAACAAATCCTTTTATCTGCAAATCATCAATCTAAAATCACGCCTACATTAAATAGTATAAGATTTTGAAATCAAAGCTTCTCATAAAAATTGCAGTTATCGCATGCATTAAATCTAGATTTCAATTGGCAGTTTTAAATCACGCATTCATACTTAACCTTGCCTATCTTTTCAACTTCTCAATTCCCATGTATATCTCTCTATTTCACCTTTATTGTGCAATAAATAAATAAATAAATAAATAAAATTTTCCGTTCCTAATCACACATATAATTCAAGCAAAGTATCCTGGAAGGAAATTACACAGTCCATATTCATCAAATCTGGAAATTTATAAGGCACGCATGCTTTTGAAAAAAAAATTCTTATAACGTGCAAATATTTATATTTGGAAGATATATCACGCATGCATTAAAACTGGAAATGAATCACGCAACCTACAGTTAAAACAAATCTATATGTATTTGCTTGAATCACTAGTTGTATCAGCACCTCTGCCGTTTCTTAAGACCAAGGGAATATTGCATTGTATCACTATTTGCCGTTTGTTTGCCTATAAATCAATGTATAAACTAAATCACGTATAAGCATTTATCATATAGAAACTGATGTTTTCATTCCCATTTATCTCTCCTTTAATTCATACGAAGATTTAAAGCAAATATTTACCAAATCAATGCTTGAAATGTGAACGTATTCCCTGACATCTTGTATAATTGATAACTATTGATTTATCTCCTCTGATTTAGCTCGTCAGTTATATTCAAAGCCCTATATATTTATCCCATTGCTTTAATCACGTGAGTAAACAATTAACATAAGAAACTGATGCATTCAATCAATTGTGTATAACTGGCAGCAGATTTGATTTCTCTTCCTCTTAATATTGAAACCTTTATTTCTTTGAAACTGAAAGGAGAAATCACGCATATATGCAAAACGTTCAGATTTCAAAGCAATGCTCCGTTTCTATTCTTGCCATTTTCCCCATAAATCTCTGCAACTACTTCAAAGCATGTTTGCTTTAACCATGCAACTGTTTAATTGGAACATATTGTGAAATCAAAATATATTCATAATGAGCAGTTTAAAATCACACATATCATCTGGAAAGAAAAAAATATAAATCAAGCACCCTTCAAATGCGCATCAGTTCAAATTTATGTGCCTTGCCGTTTTATCATTTAATCACACATCACATAAATTTGAAGTTATAACAATGTATACCTGCCAAGATACCAGTTCTCTGGTATGAGCTCAAATCACGCAGGAAATTAATCTGGCATTAAATTATCATCAAGCTTTATACGTTGTGAAACTCTTGGCTTCCCCTGTATATTTCGAAGATTTATCCTTTTGCAAACTGATCAGTAAATCACGCTCATAACGTTCTAACAGAGGAGTGGTAGGAGAGATCAACGCTTACATTAATGCTCGTACGTTTCATATCTGACTATTTCGCAAAATCCATCTATATATACTTTGCTTTATCTTCTTTAGTTTCATTCTCTCTTGTCTGTTCTTCTCGGGCTCGAACTCTTATCAGGTAAATGGTCTATGTCATTTTCTTTTCTTTGTTCAGATATTTCCTCTTCCTCGAAAATTTTGTTTTATCTCTGCCTTGCTCGGCCACACTACCATTTATCCACTTTGTTTTCTCTAAGAATCTTATCATATGCCTTGAACAACATATGGATCTGGGTTTATAGAGTTTTCTTTTTTTTTTTTTTTTTTTCTTTTTTTTTTTTTTTGTATACATAATTAAGTCAGAGGTACTAACTTTATAGAACTGAGAGGTTACTTTGAAAAAAATTTTTACATATGTAAAACCAAGTTCTATCAAACATCTCATTAACCTGAGTTTTCTTTTGATTTCAAAATCATGGGTTCGACTAGGGGTATAATAAGGAATTTGCTCATTTTTCTCCTTTCAGACAAACTGTATTTGTAAACTTAGACCAGGTTTGGGTTCTAGTTTGGGTAAGTCATTGCAAAAGAGGATAGAAGAAGAAAAGAGCATAGAGGCATATATGAGTGAATTAAGAAAAACGTAGTTGAGTGGTAGTCTGCATTTATAAAATTCATAGGCTGTGCATATCTGTGTATCACACGGTGCACGAATGGATCAGTAAAAACTTGCTTTGGATATGATGACCAAGCCTTGTGAGTGAATTCATCTAACCTGAGTGTTTAGTAAAAGGCTGGAGTTTGGGGATGCTAGTAATAGTTGAAGATAGGATGAGGTGTGTCTGTACAGTTTTTAAGCCTGGAAAGTTTAGATTGAAGATGGATGAAGTCATAAAGCAATGATGCAAATTAAGTTTAAAATGTAAGATAGTAGCTGGATTTGAAAAAGTGACTCTAAGTTTGAGGAAAATTTAAGCAACAACATTTTCATAATACATAGGAATGCAAGTGTGCACGTGTATGCGTATTCAACATTTTGCCGTTTTTGTTTTAGGAAATTTTGTCGTAATTTTTGTGTTAGCACGGTTCACGTTTGGGTATATTTAGGTCACATTATACGGTGGAGTGGTCGAGCAAGTCAAAACAATTTCCGTTCTATTTTAATCCTTTCTTGACCATACATTCTAAAGTCGCGTTTCAAAATATTTGAATTTGTTCTAGATTTGAATCTAGGCGACATCAGAAGAAATTTGATCGTTATTTTCTGTCGGTCTTTACCGGTGAATCGTCGTTTTGAATTCAAATTTTCTGCAACTTTCAGGTGAGTATTTCTCACCAGACATACGTATTTATATTTCGTAAATTATTGCAAGTGTATGTGTAAAATTTTATGTCACTATTATCTGTCTGTAGTGTAATATAAAATGATGAACCCCATTTAAATTGACACCTCATCAGTTATTATCTGTTGTATTATATCTGCAGTTATATTATGTTATTGTTTATTTACTGCTTAAATCACACTGCAAGTTCCCTGTTATACGTAGATTGTTATGGGCTGAAATGATAGGCCTAAATGATTATTATTGTTAAATTATGCTGTTAACTGTTAAACTGTTAAACTTGGGATTGCGGGTTTGAAATGATAGGACCCGGGATATTTGTAAACTACGGATTGAAATGATATAAATCCGTACCACTTGACCTAGGCTAGAAAACTATATACAGGCCCGTGGTCCTTATAATATTTTCTGAAACATTTAAAATTATTTTGGAAGTTAAATATTTGATTTATATCTTTAAAGGAATTTATATTGATTTTTAATAAGTTATAAATAAAGAAATAAATAAATATTTGAATAAATTTATGGAATATAACTTATTTGGTAAATCGGGATTTTGAAAGAATAAGATTTCAGTTAATAAATGAATAAATAAATAGGTTATATTTGGAAATATTTATCAAGTTAAACAATCTATTACAGCATTTAAATGCTGTCTTTTGAAATTTGACTAGTTTTACCCATAACTTTAGGTAGCATTTCCTAAGTGCTATGGAATCTAGAATTTGATTGCTCTAAAATTTATGGAATTTGATAAATTTTATTTTACCTTAAGTTTTGGAAAAACTTAAGACATAATATTTATAACTGTATTTTCCTAAATAAATTAAAGATAAATATTCTGGTATTAAGTAAATTTTGGGAAAAATTTAATGGTTAAAATTTGGAGTTTTATTTATGGAAATTATGGGAATATTCAAGACTAAAAATATAAAACATTGATTTGTGAAAGAATAAAACCCAAACTAAGTTTTGAATAGTAAATACTCCAATTGGATATATATAAAAATTGAAATGGTTTTGGGAACATAAAGGGATATTTAAATTATGGTTAAACTTTAAATAAAGAAATATATTTGTGAAGCTATGTAAATTATCTTCTTTACAAAGTAACCATAAAGTTAACCCATTTATATATATACCGTTGAATGTCCAAACCATTGTGTTTGGGAGTTATGGATTTAAGTAAAGTTTCCAAAACATTATCCTTTGAAGATATAATTCAAATATTTGGTCTCCAGATATTATAAACAGTATGGTTTTGGAAAGAATTATATTTGAATATAACGATATCCTATTGTTTTGGGTTTTAAAATGATATCGTATCTATAGTTTTGAAATGGAAATGTTTATTCTGATTTAAAGTATAAACTGTTTTTAAATAACCACGGGTTATAATAACGAAGGGTTGGCAAAGAGACCGGGATCGGTTATGGACATACTCTCTGTCGATACCGAAAACCACTTTGACTAACCGTGTACGCGGTGGAGATTCCAGAATGAAGTAGGATGGTGGTGACGGTTTCTTGAAAGGTATATACGTGGACCCGACTCCCGTGAGTTGGCTTAAGGTGGCTAAAACAGGAGCGATCGACGGATTAATGAGGTAGCTCCTCTGATCGAACACACTTCTTCGGTTGCCATTCTATTACTCTTGTGATTGTTTGGTGCGCGCACCTTTGATTTGGGAGTGTTGTTCGAGGTGGGCGGTTGCTGCGGCTTCGCGTTACCATCGGTCCGGAAGCGTAATTGGTATATCTACCCTGGCATTGCCTAGTTGTGCCGTGTCACCTACCATATCGAGCCTTGTACGAGTTTGGATTTCTCCCGTAGCCCGTGTGGTATCCTCTGGTGGCTTCCCGATCAGGAGGGGCTATGATATTGGATGGACTACTGGGACTATTACGTGTTAAGGGCTATATGGGTAACCCCTTAATGCTAAGAAAAAAGTATGTTTATTTTATAAATAGACACTATTATAATAGCGCAATATATTACATAGTAAATAGTTTGACGGATCCTTAGAGGATGGGCGGTCCCAAGCATCCTTTAAGTTACTTGCTCTATATTACAGTACACTTGATTTAGCTTACATCATATAAGTATGTATGTCCTGACTCGAGTGTTTGTTTTATTTTACGCTCGGGTCAGCCTGAGTTGCAGCTTCAGTTTCTTCTCCGTAGCTAGGACACTCAATAGATCATTCGTGCTATTGGAAGTTGTTTCAGCCTTTATCCTTTCTGGAATTCAAGACTTTGAAGACTCTCTATCTGTGTATGTTAAAATTTGTATTGAGGATTATAGACAATGTAAGTTCTGTTTTGTTAAAGATGTATCAGTGGCTTCATGAACCACTAAATTTTAATTTCCGCTGCGAGATTCTGATATCTGTGTATGTGATTCTGTGATTTATTTACTGTATATTCTGAGTTTGCTAAATTTATTCTACAACGCAGTATTTTGAACAATTCAAGTCCGACATGTGCGGATGCGAATGGTTGAAAATATTGGGCCGTTACATTTGGTATCAGAGCTTTGGCTCTAGGCAAACTTAGAATGTATGGTAAATTGATTTATAGAATCACCTTCATTCGAGCTTGAACCTCTTCCTTTTCGAATTTGGAACATTCCCTGTGGTTCCAAAGTTCATCCGTGTCCCTCACTTTCATCTACTTTAGATTCTGGAGTGTCCCATAACTCCACTTCGGATGATCTTTATAGTAAATTGGCGGTCTCGCCATTATTCTAATAAAGGGGCGAAACTCCTTTACCATTAACATTGATTCACCAGAGATTTATATTTATCCTCGGTTTATATGCCAGTATCTTTGGTTATTCCGAACTCTATCTCTTCGGATCAAATATAGATTTACCCAATCATATCGATCCGACTCTTCAAGTCACGGTTGACCAGGTCAAGGTTGTCCGCGATTTATATAGACTTACCCAGTTCCTTATTCTGTTATTTAATCATCGGACCTTCTGATTTTAACTAGCTTGGATTCTATTTGATTTGAGTTCATCAAATTTGAATTTCTATCCTTGTTTTGGAAATAGACATGTCTTGAAAAATGGATAATTATGATTAAGATGTATTTTAATATCACTAAAATTTGATAATTGAGAATTTGGTTTTCAAATGGAAATTTCAAGTGTAACTTATTAAAGGAATATCTTAATTATAAAATAGGTATTTTAAATAAAGTGTTAGGTTATTGCTAAATCAAGAGTTAAGTAGAATAATGAATTGATTGGAAAATACTATTATATCTACCGTAGCATATTATAAGTGCTGCTGTTTTTAAAAATAAAATGTTTTGAAAATTTTATAATTGAATAAATGAACCTTAAAATATTTCAACTTTGAAATGAGTATTATTTGGCATTGAATTTAAAAGGTATAAATGAAGATTATTTTAAAAAGTGCTATGATTTTTGTAATATGATTTCCAGATGATGATATCTATAAATTTTAACGACCTTCAAAGTATTATAATCTCAAAAGCATTATGATTTCAAATTTATTATCTTATTTTGTTTATGAACTATTTTTAAGTGTCCTTGGTTTCCCTATCTGCTACAGAATGGGGAGGCGATTGCTTCTACCAGCCTATTTAGGAATCTTTCAATATTCTTTGAAACCTTTGTTACTCATCGAGACCTAAGCACCGTTTATCACCCATGGACTGACGGTCAAACTGAAGAGTAGAACCGATTCTGGAGGATCTTCTTCGTGTTTCAAATCCGGAACTATTCGTTTAAGATTCTTGTTTGTCTAGCTTATCCTCTTTTGATTCTTTTCCTTTCGTTCCTTTTCGAGGACGAAAAGTTTTTAAGTGGGGGAGAGTGTAACAGCCCTAGTTTTAGCTATTTATTTTATTTTAATTATTTAACTTTGAAATATATTTTATATAAATTGTGTTTATCAAAATAGTTAATTATTTTATTTGGAGATATATTTTATAAAATTTGTATATGTCAATAAAATTAAATAATAACTGTGAAAATTTAAGCTATTTTTGAACTGTTAAATTTCGCGTTTAAAGGACGCGTCAATTATAGGGTATAAGTGACGTAATAAAACGTGTGTTTTTAAAATGTTATTTTTATGAAAATTTTTGATGTTTTGGACTGCGTCTGTTTAGCGTAGTGTAAAAATCATGTTTTCGTAAAATTTTGGAGAAAAATATCAGTCAGAGATTTTATAACAAACGTTACGTTGCATTAACTGACAGTCTGATTTTAAATAAATTTGTATACGTTTTTCTAAGCTTTGCATAAATTCTTGCCATTCCATTTATTGTTTTCAAACTAAAATCAAATAAATAAAATGAAGTAAAAACTTAACATGGAAGTAACGTGTGAGACAAAAATCCAAGGAGAAATTGTACATGCCTAAATTGATACGATACATATCAACTCTTTCGTTCATCCTCTGATGTATACTTACCTTTATCCCTCCCCATATCAACGTATGCCTTAATTAAACCTTTTGTAAATCAAAACTGAATTGAATATGAGTTTGCCTTTCCTTTTCTCAGAAATAAAATCATGCATTGATAACTTCCCTTGTTTATTTCTTCAATCACGTTTAAGCATTTATTCAAAGAGAAAACTGAAGCAAATCTCTCGGCCTTCCAGTAAATTCAAAAACTTATAATTTTTGCAAACTGAACTAAAAAAAAAGAACATAAAGTTACGTACAAACTTTATATCCAGGCTTATATCACGCAACTTTTCATTTTGTACGTTTCTTTTTAAAAAGTTTTGCATTAAGTCTGGCCAGTTTGTTTATTAAATCAAACATAGGAGAATCAAAGCATGCTGAAATCACGCATGCATATTTACATATTTTCAAACTTTATATGTTGTGTAACTGCCTAAATCTTATATCACGTAAACATATTTATAACTTTTGTAACTGAAAGCTTTAAATCTCTACAGCTTCCTCTTTTTCCCCTGTGTTTTTGCCTATGATCTAGTATGGTATCTGCGAACGTCCAAATACATTTGTAAACATATTTAATACAAATCAAAATTTATGTAAATATAAATGAATCATCACACACGTATTCATATTTACATATTTATATATATAAAACTGATACTTTAAACCATTTAAGCTGCTTGCCCTTTTCTCCCCATTTGTCCATTTGATTCCGCCTCAAACAAATCCTTTTATCTGCAAATCATCAATCTAAAATCACGCCTACATTAAATAGTATAAGATTTTGAAATCAAAGCTTCTCATAAAAATTGCAGTTATCGCATGCATTAAATCTAGATTTCAATTGGCAGTTTTAAATCACGCATTCATACTTAACCTTGCCTATCTTTTCAACTTCTCAATTCCCATGTATATCTCTCTATTTCACCTTTATTGTGCAATAAATAAATAAATAAATAAATAAAATTTTCCGTTCCTAATCACACATATAATTCAAGCAAAGTATCCTGGAAGGAAATTACACAGTCCATATTCATCAAATCTGGAAATTTATAAGGCACGCATGCTTTTGAAAAAAAAATTCTTATAACGTGCAAATATTTATATTTGGAAGATATATCACGCATGCATTAAAACTGGAAATGAATCACGCAACCTACAGTTAAAACAAATCTATATGTATTTGCTTGAATCACTAGTTGTATCAGCACCTCTGCCGTTTCTTAAGACCAAGGGAATATTGCATTGTATCACTATTTGCCGTTTGTTTGCCTATAAATCAATGTATAAACTAAATCACGTATAAGCATTTATCATATAGAAACTGATGTTTTCATTCCCATTTATCTCTCCTTTAATTCATACGAAGATTTAAAGCAAATATTTACCAAATCAATGCTTGAAATGTGAACGTATTCCCTGACATCTTGTATAATTGATAACTATTGATTTATCTCCTCTGATTTAGCTCGTCAGTTATATTCAAAGCCCTATATATTTATCCCATTGCTTTAATCACGTGAGTAAACAATTAACATAAGAAACTGATGCATTCAATCAATTGTGTATAACTGGCAGCAGATTTGATTTCTCTTCCTCTTAATATTGAAACCTTTATTTCTTTGAAACTGAAAGGAGAAATCACGCATATATGCAAAACGTTCAGATTTCAAAGCAATGCTCCGTTTCTATTCTTGCCATTTTCCCCATAAATCTCTGCAACTACTTCAAAGCATGTTTGCTTTAACCATGCAACTGTTTAATTGGAACATATTGTGAAATCAAAATATATTCATAATGAGCAGTTTAAAATCACACATATCATCTGGAAAGAAAAAAATATAAATCAAGCACCCTTCAAATGCGCATCAGTTCAAATTTATGTGCCTTGCCGTTTTATCATTTAATCACACATCACATAAATTTGAAGTTATAACAATGTATACCTGCCAAGATACCAGTTCTCTGGTATGAGCTCAAATCACGCAGGAAATTAATCTGGCATTAAATTATCATCAAGCTTTATACGTTGTGAAACTCTTGGCTTCCCCTGTATATTTCGAAGATTTATCCTTTTGCAAACTGATCAGTAAATCACGCTCATAACGTTCTAACAGAGGAGTGGTAGGAGAGATCAACGCTTACATTAATGCTCGTACGTTTCATATCTGACTATTTCGCAAAATCCATCTATATATACTTTGCTTTATCTTCTTTAGTTTCATTCTCTCTTGTCTGTTCTTCTCGGGCTCGAACTCTTATCAGGTAAATGGTCTATGTCATTTTCTTTTCTTTGTTCAGATATTTCCTCTTCCTCGAAAATTTTGTTTTATCTCTGCCTTGCTCGGCCACACTACCATTTATCCACTTTGTTTTCTCTAAGAATCTTATCATATGCCTTGAACAACATATGGATCTGGGTTTATAGAGTTTTCTTTTTTTTTTTTTTTTTCTTTTTTTTTTTTTTGTATACATAATTAAGTCAGAGGTACTAACTTTATAGAACTGAGAGGTTACTTTGAAAAAAATTTTTACATATGTAAAACCAAGTTCTATCAAACATCTCATTAACCTGAGTTTTCTTTTGATTTCAAAATCATGGGTTCGACTAGGGGTATAATAAGGAATTTGCTCATTTTTCTCCTTTCAGACAAACTGTATTTGTAAACTTAGACCAGGTTTGGGTTCTAGTTTGGGTAAGTCATTGCAAAAGAGGATAGAAGAAGAAAAGAGCATAGAGGCATATATGAGTGAATTAAGAAAAACGTAGTTGAGTGGTAGTCTGCATTTATAAAATTCATAGGCTGTGCATATCTGTGTATCACACGGTGCACGAATGGATCAGTAAAAACTTGCTTTGGATATGATGACCAAGCCTTGTGAGTGAATTCATCTAACCTGAGTGTTTAGTAAAAGGCTGGAGTTTGGGGATGCTAGTAATAGTTGAAGATAGGATGAGGTGTGTCTGTACAGTTTTTAAGCCTGGAAAGTTTAGATTGAAGATGGATGAAGTCATAAAGCAATGATGCAAATTAAGTTTAAAATGTAAGATAGTAGCTGGATTTGAAAAAGTGACTCTAAGTTTGAGGAAAATTTAAGCAACAACATTTTCATAATACATAGGAATGCAAGTGTGCACGTGTATGCGTATTCAACATTTTGCCGTTTTTGTTTTAGGAAATTTTGTCGTAATTTTTGTGTTAGCACGGTTCACGTTTGGGTATATTTAGGTCACATTATACGGTGGAGTGGTCGAGCAAGTCAAAACAATTTCCGTTCTATTTTAATCCTTTCTTGACCATACATTCTAAAGTCGCGTTTCAAAATATTTGAATTTGTTCTAGATTTGAATCTAGGCGACATCAGAAGAAATTTGATCGTTATTTTCTGTCGGTCTTTACCGGTGAATCGTCGTTTTGAATTCAAATTTTCTGCAACTTTCAGGTGAGTATTTCTCACCAGACATACGTATTTATATTTCGTAAATTATTGCAAGTGTATGTGTAAAATTTTATGTCACTATTATCTGTCTGTAGTGTAATATAAAATGATGAACCCCATTTAAATTGACACCTCATCAGTTATTATCTGTTGTATTATATCTGCAGTTATATTATGTTATTGTTTATTTACTGCTTAAATCACACTGCAAGTTCCCTGTTATACGTAGATTGTTATGGGCTGAAATGATAGGCCTAAATGATTATTATTGTTAAATTATGCTGTTAACTGTTAAACTGTTAAACTTGGGATTGCGGGTTTGAAATGATAGGACCCGGGATATTTGTAAACTACGGATTGAAATGATATAAATCCGTACCACTTGACCTAGGCTAGAAAACTATATACAGGCCCGTGGTCCTTATAATATTTTCTGAAACATTTAAAATTATTTTGGAAGTTAAATATTTGATTTATATCTTTAAAGGAATTTATATTGATTTTTAATAAGTTATAAATAAAGAAATAAATAAATATTTGAATAAATTTATGGAATATAACTTATTTGGTAAATCGGGATTTTGAAAGAATAAGATTTCAGTTAATAAATGAATAAATAAATAGGTTATATTTGGAAATATTTATCAAGTTAAACAATCTATTACAGCATTTAAATGCTGTCTTTTGAAATTTGACTAGTTTTACCCATAACTTTAGGTAGCATTTCCTAAGTGCTATGGAATCTAGAATTTGATTGCTCTAAAATTTATGGAATTTGATAAATTTTATTTTACCTTAAGTTTTGGAAAAACTTAAGACATAATATTTATAACTGTATTTTCCTAAATAAATTAAAGATAAATATTCTGGTATTAAGTAAATTTTGGGAAAAATTTAATGGTTAAAATTTGGAGTTTTATTTATGGAAATTATGGGAATATTCAAGACTAAAAATATAAAACATTGATTTGTGAAAGAATAAAACCCAAACTAAGTTTTGAATAGTAAATACTCCAATTGGATATATATAAAAATTGAAATGGTTTTGGGAACATAAAGGGATATTTAAATTATGGTTAAACTTTAAATAAAGAAATATATTTGTGAAGCTATGTAAATTATCTTCTTTACAAAGTAACCATAAAGTTAACCCATTTATATATATACCGTTGAATGTCCAAACCATTGTGTTTGGGAGTTATGGATTTAAGTAAAGTTTCCAAAACATTATCCTTTGAAGATATAATTCAAATATTTGGTCTCCAGATATTATAAACAGTATGGTTTTGGAAAGAATTATATTTGAATATAACGATATCCTATTGTTTTGGGTTTTAAAATGATATCGTATCTATAGTTTTGAAATGGAAATGTTTATTCTGATTTAAAGTATAAACTGTTTTTAAATAACCACGGGTTATAATAACGAAGGGTTGGCAAAGAGACCGGGATCGGTTATGGACATACTCTCTGTCGATACCGAAAACCACTTTGACTAACCGTGTACGCGGTGGAGATTCCAGAATGAAGTAGGATGGTGGTGACGGTTTCTTGAAAGGTATATACGTGGACCCGACTCCCGTGAGTTGGCTTAAGGTGGCTAAAACAGGAGCGATCGACGGATTAATGAGGTAGCTCCTCTGATCGAACACACTTCTTCGGTTGCCATTCTATTACTCTTGTGATTGTTTGGTGCGCGCACCTTTGATTTGGGAGTGTTGTTCGAGGTGGGCGGTTGCTGCGGCTTCGCGTTACCATCGGTCCGGAAGCGTAATTGGTATATCTACCCTGGCATTGCCTAGTTGTGCCGTGTCACCTACCATATCGAGCCTTGTACGAGTTTGGATTTCTCCCGTAGCCCGTGTGGTATCCTCTGGTGGCTTCCCGATCAGGAGGGGCTATGATATTGGATGGACTACTGGGACTATTACGTGTTAAGGGCTATATGGGTAACCCCTTAATGCTAAGAAAAAAGTATGTTTATTTTATAAATAGACACTATTATAATAGCGCAATATATTACATAGTAAATAGTTTGACGGATCCTTAGAGGATGGGCGGTCCCAAGCATCCTTTAAGTTACTTGCTCTATATTACAGTACACTTGATTTAGCTTACATCATATAAGTATGTATGTCCTGACTCGAGTGTTTGTTTTATTTTACGCTCGGGTCAGCCTGAGTTGCAGCTTCAGTTTCTTCTCCGTAGCTAGGACACTCAATAGATCATTCGTGCTATTGGAAGTTGTTTCAGCCTTTATCCTTTCTGGAATTCAAGACTTTGAAGACTCTCTATCTGTGTATGTTAAAATTTGTATTGAGGATTATAGACAATGTAAGTTCTGTTTTGTTAAAGATGTATCAGTGGCTTCATGAACCACTAAATTTTAATTTCCGCTGCGAGATTCTGATATCTGTGTATGTGATTCTGTGATTTATTTACTGTATATTCTGAGTTTGCTAAATTTATTCTACAACGCAGTATTTTGAACAATTCAAGTCCGACATGTGCGGATGCGAATGGTTGAAAATATTGGGCCGTTACAAGGCTCGTAGGGAGAATGGATTTCCAACTAATGACTAGGCACTGGGGTACCACCTGTCACAGTATGTGGCCTAGATCACCGTACCGAGGAGTACGCCCGCTCCCCTGCAACACAAGACTGGGACTACCCCTTAATGGACAATACCGAGTGAGATCACCCCACGGTTGGGATTAGCAACCGCGCACTAAGCCGAAATAAAAAGGGACATCTAGACAGGGATGACCTCACCCTGCTTGGGTGCTACCCACCTAGACTTGCTGCATAACCCCTGATTTTCAGTCATTCCCATTTGATGAGGCTTGAGGCTAAGCGTTACCTTTATAGAACATATCCCTTAGAATGCCCATCGTCCACTTGACGATGTTTCGCAAGCATTCATCCATACAAGTCCGTCCCGGGTTCGAATGGAACCGAAGGCACTATTCCTACTACATCCATTTTGGAAATATCCCCAGGATTAGTAGCGACTAGCCCTTGCACTTCACTACTCCTTCTTCGAATCCAAACTCGTTTTCACGAAACGTACAAACCGGATGAAGTGGTTTTCGAGAATAAATCTCGATCCCGGTCTCTTCGAAACGATCAACGCATTTGTCCAATATTGATAGTCGGTGATTTAACTATCAATTAATATTCACAAACAACCATCAACCAGTAAATAATTTTCCAAATTATTTATTTATCTCAAAATATCTTTACAAGATATATTTTCACTTTCAAATCCCTTTGGAAACAGTTTTCAAACTATCTTCCTTTTCTCAGAATAGATTCCGAGTATTTCCATTTCCACTGGAATCACCAAGCACAAAACTCTAGATTTTTAAAATAATTCAAAAACACTTTATTGTAAAATATATTTAACATTTAAATTAAAAAAAACTACTTTAACACTTAATTTATAATAATACTTTAGAAATAACTAAAATAAGGTTACCTTATAACTACACACTAGATTTCTTCTTTAAACAAAATACCAAATCATTCTTTAAATAATTATTATGATAATAGATTAAACAAAGTACTTACTTTAGAATTTACTTTTAAACATTTAAGTTAAAACTACTTCAATAATTTACTAAAAATACATACTATATAAACATTTGAAAATAAAGTTACTTAATAAAATATAAAACTAGATTTCTACTTTTAAAAACAAAATACTAAATTACTTCTTAAGAAATTACTACTATAATAGGTTTGAGAAAATACTTACTTTAGAATTTAAATATTTAGAAATAATAAATTGTTCAAAACTTGCTTTTTAAAACAACTTTGAAACTTTTAACTTATAATAAAAAATTTACTTAAAAAAAACGTACTTGGTTATCCAGAGAAAAGTTCCAACTTCAATCACTTAAAACAATTTTCCCAAATTGATTTCCAATTTTCTCCATTTGAAATAAATATCTTTAATTACTCCATTCATTTCACAATTCATTAATTATGGACTTAATTATTATTGTTATTATTTTCCATTTGATTGTAAATCTTTTAACTGAAATATACAAATTTCAGCTTTTCCCATTTTCTTCTTTATTCCTTTCATTAATTTAAATCTTAAATTTTAAATAAATGTTTTGTTCTTTTAGATAATAACACTGAAGTTTAAAATTCATTAACTTTCTGTTTATTCAAAATTCCCTTCTTATATTCGGAATTTATTTATTAGAATTTTAAAGTCACTTTATTTCTTTTCCAATTCATTCTTAAATTTATTCTATAATTATTTTACTTACAAATTTACTTCCTTCATTTTCTTTCCAAAATCAAATTTATATATTTTTGGTAGCTCATTATACCCAAATATATTCAATCAAACCATAGCATTAAATATTCCAACATAATTCATCATAGAATATCAACAATCACAACAAAGAATATTAAATAACTTAAATATATGTTGAGGAATCCAGTTGGGTCCCTCCAACCTGTTTTCCCTACATCCATAGACGTTAACACAATATAAAATATCTCTGCTATAAAATGTGGGAAAACAATCATTCCAAGGTGTAATATATAGTACTATATATACTATAGCACACCAAAGCCAATCAATCAATCAATTATTTAAATTAAACTAATTAAATTTAAATTATAATTCAGCTAAGTGAGATTAACTCACCTTTTATTTTATTAGCATCCATTCCGATCCAGCTTTCCTCTTTCTCGATTTTTAACCTTGTATAAATATTTATTCGATTTATTAATATCCTTAGTTAAAATCTATTAACGTTTAATGAATTTAAATTAACAAATTCTCCTTAAATAAATTATTTTTGGTAACTAAAATAAATTAAATCATTTTATTAACAACATTAATCACTAATAAACATTATTGACATAAACTGGTAGATTTAAACTTCTAAACTACCTGCATATAAAATTTTATAGACTGCATGTAGGTATATAATTTTTTTTGTCTATTATTATTATTTGGATTAATCAAACAATTAATCTCCATTCATTTATTCAACCCAAATTAATAATTTGATTTAAACTATTTTTTTTATATACATCCATATATAAAATAAGTAAAAGCAACAGAATACCTTACTGTCGAAGAACCCATCATCCCCAAAAATCAAGATCAGAACGCGACTCCGAGCTACCTCGACCTTGCCACAAGTCACGCTGCCATCACGAACCCACTCGTGAGCGCATACGTAATCGCACACGCCTCTGAACCGTGAAACCCAAATCTCAAAACCCTAGGTGATCGCGAAGCCTAGCTCGAGTCTCATACGCGACCAAATTGTTGTTCTTCCCCAGTTCGATCGCACCGAGAAATATCAACCCAGATTGAAGCTTTCCCTAGATCAAACGGCTCGGCCCATCTATGTTTCGAGTTCTCACTTCATTTAATTTTTTTAGAACGAATTCGAATTCGTTTGAGGAAGAATGATTTCGATTTTTTAAAGGGCTTCGGCCATTTATGATTTTTGAACGAAAATTTTGTTCTGTTGATTTTCTCGGCCATTGCTCTTGTTTTAAATACGTGAATTATGATCTGAACAGAAAAGAAAAGGGGTCATTGATTTGAACGAAGGGAAAGGTTAGGTCGGCTATGCTCTGTATATACAGTGATGTGAATGGAGACGAAAAAGCTGATGTGAAGGTATGTCGGCTGGAGAAGGTTGCTTATATGAGAATATACATATATAAATTTTAAATTGAATTCCGATGTAAATTTCAATGCGTTTATATACCGTACGCTCACACAACAACTCTTATCAATACAAAATTTGAAATCTAATGATAATTTAATATTACGGATCCAATGGAACTGGTTTCGTCGAATTCCGAGACTGTGCCTCGGAAGACTATTTTTAAATTCAATTTAAACGATATAAATTGCAAAACTGAACAAACCACTTCCAAATTAAATTTTAACACTTTTACTATCTTCACTATCATTAATATAAATTTTATAAGCCTTCAAATTATTTTTAACCGGCTTAGAATTTTAGATTCAATAAATTCCCAACTTCAAATTATTTAATTCAATAATTAAATTATCAACTAAATTGTGATATTTTAATTCAAGTTAAAATTGCTCTATTGAATACTTAAAATCAATTAAATATCCCAATTTTAAATGCTTGAAAATTCCGGGCCGTCACATTCCTCCCCCCTTAAAAGAATTTCGTCCCCGAAATTACTAATTTGGAAGAATGGTCCAAAACTCGTTTACTTTTTCCCAAAACCAAACAGTTTCTAACAATTCAACATCTTACCAACTATCTTTTTATAAAAGACCAATTATTATTCTTATTAACTTTCCAAACTTTTCCAAAACTTTCTATAGTTTTCAATAAATTACTTGTTCAACTATTCAAATTATAATTCAAAACTTAATTTTGAATTGTCAAAATTTTGTCAAAAATTTTCTAACTCCCTATATTTTCGAAATTTTTTGCCAGCGTCTCCTTTGCGCGGCTAGCTCGGTACAATTACAAAATAGCTCTACGGCGTCCCAAATCCAAAAAGAAAACAAAAAGCCAAGTGGCTCGATCCAAATCCCAATCAAATGTCACACCAAATTTAATTACATACCTTTTTGTCGAGCATTTCAAATTTATCTTCTAAAATCAAAATCAATTCTCTTTTCCCTTTATATTACCTGCATATCCTGCTTAGCACTAATATCCAATCACAATATTCCCAAAACATCATATCAACTTTCTTACAGACTGTTAGTATTTATTCATTCAAATATTAACTTAGATTATATTTGTAGTATCAATTCCCAATCAAGAATTCACCATTCCCTTTTTAAGTTAGTATAAGCATTTTATATGTTTTTTATATTTATTTTCAATTCCCACTTTAGTTTATATCTATTTCTATTCAAATCGTTTCTTTCATTTCCATATGAATTCAATTTATCTTTAACTCTGAATATATAAATTTTATTTGTCATCTAGGACTAATTCATGTCATTATTTTAATTAGTTTCATTTACTAACTAATTTCAATTTCCAGCTTGAAATCGTTTTGTCGTTAACAAAATTTCCAAAAAATTTTAAAAAATTTCTAACTCCCAAAATTTCTAATTTTTTTTGGCAGAGTCTCCTTTGTACGGAGGAGCTTTTGCAATTAGACAAAATATATAAATATGAATACATCAACCCACACGGTCGGAAAAACAAAAAAAACAGTTCATATTTCCTATTTTTTATTGCGTAGGCGTACCTTATTTAGCATTTTAAGCAAGCGGCTTATTATTTTTAGCAAATAGCACAACCTAATCCAGCGAAACGGCTTCCCGGTACCTGTACTTACTCAATTTAAACATATAAGTTCTATATATATAAGGTTTATAACATTTCACTTAAATTTAAATGGCTAAAACATCAATGTTGTAACAATTCATATGATATACTGGCATAATCACATAAATTTCACATAAAATGCATGTTAATTAATTTCCATAAGCATATAGAAGGTTCCAACACTTATTACAATTGCTTATAATCAATTCTCAAACCATTCCATTCAGTTGAAGTGATTTACAGCTTATACGCTTATATTTAATTTATTTTAAGCAAAACAACCTCACATTTGTTCCAATTGATGCCAAAATCATTTTATTTCACTTCTAATAATTCATAGAATTTTATCCAATCTCGTTTACATCAAATGATCCATTTCCTTATGCAATTCGCAATATTAATGTGAATAAATAATTACTTAATCTTTATAACGATTTAAATTGATTCCCACTCAATTTATACTTGATTCCATCCCATTTTAATTTATTCACAAACTCCCATTGCATTTCTTTCATATCCAAAAAGTTTTATTCCAAACTATTTTATTGTGCTCGACAACCAATATAACCATCTCATAATTTACTTAAGTTATTTATTTTCTTCAAACTATTCCACCCAATAACTTAAGTTTATTTTATTCCACCAACCTCCATTCAAATCTTTGATTTGATTTTTCCTTTGATCAAATCTCAACCATTTTACTAATTTATTCGATTAGTTTATTCTTTTATCCATTATTAGATTTTAATTTCACATTAATATTTCATTGTTTAATTTATTAATAATAAGGCCATTCAATTTATGCTTGAATTGGATTTGTTTTCATCTCAAATCATTTTTATTTGATTTCCTTGAGTTCAATCTTATTTTATATCCTAAGTTTATAATGAATACACATATTCATTTCTAATTCCATAACCCAAGCTCATTTGAATGCTATTTTTCGAAGTCATATTCCATTTATTTATACTTGAATTGAATTTATTCACAACTTAAGTCACTTCAGTTTCAATTCGTTTTTATTTCACTTAATAGCATTCAAAATATATGTGTCGAGCTCTATTTATATTATCCACATTCAATTTGTTTGTATTTCAACTTGAATTGCATTTAATAATTGCTATTTAATCCAAGTTCCAAATTTAATTAACCAATTAATTTATCAACTAGTTCGCCTTCGATTTTTAATTTAACCCCTAATCAAATTTTTTTCCAGGAATTTTCCTCTTATTTATTTCCCTTAAGTTGATTTCATCTCATTAATTTCAATGCATACAATTCATTTAATCAACTCATCCTATTTAACTTGCTTAAGTTAAATTTCCATTCTCATATTGGGATTTACATTCCAAAATTATAAATTAAGATATATTTTCTTCACTTTCATTCACTTAAGTTAAATTTTAATTCTCGGATTAAAATTTTCCAATTTCTTCTTCTTAATATCAACTTGAAACGACCCGCAAATCCGTACCACTTGAGTCAACACTATTCTATGTCAATCAACTCAAGTTGTACAGAAATCCGAACCATTTGGTTAAAGAAGAAGAGGTAGAAGAAGAGAATAGAAAAACAACATCGAAATCTAACCATCGTAGCGGAATAAAATATAATAGATAATAAATAACCTTTACTCAATTCAAATATATTTTTTCATATATTACATCATCAGAGTACATCAATCACAGTTTAACAACAATATATAAATGGATACATAGCAACTCAACACAGCGGAATATATATACAAATAAGTACGGAGGTACGTATCGTCATCCAGCTCGTCTCCTGAGCTCCGCAGCACCTCTTGTATCCTATAATACTCAGTCTGACCCGAGCATTATAGTTAAATAACACCCGAGTCAGTCTGGAATACCAGTGTGAGAAAATCACACTCAATTGATTATTAAAGTTTCAAAAAGCCTTTGAAAACAAAAGCATCTCGTAAGACCACGCCATAAATAAACATGTCGGGTTTTTAGCTTACGATAGCTAAAACACTTTTTATAGAAATCCTCCGATATTATAATAGCGTCTATATACAAATGCTTATAAAATAACCGAAATTGTTACATCTATTAAATTCCAGCTACTAGCCACAGATTGGGTAATACAAACAAAACTCGTACAAGGCTCGTAGGGAGAATGGATTTCCCACTAATGACTAGGCACCGGGTACCACCTGTCACAGTACGGGGCCTAGATCACCGTACGAGGAGTACGCCCGCTCCCCTGCAACACAAGGCCGGGACTACACCTTACTGGACAATCCCGAGTGAGATCACCCCGCGGTTGGGATCAGCAACCGCCCACTAATTCGAAATAAAAAGGGACATCTAGACTGGAATGACCTCACGCTGCTTGGGTGCTACCCACCCAGCCTTGCTGCATATCCCCTGATTTTCAGTCATTCCTATTTGATGAGGCTTGAGGCTAAGCGTTACCTTTTTAAGAACATATCCCTTAGAATGCCCATCGTCCACCTGACGATGTTTCGCAAGCATTCATTCATACAAGTCCGTCCTGGGTTCGAACGGAACCGAAGGCACTATTCCTACTACATCCATTTGGAAATATCCTCAGGATTAGTAGCGACTAGCCCTTGCACTTCACTACTCCATCTTCGAATCCAAAATCGTTTTCACGAAACGTACAAACCGGATCGAAGTAGTTTTCAAGAAATTAATCTCGATCCCGGTCTCTTCGAAACGATCAACGCATTTGGCCAATATTGGTAGTCGGTGATTTAACTATCAATTTATATTCTCAAACATCCATCAACAATAAATAATTTTCCAAATTATTTATAAATCTCAAAAATATCTTCACATGATATATTTCCAATTTCAAACCCCTTTGAAAACAGTTTTCAAACTATCTTCCTTTCTCAGAATAAAATTCAAGTATTTTTATTTTCACTGGAATCACCAAGCACAAAACTAGATTTTCTAAATTAATTTAGAATACTTTACTTTTAAAAAAATATTTTAAAACATTCAAGTTAAAATTACTTTAATAATTTGTTAAAAATACATGCTATATGAATATTTGAAAATAAGGTTACTTAATAAAACATAAAACCAGATTCCTACTTTTAAAAACAAAATACTAAGTTACTTCTTAATAATTACTGCTAGAATAGATTAAACAAAATACTTACTTTAGACTTTAAATAATAGAAATAATAAATTTTACAAAAAACTTTCTTTCTTTAAAATAACAACTTTAAAACATTTAATTTATATTTAAAAATTTACTTTTAAAAACATGTACTTGGCTATCCAGAGAAAATTCCAACTTCAATCACTTAAATCAAATTTTCCCAAATTGATTTCCAATTTATTTTATTTGAAATAAATTCCTTTACTTATCAATCAATTCATTTTCACATTCAGTAGTTATGGACTTTATTATTATTATTATTTTCCATTTCTTCTTTACTCTTTCAATAATTCAAATCTTAAATTCTAAATGAATGATTGTTCTTTTAAATTAATAATACTGCATTTTACAATTTATTAACATTCTGTTTATTTCAAATTTTCCTTTCCATTGCCAGGGTTCATTTATTAGAATTTTCAAGTTACTTTATTTCTTTTCCAAGTTTTTTCTTAAATTTATTCTATAATTATTTTACTTACAATTCAACTTCTTTTATTTCATTTCAAAAAAATCAAATTTATATTTTTGGTAATTCATTATACCCAGTTATATCAACCGAGACATAGCATTCAATACTTTCACACAATTCATCATAGAATATCAAATAATCAGAACATAGAATATTAAATAATTTAAATAAAAGTTGAGGGGTCCAGTTGGATCCCTCTAACCTATTTTCCCTGCATCCACAGATGTTAGCACAACACAATATACCAATTCCAAAATATCGTACTATATCACATCAATCAATTTAACCATCCAACAATTATTTAAATTTAATCATTTAAATTTAAATTTAACTGAGTGAGATTAACTCACCTTTGTTTTGCTGTTTGCAATCCATTCCAAACTGGCTTGTTTTTTGATTTTAGACCTTTTTATAACATTATATAGTTAATTAACACTTGAATAAATCCAATAATTAACTAATATTTACTTATTTATTTTAACTTAAAAATTAACTTAAAAATTTTAAACTAAAAATTTTCTTGACAAAGTATCTTTGGTAACTCAATTATTAAATAAGTTAATTAAAATAGTTTCATCATCTAACCCACTTCTTTTAAAATAAACTAGTAGGATAAAATATTTACATACGTATATTTATCTGTTTATTATTATAACCTCTACACATTTTAAAATTCCTATACTTTTCCAAAATCATCTATAAATAAATTTTCTGCTTATATTAAATCTAATAAAATTATCTCCATACCACATTAATTTAGATTAACCAGTAAGTGAAAATACTTGTATTTTTTTTATTCAAAACCCCCACTTATCAGATAATCTATATAAATTTAAAAATCAATTTTTATATAAACTTCTCAACCATTTACAATCCCATATTTTTTCCAATTTTATATATATATGTGTGTGTGTGTGCGTTGAATTCTACAAAAGTAAAATTCCATCCAAACCTATATATTAAAATAAAACATAATTGTTTTTATTCAACTTACTGTAAACCCTTTTTTTCTTTCCAAACCCTTATATATATATATTTCTACTTATAGCTTACTGGAATTTTTTTAACATATATAAAATTAATAAAAATAAAAATACCTCACCGCCTCGACCCTTACGCGAGCCTGACCTCGTCCCTAAATCGAAGCTCTATCCATCCCTATACGAACGTAGCCGCCTTGACAACTGCTTGAGTTCATGGTCAAAAGAAATCGCAACCCTAACCTCCTCAGCCTTGCTGTCGCGTAGACCAGAGCGCGTCGAGACATGAGTGACCCAAACCCTCTAGCAAATTCGCTTGTCGCTCGCGCCGACGTCAGAGGAAGAGAAGAGGGGCCCTGGATCGAGATGCGCCGTGATTTACACAAAGGAATTTGTCGATTAGGATTTAAGTTCGACAGAAGTATCGGCCATTTTATTGGGTTTTGATTTTCTTTTGAGTTAAATGAAGATAACAAGGATCTCAAGTTCCCTTTTTGATTTATACTGGTTTGGAGATGATGGCATCGGCCATTATTGCTTTTGTTTTTAAAATTTTGCAGAGGAAGACTGCGTGATGTTCCAAAAAGGGGAAACATGATTTTTAAAGAAAGGCTGCATGCTGAAGCGAAGAAAAGTTTTTGATGTGGATATATTTTCAGCTGATGGAAGAGAATATCTATTTGTTGACTTAGATTATATAAATAATTATATATTTAATTTTTCAACGTGTTTACTTATCGTACGCTCATACAACTATTCCGATCAATACAAAATTTGAAATCAGATAATAATTCAATACTACGGACCCAATGGAACTGGTTTCGTCGAATTCCGAGACTCTGCCTCGGAAGGCTATTTTTAAATTCAATTTAAACGATATAAATTTTAAAGCTGAACAAACCACTGTTAATTTCAATTTTATTACTTCTATTATCTTCAATGTTATCAATATAAATTTTACAAGCCTTCAAGTTATTTTTAACAGGCTTAAAATTCCAGATTTCACATTTTACCCAATTTTCAATAATTAAATTCAACAATTAATTATCCAATAAATATTGATATTTGTAATTCAAGTTAAAATTTAAACTTTTTAATATTCCAAATCAATTAAACATTCCAATTTAAATTGCTTAAAAATTCGGGTCGTCACATTCTTCCCCCCTTAATTTCGTCCTCGATATTACTAGTTAGGAAGAATGGTCCAATACACGTTTATTATTTCCCTAACAATTCAACATCTAACCAACTACATTTTTATAAAAGACCCATTATCATTCTTATTAACTTCTCAACTCTCCCATAGTTTCAAACTATACTATTTGTTTAATCATTTGAGTTTCAATTTAAAACCAAATTTTGGATTATCAAAAATTCGCTCGAAAATTTTCTAACTCCCTAAATTTTCGAATTTTTTTTCCAGCGTCTCCTTTGCGCGGCAAGCTCGGTACAACTACAAAATGGCTTTACGGCCTCCCAAATCCATAAAGAAAACAACAAGCCAAGTGGCTCAATCCAAACCCCAATCAAATTTCACACCAAATTTAAATACATACCTTTTTGTCGAGCATTTCAACTTTATCTTCTTGAAATCAAAAACCAATTCTCTTTTCCCTTTAGATTACCTGCATATCCTGCTTAGCACTAATATCCAATCACAATATCCCAAAACATTTTATCGACTTTTTCACAAAATGCCAAAATCTATTCATCCAAATATTAACTTGGAATATATTTATATTATCAATTTCCAATTAAGAAATTCACCATTCCTTACTTAAGTTAACATAAGCATTTTATATGTTTCTTACATTTATTTTCACTTTACCACTTTAAATTATATTCATTTCTATTCAAATCGATTCTTTCATTTCCATATGAATTCAATTTATCTTTAACTATGAATATTTAAATTTTATTTTTCATTAATAACTAATTCATATCATTACTTCAAATTGGTTTCCTTTACTAATTTATTTTAGTTTCCAATTTGAATTCGTTAGTCGTTAACACAATTTTCCAAAATTTTCAAAAAAATTCTAACTCTCAAAATATCTGAAATTTTTTGACAGAGTCCCCTTTGTACGAAGGAGCTTTTGCAATTTGACAAAAGATATAAATATATATACATCGACCTACCCGGTCGGAAAAACCAAAAACAGTTCATATTTCCTATTTTTATTGCGTAGGCATACCTTATTTAGCATTTTTAAGCAGACAGCTTATTATTTTTAGCAAATAGCACAACCAAATCCAGCCACACGGCTTCCAGGTACCTGTACTTACTCAATTTAAACAGGTAAGTGCCACATATATAAAGTTTTATCAATATTTAACTTAGCTGCAATAGTTAAACTCATGAATTCGAAAAGAAATTCACACCAAACATTTTTCCGTAAGCAACTTTTACAATTTCTATGCCAATTTAACTGTTTCAATTTATTTAATACCATTTTCATTCAATTCGAATGGTTTTCAATCCATTCGTATACATCTTCATCAATTTGAATGGTTTAAAACTCAATCGCTTACATTTAATTTATTCTTAAGCAAACTGAACTCATATTAATTCAATTGCTCTCAAAATCAATTTATTTTACCCTTATCAACACATAGAATTTTAAATACTTCCATTTACATCCAACGACAATTTATTTCATGTAATTCGACAAGATTTATGTGAATAAATAAGTATTTATGTTTTATAACCAATTTAAATGGATTTCGACTCAATTTATACTTAATTCTATTCCATTTTTAAATTTATTCACATTCCGTATATTCTCATTTTCATTGCATTTCAGATTTGAATCCATTCACTTGCATTTTACTTTATTAACCAAACCAGTTCATTCAAAACCATTAACAACTTAGATTCATCTTAATTACCAATTAAATTTCCTTTTTATTTAAATTCATTCACAACCATTTATTTAGCTCGACACATTTCATTTAAATTTTATTGACAATCCATTCATTTACATTCCAAACTGTTTTATTTAGCTCAAAGACAATCTAAGCTATTTCATTCAATAACCATTTCAATTTTTCTTATAGACTCCAAGTTATTTCAATTCCTTGACAATTTAAATGGTTTACAATTACTTATTTAATAATTTCATTCCATTAAATATTATCTGTAACTCACCGAATTCTATTTCGATTAAAATCCATTTTTACTTGATTTAAATCCAATCCACTATTATTAAACTTAATTTTAAGTTGAATTCAATTCAACTCCTTTCCATCTTTTAGCTTAAGTTTATTCACTAAAATTTTATACTTAAGCTCATTTCATTTCAAGTAAATCTTTCTCTTCCATTCAACTTAATTCTGTTTCAGTTAAATCTCATTTTAAAATTTACAATTTTCATTTGATTAGTTATTATCAAATTTAACTTTCCAGATTCAGTTCATCCAATTTATTACATGGCCATTTTCCAATTTATCTTCACTTATTTGGATTTTATTTGCAATTCATACCATTACTATTTTAATCCATTTACATTTTTATTCAATACATTTCAATTATACTTAATTTGTTAACACCTCACATTAAATTCTAATTAATAACTCAAGTTCTGAATCCACTATCCATTTTCAATTTAGCACCAAATTTCATGATCTCACAATTCAGTTAAATTTACTTATTGACAACTCAAGTCGAATTCAATTCATAACTTGAGTTTTATTTCCAAACTTCATAATAAATTCACAATTCAGTTTCTACTTAACTGCATTGGTTCTTATTACATATTTTATTATCTAATTTATTATCTAAATAGTCTTTCCCCAATTTATAATCCAAAACTTGATTTTTAATTCCAAATATCACTTTATTTAATTTTTCTTAGTTCAATTTTTTTCAATTTTTTTTTCTTCAAGTTTGGATTTTCCTTTGTTTTATTATCCAAAACATCAAACAATATTTATTTTGGATTTTCTGTCCCACTTTTCAAATTTAATAAGTCACAACTTACTATTTTATACAATCACATTCATTCCAGACTTGGATGTATTCATCTTTCACTTTTAACTCAAGCCTTATGTTTAATTATAACCCGAGCATATTTTATTACCATGGATTTCTAATTCTGATTCTTTTATAAGTTAATCTTATTTATTTATTCCAATTCCAATTCTTATCCAACTTGTTTTCCATTTGTTCGGGTAAGAATTTAATTTCATTCATTAATTCAATTGAATTCTCATTCCAATTCAATTTTACTTTAACTCAGATTTATTTAACTCAATTCAATTTCAACTTATTTCGAAAACAACTGAATATTATTTTCAACTTATCCAATTAATGTCAATCCAGTCAAATTTTATTTTCCAATCCAAGTTAATTTCATTTTCATTTTAAATTTAATTTCCATTATTCAAAGCTTATATTTCTTTCATGATTTAAAAATAATCTAAATTTATAAGCTTACAACTATCTCATTAGGATTTTTAAATACCCAACTTTGGTTTCAAATTATTTTGGAATCTTTAACATCTCAAATCACATTTCTTAAAAGTCAAACCAATCCTAATTTTATTCTCAACAAATTTCCTTTGAAATTTTCAAAAACAAACAGGTTTTCCTCAACAAATCAGTTTGGCAGCAATTTACCACTTAGAAATTTGAAAATGAATACTGTTGATGTGGCCATCATCATCAGAATTATTTTCCAATAATCCGAGTGATTTCAATGCTATATCACATTCAAAATCCATTTAAAACAAATTTTCTTTTTAGAAATATCTCTAAAACAATAATACTATTATTTATCTTCAAATACTTCGATAAACACTTCCAAAGTCTCCGGCATTTTAAATTTCCCATATCTTGCTTAATTAAATTCTAACTATAATTCATTTGTACACTTTATGCTTATACAAATTTCCATTTAATGTATTTCAAATTTATAAATTACATTCATAATCCATATTTATAAATTTCATTTTATAATGAATTTATTCCCTTAACCTTTAGTTATATTTCAATTTCTAGTTAAATTTCTACTCAACAATGATAACAATTTAACATTATTCTTCCTAACATCCAAGCAATGATATATTAGCTAAAATAGTTTTCAAAAAATTATTCTTTACATCATCAGAGTACATCAATCACAGTTTAACAAAAACATATAAATGGATACACAGCAACTCAACACAGTGGAATATATATAAACAAGTACAGAAGTACGTATCATCATCCAGCTCGTCTCCTGAGCTCCGCAGCACCTCCTGTATCCTATAATACTCGGTCTGACTCGAGCATTATAGTTAAATAATACCGAGTCAGTCTGGAATACCAGCGTGAGAAAATCACACTCAATTGATTATTAAAGTTTCAAAAATCCTTTGAAAACAAAAGCATCTCGTAAGACCACGCCACAAATAAACATGTCGGGTTTTTTACCTTACGATAGCTAAAACACTTTTTATAGAAATCCTCTGATATTATAATAGGGTCTATATACAAATACTTATAAAATAGCCGAAATTGTTACATCTATTAAATTCCAGCTACTAGCCACAGAGTGGGTAATACAAACAAAACTCGTACAAGGCTCGTAGGGAGAATGGATTTCCCACTAATGACTAGGCACTGGGGTACCACCTGTCACAGTACGGGGCCTAGATCACCGTACCGAGGGTACGCCCGCTCCCCTGCAGCACAAGGCCGGGACTACCCCTTACTGGATAATCCTGAGTGAGATCACCCCGCAGTTGGGATCAGCAACCGCCCACTAAGCCGAAATAAAAAGGGACATCTAGACTGGAATGACCTCACCCTGTTTGGGTGCTACCAACCTAGCCTTGCTGCATATCCCCTGATTTTCAGTCATTCCCATTTGATGAGGCTTGAGGCTAAGCGTTACCTTTTTAAGAACATATCCCTTAGAATGCCCATCGTCCACCTGACGATGTTTCGCAAGCATTCATTCATACAAGTCCGTCCCGGGTTCGAACGGAACCGAATGCACTATTCCTACTATATCCATTTGGAAATATCCTCAGGATTAGTAGCGACTAGCCCTTGCACTTCACTGCTCCATCTTCGAATCCAAAATCTTTTTCACGAAACGTACAAACTGGATCGAAGTGGTTTTCGAGAAATTAATCTCGATCTCGGTCTCTTCGAAACGATCAATGCATTTGGCCAATATTGATAGTCGGTGATTTAACTATCAATTTATATTCTCAAACATCCATCAACAATAAATAATTTTTCAATTTATTTATAAATCTCAAAAATATCTTTACATGATATATTTCCAATTTCAAACCCCTTTGAAAACGGTTTTCAAACTATCTTCCTTTCTCAGAATAAAATTCAAGTATTTCTATTTTCACTGGAATCACCAAGCACAAAACTAGATTTTCTAAATTAATTTAAAATACTTTACTTTTAAAAATATATTTTAAAACATTCAAGTTAAAATTACTTTAAAAATTTGTTAAAAATACATACTATATGAATATTTGAAAATAAGGTTACTTAATAAAATATAAAACCAGATTTCTACTTTTAAAAACAAAATACTAAGTTACTTCTTAATGATTACTGCTAGAATAGATTAAAAAAAAGACTTACTTTAGACTTTAAATAGTAGAAATAATAAATTTTACAAAAAACTTGCATTCTTTAGAATGACAACTTTAAAACATTTAATTTATATTTAAAAATTTACTTTTAAAAACATGTAATTGGCTATCCAGAGAAAATTCCAAATTCAATCACTTAAATCAGTTTTTCCCAAATTGATTTCCAATTTATTTTATTTGAAATAAATTCCTTTACTTATCATTTCATTTTCAAATTCAGTAGTTATGGACTTTATTATTATTATTATTATTTTCCATTTCTTCTTTACTCTTTCAATAATTCAAATCTTAAATTCTAAATGAATGATTGTTCTTTTAAATTAATAATACTGCATTTTAAAATTTATTAACCTTCTGTTTATTTCAAATTTTCCTTTCCATTCTCAGGGTTCATTTATTAGAATTTTGAAGTTACTTTATTTCTTTTCCAAGTTTTTTCTTAAATTTATTCTATAATTATTTTACTTACAATTCAACTTCTTTTATTTCATTTCAAAAAAAATCAAATTTATATTGTTGGTAATTCATTATACCCAATTATATCAACCGAGCCATAGCATTCAATACTTTCACACAATTCATCATAGAATATCAAATAATCAGAACAGAGAATATTAAATAATTTAAATAAAAGTTGAGGGTCCAGTTGGATCCCTCCAACCTGTTTTCCCTGCGTCCACAGATGTTAGCACAACATAATATACCAATTCCAAAATATCATACTACATCAAATCAATCAATTTAATCATCCAACAATTATTTAAATTTAATCATTTAAATTTAAATTTAATCGAGTGAGATTAACTCACCTTTGTTTTGCTGTTTGCAATCCATTCCAAACTGGCTTGTTTCTCGATTTTAGACCTTTTTATAACGTTACATAGTTAATTAACACTTGAATAAATTCAATAATTAACTAATATATACTTATTTATTTTAACTTATAAATTAACTTAAAAATTTTAAACTAAAATTTTTCTTGACAAAGTATCTTTGGTAACTCAATTATTAAATAAGTTAATTAAAATAGTTTCATCATCTAACCCACTTCTTTTAAAATAAACTAGTAGGATAAAATATTTACATACGTATATTTATCTGTTTATTATTATAACCTCTACACATTTTAAAATTCCTATACTTTTCCAAAATCATCTATAAATAAATTTTCTATTTATATTAAATCTAATAAATTTATCTCCATACCACATTAATTTAGATTAACCAGTTAGTGAAAATACTTGTATTTTTTTATTCAAAACCCCCACTTATCAAATAATCTATATAAATTTAAAAATCAGTTTTTATATAAACTTCTCAACCATTTACAATCCCATATTTTTTTCCAATTTTATATATATGTGTGTGTATATATATATATATATGCGTTGAATTCTACAAAAGTAAAATTCCATCCAAACCTATATGTTGAAATAAAACATAATCGTTTTTATTCAACTTACTGCAAACCCGTTTTTTCTTTCCAAACCTTTGTATATATATTTCAATATATAGCTTACTGGAATTTTTTTTAACATATATAAAATTATTAAAAATAAAAATACCTCACCGCCTCGATCCTTACGCGAGCCTGACCTCGTCCCCAAATCGAAGCTTTATCCATCCCTATACGAACGCAGCCGCCTTGACAACAGCTTGAGTTCATGGTCAAAAGAAATCGCAACCCTAACCTCCTCAGCCTTGCCGTCGCGTAGACCAGAGCGCGTCGAGACATGCGTGAGCCAAACCCTCCAGCATATTCGCTTGTCGCTCGCGTCGACGTCAGAGGAAGAGAAGAGGGGCCCTGGATCGAGATGCGCCGCGATTTACACAAAGGAATTTGTCGATTTGGATTTAAATTCGACAGAAGTATCGGCCATTTTATTGGGTTTTGATATTTTTTTTAGTTAAATGAAGATAACAAGGATCTCAACTTCCCTTTTTGATTTATACTGATTTGGAGATGATGTCATCGGCCATTATTGATTTCGTTTTTAAAATTTTGCAGAGGAAGATTGCGTGATGTTCCAAAAGGGGAAACATGATTTTGAAAGAAAGGCTGCGTGTTGAAGCGAAGAAAAGTTTTTGATGTGGATATATTTTCGGCTGATGGAAGAGAATATCTATTTGTTGACTTAGATTAAATAATTATATATTTAATTTTTCAACGTGTTTACTTATCGTGCGCTCACACAACTACTCCGATCAATTCAAAATTTGAAATCCGATAAATATTGATATTTGAAATTCAAGTTAAAATTTAAACTTTTTAATATTCCAAATCAATTAAACATTCCAATTTAAATTGCTAAAAAATTCGGGTCGTCACACAACTTTACTTTATAAGTACAATGGTTGATCCATTTATTCATTCACAAATTCATTGTCAACCAATAAATTTTATTTCCGAACATTAATTATTTTTAGTTCATTTGAACTAATTCTACACTTATTTTTACACAATTAAATCAAGTATCATCCAATATTGAATTTCATTTCATTTGCACACCATATTAATTTATCCGTTACTTATAAATGTTAAATCTCAAACTTTGTTTTATTTAGCCCAACTTGACTATTTTTTTTTTAAATTCATTCCGCATAATTTAACACAATTTAAAGTTTAACTTTCAATATCCAGTTTCCACTTTACTTACTTACAAAATTGAGTTTTATTTCAACAAATTCCCATTTTACAAGTTATCAAACATTTATATGCCATAAACATTCTTAGTTAGAATTCCAAAGTTTAAACAATCTATCAACATTTTAAAATTCCCTTTGAAATCTTCTATATCCAAAATTCCTTGCATTCCTAAAAATCAAATTCATCCTTTGCAAACAATTCCAATTCAAAACAATTTGGTTGCAATTTCTCTCCTGGAAACTCGAAAATAAACATCGATGATGCTGCAGTCATCACCGAAATTATTTTCCAGCGACCGAAAGAGTTCAATGCTTTTATCTCTTTTAAAACCCCTCAAATATTTTTAAATTCCAAATCCTCTAGATTTCCAAATCCGATTCAAAATATTTCTCACATATATATTATTTTCCCAACCTTTGGAAATCATTTCCAAATTCAAAGGAACTTAAATTACCAAATTTTCAAATTCCAAACTCTTTAAATTTATTTCCAAACATTACTTTGAAATTTTATTTTATTTAATTATTAATCACACTATGATTTACATTTAGTTTATCTTTACAAATTTCATTTGTATACAAATTGATTTCTTAGTTTTAATTATGGTTTCAATATCTTATTCAATTATCATACAATGATAATAATTAAATATTATCACTTTCCAACAACCAAGCGACCATATATAATTATTATAATTTACGAAAAATCATTTCCTTTATATATATAAATAATCTGGGTAAAATTATTTCATTTACCCTATTTAAAACAATACTGTGTCGGTTTATCTTGTTTAAGAATTTAGAAATCCCTATCGCTGAAATGGCGTCCCATACATCGACCAGAATCCATAAACACTCAACCGATAAATCAACATAATATAAAATAATTTTATATTCACTAACAAACACGCACTCATATATATTAATACTCTTAAACTCGTTCTAGAGTACTTCGGACTCTGTTTTATGAGTAATTGCCACTAGAGCCAAGGTTATCACCAACCTAAACTCTAATACCATGTGTAACGACCCGCAAATCCGTACCCCTTGAGTTAACACTATTCTACCAAAATCAACTCAAGATGTATAGAAATACGAACCATTTGGGTTAAAGAAGAAGTGGTAGAAGAGGAAAAACAGAAATCAACATCAGAATCTATCCATTGCAGCAGAATAAAATATAATAGATAATAAATGATCTTTAGTCAAATCAAATATCTTTGTTTATATATTACATCATCATCAGAGTACATCAATCACAGTTCAACAACAACAACATACAAATGGATACACAGCAACTCAACACAGTGGAATATATATGTAAAACAAGTACGGAAGTACGCATCGTCATCCAGCTCGTCTCCTGAGCTCCACAGCATCATATCCTGTATCCTATAATACTCGGTCTGACCCGAGCATTACAGTTAAATAACACCCGAGTCAGTCTGGAATACCAGCGTGAGAAAATCACACTCAATTGATTATTAAAGTTTCAAAAATCCTTTGAAAACAAAAGCATCTCGTAAGACCACGCCACAAATAAACATGTCGGGTTTTTACCTTACGATTGCTAAAACACTTTTTATAGGAATCCTCTGATATTATAATAGGGTCTATATACAAATACTTATAAAATCGCCGAAATTGTTACCACTATTAAATTCGATCTACTAGCCACAGAGTGGGTAATACAAACAAAACTCGTACAAGGCTCGTAGGGAGAATGGATTTCCAACTAATGACTAGGCACTGGGGTACCACCTGTCACAGTACGAGGCCTAGATCATCGTACCGAGGAGTACGCCCACTCCTCTGCAACACAAGACTGGGACTACCCCTTACCGGATAATCCCGAGTGAGATCACCCCGCGGTTGGGATCAGCAACCGCCCACTATACCGAAATAAAAAGGGACATCTAGACAGGGATTACCTCACCCTGCTTGGGTGCTACCCACCTAGCCTTGCTGCATAACCCCTAATTTTCAGCCATTCCCATTTGATGAGGCTTGAGGCTAGGCGTTACCTTTATAGAACATATCCCTGAGAATGCCCATCGTCCACCTGACGATGTTTCGCAAGAATTCATCCATACAAGTCCGTCCCGGGTTCGAACGGAACCGAAGGCACTATTCCGACTACATCCATTTTGGAAATATCCTCAGGATTAGTAGCGACTAGCGCTTGCACTTCATTTCTCCTTCTTCGAATCCAAACTCGTTTCCACGAAACGTACAAACCGGATCGAAGTGGTTTTCGAGAATAAATCTCGATCCCGGTCTCTTCGAAACGATCAACGCATTTGTCCAATATTAATAGTCGGTGATTTAACTATCAATTAATATTCACAAACAACCATCAACCAATAAATAATTTCCCAAATTATTTATTTATCTCAAAATATCTTTACAAGATATATTTTCACTTTCAAACCCCTTTGAAAACAGTTTTCAAACTATCTTCCTTTTCTCAGAATAAATTCCGAGTATTTCCATTTCCACTGGAATCACCAAGCACAAAACTCTAGATTTTTAAATAATTCAAAAACACTTTATTGTAAAATATGTTTAACATTTAAATTATAAAAATTTACTTTAATACTTAATTTATAATAATACTTTAAAATAACTAAAATAAGGTTACCTTATAACTATACACTAGATTTCTTCTTTAAACAAAATACCAAATCATTCTTTAAATAATTATTACGATAATAGATTAAACAAAGTACTTACTTTAGAATTTACTTTTAAACATTTATGTTAAAACTACTTCAATAATTTACTAAAAATACATACTATATAAACATTTGAAAATAAAGTTACTTAATAAAATATAAAACTAGATTTCTACTTTTAAAAACAAAATACTAAATTACTTCTTAAGAAATTACTACTATAATAGGTTTGAGAAAATACTTACTTTAGAATTTAAATATTTAGAAATAATAAATTTTTCAAAACTTGCTTTTTAAAAAAACTTTAAAACTTTTAACTTATAATCATAAATTTACTTAAAAAACATACTTGGTTATCCAGAGAAAAGTTCCAACTTCAATCACTTAAATCAATTTTCCCAAATTGATTTCCAATTTTCTCCATTTGAAAAAATATCTTTAATTACTCCATTCATTTCACAATTCATTAATTATGGACTTAATTATTATTGTTATTATTTTCCGTTTGATTGTAAATCTTTTAACTGAAATATATAAATTTCAGCTTTTCCCAATTCCTTCTTTATTCCTTTCAATAATTTAAATCTTAAATTTTAAATAAATGTTTTGTTCTTTTAAGTAATAACACTGAAGTTTAAAATTCATTAACTTCCTGTTTATTCAAAATTCCCTTCTTATATTCGGAATTTATTTATTAGAATTTTAAAGTCACTTTATTTCTTTTCCAATTCATTCTTAAATTTATTCTATAATTATTTTACTTACAAATTTACTTCCTTTATTTTCTTTCCAAAATCCAATTTATATATTTTTTGTAGCTCATTATACCCAAATATATTCATTCAAACCAAAGCATTAAATATTCCAACGTAATTCATCATAGAATATCAACAATCACAATAAAGAATATTAAATAACTTAAATATATGTTGAGGAATCCAGTTGGATCCCTCCAACCTGTTTTCCCTTCATCCACAGACGTTAACACAATATAAAATATCTCTGTTATAAAATGTGGCAAAACAATCATTCCAAGATGTAATATATACTACTATATATATACTATAGCACAATAAAGCCAATCAATTATTTAAATTTAACTAATTAAAATTAAATTATAATTCAGCTGAGTAAGATTAACTCACCTTTTATTTTATTAGCATCCATTCCAATCCATCTTTCCTCTTTCTCGATTTTTAACCTTGTATAAATATTTATTCGATTAATTAATATCCTTGGTTAACCAAAAATCTATTAACGTTTAATAAATTTAAATTAACAAATTCTCCTTAAATAAATTATTTTTGGTAACTAAAATAAATTAAATCAGTTTATTAACAACATTAATCACTAATAAACATTATTAACATAAACTGGTAGATTTACACTTCTAAACTGCCCGCGTATAAAATTTTGTAGACTGCATGTAAGTATATAAAATTTTATTGCCTATTATTATTATTTGGACAAATCAAAAATTAATCTCCATTCATTTATTCAACCCAAATTAATAATTTGATTTAAACTATTTTTCTTATATATATCCATATATAAAATAAATAAAAGCAACAGAATACCTTACTCCCGAAGAACCCATCATCCCTAAAAATCAAGATCAGAACGTGACTCCGAGCTACCTCGACCTTGCCACAACTCACGCTGCCATCACGAACCCACTCGTGAGCGCATACGCAATCGCACACGCCTCTGAACCGTGAAACCCAAATCTCGAAATCCTAGGTGATCGCGAACCCTAGCTCGAGTCTCATACGCGACCAAATTGTTGTTCTTCCCCAGTTCGATCGCACCGAGAAATAGCAACCCAGATTGAAGCTTTCCCTAGATCGAACGGCTCGGCCCATCTATGTTTCGAGTTCTCACTTCATTTATTTTTTTAGAACGAAATCGAATTCGTTTGAGGAAAAATGATTTCGATTTCGTTAAAACAAAAGGGCTTCAGCCATTTATGATTTTTGAACGAAAATTTTGTTATGTTGATTTTCTCGGCCATTGCTCTTGTTTTAAATACGTGAATTATGATCTCAACAGAAAAGAAAAGGGGATGTTGATTTGAACGAAGGGAAAGGTTAGGTCGGCTATGCTATGTATATACAGTGATGTGAATGGAGACGAAAAACGCTGATGTGAAGGAATGTCGGCTGGAGAAGGTTGCTTATATGAGAATATACATATATAAATTTTAAAATGAATTCCGATGTAAATTTCATTGCGTTTATATACCATATGATCACACAACAACTCCGATTAATACAAAATTTGAAATCCAATAATAATTTAATATTACGGATCCAATGGAACTGGTTTCGTCGAATTCCGAGACTGTGCCTCGAAGGGCTATTTTTAAATTCAATTTAAACGATATAAATTTCAAAACTGAACAAACCACTTCCAAATTAAATTTTAACACTTTTACTATCTTCACTATCATTAATATAAATTTTATAAGCCTTCAAATTATTTTTAATCGGCTTAAAATTCTAGATTCATTAAATTCCCAACTTCAAATTATTTAATTCAATAATTAAATTATCAAATAAATTTTGATATTTGTAATTCAAGTTAAAATTGCTCTATTGAATACTTAAAATCAATTAAATATCCCGATTTTAAATGCTTGAAAATTCTGGGTCGTCAGATTAAAATGATTTTGAATAAAACCAGGTATTTAATTCTTAAGTTTCCATTAATTAATAGCTCAATTACTGTAGTGAATTTAGAACGGAGGTAATTAATAAATTGAAACCTCCAAAGGAAATAAGAGATTTAATGCTAGGTTAGAAATGTAATTATATAAAATTTGAAATTGTAACCTATGAAATAAAGTGGAACATTAAATTAATTAGAGAAAAATTGAATAAAACTTGTATAACTTTCAAGCTACATTCTTAAAAAGCATATATATGACTTACCAAATATTAAAAGTTAAAATGTTAATAAGAGAATGTAATAGATATTATACAAGAAATAAACTTGAGGTAATGAAAGTAATTAATGAAATTCCTTAATAAATAAGGATTTGATGTGTAATTGTTGTAAACTTAAGTTACAATTTGAATTTTTCTATATTTAAATATAATAGATGATTATACACTTAAGTAAATAAAATGAAATGCTACTATAATAAAATATGATGCAATAAAAAAGAAACTTACATGACATTAAAATGGAAAATGAATATTGTAAGTAATAAATAAAAATAAATAAAGGAATCACTGAATAAATGAAAGAAAGGAAATAAGAAAACTAATTTATGAAATAAAATTAATAATAAATAAATTTGATTTGTCTTTTGGAGTTGTTGTTGTTTGGTTTATGGTTGTTTGGCTGAGGATACTTTAAGATTGTTTGGATGTATAAATAATCTATTTAGTTTCATCTAAGACCGTTGAGTAATTGATGCACTTAGTAGTTTATTTTCATTCTGTACAATTTGAAGTCCGAACCTAATAACTATTTGTTTTGCTTGATATGAATGAATGATTGATATGTGTTGATGAGATTGTTGTTTGCTTTATTGTTATTGATGGTTTTTTGTATTGAATTGTATGTTTGTGATTGAAACCACTTTAGTATTTCATTTTATATTATAGTAACCCTTTTAGGTTAAATAAGTGAAATACAGGTTATGGAAGAAATTGCTACTGCATTTGGTTTCACAAATTAAGCGTTAATTGCCCGACCAATAGGTACATTTTTTGGATTTCGGTTTATAGCGTTATTATATTTTTTCCCGTGTTGGGATATATTATTTTGGAAAGTGTATGTTATATATTGTTATTTTGATATTATATTTTCTCCCGAGCCTCTCCATACAAAGAAGACTTTGCCGAAATTTTTCGTAAATCTTAGACTTAGAAAATTTTTGAAAAATGTTTTCCAAACTTTAATACACTACGCCATAGATGACCTTCTGCAACATTTTTGCAAGGTGTTGCTAACTAAAATGTTGCGACAACTATAAAATTTGGTCTTACTGCAACGTTGTATTTTTGGTGTTACCTTAGCCATAAAAATGTGTTGCTCTAGCTAAACAAGTGTAACACGATGCAACATTTTTATATAGTGTTGCTATAGATATATTCTAACTAAAAAAATTTAAATTTTTTTTACACCTCAGCGATCCACACCACCATTTAAAACAAAATCTCAACCGTCGATTCACACCATCGATCCACACCTTACCAATTTCCATTTCCCGCTTTACTTTTCTTTCTCATTCCTCTCTCTGTGAAAATTAGGGCACGCGATTTTCCTTTCTCGTTCCTCTCTGTGAAAACTAGGGCACGCGATTCTAGTTGCTTTGATGCTCTTATTGATCGAATCTAGTGTAAGAAACGTTCTTGGTAGCTTGCTCCTTCATTCTCCTTGATTGATTGCTCGAATTGCTTTGACTTCGTCGTCGGGTTTAACAAATGCACGCTTTTTTCGATGATGAATTGGGATTTATTTATAGCCTTTATTTACTATAATCTCGAGTTTAATCTCTCTGTTGGACTTTGAGAAATCTGGTATGTTGGATTGCGATGATGTATTGGTATGTTGGATTTTGGTCCACTGGCTTGATTTTGCTTTGTCGATGATGAATTGCGATGTGATATTATTTGGTATGTTGGATTTTGGTTCACTAGCTTGTTTTTGATTTCTGATCTGAGCTTGTTAGCTCCTTCTGCTGCATTTGTTAAACCAGAACTTGAACCTTTGTTAAACTTGTTCACATACCTGTGTACCTTGCTGCATTTGTTAAACCAGAACTTGAAGTATTTGTATTCTTCTGTCCTCTTGAAAACTGCTTCACTTGAAAACTTCTGCATTTTTGAAAATCAGAACTTTGAGAGTGATCTTTGGTTTTATTAAACTGTTGACTAATCTGAACATTGAGTTTTGGTTTCCACGATATATACAAACATATGCGTGTTGAGCTTTGTTGGTTTTGCTTGGTCTGGACTGAACTAGTACCATGCTAACCTTGTTCTTTAACATGAACTAATGCTCCAAGTCCTCTGTATATCATATTATTGCCTATGTTTCTCTTGTACATGCCTGATGCATTCACTGTTTTTGCTTGATGGGCTGCCTATGTGTACTGCTGTGTTTCTTGCACTAGCTTGTCTACATTTTGCTGAACCTGGTTCTTGTTTATTTTGTTGGTTGCTTGGCCCTGAGTTGAATCGAGTCGATGACTCGGGTTTGACCTTGTGCCGTGTCCATTTTTTTTGGCTTGTCTACATATCTGGCTGCACTTGAGTATGAACTTGCGCTTGAGTAGTTGCACTTGAGTAGTTTCTTGTACCAAGCCTTATGATGCATGTATGTTCATCCATGTACATGCATTTCTTGGTCATGTTATGTTGCTTGCTGTGTTGAGTACTACTTTGTGCACTTGGCTTCTCCTTTGTGCATTTTTGCCTGAACTGTTGCTTGCTGTCTTCCATATTGTCTTGTATCCATGTGTTGCATTCATGTTTGGCTTATGCACTTGTGAACATCTGACTTGTTCATTAACAGGTTGTCCGTGTAAATATTTGGTCCCTGTCAGAAAAAAAATATGAAAAGAAACAACCTAAATACCTGAGGCAAATAATATAACAAAAATATTTTCATTTTCTGTTCGAGTTAAATATTATTTTCCAGATTACTGGTTTTGAATTATATGTGACAGGTATTGAAGACTGGACAGCTGTATACAAGCTTGAAGACAGAGTCAAATCAAATGTGCTTGAGCTTGAAGACTGGACCCGCTACTCGGCTCGCCTTCGGCTCAGCACTCGGCTCGCCATATATTTGTCAGTGTCAGTGTCTGTATAAATTGAAACTGCATATGTAATGAGTGAACTGAGTGATATAGTGAGGAATATCAGTATATGTGAATATCAGTGTTATATATCATTGAATTGTAAAATAGTGGAGTCAGGAATTTGTACTATTTCAAATGTTGAAATAAAATATTTATTTAAATAAATTACTTTTTGAATATCAAATTTTGTGCAATAGCATTTTATTAAATAAATATTTATTTCTATTAAAAAATCAAATATGCTCTATATTGTGGGCCCCACAAATTCAGAAAGTTAATATCTATAGCAACATTTTAGAATGTTGCTACAGACACATATGGATGTTGCTATAGACCCAAATAGGGTTCTATTGCAACAATATTACTTATGTTGCCTTAGATAGTCAAAATGTTGCCTTTGAGGTCTAAGGCAACGGCAAAAATTGCATCACCCGAAAAGTGTTGCCATAGACCTATGGCAACATTTTTTGGGCCTGACCCAACATTTTTTTTGTGTTGCAGAAGGCCATTTATGGCGTAGTGATAGTTTAAGTATAAAAAGATTTAATGGTTATAACTTGAGATATTTTATCTAAATTGATTAATTTTGTAAAATTTAATAGTTTATAAAGTTAATGTTTTGAATAAGATATATTGATTTCTTAATTCTTCTTTTTCCCTTCATTTCCTTTTCGGGGACGAAAAGTTGAGTGGGGGAGAGTTTAACGACCCGTAAATTTCGACAATTAAATTTGTTAATTTAATGCGATTTTGTGATTTAAATTTTAGTAGAAATAATAAAGGTGATAAATTAATATTGGAATGAACGCTAAATTAAAATATAGTAATGGTAATTAAAACCTATTTATAGTACTTTGAATAAATTCAAATGAATTATGTAGTGAAAAGATTTTTACTTAGATATAAATTGAATATGAGGAATTTAAGGAAAGTATTAAATTGATTTAATGTAATAAAAGATTGTTGACAGTAATTGGAACAAATTAGGGAATTATGTTAATGCAAGTTAATAATTTATAAACTTTAAAGAACATTTCATTTTAATAATTAAATTAAAATGTAAGACTTAGTTATAAGTGTAAATTTATGGGCATGATAATAAATTTGTATAAATTACCTAATTAATTGGTCAATTAATTTATTAGAAATCAAACTCATTTAAATGGTAAGTAATTATAATGTGTTATTGATATAAACGTTACTAATTCTTAATATAGTAACGGAAGTGTAAATGGAATGCATCCGTAGAAATTTAAGCTAAGTATTAACAATTGAAATGAAATGTCGATTAAATGGAGTACCATAAATAGTCATACTAAGCTAAGAATTGAATATAAGGAAACAAAGGCAAATAGTAAATCAATCAATGAATTTATATAGATTGTAAGGTTATAATAATAAATAGTAATTGGATGTCTTGTACGAAGTTATAATATCGTGTGAATTATTAATAAAGAATAACTAGAATAGGATTCAAATTTGTATAATAATGGAAAGTGCTAATTGTTGCTCTTGAGCATAAAAATTTAAAATAAGTAATTTAAAGCAAACATTTAATTAACAAATGCAATAAGATTTTCTAATAGTAACTGTGTAAATTAAGATAGTAGTTTAAACGGCAGTTGATGGATAACCAAATTTAATACAATTCTATTGATTGAAACGACTGTTAGGTTATAACTGAATATAAATTAAAATAGAAATGTAAACTTAATACAAGATAGTAATTTGGAAAATAAAAAGTATGAAATCAAGAAATAAGTTACAGAGAATATTTAATTGAAATTAATGTATCTATTTGGCAAAAATATAATAAATGTAGTACAATCCAAATTAATGTAAGTAATTATAATATTGGTTTGTAAATAATGAACCTATAAAAGTGTGATTAAGAGTTAATGATAATAATTTTTGTACGTTACTCATTTTATTAGTTTGATAAGTTTAATTTGAATTTAATTTCAATTAGTTCACTAAATTATTGCAGTTAATGTGGAATAAATTGGTAAGTGAAGAATGTTGAAATCAATAAGATGTAACCAAGGTAAAATTCCATTTATAATATAATAATTAATGTAGTAAAAAGAATGGAACCAAGATGAAATAATTAATTGAGATTTTTAAATTTAATTAATGAGTAAAGTTGACAAAATTTCCAATATAATTAAAATACAGTAATTAATACAAATTAAAGATCAAAATTGGAAAATATTAATGTAATGAAATATAAAAGAATGTTAACTATTTTAGTTGAGTAATAATTGATTGAATATTAAGTTGTAATCGAATGAAATAAAATTTATTGGAATTAATTTGCAATTAATTGGATTAGTTGCAGTTGACATTTGAACACTGTGTTTACTGGGATAATTGACACTAAATTGATATGTGAATTTGCTTTTAGTTATTATAAATATATAAGGGATTTAAAATGACAAAAATCTACTAGTTTATAAATATTGAATTTAATTGTGGTAAATTTATTTATTAATTTATTTAAAAAGGGAAAAAATAGCCATTTTGGCCACTGACTCGGATTTCGACGAAACAAGTTTCATCGGATCCGTAACGATGAATGATAATAGTGTTTCACGTTTTGTAATGATCGGACTTGTCGTTTGATCGTACGGACTCGAAATGCCTTGAAATTTATGTAATTGAAATCAACCGAAATCAATTTGAAAAATATTGTTTTCAGCATAACTTCTTCATACGATGCCATTTGGACCTGAAACTTTTTCCATCCCATTCAGAATATTTTATAACATCTATTTTGATATATGGGTTGACCCAATTTTGTTCCAGAATCAGAACGGGCTTTTTGGGCCAATTGTCGATTAACATGTTGTAATTCGGATCTATCTGTCTATCCAACTTTATCTATAAATACCGTACTAAACCCTAGACTCCGCCTATTCTCATTTTTCTGCGCACAAAATTTCATCAGCTCCTCCTCTTCCTCAATGGATGCAAACCTTGGATCCAATTACAATTCAAAATCAAAAAATTCAGAGTCCTTAGAAAAATTAAAAAATAAATATATGTTGAAGCTCTCGAAATGTGTAATCTGCTGGTGAATTCGTTTTTCATTTCGAGTTATCATTTGTCTAAAATTAAAGGTTTATCCACGGTCGTTCATCATCGCCGCAATAAAATTCGTCAAATCGTGAAACGGTTTCTGGGTTTTGGAGAGGAAGCTGAGGGGAGTTGATCTGTATGATTTTTGTGTCGATTCGACGGCCAGAACGTTTTAATTTTTCGATCTAGGGTTTAAAATCAATGGCGGCTGAAGGTGTTGATGGGCGACCGGAGCAGGATGGACGCATGCGGCTCGTCAAGTTAGGGACGTTGGTGGTGGTCGGCGGCGATGAAGAGGGCTGTAGAGGCAGTAATCGACGGTCAAAGTCGACGGTCAAATTAGGTTCGGTGGTCTTGTACGTGAGTTTGGTTGTGTGCTTTTTACTGTACATGTTGAAGAGAGGGACGTGAATAAGGTAGCGACGCGGCAAAATGGAAGGTGAATGTGTTCCTTTGTTGTTTTTTTATTTATTTGATTTCAACTCGCAGTTATCGCTATAACTTCTACATACGAACTCCGTTTCACGCATAATTTTTTTTGTTAGGCTCATAATAAATTCCAGACATTTTGGCGCTGGTTTGGACGAATTCTGAGACTGGTCAATTTTTGGGTTTAAATTGGATTTAAATTCAATTTAAATTCAAAAGGGTGAGAGTTTTAACCCACTCACAACTTCTAAGATTTCTTATGTTTGTTAAATTGATTTATGATGTGCTTAGAAATTTAATTATAGCTGTTTGGCATATATTTCATCATTTTCTTAGTTAATTTGCATTCATATAATTTACTTGTTATTTAATTCATTTTTCCATATATACTACCAGTTAAATTTTTTAGTTAAATTTATTATTGCATATAAACTGCTAGTTAAATTTATTTATTTTTGCATATAAACTACAGTTTAACAGTTATTTAATTCATTATTGAAAAATTAACTGTCCGTAATTAACTATTATTTATTTGATATGATTGTTTGAATTTGATGATAAATTGATAAATGTTTGATGATTGATATGATGGATGAATGGATGCTTTTTTTATATTGTATAAACTGCAAGTTATTAAGCATTTTCATTTCATTCGGGATTGCAGTTTGAAATGATATATTACGGCATTTTTTAAATTGCGGATTGAAATGATAAATATCCGTATCACTTGACCATAGGATAGAAAATTATATACAGGCACCGCGGTATATATATATATATATAATTACTTTTGAAATGATTTTCTATGGTTTTGGAATGAATACGGTTTAACAAATATTAAATTTTGATATATATATATATATATATATATATATATATATATATATATAGTAAAAATTAATGAAATTTAGCTATGTATAAATTTGTTTCTAATTTTAAAATAAGCTAAAGAATGATGTTGATTCCGTTTATATAATATGGTTAAGAATATATTTGAAATTCTATTGTATATAGAGTTTATAATAACTCAAATATAAGTAAGGTTGAAGATAAATGTGAATATGATTTGAATTAATGTATCTAAGAATTTTCCTCAAAAAATTTGTTTTGAAATATAAATAAATTAAGATTTAAAGTGTATGATCTTATAACTTGATTTTTGAGTAGAGGATTTAAACGAATATCAAATTTATTTAAAGAATATTATCAAGTTAATTTAATTAAAAGAATATCCTGTTATTGAGGTTTAAGGGTTTTACTTAAATAATATTTGTTTTATTAAGTAAATATTTCAAATTTAAATAACAGGGATTTGATTTGATATATATTAAATTATCCAAGAATCCATTTTTGAAATAGTGGAATATTTAAAGATTGAAATATATGAACTATAAAGTTTTGAAATACAAAATATTTAAGCTTTGAAATATATGGGAATTAAAATGGTTTATTTGGAGGTTCAAATTGATATTTGGAGTTTATTGTGAAATTTGAAGAAGCTGTTTATTTTATAAAGTAATATAGTATTTGAACCATTAAGTATTAAAAATTATGTTTTAAAGCTATGGTTTCAAGGTATATATTTGAAAATATTATGATTTTGGGAAAGGGATATTTATAAAATAAAAATGATATCATATTGATTTCGTTTTAAAAAAAATATGATATCGTATTTATATGGTTTGAAAGAGATATTATATTCAAGGTTTAAACTATTTGAAATAATCGCGGTGTTATAATAACGTTTAGTTGTTGAAGAGACCGGGATCGGAAGTTGTCATACTCTCTGCCAACCTCGAAAACCACTTTAACAACCGTGTACGCGGTGGAGATTCCAGAATGAAGTAGGATAGTGGCGGCATTTCCTTTGAGGTAAATACGAGGACCCGACTCCTGTGAGTTGGCATAAGGTGGCTAAAACAAGAGCGATTCTCGGGCCAAGGGGGTTAGCGCCCTTTATCGGATACTCCTCTTCGATATTATACTCTAACTTTGGATTGATTAGGTGGCCACTTTTGATTTCTTTGATTTTAGGGGGGAGTTTGTCCGAGGTGGGTGGTAGTAGCTAGTACGCGTTACCACCATCCCGGATGCGTAATTGGTATATCTACCCTGACATTGCCTAGTTGTGCCATGTCACCTACCCTATCGCGCCTTGTACGAGTTTCTATTTGTGTCGTACCTATGGAGTATCCTCTGGTAGCCTCCCGATCAGGAGGTATTACGGCACTGTATAGACTATTGGCATTATTTGTGTTAAGCGCTATATGGGTAACCCCTTAACGCTATTTAAAAGTAAGTTTATTTTACAATTAGACACTATTATAATAGTGAAATATACTACATAGTAAATAGTTTAACGGATCATTAAGAGATGTGAATCCCGAGCATCTTTTGAGTTACTACACTCATATATACTTCTGTTAATTTAACTTACATAAGATCTTTTAGGTTTGACTCGAGTGTTTTGTCTTTTCAATTCGCTCGGGTCAGTCCGAGCGTTTCAGGATCGTAGACTTTAGCTCTGGAGGACGAAGACGGAGATTTCTATTGTTATTATTTATTTTATTCCACTACACTCATATTGCTCCGCTGCATTGTTATATGGTATGTGTAACTTTGATATATGTTGTATAAGTATAATCGAATATTTTTAAAACAGCTTTATAAACTGTATATTTGATTATTATATTTTAACCTTCCGCGCCAAGATTCTGTTTTATTTGATTTCTTTCTCGTTTTTCTTATTTACCCCATAACAATCCGCCCTTCCGAACGGTTTGAATTGGCACGTGTGTCGATTTAAAGCGTGCGAAAAGGCGGGACGTTACGGTATATAGGTCCCTTGTAAGAACCTTGGAATGTTGATTCATGTGTGCAGACTAAAGAAGACAGTAAAGTGAAATGAGTAAGGTAGTAAGGCATGCACGGTTAAGAATGGATATCCTTGATTTTAAAAGAACTTGGGAGAAGAATCCTTCTTTAGTGGAATTCCCATATGATAGTAGTTTTCAAGCTAGCTTTGGAGTGGCACCTTTCGAAGCTCTTTATGGAAGACCGCGCAAGATAATGTCGTGTTAGATAGAGTCTACAGAGGGATTACCTTGGTTCCGACACAGTTAGGGAGACTTCAGAGAAGATTAGTTTGATTTGGAGAAAATTCGTGTCTCATATCCGCATGTCTTTTTTTCAAATTTCTTATTTTTCGTCTTTAGTTTTGAATAGGTTCTTTTCTTTATTATCCTTTGGGAGGGTAGAACTTAGGAGTTAACCTATGGATGGTCGGATTGAGGTAAACATGTTATTAGAAAATGTTATGGACGATGTATGCAAGTGGTTGCAAGTGTTTGCTAATGGATGCATATACTAACACTACGCACTATTGTCTCTTAGGGATTGACCTAACTAGGACACTAGAGCATATGCATATGGATGTGTGTGCATTTTTATTTTATTTCATTTCCATGGTTGCTATAAATGGATGTATACCACATGATTGTTGCATTTGGATGGTGTTTGTAGCATGCATATAGAATTATCAATTATCATTAGGAAATTTTTGCATTCATTTGGATACATGGCATAGACATGATATCATAAAAAGGAGGTCAACTGAATTAGTGGACTACCTAATGTTTTACATTAGTTAGGAATATTTACACTACACTAATTGCATAAGTATCATAAATTGCATTAGAAAAACTTAAGGACAATGGATGAACGGTTGACGATTAAGTAGTTGATTGTAGAATTGGATGAAAAAATTTTAGTACATTCTTTTATCCTTAGAGAATTCGGGGACGAAATCCCTTAAGGAGGGGAGAACATAACAACCTAAAATTTAAGCCATAATAATTGATTCGTTAATTAGCCAAATAATAAAATAACTTTGTGAAATGTTCAGAATTAGATTACGGGAGTAGTACTATTGTGTCCTTAGTGATTTTCTGGTAAATTTCCATATATAGAATGTCAAAATCCGAGCTATTATGAACAAGATATGAAATAAACAGGAATTTGAATATGTGATTGTGTATGTGTGTGTATATATATGGGGAGGTCGACCATCCCACCACCTAGGTCGACTTGCTGTCGATCTGGCATAGTGGGCGATCGACCCGAAGGTCAACCCGCCTTAAGTGAATGAACGAAGGCTTCGGTCCTTCATTCCAGTAGCCCAGAAAATAAGACCCCAGGCCTAACACTTTTTAACATTCTAGATTTACTCCGCTTGGGTCCACCTTTTCAAAAAGGACCCTAAAGGGAAAATTTTCCAAGGAGTGAATCATCTTCAATATCCTAATTCTCCATTTCAGCTATCTCTAATGCTTCAGGATGTGGATAATTCCAAAGTATCCTTATATTCTCTTGACTCACGAGATGATAATGATATATCTCATATTCCTATTGTATGTGACTTCTCTGATGTATTTGAGCCTGTTTCGAGTTTGCCACCCAAGCGGGCGATTGAGTTCCATATTGATCTCATTCCAGGCGCGCAGCCAGTTAGTCGTCCTCCCACGAGGATGTCTACAAAAGAAAATGAGGAACTCAAGAAGCAGCTTTTAGAGCTTGAGTCCAAGCATTTGATTCAGTCCAGTTCTTCAACGTGGGGTGCCGCGGTCGTCTTCGTGAAGAAGTCTGATGGAACTCTTAGGCTCTGCATCGACTATCGCAAGCTTAACGAGTTGACCATCAAGAGTAGATATCCATTAACTAGGATCGACGATATGTTCGATCAATTGAGTGGCGCTAAGGTCTTCTCTCAACTCGACCTTGCCACTGGTTTTCATCAACTCCGAGTCGCGGAAGATAGCATACCTCTTACAGCTTTCCGCACTCGATATGGATCTTACGAGTGGCTCGTTATGCCATTCTGTTTGACGAACGCTCCTGCTTTCTTTGTTGATCTTATGAATCGAGAATTCCGGGGATATCTCTATAAGTTTGTCCTTGTGTTCATTGACGACATCCTGGTTTATTCAAAATCTGAAGCCAAGCATGCTAACCACTTGAGAATTGTCTTGAGCACTCTTCGTCACCATAAGCTTAAAGCCAAATTCTCCAAGTGCCATTTCTGGGAGAATAATGTTAAGTTCTTAGGCCACGTCGTTTCTTCCGAAGGCATTTCAGTCGATCCTTCGAAGATCAAATCTATCCAGAATTGGAAGAAGCATGAGAATGTTCATGAGATTCGTAGTTTCCTTGAATTGGCAGGTTATTACCGCCGGTTCATTAAGGATTTCTCTCGTATTGTGCTTCCTCTCACTAGCCTTACTCGGAAGGCATTCGATTTATTTGGTCCGACAAGTGCGAAGCTTCTTTTCAGCAGTTGAAGGAGCTTTTCACTAATGCTCCTATTCTAGTGGTTCTTGAAGGGAATCAAGATCTTGTTGTCTACACCGATGCTAGTCATTATGGCCTCGGTGCCGTGCTTATGCAGAAGGATCGGGTAGTTGCTTATGCTTCTAGGCAACTACGACTGAATGAAGTACGCTACGCCACTCATGACCTCGAGTTGGCCGCCATTATCTTCGCCTTGAAGATTTGGCGCCATTATTTATTAGGCGAACATTTCATTCTATACACCGATCATAAGTCCTTGAAATATCTCTTCACTCAAAAGGAGCTCAATATGAGGCAACGGCGTTGGCTCGAGTTCCTTGCTTCCTATGACTTCGATATCCAATATACCTCTGGTAAGGGTAATCGTGTTGCTGATGCGCTTAGTCGTAAACATTTGGCTGTTGTTTCTATGATGCTAGCCGAGTGGGATGTTCTAGAGACCTTATCCCTTTGTGATATTCGTGATCGAGCTCCATCTTCTGATTCTTCTATCTTATTATTTAGTTTGGAAGCTCGACCCATTTTATTGGATCGTATTGCCGATGCTCAACGGCGTGATCCCGATCTTATGCACCTTATTCAGATTTGTGAGTCTGAGTCCCATGATGAGGAGTTGAGAGATTTCAGCAATGATTCTCATGGGTGTCTTCGTAAGAAGAACCGTCTTGTTGTGACTTTTGATTCTACACTTAGGCATGACATTCTCGATGAGTGTCATCGTTCTAAGTATTCCATTCATCCTGGCAGTAGTAAGATGTATGCCGATATGCATCGCCTTTATTATTTGGAAGGCATGAAGCGCGATGTGGTGAGTTATATGAGTAATTGCATGACTTGTCAACGTATCAAAGCCGAACATCAACGCCCTTCTGGTCTCCTTCACCCTCTAGAGATTCCATTGTGGAAATGGGATCAGATTTCGATGGATTTCATTGACGGCCTACCTCGTTCGAGATCGGGCCATTCTAGCATTTGGGTTATTGTTGACCCCTCACCAAATCAGCTCATTTTATTCCTATTAAGTCTAATAGGAGTGCTTCTCATTTGGCCAATTTATATGTCAAGGAAACTGTGAGACTTCACGGTGTTCCTAGTTCGATTGTTTGTGACCGTGATCCGCTATTCACGAGTCATTTCTGGCAGAGCCTTCAGCAAGCTTTGGGAACAAAGCTTAATTTCAGCACAGCATATAATCCACAGTCTGATGGACAGACTGAATGGGTGAATCATATTCTCGAGGATCTTCTTCGTGCTTGCATTCTAGATTTTGGTGGTAGTTGGGAGGATCACCTACCTCTTGTGGAATTCTCCTATAACAATAGTTTTCAGTCCAGTATCAGTATGGCTCCTTTCGAAGCCTTATACAGAAGGCCATGTCGATCACCTTCTTGTTGGTTGGAATCTGGTGAGAAGCTTATTCTTAGCCAAGATTCTGTTCGTGATTCTTCTGAGAAGATTGATCTTATTCGTCAGAGAATGAAAGAGGCATAGAGTCGCCAGAAATCTGACGCGGACAACCGTAGGAAGCCTCTCGAGTTCTCGGTTGGTGATCTCGTCTTCATTCGTGTTTCTCCTCTAAAAGGGGTTATGCTCTTCAGTACGACTGGGAAATTGGCTCCTCGCTCTATAGGACCATTTCCTATTACTGAACGTATTGGCTTTATGGCTTATAGATTTTCACTTCCAGCTCATCTATCTGGCATTCATGACGTGTTTCACGTCTCTCAGCTTCGGAAGTGTCTTCAAGAGTCGGATTCTGTCATCGATTCTTCTGTTTTGCAAGAACTTGAGATTTCACCAAACCTATCTGTTATGCAGCAGCCTATTCGCGTACTTGCTTCGGAGGTGAGACGCCTTCGAAAAAAGGACGTGCCGCTCGTTAAAGTTCAATGGTCCGCTAATCCCAATGACTGCACTTGGGAAACCAGAGGGTTTATCAAGCGATCCTACCCTGGTTTTCTTTCTTCGCATAGCGATGGTGAGAATCTTTTTATCTCAATCTTATTTCCATTTTTTGAGTGATGAAATAATTGTGTTGAATACAAATTCTTCTCTAGAAATTGCGAGGACGCAATTTTGTTAAGGGGAGGAGTCTATAACAACCCTGATTTTGGAGATTACCTGTAAATATTAAATTATAACGGTAGTTATGATTTAATAATGTGAACTAAAATAAGATTTGGAGATTTTAAATTGCTTATTTGGAATAAACAATGAATTTTTGGGAAATAAAATGTGAAAATAAAGTCTAAAAGCTTTATTTTGTTTTTTTTGGGTTAATAATGAGTGGAAAATAATTTTTATTTAAAGAAATTGCAATATTTTATTAATTATTGCCAATCGCTTCTTTTAATAAATTTTTGAAGGAAGTATTTGATTTATAAGGTTGTTTATTGAAATAAAAGGTGGAAATTGGGTTTAAAATAAGTTTTGGCTATAAATAATGTTTTGAAATGGTTTAAAATATTTTTACAAGTGTTAAAATAAATTTTGTGGAATTTTTGGAGTTAAAAACATTGTTTTATTCATTTATTTAAGTAAATAGTGCATTTTGTTAAATAAAGGAATTTAAAAAAAAATATTTTAAAAATAAAAATAATCTTTTTATATGATAGAAAATGTTTTATTTTGTATGTATACAAGTTTTCATATTTTTCTTATGTGTAAATATGGAGAAAATGCATTTTTGTTTTGTGTATATGTGTCATAGGTTCATATGTAGTTAAGTGTGAATCAATTAACCTAAGCCTTTTTATTTTCTTTTATCTTTGTGTCCATTAGCCATTAGTGTTCCTTAGCCTGATTAAGGAAGTGAGAAAACAAAATAAATAACCTGTACGTACAATGCTTCTCTCATCTCATTCTTCCTCCAGTAAGCAAACATAGAACCCACTCCATCAAATCCAAAATCCAAGTGAATTTCTTCAATTAAATACAACAAATAGCAATCTCTTTCAATCTAGAGTGATAATACAAAGGTAATCAAACTCAAACTTGCAATTTCATCAAAAATCTCAGATTTGTGAATTAGATTTCAAAATTATTGAAGATTTGCTCTTGCATGTTTGTATAAACTCTTTTTTAGGTTGTTGAAGCTTCCTCAAGGCCAAAGTTTGCATCTTCTCTCCAATTAGCTCTTGTTGCTCTACTATTTTGTAAGGTGAGTTGCTGCTCACATAATGCTAGCTGAAGTAAAGCTTCAAATGCCAAAAATATAAGCATAAAGTGCTTGAAAATATTGATTTTGTTGATGTTTTGTTTCTGTAAAAACTGAGATTGGTTGTCACTTTGCATGAAATTTTCTCTCAATTCCGGCAATGAAATGCTATCGGATTTTCGTCCATTGATAGTTCATATGTTGTAGTATATACCTGCAAAATTTCATAGCAAAACTCCTTCGTTTGATACTTGAAGTCTCTGCTGCAAAATCAATGCACAACCTGAAATTTACCTGTACATTTTGTTTGCTGAGTTGCTGCAAACATGGCCTGAGTTCATGTTTGCGATGGCATAACAATTTCGTTTCTAACTGAAATTGCGTGATTCTTTTTTTATTTGAAAGATGGTGCCTTCTACTATAATCATACAAAATTTCAGGTCATTTATACTTAGATAGCTTATAGAAATATGCTGCTAAACATTGACCTGGACCATGTTTTTGCCCAGAATTTTATAGTGAAAACACTGTCTGGGTTCATCTTTGAGACATCATAAATTTCTCATATTGTATCCAAATTACATGATTCTTTTTTTCTTTGAGAGATGAAGTATTCTACCACGTGCAAACAAATTTAGAGCTCAATCCGATGTCAATTGATCCTCTTTTTCATGCCTGAAAGTTAAACCCAGAGTGGATTTTAAGCCTGGGCACATCCTTGTTGAACTGTTACAAACATGGTCTGAGTACATGTTTGTGACAGCATAACTTTTCCATTTTCTTTTGGAATTCATTGATTGTTTTTATTGTCTGGAAGATGAGGTTTTCTAGTTTATGCACACTAATTTTCATATGAATCAAAGATCGTTCGGCCACCAGTTTTATGTTTGAAAGTTTAACCCAGAGAAGATTTTAGACCGGGGTACTATTTTGGCCAAGTGTTTGTCCTTTTTCCGTCCGATTTTTGACATTTACTTTTTTTTTGTGATATTTTTAAAGTATTTAAGGGCTATGATGCCTATCAATAGGTTAGCTCAGTTTGGATGAATTCAAAATTCAAATTTTGAATTATTTGAATTTAATTTGTATTTAAATTTCAATTTCAGTTTAAGTGGAATTTTGCTTGTTTTTGGTCGTTTTCGAGCACGGTTTTCTCCAATTCTTTTTGAAATGATTTTTAAAATTTAGGGGATTTAAAAATAATTATTATATAATATTTTAAAGTATTTTCAAGTATAAAACCTATTTGTTCCTTATAATAAGGGAAATTTTCAAATATGGTTTCCGAATGGTTTTCGAAATCGGTTTTAAAAGCTTATTTTCAAGGTAAATTATTTTTTTATAAAAATTACACGTTTTTGCACTGTCGAGCGAATGAGAAGGAGAGTTAAACGTTTGGGTAAAACACGTAGTATGGGATACGTGCGTTTATCCTTTCGGTTAATTCCTAACTTGTCCGTTTGATCGTTTTGGCCTACGGGTCTAGTTTACCGATGATATGAGGTGAACCTTTTACTGCTTTGAGTGTGAAATTTACTAGCGGTTAGTAAATCGTTTAGTGCGAACGGGTGGTATGGGACACACATTAACACTTTTCGGGTTCCTTTCCGAGAGTTTGTGACACATTTGCCTGTTGGCGTGCCAGTACTAGATCTTCGGGTCATTTGCCATTGCGGCATATTTCTCTTCGGATGTTTGCCATTGCGGCGTATTTGTCTTCGGACGTTTGCCATTGCGGCGTATTTGCCATTGCGGCGTATTTGTCTTTTGACGTTTGCTTTTGGGCGAGGTACCTATTATGTGAAATAGTACTCGGCAAAAATAGCACATGCAAAACCTTTTTGAGATGATTTTTACTCTTGTGTGTCGTCATTTTGGAACCGGTCCTTTGAACCATTCGGTGGCGATTACTTTGGGATTTTCGGACTCTTGGGAGTTCTTTTGAGATTTTCATTGCCTACACTGGCGTGTTGAGATTTTCCTTTTGGCGTATATATATATATATATATACATATATATATATATATATATATATATATATATATTGAAATGGCCTATGGTGCTATTTTTGAAATTTGTCTTTTGGCGTTGTATGAGATTTTTATCTCTTTGTCGACATTTGCCTTATGGCTTATGTCGAGATGGCTTTTGCTTATGTTTTCTTGAAGTTGCCGATATGGCGGGTTTGGGAATTACTCTTTTAGGTGTTTACATTTTGTTATTCCCTAAACCATTCCTATTGATTTATGATTGCCGAAATAAAAATATTTTTATACCCTCAAGCGGATTCGGGAAGACCTAAGGAAGAGCTAAGGATTATAGTTGAATGGCTGTATTTATTTTAACGATTTCTTTAAGTGATTTAAAATAATAGGGTTTCCAATAGTTGTAGTCTTACTATGATTTTTGGAAAAACCTTTTCAGTAGTTTATTTCCAGTTTTTAAAATTATTTTCAGTCTATTTCCTTTCAGCTATTCTTTTCAGTAGTTTTAGTTTATTTCTGTTAATTATGGCTTTTCCGTTTATTTACATTATTTTAGTTTATTTACTATTATTTATACGTTATTTACATCTTCTTCCTACGCTTTGGATTTTCTTCTATTTTTAGTTTTCTTTTGTTCCTCCTTCTTCTTCACATATGGATCAGAATAGGATTAATGTGAATATGGACTAAATTGTAAGAAAATGGGAATAATGGAATATAAGATATAAATTACAAAGACTGCAATGTAAATGGAATTGGACTAAAACTATGACTAATTAGAATGAAATTATGCCTAATCATGACGTTAATTGGACTGAATTAAAAAGATGGCCAAGTTATAACTTAGAATTATAACTAAAAAGAGTAAAAGATGAAAGAAGCTTATTTTCACACTTAGACCTTGGGTTAAGTAATAAACATGATTGTAACGTAGGCTATAATAAGAAAAAAACAGAATAAGGCTTATTTCAAGACTTAGGACAAATTAATAAGCAAAGATAGTAGGGATAAATTGTAAAGGATTATTTAAAACAATTTGCGTATGTTAATAAGCAAAGATGAAAGTAGGACCTCTACCAAACATCATTCCCTATTAGATAAAACGATGGTCCCACATTAGCCTAAAGTGAGATAAGGGCACACTTGTGCTAAGAATGGCAGTAGTTGGTCAAGTAGAAGTCCAAATCACGGTGGATTTGAACAAGGTGCACATTTAGATATTATTTGAATGACAGGCCAGTACCAACAAAATTTCCCCTATTTTCTATGGACCTATGATGATCTCACGTATTGAAGTGAGATGAGGAGCAGGCGTATGCTGGAGTTTGAGGTAATAAGAAGACCCAATAGGTGGAGCAAATGGTAGCATGGGCATGGTGGCAGTTACGCATGTGAATTCCATTCGGGTGCTCAAGCACTTAGTATGGGGTCTTTCGTTGACAACATTGCCTTCTGTGTAGGGAGCTATATATGTCGTCTAGTACATGGTAACATTTTGTGTAAGGAGTTATATATAGTATCAGGTCCACAGTAAATAAATGTCTTCTATGTAGGGAGCTATATATGTCGTCTGGTTTACAATAATATTCTATGTAGGGAGTTATATGGAATCTGGTCTGTAGAAAGGTACTATAAAGTAACAGGCCAATCAAAAAGGGTAGGGTTAGGTTTACACCTAATTACAGGATTAGGAATTCAGCCTAATCAAAGCAGAAATCAAGCACAAGTGCAAACAATCAAAATTAACAAATCTTATAAATTGAGCAATATTTAATCGTACTTATTTCCAGTTTATTTCTTTCATGCTTCCTTTGTTATAATTATTCTTGCTAGAATTATTGTAGAGTCTATTACTTTTACTTTGCTTAAAGATTCTAATAATTACTATCATTCACCAGACTTTCAGTCTGACCCACTCCTTTATTTCTCCTTTCCCCCCATAGACAATCAGGAGCAAGGATAGTAGACCGCTGGTTCATGGAGGCATATTGGAGATTCTATCGTGTATTTCTTTCCTTCAGTTCCAGTTTTTAGTTCTTTTGCTAAGCTGGTATTATGAGAGGAATGTATTGTACTCTAATATTATTTAAGACTTTGGGTTTTTGGATTTCATGAGACTTGTATGGGTAGTTTGTCATATGATGTATTGGGTATTCGGTGACTTCTGTTTGACATTTTATATTATGGAATTTGATTTCTAACAAAATACTATAATTGTTTCCGCTGTATCATCATCATCATCATCTAATTTTTGTCTTGTGAATCTTAGTCTCTACTAGTTTTAGTTATACCTACAACGCAGCATGCCTTTTATTATCTCCTTTTTGGTATACTCAGGGGTATGTGGTGTTTCAGCCTCTAAAATCTTATTCGTGTACACTGTTTCCAAAGTACAATATAAGTTTGATAGGCATTTAATACAACAAATAACTATATAGGAACAACGAAGAATAGTGGACCTACAACGCTTAGCTCCTTTCTCCACATATTATGCCAAATCATCTTTTGTCCTATCGTCCTATGGTATGGAAAATTAGAAGAAATAAGGTGGGTTAGACAAAAGTCTAGCGAATGAGTTGCATCATTAATATATTTTGATCACATGCAATCGACTTTAGCAATACTTTATGTGGCCTAGGATGTCCTATAGTTGTCAGATAATTACATATTTCATTTTTCTAACTGGTTCAGCCTTAAACACACCCATACCAACAACCTACAAATGCTCATACTTGGGGTCGAATAACTAATTAAACCTCCAACAACAAATAATCGACTAATAGATACTGGAACTATTCTAGTATATGATTGCCCTATAATTTCAACCATGGACTACATTTTCTACATAACAACGGCACGCAACTATTCCAACATTGGTTTCCCTACAATTTCCATATGGGACTAAGTTTCCCATCACTATGACTGCATGTAATTATTCCAACATAGGTTTCCTTATAATTTCCACACGGGACTAAGTTTCCCAAAACTATGACTATACATAATTATTTCGACATAGGGTTCCCTGCAATTTCCACATGGGCAACTATGACTACATGTGTCCTAGTTATGCACTAAGGGAGGGCCCGTAATGCTTACTCACTTGGGTATCTCATCATCTGCATCCATGTCCACCTATCAATGGTAACAGAACGCCTCTTAGTGCAATGTGCTGGAATTCAACAACATAGCATAATGTTGTGTCACTATAAATACCGAGGAACGCTTGTTGGTGCCAGTCGCACCTTCCATAAGACATCATCAGCAGTTGCACATTCACCGTAGATTCTCTTATGAGTGCAATTTGCGATAAAATAGTCCTAGTTGAATATTGAACCTTGCTGGATAAATAACATTTACCCAGTCGCACAATTTCCTAATTTCGCTTCATAGGGAACTAACCTCCCCACCTATACTAGCATCCATATAATACACACACACACTCTCTATTATAACATGGAACTTAGGTCAAGGTTCATACCGTTCCTAGAAAATGCTAACCGGTCGATCGCTTACTCTTGGGATAGTTGAATTCATGCTGACGACTAGCTCTTGTGAGCCTGTCGAACTATTACGGTGATTTCCATTCATTGAGGAATGGGAACTTTCCGTCACATGCCTTAGGTATTGCACGAACCATTCTGGCATCCCTCGGATAGTTGGTGTCTCTTAGGTGGAGGGGTTCCCAGCCTCTAAGCTACCGTTTTAAGCCATAATCCACTATTTTTAGGTTTGAGCTTTTAGTTACAACTTCCCAAGATAGTATTATTTAGTACAATAAGGATGGCCTTGTGTGTTTATGTATGTTCTTAAAGCTATATATATAGTAGGGTTTTGAAAAGTACTTTCAAAAATAACAAATAAGCATTCCTACATGTGCCTATCCTAGTTGATCTGGTAACCTAAGCTATGATACCAAACGTAACAACCCTCTTTGAAATGGCCAAATTTTTTACCCAATAAAAGCCCATCGAAATTTAGGCTCATTCAAAAGCTGGTTGTTGGTTGGTAAGATTGAAACAATGAACAATATGTAGCGCTATCTATCTATGCTTTTAGAATCTCATAGTGGAAGGGATAAAATATAATAATAGAAACAAGTACCTATATCATTAAAAAAAATCATATTTCAGAAATACAACATATCATCCTAAAATATCCATAATACAATATCTCGGAATAACATTACTATTTCTGAAACCGGGCACGTAAATTTCAATCAAAAATATAAATAAGTAGATAAACTGCCAGAAAATCTTCACCATCACCTTCGTCTTCTTCATCGGCCTCGTTTCCACCTAACCTGTGGGTTACAACGAGGAGGGTGTTAGAACAACAATGTCCGATGAATGAAAATCTCAATTCTTACCATAATAGTATTTGGGCTGTAAAATTTACATAAGTAATATGTCTTATGCATCTTACACTATATCCTACCAAGTATACCTCCAACTATATGTCAAAGGTTTTTCCAACCCAACTCCATAACGTGCATCTAAATTGTAGACCATGGGTCCTTTCCAGTCTATTTTTGCAACTGTCGTGAGTCATGGCCTAACGATGCAAGGGGAAGTGCCTAAGCCACTTAATACCTCTTTTCGATTTAGACAGATTTTGACCATTTAATACCTCTACCTAAAGCATATCCTAGTCATTTTATAGGTAACGCAAGGTAGACCCCACTCTAGTACTTCCTAATCGATGTTGTATAAAATATTGTACAACCACTTAGTACTTTATTTATTAGAAGAGGTGGACCCTTCAACAGCCACTTAATACCTTAACCTCGAAGTAGGCCTCATCCAAGATTTCCCACTACCACATTGAATAAATAACCAGTATTATGACCCATATCCAAACCATGACATCTCACATTAGTCCGCCTATTCGTAGGTGCTTTTAGCCAAATTTACTTGGTAGATTTACCCTATAGAATTAGGACCAACCTTGCATCCACCGTGGTTACTTATTATAGACGATGTTTCACATCAGTCTTAAAGTCACGCCACTAGTAGGCAAATTATCCGAGCAAATTATTGTGTGCTTTTGACTGACCTTGCATCCTTATAACTTAGTTGTTTCCCCATTCTCCTAACATACTACCATTAATATATACTATGTATATATTATACCTCATCCGCATTATACACTAAGGCCATATAAAGAAAACTCCTTATTTCTTCTTAATGGACTAGCTTCCATAATTATCCTTAACCTCTTTCTTATGGGTTTAATATTGTTTACTAACCTACTTATTCTTTATAATTAATATGTTATTCATAATACCTTAATAATATCTAGGTTAGCCAATACATATATTCCTAAGCGTTCATAAAATATTCCTATTGTATAATTCTCACATCTTAGTCTAAGTGTTAAAATGTCAAAACTTCTAAATTCATACATGCCTAACTCTATATAATACTTACAAAATATCAAACATCCTTAGCTAAACAAATAGACTACGATTAGTAAAATAGAATCAAATAACAAACTTATTTTATATTAATATAGTTAAATTATCTTCACTATTTCAAGGAAACAAAACTTATAATTTCAACCCAATATATTCTATTCAACTTCTACATATACAAACCAGAAGTGAAAATAGGATTCATAATTAAATTACAAAAATAGACATGCAAACTACGAATAGAAGAATTCATACTTTACACACTATTTTCTAACTTATTTTCTTTTTAGAACATATTAGCACATCAATAGAGAAAAGTTTAAAGTGGAATAGACTCCATAATATTCAAATTTAGAAAAAAAATCCATTATTTTAATACAAAATATTTGAGATTTCAATATACCATATAATTGACATTTCGTGTTAGGGAATTTTAGGATTTCCACTCACAGATAATTTGCTAGCCTTCCTTTGGAATTTATTCATGCCTCATCCTAATTTCTCCTTTAGCTTTCCTCTCTTTGGAATATACAATAATTCAAACGTACATAGATTAGATTCAGAGTCAAAGATTAGGGAAGAGCAGAAATAGAAAAAATATATATATAAATAACTAAAATCCTTTACTTAAAAGTCCAAATGATTCTAAATCATAGGGGTAAAGAAGAAGATTGATAGATTTTCGATGGTGTTCGAAATAATTTGTGATTAAAAGAGAGGGGGCTAGCCACTTATTTATAGTGGTTAGAAAGTACCAAAGCTGTCGGATTTATGTCAGTTTAAAATAATAAAATCCAGGTTATTCATGCCTAACCTAACCCTAGCTGCCACACGCTCACCGATCGAGTGCTCACCCTTAAGCGTTCGACCAATAGTAGTCAACCAGTCAAGGGGAGGAGGTCGACCAGTCCCTTATATTTGGCGATGAATTTTTGCTTGTCGTTCTTTGTTTATTTATTTCGTGTCTTAAAACTAACGTTACTAGTTTTCTTAGAAATATACATTACCTAATTTAATTTTTACGCTAACATTTTTTGAATTAAAATTTGAATTCGTTTGAATTATTTTACATTTGGAATCTTCAAACTTCAATATCTTTTCATTTGAATTACGATCACAAAAATTTATGTATGGAACTAGATTGAAGAATCGCCATGAATGTAATGGCAAAACTTTCGTGATCATGTTTCGATGTTTACAAAATTTCCATTCTTAGCATGAGCTACCGGATGAGACTTGAAATTGAGTGGCAAGCTTTATTTTAATTTTTATTTTCTTATTAATTTTTAGGAGGTGTTATAATAAGAAAGTTTTAGAATTGTCATGGTAAGGCTTTATTCAAAGAAGTATCTTGAAATAGGGAACGCATATCATTTTCATTGCCAACTCAGATGGTTCCTTAAGATTATGCATCGACTATCAAGAACCGAACATGCCAACGAAGAAAAATAGCTATCCGTTGCTTTGAATTAATGACCTTATCGATTAGTTAGCTAGGGTGAAGGTTTTCTCATAGCTTGATTTAGCAATTGGGTTTCACCATTTGAGATTGGATGGAGATAGCATCTAGAAGATCGCTTTCCATACACTTGAATTATTGTTTGAGTGGATAATCATGCTATTTGGGTTGATGAATGCTCTAGCTTTTTTTATTGATTGGACGAGTAGAGTATTCCGAGAGCAGTTGAACAAGTTTATTGTGGTCTTCGTGGATGATATTCTTATTTATTCCAAGAGCGAGGAAGAGCATGAGATTTGTTTGAAGGAAGTGAAGGATGTCTTAAGGAGAAATCGGTTGAAATTCTCTGAGTGTCACACATAGACAAAAAAGTTTGTTTTCTTGGGCATGTGGTACCAATAGATGGATTAGCGGTAGACCCGAGGAAAGTTAGTACTATTAAGTAGTTAGAAGATGCTTAAGAATGCATCAAAGGTCCATATCTTTTTGGGTTTGGCTTGATTCGGTCGGAATTTCATTAAGGATTTTATGAAGATAGTAGCATCACCGACCTATTTGATTAAAAAAATACGATCTGTACTTGGGAGTCCGAAATGTGAAACATCATTTATTCGGTTAAATAAATTTGTTAATGAGTGCTCCAAACCAATTACCATGGATATCTATGCATGCAGTACTGGTCTTGGTGTCACTTTTATATAAAAGGGAAGAGTAGTAGCATATGCGAGTAGATAGTTAAAAAACCACTTAAGGAACTATCTGACGCATGACTTGGAGTTAGCTGTTATTGTATTTTCATTGAAGTCATGGAGACATTATCTATTAGGTGAGAGATTCAAGTTATTTATGGATCATAAATCTCTCAAGTATTTACTTTCTTAGAAGGATTTGAATCTAAGACCGCAGCAGTGGATGGAGTTCTTATCATTATGTATGATTTTTGAATTTCTTATACTCTAAGGAAAGGTAATGTAATTACAGACGCGTTGGGTAGGAGGAATGAAAAAGTGAATGCTATGTTGTTAGAGTGGAGAAATTCGGATTCATATCAGAGTTTGATTTCAGACCTCGGTCGGAGTATGCACTACGACTATCAGCAGCAATGGAGGGTAGACCTATGCTAATGGACTATATTAGGTCGAGTCAAGGGCAAGGTGCATCATTGGTTAATATTATAGAGTAGTAAGGAAGGGTTGAATGGTCGAGCCATTTAGATCGTTACCCTAAGAATTAGTAGGGTTATTTGAGGAGAGATGGAAGACTATATGCATAATAGGTCAAGGAATAATAGAAGTGGTTTTGGGGTGTGCCAACACTTTAGAATGACTATACATCCAATAGGGATAAGATGTATCGGGATATAAAGAGATATTCTACTACCCAGGAATAAAGAGGCAAGTAATAGAATATAGGGCAAAATGTATGACTGAAAGTGAAACAGAAGAAGATGAGTAGGCTAGTACTTTCATTGGATGTGCCATGGTGGAAATAGGAATGCATATCTATGGACTTTGTAGACTAATTACTCCAGAGTAGAAGAGGAAATGAGGGCATCTCGGTTATAATGGATCTTCTCAAAAAGAGTGCACATTTTATCCCAGTTAAAATCACGAGAACCACATCGATTTTAGGCACGGTATGTTAGAGAAGTGGTTCGACTACATGGAGTTCCATCTAGTATTATGAGGGATCATGATCCACTTTTCATAAGTGAACGCAGGTGGAGTCTACAGGAGGCTTTGGAAACAAAATTGAATCTAAGCACCGCATATCACTCATAGACCAATGGATAGACGAAGAGGTTAAACAAGGGGTTAAAGGATTTGCTGAGGACTTGTATACTAGATTCTAGAGTTCTTGGAAAGATCATTTACTTTTAGTATAGTTCGCATTTAATAATAACTACCAGGCTAGTATAGGCATGACATCATTTGTAGCATTGTATGGATGGCCATATAAGTCACCTTTATGTTAGTGGGAGTCTACAGATAAGATTATTATGGCTTTGGATGGTTAGGGATACTACACGAAAGGTGGAGCTTATAAGGAAAAGGATGAAAGCCATAAGGATAGATAAAATTCATATGCAAATAAAAGGAAAAAAATTTAGAGTTGAAGTGGGTGACGTGTTCTTTAACAAAGTTTCTCTATTGAAGAGAGTAGTAATATTTGGGATTTCGGGTAAGTTAACATCCGAATTTTCCAGCCCATTTCCAATGCTGGAGAGGATATGGAGTTTGGCATACAGAGTAGAGCTTCTAGAGAAGATGGCGTGAGTCCGTAACTATTTTCACATCAATTTTTTGATGATCCTACGACTATAATTGCACCCATTTAGTTGGAGGATATAGAGTTGGATTCTAAGCCAGGCTCATCTCATGTCTGACTCGTATTGTGGAATGTAGGACGAACCGATTTAGAAATAAGATGGTGAAATTGGTTAGAGTGCAACAGGGAAACGACCCAGTAAAGAGTACATTGGAGCCAGAAGAGAAGTTAAAGGCTACTCATCCGTAACTTTTTTCCAATATGTTTCTGGATTTAATTTTGATTTTGTTAGTTAGATTACTCTAACATTGAGATTTGGATGCTTGGATGAATTGACTGTTAGATTTTATATATGTGGTTGAAGTTGCATTCACACACACACATATATATATATGTATGTATGTATGTATGTATGTATGTATTTATATGCTTATATTAGGACGTTGTGCACCATGCCTAATATGTCCTCTTATCGCATTCATATTAGATGCATTCACATATTATAGGAGTAGAAGTTACAAGTTCTAACATGATTCCTAATTTTATGCTGTTTACATCAATTATATATCCATATACTGTTTGTTTAAATTTGATGATATGTTTGCTAACTTGATACACACACATACTTGGTGAATGAATGTATAATTTATTATATTTTCCATTCCTTAGGGATTTTAGGGATGAAATTCTTTTAAGGAGGAGAATGTAATACCTTGGAAATTTGATGAATATTTTCATAAAATATTAATGATTGAATAATGCAAAACTAATTGAAATGGATGAAAGAAACGATTAATTATTTATAAAGGGGGACAAAATGGACATTTTTCAAACCTTGGAATTCGATGGTGAAACCATTGCAATTACAACCGTCTCATTTTCTTGATTCATGTAGTATCTTTGTTTATCTCGTTTGGAGTTCGTATAAAGGAATTTAGGTGAAATGAGAATCGGTTCGAACTAGCGCCAAAAGTAAGATTTGTAATTTAAATTACGACGTAGATAGTTTTTCCCTCTTCTGACTTAAAAAAAGCACGTATGTTAATTTTTTACTAACCGGTCGCTTTTTTACTTATCTCCTCCTTCCTTTCAAACCACCTAAGATCAAAACCAATTACTCTCTCAAAATTCCACCCAATCAAACGAGACCAAAAATGTTGCGCATCTATTGGACAATGCTACATACCAATAGTGATTTGGAGGAAAAAATATGAAGCAAGGAGACACATCAAGCTATACAGTGAGGATCTGATAGAAATAGGCGTTTCAATGAGTGGTTCATCCTCTTATCTATATATATTGCAATTATAACACTTTAATTATGATATGTAGGCTATAATACTATTGGATACTGTAGTTATATACAAAAATTCAGATTAAATGTGGATTTGGGAGGAAAATTAGAATTTATAGTAAAGTTAGAACTAGGGTTACACTAATTTATATAATTTGATAAATATGTGAATAAATTGGTGAAATAAATGATCAAATTGGACTTAGAGACTTTATCTTAGGTTCAGATACGTTCTCAAGTGACCATGGTGAGGAGGAGGGGACTGGAGGTGGAAAATTACAATAAAAACTTCAAAACTAAAAACCAAAAACCGACTGAATCACATACACAAGTGCACTGATAGCACCAACCGGTCTACCGATGCATTATAATTTTTCCAGATTAAACCAGGACCCAAATGGGCCTATATAAATACCAAACGATCAATTTAAATCTTGTTTCTCTAGTGTTTTGTAAGGTGATCTATGGTGACAAGGCGAATGATGATGCCAGGAAGTAGAAGAATGTACGTGATCATTGGTTGTTATTTGAGGTGAATATAAATGTAGTTGTGATACGGGAACATGATGCAATGACGGACGTGGACATGAACTAGTCTGGGGCATGGGTGACTGCTTAGAGTGTGTATGTGAATACGAATGCGGCCTATGACACAAGTATATGGTCCAAGCATGACGTTGCTCCCCTGTAGTGCTTGGCAGGCTAGTGGAGGAGGTGGATGTTAAGAGACCCTTTGTGCTATGGATGGTCTAGGGTGTGCGGCCTAATAGGTAGGACAAGGACAACAGGCTTTCTTGTAGGCTTCGGGCAATCAAGGGAAGATACGTGATTTATGTGACTGCGGGCAATAGGGGATCAGTTAAGGCATGAGGCCAAACTAGAGAAGTGCGTTCACATTGTTGTGATGCAATATGGTTTGATGTACGTGACTGTTGGTATGATGTGGCAACGGAACGTGTTGTAGCCAAGTAATAGATTCATATCATGTTCTAGCATTATTTTTGTAGTATATGTAGAGTAGAATATGGCTCACTTACTAGACTTATGCCTAACCCAACACACATATATATATATATATATATATATATATATATATATGTTGATCGAGTCTAGAGATGAAATGGTATCTAGAATGTATATTTATTTGTATATTATATCTATGATATAAATATGTGTCGTACTGGATTTGACTATATATGTGGATTGTGTTGTATCTATATTTATTCAAGCATATATATTTGACATTGTAGACATATAGTTGTGATGTGACTTTGGTATTTATTGATGTAACATATTTAATTCCCATCCATCATGAGACTTTGAAAGTAGGTAGTTATTCGATAATGTTAGTTTAGAAATGTATTTGTTATCTGATATATGTTTTTTGTCAGTAATTGTGTGGCTATACATATTTATATGGTCTCACCCCAACGACTCCTCCTTTTAGTTTTTGGGTTATCGGCGTCGGTTTGGGCATTGAACTTGGGGTCGAAGGGGTGGGTTGTTACAAGCTAGCTCTGAAACATGGAATATTTTTTGTTCTAGAGACCATCTTAAAGAATCCATAGATCATGCTATCATTTTCATTCACGGTGGTCTTTATCGGTAAGAGGTTATGCCACTTCACCCTGAGTATTAGTAAGTGCCAAATTGAACATCATGATCTCTGATTCAAAATCTCCCACGTTGTTGGCTTTATCTTTCAATGGCTCATCTCCTTAATTGTTATCTTGGCCTCGGTTAGCTTATTTAGCTTTATGGTTAATTCATATAGGATTCCTTGGCATCGATGTTAACTCATTTCATTATAAGCATGAGCTACTTTGAGCTATCCCTTTATTGATTCAATTCCGACCATGGTTTCCAGAAGATTATGCCAGAGTTCTGTTTTTCATTGCCATTTCTCTTTACCATCCTTGTGCTTCTTTTTTAAATCTGCTATCTCCAAATCCGAGGTGGCGATTTAATGTTCATTCTCTTTAATCTTTTCCCTTTTTTCTCTCAAGGAGGTTCCTTTCTATAGTGTTAAAGTGCCTTAACCTTTTCACCGCTTTGTGGGATAAATCATAATTATCCTTCAACATATCAAGTGTCCCATGAGCATTCATCACCACTCCTTTTGGAATCTCCTCTAATTTGTAAAAGAACATTAATCCAGTCAAATCCATGTCTGGGTACCTTATAGACCTAGAGGAAGTGAAGGAAGATGAAGAAGTCGAACTAATAGAAGCAGAAGTAGTAATGATGCCACCATACCTTAGTGCCTTAGATGCTAGGAAGATACAATAGTTAGTGAGGCCGTATATATGGATGTTCCGGGTGAAGGAGTAGGAGGAATATAATGTATTTTGCATTTTCTCTTTGAAATTGTAGTAGATGTCTTAACACAAAGAGAAACCACAGAGCGACTAGGGGTAGTGTAACGACCCGTAAATTTTCGATAATTTAGTTGTTAATTTTATTTAATTTTCTTGTCTAATATTGGAAAAATAGAAATTTGGGATTCGTTAATAAAATATTAACTTAAATGAGATGTAATAATGTTAAATTTATTTATATTATAATAATAGGTTGAATAAAAAGAGTGGAAAATCAAGATTTATCAATTTATTAGAATTTAAATTTAATAATTGGATTTATTGCGAATAAATGAAATTAAATATCTAAATATTACGTTAATTGAAATTTAGATGAAATTTGAGAATATTATGGTAATAAATATAAACCAATGTTAATCATGCCATAAGTTGAAATTTATTAGATAATAATTGGAAAGAAAATTTAATTGAATTTTAGGAAATTAAATTTATAATCTCTAAATATATTGAAATTTAAACTTTGAGATTGGAGGAATATGCAACATTAAATTGATATAGAAATTTGTTATAAAGGATTATAAATTACTAGAGTAATGCAAGATGATAAAAAATTTAAATTTTAAAAATGAAAAGTGATTTAATCTAATTTAATATTTATATATTTAATTGACTGAAAAATAGCCATTTTGGCCACTGACTCAGATTTCGATGAAACTGGTTACATCAGATCCGTAGCGGTGAATTATTGTAGGATTTTAAGTTTCGTAGGGATCGGACGTGTCGTTTGATCGTACGGACTCGAAACGCCTATAAATCAATTTAATTGAAATCAATTTGAAATAATTTGATTTGTAGCATAACTTCTTCATACGATGGAATTAGGACTTGTAACCTGTTCCATCGAGTTTAAAATATTCAAAATTATCTATTTCGATATATGGATTAGCCCATTTTCGTTCCAGAGTCGAAAGTGGCCTTTCGGGCCATTTGATTGTTCGGCGTGTAAATCAATCTTATCCATCCATTCTAATTCCAGCTTTGCCTATTTATACCTCGTTATAAACCCTAGCCTATTTCTTATGTTTATTATTATATACGTACAATTCCAGTTGCTCCTCCTCATTCCAATGGCGGATAAAAACCAAAATTCCAATTGCAATTCAAATAAAATTCAAAGCCAAAAACTAAAACTCCTCAAAAAATTTCAAAAAAAATACATAACTCGAAGATTGCATCGATTTGAATCTGCGTCTAGTATCTATTTTTGCAAAATATTCTCGGATCAACCTCTATTCACGGTCAAAGTTTTGAACGGCGGAACCCTAAGCCAAATTGGGTAATTTTGATTTGGGAGTCAATCGAAGAAATCAGGACGTGGGTTTTCAAGAGTTCGTCGAATGAAGTCATTAGATGGTGGAACCGTGGGCTGAATCGTCCTGTAGCAGTCTGAATTGGTGAACTAGGGTTTCGAAACCCTAATTAACGGTGGTGTCCGGAGGCGTTGATGAGTGATCGGAGTTAGGCAGACAGGGGTGGCTCAACGCAGGCATGACAATGGTGTTGGTGGCTCGACGTACGGTGGTCTAACGACGACAATAGCGGCGGTAAAAGAACTGGCCGATGGGTTCTAATGCATGGTATTGCTCTGTGTTGGTGGTGACGTGTCTGGTAGGTATTGGATCGTTTAATTTTTTATAAATTTTAATTCCAATTATTCTAACGTGCATAACTTTCACGTACGATGTTCGATTTACGTGCAGTTTTTTTGTTAGGATCGTAACGAAATTCAAGACATTTTAGCGCTAGTTTACAAGAATTCTAAGACTATTCAAATTTTGGATTTAAATTGGATCTAAATTCAAAAGGTGAGTGTGTTAACCCACTCACAACTTCTAAAATTTCTTATGCGTGTTAAATTAATTTTTGATGTGGCTAGAAATTTATCTATGACTGTTTGGCATATTTTTAATCATCATCCCATTTAAATTGAATTTATTGAATTAAATTGTGATTTAATTTATTATTGCATATAAACTACCAGTTAAATTTTTATTTAACTCATTATTGCATATAAACTATTAGTTAAATTGTTATTTAATTTATTATTGAATATAAACTGCCAGTAAATACCTGTTATTTATTATTTTTTCTATATTGATGTTATTGATTAAATTGAAGATGATTGTGATAAATGTTTGATGATTGATATTGGATGAATGAATGTTGTATTTTATATTGTTATAAACTGCAAGTTGTTATGATTTTTATTTCATTCAGGATTGTGGTTTGAAATGACATATAACCGTATTTATGTTTTAAATTACGTATTGAAGTGATAAATACCCGCATCACTTGACCGTGGGATAGAAAATTTTATGCAGACACCGCGGTCTATATAAAAGAATATTTTGAAATGATTTCTATGGTTTGTAAAGAAATATATGGTTCTAGATAAATATTGATATTAGATATTTTATAAATGTTATTTTATCCTTGACATTAAGCTATGTGTAATTTGTTTTAATATGCTACGAGCTTAATAATAGGTTCGATTTTATTAAGGATAAAACTATTAAGTAATTAAATTCTATTTTAAAACATAGGTTATAATGATATAAAAAAAAATGAAGGTTGGACGATAAATTGGAAATTTATTTGAAATTGAATTTATCTAAGAAATAAACTCAAATAAGTTGATGTGAAATTTATTAAATTGGAAAATTTAAAAGGTATGATTATTAACTTGATTTGGGGTTAAAATGAATTAAATGAGTATTTCAAGTATAAATAAATTTATTTGTAATTTGAGTTTTATTTAGATGATAATTGAGTTATTATATAAAATATTTCAAACTAAATAATATAAAATTGAATTATTGAATCGTAATTACCAAACTCAGTTTGAAATTGTGAATACTTATAGTTTGAAATATATTAAATTTGAAATGGTTTATTCTATGGATCAAATCTGTTTGGAAATTAATATAATTTGGAATAGTTTATTTGAAAACTGAATTGCATTGAAATTTATAATTTGGGATGTGGTTAAATTTAAAATCTCGGAATTCAAGTTGTTTTGGAATTGATTGGTGAAATTTAAGAAGCTAGTTTATTATATAAGGTATTTTAAATATTTACATCGTTTGAGTGATGGAAGTAATGTTTCAAAGTTACGAGTTTCAAAGTATTATGATTTGAATGTGTTATAATTTCAAGTGTTTGGTTTCAAAGTGTATAACTTTGAAAGTGCTATGATTTTGGAAAAGGATATATTTGAAATAAAAATGATATTATATTGATTTGGGATTTCATAAAAATGACATCATATTGATTTAGTTTTTGAAACGGAAATGATATCGTAATTATATGGTTTAGAAATGGATATTATATTCTGGTTTTGAAGTATATTTATTTTGAAATGACCGCGGTGTTATAATAACATTCGGTTGTTAAAGAGACCAGGATCGGAAGTTGTCATACTCTCTACCAACTTCGAAAACCACTTTAACAACCGTGTACGCAGTGGAGATTCCAGAATGAAGTAGGATGGTGGCGATGTTCCATTAAGGTATATACGTGGGCTCGACTCCCATGAGTTGGCATAAGGTAGCTAAAACAGGAGCGAGTCTCGGGCCAAGGAGGTAGCCCCTTTTATCGGACACGCTCCTTCGATATTATACTCAGACTTTTGGATTGATTCGGTGGCCACTTTTGATTTTTGATTTTGGGGGTGTGGCTTGAGGTGGGTGGTAGTAGCTGCTACGCGTTACCATTAGCCCGGATCCATAATTGGTATATCTACCCTAGCATTGCCTTGTGTGTTGTGTCACCAACCATATCGCACCTTGTACGAGTTTGATTTTCTCTCGTACCCTATGTGGTATCCTCTGGTGGCTTCTCGATCAGGATGAACCATGATACTCGATGGACTATTGGGATTATTACATGGTAAGAGCTATATGGGTAACCCCTTAACGCTACTTAAAAGTAAGTTTGTTTTTCTATAGACATTATTATAATAGCGAAATATTACTACATAGTAAATAGTTTAACGTATTCTTAGGAGATGTGAATCCCGAGCATCTCTTAAGTTATTGCACGCACGTTCGACACTAGATAGGAGATGTCAAATCCCGTAAACATCTCTGACGCCATTCCACTCAATCATTTACTATTGATTTAACTTACACAAGATCCTTTTGTTCTGACTCGAGTGCTTTGTCTTTTCAATTCGCTTGGGTCAGCCTGAGCATTTCAAGATTTGAAGACTTTATTTCTGGAGGACCAAGACGAAGATTATATTACTATTATTTATTATATTAATCCATTGCATTCATACTATTCCGCTGCATTATTTATTATTCTCCGGTATGTGTAACTCTGATATGTGTTGTATAAGTAAAATTGAATATACTGTAAAACAGCTTCATGAACTGTTTATTTGATTATTATATTTTATCGTTCCACTATAGGATTCTGTTTTGTTTTATTTTTTTCTTCCTTTTTCTTATTCACCCCAATAACAATTCATCCTTTTGTATGGTTTGAGTCCGACGTGTGTGATTTATCGTCGATTTAAAATGTACAAAAAGGCGGGATGTTTCATCTCGTATCAGAGCTTCGGTTTAACGATAAACCATAGTTTTGTGTGGTCTGTCTCTTTACTAATAGGGTAGTAATACCCTATGATGAGTCGTTGAGTGTATATATATGAGAAAGCATATTTGTTAGTGTTATAAAGGTTTTAATATTGTATTAATTTGTTCCATTTTGTATTTATAAATTCTGGTTGGTGCACAAGATGCTATGACATCAATAGGTATTTTTTTAAACACTTAATAGGACAGACCGACACAATATTTGTTTTAAATATAGGTGAATGAAATAATTTTTCCTATTATATTTTTCTGTATATAAAGTAATAAATTTTATAAAGGTTATATTTGGTTGTATTGTATTGGTTGTTAGGTAATGAAATTTATAAATATTGATTGAAAATAAGATTTGAAGATACTAAAATAAATGAAATTTTGGAATTTTAGAACTTGAGTGCTGGGATTTTTAAGTTTCTTTCAAAGGATTTTGGAATATAATAATATTAATATAAGTATTTTCTGATATAAATATTTCAATATAAATTGAAAGAATTGTTTTAAAGGAACTTTGGAAAGAAATAAGTTCTGTACTCCCCTTTTTCTCGCTGCAAATTAATTTTAGTGATGAGTGCACGCATCATCGACATTCATTTTCGAGTTTCGAAGTGGGAATGCAACTGTAGTAGTTTTACTACAGATTCATTTTGATAAACAAATATAAATTTCAAATTGTTTTAAATATAATCGGATATATAAATTGTAAGCGTATAGATCTATTTATTATTTTTAAAATGATTTGAAATTTAACCCGTTATTTGGTTCTTAAGTTTCCATTAATTAATAGTTTCAATTATTGTAGTGAAATGGAATGTGTCTAATTAAAAATTGGAACCTCTAATTAAAATAAGAGATAAAATGCTAAGTTATAAATGGAATTAAAAGAAACTTGAAATTTGTAACCTATAAAACAAAGGATATGACTATTGAGCATTTAATTTATTAAGAGAAATAAGATAAACTTGTATAACTTTCAATTACATTCTTAAAGGCTTATATATAACTTACCAAAAGATGTAAAAAGTTGAAATGTGAATAAGAAAATGTAATGGATACTATACAGGTAATAAACTTGAGGTAGTGAAAGTATTTAATGAAATTCTTTTATAAATAAGAATTTCATTATTGTGAACTTAAGTTATAATTGAAGTGTTACTATAATAAAGGTAATAGAAAGTAAGTATTGTAAGTATAAGATTATAAATTTAAGTAAATGAATTAATATGCAAAGAAATTGAATTAAACATGATACTATAAATAAATGAAAAAGAATATATGTAAGTAATAAATGAAAATAAATGAAATAAACATTGAATCAATGAATAAAAGTAAAAGTTTGTAAGAAGTAAATGATAATTTAAAGGATGAATCATTCTATAAATAAAAGGGAATGAAATGATAAATGTTATGAGATGAAATTAATAAGAATGGACTTAATTTATTGTTTGAAATTGTTGTTTGTTTGGTTTATGGTTGTTTGGGCAAGCATACTTTAAAATTGTTTGGATGTATGAATAATCTATTTAGTTTCATATAAGACTATTTAGTAAATGGTGCACTTAATAGTTTATTTTTCGTTCTGTACGATTTAAAGTTTTGAACCAGAACAACTATTTGTTTGCTGATATGAATGGATAATTTATTTGTGTTGATCTCACACGATGGTTGTATGCTGTGATTGCTAGTGATTATTATTGATTTGTTTGCTAGTGGTTGAAACAATTTTAAGTTTCCCAATTTATATAACTATTAACTCTTTTTGGATTATATAAGTGAAATACAGGTTATGGAAGCAATTGCTACTGCTTTTGGTTTCATAATATAAGAGCTGTTTGCCCGATAAATAGGTACGTTCTCGGATTATGGTCTTATAGCGTTATTATATTGTTTTTCCCATTATTGGGATATATTATTTTGAGATATTGTGATATATATATTGTTATATTTGATATTATATTTTCTCCCGAGCCTCTCCGTACAAAGGAGACTCTGTCGAAATTTTCCGTAAATTTTGGACTTAGAAAATTTTGAAAAATGTTATCCAAACTTTATTAATTTGAGTATAAAAAAATATAATGGTTATAAATTGGTATATTTTACTTAAATTAATTATTTTGTAAATTTATTTGTTTATAAAGTTTACATTTTTTTGAATAAGATGGATTGTTTACTTAATTCTTTCTTTTCCCTTCTTTCCCCTTTTCGGGGACGAAAAGTTTTGAGTGAGGTAGAGTGTAACGACCTGTAAATTTTCGATAATTTAATTGTTAATTTTATTTAATTTTGTTGTCTAATATTGGGAAAATAGAAATTTGGTATTCATTAATGAAATAATAACTTAAATGAGATGTAATAATGTTTGATTTATTCATAATATAATAATAGGTTGATTAAAAAGAATGGAAAATCAAGATTTATTAATTTATCGGAATTTAAATTTAATAATTGGATTTATTACGAATAAATGGAATTAAATACCTAAATATAACATAATTGAAATTTAGATGAAATTTGAGAATATTAAGGTAATAAATATAAACCAATGTTAATCATGCCATAAGTTGAAATTTATTGGATAATAATTGGAAAGCAAATTTAATTGAATTTTTGGAAATTAAATTTGTAATCTCTAAATATATTGAAATTGAAATTTAAACTTTAAGATCGGAGGAATTGCAACATTAAATTGATATAGAAATTTGTTATAAAGGATTATAAATTACTAGAGTAATCCAAGATGATAAGAATTTTAAATTTTAAAATTTGAATGAAAAGTGATTTAATCTAATTTAATATTTATTTATTTATTTATTTAATTGTCTGAAAAATAGCCATTTTGTCCACTGATTTGAATTTCGACGAAACCATTTTCATCGGATCCGTAACGATGAATTATTGTAGGATTTCAAGTTTCGTAGCGATCAGACGTGTCGTTTGATCGTACGGACTCGAAACGCCTAGAAATCAATTTATTTGAAATCAATTTGAAATAATTTGATTTTTAGCATAACTTCTTCATTCGATGGAATTAGGACTTGAAACATGTTCCATCGAGTTTAAAATATTCAAAAACATCTATTTTGATATATGGGTTGGCCCATTTTTATTCCAGAGTCGAAACGGCTTTTCGGGCCATTTGATCGTTCAACATGTAAATCAATCTTATCCATCCATTCTAATTCCAGCTTTTCCTATCTATACCTTGTTATAAACCATAGCCTATTTCTTATGTTCATTATTCTGTACGTGCAATTCCAGTTGCTCCTCCTCATTTCAATGGCAGATAAAAAAAACCAAAATTCCAATTGCAATTTCAAATAAAATTCAAAGCCAAAAATTAAAAATCCTCACAAAATTTCAAAAAAATATGTAAGTCGAAGATCGCATCGTTCTGAATCTACGTCTAGTATCTGTTTTTGCAGAAGATGCTTAAATCAACCTCTAGTCTTGGTCAAGTTTTGAATGGCAGAACCCTAGGCCACATTGGGTAATTTTGATTTGGGAATCAATCGACAAAATCAGGAAGTGGGTTTTCGAGGGTTCGTCGAATGGAGTCGTTAGATGGTGGAATCGTGGGCTGAATCATCTTGTGGCAGTCGGAATTGGCTAACTAGGGTTTCAAAACCCTAGTTAACGGTGGCGGCCGGAGGCGTTGATGGGTGATTGGAGTTAGGAAGACAGGCACGGCTCAACGCAGGCAGGACGATGTTGTGGGTGGCTCGACGTACGGTGGTCGAATGGAGACGTTGGCAACGGTCAAGACCTGGTCGATGGGTTCCAATGCGTGGTTTTGCTCTGTGTCAGGGTGATGATGTGTCTGGTAGCTATTGGATCGTTTAAATTTTTAGAAATTTTAATTCCAATTATTCTAACGTGCATAACTTCCACGTATGATGTCCGATTTACGCGCAGTTTTTTTGTTAGGATCGTATCGAAATTCCAGACATTTTGGCGCTGGTATGGACGAATTCGAAGGCTGTTCAAATTTTGGGTTTAAATTGTATTTAAATTCAATTTAAATTCAAAAGGTAAGTGTTTTAACCCACTCACAACTTCTAAAATTTCTTATGTGTGTTAAATTAATTTCTGATGTGATTAGAAATTTATTTATGACTGTTTGGCATATTTTTAATCATCATTCCTGTTAAATTGAATTTATTGAATTAAATTGTTATTTAATTTATTATTGCATATAAACTGCCAGTTAAATTGTTATTTATTATTATATATAAACTGCCAGTTAAATTGTTAGTTAATTTATTATTGAATATAAACTGCCAGTAAATACCTGTTATTTATTATCTGTTCTATATTGATATTATTGATTAAGTTTGATGATGATTGTGATAAATGTTTGATGATTGATATTGGATGAATGGATGTTGTATTTTATACTGTTATAAACTATAAGTTGTTATGGATTTTATTTCATTCGATATTGCGGTTTGAAATGATATATAACCATATTTATGTTTAAATTACGGATTGAAATGATAAATACGCATATCACTTGACCATAGGATAGAAAATTTTATCCAGACACCATGGTCTATGTACAAAAATATTTTGAAATGATTTCTATGGTTTGTAAAGAAATATATGGTTGTCGATAAATATTGATATTAGATATTTTGTAAATGTTATTTTACCCTTGATATTAAGTTACGTATAATTTATTTTAATATAGTATAAGCTCAATAATAGGTTCGATTTTATTGAGGATAATACTATTAAGTAATTAAATTTTATTTTAATATAGAGTTTATAATGATATAAAAAAAATTGAAGGTTGGAAGGTAATTGGAAATTTATTTGAAATTGAATTTATCTAAGAAATAAACTCAAATAAGTTGACGCGAAATTTATTAAATTGGAAATTTTAAAAGGTATTATTATAACTTGATTTGGGGTTAAGGTGAATTAAATGAGTATTTCAAGTATAAATAAATTTATTTGTAATTTGAGTTTTATTTAGATGATAATGGATTTATTATGTAAAATATTTCAAACTAAATAATAGAAAAGTGAATTTTTAAATTGTAATTACAAAACACAGTTTCAAATTGTGAATACTTAAAGTTTGAAATATATTAAATTTGAAATGGTTTATTATGAAGATTAAATCTATTTGGAAATTAATATACTTTGGAATAGTTTATTTGGAAACCGAATTGCATTGAAATTTATAATTTGGGATTTGGTTAAATTTAAAATCTCGAAATTCGATTTGTTTTGGAATTGATTGGTGAAATTTAAGAAGCTAGTTTATTATATAAGGTATTTTAAATATTTACACCGTTTGAGTGATGGAAGTTATGTTTCAAAGTTACGAGTTTCAAAGTATTATGATTTGAAAGTGTTATAATTTCAAGTGTTTTGTTTCGAAATATATAACTTGAAAGTGCTATGATATTTGGAAAAGGATATATTTGAAATAAAAATGATATTATATTAATTTGGGATTTCCTAAAAATGATATCATATTGATTTAGTTTTTGAAATGGAAATGATACCGTAATTATATCGTTTAGAAAGGGATATTATATTCTGGTTTTGAAGTATAATTATTTTGAAATGACCGTGGTGTTATAATAACATTTGTTTGTTAAAGAGACCAGGATCGAAAGTTGTCACACTCTCTTCCAACCCTGAAAACCACTTTAATAACCGTGTACGTGGTGGAGATTCAAAAATGAAGTACGATGGTGGCGACGTTCTATTACGGTATATACGTGGACCCGTCTCCCGTGAGTTGGCATAAGGTGGCTAAAACAGGAGCGATTCAGGGCCAAGTAGGTGTCCCCTCTTATCGGACACACTCCTTCGATATTATACTTAGACTTTTTGATTGATTCGGTGGCCACTTTTGATTTTTGATTTTGGGGGTGTGGCTCGATGTGGGCGGTAGTAGCTGCTACGCGTTACCACCAGCCCGGATGCGTAATTGGTATATCTACCCTGGCATTGCCTTGTGTGCCGTGTCACCTACCCTTTCGCGCCTTGTATAAGTTTGGTTTTCTCCCGTAGCCCATGTGGTATCCTCTGGTGGCTTCTCGATTAGGAGGAACCATGATACTGGATGGACTACTGGGCGTGGTAAGGGCTATATAGGTAACCCATTACCGCTATTTAAAAGTAAGTTTATTTTACTATAGACATTATTATAATAGCGATATACTACTACATAGTAAATAGTTTAACGGATCCTTAGGAGATGTGAATCCCAAGCATCTCTTAAGTTACTGCACTCACGTTCGATATTGGATAGGAGATGTCAAATCCCGTAAACATCTCTGACGCAGTTCCACTCATATCATTTACCATTGATTTAACTTACATAAGATCTTTTAGTTCTGACCCGAGTGCTTTGTCTTTTCAATTCGCTCGGGTCAGCTTGAGAATTTCAGGATTTGAAGACTTTATTTCTGGAGGACAAAGACGAAGATTGTATTACTGTTATTTACTATATTATTCCACTGCATTCATACTGTTCTGCTTCATTATTTATTATTCTCTGGTATGTGTAACTCTAATATGTTTTGTATAAGTAAAATCGAATATTTTGTAAAACAACATGAACTATTTATTTGATTATTATATTTTATCGTTCGGCTGCAGGACTCTGTTTTATTTTATTTATTTCTTCCTTTTTCTTATTCACCCCAATAACAATTTGCCCTTTAGTATGGTTTGATATGACGTGTGTGGTTTATCGTCGATTTAAAGCGTACAAAAAGGTGGGATGTTATAGGTAGGATGTTCAAGGCATGGTGTAGAGTGCCTAGATGAAGAATGACTCCTTCTCGGCTAGGAGTCTTGTTGATGAGAGGAGATGAGGATATATGCTTTGAATGATAATAACTTGGAACATGTGGAGAGTATTGAGTATGTCTTTGAATAGGAATAGGTTATCGCCCATCTTGATCATTGTAGCACCTTGTGATCTCATATGCGATCTTCATCACCTGGCAAAGGGGGCCCTGTTTGAACGAAAATTCGAGTGTTATAATGAAAATAACTATATGACAATGCATTAATGAATTTATTATGCTATTTCAGGAATAACAGCACTATTATAGAATTTGTGATATAATTACAACCGACAGAAGCTCACCAGTGAAAAATATTTGAAAACTATTACAATAAATCAAATAGAGACATCTAAAATGTAAATAAATACATCCAAAGGTTTTTAACGGAGTTGATAAATCTAATTTAACATAACGATATTGAAGAAATACTCGCCGGTGGACAAAAGGGGTAAAAATAAAGTATGTTGTTTACCAAGTCCTAATCAAATCCTGTTAGTCTAGGTTTTCCAAATCAGATGATCTCGTAATAACACCAAATTTTGAACAACACTATAAAATCCTATATTATTTTTGGAAATCTGTTCGGATTTTTCAGATCAAATGAAAGGGTCAAAAACAGAGACGAAAGTCAATGATTTATACAATAATTAACACGTCACATATCAACATATGCATATGGCAGAGGTCGACATTTTCATATGGTATTGGTTGGCATGTGCATTGCACGAGTCAACATGTGGATATGGCATAGGTTGACATATACTTGTGCATATCATAGAAAGATCAATACATGCTATTTTAATTTCTCGACGCATCTTTGAATTATTACATCTCTCTTATCCTCTAATCGTTCCTCTTCATTTCAAATTTCATCTCTAATGGATGCAACCTTCCATTATCTCTCTATATCGATTACAAAAGCCCCTTACCCATCTTAGGCCTGATTACTTCACTCATTCTTTTAATTTCGATCATTTTACTCTATAAATTTACTGCATCTAATTTTTCAAAAGCAATTCTCGGTTTGATCAGTTTGATCTATTTGCATACTAGAATCTCTTAATTATTCATTTAGGATATTTATTGTGTGGTTCATAGAAGATTGTATTGAAAAGAAGAATTATTTATAGCAATATACAAAATGTCTATAACACATTTTGGTGGATTTGGGCCAGCACGCAGCAGGGTAAATATGTAAATTTTAGAAAATATTCTTCAATTTAGATCTTAGTAGACTTATAAAGTATATGTTTATTTAGATCTTATCTATATTTTTTTTAAACAATATCAATATTCAATTTAATCTATAAATAAAATCTTATTTCTCATTATGTTTGTATTATGTTACATATAGTACGTGTACCATATACAAATATGCATGTACATGCACGTGCAACATAAAAAGTATAAATGGTTTAACATGCCCGTATATAAATGCTGGGATTTACACCACACTAGACATGTTAGTCCCTTGTATACATAAGTGCTTTATACATATATGTGTGTGTGTGTGTGCGCGCGCGCGTGCGCTAAACTATAACATTATTTTCATACAATAATATAATTATATATATATATATATGTATTTTAAACAATTCTAAAGTCAAGGCAATAAATTAATTACATACACATATATAATAATATGAAATATATAAAGTAATAGATATAATAATTTTTTTACATATATATAGGAATTAAATAACGTTATAACATAAGTAAACATAGAAAAAAATGATTAATAAAATAATAATTAATTATTTATGTGCGTGCGTGCGTGTATATATATCCAAAAATTGCTTTTGGCTATATAATTTTATTTTAAATTTTATTATTTATTTATTTCCACACAGAGCTATGCATAAAACTAAAAAAAATAAAAATTCTCACACCTATTGTAAACAATCAAATTTTTATTGTAATAATTACAAACATATTACATAATTTTCCACATATATTATATGTATATATACATACATATATACACACACACATTTTTATATATATATAAATGCAAATCCACTTTTAAATTAAGTGATATAAATATATATTGTATATTTGAATTTAGATGTTTATATTAATAAAATAAATTTTTTATTTGAATACTATAAATGAATATACAAATATTAATTAGATAAAATACATACGTTATATACCTATACAACGTATATATTTAATTCTTACATTAAAGACAATTTTAATCATATTATTAATTTCGAGTATCAATAAAATTTAAAAAAAAAAGCTAGGCCATGAGCATATGAATGGTATATACATAAATTTTTATAAATTTAATCAAACAAATATACATACATACATATATACATACATATATACTTACATACACACACACATATATATAATCCTTCCTATGGTTACATCAATAATATATGCGTATTCATGATATTTGGTTACTATCCAAAACACATATAACACAGCGATCATTATAAACATTATATATAACTGCAAATAAGAATTTACATCTGCTTAATACCCAAATTGTACACCTTAAAATGTAGAATCGGAACTCCTTGAAACGATTTCTGTGTCCAAAAGATGCTACTTTCCTGAATGCAGCTACCATTTATATTTGTATTGTACTTGAGTTAATGTTTTGGAACTTAAAATTTTGAGGAAAAAGGAAGGTGAGACACTGGCCGTTGCTGGTTAGAGAGAGCCAAAAAAGTAAAAAAAAATGAAAGGAAGGGCTAGGGAAGAATATATAGTAGAGATCCGAGGAGTAAAAGGAGGATATGGATGTTAGCACCAAAATTGGCCACTAACACCCTTAAGAAAGATTGTGTATGGGAGATTAATGAAGATAGTAAATTAAAACAGAAGACAGTATGTAAATTTAAATGCAGAGAACAAGAACACCAAATTTATAGTGGTTCGACGTAACTGCCTATGTCCACTTTGAAGTTGATTTCTATTTCTTTCCTTGGTAGTTGATTACAGATACAATCCGTTTCCAATTACTTGAATACAATTACAAAGTAAAAGATAAAGTCTTGAGTGAGAGATGAGTGCGCCAGAGTTTCCTCAGTGTTCTTGAAAAAACCGATCTCTTTCACTGTGCCCCTGCCTCTCTATTTATAGACGAAGGTGGGTTGGACTTCCCTGGTGGGCTTGGTAGCTGAATACCTCGGCCCAAATGGAGTAAGCTTTGCGTGCTGAAATAGAGAGGCCGAACGGTAAAATGCCGAGTCAAGGAATTTTTGCCGAACAAAGTTTTCATGCCAAACAGTCCAGGAATGCCGAATGACTATGGATGCTGAACGTAACTTGTATGCCGAACGTCCTTGGTATGTCGAACGTCGTTGGTATGCCGAACGTTCATAGATACCGAACATTCCTAGTATGCCGAGCGTCCTTTAGATGCTGAACGATATACAATACCGAATGTTTCTCGATGCCGAACGCTTCTAGATGCCGAGCACTCTTTCATGCCGAGCGTTCATTTATGTCGAGCGTTCTTCTGATGCCGAACGTTTCTAGATGCCGAGCGCTCCTGGATGCTGAGCGGTCCTGGATGCCGAGCGCTCCCAAATGCCGAATGACCTTGACTGCCAGCACTTCCCAATGCCGAGTACTCTCTAATTCTATTCGAACCATTTGTACTGAGCATTCAGGATGCCGAACGGTATGTAAATGCCGAACGATCCATAAATTGCCGAGCAGTGTGCTAATGTCGAGTACTTGGTTGCTTGGTCAAATCTCCAGGAAACACTTGCCCCCCAAAGTGTATCACGTGACCGAACGTGATGCACTTTGAATTACGTGTCCTCTGTGCTCCTCTTCGATCCTTGGTTTATTTCTCTCGACGGTTGTTTCTTATGAATACCAGGTGAGGCGGTGTGTGGCGAACGTAACGCCAATATCGAACAACCTAGCTGAAGACAAGCGCCCGGGATGTCGAACGAACCGAGATAGCCAATGCCGAATGATATCGCCTTGACTGGTTCTACCGGTCATAGTCTCTTCGACTTCCCTTCTTCTCTATAAAACCTGACATTCTCCTTCTTCTTCTCTTTTTCACTTCCACCGCTACTATTTCGTACTTGGAAACTTCGCATGTTAACAACCTCCAAAGATTTAACACTCCTTCCCAATCCATTCAGCACTAATCAAAATCGCGCCCTTAACTCCAGAATTCTCCGAGTCTCGATCTGCTAACTAGGTATTGGTCCCTCTGTTTAAATACTTTCCCCGAATAAAAAGGTTTTAACACGAGGCTCGAGTTCGTAAGTTAGAACTGTAGTCGATAGGTGTTACGTGGTTGAGAGAATCGAACTTCGATTCGATTAGGCTATTTTTTAGGGCAAGATGGTATAGGGAGAAAGAGTAGTGGCCAGAGCCGAGTACACAAGAGAGTTGCTGGGAGGTGTATTGTGGTTCAGCATGGTTCCCTCGTGCCGAACGAGATTGGAGCGAAGACTAGAGGAGGAGTAGGAATAGGCTGGAATGCCGAACAGCTTGGCTTGGCATAACTCGTCGAATGACGCGTCCTCGTTGTTCGGTATGCATAAGGATGGAGTGCCGAGCATTGCGGCTCGGCATAACTCTGGTTCGGCATGATTCGCCACATGCCGAGCAGTGGGATGGAAGGATAGGAAGGGAGTACAAAATAGATAGGATGTCGAACGTTATTTTGACCGAATAAATCTTAGGCCGGTCGATACTTTGACCGAACGATACCTAGGCCAAGCAATGACTTGACCGAACACTATATAGGCCAAACGATAGTTTGGCCGGTCGACACTGATGCCGAACAACATTTTATCTTTGCCTGAACATAAGACAAAACAAAGACATGGACCTAATCAAACCGGCATATCAAACTAACGTGAACTGATAACTTCCTAGTTCCTACTATTCATAAGCCTGAACTGAAGTCGATAAATACGGATGAACGCTTTTGACACACAATGTCAATGTCCGAGTCCAAAATTGAAAACACTGCCAAGTTGGCTTTCGGAGACGGTCAGCGATGACGGTCTTCGACAGTGACAGTTTCAAAGTTCAACTTTTTACCATCAACTATGTGACCTATAATTTCTCAGCATTTATATTTGAATGATTGCACTAGATCACACCCCGCACGGGGGGAAATTTATGTTGTTAAGTCTAACGTCCACTATTTTTTGAGTATAGTTCAAACAGGTGCTCTACCAAATTCCATATATATTGAAAATGTCTAAGAGGTCTAGCTCCACCATGATTTCAGATAGAGCGGGACCGTCCTCCCGACAAGAAGTCGCATATATTTCAAATCCATCTACCTCCCCTGCACATAACTTAGCTCCCAACGCTTTGGAGGCAGTAATTTTCTTGGACAAACCCGTCGATTCTCAGGCTTCAAAGGTCAATGAAGTTGCGCTCCAGTGAAATGCTCTATCCATGGAATCCCTTTCGACGACCTACTGGTTCGATTGGGGCACGATCGTCCACACTTGCCCCCAGTTGGATACATTGCGTGTAATAAGTTCATGTGCTGGGTTGGCAGCGTGCCACCGTTCAATTTATTTCTTCGGGATGTGCCGCAATATGTTGACGTTGCCCCGTCGCAACTGCACCCGAATGGCTACGCATTTATCTACGATACCTTCATCCTCTTCATGACTATCCTCTCTAGGCCCCCAACTCTGGGCGACATTATATATATATATATATATATATATATATATATATATATATATATATATATGATCAAGAAATGGAAAGATAGCCCCTCTTTTGTGTTCCTCGAGCTGCACCACAAATGCTAGATTTTAACCGGGGCAGGAGCATATTTGCCCTGTACAAACAGGAATGGTTCTATGTGTGCTACCCTCCTGCTTTCGTGAAGAGATGGGTTGAAGGAAGTAAGTCTTCTATCTAGATCGATGTTTGTGGTTGGTCGGGCCTATGCCGAAGGAATGGTTCTATGTGTGCCGAAGGAAGAGACATCAGGACTCTCATTTCGATGAGATACACGGTTTGGGCTGTTGGCAGTAGGCCGTTAGATAAGCGTTCCTAAAGGCACTACCATACCCAGACCTGCCTCTGGCAAAGGGAACAAATTGGCGGAGTCATCAGCACGTCATACTACTGATGCACTAGAAGAGGGAGAAATTAAAGGGAATGAAACACCCGAAGCACAAGGTGAGAACTTGGGTCCCACTCAGGATCCGACAGTCGAAGTGTACGACATCGAAACGTCATCTTCCCCTTCGAAGAGGAAAAAGAGATTGACGTGCAAGATTAGGAAGGAGAAGGTTGGCGGAACTTCAAAAGTTACGCTCATTACAACGGAGAAAGAGGCTTCTTCACAGCATGTAGAAAGTTCTTTAAAGTGCCTATCGAACATCTCCATTCCCGATGACCTGCTCAATTATGACTTCGACGACCCGAAAGCATTTCAAATTCACTTGCCCATCAGAGGCGATGCAGGCGCTCTAGCCCAAAGTCAGGGAGAGAAAACTCCCATTAGTAAAGCAACTGGTCCGTCGGAGGGAAACACTAGGACACGCACAAACACTTGCACTTCAATTTGCACTTAGATTTTCGTCGTCGTGCTACTCTTTGCTAATTCGTCGTTATTTAAATTCTATGCAGATGACATGGGTCGTTCACACGGATTCGATCGCCTTCGTGGTTCGTCTATCTTTTATCAACCTGGATGGGACTCGGGTTCCAGATGATGTCGAGACAGGGATGATGACGGCGATAAAGATTATCATTCCCGGGACTCGTCGTCTTGGAAGAAAACTTACTATCATACGAAATACCACCAGGATACCTCTTCTCACCCGCAACAAAGTAAAGATAGGCGCGGCCATATGGGGTCGCAATCTGATGTCCACCTAGACCAACACTCTGATTCCTCTTCCACTCGACAGTCCCGAGATCCTCACAGGATAGCCGAGCTTTCAAAGCCGTCTCCTCTTGCTCCTGCAACAGATCCAACCGTATCGGAGAGGTTGGCCGAGATTAAAGATAAATTTCCAAAAATCTGCTTCGATGGCCTGAAATTCCTCCCAGCGATTCATCCTACTCCCGGACATGTCAAGCAGAGTGCCATCGCCTGTACCAACGACGTCTATGTTCAACATGACGCGTTAGTTCATTTGGCTGAAAAACTTTCTGAAGTATCCATGGAGCGCCAACACGAGATCGACCGTCTGAAGATTGAGGCTATCCACGACAAAGATATCATTAAAGCTCAATATGAAGAGATTTCGACTTATAGATCTCATCTTGAAGCCACCCGACAGAGCGCTCATGCACTGCCAAAGCCATGACTCGTTTGGAATTGACACATAAAAAAGAGATCGACGAGGCAGTACAACACAGCAGGGCCCTAGCACTAGAGAAGGACTCAGTCCAAAAAGAGAGGGACACATTCAGCATCCGAGTCAAGGAACTTGAGGAGCAACTCCGTAGAGAGAAAGAAGAGAAAACGGTTGCCCAAGAAGAGTCACAACGATACTGTGACGAAATTGTTGCTACTCGACTCTTAAAAGAAAAACTTGAGGCTGAGCTTTCCAAAGTTGAGGCGATAAAGAGTGAAGCCCATGAAGAGGGCAAGAAGATAGCGTCTGCGGACATCGACTCCCGTCTTGAGGCGGATAGAGAAGAAGGTAGGGAAGAGGTCAAAAGCATGTTTGACCCGCTAATTGTTGAATTCAATTCTCGCGTCCTCATGCTTCGAGACTCGAATTTTCTGGGCGAGGGCTATCTTGAATCTTTAGCCGAGGCATGGGAGGCCTTGATAGAAATCAGGAAGGCCGAGCACGGTACCGAAGAGATTGACGAGGAGGCCTTGATAAAAGAATTCCTTAAGGGAAATGAGCCTTCAGACTTGTCTGCAGCTAAAGCTATTTATGCCAAAGGCTCCCCCTCAAAGAATGGGAAAGAAGTTATTACCAGTCCGTCCGGGGTCGTGCCTCCAGCTCATGTGCCTACTCAATCGGCCGATCAAGCGATACTCAATCCATTTTAGCAGCATATTGGTTATAATCCGGAGGACCCCGACATTAGCATCCATATTTTGTCTCCTATTCCGGATGGTGAGACCCTCTTAACGGCTGAGAGCCTGCCGGAACCTGGTAGATAACCCTTCACTTTAAGATTTCAAAAGTTGTCGTTCTTTATGAAGGACTATTGTATTCTAATGCTTGTTTTTCATGATTTTGCACAGGCTGTTCGGATCCTACGCCCACTTCGAGGAGAATGCCGCCAAGGAGGTGGAGGGAAAGATAAGTGAGGCCACTCATGCAGGAGAGGATCCCGATCCCGATGCTCAGGTGATCGGAGTGCTTGACGAGGACAAATCTGAGACTTCCTCCCCCATAGATGGGAGTTGTGATGTTGAAATTATAGGCATCTTCGAGCACACGTCTGAACTGAGCATGAGGGAGCAGCTTAATAAAGAAGGAAAAGACGATCAAGATCAAGATCGAACCTCAAGCTTGGAACCAGACGATCCTTTGAACAAGCCATTGAAAGTCATTCTCCCAGGCGGGTCCAAACCCATGGATGTTCCTCATACTTCTTCGTCTATCACTCCCCCGTCAAAGAAAGCCGCCAAGGGTAAACGTACCAGGGAGGAGTCATCGGGCAAAAAGTCGAAGAAGTCAAAAAAATAGTTTTCACTCTCATTCAACAAGAGCTAGTTTAGATTATGTAATTATTTTTGTTTTCATAGTTTATGTAAATAAACTTTTGACTCTGAGCTTCGGAGGAGTTGTGGTAGAAACTTATTTTTGATGAATAAAACTTAGTTCTTTTTGCCTTTCAGAAGATTTCCGTTGTCCGGTTTTCAGTATAATCATGGTCGGAACCCAATCTATCATGAGTAACATATGCTTCTCGATTCACTTTCAAATAAGTTGGTAATCCTTTGGCATTGCACATTCTTTGTTCCACACTTCGAGTACTTCGAATATTTTCCAGTCGATACGCCAAGGACTTGACGATTCAAGTAATTTTATGTCCAGTCCGCCTTTAGGGGACTTGGTCATTTAAATCATTTATACTCGAGTCCGCGCTCAGGGGACTTGGAGGTTTTGAATCGTTTATACTCGAGTCCATGTTCTGGGGACTTAGAGTACTCCAGTCCGCACTCCGGGGAGTTAGAGGTTTTTAGTCGTTTATACTCGAGTCCGCGCTCTGGGGTCTTAGAGTACTCAAGTCCGCACTCCGGGGACTTAGATCTTTCGAGTCGTTTATACTCGAGTAAGCGCTCTGGGACTTGGAGTACTCCAGTCCGCACTCCGGGGACTTGGAGGTTTTGAATCGTTTATACTCGAGTCCGCGCTCTATGGATTTAGAGTACTCCAGTCCGCTCTCCGGGGCTTGGAGGTTTTGAGTCGTTTATACTCGAGTCTGTGCTCTGGCGACTTAGAGTACTCCAGTCCGCACTCCGAGGACTTGGAGGTTTTGAGTCGTTTATATTCGAGTCTGAGTTTTGGGGACTTAGAGTACTCCAGTCCACACTCTGGGGACTTGGAGGTTTTGAGTCGTTTATACTCGAGTCCGCGCTTTGGGGACTTAGAGTACTCCAGTCCGCACTCCGGGGACTTCGAGGTTTTGAGTCGTTTATATTCGAGTTCGCGCTCTTAGGACTTAGAGTACTCCAGTCTGCACTTCGGGGACTTGGAGGTTTTGAGTCATTTATACTCGAGTCCGCGCTCTGGAGACTTAGAGTAGTCTAGTCTGCACTCCGCGGACTTAGAGGTTTTGAGTCGTTTGTACTCGAATCCGTGCTTTGGGGACTTAGAGTACTCCAGTCTGCATCTCGGAGACTTGGAGGTTTTGAGTCATTTATACTCGAGTCCGCACTCTGGGGACTTAGAGTACTCCAGTCCACACTCTGGAGACTTGGAGGTTTTGAGTCACTTATACTGGAGTCCGCGCTCTGGTGACTTAGAGTACTCCAGTCCGCACTCCGGGGATTTAGAGGTTTTGAGTCGTTTATACTCGATTCCGCACTCTGGGAACTTAGAGTACTCTAGTCCGCACTCTGTCGACTTGGAGGTTTTGAGTGGTTTATGCGCGTTCGTACGTCAGACAAAGTAACGTCTCTCTTAGTCATTTGTTACAGTGTTATCATAAACAGAAACATCGACAACCCATGGGAAAAGAAAATGGCTTCAAGCCTTTATTAATGTAAATAAGCTAAATTGTCTTTTCATATGCCGTAAACTAAGAATAAAAACTTGCTGGAAATAAATGCAACTAAAATGTGATAGAAATGAACTAAGTGTAATAATGCCGCAAATGTTCACTATTCCATGCTTGGGGAAGTGTCGCGCCATCAACGGTCGCTGGCTTGAAAGTTCCTTCTCCAAGCTTCCGTTCAATAATGTATGGACCTTCCCATGCAAGGCTCATGTGTGACGGAACTAGGAAAACTCGTTTCCAAAAGAGATCACCTACTCCAAAGATTCTCGGTCGCATTTTTTCATTATAATATTGAGCAACTCGGTGCATGTACGCGGCCGCTCTTAAATTAGATTCTTCGCATTTTTTCGTCAATGAAGTCCAAAGATTCCAACAAGTGATCTCGGTTTGACTCTGGGTCGTAATAAGTTACCCGATGTGATGGAACTTCAAGGTCCATGGGTATGACAGCCTCCGTGCCACATGCCAATGCGAATGGAGTGTGACAAGTCACGGTCCTATGGGTGGTCCTATAGGCCCAAAGCACCGTTGGAAGTTCATCCGTCCACTTGCCTCTAGCCTTTTCCAGACGCTTTTTCAATATGGACTTGATTATCTTGTTTACGGTTTCGACTTGTCCGTTGGCTTTCGGGTGAGCAACCATTGCAAATTTCTTCTTAATGCCATATTTCTGACGAAATGCTTTAAACTCCTTGCTTTTGAATTGAGTCCCATTGTCTGTAATGACGGTCTGTGGAAGGCCAAAATGGCATATGATATTTCATACAAGAACTATGCCAACTCATGAACAATGGTCGTTAGATGCCCCATCGGTGTACATCTTCCATCGGATGGGAGGTATGACGTAGCGGCCATTTGATTCGTCTGTCATGGTGAATTCAGCGGTGAAATCCGCTAGCGCTTTCCCCCGTATGGCCTTTGGTGGTAGGTAGGTAATATCGAATTGACTCAATTCGATATTCCAGTTCTTCCGGAAGTTTTCGGTCGTTGGAGTATCTATCGCAGGGGTTGATCTGTGTAAACACTGATTGAGTATGCCTAGAAGTATGGACGAAGCTTGTGTGATGCAATCACTAAGCAATAAGCTAATTTCTCGATCTTGAAATAATTTCTTTCTGCCCCCGTCAAGCGTTTACTGACATAATATACTGGCTTTTGAATTCGGTCCTCCTCACGAACCAGAGCCATACTGATAGCGTGCTGGGATACTGCCAAGTATACATACAGCATTTCATGGTCGATTGGTTTCGATAGCACCGGAGGGCTCTCCAAATGCCTTACCAGAGCTCGAAATGCTTCCTCATAGTCGGAGGTCCACTCGAAATTCCTTTTTCCCTTCTTTATCGCATCGAAGAAGGGAATGCATTTATCCATGGCTCTGGATATGATTCGGCTCAGCGCTGCCAACTTTTGTTCAAGATTTGTACTTGCTTTATAGTTCTAGGCACTTGTATGTCCCAAATAGCCTAAGTCTTTTCTGGGTTAGCTTCAATTCCACGTGCATTCACAATGAAACCCAAGAACTTTCCTAATGCCACACCAGAAGAGCACTTCAAGGGGTTGATCTTCATGCCATGATGTCTGAGTATATCAAACATTTCTGCTAAGTCTCGAATGTGGTCGTTTGACTGCCGTGACTTCACGAGCATGTCATCCACATAGACTTCCATCGTCTTACCGATCTGGTCTTTAAACATTCGATTCACCAGACGCTGATAAGTTGCTCCCGCATTTTTCAATCCAAAGGGCATTACTACATAGCAATATAGCCCCATATTTGTGACAAAACTGGTGTGCTCTTGGTCTGGAATATGCATCAAGATCTGATTGTATCCTGAATACGCGTCCATAAATGACAATAATTCGTGTCAGGCGGTAGAGTCGACGAACTGGTCGATTCTAGGTAAAGGGAAACTATCCTTTAGGCATGCTTTATTCAGATCGGAGTAATCAACACAAGTTCTCCACTTTCCATTTTCTTTCTTCACTAGCACTAGGTTAGATACCCATTCCGGATAGAGGGCATCGCGGACGAACACGTTGGCTTTGAGTTTGTCCACCTCCTCTTTGAGAGGCGTAGACCTCTTCGGGTCCATACCTCTCCTTTTCTGTTTTACAGAAACGTACTTTGGGTCTATGTTCAACATATGACTCACAATTGTTGGAGAAATCCCGAACAAATCAGAGTGTGTCCAAGTGAAAACATCAAGATTCGCTCGGAGGAAGTCAGTGAGGTTCTCGGCCACCACGAGGTCGAGTTGTGATCCAATTTTAAGAATTCATGAAGGGTCATCCCAGTTGACTGGGATGTAAATTGTTAGTTCAGCCGATGCTTCATTTGTTTCGATGGGTCCCCCATCGTCATCTCTCGGATCTATGTCTCTATAGATCTGAGAATGTTACCCGAGCCAGGGCTCGGGCGCTACTTGTCAATCATCAGAATTTTGGATGCGGACGGAGCTTTCCGCAACCTTTCCTTTCTCTCTACGCCGAGCCTCTCTCAGCTCAGCCACATAGTAGGCACGTCCCATCGCCTGATCGCCATGTACCACTCTAACACCTTCGTCTGTTGGAAATTTTAACGTTAGACCCCAAGGGATCGATGCTGCTCCAAATTCTGCCAGGGCTGGACGTCCTAGAAATACGTTATATGGAGAGTCAACATCCAACACTATGAATGGTAAGATTCGCACCCTTCTACGCTCGCCTTGCCCCAGTTCAACTGGTAATTCCACATATCACACTGCATCCGTTGCTACGCCATTAAAGCCATGGATTCTGGCTTTAGAAGGTTTCAAATCCTTGGTCTCCAGCTTCATTTGGTCGTATGCTTTCTTGAAAATGATGTTAACAGAACTTCCACAATCAATTAGAATTCTCTTCACGAACGCCGGTCTGATTGTCGCAGATATGACCATCGGGTCGATGGTAGGAGCCTCCACCTTATCCGCATCTTTGCTCTGAATATTATATCATCATTCATCGTGCGCTACTGCTTTGCAGGAGTCCCATACTTCACGTTCGAACAACACTCATACTCCGTATGTCTTAAAGAGTTAGCATATCGCTCAATCTCCTGCAAGTTCTTATCCGTAGGATGAGGTCCGCTAGCAATCGTATTGGTAACCAATCTACCCACAGTTTGAGCAGGTTGTTCTTGTTTGCGTAGAGCTAGCCCACGTCCAAGGTCCGATGTCTCTTGTCATCCGTCTTGTGGGTCTTTGACAAATTCCTGCAGCTTCTTCTGTCTAATCAACTTTTCTATAACATCATGGAGGTGTCTGCACTCCTCTGTGTTGTGCCCATAAGACTCGTGAAAGCGGCAATACTTCCCAATCTACTTCTGTTCCTCCATTGATTCCTTTGGGCGTGGTTTTCTATATTGAAAAGCGTTGCACGTTGACAAATTGATGTTCTCAAGAGATGCGTTCAGCGGGGTGTACTCGTTATAGGTCGGAATCCTTGACTTCCATTTCCCCGTCTCTCTTTTCTTTTCGGGATTTCCACCTCCGGATCCTTTAGACTGCCCAGACCTGTTTTGGACGATGACTTGATGGCGGTACTTTTCACAGTCTCCTGAGCAGGCCTTGGTGCCTTATCTCGTCTTGTCCATCGGGCGTCTTCCCTCTTGATGAACTGATGAGATTTCAAATAAAAACACTCCAGCGTGGATGGGGGCTTTCCCGCCAACCAATCTCAAAATTCAGAATCTGGATCCACTCCATGCATTACCGCCATCAAAATTGTGTGGTCATTAGGATTACTCACTTCAGTAGCAGCAACATGAAATCTCTACAAGTATGCTTTCAATGACTCTCCCGGAGCTTAGATTACGCTCGATAAGGACATCACATCCTTTGGGCGGGTGGTGTGTGTCCTGAATTGTTATATGAATTTCATTGCCAACTCGTCCAAGCTGGATATAGATCATGAGGGAAGCCGAGTAAACCAGATGGTGGCAATTTCGGACAGAGTGATTGGGAAGCACCTACACGTGGTCGCATCATTAGCTCTTTCAGAATCCATCATCCATCCATACCTCATTACATGCTGCTTGGGATCAGTCTTCCCTTCGTAGGCTGGGATAGTCGGCATATTGAACTTCTTGGGTACTCAGCCTGTAGGATACCATCTGTAAAGGGAATATGACTTCTGGACACTCTCCAATCTTCATTGGTCAAGCCTTGGTTCTCTCTCATCAACTGCCTGACCATAGCTGTTAAGTCTGGAGTTTGTATGGAGGATGGAAGGTTAGGTTCCGCTCCACGGGACCGTGCGGGTTGATGTCCCGCCTGATTTGGGTCTTAGAGATTCGGGCGTCCACTCTCCTCACGGGCTTGATCCCTAGTCGATCGATCTGTGACACCTGCCTGTGCACATTCCTCCTTACAGCGCCTATGTCTAGGAGGTTAATCAGCTAAGGTTGAACTTTCAGATTCAGAACAAAGGGCAGGGTTACCTCCAGCATTATGATGCTGTTGCTGAGTGAGCTGAGTCATGAGGTTAGTGTTGGCTTGAATCTTCTTAGCAAGTTGCCTTCTACTTTCCTTGAGTTCTTTTATCAAGTCGTTGAACTCTGTTTGGGAAATAACTTCCGCTTAGTTTTGGGTGGTGGGCCCTGCACCTCGAGTTGCTTGCTGATTTCTAGGTCCAACTTGTTGCACGCTAGCAGTCTCATGGACATCTGCGTTGTGAGAGGCCGATCTGGTTCGTGGTCTCCCCATGATAGAGTTGTTGGTTGTAACTCTGAATAGAATCGACAGATGCCTTGTGAATGATCTTGGATCTCCTCCGGGGGATTTATGCAATCCAGTAGCTACAAAGAAGATCCTAACAGCCTGAGAATTCAATTCTCAATGAAAGCACCAAAATTGGCGACTAACACCCTTAAGAATGATTGTGTAGAGAGATTAATGAAGATAGTAAATTAAAATAGAAGATAGCATGTAAATTTAAATGCAGAGAACAAGAACACCAAATTTATAGTGGTTCGGCGTAACTGCCTACGTCCACTTTAAAGTTGATTTCTATTTCTTTCCTTGATAGTTGACTACAGATACAATCCGTTTCCAATTACTTGAATACAATTGCAAAGTAAAAGATAAAGTCTTGAGTGAGAGTTGAGTGCGGCAGAGTTTCCCCAGTGTTCTCGAAAAAACCAATCTCTTTCACTGTGCCCCTACCTCTCTATTTATAGACGAAGGTGGGTTGGACTTCCCTGGTGGGCCTGGTAGCTGAATACCTCGGCCCAAATGGAGTAAGCTTTGCGTGCCGGACTAGAGAGGCCGAACGGTAAAATGCCGAGTCAAGGCATTTGTGTCGAACAATGTTTTCATGCCGAATAGTCTAGGAATGCCGAATGACTATGGATGCCGAACGTAACTTGTATGCCGAACGTCCTTGGTATGCCGAACGTCCTGGTATGCCAAACGTTCATAGATGCCGAACGTTCCTTGTATGCCAAGCGTCCTTTAGATGCCGAACGATATAGAATACCGAACGTTTCTCGATGCCGAACGCTTCTAGATGCCGAGCGCTCTTTCATGCCGAGCGTTCTTCTGATGCCGAACGTTTCTAGATGCCAAGCGATCCTGAATGCCGAGCGCTCCCAAATGCCGAATGACCCAGACTGTCGAACACTTCCCAATGTTGAGTACTCTCGAATGCTATTCGAACCATTTGTACTGAGCGTTCAGGATGTCGAATGGTATGTAAATGCCAAACGATCCATAAATTGACGAGCAATGTGCTAATGACGAGTACTTAATTGCCTGGTCAAATCTCCAGGAAACACTGGATCTACGTTTTTCTCTTACAAATTCAACTCTTTAAACTCAAAATTAAAACCCTCCTTAGCCATCATATAGTCAACCTACCTTGGTTATTCATTGTTGGCTACAACAAGCCTCTCCATGGGCTAAAAAGTTGTTTCATGTTCGATCAATAATTAATTCATTTAAATCAACTTTTAAATGTTTATCGACATCATATATCGATAAGCGTATTTATAACTATTATATACACACTTCTTTTCAACACAAAATCGAATAAAATTTTATAATTAAAATTCATATATATTAATTAAATTAATTTATTAACAATTACAATTAATCAAATCAGGTGGTAATATAAGAATTCAACATTTTGGTTATGTGATTCTTACGTGTAAATTCGGTTAGCGATTAATATAAAATAATTTGAATATGAATGTCGATATGTCACATAGCACGTGATGTGACATCATGACCAAATTTATTGCTCACAAAGCCGCATATATAATCTAATTTAACTTATTTAAGCATTACTCGGTTATGATAATTAATTACATCAATTTTCTTTGTTAAAACAATATCACATTATAACGTATGCTGGAATTTAGTAATAATAAAAATACCAATATCGTCCATATTCAACTTTATAGTCCAAACACAATGCCCTTGGTTCAACAATATTATTAATCGAACTAATCTGGCCAGAGATTTTGACTTCGAGTCAATTTTAGTGGACCATGATACAAACCTCATACAACCAAGGAAATGAATCATTTCTTGAATAGTGTTTCACTTCCAATACTTCCACTCAAGCCAACCACAACCATTTGATGGATGTCATGCCATAATTTAACTATAATCAAACCAAATCTTGCATCTAAATAGTATTCCCGAGGCAAGAGGTGTGATATTGTTACATCAATATTTTCTGTTTAGTTATATCGCAACTAGAAGAATATCAAGTGATCCATTCCATGTTATCCAATAAATATCATTTGCAACCCTTAATGTCCTAAGCAGTCATGAGTAACACATTAGCCAATGTTTAGAGAGCATTACATACTGTAATTTCAATGAATGCATCGATGTAAGTATCAATACATCTTGACTAGGAATATTTAAAATGATTTATTTATTATATTTTGATAAAATACTCATTATTACAACTATTTTTAAATACTATCACATAAATACCATTTATGAATTTTTGTTAAATATACATCAATTAAATCACTAATCAATCATAATATATTGTGGCAAGGATATAATAGAAAGAAAACACCATTTATTATGAACAAGAATTGGTTATAGAGCTAGTATTTACAATAAATTATAGAATTTCCCCTCGGGCATACCTCTAACTATATCAATCTCCCAATTGCTCTTATTGCCAATTATGGAATCTCAGTCCCATTCTTTCGATCAGATTCTCGAGAAACGACTAAGCTAGATCCTTCATGAATGGATCTACTATGTTGTCCTTGATTCCTACCCTTTGTATCACGACTTCTTTCTTCTCAACGAATTTACTGATGAGGTGGAATTTCAAAAGAATATGCTGTGACTTCTTATGTGTTCTAGGCTCTTTTACGATCTGCAATACTACATTGTTGTTACAAAACATTGCTACATGATTCTTTGTATCTGTAATCACTTCGAGCTTACATTAAAATTAGACATCTATATCACTTCTTTAGCTTCTTCACCGAGGGTGATGTTCCCGGCTTCAATCATGGAATCATCTATGTTTCTTATTTGGAACTTTTCCAACTAACAACCCCACCATTAAGTGTAAAGACATAACCGATAGTGACTTGCTATCATCGACATCACTCTGAAAGCTAGAGTCAGTATACACTTTTATAACAAGATCTCCATTCCCATATATTAGGAATAAGTCCTGAGTATTTCATAAATATATCGTTATACATTTTGCAGTCTTCCAATGCTTTTCAACAGGATTAGACTGGTAATGACTTATGCATCCTAATGTGTGTACCACATCCAGTTTTGTAGAAAACTGGCATATTTATGGATCTCATGACTGAAGCGTATGATCTCATATTCATACGCTCTTTCTCCTTATCAGTTTAAGGAGCATTCTTTTTTGAAAGTATGATTCTAGACCATGCTGGAGTATTTCTATGCTTGGTATTCTCCATACTTAACTTCTTTAGTAAGGCATCTATGTACATGGTTTGGGAAAATCCCAATAACCTATTAGATCTATCTTTATAGATATTTATACCTAGTATATAGGATTCTTCTCCTTGATCCTTAATGGAGAAGTTCTTGGAAAGCTAAGCTTTCACTGACTGCAATAACAAAATATCACTGCCAATCAAAAAAAGAGATATTGAACTAAGAATATGATAGCATTGCCCAATTTCTTTTGGTATAAGAGCACTTTCTCTATGTTTTGATAAAAGCCAAACTATTTGATTACATTATCAAAACCTTTGTACCAACTCCATGAAGCTTGCTTAAGTTCATAAATGGACTTTAAAAATTTGCAATCCTTGCCTTCACACCCACTAACCACAAAACTCTCAAGTTGCGACATATGGACGATCTCTTCTAAATCACCCTTTATAAATGTCGTCTTTACATCCATTTGCCATATTTCATAGTCATAAAATGCTGCAATGGCTAGCATAATCCGAATAGACTTAAGCACGGCTGTGGGCATAAAGGTCTTATCATAATCAATGCCTTGAATTTGATGAAATCCTTTCGCATCTAGCCTAGCCTTATAAGCCTCTACCTGTCCATCTGCGTTTAGATTTTTCCTAAATATCCATTTGCAGCCAATGGGTTTTGTTCCTTCGAGTATGCCAAACAAGGTCCATACTTTGTTTTCATACATAGAATCCATCTCAAATTTCGTTGCTCTAGCCCAAATGCAGAGTCTTTACTCTGTGGTGCTTGTCGGAATGATAGAGGGGTGTCGTCATCTAAGATATAGTCCTTCATCTCGCCATCAATAAGAAAATTGTAGTATCTCTACGGTGAGTAAAATTCCTTCCTAGTCCTTCCAATGGTTGCAAGTTTTCATATGCTGGTGAACTTGGTTCTCCTATTGGTTCTGCCTCAATGTTAACTTCTTGGATCTCATCCAAGTCTACAACCATGTTGTTAAATTCTTCCAATAGAGTTTCCTTTCCCAAAAAAAAACAACGAGAAACAATGAACTTTTGTTTATCGGTACTATCAAATATATATCCCATCGATTTTTTAGGATATCGTACAAATTTACATAATATAGATCTTGCCTTGTGTTTTTCTATACCAACGTAAGAACGTAGTTTGGGCAACCCCACACCTTCAAATACTTAAGTTAGGGTTTCTTCCTATTCCATATCTTATATTGTGTTTTTGGTACAAATTTAGTAGGAAACTAGTCGAACATATGCATTGACGCGTCGAACACATTTACCCAATAGGATAGAGATAACACAACCTTACTCGTTATAGAACGAACCATATCTAATAGTGTTTGGTTCCTTCGCTCTGACACAACATTATGTTATAGAGTATAAGATGCGGTAACCTGAGAGATAATCCCATTATCTTTTAAGTATTATTAGAGTTCCTGTCCAATAAACTCACCTTCTCTGTCAGAAAAAGTATCTTTATATTTTGGTTCATCTGAGTTTCTACCTCATTCTTATATTCAGTAAATTTCCCACGGATATCAGATTAGTTCCTCATAAGCTACATATATCCTAGTCTTGAGAAATTATCAATGAAGGTTAAAAAGTAAAACTAATATCTTTATTGATTATAAGCATCGGGCTTTATACAACACTATGTACGACATCGGGCTTTATACATCACTATGTACGTAACCCAAGATTTCATCAACTCTTCCATTGTTCCCACTGAAGGGTGCTTGGTCATCTTTCTTTTTAGACATGACTCACAGATGTCAAATGATTCAGAATCAAGTGACGGAGGAAAACCTTCGGTTTTCAATTTGTATAGTCGTTTCTCACTTATATGACCTAACCTACAACGCCAAAGATAACAATTATTTATATTGTTATTCGAAGAATTTCTCACAGGAAAGACATAATTTGTGTTGATAATATAAATGCCTTTTTCTAAAATACCATCACATAATTTATTACCATCTAAAATAATGATCATAACATTATTAACATAATGAAAAACATATCCAATCTCAGACAATCACGATACAGAAATGAATCCACAAATAAAATCTTTAACAAAATAACAATTATTCAATATTAATACAAAACCATTAGGAAAACTCAAATGAAAATCTCCAACCGTCATTGCATCTATAATAGATCTATCAATAACTTGGAGCCTCATTTCTCCATTTTCCATGCAATGTTGATTCCTAAGCCCGTATAAAAAAATTATATATATAAGTTTCAGATCCAGTACCAAAATACAAGAAATTTATTGATTGTAAAACAATTTTGAATCATAAATGCACCTGATGGAACTACAAACTATTTTGTTTTCTTTCTCTAACAATCTTCAAGTACTCTGGACAGTTTTCTTTCTAATGGCCTTTTTTATAACAATGATGACACTCATCCCTGTCAACAACATCAGCCTTCTACTCTTCTTTCTTTTGTGATCATCTCTCTTCTTGTTTTTCAAACCTTTCGAAGATGATGCACCACCCTTTACTACAAGTATGGCGCAATGATCATTGGATGTAAACTCGGCCGACCTTAACATATTGAGGAGGTCCACGAGATTCACATTTAACCGATTCAAATTCTAATTTAGTGTTAACGGTTCATGTTGAGGTGTAAGAGAACCAAGGATTAATTCAACCTATAACTCATTGCATATCAATATGCGCAATTATGAAAGCCTATGAATATATAGCCCTTCATCATCAGAACGTAATAGTCCACTTTCTGCTCTTTATTCATTTTTGTATTGAGCAGCTTCTTTGTAAGATCATACCTTATGTACATGATTGTTCACCAAACATGGCCTTGAGACTATCAAGTATCTCATGGACAGACATGTTTTCATGCTTCCTCTACAATGGTTTATTTAACATAGACAACATGAAAACCTAGACGATCTGTAGATGTGAAACACATCTTCACGCATGAAGATCGTCGTATGTATGTTCGACTAAGCAAGTCTCGGTTAAAGGTCCGCATAATTTGCGGGTTGTTCTTTAGGAATGTAGCTAATAGAAAACCAAAGATGCTTGTAAGTCAGTGCTATCTTAATTGCTCTTGGCCAATCAATATAGTTGGATCTAATTAGCATGTCACTTTTAGGAAATAGTTGAGGGGTAGAAAGTTTCTGCAAGTTTTAAATGGTGTATTAGGGCAATATCATAGTATATTTTTATACAATATCAGTAAGCCTAAAATTTGTGTTTCATTTTACTAATAAACTCCAACTAGTCTTTTATGTTTCTCCAATCCCTAAGATGAAACATAGAAGTCTTTCAACTTTACTAGTGGATGTTAAGATTCATTTGTCTTTGGATTCTGATCTTGAGTTTGTTAAGCAAGTCATAGTCCCATAGATAATGATAACTCATTATCGATTGTATTATATGCAAGTCCTAACCCATGGTATCTTGTCCTAATCCTATTTATACCTTGAGTTTGCTCAACAAATAGGGATTGTTCACTTGTAAATACCATTTCACAATGGCCCGAGTATAATATATATACCTTGAATTTTCTCAATAAATACATATAGCTATCTTACCTCGTCTGCTCTATATATTAATAATATTGTGTATAACATCTCTAGCTTGAGTTTGCGCAATAACTAGAAAATATGCAAGTAAATTATTAGTATATAAATTGTAGAAGACAACTTTATATTAAAGATTCATAATCTTTAATACATTACATTTAGTGATATCAACTTATGGTATAATTTTTTCTTATGAAATACCTACGTGATTCAAATGTCAAACACATCATAAATCACAGTATATGTGCTATACATGTGTATTTATCCCTTAAGTCCATTTAGGATTTCTTAATGTTCGCCTTTAATTTATATGTTCATACTATATAAGTTTAGTATCATATAATTTTTATATTTTAATTAATCTTATATAATAGTCATATGTATAACATTATACTAACTAAATATTATTTAATCAATTTAATTAATTAACATTATAATTAATTAATATTATTCATTTATAACATTTTATATTAAATGTTATACTATAACATTATAGTTATACACACATATATAAGCATATACAAATATATATATATATATATATATATGTTATTAACTAAGTTTTAATCTATTATTTTATTAAACAGTTTTAATTAACTATTATTAATTTGAAATTTCTTATATATATACATACATACTTATTTACTTACAATGTCTTAAATAATTCAAAATAACATCACGTATATCATTATATTTATATATGTATATTTTTTAATTAATTAACTTATTAATTAATTAATTAATTTTATTAATCTTATTAATATTACAAAATTTGAAATTTATTTATTATAATATCTAAACACTTTTGAAAATTATATTGCAACATTTCTAATATGTTTCTTATTTTAAATTTTAAATTTAATTTCAAAACAATTTTGAAAAATTAGCCCATGGTCTAACTCAAATTAGGTCTTTTCTATTGGGGGCAACCTTTATGCTCACTTCACCTATGGTCTGGCTAATAGCCAGGTAAGGCAAAGTACTTGACTACCCAAACCCAATCCTTCGACATTACCTTTTTAGACACACTGCTAAATGGACAAGCTTAATTAGTTACTCACAACATGATTAATTTAGAACGCATATGCTATTGGCTCTGATACCATTATTGGAACTAGGTCAGCACGCAATCTGGTAAATAGTTAAACTTCAAGAAAGTCTTCCATTTGGACCTTATTTGTCCTATAAAGTCTAAGTTTATTTAGATCCAATCTAAATTTACTTTAATTAAAATCAATATTGTATTTAATTTATAATTAAAATCTTATTTAACATTAAGTTTGCATTATGTTATATATATAATATGTATATCATATATACATACATATACATACGTACATACATACATATACATACATACTATACATATACATACATACATACATACATATATATGTGTGTGTGTGTGTGCACGTGGAACATAAAAGGTGATATGATTTGACATGCCTGTATATAGATATTTGTATTTACACCCTAACAGACATGTTAGTCCCCCTATATACATAATTGTTTTTAATATATACATACATACATATATATCATATATACATAAATATAAATCTATAATATTTCATATATTATTAAGCATTCAAAGTAAATTGTAAATGTTTATAAAATAATACACATATATATGTGTGTATGTGTTATTAACATTAATTTAATAAAATAAATTAATTTTAAGTATATACACATTTATTTTACATAATTCTAAATTTAATACAATAAATTAATTCATATTTATATTTAAAATATGAAATATATTAAGTAATACATATAATAATTTTTTTTAAAATACGCATACATATTAAAATAATTTTTATATGTTTTATATATACAGCATAAGTAAATGCATATAAATATAATTAACAAAATACAAATTAAACATTTGTGTTTATATATCCGAAAATTGCTTTACGTCATGCAAGTTTTTTTAATTTATTTATTTTTGTATGGAAATATGCATAAAAATATAAACAATTGATTCTTAAAATTTCAACACCAATTGTAAAGGATCACAATGTTTATTTTAGTATTTATAAACATATTATTTAATTTTTCACGTATACAAATCTAATTTTAAATTAAGTGATATAAATATATATTGTACATTCAAATTTAAATGTTTATATTAAAAAATATTTTTTTTATCCAAATACTATATATGCATATATTAATATTAATGAAATAAACTACATGCTATATTTATTTAATTCTTACACTGAAGACATTTTTAATAATATTATTAAATTTGAAAATTAATAAAAAAAGCATAAAAAGTTAGGCCATGAGCATATGCATGGTATATACATAATATTTTTCAAAGGTTAATCAAATACATATACAAATATAATCAATCATATGGTGACCATTCGACAACGGTTTTTCTACCGGTTTAGAAAACCATCGAATGAATTTAGAAATAAAATAACATCAAGCGCATGACATATAATTGTTAGTACGTGGCGAGTAAAGGTCGATCCGTAGGGAATTGTTGATTTTAAAAGGCTATTCAATCAAATTATACCAAAGTAGAGAGAGTGTTAAGCTAATAATGTAAGAAAATAACAAAAAGCAAGTGATAAGGGTACAAGAGTGTGAAGATAATTTAGAGGCAATTTCCACTCTCTAGATCACATAAATCTACAAAATGTAGTTATGATCCCTCTTTTTTTATCACTAGTGCAATTACTTGATGGGCTTATCATAAATATGGTATATTTGTGCTATTAATTAGCCCAATATAAACCATCAAACTATAATACAACCACTAATACACATTTAACTCTTATGAAATATGACAACAAGGTTAAAAGCAAAATCTATTTTAATCTTGGCCTATTAACTATTGTTCATAAATACAGGCCATCAAATTTTAATTTCAACAGTCACTTCATTACCATCATTGTATTAGATGAAGAGGTAACTATTATTTGTGATTGTTTAAGCATACCCTATTTGGTGCCAACAATATCGGCTACCAAATTCAAATAAAAAACAACAAGTTAAACCATACTAAATGTTTCATTAAGCAGAAAAAGAGAACACAAACATCAAAATGTTGCATGTACATACTTGAGAGCTTCACTACCTCCAAATTGAAGGCATTGGCCTCTCATATTTGTTATAATTTCAACAAATGTAGCATGCAACATGAAAGAAAAAGAAAAGGAAAAAGGGAGAAAAGTAAAGGAAAAACTAATCTAATTGCATAAATGTAAATCTACACTACTAACATGAAAAGAAAAGAGTATGTAATAAAAGAGAACATGAATTAAATTGCATAAAAAAATTGCATATAAAAATTATATAAAAGGAATGGCTAAGTAGCCAGGAAAAGAAAGAGAGCTTTGATTTATTTTTCCTAAACTAACGAAATAAGAGATCCTAAGAAAGACTAAGGGAAGGGAGCCTCATTACATGAAGATTAACAGTATTTATATATGAAACCATAATCCATATTGTTGGGGAATGCCCAAACTACCTCTCTAGAAAGTGTGACTACCAAGTTATCATTAGCTTCAAAAAAAAACCCATTAAGTTTGCAAGAAACTCTAATGGCCTTTTAGTATGTGCATTAGGTCTAATTTGTACATTAAGGTAGGTGGGCATATAAGGTCCTCCAAGATATATGAAATGAATTATTTCCATCTTCATTTGCTTATCTTCTCTCGTGCATGCATAATTTTTCGTGAAGCCTCTTCCAAAATTTGCTAAAATTCCAACAAAACAACAAAGAAATTTCCATGTAAATTTCACCAATTAATGTATGCAAAAAATGACAGTTTTGCCCCTATACGAAGATGAATATGTGATGATTTCAAAATAATTTAAATTTGGGTTAAAACATGTTAAAATACCTAATAAGATCATTTATTTAATTAAATTCGATGGAATATGGAAGTAAAAACATGCACATTTACATGCACATCAAGTACCTCCACACTTATCTTTTTATTCGTCTTCGAATAAAGAAAAATTAAGACAAATCCCTTTTCATAGGGGCATAATTGCATTAAGCTTATGCAATAGGCCGTTAAACCTCTAGGTGTCCCCAGTAGGATGAGTGTTGTCTCGTGAGGGTTTTCAGTGGATATTACCCATAAAATCCACATGCAAGATGAAAATATTTACAAAATGCAAGATTTACTTACAAATTGATGAATGCAAGTTTTTGAAGATATATACAAATGAAAGATTTACTTTTAAATCGATGCAAAGAAGTTAAATATAATTTTTGGTCCTTATCTTGAAAATTTAGGTCGTTATCTTGAAAATTTAAGTCATTTACTCATCCAAATTTCTAACCAAAGTCAAGTCATCATTAAAAATAGACCATAGTTTAACACACTGTTTCGGTCGATAACACTGTGTAATTATGAAATGGATCCTTAGTTTGATTATCAAAGTTTTTCAAAGTGGTATTTTCATTTCTTTTCAATAACAACTCAAATTAAGTATGTATAAATAGTATTAGGACTTCAATTGCTTACTTTCTCTTATTTTTGTTTGAAATTTTTTGTTGATATTAACAATATTTACATGTGCCTAACTTAGATAAACTGAGGTCAGATATATTACCCATGCACTGCCTTGCGGAATCATGTGAGGAGAATACAGAGCGTGACAAGTGAACATACGAATTTGAACACCTATCGACTATAGACGTTATTAACAATAGAATTTTTTTATATACATACACCTAACTCGGATAAAATGAGGCCAGATATACCGATCGTGCACTGCCTTTCGGGCTTACATAAGAAGGGTACAGAGCATTGCAAGTGCAAACACAAGTGCGAACAGATGACTCTAGGAATAAATAATATATATATATATATATATATATATATATATATATATATATGCACACACACACATACATACAAATATAATTTTTTTTTGAAAGAGAATTTTGCAAAATCATCTTAGCATCATTTAACTTAGAAGAGAAAAAAAATGTTATATCCTTTAATTTAGATCCACCATTTTTTAAATAAATATTTTCAATTAGAATACACTTCATAATTAACACGTATGAACCTTCCTATATACTAGTTAAACCATCATTATTTCTAATTAAACTTTATTTTTATTATTGTTAAGACAAATAAATTTTCAAAAAATTCAATTTAATAACCAAAACAATATATTTATCCTATTGTGTTTCTTTAAAAATAAATCAAAGTGCTTATTTTTATAATTTTTGGAAAGGAAAAATTAAAAATAAATTGTTAAAAATCAAAAATGAAGATGAGAGTCCCTCTACACCTAATTTTGGCTATGTCCCCACAGTCAACCCAAGTGAAATGAGAAAAATAAAAAATAAACAAAAATGACCTATATTTACATGAATATGAATGGTATTTACATGAGATCAGAAACTATATCGTTAAAAAGTAAATGAAACGGTCTTCCAAAGATCGATTCATTTGTCTCATCAAGTATGTGAGACATAGTTTAAGCTCAGAAAACAAAACCATAAAAGATTTCAAAGTTGAACGTTGGTTTGGAAAAGCAAATGTCGTTTTATTAAAAATCGTATGAGTTATTTTGTTTTCGATGATTTTTGGGGTAGATAAAGTGAGTGATTGAAGTTCACGTTTATTTTCATCAAATTGACATTCAAACTCATTGTTGACAAATTTTTAAAAATTATCGATTTCAAAATCAAAATGGTGTTTTACATCTTCCCCGTTAGAATTTGACAACTCATTTTCAAAAAGTCTGAAGAAATCATGTTCGTTAAATTCGTCTTCCTTTATTGGATTATCAACAACTTCATTGCGTATCTCAAGTTCAAAATCCAAAGTTGTTATACTCAAATATTCAAAATCGAAAAAAGGAAGATCGAAATTTAAATCGAGTTTCTTACACTCAAAAGAAATGAAATACAACTCAATTACCACTTTTTCAACAGCTTCATTAAGATTGTCATTTTTAATTTCAAAAGTTGTTTTTTGAAAGTTGGCAAAAGGTGGATTATTATTTGATTTTTCACATGTTGGGATTTGATTTTGTTTCTCATGAAATTTTTTGTAGCTTCCAAGTAACAAATCCATGCGATTATTGTAAATCTCGTTCATTTGCTCAACAAAATCTAATTTATAATTATTAACTTGCAAATTCTTTCTGGACTTGTTGAGAACAAAAATATTCACTTGCATCATAGTTGTGATTATTCCCATTGCCAAAATTATTTGAAAAGTGGATCACATTTTTTTTGATTTCGAAATTCATTTTGGAGTTCGAAATTGAATTGGCATGGGTTATACTCGAAATCATTTGAATTTTGATTTGAATTCAAATTTTGATTATCGTGAAAATTTTGACTTGAAACATTACACAAATATGAATTACACAATTCATTTATCCTTTAATATTGTTCTGTAGAGAGTTCAAATAAAGATGATATCATTTCAATGCTATTTTCGAGGCTTGTGGGTTGCTCATTATTTTGAAATCTTTGTTGTTCAAAATTCGATTTTTTTGTATAATAGTTGTCATTGAAATATTCATAAGAATTTAGTGTGAAATTATATGGATTACATTGATTTGTACAACAATTATTAAATTCTGGCGAGTAAGAAAATGGAAACTCGGACATTTTCAAGAACGTTTTTGTTTTTTTCTTTCTTTTTTTGGATTTTTTATAAAGGAAAACTATTTAAAAAAAGATATTTATTTTTCAAAAGGGAGATTTGATTTTTGTTTTTTGTATTTTCAAAAAAAAATTGTTTTTGAAATTTTTTTAATTTTTTTTGTTTTTCTAAAAAAAATAACTTTAATTTTTTTTGGATTTTTGATTTTGATTGAAAATTTTCAAATCAAAAGGATTTAAAACTATGTTATGAAATATTTACAATTATTTTTTTATTTTGAATTTTTTTTGTCAAATATGCATGCACTAATGTAACTAAATGAATGCAAAGGTATAATTACGAATTATTTATCCTAAACAGCTTCTAACCCAAAACTTTATACTCATTATTTGTCTTAATCCAATAAGATACTCATCCAAGTAACGAACAGGTTTTATCAGTGCACCACGAATCATCAACACATATCAATGCACTGCACCACCATTGTGCAGTGCACTGATATGTGCACAGTGATGGATGTTTGGGTTGTGTGTGTATTTTTTTTGACAAGGCAGTGTAGTGGTTAAGTATGGAATGATGTAAGGTGGAATGATGGTGACTGTAGTTGGAGATATGAAAGTGCAGAGAAGTTGTTTGTCCTTGAGATGATGGTTTTGATGATAACAACTTTAGAATAGATTATAAAATATAAACACTCACAGTATAAGTTTAGATATATATATGTATATGAAGGATTTAACCATGCAAGTACTAAGAATGAAGACTGTACAGTATAGAGATTCAAAATATCAAGATTGAAGACCCATGAGTATCAAGAGTTCAAGAGTACAAGTAATTAATCTTCTAATTAGAAATTTTGTTAAAACTCCTAGAAAATCACTAGCATCTTAAAATCCAATTTAGTCGTGGAATGGAATCCACTTCGAGCTTGTTAAAGGGATAGAACCCTAAGTAGGATGTAACCTACGAAAAATCTACTGGAACATTGTTTCGTATCCGCTAATTTTTATTCAAAATGATTTTCACAAAATTATATCTTGTTTTCAAAATGTTTTCAAAACCTTCCTTTTAAAAGCATCAAAAACATCTATCCTGATTTCAAATACTTTTAGCTTCAAAATAATCTTTAATTTCAAAATCAAATTATTCATAGTTTTAACTATCTTTAATAGTAATGTATTTGTAAATATTTATACTTATATTTAAACATAAAATTATAGCAAAATTATATATATATTATTCTATATATTTAGTTATGTATTTTAACTATAGACAAGTATATTTATAAAGTTTGAAATAGTTTTAATATAAAATAGAAGTTATTTTCAAAGAAAAAGAAATCACCAAAAATTCCTTTAGGACGTCGACATGCTCAACTTACCCATGTCGACATAGTGTTAGTTGGTTTCAAAATTTAAATTTCAAAAGAATTGTCAATTCGTCATATCTCTTAACGAATGGACATGGCTGCTGTTCTTCTATAAATAGGGGATGTTTTCAACGAATTTTGAATAAATATTTTCTGGTTTTTCACTCCTCTTCTTCTTCCACATTTCTTATACTTATTCCTACCATTACTATACCGAAATCAACATTGAATCTAACTAGATTATCTTTGGTTTGATTCTCTATCATTATCTCCACAAGATTCTCGGTGCTATTCAGATTTATGGGCTTCTCTGTAATCAATTAAACGAGAAAAGGTGTGATTGTGGCCTTGTAAATCAATGAAGCGAGATAAGGTGTGATTGTAGCCTTGGAAATCAATTGGATGAACTTGTTACCCGGAAAACAAAGTATCTCTACCCAGAGGATTATGAATCTGGAGGGTGTACCTCGTTGCCTTGAAATCGAGGGTGTAATTATAAAGATTGTTTTTGAAAGGAAATCCATACTTGTGTGCGGGACTGGATCTAGGGTAACTCTGAACCAGTATAAAATCCAATAGGTTCTTTCCTTTACTACTTTTACTTTATGTTTGCATCTGTGTTTGATTCTGTGATCATATCTGTGTCTGAATATTGCATACATTTGTGTTCAAATTAACAAAAACTCAAAAAGGTTTAATAATTCTCTAAAACACTATTCACCTCCCTTCTAGTGTTGTTTATCCTAACCTTAAGATCCTTAATCCGCATTTCTCACATTTGATATCAGAGCGAGGTTTTCAAAGATTCATAATCTGATTTTTGAAAAAGTTTTCAAAATGGCTACTAACACTGTTACTGTTACTAACGCTAGTATCCCTGTCACTGGATCATTTGTAGAAGGTCAGTCTATTGTCAGACCGCCACTTTTTAATCACAGTAACTATGCATATTGGGCATGTAGGATGAAAATATGTTTACATTCTATAGGATTAGATACTTGCAATATCACACAAACTGAATATTCTGAACCCACAACTGACTTTGTACAGTGGACCGCAGAGCAAAAGACTGTTGCATAAAATAATTCCAAAGCAATGAATATTCTATTTTGTTCATTTGATAGTAACAAATTTAATAGAGTGTCGGTTCATAAGTCTGCATCTGAAATTTAGAAAACTTTGCAAGTGACTCACGAAGGAACAAGCAAAGTTAAACAGACCAAAATTTCCATGCTCACAAATCAGTTTCAATTATTTAAAATGAATTCTAATGAGTCTATTTCAGATATATATAGTAGATTTCAGGATATTGTGCATTCTCTAATATCCTTGGGAAAGGAATTTTCAGAAGAAGATCAGGTCAGAAAAATTCTAAATTCTCTTACTCCAGAATGGGATCAAAAGACACTTGCGGTCGAAGAGGCAAATGACATTAGTACTCTAAAGATAGAAGAATTAATTGGAAATCTAATGTCATTTGAAGTTCAAACGATCGGGAGAAGAGAAAGCAAAGCATCTAAAAAGAAATCAATGGCATTTAATGCATTAACTGAAGGATCAGACTCAAACAGCGATAATGATGAAGAGATAGCATTTAGGACCAGGAATTTTCGGACATTTCTGAAGTGCAGAAAGATGAATAATCTTAAGAGAAATAACTATAAGAACTTTGGAATTCATAATGTAGTGCCAAACAATGTCAAATGTTTCAACTATGATGAACCAGGACATATCAAAAGTGACTATCCGTATCCAGATAGGCAAAATCCTCTAATAAACAATGATTTAGTAAAAAACGGAATCGTGCATTTACTGCTACTCTAGATGACTTAGACTCGTCCTTAAGCGATGATGATCAGAAGACAGATAATTCAAATTTGTGTTTTACGGCAGTTCACGATTTCTTCGAATTCAGAAAAACGTACTCAAAAAAAGGTTCATATTAACTATACAATTGGTTGAAATTGCATGCTTAGAATTAGACGCTTAATTGCTTGATTGATTAATTTGAATTGGTGTGTTATTTGAATTTTAAATTTTTTCTATTATTTTTTATTTTTTTTATTTTTTTTATTTGTATAATAATATATTATTGAAAATACTATAATTCCAATAATATTACAAATATATAGACATTAAAAATAATAAGTGTGTATATATATACACTGGAGTACTTAGGAAAGAATAAACCATAGAAATTCATAGGCACATGTCGACATTGTCCCTACCATGATGTCGACATGGGTACCAGAATTTGAAATTCAAAATTTGAATTCAAATGGTTGAATTTCTCTCCATCTTTTCACTCCATTCAATTCTCTGAAAAGGAATCTTTTGACCAGAGAATATGTCCATTGAGAATCTATTTATTCACTATCTTTTGTCATATCTTTTCACTCTTATTTTAAAATTCAAAATCTCTCTTCAAAACTTCAAGCTCTCTACTTTCTACTTTAATGGCTTCTTCAAGCAACCCCTCCACCATGAGAATTTCCAAATAGATAAAAGAGCAACTCTTCAATGATCCGGAGGCAATTAAAGTATACATCAATTATGCTAACTATGCAAAACTCCATCCCGGAAAGTTCGTTATATTTCAAGATTTTTCTTCTTATGAAATTGATTCTCTTTTTGCAAACAATCATATTCTTAGGCTTATTCATGTTTCTCAAAATAATTTTGTTTGCTATCCAAACCTTGTCAAAATTTTCTATGCAAATTTAAACCATGGATTTTATAATGGAAATGAGGATGAAATTTGGAGTAGTGTCAAAGGCATTAGAATTGTTTTGAATTGTGATCTTTTGGGCACCATTCTCAATTGCAAAAGTATGGGAATGGATCTTTCTAATTTTAAAATCGATGAAAATGATCGTGAGACGTTTCATCACATTTTCGAAGGGAATGATGATTTTGAGTTTAAAAATCGAAATTTTCGACCGAAAGCAAGAATTGTCAATCTTCTTTTGCAACATACTTTGACCCCAAAATCGGGGAATTATAATAATCCTACTTCAAAAGCTTGCAAAGCACTTTTTGCTATTTTTGAAAACTATGACATTAATTGGGCGCAAGTTATTTTGGATGAACTTCATCCTAAAAATCTTGAAATGGGTGAGAATACTTTGTATCATCGAATTTTTCTCACTCGGATTTTTAACAATTTTGGAGTGGATTTCAAAGGAGAAGAATTTGTTTCTAGAAAAGTTTTCAATCATTCCAATATTTCAATTATGAAAATTCCGTTTGTTTTTCAACCTTATGAGACTCTTGTTGAAAAGGAAGAGCGTTTGGCTCATGAGGAGATGAAAGAAGAGGAAGGGGATGAAATGGATATCGAAGAAGAAGAGGAAGGTGACACTTCTTTAGAAAGCATCGACTATCCTCCTAATCCATCCAACAAAACCCATCTCAAAAAACAAAAAACACCTTTGCTGAGAATCAACGGATTCTTAAACGATTTGTTAGTAAGAAGTTGGATAAAATTTCATCCAAGATGAACAAATTTATTTCCAAAGTCAGCAAGAAGCTTGGATTATCTTCATCATCATCCTCTAACTAGTTCTACCTTTTCGTATCTCATTGTATTTGTTTTAGCTTATTTTGATTTGAATGTCCATGTTGTTCTTTGTGTTTAATCATTATATCGTCTTAGTATGAAATGAAATGGAATTTCTTTTCTATTATCTAGCTTACCTTTTCTCCAGAATAAATGTTAGTATATTATATAAATTTATACACACACACAATTATTCACAAAATCAAAATAAGTCACAAAAATTCACTGCCCCATGTCGACATACCCGATATGACCAGGTCGACATGTACTTGTCAGAAATGACACTTCATTTTGAATTTGAAATTTGAATAACTACCATATGTCTATTCAGTTCAAACAAATTCCTACACCTATAGATACCTATTTCTTCCAGAATTCATCACCGAATATTATTTCTTATCTACTCTATCTCTCATTCTTCTCACAAATCCAAATATGGCTAATCCAATTCATAATTTATCAGAGAATCTTGAAGAAACTCTTAATTCGTTCAAAAATATTTTCTCATTCATTCTTCGTAACCAGCAACACTTAGAACTGAGTCAAATGCAGATGATCAAGGAGAAAAAAAGGCATTTCGATGCAATACGATGGATGATTTCCTCCCTGCAGAAGGATGACAACAAAGCACATCCTCCAGTCTCTCTCACCAATGACAATGAAAATTAGGATGCTATTAAAGCAGACCCTATTTTTGGAGAAGAAGGATGGGTGGAAGTTCCTCGTAACGTTTGATTTTATTACTTTATTTGAATTGTTTGCTTTGATTGATTTGATTTCATTTGGTTTGATATGAATTGAAATTTAGTGTGGATTGATGATTGTACAAAACATATATAAATATACATTTGATCGTTATTTGATTATCAAGTCTGTTAGTTTAAATTATCTCTTAATATATCTATTATATACTCCATTGTATAGTTTATTAATGTAGGTATTTTAGTCCAAGAATGAGGGGGAATTATATAGTTTGGAGATGGTTTTTTTGTTAATGACAAAGGGGGAGAAGTATAAAATAGGGTAGTTAGGCATAGATTAAGGGGTAGTTATTAGGATAGAAGTAATATTTTATAAAAAGGTTGTCATTATCAAAAAAGGTTAGTCCTTAAGATGATGGTTTTTATGACAACAACCTTAGAATAGATTATAAAATATAAATACTAACAATATAATTTTAGATATATATGTATATGCAGTACTTAACCATGCAGGTACTACGAATGAAGACTGTACAGTATAGAGATTCAAGGTATCAAGATTGAACACTCATGAGTATCAAGATTATCAAGAGTTCAAGAGTTCTGGTAATTATTTTTTAATTATAAATTTTGTTAAAACTCCTAGAAAAGCATTGGCATCTCAAAATCCAATTTATTCGTGGAATGGAATCCACTTCGAGCCTGTTAAAGGGATGGAACCCTAAGTAGGGTGGAACCTACGAAAAATCCAGTGGAACATTGTTTTGTATCCGCTAATTTTTATTCAAAATTATTTTCACAAAATTATTTCTTTTTTTCAAAACGTTTTCAAAATCTTCCTTTTAAAAGCATCAAAAACATCTATCTTGATTTCAAATACTTTTACCCTCAAAATAATCTTTAATTTCAAAATCAAATTTTCCGTAGTTTTAACTATCTTTAATAATAATATATTTTTAAATATTTATACTTAGATTTAGACATAAAATTATAGTAAAATTTTGTATGTATTATTCTATATATTTACTTATGTATTTTAACTATAGACAAGTATATTTATAAAGTTTAAAATAGTTTTAATATAAAATAGAAGTTAATTTCAAAGAAAAAGAAATCACTAAAAATTCCTTTGGGATGTCAACATGCTCAACTTACCCATGTCGACATAGTGTAAGCTGGTTTCATAATTTATGTTTCAAAAGAAGTGTCTATTTGTCATATCTCTTGACAAATGGACATTGCTGCTGTTTTTCTATAAATAGGGGATGTTTTCAACGAATTTTGAATACAGATTTTCTGGTTTTTCACTCCTCTTCTTCTTCCACATTATACATATTCCTACCATTACTCTTCCGAAATCAACATTGAATCTAACTAGATTATCTCTGATTTGATTCTCTATCATTATCTCAATAAGATTCTCAGTGCTATTTAGAGTTATAGGCTTCCCTGTAATCAATTAAATGAGAAAAGGTGTGATTGTGGCCTTAGAAATCGTTCAAGCGAGATAACGTGTGATTGTAGCCTTGAAAATCAATTGGGTGAACTTGTTGCTCGGGAAATCAAGTATCTCTACCCCGAGGATTGTGAATCTAGAGGGTGTACCTCGTTGCCTTGAAATCGAGGGTGCAATTGTAATGATTTTTTTTGAAAGGAAATCCGTACTTATGTGCGGGACTGGATGTAGGGTAACTCCGAACCAGTATAAAATCCGGTGTGTTCTTTCCTTTACTGCTTTTACTTTATATTTGCATCTGTGTTTGATTCTGTGATCATATACGTGTTTGAATATTGCATACATTTGTGTTAAAATTAACAAAAACTCAAAAAGATTTAATAATTCTCGAAAACACTATTCACCTCCCCTCTAGTGTTTATCCTAGCCTTAAGATCCTTAATCCGCATTTCTCACTGAAGTTTCCATGGAATGATGTTATGATAATTTGGTTTGATGAAGTGTGGGTTGTGTAGATTGTTGATAATGTTACGGCAATAGGAATTGTGGGTCGTGGGAGATGTGAAGACAAGATTTGCTTGAATGTTACAGCAATGTGGTGGAGTGGGGTAGTAGTTGAATCAGAGATCTTCTTATAGTGTACAGTGGGTAGAAGTACGGCCAGGAGAAGTGGTGGTCGTGGTAGTTTGGGTTGTCAGTTGAGTGATGTAGGAGATGACAGTGGGGGTGTTGCAGTGCATAGTGATCTGCACAGTGAACAGAAAATACACTATGCAGTTTTTTTAAATGTAAATACTAAAAAAAGAAAATAAAAAGAAAGATGAAAATGTAAAACTTAAAATGCAAATGTGAATATTTTTTTAGAAATTATATGTTTTTCTTTTCTTTTTAAAGATGGAAATGCAAACAAATAAAAAAAATAGAACAACACGCACATAAACAAATGCAAACAAAAATGACACAAATATACAATTTTTTTTTTGAATGCACACATAAAAAAATATCAAACAAATTGATTTGAAGAGGAGAAAAATAAAATCAAAAAAACTCCCCGGCAACGACGCCAAACCTGTTCGACGATGGTTTTTCTATCGGTTTAGAACGTCGAACGAATTTACAAATAAAATAACCGCAAGCGCATGGTGTACAATTGTTAGTACGTGGTGAGTATGGGTCAATCTGCTGGGAATTGTTGATTCCAAAAACCCATTTGATCAAATCATACCAAAGTAGAGAGAGTTTTAATATAAAAATGTAAGAAACTAACAAAAAGAAAGTGATAAAAATATGAGAGTGTGAAGGCAATTTAGAGGCAATTTCCACTCTTTAGATCACATAAATTAACAAAATAAAGTTATGACCTCTCTTTCCTTGTCATTAGTATAATTAGTTGATGTGCTTATCATAAGTATGATATATTTGTGCTATTAATTAGCCCAATATAAACCAACAAACTATAACACAACTACTGATACACATTTAACTCTCATGAAATATGTCAACAAAGTTGAAAGTAAAATCTATTTTAAGCATGACGTATTAACTATTGTTTAGAAATATAGGCCATTAAATTTTAATTTCAACAATCACTTCCTTACCATCACCATATGTAGATGAAGAGGTAATTATAGTTTGAGATTGTTTAAGCATAGCCTATTTGGTGTCAACATTATAGGCTATCAAATTCAAATAAAAAACAACAAGTTAAACCACTTAAAATGTTTCATTAAGCACTAAAAGGGAACATAAACATCAAAATGATGGATCTACATACTAGAGAGCTTTATTACCCCCAAATTGAAGGGATTAACCTCTCATATTTGTTATCATTTCAACAAATGTAGCATGCAACATAAAATGAAAAAGAAAAGGAAAAGAGAGAAAAGTAAAGGAAAAACTAATCTAATTGCATAAATGTAAATCTACACTACTAACTTGAAAGAAAAGAGCATGTAATAAAAGAGAACATGAATTAAATTGCATTAAAAAAATTACATAAAAGCAATGGCTAAGTAGCCATGAAAAGAAAGCGAGCTTTATTTTATTTTTCCTAAACTAATGACCTAAGAGAGACTAAGGGAAGAGAGTCTCGTTACATGAAGACAAGGGGTATTTATACATATTTGAAACCCTAATCCATATTTTTGGGGAATGCCCAAACTAGCCTCTAGGAATTGTGGCCACCAAGTTATCATTAGCTTCAAATAGTCACCCATTAAGTGTGCATGAAACTCTAATGGTCTTTTATTATGTGCATTTGCTCTAATTTGTACATTAAGGTAGGTGGGTATGTAAGGTTCTCCATGATATATGAAACGAATTATTTCCATCTTCATTTGCTTATCTTCTATTGCGCATGCATATTTCTTCATGAAGCCTCTTTCAAAATTTACTAAAATTCCGACAAAACAACATAGAAATTTCCAAATAAATTTCATAAATTAATATATGCAAAAAAAGACCCTTTTTTCCCCTATACGAAGATCAATATGTGACGATTTGAAAATAATTTGATTTTTGTTTTAAACATGTTAAAGTACCTAATATGATCATTTATTTAATTAAAATCATAAAATATAGAAGTAAAAACATGCACATTAGTGACAGCACTAATAGATGCAGATTCATGTTTTCCAATTACTATCTAAAGCATATATGACATAGTTTCATGATATATATTATATATAATTGTAAATTAGAATTTACATCTGCCTAGTGCCTAGACAGTAACCTTGAAACGTAGAATCAGATCTCCTTGAAATAATTTCTACATCTAGAAAATGCACCAAAGAAAGCAAAAAGGTAAAAAAAAAAATTGAAAGAAGGTGTTAGGGATGAATATATAGTAGAAATTCGAGGAGTAAAAAGAGGATCCAGATCCACCATTATCTCTTACTGATTCAACACTTCAAATTCAAAATTCGAAACCCTTATTAGCCACCATGTGTATGGCCTTCCTAGGATATTCATAGCCAGCCACAACAAGACCCTCCATGGGCCTCAAAGTCGCTTTAAGTGCAATCAATAATTAACACATTTAAATCCAATTTTAAATGTGTATCGACAACGTATATCTATAAGTGTATTTATAACTATTATATATGCAATACTTATTAATACAAATCAAATAATATTTTATAATTATTGCCAAGAAGTGATAATCCTTATATGCCTAGCTTCTTTAAAATTGTTGAGGTTGATGGGGGTGACGGTGCCTCCTATTAAGGTGGTGCAAGCAGGTATTGATTTTTGTTCAGACTATTTGGTTGTTTTCTTTTCAGATTCTAACCCTTCTTATTATTATATAAAAGGTCATTTCGTAGTGTTTGGTAACTGTCTAGGGTCTTCAAGTGCATTATGACAATTCTATGTTCTTTTTCAAATTTTCTAGCAAAGATGAAAGATTGCGTGTTCTTGAGGTAGATTCGTGCTTAATTAAGGGTAAACCCTTTATTACTACTATTTGGAGTCCATCCGTTGACAATGATGTGAACATGTGTTATCTATTCCCGTATGAGCTTATTTTACTCACATTCTTTCTATGTTGGAATCATATATTGGTTTAGACTATTTAGAAAGCCTTGTTCACAAGATAAAATGTTTTAATTCTAATATAGTAGCGCTCAAGAGGTTAGTATTCGCTAAAGCTTTGATTGAAATATGTCCATACAAGCCTATTCCTTCCAAGCTTAGAGTTTAGATTGCCGAGGGGCAAGTTGTGGTTGTTGATCTTAATTATACTTGGAAACCTAACATTTTTTGACTTGCTAATCCTTTGGCCATATTAATGAATTTTGTAAGCACAGTAAGTCCTCTATAGATGAGAATCCCTTGCCAGTATGTGCTAATGTACAACTTCCTAGGTCTCCTGTTAGGAAGTGGGTACCTAAAGCAAGTCTTCCCGTTTGCAAGCCTAATATCGTTGTCACTTTTGCATCTTCTATGCCATTCTCTAAACTTGATGCGATGACCCGCGAATCCGTACCCTTTGAATCGACAATAAACCACACATGTCTGAACCGGAAAGCATAGACTGACGGAAAGTCAGGAGAAAGAAAAAATAAGAAGAAGAGTAGAGAAGAAAGAGAGAAGATAGAACCAAACAGAACAATACACAATCTCACATCGTAGCGGAAAACATATAATATCATATCAATGATCTTTACAAAATAGAATCTGTACATACGTACATCAATCAGAGATCAATAATCAATCACTGGTTATCAGCCTGGACAGTTATAATAACCAATCATCACAATTGTCGATAATATACAACAACTAAGAACAGCAGATTATCAAAACAAATATGTGTGTACGAAAATGAAGATCTCCAACTCTCCTGTTGAAGCACCAAAAGCACCAAATCTGAACATATAAATATACACGGTCTAACTCGAGCATTGAAAGGAAAGAATGCCCAGATCAGTCTAGTAAACCAGCGTGAGAAACACACTCAACTAAATTTATTAAATTACCAAACTTTTCCTTTATCAAAACAAAAGTATCTCGTAAGACACGCCCACACATAAACACAGACAGGCTTTTGCCTTACGATAAATAAAACATTTCATATCAAATCCTCTTATATTATACTAGTGTCTAGTATACAAATAGTATTCAAAAGATCCGAAATTGTTACCATTATTAAATTCCAGCATACTAGGCTCTACAAATAAAATAGCAGACACATAGTGGAGTTTGGATTTCCATATAAATGACTAGGTGATGGGGCTACCTTCCGATTGGTACATCTCTAGATGGATGTCCCAAGAAACCATCACATACCAACACAAGACCGGCCCACATCTATAACTAGATGGTACCAAATATGTTATCCTCTGGCCGTTACCTACCTTTTTTGAAGGCCCTTATAGCATATAAACTACAGTAATCAGATACACAATGTCATAGCGTGTAAAGATATATCTAGAAGAGGATGATCATATCTTACTTGGGAGCGACCCGCTTAGCCTTGCTACTTTTTTTGGTCATTTCCGGTTGACGAGGCCTGAGATAACGATTACCATTCACATATCACAATCACAATCACATTACTTTGAATGCTATATGGCCATTTCCCTTGACTACTAATTGCCTTTCATAAAAGTACAACCCATAAGCTCATACGTCTCAAGGAGGGTACTAAGATAAGAGAAGTTGCCTTCTCCGCCATCATTGATATACATTTGTAAAAACCAATGTACGTAATCTTTAGAAATGTAATGTCAGACAAACATCCATACATGTTGTCCAGGAACAAGACAAACCAAAGGTACTTTCCTACCACGTTCAGTCACGAAATCCCTAGGATTAGTAGTGAATAGTCCTTGCATTGGATATTTAATAATGAAGAGACCACTGCTACTATATGTATATTGCGATTTTAACCACAAACAATCAACAAGCAGTCCTCCACTATGAAAATCCTTAATATCAATATCATCACAACCAACCTGCAAAATCGTCGCATAAATGTTGGTCTGAAGTGGTTTTTGGATAAACCGATCCCGTCTCTCCGCACCAACAACGCAAAAGTGTTTCTCAACCAAACATGGAAACTTAGTCTCCTAGACTTATCACGTTTCCAACATTCAACTTGCTATCCTTCAGCTAAGAAGGAAGCTCGATAGATTGGAGTAATACTCCCCACTATACGAATCAACATCCTTAACGCAAACGATAATCAAGCCTACATAGAAGGCTACATACTAAGTGTACGACAAATAGTTCCCACATCAAGTCAAGGAACTAAAAATGGCCAAATTTTGATTGTCGGTTATTTAACTATCAAAGCAACAAACAAATATTTAGCACCATAAGCAATCACTAGTCCCTTTTAATTAATCTTTCATTAATTGAATCACCTACCAAATATTCACTTCCAATTATCTTTCAAAAGATACATTCTCAAACCATTTCAATATTCTGTATTAGAAAACATTTCCATATACTTATTTAATAATAAGTAATTCATAATTCAATTTATTTTCAATATTTAGAAAATAGTACATATATTTAATCAGGACTAAATATATATATTTCATTCTTTTTGTCAGGACCCGATTCTTCGTCTTCTGAAAATTCAACATCGATACTCACTTTATCGACTGCCGAGCAATCGAACGACGGAAAACCGAACACTGAGGGTTTAAGAAGAAGAAAAGAGATAGAAGAAGAGAGGAGAAGATAGAAAGTAGAGAAGAAAATGGAAAATAGAACGGAAAGAAAATAGAACAATATCAGAATCTCACAATTCGCAGCGGAACAGCATATAATAGATAAATGAATAATCTTTAAACAAAGAACTATATCAATTATTACATTACATTACATTTCATTACATCATATCATCAGAGTGTACAACAACAAACAACAACAAACAGCGGAAAAGAAATACTATATACTAGTAATTACGCCATGCCATCCAGCTTGCCTCCAGCAACTCCAGAATATCCTGATAAACCTTAACTCTCGACTGCCCGTGTGGAAATTGGTGGGCACCCAGAGTTTAGGAAGGAAAACAATAAACTCCGAGTCGGTCATGTGACTGGTGTGAGAACTCAAAACAGTTTATTTATCTTTAAAATCAAAATAGAGGAATATTTTTAAAGTCAATTCGCAATGCTTTTAAAAAATGAGACTACCATAAGGCCTCCCGCACACACACACAATGCAAACGCAGAATCGGAGGAGATTTCTCCTTATGATAGTCAAAGATGCTTGATACGCATTTAAAAGAACATTTGATATTATTACTAGTGCATAGTGTAGAGAAAAAAATTCATTTCGAAAGTAGAATATAAATCTTAGCCAACATACGACCATTATCGTATGCCTACTATAGCTACCATCCAAACAGTGGGGCGCCACCATAAGTGAATGATAGGTTCTACAACTAATACCGTACAAGATCGTATTGTTTCTTTGGATTTCCAATGAATGATCAGGCCAAGGAACTTCCCATTGCCACATGAGAATGCCTCTGGATGGACATCCCCGAGAACCAAACCGGATCTCTACCAACACAAGGCCGAGTTACCCCTAACTGAGTAACAACTGACCGAATATGCCATCCCCCGGTCCTTAGGGACCTTTCAACCGAGCGCTCGCAATCAATTCACACAATCATAAAGTGTTTTCAACATGATTAAGTATCTGGGCTCCATACCATGATACCACCCTTTTCCAGAAGGAAATGCACAAATCCTAAAGGGTGCTACCCCTCATAACCTTGCTGCATCTTTCCTGTTTTGACCATTACGGGATGTGAGGCTCGACGAAGTCACGTCCACAAAAACATACTTTATATAAAAGCCATGCTTTGGGTCAACAAATGATCATAGAGATGATCACCAAGATAGACGATCAAATAAACGATCCTATCACAAATAATCAACACAATGATCATTTCACAGCAACACTCAGCATGTCACATTACCAAATTGGGAATATATCGCTGATAACCTTCAACTACATAACCTCTGAGCTCGTACGTCTCAGAGAAGGGTGTTAAGCTAAAAGAATAAATTCTTCGCCACCAACAGAAATATATTTGAAAGAAATCTGCTTTATATCTCAATTTGTAATGTCAGACATACAATCCATACAAGTCTGTTCCGGGCTCGAACAAAACCGAAGGCACTTACGAAGAAGTCCTTGCAATCCGGATAATCTCTAATCACGTTCGGACTTCCCATCACATAGGGAGTCTCTATACCGTAGCTACTCGGTGCAAAGACAATCGACGAGTTGTCCTTTCGCTTTCAAAAAGATCCGGTCTTCAACACCGGTCTTCAAATGCAATTCATAACGACGTATCACATATTCGGAATGGGTTATACGACCCCATGGTCCTTTCCCGGTTAACCCGAATAGTGAGCGCTTATTCAAAAATAAGTGTGGCATTCAAATTCAAACAAATCACATCAATTACCCATTCAAAGGGAAATATTGATAGTCGGTTATTGAACTATCAATGGATATGCACACATCACCAGTTTCCAAATAATTTCCAAATTACTTATTTTCCAAAATAAAATATCTTTACAAGATATATAATTTCCAATTCTTTAAAAATAAATCAACATTTATTTTTAAACAAATTCCACTTTCTTTTATAAATTCCATAGTGAATTTATATTCCAAAATATCCATGCATATACGATTTCAACTATCCATTTTCAGTTTATCTTCAAAAGGATAAATTATCAAAATGTTTCATTTCACATTGGAAAACATTTCCATACTTATTTATTCATAAGTAATTCACAAATTTTATTTATTTTCTATACTTCGAAAATATTCAATATACTTAAATCGAGATTAAGTATATATTTCATTCTTTAAGGAAATCATTCTCTTAAACATATTTATTTGGGCCAAAACGAATGTTGCGTAAAACATCGTTACGACAACCCAAAATCACTAGTATAGGGATTTGAAATTAAAATAGATATATAAATCCCAATACTATACAAAACATTTCCTTTTGGAAACCATTTACTATAACAACAGTGTTATAGTCCACCATTTCCTTTCATTTCTCGAAAACGTCTATTTCAACAATGAATGTTGAAATCTATGGTTTCGAATCTCAACACATTTAAAACATCGTTAGATCGTTTTAAGTCTGTTTAAAATATCACATCCTAAACATTTTCTTTAACATATTATTCACTATTGAAAAACGTGAATATACTACGTTAACGAATTTCATCCTTTTATTCATTTTATTTCAAAGGATTATTCACAGTCAAAAATGTGAATATAACTCCATTAATAGGTTTCAACAATTTACTTATCAAAATAAGTCGTTTACGAATTTATAAAACAACGTTTATAAATTCCATTTCTATTTATTTTACCACAACTTCCTTTATAAATTCCTTTATTAACCTATCTCAATTCATATCTCAATGATATACTAAAAGTTCATATTATAAGTGAAATACTTATAATTTATTTGTTTGCAAAAATCGTTCCTTTGAACTTCATAATTATAAATCTTATAACTTATAAGATTCAATTATTTATCCAAAACCATTATTTTAATAACTTTACAAATTTTATAAACCTACTGCTTATAAAATTCCATTTATAACTTCACCGTTTATAATTCTATAAATTTCATTCATTTTCGAATTTCATTCATAGTTCATTCTAACACTTATAAAAACTCGTTTTATAATTCAAAATATTCTAATTTATAAATATCCATTTTATAAATCTTTTATACAATTTGTATTATTATTCTAAAACGTCTTTAAACTTCTTTATAATTTCATCCTTTTGATTTATAAAATAATTAAATTTCATAAATCCTATATTTAAACTTTTCACAATAATTTCAAAAATCCAATTTAAACTATTTTATAAAAACATTAACCCATATTTCTCAAAAATAAATCTTTAACCGTATTTCAAAAAAATCATAATTTTTATAACTTTAAAAATTATAACGTTTATTTATTTAAAATGGATCAGTTCCAAAAATATTTTATAAACGTATACTTTCAAAAATCACTTTAAAATCATTTTAAAATTTCAAAATTGGTCCAATGATGCTACACACCAAATAGTCAATCACGACAACAACGATATCATATATCGATATGATAATCCATCAAATATCAAAATATCTGAATTCAAATAAATACTGTTGAGTAATCCAGTTGGATCCCTCCAACCTGTTTTCCTGCATCCAAAAACATTAGCACAATACCAATTTCGCTCCAGTACGAAATTATCGCGGTATATGGGATTTAAAATATTATCCGCTTAATAACGGCGCAATAGGGTCTCATCCGCTATACAAATGCGGGAAATCAATAACTCCAATATATACATATGCCAATATATATATATATATATATATATATATATATATATATATTGCTATTATATATAATACCAATTTCAGTGTTTATGAAATATTCGCGGTATATGTTTTTAATAAATAACATCCACTTACTAACGGCGCATAATGTCTATTTTAACAATCAATAGATAACAATCATCATTCGAACATGCATTCAAATATTTTAAATCTAATTATTTAAAATTAAAATCGAAACTGATTCGATTGAGTGAGAAGTTCTCACCTTGATTTCAATTTCGTTGTAGCGATTTATTTCGAATAAAATTAAACGGACGTTTAATTTTACCCGAAATTCTCACTAACTCCAAATGACTCCAATCCAATTCCATCGCGTAGTGCTCGTTCATACGATTCCAACGCAACTAGTTTCGCGCGTTTTCAACCTCGTATGAAAAAGTTATGAATTTTTGAAGTTATACGAATTTTTTATAACTAAATTTACAAACTTAAATAAATTTTAAACCTACATCTAACTACAGCCCTTGGATCATCACCTTGCCATCTGAACCGCACGTTCCTTCCCCCTCTCTCTCGCGTTTCACGTTCAGAGAACCCATATCGGCCGCCCCCTAGGGTTAATTTTTCGAGCCTCGTCGTCGACATCCACCCCGATCAACCACCACCACCACGAAGAGCTCCGCCAACTCCATCACCGTGCAAGATGCGGTCGAACTCGGCTCCTCCTCTCGCCTCAATTTGCGTGCGAAACGGCCCGTCTTCCCTGGCCAGCTGCGCCTCCATCGTCGCTCCTATGACGATCACAACCGTAGGATCTTGAGATCTCGACGTGCTCTACAAGATTGTAGTTGGTAATTTCTGTAAAAAGTGAATGGATTTGGAGATTGGAGGGGAAGAACGTAGGATAATTCCGGCCTTTGGTTCTGGAGACGGCGGCTAGGGTTAGGTTTTATATTTATTTTTTTTTAATTTATGAAGGGGTAAGGGTCTATTTATAGGAAATCGTTGAACACTATTCATCCGGGAATTCTGAACTCCGATTCACGCGCCGTAACCAGCGTTTCTAGGGTTTACCCCGCGTTCCGAACACAATGGAACAGGTTTCGGAAGCTAATTCGGACATCTGTGCGAGTTATGGCTATAAACGTTCAATTTAAATTAAACCGATTTAAACGATTTCCTAGGCGTTTTAATTTGTACCAGACAAATGGTAAATCCAATTGACACGAAATTTGAAACCTTACAATAATATCACATTACGGATTCGATGAAACTGGTTTCGTCGAAATCCGAGACTTTTTGAAAAATGGCTATTTTAACTCGCCAAATTAATATTAAAAATAATTCGATGCGTTTCGAGCTGCCACGATCAAACAATAACTCCGATTGACACGAAAATTGAAATCCGATAATAACTAACTATTACGGATCCAATGGAACTAGTTTCGTCCAATTCTGAGACTGTTCAAAAAATTGACTATTTTCACTAGTCGATTTAAATATTAAAATATTCAATTTTCACAAATTAACTTTTAATTCGATTTTAAAAGTTCTAAAATATCATTCTAACTTCAATATGATAAAATAAAATTTTACAAATCATTTTCAGTCATATTTAACTCAATTTTCAATTTTTTCCATAATTTAACATATTAAATTATCGATTTAATTATTCAATTAAATCCAATTATTCAAATAAAAAAATTTATTTGACTTATATATTCACATATTAATATTTAAAATTAATTAAATATTCAAATTTTAATTACTAAAAATCCTGGGTCGTTACACTTTTACTGAAGAACGTTCTCTTAAACATACTTATTTGGGTCAAAACGAATGTTGCGTAAAACATGGTTATGGCAACCCAAATCATTAGTATAGGGATCCGAAAATTAGATAGATATATAAATCCATGTACTATACAAAACATTTCCTTTCGAAAATCATTTACTATAGCAACAATGTTATAGTCCATCATTTCCTTATTTCTCGAAAACGTCTATTTCAATAGTGGATATTGAAATCTATGTATTCGATACTTAACACATTTTAAAACACCTTCATACCATTTACCTCCATTTACAAATATCACTTTCAAATCATTTATTTAATTTAAAAGATTATTCACCGTCCAAAATCGTGAATATAATTCATTCATGAAATCCAATATTTCTACACATTTAATAAAGGATCATCCATTGTCCAAAATCATGGATATAATTCCTTTACAAAATTCATTACTTATACACATTTTATTAAAGGATTATCCACTGTCCAAAATCGTGGATATAAACCTTTAACAAATTCATCGCTTATACACATTTTAGTAAAGGATTATCCATTTTTCAAAATCGTGGATATAATTCCTTTACCAAATTCATCGCTTTACACATTTTATTAAAGGATTTTCCACTGTCCAAAATCGTGGATATAATTCCTTTACCAAATTCATCACTTATACACATTTTATCAAACGATTATCCACTGTCCAAAATCGTGGATGAAATTCCTTTAATAAACTTCCACTATTTAACTTATCAAATTCAATTGATTTCGCATTTACAAAACAATTTTTACAAATTCACATTTATATTTTAAAAAACTTCCGTTCATAAAATTCCTTTATTAACCAAACTTGTTAATCTCTTTTAAATGCCAAAATCCAAATTAGAATTTAATGACTTATAAATCTCTTTATTTACAAAATCATTCCTTCATAACTTCATCAGTAATAAATCTATAAATCTTATTTACTTATAAACTCCATTTTAACCTTTATAAACTCCTTTAAAATTCATCAATTTTGATTTATAAAGTATCAATTTTATAAACTTATATATAAACCATTTATAATAATTGAAAATTCTCAATTTATACTATTTACAAAATAGTTCAATCCATATTTCAGAAATCATATTTTGATTATATTTTACAAAAATCACAATTTTTATAACATAAAAATTATAACATTTACTTATTTAAAATAAATTCATTTCCTTAAAAATTCATAAAGCATGTATTTTCAAAATCACTTGAAAATGCTTTTTAATTTGAAATCACCACTTTAAAAATTTTAATTTAACAAAAATAGGCCCAATGCTGCAAAGGCACTAAATACATCAACCATGGCATCCAGGCATCATATATCACATGATAACAACAAATATACCAATATATGTAAATAAAACCAATACTGGTGAGGAATCCAATTGGATCCCTCTAACCTGTCACCTGCAACAAATAGACATATTAGGATATGTGCACAATGTCCGCTTTGAGGCATTCGTGCATACAAGATTCATTCGCTCATACACGGGAATGTATAGGGTCTTGTCTGCTCCAATAGGCATGAATATATGTAAATACCAATCAATATATATATATATAATCATATATCGTCCAAACAATCATCAATCAACATAAAAAAAATTTATTCTCATTTATATAAAAATATCAGCGAGTCAGAAAAGATGAGTTGTACTCACTTTGGTTCCAATAGCAGTTGTAATGTTTCATTCCGAATAAAATTAAACTAACGTTTAATTTTACCCAAAATTTATTCTAGCTCCAATCAACTCCAAATCAGCTCTAAAATGTATTGTTCGTCAATACGGACCCAACGTAATTCGTTTCGTCAAAAACGGACCTTAAATGAAGAAGTTACAATGTTTTAAAGTTTATACGAATTAAATGTATAATTAATTTCACAATTTTCTTTTATTTTTAAAACACTACTCTTTGATCTCGGCCGTTGATTTCGAGATTTCAGATCCAGGCCGCGAATCAATTTCTTCCTTCTTCACATGTAAACTGCGCAAGCTCAACCCATCATCTCGTTTAATTTTCTGATGGCCGCACCATCCATGTTCGTCGAGACGACGATCAGCTATCACCGCTTGAACGCCCTAGCCGATCTCCACCACCGGCCAACGACTGCACCCCTCTGATCAACTCCAGGCCGAGAAAAATGCAAATGAATGCACACCAAAATGCAAGCCCTACCTCCTCGATTGTTCCGTCGTTTTAGATCGTAGTCGTATGGATGGGAAGATCTCACTTAGCTCTATGATTTTCTAGTTGGAGTCGTGGCTTAATATTGTGCGGATAGGAAGAAAATAAGGGAGAAAGAATCGAGTGATTTCAATTATTAAACAAAAAATGGCGGCTAGGGTTTACTGGCTAGGGTTTTGATGAAAATTATAAAAACCGTGGCCTTATATAGAAAATTTCACGACATTATTCATCAGAAAATTTTTCGAACTCCAAATGAAGCGTGCTGCCGCCTAGCATTTATAATATTTTACCTCTATCCCGAACACAATGGAATGTATGTCGAGAGCTAATTTGATCGTATTTGAAAGATAGGCTTTCAAATCGACTATTTAAATCTAAAATTCACTTAATTAAATTTCTACGCGTTTTAGCTTGTTACGACAAAACCGTAAATCCGATTAATACGAAATTTGAAATCCTACAATAATATTACATTACGGATCCAATGAAACTAGTTTCATCAAAATCTGAGACTATGTGAAAAATGACTATTTTTACACGTTAATAAATATTAAATATTTAATTTCTGAAAATTAATTTTTAGTTCAGTTTCAAAAGTTTACCAACATCGTTCTAATTCAAATAGAATTAATTCAACTTTATAATCCATTTTAACTCATATTAAATCAAAATTTCAATTATTTATGCAATTTCAAATATTAAATTAATAATTTAGTTATCTAATTAAATCACTATATTTAAAATATAAGTTATTCATCTTATAAAATTTGTTTGTGAATCTTTAAAATAAATTAATATATGAAATTAAAATATTGAAATTGTAGGTCGTTATATCCTCTCCTACTTAAAATAATTTCGTCCTCGAAATTACCAAGTAAGAAAAAGTCACAAAATCCGTTTACTTTTCAAAAAAAATCGTTAAAAATGGACATTAAATTCATTTAAACCTTTAACCTTTTCCAAAATCCATTAGTTAAACTTCTTACAAAAAAAATTTCTAAGTTTTCAAATCCATATATAGTTATCTTTCCAAAACGAACTAACATTGTTTTAAATTATAGCTCAAAAATCAAAATTTCAACTATCAAAAAAAAATTCCAATCTAATGCCTTAAATTTTCAGAAAATTTCGCCAACGTCTCCTTTGTGCGGTTCGATCATAGTAGGATCACAACACACACACACACACACATATATATATATGTATATATATATATTACAAATATACATCTCATCTTCAAGGATGAGGCATCCCGTAGGGAAATAAACATAAAAGTACGATATGTAATCCGAGTTATGTACCTTATATATTATTAGTGAGCATATACGACTACTACAACGTGAAAGCGAGCTCCAAATGCGAAGCAAACGCAATCTACACCTACGAAACACTCAATAAACCATGAGAAACATGTATATAGAAAGTAACATCAATATGCAACATATACTAATATAACAATTATATATGCCAATATAGCAAATGCAATCAAAAGCAACAAATCCAACCATCAAAAAACTATCATCCAACTAACATCCAACACATAAATATCTATCCAATCAATCCATAACCAAATCAATATAAATTCACTTCTTATTAATTATGCACTGAATTAGTTTTCAATTTATCACATTTGATTCATTACATTGGATTTTCCTAACATTCATTTATCCATTTTCAATTAGTTTACATTTATTAATTTACATTCAAGTTAATTCACTTTCAAATTAAATCAAATTCAATTCTATTTAAATTTACTTACATAAAATTAGATTCAATTACTTAGCTTTCAATTTCATTAACATTTAACGAATTTCTACTCAATCAACTAACATCCATCTAACAACCAATGTACCCAACGTAACCAATTTTACTTAGTTTACACCCAACATTTGTGTTTACTTTTCTTACATTCAATTTGGTTTAACACTTTTAATTTCCAATTGGTTTAATATTCAATTGAGTTTTATTCGATTATTCAATCCCCAATTTCATTAGCTTTTAATGAATTAACACTTACATCCATTATTCCATATCATTCATTTATATTCAATTAATTATCATTCAATCCATATTTCGTTCACTAATTCATTGAACAATTAAAGTTGAATTTCCTTATATAACTCAAATTCATATTCATCACTTCACTTCATTAATTCATTTTGATATCGAATTCAACTTCGTTCAACATCACTTAAGTTATGTTTCATTTCATTCTTACTTGCATTTACTTTCAATATACAACTTAAGTTCACTTCATATTTAATTCAAATTCTATTTCTTAACATTTCATAATCAACAAATCTAAATTTTCTTCTAACTTATCATTTTATTTAACCTTTACTTAAGTCAAATTCGTATCACTATTCAAATTCAAATTTCTTTTTGCTTAACCAAATTTTTTTTAACCATTTTAACAATTGGTTCTACTAACATTTTCTCATTTATAAGTTATACAACTTTTTTTATTTAAACTTCCAAATTCATATTATATAATCACTTATCACTTAAGTATAATTTCCATTCCGATAACTTATCTAATCCAGTTCAAATCTAATTCCATTCATTTAACTTTCCATTAGTTAAATTCCAAATCATATATTTTATTATGCTAACTCAAATTTATTTCAACTTTACCAAAGTTAAATTTATTATCTCATATTATAAGTTCAAAACTCATTTTACATATATTTATCAATTTCAACTTGGATTTTAAATTCAAATTTATTTATCACAACAAAACTTAAATTTTCAATTACTTTTGGTAGCAAATCCATCACATAAAAACTCGAATTTATACTGGTGATGCTGATGTCATCACCGTTGTTATTTTCCTGCAACAGTAGTGAATTCAGTGCTTTTATATTCTTTTAAAATTTCCTTTTATATTTATAAGTCATGTTTATAAATCTTTTACTTATATAAGATTCATTCCAAATTCATTTATCTTATGTAGATTTATAATAATATAACCTCTTTAGTATTTGAAAATTAACTTTCAAGACGAATAGGATTCAAATTTCTCAAACTTTTAGTTTAAATTCATTTTTTATTTATAACTAATATTTATAAATATACTCGCATTATTCCATTTCTTATATATAAGATTATTTCACAATTGTAAAACATATTAATTATAATTCCATATTTTATAATTCATTTGCTTATATAATTTATTCTTTTACAATTGTTGTTTTTATTTAGATTATTCCAACAGCTTTTATTAACTCATATATATTTACATTTTCAAATAACGAAACAATCAACTTATATACAGTATAATAATTCTGAAAAATTGTTTCCTTTATATAGAAAATACAATTGAGGTAAAATTATTTCATTTACCCAATTTAAAATGACACTATGTCAACTTGCCTCGTTTAAGTGCTTGGAAATCCCTATCAATAACATGGCGTCCCACATACTGACCAAAATTCATAAACAATAAGCGGATAAGTAAACGCAATATAAAACATTTTATAATCACTAACAAATACGCAGTCACATATATAATACACTCAACTCAATCTAGGATGCCACTGTCACTATGTATAGTGATTACACACCAAAGCTTAAGAATATACTAAATCTAAGCTCTGACACCACGTGTGACGACCCAAAAATCCGTACTCTTTGAATTGACAATAAACCACACATATCCGACCCAAAAGCATAGATGGATGGGAAGTCAAGAGAAATAAAAGAAGTGAGAAGAAGAGAAGAGAAGAAAGAGAGAAGATAAAACTAAACATAACAATACAGAATCTCACATCGCATCGGAAAACATATAATACCATATCAATGATCTTTACAAATAGAAACTATAAATACATACATCAATCAGAGTTCAACAACCAATCACTAGTTATCAGCCTGGATAGTTATAATAACATGTCCTCACAATTGCCAATAATATACAACAACTAAGCACATCGAATAATCAAAATAGACATATGTATATGAAAATGAAGATCTCCAGCTCTCCTTCTAAAGCTCCAAAAGCACAAATCTGACCTGTAAATATACTTGGTCTGACTCAAGCATTGAAAGGAAAGAACATCTGGATCTATCTGGTAAACCAGCGTGAGAAACACACTCAACTGAATTTATTAAATTACCAAACTTTTCCTTTGTCTAGACAAAAGTATCTCATAAGACACGCCCACACATAAACACGGACATGTTTTTACCTTACGATAACTAAAACATTTTATATCAAATCCTCTTATATTGTACAAGTTTCTAGTATATAAATAGTACTCAAAAGAGCCGAAATGGTTACCATTATTAAATTCCAGCATACTAGGCTCTACAAATAAAATGGCAGGCATGTAGGGGAGTTTTGATTTCCATACAAATGACCAGGTGAAGGGACTACTTCCGATGGTGGTACACCACTAGATGGATGTCCCGAGAACCATCATAAAGTTCCTCTGCCAACATAAGACCGGCCCACCTCTATAACTAGATGGTACTGAATATGTCATCCTTCGGCCGTTACCGACATTTTTCGAGGGCGCTCATAGCATACAAAACCATAATAATCAGATGCACGATGTCATAGTGTGTAAAGATATATCTAGAAGAGGATAATCATATCCTACTTGGGAGCGACCCACTTAGCCTTGCCGCATATAACCCTGCTTTGGTCATATCCGTTTGATGAGGCCCAAGGTAACGATTACCTTTCACAAATAAAAATCACATCACTTAGAATGCGACACTGCCATTTTCATTGACTACTAATTGCCTTTTACAAAAATACAACCCTTAAGCTCATACGTCTCAAGGAGGGTGTTAAGTTTAAAGAAGTTGCCTTATCCATGACCATTGATGTACGTTTGTAAAAACCAATGTATGTAATCTTTATAAATGAAATGTCAGACTAACATCCACACAAGTTGTCTAGGAACAGGACAAACCAAAGATACTTTCCAACCACATTCCGTCGAGAATCCCTAGGATTGGTAGAAAATAGTCCTTGCATTGGATATTTCATAATAAAGAGACCACTGCTACTATATGTATATTGGGATTTTAATCCCAAACAATCATCAAGCAGTCCTCCACTATGAAAACCCCGAATATTAATATCATCACAACCAACCTGCACAATCGTCGCATAAATGTTAGTCCGAAGTGGTTTTTGGATAAATCAATCGTGGTCTCTTCGCACCAACAACGCAAAAGCATTTCTCAACCTCATACTGAAACTAAGTCTCTTAGACTTATCATGTTTCCAACTTTCAACTTGCTATCCTTCGGCCAAGAAGGAAGCTCGATAGATTGGAATAATACTCCACTCTACACGAATCAACATCCCCAACACAAACGATAATCAAGCCTACACAGATGGCTATGTAATAAGTGTACGACTAAATAGTTCCCACATCAAGTCGAGGAACTAAAAACGACCAAATTTTGATAGTTGGTTAGTTAACTATCAAAGCAACAATCAAATATTTATCACCATAAGGAATCATTGGCCTTTTAAATCTTTCATTAGTTGGATCACTTGCCAAATATTCACTTCCCATTATCTTTAAAAAGATATATTCTCAAACCATTTCAATATTCTATATTGAAAAACATTCCCATATACTTATTTAAAAATAAGTAATTTACAATTCAATTTATTTTCAACACTTAAAAAATATTACATATATTTAATCAGGATTAAGTATATATTTCATTGTTTTAAGGAAAAACGTTCTCTTAAACATACTTATTTGGGTCAAAATGAATGTTGCATAAAACATCGTTACGACAACCCAAATCATTAGTATAGGGATTTGAAAATTAGATAGATATATAAATCCCTATATTATACAAAACATCTCCTTTCGAAAATCATTTACTATAGCAACAGTGTTATAGTCCATCATTTCCTTATTTCTCGAAAATGTCTATTTTAACTATGGATGTTGAAATCTATGTATTTGATACTTAACACATTTTAGATCATCTTCATGCCTTTTAACTCCATTTAAAAATATCACTTTCAAACATTTGTTTAATTTAAAAGATTATTCACTATCCAAAATCGTGAATATAATTCATTTACCAAATCCAATATTTCAACACATTTACTAAAGGACTATCCACCGTCTGAAATCGTAGACATAATTCCTTTAGCAAATTCATCACTTATAAACATTTTATTAAAGGACCATCCACTGTCCAAAAACGTGGATATAATTCCTTTACCAAATTCATCACTTATACACATTTCATTAAAGGATTATCCACTATCCAAAATCGTGGATGAAATTCCTTTAATAAACTTCCCTATTTAACTTATCAAATTCGATTGATTTTGCATTAATAAAACAGTGTTTATAAATTCATATTTATAACTTACAAAAACATTCATTTGTAAATTCCTTTATTAAACAAACTCATTAATATCTTTTACATGCCAAAATCCAAATTAGAAGTTAGTGACTTATAAATCTTTTTATTTACAAAATCATTCCTTTATAACTTCATAGGTTATAAATCTAGAAATCTTATTTACTTATAAACTGCATTTATAACTCCATTTTAACACTTATGTAGCTCCTTTAAAATATCATCACTTTTGATTTATAAAATATCAATTTTATAAATCTTATATATAAACCGTTTATAATAATTCAAAATTCTCAATTTATACTATTTGCAAAATAGTGCACTCCATATTTCAAAAATCATTTTTTGACTATATTTCACAAAAATCATAATTTCTATAACATAAAAATTATAATATTTATGTGTTTAAAATAAATTCATTTTCTTAACAATTCAAAATTCAATAAAACGTATATTTTCATAATCACTTGAAAATCCATTTTAATTTGAAATCACCACTTTAACATTTTTAACTTACCAAAAATAGGCCCAATGCTGCAACAACACTAAATACACCAATCAAGGCATCCAAACATCATATATCATATGATAACAGAATATATATTAATATTTGTAAATAAAACCAATACTGGTGAGGAATCCATTTGGATCGCTCCAACCTATCACCTGCAACAAATATATGTATTAGAATATGTGTACAATGTCCACTTCAAGGCAGACACACATACAAAGGTTCTTTCGCTCATACACAGCAACGCATAATGACTCATCTACTCCAATAGGCAAGAATATAGGTAAATATGTGTGTATATATATATATATATATAATATCATATATCATCCAACAATCATCAATCAGCATAAAATAATTTATTCTTGCTGATATAAAAATCTCACCGAGTCAGAAAGAGTGAGTTGTATTCACTTTGGTTCCAATAAAAGTTGTGATGTTTTACTCCGAATAAAATTAAACAGGCGTTTCATTTTACCCAAAATTTACACTAGCTCTAATCAACTCCAAACCAGTTCTAAAATACAATGTTCATTAATACGGACTCAACGCAATTCATTTTGTCAAAAATGGACCTCATATGAAGAAGTTACAATGTTTTAAAGTTTATATGAATTAAACATATAATTAAACAATTTTTTTATTTTTAAAATCTTACGCTTTGATCTCGGCCGGTGATTTCGAGATTTTAGATCCAGGCCACAAATCAATTTCTTCCTTCTTTACGTGAAAACTGTGCATGCTTAACCCATCATCTCGTTCGATTTTCTAATGGCCGCATCACCCATTTTCGTTGAGACAACGATCGGCCATCACCGCTTGAATGCCCTAGCCAAGCTCCACGACTTGCCAACGACCGCACCCCTTTGATCAACAATAGTTCGAGAAAAATGCATGTGAACGTGGCCCAAAACACAAGCCCTACCTCCTCGATTGTTTCTTCGTTTTAGATCGTGGCCGTATGGATGGGAATCTCACTTAGCTCTATGATTTTCTAGTTGGAGTCATGGCTTATTATTGTATGGATTGGAAGAAAATAAGGGGAAAAAATCGAATGGTTTCGGTCATCAAACAAAAAATAGTGGCTAGGGTTTGCTGGCTAGGGTTTTGATGAATATTATAAAAAATGTGACCTTATATAGAAAATTTCATGACATTATTATCCAAAAAAATTTGGAACTTAAAACGAAGTGTGATGCCTAGCATTTATAATGTTTTACTCCTATTCCGAGCACAATGGAATATACATCAGTAGCCGATTCGATCGTATTTGGACAATAGGTTTTCAAATTGACTATTTAAATCTAAAATTCACTTAAATAAATTTCTATGCATTTTAGCTTGCCATGACAAAACCATAAATCCGATTGACACAAAATTTGAAATCTACAATAATATAACATTATGGATCCAATGAAACTAGTTTCGTCGAAATCTGAGACTATGAAAAATGACTATTTTTACATGTTAATTGAATATTAAATATTCAATTTATGTAAATTAACTTTTAGTTCAATTTCAAAAGTATACCAACATCATTCTAATTCAAATAGAATTTAGTTCAACTTTATTATTCATATTAATTCCAAATTTCAATTGTTTATGCAATTTCAAATAAATAAATTAGCAATTGACTATCCAATTAAATCACTATATTTCAAATATAAGTTATTTAACTTACAAAATTTACTTGTGAACATTTAAATTAAATTAAATTTATGAATTTCATATGACTGAAATTCTAGGCCGTTACACTTGAGATTAATTCTAAGTTGATCCAGTTCTGGTTCCTTTATCTAGAAATGGCATAGTTTGGTATTCCAACATGTAAATTTTGGCTCATGAGGAGTCTGAAATGAGACATACGCCATCATCTAATAGTTAACATATGTTTGTTGGGGGTAGTGGTGAGGAAAGACAAGTTAATTATGAAATTTAGGGGAAGCACTCTCTCTTGCTAGCGGCGAGGAAGACAGTGAAAGAAAAAGGTTATTTAAAGGACATTCTTAGGACAAGATATATCTTTACTGTACTTATTCGAAAAACTATGTTCCTAACCAGGCGGTTATCTTTTCTGGGTTTCTTCATGTATATGAACCTGAGTCCAAGGATGATGGTAGTGGATCCTCCTCCTTTGAGGAGGACTAATTTCTTATGTATTTGCAGTAGTTCAGGTATATTTGCCTAACTCCTACATCTCAATTTTTCCTTTTAGGCGTTCTTGTGCAATTGTGGAACACCTGTTTCATTCATATTAGCAAATGTGGAAGGCCTACTATAAAGAAGGCTATCTTTTACTAATTTTTTTAATAATTAATATAAATTAATATATAATAATTGTAATTAATAAAATAAGGTGGTAAAAGTGGTATTTAATGTTTCAATTTTATGAATCTTGGGTGTAAATTCAGTCATCGATTAATATTGAATAGTTCAAATATTAACATTCACAGTCACTTAGTAGGTGGTTTGATGTTATGACCAAATTTATCGCTTATATGGCTTCGGTAAAATCCAACTTGCATATTTAAGCGTTTTCCGGTAGTGACAATTATTTACACCAATTCTCTTCGTCAAAACTATATCAATTAGCATGTATGGAATTAATAATGGTTAAATTCAAATATCATCTATATTTAACTTTATAGTCCAAACACAAAGCTCTTGGTTCAATAATAACAATTATTATTAACCGAACTACTCTAGCCAAAGATGTTGAGATTGAGTTGACTTCAATTGACCATTGTACTAACCTTGTATCACCGAGGAGACGAATCCTTTCTTGAATAGTATTTTACTTCTAATACTTATACTTGACCAAACTATAGTCATTCTATGGATGCCATGCCATGATTTCCCTATAATTAAAGTGGAGCTTTCATATTGAAAATCGATAGTATTCTCATATCAAGAGAATTGGTAATATCGGCATGCTGATATTTTCTATTTGCCATTGTTGTATTAAATAGTAGAAAACTATCGAGTGAATCATTCCATAGTTATCCAATAACTATCTATATATAATTCCTTGTGTCTATAACGACCCATACTTTATGTATCGAAGGATCATTAAATATTTTTATTTTATTCATATGAGGTCGTATGACTCTAAAATTTTGGAATGTGACTCTTAGGGACATTTTCCATGTTTATGATTTTTCCTAAATTTCAATATAACCATTTTAACACTAAAAATCATATTTGGACTATAACCTAGGAGCCGAGTTAGGGTCTGAAAACACTTCTGTTGCTTCGTGATGAAGGTTTTCAATTCCACGGTATGGTCATGCTAGAAAAATAAACTTACCACTTGAAGGTTATATCTCTTTTTATGTTTTGGCTGCTATTGGCTAGCACTAATGTGTAATTAACCAAGCTTATATGTAGGCCCACTAATCTATCGCGAATATAGTGTTGGGGGATGTAGGAACTAATGTAACTCATTTCCATCTTTTCCAAAATTGCTTTAAACCTCCATCAACCCTAATTTCATTAGAAATCCTATAATTTCCACAATAATCTTAGTCTAAATCATATTTAGAGAGGTAATTAGCATAGAGGAACTTAAGATTATCATTTTGGTTGATTTTCATTTCTCTCATTACTGTCCATTTCAGATCTAAGAGGATAAATCTTTATATTAGGAAATTGGTGAGTGGTTCTTAACCTCTCACTCTACTGTGTATGTTCATATGGTTAAAGATAATATTTTTGGCATGATTTTGACCCTAATGTATTTTCTAACCTTAATCACATTTTCCTAAAATTAAAGGCTGAAATCTAAATGTTTTAAAATGGCTTTAAGTGGTTTTCATCTCCTTTTTCTTATGTTGACATATTGGGGTAAATACTAAATCTAGGGTAGGATTTGCATGATTATATATTTGTATGAATTGCATATTTGTATGGACGTACGTAGGTGGTATACCGTGTTTGTATGTTTTGCTTTGATAAGGTTTATTAGTGCTTTTATTTAGTTAGGAATTGGAAAATCATGGAAAAGATGGATGGAACTAGATGAAACTTGAAAGAGGGGCTTTAGAACATGGAAGGAGCCCAGGATTCAAGTCGCATGAAAATTGGAGCAAAGTAAAGGGCTCGGTGTCGAGAGCTTTTCGTTAGGGAAAACAATTGATGGAAGTTTGGTTCTCCAAGTAAAGGTTAGGGGTGATGAGTAAAAGTCATATACTGAAATTTGACTAAGCACCAGACCAAGCACCTAGAGTTTCTAGAGTCAATACTAAGAGCTTCTAGAGTTAGCATTTGGAGAATAGAGTTGATGCCGAGAGCTTTATGGGAAGTAGTCAAAGTTCAAGCACTTAGAAGATGGAGATTTGGACGCGAAGGAAGAAACTTAGCTGAAATTTGGTTTACGCCATTCGATACCGAGAGGTTTGGTCGGTACTAAGAGGATGAGATTTGATTGACTCGGGGTGGAATCTCCCTGAAGGGAAGAAAGGGCTCTGTAGTTCATGCTAAAGTTGTTTGTTTGTTCGCTTTGGATTTGATGGTGATGTAGTCGCATGATGATAGCTTCAAATTTTGGTGATGATATCTTGACGATGAATAAAGTAAGGTTCTAAAGATGGAGACTCGATGTTGAATGAAGTCAGAATGGTTATCCATAAAAGGCAGGTTCTACGAAGGGTGACCCATGGATAGAATGTTGAATGGTTCTATCATCAAATAAAGGATTGTCATTGTCCCTTAAGGGTAATGGAAACTATATGGAGCAAGAGGGCTAGAATAAGCATGCTAAGTGATTGTTGATAATCAGAGTGTTTTCTATTGTACTCGAAACAAGGGATTATGGGAATGCTCATGGGTACTAGTGCTAGAGACATAAATAAGCTTCGGGCCAGAGGCTTATACATTGAAACCAAGATTTCAATTAGTCTGTAGCATGGGAAAAGCCGAAAGAGTTAACACATGTCTAGAGTACATTGAGTGATAGTGCAGATTGTTTGTGGGATGCTAAGGTGTCTTTGATTGTTTTCTTCTATAGTCCATCACTCTCTGGATGTCATAGAAGATAGGTACTGGGGATAAGGATACCTAGATACCCATCATCATTCTTAGTTTGCAGTATACCTTTACTATATTCAGAGAGTAGCGTATTGTGTTCGTTATGTCCTAACTTTTCGGTCGTAGGAAGAGGTATGGTATGGTTCGTATACCTTGTTCCTTACTATATCGACTTGCATAGTATTTTGAGATTCATTTACCGCTCACTCCAAACTGTTGTTTGACTTGAGGGTTTATGCTTTTCTTCTTATTATCTTGGGTACTCTTAAATGAATAGACTAGATAGCAGGTTTATGTGCGATTTAGTAGCTATGTAGAGGATGAGCTAGACGGAGCTATCTTGTATTATATATATTGGGGATTGGAAAATCTAGATACCCGTCATCGTACTTTGTTTGCAGTATACCTTTACTATATTCATAGAGTAGCATGTTGTGTTCGTTAAGTTCTAGCTTTTTGGTTGTTGGAATATATCAGGCATGGTTCGTATACACCCTTATTCCACACTATATCGAATTGTATGGAATTTTGAGATTCATTTAACGCTCACACCAAACTGTTGTATGGCACGAGGTTTTAAGCTTTTCTTCTTATTATCTTGGATACACTTAAATGGGTAGACTAGATAGAAGGTTTAGGTGTAACATAGTTGCTATGTAGAGGACTAGTTGGATGGAGCTATCTCATTTTATTATATATACATATTTCTATGCTTATCCCGCTGTGAAACATTATGAAGCCTACACAATACTTGCTTATTACTATTATTACGAGGTGAAAATTATCTGGGTTTAATTCTGTTTTGTATAATTTATATTATTTGGTGTATAATTTTGTGGATCAATACTATGATATTTTAATCACATAGTTATTATTATCTCTCCTTTTTTATAACTGTGGTTTCTATTATATTTTATTCCATGCGGTGTAAGACATACGATAGGATCTATGATGTTTTATTTCATTTTCAACCATTAATGATTGTCTTACATCGGTCGGGCACGTCAGTGTTGCACTATATAATTACACTAGGTGTCAATGGTGTAGGGGGGTTGTCATAGTGCCTGCAGAAGTCATGAGTAATACGCTGCCCAACGTTTGAAGAGCATGCTCTAGTCTCAAAGGATGTGTTGGTGTCCAGTTTTGATATACTTTTACTAGGAATATTTAAAATGATATGTTTATTGTATTATGACAAAATGCTCATGACTAAAACTATTAATAGTTACTACCACAAACATGCCATTTATGGATTTTCTACCAAATATAATTAAATTAGATAATTAATCAATCATAATACATTATAATAGGCATATAACTAGAAGAAAACACTTTAATTTATTAGGAATGAGAACTGATTACAAAGTTAATAATTTATAATAGATTATAGAATCGCCTCAAGGTTATACTCCTAAATCTATCCCACTTTAATGTGAATTCGAAGTCCAGCTGCAAAATAATTAGCAGTTATTTCAAGTCCTCTTCAGCATCTCATGCAAGGTTGTTATGAAACTGTTCCTTAGGGAGAGAGGGTTAAGTTAGTGAAATTCTTGAAAGGAGTTCTGCGACTGGACATATGATGGTAGTCCAAACTAGTATAAAACTTCTTGGTGTGACTTTTTATCTATTCAATATACTTTCTGTCGCTTAGTATTATTCGGCTAGTTAATTTGTTTACTTGCATATTGTATAACCTAAATGTTTAATTAGTTAGCCATATACATCGGTCAACCCACTAGACTTCCATTTGGTATTAAAGCATTGTTATTAAAAAATTTAATACCATTTTTGAATTTTAATATAGCCATCGGTAACTTTGCTATGTTACTAGAAAGTCAATCTATAGCATGAACACCATGTTTTATTATATTAAATTAAACTATGCATAGCAATCAACTAGGAAGAGATTATATATGTAAGCCAATAGTTTCACAATTTGGAAAAATGGCACAATTCAATATGGGCAACAGACTACTGATTTCGAGGTAGTGGTCTAAAGAGCAGAAAACATTTATTGAAAATAGTTTAAAGCTATGTGTTGTGTATATGTACATATATAATTATACATACATACATACATACATACATACATACATACATGCATGCATACATATATACATACATATATATATGACAAATGCGAATTCAATAGAGTTAGCATTTTTAAATCTGAAAATGATATTTGGTACACACTACAAGCAACACAAGAAGGCAAAAACAATGAGGGTATAGTCAATATATATTATAATTTCAGGATAAACTATGTGCTCTAATTGCTTTTGGAGCCACATTCGCTGAGTTTGACAAAGTTACCAAAATATTAAACTCTTTGACCGATAAGTGGGAGAGAAAGGTCCTTGCAATCAAAGAGTCCAACAACCTCTTTAAGCTCATTTTTGAAGAACAAATAGGAAATTTGATTTCACATGCGGTCAACTTGCGTGTTAAAAATGAGAAGCTCGACGGAGTAAGTCCATAGCATCCCAAGACGTACAGGACCCCGATTTTGATATGCGAACTAGCATGTTTTCTAAGAAATTTAAGTAGTCGATGAAATTTAGAAAGAATTCGAATAATGACAGTAGTTCATTAGGTGCTTCGAATGTAATAAATAAGGTCATATAAAGAAGGACAATCCTGAACTCAGGAAGGACAAAAGGAGGTCTATGTATGATGTGGAAAAACCCATAAAGAAAACGCAAGTATTTCATGTAACATGGGACTTCCAACCCCTCATCATCATCGCTTGATAACGAAGCGACATTAAGTAAGCAAACATATGATTTATAACCATTGACTATGAGGTATGCAATGAATATTTGTATGATGATCAATTAAAATTGAATTTTTCTTTAGTAGATAGATACAAAGGAACGAAAAGGAAAAGAAAGGAATCATTATATAATAGGTTTTAACTAGCATTATCAATGTTGAAAGACGAATTTTAGATTAAAAGAAATAGAAATATTAAATTTCCAAAAGAAAACCATGATTTAGAATTATTTGTGACATCTTTCAAGATAAAAATAAAAAATTAGAAAAATTGTTAAGTAATATGTCAAATTTAATAAAGGGTAATTTTTTATAAATTTGATAAATATTTCAAAGACTCTAAATAATAGAATGGATTGGCATTCGAGTAAACTAGACGTAACAAGCCTAGTCGAATGTATGTTCCTCACCAAACTAAGTTTACCAAACTGAATAATAGGACTATCGAAACATGGACACCTAAAATGAATAATAGTTCAATTAAAAATAAGTATATAGAAAAGTAGTTTACGAGGTCCATAGGTATAGTAATTTAATTTTTTTATGGTTTTACCAAACCCTCAAGCCTAGGACTATAATGTAGGAAGTGAGCACCAATATTTATTTCTTGTAGTTACCCTAGAATAAAATAAGGAAGGAGAGATGAGTTCTGGATAGTGGATGTTCCAAACATATAGAGGACATTTCAAAGATGCTTGTAAGGATAAAATACATAGATGGAGGAACTGTTACATTTAGTGGCAACTCAAAAGGCTATATTATTGGAAAAGGGGATGTCGACAACATCGGTAATCCCAACTCACTTCTTAAATCTTATGTCTTATTTGTCAAAATCCTAAAACATAATTGATTAAGTATAAGTTAATTATGAGATAAGGGTTTCAAAATTAGTTTTTAAAAGGATAAATGTAATATTTTCAATAAAATGAAACTAATTTTTGAAGGAACAAAAACGTAATATTTGGGTTTCTGAAATATGAAGATCAATAATGATAATGACATGTGCCTTGTTGTGAATATTAGCGATTCATCGTCATGGCATAAGTGGTTCTATCATATTAGCTTTAAATCTTTAAAATGAATTTCGAAGTTAATAATTTATGCTATGCTTCTCAAAAAGGAAAACTTAGAAAATCGTCTTACGATTCAGTAAATGAAACTAAAACTAAAGAATCTTTGTGTTGGAACCAAAAAATGGCACAATCCCCCAAGAGATTGTGTAGATAATAAAAAAGTGAAGAAAAGTAAATTAAAAAGAGCAATAAAAGAACACATAGTGTTTTATAGTGATTCAGCTAATTTTTGCCTATGCCCACTTAGTGATTTTTATTGATTATATCATTGGTCTACAAGCACTAGTTCTTATGGATCGATATAAATGCATGAATGATTATAAGAGATTAAGTAAGACAGCAAGAGAACTAAAAAGATCCCTAAAAATGAGCCCTTTCCCTTCTATTTATAGCGGTAGGTTGCCTGAAAACTTTCCCCCACGATCTCCACATTCTTTTCCACATCCAGGCTAGTCCTCCTAAGCAAATTGGTGGACATGACATCAATATATGTGGATCGGTATCGATCCATGGACTTGGGTCGATATCAATCCATAAGATCCCCAAATAGATCGCTCTGAAATCTTTATCTATGTTCAATTCATGGTCAGCTTCCCGATCCAAACTTGTTTGCATTATCATTGGCTTATTTCTTAGTCCAAATAATGGATCAGTGGAAGAAGGAGTTGCTGATTTCATGTGTTTGAGAAGACCGATAGAGGATTGCATGAGATCAATGCAATAGTACTTGGAATAGCCTTATAGCATTAAGACATGAAAGTAGAGGAGTTTGGACTAAATTGGACGAAATAGTGTGGATTGAACTTTCCAAGCGGTTGGATTGTTACCGATCCACCACTTTGGTGGATTTTGGTATTTCATTTCTTGTCATGGTTGGTTTTTGCCTTATGGCTCTGGTTCCACCGAGTTTCTGAACTTCGAGACTACCTCTTTGAGCTTCCTGCCTCAATAACTTTCAAGTTTGATTCGTCCAGTCTATCCAAATATTGTCTGGCAAAAGGCTGGGTAATACTTGCCTTTCAAAATATATCCCATTTCAAACACGATGTGTTTTGAATCGAGACAAGTTTGGATTGCTGTAAAAGATTCCATTTTATGCTTCGAATGGTCACTGTCATTTTTCGAAACGCCTTTGTGAATGGTTGTTCCTATAGGTTATCCATCGTGATGCTTCACCAACATCTAATAATAGTGTATGATCTCTCATTACAAGCTTAATAGACTTGAACCGGTTCCTTTTTTGGATTTTTCAGGTTTGAATTTGTTTCTTCCAATTCCAATTATTGGATACACACACACTTGTATATACGCTCACCCTCTTATTGATTCCCAAACATATGAACATGCTTATGTAGTCATATATAGGTCATCATCATCATTTTGTTTTCCATCAGTCAATTTTTAAATGTCAAGGCTCGGTACAGATCCAAGACTCAAGAGTAAGTCTTTGTTTTTTGGCCTGGAAAGTCGAGTCTAGGTTTATATAACCCAACTCTTCACCCTTCCTTCTTTATTTTACTCCTTCACTCTAAAGTATTTCCAACGCAAGGTCGTCGTTGTGAAATCTGGTAGGACAGTCAGTAGTGGCGGTCACATTGAGGGATATCCTGATTTTAAAATGAATTGTTGCATAATGTCGAACATCCACAGTGCATGATACTACAATGGGTTTCACTTTAACATGGGCGGCACATCTCATGATTTTTTTGATGTTGATTATCTATTGAGTTTTTGTAGAGATAGAGCATAGACATTCTAAGCATCTTGCCACTTTAGCTTCAGGTCTATTGACTTCTAAATATGCTAAATCTGATGCAGAGTTGAGTTCAACTATGACTTCTTCTACACAACATACTCCGATCCAGTTCATACCTACATTTGACAAACCATAAGTGGATCAACCTCATCCTACGGTTCCTCAAGTGCCTGTAGAAGGTCCTGTGTCCAAGACGCTTCCAACGCCTTGAGGATGCTTTTATTTTGGACAATCCTGCCAATTCTCTTGGTTCATAGATTGGAGAGGGACCACTTTGTAGAATCTGCGATAAACATGGAATTCCATTTGAGGACGTACTAGTCCCAAAACACCATCAGAGGCCACACCTTCCTCTGGTGGGTTATACAAACTGTAACCGATATATATGCCTGGCAAGATGTGTTCCACCCTTCAATTCTTTCATTCGTAGGATCTTGAAATTTATGAGATTGGCTCAAGTGCAACTACATCTAAATAATCACATTTTCTCCGTGGCACCTATACTGTCGTTGCTCAACACTTAAATCATGTTCCCAATAATAAGGAAATATGATATACATAGTTTCAAAAGCCAAAAAGGAAGCCCTTCTCTGACTTATCTTGAACCAGCTAAGAAATGTTGAATAGTTACCTGTGCTTGGAATAAATAGAGTTATTACAATAGTGAACGGTTCTACGTCTACTGTCTAACCATGTTCGCACAAAGATAGTTATCCGGACCTAAGTCCTACTTTATGTGCTTTATATGAACTCGCCTTGTGGTTCTGTAAACTCATATTCTTTTTATCATTTAGATATTCTGATGAGGCCTAGTGGCACATCACTTGCGGGTGCCGTTGGAACTTTCTTAGCACTTCTGAAAATGGTTAGAGAAGTTGGAGTTCTTCTTACTGATGAGAATCTCCTAGCCCATAACTTGCTGAAAGCGGGCCGTAGAACTGGTTAAGTTCAAGTGGTTGCCGATGATGATGATGATGATTTCAATAACTCATTTGGAGATGTCAATGTGAATCTTTATGTGCCCTCTATTCCAAGTCCAAGGGATGAAGCTGAAGTAGAACATGAGCACGCCGAAGAAGGAGAGACTATAGGCGAGGTGACGAAGCCGTCCACGATGATGTTGATGTGGGCATGAGCCTTTAATTGGGGAACCCAAAGATGACCAAGAGTTTGTCTTAAAGAAAAAACTGGTCGTAAAGATTTCTAAAGGACAAACTTCCACATAGGCCGCTCTAGTCACAACAATGGGGAAATATAATTCTCTCCATTCTAATGACATATTCGTTTGTCTAGGGCAGAATCCAGCTGAAATTAAATCCTTCAGCCTTGACAACATGAGTCTTGAGGGTCTTCAATCCCCTATCCGCTTTCACCATGGCATGCCTTCCATCAACATAGGAGTGATCACTCCCATTAGTAAAGCTCCATCACAAGGTCCATCATGGGGACACTTGAACACCTATACACATGTGCACCGCGCATATTTCATGTCCTTTCTTGTTGAAGCTAACTTGTTGTTATTTCATTTGTAGGATCCATGGAGAAGAAATACATGTTTCAGTCTGAAGACAAAAATGTGCCACGACAAGAGAGATGCCGCCCAAGCATGTATCGTCAAAGTGGTGGCCGAGAATCGGACTCCGACCATCAGTCCAACATGATAGACATAGTTGTGACAGAGAATATCCATCCCATCAGTCTGCTTTTAGATACTATTCTAGGTCCAGGTCACCTCCGGCAAGCAGCTTGGATAAGCATTTTGATCGCCACGATGATTAACCATCGGGCGATGCTTCGCGTTCACCAACTCTGACATCCATTCCCATGCAACACTCGACATAGACTCACATCAGTTGACCTTCTGAATACACGCTCAATAAAGGCAGTTCTGAGAAATCTCACCATAAGCTGGCAAGAAACGGACTGAAGCTTCAGTTGTCACCGTGGAGCAATAACTTGCTACTGACGTCCGAATGGCCAAAATAAAGGCATAGTTCCCGAAGGTCTGCTTCGAGGGAATCATATTCTCACCCAATCTGGAGGACATTCCACCAGAGGATAAAGGCACGAAAGTTGCCTATGTAATGGATGATTACGACCAGTATACTGTATGAAGGCCGATGGTTGAGAAATCTCTAAGGTTTAGAGTGAAAGGAAGCTCGAGATCAACATTCTAAAAATATGGGAGGCGCAAGATAAATGAATCGCCGCTCATCTCAACGCCGAGGTCACTAGCTTCAAAACATCACAAGCTGAGGCCGAGAAAAAGGGCGATAATGTTGTCAAGGTACTCGAGAATGAACGAACCCAACATCGTTATGAGATAGAGATTGTACACCCTCGAAATTATGATTTAGTGCTAGAGAGAGACGATTTGACCAAGAAAGGGAACGAGCTATCAACCAAAATTGAGAGTGAGACAAAAATGAAGGATGAAGCAATCCAAGAAGCTCAAGGCTACTCAAGAAGGGCTTATTTCTCATAGGAAAAGGGATGGGCCCATTGTGCGTGCTAGTGACTTAGATGTGGTCGTCAAGAAGGAAGTTGAAGCCATTAAGACGCAGATGACGAAGAGATTCGAGCTAATTATCATCAAGTACAATACCAATGTACTTAAGTTCCAGGACTTAGAGTTGGTTGGTGATGATCATCCCAGGACTCTAGCCCTAGCCTGGGAATCGGTTATTAAGCAAGAGAGGGGATTTTTGGAAGGTGATGCAGTGGACCTAAACAGTTGGAAAAGGAGGTCTTGACGGAGATATGCCCAATATGCTAAGGAAATGTAAGCTCATCCTCCATCCCGAGTTAGCTACGACAATGCAGAAAGACATAAGCAAAGGTTTCAGATCATCGCCTTAAAATGCCACCATTAGTTACATATCTGGACACAAAGCCGCTTCTGATTCGTCTTTGGTCCCTATAGATGATCCAGAGAATCCCCAAATGCACAAGCCTACTGTCCTGTCTCCCATCTTGGAGGGGAATTCCAATGAAACTCTGGCCCACACTGAATCCCAAACCAATGGAGGTATCTTGTTGATTTTGCCAAATTTTAGGAAAGTCAACATGTCTCTGATCGATGTGATTAATCTCCAGCTTCATCTTTCTCAAATTTTAGGTCATCCTACAATTCCACGTCTCCCAAAGGAGGGGCCTAACTGATACAGCAAGCAACGACGTCTGAGTCAACAACCATAACTATTTCCAGGGTGACTTTGAGCATCTCGGTTAGCAATGCCTCTAGTTCAGATGCCTAAATGATTAATGGATTGCAAGAGGAGAGGCCTGGTGACTTCCAGGAGACATTTATAGATGATGATGTTGAGATCACCGTGTCGCTCAAACTTGGCAAGTGTTATCTAGGTTTTTAACCTAGAAGGATCCAACAGAAAAATTCCGAGACATCAGAATGGTTTAGAAATTAACCAAAAAAGATAAAACAAGGAGTTAATAAGAGCCAAGATATATTACTAAAGCGATGACTCAATTTGATTAAACTAAGAAACCTAGGTCTGTCTAGTTCAATCAACGGCTAAGCATAACCAGCCAGTAGGTAGTCATCAGAACGGAACAACGTGCAAGAGACTACACCAACAATATAGAAACAAGGTCATGGAAGCATCCTAAACTTCAAACTCCAAAAATAGCCTAATGCTTGGATCAATGTTATGTCATAAAGGAAGCAAAGAAAGCCTAAATCATAGAGCCCAAAAAATACTAAATGTATGGAAAGCTCGCGAGCCATACACGATGGGTCACTAGCGATCCATATGGAGCAGTGTTTCTTGCGACCCAGCATTTTGAAATGACGGAGGGAGAGCAGCTAAGTAATTAGCTCACTTGAAAGCCAAATCTAAGGTTCGCTAGCGATCATAGCCATGGTTTTGGGCCAAATACGTCACTAAAAATCCATGGTTTTGGCTCGGAACGCGAGCCAAACTTCTCTTGGTCATCATATATACCCATCTGCAATCAGCTAGCGAATTTGTTTAGCCCGAAAGCTCTCTAATCCATATAAATACCTACTTGCCTACAACATAAATGGGATCATCTCCGGACTGGTTGCTACTGCTTTGTTGGAAACATTCTTTACCTCCATCACAACAATCTCCAAAGGAATTCAATGTGGTTCTCCAATGGATTCCATTTTTGGGATTCAATCTTCCTAAGGATAATCAAAGCCTTGTAATCAAACACTATTTGCATTAGCAATCAATATATAATAAAACTATAAAGTGGACATATGCTTCGTTAATAGCCGAACCACTATAAAAATTCCTTATCTTCTTTCTTTTATTATTCTTTTTCTGTATTTGTTATCTGTAATATTTCTCTGTCAGAACAGGGTTGGTGCTTTCAAACCTAAACCACATTGTTGATACATTTTTGGGTAAACATTTTGGTGCTTTCAATGAAAAATCAAACTTAGGATTCATATCTGGCAATCTCTTTGGATCTCATAGGTCCAGAAGTTGGATCCTTAATCTTTGCTTGAAGAATCCATTGTTTGGAACCAATGGCCCCTAGAAGAAGAAGAACTACCTCTGGAAGATCCATAAGGGCAGTAATAGCCGGTGAAGATGTTACTCCCTAACAAACTAAACTAAATGATGCTAACTTAGGAAATCAGGTGCCAAGATTCTCTAGTCAGCACGAAGTTGTCACCAGGGATGAGTTGAATAAAATGGTTGATGAGGTCAACCAAAAAATGGAAAGTAGCCAAAAGTCTTTATTGGATAAGCTTAATGCTCTCCTAACACAACAGTCAAATCCTGCTCCAAGGACTATGCCTAAACACGCGGCTGCTATAGAACAAGAGAATTCCTCAATTTCCGCTCTACATGGAAGAAACGGAAAACATGCACGAAAAGTGTGACAACATGACTTTACATGGATGGAAATGCAAGTACTCCATTCTCCACGAGGCAACCTATTCTGAACTTGAATCATTGGGCAAAGACGTCGTTAGAAGGCATAGCTATAGATCCCTCCGACTCATAGGACGGAGAGCAAGACAACAAATTAGAAGAAAATGCCAATGCATTCGACAATGCTAGAAATACTCAAAATACTCCTTTTAGGCCAACCTCAATCCAACGGGACCCTACAAGAGTGGCTCTCCTAAAGACAGGAGAGCGTAGATTTGCGCCCACACACCATGACCGTTTGCAAAGCCAAATACTTGGCATAGTGACTGATTGCCATCCTCAGGACTATCAGGCATCATAGGCATACATAGCAGATATGGTTAAACTATTAATGAAGGAGAGTAAAAATAGAAGAGATGGATAATGAGGATCTACACTAAGCCGAACTCCCTTCACCGATGAAGTCTTGAATGACAAATATCTAGAAAAATTCACAATGCCAACTATTCTGTCCTATGATGAAATGAAAGATCTAAACCTCACTTGTATAAATATAGTTTGTATATGGATGTAGCTAATGCCTTGGAAGCTGTTCGATGTATATTCTTTCCTATCTTTCTCGAAGGAGTTGCATCAATGTGGTTCACTAGGCTTCCACCAAGATCTATCTCTACTTTTGACCAACTGGCGACAAGATTCCTTAATTAGTTTAGAATCCATACTACACAGCCAAAAGATGTCAAGTCCCTATCCGGATTGTTCCAAGGCACAACGAATCATTGAAATATTTCATAAACAGGTTAACACCACAGTGACGGAAGTAAGCAAACCCAACGAAGAAATGGTTTTTATGGCATTAGTCCATGCCATTCACCCAGAACTGAATTCGGAAAGTGGACTAAGACGAAGAAGCCTACCTCTAGAAAAGCTTTCAATCGTAAATAAAGTCAGTACCTAAGGTTATAGGAAGAACATGAATTAGAAAAGAAGGCTACTAGTGTGCAACTGATCAATGTCGGAGAGTGTAAAGTTGTAGTGAATCAAAATGCACATACTTCTCGGGCTGCTGAAGGAATCACTGGGAAAGACGGAAATTCAAAGAGAAAAAGTCAAAACTCCAATAAGAAGAATGATATTGGCAACAATATAAAGCTCATAGGGTTTAAGCACAAATGCCACACACCGTGCAAAGAAGTTGGGGGAGAAATGAAGCGATATGTAAATTTGTTGAAGCATTCTCCAAAGGAATCGTGTTCAGCTATAGAAGATGAAATTCCGGCCAAGCTGCAAAGGGTTTTGAATGACGATGTAGTATTCTGAAATCGAGACACCGAAGGGATCGAAACTCCAACTCTTGATCCAATGGTGGTGACGGTAGGAATCGAACCTATAGTAGTTCGACGGGTATTGGTTGATTGTGGAAGTTTCATTAACATACTCTTCAAACACACTTTCGATCAGATGAAGATTGGTATAAAAAGCATATCCTCATGCCAAATGAAGATTTATGGGTTTACCGGTGAACCCGAACAACAGGTAGGAACAATTGACCTACCTATGGAACTTGGAGTGTGTGAGCGAAAAGTTACCCTCATTTAGACTTTTGTGATAGTGGATGAAATGTCAGCTTACAACGCTTTCTTGGATGGCCGGCGTTGTCAACTTCAAAATAGCATTGGCCCAATGGTGCCTTACAATGAAGTTCCCTATAGAGCACAGAGTCAGAATTGTGAAAGGAGACTAAAGCACTGCTCGGGAATGCTACATCGTAGAAGTGCGTGAGTCAAGAAGAATGGAAAAAGGAGAGGATGTGGGGGAAACTCTCCACATTGTGAGACCACTGAATAGCAATTACAGAGCTACCCCTGGCTCGGTAACCATAGCCGATTCGACAAGGCTTTGGGCCCTAGAAAGAATAGTTCAGGGGAGGATTAGCCAGCACCGGTAGAATTGACAGTGTCTATCCCAGTCTGTATGAACGAATCAACACGGGCCTTGAAAATTGGATCACACCTTGGAAATAGGATGCGGTCAGAACTAACTAAATTCCTCCGCACCAATTTGGATGTATTTACATGGACACACTTCGATATGTATAGGGTATTACCCGAAATTGCTGTCAAGTGCTCAATATTTACCCTAAATTCCTAGTAAATAAAAAAAGTTGCAGCTTGCGCCTTAAACGGTCCAAGGCACTGACAGAGGATGTAGATATACTGATGGCTAACGGCTTCATTCAAGACGCAACTCAACTTGAATGGGTATCAAACCCAGTTTTAGTCAAGAAGACTAATGGAGAATGGAAAACTTGTATCGACTTCTTGGATCTAAATAAGGCTTGCCCAAAGGATTGCTTCCCTATCCCTAGAATTGATAAGTTTATGGATGGAATGGTGGGGCATGAATTGCTATCACTTATGGATGCGTACTTGGGCTACAATCGGATCCTGATGCATGAGCCAAATCATGAGAACGACAGCTTTGTCACAAATAAGGGACTTTACCTCTACAAAGTAATGCCATTGGTTCAAAAAATTCCAGGGCAACATACTAAAGGCTAGTGAATACTATGTCCAAACGGCAAATCGAAAAGACCGTGGAAGTTTATGTGAATGACATGTTGGTCAAATCTCGAGTAGCTGCTAACCATTTAGAAAATATCACTAACATGTTCGAAATACTATGGAAGTATGGAATGAAGCTCAACCCACTAAAATGTCACTTTGGAGTAGCCTCTAAGAAAATCTTAGGGTTTATAGTAAGTGCCCAAGGAGTCGAAGCAAATCTAGAACAAATAACGACGCTACGAGAGGTCCAAGCCCAAAGAAATAAGTAGGAACTTCAAAGATTGAATGCAAAAGTCGCAGGACCGAGCCGATTTATTTGAAAATCTATAGACAGGTGGATACCGTTCTTCGATGCGCTGAAGAGGAAAAAAAACTTCGAATGGAGTGAAGCTTGTCAAACGGCTTTCGAAGAACTTCACATGGAAGCTCCGCCAATTTTATCAAAGCCGGTAGATGAGAAGATCTATTCATCTACTTTGCAGTCTCACTGCATGCACCGAGCGCCGCTCTCATGCGGAAAGAAGTGAGAATCTAGCGACCCGTGTATTACATTAGCAAACAATTCACCAGGGCTAAGAAGAATTACCCAAAATTGGAAAAGCTAGTGTATTGCTTCTTGATCGCGTCTTGGAAGTTATGGCCATACTTTCAGGCACATCCGATCAAAATATGAACTGACCAGCTCTTGAAACAAGTATTGTACTAACCCGAAACTTCCGGGCGACACCTCAAATGGAACATAGAGCTAATTCAATATGATATTATATAACATCCTAGGAAAGCTATCAATGGGCAAGCATTAGCAGACTTCATCGCCGAGTTGCTGTATGAGACGACAAGGAAGAAGTGCCGCTGAAGGTGGAAACTTAATGGAAACTCAATGTAGATGTGCATCTAACAATCTTTGTTTAGAGGCAGGTGTAATGCTCGAAATCCCCAAAGGAAGAGTCATTTGCTACGCCTTCGGTGGCAGCGGCATGGATTTCCCTACGAGGAATAACAAAGTAGAATACGAGGTTCTTATTGCAGGACTAAAGGTGGTGAAAGAGCTTAAGATAAAATGCATTCACATCTACAGCAACTCCCAACTAGTGATCTGTCAAATAAAGGGAGAATGTCAAGATCGAGGAGAGAATCTTGCTTCATATCTGTCCAAAGTACAAGAACTGTTAAGCGACGTTGAATATTATACTATAGCCTACATTCCATGGGAATAAAATAAATAGGCGGACTATTTGGTTAAACTTGAAAGCTCCGGGGAAGCTCAATCATTAGGGCTTGTCCTAGTTTATACTTTAACCACCCCGAGCATAGATGAGATGAACGTCGATTGGATCCTTAAGGCAGTCATCAAACCAGAAACATGGATGTTACTAATAAAGGATTATCTTCTTGCAGAAACCCTTCCAATTGACTGGAACCTATGGAAAAAGCTTCTTTGAAAGGCATTATGATTCATGATACAGGATGGAAAACTCTATTGAAGGGGATTCTCGACCTCCTTCTTAGGTGTGTGACTGACAATGAAGCACGAAGAATCCTAAAGGAGGTACATGAAGGCGAATGCGGAGACCACACTTGGGGGAGGACCCTAGCATAGAAATTCCTTCGGTAAGGATATTTCTGGCCAATAATAAATCGTGACGCTGCAGACTATATCGGAAGATGCAATTGCTTTCAAAGATTCAACAAAATTAAGAGAATTCCTTTAACATAGCTAACGCACATCCCATGGCCATTTGCAATATGGGGAATCGACTTGATTGGCCCCCGCCAATTGCAAAAGGAAGGACCAAGTATGTTATAGTTTCCGTAGATTATTTCACAAAATGGACCGATGCAGAACCCCTGGCCACCATAACTACAAAGAAAGTCATTAATTTTTTGCTAATATTGGAGGTTTGTTGTGCCATAAAAAGTTATCGTGGACAATGGAAATTAATTCGAAAGTGCCAAGTTCAAAGAGTTCTGCAAGCGCTTCCAAATTGAAAAGAGCTTTTTCATGGTGGCTTATCTGTAAGCAAACGGGCAAGTGGAAGTGATAAACAAGATCATCAAGTCTATTATCAAAAAGTCATTACCAAAGAAAAAGAAAACTAAGTTGATGAACTTCCATTTGCACTATGGGTATACAGAACTACCAAAAAATGGCAACTGACCACACTCCGTTCGCCTTGGCATATGATTCAAAAGCAATGGTTCCTGTTGAACTGGAAGTCCCCTCACATCGAAGGCAAAACTTAAATCTAAAGCAAAACGAGCAGCTTCTACTCGAATCGCTAGATATGATTGATGAAAAAAGAGAGGAAGTAGAGTTGAGAACCGCCGCCACCAAAAAAGGTCGCACGGTACTTTAACACCAGAGTTCACAATCAAACCATCAAAGTGGGAGATCTCATGCTCAAGCGGGTTTACCCCGTTCTGAGGACCTTCAGACCAAACTAGGAAGAACCGTAAGCTAAGAGACGGGACTTTCAATCTAACAACCATTGATAGAACTCAAGTTCCTAGGGAATGGAATAGCGATTCACTCCACCATTATTTTGTTTGAAAGCTATCTTATGTAATTTTGTCTTTCCAGCAAATAAGCCATCTCGGAATGTCGGGGGCATTGTACATAGGAAAAATCTACCCTGCTTTCCTTAATGAAGTTTTCTTCTGCTTCTTGAACCAACAAAATTGTGTTCATAATAATTACCCGTCGGGTCAACAGAAACAAATCGACTCAAACTGTTAGATCGCAAAATCTGATTTTGGCCTTCTAAAAACCGATGTTGCTCCGGCAACATCAATAAGGCTAAAACTAAAGCTCCGCATGTTGCTTAAATTAGGAAACACCGAGGAGCACAAAAAATTGCATATTTCATAAGCCGTGCACTAACTCCCAAAACATACACTCCTCACGTTGCCCGAAGATAGGCAACACCGAGGGGCACGAAAAACCAAGAATTTGTAAGCCACGCACTAACTTCCAAAACATATGCTCCTCACATTGCCGAAGATAGGAAACATCAAGGAGCATGAAAAGCCGCGCATTTCGTAAGGCACACGCTAATCTCAAAAATGCCAACCCCTCACGTTGCACGAAGACAGGCAACATCGAGGAGAACCAAAAACCGCATAGCCATAAGCCATGCCAAAACGCACTCCCTTCACATTGCCCAAAGATAGGCAACTTCGAGAAGCATCAAAAGTTGCGCACACCATAAGCCACGCACTAAATTCCAAAACACTAACTCCTCATGTTGCCCGAAGATAGGCAACTCCGAGGAGCATGAAATATCATGCACTGATTCTTAACACTTAAACTCCTTACCCTGCTCGAAGATAGGTAGCATTAGGGAGCCTAAAATCCTTGCATTCCTTGAAGATAATGCAACATCGAGGAGCACCAAAAAACCGCGCATCCCATAACCAGCACCAACTACTTCTATAATTAGGAATAATTGGCACAACTCCAACAAAATTGGAATGCTACAAACCAATAGGAAAGTTTTAACTAAGTACACTTAATGATTAAAATTACCCTCAATTAACCCATGCAACGTGCACCTCTCAAAGGCGCCTATATTGCATATTTGCTGGAATATTACAAGAAACTTGGGCTACATGCTAAAGTTGCAAAACTTCCAAAAAAAGAAAGATCAAGCCATGACTTAGTCGAATTTCATGTTTAACATGAAAATTATCCAAATCCCAAGTTATCGTTAATTTAAAAATTGTTTAAAGTAAACAGCCTTGTGAACTAGGGGACATACACTGGTACTTGGATAAAAACATATGAAAAAATACACAAGTACTATCAATCCAAACAAATAATTTTTAAATTCTGTTCATTTTTAAGTGAAGAATTTTTAAGTTCTGTTACTTTAAATGAAGGATTTTGGCAGTAATCATGGAACTAGATAAGTAGAAAATAAAAAAGCACAAGTGCACAGAACATATATGAGCAGACATATGAGGATACAGTCAAAATATTAATATATTGCTTATAATTTTATTTACACAGCGCCAAAACGTGGGAATCGTACCGACATAACGACGTCCAACAAAAAGAAAATATAGAATCCATAGCAAGAACACTAAGTGCAGACTCTGCATTCGGAAAAAATGACTTAAAAGGAACCAAAAATCAAATCAGTCTTCACACATGCTCCTTAACACTTACTTCCACCACTCCTCTTTTTGCCCTTTTTTGTTAGCTTCTACTTCGTCTCAAGAGCAGTGTCACTGCCGATAATGTCAACGAACACCTCAGTGGCAATGTCCTCCTCTTCCTCTACAGCCTTCTCAGAAGATTCACCTTCCGTTTGCGTTTTCGTTATTTAACAAGAGCTCTTTAAGGCTTTGATCGCTTCAACCTTTTCCTTCTTGGTAGCGACTAGTTTGTGCCGAGTCTTGCGAGGCTTCTCTGTCTGAACTTCCTGCTACTTAATTTCTACCACTTTTACATCGCCTTCTAAAGACACAGAAGGGTCATCCAGGCCATAATGCGTAACTATCTTCTCGGACTCCGGCCTTGGCTGCGAGCTAGACACAGACGTAGGAATAGGAACATAGATGACCATGGAGGATGTAGAAATAGCAGCGCGTCCGGGAGCTGAGGAAGCTAGTATATTAATAAAAAAGGTGGACGGGCCTATAAGTTCAAAAATAAAAGCGTTAAATTCTTCTTGCTCTTACAGTGTAAGTTGGAAATTCTTAGACTCGAAGGAAGTGAGAACATTACCTGCACTGGAGGAATGGTCGAGAATGCCGACTTCGTATTCACTAGCTTCGCCTTCTTTCGATGGTTCCACTACCTGAGAAAGAGTATCGAGCTCTGAACTTGTAGATAGGTTGTGGGGCTACTCCGATGATTTGCCCATGCCAGAAATAAAAAGGCATGGTTAGCGCTTCGGCGGCAGTCATTAAAGCAACGTCGGTGGCCTCTTTCTCTCTTTTGACTCGAAGAATCTCCCGACTCTCGAGTAACAACCTTCTCTGACTCTTCATTAAGGTAGGTGTTTTGCAACTCCCGCTTGTTATAGACATCACTGCTATTGGAAAAGTGGGATAAGACTTCTTCCTAAAATAAAGCGAGTGTACATAAGAACTTCGAATCCTACATAAGAACTTTGAATCCAAGTAGCTAAGAATCCTTTGGTGCAACAAGGAGTTAACATAAAAGTTCATAATGGTCGCGTCTATATTTTCCATCTTTCTTTCAAAAGTATTTTGAAGCCCCAAGCAATCCGCCCCCACGGTGGCTGAGCTGCGTGACCTAAGCCTGTAGCATGGCAATTGTCTCGGCTTGGTCGAAAATAGTCTTTTTGTGCCCTTCAACAATGAGGTTGTGATCAGTAATGGTTTTCCTTTGAGCCTTAATCATCACACTGTAAGCGTCCACTTCTTATTTTAATTTCGCCTCTTCGGCGTGAACCTTTTTTATCTCATCTCTATAGACAATCTGAAACCTAGCGTGAGCCTCTTTTACTTCCTTAAGAAAGTCAGTGCTCCTCTTGCCTTCTTGTAGTGCCGTTGCCTTTTCTTCCCCTAGCGATTTAATTTTGGCATCATGTTCTGACAGCGCTCTTTCAAAATCATCCTTCTTCAGTTGGAAAGAGAGGATCTCTTGGTAGTTATTATGATTGGTGTGTGCCAGTTGTTTACGCAGTCTCTCCCATCCTTCGGCCTGATCCAAGTCGCTCTGGATAGCTTGAAGGTGGGGCACGTACGAATCTTTGTGAACCGGGTACAAGACATGGTCAAACTTAACTCCCCTCAAGAACCATCCAGAAGTGCTGCTTCGAGCTTTGGAGGACCCAAAGGAAGAATATAGGCCGACCTCCAATTGGAACACGAAGCACTAGGAGCAAGCACGACTGAAGATGGTGAAATACCAATCAAAGGCGGAGCAAGAGCAAAAGTGACGGTTATTTCTTGACCCACTGAGGAGCACATCGGAGCGGACCCCCATTGATCTGAAGAATGCGAATGGTGGCTGAATCTCGATCTCCTTGATGGTTCCTCCCTTTCATCAAAAGATCTCCTTTTCTCATACCCGCTTTTGTATGACCGACGTCGATCTCTTTCATCTTGGCGATGGGCTTCGGCCTCTAGTTCCTTTCTCCTTATGTATTCCTCCACCATTTTCGAGGCTAATAATGGTCGGAACGGCGCTTAGACTAGCATTGGGAGTCAGTGAACTCTTCGAAGTCATCATAGAGGCCACATCCTCTCGTCGTACCTGGCACAAAAAAAAGATTTCAGAAGCGTAAAATAGACACGAAAAGAGTATAAGAATGTAAGTGCAATCTTAGCGACATGTGTAGTGTGTTTCAGGGGAAGGCCTAGAGCGTCGTCATGAACCAGTTCGGGTAGCCATTGTAGGAAGGATCAGACTAACTTCAGCCGTTGTAGGCAAAAACGAACTATCTTCAGGCATGGAACTGCCCGAATAAGGGGCACTTCCTCGAATTTGAAATCTTCTCCCATAGGCGCATCAAGATCAACATAGACATTGTTCAAATTTAACATAGACATTGCTCAAATTACCAAATTCCACTCCAGCATCTTTAGTTTGAGAATCTTGATGCCTTCTGATCTTTGATGATTGGTCTTTAATGCTCGTATCTGGAAGGGTTGAGCTCGAAAGGACGGGGCTCATTCCTAAAATTTGATCACACGATTATGAGTCCTTATCATCAGAATCTGCGTAAAAGTCATCACTTGCAGCAGACTTATCACCACTACTCTCAAACACCTCCTCTTCCTTATTTGAGTCCAATGCGGCCTTTCTTTTGCTTGAGCTCTTCTTCTCCTTACTCTGGAATCGGAGGCATTCTAACCAAGCCGCTAAATCCAATCGTAGTAGCATCTCCTCCTTCACTGGCCTTCTCGGTTGGTCCTTTGGACAAACCCACTCTCTCAAGAGGTGCTTTCTTCGAAACTGCGAGGAAGAGAACTAGATCTTGTGCAAAATTTGGATCGAGCAGGAGAGTGGAATTCAACTTGAACAACGGATCTACCTGGATATAGTAATCCATATCGACACAATTTTTCATCAGTAAGCAGAACTTTAGTGCATCTCCTTTTGGCATCAATAGCCTTTTATGTCTGAAAAACATCATCAAGAGCCACGTCTCTGTTTGGCCTTGGAATAACTGTAAGAAGTATACAGCTCATTAGAAACCCCATAGCAACGCTCGAAGCTCGATAAGTATGAAAAGGAACTTGCCACCTATCATCCAACGTTTATTGAACCCCTCGGGGCATCAAGCAAAGAAATATAGCATCTTGAATTATAAGTTGCTCTATATATGTAGAAAGATTTTTTAGTTTCCTTGGGCTTCAATTACAATCAAGGAGGGCTAATCATCTCTCCTTCTAAATGATAGAATGTATCAAAACTCATCAAAGCTTGGAGCATGGTTGAATATCCGTATGAAAAGAACATGTAAGCAAGTTAAGATAGCATAGCATTGGGATGAATCTGAAATGGGGCAATGCTTAAGTTCGAATGAGTTCTGCATAGAAAGTCGTTAAAGGAAGGCATGGCTCCATTCAAACACATATACCGGTGGAAAGCGGTGTACCCCGAAGGAGGCACATAAGCGAACTCGTCCTTCTCTAGCAGACGTACATCCTTCTTTAGAATACCATGTTGCACACAGATGTTATGAAGAACTTTAGCAGAAACCACCGAAGAAGCCTTCTTAGGTGGATTGAGTAGAACTCTAAAGTTAGGAGTCATTTGATCCATGACTAGCCTGACTGGGACCATCTAACCGTATTCCACTTGTTAAGTGGTAGGAGAAAGAGTGACAGATGATGACTCGGGTGTGGAAAGTGCTTGGCTTCCTCCACTTGATTTACGGCACGAAGATGGATGCTTCATTCTAAAAAAGGGAACTCGTATTCAAAATGGTCAGGCGATTTATTCTAAATTAAAAAATTTCCCCTACAACACTTAAATTCCAAAGAGAATCAATCTGTGCCCATGCAATGGACTTCAAGTGTGAACCGAGGCAAGTGTAGCATGCTCTTTATAAGGCATCTATCAAGTCAATTCTGGTCTAATGGGCGAAGACAGTAAAACGTGTCAAGTATTAGGCCAAAACCCGAATGTCGTTCCGAGTGAAAACTCAAGACTTGATTTACTATCTTCCTCCGTTAAACCACAATCAGCTCAAACTTCTCACGATCCACATCGCAAATGAAAACTTGCCGTAAGACAAACACTACGGTTAACAGACCCACTGTGGATTAATCTTTAAGCATGAAATTGGTTGGAGACTTGAATCAGTAGTCCAAAGGCAAACTAGTAGCAAGCAATCAGTTCGGAAGCGAGCTAACAATGAGTCGGAGGCGATTCAAGGCATGAGTTTGGGTTTTTTTCCGAAGGTGAGCTAAGGAGGCAATGATGCTCCCACGGTGGTGGCGTAAGAGGAAACCGAGGCAGAAGTGGCTGAAGAATGATGGATCGAATCAAACTAGAAGTAGGTCGAATCGCCTAAAGTTTGGATCGCAAGAGGGCAAGAAGAATCGGATCGCACGAGAATTATAAGTTGGATCGGCTCGAGTAAATGATTAAGTCGGCTCGAACAACATAATATAGGCATATAGAAATGACGAGGCCAAATTTCACTAAGTCATTGGGTCGCCTGGGGTCCATCATCGATCACTAGCACCCATATTTACAAAACAAAAAAAAAATTTCTATGTGGCCGGGTCACTAGCGATCAACCGTACATGGGTCGCTAGCGACCCATAAGGTTGGGGGAGATTTTGATCGAATTCATGCTTCGACGTCTATCCATCATTTCTAAACATATCGAGAAGCTATAAGAAGAAATTTGATCCGTTATGACAAGAAATAGCAGTCAAGACCAAAGCTAGGTGATCACTAACATGACCTGCCACGTATCCATTAAACTCTAAGGCGATCACTTGGAATTCGATGAATAGATGTTGAAAGCAAAAAATTCCAGAGCACACCTTGTTTACAACAAAGACATACTCTTAGGGGGAGGGGGGAATTATTATCTGGGTTTTTAACCCAGCAGGACCCACTAGAAAATAGAATAATTCCATGACATCTGAATGGTTTAGAACTTAACCAAAAAGGCTAAAATAAGGAGTTAATGAGATCCAAGCCATAGTACTGATGCGATGAATCAATTTGACTAAACTAAGAAACCAGTTTCTATCTAATCCAATCAATGGCTAAGCATAACCAGCTAGTAGGCAGTCATCATAACGGAACAACGTGCAATGAGACCACGAACAACATCGAAACAAGGCTATGGAAGCATCCTAAGCTTCAAACTCGAAAAATAGCCTAAGTGCTTGCATTTCCAGTGATCAATGCAAGATGTTATGGTACAAAGGAAGAAGGAAGCAAAGAGAGGCTAAAGGACAGAGCCCAGAAAATACTAAGTTTATGGATCGCTAGCGATCCATACACGATGGGTCGCTAGCAATCCATATGGATCAGTGTTTCTTGCACACCAACATGATGAGATTATCGAGTGAGAGCGATTAAGTAATTAGCTCATAAGGGAGCCAAATCTGTGGATCGCGAGCTAAACATCTCCAGGTCATCATATACCCATCTACAAGCATTCACCGAACGTTTTTGGCCTAAAAGCTCTCCAATCTCTATAAACACCATCCTGTCTGCAACATAAACAGCATCTTCTCCGGACTGGTTGCTAAAGCTCTGTCAGAAACATTCTTCACTCTCTACCTCCCTCACAACAATCTATAAAGGAATTCATTGTGATTCTCCTATGGATACTAACTCTAGGGATGCAATCTACCTAAGGATAATCAAAACCTTGTAATCAAACACTACTTGTATAAACAGTTAGTCAATAATAAAATTATAAAGTGGACGTAGGCTTCATTAATAGCCGAGCCACTATAAAAATTCTCTGTCTTCTTTCTTTTATTCTTCTTTTCTATACCCATTATATATATTATTATTTTGTAAGAATAGGGCTGGCGCTTTCACACTCAAATAAGGGCGTTGATCCATTTTTTGGGTTAACAGCGAGGGACTTTCAATAAGTGAACTTCTCAAAAAGTAGCTCAAATCGACTACAGAATTAAGTAGGAACCACATTTGATCTCCCTCCTCCACTTTCTATTGCCTTTACAAACAAGACCATCTATGCTTTAGTCACACTGCCTATGGCCGAAAGCACTTGGAGCATGTTGCCCATTGCTCAAAGCATCCTAAGTACTAAGAGTAACCAAAGCACTACCTACAGCTCGCCTTCAAAGGGTAAAGGAAGCGATAGAAGGATAAGGAAGCAACAGAAAGGATCTAGTGCGCCATCTTTTATAGAGAAGAAAAGGAGGAAAGATAAGAAGAGGATCAAGAAGTGATCATCCATCTTCTTCATGTTTTTGGTTGAGTAGTACCTAGGCACTTTTTAGATTTTGCTTTTGCTTTATGCTTGTGTTGTGCGGATTCGGCCTCCGCTTTAGCTTTTCAGTTTTAGTATCAATAACACTTGTGTCTTTTTTTGGAGTCTTATTTTGACTGTGAACAACATGGACTTTTGTTTTTATCAAGTCTTGTGTAAATTTGCCCATGTATTTGAAAAAAGCGCATTACATCCAACGTGGTTGCGATCCATTTCTTGTTATGGTAGTCGAGCCAAGTCATTAGTTCGATTCGTCATCTAAGCGAGTAGAGAGGGATCGTTCCATCTCATACGATCATATTCCACTTTGCAACTTGGTCGAATTCCACTTGCTTGAAAAGCAAACTTGAATATTAATTTCTAGAATGTTTTATGTACGATTATGCCTAACTTCTAGCTTCGTTTGGAGTTAACCACTTTAGATGACTGATTGGACATCTTAATCCAGGATGTTTACTTACGATCGTGCCTACCTCGGGCAACGACCGAAGTTATTAAGAGATCCCGCGTAACATCGAGTGCAAATCTTTTGTCTCACCTGCTCCAAGCAAGATTTAAGTGCCCTGCCAAACTCTTGGCATAAGTAACAAAGGTGAATGGTCTCGTTCAGCCTTTGAATGTTTATATTCCTGCCCCTACTTCAAGGGTAAGAGTTAGTTGATGGACGGTCAAGTCACATTCTTTTTGGTTTATACTCATGCCCCCGCTTCAAGGATAAGAGTTAGCAGATGGACGGTCAAGTGGTATACTTTTTGGCTTATACTCATGCTCCTACATCAATTACAGGAGTTGGCTAGCATCTATCTTTGGACTCCAAGATTGGTTGAACTACAAGACTTCAATTATGGACCATCGAACTTTGGTTTGAACCTATTTTGAGTACCTCCTTACCTACATTATAAACATGCACATTCGTTTGAGTTGGTCATGCTTCATATCTCATATGCTATTTAAAGATAAAGTCGCGGATTAGGAAAGCCATTTCTCTTTATAAAAGATGGGAAATAAAAGATTCTGTCCTATTACATGGCTTTAACTAATTATGTACAAATTTATTTGTAAGTTAAATAACATCGCAAGTGCTCCCTATTCAGTGGCCTCTTGAGTGAGATACCGTCTATTGTTGCTAGCTTGAAAGTATCATCCCCATGCTTTTGCTCAACTGCACGTAGACCTTCCCTACTTGGGCTTAAGTTTCAAGTACCTGGGAAGATTCTTTTAAGAACTAGGCTGCCAATTTCAAAGGTCTGATTCTTAACCTTGGTGTTGTAATATCAGGTGACTCGGCTTCAGTGTGCAGCTGCTCTCAAGTCAGCTTCATCGTGCTTCTCATCAATCATATTAAGAGACTCCAATAGGAGTTTCTCATTCATTCGTGGATTGTGGTGAGTCAGTCGATGGGAAGGTAATTTAGATTCAACCAAAATCATACCCTCTGATCTGTAGGCTAGGTTAAATGGAGCGTGGGCAGTAACTAACTTGTGGGTCGTTCGGTATGCCCAAAGTTCTAATGGAAGTTTATCGACCCACTTGCCCTTAGCCTTATCAAATCACTTCTTAAGAATGGACTTGATAAACTTATTCACAACATTAGCTTGTCCATTCCCTTGGGGGTGCACCATCACAACAAATCTCTTCTCTATGCGATGTCGGCGGTAGAAATTTTAAACTCAATGTAATCGAATTAGGTCCCGTTGTTGGTGATGATTGCTTATGTGTTATCAGGTCACTTGTCCCGACTACAAGGTGATAATTATAAAGGCTTTGATTGAGTCTATATAAGACTCGAGCTAGTTAGAGATCGGGGACATAAGGCATTGATTCGTTTTGGGTAGTTCGGCCTACGTGTACGGTTCGGCCTTTATGCATGGCTCGGCTGTGTGTATGGTTCGATCTTGAAGGATGGGGCATGTCGCTCGTCGAGAAAGGAAGCTATGGGAATTCAATACATATCACTCGGTCAAGAATGGGAAAACGAGATGGCTCGATCTAGGCGTTCAAGGAGAGGTCGCTCGGCCAGGTTCGATTGGCAACCATCGTTTGGTCACTCTCATTCGGCCACGCTCGTTCGGCCACCCTCGTTCGACCACCCTCGTTCGGCCGCCATCGTTCAGCCGCCATCGTTCAGCAGCAGCTGTTCGGTATGCCTGAATCGGTGCATAGAAGTTGTCTATTATGGGCCGAAGTACTTTGCTCTTAGGCCTGCGAAGGAAGTCCAACCTATCTTTGTCTACAAATACAAAGGCAGGGGTACAACTGAAAGGATCTTTTTTTGGGAGAACTCCAGGGAGGCTCTGCCATGGCTATTTTTCTTATAAACTTGTATCGATGGATTCTTGGCAAACCAACAACTCATGTAATTGTAATCAAACGAAGAATTTATAAAATTTGAAGTGGATGTAGGCCGAGATTGCCGAACCACTATAAAATCTTTGTGCCTATTTACTTTTATGCTTTATTCTCTAGATTCCATTAATACTCTGATGTCCATGAATTTCTATGGGTGTTAGTGACCAATTTTGGCGCTAACATTATGGAACTCCAAAATGACATATGATATTCCAAACCATGAAGTTGATTGCTCTCTTTGTGGTAACTATGGCTAATGGTTCTACTTTACCCCATTTTGTAATGTTTTCAATTGCGATGACAAACTTTGTGCCCATTATATATCAGTAACACATTGATAATATCGATTCCCTAAACTACAAACGACCAGGGACTGACCATTTAAGTAATCTTCTTCGATAGGGATCTCAGAATTTTGGCAAATCTTTGGCACTTGTCATACTTTCTGGTGTAATCAGATGGATCTCAATTGACAGTTGGACAGAAATACCCATAGCGGAGAATCTTCATTGCCAGGGTTTTCCCCCTAGTGTGGTCGCTACAGGCCCCTTCATGAACTTCTCTCAGGACTTGTTTGGCTTCATTGTTGGCGGTACACCTTAATATTGGAATTAAGAATCCTTTCCTATAAAGTGCTCTCAACTAAAGGTGTATCTCGAAGCATTGAAAAGGAGCTTCCATCGCTCGTTCTTCTTGTCCAAAGGATTCCTTTTAGCAACTAGTCCTTTATTAGAGTCATTCATGACTCCTTCTCACACTCGACCTCTAAGATCTAACCGTATTCTATCTTGTCGATGCTCCGGGTCAACAATACTTCGACAAGTACCAGGCCAATGGGCTGTGCATTTCCAGATCTGACCAACCTAGCCTGTGAGTTGGCATTTACATTTTCCTTTTAAGGAATATGTGTTATAGTGCAATACTCAATGTCACTAAGCGGATTAAGAGTCCAGTTTAGATAAGGATATAGATTCATTCCTTCCGCCGTAAACTCTTTCCTTGCTTGACATACCACCAGTTGGAATCATAAAAGATATGTAAAGTTTTAACTACCAGTTCCTTAGCCATTTGAGTCCTACAATTAATATTTTATACTCCGTTTCATTTTTCATTGCAGGGGGATCAAGTCTCAAGGCATAACAGACTGAATGTTCGTCGAGAGTGACAAGTACAACTCTAGCACCAAAATAACGTTCATTCGATGCACAATCTGTGTACATCTTCCAAATAACATTCTGCTGATCACCGCTCTTCAAAGTATCATCTCATGTAGTATATTCGACTACGAATTCTACCAAAGCTTGACCCTGGATTACTCTCTGATGATGATAGGTTATGTTGTATTGGCTCATTCAATGTTCCATTTCAATAACCTTGCAGAAGTTTCATGTCATTGTAAGACTTGTCGTAAATGGTTGGTGAAAACTTTGATCGGATGAGCCTGAAAGTAGAGACGGAGCTTCCTTAAATCGACTCAGGGCAGCGACCTTCCCATTTGAACTCTGGACCTCCTTGATCGTCATTGGGGCCTAGATGATTCTCAATGCCTCAACCTTCTCCAGATTGGCTTTAATCCCATGGGAGTTCACAATGAAGCCCAAGAAATTCCCTGATGCAATGCCAAATGGACATTTCAAATGGTCGAATTCCATCCTGTATTTCCAAAGAACGCCGAACATCTCCGCCAAATCATCGGTGTAGTTTCTCGAACGTCATGACTTCATGAGCATGTCATCCACATAGACCTCCATCGAATGTCCAACTTGATCTTTGAACATCTTATTTACCAACCTCTGGTAAGCTTCCCCTACATTTTTTAATCCAAAGGGCATAACTAGATAGAAGTATAGTCCCAAATCGATAATAAAGCTGGTGTGTTCCTGATCTTGGACATGCATTGGAATTCAATTTTACCTGGAGTATGCATCTATGAATAAGAGTAATTCATGTTTGGTTATCAAGTCTACCAACTGTTATATCCTTAGGAGCGGAAACTGTCCTTCAGATACGCCTTATTCAGGTCAAAATAATCAAAGCATATCCTCCACTTCCCATTTGAATTTTTCACTAAGACTGGATTTGTCGCCTACTACGGATATGTTGTGTCGCAGATGAAATCTTTCAGCTTATCCTCTTCTTTATTGAGTGCAGAAGATCATTCTAGACCCAGCCGCAGTGTTTCTATTTTAAAGGAATGCATTTCAAATTTATATTTAATACATGGCTTGCTATCTCCGACGATATTTCATACATGTCCGAGTGAGTCCAGGCGAACTCATCCAAGTTCGCTCGGAGAAAACCAACTAACTCTTTCATCACCTTTGTTTCGAGCTATGATCCGATCATCAAGACCCATGTAGGATCATCCCAGTTGACTGGGATGTTGATCGTCAACACGGCTGGAGTTGTCCTTCCGTCTAATGGCTATTTTCACGGATCCATATCCATATGGAATGAATGTGTTGCCCAAGCCACGGCTCAGGAGGTGATTTTCTATGCAACCAAAGCCTTGATGTTGAAGGTCCCATCTACACCTTTTTCTTTCTCTCTTCACCTTGCCTCCTTTCGCTTGACGACAAAACATTCGCATCCAACCCCCTGATATCTTTGTATTAATCCCACATAATTCTCTATAAGAAAGTTCATTGTCAAGCACCAAAAATCTATAATCACTTTTAACTCAACTAGGCCTGGTGTTGTAAGCAAAGTAAATATCCAACACTACAAAAGACATGACCCGCACTTGGCTGCAGTCGCCATCACCAAGCACTAATGGTTGTTCCATATATCCGACTGGCTTAATAGCCGTCCCGTTAAACCCCTAGATTTGATTTTTGCATGGTATCGAGTCCTTTCCTTCTAGAAGCATCTAGTCGTAGGCTTTCTTAAATAAAAGGTTAATCGAACTCCTACAGTAAACCAACACTTACCATTCAATAGCAAGGCCAATCATAGCCATAATCACAAGTGGGTCGAACATCTGGGATTCCACCCTATCAGTATCTTGGTTTCGAAAGATAATATCATCAGTCATCGTCCTTACTTGTTTTGCTGGAGTACTATTCTCTATAGCAAGACAACTCTCATTCTCTACATGTTTTAAATCACCAACATATCTGTCCATCTCATTCCAACTCCTATTGAATGGGTGTGATCCACTGATGATCGTATTGATCACTAAATGTTTTTCAAGCCACCTAGGCTTGTCAGCACTAGGTCTGTCTTGTCCCCATTGGGATGACGCCCTGGGGAGTTAAATTTCCTTTTCTTCCATCTTGCAGGGGTTTCACAAAATGCTACAACATTTTTAATGAATCAACTCCTTGATCATATCATGCAAATGTCTGCATTCATTGGTCTTATTACAGTGTCCCTCATGGAACTTGCAAAACGGGCAAAATATTTTCTCCTTCTCAGTCGACTCTCTCGGTGACGTCTTCCTGTATTGCTCAGTACCTTTAATTGCCAAGTAGATATTCTCTATCGCGTTGTTCAATTCAGTGTACCTATCATATTAGGAATGCTGAGACGATTCTTATTATCTGGCTTTCGCTTCCTGGCCCATTATCATTCCATTTCTGACCATCATTCTTGTTTCCTACATCCACATTTCCAGAACTCCCTTCCGACTGTGCCATAGCAATATCACACTACATCATTTCAGCTGAACGCCCATCATTATCCCCTCGGGAACAAGTGCATGCCTCTTTTAAGAACAAGAACTGGTTAGCCTTCCCGTAAAAAATATCCATCATTGATAGGGGTTTCATTTCCAACCATCTCCCAAAATTAGTCTTGGGATCAATCCCTTAATTAATGCCAACAATATTATGTCATCCTTAGCATTCGTAACTTCCATCAAATCTATATGGAACCTATTCAAGAAATCCTTCAATGACTCTCTCGCACCTTGAAAGAGGTTTGATAATGACATCATGTCTTTCGAATATGAAGTGTGTAAATGTAATTGCTCCAAAAACCTTTGTCAACTCAGTAAAGCATGACATGGATCTCGGTGGGAGTCGGGTGAACCACATCGTCACTACTTCCTTTAGGAAGATTAGTAAACAACGTCATCTCATAGTATCAAATGCTATAGTAGAGTCCATATGAAATTCGTATTTCATCACATGTTGCTTCAGATCGGTTTTTCCACCGTAAAATGACATCGTCGGCATTAAAAACCTCTACGGATACTTCTCACGCATAATGTTCTCCTTAAACAGATTTCGACTATAAGATGTACTCCACTCATAATTACTTCTAAACTAGTTTTCACTTACAAATTTCTTGAACATCTCAACCAAGTACTCCGGTTCTACAGATTCAGAAGTACGACGGTAATTGGGATCCATTTTGAGTGTTCAGCCTAGAGAACGCCCTTAGATGGGCCCACATCCTGGGTTCTTTAGACTCCAAGAGATACATTCATCTAAAAAACCCCACTATTTAATTCATGTGCAACGAATCATTAGCAGTAGTTCGATATTCTAGATTCTAATCATCTACAACATAGTTAGAGGTCAAGTTCACGCCACCATTTAGAAGGTGAGCTTCGGATCTAACATTTATTGGATCGGTATCGATCCTTCCTGTTAAATCGGTTCTGATCTACAAATCATTGTCACGAGTTTTTCTCAAATCCTGATTTGAAGTTCCAGCCGCGTTTTTCATGTTTTTCTACTTCCTATTACTCTATGTCTCTACTCGGATGATGAGGAGCTATTAGATTCTGAACTAAAAGGTGTTAAGTCCCTCATACTCCTTCTATGACAGTTATGAGTTAGCTCATTCTACAATCTCAAGCTCTCCTACATCTGCTAGCTTATCTCATTGCAACTCTCCTAGAACCTTTCCTCCATGTGCTTCATCATATGGTCCATTTCCATTCTTTTCACAACATTAGTTGGGTTCTGGACCTCTACGCCAAACTATGCAACTTCATCCATGCATTGAATATCCTGGTTCTTAGCGTCATTAGGAAATTTGGATTTTGTAGAACGGTCTCTTCTAGGGTCCATTGCAAATTGCTTCTTGTAGATTATTAAAAATCTAAAGAGTAGAATTATAAGATTGGAAGATTGGATCTATCTATCAATTCTAAGAAATCGAATAGTAGATGATGGGTCCAAATAGCTTGAGAATATCGTTCTCAGTGAAAGCATCAACATGTTTGAACCAAAAAATGACACAAACACCCAAGAGATTGTGTAGAGAATAAAAATAGAAGAAAAGTAAATTAAAAATAGCAAGAAAAGACCACAGTGTTTCATAGCAGTTCGTCTAATCTTGGCCTATGTCCACTAAGTGATTTTATTGATTATATCACTGGTGTACAAGCACTAGTTCTTACAGATCGGTATTAATCCATGGATTATTACGAGAGAGTATAGTATGAGAGCAAAGGGGCCAAAAAGATCCTAAAAAATGACTCCCTACTCTTTAATTTATAGTTATAGGCTTCTTGAAAACTCGCCCCACGATCTCCGTATTTTTTTCTACATCCAAACTAGTAAAATCGAGAAATTAGAGGGCACCTCATCAACGTACGTGGATCGATGCCGATCCATGGGTTTGGATAGGTACAGATCCATACATTGCCCAATTGATAACTCTGAACTCTTTGTTTAGGCTTGATTTGTGGTTAGCTTCATGATACCAAACTTGTTTGCACCATCATTGTATTTTTTCTAAGTCAAATTGATGGATCGGTGGAAGAATGGAGTTGCTAATTTCAAGTCTTTGAGGAGACCGATAAAGGATTGCATAGAATCGATACAACGGGACTTCGAATAGCCTTCTAGTGTCAAGATTTGCAAATAGGAGGAGTTTGGGCAAAATTGGATGAAATACTGTGGATTAGTACCGATCCAAGTGGTTGGATCGGCACCTGTCCACCACTTTGGTGGACTTTGGTACTTCGTTTCTTATGGTGGTTTGGTCTTTGCTTTATGGCTTTGGTTGCACCTAGTTTCTGGGCTCCAAAACTATCTTTTAGGGCTCGTGCCTCGATAGTTTTCAAGTTCGAATCGTCCAGACTATCCAAATACTGCCTAGTCAAATGGCTAGATAACACGTTAAAATTGCTTTGCTTTGATTTGTTTGGTTTAACTCAGGGTATATTAGTAAATCATAAGTATGTTTTTGTTATAGTTGACGTCATGATATACTTGGACATTATTTTGAAAAATAAAAGTAACACTTTTGAAATATTCAAGATTTTTGCTAAAAGGACTCAAAATTTAGAAAATTTGAAAATGAAAAATCCAAGAAGTGATTCCGAGGTTAATTTAAAAATGAACAATTTAACGATTTTTGTAAAAAAAGAGATATTAGTCACCATTTCTCTTTCTCTAGGATACCACACCAAATGGTTTATAAAAAGAAAAAATGGAACATTATAGGAATGTGCCAGATGTTGCTCAATAGTTGTGTTTTACCTCAGAATTTCTGAATTTGAAGTTGTATTATTTGCATGTTATGTTTTAAACCGAGTTTCAATAAAGTCATTGACCAAAATTCTCCATTCAATCCATTTTTATAAAAAGAAACCTGAATTATTGTATTTTAGTGTTTTTGAGGCAAAAGGTTTTATACTTAATACAAATGACCAATTAGACAAATTCAATCCAAAAGTGGACGAAGCATGGTTTAAATTTTTCTGTTCCGGTCATTTGAAATTATCGAAATTCTGATTCCATTTCAAAATTTTCAAAAATTATGTTCAAATTCCATTTTCTTATTTAGTTATCTTTTACCTTCTTTGGTATCTATTATGTCAAAGATATCAAGCTTTTATATTCATAGTCCATTAATTTCTACCTATTAAAACATAGTTTACAAGCTGATTACGTTAGGCCTACATTATTTCTTGCTTGTAGTCCAGTATGCCAACATCCTTCTTAGGTGTTAGGCCTTCTTCTTCTCAAATTTTTGGTAGTTGTTTGTAGCCCAGTTACGTGCCTTCTTCAGTTGTCGATTTAGTCTTCATCAAACATCATTCAAATCCTAACTAAATCGCTATTAAATTTTGAGTCCAATTCTAAAATTGAAAGCAATAAGAAAAAAACTACCTTCTCAAACTACTGAATGTTGAAATCATATTGGTTCTGTGCTCAAATAATCCTTGTAAGCTAATTTTCTCTTGGCTTAATAACATCGTTTAGGGCTTTGAAACAATTTCTTCCTACCTATTTGAATGTTGTCTGGTGTAATATTTCTTTTGGTTTTCTATTTTATTTTGGTTTTATAATGTCTAGATTCATAACCGGAATATTTAACGACTTCCACCTCGATCGACATCTGAACCAAAGTAGAACTTTTGAAATTCCGACGTGCCAAATGGAATCTCGAACCTTGGGATGAAGGTGTCTTTGTTGGCAACTCAAAAGCAAAGCTTAACGAAATTTGTTGCTACGGTAACTCATCCCTAGAAACAACAACACGCCCATACCATTATTTGTAACTACTCACAAAACATTATTAATATGTTATTTATTTAACCTATATGGTTTTCAAGTAACTTAAACTAGCCCTTTACCTAATGAACTAGACTAACGTTAGTACAAACTAATCAACCGTGAATAAGTATTATCGATATAATTGACAAAAAGAAATCATTATCTCTTTACTAACAAGTTTAACGATCCTACCATCGTAATATTTTCTACTGCTTTGAAAAAATTGTCACGGACAAGATCTAGAATGAAAGCAACTACCAAGAACAATTCTAGATAAATATTGAAAGAATTGATGAAATCATTAACTTCAAACTTGTCCTTAAATGCGTCTCCACCATTCCTCAAAGCTTTGGATACTGAATTAGAACAAACTGTACCACCCCAACAACTTTGAACCCTCTATAATATGACTAATCTTCTTCTACAAATGGAAGCACTTATCAGCACCAATCATCTCGAATTAGCACTAGGCTTGCACCAATGAACTTTGAGTTAATCATGCATTAGCATATATTCATCAAATCTTGCATCAACGTACATTTACCTTTGTTCAAAGCTGCATCTTCACACCTACGGCCTACTACTATCTCAATTGCTACTAGAACTGCCTCAAGATCTCAAATTGACCACCCCGCATCTTCTCAGCTTGTCTCCAGATTCTTCACTATCTGCTTCTACTCAATGCATCCATTTTTCATTTGGCACGCACACAACATTGCTACAAGCTTCACCATCTGATACCCAATTGACCCAGCATTTCTTTTCGGGCACTCCGCTTCGGTTCCATTATCTAGCTGTGCCATAGTTCTATACGTACAAAATCTCAGTATTGCACTAATTTTAATAATGAATTATGCACCTTCCCCTCTCAGTCTACATTATATACATGCATCATTTCTTTATATCAGACCTGTACATAGCAACTGCATATTCTCTTGGTCTATACTATGTGTATATTCCTATCAGTTCCATACATAGCAACTACATATGCATCACAAATTTATATGCATATTCCTTCAAGATCCTTACATGTAATGCTTGGTAACCCCCTGTTTCAGCCTGCCATATGCATCACTATCCTGCCACGTTTCAGCTAGTTTTGATGATGAACTAAGCCTCTGGCTTGAGTAACCACTGTTTAATGAAGTAGTACATTTCCCTCCTGCTTATTTATGTGCTAATAATAATTATCATATCAATTTGTAATTGTATTACCTTTATCCATTTATGTGCATTTTGATTCAATCATTAATTGAGAGTTTATACTCATTAAGTTTATCGTGTAGTTATTCAACTAAATGTGTATCTGTTTAATTGTATTGCCAGTCAACAGATTTGGTATCCTTCTATTCTTACATCTATACTATACTGCTAAAGCTAAGTTCTCATTCTTGCTTTCTCCTTTATTCTTAGGTTTACCTCCAATGGGAGAAAATCCCTCAAGATCGTCTTAGGAACACCTAACCTTATGAAAAAATAGATAGGACTTGATTGATGATGAGGAAAAACAAAAAATAGATTTTCATAAGATAAAAACAATCACAGATCAAACAATAAAAGAAAATTACACACGTGATTTATAGTGGCTCCACTACCTCGAGATAGTTTACATCCAATTGGGAAGAGATGATCTTATTCTTCTTCTCGCGTTGACACTTTGTTACTCTCTTTAATGTTGTAAAAGAGGCAATATATATTAGAGTAATTATCTCAAATATCATCCAAATCTTCTGCAATTGTTAATATAGTATCACTGAAATTAACAATATCTTTCAAACCTTCTGCAATTGGAAATATTGTATCACCAAATCTTAAAATCTCCACCTTGACACTATATTTCCCCATAAGCCTATCAACTCCACCTACATCCTCTTTCTCTAAGTAGGACATATCAATCTCCACCATGAAAACAGAAGTCTCCATGGACCATCTCAACTCTCTCCCCGTTCTGTGTCACCTTGTGACAGCTAACATTTTGATAAGCGATTCCAGTTCAAGCTACGTCCGAAATCTGCAACCTGTAAAGACTTATGCATATCCCCCGCTTTCTCCGTTGATCTCTGATGGCCAACTTCAGACAGTCCCTTATTCCACATATCAAGTACATCCTCTTAGCAGAACCTCACCTTGTTGAAGCTTTCCTCTTTGATCCCATTCAGTCTATGCAGAAAATCACTTCTCATATGCCTAGCTTTGACATCTTCTGCATAAGAACTGTAGGCTCCAAACCTAAACCCTCCAAATACAGTGCTTCCCTTCAGGAGATACAAATTCTGGAACATATCTCCCTTTGTCAAGTGCACCCTTAAAAACCCTCAGACTATCTTTCTCCATAGTCACCTTGCATACTTTGGATGACAATTGTTCAAGAGATATCATGGATTCCCTAAGACTTAGAACATAAAAGACACATGTTAAAGTGAGTATCACCCCATCAAACATGCGAATCTGCATAATATCCACGCCCATGACTCTACAGCCAGCATCATTTCCTATAAGAATCTCCTTTCCCTTTTTTCTTTCAAAGGAACTGATAGGTGTCATATGGAAAGACACTCCCGTATCTAGCACCCAATGGTTTGATACATCAGATACTACCTCCGTTAATAAGTCATTGGATACAACTTTCTCCATCGCAATCGATGAACTTCCATCTTTAGTCTTCCTTTTTAAGTCTGCAAAACCTCTCTTCTAATGGCCTAGTTTCATACAAAGGTGACACTTTCCATTCATAGATTTTCCTCTATAATTATTACTAGGCAATCTAAACTTGAAACGCCCCATAGAATTCCAATTCTTCTTCTTCTCTCCCCCTCTCTTAGAAAATAGGCCTTGACTACTAATTCCTCCTCTACCTTCACCTATTTACTTCATGTGATCCCTTAAGTCCTCAGATAGAAGACCCGTCTTCACATCTTCAACGGTCAAAGCATGTCTCGCAAAGATAAGGCGGTCAATGAAACCTGTGTAATGCTCCAGAAAGGAACACAAAATCATCATAACCATATGTTCTTCATCTACCTTCAAATCTACAGTCTTCATCTTCATCACTAGATGGTCGAAGAAACCCAAATGCTCTTTGAAAGAAGTACCATATCTCATCCTCACGGTGAAAAATGTCTTATGCAAAATTAGACGGTTAATCAAAGATTTCTTCAGATAGAGATTTTCCAACTTGGTCCAAATGTCCTTAGTAGTAGTTTCACCACTAATATCAGAAATAAAATTTTCTCTCATAGCTAATTGCAAATTAGCAAATTCCAATTTTTACATCTCCTTCCTTTCCATTACTGAAATTTCATCCATCAACTCCTTAGGAGCAAACACCACATGATAAACTTCGTTTCTTACCAGAACAACATTCACCCTCCATTTCCACTTCCTAAAGTCTTATTCATTGTTCCACTTCTCTATTACTAAACTAGGTCCTGATGCAATATAGGTCCCTTAGTCATAGGGTCTTGGTACAACCGCTGGAGTCTCCTCATCTCCTGCCAAAATGCCTAGCACCCTTTCTCAATTGACCTTGTCGCTCGGATACGAGACTGTTGGGAAAATCCATCAAGATCGCCTTAGGAACAAAAAACCCAATCTTGTAGAAAGATAAATAGGACCGAATTGATAGTGAGGCAAAATAAACAACAGAGAATCGCCAGCTAAAAACAATCACATATCAAGCGATAAAAGAAAATAACACACGTGATTTATAGTGGTTCCACTACCATGAGGTAGTGTACATCCAATTGAAGAGAGTATATTTTATTACTTTCTAAGTGGAGAAAATTTATAAGATTGATAATGGAGAAGAAGAATAAGAAAAACAATCGAGAGAGATAATTATACTCATGTTAATCTCTGCCTTTATATAGAGATTATTACTTAGGGTTAAAGTAATTTGTTTACGGTCATAAATGAATGCCTCATTAATTCTTCTATTCATATACGAAACATTTATCAATTTGATTTTCCTATTTCCATCAATTTACATGCACATGATAAGATTACTTCTTTAATCAGCTAATTAAGAAATTAATTGATTAGCTCAATCGCCCAAATAATTCTTCTTCTCATGCAGGTAATTTATTACTCTCTTTAGTGTTATAAAAGAGACAATATATATTTGAGTAATTATCTCAAATATCTTTCAAATCTTCTATAATTGGAAATACTGTATTATTGAAATCAATAATATCTTCCAAATCTTTTATAATTGGAAATAAAGTAACACCAAATATTACGCCCTCCTCATGCTGACATATGATACTCAATGTTTATTCAGAATGTAAAGAGTTATTTTGACATTTCTTCTGAATCCAACTATTGACCCGAAAAGTGGATCAACATCCTAGATTGAATGTGAATGCACCATACCTGTTTACCAAGGCTAATAGAGTAGAGACAAGAAGTAACGACTTGTAGATAAAGTAAAAAAGACAAGACATTTTTTATATTTGTTCGACTATTAATGAATCCTACGTCCACTTTATAACTTTTCTTATTCACTAGCAGCTATTACAGGTTAAATTTGAGTACAATGCAATTAGATTAGTAACTGGGATCAAGCCACCAATGCTTGAGTTCACCAGAGAATCTTAGTGAACCCTATAGATGAATGTTGTATAGGAAACGAAGAATGAAGAGTAGTTTCTGTGAAATTCTAGCAGCCAGTCCAGAAGAACCCTTTTGTGTTGTACGTAGTGTTAAACGTAAAATGCAAATGGAGACAAAGAAGGCATGTCAGAAATCTTCTATGGAGCCAAAGAGTAACAGAAGAAGTTTTTCATAACACCCGAGGAAAATAAGCACACGGTAACTTTAGAGGAGGGACTTTCGTAGGTATAAAAAGGAAAATATTTATAAGGCCACTTGATGTAATGAATAGATGAAAGGAAAGAAGATCCCCCAAGCCATTTAAATAAAAAGGAAGAAATGCTAGAATCAAGTTTGCCGCAAATCTAAACTCTTCGGAGAAAACAAAGGGATTCATCACTCGTTATTCAAAGAAAATGTCTCCCAAGAAAGGTAGAAAGAACAGGACCAGAATAAATAACACGGTCGACAACCATTTTGAAAGCACAATGAGCCTTCCTAACCGGTTGAAGTATAGGTCCAGCACCTCTGAACAGTATCGAATGTTTTACATGAAGATAGCATTCATAATTCAACAAAAAGGCCACCTGTCGATAGCATTTAGGAAAGGCACGACTCTCGACAATAATTACACAAGGAAGTAACTTTCCGACAAGATCAGAAGGTTCGTAGTTTCTCATAAGGAACAAACCTTGCAGGAAGATGAAGAGCGTATAGATACATTAAGAAACATAAGGCCTTCTAAGATGCTCAGCGACCCATGATGGCGTGTGAAGAGTAAACCTTCCGTAAAAACCGAAACGTTTGAAACTGCATAAAAGAAGGAACCTTCTGTCCTGATGAAAGCGTAGGGCTGAAAGGGGGGCCGCTACATTTATAAATAAGACCCTAGGGGTCCTGTCTTAGGATACGATCTTCTACTCATTTCATATACTCAACAATCTCTACTGCCACCGCTTAACACATTGTAACCCTAATTTTGAAATCAAATTAGGGGCTGTCTTCTTAAATTTTATATCAGATTCCATTATGGAGAAATAAATAGAATTTTGGCTGGCAATCAACTCGGAATTTAAGGATAATCATGATTAGGCATTACCTTTATATTAACGGCTTATCTTAGATGATTTATTTCTTATGTACTTTGTTCATTTCGAGAATACGCTATGAAATTTTCAACAAACAACCTCATAAGTTTCCTTCTCCTCAATTTAAACATCAATCAAAAGAAGAGGAATGAAACTTGTAGGACAGTTTTGAATATAACTTTCACGGCATATTGACTCAGCTCTTTTTATTTCCCTAAAATGTTTAAATCATGCATTATTTTCGAAAGGTTTTCATAAGTAGAGTGCCAACCAAGGAGGCCGAATTATCAAAAGAAGGGCAAATAAAGCACTCTCATCGTCTGATATACCCGAATGGTTTCTTAACCTTCCGAAGGGTTTAATGGTTTGCTGAACCTTCCTATCCTTTGGAAGGTTTAATATAACCATTAAGATATGATGATTACTTTCGATTTCCTAGGAAAATATAATGAAATGACAAGAATGAAGATCATTTGATCTAAATGAGCCGACCGAAGGGTCTAAATGGTTTCCTAAACCTTTCGATCCATCGGAAGGATTAATAAAAATATCGATCCGGTTACATCGCGAGGTTAAAAACGCATTAAATCCTTTGATGGAGGCTAAGTGATTTCTTGAGCTTCTAAGAAACCTTTCGGATTGCTGAAATTTTTAGCAATATTATAGATCCCATCCATTTGAAATGCTTAAACTATACTTAAACTTTTCCGTAAGACTGAAAGTAAGATGATTCTTTCCCTAACTCTACATAAGATACGATTTTAGCCACTTGTTTAAAATCTTCTGGTATCGATCCCCTTATATGAGGGTTAGAATTGTGATTGCAAAGCCTTTCGACTTAGTCATTTCACTCAAGTAATGGAAAATCCGTTCAATTGAAAGGTTGAATTCATGTGAAACGGTCCTATGAAACGCATCAGGGATGTTGACAAGAAATCTCGTTAATATTTTTGGTGCTAGAAGGAGGATCGAGACCTTGTGGTTAATATAACTAATTATGAAATCTAATTTGCTGTAGGAAAATGAAATCAAAAGGACCTCTTACCATTAACAAAAGGAATGATCTAGCTACTTCTCTAGAGGAAAACATATCACCCTCATTCAATCTTGGAAATAGAGAGTAGGGGCAACCTTCCACCCCACCTCAAATGACTCCACCTCCAGTTCGGGTTCAGGTATCCCCACAACTGGCTCCGACTCAAGATCTTCAACCAGAAGAACATGTGGCTAAAATCGTGTATATAGAACACCAAATGTAAGAAATGCAAGATCTTTTGAATGAAGTGTTACCTCACCGATCATCAATGAAAGCTACCACTGCAGGGGAAGAAGTTGAGTCTCCAAGAAGGAATCTGGAAACCAATGCATGTCCTGTCAAAGGTAGAGCGCACATTTCTTTATCAAAACAGAAGGAGCGCCTTCCACCGAAGGCAAATTATCAGGGAAGAGTTTATGCGAAAGATTAAGATTGTTCCGCAAGTTCAGCTTCAGATGGATACAAACCTAATCAAAGAGACTATATGAACAATGAAGCCTATTTTAAGGACGTGGTCGAAAAGGATATGAAAGACCTGCTAAATGCTAAGTGCAAAAGAACTAAAGACAAAAGAATGAGCAATAATGAAGGGGTTTGACCCTTCATCGATGAAATTATGTCAGCTCCAATACTATCTCATGTAAAGGTCCCGACCATGAAATATCATAAGACAACCGATCCGGATGGCCATCTAATGGCATTTGATAGCTAGATGGATTTATATAACACTTCTAACACTATAAGGTATCGATTTTTCCCGTCATGCTACAAGGGATCACAACTAAATGGTATCGGAAATATCATGAGAATAAGATACAAAGCTAATGGCCATAGAACCAATGAGTGAAGGTTTTGGCTGGGATAATTTAGAAGTTGATTTGAGAGGGGCAGTTGAAGGAATTCATGAAAAAGCCATAACAAATAATCCCGAAAAACACCGACACAAAGAAGCCTACTCGAAATGCTGTAAACGTGATCAAGGAAGATGACCCGCTAAGCTTAAGTCCACCCCAGAACTAGATTAATTTCATATATGGAGGACCACGTCCAGTTGATAGAAGTCATAGTGCTAGAAGAAAATACATTCGAGAAGCTAAAAGGGTGTATTAGCTAAAAAAGGTGTATTCTTTATACAGGAAGAGCCACAGTTCAAAAGTCCGAAACACAACATCAATATGCATACACTTGTGATTAACCCACAGAAACTAAGGAGGGGAATCCATCAATCCCACAATGATCCTTTAATGATCATAGCCCAAAAACGGTGGTCACGAAAATCCTGATTGACACGGGAAGCGCTATGAATGTGATATTCCCCCATGCATTTGATCAAATGGGGATTTTCAAAGATAGGCTTGAACCTTGTCTGAGCCAACCTTTGGGTTCAATAATAAGGGGACAACTCTGCTTGGGCAGGTGAAGCTTTTTGTCCAACTGGGACTTCCCCCATGTTCCTGAGTCTTTGAAACGACCTTTGTGATCATAGATCAATCATCATTCTACAATGCCTTCGTTGGACGGCTGACATTGGATCAGGTGAATGCATTCGTCTCATCAAAAATCTAATGCTTAAATTCTTCACTAAAAGTGGTTGGGGAACTATCCAGGCGAACAATTCGCATCTCGAGAAATGTACTTCGCAACCCTAGAACAGTACAACAGGGAGTTTACTTGCTACTTTGATTCTTCTATTAGTCTACAGACTTCAGAAGATGGGTTTCTGCATCCATCATTGGAAGCAAAGAATAAATATAATAAAACTAATAAACGTATCGCCGCATGGTATTTTATAGTTTATGGAAAAAGAAAGAGCGTCGATTCCAACTCAATCGAAGAAAGTGAAATCGTTACAAAATTAGATTGTTATCCCACCTTTTGGTCAAAGCTACAATATCAACAAATTGGCAAGGAAGAATGGATATCAGGATTGGAGATCGATTGGAAACAAGGCTGCAATCGATGCCGTTAAAATTTGGCCGAGCTCCGATCAGGATGGAATCGATGGGAGATGATGATCGAAGTTAAGGAAAGCTACATTTCAAAACTCAGGTCGATCGGAGTTCATATACTCGAGATACGGATGGATTAAGCTGCACAAGGACTGGTTCGTATCGAAGCATTTCGCATCGATCAGCAGAGGGTGTGTCGTATCGATTGGGTTCGTATCAATCGGCAGTGGTTCGACTCGATGAAGTTCGAATCGATCAGGTTTTGGTTCGACTCGATGGCATTCGTATCGATCAGGTGGGAAGGCCAGAAGGATTTCGACTCGATAGCAGTAAACCCAGATTGGTAAGCAAGCATGCAGTGTTTTGTTCGAATCGATGAAATTTGTGTCGATCAGGTTGGAGGCAGGCAGCATATTTCGAATCCATGCATTCATATCAATCACTGGTAAGCTTGGTTCGTATCCATCAGGTAAAGTACTGTTCGCATCCATCGCGTAAGGCTTCGTTTGCATCCGTCAGGTAAGGAGTCGCTCGTATCCATCTTAAGGATGAGCTTCGTACCATCCTCTATTAAACATCACTCTTCACAACCATTTCGTATCGATGACCCTCATGGTAATTTCATATCGACCAATTCGTAAGGGATCGATGCGAAGTGTACTCCCGAAATCAATACAAAGAAGGACACGAATTAATGGGTGTGAGCATACCGTTGCAAGCTAATGGATATGAATGAGCACGAAATAAGGATGCGAGCGAAGAATATCCACGAATCAAGGGAAGAAGCATTCAAAACGGCGAGGAATATGGATCGAGCCTGGGAAGTAGCACCACGTCACCTCACACACACGTGCCTTGATCGATTCGAACAGAAGGGATACGAAGCCATGGATTCAAACTGGACAGCCTTCCGAAGAACATCAACTCATGTCGATCATATCTCCTAAACCGTTGATCCAAATGCGATAAAATTTTCTCAGAAGCTTGCATACAAGGTAAAGAATGTTCGTGCCAAGTTTCATCCCAATTGGATCATTTTTGATGGATACGAAATGGATTCGTATCAATTACAGATCAACTCGAAACTTGGTGGGGTCGGTCGCGTGGGCCCACTCACGTGCCAGAAGAAGTCTCCTAAAGTTTGAGCATGATATCAGCCTCCTACGCCTATAAATAGCCCCCTGAAGCCTACAGAAAAAGGATCTTTTGGTTATTGGACGTCCAAACTCTGCCGGATTCATTTCTACACCTTATCATCGCTGTTGTACTCAAATTACTTCATTGTAATCGCTGTGACCATCTGTAACCAGCAAGGATAATCAATAAAAGATAAAACTTTGAAGTGTACGTAGGCCGGAGATAGCTGAACCACTATAAATCTAGTGTCTTTGTCGGTTATTACTGGATTGTTGTTTTTTGTTTGCTTAGATCTGGGATTTTTGCTCGAATATTGCTGATTTTTGTTCATATACTGGTGCTTTCATGGTATTTGGGGTTTGTGACCAATTTTCTCCAAACACTTTGGTGCTTTCACTGAGAAGGACTAGCACCCGCTACATCGGATTGAAGTTTGGATTTGAAAAGAGTGAAGAGTTTAGATTTGAAAGAAAATGACTCGAAAAACCAATAGAAGACAAAGGGCCGAGAGAAGCAAACAAGAAGGAAGTCAAGAAGCATCCTCCAAAGCCAGAGAAGGACAAGCTTCGATCTACATCACCAGGGATGAAATGGAAGCTATGGACAATTCATTGCAGGAGAGATTGTTGAAAAGTCAAAAGGAAATGATGCAGACTTTCTTCAAACAGATGAGAGTTGCAGGAACGCAAAACCTTGGACCGACTATATTGACTACGAATGTGGAGCAAGGAACTAGGGTTGTGGAGCCTAATGGAGGACAGAATACAGAACCAGAGGGCAATCAACAAAGGCTTGGGGGCAGGCCCGCAGGATCTGAAACTAGAAGGCCTATGGATGGAGCTCAATAGGCTAGAGCTAGCACTAACGTTAGTGAACCGCATGAGGAGTATGTACCGGAATTCTCTCTGGGGCATGTGGGGCAACCTTTGACAGGTAATGCTGGATTAGCTGAGATTATCAGGAGAACTATGCATGGAGGTCTGACTAATAGAGATTTAGAAAGGGTGAACAAGAGTCCGTTCACACAAGAAATCAGGATGGCACGAAATCCGCCTGATTTCAAGCTACCTACTGTGGAAGTATACAATGGCAAGGCTGATCCGACAAATCATCTGATGAGATATACTAGACACATGGAAGTACGCGGGGCTTTGGAGTAAGTTATGGCCCGATGTTTTCTCTTGTATTTGACAGATATAGCCGCAATGTGGTTTAGGCAGTTGGAAGAAGGGTCTATCAGAACATGGACGGAGCTGGTGGATAGGTTCCTAAGGCAATTTCGGGTTCATATTAAAAGGCCTAAGAACGTGATGACGCTGACATTGGTAAAGCAAAGGACGAATGAATCACTTAGAGCTTTTGTAACTCGATTCAATGCGCTAGTGGCTTCGGTGGATCGGCCGGACCCATCAATGGTTTTAATGGCAACAGTGTCAGGAGTCAGGGAGGATTCGAATTTCAAGGTATCTTTAATACGAGACCTGCCACTGGATCTCGGGGAATTCTTTCACGAAGCTAAGAGGTTCCTCCGACAAGAGGATGCATGTGCAGATTTAAAGTTGAAGGAAGTAAATGCGACTGAGGGTGGAGGACCATCCAGTAGAGGTTCAGATAAAGATAAAGGAAAAAGGAAGTTGGACGATGACTCTGGAAAAGCTTGGAAGCGATGGAAGGATCCGAAGTTTTCCACATACACAGGATTGAATGAGACGCTGGAGCGGATATACTTGAAAACCCGGAATCACTTTCCCTACCTAAGGCAAGCTAGGAGAGTGCCTTCTGAACAAGAGAGGGCATTAGGAAGGCACTGCTTATTCCATGATTTGGATGGGCACGACACCAACAGCTGCAGGCACATAAAGGACATAATTAAGGAACATGTAAGGAATGGACAATTGAGGCAGTACATTGGGGCACGGAATGCAGCGGCGGAGCAGGAGCAACCACCGCCTACCTTAAACCATGATGATATGAGGCCCAGGAATGATGGTCGATTGGTTATCAATTGACCGGGATAATGTGAAATAAGTAACAAACCATTGGCGAGCAACCAAGTCATTTACACATGTATGGGGACGGAGATAGCCCTTAGGCATGCTCTGAATGATGATAAACCGCGATGCTATGGTTTGTGAAATTTTTATTTTGCTTTCGGATTGGACAATGATTTTTCTGGTTAGGTTTTGGAGTTTGGATTGAACTCCTGGTTTTGTTTGCTTTCTGATTTGGATTTTCGCTTGGATGATTGTTTTCTGTTTTGGATGTTGGTTTAGATTTCTGATTTTCTGGTTTGATTTGGATTTCGGATTGGATTTTGATTGGAATTTTATCTGGTTTTTGGTAAATGGTCGTCAGGTATGGATTATACCTGGCAATGGGTAAGTCTCTTCGTCCGCATGTGGCGAATTGACTTATTCAGGTCGCTGAGTATGGACTATGCTCAGCAAGGGTCCGGAGTGACCAAGATTCGACCTAGGACTTAGGCCCCATATTATCTATTATTGTTTCAGGTCGTTGAGTACGGACTATGCTCAACAAGGGTCCGGAGGGACCAGGATTCGGCTTAGGACTTAAGCCATAGCATTGTAGAAAGTCCAGGGACACTGGACCACGGTCGTCAAGTGTGGATTGCGCTTGGCAAGAACCTAGAGAGGTTAGCTCAACGTCCAGGGACACTGGACTACGGTCTTCAGGAGTGGATTGCACTTGGCAAGAGCCCGGAGAGGTTATGAATTTGGATATCGACCCGGAGAGGTCCTGGATTCGGTTACTGGCTAATGGATAAGGATGGATTAGAACTCGGTTATCAGGTTCAGATGGATACGGAATTGACTAAAGGTTTGGTTATTGGATTTGGAATTGGGCATCGACTCGGTGCAGTCAAGGATGATGTACTCTAGTGATATGGCTATGGACTTCGGATATCGGACTCGGAACTATTCAAAACACGCCTCCTTATCACAAGGCATGTTTTGGGGGGCAAATGTTATCCCACCTTTTGGTCAAAGCTGGAATAACAAAAAATTGGCAAGGAAGAATGGATATCAGGATTGGAGATCGATTGGAAACAAGGCTGCAATCGATATCGTTAAAATTTGGCCAAGCTCCGATCAGGACGGAATCGATGGGAGATGATGATCGAAGTTAAGGAAAGATACATTTCAAAATTCAAGTTGATCGGAGTTCGTATACTCGAGATACGGATGGATTAAGCTGCGCAAGGACTGGTTCGTATCGATACATTTCGCATGGATCAGCAGATGGCGTGTCGTATCGATCAACAGTGGTTCGACTCGATGAAGTTCGAATCGATCAGGTTTTGGTTCGACTCGATGGCATTCGTATCGATCAGGTGGGAAGGCCAGAAGGATTTCAACCGATAGCAGTAGACCTAGATTGGTAAGCAAGCGTGCGGTGGTTTGTTCGAATCAATGACATTTGTGTCAATTAGGTTGGAGGTAGGCGGCATATTTCGAATCCATGCATTCGTACCTATCACTGGTAAGCTTGCTTCGTATCCATCAGGTAAAGTACTGTTCGCATCCATCGCGTAAGGCTTCGTTTGCATCCGTCAGGTAAGGACTCACTCGTATCCATCCTAAGGATGAGCTTCGTACCCATGCTCTATTAAACATCTCTCTTCACGGCCATTTCGTATCGATGACCCTCATGGTCATTTCGTATCTATCAATTCGTAAGGGATCGATGCGAAGTGAACTCCCGGAATCGATACAAAGAAGGACACGAATTAATGGGTGCGAGCATACCGTTGCGAGGTTATGGATATGAATGAGCACGAAATACGGATGCGAGCGAAGAATATCCACGAATCAAGGGAAGAAGCGTTCAAAACGGTGAGGAATATGGATCGAGCACTGGAAGTAGTGCCACGTCACCTCACACACGTGCCTTGATCGAGTCGAACAGGAGGGATACGAAGCCATGGATTCAAACCGGACAGCCTTCCGAAGAACATCAACTCGTGTCGATCATAACTCCTAAACCGTTGATCCAAATGCGATGAAATTTTCACAGAAGCTTGCATACAAGGTAAAGAATGTTCCTGCCAAGTTTCATCCCGATTGGATCATTTTTTGATGGATACGAAATGGATTCGTATCCATCACAGATCAAGTCGAAACTTGGTGGGGTCGGTCGCTTGGGCCCACTCACGTGCCAGAAGAAGTCTCCCGAAGTTTGAGCGTGATATCAGCCTCCTACGCCTATAAATAGCCCCCTGAACCTACAGAAAAAGGATCTTTTGGCTATTGGACATCCAGACTCTGCCGGATTCAATTCTACACCTTATCATCGCTGTTGTACTCAAATTACTTCATTGTAATCGCTGTAACCATCTGTAACCAGCAAGGATAATCAATAAAAGATAAAACTTTAAAGTGGACGTAGGCCGGAGATAGCCGAACCACTATAAATCTTGTGTCTTTGTCTGTTATTACTGGATTGCTGTTTGTTGGTTGCTTAGATCTGGGATTTTTGCTCGAATATTGCTGATTTGTGTTCATATACTGGTGCTTTCACGGTATTTGGGGTTTGTGACCAATTTTTTCGCAAACATAGATTATCGAGGAGAGGTGGAAAGAGTTAAGATATTCGATGAAACTAAAGAGGTTCTGCTAAATTCTGTCGATTCCACCAAAATAGTAGAGTGGGAAAGAGTTTTGAGGAACATCAAAAGTCAAGATTGAGGGGATTCTTAAAAGACAATAAGGACGTTTTTTCTCGGACCCACTCCGACATGGTTGGAATTAGTCCCATGGTCAAGAGCCATGCCTTGAATATTAATCTGGACATTCCCGTGGTTCGATAAAGAAAAGACAATTCAATAAGGTTAGGACTGATGCCCTAAAGGAAGAAGTCAAGAAGTTGCAACAAAATGGGTTTATCCAAGAAGTCGGATATCCCAAATGGTTGGAAAATAGGTTTTGGTAAAGAAATCCAACGGAAAGTGGTGGACTTGTATAGACTACACAGATTTGAATAAAGCTTGTCTAAAAGGTTTTTACCCGTTGCCAAGGATAAACCAGCTGGTCAACTCTACCGGTGAACATAAGCTGCTCTCCCTAATGGATGCATAATCTAGGTACAATCGGATTCCTATGTTTAAATTTGATGAGGAACATACTAGCTTCATTAAATACGAAGGAACCTATTGTTATAAGGTAATGCCATTCGGGTTGAAGAATGCAGGAGCAATTTATCAATAGTTGGTTAACCGAATTTTCAAGGAACAAATTGGGAAGAATATGAAATTTTATGTTGACGGCATGGTGAAGAAATCTCAAGAGGCGGAAGATCACCTTGAAGATTTGAATGAAATCTTTAAAGTGCTCCACAAGTATCAAATGAAGCTTAACCCCCAAAAATGCAACTTTGGAGTCCATTCTAGAAAATTTCTTGGATATATCGTGAGTCAAAAGGGATTGAAGCTAGCCTAGAACAGATTGAGGCCATTAAGAATATGGCAGAACCGAGGACGAATAATGATGTTATGAGTTTGAATGGCAAAGTGGCGGCCCTAAGTAGGTTCATATCAAAAGTGACTGATAAGCGCATACCATTCTTTGAAGTAATCAAGAAGAAGAAGAATTTCCAATGGAATGAAGATTGCAAAAAGGCATTTCAAGAACTGAAGCTTCACTTGGAAAAGCCACCAATCTTATCTAGCCTCGAACAGGGGGAAGATCTGTTCTTATATATGTAAATTTCTAAACATGCGGTGAGCTCGATATTAATTAGAAATAGCAAGGGATTGCAACTACTATTTTACTATAAAAGTATAAGGTTAAAGGATACTGAGATCCGATACCTAGTCATTGAAAAGCTAGCGTACTGTTTAATTTCGGCAGCTCGAAAATTAAGGCCCTATTTTCAAGCACATCCAATAAAAGTTTTGACCAACTTCCCATTGAATCAAGTTTTTAGCAAGCCCGAAACTTCTGGAAGGTTAATTAAGTAGGGAATTGAATTAACTAAATATGATATAGCCTAGAATGACTATAAAAGGTCAAGCATAGCCGATTTCATTAAGGAATGTACAGGTTCCATTTTAGAGCAATCCAAAAAGGAAAAATATACTAAACCCAAAGGGCAACTATCTATGGATGGTTCATCAAATGTGCAGGGAGCGGGGGAAGGATATGAGATAATAACCCCATACGGGCATAGGTTACACTAAGCTATGAAGTTAGGATTCTCAACAACTAACAATGTAGTAGAGTATAAATCTATGGTTGTTAGATTAACCCTTGCTTTGCAACTTAAAATCTCGATAATCCAGGTATTTAGTGATTCTGAATTTATGGTTAACTAGATCAAGGAGTATATCAAACCAAGGATCCTAAACTTAGCCAGTATGTGAAGAAAGTTTTGAAGATGCTCGCACTTTTTGAATATTTCCACGTACATCAAATACCAAAGGAGAAAACTCTCTGGCAGATTCACTTGCTAGGTTGGCAAGCTCAAGAGGAGCTCCCGAAACTCCAATTGTACCAGTAGGATTTCAAGCCAACCCCTGCACCGAGGAAAATAGAAAAGAAAAAGCTGCAAAATAACTTGTATTAACCAGATCACAGGTATTGGCATCAGAATCGAAAGAGATGGAGCAAGAAATACCGAATCAAGAATCTGTAGCTCCAATAGTAGAAGAAAGTTATGAAAACACTTGGATGGCACCAATCATAGATTATATAGTCAATGGAAAATTGCTCGCAGATAAAGTAGAAGCACGGAGGCTAAAATGGCAAGCTCAGAGCTTTACCGTTATGGATGGAATTCTTTACAAGAAAGGGTATTCCCTTCCCTATTTGCGATGTGTGAAACCTAAAAATGGATTGAAAATAATAAGGGAAGCACACGAAGTGTGACGATCGGGACTTTTCGACGCTCAAAAACCGACATCAATACGTCCACTGTATCAACTGCCGAGCAATCGAAGGCGGGAAAACCGTACCGTTAGGGTTAAAGAAGAGGTAGAAGATAGAAGAAGAGAGAAAAAGATAGAACATAACAGAAATAACAGAACAATATCAGAATCTCACAATCGCAGCGGAACAGCATATAGTAGATAAATGAATAATTTTTAAACAATGAACTATATCAGTTATTACATTACATTTCATTACATTACATTACATCAACAGAGTGTACAACAACAAACAACAACAAACAGCGGAAAAGAAATACTATATACTAGTGAATACGCCATGCCATCCAACTTGCCTCCAGCAACTCCTGAATTCCAGAATATCCTGATAATCTAACTCTAGACTACCCGTGTGGAAATTGGTGGGCACCCAGAGTTTAGAAAGGAAAACAATAAACTCTGAGTCAGTCATGTGACTGGTGTGAGAACTAAAACAGTTTATTTAAAAAAAAAAAAATAGATGTATATTTTTTAAAGTCAACTCACAATGCTTTTTAAAAAATGAAACTACCATAAGGCCTCCCGGCACACACACGATGTAAACGCAGACTTGGGGGAGATTTCTCCTTATGATAGTCAAAGATGCTTACTACGCGAAATCAAATCATTTTTGATATTATTATTAGTGCATAGTGTAGAAAAAAATCATTTTGGAAATAAAGATATAAATCTTAGCCAGCATAGGTACCATTATATTATGCCTACTATAGCTACCATATTAAATGGCAGGTTCTACAAATAAAACCATACAAGGTACGTATTGTTTCTTTGGATTTCCCACAAATGGTCAGGCCAAGGAACTTCTCATTGCCACATAGGTACGCCTCTGAAAAGACGACCCGAGAACCTAACCGGACCTCTGCCAACACAAGGCGGGGTTACCCCTAACTGGGTAACTACTGACACGAATATGTCATTCCCCGATCGTAACCGATCTATATCCGATGATCCTCGATTTCCAACAACTACAAAGCAATAAATTTGCAGCAACAACATAGGTTAAGTATCTGGGCTCCATACCATGATACCACCTCTATCCAGAAGGAATGACATACACTAAAGGGGCGCTACCCCCTAATAACCTTGCTGCATCCTTCATGTTTTGACCATTTCCAAGGAGTGAGGTCTGACGAAGTCTCGTCCACAAAGCCATGCTTTATATAAAGCCGTGCTTTGATCATCAAATGATCAACAGCACTTCATATGCCACATTACCAATTTGGGAATGTATCACTAGTAACCATCAACTACATAACCTCTAAGGGTGTTAAGCTAAGAGAATAAATTCTCCGCCACCAACGGAAATATATTTGATAGAAACCAGCTTTACATCTCAAATTGTAACGTCATACACACATCCATACAAGTCCATTCCGGGATCGAACGGAATCGAAAGCACTTACAAAGAAGTCCTTGCAATCCGGATATTCACTAATCACGACCGGACTTCCCATCATAAAGGGTAATAAATTTCTATATGGGAGATCGGCCGATGCAAAAATATTCGACGGTAATCCTTCCGTTTTCACAAATATCCGGTCTTCAACACCGGTCATCAAATGCAATCCATAACGACGTATCACATATTCGGAATGGGTTATACGACCCCAAGGTCCTTTCCCGGCTAACCTGAATAGTGAGCGCTTATTTTAAAAATAAGTGTGGCATTCAAATTCAAGAAAATCACAACAAATACCTATTTAAATGTAAATATTGATAGTCGGCTATTTAACTATCAATAGGCATGTTCAACATCACCAAATTCCAAATAATTTTCCAAATTATTTATTTTCCAAAATATCTTTACTAGATATATAATTTCCACACTTCAACCATTTGAAACAAATTTTCAAATCACTTTACACCTTTACCACTTTTGAAAACGAATTTCAAATCGTTTCCCTACACGGGATATACTTTCATTTCAAAATGGTTCATTTAAACCAATTAAATAAATCCTTACCGATTTACGTTATAATTACGTTCCAAATCCGTAAATTTATTCCCACACTTCAAAAATAAATCAACATTTATTTTTAAACAAATTCCCCTTTCTTTTATAAATTCCATAGTGAATTTACAATTCCAAAATATCTATGAATATACGATTTTCAAATCGATTTCTAATATTCATTTTCAATTTATCTTTAAAAGATAAAATCTCAAAATATTCACTTTATATTGGAAAACATTTCCATACTTATTTAATACTAAGTAATTCACAAATCCATTTATTTTCAGCACTTGGAAAATATTCAATATACTTAAATCGAAATTAAGTATATATTTCATCTTTTAAGAAATCATTCTCTTAAAAACATTTGTTTAGGTCAAAACGAATGTAGCGTAACATCGTTACAACGACCCAAAATCACTAGTATAGGGATTCAAACTTAAAATAAATATATAAATCCCAATACTATATAAAACTTTTCCTTTCGGAAACCATTTACTATAACAACAGTGTTATAGTCCACTATTTCCTTCTATTTCTCAAAACCGTCTATTTCAACAATGAATGTTGAAATCTATGATTTCGATGTTTAATGCATTTTAAAACATTGTTAAAACGATTAACTTCATTTTATAATATTCATTTTCCCCAAGCATATCCATTTTATTTAATAATATATTCACTGTCCAAAATCGTGAATATACTTCCTTAACCAATTTCAACATTCAATTTATCAAATTCCATCGATTTCGAATTTATAAACTATATCTATAAATTCCATTTCTATTTATGAACTTTGATTTATAAATCTCCTTTATTAATCCAATTCAATTTATATATCTCAAATATATACCAAAAGTCCATATTATAAGTTAAATACCTACAATTCATTTATTTACAAAATCGTTCTTTTTAAAACTTCTATTACTTATAAGATTCCTTTATATTTTATAACAACTTCAACTTATAAAATCTCCTTTATTAGCAATTTCTATTAATATCCCATTTATATGCTAAAATCCAGTTTATAAGTTGATTACTTATAAATCTTTTGTTTTACAACATCTATTCATTTTATAATCTTCACAATTTATAAATCTATAATTTTAATGAAATCCATTTTATACTTCATTTTAAAACTTAATAAACTAGTTTTATAATTCCAATATTTTATATATATATATATGTATAATTTTTTTATTATAAATATCAATGTTAGAAATCTTTTATATACATCCTTTATAATAATTCTAAAATCCAAATTTAAACTATTTTATAAATCTATTTATTTTAAAAATCATCTTTTGGTTATATTTCACAAAAATCTAAATTTTTATAACATAAAAATTTATAACGTTTTAATTATTTAAAACGAACCAATTCAAAAATTTTATAAAACGTATACTTTGAAAAATCAATTTTAAAAATCCTTTTAAAATCAAAATCGTTATTTTTAAACTTTAAAAATGGATCCGAGATGCAACAGCACCAAATAGTCAATCACGACAATCAAAATATCATATATCAATATGATAATCAACAAATATCACAATATCTGTAATCAAATAAATACTGGTGAGGAATCCAATTGGATCCCTCCAACCTGTTTCCCTGCATCCAAAGACATTAGTACAATACCAATTCCATTCCAGTACGAAATTATCGCGATATATAGGATTTATAAAAATATTATCCGCTTAATAGGCGGCGCAATAGGGTCTCATCCGCTATATAATGCGGGAAAATCAACTCCAAGTACATAAATAATACCAATTTCACTATACGGTGAAATATTCGTGGTATATGTTTTTAATAAATAACCTTCGCTTAATAACGGGCGCATAATGTCTATTTTAACCATCAATAGGTAACAATCAACATTCAAACATACAATCAACAATTTTAAATTTAACTATTTAAAATTTACATCGAACAATTTCGATTGAGTGAGAAGTTCTCACCTTGATTTCAATTCAGTTTCCACGTTTTATTTCGAATAAAATTAAACGGTTTTACCCAAAATTTTCGCTAGCTCCAAACGACTCCAATCCAATTCCATAGCGTAGTACTCGTCCATACGAACCCAACGCAACTGGTTTCGTACAAAACAAACCTCGTATGAACAAGATATTGCATTTATAAATTTACACGAATTTATATATATAATTAATTTACAATTTTTTTTTGTTTACCCCCAAACTCAATCCTGGCCACACGTTTCTAGAGAGGAGATCACGACCCCTTGCTCCATCTTCCTCACGCGTTCAACACTCAGTAATACACGATCGTTCGAACCCTTGAAAATCGCGGCCACCAACAACCACGTGAACACGATCAGAGACACCCACGTCGTAGCACCTGCCACCGCTCACCACCGAGCCAAGTGTGGCTCCTCCTAGCGCCACCGTCGACGAGAAATCTCCACCTAAACGCGCGCTCTTTGAGCTCAGTTTGCCGCTAATCCATCGCGTGAAACCCGATCATAGCCGTTGATTTAAAGAGCATAACGAGCTCTACACTTTTCTAGTTGAGAGTTTGTTGAATTATTGCACGGATTTGAAGAAATCGAAGGGGAAAGAAGAAGAATTTTCGGCCATTCATGTTGAAGGTGGCGGCTAGGTTATAGAAATTAGGGTTTTGAGTTGTGTTTGCAAAATAGAAGATAATGGTCCTTGTATAGAAATTTTCCAAATTACTATTCACTCGAAATTTTCCGAACTCCAAACGAAGTGTGCCGGTTGACATATCTAAGGTTTACCCCACGTTCCGAACACAATGGAACGTGTTTCGGAGGCTAATTCGATCATCTGTGCGAGTTACGGCAATAAACGATCGATTTAAAATTAAATCGGTTAACTAAATTTTCTATGCGTTTTAGCTTGCCTCGGAAAAACGGTAAATCCGATTGGTACGAAATTTGAAACCTTATAATCATACAACATTACGGATCCTATGAAACCGGTTTCGTTGAAATCCAGGACTGTTTGAAAAATGGCTATTTTAACTCATCAATTAAATATTAAAATATTCAATTTTCACAAATTAACTTTTAATTTGATTTTAAAAGTTCTATAATATCATTCTAACTCCAACATAATTAAATAAAATTTTACAAATCATTTTTAATCATTTTTAACCCAATTTTCAATTATTTACGTAATATCAACTATTAAATAATCGATTTAATTATCCAATTAAATCCAGATATTCGACAAATAAATTATTTGACTTGCAAATCTTACTTGTTAATATTTAAAATTAATTAAATATACGAATTTTAATTGACAGAAATTCTAGTCGTTACAAACTTCCCCTTTAAAAGAATTTCGTCCTCGAAATTACCAAGTAAGAAAAAGTTAAAGAATCCATTAACTTCCAAAACAAACCATTCAAATTGGATTTTTTTTCAAATCACTTAAGTGTTTAACTTTTCCAAAATTCATAGTTAAACTTCTTACAAAATCTTTACTAAGTTTCCAAATCCAAACTTAGTTTTCCAAAATTTCCCAATTTTCTCAAAAATATTCTAACGCCTTAAATTTTCGGAAAAATTCGCCAGAGTTTCCTTTGCGCGGCTTGATCCCAAAAAAATGACAGTATATATATCACAAATATACATCTCATCAAGCGATGAGGCATCCCGCAGGGAAAAAAGTGTAAAAGTACGATATTTAATTCAAGATATGTACCTTATTTATTATTAGCGAGCATATACGGCTAATATAGCGCGAAAGCGAGCTCCAAATGCGAAGCAAGCGCAATCCGCACCTACTAAACACTCAACAAACAACACGATAACATGTATATATGAAAATAATATCAATATACAACATATATCACCACATGTACCAACATAGAAATGCATTCAATCAACAAATGCAACCATCAAACAACTATCATCCAACTAACCAAATAAATATTCATTCATATTCTCATTAATATTTAATGAATTGGTTTTTCAATTTAATCACATTTGATTTATTTACATTGGATTTAATTAACATTCATTTGTTCATTTTCCAATTATTATACATTCACTAATTTATTCACATTAATTCACTTTCAATCCAAATCAAATCCAATTCTATTCAAATTTATTTATTTCCAATTTGGATTCAATCACATAGCTTTTAATTTCGCTAATTCAATTTCATTAATCACTTAATGAATCATACAGATAATCAATTTATAATCATATAACAACAAATGTAGATCCAACATAACCAAATTATTAAATTTACATTCAATTCGGTTCAACACATTTAATTCCAATTGGTTTAATATTAAATTGACTTTCATTCAATTATTCAACTAGTTTTAATGAATTAATATTTATATTCATTATTCCATCTCAATTTATTTACATTAGATTGATTCACATCCACTACCAATTTCATTTACTAATTTATTTCATTCGTACAATTCGATTCACTCATTAATTCAATTGCTAATTTATTTAACAAATAAAGTTGAATTTTATTTATATAACTCAAGTTCACATTCATTAACGACTTCATTTCATTAATTCACTTGATTATTTTACTTCAATACCAAAATCAATTCCATTCAACATCATTTAAGTTATATTCCATCTTAAACATCATTTGTTTAACTTAACTTAAATTTCCACATATAAGTCCAACTCAGATTTCATTTCTATTTAACTTTTACCACTTGGATTTTTTTATTGATTTACTTATACTTCCTTTAATTTAACTCCATCCTTTAAGTTAAATTTACTATATTAAAACTCAAATTGTATAAGTTATCAACTCATTTATCATTCCTATAATATTTTAAATAGGATTTCAGAGTCTTTTCAACCTTTCAAAATCATTTTTGAAATCAATTCAAATTACCTTTTGAATTTCCAAAACCAAATCCAAATTTTCCAAACAACTTTCATTTAAAATAATCTGGAAGCAATTCCACTTTTGGAAACCCGAAAATGAACACCAATGATGTCACGACATCATCAGAATTATTTTCCAACGGCCGAAAAGAGTTTAGAGCTTTAATTTCTCCAAAACATTTTTTTTCAAAATATCAAATCCTTTCAAAACACTTCTCTGGAGTTTTATTTTCAGATTATAAATCACATTTACAAACCTTTTACTAATATAATTTCACTTCTTATATATAAGATTATTTCACAAGTGTAAATCACATTAATTATAATTCCATACTTTATAATTCAATTGCCTATACAATTATTCTTTTACAATATGCTTCATTCAACTTATTCAAACAACTTTTGTTTACTTGCATACATTCTTACATTTTCAATAATCAACAATCAATTTATATACACTAATAATTCTGAAAATTATTTCCTTTATATATAAAAATATAATCGAGGTAAAATTATTTCATTTACCCAATTTAAAAATGATACTATGTCGGTTTATCTCGTTTAAGAGTTTAGAAACCCATATCGATAATATGGCGTCCCATCTACCGACCAGAATTCACAAACAAATCAACGGATAAGCAAACACAATATAAAACAATTTCATTTCACTAGCAAATACGCACTCGTATCTATTATTACACTCAAACTCATTCTAGAGTACTACTGACTCTATCTCTAATGAGTAACACCCAACAAAGTCATGGTTGTCGCTTAACCGTATGCTCTAATACCAAATGTGACGATCGGGACTTTTCGACGCTCGAAAACCGACATCAATACGTCCACTGTATCAACTGGCGAGCAATCGAAGGCCAGAAAACCGTACCGTTTGGGTTAAATAAGAGGTAGAAGATAGAAGAAGAGAGAAAAAGATAGAACATAACAGAAATAACAGAACAATATCAGAATCTCACAATCGCAGCGGAACAACATATAATAGATAAATGAATAATTTTTAAACAAAGAACTATATCAGTTATTACATTACATTTCATTACATTACATTACATCATCAGAGTGTACAACAACAAACAACAACAAACAGCGGAAAAGAAATTCTATATACTAGTGAATACGCCATGCCATCCAACTTGCCTCAAGCAACTCCTGAATTCCAGAATATCCTGATAACCTAACTCTAGACTGCCCGTGTGGAAATTGATGGGCACCCAGAGTTTAGGAAGGAAAACAATAAACTCCGAGTCAGTCATGTGACTGGTGTGAGAACTAAAACAGTTTATTTAAAAAAAACAAAACAGAGGTATATTTTTTAAAGTCAATTCGCAATGCTTTTTAAAAAATGAAACTACCATAAGGCCTCCCGGCACACACACAATGCAAACGCAGACTTGGGGGAGATTTCTCCTTATGATAGTCAAAGATGCTTACTACGCAAAATCAAATCATTTTTGATATTATTATTAGTGCATAGTTTAGAAAAAAATCATTTCGGAAATAATGATATAAATCTTAGCCAACATAGGTACCATTATATTATGCCTACTATAGCTACCATATTAAATGGCAGGTTCTACAACTAAAACCGTATAAGGTTCGTATTGTTTGTTTGGATTTCCAACAAATGGTCAGGCCAAGGAACTTCCCATTGCCACATGGGTATGCCTCTGAAAAGACGACCCGAGAACCTAACCGGATCTCTGCCAACATAAGGCCGGGTTACCCCTAACTGGGTAATTACTAACACGAATATGTCATTCCCCGATCGTAACCGATCTATATCCGAGATCCTCGATTTCCAACAAGCACAAAGCAATAAATTTGCAGCAGCAACATAGGTTAAGTTCTGGGATCCATACCATGATACCACCTCTATCCAGAAGCAATGACATACACTAAAGGGGCGCTACCCCCTAATAACCTTGCTGCATCCTTCCTGTTTTGACCATTTCCGGGGAGTGAGGTTCGACAAAGTCTCGTCCACAAAGCCACGCTTTATATAAAAGCCATGCTTTGATCATCAAATGCTCAATAGCACTTCGTATGCCACATTACCAATTTGGGAATGTATCACTAGTAACCATCAACTACATAACCTCTAAGGGTGTTAAGCGAAGAGAATAAATTCTCCGCCACCAACGGAAATATATTTGATAGAAACCAGCTTTACATCTCAAATTATAACGCGAGACACACATCCATACAAGTCCGTTCCGGGATCGAACGGAACCGAAGGCACTTACAAAGAAGCCTTGCAATCCGGATATTCACTAATGACGACCGGACTTCCCATCACAAAGGGTAATAAATTTCTATATCGAAGATCAGCCGATGCAGAAACATTCGACGGTAATCCTTCCTTTTTCACAAATATCCGGTCTTCAACACCGGTCATCAAATGCAATCCATAACGACGTGTCACATATTCGGAATGGGTTATACGACCCCAAGGTCCTTTGCCGGCTAACCCGAATAGTGAGCGCTTAATTTAAAAATAAGCGTGGCATTCAAATTTAAGCAAATCACAACAAATACCTATTTAAAGGTAAATATTGATAGTAGGTTATTTAACTATCAATAGGCGTGTTCAACATCACCAAATTCCAAATAATTTCCCAAATTATTTATTTTCCAAAATATCTTTACTAGATATATAATTTCCACACTTCAACCATTTGAAAACAAATTTTCAAATCACTGTTCACCTTTACCACTTTTGAAAACGAATTTCAAATCGTTTCCCTATATGGGATATACTTTCATTTCAAAATGGTTCATTTAAACCAATTAAATAAATCCTTACCGATTTACTTTATATTTACGTTCCAAATCCGTAAATTTATTCCCACACTTCAAAAATGAATCAACATTTATTTTTAAACAAATTCCCCTTTCTTTTATAAATTTCGTAGTGAATTTACAATTCCAAAATATCTATGAATATACGATTTTCAAATCGATTTGTAATATTCATTTTCAATTTATCTTTAAAAGATAAAATCTCAAACTATTCACTTTATATTGGAAAACATTTCCATACTTATTTAATATTAAGTAATTCACAAATCTATTTGTTTTCAACACTTGCAAAATATTCAATATACTTAAATCGAAATTAAGTATATATTTCATCTTTTAAGAAATCATTCTCTTAAACACATTTGTTTGGGACAAAACGAATGTTGCGTAAAACATCGTTACGACGACACAAAATCACTAGTATAGGGATTCTAACTTAAAATAAATATATAAATCCCAATACTATATAAAATATTTCCTTTCGGAAACCTTTTGCTATAACAATAGTGTTATAGTCCACCATTTCCTTCTATTTCTCGAAGCCGTCTATTTCAACAATGAAAGTTGAAATCTATGATTTCGATGTTTAATGCATTTTAAAACATTGTTAAAACGATTAACTTCATTTTATAATATTCATTTTCCCCAAGCATATCCATTTTATTTAATAATATATTCACTATCCAAAATCGTGAATATACTTCCTTAACCAATTTCAACATTCAATTTATCAAATTCCATTGATTTCAAATTTATAAACAATGTCTATAAATTCCATTTCTATTTATAAACTTCGATTTATAAATCTCCTTTATTAATCCAATTCAATTTATATATCTCAAATATATACCAAAACTCCATATTATAAGTTAAATACTTATAATTCATTTATTTACAAAATCGTTCTTTTTTAAAACTTCTATTACTTATAAGATTCCTTTATATTTTATAACAACTTCAACTTATAAAATCTCCTTTATTAACAATTTCTATTAATATCCCACTTATATGCTAAAATCCAGTTTATAAGTTAATTACTTATAAATCTTTTATTTTACAACATCTATTCATTTTATAATCTTCATAATTTATAAATCTATAATTTTTAATGAAATCCATTTTATACTTCATTTTAACACTTAATAAACTCGTTTTATAATTCCAATATTATATATATATATATTATAAATATCAATGTTAAAAATCTTTTATATACATTCTTTATAATAATTCAAAAATCCAAATCTAAACTATTTTATAAATCTATTTATTTTAAAAATCACCTTTTGGTTACATTTCACAAAAATCTAAATTTTTATAACATAAAAATTTATAACGTTTTAATTATTTAAAATGAATCAATTCAAAAATTTAATAAAACGTATACTTTGAAAAATCATTTTTAAAAATCCCTTTAAAATCAAAATCGTTATTTTTAAACTTTAAAAATGGATCCGATGATGCAACAACACCAAATAGTCAATCACGACAATCAAAATATCATATATCAATTTGATAATCAACAAATATCACAATATCTATAATCAAATAAATACCGGTGAGGAATCCAATTGGTCCCTCCAACCTGTTTCCCTACATCCAAAGACATTAGCACAATACCAATTCCGTTCCAGTACGGAATTATCGCGGTATATGGGATTTATAAAAATATTATCCGCTTAATAGGCGGCGCAATAGGGTCTCATCCGCTATATAATGTGGCAAAATCTACTCCATGTACATAAATAATACTAATTTCACTATACGGTGAAATATTCGCGGTATATGTTTTTAATAAATAACCTCCACTTAATAACAGCGCATAATGTCTATTTTAACCATCAATAGGTAACAATCAACATTCAAACATACAATCAACAATTTTAAATTTAACTATTTAAAATTTACATCGAACAATTTCGATTAAGTGAGAAGTTCTCACCTTGATTTCATTTCATTTTCCACGTTTTATTTCGAATAAAATTAAACGGATGTTTAATTTTATCCGAAATTTTCGCTAGCTCCAAACGACTCCAATCTAATTCCATGGCATAATGCTCGTCCATACGAACCCAACGCAACTGGTTTCGTCCAAAACGGACCTCGTATGAACAAGATATTGCATTGATAAGTTTACACGAATTTATATATATAATTAATTTACAATTTTTTTTTTAACCCCAAACTCAATCCTGGCCACACGTTTCTAGAGAGGAGATCACGGCCCCTTGCTCAATCTTCCTCATGCGTTCAACACTCAGTAATACACGATCGTTTGAACCTTTGAAAATCGCGGCCACCAACAACCACGTGAACACGATCAGAGACCCCCACGTCGTAGCCCCTACCACCGCTCACCACCGAGCCAAGTGCGGCTCCTCCTAGCACCGCCGTCGACAAGAAATCGCCACCTAAACGCGCGCGCTTTGAGCTCAGTTTTCCGCCAATCTATCGCGTGAAACCCGATCACAGCCGTTAATTTTAAACAGCATGACGAGCTCTACACTTTTCTAGTTGAGAGCTTGTTGCACGGATTTGAAGAAATCGAAGGGGAAAGAAGATGAATTTTCGGCCATTCATGCTGAAGGTGGCGGCTAGGTTATAGAAATTAGGGTTTTAAGTTGTGTTTGCAAAATAGAAGATAATGGTCCTTATACAGAAATTTTCCAAATTACTATTCACTCGAAATTTTCCAAACTCCAAACGAAGCGTGCCGGTTGGCATTTATAAGATTTACCCCGCGTTTCGAATACAATGGAACGTGTTTCGGAGGCTAATTCGATCATTTGTGCGAGTTACGACAATAAACGATCGATTTAAAATTAAATCGGTTAACTAAATTTTCTATGCGTTTTAGCTTGCCCCGGACAAACGGTAAATCCGATTGACACGAAATTTGAAACCTTATAATAATATAACATTACGGATCCGATAAAACTGGTTTCGTCGAAATCCGAGACTGTTTGAAAAATGGCTATTTTAACTCATCAATTAAATATTAAAATATTCAATTTTCACAGATCAACTTTTAATTCGATTTTAAAAGTTCTATAATATCATTCTAACTCCAACATGATTAAATAAAATTTTACAAATAATTTTTAATCATTTTTTACCCAATTTTCAATTATTTACGTAATATCAACTATTAAATAATTGATTTAATTATCCAATTAAATCCAGATATTCGAAAAATAAATTTTTTGACTTACAAATATTACTTGTTAATATTTTAAATCAATTAAATATACAAATTTTAATTGACAGAAATTCTGGGTCGTTACAAGAAGGATTATGTAAGGTTCACTCTAATGGAATAAAACTAGCTAAGAAGATAATACAGCAAGGGTTTTACTGGCCACATCTAACTAACCAAGCTATGGAGTATGTTAAAAGGTGTGAGAAATGTCAGCGTTATTCCAAAATACCATGTCCCCCGCCAAGTAAACTAAACCCTATTACTACCCCATGACCATTTGATGTTTGAGGAATCGACTTAATTGGAACGCTTCTAATCTCAAAAGGAGGAGAAAAATATGTAGGTTATTTCAGTTAAATGGGTTGAAGTAGAACCACTCCCGACGATTACCTCAAGGAAAGTGCTGAGGTTTGTCGTCAAAAACATTGTCACAAGATTTGGATACCTTATAAGATAATATCCAATAATGGGACTCAACTTGAGAGTGAAGAGTTTTCACGGTGTTGCCATAGGAATAGGATAATAAAAAGCTTCTCCTCGGTCGCTTATCCGAAGGCCAATGGAGTCGTCGAAGCTACTAATAAAACAATCAAACCATCTTGAAAAAGAGCTAAACAATGCAAAAGGAAAATGTGTAGAATAGTTGCCCTTAGTTCTGTGGGCTTATAGAACTTCAACTATAACTGCAATGGGTCATACCCCATGCTCTCTAACATATGGATGTGAAGCAATACTACCTGTAGAGATTGAGGTACCTTCTCATAGAAGAATTGCCTACGCCTTTATGCAAACCAGCAATTGAGAAAGGAATCACTCGACCTGATTCATGGATTAAGAGATGAAGCAACCTTGAGAAGAGCTGAATATCAAAGGAGGATATCAAGATATTACAACTCAAAGGTAAAAGCCAGGTCATTAAGACAAGGAGATTTAGTACTTCAAAGGGTAATGGACAATACTTTAAACCCACCGGATAAACCACGGGGACCTAATCGAATAGATCCATTGGTAATTTTCAAAGAAATTCCTTTAGGAGCCTATAAGCATGCTACCCTAATAGGAATATGGTGCCAAGAACCTAGAAAGCGGAATAATTGAGACTATATTTTCCAACTATGAATGAATAAAGCGTTTCCAAGAACACCTCTACTATGATCTAGTAAAGAAAATCAACATGGTCGGGAGTGAAATTATCCTTAAAAACCTGAACTACCTAAGATGGTAGGCTACCAAAAATGGTAGAAAGCCCTTGGTCGGGCCAAGAAGGCCAAGTCAAGGTACCTCCTAAAGGGACGGTTTAAGCCTTTATATGTGCCAAAACCAAAAATGGCTAGGTTAGAGCAGCACAAGACCTTATCCACATCATTCTATAAACATAATAAGGCACCTCCTGGAGGAAGGATGGGTAATCCCTTGGTCCCGCAATGCTATGGCTGGCCAAGGTTCCGAACAAGCCCTTAATCGCGTCTCGCTATGACTAGGCAAAGGCGGCTGCTGGAGGGAGGTCGGATAAGTCCTCGGGCTCTACTTTAGAAAAAGCTAGCCGAGCACATCGCGAAACCAGTTGACATGTCTGGCAGTCTAAGAAAAGTCCATGCCTAAAACAAGCACTATCAGAATTTGGCATAGCTTGAAATAATAACCATCAAAAAGTCAATACTATCAGATATGGCAAACAACCTAAAATAAGCTCCGCTTAAATAAGCACAAAATAAGACAAAAGAGTTCCGGTTTGAAATAGGCCAGAGCAAATGATAAATAAACAAAGAAAACTCGAGCCCGAGAATGCATTAGCATGCAAATCACAAACGCAGCCGAAGGATGGCATATTCAACAGAAAAATCAAAGGGAAGTCATTGACTTCTTCTCGCGTACATTTGCTAGACGGGAGTTCTGGGCTCCTATTGCAAGAAATAATATCCTAATCATTTATTACTTGATACTGGAAAGGGTATTCTGGTCTTTAATTCTTAATTACCGGCAATGTATTCTTGTCTTCAATCAATTATTACCTGCAGCGGTATTTTGGACTTCAATTATCAATCACCAATAATAACCTCTGGTCTTCAAGTGATGGTATTTTGGTCTTCTATTATTAATTACCAAAATTGGTAATTTGGTCATCTATTATTAATTCTCGAAATTTGTATTTTGGACTTATATCATTAACTATTGCAAGAGATCATCTGGCCTTCCCTTATCAATTATCAAAAATGAAATTCTAGAATTCCTGTTAGAAGTTGTCAGAAAATGGTGTCCCAAAAGTGGCATCGTGGACTTCAATGGCTCATGTTATCAACGTTAAATCGGGTCTTCTGGACTTTGGTTATTCATTATCATCCGGAAGAATGAATGGATAGTTCTATGACCTAAGAATCTTTGCGCTAAAGAACAAAGGCCTTCTTTATACAAATGGGGTGATAAATGTTAATCATAAAATGCAAATGAAGATAAATAAGGCATGTTAGAAACCTTCCGTGGAGGCAAAGAGCAACAGAAGAAGTTACCTTTCGGCGACACCAAAAGTTTGCACGACACCCGAGGAAAAGAAGCGCGCGGTACGTTTAGAGAAGGGGCTTTCGTAGGTATAAAAAGGAAAATAGTTATACGGCTGCTTGATGTAATGAACTGATTACAGGAAAGAAAAGTGCCTCAAGCCTTTTAAATTAAAAGGAAGGAATTAAAGATAAAAGTTTGCCGCAAATCTAAACCCTTCGGAGCAGACGAAGGGATTCATCACTTGTCACTCAAAGCAAATATCATCCAAGAAAGGTAAAATGAATAGGACCAGAATAGATAACACAGTTGACAAATATTTCGAAAGCATGATGAGCCTTTCCTAACTATTAATGTACATGTCTAGTATCTCTCAACGGTATCAATTTTTTTACATAAAGACAACATTCATAATTCAGCAAAAAGGCAACCTACCGACAGCATTTAGGAAAGGTGTGGCTCTTGGCAATAATTACACAAGGAAGGTTCCGATAAGATCGGAAGGTTCATAGTGTCTCATAAGGAACCAAACTTGCTAGAAGATGAAGAGCGTATGGATGCATTAAGAAACATAAGGCCTTCTATGGCGCTCGGTGGCCCATGATGGTTTGTGAAGAGTAAACCTTCTATTAAAACCAAAAGGTTCGCAACTGCATAGAAGACCTTATAAGACACTAGGGGTCCAGTCTACATCGATAAATAAGACTGTAGGGGTCTGGTCTCGAGATACGATTTTCTTCTCATTTCATCTATTCAATAATCTCTACTGTCACCACTCAACACATTGTAACCCTAATTTTGAAACCAAATTGGGGGCTATCTTCTTAAATTTCGTATCAGATTTCATTATGGAGAAATAAAGAGAATTGTGGCATACGATCAACTCTAAATTTGGGGATAATCATGATCAGGTGTTAATTTTACATTAACGGCTGATCTTAGATGATTTATTTCTTTAGTTCTTTGTTTATTTTGAGAATATGCTGTGAAATTTTCAACATACTACTTCATAAGTTTCCTTCTCCTTAATTTAAGTATCAATCAAAAGAAGGCGGAACGAAACTTGTGGGACAGTCCCGAATATATGTTTCATGGCATATTGACTCAGCTCTTGTTATTGCCCTGAAATGTTTGAATCATGCATCCATTTCGAAAGGTTTTCATATGTGGACTGCCAACCTAGGAGGTCGAAAGTATCAAAAGAAGGGCAAATAAACAAGTCTCATCATCTGATGTCCCCGAATGGTTTCTTTACCTTTTGAAGGGTTTAATGGTTTACAACACATTCCTATCTTTTAGAAGGTTTAATATAACCATTATGATATGAGGATCACTTTCCGTTTCCTAGGGAAATATAATGAAATGACAAGGATGAAGATCACTTGGTCTAAATGAGCTGACCGAAGGGTTTATGTGGTTTCCTAAACCTTCTGATCCATCGAAAGGTTTAAAAAAACTATATATCCGGTCACGTCACGAGGTACAAAGTACACTAAAATCCTTCGATGTTGGCTAAGTGACTTCTTAGGCTTCTAAGAAACCTTCTGTATTACCGAAAGGTTTAGCATGGATCACGTCGAGTTGAAATGCTAAGATCATACTTAAACCTTTCGAGTGGGTCCAAAGTAAGATGATACTTTCCCTAACTCTATATAAGAGATAAACACTTGCATAAAACCTTCTGGTATTGATCCCCTCTAGATAGGGTTAGAACTGTGATCCTAAAACCATCCGACTTAGTTATTTCGCTCAAGTAATGGAAAATCCACTCAATCGTAAGGTTGAATTAAAATGAAACAGTCCTATGAAATGCATCCGAGATGTTGACAAAAAACCTTGTTAAAAGGTAGGATTGTATTTATAGGAGTTGGAGAGCCTATTGGAATAAGTCGATTTTCCAGATGCTTACAAATGACCATACTAAGGTGCCTTGAAAGTTTCATAGCGAGAAAAACCAATATGACGGATCGTTAGCCACCATATCCTTGGGTCGTTGACGACTCAACTGCTTGAGCTTCTTTTTATCATCCTTTTCTCCAAAATCCACGGCAATCTAGCAGAGTCATATGGATCGCTAGCGATCCATATGCTTTGGATATTTTTGGATTTTTCTACTGGATTGAGTTTGTTGTCTCGTAAAGGTGTTCTTCATATAATTTCATTGCTTGTTGCCTTGTTTTTGGTGACGATTCACACATTGGTTGCGTTGGACAGCTGATTTAATTAGACAGACACTTACTTCTTGATCTTACTAGCTTGGAATTCCATCAAACTCAGCCATCATCCTCGAGTTCCTATTGGACCATGATGCAAGAGGATTAGTTGACTTATGAGCTATCCTCATGGATCGCTAGCGATCCTTAGGAGATGGATCGTTAGCTATCCATCACCTTAGTATGTTTTCTCTTTCTTTTTCTATGATCCTTCTTGGATAGTTCTTCTAGTCCTTTCGGTTGGCTCTTGAGCTGTTCTGACTCAATGAAGCCGTTCCAACTTCATTTTGATTTTGTTGGGTTTAAAACTCGAATAACATTTTCCCCTTAGAGTATACCTTCATTAGAAAGGCGTGCTCTAGAAGTAATTGCTTTTTTGTTTTTGCTTGGTGAAGTTCAAGTGATCGAGCTAGGACCATCACACGAATTTAGCTTTGGCTATTCAGCTGCTCGTTAGGTTTTAATATGAATTGTTGTTGCTTGCTATAACAAACCAATTTTGACCCCATAACTTTTAAGATGCCTGTTAATAACATATGGATCATGCTTGGCAAATTTGGAAGGGACCGAACATAGTTTGCTAGATCACTAGCAATCCATAGCCAATGGATTGCTCGCGATCCAGTGACTTTGTGGTTTTTTCCATCTAGTCTGATATTTTACTTAATTAAACTTACCCTCTCTTCCTGTCTTGCTTTCATTTGATTATCCAAGCTATCCTTCTACGACTCGATCCCAAACCTAAAACTTGTCTTGCCGTCCCCGCCGGCATTCCTCGTCGGCTCCTCACCTTCGACCACCCTTGACTTTGCCATGGCCTTAACTTAACCACATGACATTTTTGCTCTACTTTTACAAACCTCCATCGGTTCTTCTTATCTAAATCACTGTCGAGCCTTCTATTTTGGATCCCCATCGATCCTCCTTTCCATAGACCTCCAACACTCTAAGTTTATTCACATTCGTCTCTTGATTCTTGACTATAGGTGGGATAGGATGATTTTCATGCTCATTTTGAAATTCGATGATGGGGGCTGTATTGGTGATGAATGTCATGCAAAGTACGAGTTGATGTGATTTTTGGAAGAAGATAGTAAATCTAGTCTTGAATTCTTCATGGAACGACGCTCGGGCCTTGTTGCTGCGCTCGACAAGTTTTGTTGTCTTCATCCATAGAATCAAAATTGATTTGTACTAGGTTACATTGCTGATACAACACGATGTATCGCAAATTGTTTTTAATACTTCCAAAGGGAAATAATGGTTTAGGATAGTGTCTCACAAGTAGCTCATGCTGTTATTACCTTCCGGAGCGTTCCGATTTGTCTTGTTATTGCATAGTCGGTGTGCCTTAACTAGGAAGAGCATGTCGCATTACTTTAGACAATGGATCCATTATCCATTGTTGATCAGTAATGGGTAAATGTAGAAGAGATAATTTTGAAAAATGATACAAAAAGCCCTTTTCATTCTTTACTGTGAGCAAATTAACTACATGGGATAGAGCATTCATAGTGTATAGGACACCGAGCTCACCCTATATAGATAACACACTGCACTTACCTCAATATATACTTGAAATCTGATGTGTCGGCGTTGGTCGATATTCCTTCGAAATTCAAGTGTCATAGGGGAATTTTAAGTTAAAGACAGAATTACCTGACTGTGTTGGATGCAAGTTCTGTTGCATAGAATAAAGTATCCATCTTCTTTCCGTAAGTCCATTGGAGGAAGTCCAGAGCTTTCAGAAGCTGAATCATCATCCGTCGCCACTTCCTCTTCTGCTTCATGAGTTGAATACAGTCAGCTAGTCTAATTTGATCTGGTTGTGGACCAGATTCCTTCGAATTTTAGAGTGCTTAATCCACCGGAGAGAGATTCCTTCATAACTTCCATTAAGGTTTTGCATGACATTTGCTTGCAATATGGAATTTCAGAGGACGACGTGTGCCTCCTGGAGAAGAATGAGTTTTCCTATACGCTACCTCCAGGATACACTGCTTTCCACCGATACATGTACTTAAACGGAGCGGTGCCTTCGTTCAATGTCTTCTTGAGAGAAACTCTCTCGAACTTGGGAATTGCCTCATTCCAAATTCAACCAAATGGATATGCAATTTTGACTTACCTGCTTGTTCTATTTATGCATACATTTAACCATGCCCCGAGTTTCGACGAATTAAGATATTTTTTCTCGTTCTAGAGGAGGGATGAGTGCTTATCCTATATTTTCATTGAGGCCTAGAGGAATTGCAAGATTGTATTGTAGCTTCAAAGAAATTTGTCTCAATTCAAGACTCAGTATTTCTTCGTTTTAAATGTCCTGAAGGGTTTAATCACCTTTGGACACGAGTGGGTTTAATTTCTTCATTACTTATTCAGTTTCAATATGCCACTATGGAAATTCTGACAATTCAAATACTTAATGCAGTTATTCTAAGGCTGAAAAAGACCTGTCACTTAACCAGATTTTCCATACTCTAAAGGCCGTAGATATCGGGAAAGATCAGTTAAATATTTGCTAATGGATGTAAACTTACTCTGGTGTAGGCTATTACTTCCTGGGAGATCTGCCGTAGCGGTTGAAGTCCCGTCTCCTTCTCATTCCAGAATATGAACATGCTCCTCTTCTTCATCACATGGTACTAAAGAGAGTGTTTTTCAAGAAAAGGAAGGCTTGTTTAGTGAGTCTGCGGAGGAAAATCATGAGGGAAGGGATGTCATGACTGAAGCCAACTTTCCTGCTAGAATGCCCCTAATACCAATGGAAGGGGAGAAAGAGTTCAAGCAGCGAGAGGGAAAGGCTACAGTGGCTACATAAAAAGAGGAGGGTGAAATCGTTAATGAGGAATCGAAGAGGGTACTAACAAAGGGTCGACAGATCCTACGAATTGAGAAGGGACAAGAGGCTACCGATGCTGTTTTAACTTCAACTGCTAAAATGTTGCCGAAGCCCCTTATTTTTGGGCCTAGTGAATTATCAAGACGGCTTTGCGATTAATTGGCGAATTCTTGGCCCAAAACTTCTTTGAAGATTATGCAACCATGAAAAGAAGAAGAAGGAATGTAATATGAGATCGAAATTCTCGGGCATTCCTCTATTGTAGGTAACCCTCTTGCTTCCCCCGAGTTTGAGATTTTTTTAGCTCATGCCACAAGAACAAGACAACATAAAACTTTCATTTTTTATCTTATAGGTCCACCCTCTTTACGTATTGATCCACTAGATTCCTCAATGCTTAGGCCCACCTCTATTTCAACCGACTCGATACTTACTCCGTAGCCGCTCTAATTGATATATTTGTGTCTGGTTCAACTAGTGCCGGGATCTAAGAAGATCTCTACATCGCATGGTCTAAATGACCCTTTTGCCTCTTTGGAGAGTGACTTTATGGAAACCAAAGATCGAGAGCAGGAGGTCCAGACTGAACATCCGCGTACATCTAAACAACAACTGGTTGTCGTTAAGAAGGAAAAGGTTGAAGTGATAAAATCTTCGAGGAGCCCTCGTAAATCCCAGAAGCGCAAGACGAAGGTGCGCCCCCTGGTTCATGGGGCTGTTTATTTTAAAATCGTGATAGATGATCAGTTGATCTGAGTGATTTTTGCATGTCTCTAATCAGATATATTTTGTGGTTCCTTTCTTTGGGAACTTATGATTTATACAGCTTGATTTCAGATTTATTGTTTGTTAAAAGCTAGAATTTTCTGCCGACTCATAGTAGTTTAACCTTAATGGATACATAACTGTTTCTCCTGATAGTAGAAGTGGGTTGATTCTTGGTATTCCTGTAACGGTTAAGTTTCTCGGTAATACCGGTACTTAAAAGTATGCATGGCTTATGAAGTGCATGGCTTTTAGGGTCAATATGAACCGTCGACCTAAAACGGTTAGGAACTTCTCGACGTTACCAATCTTCGGGCATTGTGAGGAGTTTATACTTCAAGAGCAAGATTCAATGGATCAAGAAGGTAGTGCGCAACTTATGGGATGCGTGGCTTTGATTTGGGCCTTCCTGGTGCTGCCATAGCAACACCGGTTCTTAGAAGGCAGGATCGAGTTTCGCCGATCCAACGGTTTGAGTCGATTTGCTTCCGTCGACCCGGCAGGTAAGTGGAGCGTATTTGAATGTGATTCCACTATCTCAAGTAGTGATTGGATGGTTTTGAGCTGATTTGACCCCATCGATTCAACATGTTATTTTTTATGAACGTATTTTTATCGGTTCCGAATGTAAAAAGTTATTAAGAAAATTTGGGCAAGTTTTTCCTATTTACAATGCCCTTGGTAACCCGAGATGGCTTATTTTCTAAAAAATAGAAAGTACATAAGATAGCTTCAGGTGAAGTAATGGAACAATGATTAGCTGTTCCATGCTCGAGGAATCCGAATTCCGTTAATGGTTGTTAGTTTGAAAGTTCTGTTCCCTTGCTTTTGAACGATCGCATACGGCCCTTCCTAGTATAGTCCAAAGGTTTTCGACATGGGATAGACTCGTTTGGATATGAGGTCTCCCACTTTGAAGGTTTGGTTATGAAGTTTGGAGTTGAAGTACCATGCAACCCTTTTTTGGTGAGCAGCAATCCTCAGTTCAACTTCTTCCCTCTTTTCATCAATCATATCAAGTGACTTGAGTAGGAGCTATTCGTTTTTCCTCTGATTAAAATTATGCCTTCGATGAGAGAGGACTTTTAGTTCAATGGGGATCATTGCTTCTGAACCGTATGCCAAGGCGAATGAAGTATGCCCGGTTGCTGCTTTGTAAGTCGTTCTATAAGCATATAGTGCGAGTGGAAGTTCATCAACCCAATTCCCTATAGCTTTAGTTAGATGCTTTTTAACAGTGGACTTGATGATCTTGTTTACTACTTCTTCTTTCCCGTTTTCTTGTGGATGAGCGACCACAAAAAAGCATTTCTTGATTCGAAAGCATTTGCAAAAATCTTTGAACTAGGCGCTTTCGAATTGGGTCCCATTAGCAATGATGTTTTTCTATGGCACACCAAACCTGCGATTAGTGTTTATAGTAACAAAATTAATGACTTTCTTTGTGGTAATGGTGGCCAACGGTTCCGCTTCGGCCCATTTTGTGAAATATTCAATGGAAATTATAGCATATTTAGCCCCTCCTTTGTTTGTCAGCAATACGCAAATTAAATCAATTCCACAAATTGCGAACGACCATGGGTTGACCATCTATGTTAGTTCAGTTGAGGGGTCCTTTTGATCTTGCTGAATCTTTGGCATCGATCACACCATCTGGCGTAATCTATTACATCACGGCTTACCGTTGGCTAGAAAATCTGTACCGAAGGATTTTCTTAGCAGGGTTTGCCCCTGGTATTGTCTCCACGGTCACTTTTTTAAACTTCTCTCAGGAACCGTTGAGATTTGTTGTTGGTCACACATTTGAGCAAGGGGTGGTGAACCATCTTTGTAGAGTATTCCATCCTGTATTATAAATCATGGTGCCTTCCGGAGAAGCTTTTTCCGCTAATTCCTATCTACGAGAAGAGTTACTGTAAGAAAGTAGTCTCGTATTGGCGTTATCCATGTTTCTGGTTTGACGGCGGTTTCAAAAGTCCAACTGATATCCATTTTGCTTATACTTGGAGTGGTCAGGGCCTCCATTAGAACTAGTCCCAACGATTGAGATTCTCTGTAGCTGGCCAATTTGGCTAAGTAACCAGCCTTCGTGTTTTGCACCCTTATGATGTGAGTTATGGTGTAATGTTCGATGTCATTTAGCAACTCCTGCACTTTAGATAGATACATGGCAAAGTTATCCCTTGGGCCTGTTATACGTCATTCACTTGGCAAATGACCAGTTGAGAGTCATTGTAGGAGTGAATGGATTTTATTCTGATTTCCTTTACGACTTTTAGTCCTGCTACCAATGCCTCATACTCCGCTTCATTGTTTGTCCTAGGGAAGTCCATGCTTAGGGCATAGTAAATAGCTTATTCTTCATGAGTCTCAAGCACCACCCTTGTGCCCTAGCAGAGGTTATTAGATGCGCCATCGACTAAGAGTATCCATCGTGTTTCTACTTTTGGGGGTATCTCTTCTATAGCATCACGTATGGTAAATTTGGCAGCGAAATCTACCAACGCTTGCCCGTTGATTGCCTTTCTAGGATGGTAAGTGATCTCATATTGGCTCAACTCGATGTTCCATTTGACGAGCCCCTCGAAAGTCTCAGGCCAGTACAATACTTGCTTTAAGGGTTGATTGATCAGTACCTTGATTGAGTGTTCCTGGAAATACGGTCATAACTTCTAGGACGCGATCAAGAGGCGGTACGGCAGCTTTTCCAATTTTGGATAATTTTTCTTGGTTTAGTGAACCACTTGCTAATGTACTATATGGATCGCCGCATTCTAGCTTCTTCACGCACGAGAGCAACACTCAAAGCATGAGGTAGGACTGCTAAGTAGATGAGCAAGTCTTCCTTATCTACTGTCTTTGATAGGATCGGTGGGGTTTCCATATGTCGCAGCAACTCTTCAAATACGGTTTGACAAATCTCATTCCACTCGAAGTTCTATCCTTTCTTTAAAGCATCAAAGAACGTTATACATTTGTCGGTGGCTTTTAGGATGAGCCGGCTCAGCGCTGTGACTTTTCCTTTCAAACTTTGTAATTCTTCTTGTTCTTTGAACCTTGAACTTCTTGTAGGGCAGTTATTTGCTCTAGATTCGCTTTAATGCCTCTGGCACTCACTATGAATCCCAAGAACTTTCCGAAGGTTTCCCTAAAGTGACATTCGAGTGGATTGAGTTTCGTTCCACATTTTCAGAGTATTTCAAACATTTTTGTGAGGTTATCTAGGTGATTGGTTGTTATTCGTGATTTCACCAACATGTCATCCACATAGACCTCCATGGATTTTACGATCTGACGCTTGAATATGGCATTTACTAATATTTTTTGGTTGCCCTTGCTTTCATAAAACCGAATGGCATTACCCTATAGCAATAAATCCAAGATTGGTGATGAAGCTAGTGTTTTCCTAGTCAGGTTCATGCATCAGGATCTGGTTGTATCCCTAGTATGTGTCCATAAATGATAGCAATTCATGTCCAGCTGTCCCGTCCACAAGCAGGTCAATTCCGGACGATGGAAAACTATCTTCTAGGCAGGCCTTATTCAAGTCTAAGTATTCGATGCAAGTTTGCCATTTTCCGTTCGACTTCTTGACCAAAATAGGGTTAAATACCCACTCAGGGTATGACGCATCATAGATAAAACCGTTTTCCATTAGCTTGTCTATCTCTTCACTCAATGCCTTGGGCCACTCGAGGCCTAAGCTGCGCCTTTTCTGCTTTACCGGCGTAAACCTTGGATCAATATTGAGTGCATGGCAAGTAATTTTTGGTGATACACAGTACATATCGGAATGTGTCCAAGCGAACACATCCAAGTTGGCACAAAGAAATTTGGTGTTTTAAGGTGCAATCGAATTTTCAAGACTCGCGTCGGGTCATCCTTGTTGACTATAATAGACACTGGAAATTCTGCCGGTGCTCCCTAATCCTCCACTAAACTTTTCTTTCTAGGGTCCAAAGTCTTATCGATTCGGCTATGGTCCCTAAGCCAAAGGAGGCTCTATAGTTGCTATTTGGCTAATTCGCGAATGTAAAGAGTTATTCCTACATCTTTCCCTATTTTCCTTTCTTTTGGATTCGCATAGTTCTACGATGTATCATTCCTTGGTGGCATATTGATCTCCTTTGATCACACCAGTTCTGTTCGTCATTAGGAATTTTACAGTGAGGCACCATTGAGCAAGAGCGATTCTGAAATCAACCAGCGTGGGCCATCCCAAGAAGGCATTATATGAAGAAGTTTCCATCTGCAATCACAAAAGTTTGAATAAGGGTGACTCTTATGTCTCCTTCCCCAAGTTCTACAGACAAGTCAATTGTCCCGATGGGTTATTTGGGTTCATTGGTGAATCCTTGAATTTTTTCTAGTAGGCGGATACATCTTTCATGCTAATTTTCATCTAGTTGAAGGTGCATATGAAAAGAATATTCATGGAACAACCGTTGTCAACCAATACTCATTGGACCATCGTGGGTCCGATCCCTACTGTCACTATATCATCGTTCAAAGTTTTGTGCTGATTGTTTGGGACTTCATCTTTGATCGTGAGGCACGAATCCTTTGAACCATGTTTTAACGAGCTCACATACTGTTCCATTTCTCCCCAACTTCTCTATGCAAGATGAGGTCCTCTAGATATTATTCCAATGACGAGTCTTTAGGAAGTTCGCTTAGACCCCTCTTCGCTAGTTCCAACTTGGTTTCTTCAATCTCTAGGAGCTTGGGGAGACACGGGTTGATTAGTATTTTGAGAATTTCTCATGTATTGCTAAAGCTTGTTTCTCGGATCAATTCTTCAATCAAGTCCTTTAGGTGACAGCACTCGTTTATGTTGTGACCTTGCATTTCATGGAAGCGATAGAAATTCCCAGAGTGCTTTTGTTGTTTAGTTGCTTCCTTTTTTGGGGGTTTCTTATACTCCTCTGTGCCTTGTGTTGCGAGTTAGATATTTTTCGAAGTATCATTGAGCGGGGTGTAATCTTCGGGCCTGAAGCCTTTAAGTCACTTATTGTTACCATTTCATTTGTTGGAATTTTTGATTTTTCCTTTTTTGGTTTCCATCTTTTCCTGCACTTCCTTCAGTGGTCCTGGAGGCGTTTATGTTCGGGGTTCATCCCCATGTCAATCTGCCCAATATTCAATTGTTACATGCCAGTAGACCTTCTTTCTACTTCCTGCGCCTCTTCCAGCCTAAAGTATTGACTCGCCTTATGATTGAAGTCCTCCTAATGGCAGGCTATTTCATCTTGGTCCAATTTTCAAACTTAATTTTGGGGTGAATGGCTCGAACCAAGGCCATAAAAACCATTTCCTTGTTTGGATTGCTTACTTCCATTACTAGAGTATTGAACCCGTTTATGAAAGATTTCAGTGATTCATTTCGTCCTTGTAATAGACTAGACAAGAACTTTTGGCTGCACTGTGTGAAGCCCGTATTGATCAAGGAATCTTGTTGCTAGAAAATAGAAAGTAGAGATGGACTTTGGCGTAAGCCTAGTGAACAACATGGAAGTAATTCCCTTCAGAAAAATTGGAAAACATCTACATTGAACAGTGTTTGAAACATTTGCTCTGTCCACGAACCAACTGTACTTGTACAGATGGGATTTCGGGGCTTTTATTTTGTCATAGAACGGAATAGTTGGCATAGTGAATTTTTTTGGATATCGCTCATTCGAAATCTCATCAATGAAAGATGTTCGACTTGAAGCGGATCCTCATTCATCATCCCTTCTGTTTTTGCTCTCGTTCATCAATCACTTGACCATGTCCTCGATATATGCCTCAGATATTTGATAATCCGGGGGTCGACTGTTAGTAACTACACCAAGTGTTTTGTTTTGCAAACGATCTCGATGAGTGGGCTGAAGCCTAAGCTCTCTTGTCTTTCAAAGAGTCACTTCCTCGAGATTCAATTGGCTTGCAGTTGGCCTGATTGGGGCAGTTTGGATATCCTTGGCGTTATCTAATGGATTGGCATTTCCTTCGAACTTGTCATTATTAATTTGCTCTCCATCTTCCAAATTGGAGATGTCCGTGGCTAAATCGTCTTGTAGGGTTTTCGCTCCTTGATTTTAGTTTATAGCTGGTTGTCTCGCGGTTGGTGGAGTGCTTGTGTTTCCTTTTAAGTGGATTCCGACGGTTCCAGCTATCACTCCTTTCTACGGCTGCTTCCTTTTCCTTTTATTTAAGCCAAAAACGAAAGAATTTTCTTGTTCTACGATAGCTACAGGTTCTTCCACGGTTCTTGGAGCAAGATGTGATTGTAAGGTCAAGATGGCATTTAGTTTGTCCATAAGAGCTTTCTGACTTCTTTCCATTTTTGATTGATTTCATAAACCATTTTATTCAATTCATCTCTAGTTACAACTTTGTGTTGGTTAGAGGATCCCAATACTTGATCTCTTACATTAGCCTTATTTACTTCAATCTGTTGATGATTCATCTCATCTCCACCAATTACCGCCCTTATGGATCTTTCGGAAGAAGTTCTTCTTCTTTCCGAAGCCATCGATTCTTAGCTGTAGATCTTTTGAACAAAGATTAAGGATCTAACTTCTGAACCAAGCTGATCCACATTAGATAGCTAGATCAAAGTTGAGTTAGGATCTCGATGAAAGCACCAATATGTTGACCCAAAAAGTGAATCAACACCCCTGGATTGAGTGTGAAAGCACTAGCCCATTTTATCAAGGCAAAAATAATAGAGACAAGAAGTAAAGACTTGAAGATAAAGTAACAAAGACAGGAGATTTTTATAGTAATTCAACTTTTAACGAAGCCTAAGTCCACTACATAAATTTTCGTATTGACCAAATGCTATTATAGGTTGAATCTGAGCACAATGCAATTGAATTATGTAACTAGAATCAGGCCACCAATGCTAGAGTTCACTGGAGAATCACAGTGAACGCTGTAGATGACGTTGCATGGGTGAAGAAGAAAGAAGAGTAGTTTCTGTAGAATTCCAATAGTCAGTCTAGAAGATCACGTTTATGTTGCAGGTAGGATTGTATTTGTAGGGGTTGGAGAACTTATTGGGCTAGGTCGACATGCCAGATGCTTGCAAATAACCATACAAAGTGGCTTGGAAGTTTCATAGCGAGCCGAGTCAATTTGATGGAGCGCTAGTGATCCATAGGTTATGAATCGCTAGCGATCCATATCCTTGGGTCATAGATGACTCAACTGCTTAGGATGCTTTCTATAATCCTTTTCTCTAAAGTCCATGGCAATATGGCACAGTCATATGGATCGCTAGCGATCCATAGTGCATGAACCCTAGCGATCCATGTACTTAGTTTGTTTTTGGACTTTGCCTTCTGGATTGAGTTTGTTGTCTCATACTGATGTTCTCATGTAATTTCGTTGCTTTTTGCCTTGTTTATGGTGATAATTCACATACCGATTGCATTGGATTGCTAACAAAATTGGACGGACGCTTACTTCTTGATATAACTAGCTTGGGATACCATCAAACTCAGGCATCATTCCTTAAATGCCTATTGGACCATGATGCAAGAGGAGTAGTTGACCTATGAGCTACCTCATGGATCGCTAGCGATCCATCACCATAGTATGTTTTCTCTTTCTTTTTCTTCGATCCTTCTTGGTTAGATCTTCTTGTCCTTTCGGTTGGCTCTTGAGCTGTTCTAACTCGACGAAGTTATTCCGACTTCATTTGGATTTTGCTGGGTTTAAAACTCAGATAACACCATCTGTATGTTTTCTCAAAATATTCGATCAATTCCAATATACAATTTGTCTCAATACCTAAATTCAAAGATCACTTTTTATTTCTTCCAAAAAATAAAATAGCAATAGTGGAATCCTACATCAAATCTTCAATCTTTCAATCGAGCAAAGAATTACTATTGATTCTATTTTCATTTATCATTTCTTCTATGCTTCAACTTGATGTGTTATATTGTTAACCATTTGAATGAGGTTTCACTTTCTATAAATTAGGCTTTATTTATGCATAATTTTATTAATAGCATTTATAAAGATAACTTCTAAATAACATCCTTGTTTTTTTTATCATAGTAGGAAACAAGTCCTTAGTTTTCATATTATAAATTAAACCCCTAAATTTTATGAAAATAAAATCACGTTAATATAAAATCAATAATCTGGATCAAAATTTCTAAATCAATATTCTTAAAATGCAAAAAATATGAATCAAGTAACTTACATTGTTTAAATGTAATGTTCAATGCAACCTAAATAATGTAAACACAAACTGAGCCTAGAATTCCAATGAGCAATTACCTGTTGACCTAGTTTAGTTTTCTCCTTTCGGTCTGGATTTTAACATGATGCAAGTACTGTTGTTTATTGCATGGTCATAAATGAAATTCAATTTCTATGATTAAGGCTTCATTCAGATGGAATATATTAATTTCATTAATTAATATAGTTTTGAACTAGAAGTAAAATTGAAGCTTTGTAAAATAATTCATGCCAATGATGCCATGACTATTTAGTTTTAATTCTTTCCAAACATTTAACCACTTTCATTTCTCCACCTACAGGTTGAATTTATGATAGATTAAGATTAAATTTGGACTTTCTTGGCATAACATGAAATGAATCTTTTGTTTCATTTCAACTCATTGTTAAAATTGCAACCTAAAAAATATATTAGTTTAAAAGAATAATAATGTTATAAATCTAGCATCATAAGATGTTCTATTGCTATTTTCTGGTTTGATCCATAACTGGCAAATATTGAAGATTATTTATGATGTAACTATTTCCATTGCTGTAGTTGATACGTGATAAAAGTGTTTACAGTTATATAGTTAAGATAACATATTACTTTAATTATTGCCAAATAAGAAAATAACTAATAGGGGTTTGGTACTAAATAATCGTACAATATTATTATTTATAGATTTTACTATAGAATGATTCTCAGGAGAAGCTTTAATGGAGGAAGAGTGTGAAATGTCAAGCTATGTTTACTCTTGGAGCCTTTTGTTCCTGTTTTCGAATAAAAAGGACACAATTATTGAAATTGCATAATCCAATTTTTAACTGGTTTTCCTACTTAACTGAATAATATTTCCTCAGTTGTAATCAATTAACATAATATTTTGTACAAATTTTTTTGGGAATAGAGAACCGATATATATGAGAATATTTTAAAAGTTTAATGATATATGATCAATATTAAACCATATAGCATTATTTATACCTATGCATTTTCTCATTGTTACGTTGTTTTGAAAATTTGTAGCATTAGTTGGTCAAGTAAAACACCACACTAATAGAGCTGCAAAATTTGGTGGAGACAGAAACGCTAGCAGACAACTCTAGAGAATTGGATACACTGATATGCTTCTTATAGTACATTTATTCTTGCATGTTCCATAATAAGATAATTAAATTTGAAATTTTTAACTTCCATTAAAGTGTTTATCTCAAAAGCCAGAGGTTTGCCATGACATTATATTCAAATTACTTCAACTTACGCTTTTTTGTCTTGCTACACCAACTATTTTCCACGGCAAACACTACTATAAAATTAGGATTTTACCTTTTAATTTTTTTATAACATACATTTCACTGGAATGTTCTTCTATGTCACAATGCTTCCTCAACGTCTAAATTTATTTATCTTAGTGGTTTTTCTTCCATTTACTTTGCGCTAATACTTGAGCATAAATAAAGAATATAATTAAGATGAAAAATTATCAATGGTGTACTCATTTGCTGTTTTATAAATTTTACAATACTAAATCAAGAACATTGAACAAATTTTTGAATAATGCAATCATGTTTGACAATGGATGAAAAGTAACTTTTACCGCTATTGACATTTGGATCGAAATAATTATTAACCCCAAGTGCATGTACATGGAAAGAAGGCGATGAATTATTAAATAAAACTAATTTTAAATAATAAAAATGTTTAAGTGTAGAGTTAAGTATAAGCGATATCAGTTTGTTGAAGGAGAAGATGTACGACAGTTGTTTTCATTTAATTAATAATTTATAAGATTTTGTATGAAAATAATGAAGATTAGTAAAGGAATTACTAGTATTGATGTTTAAACTTCCTACCAATGGAAAATAACTTAATTTTGCTCTAAGTAACCCATAGATTTTATAACTTTTGGTTCGTAATAAAATAATATTAACTTTTGGTACTTATTACATTTTATAAGTCATCATTTTACTACATGCAAGTCATACTTTCATTTCAATACTTTTTCTTCTGTGCATATGTAGTTGCTTTTTTAATAAATACGAATGATAATCTATTTCCATTATTTGCTTCGTTGACTGTGTTTCTTTACACCATTTTATTTAAATTTGATCTTCAATGAAATGTTATGCAAAATAATTTTTATGCATATACAAGTATTTTATTAAACATTGAAATTAGTTTACCTTTAATTATGCTTATTACCATATTATTTCAGTTAGTATGTTTGCATGGATGTTTAAAGTAAAAGGGAAAATTATTTGGCTATTCAAAATTTTTGACAACGTAGTGCTTATATTATGTGTAATTCTCATATCGTATTACACTATTTTTATTAGAAAATATAATATTTCATGTCTTCAGTAATATTTTCTATAATTTAGTACTGCATAAAATTATAAAAGGTTAGTAACACAATTGTTGGAATGTTGTTTCTTTGAACCAAATTTAAACATTATTTAACCTTAAACGCAATTTTTTATTCTAGGCATTGAACACTATATCAAACAAAATTGTGTATATTTAAATTGATATATTACACATTGAATAAAATTATGTTTGTTTATATTTCTTACGTTTGAAAATTAGTTAATATGCAGTCTTGGTAATGCAATGCTTACCATAGTGGAAAAAAGTGTAGTGGTGTTATCATTTATTATATAAAATTATTATACTAAAAAATATTAATCATATTTTATGTGTTTTCTGATTTATTAAGAAAATATGTCAAAAAAATTTGTCAGTTGTAACGATCCACCATTTTGGACAGTTGAAATCGACAATAAACCACACATGCCAAACTCAAACCATTCAAAAGGGAGGTTTGTTATGGGGTAAATAAGAAAAAGAAGAGAAAGAAATAAAACAAACGCAGAATCTCATAGCAAAATGACAAAATATAATAATTAAATAACGGTTCATGACGCTATTTTACAAATACATTTGATTACACCTTTACAATACATATCAGAGTACATACAATAGAAATAAATAAATAATGTAGCGGAATAACATGATGCAGTAGACTAAATACAATAATAGTACTAAATCTTCATCTTCGTCCTTCAGAAATAATTGATCTTCGATAGACTGAAAAGCTCAGACTGACCCGACTGTAATGGAAAGGAAAAACACTCGAGTCAGAGCTAAAAGATCTTATGTAAGTTAAATCAACAGTAAATAAATATGAGTGTAACGGTGCCATAGATGTTTACGGGTTTTAACATCTCCTATCCAGTGTCAAACATCCATTTAATAACTTAAGAGATGTTCGAAATTTCCATCTCATAAGGATCCGTTAATCTATCTACATACATAGTACAATATTCTATTATATTAGTATCTATAATAAAGTAAAGCATTAAAATAGCGTTAAGGCGCTACACATATCACCTTTAACACATATATATTTCTGTAGTCTATACAGTGCTGTAACTCCTCCTTAAAATGGAGGGCTATCAGAGGTCACTCCATAGGTATGGTACAAACCAAACTTGTAGAAAGCACGATAAGGCATGTGACAAGGCACGCGAGTCGATTCCCAAGGTAGGATACTACCGTTTTGCGGATCCGGACTGGGGCTAACGCATAACCGCTACTTCCACCCACCTCAGAACACACTCCCAAAATAAAATCGAGGGATGACCACCAAATCAATCAAAAAGTAATAATATGGTATCGAAGAAATGTGTCTGATCGGATGTGCAACCTCTCTTGGCCCGGCATGTGTTAACCTGCCTTTTATCAAAGCCATAGGCAGGCAGATTCAACATAATTAGCTTCATGACTATCGAGGCTGAAATATGATGGTTTTGGTTCAAATGTGTAACGACCCAGGATTTTTATTAATTTAAATTTGAGTATTTAATTAATTTTAAATATTAATAAGTGAATTTATAAGTCAAATAAATTTTAATTTGAATTATTGGATTTAATTGGATAATTTAATCGATAATTTAATATGTTAAATTATGAAAATAATTGAAAATTGGGTTAAATATGATTGAAAATGATTTGTAAAATTTTATTTTATCATATTGGAGTTAGAATGATATTTTAGAACTTTTAAATTCGAATTAAAAGTTAATTTGTGAAAATTGAATATTTTAATATTTAATCGACTAGTGAAAATAGCCAATTTTTGAACAGTCTCAGAATTGAACGAAACCAGTTCCATTGGATTCGTAATAGTTAGTTATTACCAGATTTCAATTTTCGTGTCAATCGGAGTTATCGTTTGATCGTGGCAGCTCGAAACGCATCGATTTATTTTTAATTTTAATTCGGCGAGTAAAAATGGCCATTTTTCAAAAAGTCTCGGATTTCGACGAAACCAGTTTCATCGGATCCGTAATGTAATATTATTGTAAGGTTTCAAATTTCAAGTCAATTGGATTTACCGTTTGTCCGGTACAAATTAAAACGCCTAGGAATCGATTTAAATCGGTTTAATTTAAATTGAGCGTTTATAGCCATAACTCGCACAGATGTCCGAATTAGCTTCCGAGACCTGTTCCATTGTGTTCGGAACGCGGGGTAAATCCAAGAAACGCTGGTTACGGCGCGTAAATCGGAGTTCGGAATTTACGGATGAATAGTGTTCGATTTTCTTCTATAAATAGCCACCATCACAACTAAAAATCAAAAAAAATAAAAATAAAAACCCTAGTTTACACAGCCGCCTCCATTAGCCATGAACGGCCAGAAAACTCCCAACTTCCTCCCTCCAAATCTTCAAATCCGTCGACAATTAGCCTTAGGTTTCAACTAACAAATTGAAGAGGACGTCAAGATCTATCATATCAACGGTGGAGATCGCGAATGGAGTAGTATTTCGTGTGATAATCGCCTGCATGTGTGCCGTGTATACTTGCGTGCGCGAGCATCAAGGAGTGGCCGAGCATGGAGAGGTTAGGGCCGAACCTAGAGCAAGCTATGGCCTTCGACATGAAGCTCCCTGATCGAGTTTATATCGAGTGATGGAGGAGAAAATGCTAACCCTAGTAATTGATGTATGGGTTTTGTGTACTGGAGCGTGCGTGAAAGAGGGAGAAGTGGGAGAGAGTGCACGACCAGGATTTCAGGGGTTTAAGATCTACGGTGATGATGTGTTGGGTTTAAATTTTTTAATTAAAGTTGTGAATTTATTAAGTTAAATTCGTATAACTTCAAAAATCAATATCTTTTTCATACGAGATCGAAAACGTGCGAAACCAGTTGCGTTGGAATCGTATGGACGAGCACTACGCGATGAAATTGGATTGGATTCGTTTGGAGTTAGTGAGAATTTTGGGTAAAATTAAACGCACGTTTAATTTTATTCGAAATAAATCGCTAAAACGGAATTTAAAATCAAGGTGAGAACTTCTCACTCAATCGAATCAGTTTCGATTTTATTTTAAATAGTTAGATTTAAAATATTTGAATGCATGTTTGAATGATGATTGTTATCTATTGATTGTTAAAATAGACATTATACGCCGTTAGTAAGCGGATGTTATTTATTAAAAACATATACCGCGAATATTTCATAAACAGTGAAATTGGTATTATAAATAATATGAATATATATATATTGGCATATGTATATATTGCAGTTGTTGATTCCCCGCATTTTTTAGCGGATGAGACCCTATTACGCCGTTATTAAGCAGATAATATTTAATAAGAACATATAGCGCGATAATTTCGTAATGGAGCGAAATTGGTATTGTGCTAATGTTTGTGGATGCAGGAAAATAGGTTGGAGGGATCCAACTGGATTCCTCAACAGTATTTATTTGATTTCAGATATTTTGATATTTGATGGATTATCATATCGATATATGATATCGTTGTTGTCGTGATTGACTATTTGGTGTGTAGCATCATTGGACCCAGATTTTGGGATTTTAAAATGATTTTAAAGTGATTTTAGAAAGTATACGTTTTATAAAATAATTTTGGAATTGATCCATTTTAAATAAATAAACGTTATAATTTTTAATGTTATAAAAATTATGATTTTTGTGAAATACAGTTAAAAACTGATTTTTGAGAATATGATGCTAATGATTTTATAAAATAGTTTAATCGGGATTTTAGAATTCATTGTGAAAAGTTTAAATATAGGATTTATAAAATTTAATTATTTTATGAATCAAAAATGGTGAAATTATAAAGGAGATTAAATATGTTTTAAAAGGATAATATAAATTGATTTATATTAAGAGATTTATAAATGGATATTTATAAATTGAAATATGGACATTATAAAACGAGTTTTTATAAGTGTTTGAATGAAGTGAAAATGAATTTCATTAAAGAATGAAATTTATAAAATTATAAACGGTGAAGTTATAAATGAAATTTATAAATAGTAAGAATTATAAATTTGTGAAGTTATTTGAAGAATAGATTTGGTTAAATAAATGAATCTTATAAGTTATAAGATTTATGGTTTGGAAAGTCTTTAGAGGAACGATTTTGTAAAATAATCGTTTTATAAGTATTTAACTTATAATATGAACTTTTAGTTTATAATTGAGTTATAAACTGGAATAGGTTAATAAAAGAATTTATAAAAAGGAAGTTTTTATAAATAAATAGAAATGGAATTTATAAACGTTGTTTTATAAATTCGCAAATGACTTATTTTGATAAGAAAATTTGTTGAAACCTATGAGTGGAGTTATATTCACATTTTTGAATAGTGAATAATCCTTTGAATTAAAATGAATAAAAGGATGAAATTGTTAATGAAGTATATTCACATTTTTGAATAGTGAATAAGATGTAAAAGAAAATGTTTAGATTTGATATTTTGAACAGAATTAAAACGTTCTAACGATGTTTTAATTGTGTTCAGATTCGAAACCATAGATTTCAACATTAATTGTTGAAATAGACGTTTTCGAGAAATAGAAGGAAATGGTGGACTATAACACTGTTGTTATAGTAAATGATTTCCGAAAGGAAATATTTTGTATAGTATTGGGATTTATATATCTATTTTAATTTCGAATCCCTATACTAGTGATTTTGGGTTGTCGTAACGATGTTTTACGCAACATTCGTTTTGGGCCCAAATAAATATGTTTATGAGAATGATTTCCTTAAAGAATGAAATATATACTTAATTTCGATTTAAGTATATTGAATATTTTCTAAGTGTTGAAAATAAAAAAAAATTGGTGAATTACTTATGAATAAATAAGTATGGAAATGTTTTCCAATATAAAGCGAATACTTTGAGACTTTATCTTTTTGAAGATAAATTGAAAAGAAATATTGAAATGAATAATTGAAATCAAATATTCATGGATATTTTGGATTTTAAATTCACTAAGGAAGTTATAAAGGAAGTGGAATTTGTTTAAAAATAAATATTGATTTATTTTTGAAATATTGAACTTATATATCTAGTAAAGATATTTTGGAAAATAAATAATTTGAAAAATTATTTGGAATCTGGTGATGTGTGCATATCCAGTGATAGTTCAATAACCGACTATCAATATTTCCCTTTGAATGGGTAATTGATGTGATTTGTTTGAATGTGAATGCTACACTTATTTTTGAATAAGCGCTCACTATTCGGGTTAACCGGGGAAGGACCATGGGGTCGTATAACCCATTCCGAATATGTGATACGTCGTTGTGAATTGCATTGAAGATCGGTGTTGAAGACCCGGTATTTGCGAGAGCGATAGGATGACCTATCGATTGTCTCTGCACTGAGTTGCAGCGGTATAGAGACTCCCTAAGTGATGGGAAATCCGATCAGGATTGTGAATATCCGGATTGCAAGGACTTCTTTGTAAGTGCCTTCGGTTTTGTTCGATCCCGGAACAGACTTGTATGGATTGTGTGTCTGACATTACAAGTTGAGATATAAAGCCGATTTCTTTCAAATATATTTCTGTTGGTGGCGAAGAATTTATTCTTTTAGCTTAACACCCTTCTCTGAGACGTACGAGCTCAGAGGTTATATAGTTGAAGTTATCAGCGATATATTCCCAATTTGGTAATGTGACATGCTGAGTGTTGCTGAAATGATCATTGTGTTGATTATTTGTGATAGGATCATTTATTTGATCGTCTATCTTGGTGATCGTTGTGTTGATCATTTGTTGACCCAAAGCATGGCTTTTGTATAAAGTATGTTTTTGTGGACGTGAATTCGTCGAGCCTCACACCCCGGAAATGGTCAAAACAGGAAAGATGCGGCAAGGTTATGAGGGGTAGCTCCCTTTAGGGTATGTACATTTCCTTCTGGATAGAGGTGGTATCATGGTATGGAGCCCAGATATTTAACCTATGTGGTTACTACGAATTTATCACTTTGTGGTTGTTGGTTTTCGGGATCCCGTGAGAAAGGTCGTTTACGATCGGGGAATGGCGTGCTCGTGTCAGTAGTTACCCAGTTAGGGGTAACCCGGCCTTGTGTTGGCAGAGTTCCGGTTTGGTTCTCGGGGATGTCTTTCCAGAGGCATTCTCATGTGGCAATGGGAAGTTCCTTGGCCTGACCATTTGTTGGAAATCCAAAGAAACAATACGAAACTTGTACGGTTTTAGTTGTATAACCTGCTATGGAATGTGGCGGTAACCTGCTATTGAACATAGTTAGCTATAGTAGGCATACGATAATGGTCGTATGTTGGCTAAGGTTTATATTCTACTTTCGAAATGAATTTTTCCTACACTATGCACTAATAATAATATCAAATGTTCTTTTTAATGCGTATCAAGCATCTTTGACTATCATAAGGAGAAATCTCCTCCGATTCTGCGTTGCATTGTGTGTGTGTGCGGGAGGCCTTATGGTAGTCTCATTTTTAAAAGCATTGCGAATTGAATTTAAAAATATTCCTCTATTTTGATTTTAAAGATAAATAAACTGTTTTGAGTTCTCACACCAGTCACATGACTGACTTGGAGTTTATTGTTTTCCTTCCTAAACTCTGGGTGCCCACCAATTTCCACACGGGCAGTCAAGAGTTAAGGTTTATCAGGATATTCTGGATATTCTGGAGTTGCTGGAGGCAAGCTGGATGGCATGGCGTATTACTAGGCTATATAGTATTTCTTTTTCCGCTGCACTATTTGTTGTTGTTGTTGTACACTCTGATGATATGATGTAATGAAATGTGATGTAATGTAATAACTGATATGGTTCTTTGTTTAAAGATTATTCATTTATTATTATATGTTGTTCCGCTGCGAATTGTGAGATTCTGATGTTGTTCTGTTGTTTTCTGTTTTGTTTTCTTTCTATTCTCTTTTCTTTCTATTTTAAAAAATTTTCTATTTTCTTTTCCCTCTATCTTCTACCTTTTTCTCTCTTTTTCTTTTCTTCTCTTCTTTTCTACTTTTTCTTTTTCTTAAAACCATAACATTTCGGGTTTTTGGCCTTCGATTTCTCGGCAGTCGATAAAGTGAGTGTCGATGTTGAATTTTCGAAAGTCGAAAATTTCCGTTTGTTACATTTGGTATCAGAGCATATGGTTAAGCGACAACCATGGTTCTGTTGGATATTATTCATTAGAGATAGAGTCAGTAGTACTCTAGATTGAGTTTGAGTGTAATAATAGCTATGAGAGCGTATTTGTTAGTGAATATAAAATTGTTTTATATTGTGTTGACTTATCGGTTGATTGTTTATAGATTTCGGTCGATGTAGTCTTGCTAACTATCGTAGATAGGAGTTTCTAAACTCTTAAACAAGATAAACCGACACAGTATTGTTTTAAAATTGGGTAAATGAAATAACGTTACCTTGAGTATATTTTATATATAAAGAAAAATAATTTTTCAAAATTATTAAAGTGTATATAAGTTGATTGTTTAGTGATTTGAATAATCTAAATAAAGGAATTGTATAAGCAAAAAGAATTATAAGAATTGAATTATAATTAAAGTGATTTACAATTGTGAAATAAACTTATATATATAAGAAGTGAAACTATATGAATATATTTATGAATATGAATTGTAAATAAAAATGAATGTGAACTAAAGTTATGCAAATGAAATTCAACTTTAGAAATTGAATTGGATTGAATGTAAATCAATTGAATGTGAATAATTGGTATGAAATAATGAATATAAGTGTTAATTCATTAAAATTTAATGTTATTAGAAAGTTGAATAATTGAATAAAAAAAATCAATTAATTAAACCAATTGTAAGCAAAGGAATTTGGTTGTAATTAATATACATTGGTTGTTATATGATTGTTAGTGATTGCATGTAATTCATTAGGTTAATGAAATTGAAAGCTAAAGTAATTGAAATTCAATTGGAAGTTAAATGAATCTTAAATGGAATTGAATTTGTTTTGAAAGTGAACCAACTTGAATATGAATTAGTGAATATAAACTAATTGAGAATGAATGTTAGTAAAAACATCCACTGAAAAGAATCAAATGTGATTAAATTGAAAACCCAATTCATTGAATATTAATGAGAATATGAATGAATATTTATTGGTTATGGATGATAGATGGTTGATGTTTGCATTTGTTGTTTTGTTTCATTTGCTATGTTGACATATATAGTTATTATGTTACTACATGATGTATATTGATACTATTGTCTATATGCATGATTCTCATGTTGTTTGTTGAGTGATTAGTAGGTGCGGATTGCGTTTGCTTCGCATTTGGAGCTCGCTTTCGCGCTATATTAGCCGTATATGCTCGCTAATAAAATATAAGGTACATATCTCGGATTAAATATCGTACTTTTACTTTTTTTCCCTGCGGGATGCCTCATTACTTGATGAGATGTATATTTGTGATATATATACTGTCATTTTTTTTCGGATCGAGCCGCGCAAAGGAGACTATGGCGAATTTTTCCGAAAATTTAAGGCGTTAGAAAAATTTTGAGAAAATTTGGAAAATTTTGAAAACTTTAAACTTTGATTTGGGAGTTGAAAGTTAAACAATAGTAGTTGTTTTTGAAAAGATAACTAAGTATGATTTGAAAACTTAGTAAAAATTTGTAAGAAGTTTAACTATGAATTTTTGGAAAGTTAATAGATTCTGTAACTTTTCTTACTTGTAATTTCGAGGACGTAATTCTTTTAAGGGGGAAGATTGTAATGACCCAGGATTTTTATTAATTTAAATTTGAGTATTTAATTAATTTTAAATATTAATGAGTGAATTTATAAGTCAAATAAATTTTAATTTGAATTATTGGATTTAATTGGATAATTTAATCGATAATTTAATATGTTAAATTATGAAAATAATTGAAAATTGGGTTAAATATGATTGAAAATGATTTGTAAAATTTTATTTTATCATATTGGAGTTAGAATGATATTTTAGAACTTTTAAATTCGAATTAAAAGTTAATTTGTGAAAATTGAATATTTTAATATTTAATCGACTAGTGAAAATAGCCAATTTTTGAACAGTCTCAGAATTGAACGAAACCAGTTCCATTGGATCCGTAATAGTTAGTTATTAGCGGATTTCAATTTTCGTGTCAATCGGAGTTATCGTTTGATCGTGGCAGCTCGAAACGCATCGATTTATTTTTAATTTTAATTTGGCGAGTAAAAATAGCCATTTTTCAAAAAGTCTCGGATTTCGACGAAACCAGTTTCATCGGATCCGTAATGTGATATTATTATAAGATTTCAAATTTCAAGTCAATTGGATTTACCGTTTGTCCGGTACAAATTAAAACGCCTAGAAATCGATTTAAATCAGTTTAATTTAAATTGAGCGTTTATAGCCATAACTCGCACAGATGTCCGAATTAGCTTCCGAAACCTGTTCCATTGTGTCCGTAACGCGGGGTAAACCCTAGAAACGCTGATTACGGCGCGTAAATCGGAGTTCGGAATTTACGGATGAATAGTGTTCGATTTTCTTTTATAAATAGCCACCATCACAACTAAAAAAAAAAAAAAAAAAAAAAAAAACCCTAGTTTACACAGCCGCCTCCATTAGCCATGAACGGCCAGAAAACTCCCAAATTCCTCCCTCCAAATCTCCAAATCCATCGACAATTAGCCTTAGGTTTCAACTAACAAATTGAAGAGGACGTCAAGATCTATCATATCAACGGTGGAGATCGCGAATGGAGTAGTATTTCGTGTGATAATCGCCTGCGTGCGTGCCGTGTATACTTGCGTGCGCGAGCATCAAGGAGTGGCCGAGCATGGAGAGGTTAGGGTCGAACCTAGAGCAAGCTATGGCCTTCGACATGAAGCTCCCTGATCGAGTTTATATCGAGTGATGGAGGAGAAAATGCTAACCCTAGTAATTGATGTATGGGTTTTGTGTACTGGAGCGTGCGTGAAAGAGGGAGAAGGGGGAGAGAGTGCACGGCCAGGATTTCAGGGGTTTAAGATCTACGGTGATGATGTGTTGGGTTTAAATTTTTTAATTAAAGTTGTGAATTTATTAAGTTAAATTCGTATAACTTCAAAAATCAATATCTTTTTCATACGAGGTCGAAAATGCGCGAAACCAGTTGCGTTGGAATTGTATGGACGAGCACTACGTGATGAAATTGGATTGGAGTCGTTTGGAGTTAGTGAGAATTTTTGGTAAAATTAAACGCACGTTTAATTTTATTCGAAATAAATCGCTAAAACGGAATTTAAAATCAAGGTGAGAACTTCTCACTCAATCGAATCAGTTTCGATTTTATTTTAAATAGTTAGATTTAAAATATTTGAATGCATGTTTGAATGATGATTGTTATCTATTGATTGTTAAAATAGACATTATACGCCGTTAGTAAGCGGATGTTATTTATTAAAAACATATACCGCGAATATTTCATAAACAGTGAAATTGGTATTATAAATAATATCAATATATATATATTGGCATATGTATATATTGCAGTTGTTGATTCCCCGCATTTTTTAGCGGATGAGACCCTATTACGCCGTTATTAAGCGGATAATATTTAATAAGAACATATACCACGATAATTTCGTACTGGAGCGAAATTGGTATTGTGCTAATGTTTGTGGATGCAGGAAAACAGGTTGGAGGGATCCAACTGGATTCCTCAACAATATTTATTTGATTTCAGATATTTTGATATTTGATGGATTATCATATCGATATATGATATCGTTGTTGTCGTGATTGACTATTTGGTGTGTAGCATCATTGGACCCAGATTTTGGGATTTTAAAATGATTTTAAAGTGATTTTAGAAAGTATACGTTTTATTAAATAATTTTGGAATTGATCCATTTTAAATAAATAAACGTTATAATTTTTAATGTTATAAAAATTATGATTTTTGTGAAATACAGTTAAAAACTGATTTTTGAGAATATGATGCTAATGATTTTATAAAATAGTTTAATCGGGATTTTAGAATTCATTGTGAAAAGTTTAAATATAGGATTTATAAAATTTAATTATTTTATGAATCAAAAATGGTGAAATTATAAAGGAGATTAAATATGTTTTAAAAGGATAATATAAATTGATTTATATTAAGAGATTTATAAATGGATATTTATAAATTGAAATATGGACATTATAAAACGAGTTTTTATAAGTGTTTGAATGAAGTGAAAATGAATTTCATTAAAGAATGAAATTTATAAAATTATAAACGGTGAAGTTATAAATGAAATTTATAAATAGTAAGAATTATAAATTTGTGAAGTTATTTGAAGAATAGATTTGGTTAAATAAATGAATCTTATAAGTTATAAGATTTATGGTTTGGAAAGTCTTTAGAGGAACGATTTTGTAAAATAATCGTTTTATAAGTATTTAACTTATAATATGAACTTTTAGTTTATAATTGAGTTATAAACTAGAATAGGTTAATAAAAGAATTTATAAAAAGGAAGTTTTTATAAATAAATAAATAGAAATGGAATTTATAAACGTTGTTTTATAAATTCGCAAATGACTTATTTTGACAAGAAAATTTGTTGAAACCAATGAGTGGAGTTATATTCACATTTTTGAATAGTGAATAATCCTTTGAATTAAAATGAATAAAAGGATGAAATTGTTAATGAAGTATATTCACGTTTTTGAATAGTGAATAAGATGTAAAAGAAAATGTTTAGATTTGATATTTTGAACAGAATTAAAACGATCTAACGATGTTTTAATTGTGTTGAGATTCGAAACCATAGATTTCAACATTAATTGTTGAAGTAGACGTTTTCGAGAAATAGAAGGAAATGGTGGACTATAACACTGTTGTTATAGTAAATGATTTCCGAAAGGAAATATTTTGTATAGTATTGGGATTTATATATCTATTTTAATTTCGAATCCCTATACTAGTGATTTTGGGTTGTCGTAACGATGTTTTACGCAACATTCGTTTTGGGCCCAAATAAATATGTTTATGAGAATGATTTCCTTAAAGAATGAAATATATACTTAATTTAAATTTAAGTATATTGAATATTTTCTAAGTGTTGAAAAAAAAAATGGTGAATTACTTATGAATAAATAAGTATGGAAATGTTTTCCAATATAAAGCGAATACTTTGAGAATTTATCTTTTTGAAGATAAATTGAAAAGAAATATTGAAATGAATAATTGAAATCGAATATTCATGGATATTTTGGATTATAAATTCACTAAGGAAGTTATAAAGGAAGTGGAATTTGTTTAAAAATAAATATTGATTTATTTTTGAAATATTGAAATTATATATATAGTAAAGATATTTTGGAAAATAAATTATTTGGAAAATTATTTGGAATCTGGTGATGTGTGCATATCCAGTGATAGTTCAATAACCGACTATCAATATTTCCCTTTGAATGGGTAATTGATGTGATTTGTTTGAATGTGAATGCTACACTTATTTTTGAATAAGCGCTCACTATTCGGGTTAACCGGGGAAGGACCATGGGGTCGTATAACCCATTCCGAATATGTGATACGTCGTTGTGAATTGCATTGAAGATCGGTGTTGAAGACCCGGTATTTGCGAGAGCGATAGGATGACCTGTCGATTATCTCTGCACTGAGTTGCAGCGGTATAGAGACTCCCTAAGTGATGGGAAATCCAATCAGGATTGTGAATATCCGGATTGCAAGGACTTCTTTGTAAGTGCCTTCGGTTTTGTTCGATCCCGGAACAGACTTGTATGGATTGTGTGTCTGACATTACAAGTTGAGATATAAAGCCGATTTCTTTCAAATATATTTCTGTTGGTGGCGAAGAATTTATTCTTTTAGCTTAACACCCTTCTCTGAGACGTACGAGCTCAGAGGTTATATAGTTGAAGTTATCAGCGATATATTCCTAATTTGGTAATGTGACATGCTGAGTGTTGCTGAAATGATCATTGTGTTGATTATTTGTGATAGGATCATTTATTTGATCGTCTATCTTGGTGATCATTGTGTTGATCATTTGTTGACCCAAAGCATGGCTTTTGTATAAAGTATGTTTTTGTGGACGTGAATTCGTCGAGCCTCACACCCCGGAAATGGTCAAAACAGGAAAGATGCGGCAAGGTTATGAGGGGTAGCTCCCTTTAGGGTATGTACATTTCCTTCTGGATAGAGGTGGTATCATGGTATGGAGCCCAGATATTTAACCTATGTGGTTACTACGAATTTATTACTTTGTGGTTGTTGGTTTTCGGGATCCCGTGAGAAAGGTCGTTTACGATCGGGGAATGGCGTGCTCGTGTCTGTAGTTACCCAGTTAGGGGTAACCCGGCCTTGTGTTGGCAGAGTTCCGGTTTGGTTCTCGGGGATGTCTTTCCAGAGGCATTCTCATGTGGCAATGGGAAGTTCCTTGGCCTGACCATTTGTTGGAAATCCAAAGAAACAATACGAAACTTGTACGGTTTTAGTTGTATAACCTGCTATGGAATGTGGCGGTAACCTGCTATTGAACATAGTTAGCTATAGTAGGCATACGATAATGGTCGTATGTTGGCTAAGGTTTATATTCTACTTTCGAAATGAATTTTTCCTACACTATGCACTAATAATAATATCAAATGTTCTTTTTAATGCGTATCAAGCATCTTTGACTATCATAAGGAGAAATCTCCTCCGATTCTGCGTTGCATTGTGTGTGTGTGTGCGGGAGGCCTTATGGTAGTCTCATTTTTAAAAGCATTGCGAATTGAATTTAAAAATATTCCTCTATTTTGATTTTAAAGATAAATAAACTGTTTTGAGTTCTCACACCAGTCACATGACTGACTTGGAGTTTATTGTTTTCCTTCCTAAACTCTGGGTGCCCACCAATTTCCACACGGGCAGTCAAGAGTTAAGGTTTATCAGGATATTCTGGATATTCTGGAGTTGCTGGAGGCAAGCTGGATGGCATGGCGTATTACTAGGCTATATAGTATTTCTTTTTCTGCTGCACTATTTGTTGTTGTTGTACACTCTGATGATATGATGTAATGAAATGTGATGTAATGTAATAACTGATATGGTTCTTTGTTTAAAGATTATTCATTTATTATTATATGTTGTTCCGCTGCGAATTGTGAGATTCTGATGTTGTTCTATTGTTTTCTGTTTTGTTTTCTTTCTATTCTCTTTTCTTTCTATTTTAAAAAATTTTCTATTTTCTTTTCCCTCTATCTTCTACCTTTTTCTCTATTTTTCTTTTCTTCTCTTCTTTTCTACGTTTTCTTTTTCTTAAAACCATAACATTTCGGTTTTTTGGCCTTCGATTTCTCGGCAGTCGATAAAGTGAGTGTCGATGTTGAATTTTTGAAAGTCGAAAATTTTCGTTTGTTACAAAATGAATGGTGTTCAATTTGATGGATGATAGGTCGTTCGGTTGGAATGAAGTGGTTCGAAGTGTTTGGATTTTGACCTAGTGGTTGGGCCGTTCGGCATGGAAATGTCCGGTCGGGGCATGGAAGTTTAGAAAGGTCGATTGATTGTGGCTCGGCGTTGTCGCTCGGCATTGGATGTCATGCGGCATTGGATGTCGTTCGGCATCGTACCTCGCTCGGCATTGGAAGTTGCTTGGCATAGAATGTCGTTCGGCATCGTACCTCGCTCGACATTGAAAGTCGCCTGTCGTTGGATGTCGTTTGGCATCGTACCTCGCTCGGCATCGTAGGTCATTCGGCATTGGTGAGGCGAAGGTCGCTCGACGTCTTTGGTCGCTCGGCATTGGTGGACGGCTTGACATTTATGAGGCAAAGGTCGCTCGACATTTCTGGTAACTCGACATTTTGGATGGGTTGGTCACAGTGGGTCGGCCTCGATGGTGGTTCAGCATGATTGAGGATGGCCCGGCATTTGGGTCATTTGGCATTGATAATGGCTCGGCCTAGGTAGGTTGGCAGATGTCGCTCGGCATCTGGGTGGTTCGGCACTTGATGCTGGGTCATGTTACTGCGGGTGAGTACCATGGTTACTTCGGGTTGGCCTATGGAGGACTTAGGATCGGTTGAAGTGGGGGGAGTGAATTTGGCCAAAGCCTTAATGGGCCCGTATCGCTTGAGAAGTCCCACAACTCAGGATTTTCCTATAAACAGCATGTGAGGGTTCAAAAAAAGGATCTTCTTTTGGCTCTCTGACTTTCTCCTCTCTAAACGCTAAGGCACTCATCCATTGTTAAACTTTGGATTGTAACTGTAATCGACTATTACAGCAATAAAAAGGGAACTTCTAGAGTGGACATAGGCCGAAGTTAGCCGAATCACTATAAAATCTGTTGTTATTTACTTCTTTCATTTTAATTTTTACTGTTCCTCATATTTATATTCTCTACATTCAATCTATCTGCAAGCTGTGACTGAAACTTTGTGCTTTCATATGGATTTGGGTGTTACTGAACATTTTTGGCGCTAACATTTTGGTGCTTTCACTAAGAAAGCCAGCACTTAGGATTTTGGAGCTTTAAATTTGGCTTGAAAAGCTTAGGAATTCGGATTTTGGAAAGCAATGGCTAGACCACCAACAAGGAAGCAAGCAGCGGATAGGAGCAATCAGGAAGGAAGTCAAGCGGCCTCTTCTAGAGCAGGATAGGACCATGCATCCGTCTACATAGCTCGGAACGAGATGCAGGTTATGATGAATTCTATGTAGGAGCAGATGATGAAATGACAAGAGGAGATGATGCAGGCTCTTCTTAGGCAATTTGGAAAACTAGGAAATGCAGGTGCTCCAGTTCTTGGAACTGGACCAGAGGGACTCAACCAATAGGCAGATGGAGTGGATCAGCAGGGGCAGCTCCCAATCAACAAACGACTAACAATCTGGATGGACCAAGACTCGACGGCACACCACCAGATAATGCTGGACTGTTCATGGAGGGATACTGGATGATACTACGTGGCCTGACGCCAACAGGAACACTGAAGTACGTGATGAGGAATATGTGCCAGAATTTCCTTGGGCACTTGGAGGGCACTTTGGAAACATGGACGGGGGCAACCCTTGGTTGGAAACGCCGGATTAGCTAACATTATCAGGCAGACTATTCGTGGAGGTCTGACAAACAGGGATTCATAGGAAGTCAACAAAAGTTCGTTTACCCGAAACATCAGGATGGCTAGAAATCTGCTCGATTTCAAACTGCCTACTTTGGAAGTGTACAACGGGAAGACAGATCGAACTGACCACTTGATGAGGTACACTAGGCATATGGAAGTGTTGAGGGCAACAGAGGAGGTTATGTCCCGATGTTTCCCCCAGTACCTGGCTGATATAACTGCCATGTGGTTCAGGCAGCTGGAGGATGGATCCATTGGAACATGGACGGAGCTGGTGGACAGGTTCTTAAGTCAGTTTCGAGTCCACATAGAAAGGCCAAAGAACATGATGACATCGACGTCGGTCAAACAGGGGGCGGATGAATAGCTCTGGACATTCTTAACTTGATTTAATGCAGCAATTGTTTGGTGGATCGGCCAGATCCATCAATGGTTCTGACAGCTGCGGTATCAGGAGTCGGAGATAATTCAGATTTCAAAGTATCATTGATATGGGACCCACCGTTGGATCTTGGGGAATTCTTCCATGTGTTGAATACGCTACTATATGGTTTTTTTGATGATAATAAACACATGTATATATATATATATATATATATATATATATTTAAATGTATTTGTTAATATGCTATTTTATTTTCACATATTAAGTAAATTTTTGATGAATAAAATAAACAACACGGAATTTGAATTCAAACGAATATTTTATTCAAACAAATATTTATTACAATTTTTGAATAGTACAAATTTCATGCTCTCACTATATATATACATAATATCAATTACAGTACAAATTTGATTACATCACAATTCACATTTACATTTGCACCTCACTACATATCACTCACATTCGTATTTATCTTCAACTTCATTCCAATGTGAATCCAGCATATGAGCAATCTACAAAATTATATATTGACGCGGTAAAATTGAAAATAAAATATTTTTGTAGTATAAAATAAAATGTGAATTTTGAAAATAATATCTGCCTCGGTTATTTGGGTTGTTCGTCATCGTTTAAATTTGAATTCATCATACACGAACAGCTTGTGACATGCACATTGTATCACTGTACATGCCACAAGGCCGTGCACATCGATATATACACTTGATAAAATTATAGGGACAGGTGAGCACAAGTCAAACCCAAAAAGTCGGGCTCAACTCAAGTACAATAAAAATAATGTCACAATATCAGCACAAGGTCAAACACGAGCTCCAAGCTGGATTCAACACAGGTGCAAGTTCATGAAAATGGTCGAGACAACCAAAACAAGCCTCGACCAAAATCCAAATGTACAAGTACATGTGCGCACTGCCTCAACATCAGTACACATGAATATTGAGATCAAAGAATAGAAGGAACAACAAAAGCAATAGGTACAACAGTGCATAGTGAAACGAAGAACAGTCATGACATTTCACGAATACTATGTGGATTGCTGCCAAGCTAATGAACACAACCATACAGTGAAACTCAGATCAACAAAGACTAGACAGTCCATGCATACATACAGGTCAACCAGGCAGCGAGCAAAGTCGACAAGTACGAATGCATAATTGGATGCATGAATAACACTCAGACTTGGAGTGACAAATATATGAAGTCAACATGTATGCAACAGTGAAATGAAGTGGACAGTACAACCCAGTCTCAAGAAACGGTGAAATGAAGTGGACAGTACAACCCAGTCTCAACAATGCAATGCCATGGTCAATTAAACACAGGTGCAAATTAAAAATGAAATGAAACAAGAACTACCATAAATGATGACCCAACAAATGAAGCAGATCAACCCAGAACTAGTTCAGTAATCAAGTGAACAATGCAAACAAGTCACATATCCACATGAACAACAAGTAGTTAAGCATCATCAAACACCAGACCCAAAAGATCTGATTTAATACCAAGGTAAAATAAAACATGTGCATATATACACAAGCCTAGCAACATGATTATCAAAGTGCAGACATGACAAACCAGACCAGCCATGACCAGAGAGAAGCAAAACAAGTGAACAAAGTGCACATGAATGCACAGTGCAAACTGCTGCACCAAGTAAATGGCTTCAAGTGAAATAGTGAAACAACAATGGTGCAACAACATACATACATTTATGTATGATCACATATGTATCTACATAATACAGCAATGAACCAAACCAGAATCGAGCACAGTTGAAGTTCAAGGTAAACTATAGGTGGCAACATGAAACTTCATTCAACACCAAAATTGTTTGCAAACTGCCCAAATTGACAAAACAAGTGTATACAACCACATGGTGATAGTTGAATACAAACTCGAGACTACAAAACATTCATACATAAGTTTCACCAAACTCGAAGGAGCAAATATATAGAACAAAGGATAGTGCAATGCAGACATGTCAGCAAGACCACAAATCCAAACCAAGTTCAATGTCAAAGCATCATCAACAAAGTGGTACAAACTACATGAAGACACAGCAAAATGAAAGTGTACAAACAGTGGTGAATGCAGATACAACATGCATCAGGTCGGGTCGCGTATGGTACACAATGAACACAACACAAATGTACTCAATTCAACTACAAATGCACATCACACGTCAAGTACACATGAACTGGGTCGAAGACTAATGAATAGCAAGTGATACAAGACCAAAAATGCAATGGTATAGAGTACAAGTTAAAGACTGCAGCACTACAGCTACAAGTTACAATGTCAGGCCAAATCAAAACCAAGCAGTGAACCAGCTAATGAACAAAGGGTCAGAAATTAAAACAGATGCAAGTTGAATAAGTTAATGCCAAAATCAACATAATCAAATCAAGTGACCGAAGTCGATAGAGAAATCGTGGTTGGCCACAAGCAAAATCAACATCGTCAAACCAGAATCGAAACCGTGATGACTAAGAAAAATGAACAGTTCAAAATCAACAACGTGTTATTCAAGTAAATTGAAAAAGTCAGTAATCATCTCAAGCTTGCAAATGAAGATCAATGGTCAACGCAAACCAATTGACAAATTCAAACAAATATATACGAACGAGAAAATAGGGATTCGAACCCTATATAAATAATAAACATCATCGGCAAATCTGAATTGGTGTTCATGCATATCACAGATCACAAAAGCAATTAGGAACTCGAATCAAGTCGACTATAATATAAATTGAAACAGGAATTTCACGTACCAATCTTTCAATTAATTAAAGGCACTTGAAAACTTGTAGCCATGAACGAATCAACCGAAGAAAGCAATCGAAGAATCAGATATCAATTTAACAGGCGACTTCTAATTTCCCACAAAGCCCTAATTTGGAACGACGAAGAATAAACACGAGGCCGCCATTGTTTTTGGAGCAAAACAGGCCGAGATATTATAAAAGAAAAACAGAGAGGACTTCTTATTTAATTTTGGGCCGGCCATTTTTCTAAGGGCTTGTGTAAATTAAAATTTGGTTTTTGTTTTTATTTAAATTGCTTCAAAATTGTTATTTTCTTTTAAACGTTGTAATTTCTAGTCGTGTGACTAGGGGACAAACTACGTGGCGTAGTTTGAGAATTCACAACTAAGTGGCCGAGTTGTGGCAGGGTTTTAAGCGTAGAGTTAAGGCTAGTCGATAGCGGGTGTCGCGAGTTTACGTGTGTAAGTGTTTGACTGTTTAAATTCTAGTAGAAACCATAGGAGCAGCACGTAGGCAGGGTTTTGACGAAGCTGGGTAAATTCTGTGTCGTTCTATTTCTGCATTTATTATTCTGCTATTATCTGTGCTGCTGTTATTTTGATATATCTGTGTTGAAATAATTTTATAATCTTCCGCAATAATTTTTATAATTAATAGCGTCATCTTGTTCACCCCCTCTCTAGGGTGAAATCGATCCTACAAGTGGTTTCAAAGGAAGGTACAAAAGCCATTTTTGTTTTAGAAAATTTGATTTCTTTTAAAAAAACCATTTTTTTAAAAAAATTTGAATTTTTAAAATGGCTTCTTTTAATACAGCTTTTGCTGAGGGTCAATCCATAGTTAGACCACCAATGTTCAATGGTTAATATGCTTACTGGAAAAATAGGATGGAAATTTTTCTAAAAACCATTGACACTTGGGATATTGTTGAGACAGGGTATAGAGTACCAACTATAATTGTAAATAATCAAGAAATAAATAAGCCGAAGGATCAATGGACAATTCTAGAAAATAAGTTACAGATTACTAATGTCAAAGCTATGAATTCAATTATTTGTTCATTAGATCAGTTTGAATTTAATCGAGTCTCACATTGCCTAACTACGCAGGAGATATGGCACACACTAGAAGTGACTCACGAAGGAACATCTCAAATCAAGGAATCTCGCCTTGCCATGCTAAGTAGAAAATACGAGAATTTTACAGTGTCCAAGGAAGAAAATGTTAAAGAGATGTATGGACGGCTTTCCAACATCGTATACAAATAAAAAGCTCTCGAAAAATCATACACAGAATTGGAAATAGTCCAAAAAATCCTCAGAGTCCTTCCACGTAGTTTTGAAGCAAAAGTGACTTCCATTCAAGAATCGAAAATTTTAAAACAAATCAAAGTTGAAGAACTCATCGGAAATCTCACCACTTATGAGCTAGAAACGAAATTCAAGGAAGAGCGCGAAGGAGGAGATACTTGAAAGAAATCAATAGCTCTCAAAGGAACAACTGAAAGTGATGACGACGATGACGGAGCAGCTGAGCTGGCGTTAATAATGAAGAAATTCAAAAGGTGGAACTGCAAATATAGAAATCCAGCTCTAAATCAGAAATTGAAAAGTAGAATAGACAAAGTACTAGATAATCCAGAAGAACGGGAGATCATTTGTCATAAGTGCAATCAACCCCGACACATCAAGCCCAATTGTCCTCAAAATCGACGAGACTTTGAAAATAAATCAAAAAGGAGAAGTTTTGCAGCCACGTGGAATACATGTGATGAAGATAATCAAAGTACTAGCAGTGAGAGTCAGAAATTAGATATGTGCCTTCAAGGTAATATAACTGATTGCGACGATGACGAGCCAAGCGAGGTATCAAAAGTCACTCATTCAGAATTACTTATATATTTCCACAAAGTAAATGGATGTTTTGAACGACTTAGGGAGAAATATGCTAAAATTGAATCAGAAAGAGATAGTTTGATAGAAGTAAATGACCAGCTTGAAAAATTAGTTAAAACCTATCAAGGTAGGATCCTTAAGTGTGATAAGTGTCCAACATTCGAAGAAGAAATTAAAAAATCAGAAAATTAAATTAAATTGCTTGAAAATGAAATTCTGATTTTGAAAGAGAGTGAAAATACTAGAAGAGAAAATTCTATTAAAAAGTGCACACAATTATTAAATGAAAATGAATCTCTCAAAACACAAGTCCAACAACTGTCAACGACTTCAGATAAATTTTCCAAAAGTGAAAAATCGTTGAATATGCTCTTAGGGAAACAAACTGTTAATACAGTCAGACAAGGACTTGGATATAATCAAACTGAACCTGTTAAAAGAAAAATTAATCAAATCAATTCAATGTGCATAATTTGTAGAAAATTTGGAAATAATCAAAACATTTATTGGTATAGACCCAAACGCGTGGAAACTATACCAATCTGGGTTCCAAAAGGCACAAATATAAAATCCCTCAAAGTTAAACAAATCTGGGTGCTGAAAGGAACGTATATAAATAGTTTTGAGCTTTCATAAAATTATTTTTCAAAATATTCTGCCACAAACAATCATGGACCTATAAATACAAATAGGTCACAAAAATCCTTCATGGTGTTGGTGTGGTGGTAGGCTAAGGAACAACAATAGTGTTACTTGGATTCTGCCTATTCCAAGGACACAACGGGCATTAAAGAAAAGTTCCTTAGCTTAATACAAAGGTGACAGAATCACAACGGATACAACGAAAAATTATCGTAAAGGTAAAATAGGTAATGGTATATTTTAAACGATATATTAAATGTGATAATTTGCAGCGTAGTCTGAATTAAATCAACCAGTAATGTAATGATGAAATAAATGATGATTTTGATTCTGACTTATTCAAAATTGTTGGCCAATTATATTCTTATGCCAAGAACAATAGAAATCTTTAGAGTCTTTGAATTACTTCATACATATTAGTTTGGATTAATAATAGTGTTTTATTGGATGATAATACATTTGGTCATTTTATGGTTGACTCTATATTCACAGTTTTTGATTATTTACACGGCTTGAATTCAAATTCAAGAGAATTTCATTTAAAAAGTTGAAAAAAGGATTTCAATGAATTGTAGAAAATTTCACGGTCTGGTCTATAACATTCAATTAATGAAAATCATGAGTGAAAAAGAAATTCAGATGCAGATTACACTAGTAATCTAGTTGATAGAAAAATTACTAATGGAACGTGATATATGATGAGACATTTAGTAACTGCATCGTTTTTCAAAGAAACTATCCGCATATTTTCACTTCAAATAATTTACAAATTGCAAAAAAATTTTTTTATAAAACCCCTTCTAGAAAATCATTTTTGACCTTGTTTACAGATTAGTCTTTTTGAAAATTTGGTTTTATAATTATTTTTGAATATGATTTTAAATGATTACATTGACTAATCTGACTCCCTAATGATTATCGAAAGGACAAATAGAGATTGAAAAAGTGATAAGTGTTAATATTAATCGTATATTATAACTTGAAACGATATATTTAGTAAATTTCTTTAGAAATTTGAAAAAGAGTTATATAAACTTTTTGTTGGTAAAAATTCCATGACCATCTCTATTTCTATCATATTTCTAACGACCATCACTCGTCAAAATTCAATATAGTTTGTCGATATGTGATACTTTAAACAGGAATCATTCGTTTTTCATTTTATATCTTTTAATAAAAAATATATATATATAATAAAATAAAATAAAATCCAAAGTATTCACTCTCATTTAAAAGTGCTCACGGTTATGCATGGGTGAATTACTTGGAATTTGTTATGTGCTTCCATGCTCATTTAAAATTCCTCACGGTTGTGCATGTATGGAACGCATATCAGAATTGATTTTTTAAATAAACAAGTTGATTCTAATCGCATTTAAAAGTCCTCACGGTTAGCGTGGTTAGAAGATACTTGAATTCATTTTTTTTAAAATAAAATTGGAATACTACCAATCTCATTTAAAAGTCCTAACGGTTATGCATGGTTGGTAGATATTCAAATTCCTGATATAAATATACCATAAATAGACAAAACTGCATGGTTCTATATGATGACATCATTCACATCATTCTAAAAGTGGAATATGCGCCTAACAAAGTATTAATGATTTTTATTTGATTTCTTTTTGAAATTTAATATTTATATTCGATTGAGTTTAATGTTGTATTAATATCTATCGCTTTATCTCTATTTTTCTATCACTATTACTCTTTTGCTGATAACAAAAGGGGAAGAGAAAAGTTAAGATTTTAACAAATAAAGGTCAAATATTTTCTATTTGCATCTAGGCTCATTTGCATATTTTTAATTGTATGCATATATGAAGGGGGAGCTTTGTGTAGAGAGGAAGCATTCAAATAGGGGGAGCAAATTGAATGATCAAATACATTTAAAAAATTCAAAATCTTAAATATATGTTTGTTATCATCAAAAGGGGAAGATTATTGAATATGCGACTATATGATTTTTGTTTGATGATAATAAACATATATATATATATATATTCATTTAAATGTATTTGTTAATAACTATTTTAGTTTCACAGATTAAATAAATATTTGATGAATAAAATAAATAACAAAAAATTTGAATTCAAACAGATATTTTGTTCAAACAAATATTTATTACAATTTTTGAATAGTAAAAATTTCAAGCTCTCACTATATATATACAATTTCAATTACAATACAATTTTGATTACATCACAATTCACATTTACATTTGCACCTCACTACATATCACTCACACTCGTGTTTATCTTCAACTTCATTCCAATGTGAATCCAGCATCTGAGCAATCTGCAAAAATATACATGGACCTAGTAAAATTGAAAATAAATTATTTTTGCAGTATAAAATGAAATATGAATTTTGAAAATATTATTTGCCTCAGTTATTTGGGTTGTTCGTCATCATTTAAATTTGAATTCATCATACACGAACAGGTTGTAACATGCGTAGTGTATCACTGTACATGCCACAAGGCCATGCACACCGATATATGCACTTAATAAAATTACAGGGACAGGTAAGCACAGGTCAAACCGAAAAGCCGGGTTCAACTCAAGTGCAATAAAATAATGGCACAATCTCAGCACAAGGTCAAACCCGAGCTCCAAGCTGGATTCAACACAGGTGCAAGTTCATGAAAATGGTCAAGACAACTAAAACAAGCCTTGGCCAAGATCCAAATGTACAAGTACACGCGTGCACTGCCTCAACATCGGTACACATGAATATTGAGATCAAAGAATAGAAGGAATAGGAAAAGCAATAGGTACAGCAGGGCACAGTCAAACGAAGAACAGTCATGACATTTCATAAATACTATGAGGATTGCTACCAAGCTAATGAACACAACCATACAATGAAACTCAGGTCAACAAAGACTAGACAGTCCATGCATACATACATGTCAACCTGGCAGCGAGCAAAGTCGACAAGTACTTCAAGTACGAATGCACAACTGGATGCATGAATAACACTCAGACTTGGAGTGACAAATATACGAAGTCAACATGCATGCAGCAGTGAAATGAAGTGGACAGTACAACCTAGTCTCAAGCAATAGTGAAATGAAGTGGACAGTACAACCCAGTCTCAACATTGCAATGGCCATGGTCAATTCAACACAGGTGCAAATTAAAAATAAAATGAAACAAGAACTGCCAAAAATGATGACCTAACAAATGAACTAGATCAACCCTGAACTGGTTCAGTAATCAAGTGAACAATGCAAACAAGTCACATATCTACGTGAACAACAAGTAGTTAAGCATCATCAAAGACCAGACCCAAAAGATCTGATTCAAAACCAAAGTAAAATAGAACATGTGCATATATACATAATCCTGGTAACATGATTATCAAAGTGCTGACATGACGAACCAGACCAGCCATGACCAGAGAGAAGCAAAAGCAATTTAATGAAGTGCATCTGAATGCACAGTGCAAACTACTGCACCAAGTAAATGGAAACAAGTGAAACAGTAAAACAACAATGGTGCAACACCAAACATATATTTATGTATGATCACACATGTATCTACACAATACAGCAATGAACCAAACCAGACTCGAGCACAGCTGAAGTTCAAGGTAAACTAGAGGTGGCAAAATGAAACTTCATTCAACACCAAAACTGTATGCAAACTGCCCAAATTGACAAAACAAGTGTATACAACCATATGGTGACGGTTGAATATAAACTCGAGACTACAAAACATTCATATACAAGTTTCACTGACTCGAAGGAGCAAATATATAGAACAAAGGATGGTGCAATGCAGACATGTTAGTAAGACCACAAATCCAAATCAAGTTCAACAATCAAAGCATCATCAGCAAAGTGGTACAAACTACATGAAGACACATCAGAATGAAAGTGTACAAATAGTGTTGAATGCAGATACAACATGCATCAGACCAGGTCGCGTATGCTACACAATGAACACAACACAAATGTACTCAATTCAACTAAAAATGCACAGTACACATCAAGTATACATGAATTGGGACGAAGACTAATGAACAGCAAGTGATACAAGACCAATAATTCAACTGTATAGAGTACAAGTTAAATACTGCAACACTACAACTACAAGTGACAATGTCCGACCAAATCAAAACCAAGCAGTGAACCGGCTAATGAACAAAGGGTTAGAAACCAAAAAAGATGAAAGTTGAACAAGTTAATGCCAAAATCAACATAATCAAATCAAGTGACCGAAGTCAACAGAAATCGAAATCGTCGTGGCCACAAACGAAATCAACATCGTCAAACCAGAATCGAAACCGTGATGACCAAGAAAAATGAACAGTTCAAAATCAATAACGTGTTATTCAAGTAAATTGAAAAGGTCAGTAATCATCTCAAGCATCCAAATGAAGATCAATGGCCAACGCAAATCAATTGACAAATTCAAACAAATATATACAAAGGAGAAAATAGGGATTCGAACCCTATATAAATAATAAACATCATCGGCAAATCTGAATTAGAGTTCAAGCATATGACAGATCACAATAGCAATTAGAAACTCGAATCAAGTCGAGTATAGTATAAATCAAAAAAGAAATTTCACGTACCAATCTTTCAATTAAGTAAAGGCACTCGACAACTTGAAGTCGCGAACGAATCAACCGAAGAAAGCAATCGAAGAATCAGATATCAATTTAACCGGCGACTTCTAATTTCCCACAAAGCCCTAATTTGGAACGACGAAGAATAAACACGAGGCCGCTGTTGTTTTTGGAGCAAATAAGGTCGATATATTATAAAAGAAAAACAGAGAGGAATTCTTACTTAATTTTGGGTTGGCCATATTTCTTAGGGCTTGTGTAATTTAAAATTAGGTTTTTGTTTTTATTTAAATTGCTTTAAATTGTATTTTTCTTTTAAATGTTGTAATTTCTAGTCGTGTAACTAGGGGACAAACTACGTGGCGTAATTTGAGAATTCACAACTCAGTGGCTGAGTTGTGGCAGGGTTTTGAGTGTAGAGTTAAGGCTAGTCGATAGTGGGTGTCGCGAGTTTACGTGTGTAAGCTTCTGACTGCTTAATTCCTAGTAGAAACCTCAGAGGCAGCACGTAGACTGGGTTTTGCCGAAGCTGGGTAAATTCTGTGTCGTTCTATTTCTGCATTTATTATTCTGCTATTATCTGTGCTGATATTATTTTGATATATCTGTGTTGAAATAATTTTATAAGCTTCCGCAATAATTTTTATAATTAATAGCATCACCCTATTCACCCCCCCTCTAGGGTGAAATCGATCCTACACCATGAAGCTAAGAGATTTCTCTGACAAGAAGATGCATGTTTGGACATGAGGTCAAAGGAAGTAAAACTGGTTAAGGATGGTGGGCTACCCGACGAAAGCTCGGGTAAGGACAATGATAAAGGGAAAAGGAAGCGCTAGGGAGAATCAAAATTCTCCACTTACACAGGACTGAACGCAACATTGGAATGGATATTCTTGGATACTCGAGATCGCCTTCCGTATCGAAGGCCGCAAGAAGGGAGCCCTTAGAACGTGAAGGGGCATCGGGAAGGAACTCTATTTTTCATGACCTGAACGCGTATGATACTAACAGCTATCGACATTTGAAGGACATAATCGAGGAGCATGTTAGGAATGGTCAATTGCGACAATAAGTCGGAACTTGGAATTCGGCGGTGGAACAGGAGCAACCACCGTCTACCTTGAACGATGAAGGCGTGAGGCCTGGGAATGGTGGCCGATTGGTCATCAACTAATCTTGATGGTTTGAAATAAGTAACAAACTTTGGAAATCGGCTAAATCACTTACTCATATACGGAGTTGGAGATAACCCTAAGGCATGCTCTGAGATGATGGTTTACCGAGATGCCTCGGTTTGTGAAATTTGCTTTTTCTGGTTTGATTTTGGAGTTTGGTTTGAACTCCCTGTTTTGCTTGTTTCTTGGTTTGGATTTTTGATACGGATTTTTTGTTTTCTGATTTGATTTGGATTTTGGATTGGATTTTGATTGGATTTTTATCTGGTTTTTGGAAAATGGTCGTCAGGTATGGATTATACCTGTTAAGGGGTAAGTCTCTTTGTCCAAGCATGGCAAATCGACTTATTCAGGTCATCGAGTATGGACAATGCTTGGCAAGGGTCCCGAGAGACCAGGATTCAGCCTAGGACTTAGGCACTATATTACCTGTTACTATCTCAGGTCAATGAGTATGGACAATGCTCTGCATGGGTCCGAAGAGACCAGGATTCGGCCTAGGACTTAGGCCTTATATTATTGGCTATTATTTTAGGACGTCGAGTAGGGACTATGCTCGGCAAGGGTCCGAAGCGACCAGGATTCGTCTTAGGACTTAAGCGATGGCAATTACTCAACGTCCAGCGACACTGAACCATGGTTGTCAGGTGTGGATTGCGCTTGGCAAGAACCCGGAGAGGTTACAGATTTGGATGTCGAACCAGAGAGGTCTTGGATTCGGTTATTGGTTGTTAGATAATGATGGATTAGGAATCAGTTGTCGAGTTTGGGTAGATATGAAATTGGCTAAAGCGTTGGTTATAGAATTTGGAATCAGACACCGACTCGGAGCAGTCAAGAACGATGCACTTGGATGATATGTCTATGGACTTTCGATATGGGATTCGGAACTATTCAAAACACACCTCCCAATAGCAAGGCGTGTTTTGGGGGCAAAGTGTTAACCCTCCTTTTGTCAAAGCCATAGGCAAGCTGATTCAACCTAAACAGCTTCACGACTATCGAGGTTGAAATATGATGGTTTTGGTTCAAATGAATGATGTTCAATTGGATAGATGATAGGTCGTTTGGTCAGAATGAAGTGGTTCGAAGTGTTCGGATTTTGACTTTGTGGCTCGGCTGTTCGGCATGGCAATGTATGGTAGAGGTATGGAAGTTCAGGAAGGTTGATTGGTTGCGGCTTGGCATTGGAAGTCGCTCAGCATTGGATGTCGTTCGGCATCGTACCTCGTTCGGCATTGGAAGTCGCTTGGCATAGGATGTCATTCCGCATCGTACCTCGCTCAGCATTGAAAGTCGCCCAACATTAGATGTTGTTCGGCATCGTACCTCGCTCGGCATTGGTGGACGGCTCGGCACTGGTGAGTCGAAGGTCGTTCGGCATCTCTAGTCGCTCGGCATTGGTGGACGGCTTGGCATTGATGAGGCGAAGGTCGCTCGACATCTTTGGTCGCTCGACATTTTGGATGGGTCGGTCACAAGTGGCTCGGCCCCGATGGTGGATCAACATGATTTAGGATGGCCTGGCATTTGGGTCGTTCGGCATTGATAATGGCTCAGCCTAGGTAGGTTGGAAGATGTCGATCGGCATTTAGGTGGTTCGGCACTTGAAGGTGGGTCATGTTACTTCGAGTCGATACCACGGTTACTTCGGGTTGGCCTATGGAGGACTTGGGATCGGTTGAAGTGGGGGGAGTGAACTCGGCCGAAGCTTTAGTGGGCCCATAACGCATGGGAATCCCTACAACTCAGGATTTGCCTATAAATACAGTGTGTGGGGGTTCAGAAAAAGGATCTTCTTTCGGCTCTTTGACTTTCTCCTCTCTAAGGCTAAGGCACTCAACCATTGTTAAACTTTGGATTGTAACTATAATCAACTATTACAACAATAAGAAGGAAACTTCTAGAGTGGATATAGGCCGGAGTTAACCGAACCACTATAAAATATGTTGCTATTACTGCTTTCATTTTAATTTTTACTGTTCCTCATATTTATATTCTCTACATTCAATCTATTTGTAAGCTGTGAATGGTACTTAGTGCTTTCATCTGGATTTCGGTGTTAGTCACCATTTTTGGCGTTAATAGCATGGCTCCTATTTTAGCCACATCAAGCTTACTTATTGGAGTCAGGGCTATGTAAACACCTCATACAGAATCGTTCGCCAACCATCCTACTTCATTTTAGAATCTCCACCATGCACATAGTTGTTGAAGTGGTTTTCAGTATTGGCAGAGAGTATGACAATATCTGATCCCGGTCTCTTTAACAACCAAATGTTTATTTCTCACCAGATGGTTTTTTTACATTTCTAAAACCGATTCATAATTGATATCAAAATATCTTATTAAATTCAAACCATATCAATTTCGAAGTTATATTCGCTTTCAAAATCGTATTCCAAAATAGGTTAAACCCTCATTTTAAAATCATGATATTTACTCAAAATACGTTATATCACCAGAAAATCACAACTTAGGTTATAACATCATTTAACCATATTCACTTTAAAATCAAGGATTTAAATATGACACTTCTACTTTACGCAATCTTAAATTTAGAAATAGTTTAGACAGTAAAAAATAGTAAAGCATAGTTTTAACAATAAATTTTCAAATAGTTAAATACTTTAAATAGTTTAAAAATAGATTAAAATAGTTTAGTTGGATTTAAGATAGCTAAATAGTTTTAAAATAGTTTAAATCGATTAAATAAATTAACAATATACTAAGTAGATTTAAAATAGATTAAATAATTTAAGATAGATTAAATAGATTTAAAGTCGATTAAGATAAATTAAAATAATTTTAAATTGCTTAAAATAGTTTAAAATTAGTTGAAATAGATTAAATTAGTTTAATGGTACGAAAATATTAAAAATTAGGATTTTTAGAATATAAATCTTTAAACAATATATATTAAAATAATTAAGTTTGAAATTGATATCAAAATAAACTATTTCAGACCTTTTCAACAAATCTGGACCATATCTAGATTTCAAATCACCAACTCGAATTTAAACTTTCATATCAATTTTCATTAAACCATCTCAGTTTTAATCAGTTATAAATCCATAGTTGAACTATAATTTTTAAACCACTTCAATTTCATAGATTTCAATGCCTAAATCTTTAATCATTTCCAATAACTCCATTTCAATAAATTTCAGTTATATTTCAAATTCAACTTCGAAATTTCCATTTTATTGTTTAAACAATTCATTAAACCAACTTAAATTTCAACATTTAAAGCTTGGATTTCGAAAATAATACAGTTTATACAATCAAATTTTATTTCAAAATATCATTCAACTGAAGTCAAAATTGAAGGATTTAAAATCATTTAATTTAACAAATCTGGTGTCCGTATATAATTTTCTACCCTATGGTCAAGTGATATGAATGTATATATCATTTCAATGCGTAATAAATTAAATTTACGGGTATATATCATTTCAACCCACAATCTCGAATTAAAATAAAATCCATAAAATCGATCGGCTTTATCATTTCAACCAATAACGATTTTCCCTAATCTATAGATCATTAGAGCATGTATCATTTCAACCCGTAGGGATTGTCTAACAATAAGCAAAGGGAACTTGCAGTGTTATAACAATACAATATAACATCCAGTCATCCAATATCAACAATCAAACATCTATCATAATCATCATTCAAATCAACAAATAAATAATAACAATTGACTGATCATCAATTACTCATATTAACAGACAATTTAAAATTCAATATTAAATTAAATAGCGATTAAATTCAATAAAAGTCAAAATTTAACTAGAATGACAATTTAAATATACCAAACATTAACCAGTTAATTTCTAATTACATCATAAACTCAATTTAACTAACATAAGTTAATCTAGTAACTGTGAGTGGGTCAAAACACTCAGCTTTGATTTAAAATCGATTTGAAATCCAAAATAAGGCCCAAAATTCAACAGTTTCAGAATTCATCCAAACTAGTGCCAAAATGTCCAAAATTTCAATACGATCCTAGCGAAATAAATCGTGCGTAAATCCTAGTTCATATGAAGAAGATACATATGTTAGAACATTATACGATTAAATTTAAATAAATATAATAATTGAATTACAATATGCGTGTACCACCGTTCATCTCGGAAAAAAAACCCTAGCACACCTTGTACATCACGTTCAAAGCCACCATCACCCTCTACACATGCATACCTCTCCTCGACTCAAATACGCGCACCACCACCTACGAAGCTCCGTGCTCCACTGCCAGACCTCCTCCGACCACTAGCGACGCCATCGACCAACGATCGATGCCCCAAAATAACAGCCGCCGCCCTCATTCTTTTGAATTAATCTAATTTTTTCCATCGATCTGACCGTTGCTTCGACAAGCCACTAGCACAGATGAACTTCCCATGACCCTCTCCATAACCCAGTACCATTGAATCGACGATACGACCCCATTGATCATCTTCCCAATGAATGGCCCATAATTAACCTTCAAATTATGAACTCACAGAGACCTAAGTCATAAAACAAACTTCGGATCTAGAATGCGCTTATCGAGAGCTTCGAATAGGTATAATATAACATGCTTTCGAGAAGTTTGATTTTGAAATTGATTTGAAAATTGAATTTTAGGGTTTGAAATTTAACTAGTTTCTTCCATTGAGAAGAGAGAAACAGATAGATGGAATTGTACGTACCGAGATAAAAAAACAAACAATGCTATGATTTAGAAAGGTCTATTTATATTAACAAAGCCCGGTAAGAAAGAATAGCATATTGAAATTACGAACGATAATAATGATCCGAAAAGCCTATTCTACTTCCAAAATGAAAGCCGATCATCCAATATATCAGAATAGATGTTTTCAATATATTTGAACTTAATGGAACAGATTTCAAATCCTAATTCTATCGTATGAAGAAGTTAATTTTAAAATTAGCTTATTTCAAATTGATTTCAATTAAATTGATTAAATTTGATTTAAAATCAACCATTTACCTTATGGACATAACTAACATTTGTTTATATCTTATTACATTAATATACTACAATTATCATCTTAATTCATATTTATGTAATATTCAATTACACTTATTGCAATTTATTTCAGATTGATTTTCAATTTATTAAATGGTGAATTTATAAATAAACCATTGTTATAACTTACCAATTCAAACGCATTTCTATGTTTATTGTTAATAAACAAAACAATGAATTCACATACTGCTTTATTATTCTATATTAACTAATTCAATGCAATTTCACCATTAAATACAACATTTGATTTACTTACTCATTTACAACTTATAACCAAAATTTTATGTTTACAATCACTCCAATTTATTGAAATGGCCTTAAATAGTTATCAATTACCTGAAATTAACATCACTAAAATTACATTATAGTTATTTCTCTCATCATTAAACCTTAGATTTTAAATTTTTCCACAACATTAAATTCCAAAACTTATTTAATTAATAAATTTAATGATCGAAAATTAGGGATGTTACACTCTCCCTCACTTAAAAATTTTCATCCTCGAAAAGGCAAAGAGAGAATTTAGGAATTAATATATCTTATTCAAAGTATTAAATTTTTAAACAGTTAATTTTCATAATTAAACAATTTAAATGAAATATATCAATTTATAACAATTAAATCCTTCATGTACAAGTGAATAAAAGATTAAAAAACATCTTTACTTTCACAAAAAAATTCTGAGTCCAAAATTAAAATTTCGACAGAGTTTCCTTTGTACAGAAAGGTCAGGGAGAAATAATAATATCAATAATAACAATATATATCATATTTCAAAAATAAATATCCAAAACCATGGGAAAATAATATAATATCGCTATAAAACTGTAATCCGAAATTGTACCTATTTGTCGGGAAAATAACGCTTATTTATGAAACGGAAAGTAGTAGCTATTGCTTCCATAAACCTGTACTTCACTTATATAATCCAAAAGAATTAGATTTATGTAAAAGAGAAATATAAGTTTTCAATTTATAACAAACAAATCATCAAAACATAAAATAGTCACTTGCAATCTAAACCATACAATCATAACATGCAATCAAAGTAATCAACCATTCATCCATAACAACCAAATAAATGGTTTTTTCGAGTTCAGAAACTTTTAATCATATAAGATATAAGTAAACTACTAAGTATGTCGTACACTCAACAGCCTTAGATGAAACTCAATAGATTATTTACACATCTTTATACAATTAGAAGTATCCTTTCCTAATCATCCTATAAGCCAAAACAAACAATAATTTCAAATGCTATCTACTTTTATTCTTATAATTTCCTTTCATATTATTTACTATTCTTTAGTTTCATTCATTCATACAATACTTATTTCATTAATTTCATTTTTTACTTAAATTTTTTTATTTCTCATTCACCTATATAATGCAAATTTCCATTGACTTACATTCCATTTACTTACATAATTAATCATTTCTATTCAATTATTAAAAATAAATATATTCATCATTTAAGTTTTACATGCATTTTATTTCAGTTTACTTCACATTTATTATTTACATTGATTTCCTTTTATATCAATAATCATTTGTGAAGCAATTCATACTTATATATATGTATATATATATATATATGTATGTATATATATCTATTCATGTTTATTTCTTCTATATATAGTATTCACCTTTACTATTTACTTTGATTATAATTGGCTTTAAACATCATTTAAGTTTATAATCATTTACTTATAGTATTTACTTTTTCTAATACATTTTATTAGTAGCATTTCAAATTATTAACTTAAGTTTATAAAAAAATTAACATCAGAATTCTCACATGTAGAAGAAATTCTATTAAACACTCTTATTATTTAAGTTTTACAAGTATAATATTCCGTTGCATATTTCTATTAACATTTCAACTTTTAACATTCTAGTAATTTATATATATGTCTTTTAGGATGCAATAAAATGTTGCACAAGTTTATCTAATTTATTTAGTTAACAAAATGTTCAATAGTGACCATTTCTTATTTTCATGTACTTTTGAATTTTAGTTCACAAATTTTCAATTTCCTATATTTTCATTAATCACTTAGCATCTATTTCCTTATTTTTCTCATTTTGGACGTTTCCAACTATTAATATAGTTAAGATTTCATTCATCACAATAATTAAAATCTCTAATTTATAGAAACTTAAGAACTAAGTACCGGTTTCATTTCAACCAATTTAAAATTATATATATATATATATATATATATATAATCATATCTTTTATATATATCAAATCATATTTGATAATAAAAGTAAGATTTTTTATCAAAACGAATGTGTAGTAAACTACTACAACGGTCTTCCCACTTTGAAACTCGAAAATGAACGTCCATGATGCATGCACTCATCATCGAAATTATTTTCCAACCACAGTGACGGGGAGTATAAAACTTATCTCCTTCCAAAATTCCTTTAAAATATTTCTTCCAAATCATATTCAAATATTTATATTAGAAAATACTCTCAAATAATACTAATATTATAATCTTTCGAAAGAAATTTTCAAAATCCTAGAACTTATAGTTCTCAAATTGCAATTTATATTCATTTTATTTATAATCTCATTTTGCAGTCAATATTTATAAATTTCACTTCCAAAAAAACAAATATATCGCAACCAACTAGATCATTGTTAAAAATTATTCTTTTATATGCAAAATCGTATAGTAGGTAAAATTATTTGATTTACCCATATTTCAAAACAATATTGTGTCGGTTTGCCCTATTAAGTATTTAGATATCCCTATCGATGTCATAGCGCCTTATGTACCGGACAAAATTCATAAATACTAAACAGAACAGATTATCACAATATAAAAACTTTTATAACACTAAAAAACGCGCTCTCTTATATATATACATACTCAATGACTCATTCTAGAGTATTACACCCTATTTCCAATAAGTCAGACCCCACAAAGCTAAAGCTATCGCTGAACCTCGCTCTTATACCAAATGTAAATGTCCACCTTTTTGGACGGCTCAAATTGACAATAACCCGCACATGTCAAACTCAAACCATTCAAAAGAAAGGATTTTTATGGGGTAAATAAGAAAAAGCAGAGAAAGAAATAAAAAAACACAGAATCTTACAGCGGATTGACAAAATATAAAAATCAAATAACAGTTCATGAAGCAATTTTACAAATATATTTGATTACACCTCTACCGTACAATTAGAGTACATACAACAAAAATAAATAAGTAATGCAGCGGAATAACATAATGCAACAAAATAAATATAATAAATAATAATAGTACTAAATCTTTGTCTTCATCCTCTAGAAATAAATTGTCTTCAATACACTGAAAAGATTAGACTAACCTAAGCATAATTGAAAGACAAACCACTTGAGTTAGAACTAAAAGATCTTATGTAAGTTAAATAAATAGTAAATAAATATGGGTATAATGGCGTCAGAGATGTTTACGGGTTTTGACATCTCCTATCTAGTGTCTAACATGCATGCATTAACTTAAGAGATGTTTAGGATTTCCATCTCCTAAGGATCTGTTAATCTATCTACATACATAGTACAATATGGTACAATAATAGTGTCTATAGTAAAGTAAAATATTAAAATAGCATTAAGGCATTACCCATATCCCCCTTAACACATTTTATATATTCCCATAGTATATACAGTAATGTAATTCCTCTATAAGCTGTTGGGCTATCAGAGGGCACCCCATATGTAACGACCCACCTTTTTGGATGGTTTAAATCGACAATAAACCACACATGTCTAATACAAACCGTTCAAATAGGAGGATTGTTAATGCGGTAAATAAGAAAATAAGAGAAAAGAAAGAAAAACAAAACACATAATCTCGTGGCGGATTGACAAAATATAATAATCAAATAAACAGTTCATGAAGCTGTTTTACAAATAACATTGATTATTCTTTTATAATACAGATCAGAGTTACATACAACAAGAACAAATAATAAATAAATGCAGTGGAAAAACATGATGCAGTGGAATACATATAATAAGTAAAATAGTACAAAATCTTCGTCTTCATCCTCCAAAAAGCAGTCTTCGACAAACTAAAAGGCTCATACCGACCCAAGCGAATTGAAAAGACAAAATACTCGAGTCAGAACTAAAAGATCTTATGTAAGTTAAATCAACTATAAATAAATATGAGTGCAACAGCGTTAGAGATGTTTAGGGCGTTTGAGATCTCCAATCCAGTGCTAACATGGGTACAATAACTCAAGAGTTGTTCGAGATTTACATCTCTTAAGGAACCGTTAAACTATCTACTATGTAGTATAATAAGCCATTATAATAGGGTCTGCAGTAAGGTAAAGTATCAAAATAGCGTTAAAGCATTACCCATATCCTCCTTCACACCATTTATATATTCCCGTGGTCTATACAATGCTGTAAGCTCCACCAAACCGGTGGTTTACTTAGAGGACACACCATAGGTATGGTACAAAACAAACTCGTAAAAGGCGCTCTTGGGCATGTGAACACGACAATCGAGGCAATGCCAATGTAGATATACCAATTGCAGAAGCGGGCTGTTGGTAACACATAGTAGCTACTACCACCCACCTCGGAACACACTTCCAAACCAAAATCACTGGGTGGCCACCAAATCATCACAAAGTCATAATATCGTATCAAAGAAGCATATCCAATCGGAGGAATGACCTCATGGCCCAGGTATAGCTCATGCTTTAGTCACATCTAAGCTGACTCAAGGGAGTTAGGGTCACATATATACCTCATACAGAAATCGTTCGCCATACTATCCTACTTCATTTCTGGAATCTCCACCACGTACACAGTTATTAAAGTGGTTTTTGGTATTCGCAAAGAGTATGACAATAGTGATCCCTGTTTCTTTAACAACAAAATGCTTATTTCACACCGGATGGTTCTTTTACATTTCAAAATTCAATTCACAATTAATATCAAAATATCATATTCGATTTTAAACCATATCACTTTCAAAATCATATTCACTTCCAATACTATATTCACTTCAAAATCATATTCACTTTCAAAAATCAAATTCACCTATGAAATTATCGATAAGATAGGTCAATTAAATCCTCATTCCAAAATCACCATATTTACTCAAATATGTCATTTCACAAAAGGTATCAATTTCAAATTCAACTTAGGTTGTATTATTGTCAAGGAATTAAATATAATACTTCAACTTTACATAGTCTACAATTTTAGAAATTAATTTAGTTAGTCATAGATAGTTTTAATAGTTTATAAATATAGTTTAAATGGATTGAAATAGTTTAAATAGTAAAAATAGTTTAAATAGGTTTAAATTTTATCTAATTAGATTCAAAATAAATTGAATAGATTTAAATTATCTTAAATAGATTTTAAATATATTAAATAAATTTAAAATAGATTAAATAGATATGAATTACATTAAATACATGTAAAACAGATTAAATAAAATGAATTTGTTTTAAATTGGTGAAATGGAATTAAATTGGATTAAATAGGTTAAAATAGATTAATATAAATTATAATAGTTTTGAATTGATTAAAATAGTTTAAATAGTAAAATAGTTTAAATAGATTTCAAAGTTATATCCAACATTCTAATAACTCATTTCTGATGAATTCAATTATATCTAATACCTCAACTTTGAAATTCAAGTTTAAATCCTTTGAACTATTCATTAAATCAATTCCAATTTCAACATTTACGCTTGGACTTTTGAAAATAATTCAGTTTATATAAATCAATTTTTATTTCAAAATACCACTTATGTGTCGACCAAGAATTTTAGGATATTTGAAATTAGGATATTTAACTAATTTTAAATATTTGAAAGCCAGCTTAACTTGAATTTCAAATATCACTAATTATTTAGCAATTAAATTATTGGATTTGGTAAATTATAAATTGGTTAAAGAAGTGAATCTTGGTTTTAAAGCTGGTTATTTCAAAGGCTTGGATTTATATTGATTTTACTGGAGATAGTAGAAGTGTTAAATTTGAGTTTGAGGGTGTTATGTTCAGTTTTGAATTCATATCGTTTAAATTGGTGTATAAAAATGGCCTTCGAGGCAGTCTCAGAATTTGGCGAAACTAGTTCCATTGGACCCGTAATAGTGTATTATTATCAGATTTCATTTTTCGTAGTGTTTGGAGTGATCGTTTGGCCAAACGGTAGACAAAACGCGTTGAAATTTTATATCGAAAATTTAGTACATTTACCTGATTCAAAAAGCTATCTTCTTCGTACGATCGAATTAGGACTCAAAACCTTTTCCATTGCGTTCGGAATAAGGGCATAACTTTATGAACACCTAGCGACATGCCTAGATAGGAGATCGAGAATTTAAAGCTTCGTATTTAAAACGATTTGTATTTGAATTTAAAATTAATTATAAATAGTATTAATGCATTACAATATTATGACAAGCCTTTGTGGACATGTGTGGGAATTATTGCACGCGTCCTTCCTGTTTACATGCGTTCGTAAAAGGGAAAAATAAAAGAAAACAGAAAGATACACATCTTCATTTTCGAGTTAAAAAAATAAACCAAACATCAGCCAAGCTCTTCATTTTCGATTTCAAAAATAAAAATAAGGGTGGCCAAAGAAAACCCTCTTCTCTCATATATACTTTCAATTCAATTCGACATGCCGATTTTCTCAAATTTTCGAGCAATTGAGGGACTCGTATGCGTCGCAATGTTGGATAGATTAATTGTTCATTTTTAGCACACGAGGCTAGGACGTCGAGCAGCGATGTCGCAGGGACGAGTAAGAAGAAGTTCGCGATTTCAAGGTTCTGCTTGGCTCAAGTTTGCGTTGATTGATAGGTAGTGGTTCGATCAAGGAGTTTGGGGTTGTGAGGCATTCGAGTTCGATTATGAGGCTCGTGAGCATTCGGGACGAACAAGTCGGCGAAGATGATGTGGTGGCCGGCAAGTTGTTGTCGTAAGGTGAAGGGTTGTTACAGGGTTGGTCTGGAGCGTGGCGCTAGTGGAGATGATGCACAGGGGAGATCGCGGTGTCGTGGTATTGACCGAGGTTGATCGTGTTGTGGAAGGCAGGCCGCGTTGAAAGAGAAAGGCGGCAGTTAGGGTTTCGCAGGTTGAACGAATCGGGATTTGGAGAGAAGGATGGAGGTGATGTTGGCGTGGCAGTAACGTTATAGTAGTGTTGTCGAAGCTAGGTTTGCGTTTTATACAGTAAGTATTGCCGCTTTTGTTTTAGTTTAATTTAAATGTATATATTTGTAAATTTGAAAACAGATTATATATATATATATCCACAGTTTTAATTTAAAAATTCAGATGGAGGTAACTACAGCAAATATCATATATATATATATATATATATATATATATATATATATATGCATGCATGTTTCAATTTAAAAATATATGAGATTTTGGGAAAGAACATAGATATTTTAAATGTTATAGAGCGTATATAAAAATAGATTTTTAAATCTATATAGCATATTTTATAAATATATATGAAGTTTCAAAAATAAAAATAAAATGTATATACACACATTTTAGATTTACTAGATTATTTTAAAATAATGCATTAATGGAAATTAATTTATTTAATTAAAATATATAATTAATTTGGTTACTAAAAATTGTTAAAGGAAAATTAGTCTAAATTACATTATTAAATATCAATGGGTTATTCGGTTAGTTCAAATGAAATAATTGATTTATTCAAGTTATTTAAGTGATAATTGATCATTCGATTTGTTTGAATATTAATAAAAAGTATAATGTTATACAAGGTCCAAAATCGTGAAGAAATCAAGCCTGAACGGAAATGGGTTGCAAATCAAATAAAAGTGAGTTATTCTTACTCATCGGGATTATTATTTACGATTAAATAGTTAAATTTGAATATTTGTTTAGATAATTGAATTGATTGGATGTGGTATATAATATAGTAGTATACATATATATATTAGAGCGATTGATTTCCCGCATTATATAGCGGATGAGACCCTATGCGCCGCATAATAGCGGATGAGATAATATAAACCCATATACCGTGATATTCCACCTCGAAGTGGAATTGGTATTTTTATATTGTGCTAACATCTATGGGTGCAGGGAAATAGGTTGGAGGGATCCAGTTGGACTCCTCACAATATTTAGATTGCTTAATATTCCGTGATATGATTTTTTAATAATCTGGGATAGATCATATTGGTGATTAAAAATATTGAATGCTATGGTTTGATTGAATATACTTTGGTGTACTGAGATATAGAAGTTAAAGATTGAATTTTTTTAAAGAAAAATAAAATAGGAAATTTTTAAGTAAAATAGTTTCAGAGAATTTGGACAAGTTAAAGAATGGATTGGAAAGGATAAAAGTTGATTTTTATATTCTAATAAATGAAATTCCAAGTATGCGAAAGGAAATTTTTGAATAAATAGGAATAAATGGATTTTTAAAACTTAAGGGAATAAAAGATTATTTTTAAAATTCAAAATTTAAATGGTTTAGGAAGGAATAAAGAAAGAATTTTGAAATAAATATGAATTGATATTTTCAGTTTAAATAAGATTTTAATAAAGGAGTGAATCTGAAATTAATGGGTTTTGAAATCAATTTGGATAAGTAAAGGAATTTATTTTAATGGAGTAAAATTTGGAAATCAATTTGGAAATTGATTTAGTATTTGAAACTATGTTTTGAAAGAAGGGTGAGACATGGAATTTATAAACTGGGCTTATAAAGTGAAATAGATATCAGTGGATATTTGGAAGTACAAATTCAAGGTGGGAATTTATAAGGAATGAGAATTTGTTTTAAAAATAAATAGTTAAAGGTGTGGAAGAGAAGTGTATTTCCCTGAAAAACCAAGCACGTTTTCAAAGCAGATTTTTAAGTATAAGTTAAAAGTTTTAAAGTCGTTTAAAGGAATGTTTTTAAGAAATAATTATTTAAGTTGTTAAATTTTTTAAAGGTAAATATTATTAAATTATTTATAGTAGTAATTATTTCAAAAGGTTAATTGGTATTATGAATTAAAAAGATAATTACTAATTTTATATTTTATAAATTTTTTTATTTTAAAGATAGCCTGGTTAAAGTTTTATTTGATAAACTTGTATAAAATTTCGTAACTCTTATTTTAAAATTTAGTTTGGTTTAACTTTTATTTTTAAAAAAAATTATTAGTTTTATATTTTATAAAGTTGTTTTATTTTATTTATTTTTAAAGTATATATTTTTGAATAAAGTGTTTAAGTAGTTTTAATTTAAATGTTTTAAAGTATATTTTAGAATAAAGAGATTTAAATTATTTTTAAATCTAAAGCATTTGGACTTGGTAATTTTCAGTAGGAAATAAATAATTTTGGGATTTTATTCCGCGGGTGAAAAAAGATTTGAAACTGTTTTCAAAAGATTGAAGTGAAGAAGATATCTTGCGAAGATATTTTGAATAATAAATGATTTGGAAAATTATTTTAGTCTGATGATCGTTTGTGAATGTTAATTGATAGTTAAATAACCGACTATAAATATTGGCCAAAGGCGTTGATCATTTCAAAGAGACCGGGATCGGGATTAATTTCTCGAAAACCACTTCGATCTGGTTTGAATGTTTTCGTGAGGAAAACAAGAGCTTGGAGTCGAAGATGGAGCAGTGAAGTGCAAGGGCTAATCTCTACTAATCCTGAGGGTGATTCCAAAATGAATGTTGTAGGAGTAGTGCATTTGGTTCCGTTCGAACCCGAAATGGACTTGTATGGACGAATGCTATCAGAACATCATCAAGAGGACGATGATAATTCTAAGTGAATATGTGATTAAAAGGTAACGCATAGCCTCGAGCCTCATCAACCGGGAATGGCTAAAATAGGGGAGGTGCACACAAGGCTAAGTGGCTAGCATCCAATTAGGGTAAGGTCACCCCTGTCTAGATGTCCCTTTATTTCGGTTGTGTGGATGGTTGCTGATCCCAACCGTGGGGTGAACTTATTCGGACTATCCAGTAAGGGGTAGCTCCAGTCTTGTGATGTAGGGGATCAAGGTGGATCCTCGGTACGACGATCTAGACCATGTACTTGATGGGCGGTACCACAGTAGCACTGTCATTGATGGAAATCCATTCTTCCTACGTGCCTTTACGGTTTTGTTTGTAGAACCCAATTTGTGGCTAGTAGCTGGAATCTAATGAATGTAAAAATTTCGGCTATTTAAATAAGTATTTGTATATAGACACTACTATAATATCAGAGGATTTTATATGAAATATATTGGTTATCCTAAGGTAAAAACCCAGCATGTTTATTTGTGGCGTGGTCTTATGGGATACCTTCGAATTTCAAATGATTTAAAAAACTTTAATAATCCAATTGAGTGTGTTTTTTTACGCTGGTTTTCCAAACAGACTCGGGTGTTATTGAACTATCGGGTCAGACCAGGTATAGAGCACAAGAAAGGATGCTGTGAAGCTTAGGAAACGAGCAGGATGGCAAGACATAGCATACGTACTTGATATATAATTCCATTGCTTGTAAGTTGTATTGTCAGTTTGGTGAGACAAGTTAATATAACTTTCCAGTAGTGTGTTATAGATGTTGTTGAACTCTGATGTCGTATTCTGATGATGTATGTATAAAACAGATATAGTTTCTTTTGTGTAAAGATATGTTATTATCTATTATATTTTATTCCGCTGCGCTGGTAAGATTCTGATATTTTTTCTATTTCTTCTTTTACCTCCTTCTTCTTTAGCCCTAATGGTTCGATTTTCGGGCATTAGAAAATCGGATCGTTACATGTTAACTGAATTCAAAATTTCAAGATTAAAATATCATTTAATTTAACCAATTCCGATGTCCATACATAATTTGCTATCCTAGGGTCAAGTGATACAGATATTTATCATTTCTATGTGCAATTTAAACTTTTACAGCTATATATCACTTCAAACCGCAATCCCGAATTAAATAAAATCCATAAAATCACTGGAATCTATCATTTCAACCCATAATGATTTTTTCCCTAATCTATAGAATGTTCGGGTATGCATCATTTCAACCCATATGGAACTTGCAGTGCTATAACCATATAAAATACAACATTCAGTCATCCAACATCAATAATAAAACACCATCACAACCATCACCCAAATCAACAAATAAACATCAATAGAAAATTGATTATCATTAACAGGTATTAAATTAACAATCTAATTCAATATTAAATTAAACAATGATTAAATGTAATAAAAGTCAAATTTAACTAGAATGACAGTTTAAACATGTCAAACATCAATCAATCAATTTCTAGTCGCATCATAAATTCAATTTAACTAGCATAAGATAATCCAGTAGTTATGAGTGGGTCAAAACACTCACCTTTAATTTCAAATCGATTTGAAATCCAAAATTAGGCCAAAAATTGAAATTCTCAAAATTCGTCCAAACTAGTTTCATAATGTTCAGAATTTAGATATGATCGTAATGGAACAAACCGCGCATGAAAAGGACCTCGTATGTGAAAGATATCGATATAAGAAGTTATATGATTTAAATTAAAATAAAATAGAATAAAACATACAGCCAATAGGAATTCACCACATCAGCAAAGGAACCCTAGCCATATCGGCCTCGACATCGCCTGAACCCACCACAGCCACCGCCGCTTCCCACGATTTCACCACCGCCATGCTGCCTTGCACCTAGATCAGACGCTACCACTCTCCTCCTTTCTTCGAGCCGTGCCTGAACATGGTGGCACGACCACGTTAGATGGTCCTAATCAAACGCATTTCCGCCACCTATATTCACATTTTATGGTGAACTTTGATGACCTGATGATGAACGACAACTCAGATGCAAACTACTCGATGACAACACCTCCATGCCCTCTGACCGGCCTAAGGACGTAGATCCACCATACGATCAAACCCCTACCCAATGGACGACCGTAAATAAACCATCGAACTCAGGGCACACAGAGAATCAAATCGAAAAACCAACTGTAGATTTAGCTTGCGCTCGTCAAGAGCTTCGAATCGATATATAATTTGATAGGGTCTGAGGAATCCGAATTTTCGATTTTGTTTTGAAATTGAATTGAGGGTTTGGGAATTTGAATATGTTCTGCCATTGAAAAGAAGGAGATGGACAGGATATGTACATACTGAATAATGGAATAAGAAATAGCTAAGGTTTATAACAGGCTATATATAGGCAGATCAGCAATAGAAATGAATGGATTATATTGGTTTGGACTGAAGCGATAGCTACGACCAAGAAGCCCGTTTCGTTCCCGAGACGAAAATGGGTCATCTCATATATTAATATAGATGTTTTCGATATTTTACTGAATGGAACAGATGACAAGTCCTAATTCCATCGTATGAAGAATCTAGCTTAAAATTAGCTTATTTCAAATTGATTTCAATTGGATTTAATTAAATTGATTTGTAAGCGTTTCGAGTCTGTATGACCAAACGATAAGTCTGATCGCTATGAGACTTAAAGACTTACAATAATTCACTGTTACGGATCTGTTGAAACTAGTTCTGTCGAAATTCGAGACAATGGCCAAAATGGCTGTTTTTACATTAATCAAATAACTAATAATTAAATTAAAATTTTCGCTTCTTATATTCCAATTAATTAACTAACCATTTTTATCATTTTTGATTATATAGTCATTTACAATAATTTAAATCAAATTTACATATCAAATTTAGTGTTAAATATTTTACTAATTACGGTGTTCAATTTGAACAGTAATTAAATCTAATTAATTATTAATTTAACTCAAATAAATTAATAAACTTGATTTTAATTCCTTTTATTCAATCAATTATTACCTTATTGACCTAGTTCATATTTGTTTGTATCTTATTACACTAATATTCTCCAATTATCATCTTTTTACTATATTAGTTGCAGCATTCCAATAATATTGAACCTTTGTTGATTTTGACATTAATTATAATTTAAAAATCCTAATAACTTTTTTAATCTTCGTTTCATTTTTATTACTAAAGCAATTTATTTCCTTATGAATGTAATTTATATTTCCGTCCATTTTATTACGTTCACTTTTTATAGTTATAGTCTTAAGTCACATTAACATAACAATTTAATTTCTTTTAATTATGATTGATTAAATAAATTGGTAATAGATAACAGTTGTCAATGCTTCTAAGTTTAATCACATTTGTATATTTGTTATCTACACACAAATGTTATAGCTATTTACACAACACTAATTTAATTCAATCACTATTTATTACTTACTATTTCATTAATTAATACAACATTTAAATTAACAATTACTCTTTTAATCCAATTATCAGTTAATACACACATTATTACAATTAATTTACAATCTATAACCAATTATAACCTTTTTGATCATTTTAGTTAATTAAAATTACATTTAAAGCAGTTATTATTTGCCTTAAATTAATAATAATTCATTTTATTCCAGTTATATTCTTATTTTTAATCACAAATTTTTATTTCTTTCAACATTAAATCATAAAAATTATTAAATTAACAAATTATAATTATTGAAATTACGGGTTGTTACACTCTCCCACATTCAGAACTTTTCATCCTCGAAAAGGAAAAGAAGGGAAAAGAAGGAATTAATATATCTTATTCAAAATATTAAATTTATAAATAATCAATTTACATAATTAAATAATTTAAATAAAATATATCTATTTATTATGAGTAAATCCTTAATATTTAGGTTAATAAAAGTTTGAAAAATAATTCAAAACATTTTCTAAATCCAAAATTCACGGAAAATTTTGGTAGAGTTTCCTTTGTACGGAGAGGTCTGGGAGAAATAATAATATCAATAATAACAATATATATATATATCATATTTTTCAAAATAATATATCCCAAACCACGGAAAAATAATAAAATATCGCTAGAAAACCATATTCTGAGGACATACCTATTTGTCAGGCAAACAACGCTTATTTTACGAAACCATAAGTAGTAGCTATTGCTTCTATAACTTGTATTTTACTTATATAATCCAAAGAAGTTAATAACTATATAAAAGGGAAATATTCAAGTTGTTTCAATAAATAACAAAAAAATCATCACAATATGACAATAGCCATTGCAAACAACAATACAAACATCATTTTCAGCAAAGAGAGCAATCGTCCATCCATAGCAACCAAAACAAATAGTTTGTTCGGGTTCATAACTTCTAATCATATAAAATGATAAATAACTATGAAGTACACCATACACTCAATAATCGTAGATAAATTATAGAATATTTATACATTTTTATACAAAATAGAAGTATCCTTTTCCAACCAATCCATAATCCAAACAAACAAAGCATTTAACACATTTTTAAGTTTACTTTATTTACCTTTTTCACAACATTTATTGTTTATTTTCTCCTCTTCATACAATAATTCTTTAATTAACATTCATTATCAACAAAATTTTAAATTTTCATTCATTCATATAAGGCTTATTTCATTAATTTACAATCTTTACTTACATATTTATATCCATTTCAATTATTTGGATCATAAATGAATTCATTATTGAAGTATTGTATACATTTTATTTCAGTTTACTTCACATTTACAATTTAGTTTGATTTTCCTTTTTCATCATTTTCTTTACTTTTCTCATTCATATAATGTTTATTTTCATTAATTTACATTTGTTGTTACATACAAAATTTCATTTCTCCTTTATTCATACATTGTCATTTTCTTTCATTTCATCACTTTACATTCATTGCTTAAATAAGTTATTTTTATTTCAATTATTGGATTATACATCATTAGGTAAGTTTCTTAGCAATTTAATTCACCATTAATAGGTTATTTTTTGCATTTATATGTTTCATATATAGTATTACTGAATATAAACTCCATTTCTAAATCATTTCCAATGTTTATTGAAGTTATAATCATTCCATTTATATAGTTTGATTTTAATTACAAATGACTTCAATATTAATTAAGTTTATAATTATTTACTTACAGTATTCAGTTTTCCATTTAATCTGATTATAGATAGCTTAAGTCTTAACCTAAACTTACAATCATTTTTCTTACATTATTCACTTTTATTACGTTTCATTAGTAGCATTTCAACTACTAATTTTAGTTTATAACAATTTATAACATCGAAATTCTTATTTATTGAAATAATTCTATTGAACACTTTCATTACCTTAAGTTTATTTGTATAATATTCTATTACATATTCTTATTTAACATTCCAACTTTTAATATTTTGGTAAGTTATAAAGATATGTTTTAAGGATGCAATTGATGTTACCCAAGTTTTCCTTATATATTTAGTTAACAAAATGTTCCATAGTTTCCATTTCTTATTTTCATTTCCGTATTAATTACAGTTTTTAAAATTTTAATTTCTTATCTATTTCATTAATCATTTTAACATCAATTTTTTTATTTTCATGTTAGAAGTTTTCAATTATTAATATAGTCAAGATTGCAATAATTATAATAAATTCAATTTCAAATTTACAAGAACGTAAGAGCTAAACAACCGGCTTCCTTTTCAATTATTTTAAAATAATATATATAATCATATCTTTTATACATATCAAATCATATTTGGAATTTGGAATTAACATTTATTTATCAAAAACAAATGCATAGTAAACTACTACAACGGTCTTCCCATTTGAAACTCGAAAATGAACGTCGATGATGCGTGCACTCATCGTCGAAATTATTTTCCAACGATAAAGAGGGAAGTACGGAACTTTTTCCCATTAAAATTACCTTTAAAACATTTTTTTCAAATCATATTGAAAGATTTTTATATCAAAAAATACTTCGAAATTCTACTAATATTATATTCCAAAACTTTTCGAAAGAAATTCCAAAAATCCGGGAGCTTCAATTCTAAACTTCCAATTTATATTTACTTTATTTGTAAATCCCAATTTTCAACCAATATTTATAAAAATTCTCTACCTAATAAACAACATATGACATCCAACGATATCATTTATAAAATCAATTATTTTACATTCAAAATATATAATAGGTAAAATTATTTCATTTACCTTTATTTCAAAACAATATTGTGTAGGTCTGTCCTATTAAATGTTTAGAAATCCATATCGATGCCATAGCATCCTATGTACTGACCAGAATTTATAAATACAAAACGGTACAAACTAACACTACAAAAACCCTTTTGTAACACTAACAAATATGATTTCTCATATATATACACTCAACGACACATTCTAGGGTATTGCTACCCTATTTCTAAAGAATCAAACGCCACTAAGCTAAGGTTATCGCTAAACCAAAGCTCTGACACCAACTATGAAGACCTACCCTTTTGGACGGTTTAAATCGACAATAAACCACACATGTCTAATTTAAACCATTCAAAAGGGAGGATTGTTAATGGGGTAAATAAGAAAATAAGAAAAAATAAAGAAAAACAAAACATAGAATCTCACAATATATAATAATCAAATAAACAGTTCATGAAGCTTTTTTACAAATAACGTTGATTATTCTTTTATAATACAGATCAAAGTTACATACAACAGGAACAAATAATAAATAAATGCAGTGGAACAAAATGATGTAGTGGAATACATATAATAAGTAATGACAGCACAAAATCTTCATCTTCATCCTCCAAAAAGCAGTCTTCAATAAATTAAAAAGCTCATGCCAACCCGAGCGAATTGAAAAGACAAAACACTCGAGTCAGAACTAAAAGATCTTATGTAATTTAAATCAACCATAAATAAATATGACTGTAATGGAATCAGAGATGTTTACGGAGCTTGACATCTCCTATTCAATGTCTAACGTGAGTACAGTAACTCAACAGATGTTCGGGATTTACATCTCCTAAGGATCCATTAAACTATCTATTATGTAGTAAAATACTATATTACAATAGTGTCTACGGTAAGATAAAGTATCAAAATTGCGTTAAGGCATTACCATACCCTTTAACACATTTTATATATTCTCGTAGTCTATACAATGCCGTAAGCTTCACCAAACCGGTGGTTTACCTAGAGGACACACCATAGGTACGGTATAAAAAAATCGTAAAAGACGCTCTAAGGCATGTGAACACGGCACTCGAGGCAATGCCAGGGTAGATATACCAATTGCAGAACCGAGCTAGTGGTAACGCATAACAGCTACTACCGCCCACATCAGATCACACTCCCAAATCAAAATCAAGGGGTGGCCACCAAATCATCAAAACATAATATGACATTGAAGAAGCATGTTCGATCGGAGGAATGACCTCACTTCGCGCAAGTATAGCTCCTGTTTTAGTCACATCTAAGCTGACTCACAAGAGTCAAGTTCACATAAATACCTCATACAAAAATCATTCGCCGAACCACCATATTTCATTTCTGGAATCTCCACCACGTACACAGTTGTTAAAGTGGTTTTCGGTATTGGAAGAGAGTATGACAATATCCAATCCCAGTCTATTTAACAACCAAACGATTATTTCACACCGAATGGTTCTTTTACATTTCAAAAGTCAATTTATAATTAATATCAAAATATCATATTCGATTTTCAAACTATATCACTTTCGAAATCATTCACTTGTAAAACCATATTAACTTCAAAATCATATTCACTTTCAAAAATCATATTCACTTATGAAATTATCGATAAGATATGTTAATTAAATCCTCGTTCCAAAATCATCATATTTACTCAAATATGTCATTTCAATCAATTTCAAATTTCAACTTAGGTTGCATCATCATCAAGGATTTAAATATGAATACTTCAACTTTACACGGTTTGAAATTTTAGAAATTAGTCTAAGTAGCCCCAGATAGTTTTAATAGTTTTTAAAAAATAGTTAAAATAAATTGAAATAGCTTAAACAGTAAAAACAGTTTAAACTGATTTAAATTTGATTTAATTAGATTTAAAAAAATTAAATGGATTTAAATTATATTAAATGGATTTAATAGATTTAAATTACATTAAATAGATTTAATAGACTTAAATTACATTAATTAGGTTTCAAATAGATTAAATAAATTTAATTAGTTTAAAATTGGTAAAATAGGTTTAAATTGGATTAAATAGGTTAAAATAGATTAGTATAAATTAAAATAGTTTTAAATTGATTAAAATAGTTTAAATAGTAACATAGATTTCAAAGTTACATCCAACATTCCAATAACTCAATTCTGATAAATTCATTCATATTCGAGATCTCAAATTTTAAATTCAAATTTAAATCCTTTGAACAATTCATTAAATCAATTCCAATTTCAACATTTATACTTGGACTTTCGAAAATAATTCGTTTTATATAAATCAATTTCTATTTTTACCAGTTAACTGAATTCAAAATCTAAAGGTTTAAAAATCATTTAATTTAACCAATCCGGAGTCCGTATATAATTTCTACCCTAGGGTCAAGTGATACGAATATTTATCATTTCAATCTGCAATTTAAACTTTTACGGTTATATATCATTTCAAACCACAACGCGATTAAATAAAATCCATAAAATCGTTTGCGTCTATCATTTCAAACCATAATGATTTTTCCTTAATCTATAGATCATTTGGGTTTGTATCATTTCAACCCATAGAGAGCTTACAGTGTTATAACCATACAAAATACAACATCCAATCATCCAACATCAACAATCTAACATCCATTCAACCATCATCCAAATCAACCAATAAGCATCAGTAGATCACCGATTATCATTAACAGGTATTAAACTGAAAATTTAATTCAATATTAAATTAAACGATAATTAAATGCAATGAAGTCAAATTTAACTAGAATGACAATTTAAGCATACCAAACATCAGTCAATTAATTTCTAGTCACATCATAAATTCAATTTAACTAACATAAGATAATCCAGTAGTTTTGAGTGGGTCAAAACACTCAACTTTGATTTTAAATTCAAAATAAGGCCTAAAATTGAACAGTATTCAAATTCGTCCAAACTAGTTTCATAATGTCCGGAATTTAGATACAATCGCAACGGTACAAAATGCATGTAAATGGACCTCGTACGTGAAAGATTTCGATATAAGAAGTTATACGATTTAAGTTGAAATTAAATAAAACAAAACATACGGCCAATAGGAATTCACCAAGTAAGTATGTTGAGCCCTATGTTATTACCAATTTATAGCGTACAAATAAGCCATGTTTTGAGAGAAGGTTGGTATCCATATTTTATAAGAAGCATTGAAGTTCCTTAGGTGTAACAACCCTAGATTTTGCATATAATTTAAATTTGACTTTATTTATTTTCCAATTATTTTTAAACTTGTTTTATTTCAAACATTTCATTTTAAAAATATAAATGTTGATTATTATGTGTATTATAATTTCAAACTTGTGTAAGTTGAATATTTTCCTGAAATGTTGATTTTGGTCAAAATAGTCAAATTTTGATTTTTAACTTAAAAAATTAAAAGTTTGAATTTTATAAATTTTATTATTTATTATGAAAATAGATTTAATAACATGAATACCACTTTTCGTTTCGTTGAAAACGGATTTAAATTGTGAAAGTTATACTGTTTTCAATATTGTGTGTACATTGAATTATTTAACAATTTTCTTTATGTTAAATTTTATAAATCATATTTTTAATTGTCAAATCATGTTATAATATGTGTTATATGACATGTTAGATATATATTCTATTTTTAAAACATTTTTTTAGTGATGTTATAATTTTTCCAAAGTTTACTGTGTTGGTTTCTTTTTTTTAAGGTTGTTTTCTTATTTTCTGCAATTTTCTTCATCAAAATTATATTTAAATTTAATTTTATATATTTATTTTGTGAATTCATTTTTATTTTGTGTACTTATCTTTATTTATAAATATTTTTCAAGTATATAAAATTTTTCCAAAGTGCACTGAATTTATTTCTAATTTTAAAGTCCACTTCGCAATTTTAAGCCATTTTCTTAATTTAAATTCTATTTAACTAAACTTTAGTTATTTATTTTATTTTAGAAATGATAAATAAATTATTTTATTTCAAAATAATTTTTATAATATTTTTAAAATGAAGTAGATATTTTTCCAAAGCCATCGATGTTTTAATTGTAATTTTTGAACCCTGTTTTCAATTTTTAAGCAGTTTCCTTAATTCTTTTTATATTTTCTTTAAATTTAATTATATATTTTTATTTTATTTCACTTTGTTTCGGTTTTTATATGTACTTGCTGAATTTTATTTTGTTTTATTTTATTTAAAAGAAAAGGAAGTATGGAAGGTTTTAAAAGCTAAGAAACGTATAGTCGTTTCACCGTTTCTTTTACCGTTTCTTTTTCAATCAATACATCAGTTATTTTGGCCATTCCTTATACTATCTTCAGCTGACTTCTTTTTCTTCATTTTCACGTGAAAACATCTTCCTCATCTCATTTTCACGGCTAGAGAAAAATTGGTAATGGCCTCTCTTCCTCCTCACATTTTTCAACTTCTTCTTCTTTGTTTTACTTGATTTTTGCCATGACCTCTCATTGCTTTGTTTGGCCTAACACCTCCAACATCTCCTCAACCAATCACCTCCACTTCCTTCCCTACATCATACATGACCAAAACCCTTCCTCCTCTGACCAGCAAGTGACATGACCATCCCATGATGCGAAATCCCCAAAAACTATGTTAAAACTCCTTAAAAAGCATGTCTAGCCACCTAGTCTTCATCACCATCACCTTAGATGACCTTGGCCACCTCCTATTGCTCCACCACCACCTTGACACACCCCTAACCATCACCTTCACCCTCTGTCCAGATCTGAAACATGCCATAGCCGAGCCATAGATCCATGTAGCCTAGCCCAAAATGAACCTAAAACCCACTATTTGCATAAGCCTCTTCATATTCATGCATAGTAACTCCTCCACCACTTCAATGCCTTGTAGCCATGTCTTATAGGACCCAAACCTGAACCAAAGTATGTCCAAACCCGAGCCAAAACATTCCCTAAGCCGTGCTAGCAAGTGTAGAAGGCAAGATAAAAGACTGTGTATTCGTATCTCTTTTTATTTCAAAGTTATTCATATTTAATGTTGTATTGAATTGTAATTTTATTTTGTTTTGTTTTGGGTGGTAACACAAGTTCTAAGCTTGGATCTCTTCCCACTTGAGCCAATTGTTGTGTCATCGTGCCTTTTAGAATCCGTTGTGTCATTTGTATTGCAATCTCCAGCATTAAAAGGTGAGTAAAGCTCACAGGACATTTATACTTATGCAGTTGTGAAACAACAACAACTGAATGTGGAGAATTAAATATGATGTTATAACTACCATGTGATTATTTATATTTGATGTTAAACTTGTTAAATTTTATGTCATATGATCTGTTATTATATATATGTTGTTACTGTTCATTTTTATATATGTTTATCACACTTCAAGTTCCCTGTAGATTAGAAATCACTATGGGTTGAAATGATACATACCCGTACGAACTTTAGAATAGGGGAAAATCGTTATGGTCTGAAATGATAGGCCTGAATGATTTTCAACTTATTTTATTTACTTGGGAACGCGGGTTTGAAATGATAAAACCCGGATTTTTATTTGTAAATTTCGGGTTGAAATGATATATTACCCGTATCACTTTACCTAGCGTAGAAAATTATATAAAGGCCCGTAGTTAAAATATGTTTTTCTAAAAAATTTAAAATATTTTAGAAATTTAATTATTATAATATTTTAATTTAAAATTAAATAAAAATATAACTTTTGTAATGTATTATTGATTTTCTGGAAATCTATAAGTTAAATAAAATAGGGAAAAGTTAGAAAATCTGAAATGCAAGTTATTTTGGAAATTTTGATTTTATTTTTAATGGAATTTAAATTAACTTTGAAAATACGATAAAGTTATGATATTTTGAATTTAAATTAATTTAAAATGATTTTTTAACATATTAATGATTTTTCAATAAAGTTAAAATGTTAATGAGTGAATATTGAGTTGAATTTGGAAATATAACTTAAATTGGAATTTATGAATTTGGTTTAAAAGTGAAATTTTAAGTTAAGTTAAATAAAATGGAATTAAGTTATATTTGAAATTTAAAATTTAAGTGTTAGGTTGAAATTAATTTATTGAATTTAAATTTGAATGTTGAAATTTAATAAGTGAATTATTAATAAATATTGATTTTTGAAAGGAAACTTAACTTTATAAAATCATGAATTTAAGGAAAATTAAATGATGCTTATAAATGTGAAAATGTATGATTTTATAAGTTAAAATGATTTAAATAAAAATATAAGTGTTTGTGAACTATTGAATATTTGAAGTTAATTAACAGCATTTTAAATGCTATCTTTTGTTAAATTGAATTGTTTTGAATGTAACTTTCTGTAGCATTTTCCAAATGCTGCGAAACTTGAATTTTCATTGATTTAATAATTTTAAGCGCATAAATGAACACTGAAAAGTTTAAATTTTTGGAATTTAATAATTTAATTATTAAATGTAATAACTTCATTTTTATGATTTAAAATGAAGTAATTTGTTTTGAAATATAACTATTTGATATATTAAAATGATTGAAATGTGGTTTCGAAAAGATATGATATTTTGATATATTAAAATGATTTGAAATGTGGTACTGAAAGATATGATATTTTGGTATATTGAAATGATTGAAATGTGATTTCGAAAAGATATGATATTTTGATATATTAAAATGATTTGAAATGTGGTACTGAAACATATGATATTTTGATATATTGAAATGATTTGAAATGTGGTTTTGAAAAAAATATAGCTGTTTTGATATATTAAATGATTGAAATGTGGTTTGAAAAGATATGATATTTTGATATATTAAAATGATTTGAAAATGGAGTTTTGAAAGATATTACGTTTTGATATTAAAATAATTTGAAAGGAAGTGCTGAAAGATAAGATATTTTGAACGAAGTTTTGAAAGGTTATGATATTTTGATATATTAAAAATGTTTTGAACGGAAGTTTTGAAAGGAAATGAAAATTTAATATATTGAAATGGTTAGAAATGACTTGATATTCATTTTGATAAATATTTGAATTGAAAGATATGGTATGATGATATATTGAAATGGTTTGGAAATAATTTAAACTTTATTTTGATAAAGATTTGGGTTGAATTGATATTTTATTTTGAAGTATAATTTTTTTTTAAGTTATAACTGCGGGTTATAATAACGATTCGTTGTTAAAGAGACCGGGATCGGATATTGTCTTATAGCCGGCCAATACCGAAAACCAATTTAACAACTGTGTACGCGGTGGAGATTCCAGAATGAAGTAGAATGGTGGCGACGTTCTCAAGGTATATTATGTGGACCCAACTCCCGTGAGTTGGCATAAATGACTAAAACAGGAGCTATACCGGGCTACACAAAGGGTCGCACCCTTTCATCGAGCATGCTCCATTGAAAACCATTCTATTACTTTTGTGATTCTTTATGTGGCGCCACTTTGATTCGGGGGTATTGTTCGAGGTGGGCGGAAGCTGCTGGCTTGCCGTCACCACCAGTCCGGGAGTGCAAATGGTGTATCCACCCTGGCATTGCCTCGCTTGCCGTGTCATCTCCTTATATCGAGCCCACTACGATTTTGGTTTTAAAGATCCGACCGCGTTAAGGTTCACCATAGCCTTAACGCTATTTTCTATATGATTATACTTTACTGATTAGACACTACTGTATATAGCGTATATTACTACATAGTAAATAGTTTAACGGATCCTTAGAGGTTAGGCGGTCCCAAGCGTCTTCTAAGTTACTTGTATCTTTGCTATAGTTCACTTGAGTTGGTTTACATTGTATAAGTATGTATGTCCTGACTCGAGTGTTTGAATTTTTATTTACGCTCGGGTCTGCCTGAGTTATTCATAGATTTGGATTTCCACTTTCTGGAGATTGGAATCGCTGGAGATTATCTACTTGTCAAGTTTCATCTTTTCAGTTCGGTTGTTCTATTCAGCTTGTACTTGGTTATCATATTTAAACTTCTGTTGTACTTTATTTCTTCTATTGTATCTTATGTAACTCTGATATATTTATATAGTAGCTTCATGAACTACTATTTCTTTTACTTCCGCTGCATTATTAAATACTCTGTGTCTGTGATCTGTGATTATTATTTACTGTATATTCTGAGATTTGCCAAATTTTTATTTACAACGCGGTATTTTGAGCAATTCAATTCCGGCATGAGTGTCTACCTATACACTTATAATGGATGCGAATGGTTGAAAATACCTGGTTGTTACATTTGGTATCAGAGCTTTAGTAGCTCTATGAAAAATTCAGCATATGTAGTGAATGTATTTACAGAATCACTTTCATTCGAGTTTGAATCTCTCCCTTTTTGACTCGATTCCTTTGAATTTTGGAACATTCCCTACGGTTCCAAAATCCATTCGTGTCCTTCACTATTCATCTTCTTTTGACTCTGGAGTATTCCATAACTCCGCTTCGAATGATCTTTCTAGTGAGTCGGCGGTCACGCCAATTTCAAATTGAATTGAAAAAAGGGGAAACTCCCTTACAATTAGCATCGATTCACCAGAGATTCTTATCTATCCTTGGTTTAGATGCTAATATCTTTTGTTATCCCAAACTCTAACTCTTGAGATCGAATGTAGATTTACCCCCAAAAAAAATCCACATTGATCTTATTATTTAAGTCACGGTTGACCCAGTTAAGGTTGCCCGCGATTTATTTAAGCTTACCCACCTCCCTACTCTGTTATTTAATCATCTTGTCTTTTGTTTCCAATCTATTCTTCCAAACATTTTGAATTGTACTTGTATATCTATGTTTTGTTTTATATATTGTTTTGTTTGAGTTGTTGATGTTGATTTGGGTTTCCGATCGATTTGTCTAATCAACGCTATCGATAAGATTTCTAAAACACATTGACCGAACAAACTAACACAATATTATTTTAAAATTTTGGTTAATGAAATAAATTTTTATATATAAGTAAATTTATGAAACTTAATAAACTGACTTAAATTGATTATTTGAAGTGATAATACTTGATTTATCATTTATTGTTCTATAAATGAATCTATAAATAGTTGTTTATAAATTTATTTGGGAGCTGAAATGAATTTAAAACAAGAATTTGAGAATTTAAATTCCGATTATTTCGAACTATGGTTTAAAGTTTTAAAAAGGGATATATTATTTAAAGTATTTGCAAATAGAATTTGTCTCCAAAGAATTTTAAAGTGCTCTTCTCTTTGTCGCTGGAAAATAACTTCAGTGATGATCGCGACATCATCGACATTCATTTTCGAGTTTCGAAGTTAAGAGACTGTTCTGTAGTCTTGCTACAGCTTTGTTTTGGGGAATTTAATTTGGTTTGAATTTTCTAAAATATGACTTGATTTATAATATATATGTATATAGATATATGATTGAAATTTGATTTGACATATTATGTATATATTATTACTTATCTCTAAATGGTTTGAATGTAATTGGAAATTTAGTTCTTAAATTTTATTTTAAAGAATAATTCCAATTGTAAAAAAAAAAATCAAATCAAAATTTTGGATGAATATCAAGCATTAAATGATTTAATTGGAAAGTTTATTCGTATAATACACAATTTCATTCCAATATAACTTACCTTAATTTTCAGAAGATGAATATGTAATTGGATAATATACAATATAAAAAGATTCTATAAATAAAATTTGTGTGGTTATAATAAATGTTATACGCTTAAATTTTAGTTATAAAATGATTAACATAGGTAAATATAATAAAGGGTAATTGAATAACTTACAATAAAATAATGTTAAAAGAACTAAGAATATAGGAAAGTAGTTATAATGAGTGTAAGTATGTTTAACATAAGTGATAAATATATTGAAAGGAATAAATCTAATTTTAATTATGAATAAAGAAGAATAAAAATTTATTAAGTATATTGTGAGTGTAATAAATGATTATTTTTCAAACCCATAGTTTTAAAAATTGTTAATTTAAGATGATTGGATAGTAAGATAATGAAATTTGAGATAGTTAAGATTTATTCTCCATTTAAGTTGAAATTTCTATACTTTCAAATTTATTTCCTTATTTTGTTTTTCAAACTATCTTTTGGTTGTCCTTATTATCATCATCTTGCTATAGGCTGGTATATGCATCTTTCTATAATCTTTCTGTTTAGAAATCTTTCTATAATCTTTGATAATCTGCCCCTTGCGAAACTTACCTATAACAACAGTTATCAGGTATAATTTCAATCTCCAGGTCATCTTGTCTTAATCCTATTTCCTTCTATCTTTTTGTGTGCATTCCCATACTTCATTCCTTTTCGGGGACGAAAAGTATTGAGTGGGAGAGAGTGTAACAACCCTAGATTTTGCATATAATTTAAATTTGACTTTATTTATTTTTAAATTATTTTTAAACTTTTTTTATTTTAAACATTTCATTTTAAAAATATAAATGTTGATTATTATGTGTATTATAATTTTAAACTTGTGTAAGTTGAATATTTTCCTGAAATGTTGATTTCGGTCAAAATAGTCAAATTTTGATTTTTAACTTAAAAATTTAAAAGTTAGAATTTTATAAATTTTATTATTTATTATGAAAATAGATTTAATAACATGAATACCACTTTTTTTTTCGTTGAAAACGGATTTAAATTGTGAAAGTTATACTGTTTTCAACATTGTGTGTACATTGAATTATTTAACAATTTTCTTTATGTTAAATTTTATAAATTATATTTTTAATTGTCAAATAATGTTCTAATATGCGTTATATGACATTTTAGATATATATTCTATTTTTAAAACATTTTTTTTTAGTGATGTTATAATTTTTCCAAAGTTTACGGTGTTGGTTTCTTTTTTTTAAGGCTGTTTTCTTATTTTCTGCTATTTTCTTCATCAAAATTATATTTAAATTTAATTTTATATATTTATTTTGTGAATTCAGTTTTATTTTGGGCACTTATCTTTATTTATAAATATTTTTCAAGTATATAAAAAATTTCCAAAGTGCATTGAATTTATTTCTAATTTTAAAGTCTACTCCGCAATTTTAAGCCATTTTCTTAATTTAAATTCTATTTAATTAAACTTTAATTATTTATTTTATTTTAGAAATGATAAATAAATTATTTTATTTCAAAATTTTTCTTTAGAATATTTTTAAAATGAAGTAGATTTTTTTCCAAAGCCATCGATGTTTTAATTGTAATTTTTCAACCATGTTTTCAATTTTTAAGCAATTTCCTTAATTCTTTTTATATTTTCTTTAAATTTAATTATATATTTTTATTTTATTTCACTTTGTTTCGGTTTTTATATGTACTTGCCGAAATTTATTTTGTTTTATTTGATTTAAAAGAAAAGGAAGTATGGAAGGTTTTAAAAGCTAAGAAACGTAAAGTCGTTTCACCGTTTCTTTTACCGTTTCTTTTTCAATCAATACATCAGTTATTTTGGCCATTCCTTATACTATCTTCAGCTGACATCTTTTTCTTCATTTTCACGTGAAAACATCTTCCTCGTCTCATTTTCACGGCTAGAGAAAAATTGGTAATGGCCTCTCTTCCTCCTGTCATTTTTCTACTTCTTCTTCTTCTTTGTTTTGCTTGATTTTTGCCATGGCCTCTCATTGCTTTGTTTGGCCTAACACCTCCCACATCTCCTCCACCGACCACCACCACTTCCTTCTCCACATCATACATGACCAAAACCCTTCTTCCTATGACCAGCAAGTGCCATGACCATCCTATGATGCGTTATCCACAAAAACTATGTTAAAACTCCTTAAAAAGCATGTCTAGCCAACTAGTCTTCATCACCATCACCTTAGATGACCTTGGCCACCTCCTATTGTTCCACCACCACCTTGACACACCCCTAACCATCACCTTGATCCTCTGTCCAGATCTGAAACATGCCGTAGCCGAGCCATAGATCCATGTAGCCTAGCCCAAAATGAACCAAAACCCACTATTTGCATAAGCCTCTTCATATTCATGCATAGTAACTCCTCCACCACTTCAATACCTTGTAGCCATGTCTTATAGGACCCAAACCTGAACCAAAGTATGTCCAAACCTGAGCCAAAACATTCCCTAAGCCCTGATAGCAAGTGTAGAAGGCAAGACAAAAGACTGTGTATTCGTATCTTTTTTTATTTCAAAGTTATTCCTATTCAATGTTGTATTGAATTGTAATTTTGTTTTGTTTTGTTTTGGGTTGTAACACAAGTTCTAAGCTTGGATCTCTTCCCACTTGAGCCTATTGTTGTGTCATCGTGCCTTCTGGAATCTGTTGTGTCATTTGTATTGCGATCTCTAGCACAAAAAGGTGAGTAAAGCTCACACGACATTTATACTTATGCAGTTGTGAAACAACAACAACTGAATGTGGAGAATTAAATATGATGTTATAACTACCATGTGATTATTTATATATGATGTTAAACCTGTTAAATTTTATGTCATATCATCTGTTATTATATATATGTTGTTACTGTTCATTTTTATATATGTTTATCACACTGCAATTTCCCTGTAGATTAGAAATCACTATGGGTTGAAGTGATACATACCCGAACGAAATTTAGAATAGGAAAAAATCGTTACGGGCTTAAATGATAGGCCTGAACTATTTTCAGCTTATTTTATTTACTTGGGATTGCGGGTTTGAAATGATAAAACCCGGATTTTTAATTGTCAATTTCGGGTTGAAATGATATATTACCCGTATCACTTTACCTAGCGTAGAAAATTATATACAGGCCCGTAGTTAAAATATGTTTTTCTAAATTTTTTTAAATGTTTTATAAATTTAATTATTATAATATTTTGATTTAAAATTAAATAAAAATATAATTTTTGTAAAGTATTATTGATTTTTTGGAAATCTATAAGTTAAATAAAATAGGGAAAAGTTAGAAAATCTGAAATGCAAGTTATTTTGGAAATTTTGATTTAATTTTTAGTGGAATTTAAATTAACTTTGAAAATATGATAAATTTATGATATTTTGAATTTAAATTAATTTAAAATGATTTTTTAACATATTAATGATTTTTGAATAAAGTTAAAATGTTAATGAGTGAATATTGAGTTGAATTTGGAAATATAACTTAAATTGGAATTTATGAATTTGGTTTAAAAGTGAAATTTTAAGTTAAGTTAAATAAAATGGAATTAAGTTATATTTGAAATTTAAAATTTAAGTGTTAGGTTGAAATTAATTTATTGAATCTAAATTTGAATGTTGAAATTTAATAAGTGAATTATTAATAAATATTAATTTTTGAAAGGAAACTTAACTTTATAAAATCGTGAATTTAAGGAAAATTAAATGATGCTTATAAATGTGAAAATGTATGATTTTATAAGTTAAAATGATTTAAATAAAAATATAAGTGTTTGTGAAATTCTATTGAATATTTGAAGTTAATTAACAGCATTTTAAATGCTATCTTTTGTTAAATTGAATTGTTTCGAATGTAACTTTCTGTAGCATTTTCCAAATGCTGCGAAACTTGAATTTTCATTGTTTTAATAAATTTAAGTGCATAAATGAACACTGAAAAGTTTAAATTTTTGGAATTTAATAATTTAGTTATTAAACGTAATAACTTCATTTTTATGATTTAAAATGAAGTAATTTGTTTTGAAATATAACTATTTGATATATTAAAATGATTGAAATGTGATTTCGAAAAGATATGATATTTTGATATTAAAATGATTTGAAATGTGGTACTGAAAGATAAGATATTTTGGTATATTGAAATGATTGAAATGTGATTTCGAAAAGATATGATATTTTGATATATTAAAATGATTTGAAATGTGGTACTGAAAGATATGATATTTTGGTATATTGAAATGATTTGAAATGTGGTTTTGAAAAAAATATAGCTGTTTTTATATATTAAATGACTAAAATATGGTTTGAAAAGATATGATATTTTGATATATTAAAATGATTTGAAAATGGAGTTTTGAAAGATATGACATTTTGATATTAAAATAATTTCAAAAGTGCTGAAAGATAAGATATTTTGAACGAAGTTTTGAAAGGTTATGATATTTTGATATATTAAAAATGTTTTGAAAGGAAGTTTTCAAAGGATATGAAAATTTAATATATTGAAATGGTTAGAAATGACTTGATATTCATTTGGATAAGTATTTGAATTGATAGATATGGTATGATGATATATTGAAATGGTTTGGAAATAATTCAATCTTTATTTTGATAAAGATTTGGGTTGAAATGATATTTTATTTTGAAGTATAATTTTTTTTTAAAGTTATAACTATGGGTTATAATAACGATTGGTTGTTAAAGAGACCGGGATTGGATATTGTCTTATAGCCGGCCAATACCGAAAACCAATTTAACAACTGTGTACGAGGTGGAGATTCCAGAATGAAGTAGGATGATGGCGACGTTCTCGAGGTATATTACGTGGACCCAACTCCCGTGAGCTGGCATAAATGACTAAAACAGGAGCTATACCGGGCTACACAAAGGGTCTCACCTTTCATCGAGCATGCTCCATCGAAAACCATTCTATTACTTTTGCGATTCGATATGTGGCGCCACTTTGATTCGGGGGTATTGTTCGAGGTGGGCGGAAGCTGCTGGCTTGCCGTCACCACCGGTCCAGGAGTGCAAACGGTGTATCCACCTTGGCATTGCCTCACGTGCCGTGTCATCTCCTTATATCGAGCCCACTACGATTTTGGTTTTAAAGATCCGACCGCGTTAAGGTTCACCATCCCCTTAACGCTATTTTCTATATGATTATACTTTGCTGATTAGACACTACTGTATATAGCGTATATTACTACATAGTAAATAGTTTAATGGATCCTTAGAGGATGGGCGGTCCCCAGCATCTTCTAAGTTACTTGTATCTTTGCTATAGTTCACTTGAGTTGGTTTACATTGTATAAGTATGTATGTCCTGACTCGAGTGTTTGTACTTTTATTTACGCTCGGGTCAGCCTGAGTTATTCATAGATTTAAATTTCCACTTTCTGGAGATTGGAATCGCTGGAGATTATCTACTTGTCAAGTTTCATCTTTTCAGTTCGGTTGTTCTATTCAACTTGTGCTTGGTTATCATATTTAAACTTCTGTTGTACTTTATTTCTTCTATTGTATCTTATGTAACTATGATATATTTATATAGTAGCTTCATGAACTACTATTTCTTTTACTTCCGCTGCATTATTAAATACTGTGACAGCCCTAGTTTTCAACTATTTATTTTATTTTAAATTATTTAATTTTGAAATAATATTTTATATAAATTGTGTTTAACAATATAGTTAATTACTTAATTTGAAGATATATTTTATAAAATTTTATTATGTCAATAAAATTTAATAATAATTGTAGAAATTTAAGCTAAGTTTGAACGGTTAAATTTCGCGTTTAAAAGACGCGTCAATTATAGGGTATAAAGCAGCATAACAAGACGTGTGTTTTTAAAATGTTATTTTTCCAGAAATTTTTGATGTTTTGGACTGCGTCTGTTTAACGTAGTGTAAAAATAATATTTTCAAACCTTTTTGAAGAAAAATACAGTCAGTTAATTTCTACCCAACATTACTTGGTTAACTAACAGTTTGATTTCAAATATATTTGTATATGTTTTCTTTCCTAAAGCTATGCATGAATTCTTGCCTTTTTCATTTATTGTTTTCAAACCAAAAATCAAAATGCATAAAAATAAAAATATTCAACAAGTAGTAACGTACAATATTTAAAGCTAGACGTGTGAACATAAATACCTCTTTAGAAATCAACATACACATCATATTCCTTTTCTATTCCTCTGTCTCATCAGCTATACAAACAACTATTCTTGTGCCTTATCCTCCAAGAATCACGCATGTCAAAACTTTTGTAATTGATCTTTATATCCAGCTGATTACATTTTCTCTTCCCCTCTGATTTAACTCGACAGTTTTGTTCAAAGCCTATATATTTATTCCATAGCTTTAACCACGTGAGAACACATTAGCATAAGAAACTGATGCTTTTACCTCTCTTTTGAATTCACCACAAATTGCTCTGAAGTTTCTTAGACTAAAGGAGCATTGCATTTAATCAATATTGCCATTATGTTGCCTATAAACCAAAATGTATAAACTGGAAGCAGTTTTGAATCACGCCTTAATAAATAAGAAATGGGAAATCAAATAATTCCTAAAACTGACATTATGGAATCACTAGGCTGTGCTTCTTTTCCTTGATCTTGCCACAGATCGCACCTTCAACATTTGCAACGTTCGATCCTATTTATTTCTTTGCAATCTGATTTGTATATCACATTTATACTTTGTGTAACTGATACGTTCTCTCTTTCTCTTCCTCTGTAAATTTCGAAAGCCTTGCCTATAAAAATCCATTATTCCTTGCACCTATTTGCTCGGTCTTCATCATCTTCTTCTGCTCAGATCCTATCAGGTATGGTTATTTGGTTTTCCTTGTTCTTCCAATCTTCCTTAGTGTTTTCTTATCTGACTTGCTCGGCCCTCTCCCATCTTCTCACCTTGATTTTCAGTTGTATCTTATTCGAATGTAGTCTGTCTGCATATATATGAGATAAACCAGTGGTGTCTTGGGTATGAGTGGGTAGGGGTGTTCAGTTAAATGATTAAAGTATAGGCAGTGAGCTTACAATGCATTGAAAATGTGACCTTAGCAGTGAGTTTCAGTTGTTTTTTTTTACATATAGTCTAATGTATGAGAATTTGTAGCCTGGACATGCCTTGGCATTACTAGGTGTATGTATACAAATAGTGGAGTTTGTTTAGGCTGGGGTAATGGTAAGCTTTCAGTTGTGAATGTTTATAAAGGCAGAAGCTCAGGAAGAATAGGATGCAAAGCATGAGGGTGGGATGACATAGCCAAGCCCTGATGCACATGAATGCATACATTTGGACTGACCACTTTATCACTACCTGACATGCATTTAGGAAGGTAGAAATTGCATCAGTGGATACCATAGTGTTGCCCAGGATTTTGGTAGCAATAGAACTAAAATTGCCTCGAGTTTTACAGATATGTGAGAGGTTGTTTGCATAAGAAAATGATAGGCTTGTTGACAGGGGCAGAGGACTTGGAGCATGTGTGTGTATAGTAGAAGGTAGGAACTGTTAAGTAGATAACAGTATCTTGTTCCAAGTTCTGTGTGCATGTAGACTGACCGGAGGGTGGTAGTATAAATGAAGTGGTTGATGATGAATAGAAGTGTTGAAATTTTATGCTGAGGAGTAGTGCACTCATATTTCAACACAGAGCATAGGCTGTACATGTTGCCATCCAACTATGCATGTTCAAGCTGACCTGAGTAGATTTGTAGAGTAACTAGAATTGTTGATACTAGTGATAGTTGGAGATGGTTAAATGTCTGATTCATAGTTCAGTTAGTTGTTTAAGGATTAGTAGTAATTCTGGTAGCTGATGTAGATCTTAGTTCAGTGGCTTCAAGATGTTGGACAGAGAGAAATAGGTGAGTCTTCACAATGTTGTACACAGGCAACTCGAAGCAGAGGCACATGTGACCCGAAGATCTTGAAAAATTTGCTCGAAGCAAATAGGTGGTGGCTCGGGTAGTAGAAGAGACTCTGCATATTTTGTCATCTACATACCTTTAGCATCTGCATTGATCAGTTGAATCTGGAGTAGCTTTAGAAAAAAAAAAGAAAATATTATAAACCAGTGAAAAAAAAATAATAAGTTAAAACCCAAGCTTGGAAAAAGAAAACTAATATGGTCAGCATATAGGAAAGTGAAGTCTGTGCATGAACATATCAGTTGTGCACCTGTGCATTTTAATAGTTGGATATATCTTGAGTTGCTGGGGTGATTTGCTTTGGAACCGGACTTGGAAAAAGGCATAAGGTTGGCTGAAGTGGGTAAGCTGGCAGGAGGGTGATGATGTGAAGTCTGGAAAGCAGATTGGTGAGAGAAAGCATGATATAGTAGGGTAGTGTTTTCTGGAAAAGTAAGTGAAGAAGAAAAATGTAGAGTATGATTTAAAACTAGAAAGAAAAAGGAAAAAAAAAAAACAAAACAAAACAAAGAGATTTCTTTATTTCAAGCCTGGGAAGTACAAATCAGAAGTGGTGCATGCGTGCATATGTTTTAACTTGGCCTCTGCATGTTCAGTTTGAAGACTGGGAAGAGCTTTAGACTGATAAGAACAGGGTAATGTACAAGTGTAGCTTGTATATGTATATATGCTGGTGCGGATAGAGGAAGAAGGAGGGGCTGTTGCATTGAAAAGCAGATGAAGTAAAGAGTAGAGCTGAGGCCAGGTTGTAAAACTGATTTGATAGTAGGATAAATGTGGGCAGTAAAAGGTGATGATTATATTTGGCGTGTGTACGTGTGCATAAGCAAAAGAATTAGTCGTGCCCGTGCACACGTGTATATGTCCCGACCCATAATAGGAGACCTCACCATTTGCCTTGTTTCGTCTTTTAGGAAATTTTGCCGTAGTTTTAGTGATAGCCCGGTTCACCCATTGAGTATGTTTTGGTCGTTGTACACGGTGAAATGGTCGAGCAAGTCAAATCAATTTCCGTTCTATTTTAATCTTTTCTTGACCATAAATTCTAAAGTCGCGTTTCAAAATATTTGAATTTGTTCTAGATTTGAATCTAGGCGACATCAGAAGAAATTTGATCGTTATTTTCTGTCGGTCTTTACCGGTGAATCGTCGTTTTGAATTCAAATTTTCTGCAACTTTCAGGTGAGAATTTCTCACCAGACATACGTATTTATATTTCGTAAATTATTGCAAGTGTATGTGTAAAATTTTATGTCACTATTATCTGTCTGTAGTGTAATATAAAATGATGAACCCCATTTAAATTGACACCTCATCAGTTATTATCTGTTGTATTATATTTGCAGTTATATTATGTTATTGTTTATTTACTGCTTAAATCACACTGCAAGTTCCCTGTTATACGTAGATTGTTATGGGCTGAAATGATAGGCCTAAATGATTATTATTGTTAAATTATGCTGTTAACTGTTAAACTGTTAAACTTGGGATTGCGGGTTTGAAATGATAGGACCCGGGATATTTGTAAACTACGGATTGAAATGATATAAATCCGTACCACTTGACCTAGGCTAGAAAACTATATACAGGCCCGTGGTCCTTATAATATTTTCTGAAATATTTAAAATTATTTTGGAAGTTAAATATTTGATTTATATCTTTAAAGGAATTTATATTGATTTTTAATAAGTTATAATTAAAGAAATAAATAAATATTTGAATAAATTTATGGAATATAACTTATTTGGTAAATCGGGATTTTGAAAGAATAAGATTTCAGTTAATAAATGAATAAATAAATAGGTTATATTTGGAAATATTTATCAAGTTAAACAATCTATTACAGCATTTAAATGCTGTCTTTTGAAATTGGACTAGTTTTACCCATAACTTTAGGTAGCATTTCCTAAGTGCTATGGAATCTAGAATTTGATTGCTCTAAAATTTATGGAATTTGATAAATTTTATTTTACCTTAAGTTTTGGAAAAACTTAAGACATAATATTTATAACTGTATTTTCCTAAATAAATTAAAGATAAATATTCTGGTATTAAGTAAATTTTGGGAAAAATTTAATGGTTAAAATTTGGAGTTTTATTTATGGAAATTATGGGAATATTCAAGACTAAAAATATAAAACATTGATTTGTGAAAGAATAAAACCCAAACTAAGTTTTGAATAGTAAATACTCCAATTGGATATATATAAAAATTGAAATGGTTTTGGGAACATAAAGGGATATTTAAATTATGGTTAAACTTTAAATAAAGAAATATATTTGTGAAGCTATGTAAATTATCTTCTTTACAAAGTAACCATAAAGTTAACCCATTTATATATATACCGTTGAATGTCCAAACCATTGTGTTTGGGAGTTATGGATTTAAGTAAAGTTTCCAAAACATTATCCTTTGAAGATATAATTCAAATATTTGGTCTCCAGATATTATAAACAGTATGGTTTTGGAAAGAATTATATTTGAATATAACGATATCCTATTGTTTTGGGTTTTAAAATGATATCGTATCTATAGTTTTGAATGGAAATGTTTATTCCGATTTAAAGTATAAACTGTTTTTAAATAACCACGGGTTATAATAACGAAGGGTTGGCAAAGAGACCGGGATCGGATATGGACATACTCTCTGTCGATACCGAAAACCACTTTGACTAACCGTGTACGCGGTGGAGATTCCAGAATGAAGTAGGTTGGTGGTGACGGTTTCTTGAAAGGTATATACGTGGACCCGACTCCCGCGAGTTGGCATAAGGTGGCTAAAACAGGAGCGATTCTCGGATTAATGAGGTAGCTCCTCTGATCGAACGCACTTCTTCGTATACCATTCTATTGCTTATGTGATTGTTTGGGTGCACCCTTTGATTTGGGAGTGTTGTTCGAGGTGGGCGGTTGCTGCAGCTTCGCGTTACCACCGGTCCGGATAGCAATTGGTATATCTACCCTGGCATTGCCTAGTTGTGCCGTGTCACCTACCATATCGAGCCTTGTACGAGTTTGGTTTTCTCCCGTAGCCCGTGTGGTATCCTCTAGTTGCTTCCCGAGTAGGAGGAGCTATGATATTGGATGGACTACTGGGACTATTACGTGTTAAGGGCTATATGGGTAACCCCTTAATGCTAAGAAATAAGTATGTTTACTTTATAAATAGACACTATTATAATAGCGCAATATACTACATAGTAAATAGTTTAACGGATCCTTAGAGGATGGGCGGTCCCAGGCATCCTTTGAGTTACTTGCTATATATTACAGTACACTTGATTTAGCTTACATTATATAAGTATGTATGTCCTGACTCGAGTGTTTTGTTTTATTGTACGCTCGGGTCAGCCTGAGTTGCAGCTTCAGTTTCTTCTCCGTAGCTAGGACACTCAATAGATCATTCGTGCTATTGGAAGTTGTTTCAGCCTTTATCCTTTCTGGAATTCAAGACTTTGAAGACTCTCTATCTGTGTATGTTAAAATTTGTATTGAGGATTATAGACAATGTAAGTTCTGTTTTGTAAAGATGTATCAGTGGCTTCATGAACCACTAAATTTTTAATTTCCGCTGCGAGATTTTGATATCTGTGTATGTGATTCTGCGATTTATTTATTGTATATTCCGAGTTTTGCCAAATTTATTCTACAATCTATTATTTTGAACTATTCCAGCTCGACATGTTTTACTATTGTCGAATTCGAATGGTACAAAATAGTGGGTCGTTACAGCTGGTATCAGAGCTTTGGCTCTAGGCAAAACTTAGAATGTATGGTAAATTTGATTTACAGAATCACCTCCATTTGAGATTGAATCTCTTCCTTTTCGAATTTGGAACATTCCCTGTGGTTCCAAAGTTCATTCGTGTCCCTCACTTTTCGTCTTCTTTAGATTCTGGAGTATCCCATAACTCCACTTCGGATGATCTTTGTAGTGAATTGGCGGTCTCGCCATTATTCTAATAAAGGGTGAAACTCCTTTACCATTAGCATTAATTCACCGGAGATTTATGTTTATCCTCAGTTTATATGATAGTATCTTTGATTATTTCGAACTCTATCTCTTCAAATCAAATGTGGATTTACCCAACCATATCAATCTGGCTCTTTAAGCCACGGTTGACCCGGTCAAGGTTGCCCGCGATCTATATAAACTCACCCAGTTCCTTATTCCGATTTTTTATCATCGGATCTTCGGATTTCAACTTATCTTGAATACTATTTGATTTGAGTTCATCAAATTTGAGAGTCTACCCTTGTTTTGGAAAATTTATGCCTATATTTAAAAATACATCTAATGTTATATATATGAGTGTAATTTTCAGAATTTTATAATTAATTTAACTAGTTGTCAAAAAGATAATAGTTTTGATTTTATTTATGGTTTTGTAAGCTAGGTATTTTGTGTAGAATAAATAATTGAATATAAACAATGGTTATGAATTAATTTAGAAGCGGAAATGAATTTAAAACTAGAACTTGAGAATTTAATTTCTGATGGTTTCAAACCTTGTGTTTAAATTTTAAAAGGATGTTATAAGTATTTTGTATAGAAATCTGTTTCCAAAGAATTTCAAAATTAGTGCTTTTCTCTTTGTCGCTGGAAAATAATTTCGGTGATGACTGCAGCACCATCGACATTCATTTTCGAGTTTCGAAGTGAAAAGACCATTCTGTAGTCTGGCTACAGTGTTTCCTTGAGATTTTAATTGATTTAAATTTCTAAAGTATGACTTAATATATATATATATATATAGATATATAATTTAAATTTGATTGACATATTATGAATATATACTTATCTATCTCTAAATGGTTTGAAGGAAATCAGAAATTTAATTCTTAAAATTCTATCTTAAGAAATTTCAATAAAGGGAAAATAAAATTTTGATTAAGAAATTCCTATTGGAGATAATTGAATTTGAAAATTTTAGTTGTATACTCCTAAATTTCATTTCAACATAACTTACCTTGATCTTCCAAAGTTAAAAATGAATTTGGATAATATACAATATAAAAAGGATTTTATGAATAACAAGTTGAGTGGTTATAATAAATATTATACACTTAAATTTTAGTTATAAAAAGATTAATAAAGGTAATATAGAGATAAGGAAAATATATTTGGAAGGAATATTTTGTAATAAGGATTGTTTATCTTAAAATCATAGTTAATTAATGTCTAAGGGAAATATTGTGTACAGAAATTTGATTTTATATTTGCTATAATAAATATTTTATTTATGAAATAGACATGTCTTGAAAATGGATAATTATGATTTAAATAGTTAAGACATATTTCAATATCACTAAATTTTGATAATTGAGAATTGGTTTTCCATTGGAAGTTTCCAGTGTAACTTTTGAAAGAATATCTTATTAGGTATTTTAAATGAAGAGTTAGGTTATTGGTTAAATTAAGAGTTAAATACAATAATAAACTGATTAGGAATGCTATCATATCTACTATAGCATATTATAAGTGCTGCTGTCCCTAACAATAAATTGTTTTGAAAATTCTTATAATTGGATAAATGAACTCAGGAATATTTCAACTTTGATATAAATATTATTTGGCATTGAAGCTAAAAGATATAAATGAGGATTATTTTGAAAGTAATATGATTTTAGTAGTATGATTTCCAAATGATAATATCTATAAATCTTAATGATTTTCAAAGTATTATGATCTCAAATTTAGTATCTTATTTTGTTTTGAACTATCTTTAATATACTTAGTTCCCTATCTGCTACGGATCGGGGAGGCTATTGCTTATACCAGTCTATTTAGAAATCTTTCTATAATCTTTGGAAATCTTTGTTACTCATTGAGACCTGAGCACCGTTATCACCCATAGACTAACGGTCAAATTGAAAGGGAAAACCAATTCTAGTGGATCTTTTTCGTGCTTCAAATTCGGAACTATCCGTTTAAGATTATTGTTTATCTTGCTGGTCTTCTTTTGTTTCTCTTCTTCGTTCCTTTTCGAGGACGAAAAGTTCTTAAGTGGGGGGAGAGTGTGACAGCCCTAGTTTTCAACTATTTATTTTATTTTAAATTATTTAATTTTGAAATAATATTTTATATAAATTGTGTTTAACAATATAGTTAATTACTTAATTTGAAGATATATTTTATAAAATTTTATTATGTCAATAAAATTTAATAATAATTGTAGAAATTTAAGCTAAGTTTGAACGGTTAAATTTCGCGTTCAAAAGACGCGTCAATTATAGGGTATAAAGTAGCATAACAAGACGTGTGTTTTTAAAATGTTATTTTTCCAGAAATTTTTGATGTTTTGGACTGCGTCTGTTTAACGTAGTGTAAAAATAATATTTTCAAACCTTTTTGAAGAAAAATACAGTCAGTTAATTTCTACCCAACATTACTTGGTTAACTAACAGTTTGATTTCAAATATATTTGTATATGTTTTCTTTCCTAAAGCTATGCATGAATTCTTGCCTTTTTCATTTATTGTTTTCAAACCAAAAATCAAAATGCATAAAAATAAAAATATTCAACAAGTAGTAACGTACAATATTTAAAGCTAGACGTGTGAACATAAATACCTCTTTAGAAATCAACATACACATCATATTCCTTTTCTATTCCTCTGTCTCATCAGCTATACAAACAACTATTCTTGTGCCTTATCCTCCAAGAATCACGCATGTCAAAACTTTTGTAATTGATCTTTATATCCAGCTGATTACATTTTCTCTTCCCCTCTGATTTAACTCGACAGTTTTGTTCAAAGCCTATATATTTATTCCATAGCTTTAACCACGTGAGAACACATTAGCATAAGAAACTGATGCTTTTACCTCTCTTTTGAATTCACCACAAATTGCTCTGAAGTTTCTTAGACTAAAGGAGCATTGCATTTAATCAATATTGCCATTATGTTGCCTATAAACCAAAATGTATAAACTGGCAGCAGTTTTGAATCACGCCTTAATAAATAAGAAATGGGAAATCAAATAATTCCTAAAACTGACATTATGGAATCACTAGGCTGTGCTTCTTTTCCTTGATCTTGCCACAGATCGCACCTTCAACATTTGCAACGTTCGATCCTATTTATTTCTTTGCAATCTGATTTGTATATCACATTTATACTTTGTGTAACTGATACGTTCTCTCTTTCTCTTCCTCTGTAAATTTCGAAAGCCTTGCCTATAAAAATCCATTATTCCTTGCACCTATTTGCTCGGTCTTCATCATCTTCTTCTGCTCAGATCCTATCAGGTATGGTTATTTGGTTTTCCTTGTTCTTCCAATCTTCCTTAGTGTTTTCTGATCTGACTTGCTCGGCCCTCTCCCATCTTCTCACCTTGATTTTCAGTTGTATCTTATTTGAATGTAGTCTGTCTGCATATATATGAGATAAACCAGTGGTGTCTTGGGTATGAGTGGGTAGGGGTGTTCAGTTAAATGATTAAAGTATAGGCAGTGAGCTTACAATGCATTGAAAATGTGACCTTAGCAGTGAGTTTCAGTTGTTTTTTTTTTACATATAGTCTAATGTATGAGAATTTGTAGCCTGGACATGCCTTGGCATTACTAGGTGTATGTATACAAATAGTGGAGTTTGTTTAGGCTGGGGTAATGGTAAGCTTTCAGTTGTGAATGTTTATAAAGGCAGAAGCTCAGGAAGAATAGGATGCAAAGCATGAGGGTGGGATGACATAGCCAAGCCCTGATGCACATGAATGCATACATTTGGACTGACCACTTTATCACTACCTGACATGCATTTAGGAAGGTAGAAATTGCATCAGTGGATACCATAGTGTTGCCCAGGATTTTGGTAGCAATAGAACTAAAATTGCCTCGAGTTTTACAGATATGTGAGAGGTTGTTTGCATAAGAAAATGATAGGCTTGTTGACAGGGGCAGAGGACTTGGAGCATGTGTGTGTATAGTAGAAGGTAGGAACTGTTAAGTAGATAACAGTATCTTGTTCCAAGTTCTGTGTGCATGTAGACTGACCGGAGGGTGGTAGTATAAATGAAGTGGTTGATGATGAATAGAAGTGTTGAAATTTTATGCTGAGGAGTAGTGCACTCATATTTCAACACAGAGCATAGGCTGTACATGTTGCCATCCAACTATGCATGTTCAAGCTGACCTGAGTAGATTTGTAGAGTAACTAGAATTGTTGATACTAGTGATAGTTGGAGATGGTTAAATGTCTGATTCATAGTTCAGTTAGTTGTTTAAGGATTAGTAGTAATTCTGGTAGCTGATGTAGATCTTAGTTCAGTGGCTTCAAGATGTTGGACAGAGAGAAATAGGTGAGTCTTCACAATGTTGTACACAGGCAACTCGAAGCAGAGGCACATGTGACCCGAAGATCTTGAAAAATTTGCTCGAAGCAAATAGGTGGTGGCTCGGGTAGTAGAAGAGACTCTGCATATTTTGTCATCTACATACCTTTAGCATCTGCATTGATCAGTTGAATCTGGAGTAGCTTTAGAAAAAAAAAAGAAAATATTATAAACCAGTGAAAAAAAAATAATAAGTTAAAACCCAAGCTTGGAAAAAGAAAACTAATATGGTCAGCATATAGGAAAGTGAAGTCTGTGCATGAACATATCAGTTGTGCACCTGTGCATTTTAATAGTTGGATATATCTTGAGTTGCTGGGGTGATTTGCTTTGGAACCGGACTTGGAAAAAGGCATAAGGTTGGTTGAAGTGGGTAAGCTGGCAGGAGGGTGATGATGTGAAGTCTGGAAAGCAGATTGGTGAGAGAAAGCATGATATAGTAGGGTAGTGTTTTCTGGAAAAGTAAGTGAAGAAGAAAAATGTAGAGTATGATTTAAAACTAGAAAGAAAAAGGAAAAAAAAAACAAAACAAAGAGATTTCTTTATTTCAAGCCTGGGAAGTACAAATCAGAAGTGGTGCATGCGTGCATATGTTTTAACTTGGCCTCTGCATGTTCAGTTTGAAGACTGGGAAGAGCTTTAGACTGATAAGAACATGGTAATGTACAAGTGTAGCTTGTATATGTATATATGCTGGTGCGGATAGAGGAAGTAGGAGGGGCTGTTGCATTGAAAAGCAGATGAAGTAAAGAGTAGAGCTGAGGCCAGGTTGTAAAACTGATTTGATAGTAGGATAAATGTGGGCAGTAAAAGGTGATGATTATATTTGGCGTGTGTACATGTGCATGAGCAAAAGAATTAGTCGTGCACGTGCACACGTGTATATGTCCCGACCCATAATAGGAGACCTCACCATTTGCCTTGTTTCGTCTTTTAGGAAATTTTGCCGTAGTTTTAGTGATAGCCCGGTTCACCCATTGAGTATGTTTTGGTCGTTGTACACGGTGAAGTGGTCGAGCAAGTCAAATCAATTTCCGTTCTATTTTAATCTTTTCTTGACCATAAATTCTAAAGTCGCGTTTCAAAATATTTGAATTTGTTCTAGATTTGAATCTAGGCGACATCAGAAGAAATTTGATCGTTATTTTCTGTCGGTCTTTACCGGTGAATCGTCGTTTTGAATTCAAATTTTCTGCAACTTTCAGGTGAGTATTTCTCACCAGACATACGTATTTATATTTCGTAAATTATTGCAAGTGTATGTGTAAAATTTTATGTCACTATTATCTGTCTGTAGTGTAATATAAAATGATGAACCCCATTTAAATTGACACCTCATCAGTTATTATCTGTTGTATTATATTTGCAGTTATATTATGTTATTGTTTATTTACTGCTTAAATCACACTGCAAGTTCCCTGTTATACGTAGATTGTTATGGGCTGAAATGATAGGCCTAAATGATTATTATTGTTAAATTATGCTGTTAACTGTTAAACTGTTAAACTTGGGATTGCGGTATTGAAATGATAGGACCCGGGATATTTGTAAACTACGGATTGAAATGATATAAATCCGTACCACTTGACCTAGGCTAGAAAACTATATACAGGCCCGTGGTCCTTATAATATTTTCTGAAATATTTAAAATTATTTTGGAAGTTAAATATTTGATTTATATCTTTAAAGGAATTTATATTGATTTTTAATAAGTTATAAATAAAGAAATAAATAAATATTTGAATAAATTTATGGAATTTAACTTATTTGGTAAATCGGGATTTTGAAAGAATAAGATTTCAGTTAATAAATGAATAAATAAATAGGTTATATTTGGAAATATTTATCAAGTTAAACAATCTATTACAGCATTTAAATGCTGTCTTTGTAAATTGGACTAGTTTTACCCATAACTTTAGGTAGCATTTCCTAAGTGCTATGGAATCTAGAATTTGATTGCTCTAAAATTTATGGAATTTGATAAATTTTATTTTACCTTACGTTTTGGAAAAACTTAAGACATAATATTTATAACTGTATTTTCCTAAATAAATTAAAGATAAATATTCTGGTATTAAGTAAATTTTGGGAAAAATTTAATGGTTAAAATTTGGAGTTTTATTTATGGAAATTATGGGAATATTCAAGACTAAAAATATAAAACATTGATTTGTGAAAGAATAAAACCCAAACTAAGTTTTGAATAGTAAATACTCCAATTGGATATATATAAAAATTGAAATGGTTTTGGGAACATAAAGGGATATTTAAATTATGGTTAAACTTTAAATAAAGAAATATATTTGTGAAGCTATGTAAATTATCTTCTTTACAAAGTAACCATAAAGTTAACCCATTTATATATATATACCGTTGAATGTCCAAACCATTGTGTTTGGGAGTTATGGATTTAAGTAAAGTTTCCAAAACATTATCCTTTGAAGATATAATTCAAATATTTGGTCTCCAGATATTATAAACAGTATGGTTTTGGAAAGAATTATATTTGAATATAACGATATCCTATTGTTTTGGGTTTTAAAATGATATCGTATCTATAGTTTTGAATGGAAATGTTTATTCTGATTTAAAGTATAAACTGTTTTTAAATAACCACGGGTTATAATAACGAAGGGTTGGCAAAGAGACCGGGATCGGATATGGACATACTCTCTGTCGATACCGAAAACCACTTTGACTAACCGTGTACGCGGTGGAGATTCCAGAATGAAGTAGGTTGGTGGTGACGGTTTCTTGAAAGGTATATACGTGGACCCGACTCCCGCGAGTTGGCATAAGGTGGCTAAAACAGGAGCGATTCTCGGATTAATGAGGTAGCTCCTCTGATCGAACGCACTTCTTCGTATACCATTCTATTGCTTATGTGATTGTTTGGGTGCACCCTTTGATTTGGGAGTGTTGTTCGAGGTGGGCGGTTGCTGCGGCTTCGCGTTACCACCGGTCCGGATAGCAATTGGTATATCTACCCTGGCATTGCCTAGTTGTGCCGTGTCACCTACCATATCGAGCCTTGTACGAGTTTGGTTTTCTCCCGTAGCCCGTGTGGTATCCTCTAGTTGCTTCCCGAGTAGGAGGAGCTATGATATTGGATGGACTACTGGGACTATTACGTGTTAAGGGCTATATGGGTAACCCCTTAATGCTAAGAAATAAGTATGTTTACTTTATAAATAGACACTATTATAATAGCGCAATATACTACATAGTAAATAGTTTAACGGATCCTTAGAGGATGGGCGGTCCCAGGCATCCTTTGAGTTACTTGCTATATATTACAGTACACTTGATTTAGCTTACATTATATAAGTATGTATGTCCTGACTCGAGTGTTTTGTTTTATTGTACGCTCGGGTCAGCCTGAGTTGCAGCTTCAGTTTCTTCTCCGTAGCTAGGACACTCAATAGATCATTCGTGCTATTGGAAGTTGTTTCAGCCTTTATCCTTTCTGGAATTCAAGACTTTGAAGACTCTCTATCTGTGTATGTTAAAATTTGTATTGAGGATTATAGACAATGTAAGTTCTGTTTTGTAAAGATGTATCAGTGGCTTCATGAACCACTAAATTTTTAATTTCCGCTGCGAGATTTTGATATCTGTGTATGTGATTCTGCGATTTATTTATTGTATATTCCGAGTTTTGCCAAATTTATTCTACAATCTATTATTTTGAACTATTCCAGCTCGACATGTTCTACTATTGTCGAATTCGAATGGTACAAAATAGTGGGTCGTTACAAATACTCTGTGTCTGTGATCTGTGATTATTATTTATTGTATATTCTGAGATTTGCCAAATTTTTATTTACAATGTGGTATTTTGAGCAATTCAATTCCGGCATGAGTGTCTACCTATACACTTATAATGGATGCGAATGGTTGAAAATACCTGGTTGTTACATTAGGTATAGTAGGGAGAGTGTTTTTATTTTGGAGGGAATAAGAGTTTTTAGTAAGAAGAAAATCCACTTTATGTCTAGCCCAATAAAATGAATATTTTGGAATTGAAAAGTTGAAAAATATAATTGTTAATATAGTTGAGAAAGTAAATATTGGGTTTTTGAAAAAAAAAGTGGTATGAAATTTTAATTGGTTTTTATATGGTGTAAATTTTGTTAAAAGTGAAATTCTTTTTGAAGAATTATAGAGCGCATATAGCTCTCTAGTTTTTTTGTAGGTAAAAAAAGATTTTAAATATAAAAACCTAGAGTGTATTAAGTATCGAAAACGTAAGCTACAACACTTATTGTTGTAATAGAAGTTTTCGGTAAAAGCAAAGGAAGCATAGACTATGACACTATTGTTATAGTATGTGACTCCCAAAGGAAATGTTTTTGCATAGCATATGGGATTTATTAATATTTATTTTAATTGAATCCATAAACTAGTATTTTGAGTTGTAGTTACGGTGTTTTATGCCACATCTATTTTGACCCAAATGTGTTTTGAAGATAATTTCTAAAGTAGTTTGTATATGCACTTATTATTTAAATAAGTATACGAGAGTATTCTTTAGTTACGAAAATATTAAAGTGTAGGATCTAGATTAACCCTAGAGGGGGGGTGAATAGGGTTATAGCAAATTTTCTTGATTTAAACACAGAAGTAAACTGCAAAAATAAATATGCTGAAAAGTAAATCACACACAAAATTTACCCAGCTTCGGCAACCCCTGCCTACTGCTGCATTCACAGATTTCTATTAGAATTAAACAGTATCACGCTCACAAACACTCTACTAGACTCGCAAACATTTTCTCCCGCTCACAAACACTCTACTAGACTCGCACACCCTGCTCGCAAACATTTGCTCCCGCTCACAAACACTCTACTAGACTCGTACACCCTGCTCCGCCTATAGAGTTTCGTTTACTCGCAAACTTTGCTTCCCGCCTATAGAGCTTCGCTTACTCGCAAACTCTGCTCCCGCCTATAGAGCTTTGTAAACTCGCACACCCTGCTCACTGAACTAATTTTAACTAGACAATCTGACACTACCTAAACCCTTGGTGGTGATTTACCAGTTTTCGATTTAAAAAGTTAAAAACAACAATTAAAAAAACAAATAGCACTTAAACCCTATTTAAAATATACTAAAGCCCTTTAAAATAAAACACGGCCGCCCCTTTTATTCTCTAACCCGATTCTTCCTTCTTCTTTGGCCTGTGAAAAAAATGGTCGCCGTTCTTCAACTCAATTAGGGCTTCTGCAAATTTTGTGCTTTTGTTCCTTGCGATTCAAACTTTGGTTGTGCAAATTCAAGCGCCGCTCGATCTCGTTCGATAGTAGGCTTCGATGCTTTTGATTTGCTTACGTCTCTTCAATTTGGATCGAGTTCATTCTGCTTTTTCTGTATGTACTTTTCTCCTTTTGCTTTGCTGGTTGATGCTTGAACTCGATGGATTTGAGATTGCCGATGATGATGGTTTATATAGGGTTTGTAACCCTAGATTTGCGTTCGTATAAGTTGATTTGAATTTGTCTACTGATATTGCTTTGGCCATTCGATTATACTTGGATGCTTGTGATAAAATCTGACTTTGTCAATTTCGTATTTTTGATGCTTGGTTGACACAACTTCGATTTTAACTTTGCTCGATTATGTAATGACCATATTAAAGATACACACTTTTTCATTTTACTTGTATAACACGGTGAATACTTGATTGACTTGTTCAACTTCGGTTTTGCTAGTATTTTGTTTGGTTCGTGAATTTCTATGAACTGTTGAACTTTGTTCATCTTGTAGTCTTCATCTCTGACCTTCTTCTCTGGTCGGTTTTAACATGAACGTGACTTGAGTCTGCATTGTATATTTTTGATGCTTCGATTTCCTGTTGCATAGATAATTCTGTTGCTCGGCTCTGACTTCTGTATATTTGGGCTTGTTGTTGCATTTGTATCACTGTTGAGTTGTTGTACATATGAACTTGCATTCATTCGAGTTGTATTTATATTCTGGTCATTGTAGTATGTTGTCACTTGTTGTCTGCATATTGTAGCCGTGATTATTTTGGTTTCATCTGAGTGTTGCATATCAGTGTTCCATGTATTCGCATTGAACCATGGTCTTACTGTCCACCTGAGTTTGCATTGCATTCCATTCTCCTTTGATTCACTGCGTATTGGTTCCTGTGTTCATGTCACTGGTCTTGCTTGATGGTCATGTGCCACTGCATCACCACTGTTACACTGCCTCTGTGTTCTTCACTGTGTTCATGCACTTTGGTCTTTGTTGCCTCTGTTATGTTGCTTTGAATGAATAATTGCCAGTGATGTTAACATGTGCATTTGCTTGATTCTGTGTCATCTTCACTTGCATTGTGGCATTGTGTTCATTTGTTGTAGTTGTATTCATGTACACTACTTGATGGTTGCTGTGCACTTTTGATGCATTACTTGTCTCTGCTCCATTCTGGTTGCTTCACTGACCTTGTATCACTTGATGTCTTGAGCTTCAGTAGTTGTACTCTGGTTGGTCATTGTTGTAGTTGTATTATGTGATGTTGCCTCTTGTTGCTGTCATATACATTCATCAATGTTAGATCTGCATTGCATAATTCATGTTGTAGCCTGGTCATTAGTGCACTGCCTTTGGTTCATGCTGTATTGTCTCTGTATATTTGTTATTCTTCTCTGTCCATTTGGCTGCAATCTTGGAGTCTAAGCTTTGCATATTTTTTTTGTAGCCTTGTGTTGAATCCAGTTTTAAAAACTCGGGTTTGACCTTGTGCTCGTGTCATGATATATTGCATGTGAGTTGAACCCGGCTTTTCATTTGGGTTTGACCTGTGCTCACCTGTCCCTGTAGCATTATCAAGTGTATATATCGACGTGCACGGCCTTGTGGCATATACAGTAATACACTGTGTATGTCACAAGTTGTTCGTGTATGATGAATTCAAATTTAAATTATGACGAACAACCCAAATAACTGAGGCAAATCATATTTTCAAAAAATTATCTTTTATTTTGAATTGCAAAAATATTTCTTTTTCAATTTTACTGCGTTAGTTTATATTTTTGCAGATTTCTCAAATGCTGGATTCAAACTGGAATGCAGTTGAAGATAAAATACGAGTGTGAGTGATATGTAGTGAGGTTATTAATGTGAATATAAAATCGTGATGTATTCAAAATTGTATATGTATAGTGAGAGCATGAAATTGTACTATTCAAAATTGTAATAAATATTTATTTGAATAAAATATCTGTTTGAATTCAAATTCTGTGTAATTTATTTTATTCAACAAATATTTATTTAAACTGTGAAAAATAGAATAGTATATTAACAAATACATTTAAACGAATGTATATATGTTTATTATCATCAAACAAAAATCATATAAGCGCAAAGCGCATATTCAACAATCTTCCCCTTTTGATGATAACAAACAAACATATATTTAAGATTTTGAATGTATTAAATGTATTTGATCGTTCAATTTGCTCCCCCTATTTAAATGCTTCTCTCTACACAATACTCCCCCTACATATATGCATACAAATAAAAATATGTAAATGAGCCTATATGCAAATTGAAGATTATTTGACCTTTGCCTGATTCTATTTGACAAAATCTTAACTTTTCTCTCCCCCTTTTGTTATCAGCAAAATAATAACAGTGTTTTAAAAATAGGGATGAAGTGATAGACATGAATCAAACATTTAACTCAATTGAATATAAATATCAAATTTCAATAAAACTCAAACAAAAATCATAATTACCCTTGTTAGGCGCATATTCCACTTTCAGAAATGATGGGGATAAATTCATCAAAAAAAATCATACAGTTCTGTCTATTTGTGGTATATTTATTTCAGGAAATTTGAATATCTACTAACCATGCATAACCGTTAGGACTTTTAAATGAGATTAGTAGTATTCCAATTTAATTTAAAAAATGAAATCAAGTATCTTCTAACCACGCATGACTGTGAGGACTTTTAAATGGGATTAGAATCAACTTGTCTATTAAATCAATTAATTTTGATATGCGTTCCATACATGCATAACCGTGAGGACTTTTAAATGAGCATGGAAGCACATAATCAAAAATCCAAGTAATTCACCCATGCATAACCGTGAGGACTTTTAAATGAGAGTGAATACTTTGGATATTTATTTTTATTGCCAAATATAATAAATTGAAGCACAAATAATTTCCTTCACAAATTTAAAGATATTGAAGAACGAATGATTTCCTTTGTAAACTACCACAAATTTACATACAAAATATGATCTTGGTGAGTGATGGTCGATAGAAAGATGATAGAAATAGAAATGGTCATGGAATTTTTACCCAACAAAAAGTTTTTATAACTCTTGTTATAAAATTCTAAAGAAATTTTCTAATTATACTTTCTCGAGTTATAATATATGATAAATATCAACATTCATCACTTTTTCAATCACTATTCATCTTTTCGATAATCAAAGGGAGTTAGATTAGTCAAAATAGTCATTTAAAATCAAATGTAAAAATTATAAAATCAATTTTTAAAAAATGACTAATCTGTAAATATGGTCAAACATGATTTTCTCGAGGGGTTTTTAAAAAATTTCTGCTTTTTGAAAATTATTTCAAGTGAAATATGTTCAGAGATTTTTCTTTGAAAAGATGATGCAGCAAATGAATGTTTCAAAAATTAATCACGTTACACTAATAATTTTTCTATCAACTATATTACCAGTGTAATCTGCATCTGAATTTAAATTTCACTCAATATTCACTCGTTGAATTTGATTGATCAAACCATGAAGTGTGCACCAAGAATTTCAAACTTAACATCAATTTAAATGACATTCTTTTGAATTTGAATTTAAGCCGTGTTATCAATCAAAAACATATCATACTGTCAATCTTAGAAGCCATAGGATGAACAACTATCAACAGTCATTAAAACTTCATTATTATTTCAAAACAATTTCTTGAAGTTTCAACAATTTCATAAAGTTCTTTTTCAACAGCTTTCACATGAAAATTGAAATCGTGCAAATTTACAAGCAGTGACCAAAATATCAAAACAAATATATCTACGTGTAGCACGAGTAACAATCATTTGACCGAACAAATATATATAAATTAGTTCAAAATTGAAAAATCTGATTGGTCATCAATTAAGCACAAATCAATGTCATAAATAAGAACAAGTCAAAAAAAAATCATATCAATTAAGTCCGAATCAGTCAACCATCATAATTACTCCAAGTAATTCTATTTAAAGATGGTTGGTCAATATTTTGAAAAAATCATAGAATCAAAATCATCATCTTTTGTTCATCTCAATATTGGATGATTTTAATTTAGAGTACGGTGCAGATTATCACATTTGATATATCGTTCAAAAACAAATTTACCTGTTTTATCTTTACGATAATTTTTTGTCGTTGTCCATTGTGATTCTGTCACCTTTGTACTAGGCTAAGGAACTTTGCTTTGTCGCCCGTTGTGTTTCTAGAACAGCCAAAATCCAGAGAACACTATTGTTGTTCCTTAGCCTGCCACCACACCTACACGATGAAAGATTTATGTGACCTATTTGTTTTTATAGGTCCATGATTGTTAGTGGCAGAATATGAAACATATGTTTGTGGAGACCCAAAACTATTTATATATGTTCCTTTTGGCACCCAAATTTGTTTGACTTTCAAAGATTTTATATTTGTGCCTTTTGGAACCCAAATTGGTATAGTTTTCACGTGTTTGGGTCTATACCAACAATTATTTTGATTGTGTCCAAATTTTCTACAAATTGTGCACATTGAATTGACTTGATTAATCTTGCTTTCAATATTTTCAGATTTATTATATCCAAGTCCTTGTCTAACCATATTAACAGTTTGTTTTCCTAATAGCATATTCAATGATTTTTCACTTTTTGAGAATTTATCTAAAGTCGCTGACAATTGTTGGACTTGTGTTTTGAGAGATTCATTTTCATTTATCAGTTGTGTGCACTTTTCAATAGAATTCTCTCTCCTATTATTTTCATTCTCTTTTAAAATCAGAATTTCATTTTTAAGTGATTTTATATTGATTTCTGATTTTTCAATTTCCTTTTCGAATGTTGGACACTTATCACACTTAGGGATCTTACTTTGATAGGTTTTAACTAATTTGTCGAGTTGCTCATTTAATTCTAATAAAGTATCTTTTTGTGATTCAAGTTTGGCATACTTCTCCCTAAGTCGTTTAAAACAGCCATTCACTTCGTGGAAATAAGTAAGTAATTCAGAGTGAGTGAGTTTTGATACCTCGCTTGGCTCGTCATCGTCGCTATCGGTTATATTCCCATGAAGGCACATATCTGCTTTCTCACTTTTACTGCTATCGCTTTTATTCCACGTGGCTGTAAATTTCCTTTTTGAATTCTTCATTAGTAATGCCAGCTTGGCTGGTCCATCATCATCATCCTCATCACAACTGCTATTTACCAATCCGGTTAAGCACATTTCTTTAACTGAGTCGGTTGTGGAGGACATCTCATTGCTGTTGACTTTTGCACCATATATAGCATCGAGAGTATTCCAGATTTTCTGTGCATTTTCATTAAGAGAGACAAAATTAAAATTATCATGATTAATATGAGAATATAATATATGCATAGTAAGAGCATTAATCAAGATACTTTCCTTATCGGTTTTATCACACCCATTTTCAATAATATCCCAACATTTAATATTAACAGATTTTAAATAAAATTCCATTTTCAATTTCCAGTTCAAAAAATATGTTCCATCGAAAATAGAAGGAATAATACTGAAATGACCCTCAACAAAAATATTATCTGGTGGATTCATGACTCTAGAGTTAAAGAAAAATACCGGGCTCTAATACCACTTATAGGATCTAGATTAACCCTAGATGGGGGGTGAATAGGGTTCTAGCAAATTTTCTTGATTTAAACACAGAAGTAAACTGCAAAAATAAATATGCTGAAAAGTAAATCACACACAAAATTTATCCAACTTCGGCAACCCCTGCCTACTGCTACATTCACAGATTTCTATTAGAATTAAACAGTATCACGCTTACAAACACTCTACTAGACTCGCGAACATTTGCTCCCGCTCACAAACACTCTACTAGACTCGCACACCCTGCTCGCAAACATTTGCTCCCGCTCACAAACACTCTACTAGACTCGCACACCCTGCTCCGCCTATAGAGTTTTGTTTACTCGCAAACTTTGCTTCCCGCCTATAGAGCTTCTCTTACTCGCAAACTCTGCTCCTGCCTATAGAGCTTTGCAAACTCGCACACCCTGCTCACTGAACTAATTCTAACTAGACAATCTGACACTACCTAAACCCTAGGTGGTGATTTACCAGTTTTCGATTTGAAAAGTTAAAAACAACAATTAAAAAAATAAATAGCACTTAAACCCTATTTAAAATATACTAAAGCCCTTTAAAATAAAACACGGCCGCCCCTTTTATTCTCTAACCCGATTCTTCCTTCTTCTTTGGCCTGTGAAAAAAATCGTCGCCGTTCTTCAACTCAATTAGGGCTTCTGCAAATTTTATGATTTTGTTCCTTGCGATTCAAACTAGGGTTGTGCAAATTGAAGCGCCGCTCGATCTCGTTTGATAGTAGGCTTCAATGCTTTTGATTTGCTTACGGCTCTTCAATTTGGATCGAGTTCGTTCTGCTTTTTCTGTATGTACTTTTCTCCTTTTGCTTTGCTGGTTGATGCTTGAACTCGATGGATTTTAGATTGCCGATGATGATGGTTTATATAGGGTTTGTAACCCTAGATTTGCGTTTGTATAAGTTTATTTGAATTTGTCTACTGATATTGCTTTGGCCATTCGATTATACTTGGATGCTTGTGATAAAATCTGACTTTGTCAGTTTCATATTTTTGATGCTTGGTTGACACAGCTTCGATTTTGACTTTGCTCGATTATGTAATGACCATATCAAAGATACGCACCTTTTCATTTTACTTGTATAACACGGTAAATACTTGATTGACTTGTTCAACTTCGGTTTTGCTAGTATTTTGTTTGGTTCGTGAATTTCTATGAACTGTTGAACTTTGTTCATCTTGTAGTCTTCGTCTCTGACCGTCTCTGGTCGGTTTTAACACGAACGTGACTTGAGTCTGCATTGTATATTTTTGATTCTTCGATTTCCTGTTGCATAGATAATTCTGTTGCTCGGCTCTGACTTCTGTATATTTGGGCTTGTTATTGCATTTGTATCACTGTTGAGTTGTTGTACATATGAACTTGCATTCATTCGAGTTGTATTTATATTCTGGTAGTTGTAGTATGTTGTCACTTGTTGTCTGCATATTGTAGCCGTGATTATTTTGGTTTCATCTGAGTGTTGCATATCAGTGTTCCATGTATTTGCATTGAACCATGGTCTTACTGTCCACCTGAGTTTGCACGCATTCCATTCTCCTTTGATTCACTGCGTATTGGTTCCTGTGTTCATGTCACTAGTCTTGCTTGATGGTCATGTGCCACTGCATCACCACTGTTACACTGCCTCTGTGGTCTTCACTGTGTTCATGCACTTTGGTCTTTGTTGCCTCTGTTATGTTGCTTTGAATGAATAATTGCCAGTGATGTTAACATGTGCATTTGCTTGAGTCTGTGTCATCTTCACTTGCATTGTGGCATTGTGTTCATTTGTTGTAGTTGTATTCATGTACACTACTTGATGGTTGCTGTGCACTTTTGATGCATTACTTGTCTCTGCTCCATTCTGGTTGCTTCACTGACCTTGTATCACTTGATGTCTTGAGCTTCAGTAGTTGTACTCTGGTTGGTCATTGTTGTAGTTGTATTATGTGATGTTGCCTGTTGTTGCTGTCATATACATTCATCAATGTTAGCATCTGCATTGCATAATTCATGTTGTAGCCTGGTCATTAGTGCACTGCCTTTGGTTCATGCTGTATTGTCTCTGTATATTTGTTATTCTTCTCTCTCCATTTGGCTGCAATCTTGGAGTCTAAGCTTTACATTTTTTTTTGTAGCCTTGTGTTGAATCCAGTTTTAAAAACTTGGGTTTGACCTTGTGCTCGTGTCGTGATATATTGCATGTGAGTTGAACCCGGCTTTTCATTTGGGTTTGACCTATGCTCACCTGTCCCTGTAGCATTATCAAGTGTATATATCGGCGTGCACGGCCTTGTGGCATATACAGTAATACACTGTGTATGTCACAAGTTATTCGTGTATGATGAATTCAAATTTAAATTATGACGAACAACCCAAATAACTGAGGCAAATCATATTTTTAAAAAGTTATCTTTTATTTTGAATTGCAAAAATATTTCTTTTTCAATTTTACTGCGTTAGTTTATATTTTTGCAGATTTCTCAGATGCTGGATTCAAACTGGAATGCAGTTGAAGATAAAATACGAGTGTGAGTGATATGTAGTGAGGTTATTAATGTGAATATAAAATCGTGATGTATTCAAAATTGTATATGTATAGTGAGAGCATGAAATTGTACTATTCAAAATTGTAATAAATATTTATTTGAATAAAATATCTGTTTGAATTCAAATTCTGTGTAATTTATTTTATTCAACAAATATTTATTTAAACTGTGAAAAATAGAATAGTATATTAACAAATACATTTAAACGAATGTATATATGTTTATTATCATCAAACAAAAATCATATAAGCGCAAAGCGCATATTCAACATATAGCAGCTTTAAGAAATGAGTTCTTTTGAAAAATAATATACGTTAAATTAATGAATTTAGTAGGAAATATCTTATGTAAGTGAATATAGAGTAAACATACTTTAATCTATTGGAATGAAAAGAATAATGTACAATTTTCTATGAATCATAAAAAAAGATGTTTTGTGCAAGTTATAAGGAATACATAAAAGAGATGTACAATATATGAAAAGCATCATATTTTGTATAGTCTATTTCGATAAAATATAAAATAAATTCCTTATAATTCACATAAACATGAAATCCTCCTTTAAAGGATTCATAGAAGGTTTTAGTATTAATAGTTTCTCATAAGGTAATTCCAATACATTAAGGTATAAAACCATTAAGTGTAGTAAGTTAAAAAACTACTCCGAAGTTAAGTAAATGGAAGAGTAGAAAAGTAACGAGATTTTTGATAAAATAATTGTTCTTATCTACTCCAGTTTTAGTAAATTTGAAAATCTATGTATTTTAAAAACATGTGAGGACATTTTTTTGAAGTTAAGAAAAAAGAAAAATGTTTTAAGAGCAAGCAAGACATGTTTTAAAGAAAAATGGTCCGGGGAAAAAGTAAATAAGTTTTTGGAATGATAAAATTTTAAGTAACCAAGTACCTTTGAATTTAACAGAAAAATTCAAAATAACAATTTCAAAGGAAAGAACTTTAGGATTTGATGTTTCAAAAATTTAGAAGCTTTAATTTTTAAAGTAAAATGATAAATAACAAACCAAACTAGACTTTTAAATATGGAATAGATAGGAATCATGTCCTAGGTGTAATGGAAAAACTGTAAGGCTATGGCAGTAATTACTCCTAGTAGTAATAATAAAAGTTTCGGTAAGGTGTATAGGACACCAATGAAAACCTAAGAATGTTGCTTCATGTGTGTAGACTATAGAAGAATAGTGAAATGGTATTAGTAAGACATACATGGTTGGGAAATGTATACCTTAGTTGGGGAAAAATGAAAGGTAAAGAGAAAATTTCCCCAAGCATAGTTGCCTTTTTAGATAGAGTCTTCATAGATTGAAACCCTTATCCACTACCGTGAAGACCCGCAAATCCGTACTCCTTGAATACACACTAATCTCCACAGATTAATTCAAAATGAACAGAAATACGAATTCTCAATGTTTAAGAAAAAGAAAACGACAGAAGGAGAGAGAGAAAAAGATAGAAAATAGAGAGAAAAGAAAATAGAACGAAACAGAAAAACAACAGAACAATATCAGAATCTCATAATTCGCAGCGGAACAACATATAATAATAAATGAATAATCTTTAAACAAAGAACTATAACAGTTATTACATTACATCACATTTCATTTCATTACATCATATCATCAGAGTGTACAACAACAACAAAAAACAAACAGCGGAAAAAGAATACTATATACTAATAATACGCCATGCCATCCAGCTTGCCTCCAGCAACTCCAGAATATCCAGAATATCCTGATAAACCTAACTCTTGACTGGCCGTGTGGAAATTGGTGGGCACCCAGAGTTTAGGAAGGAAAACAATAAACTCCGAGTCAGTCATGTGACTGCTGTGAGAAATCAAAACAGTTTATTTATCTTTAAAATCAAAATAGAGGAATATTTTTAAAGTCAATTCGCAATGCTTTTAAAAATGAGACTACCATAAGGCCTCCCGCACACACACACAATGCAAACGCAGAATCGGAGGAGATTTCTTCTTATGATAGTCAAAGATGCTTGATACGCATTAAAAAGAACATTTGATATTATTACTACTGCATAGTGTAGGAAAAATTCATTTCGAAAATAGAATATAAATCTTAGCCAGCATAGACATTTCAAACTATGCCTACTATAGCTACCATCTAAACAGTGGTGACCACCATAAGTAAATGGCAGGTTCTACAACTAAAACCGTACAGGGTTTCATATTGGGAATTGGATTTCCAACGAATGGTCAGGCCAAGGAACTTCCCATTGCCACATGAGAACGCCTCTGGAAGGACGTCCCCGGGAACCAAACCGGATCTCTGCCAACACACGGCCGGGTTACCCCTAACTGGGTAACAACTGACACGAGTATGCCATCCCCCGGTCCTTTGGGACCTTTAACCGAGCGCTCGTCATCAACATCACACAATCATAAATAAAGTGTTTCAACATGAGTAAGTATCTGGGCTCCATACCATGATACCACCCTTTTCCAGAAGGAAATGCACATACCCTAAAGGGAGCTACCCCTCATAACCTTGCCGCATCTTTCCTGTTTTGACCATTCCGGGGTGTGAGGCTCGACGAAATCACGTCCACAAAGACACACTTTATACAAAAGCCGTGCTTTGGGTCAACAAATGATCATAGAAATGATCACAAAGATAAACGATCAAATAAATGATCCTATCACAAATGATCAACAGAATGATCATTTCACAGCAACACTCAGCATGTCACATTACCAAATTGGGAATATATCGCTGATAACCATCAACTACATAACCTCTGAGCTCGTACGTCTCAGAGAAGGGTGTTAAGCTAAGAGAATAAATTCTCCGCCACCAACAAAAATATATTTGAAAGAAATCTGCTTTATATCTCAATTTGTAATGTCAGACATACAATCCATACAAGTCTGTTCCGGGATCGAACAGAACCGAAGGCACTTACAAAGAAGTCCTTGCAATCCAGATAATCTCTAATCACGTCCGGACTTCCCATCACATAGGGAGTCTCTATACCATAGCTACTCGGTGCAAAGACAATCGACGAGTTGTCCTTTCGCTTTCAAAAATATCCGGTCTTCAACACCGGTCATCAATGCTATCCATTTCGTCGTATCACTATTCGGAATGGGTAATCCGAATAACGAGCGCAATAATTTAAAAGTAAGTGTAGCATTCAAATTCAGCAAATCTCAACTAATACCCATTCAAAGGTAAATATTGATAGTCGGTTATTGAACTATCAATGGATATGCACAACATCACCAGATTCCAAACAATTTTCCAAATTATTTATTTCCCAAAAATATCTTTACAAGATATATAATTTTCACACTTCAAAAATATATCAATATTTATTTTTAAACAAATTCCCTTTTCTTTTATAAATTCCATAGTGAATTTATATTTCACAATATCTATGAATATACGACTTCAATTATTCATTTTCAATTTATCTTCAAAAAGATAAATTCTCAAAATATTCACTTTATATTGGAAAACATTTCCATACTTATTTAATAAGTAATTCACAATCTTTTTTTTTTCTACACTTGGAAAATATTCAATATACTTTAATCGAAATTAAGTATATATTTCATTCTTTAAGGAAATCAATCTCTTAACCATATTTGTTTGGGTCAAAACGAATGTTGCGTAAAACATCGTTACGACAACCCAAAATCACTAGTATAGGGATTCGAAATTAAAATAGATATAAAAATCCCAATACTATACAAAACATTTCCTTTCGGAAATCATTTACTATAACAACAGTGTTATAGTCCACCATTTCCTTCTATTTCTCGAAAACGTCTATTTCAACAATGAATGTTGAAATCTATGGTTTCGAATCTCAACACATTTTGAAAACATCGTAAGATCATTTTAATTCTGTTTAAAATATCACATCCTAAACATTTCCTTTAACATATCATTCATTATTCAAAAACGTGAATATGCTTGTTAACCAATTTCATCATTTCTATTCATTTTATTTTAAAGGATTATTCACTGTCTAAAACGTGAATATAACTCCATAAATAAGTTATAACAATTTACTTATCAAAATAAGTCGTTTGTGAATTTATAAAACAACGTTTATAAATTCCATTTCTATTTATTTTATATCAACTCCTTTTATAAATCTCCTTTATTAACCTATTCAATTCATAACTCAATTATATAACAAAAGTTCATATTATAAGTTAAATGCTTATAAAACGATTATTTTACAAAATCGTTCCTTTAAACTTCATAATTATAAATCTTATAACTTATAAGATTCAATTATTTACTCAAAACTTATTCTTCAAATAACTTTACATATTCTATAAACCTACTGTTTATAAAATTCCATTTCTAACTTCACCTATAATAATTCTATAAATTTCATTCATTTATGAAATTCATTCACAATTCATTCTAACACTTATAAAAACTCGTTTTATAATTCAAATATTTTTAATTTACAAATTATCAATTTATAAATCCCATATATAAATCAATTTATACTATTATTTTAAAACATCTTTAAAGTCCTTTATAATTTCACCATTTTGATTTATAAAATAATCAAATTTCATAAATCCTATATATTAAACTTTTTATAATAAATTCAAAAATCCCAATTTAACTATTTTATAAAATCATTAACCCCATATTTTCAAAAATCAACTTTTAACTATACTTCTCAAAAATCATAATCTTTATAGCATTAAAATTATGCGTTTATTTATTTATAATGAATCAATTCCAAAAATATAGTATATTTTCAAAAATCACTTTAAAAATCATTTTAAAATTCCAAAATTTGGCCCAATGATGCTACATACCAAATAGTCAATCACGACTACAACGACATCATATATCGATATGAAAATCCATCAAATATCAAAATATCTGAAATCAAATAAATACTGTTGAGGAATCCAGTTAGATCCCTCCAACCTGTTTTCCTGCATCCACAAACATTAGCACAATACCAATTCCGCTCCAGTACGGAATTATCGCGGTATATGGGATTTAAAATATTATCCGCTTAATTGACGGCGCAATAGGGTCTCATCCGCTATACAATGCGGGAAATCAATAATGCAATATATACATATGCCAATATATATATATTGCTATTATATATAATACCAATATCACTGTTTATGAAATATTCGCGGTATATGTTTTTAATAAATAACATCAATTTACTAACGGCGCATAATGTCTATTTTAACAATCAATAGATATCAATCATCATTCAAACATGCATTCAGGTATTTTAAATATAACTATTTAAAATTAAAATCGAAACCGATTCGATTTGAGTGAGAAATTCTCACCTTGATTTCAATTTCGTTTTAGCGATTTATTTCGAATAAAATTAAACGGACGTTTAATTTTACCCAAAATTCTCACTAACTCCAAACGACTCCAATCAATTTCCATAGCGTAGTGCTCGTCCATACGATTCCAACGCAACTGGTTTCGCACGTTTTCGACCTCGTATGAAAAAGATATGGATTTTACAAGTTACACAATTTTATATATACTAATTTACAACATTTATTTTTATTTTATATTACAACCTAGATCATAGCCGTAGATTCCTGTTGCTTGCATCAAGACCGTCCCTCCTTCATCTCCAAACGCGTGAATATCCAGTAAATCACCATGCACGATGAAACCCACCAAGCTCCAAACTAGGGTTCCAAAACGCGACCAACACAACGACTTTCATCTCGATCAACGACTTCCATCTTGAAGCCCCTAACTTGCTCCATGCTCGGCCTGAAGAGCTTCAAGCTCGGCCCTCTATATGCATGGGAATCCGTGCCCAAAACGCATACGAACGCGGCCAATTATCTCACAACATTTAGCTCCATTTCACATCTCAACCGTTGAATAGCTAGTTCGCAACATGATCTACAAGTTTCATGTTGAAGGTTTCTTCTAAATGTTTGTGGATTTGTAGAGATCAAAGGGAGAAGACAATGATTTTCTAGCCGTTCATATAGCGGTGGCGGCTGCAGATTTTAACCCTAAGGGTTTGATAATTTGCAAAAATGAAGAGAGGGGGGGTTTATAGAAAATTTTCCAATTTACTATTCACCCGGAATTTCCGAACTCCAAACGAAGCATGTCGGTTGGCGTTCCTAAGGTTTACCCCGCGTTCCGGACACAATGGAACATGTTTCGGAAGCTAATTCTATCATCTGTGCGAGTTATGACAATAAACGTTCAATTTAAATTAAACCGATTTAAACGATTTTCTAGGCGTTTTAGCTTGCACTGGACAAATGGTAAATCCATTGACACGAAATTTGAAACCATAAAATAATATCACATTACGGATCCGATGAAACTGGTTTCGTCGAAATCCGAGACTTTTTGAAAAATGGCTATTTTAACTCGCCAAATTAATATTAAAAACAATTTCGATGCGTTTCGAGCTGCCACGATCAAACGATAACTCCGATGGCTACGAAAATTGAAATCCGATAATAACAAACTACTACGGATCCAATGGAACTGGTTTCGTCCAATTCTGAGACTGTTCAAAAATTTTCTATTTTCACTAGTCGATTAAATATTAAAATATTCAATTTTCACAAATAAACTTTAAATTCGAATTTAAAAGTTCTAAAATATCGTTCTAACTCCAATATGATAAAATAAAATTTTACAAATCATTTTCAATCATATTTTACCCAATTTTCAATTATTTCTGTATTTCATACTATTTAATTATCGATTTAATTATCCAATTAAATCCAATTATTCGAAATAAAATTTATTCGACTTATAATTTCACTTATTAATATTTAAAATTAATTAAATATTCAAATTTTAAATTAATAAAAATTCTGGGTCTTTACATACTTCCCCCCTTAAAAAAATTTCGTCCTCGGAATTATCAAGTAAGAAAAGTTAAAGAATCTATTAATTTTCACAAAATTCATGGTTAAACTTCTTACAAAATCTTTACTAAGTTTTCAAATCATACTTAGTTATCTTTTCAAACCAAACTACTATTGTTTAACTTTCAATTCCAAATCAAAGTTAAAGTTTTCAAAATTTTCCAATTTTCTCCAAAAATATTCTAACACCTTAAATTTCCGGAAAAATTCGCCATAGTCTCCTTTGCGCGGCTCGATCCGAAAAAAAAATGACAGTATATATATCACAAATATACATCTCATCAAGTAATGAGGCATCCCTCAGGGAAAAAGTGTAAAAGTACGATATTTAATCCGAGATATGTACCTTATATTTTATTAGCAAGCATATACGGCTAATATAGCACGAAAGCGAGCTCCAAATGCGAAGCAAACGCGATCCGCACCTACTAATCACTCAACAAACAACATGAGAACATGCATATATGAAAATAATCTCAATATACATCATATAGCAACATAATAACCATACATGCCAACATAGCAAATGTAGTAAAAGCAATATACTCAACCATCAACCAACTAGCATCCAACTAGCATTCATAACCAATAAATATTCATTCATATTCTCATTAATATTCAATGAAATAGGTTTTCAATTTAATCACATTTGATTCATTAACAGTGGATGTTTTTACTAACATTCATTTTCAAATAGTTTATATTCACTAATTCATATTCAAGTTGGTTCACTTCCAAATCAAATTCAATTCTATTTAAGATTCACTTAACTTCCAATTGAATTTCGATTACTTTAGCTTTCAATTTTCATTAACCCAATTTCATTAACACTTAATGAATTATATACAATCAACTAACAATCATATATCAACCAATGTATATTAATTACAACCAAATTCCTTTGCTTCTAACTGGTTTAGTTAAATTGATTTTCATTCAATTATTCAACTTCCAATAACATTAGATTTTAATGAAATAACACTTACATTCATTACTTCATATCAACTTAATTTACATTCAATTGATTAACATTCAATCCATTAATTCAATTCAATTACAAAAGTTGAATTTCATTTATATAACTTAAGTCCATATCTATCACTTAACTTTATTAATTTACTTTGATACCAATATCAACTTCATTCTACATCTCTCAAGTTATACTTCCATTTTATAACATCACTTGGTTTTACTTAACTTAAATTCCCACTTATAAATCAATTCAGATTCTAAATTCTAAAGTAAATTTTTATTTAACTTTAAATTCATTTTTATTTACAACTCATATTCATAAATATATTCATATAGTTTCACTTCTTATATGTATAAGTTTATTTCACAATTGTAAATCACTTTAATTATAATTCAACTCTTATAATTCTTTTTTTTACTTATACAATTATTCTCTTATTTAGATTATTCAAACAACTAAACAATCAACTTATATACACTTTAATAATTTTGAAAAATTATTCCTTTATATATAAAATATAATCAAGGTAAAATTATTTTATTTACCCAACTTAAAACAATATTGTGCCGAATTGTTCTATTCAAGTGTTTATAAACCCCTTTCGGCATAGTTGTCCAGACCGTGCTGACGAAGGTTCATATGCCACTCAACAAACCAATCATCACAATATAAAACAATTTTATATTCACTAACAAATACGCTCTCATAGCTATTATTACACTCAAACTCATTCTAGAGTACGACGAACTCTATCTCTAATGAGTAATACCCAACAGAACCATGGTTGTCGCTTAACCATATGCTCTGATACCACCTGTGAGGATCCGCAAATCCGTACTCCTTGAATATACACTAATCTCCATAGATTAACTCAAGATGAACAGAAATACGAATTCTTAATGTTTAAGAAAAAGAAAAGGATAGAAGGAGAGAGAGAAAAAGATAGAAAATAGAGAGAAAAGAAAATAGAACGAAACAGAAAAACAACAGAACAATATCAGAATCTCATAATTCGCAGCGGAACAACATATAATAATAAATGAATAATCTTTAAACAAAGAACTATAACAGTTATTACATTACATCACATTTCATTTCATTACATCATATCATCAGAGTGTACAACAACAACAAATAACAAACAGCGGAAAAAGAATACTATATACTAATAATACGCCATGCCATCCAGCTTGCCTCCAGCAACTCCAGAATATCCAGAATATCCTGATAAACCTAACTCTTGACTGCCCGTGTGGAAATTGGTGGGCACCCAGAGTTTAGGAAGGAAAACAATAAACTCCGAGTCAGTCATGTGACTGGTGTGAGAACTCCAAACAGTTTATTTATCTTTAAAATCAAAATAGAGGAATATTTTTAAAGTCAATTCGCAATGCTTTTAAAAATGAGACTACCATAAGGCCTCCCGCACACACACACAATGCAAACGCAGAATCGGAGGAGATTTCTCCTTATGATAGTCAAAGATGATTGATACGCATTAAAAGGAACATTTGATATTATTACTAGTGCATAGTGTAGGAAAAATTCATTTTGAAAATAGAATATAAATCTTAGCCAGCATAGACATTTCGAACTATGCCTACTATAGCTACCATCTAAACAGTGGTGACCACCATAAGTAAATGGCAGGTTCTACAACTAAAACCGTACAGGGTTTCGTATTGGGAATTGGATTTCCAACGAATGGTCAGGCCAAGGAACTTCCCATTGCCACATGAGAACGCCTCTGGAAGGACGTCCCCAAGAACCAAACCGGATCTCTGCCAACACAAGGCCGGGTTACCCCTAACTGGGTAACAACTGACACGAGTATGCCATCCCCCGGTCCTTTGGGACCTTTAACCGAGCGCTCGTCATCAACATCACACAATCATAAATAAAGTGTTTCAACATGAGTAAGTATCAGGGCTCCATACCATGATACCACCCTTCTCCAGAAGGAAATGCACATACCCTAAAGGGAGCTACCCCTCATAACCTTGTCGCATCTTTCCTGTTTTGACCATTCCGGGGTGTGAGGCTCGACGAAGTCACGTCCACAAAGACACACTTTATACAAAAGCCGTGCTTTGGGTCAACAAATGATCATAGAAATGATCACAAAGATAAACGATCAAATAAATGATCCTATCACAAATGATCAACACAATGATCATTTCACAGCAACACTCAGCATGTCACATTACCAAATTGGGAATATATCGCTGATAACCATCAACTACATAACCTCTGAGCTCGTACGTCTCAGAGAAGGGTGTTAAGCTAAGAGAATAAATTCACCGCCACCAACAGAAATATATTTGAAAGAAATCTGCTTTATATCTCAATTTGTAATGTCATACATACAATCCATACAAGTCTGTTCCGGGATCGAACAGAACCGAAGGCACTTACAAAGAAGTCCTTGCAATCCGGATAATCTCTAATCATGTCCGGACTTCCCATCACATAGGGAGTCTCTATACCATAGCTACTCGGTGCAAAGACAATCGACGAGTTGTCCTTTCGCTTTCAAAAATATCCGGTCTTCAACACCGGTCATCAATGCTATCCATTTCATCGTATCACTATTCAGAATGGGTAATCCGAATAACGAGCGCAATAATTTAAAAATAAGTGTAGCATTCAAATTCAGCAAATCTCAACTAATACCCATTCAAAGGTAAATATTGATAGTCGGTTATTGAACTATCAATGGATATGCACAACATCACCAGATTCCAAACAATTTTCCAAATTATTTATTTCCCAAAAATATCTTTACAAGATATATAATTTTCACACTTCAAAAATAAATCAATATTTATTTTTAAACAAATTCCCTTTTCTTTTATAAATTCCATAGTGAATTTATATTTCACAATATCTATGAATATACGACTTCAATTATTCATTTTCAATTTATCTTCAAAAGGATAAATTCTCAAAATATTCACTTTATATTGGAAAACATTTCCATACTTATTTAATAAGTAATTCACAATCTTTTTTTTTTCTACACTTGGAAAATATTCAATATACTTTAATCGAAATTAAGTATATATTTCATTCTTTGAGGAAATCATTCTCTTAACCATATTTGTTTGGGTCAAAACGAATGTTGCGTAAAATATCGTTACGACAACCCAAAATCACTAGTATAGGGATTCGAAATTAAAATAGATATAAAAATCCCAATACTATACAAAACATTTCCTTTCGGAAATCATTTACTATAACAACAGTGTTATAGTCCACCATTTCCTTCTATTTCTCGAAAACGTCTATTTCAACAATGAATGTTGAAATCTATGGTTTCGAATCTCAACACATTTCGAAAACATCGTTAGATCGTTTTAATTCTGTTTAAAATATCACATCCTAAACATTTTCTTTAACATATTATTCACTATTCAAAAACGTGAATATGCTTGTTAACCAATTTCATCATTTCTATTCATTTTATTTTAAAGGATTATTCACTGTCTAAAACGTGAATATAACTCCATAAATAAGTTATAACAATTTACTTATCAAAATAAGTCGTTTGCGAATTTATAAAACAACGTTTATAAATTCCATTTCTATTTATTTTATATCAACTCCTTTTATAAATCTCCTTTATTAACCTATTCAATTTATAACTCAATTATATAACAAAAGTTCATATTATAAGTTAAATGCTTATAAAACGATTATTTTACAAAATCGTTCCTTTAAACTTCATAATTATAAATCTTATAACTTATAAGATTCAATTATTTACTCAAAACTTATTCTTCAAATAACTTTACATATTCTATAAACCTACCGTTTATAAAATTCCATTTCTAACTTCACCGATTATAATTCTATAAATTTCATTCATTTATGAAATTCATTCACAATTCATTCTAACACTTATAAAAACTCGTTTTATAATTCAAATATTTTTAATTCACAAATTATCAATTTATAAATCCCTTATATAAATCAATTTATACTATTATTTTAAAACATCTTTAAAGTCCTTTATAATTTCACCATTTTGATTTATAAAATAATCAAATTTCGTAAATCCTATACATTATACTTTTTATAATAAATTCAAAAATCCCAATTTAACTATTTTATAAAATCATTAACCCCATATTTTCAAAAATCAACTTTTATCTATATTTATCAAAAATCATAATCTTTATAGCATTAAAATTATGCGTTTATTTATTTATAATGAATCAATTCCAAAAATATAGTATATTTTCAAAAATCACTTTAAAAATCATTTTAAAATTCCAAAATTTGGCCCAATGATGCTACACACCAAATAGTCAATCACGACTACAACGACATCATATATCGATATGATAATCCATCAAATATCAAAATATCTGAAATCAAATAAATACTGTTGAGGAATCCAGTTGGATCCCTCCAACCTGTTTTCCTGCATCCACAAACATTAGCACAATACCAATTCCGCTCCAGTACGGAATTATCTCGGTATATGGGATTTAAAATATTATCCGCTTAATAGACGGCACAATAGGGTCTCATCCGCTATACAATGCGGGAAATCAATAACTGCAATATATAAATATGCCAATATATATATATTTATTGTTATTATATATAATACCAATTTCACTGTTTATGAAATATTCGCGGTATATGTTTTTAATAAATAACATCCGCTTACTAACGGCGCATAATGTCTATTTTAACAATCAATAGATATCAATCATCATTCAAACATGCATTCAGGTATTTTAGATATAACTATTTAAAATTAAAATCGAAACCAATTCGATTTGAGTGAGAAGTTCTCAATTTGATTTCATTTTCGTTTTAGCGATTTATTTCGAATAAAATTAAACGGACGTTTAATTTTACCCGAAATTATCACTAACTCCAAACGACTCCAATCCAATTCCATAGCGTAGTGCTCGTCCATACGATTCCAACGCAACTGGTTTCGCGTGTTTTCGACCTCGTATGAAAAAGATATGGATTTTATAAGTTACACGATTTTATATATACTAATTTACAACATTATTTTTATTTTATATTACAACCTAGATCATAGCCGTAGATTCCTGTTGCTTGCATCAAGACCGTCCCTGCCTTCATCTCCAAACGCGTGAATATCCAGTAAATCATCACGCACGATGAAACCCACCAAGCTCCAAACTAGGGTTCCAAAACGCGACCAACACAACGACTTTCATCTCGATCAACGACTTCCATCTTGAAGCCCCTAACTTGCTCCATTCTCGGCCCTCTATATGCGTGGGAATTCGTTCCCAAAACGCATACGAACGCGGCCAATTATCTCACAACATTTAGCTCCATTTCACATCTCAACCGTTGAATAGCTAGTTCGCAACATGATCTACAAGTTTCATGTTGAAGGTTTCTTCTAAATGTTTATGGATTTGAAGAGATCAAAGGGAGGAGACAATGATTTTCTGGCCGTTCATATAGGGGTGGCGGCTGCAGATTTTAAACCTAAGGGTTTGATAATTTGCAAAAATGAAGAGAAGGGGGGGTTTATAGAAAATTTTCCAATTTACTATTCACCCGGAATTTCCGAACTCCAAACGAAGCGTGCCGGTTGGCGTTCCCAAGGTTTACCCCGCGTTCCGGACACAATGGAACATGTTTGGGAAGCTAATTCTATCATCTGTGCGAGTTATGGCAATAAACGTTCAATTTAAATTAAACCGATTTAAACGATTTTCTAGGCGTTTTAGCTTGCACCGGACAAACGGTAAATCCGATTGACACGAAATTTGAAACCATACAATAATATCATATTACGGATCCGATGAAACTGGTTTTGTCGAAATCCGGGATTTCTTGAAAAATGGCTATTTTAACTCGCCAAATTAATATTAAAAACAATTTCGATGCGTTTCGAGCTGCCACGATCAAACGATAACTCCGATGGCTATGAAAATTGAAATCCGATAATAACAAACTATTACGGATCCAATGGAACTGCTTTCGTCCAATTCTGAGACTGTTCAAAAATTTTCTATTTTCACTAGTCGATTAAATATTAAAATACAATTTTCACAAATAAACTTTAAATTCGAATTTAAAAGTTCTAAAATATCGTTCTAACTCCAATATGATAAAATAAAATTTTACAAATCATTTTCAATCATATTTTACCCAATTTTCAATTATTTCTGTATTTCCAACTATTTAATTATCGATTTAATTATCCAATTAAATCCAATTATTCGAAATAAAATTTATTCAACTTATAATTTCACTTATTAATATTTAAAATTAATTAAATATTCAAATTTTAAATTAATAAAAATTCTTGGTCGTTACAATTGCAGTAAATGAGACTTGGTTATTCCTTTTTGAGCATTGAATAGAAGAGATGAATAGTTCTTATTCGTCATGAGTAACACAGCGTAAGTTAGTACCAAGTAATAGGCAGTAGGAGGAGCATATGAGTTACTTGGTTCCTAGAGTATGACCATTCTCCGTCAGAGTGGATGTGGTCCTAGACCTCCTTGCCCTAGATGATAGCTGTGTTTAGCTGCTATATTAAAAGAAGAGCAAAAGCAGATAAAATGGTAACTAAAAGAAAAATAGTAAGATCTAAAGAAAGCAGCAGAGACGCCAGTATAAATAAACGAGAATTACAAAAGAAAAATACATCTTTCCCATAAATTAAGCCTGGGAAAAAAATATGAAAAAGAAAAATCTTTCTTATGTAAACTATGCTTGGGAAAGAAAATAAAGATTTTATAGGATAGCGGCATAAGTTCCAAGTATGGAGAAAGAGGTATGCAAAAGTAAAACAGAGAAACGTGATGTTTTTCCATTTTCTGCCTCCTTTCTGACAATAGAAATCGAGTTCGGAAAATTAGATTTTTTTTTTGAAATTTGAATATCAAAAGTTGTGTGGTAGGATTTGGATGAAAAATTCATTGAACTATACCACTGTTCAGTAGGAGTATGGAAAAAATTGGATGAAAATGCTTTGAGTTTTCAAAAAATTGCATTCATATAGAAATTGCAGGTATATTTAGGATGTGTGTATTATGTTTTAAATGAATTTCTAAAAGAAAAAGCATTCATTTAGGAGGTACGCTGGAAAATTCTTGTACATGCGTACATTTTATGATGTGGTGCACTTTGCATAATGACACGGATGGTTGAAAAATTAGATGTACATAAATTAGATGTAATTAATGTGAGGAATTACATAGTTTTACCCTTACCAAATTTCGGGGACGAAACTTCCTAAAGGGTGGGAGACTGTAACACCCCGTTATCTTATATAATTAAATAAACAAATAATTATGAAGTGTGAAAATAAGCATTTTTGGAATTATCAGAATTTGGCCTTGAAACTTACTCCATTGTGTTTATGGCAGTTTTCTGTTCAATTTACATAAATAATATGTCTCGAACGGAGTGAAAAAGTTATTAATGTTCGAAGATTTGCATCGAGAAATAATTATACGTGCAAATGTACGTAAATATATTTGTAATAAATAAATATATGTGCGTATGAAATTCCAGAAATAACGTGCATTTGAATTTTAAAATATATGCGCGTCGTAAAGGTAATTAATTAACATTGCCATTATAAAGGAAATTAACTGATATCATTAATTAAAAACATTTAATTAACATTAGCAAGCAATGTAATCAAATCAGTTATTCGAGAAAATTAATTTACATTAATCGGTCACATGTGAAATTCAAAATAGACAAGTTTTATATTGAGAAATTAATCAAGCAATTGATGGTGATTAATTAGAATAAACAAGCAACATAAAAAAGTTAAACATTTATAATTTATAACTTTTAGAAGTTAACATTTATTAAATAACATTTAATAAAACAAATAAGGCAGGTTTAAAATCCAAAATAGAAATGCGTTCTAAAGAGCATTAAATCAGAGAATTAATGAGAGTTGATTGGAATTAATAGGAAGCGTTAAACGTTTATAATAAATAAAATGTTTAAAAACAAATCAGGGGCGCTCATTCTACACCCTTTTGAATGGCCTGATTTGCATCGTTTGAAGCGGACAGATGACACTGTTTTGACTCTCTATAAATAAAGAAGCAGGGCTAGTCTTCAAACCCATATATTTCTAAATGCGTACGAAAGCCTAGCGACTCTTCTTTCTCCTCCAATTCTTCAAAAATTAGCTATTTTAGATTTACACCTTCTGAATTACAAGTTGGAATAGAAATTACAGGTCTAAAATAGAGATGTTCAAAAATAGTCGTCCGAATGAGGCAAGTTCTCAGATCTGGTTCTCTGGTTTATTTATTTTATTTTTCTTCAATTAGATCCGGATTTCTAATTCCATATGAATCCCAATTTGTGGATCTGAATAGAGTTGCAACAGGGAACTCTATGGATAATAGATTTGGGTTAAAACTCAAATCAAGAACTTGGTGTTTTCTTTCAATTTGAGTGAATTAGTTGTATATTTTTTACGTTTTTGATATATTATCGTTAGATTCCCATTAAATAATTTTATTCATTATTTATTTCAGTAATTAATTATGATGAGACTATAAATTGTATAAGAGAGATTATATGTAATTATTATTTATATGGAAAATAGTAATCAAATTAAATATGAATAATATTAGACTTAATAGTTAAAGAAAGGGATAAGCCTAAAAAAATAAGAAATTTACAGTTATTTACTTCTATTTAAAAGTTGAAATTTAACCTGTAAATGTTGGCTTCTTTTTATTCCTTCTTACACGAATAAAATAGTAAAGAGAAGAATTCGCAAATACGGACTAAAATAGAAGAACATTAGGTTTACAGAAATTAGATGTAAATAAGAAAAGCTGAATAAAAAAGAGAAAAAAATAGAAATTTTCAGTAAATTATGCCAAAATGGAGAAAAATAAATTAAAAGGGAAAAATTAATAACTTGATAGGGAAGTAAGTGATAGATTGGCTTAAAACGAGAATACATATCCATAGTTTAATATTCAAAGGATAACTAAACATAATTGCAAGAAATAAAAAAAAGGGAATTAGTGTAAATAGAGAAACTATTGTATTTTGCATTATCCAAAAAGTAAAAGAAATATCCTGCAGTTGCGGATTATTGTTTATAACATCATTTAGTACTAAAATATGGAGATCAATTTTTAGTACAGTTTTCGTAACCAACCAAATAGAATAGAACTACTTCCTATAATATTAGGAAATAAAATAAAGAACTGAAGGAATCAAGTTAATTATTAGATAAGATCGGAAGCTATAAAAAGAAATGTACCTAGATCTGCATTTACTGCATAGATAATAAAATGAAAGTAAAGCAGTTATTATGATAAGTAAATTAGTGACAATCGAATGTAGTCCCAAGCCAAGATTGTCATATAATTTAAAAGAATTAAAGAGAATTCAATATTATAATAGAAGAATATAGACTAGAATAGAAAAGAGATGCTTGTAATTATATTTATAATATATAGATTATATTAGAATATAGCTGACAATTGCAAGTAAAATTACGACGTAGGTTATAATTTAAGCAGAAAGAATAGAAAAGACTTATTTTAATACTTAAATTAAGTTAATAAGCAAATAGAGCATAAATAAAAGAAGGTGCTTATTTTAATAAACTTAGATCTTGGATTAAGTTAATAAGCAAGATAATAGAAGCAGTCCATACCAACAGCATTCCACTTTCAGCCAGGAATTGATGGTCTCACAATAGTTAGGTGAGGCTAGGACAAGATTATGCTAATTAGAGCAAATATGTAATCAACAGAATAAGCAAAGTAAACTAAACACAAAATAAAAGATTAGACCTAGGGTCTAATAAAAGATTAAGATGCATTTGGAGCAGCCCAAAGAATGAAGAGCCTAATGAAGCAGTTCATCACAAATTTCAACACGGAAGGAGCACGTCCAACTTAGATATTTTGGGCTAGAGGAAGTATGAGATTTCAATGGGACATGAGGGTACTCTAGGATCGCCCTCTAGGGTAGGCATGACGAAGCAATCCCCTAGAGGTAATTCTGTTGGTGTTCCATCAAAAGAGTATGCCTTGATTGCTTTTTGCATGACAAGACCATTGTAGGTAGTCAAAAGAGGTTGATTTTTGGAGTAGGATATTCGTATCTCCCAGTACATGCAAGTAAGTTTTAGTGGGCAGGACCCAAAGGGATAGTCACACGCGGATATCGAGCTAACATCAAAACCAAGAAGCGAGTTCGGAAAAGACTGGAGTTAAACCAAAAATCAAATGATTCTTTCACTATCGAGACATTAGAAGAGGGGCATGACCAATTGGATGTTTAGATTGTTTGTAGTAGGGCACAACCACTTAGCTATTTAAAGGTCTTTTGATTAGTTGAGGGATGGCTGCATGGAGCTGTAACCATGATAAGAAAAGGGACAGACCAAATAGAATATCTATATTGTAAACATAACAGGGCAGTCCTTTACAGAAATAGAAAATCCTTCGCTGAGTTCCGTACAATGTAGACCTTGTTAACTGGGATTCAGGGAGTAGATAGAACGATTATGTATAGTCCTCAAAGTACGCAATGGGTTGTACACTGTGGATGTCCGAGCATTAGTATAGACTAAGGCGGACGCAGTTTTACATTTTCATAGTAGACGATGGAACATCTGTATTATAGGCCGTATGAGGCAGTCCTTTATAGCTGTAGGCACAGAACACCATAGTAGCAAGGTGCTGGAGGACTTTGCAAGGAGGATACGGAAGGTACTATGGGTAGTATCTAGGACCGATTCGGTCAAGGGGCATATTATATATATATATATATATATATATATATATATATATATATATCAAATATTAGGTTTTATTCTGCTAGGGAGTAGATGGGAACGATTCACGCACTGAGGCGAGATTATTATAAACCTAATAAACCTAATATAATAGTACATGGAAATTAAAAGGTATATATAGAATTAAGCTTCTGTCCATTCACCAGAACTTTAGTCCTGACTCCTTCCTCATAACATCCAACAGGTTAGTCGGATGACAGAGCCTTTCCAACTTTGAGATGCTTGTTTAGAAAGTGTTATTATATTGGTGAATATTTACTTACTGTAATATTTTAGTCAGTTCCATTGTGATATATTTATATGAGCTCTGATATATTTGCCTTTTCCTATTTGCAAGGTACTAGAAACCCAACTCGGGCTTCATTTGTCTAGGATTTTAGCATTTTTGCGAGAAATTCGGACCCACTAGAATTTGGGTTTTTACACCCAGGGTAGGATATAATGTTTTGCGGATCCGGACTTGTGGTAACGCATAGCTGCTACTACCGCCCACCTCGGAACACACTCTTAAAATGAAACGAGGGGTGGTCACCAAATCAATCACGCAGTCACGATATGGTATCGAAGAAATGTGTTCGATCGAAGGTGCGACCAAACTTGGCCAGGCATGTGTGACGACCGCCCATGACTCCCGCACCAAAACAATGGAATAGTGCGCTGAAAGGCGTGCCAGGTAGCCATGGACGATAGTCAGGGTAAAATAAAACAGCAAACTCTATCGTACAACTCACAGCGCATGGATAAAATACAATAGAGAAATATATAGTGAAGCCCCATAACAGAAAAATCGTCATATAAGCATCGTAGTAGTTTTATACAAACATGAATCATCCATACATCAAAGCCTCACTACAAACACTCAATCAGATATAACAGCGGAACACCCAGTACATATAGTAAGAAAACTAGTATGCAAAGCCTCCTGCTCGTCTTCGTCATCATCAGCGTAGATCTCTAAGAACAGCACCTGTCACCTGCTACCTAGTCTGCCCATCCCAACATGGATGAACAGCCCAAGGTAATAAGAGGAGACATAAAACCTTGAGTCAGACAAAGTCTTAGTGAGCAGTAAATCAACTATCAAGCATACCAAAAGAGCATAAGGAAATAAAGGAATAGGAACCAAACCATCCCACTCCACCTCTTTCTACAGTGATAGCCCCCAGACACACACTAAGGAGAAGTAAGCATAACATAGCAGATAAGTAAGGTAAAGCAATAATCACTCGAGTCAAGGACGATGTTTTCCAAATACAAACCCCCAAGGCCTAAACCAAGATCAGATAAGCACCCAGAAAACACCGCTCTTGAAGCCGAATGATGATACAACCAAACATCCAAACATCCATGACTCTGGCTATCACTGTTAACCTTGCTTCGAAATCACCGTTAATTGAATGACCGACTCCTTCCTGAGCCATCTGTCAAGGGCTAATGGTAACCCCGGTTCTAGACAAAACCCCGCACACTGCCTTGTGCCTAGGACTTATCTTCTTGGCCCAGAGTACTCGACTAACTGCCTGTAGTCTTTTAGGCGTCCCTATGTACTCTTGCTTTAGGTTTGCTAGAACCTTCAATAACGATGAGATCCAAGCCTCCTTGTCATCCTTCTTGACGACTTCTATCAACTTAGCCCAAGCTTCCTCTTGAGCAATCCATTATCAACCAACTTGAACTACCCTTCAAGTTATCAACATGCTTGGAATGATCCCTGCCTGGATTAAGCCAAGACTCACATCATACTTCGCTTCATCGTACCAAAGCAAAGTCTCAACTCAACCATACTTTGCCTTTTCGCATCCTGACAAAGTCCCATCTCGATCTCATACTTCGCCTCTTCGCATCACGGCAAAGTCCCATCATCGAATCCATCCATATGAGCTTCCACATCCGCTTCATATACCATCGGCAGCTTTCACCATTCAAGAGCCTTTCCACTTAGCTTTTGAATCATCTTCAACCATCTTGTTCCAAATCAACTACAAGCTAACTTGGAGCAATCAAATCTAACATACATTCAAACATTCAAGCATTCAAACAAGATATATTAAGCAATATCAACTATAAAGGCAATTTCGTAATTAAGTGAGCAAAAGTCCAACATAAGTGAAATCATAGTTTTTAGCATAGATCTATCAAATCTAAAACATGGGTTTTGTCTCTAATACTTGTTAAATAGCTTCTATAGATAAACATTTTCAAATATGATGGATCTACATGCAGACTTAAGGAAAATGCGAGAAAACGCTAACTTTAACACATAAACATATCACCAATCCCATATACTCCTTTGGATCCGCGTGAGAGATAACTACCACTCACCAAATCACCAAAACAACCTAAAATGAATCAACTTTAGATCTGGACAGCAAGGACTTGGACTTGATCCGAAGAAATTTCACTTGAAACGGTGAAATCTAGCCTCTTCGGATGAAAATCTTCAACTTTGGCTCTTGATCTTTGATCTTGATCTTCAATCTTGGATGGATGTTAGAATTAGATTGGAATGGAGAAAAGAAGTGAAGAAAATACTGTAGTCGAGTCTTCAAAATGGCAGCACTTCGTCGCTTCAAAAACCGGTGCCAAAAAGTGAGCCAAAGCCCTCTATTTATAGGCTGAAATGTCCATGAGTCGTCGCTCTTAAGTCGTCGCCGACCCAACCCCTGAGTCGCCCCCGACTCATCCCCTTTGCCGACTCAACTGCTGCCGACTCACTACACACGCGACTCATACACAGGCCGACCTATCCTTCAAACAACCCAACTACACGACTCAACACCCTACCGACTCATCAGTGCCGACCTAACCCCTATCCAAACTAACCCTTAAGTCGCTAACGACTCAACTGTCTCACCGACTCAACCCAAGGCCGACCCAACGACTCAACTAAGACGCGACTCAAGACCCTGCCGACTCAACCTAAGTCCTAGCCGACTCAACATAAGTCGGTCACTATCTAGGCCGTAACGCTCTATAACCCGGTCACCCCTTGAGTCGGCTATTCCTATGACTCGTCTAAACTTACAAGCTTATGAGTCGGTCACGACTTAGACCATCAACCCTATGAGTCGGCCACGACTCATCTTGCCAACCCTTAACCCGCTGACTCGGCCTAGACCATGAGTCGTTCCCCTCTTAACTCGGCAACCCCCTATCTTCTATGAGTCGCCTAACTTCTTAAGTTGGTTTCCTATGAGTCGCAACCCATTATGAGTCGGTCACTAGTTAACTCCATGTCTCGGTCAATCTACTAAGTCGCTCTAATACTATAGGTCGTTAACTCTCATGAGTCGGCCACAATGAGTCGGTCACGACTCAAGCCTTAACTCGGTCATGCCCATGAGTCGGTCACGACTCATTACTTCACCCGGGTCAACTTCTAAACGTCTCGAGCTAGAGACATCACAAACAACACTAACAACCTGCAAATTCTACGATTTATCGACACGTAAAATACGGGTCGTTACATTCTCTCCCCCTTAGGAATTTCGCCCCCGAAATTCCAAGTAAACAACAGCAATCAAAGATATTCCGCATGCCTACCATCCATAGAAATCAACAAACCATGCATCTAATTCTATCCTAGCATGCAGAATTCTAAGACTTAGAACAAGCTACAAATTCATGAGATGTCACGACACTTTAGGGCCATACCTCGAAGAGTCCTGGATGAGCTGCCTTCATCCTCTCTTCCTCCTCCCACGTACAGTCGTTAACATCGTCACTCCATTGTACCTTGAGCAACGTAATCGTCTTCCTCCTAAGCTGTTTCGTATCGGTTTCAACAATACGAAGCGGCTTACGAGGTCTCGAAACAACTGGATCAACCTCTAAGTCTTCACAGCTATCAGCAAAAACCACCGTAGTTGGGTCGTGCACATACTTCCGTAGATAGGATACATGAAAAACATTGTGCACACCCACCATCTTCTCCGGTAACTCCAATCTATAAGCGAGTTTTCCAATTCGCTTGATAATCGGGAATGGTCCAACAAATCTCGGAGTTAACTTTCCTTTGTTCCCGAATCTAATAACATTCTTCAATGGAGAAATCTTCACAAAAACCCTATCACCCACGTCGAATTCCAAATCCTTTCGACGATTATCTGCATAACTTTTCTGACGATCCTGGGCTGCCTTCATTCTTTGTCGAATGATCTCTATGCAATCCGAAGTCTGTCGAATCATCTCTGGCCCAAGTATCAGCTTTTCTCCAGTTTCCAACCAACATGCCGGAGAGTTACACGGTCTTCCATATAATGCCTCATATGGTGCCATACCAATGCTTGACTGATAACTGTTATTATAAGCAAACTCCACCAAATGAAGGTGATCTTCCCATGATCCTCCGAAGTCCAAAACACATGCCCTAAGAAGATCTTCCAATACTCGGTTGACTCTCTCAGTCTGACCATCTGTTTGAGGGTGATAAGCTGTACTCAAACACAACTTGGTTCCCAAAACTTCCTGGAAGCTCTTCCAAAATCCACTAGTGAACAACGGATCTCGATCGCTCACTATACTCTTCGGAACACCATGGAATCGAACAATCCACTTCACATACAGCTCAGCCAACTTCGATGCAGTCCTAGTCGATCGAACAGGAATGAACCTTGCACTCTTGGTCAAACGATCTACTATGACCCAAATCCCTTCATTCCCTGCTCTTGTCCTAGGTAGACCATCGATAAAGTCCATCGACACTTGCTCCCACTTCCATGCAGGAACCTCCAATGGCTGAAGCAATCCACTGGGCTTCTTCTGCTCAGCTTTTACCAACTGGCAATTCATACATTTGGAAATAAAATTTCCAACATCTTTCTTCATACCTTCCCAGTAGTAGGTCCTCTTCATATCCCGATACATCTTATTTCCACCTGGATGAATTGTCAACTTCGAGTGGTGACTCTCCCTCAGAACTTCATCTCTCAATCCATCTACATCGGGAACAACTAGTCGCCCTTGCTTTCGAAGCCAACCCTCTCGATCGACTTCAAATCCTTTATCCTTCTCCGGGTCCAATCCAGATTCCAAATCACAGATAATCTTGACAAGCTTATCATCTCCCCTTTGCCTCTCACCAATTCTTTCCACAAGAGTAGGCCTTATCGATAAGTTTGCCAACATCTCAGGTTCCAATTCACATCTAGGCCTGAAATCAAATCCAGCCAAATACTCAAGACTCTTCCATTCCGAAAACATGGCTCCCAATCCTGCATGTCTTCGACTTAACGCATCAGCCACTGCGTTACCTTTCCCTGGAGTATAGGCTATACCAAAATCATACGATGCTAAGAACTCTAGCCACCGTTGCTGTCGAAGATTCAAATCCTTTTGGGAAAACAGATACTTCAACGACTTATGATCTGTAAACAGCTCAAATCTAACTCCCAATAGGTAATGTCTCCACATCTTCAAAGCAAACACTATTGCCGCTAACTCCAAATCATGAGTCGGATAATTCCTTTCATGCGGCTTTAGTTGTCGACTAGCATACGCAACAACTTTATCCTTCTGCATTAGCACCGCTCCTAGTCCAGTGCCACATGCATCGGTGTAAACCACCATCTCATCATTCCCACTCGGAATAGTCAAAACAGGAGCACTTGTCAGTCGTTCTTTCAGGATTACGAAAGCTTGCTCACACTTATCATCCCATCTGAACACTTGGTTCTTCTTCGTCAATCCTGTCAACGGTGCAGCTATCTTGGAAAAGTCTTTGATAAACCGACGATAATATCCTGCTAATCCAAGAAAACTTCTCACATCAGATGCATTCTTAGGTCTAACCCAATCCTGGATCGCTGCCACCTTAGCGGGATCAACCGCTATTCCATTTCCAGAGATAACATGGCCTAAGAACCTCACTTCACTCTTCCAGAAGTGACACTTCGAAAACTTAGCCTTCAGCTGATGTTTCCACAAAATTCCCAAAACAATCCTCAAGTGCGTCTTGTGCTCTTCCTCGGTTCTGGAGTAAACCAAAATATCATCCACGAACACAAGCACGAACTTATTCAACTGATCTCTGAATACCCTATTCATAAGATCCACAAAATATGCTGGCGCGTTAGTCAATCCAAACGGCATTACCAGCCACTCATAAAACCCGGATGGTGTCCTGAAAGCAGTCTTCGGCACACTATCCTTTGCCACTCTCAACTGGTGAAATCCCGTTGCCAAATCCATCTGAGAAAACACCTTAGCCTCGTGAAGCTGGTCAAACAAGTCATCTATTCTCGGCAATGGATACTTGTTCTTCTTAGTCACCTTATTCAGCTCACGATAATCAACACACAACCTCAACGATCCATCCGTTTTGGTTGCGAACACAACTGGCGCACCCCATTCGGACACACTTCTCCGAATGAATCCTTTCTGCAAAAGGTCATCAACTTGCACCTTCAGCTCTTGCTGCTCCCTCGGTGCCATCCGCCTAAGAGGCATCACAACAGGTCTGGCTCCCTCAACTAGATCGATACGAAACTCGATCTCCCTATGCGGCGGCACCCCTTTGACTTCGTCAAAGACATCCTCAAATCCATTCACGATTGGCATCGATGACAGTCCATCCCGTGGAACAACCAGCGAATACATGAAGCTCATGAAGACGCCTTCTTCATGCTTACATCGTATCACAACCTTTCGCCCCTCCACATTCCCGACTGTCACCTCCAATCTCTCACAATCAATCCTTGCCGCATACTTCCTAAGCCAGTCCATACCCAAAATAATTCCGAACCCCGCAAAGTTCAGAACAAAGCAATCACAAACAAACGAGCAATCATGACTCGACACAACTAGACCACGGCATATCATACACAAACATGACGAACCCCCGACCGGATTAGTCACAACCAATGGCCTATCAACAATATCCGGTTTCATACCTAACCGGCTTACCAAATCATCACAAACAAAAGAATGCGACGCTCCAGTATCAAACAACACTCTAACTGGAACACCACAAATAGAAAGAGTACCTTGAACAACCACACTCTTCCCCTTCTCTTCAGCAGTAGGAGCTTTCGAAGACAATGGAACAGCCCCCAAAGCATAGGCTTGCACAACCTGCCTATCTTTCCTCGGTTCTGGACAGTCCTTCTTGATATGTCCCAGCTTATCACAGTTGTAACACTTTCCCGGCACCTTGGGATTCTTACAATCTTTGTAAAGATGGCCCTTCTGCTGGCAGTTATAGCAAGTCATTTCGCTCTTCGGCTTCTTCTGGCCATCCTTACCCTTCTGTTGCTGCTGCTTCCTCCTCTTATTGCCATTCTGGTGTGGTTTAGATCCTTCCCTGGTTACAGCAACAACAGAACTTTCCTTAGGAAACAAACTCTCATGCCTAAGGGCTTTCTCCACAAGCTTCTCAAATGGATCGTCCAAATGATCCACTAACTGCCTCCCAAGATAAGCATCCAGACCAGTCACAAACTTCTCATTCTTCTGATAGGGAGAATCAATGTACGATCTGGCATACTTGGACAAAGCTTCAAACTCAGAAATATACTCAAGAACTGGTCTCCCACCTTGCTTGAGCTCTACAAACCTCTTGAACAAAACAGACTTCTGAGCCGTAGAGATGAACTTGGCTTCAAATCTAACTTGGAATTGCTCCCAAGTAATCTCTTCTTCTGGGGTATCAATGGTGATAGAATTCCACCAATCAGCAGCTCTTCCCTGAAGCTGTCTCGATGCAAGCTTTCTCTTAGTTGCATCCTCAATCCCTAAGTCACCAAAGATCCTTCGACATGCATCAATCCATCTCTGCACCTCAATAGTCGACTCCGTCCCCAAGAAAGCTTTTCCTCCAAGAGAAGTATAATCCTTGCAAAGCTTAGCAAAATCCACCGGTCTTGGAGCTTGAACTTGAACTCCCACATCCACTGATGATCCTGAAGCTGGTATCCTTCTCATGATCGAAGTCATCATCGCTTCGAACATAGTTCCATAATCAACAGCTCCTTCATCAGCACGGCTTTCCCTTGCAGCTGGTCTCCCTCTTCGACTCATCCTTAATATCAGTAATAAGAATGATTAGAACACCTTAAGAAACAACTGCATAAGGAGTTCAAATCCTTCCAGGCTACTATATTATATATAGTAATCATTCATCAAAATACAATTACGCCTCTCATACGTCGTTACGTCAGCGAGCGTTGGCTGAAATCGATTAACCAAAGCTCTGATACCAAATGTGACGACCGCCCATGACTCCCGCACCAAAACAATGGAATAGTGCGCTGAAAGGCGTGCCAGGTAGCCATGGACGATAGTCAGGGTAAAATAAAACAGCAAACTCTATCGTACAACTCACAGCGCATGGATAAAATACAATAGAGAAATATATAGTGAAGCCCCATAACAGAAAAATCGTCATATAAGCATCGTAGTAGTTTTATACAAACATGAATCATCCATACATCAAAGCCTCACTACAAACACTCAATCAGATATAACAGCGGAACACCCAGTACATATAGTAAGAAAACTAGTATGCAAAGCCTCCTGCTCGTCTTCGTCATCATCAGCGTAGATCTCTAAGAACAGCACCTGTCACCTGCTACCTAGTCTGCCCATCCCAACATGGATGAACAGCCCAAGGTAATAAGAGGAGACATAAAACCTTGAGTCAGACAAAGTCTTAGTGAGCAGTAAATCAACTATCAAGCATACCAAAAGAGCATAAGGAAATAAAGGAATAGGAACCAAACCATCCCACTCCACCTCTTTCTACAGTGATAGCCCCCAGACACACACTAAGGAGAAGTAAGCATAACATAGCAGATAAGTAAGGTAAAGCAATAATCACTCGAGTCAAGGACGATGTTTTCCAAATACAAACCCCCAAGGCCTAAACCAAGATCAGATAAGCACCCAGAAAACACCGCTCTTGAAGCCGAATGATGATACAACCAAACATCCAAACATCCATGACTCTGGCTATCACTGTTAACCTTGCTTCGAAATCACCGTTAATTGAATGACCGACTCCTTCCTGAGCCATCTGTCAAGGGCTAATGGTAACCCCGGTTCTAGACAAAACCCCGCACACTGCCTTGTGCCTAGGACTTATCTTCTTGGCCCAGAGTACTCGACTAACTGCCTGTAGTCTTTTAGGCGTCCCTATGTACTCTTGCTTTAGGTTTGCTAGAACCTTCAATAACGATGAGATCCAAGCCTCCTTGTCATCCTTCTTGACGACTTCTATCAACTTAGCCCAAGCTTCCTCTTGAGCAATCCATTATCAACCAACTTGAACTACCCTTCAAGTTATCAACATGCTTGGAATGATCCCTGCCTGGATTAAGCCAAGACTCACATCATACTTCGCTTCATCGTACCAAAGCAAAGTCTCAACTCAACCATACTTTGCCTTTTCGCATCCTGACAAAGTCCCATCTCGATCTCATACTTCGCCTCTTCGCATCACGGCAAAGTCCCATCATCGAATCCATCCATATGAGCTTCCACATCCGCTTCATATACCATCGGCAGCTTTCACCATTCAAGAGCCTTTCCACTTAGCTTTTGAATCATCTTCAACCATCTTGTTCCAAATCAACTACAAGCTAACTTGGAGCAATCAAATCTAACATACATTCAAACATTCAAGCATTCAAACAAGATATATTAAGCAATATCAACTATAAAGGCAATTTCGTAATTAAGTGAGCAAAAGTCCAACATAAGTGAAATCATAGTTTTTAGCATAGATCTATCAAATCTAAAACATGGGTTTTGTCTCTAATACTTGTTAAATAGCTTCTATAGATAAACATTTTCAAATATGATGGATCTACATGCAGACTTAAGGAAAATGCGAGAAAACGCTAACTTTAACACATAAACATATCACCAATCCCATATACTCCTTTGGATCCGCGTGAGAGATAACTACCACTCACCAAATCACCAAAACAACCTAAAATGAATCAACTTTAGATCTGGACAGCAAGGACTTGGACTTGATCCGAAGAAATTTCACTTGAAACGGTGAAATCTAGCCTCTTCGGATGAAAATCTTCAACTTTGGCTCTTGATCTTTGATCTTGATCTTCAATCTTGGATGGATGTTAGAATTAGATTGGAATGGAGAAAAGAAGTGAAGAAAATACTGTAGTCGAGTCTTCAAAATGGCAGCACTTCGTCGCTTCAAAAACCGGTGCCAAAAAGTGAGCCAAAGCCCTCTATTTATAGGCTGAAATGTCCATGAGTCGTCGCTCTTAAGTCGTCGCCGACCCAACCCCTGAGTCGCCCCCGACTCATCCCCTTTGCCGACTCAACTGCTGCCGACTCACTACACACGCGACTCATACACAGGCCGACCTATCCTTCAAACAACCCAACTACACGACTCAACACCCTACCGACTCATCAGTGCCGACCTAACCCCTATCCAAACTAACCCTTAAGTCGCTAACGACTCAACTGTCTCACCGACTCAACCCAAGGCCGACCCAACGACTCAACTAAGACGCGACTCAAGACCCTGCCGACTCAACCTAAGTCCTAGCCGACTCAACATAAGTCGGTCACTATCTAGGCCGTAACGCTCTATAACCCGGTCACCCCTTGAGTCGGCTATTCCTATGACTCGTCTAAACTTACAAGCTTATGAGTCGGTCACGACTTAGACCATCAACCCTATGAGTCGGCCACGACTCATCTTGCCAACCCTTAACCCGCTGACTCGGCCTAGACCATGAGTCGTTCCCCTCTTAACTCGGCAACCCCCTATCTTCTATGAGTCGCCTAACTTCTTAAGTTGGTTTCCTATGAGTCGCAACCCATTATGAGTCGGTCACTAGTTAACTCCATGTCTCGGTCAATCTACTAAGTCGCTCTAATACTATAGGTCGTTAACTCTCATGAGTCGGCCACAATGAGTCGGTCACGACTCAAGCCTTAACTCGGTCATGCCCATGAGTCGGTCACGACTCATTACTTCACCCGGGTCAACTTCTAAACGTCTCGAGCTAGAGACATCACAAACAACACTAACAACCTGCAAATTCTACGATTTATCGACACGTAAAATACGGGTCGTTACAGCATGGCTTCGGTTTTAGCCACATCAAGCTGACTCATGGGAGTCAGAGCTACATACATACTTCATACAGAATCATTCTCCAACCACCCTACTTCATTCTGGAATCTCCACCACATAAGCGATTGTTAAAGTGGTTTTCAATACTAGCAGAGAGTATGACAGTATCTGATCTCAGTCTTTTTAACAACCAAATGCTTGTTTCACAACGGGTGGTTCTTTTATATTTCTAAAACCGATTCATAATTGATATCAAAATATCATATTCGATTCAAAATATATCATTTTCGAGTCATATATACTTTCGAAATCATATTCCAAAATAGATTAAACCATCATTTTAAAATCATGATATTTGCTTAAAATATGTTATTTCACTAGAAAATATCATTTCAGATCTCAACTTAGGTTATAACATTATTTAACCATATTCAATTTTAAATCAAGGATTTAAATATAAACACTTCCACTTTACACAATCTAAAATTTAGAAAATAGTTTAGGTTGTTATAAATAGTTTGCGTATTTTAAAAAATAAATTTTCAAATAGTTAAATACTTTATTTAGTTTAAAAATAGATTAAAACAGCTTTGGTGGATTTAAGATAGTTTAAATTAATTAAATCGATGTAAAGTAGATTAAATAAATTTAAAATAGATTAATTAGATTTAAAATAGATTAACTAAATTTAAGATCGATCAAATAGATTTAAAATTGATTAGATAAATTAAAATAGTTTTAAATTGTTTAAAATTGTTTAAAATAGTTGAAAGTAGATTAAAAATCATGATTTTTAAAATATAAGTCTTTAAACAGTATATATTAAAATAATTAAGCTTGTAATTGATATCAAAATAAACTATTTCTGCCCTTTTCAACAAATTTGGACCACATCCAAATTTCAAATCACCAAATCGAATTTAAACTTTTAATTCAATTTTCATTAAACTGTCTCAATTTATATCGATTATAAATCCATGGTTGAACTAGTTTTTAAACCACTTCAATTTTATAGATTTAAAAGTTTAAATCTTTAAACATTTCCAATAACTCGATTTCGATAAATTTCAGTTATATTTCAATTTAACTTTAAAATTTCCATTTTATTCTTTTAACAATTCATTAAACCAACTCAAATTTCAAAAATTAGAGTTTGGATTTCAAAAATAATCCAGTTTATAAAATCAAATTTTATTTCAAAATATCATTTAACCGAATTAGAAATTTAAGGACTTAAAATCATCTATTTTAACTAATCTAGTGTCCGTATATAATTTTTTACCCTATGGTCAAGTGATACGGATATATATCATTTCAACCCACAATAAATTAAATTTACGTTATATATAATTTCAACCCGCAATCTCGAATTAAAATAAAATCCATAAAATCTTTAAGGTTTATCATTTCAACCCATAAAGATTTTTCCCTAATCTATAGATCGTTCAGTTATGTATCAGTTCAACCCATAGGGATTTTCAAACAATAAGCTAAGGGGACTTACAGTGTTATAACAATATAATATAACATCCAGTCATCCAATATCAACAATCAAACATCCACCATAATCATCATTCAGATCAACAAATAAATAACAATAATTGACCGATCATCAATAATATGTATTGACAGGCAATTTAAAATTCAATATTAAATTAAATAGCGATTAAATCCATTAAAAGTCAGATTTAACTAAATATAAATATACCCAACATCAACAAATCAATTTCTAATTACATCATAAATTCAATTTGACTAATATAAGATAACCTAGTAGTTGTGAGTATATCAAAACACTCATCTTTGCTTTCAAATCAATCTGAAACCCAAAATAAGGCCCAAAATTCAAAAATCTCAAAATTTGTCTGAACTAGTGCCATTCGGAATTTCAATACGATCATAGCGGAATAAAGCGCATGCAAATCCGAATTCATATGAAGAAGATAAATTGTTAGAACATTATATGATTAAATTTAAAATAAATAAAATAATTGAATTACAATACATGTGTACCATCGTTCATCCCAGAAGAAAAACCCTAGCACACCCTATACGTCATGTTTGAAGCCGACACCACCCTCTAGACATGCATGCTTCCACTCGACTATGATACACGCTCCACTACCTATGAAGCTCCGTACTCCCCTGCTAGACCTCTTCCGACCACGAGCGACGCTATCAGCCAACGATCGATGCCCCAAAATCACAGCCGCTGCCCTCATTCTTTTAACCTAATCGAATTTTTTACATCGATCTGACTGTTGCATCGATAAGCGACTATCACAGATGGACTTCTCATGACCCTCTCCACAACCTAGTACCACCGAATCGACGATCCGACCCCATTGATCATCTTTCAAATGAACGACCGAGAATTAACCTTTAAATTCTGGACACACAGAGACCCAAATCAAAAGAAAACTACAGATCTAAAAAGTACTCATCGAGAGCTTCAAATCAGGATAATATGATTTGGTTTCGCGAAGTTTGATTTTGAAGTTGATTTGGAAATTGAATTCTAGGGTTTGTAATTTAACTGGTTTCTTCCATTGAGAGAGAAGCATATAGATGGAATTGTACGTATTGAGATAAGAAATGAAAAGTTTGCTAGGTTTTAGAAAGGTCCGTTTACATTAACGAAGCCCGATAAGAAAGAATAGCATATCGAATTGGTACGAATGAAAATAATGACCCAAAAAGCCCGTTCTCCTTCCAGAACGGAAGCAGGTGATCCCATATATCTAAACGGACATTTTTGATATTTTTAAACTCAATGAAATAGGTTTCAAATCCTAATTACATCATATGAAGAACTTAGTTTTAAAATCAGCTTATTTTAAATTGATTTCAATTAAATTAATTAAATTTGATTTAAATCTTATTATTCAATCAATCATTTCCCTTATGGACGTAATTAACATTTGCATATATAGTATTACATTAATATTCTACAATAATCATCCTAATTCATATTAACGTAATATTCTGTTACACTTATTGCAATTTATTTCCAATTGGTTATCAATGTATTAAATAGTGAATTTATAATTAAACCATTGTTATGACTTACCAATTCAAACACATTTCTATGTTTGTTGTTAATAAACAAAACAAATGAATTCACATACTGATTTATTATTCTATATTAACTAATTCAAATTAACTATGTGCAATTTTACTATTTGACACAACATTTGATTTATTTACTCATTTACAACTTATAACCAATTTTTTATGTTTACAATCACTCCAATTAATTGAAATTGCCTTAAATAGTTATTAGTTGCCTTAAATTAACATTACTAACATTACATTCTAGTTATTTCTCTCATTATTAAACCGTAGATTTTAAATTTTTGCAGAACATTAGATTCCCAAACTTATTTAATTAACAAATTTAATTATAAAAATTTATGGTTTGTTGCATCGGTAGTGTGAAGGAAAAGCTAATATGAAGAATTACAATCCATGAAAATGCATTTTCGGAGTCACATAACTAAAAATTCCAATAAATAGTGCACCATTTAAACTACATGATGACATCCATATATACAGCATGGGTTCACACTAGTCTTACTACATACTTTGACTTCTCATTTTGAAAATCACTATTCTATTAAAAAAAGTAAAAGAACAAATATTATTGAAGAAACCTTACATGCATCTTTTGTTGAAAGTCCTAAATTCACTAATAATGTACCTGAAATTTCTACCATTAACCAACCAATAGCCGTTGAAAAATATACAATAATGAGACCTTTGAAGATAATGAAAATAGTAATCAAATTTAGAATAACAATTAAAATAGTACCTTGACGTCACCACTAAGCATTTTGAAAGATCATCCAATTGAAAATCTACTTGGTAATGTTTCTACTAAATTTCTAACTAGAAGACAACTTAATGAAATTGGTCGAACTATCTTTGTATCCTATTTAAACTAAAAAACTATAAGGTTAATTCTATTCATACACCATAATCTGTTCGTATACCATAAAATGTAATAAACTAATATACATCAACAATTACTTTGTATACATCATCCTTTTTATCAAATTATCCTTTAATTCATCTTCATCGTCTCTCTTATTTATATAGTTGTGAAGTAAGTTAAAATTCAATAAAGTAAATTTTAATTTTTGGTAATATTATGATTTCTTTTATTCTTTTAAAAAAATACTCAATTTTAACAAAATCAACTTTAATTTATTAAATAAATAGGTAAGCACTTTAAACTAAAACAGATAGTTTTGGGAGTTATCTTAACTGATATTCAGGTGTCATGGTAAAGACTTCTTCATCAAAGTTGTGTAGTTTGGATCAAATAACATTAATTTAAATGTTCTAGTTTGATTGATTATAAAACTAAGTCTAAAAATGCATCTAAGAGGAAAGGTAATTTAGTAATATCTTTTTAACAAAAGTAATGGTGTATGCTTGGTGATTTTTGATGTATGCATAGAATTTGCCAAACTGTAAAAAGACCACAAAATATGAATAATGGGTAATAGAAATGCAAGAAGAGTTAAACTAATTCGAGCAAGTTCCTAGATGTAATGATCATTGTATCATCGGAACTAAGTGTGCATACAAGATTAAATAATAATGGAAATGGTGAAATTATCAGAAATAAAGATACACTGATTGCATAAATATATAACCAAAAAGAAGGGTAGATTACAATGAGACATCTGTTGCTATAACATGACTTAAGGAAATATGAAATTTACTAGCCTTTGTTTGTCACCATAATTTCAAATTTTATCAAATGAAGCTTGAAGCGCTGCTTTAAATGGTTTTATAAAAAATGTTTATATAGAACAACTTCCCCTATTTAAGCACGAAAAATACCTTGGCCATGTTTATATGCTCAAAAAGCCGCTTCACAGTATTAAACAAGCGAAACATGCTTGGTATGATAAGTTAGAAAATTATCCTTTGTGCTTGGGTTTTGAAACTAGTAAAGTTGACTCTACCTTTTTTTGCTAAAAGGAACTAACATTATTTATTAATTGTACAAATATACGTGGAATATATTATTTTTGGATCTTCAAATGAAATTTTGTGTATAGAATTTTCAATATCAGGAAAAAATGAATTTGAGATGTTTCATATAGAAGAACTTAAATATTTTCTTAATTTACAAGTTAAACAGCTAAATAATGGTACATATACCTATCAATAAAAAATATTGTATATATTCATTTAAATGATTAAAAATTAAAAATAAAACTATTAAACCTACTCTGATGAATGCAAGTTTACACCCAGATCATGATTAAAATGGAAAGAAGTTGACCAACGATTATATCGTAGTATGATTGTTAACTGCTCCCCAAAGCTGCTTACTAACAAGATATAACGATGAGTGTATGCTTATGTACCAGATACCAAGCCAATCCGAGTAACACTTAAGAGTTTAAAATGAATATTTCATTACTTAGTCGGCATTGTGGGTTACAGAGTTTTCTACCTGGAAGATTGTCCTTTTAAGTTGGTACCATATAGCAATATTGATTTAGAGGCTGTAGGACAACTAGAAAACGCAAGAGCGACATATGTCACTTTAATGGATAGTCCTTAGTCTCCTAATTTAATAAGAAACAAAATTGTATATCCATATCCACTTATGAATAAAATATGTTTATGCATTGTTAGGTTGTGCACAAGTAAAACATATGCATCAAATGATTAAATATTTTACATTAAAAATCACCAGGTCTCCAATATATTGTGATAATATGAATGTAACTAATTTATCCAACAATGCAGTGAATAGCTCAAGAACTAAACACATAGATTTAGAAATCATTTTCTGTGTGACCATGTATCAAAAGAAAATATCACTATGGAAATTAGAATTTTTTTAGATATATTTACCAAACCTTTGCTTGAAGCTACTTATATTAAATTGAGACAAGAATCGGGCATTTTTGATTTAAATAGCTTAAACTAAAACAATTATCCATCTTGATTATAAAAATATTATTACAAAGGAAGAGAATATCTTTTACTAAGTATCTATGTATATGTCCAGAAAATTTGTCTTTTTTGTTGATGAAAAAAGGGTATATAAAATACAGAATACTTGAGCACATTAACATATGGAGCACATAGATACATGGGAAGTAATAATTTAGAGAAAAAATTTGGTATATAAGTTGAATGGTTGTCATTATCGAAAAAGGTGTAACACCCCACACCCCTTAGTATACCCAAAAGGACACACTAGAAGGCTGGTGCGTTGTAGGTATAAATTAAAACTAGTAGACACTAAGATTCACAAGATAGAAATAGGTAAAAACAGCAAAAACAAATTAAATAATAATTTATTTAGAACAGAACTTCATAATTGCTTTAAAAACCAAATAAGTCACCAAATGCCAGATACACCACATGCCAAAATACCATACATATATGTCTTATGAAATCAAAGAAAACTATAGTCTCAAAAATCGAAGTACAACTACTCTTCAACATGTGCCAGTAAAAATAAAGAATAAAATGCTGAAATAAAAGAAGTGGAAGTACATAGTGGAATCTCCTTCAAAGAAACCTCCAAGCAACTCTAACCTACTGTCCACTTCCTTGATTGCCTATAGGGAGAAAAGGGGAAAACGGAGGAGTGGGTCAGACTAAAAGTCTAGTGAATGATAGTAATTACTAGAATCTTTTAGCAAAGTAAAAGTAATAGACTTTACAATAGTTCTAGTATATAAAAGAAAAAAAGGAAATAGAGAGAAGGAATATGCTGGAAATAAATATGAATTAAGTAGATCAACATAATTGATTAACTTTGATTGTTTGCACTTGTTATTGATAGCTATATAGATTAGGCTGAATTCCTAATACTACCCCTTGATCGGCCTGCTACTCCATAGAATCTACTATAGATCGGACGCTAAATCTCCCTACGCAATAGACATTGGTGCCTACGAAAGACACACACAAAGCGCTTGAAACTTATAACGATCACTGTGCACCCGAATGGAAGTCGCACGCGTAACCGCCACCATGCTCATGTTACTCGTTTTTCCATCTATTATTTCTTCTTATTACCTCAAACTCCAGCATAAGCGTGCCCTTCGTCTCACTTTAGGATTATGTGAGACACCTCGTCTCACTTCAGGGTTATGTGAGACAACTTGTTTCACTATAGGGTTATGTGAAACAGCGTGTCCATAGAAATAATATGGGAAATGCTGTTAGTATTGGCCGTCATCCAAACAATATCTAGTTGCACCTTTTGCCCAAATCCCCATAATTTGGACTTTAACTTATTGACCATTTACTACCGTTATTAACATAAGCGTGCCCCTCATTTCACTTCAGGATTAGTGAAACACCGTGTCTATATAAATAGGGGAATGTTATTTGGTAAAGGTTCTATTTTAATTCTTTTCTTATTAACTTAGATAGATTATTTAAATGAGCCTTTACTTTTGTTCTTATTATCTATGCTTAATAATTTATCCTAAATCTTAAAATAAGCCTCACTCTCTTCTTATTTCTTATTGTAACCTACGTTACAATCATGCTTTTTACTTAACCCAAGGTCTAAGTGTAAAAAATGAGCTTCTTACATCTTATACTCTTTTTAGTTAAAATTATAAGTTATAACTAGGCCAATTATCTTTAATTTGTCCAATTCTAATATCAGTATCATAATTAGGCTCAATTCCAGTCTTGATTCCATTTGTATTACCGTCTTTACAATTTACGTCTTACCTTCCATTATTTCAGTATTCTTATAATTTTAATCCTTCGCATTTAATCTATTCTAGTCCATACGCGAAGAAGGAGAAATAAAAGAAAATTGAAAATAGAAGGAAATCCAAATTGTAGGAAGAAGTTGTAAATAACGCATAAATAAGAGTAAATAAATTAAAATACTGTAAATAAACCGTAAATAAATGGGAAAACTATAATTAATAGATATAAACTAAAATTAACTTAAAAAAATTAAAAAGAAATAGACTGAAAATAAGTTTAAAATTGAAAATATATTGATAAAAAGGTATTTCCAAAGTCGTAGAAAAACTACAATTATTGGAAACCCTATTATTTTAAATTGCTTAAAAATATAAAATTATTATAATAATTCACTTGTGGTCCTAAGCTCTTCCCTTTAGGCTTTCTCAAATCCACTTGGAGTTGTTAAATATTTTAATTTAAAACGATGTTCTTCTTGGAAAATTATTCCACTTAGGGTCCTTCCTAAAAAGGTGAACCCAATTGGAGATATCTTAGAATGAGAAAAAGTGTTAGGTCTAGGTCTTATTTATAGTGGTAGAAGTGGATCTTAGACCATTAGATTTGGGAATTGAACAGGATGCAACCACGTCATAGATAGAATAGGAGCCGTCTAATGGAAGCACGAAAGGACCGCATGGAGCAAAAGAATGTGAAACAATGCATACATGGCTTACTAGAACAACTAGAACGAAGAAATATTTCTTTGCTTGCAATATGTAGGAGGACAGACCTACAGGGTGACCGCCCTTAAAGTTAGGTCAACCGGCCTATCGACATAGGGTTTGGGATGGTTGACCTCTAGGTCGACCTTCCTATATATATTATTTATTTATTTTTTTCGTTTTTCTTATATCATTCATAACTTTCTTATATTAGCTCAGATTCTGACATTCTATATATGGAAATTGACAAGGAAATTACCACAAACACAATGGTGCAACTCCGTGGCTCAGTTCTGATAATTTCACAAAGTTATTTTATTATTTTGTTAATTAACTAGTTAATTATTATGGGTTAAATTTTGGGTTGTTATATTCTCCCCTCCTTTAGGGATTTCGTCTCCGAAATCTCCTTAAATATCTAAGGTTAAAAGAATGAACTAATATTTTCATCCAAGTTCTACAACCAACTATTTAACTTTCATCCATTCATCCATTGTCCTTAAGTTTTTCTAATTCAATTTATGATACTTATGCGACTAGTGTAGTGTTGATATCCCTAACTAATGCAAAAGATTAGGTACTCCACTTATTCAGTTGACCTTATTTTATGCAATCATGTCTGTGCCATGTATCCAAGTATCCAAATAAATGCAAATTCCTTAATGATAACTGATAGTTCTACATGCATGCTGCAAACATCATCCAAATGCAACAATCATGTGAAAATCATCCATTTTTAGCAACCATGGAAAATAGGATAAAAATGCGCACACATCTATATGCATATGCTGTAGTGTCCTAGTTAGGCCGATCCCCAAGTGATAATAATGCCTAGTTTAAGTATATGCATCCATAACATCCACTAGCAAACACTTGCAATCACTAGCATACATCATACATAACATGTTCTAATAACATGCTTACATCAAACCCCATCATCCATAGGTTGGATCCTAAGTTCTATCCTGCCAAAGGATAATAAAGGAAAGAACCTATTCAAAACTAAATGTGGAAAATAGGAAATTCTAAAACTACTATTGAAAATATGAGGATAGGAAGTACGAATTTTCTCTTCAGCTTCCTAAGTAGCATCTGCAACATCATCTCCTTATTCCACCTTTACTAGCGGAAACTCCTTATTCCTCAGTCGCTTGGGTCTCTTCGAACAATCATCATGGGGATACGCCGAACTAACGCTTCCCTTTCTATCTCCACCTCTACCAACTGACTAGGCCCTACGACCTCCGCTAGGTCCTGTAAGCACTTTCACAAGTGTGAAACATGAAAAAAGTCATGCACTCCTATAAGCCTTTTTAGTAGCTTCACTCAGTAAGCCATCTTCCCAACTCTCTCAATGATAGGAAATGGTCTATCAAATCTAGGGGCTAACTTTACATTCAATCCAAACCTTGCAACCTTCCTAAGTGGGGATATTTTGATAAAATCTAAGTCTCCAACCTCAAACTCAATGTCTCTCCTCCGCTTGTCCGCATAAGATTTCTTCCTGTCTTGAGCTATCTTCATCCTCCGTCGAATCAAATCCACTTTCTCTGATGTCTCTTTCACCATGTCAGGCCCAAGCAGCAACTTCTTCGTAAAATTCACCCAACATGAAGGTGACTTACAAGGTCTGCCATATAAAGCCTCGAATAGTGCTATTCCTATGCTTGCTTGGTAACTGTTATTATATGAAGACTCCATCAATGGAAGATGCTCCTCCCAAGTTCCTCCAAAATCCAAAATGCACATCATAGCAAATCCTCAAGCACTTATTAACTCTCTCCATTTGGCCATCTGTCTAGGGGTGATAGGCCGTACTCAGCCTAAGTCACATGCCTAAAGCCTCTTGCAAGCTTCCCCAAAACTCACTAGTAAAAATAGGGTCTCTATCGCTCACTGTGCTAGAGTGAACTCCATGTAGTCGGACTATCTCTCGAACATGTAAGGATACCAAATAAGACGTCGTCCTCTTGCTCTTAACAGGAATGAAGTGGGCACTTTTGGTCAAACAGTCTACAATTACCCAAATGCTAGTAATCCCCTTTCAAGAATGGGGTAAACCATCTGTGAAATCCATTGAAATGCTATCCTACTTCCACTCTGGCACATCTAAAGGCTAAAGTAATCCACTAAGTTTCTATTGCTCCACCTTAACCCTTTGGCATACAAGATACTTAGCTATGAACACCGCAGCATCCTTCTTCATGCCATTCTAGTAAAAAATTCTCTTCATGTCCCTATACATTGTGTCACCAACCGGATGAATAGTCATAAGGGAATGGTGTGCTTCCTCTAAAACTACTTTCAACAAGTCACCATTGAGGGGAACACAAAGCCTTCCATCTCTCCTAAGCCACCCTCCGACATCTATGGAATAACATTGGAGATGTCTAAAGACCTCTCCTTGGCTAATCCTATCCATAATGTCCATGAGCTCCGAATCTCTTGTAGCCTCAAGCCAATCTGATCCATAAAGGTAGGCTTCACTTCAAGCGTAGCTAATAATCTAGGGGTAATGTCCATAGATGGCTTAAAATAAAAAGTAGAAATAAACTCCAAGCTCTTCCACTCTACGATTTAAGGATTAAATGTTGCTTTCTTCCTGCTCAATGCGTTCGCATCCACATTAACCTTGTCTAGGGTATAAGCTATCTCAAAATCGTACGATGCCAAAAAATCTATCCAACGATGTTACCTCAAGTTCAAGTCCTTCTGTGAGAATAGGTACTTCAATAACTTATGGTCGGTGAAAAGCTCAAACCTCTCTCCAAGAAAATAGTGCCTCCAAGACATGAGTGCAAAAACAATAGCAGCTAACTCCAAAATCATGGGTAGGGTAGTTCTTCTCATGCGTCCTCAACTACCTACTACCATAACTTAATACCCTTCCTTCTTACATCAACACCATCCCTAAACTCTTCCCACATGCATCAGTGTATATAGTAAAAGGCTTAGCTCCATCAGGTAAAACTAACACTGGTGACCTAGTAAGGGTTATCTTAATCTTCGCGAAGGAATCCTTACAATCTACGTCCCACATGAATGCTTTATTCTTCTTAGAAGGCGCATGAGTGATGCCAAAATCTTAGCAAAGTCTCTCATGAACTTCCTATAGTAGCCCGCCAATATAGGAAGCTCCTAACTTCGGTGACGTTTTTAGGGGCCTTTCAATCTTGCACTGCAATCACCTTATCTAGATCAACAGCCAAACCTTCCTTCGAGACACATGCCCTAAGAAACATACCTCCTCTCTCCAAAATTGACACTTTGAAAACTTAGCTCTCAAATGATGACTACAAAGTATGAGAAGAACCTCCTTTAAATGAACAGGATGATCCTCTCTATTCTCAGAAAACACCAAGATGTCATCCACGAATACCACCACAAACTTATTTAGAACCTCTCTAAAGACGCGGCTCATCAAATCAACAAAGTAGGCCGGGGAATTGGTTAGCCCATAAGGAATAACCAATCATTCGAAGAATCTGTCTGATGCTCTCAATACAGTCTTATCTATGCTGTCATCAGCGGCTCTAAGCTTATGGAATCCTGTGACCAAAACAAACTGGGAGAATACCGAAGAGCCGACTAACTGGTCAAAAAGATCATCAATCCTAGAGAATGGATATCGGTTCTTCTTTATGAGCTTATTTAATTCTCTATAATCAACGCAAAGTCGAAGAAAACCATCTTCCTTAGTAGCTAAGTAGAAAAGTGCTCCCTACACCGATATGCTCCTCCTTATGAAACACTTTTCCAAGTTCTCATGAATTTTCTTGCTCAATTCCTTCCTCTCCCTTGGTTCCATGTGCCTTACAAGTAATTCTACTGGTTTAGCATTCTTAGTTAAAGAAATCCTGAACTCAATCTCTCTCTTAATGGGCAGTCTTCTAACCTCTTCAAAGACGTTTGGAAAATCTCTAACTATAGGAACCGAATCTAGCTCCGCTGAAGACGAATCAAGGGAATATAGGAAACTCAACATGATTAAACCTTGGGGTCATAAGGAACCTCGAGTGTCCTACTGCTGTATGTCTTTAGTCTAACAACCATCCTTTCACAGTCTAATATAGCTCCATATGTGGATAGCCAAACCATCCCCAAAATCATCCCATACCCCGAAAATCTAAAAACATAGGTGTCACAGTCGAATTCTACGCCTAGGATAAATATTTTCAAACCCCTAGATAAGTGTGCCGATCCTCCTATGGGGTTTGAAATAACAATGGCGTCTACTACTAAAGAAATGTCTAAGTGCAAACAATCCACAAGAGAACTAGAGATAAAAGAGTGTGATGCTCTAGGATCGAATAGAGTTCGAATGGGAAAATAAAAAACAAAAATCTAACCTTCAACTGTTACTTTCCTACCTCTATTCAGAATGCTATCTGAAGGTGCTGCGTCTAATGCCTGAATCTGCATGACCGGTGTACTAGCTTCCTATCCCGTCTTTTGGGGATAATTCCTACTCAAGTGACCGGCTGCCCGCAATTAAAGAACTTTCCCTCCATCTTCTCCCTCTTGCTATCCCTGGCGAGATGTCCCATAATTCCATAGCTACCACACTTCATTCCTTTCTTAATCTGCTTTCGTGGGCCATTGCCTTTCTTCTTCTTTATATTGTTCCTTCGTCATTTCTTCTTCGGATCTTCCAACTTAACAACTTTCTTTGACTCTCCTTCCTTGACTGCATCAGACATCAGCGCCATCTCCAACAAATACTCATAGTAGCTCTCATCGACATGTGAGTCAACAAGAATCCCTGAAGGGGCTAATTAATTCCCCTTGCAAACTTCATAGTTTTCTTGTGCGACGAATTCACCAACTCCATATTGAACCACGACAATTCATTGAATTCATTGATGTACTCCTTTATCGACAAACTTCTTTGCTTCAAATTGATAAACTGCTCCAACCGAACACTATCCTCTACTTGAGACAAAATCTTCCTATCAAATCGCTCCCGGAATCTATTCCAAGTCACCTCTCTTCCTTCTAACTCAATGACCTCATACCAATATAAAGCCTCCTCTTTCAGCTGTCAAGATGCTAGCTGAACTCACTGCTACTCATTCAATCCCAATAATCCTAATATCTCTCTGTGTCTCTAAGCCAAGCTCTTACCTCCAAAAAAGTCTCCTTGCCAGAAAAAGTATTTCAACCCAAACTCGCAAAATCCTTACAAAGCTTAGAGAAATTGACGGCAGCAAGTATGTTGATGGAATTCACCCCCGTGGTGCTTGGTTGGGAGCTTGCCCGTGCTCCTCTAGAGTTGTGGCTTGCAGATACCTACGAAACCAGGCTGGGACTGAAATGCCCTCGGGAAGGTTCGGTGCATCTACCATTCTACGAAAAGAAAAAAATAGTTTAGCAAAGCATTGAAGGAAGATTGAGCTGGATTTTTAAGGGGATTTTTTTATGAAAACTCCTTTATACTTAAAATCTAATTTTAAGACTTCTTTTCTGAAAACTGTTTTTAAAACAAGTTATTATTATTTTTGAAAAATACTTTACATAATTTTTTTTTGGAATCCTGTAACCTTAGGCTCGGATACCAAATGGAATACCCCACACCCCTTAGTATACCCAAAAGGACATGCTAGAAGGCATGATGCGTCGTAGGTATAAACTAAACTAGTAGAGACTAAGATTCACAAGATAAAAATAGGTAAAAAAAATAGCAGAAACAATTTAAATAATAACTTTTTAGAACATAACTTCATAATTTCTTTAAAAACCAAATAAATCACCAAAAACTAAATACATCACGTGCCAAAAAACCTTACATATACGTATTATGAAATTAAAGAAAGCAATAATCTCAAAAATCAGAGTACAACTACTGCCCAACATGTGCTAGTACAAATAAAGATCAAAAAGCTAAAATAAAAGAAGTGGAAGTACATAGTTGAATCTCCTTCAAGGAAACCTTCAAGCAACTGCATCCTACTGTCCTCTTCCTTGATTGCCTATGGGATGAAAAGGGGAAAATGGAGGAGTGGTTCAGATTAAAAGTTTGGTGAATGATAGTAATTACTAGAATCTCTAAGAAAAGTAAAATTAATAAACTTTGTGACTATTCTAGTATATAAAAGGAAACAAAGGAAATAGAGAGAAGGAATAAGCCGTAAATAAATACGAATTAACAAGATCAACATAACTGATTAACTTTGATTGTTTGCACTTGTTTTTTATAGCTGCTTAAATTAGGCTGAATTCCTAATACTACCCCTTGGTCGGCCTACTACTCCATAGATTTTACCATGGATCAGATGCTAAAGCTCCCTGTGCAGTAGACATTAGTGCATACGAAAGGCATACACTAAATGCTTGGAACCCATAATGATCACTGAGCACCCGAATGGAAGTCGCACGTGTAACTACCACCATGCTTATTTTACCCGTTGTTCCACCTATTGGGCCTTCTTATTACCTCAAGCTCCAGCATAAGCGTGCTCCTTATTTCATTTCAGGATTACGTGGGGCTCCTCGTCTCACTTCAAGTCTATGCGAGACACCTCGTTTCACTTCAGGGTTATGTGAAACACCATGTCCGTAGAAATAATAGGAAAATTCTGTTGGTACTGGTCCGTCATCCAAACAATATCTACTTGCACCCCTTGACCAAATCGCCGTGATTTTAAATTTTACTTATTTACCATTTACTACGATTAATAACATAATCCTGCCCCTAATCTTACTTCAAGATTATGTGAAGCACGATGTCCATAAAAATAGGGGAATGTTATTTGGCACATGTCCTACTTTAATTCTTCGCTCATTAACATAAATAATTGTTTAAGTAGGCCTTTATTTTTGTTCTTACTATTTGTACTTATTAATTTATCCTAAGTCTTAAAATAAGCCTCACTCTATTCTATTTCTTATTATAACCTACATTATAATCATGCTTATTAATTAACCCAACGTCTAAGTGTAAAAAATAAGCTTCTTTCATCTTATACTCTTTTTAGTTATAATTCTAAGTTATAACTAGGCCAATTATCTTTAATTATTCCAATTCTTATATCAATATCATAATTAGACTCAATTTATGTCTTAATTCCATTTTTATTACAGCCTTTACAATTTACATCTTACCTTCTGTTATTTCAGTATTCTTTAAAATTTTATCTATATTCGCGTTTAATCTATTCTATTCCATATGCGAAGAAGAAGGAGAAATAAAAAAAACTTAAAATAGAAGAAAATTCAAAGCATAGGAAGAAGAAATAAATAATGCATAAATAATAGTAAATAAATTAAAATACCGTAAATAAACCGTAAATAAATGGAAAAACTATAATTAACATAAATTAACCGAAAAGAATAGAAAAAATGAAATAGACTGAAAATAAATTTGAAATTGAAAATAACTGATAAAAAGGTATTACAAAAATTGTAGAAAAACTACAACTATGGGAAACACTATTGTTTTAAATTGCTAAAAAAATCTAAAATAATTGCAATCACTCACCCCTTTAGGCCTTCCCGGTTCCACTTGGGGTTGTTTAATATTTTAATTTAAAAGGATTTTCTTCTTGGAAATTATTCCGCTTAGGGTCCTTCCTGAAAAGGTGAACCCAATTGGAGAAAATCTTAGAATGAGGAAAAGTGCTAGTCCTAGTGTCTTATTTATAAGGGTAGAAGTGGATCTTAGAACATTATATTTATGGATTGAATAAGATCTAACCACGTCATAGGCTGAATAGGAGCCATTGGATGGAAGCATGGAAGGTCCAGATGGAACGAAAGAATGCGAAACAACACGTACAAGGCTTACTGGAACAACTCGAATATTTCTTCGCTTCCAATACATAGGCGGGTCGACCTATAGGTCGACCGCCCTTGAAGCCCGGTCGACCGGCTGGTCGACCTAGGCCTTGGGATGGTTGACCTCTACGTCGACCTCCCTACATATAATATTATTTCTTCATTTTTATTATTTAATTCATAACTTTCTCATATTAGCTCGGAATTTGATGTTCTATATATGGAAATTGACTAGGAAATTACCACGAACACAATGGTGAAAGTCCCTTGGCTAAATTTTGATAATTTCACAAAGTTATTTTATCATTTCATTAATTGACTAATTAATTATTATAAGTTAAATTTTGGGTTATTACAAAAGAGGTGAATGTTAGAAACATGATCCTAGTGTTTATATCATAACAACAATATACTAATGCAACTAATAAATTTATTGAGTTATTTTAGGAATGATAACACTAATATAGTAGGTGTGATATAATGGTTGTGACGCCCCACCTCTATACTCACACTAGCCAAGGATACTATGGAGTAATGCAATCGACTAGTACGAATAGTAAGGCTGTTGAGGAGTGACCATATGTGTAATTACTTTGTGCGTGTACCGATATGCCAGATAATATATCGCTTTCATTTCAAGAGGAAATCCGACATACCGATATAAACTCAAAGCTTCTACACGGTGGCTATGTGGTCCTTGGAAACAAATATAAAATAAGCATAACACAAAATCAGCCATAGATATTCATATCACTAAGGCAGAAACAGATATGAGTATAACGTATAAAAGTGTACATCAAAGTAGTGGTCATGTAAGATCCACTACATCACAAAAGAATAGGTACAAGTGCTAGACAAAAAAATATGTATACATTAAGGAGTCTCTATCTCGAATGTATAAAACAAAAACTACTAAGCTAAGTAGTTAGCCAAAAGTCAGGTGACAGTCCCTCATAAGAAGTTAAGCAGAAACACCTGAAATATCTCAGTTTGACCCGAGTATTATTTAAGAAGAAAATAGTAAATGGATCAGTCTAGCTATAAATATCATATAAAATGAGATAGGATAAGTGATATGAAAAAACTGTATGATAACAATAATTCCATACTGTGACAAGTAAACATTAAATAACAACAAAAATCATACAATATCTCGAATCTTCTCAAAACACAAAAAAGAATGTCATATTCTTTAACTTATTCACCAAATTGCAAATATTGATAAAACTTATCTATGTAAATCACAAACAAATTGGTGAAACACAAATTCTAGAAATCATCAATAAAAAATCCAAAAAACACAAAGGGGGAGGCCTATCACAAACAGGAGCATGAAAACTCACCAACACGTGTATCATAAACGAGACGCCATCCTATAAACCAAACATCGATGCACCTAAAAAGACACGCCCCATGCACAGTCGAATATCGATGTACCTTGAAAGATACGCCTCATGCATAACCAAACATCGATGCACCTTGAAAGATATGCCCCATGCATAAACAAACGTCGACGCACCTCAAAAGATACGCCCCATGCACTTATTGAGCCAAACATCAACGCAACTAGAAAGACACGCCCCATGTACCGAACTCGTTGAGCTGATTGCTCCACGAACGATCAAAAGACCATGGGTCGTTAGCCCATAAAAATGAGTCAAAACTCCATAAATCGGGGTATAGTCCCCCATGTGGACAAAGAGACATCACATATCGCTTGTCTAAACAATAAAATGATCACCATCGATCAATTAGAAGTGTGAATTACACTAAGCTAGTAAATAAATGAATTTAGCTTCATATCCCATAACCACTAGCTTAGCTTAATTATTTAGGAACATATTGTTGATTTCCACCCGAAAACTGTCATAAAATTTCAATTGAGCAAGTCCAAGAATTAACCGAAAAAGAAAATACAAGCGTTTCATACCACTTGTTTTGCTAAGTCGTTTAATTAGATTTCTCATACGAAGGAGGTAAAGGTTTGTGTATACTAATAGTTTGAAAAACGGTTTTAAAAACGAGCTTTATATTGAAAGTAAATGTTGAAGTCGTTTTGATGAAAGAGTTTTAGTATTTACAACTAATATAGAAACCTTTGCATTTTAAAGTGACACATCACAAAAATGATTGTAGACACAATCAATCACCAAAAATTCACATATGAAAATGTGAATCAAACCATAGAAATCGATATCAAATCCATCAAAGTCGATATTTCCAAAAATCTAGAAAGGAGTCATCAAAGTCGATAATAAATGACGACGACCAATCGGATCAACCAAAAATCGATATAAATGGAAACCCATCAAAAACAAGCATGATGGCTGAAATTAACAGCTCCAGACGTCTGGTGGTTCTCCCAGACATCTGAGTTGGAAGGCTGGAATTTTTATTCCAGATCGTCCAAACGTCTAGGAAGTAAGCGCAGACGTCTGAGCTGACGTTCTGGAATTTTATTCCCGTAGCTCCAGACGTCTGGGCATACTACCAGATGTCTGAGCTGAAGCACAAAGCAATATTTTGCATTGGCCAATAATGGTCAATTCGTATCGAAAGCGATTAAATGAACGATGATGGTTAGGGATTATGTCAAGTGACAACCCAACCTTATAGGCTCTTCAATACACTCCAAACAATATGCCAAAACATCCAATGATGGATTTTTCATGGATTTTGATTTCAAAATACCAAAAATTGGAAAATACACCAATCCAATTCATTTCAAAGCAAATGAACATGAAATAGGTGTTAGGAATTCTTACCTAATAACTATCAAAGTTATAGACATAGATGTGAGTTCAAGAACTCACCTTTAAACTCAAAAACAACGAATGAGAAGCTCAAACACAAAGGAAAGATCAACCACTCATCAACTTCAACTCTATAAGCTTCAATCTAAGCTTATAAGCAAATATTTTCTAAGTTAGGATTCAGGAATTTCTAAAAATTAGAGAGAGATTGAAGTGGGGATGAAGAAGAGGATGCCTACCTAAGCTTTTCTTTGAATTTGGAGCTTGAATTTGAATTTCCTAGCAAAACTAGGGTTTAGGAATTTTGATTTCTTTTCCTTTTCCCCATTTTAACTTTAGCTTGAAGTGTTAGGAAAAATAGAATGAATGAAGAGGAGAAGGGGGGTGGAGTTAGGGTGTTATGTTGGGTTAACGGGCTGAAACCCAAACCCAAAGCCCAATAGAAAAATAGCAAAATTCAACTCTACTCCAAACATATCGATGTATATATTCAAAAGAATCGCAAACGCCGTTTTGAACTCAATGGAAATGGTCTCGAGTACAAATTCGAATGTTTACACAATGTAGAATTTCGAAATTTAATCTGACTAACGATGCTAAATTTAAATATAAAATCGTAAATTATGCGGGTTGTTACAGACTCCCCTCTTTAAAGAAATTGCGTCCTCGCAATACTTAGGAAGAAAACAATGAGTAACAACCATAAAAGCATATTAACATAAAATAAAATTTGAAGTTAGAAGTTCACCCTAAAGAGCATGAGAGAGTAAGTCTGGATGTGTTCGCTCGATGAATTCCAAGATTCCCAAGAACAATCCTTAGGATTTGAGGACCATTGAACTTTCACAAGAGGAACGTCTTTATTTCGAAGGAATTTAACCTCCTAAGCAATGATATGGATAGGATGTTGATCATAAGTCAAATTAGGTGAAACTTCAATTTCTACAATAACACTGGGCTCATGAATAGAATCGGAATCCCTAAGGCATTTCCATAAGTGAGAGAAATGGAAAACATCACGAATAGCAGAAAATTGAGCCAGTAATAAGCGATAAGCCACAGAACCAATACATTCGGTGATGGAAAGTGGACCAACATATCGAGGTGCTAATTTTCCCGATCGACTAAGACTCACAACACCCTTCATAGGTGAAACACTAATGAACACCAAATTTCTAAGGGCGGAAATAATGGCCGCGAGCACTAGATCATGAATGGCATATCCAGTCTCGATAGGCTTTAATTGTATTGAAGTATAAGCGATAACGCATTCCCTTTTTGCATGAGAACGACACCTGAACCAATACGACTAGCATCAGCACAAACAGTAAAGTCTTGATTCCCCTTAGGAATCACTAGAATAGGAGCATCGAAAAGGAGTTCTTTTAAATAATCCTCTTTCCCGGGACAAGGGATGTGGGCTTCATAATGATTAAGCCAATCCTTTCCAAAAATCAATTTTGAAGCCTAAGTAATGCATAACATTCAAATCGGCTCGAAATGCATGACCACATAAAATAATCTCGACATCTTTACAAATAAACCAAATGTTGCGGATCCACCATGCAGATTTGCAATCCTCAAAGAAGTCATCAAGCGCATAACATTTAAAGAAAAAGTATCAACAAGCTCTTTTGATACAAAAGAGTGGGATGTACCCATGTCAAAAAGAACTCGAATAGGTTGATCATGAAACATAATAATGCCATCAAAGGTAGAATGATAAATACCTTGTAACAACCCTGTATTTTGTAATTATTTTATTGTATATTTTAATTATTTTTAATGTAAAATTTTGATTTGAAAACTTATTTTTTTTCTTATTTGAAATGATTAAATTTATTATTTAAATATAATCTTGATTTTTTTATGAGGTATAATTCCAAACTTGTGTAAGTTGAATATTTGCCTGAAATGCTGATTTTGGTCAAAATAGTCAAACTGTGACTTTCAACTTAAAATTTTAAAAGTTTAAAATTTTATTTTTTTTCTTTTATTATGAAAGTACATAAAATTCTAAGAACACCACTTTTCGTTTCGTTGAAATCGGATGTAAATTGTGGAAGTTATACCCTTTACAATATTATGCGTATATAGGGTTATTTAACAATGACTATTTTAAATTGTATAAGTTACTTCTTCTTGGTTATATTTTATTTTAATATGTGATAATATGTTATATTATGTATATTTTGACTTTTAAGTATTTTTAAAATGATAATATAGTTTTTCTAAAGTTTATTTGAATTTATTTCAATTTATAAAGCCTAGTCTACAATTTTAAGCCATTTTCTTAATTTAATTATGTATAATTAAAATTTATTTATTTATTTTATGCACTCACTTTTATTTGCTGTGTTTTACTTTATTTTATTCATTTTACATGTATTTAAATTAAAGTAATTTTTTCCAAATTATATTGAAGTTATTTCTAATTCTTAAGTCAAGTTTTCATTTTCTGTGCTATTTTTCTTGTTTTAATCATATCTAATTAATATTTAATTATTAATATTTTGTTTATCTGTTATACTTTCGAATTTTAACTGAGATTTTAATTATTTTCAGTTATTTAGATGTATATAAATATATATGAGAAATTTGAAAGGGTTAAAGGCTAAGAAACGTAAAAACGTTTTACTGTTTCTTTTGCAGTTTCTTTTGTCATCAATACATCTATTTTTTTGCATTTCCCTATACCATCTCCAGCCTACTTCCCTTCCTCATTTGTCACAAAATTTTTCTCTTTCTCAACCCTAAAAATCATGGCCTCCATCTTGAGAAAAAAATCTGGTAATGGATACATCTTTTTCTACCTTTTTCTTCTCATTTTCTATGCATTTTGCCTAGTTTTCTATGCTTTCTGGATTGGCCTCTACCACCCACCATCACCACCATACTCTCCACCATCCCCTACCACTCTTCCTTGGCATCATCTCCAGCCATGATTTCAGATCCATCCATGACCACACCTCCCTTGGTGACAAAACTCCACAAAATTGCAAATAATGCCCAAAACAATGCCCTAGCCACCACTATTACTTCACCACCATCTACCCCATCAGATCTGACCATGGCCGAACCCCTTTTGATGGTCAAACCCCTCAAACTACAACCTAGATGCCTAGATCCATGCTTATTTGACCTCTACATGCTCATCCACTTCAACCACCACCCAAACCACCACCATAGCCGCCGCCACTCCCCAGACCTGACCACAACACACCCCTCCTCACCTCTGTCCAGTCATGACACATCACAGGCCGAGCCCAATCCCTAAGGTTGAGCCCTTGTTTTGACCAAAAAACCCACCTAATTGCCTTCAAAACCACATCACCTCCTCATGTACAAACTCCACCTTGTCTTGCCTTGAACCCGAGCTATGTTAGCCCAAACCTGACCCAAAAATCGACCACATCTGAACCACATCAGACCCCAAATCCATACCAAACAATAGAGAAGGCAAAGCAAAAGACTGCGTAGTCATATCTCCTTTTATTTCAATGTTATTGCATTTTAAAGTCGTATTGAATTTTGTTGTTTTGATTGTTTGTTTTGGGTTGTACACAAGAGTTGTAGATTGGATTCTTTCTCCACTCATGTCCGTAGTCTTGTCATCGTTCTTGTCGTGCTTTTGGAATCACACTTGTGTTAGTTGTTTTGGTCTTCAGCTTGAAATAGTGAGTCTTTCTCACTCTGACATTTATACTTATGAGAAGTGAATTGATGACAAGTGTTTAGTAATAAAAAATGTTTATGAAAGTTAATGATGATCATATGATATGCTATGCCATGTTATTACCATATTATTACCATGTTAAAACTGTTAATTTTCACCTGACATCTGATATATGACTGTATATTGTGATATTGACCTTGTTTATAATATTTCTGCATATGATCACACTGCAAGTTCCCTGTTAGAAAAAAATGTTATGGGCTGAAATAATAGGCCTGCATGGTTTTAAAATTTTCATTTTGACTTGGGATTGCGGGTTTGAAATGATAAAACCCGGATTTTCTTTGTAAATTATGGGTTGAAATGATATATTACCTGTATCACTTTACCTAGCGTAGAAAATTTTATACAGGCCCGTATTTAAAATATGTTTTTCTAAAATTTTAAACATTTTAGAAATTTAATTATTATAATATTTTGATTTTAAATTTTAAAAAAAAGGATTTTTGTAAATTATTATTGATTTTCTGAATAATTGCAGGTGAAATGAATTAATGAAAAAGTTAGAAATTTTGAACGTGAGTTATTTTGGAAATTTTGATTTAATTATAATTGGAAATTTAATTGAATATGAAATCATGATAATAATTTGAATTTAAATGAATTTAAAGTGATTTTTATATCATATTAACGATTTTAATAAAGGTGAAATGTGAAATGAATGAATATTGTAAGTTGAAATTTTGAAATATAACTAAAACTGGAAATTTATGAAATTGATGTAAAGTGAACTTTTAGTTAAGCAAATAAAAATAAAACTAAGTTATATTTGAGAATTTGAACTTAAGTGTTAAGTTGAAATTTAATGTACTGGATTTTAAAATTGAACATTGCATTTTAATAAGCGGATTATTATTAAATCTTGATTTTTGAATGGAAATTTAACCCTGTAAATCATGAACTTGAGGAAAATTAAATGATGTTATAAATGTGAAAATGCATGACTTTATAAGTTAAAAATGTTTTAATAAAAATATAACTGGTTGAGAAATTTTATTGAATATTTGAAAGTTAATTGACTGCATTTTTGAAATGATATTAATTACAATGTAAATGATATTACAAATTGTAAATACTGTAGTTGATGATAATGAACTAAAAAAAAGGCTATTGAAAAAAACTATTATAGAAATTGTTGTAAGCACTATGATTTTTGAATTTAACTAAGTTTATTTGAAATTTAAGAAAACTCTATTACAACATTTTTAAACGTTGTCTTTTGTTAAATTGAACTGTTTTGAATGTAACTTTCTGTTGAGTTTTCTAAATGATGCGAAAAGTGAATTTTCACGGTTTTGATAAACTTAAGTGAATAAATAAACTTTGGAAGTTGAAATTTTTGGAAATTTAATAATTTAGTTATTAAACATAATAACTTCATTAAAATGATAAAAAAGAATTTTTGGAATATAAACTGTTTTGAAATATGAATTGAAATGGTATTTTAGATTGAATAAAATGAATAATGATTTGAAATGAATTAAGTTTTGAAAAGATACGATATTTTGATATATTAAAATGATTTGAAACGAAGTTTTGAAAGGATATGATACTTTGATATATTAAAATGATTTGAAACGAAGTTTTGAGAGATATGATATTTTTGATATTAAACGATTTGAAAACGGAGTTTGAAAGATAGGACATTTTGATATTAACATGATTTAAAAAGAAGTTCTGAAAGATATGATATTCTAGAACTGAAATTTTGAAAGGTTATGATATTTTGATATATTAAAATGATTTGAAAGGTAGTGTTGAAAGGGTATGAAAATTTAATATATTGAAATGGTTAGAAATGACTTGATATTTATTTTGATAAATATTTGAATTGAAAGATATTTTACGATGATATATTGAAATGGTTTTGGAAATGATTTAATATTTACTTTGATAAAGATTTGGATTGAAAAGGATATTTTATTTTGAAGTATAAAATATTGTTTTAAAGCTATAACTACGGGTTATAATAACGATTTGGTTGTTAAAGAGACCGGGATCGGATATTGTCTTATAGCCGGCCAATACCAAAAACCACATTAACAACTGTGTACGCGGTGGAGATTCCAGAAAGAAGTAGGATGGTGGCGACGTTCTCGAGGTATATTACGTGGATCCAACTCCCGTGAGTTGGCATATATGACTAAAACAGGAGCTATACCGGGCTACACAAAGGGTCGCACCCTTTCATCGAGCATGCTCCATCGGAAACCATTCTATTACTGTTGTGATTCGATTCGGTGGCGCCACTTTGATTCGGGGGTATTGTTCGAGGTGGGCGGAAGCTGCTGGCTTGCCATCACCACCGGCCCAGGAGTGCAAATGGTGTATCCACCCTGGCATTTCCTTGTGTGCCGTGTCATATCCTTATATCGAGCCCACTATGATTTTGGTTTTAAAGATCCGACCGCGTTAAGGTTCACCATCCCCTTAACGCTATTTTCTATATGATTATACTTTACTGATTAGACAATACCGTATATAGCGTATATTACTACATAGTAAATAGTTTAACGGGTCCATAGAGGATGGGCGGTCCCAAGCATCCTTTAAGTTACCGATGCATGTTGTTACTGTTCACTTGAGTTGATTTACAGTTTATAAGTATTTATAACCTGACTCGAGGGTTTTGTGTTTTTCTTTGCGCTCGGGTCAGATTGATTGAGTTAGCATTCAAGATTCACCTTCGGCGTTGGGGCTTTCCTTGAAGATTCAGCCATCTATTTTGTTTCAGTATCCAGTGGTTCAGTGATGTATCTGATTTGTACCTGATGTATCCTGTTACTCTTCGTTTGTATCTTATTTAACTCTGATGTATCTCATATTTATATAGTAGCCTCATGAACTATTATCTCTTTTTCTTCCGCTGCATTTTTACATACTCTGTGTCTGTGATATGTGATTTTTATTTACTGTATATTCTGAGATTTGCCAAATTTTTAATTACAATGCGGTATTTTGAGCAATTCAATTCCGGCATGAGTGTCTACCTATACACTTATAATGGATGCGAATGGTTGAAAATACCGAGTCGTTACAGTTGGTATCAGAGCTTTGGTAGCTCTAGGAAAAACTCAGCTTATGGAGTGAATGTATTTACAGAATCACTTTCATTCGATTTTGAATCTCTCCCTTTTGACTCGATTCCTTTGAATTTTGGAACATTCCCTACGGTTCCAAAATCCATTCGTATCCCTCACTATTCATCTTCTTTTGACTCTGGAGCATTCCATAACTCCGCTTCGAATGATCTTTCTAGTGAGTCGGCGGTCACGCCAATTTCAAATTTAATTGAAAAAGGGGGAAAACTCCTTTGCAGTTAGCATCGATTCACCAGAGATTCTTATCTATCCTTGGTTTAGATGCTAATATCTTTTGTTATTCCAAACTCTAACTCTTGAGATCGAATGTAGATTTACCCTAGAAAAATCAACATTGATCTTATTATTTAAGTCACGGATGACCCGGTTAAGGTTGCCCGTGATTTATATAAACTTATCCATCTTCCTATTCTGTTATTTAATCATGTCATCCTTGTTTCCAACTTATTTTTAAATCATAATCTCCTTTGATTTGTGTTAATCAAAAATTTGAATCTCTATCCTTCTTTGAAAATCTATTCATGTATAGTGTATTTGTAAACTAGTATTTAAAATTAAAATGTTTTATATATTGTGTTGTTTGAGTTGTTGATGTTGAGTTGGGTTTCTGATCGATACGTCTGATCAGCGTTATCGATAAGATTTCCAAAACACTTTGACAGAACAAACGGACACAATATATTTTAAAAAAAATTTGGTTAATGAAATAAATTTTGATACATAAGTAAATTTATGGAACTTAATGAAATGAATTTAAAACAAGAATTTGAGGATTTAAATTCCGATTATTTCGAATTTTGGTTTAAAGTTTTAAAAGGTTATATTATTTAAAGTATTTTCAATAGAATTTGTTTTCAAAGAATTTTAAAGGTTTAAAATTAGTGCTCTTCTCTTTGTCGCTGGAAAATAACTTTGGTGATGATCGCGACATCATCGACGTTCATTTTCGAGTTTCGAAGTTAAGAGACTGTTCTGTAGTCTTGCTATAGCTTTGTTTTGGGAAATTAAATTGATTTGAATTTCTAAAATATGACTTGATTTATAATATATATATATATATATATATATATATATATATATATGATTGAAATTTGATTTGACATATTATATATGTATATATATTATTTCTTGTCTCTAAATGGTCGGAAGAAATCAAAAATTTAATTCTTAAATTCTATTTTTAAAGAATAATTTCAATTATAAAAAGAAAATATTTTTTTTTTGAATAAATGATTTAAGATTGAAATGATTGAATTGAAAATTTTATTTGTATAATACAATTGCATTCAAATATAACTTACCAAAATTTCAGAAGTTAAAAATGTAATTGGATAATATACGATATAAAAAGATTTTATAAATAAAATCTGAGTGGTTATAATAAATGTTATACACTTAAATTTTAATTATAAAATGATTAACAGAGGTAAATATAATAAAGGGTAATTGAATGACTTACAATAAAATGATGTTAAAAGAACTAAGAATAAAAGGAAGTAGTTATAAAAAAAAGTGTAAATATATTTAACATGAGTGATAAATATATTGAGAGGAATAAATTTAATTTTGATTAGGAATAAAGAAGAATAAAATTTATTAAGTACATTGTGAGTGTAATAAATGGTTATTTTTCAAACCCATGGTTTTAAAAAAATGGTTAATTTTAGATGATTGGATAATAAGATAATGAAATTTGAGATAGTTAAGATTTATTTAACTTGTGTAAAGATTTATTCTCTGTTTAAGTTGACATTTCCATGCTTTCAAATTCATTTCCTTATTTTGTTTTCAAACTATCTTTTGGTTGTCCTTATTATCCTTATCTTGCTATAGACTGGTATATGCATCTTTCTATGATCTTTCTGTTTATAAATCTTTCTATAATCTTTGATAATCTCCACCTTGTAAAACTTACCTATAACAACAGTTATCAGGTATAAATTCAATCTTCTTGTCATCTTATCTTAATCCTATTTCACTCTATCTTTTCTGTGCCCTTCCATACCTCATTCCTTTTCGGGGACGAAAAGTTTTGAGTGGGGGAGTGTAACAACCCTGTATTTTGTAATTATTTTATTGTATATTTTTAATTATTTTTAATGTAAAATTTTGATTTAAAAACTTATTTTTTTTCTTATTTTAAATGACTAAATTTATTATTTAAATATAATCTTGATTTTTTTATGAGTTATAATTCCAAACTTGTGTAAGTTGAATATTTGCCTGAAATGCTGACTTTGGTCAAAATAGTCAAACTGTGACTTTCAACTTAAAATTTTAAAAGTTTAAAATTTTAATTTTTTCTTTTATTATGAAAGTACATAAAATTCTAAGAACACCACTTTTCGTTTCGTTGAAATCGGATGTAAATTGTGGAAGTTATACCCTTTACAATATTGTGCATATATATGGTTATTTAACAATGACTATTTTAAATTGTATAAGTTACTTCTTCTTGGTTATATTTTATTTTAATATGTGATAATATGTTATATTATGTATATTTTGACTTTTAAGTATTTTTAAAATGATAATATAGTTTTTCTAAAGTTTATTTGAATTTATTTCAATTTAAAAAGCCTAGTCTACAATTTTAAGCCATTTTCTTAATTTAATTATATATAATTAAAATTTATTTATTTATTTTATGCACTCACTTTTATTTGCTGTGTTTTACTTTATTTTATTCATTTTACATGTATTTAAATTAAAGTAAATTTTTCCAAATTATATTGAAGTTATTTCTAATTCTTAAGTCAAGTTTTCATTTTCTGTGCTATTTTTCTTGTTTTAATCATATCTAATTAATGTTTAATTATTAATATTTTGTTTATCTGTTATACTTTCGAATTTTAACTGAGATTTTAATTATTTTCAGTTATTTAGATGTATATAAATATATATGAGAAATTTGAAAGGGTTAAAGGCTAAGAAACGTAAAAACGTTTCATTGTTTCTTTTGCAGTTTCTTTTGTCATCAATACATCTGTTTTTTTGCATTTCCCTATACCATCTCCAGCCGACTTCCCTTGCTCATTTGTCACGAAAATTTTCTCTTTCTCAACCCTAAAAATCATGGCCTCCATCTTGAGAAAAAAATCTGGTAATGGCTACATCTTTTTCTATCTTTTTCTTCTCATTTTCTATGTATTTTGCCTAGTTTTCTAAGCTTTCTAGATTGGCCTCTACCACCCACCATCACCACCATACTCTCCACCATCCCCTACCATTCTTCCTTGGCATCATCTCCAGCCATCATTTCAGATCCATCCATGGCCACACCTCCCTTGGTGACAAAACTCCACAAAATTGCAAATAATGTCCAAAATAATGCCCTAGCCACCACTATTACTTCGCCACCATCTACCCCATCAGATCTGACCATGGCCGAACCCCTTTTGATGGTCAAACTCCTCAAACTACAACCTAGATGCCTAGATCCATGCTTATTTGACCTCTACATGCTCATCCACTTCAACCACCACCCAAACCACCACCATAGCCGCCACCACTCCCTAGACCTGACCACAACACACCCCTCCTCACCTCTGTCCAGTCATGACACATCACAGGCCGAGCCCAATCCCCAAGGCTGAGCCCTTGTTTTGACCAAAAAAACCACCTAATTTCCTTCAAAACCACATCACCTCCTCATGTACAAACTCCACCTTGTCTTGCCTTGAACCCGAGTTATGTTAGCCCAAACCTGACCCAAAACTTGATCACATCTGAACCACATCAGACCCCAAATCCATACCAAACAATAGAGAAGGCAAAGCAAAAGACTGCGTAGTCGTATCTCCTTTTATTTCAATGTTATTGCATTTTAAAGTCGTATTGAATTTTGTTGTTTTGATTGTTTGTTTTGGGTTGTACACAAGAGTTGTAGATTGGATTCGTTCTCCACTCATGTCCGTAGTCTTGTCATCGTGCTTGTCGTGCTTTTGGAATCGCACTTGTGTTAGTTGTTTTGGTCTTCAGCTTGAAAAAGTGAGTCTTTCTCACTCTGACATTTATACTTATGAGAAGTGAATTGATGACAAGTGTTTAGTAATAAAAAATGTTTATGCAAGTTAATGATGATCATATGATATGCTATGCCATGTTATTACCATATTATTACCATGTTAAAACTGTTAATTTTCACCTGACATCTGATATATGACTGTATATTGTGATATTGACCTTGTTTATATTATTTCTGCATATGATCACACTGCAAGTTCCCTGTTAGAAAAAAAAATGTTATGGGCTGAAATGATAGGCCTGCATGGTTTTAAATTTTTCATTTTGACTTGGGATTGCGGGTTTGAAATGATAAAACCCGGATTTTCTTTGTAAATTATGGGTTGAAATGATATATTACCCGTATCACTTTACCTAGCGTAGAAAATTTTATACAGGCCCGTATTTAAAATATGTTTTTCCAAAATTTTAAATATTTTAGAAAATTAATTATTATAATATTTTGATTTTAAATTAAAAAAAAAGGATTTTTGTAAATTATTATTGATTTTCTGAATAATTGCAAGTGAAATGAATTAATGAAAAAGTAAGAAATTTTGAACGTGAGTTATTTTGGAAATTTTGATTTAATTATAATTGGAAATTTAATTGAATATGAAATTATGATAAATTTATGATAATTTGAATTTAAATGAATTTAAAGTGATTTTTATATCATATTAACGATTTTAATAAAGGTGAAATGTGAAATGAATGAATATTGTAAGTTGAAATTTTGAAATATAACTAAAACTGGAAATTTATGAAATTGACGTAAAGTGAACTTTTAGTTAAGCAAATAAAAATAAAACTAAGTTATATTTGAGAATTTGAACTTAAGTGTTAAGTTGAAATTTAATGTAATGAATTTTAAAATTGAACATTGCATTTTAATAAGTGGATTATTATTAAATCTTGATTTTTGAATGGAAATTTAACCCTGTAAAATCATGAACTTGAGGAAAATTAAATGATGTTATAAATGTGAAAATGTATGACTTTATAAGTTAAAAATGTTTTAATAAAAATATAACTGGTTGAGAAATTTTATTAAATATTTGAAGTTAATTGACTGCATTTTTGAAATGATATTAATTACAATATAAATGATATTACAAATTGTAAATAATGTAGTTGATGATAATGAACTAAAAAAAAGGCTATTGAAAAAACCTATTATAGAAATTGTTGTAAGCACTATGATTTTTGAATTTAACTAAGTTTATTTGAAATTTAAGAAAACTCTATTACAACATTTTTAAACGTTGTCTTTTGTTAAATTGAACTGATTTGAATGTAACTTTCCGTAGAGTTTTCTAAATGATGCGAAAAGTGAATTTTCACGGTTTTGATAAACTTAAGTGAATAAATAAACTTTGGAAGTTGAAATTTTTGGAAATTTAATAATTTAGTTATTAAACATAATAACTGCATTAAAATGATAAAAAAGAATTTTTGGAATATAAACTGTTTTGAAATATGAATTGAAATGGTATTTTAGATTGAATAAAATGAATAATGATTTGAAATGAATGAAGTTTTGAAAAGATACGATATTTTTATATATTAAAATGATTTGAAACAAAGTTTTGAAAGGATATGATACTTTGATATATTAAAATGATTTGAAACGAAGTTTTGAAAGATACGATATTTTTGATATTAAATGATTTGAAAACGGAGTTTGAAAGATAGGACATTTTGATATTAACATGATTTAAAAAGAAATTCTGAAAGATATGATACTTTAGAACCGAAACTTTGAAAGATATGATAATTTAAAGATCCAACCGCGTTAAGGTTCACCATCCCCTTAACGCTATTTTCTATATGATTATACTTTACTGATTAGACACTACCGTATATAGCGTATATTACTACATAGTAAATAGTTTGACGGATCCTTAGAGGATGGGCGGTCCGAAGCATCCTTTAAGTTACTGATGCATGTTATTACTGTTCACTTGAGTTGATTTACAGTTTATAAGTATTTATAACCTGACTCGAGGGTTTTGTGTTTTGCTTTACGCTCGGGTCAGATTGATTGAGTTAGCATTCAAGATTCACCTTCGGCATTGGGGCTTTCCTTGAAGATCCAGCCATCTATTTTGTTTCAGTATCCAGTGGTTCAGTGATGTATCTGATTTGTACCTGATGTATCCTGTTACTCTTCTGTTGTATCTTATTTAACTCTGATGTATCTCATATTTATATAGTAGCTTCATGAACTACTATCTCTTTTTCTTCGGTTGCATTTTTATATACTCTGTGTCTGTGATCTGTGATTTTTATTTACTGTATATTTTGAGATTTGCCAAATTTTTAATTACAATGCGGTATTTTGAGCAATTCAATTCCGGCATGAGTGTCTACCTATACACTTATAACGGATGCGAATGGTTGAAAATACCGAGTCGTTGCATACCTTGACCACGAGAAGTGTTACTAGGTGCTTGCACAACATTCATCTTTCTCACCTTCCTACTTTGAAGTATGGGACATGCAGATATATGGTTACCCAAATTTTTGCAATAGCGACGATAAAGAGGTTTCGAACACTCATTTGCATAGTGGTTCGTTGAGCCACAATTGTAGTATTGTCCACAACTAGAGGTAGGAGTCTTTGCTACCTTCGATTCTTGCTTCCCTTTCTTCTTGGGATTGAGGCCTTTGAACATAATAGGCCTCTTCATGTTATTGTTGAAGTTCTGTTTGACACCTACAACTTCAACATCACTTTCTTTATCGGCCACTTTAAGCCGAAGAGCGATATCAACAAGCTTATCAAAAGAAACTTCTAGTTTCAAAAGTAATGGCTTCTTGAGATTCTTATTCAACCAATAGACAAACCTTTGATTTTCTATAATGGGGTATTAATGTACTCGACCCCATACTTAGAGAAAGATTCAAAATGTGACATAGTCTGTCACAAAAGATTCACCTTGAACAAGGTCAATAAAGCGTCTGGCTAAATTTATTTTTTCAGCCTCCGGCACAAACTTCAATTCTAATTTTTCCCGGAATTGCTCCTAAGTAAGATCCGCTTCAATAATTTTCGAAATTAAAAGTTCAAACCAATCTAATGCTCTTTCTTGGAGCATGCTAGAAGCCACTTGGAATCGATGTAGATTCATAAGATTCATGCGAGAAAAGATGTGATCGCATGTTCTAAGCCAAGCTTAGATTTCTATAACGCTTTCGAAACCCTTGAATGGTCTTCCACCAAAATCGGTATAATCTTTGCACAAGCGTGCAAATCCAGATTTAGGATGAGCTAGCTCTGGAATGGGTCCGACAGCTTGAGCATTCTTTACGAGATCTAAAATATGCTGGGCAAACATAAATACTCCATCCTGAGGAGTAGCACTGGATTGACCAGCACAGGAAAGACCAGAACTAACCATTTCTTTTCTTTAAGATAGAAAGAAAGAAGTGGAAAAGGATTATTCTCAGAATGAATATCAAACAAACTTGATTAATAAAACAAGGCATCATAAAAGAAATTAGGATAAAACGGGTCCTAAGACTCGAATTAAATCCTAAGGCACATTTCCTAATAGAGACTTAGGACAATGATCCTTGCTAGATTATTCAACATTGTTTCGAAGTTAGGCTCTAATACCAAGCAGTGACACCCCATCTCTATACTCACACTAGCCAAGGACACTACGGAGTAATGTTGTCTTCCAGTACGAAGAATAATGCTTTTGAGGAGCGAACATCTGTGTAATTTCTTTATGCGAGTACCAATATGCCAAATTAAATATCGCTTTCATTTCAAGAGGCAACCCAACATACCGATATAAACTCAAAGCTACTACACAGTAGCTATGTGGTTTTTGGAAATAAATATAAAATAAGCATAACACAAAATTAGTCACAGATATTCATATAATAAAGGCGGAAAAAAATATGAATATAACACAAAAAAGTGTACATCAACGTACTGGTCATGTAAGATCCACTACATAACAAACGAATAGGTACAAATGCTAGACAAAAGAATATGTATACATCAAGGAGTCTCTTTTTCGAATGTATAAAACAAAAACTACTAAGCTAAGTAGTTAGCCAAAAGTCAAGTGACTGTCCCTGATAAGAAGTCAAGTAGAAGCACCTGAAATATCTCGATCTGGCCCGAGTATTATTTAAGGAAAAAAAATAAACGGATCAGTCTAGATATAAATTTCATATAAAATGAGATAGGATAAGAGATACGAAAAAAATGTTTGATAACAATAATGCCATAATGTGACGAGTAAACATTAAATAACAATAAAAATCATACAATATCTCGAATCTTCTCAAAACACCCAAAAGAATGTCATATTATTTAACATATTCACCAAACCACAAATATTGATAAAACTTATCAGTGTAAATCAAAAACAAATTGGTGAAACACAAATTCTGGAAATCATCAATTAGAAATTTAGAAAACAAAAGGGGGGAAGCCAATCACAAACAGGAGCATGAAAACTCACCAACATGTGTATCACAAAAGAGACGCTATCCCATAAACCAAACATCGACGTGCCTAAAAATATACGCCTCATGCACAGTCGAACGTCGATGCACCTTGAAAGATATGCCTCATGCGTAATGAAACATCAACATACCTAGAAAGATACACCCATGCATAAACAAACATCGACATGCCTAGAAAGATACATCCCATGCACTTATTGAGCCGAACATCAACGCACCTTGAAAGATATGCCCCATGCATAAACGAACATTGACGCACCGAAAAAGATACGCCCCATGCACTTATTGTGCCGAACATTGATGCACTAAAAACATGCGCCCCATGTACCGAACTCATTGACCCGATTGCTCCACGAACGGTCAAAAGACCATGGGTCGTTTGCCCATAAAAATGAGACGAAACACCATAAATCGGGGTATAGTCCCCCACATGGACAAAGACACATCAAATATTTCTAGTCTAAACCACAAAATGATCACCATCGATCAATAAAAAGTGTGAATTACACTAAGCTAGTAAATAAATGACTTTAGCTTCATGTCCCATAACCATTAGCTTAACTTAATTATTTACGAACAGATTGCAAATTTCCGCTCGAAAATTGTCACAAGATTTCAATCGAACAAGTCCAAGAATTAACCTGCAAAGAAAACGCAAGCGTTTCATACCACTTATTTTGCTAAATCATTCAATTAGATTTCTCATATAAATGAGGTAATGGTTTGTGTATACCAATAGATTGGAAAACGGTTTTAAAAACGAGCTTTGTATTGGAAGTAAATATTGAAGTCGTTTTGATGAAAGAGTTTTAGTATTTACTACTAGTATAGAAACCTTTGCATTTTAAAGTGACAAATCACAGAAATGACTATAGAAACAATTAAGCACAAAAAATTCACAGACAAAAACGTGAATCAAATCGTAGAAATCGATATCAAATCCATCAAAGTGGATATTCCCAAAAATCCAGAAAGGAGTCATCAAAGTCGATAATAAATGATGACGACCAATCAGATCAACCAAAAGTCGATATAAATGGAAACCCATCAAAAACAAGCAAAATGGCTGAAATTAGCAGCTCTAAACATCTGGTGGTTCTCCCAAACGTCTGAGCTGAAAGACGGAATTTTATTCCAAATCGCCCAGACGTCTAGGAAGTAAGCTCAAACGTCTGAGCTGATGCTCTGGAATTTTATTCACGTAGCTCTAGACGTCTGGGCATACTACCAGACGTCTGAGCTGAAGCTCATAGCAATATTTTGCCTTGGACAATAATGGCCAATTCGTATCGGAAGCGATCAAATGAGCGACTATGGCTAGGGGTTTATGTCAAGTGACAGCCCAATCCTATATGCTCTTCAATACACTCCAAATAACATGTCAAAACATCCAATGTAGGATTTTTCATGAATTTTAGTTTCAGAATACCAAAAATTGGAAAATTTACCAATCCAATTCAATTCAAAGCAAACAAACGTGAAATAGGTGTTAGGAATTCGTACCTAACAACTATCAAAGTTATAGACATAGAAGTGAGTTCAATAACTCACCTTTAAACTCAAAAACAACGAATGTGAAGCTCAAATACAAAGAAAAGATCAACCGCTCTTCAACTTCAACTCTAGAAGCTCTAATCTAAGCTCATAAGCAAATATTTTCTAAGTTAGGGTTTAGGAATTTCTGAAAATTGGAGAAAGATTGAAGTGGAGAAGAAGAAGAAGAGCATGCTTACCTAAGCTTCTATTTGATTTTGGAGCTTGAATTTGAATTGAATAGCAAAACTAAGGCTTGGGAATTTTGATTTCTTTTCTCTTCCCCTATTTTTACTTTAGCTTGAAGTGTTAGGAAAAATAGAATGAATGAAAAGGAGGGGGTGGAGTTAGGGTGTTATGTTAGGTTAATGGGTTGAAACCCAAACCCAAAGACCAATAGAAAAATAGCAAAATTCAACTCAACTCCAAACCAATCGATGTTTATACTCAGAAAGATAGCAAATGTCGTTTTGAACTCAATGGAAATGGTCTTGAGTCATATTCGACTGTTTATAGAAAGTAGCATTTCGAACTTTAATCTGACTAACGATGCTATATTTAAATATAAAATAATAAAATATGCGGATTATTACAGACTCCCCTCCTTAAAGAAAATGCATCCTCGCAATACTCAAGAAGAAGACAAAGAGTAACAACCATAAAAGCATATCAATACAAAAGAAAATTTGAAGTAAGAAGTTCACCCTAAAGAACATGAGAGAGTAAGTCTGGATGTGTTCGCTCGATGAATTCTCTGGACTCCCAAGAACAATCCTTAGGATTCGAGGACCATTGAACTTTCACAAGAGGAACATCTTTATTTCAAAGGCATTTAACCTCCTAAGCAGTGCTTCGAATAGGATGTTGATCATAAGCCAAATCTGTGTAGTTAATGCCCCGCTATTATCCCGCTATAACCCCGCTATATCTCGTAGCGGATTTCTACCGCTACGATTCTTCCATGTAGCCCCAAAATATAGCCTTTCCGCTTTAAACCCTGCTATTTCCGCTATATCCCGTTATTTCTGCTATATTCCGCTATATCTTCTTTAATAAAACGAATTGAAAATTTTAATTTATACACTATAAAAATTAGGAAACTAATTTATTTGATTTAATTTTTAATATATTTTCAAAAATGAAAATACTCAAATATTCTACTAAATTTAATTATGTTATATATAACGATTTTACGTTTATTTAAAGTATATTCGCATATGTTTTTATTTAAAACTATTTATGCATTAATTATAATTCAATTGAATGATAAATTTTCATTTAATTACCATTTATATATTTGTAAAAACGTTAAGTATGAGTTTTACATGCTATTTTAGAGCCATCCGCTATATCCCGCTATATCCTCGCTGTATCCCCACTTTGACTTTTTGCACCTCCACCGCTTTAAATCTGCTGAGCGCATTAACTGCACAGAGTCAAATTAGGTGAAACTTCAATTTCTTCAATAAATTCAGGCTCAAGAATAGAATCGAATCCCTAAGGAATTTTCGTAGTTAAGAGACGTGGAAAACATCATGAATAGTATAAATTGAGCCGGTAATAAAAAGCGATAAGCCACGAAACCAATATGTTCGGTGATAGAAAATGGACCAAATATCGAGGTGCTCATTTTCCCGATCGACTGAAACACACAACACCCTTCATAGGTGAAACACTAATGAACACCAAATTTCTAAGGGCAGAAACAATGGCCATGAGCACTAGATCATGAGTGGCATATCCAGTCTCAGTAGGCTTTAATTCTATATAAGTATAAGCAATAACGCATTCCCTTTTTGCATGAGAACGACACCCAAACTAAAACGACTAGCATCGATACAAACAATGAAGTCTTGGTTCCCTTTGCGAATCACAAGAATAGGAGCATTGGAAAGGAGTTCTTTTAAATAATTCTCTTTCCTGAAACACAAGGATTGAGTCATCGAGATACTCATAGAATACTATTCATAAGATGGATGAAATAAACAGGTGCGTTCATCAAACCAAATGGCAAACAAGCCATTCATAAGAATCATAATGAGTGCACAATGTGGTTAGTGGAACGGTATTGTCCGCAGCTCATAGATAATGAAAACTGGTGGCAAAGTCGAACTGAAAAAACCTTAGTGCCACTCAATAGATTGCATGGGTGATAATCCTAAGACAAGCTCAAAAACAGCGGAAATTTCACAAACTACGTGAATGAGAGAAATAACATTTCCCACATCATGTCGGTTTAAAGAATAAAATGAAGCCACCAAATTAGAACCTGAATCTTTAAGAACAATAGAAATCAACTTAACATATTGAGGATGTCAAAGATAGATAGTCCTCTCTGGACAAAGGATGTGGGCTTCATATTGATTAAGTTAATCCTTTCCCAAAAACCAATTCTGAAGCCCAAGTAATGCATAACATGCAAATTGGCTCGGAACGCATAATCACATAAAATAATCTCCACACCTTCACAAAGTAAAATGAGTTTTATGGATCCACCATCTGGATTCACAATTCTCAAAGAAGTCATCAAGCCCATAAAATTTAAAGAAAAAGCATCAACAATTTCTTTTGATATAAAAAAGTGGGATTCACCCGTGTCAAAAGAACTTGAATAGGTTTATCACAAAACATAATAATGCAATCAAGGATCGAATGAGAAATACCTTGACCACGAGAAGAGTTACTAGGGGCTTGCACAACATTCATCTTTCCCTTCTTCCTACTTTGAAGTATGGGACATGTAGATATATGGTGACCCGAATTTTTTCAATAGCAACAATAAAGAGGTTTCGGACACTCATTTGCATAGTGGTCCATTGAGCCATAATGTAGCATTGTTCACAACTAGAGGTAAGAGTTTTTGCTACCATAGATTCTTGCTTCCCTTTCTTGTTGGGATTGGGGCCTTTGAACATAATATGCCTCTTCATGTTATTGTTGATGTTCTGTTTGGCACCCACAACTTGAATATCACTTTCTTTATCGGCCTCTTCAAGCCGAAGAGCAATATCAACGAGCTGATCAAAAGAAACTTTTAGTTTCAGCAGTAATGGCTTCTTGAAGTTATTATTAGACCCATAGACAAACCTTTGATTTTCTTTAATTGGGTATTAATGTACTCGACCCCATATTTAGAGAGAGATTCAAAATATATGACATAGTTTGTCACAGAAGATTCACCTTGAACAAGGTCAATAAAGCATCGGGCTAAAGTTACTTTTTCAGCCTCTGACACAAACTTCATTTCGAATCTTTCTCGGAATTGTTCCCACTTAGATCCACTTCAATAATTTTTGAAATCGAAAGATCATACCAATCTAATGCTCTTTCTTGGAGCGTGCTAGAAGCCACTTGGACTCGATGTAGATTCACAAGATTCATGCGAGAAAAGATGCGATCGCATGTTCTAAGACAAGCTTTGATTTCTATAACGCTTTCGAAACCCTTGAATGGCCTTCCACCCAAATTCGTATAATCTCTACACAAGCATGCAAATCCAGATTTATGATGGGTTGGCTCTGGAACGGGTCCAACGACTTGAGCATTCTTTGCGAGATCTAAAAGTTGCTGGGCAGACATAAATACTCTATCCTGAGGAGTAGCACGGGATTGACCGGCACTGGGATGACCAGATCTAACCATTTCTCTTCTTAAGAACGAAAGAAAGAAGAGGAAAACGGTTATTCTCAGAATGAATATCAAACAAACTTGATTGATAAAATAAGGCATCATAAAAGAAATTAGGATAGAATGGGTCCTAAGATTCGAATTAAAACCAAAGTCACGGTTCCTAAGAGAGACTTAGGACAATGATCCTTGCTAGATTATTCTACATTGTTTCGAAGTTTGGTTCTGATCCCAAGCTATGGTGCCCCATCTCTATACTCACACTAGCCAAGGACACTACGAAATAATGCCACCGGCTAGTATGAAGAATAAGGCTATTGAGGAGCGACCATTTATGTAGTTACTATGTGCGAGTATCGATATGCCAACTAACATATCAGTTTCATTTCAAGAGGAAATCCGACACCGATATAAACTCAAAGCTACTACAAAGTGGCTATGTGGTCTTCAGAAATAAATATAAAATAAGCATAACACAAAATTAGTCACAGATATTCATATCATTAAGGCGAAAACAGATGTGAATATAACACATTAAAGTATACATCAACGTAGTGGTCATGTAAGATCCACTACGTCACAAAACAATAAGTACAAGTGCTAAACAAAAGAATATATATACATCAAGGAGCCTTTATCTCGAACGTAAAAAATAAAAACTACTAAGCTAAGTAGTTAGCCAAAAGTCAGGTGACAGTCCCTAGTAAGTAGTCAAGCAGCAGCGCCTGAAATATCTTGGTCTGACCCGAGTATTATTAAAGGAAAAAAATAATAAACGCATCATTCTAGATATAAATATCATATTAAATGAGATAGGATAAGAGATATGACAAAAATATATGACAACAATAATGCCATACTATGACGAGTAAACATTAAATAACAACAAAAATCATACAATATCTCAAATCTTCTTAAAACACAAAAAAGAATGTCATATTCTTTAACATATTCACCAAACCACAAATATTGATAAAACTTATCAATGTAAATCACAAACAAATTGGTGAAACACAAATTCTAGAAATCATCAATTAGAAATTTAGAAAACACAAAGGGGGAGGCCTATCACAAACGGAAGAATGAAAACTCACCAACACGTGTATCACAGTCGAGACGCTATCCTATAAACCGAACATCGACGCACCTAAAAAGATACGCCCCATGCACAGTCGAACATCGACGCACGTTGAAAGATACACCCCACGCATAATCAAACATCGACGCACCTAGAAAGATACGCCCATGCATAAAAGAACATCGATGCACCTAAAAAGATACGCCCGATGCACTTATTGAGCCGAACATCGATGCACCTTGAAAGATACGCCCCATGCATAAACGAACATCAACGCACCTAGAAAGATATGCCCCATGCACCGAACTCATTGAGCCAATTGCTCCATGAGTGGTCAAATGGCCATGGGTCATTATCCCTTAAAAATGAGATGAAACTCCATAAATCGAGGTATAGTCCCCTATGGGGACAAAGAGACATCACATATCGCTAAGCTAAACCATAAAATGATCACCATCGATCAACAAGAAGTGTGAATTACACTAAGCTAGAAAATAAATGAGTTTAGCTTCATATCCCATAACCACTAGCTTAACTTAATTATTTACTTACAGATTGTAGATTTCCACTCGAAAATTGTCACAAGGTTTCAATCGAACAAGTCCAAGAATTAACCGACAAAGAAAACGCAAGCGTTTCATACCACTTGTTTTGCTAAGTCGCTTAATTAGACTTCTCATACGAATGAGGTAAAGGTTTGTATATACTAATAGATTGGAAAGTGGTTTTAGAAAGGAACTTTATATTGAAATTAAATGTTGAAGTCGTTTTGATGAAAGAATTTTAGTATTTACAATTAGTACAGACACCTTTGCATTTTAAAGTGACAAATCACAAAAATGAGTGTAGAAACAATCAATCACCAAAACTTCACATACGAAAACGTGAATCAAACCATAGAAATCGATATCAAATCGATCAAAGTGGATATTCCCCAAAATCCAAAAAGGAGTCATCAAAGTCGATAATAAATGACGATGACCAATCAGATCAACCAAAAATTAATATAAATGGAAACCCATTAAAAACAAGCTAGATGTCTAAAATTAGCAGCTCTAGACTGTTATCCCACCTTTTGGAAAGGCCGTGATACCAAAGAACTGGTTGAAAACCAAGGATCACTCTTCCTGGATATCAAACATACATAGGTTCGCTATGGATACCGATAAATTTTGTCCGAGTCCAGATTGAGCTATAATTGATAAGGCACGGCTAGCAAGGCCAAGAGAGCCAACATTCTGAGTTTAAAGTTAATCCGAGTTCGTATGCTCAAGTTATGGCTAATACAATTTGAAGGGAAAAGCTCAGTCTTCGTATCCATCATCGAACTCCGGTTCGAATCGATCACGTTCGTATCGATCAGGGGTCCAGCGACCTCGTATCCATCGAAGAGCCTCAGTTTGTGTCGATCAAGTTCGAATCCATTGGGAAGCCTCGGTTCGACTCAATATCATTCGTACCCATCAGCTCCTCCTTATTCGAATCCATTGGCATCTCCCTACTTCGTATCTATCGACAGATAGTCTACTTCCCATCCATCAACTAAGGCAACGGTTACCGCTTCGTATCCATAATGGAAGCCTCTCTTCGAATCCATCTGGGCAGAGCAATTCGTTTCCATCAGGTTAGCTTACTTCGTATCCATCAAAGGACTCCGACTCGCATCGATTGACTTCGTGTCCATTAAGGAGCTGTGTGGCTCGTATCCATCGAGTAAAGGCATGTTCGTAACCATTGGCCTTCGTTAGTTCGTATCCATCAACGTAACTGTTGTTCGAATCCATGGCTGATGACTACTTCGTATCCATCGAGTCAACAAGCCTGGGTGACATGTCAAATTCGATACGAACAAGGCGAAAATAATGGAGTCGACACGGTCAACTAGGAGAGAAATTCGGATCGAGGCGAAGGGTGCATGCCACATCATCAGAACCACGTGAGAAGATCGATTCAAATGTATCGATTCGAAGTGATGGGTTCCAACCAAACGGCCACTATGAAATTCCATTTCGTATCGACTATATCTCAAAATCTACCGATCCAAATGCTATGAAATTTTCACAGGAGGTTGCACACGAGCCAAGGAACGTTCACACCAAATTTTCAGCTCCATAGGACATGGTCTTGATCGATACGAAATGATTTCGTATCGATCATAGTCATTTCGTATCGATCATAGATCGACTCGAAATTTTTTGAAATTGGTCGTATGGGATGCCTCACGTGCCAGAGCGAATCTTCCGAAGTTTGAGCGAAGTCTCAGCCTCCTACGCCTATAAATAGAGCCCAGAGCCTGTAGAAGAGGGATCTTTTGACTCTCAAGCATCCAGACTCTGTCGGATCGAGATCTACACCATACTCTTGCTGTCAAATTCGAACTTCCAATTGCAACTTGCTGTTGATTGCCGTAACCACTTGTAATCACTGAAAAAGAATCAATAAAGCTGCAAAAAACCTTCATAGTGGACGTTGGCAACATGCCGAACCACTCTAAATTGATTGTCTGTGCATTTACTTTCTTGTTGCTTGGAGTTTTTGTTAGATAATCCTCATTTTTAATTTATATTCTTCATTATTATCTCTTCAAAAACTTTCGAAGAGTATTGTGCCCAGTTTTGGTACAAACATTTTGGTGCTTTCACTGAGAAAACCCAGATTTTCTCCTGCTCATTGGATCTGTCGTTGATACCGGATTGAATAAATCTAAGAGAGAGATCCGGATCACTAATTCGAGCCCCTTCCCTTCTATTTAGATTTGCATAAAGTCTAGGAAAGGAGTTCAACCCCCAAGATGGTTAGCACAAGGACCACCTCTAACGCTGTCAATCAAGAAGACCAGGATAGACAGAATCCTACGCCACTACCTCCCTCTAACCAAGGTGCTACCGGACACTCGAAACCAACTGGTCCGGTTACCCGACAAGAGTTTCAGCTGCTGCTTTAAGAGCTGAACCAAAGTCGGCAACAACTAAAAAAACAGCTAAGTGCCAATGCCGACCTGACTAACCAGCTGAATCGCTAAAAGCGAAGGAGATCCAGGAGAGATCATGCTTCTCGCTCCTCCGACGAAAGTTCTTCATCTTCTGATTATCATCATCGATCTCCACGACCCCGAATGGATGGGAGTCACATGCGAACTGCTGGACATCAACCGGCAATGACCGTTAGACAGCTGAGAGTTGGTCCATCGTCCAGTTTCCAACCAAGCCCTCCTCCCGAGGGGGTGCCGCTCCTCACTACACCATAGACTACCACGCTACAACCGCCGCGGATGAACCAGGGGTCGATGCCCAAAATCAGTCGAACCTGGACCGTTGTCAACATGGGCGTACTCCTGAACCGTACGTCCCAGAAGACTATGAGCCAAGAAGGTAAGATGTGGACCGTCGGCAGCATCCGGTCCAACCTCATAATATGGACCATAATCACACTCCGGCACGAGCCGCACAAAAGGTACAAATGCCGGATCTTCCGACCATGATACGTCAGATGATCCGTGAGAGCCAGGGTCTCACAAATGATGACTGGGGAATTTCTCGAAGTCACACTCCTTTTACCGAAGATATACTTACTGCAGAACCCCCTCGGCGATTCAGGATGCCGACTCTACCCATGTATGAGGGAAACTCCGACCCCAACCAGCATACACTGAAATATGAATGGTCGATGAGCGCTGCCAGAGCTGACAATGCAGTGAAGTGTCGTAGTTTCCCCATCTCCTTAGGAGGCATTGCTACCATGTTGTTCACTCGACTGCCACCAGGATCTATTTCAACCTTTGACCAATTGGCCACTAAATTTGTTGAGCAATTCCGCATGCACGTCGCAAGGCCAAAAGATGTTAACACTCTATCTAGCATCACCCAAGCTCCTATAGAGATGCACAGACACTACTTAGAGAGATTCCACACGGCATGTGCGGAAATCAGCAATTCGAACGATAACTCCATTCTTATGGCGTTGACTAAGGGGATTGACCCCGATTCTGAGTTTGGCAACCAGTTGGCTGGAAAATCACCTGCATCATTGGACCGTTTCTACGCCAAGGTGGCTCAATTCCTAAGAAGGGAAGATGCAAAACAGTCTAGGAAGCAGAATGATGCAGGGCCAAGCACTAAAAGGAATCCAAAGCAATGTTGCGATCCGGTGAGAGTTCCGAAAAATTTCAGTTGAACGTTCAAAACAGACAAACTCAGTGATGGTAGAGCGTGAATCAAAACAGAAAGCGAGATCAAAATCGTGGGCCACGGCGCAAGAATCCTATGTTTGACAGTTACACTCCTTTGAATACATCACTGGAGAACTTGTACTTACAAACCTGTAATACAATTCAATACAAAAAACTTGCTCCAAAACCTTCGTCAGAGAGGCAAATCCAGATGGGAAATTTTTGCAGGTTTCATGAAAGCTACGACCACAATACGAATGAGTGTCGTCACTTGCAAGATCTCGTTGAAAAATTGATTAGAGAAAGGAAGCTGGAACAGTTTGTTCGGGCACCGCAGCCTGGAGGAGCTGTAACATTCCTGGGATAGGGTGAAGTAGCTCATTAGAGATAGGGTGAAGTATATCCTAGAATGAGTAATCCCTAAGATATCCGTTTGAATGCCTCAATAAATTCTCTTACTATCCACTAATAGTAAGTATGAGTGCGAGAAGAGGACGAGATAGGGGACAAGGGAGTACCACTATAAATGGTCAATACCCTGCAACAGTGGAAACAACTTTCTCTATCAATCTCCTTTGATTCGATTTCGAAATTCTTTTGATTGCTTTATATCAGCTCCAGGAAGAAGTTTCGGTGCGATGGTGGCCCTACGTATCGTCGTAGAGAATTCTTACTTCGTATCTTCATCGGTTTCTTATCAGCTTTTCGTTCTAAACTTTAATGAATTTGAAAATTGGAAATTTTAAATAAATTGGAAAATTTAAAAATTAAGTAAATTGGTTAACCAATACAAGGCTAAATTTGAGTTGTATCAATAAAACAATATCTAGTGTTTGAGAATTATGGAAGATTAAATCCATTTATCTATTCTCTGGGATCCAATATATTCTATGAATGATTAGTTATCCCTTCGAACTAATCGATGCCCTTGCATATTCGTAGACCAATGGAACCAAATATCTTGTGAAATAATTGTATGAGTTTATTCTCATATTGTTGATATTCTGATTTGGTAAGCCAAATACAGAATTGTTACCCAGTCTGAATTGGAAAGATACTCTCTATCTTTTGTCTATTCTCTGTTGTCTCCTTTGCAAATTTCAAGGACGAAATTTTTTTTTTAAGGGGGGAAATCTGTAACATTCCTGGGATTTTATCAAGTTTAATTTGGAAATTAAATTAATTTTTGAAGATAAATTGTGAATTAATTAAAGATTCCTAGAATAAATGAATAATTTTTGATTATAAATAGAAAATTTGATTAGAAATTTAAGTACAAGTAGCTTACAAATAAAGATTGGATTTAGAAAAATATAATGTATCAAAAAAACAAAAATAGAAATTAAAAGCTTGAGATTAATATAAAAAGATAATGATAGTTGTTTTCTAAATTTTATTAATACTTGGAAGTTGTAATAAAAAGAAAAAAATTAGTGTACTCATTTTCAAAAATGTTATTTTTATGTTAAATTTTCATACATGAACAAAGGTGGTTGATTGTTAATATTAAATTTTTACATTCCTCTTTTCTTTTAAAAGTTGTACAAAATAAATAGATAATAAAAAAAATGTGTGAATGAAAATTGTAAAAATAAACAAGTATATAAACATTATGAACAAAAAATTAAATGTAAGAGAATAATTGAAATAAAATTTTGTTGTGTAAATATAAATATAAAAATTTATAAAATAAAAAGAAAGAATCCTTTGTCTTGTAAAATTGCAAATGATAAATATATACATAAGGGGATGGAGTAAACAAGTGTAAACATACATAGAAGTAGACAAGAAAGCAAATCAACATGCATATATTCCATAATCAATTCCTCTTTACAAATGGCATTCAAATTATTTGATTGAATAAAAAAATGGAATTTAAAATTATGAAAAACTTTTCAGTTTCCCATATGAGATTGTTAAATATCTTAGCAAATCTGAAACAACGGTGACAAAGATTTGGGTATCTCAAATCTAAAACCCCAAGAAAAAAAAATCAATCAGAAAAGATTGCCATTCTCTTCTCTTCTCAAAATCTCAAAGAAAATAATTCTGAAACAAAGATTCAAAAATCTCAAACCTGTAGGCAGCAACAGATCAGAAAAAAATCTGTTCAAAAAGGATTTGAGCAAGCAAAAGCTTCAATAAAGCAACTTCAACCTGAAGCATGCAAATGCCGATAATCAGGCAATATCAATGTCAATGCTCCAGGCCTGATAGTATATTCAAGCTGGAAATCAAAAGTCAGGAAGCTATTAACCAGAAGATAAAATTTGCAGTGAAAAGAAAAAAATCCAAGAATGCAAAGGCTTCAACCTGAAATGCATTAGAGCGGTGCAGTTCTCTTTGGGATTTAAATAAAGATAAGTAGATTTCCTTAAAGCTTTGAATTTAATATTGTTAATCAATGATAAATCATAAGTTTAAAACAATTGAAACAAAATAAAAAAAATGCAGATTCAACTTGAAAGCAAATGTAAATTGAGGTCTGCAGCTTGGAAAATAAATAAAGTTTGAAGCTTTAGAACAAATTCAAACTGTAAGTAAGTAGAATTAAAATTGTTGGGTTTGATGAATTAAATGAGCAAATACAACAGTGATTAAACAAAAGGTTTTATTCACGAGTTCCAGACTCCAGCCTCAGGCAAGACAAATCAAAATCAAAATAAGGAAAAATCGAAAGCCTGCAAACTCAAAACAATCTTTCCTGTCTCTGTTCTTGTCTCTGCTGCAAATCATCAGGTGAGCAAGCTTGACCTGTTCTATATTTTGAATGTTTAGATTGTGTTTGGAATATAGGCTTGTGAAATCGTATGGATATATCTGCATGTATGTGTGTGAAGTACTGTGGTCATGTTTGCGCTTACACAGGAACAACTCTCTGTTGTTCTATAATCCCAAACCCATCACTGTGAGCAAACTATCCTGTTATTTATAGGTTGTGATGAATGCTTGATATAGATACTATGAAAATCTTTGGTATGCATGTGAATAGGGGTGTATATGTATAAAATGGATGCGCATGCTTTTGATAGGGGTCTGTTAGTAACAGGATAACCAAACTCCAGAGGAAGAAAAATTTATATCTCAGATTTTAAATAAATTTAGATGATGATTCCCAAATGAAAATTGATCATATTAGTATAATACTAATTCTAAAAATATTTTCGAATGTGTTTATGCAGTAAACATTCTAAAACTTTAGAATTACAGTGATAAACATTTATATCAGAAAATTCAAGTGTTATAATTTCTAGTTTCAGTTATATGATTGGATTCGTATTCGAAATTTATGAATTTTGGTAATAATATTGGAATTTTTAAACTTGAAATTGATGGAAATTTTCGAGTTGATCAATGGTGGGAGTTTTGTCAAAATCTGGTGATCGGCGTGGTAATGTTTGGCGAAACTCGGCGTGGAGGTGCTGGGATGGTCATAGATTGATAGAAAAATACTCGTTTAAATTCTTCATCACTGTGGTGATCAAGTGACGTGATTCCAGGGTTTATGCAACAGTTTTTAAGGTCGGGGTTCTTTGAGCATTTTCGTCGAAATGGATGAAGTATCGGTGATCGGTCCGGTGGGGATTGCAGCATGTGGTCAAGACGAGGCTTCGGTGAAGTTTCCAGGGCCTCTGATGGCCAGAGGCGAGAGGACGGTGTGGTTATGGTGGTTCGGTACTATTTCAATCTGGGTGTTGAACCACTCGATTTCAATTTGTCGTCAATTTCGACGTTCTGGGTTGCCGTGGTGACTCAAGGGATGATGGGTGGCCTCTTGATGATCGGAGCATCGAATGGAGGTGGCCGCGTCGATCGTGCACATGCACGCATAAAAATCAGTGCATCAGTGGGATCAGGTAGTTTTTTTTTGGTATTTGGGGAAGAAGGGAGGCGACTCGAAGCATGTCTCGGGAAAGATATGGTGTAGCTCGAGTCTCAACTCGAAGCAAATGGGTTAGCCTCGGAATGAAATTTGTTACAGGTTTCAAAAAAAATAAAAACAAACAAAACCTGTAAGGTTGTTTCAAAAAACTAACAGAGTTTAAATTTAAAATAAAATAAATTTGAAACACAAGATTTAGACAAAGTTAAATCAAGTTTAAATATGAATACAAATTTTACTTTGTATCCTAATTTTGAATTAAACAAGTTTATATATTTAAATGTTTAAACAAGTTTAAAATGTTTTAAGTAGATTTTAAATGATTTGAGTCTTAAGATGAATTTTGAAACTAGAAGTAAGATCTAAACCAGGTTTTTGTAAATCTGGGTACAGAAATGAAGTTGTATCTTAGTTTTTGAAATAAAGGAATAATGTTTATTTTAAAGTTAAGTTAATTAACTAAGAGTTAAACGATTAACAATTAAGGATAAATTAATTAAGATGATGAATTAGGAGAATTTGTGAAAGCAAGTAAGGTGTGGTTTAATTGATTTTAAGTTAAGGTTAATAAATCTATAATTAAGGGCTAAATGGATTAAATGCAATTAAGTAATGAAAATTAATTTATGAAATCAATTAATTTCTTAAAGGTAATTACTTAATTAAAAGTAATTAATTTATAATTAAAAGTGGATAAATCAAGTGTTTCACATTGAAGTCACTTATCATAACAAATTAAGAATGATTAACTTAATGATAATTAATTAAGTAAGGGTTAACTAATTAATTAAAGATGATTAATTAAATGGTGAATTAAATAATTAAAGGTTAATTGTAAAAAAAAAATTATCAAAATGATTTGTAATTAATATTAAATAACTAGGATAGTAAACCATAAGTAGCTAATCTGATTTGAATTAATCAAATAATTAACCGACCTTATTTATGTAGGTTTGGATTCTATAGGATGGTTGAATTGTTTGATATCCATGTTTGTGATGCTCTGTTTTGATTTGAGCTATGTTTACTGGAATTTATTATCAGTGATATATACTTATGATTTGTGAATAAAAGGATAAGCGTTACAATTGGTTGGTACCGCTTATCAAATATAAGCGTTATAGTTTATAGCGCTTATTAAATATATTGCTATATTTGAATCTGTGCTTATTGATGGTGTGGCACTTTTATTGTGTAAAACCCCTAGACCACACTTATACACACACAAATATGGATTGCACGTGGAGATGGGTTAAGTCACAGATTTTTGAAATAGTTTTAAAAATTGAATTTTTGAACCCAAAATAGTTTTGGAATTAGAATTGAAGCTTTTGAAAATGAATTTCAAAGATAAAGTTATTTTTAATAACTTGATTGAGTTTTGAAATTTAAATAATTGGGTTTAAATTGGAATTCAATATTTGAATTGAATTCTTTGACTTAGGAACTAGGGTTTAAAAAGGGTTATTCAACTTATAAATGGGTTTTTAAACCATTTTAAAAGTGTTGTTGGGAATTTAAATTTTAAACCCAAAGATTTTAACTTGTATAAATATAGTTGGATTTTTCTGAAACTGAAAACTTTATGTTTTCAAATAATAAGAGCTTTCACATAAGAAATGAATTTCCAATGGGTGTTAAAAGGAATTTAAGTCTAAAATAAAATGGTTCTCCAAGTTATAGATAAAACTTTGGAAATGGGTTGAAAGCTATAAATGAGATCTTTAATTTAAAGATTTAAATGAGTTAATCCAGTTGAAATGGAAATTGTTTTTGGAAATCTATAAATAGATCTTTGTGAATCTAGGTGAACTTTGTGAAATGAATCTTTTTATTTAAAGATTTAAAATGGTAATTTGTTTAACCATTTAAAAGAAAGGTTTTGGGTTTTATAAGTTGTGACTTAACTGGAATCCTATATCCATATGTTTTTAAATATCGCGCTCACTATTCGGTTTAGCCGAGAGAGGACCTTGTGTCATATAACCCATTCCGAATAGTGATACGATGTTATGGATTGCAATTGAAGACCGGCGTTGAAGACCGGGTGTCTTCAAGAACGTTAGGATAACCTATCGATTGTCTCTGCACCGAGTAGCTACGGTATAGAGATTCCTTAAGTGATGGGAAGTCCGATCGGGATTGTGGATACCCGGATTGGCAAGGGCTTCTTCGGAAGTGCCTTCAGTTCTGTTCGAACCCGGAACAGACTTGTATGGTTGTACGTCTGACACTACACTTTGAGATATTAAACTGTTCTCTATCAAATACATTTCTGCTTGGTGGCAGAGAATTTATTCTCTTAGCTTAACACCCTTCTCTGAGACGTACGAGCTCGGAGGTTATGCAGTTGATATTTATCAGTGATATATTCCCAATTTGGTAGTGTGGCATGCTAAGTGTTGTTGTGTATTGATGATCATTTGTTGATCATTTGATCAAAGCATGGCTTTTGTATAAAGCGTAGCTTTTGTGGACGAGACTGCATCAGGACCTCACACCCCGGAAATGGTCGAAACAGGAAAGATGCGGCAAGGTTATGAGGGTCGCGCCCTTTAGGGTGTGTCATTCCCTTCTGGTAAAGGGTGGTATCATGGTATGGAGCCCAGATGCTTACTTGTAACGACCCTAGATTATAATTTAATTTAAATTGATAATTTAAATGAATTTTTGAATTAAAATTTGTAAAATTGATTATAAATGATGCGAGTTTCCCCGATTCGACTAGAAAATATATAAAGTCATATGGATTTGACAATTTGTATATATGTGAATATATATTTATATTGGATTTGAAATAAAATCTTAAATAAATGGTTTTTAAAATAAATAGAAATAAAAATACAAGACGATAAGTATTTAAGTTGAAAATTTATATGTAAGTCATAAGAAAAGAAAAGAAACGACATTTAAATATGAAACAAAGTTGTAAATCAATATGCAAAATAAATAAAACAAAAGTATATACATTGACACAAGTATAAAAATAAATAAATAAATTGATTTAAAAATTTATAAATGATGATAATTTGAGTTATATAAAATATATGTGTATATATAGAGAAATATAACTCAATAATTTTTAAAGTAAAATTTATGATAATTATTTAAAACTAAAAATAGAAGTAAATTTAAAATGCAAGAATAAAGCAAATACATTTAAGTAAGCAAAATAAAAGTATATATTTTTACATAAATAAACAAATGTATAAGAAAGAACAAAATAGAATATATTGGTACCTATATAAGTTAAAGTTATAACCAATAACAAAACAAATCAAACATAATAAATACAAACAAATATAAATAGTTTTAGTATGTAGCTTGCAAAAGAAAGAAATCAAATAGAATACAAAGCAGGTTACAAAGCTAACTAAATAAACATATGCATAGAAGAAAAAAAAGAACAAACTAAATAAAGTAACTAGATACAATGTAAAATATGAAACAAGAAACATTAACAAAGCAAAAGCAATACAAGAGCCTGGAAATAAAAATATAAATAAACAAAGCATTTTGTCAAGACAAAGCTGCAGCTCACCATACTGCTATCATCATAGCCGAGACAAGCAAGAACAAAGCAAGCAAATAAAAGTATCTAAGTACAAAGCAACAAGTACATAGTGTTATATCTCTAGCCCATAACTAATGCACCTCAGCCATACAGTTGCATCCTGTACTTGCAAAGGACTTCAAAACTGTATACTTTAACTTCATATATACATCCTAATTATCATTACAGTTTCATTCTTCAAAACTGAGAAAAGAAAAAAAAAAAAAAGCAAGAAGATTTAGGATCAAAAGCAATGCCATTTCCAGTTTTAAAAAATTGCAGGCTGTTTTCAAATTTAAGTATGCTCTGTTCTTCTTCTCAGACAGGTGAGTAACCCCCTTTTTAAAAGCTTAAACATATGAACCTGATTATAGAGTTGAAATCTGGATTATGTATATTGTTACATATGTATCTCTCTGTGTATACATATGGATATCTGAAGGATTTTATATGTTGTTCTTCTCTACTTTAAGTTGTAAAGTCTAAATTAAATTCAAATTGCATTTTCTTCACCTCTGATCTCTAATAGGCATTAGTTTTCATGCCAATTCAGTTGTTTAAACATGAAATAGGATCCCAATTTAGTTTTAAACATGTATATATTTATATAGTGCCTGGAAATCCAGATTTACTGTAAACTTTTATAAACATGTTAAAAATCAATTTATACAATTCTCTGATTCAAATACATAAATTGATTTGGCCTGGATGTAATTTTTTGAAATCAAAATCACGATTTAAAGTGAGGCATTGGATGTGAATTTGGGGATTGCCTGGAAATTGATTTTTGGCCGAACTCTGATGATCTATGGAGTCGTGGTGGTCGAGCTTCCTCCTGGAGGTGGAGGAATGATCAGTGGCCCTAGGAAAAATACTTGGAGGATGAACGAAGCTTTGTGGTGGCGGCGGGAAGTGATCAAACTTCGGTGACCTAGTTTTGGGGTGGCCGATATTTTCTACTCGCGCGACGTCAACGATGGATCGAGTGTCACGCGGTTTCGTGGGGAGGTAGAGGGAAGATTGATGACGCTATGGCCGGAGTTTGGTGGTGAATGGTGGTCGGAGTGTCGAGCGAATGGCGTTGACAGGTTGGGCTTTCGTTTGCAGTTCGAGTTCCAGGTTTGGGAATTACTTCTCGATTTTGATGTGAAGTTGTTTTGAGTGTTTTGAGGATCGGGATCGTATGGATGGTCGTTAGTCGACTGCTGGGTGATCGACTCTGGTGACGGAAGTTCGCCAGTGGCGAGTGCACGTGCACAGTTGATCGTGTGCACGTCTGAGTTTTTGGGTTCGGTGACGTTTTCGAGCATGTGGGGTTGGAACTCGGGGTCGAGTGCGTGAGAACGACGAATAGACTCGAAGCAGTTTTATAACTTAAAGAAAAAGAGAGGAGAAGATAAGTACTGAAGAAGAAGAAGAAGGTGGGAAGGGTGAGTGACACGGGGAAAATGGGAAGAACTCGAGTTTTGCTCGAGTAAAGTGGTTTTGGGACTCGAAGCAAGTTGCTTCTGGCTCGGGTCGAAGACTGGAACAGGTTTAAACCTGTTTTCTGTTATATACTTTAAAACCTAACCTCAAATTATAAATAAAATAAAAGATTTAAATCAAAGTTTCAAAGCCAAGTTTAATTAAAGTGTTTAGATATGAACTAAAATAAATATTTGAATTAGATTTTGATTTAAGTTCTTTTATAAAAAGAATTTCCAATGAAAAGTTATATAATTGGTTTTCACTTGAATTGGCAAGTTAAAAAGAAATGTATGTTAAGACTTAAATTTCAAATAAAAATTCAAGTAAATTAGTTAGGACTTTTCTTATATAGGTTTATAAATTGATACTTAGATTTGGTTAAAATTAAATATCAAAATCTTAAATTTAAAATGGAAATTGAAACTAAATTTGAAAACGTAATGTTTAAATCCACTTTAATGAAGTCGTTAATAAAGTAAATGGATTATCTTAGAAAAATTAAGATATTTAAGTGATTTAATTAGTAAGATAATTAAGAATGACTTATTTATTTAATTTATAAATAAATGATTAGATTAATTTAAAATTAGAAATGATTAATAATGAATTAATCTAAGATAATTTCTTAAGAAAGAAATTAAAGAAATGTTATTAGTTAATAAAGATAATTAACTAGAAATTATTAAGTAATTAAATTAATGTGATTAATTTCGATAATTAATTGGATTTATAGATTAAGATAATCAATTGTAAATTGTTAATTACTTAATGAAAGCAATTAAGGGGTTAATTACTAATCGTAATTAAATTGAATATTTTGATTTAATCAATGATAAAGATAAATTGGTGATTAATGATTTGTTATTATGAGATGATTGCTTAGTGGTAAGTAATTAAATCGTAAATTTCTTGAAATAATTAATTAAGAAGTTAATTAATTATATAATTGGTTTAAAAGTCAATTTAATTAATATGATTAATTATAAATAATATAATTAATTAAAGTGTTTGATTAACTGATTATATCAAATGATTTGAAATTAATAAATCAGGAATTGGATGATTAGTTCATAAGTAATTGAATTAAATTTAGAAATAAATTGAATAAATCAGGATTTAATAATGAATTAATCCTGCTTATAAATGTTTATTGAATACTTATGAATGATTGTACTGTATGAAATGCCTTGAATTGATTATCCTATCTGATTTGTGATATTTTGTTCTGTAGATTGAGCTGTGTGTATTTATTTACATTTGTATATTATCTGTGAATCTGTGTATGAGCGATAAACGTTATAGTTTATATCGCTTATCAACTATATTTCTGTGTTTTGATCTATGATGATTGAAATGATGTTGCACTATTGTGTTAAACCCCTGGACTACACCATACACACACAAATATGGATTTCACGAGGAAATCGGTTAAGTCACAGATGTTTGAAATAGTTTTAAATTTGAATTTTTAAATTCAAATGTTTTGGAAATGGAATCGGAATAAATGTGAAAAGCTTTTGAAATGGAATTTCAAAGATGGAAATTTATTTTGAATAACTGGATTAAGTGTTGGAATTTAAATACTTTGATTTAAATTTGAATTCAAAATTAGGAATTGAATTCTGTAATTTGAAACTAGGGATTAACGATATTATACTATTCATTAAGAGTTAAATCATTTTTAAAGTATTATTTTTGAGAATTTGAATTTAACCCAAGGATTTCAACTCGTATAAATGAATCAGATTTCCAAAATGAAAACTGTTGTTTTCAAATGATAAACACTTTTAGATAAGAACTGAGATTCCAGTTAATTAGGGGAATTTCAAGATTGAGTTGAAAAATGATTTTTCTAAGTTATGAATGAATTCTTTTTGAAAGCTATGAATTAAATCTGTTTGTTTTAACAGATTTAAATTGATGATTTGTTTAAATCAAATTGAAATGAAATTGTTTTGAAGGTTATAAGTTAAATCTTTGATTTAAAGATTTAACGAGTAAATCAATTGAAATGAAAATTGATTTGGAAAATCTGTGAATGAATCTTTTGTTTAAAAGATTAAAATATGAAAATTGTTTAAACCGTTAAAGGTTGTGAAAATGAATCTTTTTGTTTAAAGATTGAAAATGGTAATTTATTAAAACCATTTGAAAGAAAATTTTGAATTATTAAGTTGTGACTTAATTGAAATCCCAATATCCATATGTTTTGAAATATTTCGCTCACTATTCGGTTTAGCCGGGAAAGGACCTTTGAGTCGTATAACCCATTCCGAATATGTGATACGTCGTTATGGATAGCATTTGAAGACCGGTGATGAAGAACGGGTATTTGCGAAAGCGATAGGATGACCTATCGATTGTTTCTGCACCGAGTCGCGCCGGTATAGAAACTCCCTAAGTGATGGGAAATCCGATCGGGATTGTGAATATCCGGATTGCAAGGACTTCTTTGTAAGTGCCTTCGGTTCTGTTCGATCCCAGAACAGACTTGTATGGATTGTATGCCTGACATTACAAGTTGAGATATAAAGCCGATTTCTTTCAAATATATTTCTGTTGGTGGCGGAGAATTTATTCTCTTAGCTTAACACCCTTCTCTGAGACGTACGAACTCAGAGGTTATATAGTTGAAGGTTATCAGCGATATATTCCCAATTTTGGTAATGTGACATGCTGAGTGTTGCTGTGAAATGATCATTGTGTTGATTATTTGTGATAGGATCTTTTATTTGATCGTCTATCTTGGTGATCATTTCTATGATCATTTATTGACCCAAAGCATGGCTTTTGTATAAAGTATGTTTTTGTGGACGAGACTTCGTCGAGCCTCACACCTCGGGAATGGTCAAAACAGGAAAGATGCGGCAAGGTTATGAGGGGTAGCGCCCTTTAGGATATGTGCATTTCCTTCTGGAAAAGGGTGGTATCATGGTATGGAGCCCAGATACTTACTCATGTTGAAAACACTTTGTTATGATTGTGTGAATTGATTAGAGAGCTCTCGGATAAAGGTCCCAAAGGACCGGGGGATGGCATATTCGGTCAGTTGTTACTCAGTTAGGGGTAACCCGGCCTTGTGTTGGTAGAGATCCGGTTTGGTTCTCGGGGATGTCCATCCAGAGGCATTCTCATGTGGCAATGGGAAGTTCCTTGGCCTGATCATTCGTTGGAAATCCAATTCCCAATACGAAACTTGTACGGTATTAGTTGTAGAACCTATCATTCACTTATGGTGTCGCAACACTGTTTGGATGGTAGCTATAGTAGGCATAGTTCGAAATGTCTATGTTGGCTAAGATTTATATTCTACTTTCGAAATGAATTTTTCCTACACTATGCACTAGTAATAATATCAAATGTTTCTTTTAATACGTATCAAGCATCTTTGACTATCATAAGGAGAAATCTCCTCCGATTCTGCGTTTGCATTGTGTGTGTGTGCGGGAGGCCTTATGGTAGTCTCATTTTTAAAAAGCATTGCGAATTGACTTTGAAAATCTTATGTTGAATGTTTTAAAAGATAAATTGTTTTCGTTGCTCACACCAGTCCCACGACTGATCCGGAGTTTATTGTTTTCTTTCCTAAACTCTGGGTGCTCATTATATTTTCACACGAGCAGTCTAGAGTTGGGTTTTTCAGATAGTCAGGTTTAGTAGATTATCTGGAGTTAGTTCAGTCTTTGGATCGCACCAGTCTTGCTTATGCTAGGTGAATTGTTAGTGGGGGTTCGAGATATTGCTGGATTGATTCTTGGAGATGGAGTTGCAGTTCTCAGAGTTCTCTTGAAGACTATTTTAGAGTTATTGTTCTGCTGCTAGATGTTGTTATCTATTTTTCTTTTCCGCTGCTATTTTATTGTATCATATCTCTGATGTATATTGATATCTATTGGATCATCTGTTGTATCAGATATTGTATCAAAGCTGTATATCAATGTATTATTCTTTTATTCTGCTGTGTTATTTACTTAATGATTGTTATTAGCTCCGGCGAATCGGATTTGAACGGTCGAATCTATGACATTCGAATACGATTTGAAGTATGGATGTCGATTTTTGAGCTGGCAAAATCCGAGTCGTCACATTTGGTATCGGAGCTAAGGTGAAACTTTAGCTCAGGAGTATAACACATTAAGTAGCTCATTAGAGATAGGGTGAAGTAAATCCTAGAATGAGTAATCCTTAAGATATCCGTTTGAACGCCTCAGTAAATTCTCTTACTATCCATTGATAGTGAGTATGAGTGCAAGAAGAGAACGAGATAGGGGACAGGGAATACGACTATAATTAGTCAAAACTCTGTAACAACAGTGGGAACATCTTTCTTATCAATCTCTTTTTGATTCGTTTCCAAATTCTTTTGATTTCTTCGAGACGGCTCCAGAAAGAAGTTTCGGTGCGGTGATGCTCTACGAATCGTTGTAGAAAATTCTTACTTCGTATCTTCATCGATTTCTTATCAATTTCTGATTTAAACTTTAATGAATTTGAAAATTGAAATTAGAAATTTTGAATAAATTAGAAATTTAAATTGAGTTAAATTGGTTAATAGAATATGAAGCTGAATTTGAATAGTATCGATAAAGCGATTTCGTTTAAAATCAAAATTTTAAATTCTATTGTAATTTCTTGTGAATACCAAAGTCCGAAGAGTGACAAATTGGTATGTATTCTAAGATTTTCCGACTTGAATTTGAAATCCATATCTTGTGTTTGAGATATTGTAGAGATTGAGTATATCTCTGTGTTATTTTCGTGCCTGCGAATTTCGAGGACGAAATTCTTTTAAGGGGGGAAGTTTGTAACGACCCTAGATTATAATTTAATTTAAATTGATAATTTAAATGAATTTTTGAATTAAAATTTGTAAAATTGATTATAAATGATGCGAGTTTCCCCGATTCGACTAGAAAATATATAAAGTCATATGGATTTGACAATTTGTATATATGTGAATATATATTTATATTGGATTTGAAATAAAATCTTAAATAAATGGTTTTTAAAATAAATAGAAATAAAAATACAAGACGATAATTATTTAAGTTTAAAATTTATATGTAAGTCATAAGAAAAGAAAAGAAACGACATTTAAATATGAAACAAAGTTGTAAATCAATATGCAAAATAAATAAAACAAAAGTATATACATTGACACAAGTATAAAAATAAATAAATAAATTGATTTAAAAATTTATAAATGATGATAATTTGAGTTATATAAAATATATGTGTATATATAGAGAAATATAACTCAATAATTTTTAAAGTAAAATTTATGATAATTATTTAAAACTAAAAATAGAAGTAAATTTAAAATGCAAGAATAAAGCAAATACATTTAAGTAAGCAAAATAAAAGTATATATTTTTACATAAATAAACAAATGTATAAGAAAGAACAAAATAGAATATATTGGTACCTATATAAGTTAAAGTTATAACCAATAACAAAACAAATCAAACATAATAAATACAAACAAATATAAATAGTTTTAGTATGTAGCTTGCAAAAGAAAGAAATCAAATAGAATACAAAGCAGGTTACAAAGCTAACTAAATAAACATATTCATAGGAAAAAAAAAAGAACAAACTAAATAAAGTAACTAGATAAAATGTAAAATGTGAAACAAGAAACATTAACAAAGCAAAAGCAATACAAGAGCCTGAAAATAAAAATATAAATAAACAAAGCATTTTGTCAAGACAAAGCTGCAGCTCACCATACTGCTATCATCATAGCCGAGACAAGCAAGAACAAAGCAAGCAAATAAAAGTATCTAAGTACAAAGCAACAAGTACATAATGTTATATCTCTAGCCCATAACTAATGCACCTCAGCCATACAGTTGCATCCTGTACTTGCAAAGGACTTCAAAACTGTATACTTTAACTTCATATATACATCCTAATTATCATTACAGTTTCATTCTTCAAAACTGAGAAAAGAAAAAAAAAACAAAAGAAAGAAGATTTAGGATCAAAAGCAATGCCATTTCTAGTTTTATAAAAGTGCAGGCTGTTTTCAAATTTAAGTATGCTCTGTTCTTCTTCTCAGACAGGTGAGTAACCCCCTTTTTAAAAGCTTAAACATATGAACCTGATTATAGAGTTGAAATCTGGATTATGTATATTGTTACATATGTATCTCTCTGTGTATACATATGGATATCTGAAGGATTTTATATGTTGTTCTTCTCTACTTTAAGTTGTAAAGTCTAAATTAATTTCAAATTGCATTTTCTTCACCTCTGATCTCTAATAGGCATTAGTTTTCATGCCAATTCAGTTGTTTAAACATGAAATAGGATCCCAATTTAGTTTTAAGCATGCATATATTTATATAGTGCCTGGAAATCCAGATTTACTGTAAACTTTTATAAACATGTTAAAAATCAATTTATACAATTCTTTGATTCAAATACATAAATTGATTTGGCCTGGAAAGTTGTGAATTTTGAAATCAAAATCACGATTTAAAGTGAGGCATTGGATGTGAATTTGGGGATTGCCTGGAAATTGAGTTTTGGCCGAACTCTGATGATCTATGGAGTCGTGGTGGTCGAGCTTCCTCCTGGAGGTGGAGGAATGATCAGCGGCCCTAGGAAAAATACTTGGAGGATGAACGAAGCTTTGTGGTGGCGGCGGGAAGTGATCAAACTTCGGTGACCTAGTTTTGGGGTGGCCGATATTTTCTACTCGCGCGACGTCATCGATGGATCGAGTGTCACGCTGTTTCGTGGGGAGGTAGAGGGAAGATTGATGATGCTATGGCCGGAGTTTGGTGGTGAATGGTGGTCGGAGTGTCGAGCGAACGGCGTTGACAGGTTGGGCTTTCGTTTGCAGTTCGAGTTCCAGGTTTGGGAATTACTACTCGATTTTGATGTGAAGTTGTTTTGAGTGTTTTGAGGATCGGGATCGTATGGATGGTCGTTAGTCGACTGCTGGGTGATCGACTCTGGTGACGGAAGTTCGCCAGTGGCGAGTGCACGTGCACAGTTGATCGTGTGCACGTCTGAGTTTTTGGGTTCGGTGACGTTTTCGAGCATGTGGGGTTGGAACTCGGGGTCGAGTGCGTGAGAACGACGAATAGACTCGAAGCAGTTTTATAACTTAAAGAAAAAGAGAGGAGAAGATAAGTACTGAAGAAGAAGAAGAAGGTGGGAAGGGTGAGTGACACGGGGAAAATGGGAAGAACTCGAGTTTTGCTCGAGTAAAGTGGTTTTGGGACTCGAAGCAAGTTGCTTCTGGCTCGGGTCGAAGACTGGAACAGGTTTAAACTGTTTTCTGTTATATACTTTAAAACCTAACCTCAAATTATAAATAAAATAAAAGATTTAAATCAAAGTTTCAAAGCCAAGTTTAATTAAAGTGTTTAGATATGAACTAAAATAAATATTTGAATTAGATTTTGATTTAAGTTCTTTTATAAAAAGAATTTCCAATGAAAAGTTATATAATTGGTTTTCACTTGAATTGGCAAGTTAAAAAGAAATGTATGTTAAGACTTAAATTTCAAATAAAAATTCAAGTAAATTAGTTAGGACTTTTCTTATATAGGTTTATAAATTGATACTTAGATTTGGTTAAAATTAAATATCAAAATCTTAAATTTAAAATGGAAATTGAAACTAAATTTGAAAACGTAATGTTTAAATCCACTTTAATGAAGTCGTTAATAAAGTAAATGGATTATCTTAGAAAAATTAAGATATTTAAGTGATGTAATTAGTAAGATAATTAAGAATGACTTATTTATTTAATTTATAAATAAATGATTAGATTAATTTAAAATTAGAAATGATTAATAATGAATTAATCTAAGATAATTTCTTAAGAAAGAAATTAAAGAAATGTTATTAGTTAATAAAGATAATTAACTAGAAATTATTAAGTAATTAAATTAATGTGATTAATTTCGATAATTAATTGGATTTATAGATTAAGATAATCAATTGTAAATTGTTAATTACTTAATGAAAGCAATTAAGGGGTTAATTACTAATCGTAATTAAATTGAATATTTTGATTTAATCAATGATAAAGATAAATTGGTGATTAATGATTTGTTATTATGAGATGATTGCTTAGTGGTAAGTAATTAAATCGTAAATTTCTTGAAATAATTAATTAAGAAGTTAATTAATTATATAATTGGTTTAAAAGTCAATTTAATTAATATGATTAATTATAAATAATATAATTAATTAAAGTGTTTGATTAACTGATTATATCAAATGATTTGAAATTAATAAATCAGGAATTGGATGATTAGTTCATAAGTAATTGAATTAAATTTAGAAATAAATTGAATAAATCAGGATTTAATAATGAATTAATCCTGCTTATAAATGTTTATTGAATACTTATGAATGATTGTACTGTATGAAATGCCTTGAATTGATTATCCTATCTGATTTGTGATATTTTGTTCTGTAGATTGAGCTGTGTGTATTTATTTACATTTGTATATTATCTGTGAATCTGTGTATGAGCGATAAACGTTATAGTTTATATCGCTTATCAACTATATTTCTGTGTTTTGATCTATGATGATTGAAATGATGTTGCACTATTGTGTTAAACCCCTGGACTACACCATACACACACAAATATGGATTTCACGAGGAAATCGGTTAAGTCACAGATGTTTGAAATAGTTTTAAATTTGAATTTTTAAATTCAAATGTTTTGGAAATGGAATCGGAATAAATGTGAAAAGCTTTTGAAATGGAATTTCAAAGATGGAAATTTATTTTGAATAACTGGATTAAGTGTTGGAATTTAAATACTTTGATTTAAATTTGAATTCAAAATTAGGAATTGAATTCTGTAATTTGAAACTAGGGATTAACGATATTATACTATTCATTAAGAGTTAAATCATTTTTAAAGTATTATTTTTGAGAATTTGAATTTAACCCAAGGATTTCAACTCGTATAAATGAATCAGATTTCCAAAATGAAAACTGTTGTTTTCAAATGATAAACACTTTTAGATAAGAACTGAGATTCCAGTTAATTAGGGGAATTTCAAGATTGAGTTGAAAAATGATTTTTCTAAGTTATGAATGAATTCTTTTTGAAAGCTATGAATTAAATCTGTTTGTTTTAACAGATTTAAATTGATGATTTGTTTAAATCAAATTGAAATGAAATTGTTTGGAAGGTTATAAGTTAAATCTTTGATTTAAAGATTTAACGAGTAAATCAATTGAAATGAAAATTGATTTGGAAAATCTGTGAATGAATCTTTTGTTTAAAAGATTAAAATATGAAAATTGTTTAAACCGTTAAAGGTTGTGAAAATGAATCTTTTTGTTTAAAGATTGAAAATGGTAATTTATTAAAACCATTTGAAAGAAAATTTTGAATTATTAAGTTGTGACTTAATTGAAATCCCAATATCCATATGTTTTGAAATATTTCGCTCACTATTCGGTTTAGCCGGGAAAGGACCTTTGAGTCGTATAACCCATTCCGAATATGTGATACGTCGTTATGGATAGCATTTGAAGACCGGTGATGAAGAACGGGTATTTGCGAAAGCGATAGGATGGCCTATCGATTGTTTCTGCACCGAGTCGCGCCGGTATAGAAACTCCCTAAGTGATGGGAAATCCGATCGGGATTGTGAATATCCGGATTGCAAGGACTTCTTTGTAAGTGCCTTCGGTTCTGTTCGATCCCAGAACAGACTTGTATGGATTGTATGCCTGACATTACAAGTTGAGATATAAAGCCGATTTCTTTCAAATATATTTCTGTTGGTGGCGGAGAATTTATTCTCTTAGCTTAACACCCTTCTCTGAGACGTACGAACTCAGAGGTTATATAGTTGAAGGTTATCAGCGATATATTCCCAATTTTGGTAATGTGACATGCTGAGTGTTGCTGTGAAATGATCATTGTGTTGATTATTTGTGATAGGATCATTTATTTGATCGTCTATCTTGGTGATCATTTCTATGATCATTTGTTGACCAAAAGCATGGCTTTTGTATAAGGTATGTTTTTGTGGACGAGACTTCGTCGAGCCTCACACCTCGGGAATGGTCAAAACAGGAAAGATGCAGCAAGGTTATGAGGGGTAGCGCCCTTTAGGATATGTGCATTTCCTTCTGGAAAAGGGTGGTATCATGGTATGGAGCCCAGATACTTACTCATGTTGAAAACACTTTGTTATGATTGTGTGAATTGATTAGAGAGCTCTCGAATAAAGGTCCCAAAGGACCGGGGGATGGCATATTCGGTCAGTTGTTACTCAGTTAGGGGTAACCCGGCCTTGTGTTGGTAGAGATCCGGTTTGGTTCTCGGGGATGTCCATCCAGAGGCATTCTCATGTGGCAATGGGAAGTTCCTTGGCCTGATCATTCGTTGGAAATCCAATTCCCAATACGAAACTTGTACGGTATTAGTTGTAGAACCTATCATTCACTTATGGTGTCGCAACACTGTTTGGATGGTAGCTATAGTAGGCATAGTTCGAAATGTCTATGTTGGCTAAGATTTATATTCTACTTTCGAAATGAATTTTTCCTACATTATGCACTAGTAATAATATCAAATGTTTCTTTTAATACGTATCAAGCATCTTTGACTATCATAAGGAGAAATCTCCTCCGATTCTGCGTTTGCATTGTGTGTGTGTGCGGGAGGCCTTATGGTAGTCTCATTTTTAAAAAGCATTGCGAATTGACTTTGAAAATCTTATGTTGAATGTTTTAAAAGATAAATTGTTTTCGTTGCTCACACCAGTCCCACGACTGATCCGGAGTTTATTGTTTTCTTTCCTAAACTCTGGGTGCTCATTGTATTTTCACACGAGCAGTCTAGAGTTGGGTTTTTCAGATAGTTAGGTTTAGTAGATTATCTGGAGTTAGTTCAGTCTTTGGATCGCACCAGTCTTGCTTATGCTAGGTGAATTGTTATTGGGGGTTCGAGATATTGCTGGATTGATTCTTGGAGATGGAGTTGCAGTTCTCAGAGTTCTCTCTTGAAGACTATTTTAGAGTTATTGTTCTGCTGCTAGATGTTGTTATCTATTTTTCTTTTCCGCTGCTATTTTATTGTATCATATCTCTGATGTATATTGATATCTATTGGATCATCTGTTGTATCAGATATTGTATCAAAGCTGTATATCAATGTATTATTCTTTTATTCCGCTATGTTATTTACTTAATGATTGTTATAAGCTCCGGCGAATCGGATTTGAACGGTCGAATCTATGACATTCGAATACGATTTGAAGTATGGATGTCGATTTTTGAGCGGGCAAAATCCGAGTCGTCACATTACTCATGTGGATACTGCAGATCTATTACTTTGTGATTGCTTTGTGGTTGTTGGATTAGAGGTACCTCGGATAAGGTCCCAAAGGATCGGGGGATGGCATGCTCGAGTAGTAGTTACCTAGTTACAGAGGTAACGTGGCCTTGTGTTGGCAGAGATCCGGTTAGGTTCTCGGGACGTCCCGCCAGAGGCGATCCAATAGACAGTAGGAAGTTCCTTAGCCTGACCATTTGTTGGTAATCCATTCATCCAATACGTGCCTTGTACGGTTTTAGTTGTAGAACCTGCCATTTACTTATGGTGGTTACCACTGTTTAGATGGTAGCTATAGTAGGCATAGTTCGGAATGTCTATGCTGGCTAGGATTTATATTACACTTTCGAAATGGTTTTCCACACTTTGCACTTATAGTAATAATATCAAAGAAACTTTCTCGTATTAAGCATATTTGACTATAATAAGGAGAAATCTCCTCGAAGTCTGCGTTTGCATTGTGTGTGTGGCGGGAGGCCTTATGGTAGTTTCATTTTCTAAAAAGCATTGCGGATTTCAAATTTAAATTCTTTTGTTTGTTTTAAAAGACCAATTGCTTTTGTTTGCTCACACCAGTCCCATGACTGACCTGGAGTTTATTGTTCCTATCCTAAACTCTGGGTGCCCACTATTTTCCTACACGGGCAGTCCAGAGTTGGGTTTTTAAGATAGTCAGGTTTAGTAGATTATCTGGAGCTAGTTCAGTCTTTGGATCTGAACCGCACTGGTTCATCTGTGTGCATCGTAATCGGGAGTGCGAGCTATTGCTGGATTGGTGTTTTGAAGATGGAGTTCTTCCTTGAAGATCACCTTGGAGATTTTTGTTCCGCTGCTGATGTTATCTTTTCTTTCCGCTGCTATTGTCTTGTATCATATCTCTGATGTATATTCATTGTATCATTCTGTTGTATCAGATATTGTATCATGTTGTATATCAAATATATATTCTGTTTCTTCTGCTGCGTTGTACTTAATGTGTTATAGGCTCCGGCACGACTCGAATTTCAACGTTTGAATCTGTGGCATTCAAGTACAGTGGAGTATGGATGTCGATTCTCGAACGCTGGAATTTGGATCCTGACATTTTGGTATCAGAGATGAGGGTTAAAACTTTATCTTAGTAGTATAACACATTAAGTAGCTCATTAGAGATAGGGTGAAGTATATCCTAGAATGAGTAATCCCTAAGATATCCGTTCGAATGCCTCAGTAAATTCTCTTACTATCCACTAATAGTAAGTATGAGTGCGAGAAGAGGACGAGATAGGGGACAGGGGAGTACCACTATAAATGGTCAATACCCTGCAACAGCGGAGACAACTTTCTCTATCAATCTCCTTTGATTCGATTTCGAAATTCTTTTGATTGCTTTGTATCAGCTCCAGGAAGAAGTTTCGGTGCGATGGTGGCCCTACGTATCGTCGTAGAGAATTCTTACTTCGTATCTTCATCGGTTTCTTATCAGCTTTTCGTTCTAAACTTTAATGAATTTGAAAATTGGAAATTTTAAATAAATTGGAAAATTTAAAAATTAAGTAAATTGGTTAACCAATACAAGGCTAAATTTGAGTTGTATCAATAAAACAATATCTAGTGTTTGAGAATTATGGAAGATTAAATCCATTTATCTATTCTCTGGGATCCAATATATTCTATGAATGATTAGTTATCCCTTCGAACTAATCGATGCCCTTGCATATTCGTAGACCGATGGAACCAAATATCTTGTGAAATAATTGTATGAGTTTATTCTCATATTGTTGATATTCTGATTTGGTAAGCCAAATACAGAATTGTTACCCAGTCTGAATTGGAAAGATACTCTCTATCTTTTGTCTATTCTCTGTTGTCTCCTTTGCAAATTTCAAGGACGAAATTTTTTTTAAGGGGGGAAATCTGTAACATTCCTGGGATTTTATCAAGTTTAATTTGGAAATTAAATTAATTTTTGAAGATAAATTGTGAATTAATTAAAGATTCCTAGAATAAATGAATAATTTTTGATTATAAATAGAAAATTTGATTAGAAATTTAAGTACAAGTAGCTTACAAATAAAGATTGGATTTAGAAAAATATAATGTATCAAAAAAATAAAAATAGAAATTAAAAGCTTGAGATTAATATAAAAAGATAATGATAGTTGTTTTCTAAATTTTATTAATACTTGGAAGTTGTAATAAAAAGAAAAAAATTAGTGTACTCATTTTCAAAAATGTTGTTTTTATGTTAAATTTTCATACATGAACAAAGGTGGTTGATTGTTAATATGAAATTTTTACATTCCTCTTTTCTTTTGAAAGTTGTACAAAATAAATAGATAATAAAAAAAATGTGTGAATGAAAATTTTATAAATAAACAAGTATATAAACATTATGAACAAAAAATTAAATGTAAGAGAATAATTGAAATAAAATTTTGTTGTGTAAATATAAATATAAAAATTTATAAAATAAAAAGAAAGAATCCTTTGTCTTGTAAAATTGCAAATGATAAATATATACATAAGGGGATGGAGTAAACAAATGTAAACATACATAAAAGTAGACAAGAAAGCAAATCAACATGCATATATTCCATAATCAATTCCTCTTTACAAATGGAATTCAAATTATTTGATTGAATAAAAAAATGGAATTTAAAATTATGAAAAACTTTTCAGTTTCCCATATGAGATTGTTAAATATCTTAGCAAATCTGAAACAACGGTGACAAAGATTTGGGTATCTCAAATCTAAAACCCCAAGAAAAAAAAAATCAATCAGAAAAGATTGCCATTCTCTTCTCCTCTCAAAATCTCAAAGCAAATAATTCTGAAACAAAGATTCAAAAATGTAACAACCCTGTATTTTCTGATTATTGTAATTGTATATTTTAATTATTTTAATTTAAATTCCTAGTTTAAAAACTTTATTTTATTTATTAAAATGAATATATTTTGTTAATTGAAATATAAATGTTGATTTTGATGTGGATTAGAATTTCAACATGCATAAATTGAATATTTCCAGAAAATGTGAATTTTGGTCAATCTGGTCAAACTTTTACTTTTAAATTTAAATTTTAAAAGTTTGAAAATTTTAATTTTTTCTTTTATTATGAAAGTAAATAAAATTTCAAGAACACTACTTTTCGTTTCGTTGAAATCCGAATAATATTGTGAAAGTTATGCTTGTTACAAAATTGGGTGTAAATTGTTTTATTTAACACTACTTTTTATTTTAAATTATATAAATAATCTTTTTAATTGTCATATATTATTCTCAATTGTATTATATGTTATGTTACATATATTTTTACCTTTTTAATATTTTAAAGTGCTGTTTGAATTTGTCCAAAGCTCATTGAATTTATTTTCTATTTTTAAAGGTTAGTTTCCATTTTTCTGCTATTTTCTTCATCTAAACTATATTTAAATTAAAATTTATTTATTTACTTTTGTGATTTCCTTTTTATTTTGTTTTCTTATCTTTATTTATAAATACTTTTAAGTACATAAAAATTTTCCCAAGTTCATTGCACTTATTTTTCATATTTTCAAGACTAGTTGCAAATTTTGCTGTTTTATTTAATTAAACTATATATAATTAATAATTAATTTATTTATTTTTGTTTATTTACCAAATTTTAGTATTTTATCTGATTTTATATTTATATTTCAGTTATATAAGGTTTAAAAAGAAAATAATGAAAATTTGAAGAGTTTGTGTCTCTCTAGTTGCTCAAGGCTCTTCGTTTTTCCGCCTCTTCATTTGCTTTTGCCTTTTTCTCTCCTTGCTTTAGCCGTACATCCCTCTACCCTATAGCCATGTTTCTCATCTTCAATTCACGTGAAAAATATCTTTCTCCTCATTTCAAACTCATGGCTACATCATATTGAGAAAAAATTGCAAGCTAATGGCTTCTTTCTTCCATTTTTTCCCTCTTCTTCATTGGTTTAGCCTTCCTCTTCCTCTTGCTTGCTCGACCCCACTTCTCCTCCATCACCACTGACCATCTCTTCCACCATCTACAGAAGCAAACATCTCCTCCTCCTCTGACCATGACAAACCATGCCATCCAATTGAAGCCATCTCCACAAAACTTTGCTTAAAACTCCAAATATTGCCTAACCGAGCCTTGTATTCCCATTTCCTTCATGTTTAGCCTTGGCCACCACCTTTAACACCACCACCACTTGCTGCCATGACCTATAGCCTTCATCATCATCTCTGAGCCTAGTGTGGTGAGGTCAAGCCCATTAGATCATGTGACAAGCTTATGTTGTCGTGTGCAAGTCGTTTGCTTCTAAGGTTTGGTCATCTCTCTTGTTTTGCAACTGTTCTGCAAACTAAAGTTGTTGATTATATTTGTATGTCGATATCTATATTTGTGCTTATGTATGTTATATTTTGTGTTGTTTACAAGGGCCTCCATCAATTCAAATCAAATCGTGCTTGTCGTGCCTTTGGAATCGCTCTTGTGTGTGCTGTTTGTCTCTAGCTTCGTAAAAGGTGAGTCCGTCTCACTCTGACATTTATACTTATGAAATAGTAAATTGATGGAAAGTGTATAGTAATATAAAATCTTTATGCAAGTTAATGTTGATCATATGATATGCTATGCCATGTTGTTACCATGTTAAAACTGTTAATTATCACCTGACATCTGATATATGACATTATATTGTGACACTGACATTGTTTATATTGTTTATGCATATATTCACACTGCAAGTTCCCTGTTAGAATAGAATCACTATGGGTTGAAATGATACATACCCAAATGGACTTTAGATTAGGGAAAAATCGTTATGGGCTGAAATGATAGGCCTGAGCGATTTTTATTGTATTTTTATTTGACTTGGGATTGTGGGTTTGAAATGATAGAACCCGGGTTTTCTTTGTAAACTGCGGATTGAAATGATATATATCTGTATCACTTGACCTAGGTTAGAAAATTATATACAGACCCCGTGGTATATTTTTAAATGATATTTATTAAAATATGTATTTTTAAAAGTATGAAATTTTGATTTAAAAATATATATTTTATGGTTTTAAGAAAATTAAATATGAAGTCTTGAAATTGTGAATTCGAGTACGTAAATGTGAAATAATTGAGATTTTAGACTTTAAATTTTATTTTAAAATGTAAATAAATAATGTAAATTAAATTTAAAGTTTTAAAATTATATATGAAGTAAAATTTTGAGTTTTATTTAATTTATATGTTAATAAACAGTGAATTTTGACTTAATAAATGAATGTAGTTTTTAAATTGAATATTTGATCTAAAAATTTTGTTGTGTTAAATCATATGTTAAAATGATTTTAAATGGGAAATTTTGAAGTCTAGAAATATGATTTTTAAGTTATAATAAAAATTTGGAGTTTTATTATTTTTTTTTTGAAAAGCTAAAAATGAAATCTGGAATTCATAACATTTTCAAAATGTTGTAGTCTTTTGACAGCATTTTTAAATGCTATTGTTTTGAATCTAACAATGTTTGAAATAACTAAATATCTATTACGACATTTTATAAATGCCGTTATTCTTGAGCTAAACCATTTTTGGAAGCTATAAGCTACGATAGCACTTTATAAATGCTGTCGTTGCTATAATTTGACAATGTTTGAAATGTTAAGTTTTTAACACTGTTTGAGTTATATTTTAAAGTGTTAAATGATTTAAATTTTGAAAATTGATTAATTGTGAAATTTAAGAAGTTTTGAATATATTTTAATATTTAAATTTGAATTTTTAAGGAATTTAAATTTGAATTTGAATTTAAGTAAGGTTTACTTGGTTATGTGTTAAATGGAATGAAATGTAATGAGATAAATGAATTTTTGAATGAAATTTTTAATGTATTTTGTAATGATACTTGAAATAACAAATGAATGACTTATTTGATTTAAAAATGATATTTAATTTTGAGTATTTGAATTTGAATTCAAATAATGATTTGATAATAAGGTTTGGAAATGATTTGATCTTTATTTTGATAAAGAATATGAATTAGAATGATATGTACTTTTGATAAATGAATATTTGAAGTTTATATTGGTATAAAAGGATATTTAGTTTAATTGTAAATTGAATTTATTTAAATAATATTGGATTTATGAAATGAATATTTCAAAACTAAGTAATAACGAAACTAGATTTGAGATATATGAAATTATAAAATTTAGTTTTGAAATGCGGGATATTAAAGCTTTGAAATTTATTAAAAATTGAATAGTTTAATTTGTGGATCAAATCTATATTTGAAAATGATATGATTTGAAATGGTTATTGGGAAATTTAATTGAAACTGATGGTTTGAATTGAATTAAGTTTGAAATTGAAAATTTGGGATTAATTGAATGAATTGTAAAATGTAAATAATTAAATGAATATCCCATGATTTCAAATGTATGATTTTGAAATGTTATGATTTTCAAAGTGTAATTGTTTCAAGTATTTTTGGTTTCGAAAGAGTTATACTTTGAAAATATTATGATTTTGAAATGAATATATGTTTGAAATGTTTTTGGTTTTGAAGTATAAACTATTTTGATTGAATAAATAGTTTTGAAATAAAAATGGTTTTGGTTTCGAAGTATAAACTGTTTTGAAAGAAATATAGTTTGAAATGTTATGATTTGATCTTTTTAAAGTATAAACTATTTTGAAATGACCACGGCGTTATAATAACGTTTGCTTGTTAAAGAGACCGGGATCAGAAGTTGTCATACTCTCTGCCAACTCCGAAAACCACTTTAACAACCGTGTACGCGGTGGAGATTCCAGAATGAAGTAGGATGGTGGCGATGTTCTTGAGGTATATTACATGGACCCAACTCCCGTGAGTTGGCATAAGGTGGCTAAAACAGGAGCGATCTCGGGCCAAAGGAGGTAGCACCTCTGGTCGGACACATTCCTTCGATACTATACTCTTACTGGTGATTGATTAGATGGCCATCCTCTGATTTTGATATGGGAGTGTGTTCCGAGGTGGGCGTATATGGTTGCTGCGTTACCACCAGCCCGTGTGCGTAATTGGTATATCTACCCTGGCATTGCCTTGTGTGTCGTGTCACCTACCATACCGAGCCTTTACTACGAGTTTGTTTTTCTCCCGTAGCCCGTGTGGTATCCTCTGATAGTCACCCGGAGTGGAGATGGCATGATATTGGATGGACTACTGGGACTATTATGTGTGAAGGGTGATATGGGTAGCCCGGAACGCTATTTAAAAGTATGTTTATTTTACTGTAGACATTATTATAATAGCGCAATATTACTACATAGTAAATAGTTTAACGGATCCTTAAAGGATGGGCGATCTCAAGCATCCTTTAAGTTACTGATGCATTTTTGTTACTGTTCACTTGAGTTTATTTACAGTTCATAAGTATTTATGTCCTGACTCGAGTGTTTTGTATTTTTCTTTACGCTCGAGTCAGATTGAGTGAGTTAGCATTCAAGATTCACCTTCGGAGTTGGAGCTTTCCTTAAAGATGCAGCCATCTATTTTGCTTTCTGTATCCTGTGATTTCAGTGATGTATTCTGATTTGTACCTGATGTATCTTGTTACTTTTTGTTGTATCTTGTTTAACTCTGATGTATCTTATATATATATAGTAGCTTCATGAACTACTATCTCTTCTACTTCCGCTGCATTATTATTTACTCTGTGTCTGTGATCTGTGATTAATTGTTTACTGTATATTCTGAGATTTGCCAATTTTTATTTACAACGCGGTATTTTGAGAAATTTAAGTCCGACATGTGCGGATACGAATGGTTGAAAATATCGGGTTGTTACAGTTGGTATCAGAGCTTTGGTAGCTCTAGGCAAAACTCAGTATATAGGGTAAATGTATTTATAAAATCACTTTCATTCGAGTTTAAATCTCTTCCTTTTTGACTCGATTCCTTTGAATTTTGGAACATTCCCTGTGGTTCCAAAATCCATTCGTGTCCCTCACTATTTATCTTCTTTTGTTTCTGGAGTATCCCATAACTCCACTTCAAAAGATCTTCATAATGAGTCGGCGGTCTCGCCAACCTCAAATTTATTTGTAAAGGGGGAAAACTCCTTTACAACAACATCGATTCACCAGAGATTCTATATCCTCGGTTTATATGCTAGTATCTCTTATAACTTCGAACTCTACATCTTGCGACCGAATGTCGATTTACCCAAGAAATCCACATCGATCTTATTCTTTAAGTCACGGTTGACCCGGTTAAGGTTGCCCGCGATTTATATAAATTCATCCATCTCCCTATTCTGTTATTTAATCATCTCATCTTTGTTTCCAACTTATCTTCAAATTATTCTTGAAGTGTATTTGTAAACTAATATTTAAAATGTTTTATATATTGTGTTGTTTGAGTTGTTGATGTTGATTTGGGTTTCTAATCGATTCGTCTGATCAACGCCATCGATAAGATTTCCAAAACACTTGAACAGAGCAAACTGACACAATATGTTTTTAAAATTTAGTAATGAAATAAAATTTTGTGAAATAAATTTTGTACCTTTATTATATATCTTTATCTCGATTTTATTTGAATTGGTTGTTAAGAAATAATATTTGATTTTATATATCATTTTCTATTGTTTCATATATCTAATTGAACTATAAAACATGGTTATAAATTTATTTGGAAATTTAAAATGAATGTAAAACAAGAATTTGAGAATTCAATTTCCGATGGATTTCAAACTTTGTGTTTAAAGTTTTAAAGGATATATTATTTAAAGTATTTTCGAATAGAAATTTGTTTCCAAAGAATTTTAAATTTAAATTTAGTGCTCTTCTCTTTGTCGCTGGAAAATAATTTCGGTGATGACTGCAGTATCATCGACGTTCATTTTCGACTTTCGAAGTGAAGAGACCATTCTGTAGTCTTGCTACAGGTTTGTTTTGGAAATTTAATTGATTTGAATTTCTTAAATAATACTGGATTTATAACTTATGTTGATATATGATTTAAATTTTAATGGATATATATATATAGTATATGTGCATTTATTTATCTTTAAATAGTTTGGAATTTATCGGAAATTTAATTCCTAAATTTTATCTTCAAGGATAATTTCTAAGTATAATTTCAAGATTTGGATAAATATTCAAGCTTGAAATAATTGGATTAGACAGTTTTATTTGTATAATACACAATTTCATTCCAATATAACTTACCTTAATTTTCAGAAGTTGAACATGTAATTGGATAATATACAATATAAAAAAAAAGATTTTATAAATAAAATTTGAGTGGTTATAATAAATGTTATATACTTAAATTTTAGTTATAAAAGGATTAACAGAGGTAAATAAAGAAAAAGGGTAATGGAATAATTTACAATATAAAATGATGATAAAGGAACTAAGAATAAAATTAAGGCAGTTGCAATGAGTGTGAGTATATTTAACATAGGTGATAAAATATATTGAGAGGAATAAATTTAATTTTAATTAGTAGTGAAGAATAATTAAATTTTATTTGGCACATTTTGAGTATAATAAAAGATTTTTTCAAATACATGATTTTAGGGATTTGTTAATTTAAGATAATTGGATGATAAGATAATGAAATTAGAGTTGTTAAAGATTTATTTGACTTATGTAAAATTAATTTTTAGTTTAAGTTGAAATTTTTATGGTTTCAAATTTATTATCTTATTTTGTTTTTCAAACTATCATTTGGATGTCCTTATTACCCTTATCTTGCTACAGAATGGAAGGCTTTTGCTTATACCAGTCTGTTTAGAAATCTTTCTATAATCTTTAATAATCTTTGGTACTCATCTTTGAATCTAAGCACTGTTTTCCATCCACAGACCGTCGGTCAAAAAGAAAGAGTGAATTAGATTCTTGAAAAAATTTCGTGCTTGTGTTCTTGATTACGGAGGATCTTGAGAAGATCATCTCCACCCTGTTATACTTACCTATAACAACAGTGATCAGGTATAATTTCAATATTCTTGTCATCTTGTCCTAATCCTATTTCATTCTATCTTTTACTGTGCTTTCCCGTACCTCATTCCTTTTCGGGGACGAAAAGTTTTGAGTGGGGGAGAGTGTAACAACCCTGTATTTTCTGATTATTGTAATTGTATATTTTAATTATTTTAATATAAATTCCTAGTTGAAAAACTTTATTTTATTTATTAAAATGAATATATTTTGTTAATTGAAATATAAATGTTGATTTTGATGTGGATTAGAATTTCAACATGCATAAATTGAATATTTCCAGAAAATGTGAATTTTGGTCAATCTGGTCAAACTTTTACTTTTAAATTTAAATTTTAAAAGTTTGAAAATTTTAATTTTTTCTTTTATTATGAAAGTAAATAAAATTTCAAGAACACTACTTTTCGTTTCGTTGAAATCCGAATAATATTGTGAAAGTTATGCTTTTTACAAAATTGGGTGTAAATTGTTTAATTTAACACTACTTTTTATTTTAAATTATATAAATAATCTTTTTAATTGTCATATATTATTATAAATTGTATTATATGTTATGTTACATATATTTTTACCTTTTGAATATTTTAAAGTGATGTTTGAATTTGTCCAAAGCTCATTGAATTTATTTTCTATTTTTAAAGGTTAGTTTCCATTTTTCTGCTATTTTCTTCATCTAAACTATATTTAAATTAAAATTCATTTATTTACTTTTGTGATTTCCTTTTTATTTTGTTTTCTTATCTTTATTTATAAATACTTTTAAGTACATAAAAATTTTCCCAAGTTCATTGCACTTATTTTTCATATTTTCAAGACTAGTTGCAAATTTTGCTGTTTTATTTAATTAAACTATATATAATTAATAATATATTTATTTATTTTTGTTTATTTACTAAATTTTCGTATTTTATCTGATTTTATATATCTATTTCAGTTATATAAGGTTTAAAAAGAAAATAATGGAAATTTGAAGAGTTTGTGTCTCTTTAGTTGCTCAAGGCTCTTCGTTTTTCCGCCTCTTCATTTGCTTTTGCCTTTTCCTCTCCTTGCTTTAGCCTTACATCCCTCTATCTTATAGCCATGTTTCTCATCTTCAATTCATGTGAAAAATATCTTTCTCCTCATTTCAAACTCATGGCTACATCACATTGAGAAAAAATTGCAAGCTAATGGCTTCTTTCTTCCATTTTTTCCCTCTTCTTCATTGATTTAGCCTTCCTCTTCCTCTTGCTTGCTCGGCCCCATTTCTCCTCCATCACCACTGACCATCTCTTCCACCATCTACAGCAGCAAACATCTCCTCCTCCTCTGACCATGACAAACCATGCCATCCAATTGAAGTCATCTCCACAAAACTTTGCTTAAAACTCCAAATATTGCCTAACCGAGCCTTGTATTCCCATTTCCTTCATGTTTAGCCTTGGCCACCACCTTTAACACCACCACCACTTGCTGCCATGACCTATAGCCATCATCATCATCTCTGAGCCTAGTGTGGTGAGGTCAAGCCCATTTGATCATGTGACAAGCTTATGTTGTCGTGTGCAAGTCGTTTTCTTCTAAGGTTTGGTCATCTCTCTTGTTTTGCAACTGTTCTGCAAACTAAAGTTGTTGATTATATTTGTATGTCGATATCTATATTTTTGCTTATGTATGTTATATTTTGTGTTTTTTACAAGGGTCTCCATCAATTCAAATCAAATCGTGCTTGGCGTGCCTTTGGAATCGCTCTTGTGTGTGTTGTTTGTCTCTAGCTTCGTAAAAGCTGAGTCCGTCTCACTCTGACATTTATACTTATGAAATAGTAAATTGATGGCAAGTGTATAGTAATATAAAATCTTTATGCAAGTTAATGTTGATCATATGATATTCTATGCCATGTTGTCACCATGTTAAAACTGTTAATTATCACGTGACATCTGATATATGACATTATATTGTGACACTGACATTGTTTATATTGTTTATGCATATATTCACACTGCAAGTTCCCTGTTAGAATAGAATCACTATGGGTTGAAATGATACATACCCAAACGGACTTTAGATTAGGGAAAAATCGTTATGGGCTGAAATGATAGGCCTGAGCGATTTTTATTGTATTTTTATTTGACTTGGGATTGCGGGTTTGAAATGATAGAACCCGGGTTTTCTTTGTAAACTGCGGATTGAAATGATATATATCTGTATCACTTGACCTAGGTTAGAAAATTATATACAGACCCCGTGGTATATTTTTAAATGATATTTATGAAAATATGTATTTTTAAAAGTATGTAATTTTGATTTAAAAATATATATTTTATGGTTTTAAGAAAATTAAATATGAAGTCTTGAAATTGTGAATTGGAGTACGTAAATGTGAAATAATTGAGATTTTAGACTTTAAATTTTATTTTAAAATGTAAATAAATAATGTAAATTAAATTTAAAGTTTTAAAATTATATATGAAGTAAAATTTTAAGTTTTATTTAATTTATATGTTAATAAACAGTGAATTTTGACTTAATAAATGAATGGAGTTTTTAAATTGAATATTTGATCTAAAAATTTTGTTGTGTTAAATCATATGTTAAAATGATTTTAAATGGAAAATTTTGAAGTCTAGAAATATGATTTTTAAGTTATAATAAAAATTTGGAGTTTTATTATTTTATTTTTTTGAAAAGCTAAAAATGAAATCTGGAATTCATAACATTTTCAAAATGTTGTAGTCATTTGACAGCATTTTTAAATGCTATTGTTTTGAATCTAACAATGTTTGAAATAACTAAATATCTATTACGACATTTTATAAATGTCGTTATTCTTGAGCTAAACCATTTTTTGAAGCTATAAGCTACGATAGCACTTTATAAATGCTGTCGTTGCTATAATTTGACAATGTTTGAAATGTTATAGTTTTTAACACTGTTTGAGTTATATTTTAAAGTGTTAAATGATTTAAATTTTGAAAATTGATTAATTGTGAAATTTAATAAGTTTTGAATATATTTTAATATTTAAATTTGAATTTTTAAGGAATTTAAATTTAAATTTAAATTTAAGTAAGGTTTACTTGGTTATGTGTTAAATGGAATGAAATGTAACGAGATAAATGAATTATTGAATGAAATTTTTAATGTATTTTGTAATGATACTTGAAATAACAAATGAATGACTTATTTGATTTAAAAATGATATTTAATTGAGTATTTGAATTTGAATTCAAATAATGATTTGATAATAAGGTTTGGAAATGATTTGATCTTTATTTTGATAAAGAATATGAATTAGAATGATATGTACTTTTGATAAATGAATATTTGAAGTTTATATTGGTATAAAAGGATATTTAGTTTAATTGTAAATTGAGTTTATTTAAATAATATTGGATTTATGAAATGAATATTTCAAAACTAAGTAATAATGAAACTAGATTTGAGATATATGAAATTATAAAATTTAGTTTTGAAATGCGGGATATTAAAGCTTTGAAATTTATTAAAAATTGAATAGTTTAATTTGTGGATCAAATCTATATTTGAAAATGAGATGATTTGAAATGGTTATTGGGAAATTTAATTGAAACTGATGGTTTGAATTGAATTAAGTTGGAAATTGAAAATTTGGGATTAATTGAATGAATTGTAAAATGTAAAGAATTAAATGAATATCCCATGATTTCAAATGTATGATTTTGAAATGTTATGATTTTCAAAGGGTAATTGTTTCAAGTATTTTTGGTTTCTGTAACGAACCCGAATTCTAATTTATTTTAAATTGATAATTTAATTCATTTTTGATTTAAAATTGTGAAGTTAAATGATAAATTGATTCGAGTTTTTCCAAATTCAAATAAAAATATGTTATTTATCAAAATAAAGATAGTTTCTTTTATAAATTGTTTTAATTAAATAATGAGTTTTATTTAAATAATATTAATAGTATAATATTTATACAAATGGATTTTTATAGATAGAAATGGTTATTTCAGATTTATTTTTATATATATATATATATGTATGTATGTACGTATTTTTAAAGAAAGCTAGGATTTGTGAATTTAAAATGAAATAAATTACAAACAAATGTATGCATACAAACATAATTAAAACAGAAAATTATTTGTAATACAAAGTAAACTAAACAAAATAACAAAACAAAACAAAAGATAAAAACAAAAGAAAAAGTAACAAATCAAATACAAGAGCTTGTAAATTAAATCAAGCAAGTTATGATATATAAAATAGAAATTTATTTAAGTTATTAAATGCAAAGTAAAAGAAAAGAAAATACAAGATACATTCAAGTGAACAAACAAAAGAAACAGTACAAGCATATTTACATCTATATTACATAAGTCAAAACAAGCAAATTAACAAAGTAAAATAAAATAAAGTAAATACATTGGCAACAATTCCAACAATAATTATAATAGCTTTATATCTATGTAAATGAAGTATAAAAGTATAACTAAAACAAAAGTATATATTTTCATTTAAGTTTTATAACAAAGGACTAAAACAACTTTATAGTTATACATAAAGTAAAATAATAAAATGTCTAAGAAAATATAAAGTAAACAAATCAAATTAGATGTGAATTATAATATGAAACAAAGTTGTAAATAGAGTAAGTAAATAAACAAATGAAAACAAGAATCTAGGATGTAAACAAAAGCATAAACAAATCAAAATATAAATATACATAAACAAGTACAAGCAAACATCCTAAGTACATACAACATCTTTTACCATACCTATTGTACAAACCAAAGGTATCACCTTGTACCCAAGAAAAAATAAAATAAAAATATTAACTTGTACAAAGTGATGTCCCCGGGTAACTCATTTCTTTCCTATATATCAATCCATCTATCTCTATTTCATCCATCAAGCTATGAAAATCTGAAGCATAGGTGCATTAATTCAGAGCAAGCTTGAATCAAAGGCAGCAATTTGAAGCCTGAATAATTCAAAGTTTCTCAACATCAAGCCCTGAATCTTAACAGCAGTTAGCAAGCTCTAGTCAAAAATACAGATTTAAACAAATGCAAAGATAAGCAGATCATCTCAAATTAAGCTCAGGTTCAACTGCAAGTGAATTAAAGATTTCAAATAAATCATTCTCAGGCTTGTCCTCTGTCTTCATCCCCTGTGAGCAAACTAACCAACTTGAAATTATGTTATACCTTATTTCTGTGAAATGGAATGGTGAAAATTGCTTGCATGGTTGAATTCTGTTGAATATAGTAGAATAATTTGTATATGTACCTGTACATGTCTGGGTATATCCATATACAGGCTATTTGATATTAACAGGCAAGAACACTTAAGAAAAAAAATCATTTTCATTTGATCTATGCCTTGTGAGAACTTAAAATTTAAATAAGTTATGTTTGTTAAACGATAGAATAAAGTTTAAAATTTATTTAAGTTTAAAGTAAATTGAATTTGCTCTGGAAAAACCATAAAGACAGTTCATGTCTAAAATAAGTGAAATTTTAGATTTCTTAAAATATCAATTCAAGTTTATAACCGGAATTCTCATCTGAAATCATGAATTTTAAAACTAAAATTACAAATTTTAGTAATGGGTTGAGTTGGCATTTCTGTGTTGATCATTTTGGGAAGATGGGGTTGCCTCGGGCAACACACTTGATCGGAGAAGGCGAAAATTGGTGGGGAGGAGCTAACATGATCGATGATCGCGGGAAAAATGCAAAGTATTTTTTTTATGCATCATGGATGGAGATTCGATTAGATGTAGGGTTTAAGCTTTGTGTATATTTGGTTGAAGTCGTGTGGAAATTTCTTCGTCGTCGCTCTGTTTCAGGCGATCGCACCTCGGGGAAGATTCGCGTGGGGCGGTGACGAAGTTGTACTCGCGGTTGCAAGGCGTAAGATGGTCGGTGTTGGTAGGTGGAAGCAATTTCCTGTGAGGTGTTTGAGTCGCTGTTCGATCAGAAGGGGTATTTTTGAATTTGATTTTTTCATGTCGAACTAGGGGTTAATTTCGAGCGTGTGGTCGGTTTGTGGAGAGTATGGGTTGCCGGAGGGTCGGCAAGCCACCGTGCATGTGCACGGTGGCGTGGCTGTGTCAGCATCTTCAGGGGTGGGTTCGACTCGAGTTGGCACCCGCGTATGATGGGTTTTGTCTCGGGTATTTTGCGTGAGTTTCTCATGCTGGGGGTTTCGTTACTTAACAAAAAAAAAAAAAAAGAAGAGGAGAAGAAGAAGAGTTACAGGGAAAGTCTCGGGTATCTACCCGAGCAGATTCTAGTGTGGCTCGAAGCAAAAAGCAGGGGAGGCTTGGGTAAAAATGTTTCCAGGTTTTAACCGAACCTGCTCCTGTTTGAAATTTTAAAATTTTAAAACAAGTTTTAAACTGATATTCAAATCAGAGTTCAAATACAAATTCAAGCCTAGTTTGAATCTCGGTTAAAAGTAAAATAAAGTTTTAGATTTTGAATCGTTTAACAACCTTAAATGTTTAAATAGTTTTGAATCGTAAATAAGTTTTAAGTGTTAAAATATGCTTTTAAATAGATAAATTAAAAAGGGGTTTTGAAAATTAGTTTAAAACTTTATTTATGATAAATTGGAATTTATTCTAAGTATCAGAATTTTAAAATGAAATTTAGAAAGTAATTGGGAAAATAAAGTTTTAATGATTTCTAATCCATTAATTATTGAGTTAATTACGATGAATAATTTACAATTTGTATTAAATTAATCAATTTTAAATTGTTAAATGTAATTCCTTAATGAAAGTAGTTAAGGATTAATCACTCATTGTAATTAATTTTGGATACTTTAATTTATTAAAGTTAACAAATTTAGGTTAAGAAAATCTTTAGATTAAATTGGTAATTAATGATTTCTTGTTATGAGATAATTACTTTATGATAAGTAATTAAAAGTTTAATTTCTTAAGATAATAAATCAAGGGGTTAATCTATTATGTAATTGGTTCATAGGTTAATTTAATTAATTAAAGCGATTGATAAATTAATTTATTATATCAAATGATTTGTAACTTATTTATCAGGATTGGGAAATAGATTCTTAAGTAATGAATTTAATTGAAAATAAATAGAATTGATTAGGATTAAACGATAAATTAATCCTGCTTATAAATGACTATTGAATACTTGACCTTGCTTATGAATGTTTATATTGTATGAAATGCCTTGAATTGATTGCCCTAACTGATCTGTGACATTTTGTTCTGTGGATTGAACTAAGTATTTTATTCATTTATTGATGATACATCTGCATATTATCTGTGATATATATATATATATATATCTGTGAATCTGTGTATGAAAGATAAGCGTTATAATTTATATCGCTTATCGAATATATTGTTATATTTGATCTGGGATGATTAAATGATATTGCACTATTGTGTAAAACCCCTGGACCACACTCATACACACACAAATATGGATTTCACGAGGAAATCGATTAAGTCACAGATTTTGAAATAGTTTAAAAGTTGAATATTTTAATTCAAATGATTTTGGAAATGGATTGGGTTTAAAGTGAAAAGCTTTTGAAATGGAATTTTAAAGATAAAGCTTATTTTCGAATAACTTGATTAAGTTTTGAAATTTAAATAATTTGATTTGAATTCAAGTTTGAAATTGAATTCTATGATTCGAAATTAGGGATCTAAGATGCTGTACAAGTTATATGAATTTAAACCATTTTAAAAGTAAAATTTTGGAATTTGAATTTAACCCAAGGATTTCAACTCGTATGGATGAATCAGATTTTCTGAAATGAAACTGTTTGTTTTCAAATGATAAAAGCTTTCATACTAGAAATGAAATTCTAGTTTAAGTTAAAGGAATCTCAGGATTGAATTGAAAAATAGTTTTCCAAGTTATGAACAAAATTGGCTTGAAAGCTATAAATTGAATCTGTTTATTTTTAACAGATTTAAAATGATGATTTATTTAAACCATTCGAAATGAAATTGTTTTGAAAGCTATAAGTTAAATCTTTGATTTAAAAGATTTAACGAGTTAATCAAATTGAAATGAAAATTGATTTGAAAAATCTGTGAATGAATCTTTTGTTTAAAAGATTAAAATGTGAAAATTGTTTGAACCGTTAAAGGTTGTGGAAATGAATCTTTTTGTTTAAAGATTGAAATGGTAATTGGATTAAACCATTTGAAAGAAAGTTTTGAATTATTAAGTTGTGACTTAATTGAAATCCCATTATCCATTTGTTTTTGAAATATCGTGCTCACTATTCGGTTTAACCGGGGAAGGACCTTTGTGTCGTATAACCCATTCCGAATATGTGATTCGACGTTATGGATAGCATTTGAAGACCGGTGTTGAAGACCCGGTATTTGCAAGAACGATAGTATGACCTATCGATTGTCTCTGCACTGAGTTGCAACGGTATAGAGACTCCCTAAGTGATGGGAAATCCGATCGGGATTGTGGATATCCGGATTGCAAGGACTTCTTTGTATGTGCCTTCGGTTCTGTTCGAGCCCGGAACAGACTTGTATGGATTGTATGTCTGACATTACAAATTGAGGTATAAAGCCGAGTTCTTTCAAATATATTTCTGTTGGTGGCGAAGAATTTATTCTTTTAGCTTAACACCCTTCTCTGAGACGTACGAGCTCAGAGGTTATGTAGTTGAAGATTATCAGCGATATATTCCCAATTTGGTAATGTGACATGCTGAGTGTTGCTGTGAAATGATCATTGTGTTGATTATTTGTGATAGGATCATTTATTTGATCGTCTATCCTGGTGATCATTTCTATGATCATTTGTTGACCTAAAGCATGGCTTTTGTATAAAGTATGTTTTTGTGGACGAGACTTCGTCGAACCTCACACCCCGGAAATGGTCAAAACAGGAAAGATGCGGCAAGGTTATGAGGGGTAGCTCCCTTTAGGGTATGTGCATTTCCTTCTGGATAGAGGTGGTATCATGGTATGGTGCCCAGATATTTAACCTATGTGGTTACTGCGAATTTATTACTTTGTGGTTGTTGGTTATCGGGATCCCGTGAGAAAGGTCGTTTACGATCGGGGAATGGCGTGCTCGTGTCAGTAGTTACCCAGTTAGGGGTAACCCGGCCTTGTGTTGGCAGAGTTCCGGTTTGGTTCTCGGGAATGTCCTTCCAGAGGCGTTCTCATGTGGCAATGGGAAGTTCCTTGGCCTGACCATTTGTTGGAAATCCAAAGAAACAATACAATCTTGTACGGATTTAGTTATAGAACCTATCATTCACTTATGGTGGCGCCCCACTGTTTGGATGGTAGCTATAGTAGGCATAGTTCGAAATGTCTATGTTGGCTAAGATTTATATCTTTACTTTCGAAATGATTTTTACTACACTATGCACTAGTAATAATATCAAATGTTCTTTTTAATGCGTATCAAGCATCTTTGACTATCATAAGGAGAAATCTCCTCCGATTCTGCGTTTGCATTGTGTGTGTGTGCGGGAGGCCTTATGGTAGTCTCATTTTTCAAAAGCATTGCGAATTGACTTTAAAATTCTTTTTTTGATTGTTTTTATAAGATAAACTGTTTTTGTTTCTCACACCAGTCCCACGACTGATCCGGAGTTTATTGTTTCTTTCCTAAACTCTGGGTGCTCAAAATTTTTCTACACGAGCAGTCTAGAGTTGGGTTTTTCAGATAGTCAGATGTAGTAGATTATCTGGAGTTAGTTCAGTCTTTGGATCGCACCAGTCTTGCTGAGCTTGGTGCATCGTTATAGGGGGTTCGAACTATTGCTGGATTGATTTTTTGGAGATAGAGTTGCAGTTCTCGGAGTTCTCTTTGGAAGACTATCTTAGAGTTATATTGTTCTGCTGCTAGATGTCATCTATTTTTCTTTTCCGCTGCTATTAATTGTATCATATCTCTGATGTATATTGATATCTATTGGATCATCTATTGTATCAGATATTGTATCAAAGTTGTATATCAATGTATTATTCTTTTATTCCGCTGTGTTGTTTACTTAATGTTGTTATAAGCTCCGGCGAATCGGATTTGAACGGTCGAATCTATGGCATTCGAATACGATATGAAGTATGGATGTCGATTTTCGAGCGGGCAAAATCCGCGTCGTTACATTTGGTATCAGAGCTAAGGGTTAAACTTTAGCTCAGGAGTGTAACACATTAAGTAGCTCATTAGAGATAGGGTGAAGTAACCCTAGAATGAGTAATCCTTAAGATATCCGTTTGAATGCCTCAGTAAATTCTTTTACTATCCACTGATAGTAAGTATGAGTGCAAGAAGAGAACGAGATAGGGGACAGGGAATGCGACTATAATTGGTCAATACTCTGCAACAACAGTGGAAATAACTTTCTCTATCAATTTTCTTTGATTCATTTCCAAATTCTTTTGATTTCTTCATGACAGCTCCAGAAGAAGTTTCGGTTTGATGGCCTTACGAATCGTTGTTGGAAATTCTTACTTCGTATCTTCATCGGTTTCTTATCGGTTTTTGATTTTAAACCTTAATGAATATGAATTGAAAATTTTGAATAAATTGGAAATTTAAATCGAGTTAAATTGATTAATGAAATATGAAGCTAAATTTGAATTATATCGATACCACGATTTTGTTTAAAACCAAATTTTGAAATTCTGTTTTAATTTCTTGGGTTGGTCGAAGTCCGAAGTGGGACAAATTGGTATATATTTTGAGATATTCCGACTTGAATTTGGAATTCATATCTTAAGTTGAGGAATTATAGGAGATCAAATCTGTCTATCTTTGTTATTTTCGTGCCTGCAAATTTCGAGGACGAAATTCTTTTAAGGGGGGAAGTCTGTAACGAACCCGAATTCTAATTTATTTTAAATTGATAATTTAATTCATTTTTGATTTAAAATTGTGAAGTTAAATGATAAATTGATTCGAGTTTTTCCAAATTCAAATAAAAATATGTCATTTATCAAAATAAAGATAGTTTCTTTTATAAATTGTTTTAATTAAATAATGAGTTGTATTTAAACAATATTAATAGTATAACATTTATACAAATGGATTTTTATAGATAGAAATGGTTATTTCAGATTTATATATATATATATATATATATATAGAAAATTATTTGTAATACAAAGTAAACTAAACAAAATAACAAAACAAAACAAAAGATAAAAACAAAAGAAAAAGTAACAACTCAAATACAAGAGCTTGTAAATTAAATCAAGCAAGTTATGATATATAAAATAGAAATTTATTTAAGTTATTAAAAGCAAAGTAAAAGAAAAGAAAATACAAGATACATTCAAGTGAACAAACAAAAGAAACAGTACAAGCATATTTACATCTATATTACATAAGTCAAAACAAGCAAATTAACAAAGTAAAATAAAATAAAGTAAATACATTGGCAACAATTCCAACAATAATTATAATAGCTTTATATCTATGTAAATGAAGTATAAAAGTATAACTAAAACAAAAGTATATATTTTCATTTAAGTTTTATAACAAAGGACTAAAACAACTTTATAGTTATACATAAAGTAAAATAATAAAATGTCTAAGAAAATATAAAGTAAACAAATCAAATTAGATGTGAATTATAATATGAAACAAAGTTTTAAATAGAGTAAGTAAATAAACAAATGAAAACAAGAATCTAGGCTGTAAACAAAAGCATAAACAAATCAAAATATAAATATACATAAACAAGTACAAGCAAACATCCTAAGTACATACAACATCTTTTACCATACCTATTGTACAAACCAAAGGTATCAGCTTGTACCCAAGAAAAAATAAAATAAAAATATTAACTTGTACAAAGTGATGTCCCCGGGTAACTCATTTCTTTCCTATATATCAATCCATCTATCTCTATTTCATCCATCAAGCTATGAAAATCTGAAGCATAGGTGCATTAATTCAGAGCAAGCTTGAATCAAAGGCAGCAATTTGAAGCCTGAATAATTCAAAGTTTCTCAACATCAAGCCCTAAATCTTAACAGCAGTTAGCAAGCTCTAGTCATAAATACAGATTTAAACAAACGCAAAGATAAGCAGATCATCTCAAATTAAGCTCAGGTTCAACTGCAAGTGAATTAAAGATTTCAAATAAATCATTCTCAGGCTTGTCCTCTGTCTTCATCCCCTGTGAGCAAACTAACCAACTTGAAATTATGTTATACCTTATTTCTGTGAAATGGAATGGTGAAAATTGCTTGCATGGTTGAATTCTGTTGAATATAGTAGAATAATTTGTATATGTACCTGTACATGTCTGGGTATATCCATATACAGGCTATTTGATATTAACAGGCAAGAACACTTAAGAAAAAAAATCATTTTCATTTGATCTATGCCTTGTGAGAACTTAAATTTTAAATAAGTTATGTTTGTTAAACGATAGAATAAAGTTTAAAATTTATTTAAGTTTAAAGTAAATTGAATTTGCTCTGGAAAAACCATAAAGACAGTTCATGTCTAAAATAAGTGAAATTTTAAATTTCTTAAAATATCAATTCAAGTTTATAACCGGAATTCTCATCTGAAATCATGAATTTTAAAACTAAAATTACAAATTTTAGTAATGGGTTGAGTTGGCATTGCTGTGTTGATCATTTTGGGATGATGGGGTTGCCTCGGGCAACACACTTGATCGGAGAAGGCGAAAATTGGTGGGGAGGAGCTAACATGATCGATGATCGCGGGAAAAATGCAAAGTATTTTTTTTTATGCGTCATGGATGGAGATTCGATTAGATGTAGGGTTTAAGCTCTGTGTATATTTGGTTGAAGTCGTGTGGAAATTTCTTCGTCGTCGCTCTGTTTCAGGCGATCGCACCTCGGGGAAGAGTCGCGTGGGGCGGTGACGAAGTTGTACTCGCGGTTGCAAGGCGTAAGATGGCCGGCGTTGGTAGGTGGAAGCAATTTCCTGTGAGGTGTTTGAGTCGCTGTTCGATCAGAAGGGGTATTTTTGAATTTGATTTTTTCATGTCGAACTAGGGGTTAATTTCGAGCGTGTGGTCGGTTTGTGGTTTGTGGAGAGTAGCGTGGGTTGCCGGAGGGTCGGCGAGCCACCGTGCACGTGCACGGTGGCGTGGCTGTGTCAGCATCTTCAGGGGTGGGTTCGACTCGAGTTGGCACCCGAGTATGATGGTTTTTGTCTCAGGTATTTTGCGTGAGTTTCTCATGCTGGGGGTTTCGTTACTTAACAAAAAAAAAAAAAAAAAAGAAGAGGAGAAGAAGAAGAGTTACAGGGAAAGTCTCGGGTATCTACCCGAGCAGATTCTAGTGTGGCTCGAAGCAAAAAGCAGGGGAGGCTTGGGTAAAAATGTTTCCAGGTTTTAACCGAACCTGCTCCTGTTTGAAATTTTAAAATTTTAAAACAAGTTTTAAACTGATATTCAAATCAGAGTTCAAATACAAATTCAAGCCTAGTTTGAATCTCGGTTAAAAGTAAAATAAAGTTTTAGATTTTGAATCGTTTAACAACCTTAAATGTTTAAATAGTTTTGAATCGTAAATAAGTTTTAAGTGTTAAAATATGCTTTTAAATAGATAAATTAAAAAGGGGTTTTGAAAATTAGTTTAAAACTTTATTTATGATAAATTGGAATTTATTCTAAGTATCAGAATTTTATAATGAAATTTAGAAAGTAATTGGGAAAATAAAGTTTTAATGATTTCTAATCCATTAATTATTGAGTTAATTAGGATGAATAATTTACAATTTGTATTAAATTAATCAATTTTAAATTGTTAAATGTAATTCCTTAATGAAAGTAGTTAAGGATTAATCACTCATTGTAATTAATTTTGGATACTTTAATTTATTAAAGTTAACAAATTTAGGTTAAGAAAATCATTAGATTAAATTGGTAATTAATGATTTCTTGTTATGAGATAATTACTTTATGATAAGTAATTAAAAGTTTAATTTCTTAAGATAATTAATCAAGGGGTTAATTTATTATGTAATTGGTTCAGAGGTTAATTTAATTAATTAAAGCGATTGATAAATTAATTTATTATATCAAATGATTTGTAACTTATTTATCAGGATTGGGAAATAGATTCTTAAGTAATGAATTTAATTGAAAATAAATAGAATTGATTAGGATTAAACGATAAATTAATCCTGCTTATAAATGACTATTGAATACTTGACCTTGCTTATGAATGTTTATATTGTATGAAATGCCTTGAATTGATTGCCCTAACTGATCTGTGACATTTTGTTCTGTGGATTGAACTAAGTATTTTATTCATTTATTGATGATACATCTGCATATTATCTATGATATATATATATATATATCTGTGAATCTGTGTATGAAAGATAAGCGTTATAATTTATATCGCTTATCGAATATATTGTTATATTTGATCTGGGATGATTAAATGATATTGCACTATTGTGTAAAACCCCTGGACCACACTCATACACACACAAATATGGATTTCACGAGGAAATCGATTAAGTCACAGATTTTGAAATAGTTTAAAAGTTGAATATTTTAATTCAAATGATTTTGGAAATGGATTGGGTTTAAAGTGAAAAGCTTTTGAAATGGAATTTTAAAGATAAAGCTTATTTTCGAATAACTTGATTAAGTTTTGAAATTTAAATAATTTGATTTGAATTCAAGTTTGAAATTGAATTCTATGATTCGAAATTAGGGATTTAAGATGTTGTACAAGTTATATGAATTTAAACCATTTTAAAAGTAAAATTTTGGAATTTGAATTTAACCCAAGGATTTCAACTCGTATGGATGAATCAGATTTTCTGAAATGAAACTGTTTGTTTTCAAACGATAAAAGCTTTCATACTAGAAATGAAATTCTAGTTTAAGTTAAAGGAATCTCAGGATTGAATTGAAAAATAGTTTTCCAAGTTATGAACAAAATTGGCTTGAAAGCTATAAATTGAATCTGTTTATTTTTAACAGATTTAAAATGATGATTTATTTAAACCATTCGAAATGAAATTGTTTTGAAAGCTATAAGTTAAATCTTTGATTTAAAAGATTTAACAAGTTAATCAAATTGAAATGAAAATTGATTTGGAAAATCTGTGAATGAATCTTTTGTTTAAAAGATTAAAATGTGAAAATTGTTTGAACCGTTAAAGGTTGTGGAAATGAATCTTTTTGTTTAAAGATTGAAATGGTAATTGGATTAAACCATTTGAAAGAAAGTTTTGAATTATTAAGTTGTGATTTAATTGAAATCCCATTATCCATTTGTTTTTGAAATATCGTGCTCACTATTCGGTTTAACCGGGGAAGGACCTTTGTGTCGTATAACCCATTCCGAATATGTGATTCACGTTTTGGATAGCATTTGAAGACCGGTGTTGAAGACCCGGTATTTGGAAGAACGATAGTATGACCTATCGATTGTCTCTGCACTGAGTTGCAACGGTATAGAGACTCCCTAAGTGATGGGAAATCCGATCGGGATTGTGGATATCCGGATTGCAAGGACTTCTTTGTAAGTGCCTTCGGTTCTGTTCGAGCCCGGAACAGACTTGTATGGATTGTATGTCTGACATTACAAATTGAGGTATAAAGCCGATTTCTTTCAAATATATTTCTATTGGTGGCGAAGAATTTATTCTTTTAGCTTAACACCCTTCTCTGAGACGTACGAGCTCATAGGTTATGTAGTTGAAGGTTATCAGCGATATATTCCCAATTTGGTAATGTGACATGCTGAGTGTTGCTGTGAAATGATCATTGTGTTGATTATTTATGATAGGATCATTTATTTGATCGTCTATCCTGGTGATCATTTCTATAATCATTTGTTGACCCAAAGCATGGCTTTTGTATAAAGTATGTTTTTGTGGATGAGACTTCGTCGAACCTCACACCCCGGAAATGGTCAAAACAGGAAAGATGCGGCAAGGTTATGAGGGGTAGCTCCCTTTAGGGTATGTGCATTTCCTTCTGGATAGAGGTGGTATCATGGTATGGAGCCCAGATATTTAACCTATGTGGTTACTGCGAATTTATTACTTTGTGGTTGTTGGTTATCGGGATCCCGTGAGAAAGGTCGTTCACGATCGGGGAATGGCGTGCTCGTGTCAGTAGTTACCCAGTTAGGGGTAACCCGGCCTTGTGTTGGCAGAGTTCCGGTTTGGTTCTCGGGAATGTCCTTCCAGAGGCGTTCTCATGTGGCAATGGGAAGTTCCTTGGCCTGACCATTTGTTGGAAATCCAAAGAAACAATACGATCTTGTACGGATTTAGTTGTAGAACCTATCATTCACTTATGGTGACGCCCCACTGTTTGGATGGTAGCTATAATAGGCATAGTTCGAAATGTCTATGTTGGCTAAGATTTATATCTTTACTTTCGAAATGATTTTTACTACACTATGCACTAGTAATAATATCAAATGTTCTTTTTAATGCGTATCAAGCATCTTTGACTATCATAAGGAGAAATCTCCTCCGATTCTGCGTTTGCATTGTGTGTGTGTGCGGGAGGCCTTATGGTAGTCTCATTTTTCAAAAGCATTGCGAATTGACTTTAAAATTCTTTCTTTGATTGTTTTTATAAGATAAACTGTTTTTGTTGCTCACACCAGTCCCACGACTGATCCGGAGTTTATTGTTTCTTTCCTAAACTCTGGGTGCTCAAAATTTTTCTACACGAGCAGTCTAGAGTTGGGTTTTTCAGATAGTCAGATGTAGTAGATTATCTGGAGTTAGTTCAGTCTTTGGATCGCACCAGTCTTGCTGAGCTTGGTGCATCGTTATAGGGGGTTCGAGCTATTGCTGGATTGATTTTTTGGAGATAGAGTTGCAGTTCTCGGAGTTCTCTTTGGAAGACTATCTTAGAGTTATATTGTTCTTCTGCTAGATGTCATCTATTTTTCTTTTCCGCTGCTATTAATTGTATCATATCTCTGATGTATATTGATATCTATTGGATCATCTGTTGTATCAGATATTGTATCAAAGCTATATATCAATGTATTATTCTTTTATTCCGCTGTGTTGTTTACTTAATGTTGTTATAAGCTCCGGCGAATCGGATTTGAACGGTCGAATCTATGGCATTCGAATATGATATGAAGTATGGATGTCGATTTTCGAGCGGGCAAAATCCGCGTCGTTACAGTTTCGAAAGAGTTATACTTTGAAAATATTATGATTTTGAAATGAATATATGTTTGAAATGTTTTTGGTTTTGAAGTATAAACTATTTTGATTGAATAAATAGTTTTGAAATTAAAATGGTTTTGGTTTCGAAGTATAAACTATTTTGAAAGAAATATAGTTTGAAATGAAATGATTTGATCTTTTTAAAGTATAAACTATTTTGAAATGACCACGGCGTTATAATAACATTTGGTTGTTAAAGAGACCGGGATCGGAAGTTGTCATACTCTCTGTCAACTCCGAAAACCACTTTAACAACCGTGTACGCGGTGGAGATTCCAGAATGAAGTAGGATGGTGGTGACGTTCTTGAGGTATATTACGTGGACCCAACTCCCGTGAGTTGGCATAAGGTGGCTACAACAGGAGCGATCTCGGGCCAAAGGATGTAGCACCTCTGGTCGGACACATTCCTTCGATACTATACTCTTACTGGTGATTGATTAGATGGCCATCCTCTGATTTTGATATGGGAGTGTGTTCCGAGGTGGGCGTATGTGGCTGGTGCGTTACCACCAGCCCGTGTGCGTAATAGGTATATCTACCCTGGCATTGCCTTGTGTGCCGTGTCACCTACCATACCGAGCCTTTACTACGAGTTTGTTTTTCTCCCGTAGCCCGTATGGTATCCTTTGACAGTCACCCGGAGTGGAGATGGCATGATATTGGATGGACTACTGGGACTATTATGTGTGAAGGGTGATATGGGTAGCCCGGAACGCTATTTAAAAGTATGTTTATTTTACTGTAGACATTATTATAATAGCGCAATATTACTACATAGTAAATAGTTTAACGGATCCTTAAAGGATGGGCGATCTCAATCATCCTTTAAGTTACTGATGCATTTTTGTTACTGTTCACTTGAGTTTATTTACAGTTCATAAGTATTTATGTCCTGACTCGAGTGTTTTGTATTTTGCTTTACGGTCGAGTCAGATTGAGTGAGTTAGCATTCAAGATTCACCTTCGGAGTTGGAGTTTCCTTGAAGATCCAGCCATCTATTTTGCTTTCTGTATCCAGTGATTTCAGTGATGTATTCTGATTTGTACCTGATGTATCTTGTTACTTTTTGTTGTATCTTGTTTAACTCTGATGTATCTTATATATATATATATAGTAGCTTCATGAACTACTATCTCTTCTACTTCCGCTGCATTATTATTTACTCTGTGTCTGTGATCTGTGATTAATTATTTACTGTATATTCTGAGATTTGCCCATTTTTATTTACAACGCGGTATTTTGAGAAATTTAAGTCCGACATGTGCGGATACGAATGGTTGAAAATATCGGGTTGTTACAAAAAATCTCAAACCTGTAGGTAGCAACAGATCAGAAAAATCTGTTCAAAAAGGATTTGAGCAAGCAAAAGCTTCAACAAAGCAACTTCAACCTGAAGCATGCAAATGCCCATAATCAGGCAATATCAATGTCAATGCTCCAGGCCTGATAGTATATTCAAGCTGGAAATCAAAAGTCAGGAAGCTATTAACCAGAAGATAAAATTTGCAGTGAAAAGAAAAAAATTCCAAGAATGCAAAGGCTTCAACATGAAATGCATTAGATCAGTGCAGTTCTCTCTGGGATTTAAATAAAGATAAGTAGATTTCCTTAAAGCTTTGAATTTAATATTGTTAATCAATGATAAATCATAAGTTTAAAACAGTTGAAACAAAATAAAAAAATGCAGATTCAACTTGAAAGCAAATGTAAATTGAAGTCTGTAGCTTGGAAAATAAATCAAGTTTGAAGCTTTAGAACAAATTCAAACTGTAAGTAAGTAGAATTAAAATTGTTAGGTTTGATGAATTAAATGAACAAATACAACAATGATTAAACAAAAGTTTTTATTCACGAGTTCCAGACTCCAGCCTCAGGCAAGACAAACCAAAATCAAAATAAGGAAAAATCAAAAGCCTGCAAACTCAAAACAATCTTTCCTGTCTCTGTTCTTGTCTCTGCTGCAAATCATCAGGTGAGCAAGCTTGACCTGTTCTATATTTTGAATGTTTAGATTGTGTTTGGAATATAGGCTTGTGAAATCGTATGGATATATCTGCATGTATGTGTGTGAAATACTGTGGTCATGTTTGTGCTTACACAGGAACAACTCTCTGTTGTTCTATAATCCCAAACCCATCACTGTGAGCAAACTATCCTGTTATTTATAGGTTGTGATGAATGCTTGATATAGATACTGTGAAAATCTTTGGTATGCATGTGAATAGGGGTGTATATGTATAAAATGGATGTGCATGCTTTTGATAGGGGTCTGTTAGTAACAGGATAACCAAACTCCAGAGGAAGAAAAATTTATATCTCAGATTTTAAATAAATTTAGATGATGATTCCCAAATGAAAGTTGATCATATTAGTATAATACTAATTCTAAAAATATTTTCGAATGTGTTTATGCAGTAAACATTCTAAAACTTTAGAATTACAGTGATAAACATTTATATCAGAAAATTCAAGTGTTATAATTTCTAGTTTCAGTTATATGATTGGATTCGTATTCGAAATTTATGAATTTTGGTAATAATATTGGAATTTTTAAACTTGAAATTGATGGAAATTTTCGAATTGATCAATGGTGGGAGTTTTGTCAAAATCTGGTGATCGGCATGGTAATGTTTGGCGAAACTCGGCGTGGAGGTACTGGGATGGTCATAGATTGTTAGAAAAATACTCGTTTAAATTCTTGATCACTTTGGTGATCAAGCGACGTGATTCTAGGGTTTATGCAACAGTTTTTAAGGTCGGGGTTCTTTGAGCATTTTCGTCGAAATGGATGAAGTATCGGCGATCGGTCCGGTGGGGATTGCAGCATGTGGTCAAGACGAGGCTTCGGTGAAGTTTCCTGGGCCTCCGATGGCCAGAGGCGAGAGGACGGTGTGGTTATGGTGGTTCGGTACTATTTCAATCTGGGTGTTGAACCACTCGATTTCAATTTGTGGTCAATTTCGACGTTCTGGGTTGTCGTGGTGACTCAAGGGATGATGGGTGGTCTCTTGATGATCGGAGCATCGAATGGAGGTGGCCGCGTGGATCGTGCACATGCACGTACAAAAATCCGTGCATCAGTGGGATTAGGTTGGTTTTTTTTGGTGTTTGGGGAAGAAAGGAGGCGACTCGAAGCATGTCTCGGGAAAGATATGGTGTAGCTCGAGTCTCAACTCGAAGCAAATGGGTTAGCCTCGGAATGAAATTTGTTACAGGTTTCAAAAAAAATAAAAATAAACAAAACCTGTAAGGTTGTTTCAAAAAACTAACAGAGTTTAAATTTAAAATAAAATAAATTTGAAACACAAGATTTAGACAAAGTTAAATCAAGTTTAAATATGAATACAAATTTTACTTTGTATCCTAATTTTGAATTAAATAATTTTATATATTTAAATGTTTAAACAAGTTTAAAATGTTTTAAGTAGATTTTAAATGATTTGAGTCTTAAGATGAATTTTGAAACTAGAAGTAAGATCTAAACCAGGTTTTTGTAAATCTGGGTACAGAAATGAAGTTGTATCTTAGTTTTTGAAATAAAGGAATAATGTTTATTTTAAAGTTAAGTTAATTAACTAAGAGTTAAACGATTAACAATTAAGGATAAATTAATTAAGATGATGAATTAGGAGAATTTGTGAAAGCAAGTAAGGTGTGGTTTAATTGATTTTAAGTTAAGGTTAATAAATCTATAATTAAGGGCTAAATGGATTAAATGCAATTAAGTAATGAAAATTAATTTATGAAATCAATTAATTTCTTAAAGGTAATTACTTAATTAAAAGTAATTAATTTATAATTAAAAGTGGATAAATCAAGTGTTTCACATTGAAGTCACTTATCATAACAAATTAAGAATGATTAACTTAATGATAATTAATTAAGGGTTAACTAATTAATTAAAGATGATTAATTAAATGGTGAATTAAATAATTAAAGGTTAACTGTAAAAAAAAAATTATCAAAATGATTTGTAATTAATATTAAATAACTAGGATTAGTAACCCAAAATGGATTGCACGTGGAGATGGGTTAAGTCACAGATTTTTGAAATAGTTTTAAAAATTGAATTTTTGAACCCAAAATAGTTTTGGAATTAGAATTGAAGCTTTTGAAAATGAATTTCAAAGATAAAGTTATTTTGAATAACTTGATTGAGTTTTGAAATTTAAATAATTGGGTTTAAATTGGAATTCAATATTTGAATTGAATTCTATGACTTAGGAACTAGGGTTTAAAAAGGGTTATTCAACTTATAAATGGGTTTTTAAACCATTTTAAAAGTGTTGTTGGGAATTTAAATTTTAAACCCAAAGATTTTAACTTGTATAAATATAATTGGATTTTTCTGAAACTGAAAACTTTATGTTTTCAAATAATTAAAGCTTTCACATAAGAAATGAATTTCCAATGGGTGTTAAAAGGAATTTAAGTCTAAAATAAAATGGTTCTCCAAGTTATAGATAAAACTTTGGAAATGGGTTGAAAGCTATAAATGAGATCTTTAATTTAAAGATTTAAATGAGTTAATCCAATTGAAATGGAAATTGTTTTTGGAAATCTATAAATAGATCTTTGTGAATCTAGGTGAACTTTGTGAAATGAATCTTTTTATTTAAAGATTTAAAATGGTAATTTGTTTAACCATTTAAAAGAAAGGTTTTGGGTTTTATAAGTTGTGACTTAACTGGAATCCCATATCCATATGTTTTTAAATACCGCGCTCACTATTCGGTTTAGCCGAGAGAGGACCTTGTGTCATATAACCCATTCCGAATAGTGATACGATGTTATGGATTGCAATTGAAGACTGGTGTTGAAGACCGAGTGTCTTCAAGAACGTTAGGATAACCTATCGATTGTCTCTGCACCGAGTAGCTACGGTATAGAGATTCCCTAAGTGATGGGAAGTCCGATCGGGGTTGTGGATACCCGGATTGGCAAGGGCTTCTTCGGAAGTGCCTTCGGTTCTGTTCGAACCCGGAACAGACTTGTATGGTTGTACATCTGACACTACACTTTGAGATATTAAACTGATCTCTATCAAATACATTTCTGCTTGGTGGCGGAGAATTTATTCTCTTAGCTTAACACCCTTCTCTGAGACGTACGAGCTCGGAGGTTATGTAGTTGATATTTATCAGTGATATATTCCCAATTTGGTAGTGTGGCATGCTAAGTGCTGCTGTGTGTTGATGATCATTTGTTGATCATTTGATCAAAGCATGGCTTTTGTATAAAGCGTAGCTTTGTGGACGAGACTGCATCAGGACCTCACACCCCGGAAATGGTCGAAACAGGAAAGATGCGGCAAGGTTATGAGGGTCGCGCCCTTTAGGGTGTGTCATTCCCTTCTGGTAAAGGGTGGTATCATGGTATGGAGCCCAGATGCTTACTCATGTGGATACTGTAGATCTATTACTTTGTGATTGCTTTGTGGTTGTTGGATTAGAGGTACCTCAGATAAGGTCCCAAAGGACCGAGGGATGGCATGCTCGAGTAGTAGTTACCTAGTTACAGAGGTAACCCGGCCTTGTGTTGGCAGAGATCCGGTTAGGTTCTCGGGACGTCCCGCCAGAGGCGATCCCATAGACAGTAGGAAGTTCCTTAGCCTGACCATTTTTTGGTAATCCATTCATCCAATACGTGCCTTGTACGGTTTTAGTTGTAGAACCTGCCATTTACTTATGGTGGTTACCACTGTTTAGATGGTAGCTATAGTAGGCATAGTTCGGAATGTCTATGCTGGCTAGGATTTATATTATACTTTCGAAATGGTTTTCCACACTTTGCACTTATAGTAATAATATCATAGAAACCTTCTCGTATTAAGCATATTTGACTATCATAAGGAGAAATCTCCTCCAAGTCTGCGTTTGCATTTTGTGTGTGGCGGGAGGCCTTATGGTAGTTTCATTTTCTAAAAAGCATTGCGGATTTCAAATTTAAATTCTTTTGTTTTTTTTAAAAGACCAATTGCTTTTGTTTGCTCACACCAGTCCCATGACTGACCTGAAGTTTATTGTTCCTATCCTAAACTCTGGGTGCCCACTATTTTCCTACACGGGCAGTCTAGAGTTGGATTTTTCAGATAGTCAGGTTTAGTAGATTATCTGGAGCTAGTTCAGTCTTTGGATCTGAACCGCACTGGTTCGTCTGTGTGCATCGTGATCGGGAGTGCGAGCTATTGCTGGATTGGTGTTTTGAAGATGGAGTTCTTCCTTGAAGATCACCTTGGAGATTTTTGTTCCGCTGCTGATGTTATCTTTTCTTTCCGCTGCTATTGTCTTGTATCATATCTCTGATGTATATTCATTGTATCATTCTGTTGTATCAGATATTGTATCATGTTGTATATCAAATATATATTCTGTTTCTTCTGCTGCGTTGTACTTAATGTGTTATAGGCTCCGGCACGACTCGAATTTCAACGTTTGAATCTACGGCATTCAAGTACAGTGGAGTACGGATGTCGATTCTCGAACGCTGGAATTTGGATCCTGACAGGAGCGGACCCATCAAATCAAAATAGTGAACCCGATCGACCGAGACATGAGGACTCTACCCGTCCCGGTGGGAGATTAGTGATAAACGCCGTCAGTGGCGGACCGACTTTGTCAGAAGCCTGGAACGACGAGGATCTTCGTCACTGTTACACATGAAAGGCTTTATTCAGTCTATGAATACTTTACAACTTTCTTTGCATTTTGAAGTTTGAATTTGTAATAAGGCACTGACTTTGCCATGTTTTTCCGTTCCAGCAATAAATTACCATCTCTTCAAGCTAAAGCTGTGATTCACCGAATGTGATGTTCAACAATGACGATGCACGAAGAGCTAAGTTCTATCGTACGATGGAATTTATTCAAATAGCGAGTGACTGTGATACGACCGGCCACTCTCTAAGTGAAACATCAGCTTGGGGGTAAGCCATCACATCAAAGGCTGAACTGGACCGACACACGACAGTCCTATCACTAACTCTACTTTTCCAGAGTGCGAATAGGAGTATAAACATCAACTCTAGGTTCCTAAAGTGCAAACCGGAGTATAAACCCTAGCTCCACTTTCCCAAAGTGCGAATTGGAGTATAAACATCAACTCTAGGTTCCCAGAGTGCAAACCGGAGTATAAGCACTAACTCCAAACTCTCAGAGTGCGAGTTGGAGTATAAATATATAAATGAGGTTCCGGAGAGGGTGGACCCGTCCGCCTAACGACTTCGGCCATATCATAACCAAGTTTGAGAAGGATGGACCCGTCCGTCTAACGACCTCCCTTGTTAACTCGGGGTGGATGTGATCCAACCATCCACGATCCAAATAAATTCATCGTTCCTTAAGTGTGAACGAATTGCTAAAAAGCCCAAACAGATGTGACTGACGATCTGTCGCTAACTCCAAGTTCCCAAAGCACGAATTGGAGTATAAACATCAATTCCAGGTTCCCGGAGTGCAAACCGAAACATTAATGCTAGCTCCAAATTCCTAGAGCGTGAAGTGGAGTATAAACATCAATTCCAGGTTCTCGGAGTGCGAACCGAAACATCAATGCCAACTCCAAATTCCTAGAGCGTGAAGTGGAGTATAAACATCGATTCCAGGTTCCCGGAGTGCGAACCAAAACTTCAATGCCAACTCCAAATTCCCATAGCGTGAAGTGGAGTATAAACATCAATTCCAAGTTCCAGGGGTGTGAACCGAAATGCAAATGCTAACTCCAAGTTCCCAGAGCGTGAATTGCAGCACAAACATCAATTCCAGGTTCCCGGAGTGCGAGCCGAAGTATAAATGTCGATTCCAAATTACCAGAGTGTGAATTAGAGTACGAATACCAAGTCAAAATGTAACGACCCGCCGCCCTGACCGCCTCTAGTCGGTAATTAAACCAACTAGAAACGTTCAAGATGACGGATTGTTATTTAGTTTATAACATTTAAACAGAATCAGCCACAGAATCACAGAATAATCATAATATTATTCATAAATGAATTTTTCTTTTACATATATCAGAGTTTATACAATAAATTACATTTGAATTTATACAGCGGAACAATTTATATTTATTAAGTACAAGAAAATTTTTACTGAAAAACTTTAGTGAATGCCGAAATCCCCCTCTCTCTAACTTCGCTGCGAGAAAATCTTGAAGCTGCAGAAATACTCGGTCTGACCCGAGCGTTAATTGCAAAACACAAAAACACTCGAGTCAGGATTAATCTTAATTCAAGTAATTAAATTTGCAATGAACTGAATAAAATGGTAATAGAGATGATGAACAAATTGGATTAGTCCAAATAAAAGAGGATGTAAATAATATAAATTCCCACAAATGAGCATAAGGGGTGTACAGGAGTACACTTATATCAAACCAGCAAGAACAAATCTGGGCAGCCAACCAAGCCAAACTACAGGGACGTGCAAATCAAAGTAACATACTTTGGGCTATATGTTCAATTTCAAGGTATAAAGCAACAAGGACAAAATAAGTTAATGCATAGGCATAGTGCTTGACTAACTGTTTAAAGCAAATATCGAAATAAAAATCTAACAACAGTAACGATCCACGAAAATCAGGCAACATCAAGTAGTTTAGGAAATCCAACATGCATCACATTCATACCTATAAAAACACAGCATTATCTAAATGTTCAGATCCACCTCAAAAATATGATTTCTGGTCATTTTCCAGATTGCATGCTCATAGGCACACATTCACATTAAATCACAAGCAAACATTATATACTTACATGCAACAGGTCTCATCAACCATACACTGTTTTTAACTAAATTTCAAAACCAATTTAAATCTGGTTTAAAACATTTAAATTTGCTCAATATTTAAAACATACAAACTTGTTTAAATTCAAAGGTCAGGTTTTAAAAGTAAACCTGAACTGTTTTTAGTCTTGGTTTAAACAGAATTTAAAACTTGTTTAAATTTAAGATTCTCATTTTTTAAAACTTTTGAATTCAAAACTACATTTGAATTAAGATTCAACTTCCATTTGAATCAGATTTTATTAAAAAAAAATATGAATTCATTTAAACTAAAACTGCAAAATTACTCTCTGGCTTTAAAAACCTGAAACAGTTTTTAAACTAAATTTCAAAACTGAATCTGAAATTTGTTTAAATTTAAAATTTCATTTTTAAAAACTTTTGAACTCAAAACTACATTTGAATTCATATTCAAGTATTACTTGAATCAAGTTTCAACTAAAAAAATAATATGAATTTCATAAAAATTCAAAACTGCAAAAATACAGGTTCTAAAACCTGCAACAGTTCTAATATTGATTTAAAACAAAATTTAAAACTTGTTTAAATTTAAAATATTTCATTTTTAAAAGTTTTGATTTTTTATGAAATTCATATTTTTTTTTAGTTGAAACTTGATTCAAGTAATACTTGAATCTGAATTCAAATGTAGTTTTGAGTTCAAAAGTTTTTAAAAATGAAATTTTAAATTTAAACAAATTTCAGATTCAATTTTGAAATTTAGTTTAAAAACTGTTTAAGGTTTTTAAAGCCAGAGAGTAATTTTGCAGTTTTAGTTTAAATGAATTCATATTTTTCTTTAATAAAATCTGATTCAAATGGAAGTTGAATCTTAATTCAAATGTAGTTTTGAATTCAAAAGTTTTAAAAAATGAGAATCTTAAATTTAAACAAGTTTTAAATTCTGTTTAAACCAAGACTAAAAACAGTTCAGGTTTACTTTTAAAACCTGAACTTTGAATTTAAACAAGTTTGTATGTTTTAAATATTGAGCAAATTTAAATGTTTTAAACCAGATTTAAATTGGTTTTGAAATTTAGTTAAAAACAGTGTATGGTTGATGAGACCTGTTGCATGTAAGTATATAATGTTTGCTTGTGATTTAATGTGAATGTGTGCCTATGAGCATGCAATCTGGAAAATGACCAGAAATCATATTTTTGAGGTGGATCTGAACATTTAGATAATGCTGTGTTTTTATAGGTATGAATGTGATGCATGTTGGATTTCCTAAACTACTTGATGTTGCCTGATTTTCGTGGATCGTTACTGTTGTTAGATTTTTATTTCGATATTTGCTTTAAACAGTTAGTCAAGCACTATGCCTATGCATTAACTTATTTTGTCCTTGTTGCTTTATACCTTGAAATTGAACATATAGCCCAAAGTATGTTACTTTGATTTGCACGTCCCTGTAGTTTGGCTTGGTTGGCTGCCCAGATTTGTTCTTGCTGGTTTGATATAAGTGTACTCCTGTACACCCCTTATGCTCATTTGTGGGAATTTATATTATTTACATCCTCTTTTATTTGGACTAATCCAATTTGTTCATCATCTCTGTTACCATTTTATTCAGTTCATTGCAAATTTAATTACTTGAATTAAGATTAATCCTGACTCGAGTGTTTTTGTGTTTTGCAATTAACGCTCGGGTCAGACCGAGTATTTATGCAGCTTGAAGATTTTCTCGCAGCGAAGTTAGAGAGAGGGGGATTTCGGCATTCACTAAAGTTTTTCAGTAAAAATTTTCTTGTACTTAATAAATATAAATTGTTCCGTTGTATAAATTCAAATGTAATTTATTGTATAAACTCTGATATATGTAAAAGAAAAATTCATTTATGAATAATATTATGATTATTCTGTGATTCTGTGGCTGATTCTGTTTAAATGTTATAAACTAAATAACAATCCGTCATCTTGAACGTTTCTAGTTGGTTTAATTACCGACTAGAGGCGGTCAGGGCGGCGGGTCGTTACAAAGTGGTATCAGAGCTTTGGTTTACACAAAGCTTAGTTTATGGCATTTAATATGAATAGTTACTAGAATCACTTTAAAGAAAGTGTTTTCAAATCTAAAGAAGTATAAAAAAAAATTTCTTTAAAATAAAGGGTATTTTGAAAATTTGAATCATTTTCGGAGATTCCCCTCTCTAAATTTAGGTTTGCGACTATTTCTCTTCGGTGAGGTCTCGTTAGACTTGAGTTTCGATCATTCGGAAACTCATTATCGAATTTTTGAGAGTTCTGGAAAATGAAACATGAGTTAAGTGAATTAATGAATTGGTCTAAATTGGTTTAAATCAAATTAATAAAGGAGATTTATGAATCGAAAGTTTATAAATAGAAAGAAAATGCAAAGATCAAATGAGATTTAGATTTCAAATCTGATGTTTGTCAACATGTAAATACATAATAGGTTTAATAGATTCAATAATGAATTTGAATTTGAACGGGCAGAGAATTAAGTTAAGTGGAAAACTTAATATTGGAAAGTTTGAAATCAGCTTAAAACTATGAGTTAAGTCGAAGTTGGAAAAGTTAAATGAGAATATTTTTGGGAAAATAATATTATGAAATGAAGTTAATCCATTTTTTTTAAGTTGTTTTGAAATGTATTTAAAAGAAGGATTTCTTTTAAGAATGAAATATATACTTGATTTTGGTTTAAGTATATCAAATATTTTCAAAGTGTTGGAAATAAATGGATTTGTAAATTACTTATTATTGAATAAGTATGGAAATATTTTCCAATATGAAATGAAAGGTTTGAAATTTTATCTTTTCAAGATAAAGTGTAAAGTGAATGTTTTGAGATTTTATCTTTTAAAGATAAATTGAAAAGTGAATATTTGAATTTGTTTCAAATGGTTAAGTGTGAAAAATTTTATATCTTGTAAAGATATTATTTTTGGGAAATTTGAACACTTAGTTCAACCTGAAAAAAAAAAAAAAAAATTCAAAAGATTGAATTTTGAGTTAAATGGAGTTTAACTTTGACACCCAAAAACAATGTAAGTTGAACTTTGAATTTTAAATGGATGATTTGGATTGTATGTCTAACATTGTGAATTGACGACATATCAATTGATCTCTATTAAATATATATCTGCGGTGGCGGAGAATTTATTCTTTTAGCTTAACACCCTTCTCTGAGACGTACGAGCTCAGAGGTTATATATCGATAGACATCAATTATGTGTTGAGGATTGACGATGTAACGTGAAATCCAAATCGAGTGTGAAGTCGATAATAAATTGGATTATGAATGTGAATTTGGTTTGAGATAACCTTAAATTTCCAAATCGGCTTAGAGGAAAATTTTAAATGGATAATGAAATGGAAAATTTGTGAAACCTCTATTTGTTATGGGTATGAAATATTGTGGTTTTCATAACGTATATGTGTGAATACGATTAATTCGAAAACCAATTAGTTTGGAAAAGTAATTGTTATGGAAAACTTATGTAAGTACATGAGTATGATATGTACAAAAATGTGAAATGAAATATTATATATGTATGTATAATATTATGTTTTCCAAATTGAGGATATGGAAAAGTACCTTCCATTTAAACATTTGTGAGGGTTGTTGGAACTCGAGATGAGTGTCCATTTGAAAATCGTAGCTACGTAGTATTTCCATTAGTTGGAATGTCCTTTTGGACTGGTATAGTGTGCTAGCGTAATTCGAGGGGCGAGATGCCTACGGTTACAAGCGATTCCACTGGGATAGTGGCGTAACCGCCGTGTATACCGCGATCTAGTTACACTCGGGTGGTAGCGTAATTTGAGGGGCGTGATGCCTACAGTTACAAGCGATTCCACTGGGATAGTGGCGTAACCGCTGTGTAAACTGCAATCTACAAACCAAAGCGTAATTCGAGGGGCGAGATGCCTACGGTCACGAGCGATTCTACTGGGATAGTAGCGTAACCGCCGTGTGAACCGCGATCTTTGGCAACAACCATGGCGAAATTCAAGGGATGAGATATCCACAGTTACAAGCGACTCTACTGGGATAGTAGCGGAACCGCCGAGTAAACTGTGATCCATGGGGGAATGTGCTTTCCATATCCATTTTTTTTAAAAAAGAATTTTTAAAAACTATTTTCACTGGGAATTGAAGCAAGTATATTTAGTACTTGGAGATTGTTAGACTTGCGCCTGGCCAGCGTATGCCTAATGTCTTTAAGAACGACAGTAGACTTGTTAAATTTCGAGTTAGCAAGTATTTTCAAACTTTAAATAGAAAATCAATTATCTGAAATTAAAGTGACATAAATTCCAACCTAATAAATTAAGGAAGAGGATTTTTGGAATGTTTTGAAAAGTCCACAGCTTTGGAAAAGTTATACTATGTAAATTTCTTAAATGAAGAAGTTCAAATTTAAAATTTGGGTTTTTGTAAGTTGGAAATTTTAGTAAAGATTTTTGTGTCTTGATTGTAGAAAATAATAGACAAATGAGTTAATAAACAAAGCTAGCGAGATAAAACAAATGGAATGAATCCTATATTCATTTATTTCTAATAAGTTTCGAACTAGATAAAATTGTTAAAATATAAATATTAGTGAAATTTCAACAATCATTTCTCCTTACTTGTAATTTCAGGACGAAATTCTTTTAAGGAGGGGAGATTGTAACGATCCTAAATTTTGAACAATTTAAATTGTGAATATTTAATTAATTTTAAATATTTGAATGATAATTTAAATTGAATTTCCAATATAACAATGAAATTGGTGATTAAATTTTAAAATTTAATCTATAAAGAGTTGAATAAAAATTTAAATTTGACTTCGGAGTTGAGATTGAATATGGAATTTGTAATTGAAATTCAAACTAATAACTTAAGAAGATAATTTGGATTTAAAAATTTTTATTTTTGTAAATTAGTAAATTAATGGTTAAATTTTAATGACATTTATTCTTTAGCTTAGATAAAAAAATTAAAATCAATACAAAATAAAATAAATAAATACACTTAGTTAAAAAAATTTAACAACATAATTTAAACAAAATTTATAAAACAAAGTAAAGAAAATAATTTATACAAAAAAAAAGTGAATTTAAAATAAAAAATATATATAAAAAAAAAAACGTAACTTAAAGGAAAAATCCCCCTGACCTTATTAGTTTTACCCGATTCCCCTTTATCTCACTTTACCCGTTTCATTTTTAACCCTAAACGAAATAAACAAACGAAGAAAAAATTAATGGCGGCCCTGTCTCTCTCGTCTTCCTCTTCACTTCCAAACTAGGGCTTCAATTTCTGCTTCGAGTTCGATGCTTCAACTCGCTCGCGGCATCTTCAACAATTAGGGCTTTAGCTCTTCGTCTCTAAATTAGGGCTTGCGATCGATTTGGGGCTTTCGTTCAATAGCGTTCGTTGTTCCAAAGCAGGGTTTTTGCGAAGCTCCGGCATCGTCTTCTACCCAGCTAGAAAAGGTGAGTCTTTGGCTCACGGTTGATTTTAATGCAAGTGTTTGGATTTGTTGACTTGAATGTTTGGTTGCATGCTATGTTTTTGGGTGTTATCTGTTATCATTGGCTCGGTTACTTGAATCTGAACTATTTGGGGCTATTTGCAGTCTCTTGCTCGATTACTTAAATTTTAATTTAACTGATGAGAATAGATGTTATAAATTTTATTTTTAAATTGATAATAACAGATGCTGTTAAATTTATTTATAAATTGATAAGAACAGATACTATGTGTATTTGTTTTGTTTTTTTCTATAAGAACAGATACTACACTTTTGTTTTAAACTTGTACTGTTATTTTCTTTTTTTTGTGCTTCTGACCCGAAGCAAGGGATTGATTGACACGAAGTGATACTCGGGTGATTATGTTTTGACTCGGAGCATAAGGGTTTAAAACCTGAAAATTTTGTGTAGGGTTTTGAGACTGTGATTTTACAGTTTTTAAAATCTTGAATGAAACTCTTATTTTAAAGATTTAAAATTGAATCAAATGTAAGATTAAACTGAATTCAAATGCAGTTTGAAATTCAAAGTTTTAAAAAAAAATGAAACTTTAAGGTTTAAACCAGTTTTAAATTCTGTGTGGATCAAAACTTGAAAACAGTTTCAGGTTTAAGCCTGAGAAGCTTTGCAGTTTTAAATTTTAGAATCAATTCATATTTTAAGTTGAAAACTTGATTCAGGTAATATTTGAATCTGAATTCAAATATAGTTTTGAGTTCAAAATTTTTTTTTGGTGAAATATTAAAATTTAATTTAGTTTTAAAAAAAAAGAAAAAAATTAAAACAGTTTGCAGGGTGTTATAACAGAGAAGTTGCAGTTTTTTTAGTTAAGTGAATTCATATTTTTTTTTAGTTAGAATCTGATTTAAATGGAAGTTAAATCTAATTTCAAATAAGGTTTGAAGTTCAAAGTTTTAAAAAAAAATGGAACTTTTAAATATATAAGTTTTGAAGGTTGCATATTGTTATTTCCAGTTGCACTTACCCCTTAGATGCACTATGTCTTGCATTTAGTCTGTACTGGTGTACATCTTAGTTTGCATTCCTCCTGAGTTCATATATATTGTTCTTGTACATATATATATACACAAGTATACATGCAATTGCTTCACTGTTTATTTTCTGCACCACTTGCATGTTACCTAAAGTTTGTTATGCTATCATTCATTCATGTGTATAACTGGTTTGGTGTTGCATCCATTGTGATATTTGTAGTAGCACCGTGCTTGAATCATTTTTGCCATCTTCACTCTGCAGTATAGCCTGTCACACCTGTTATACTTCATTCCTTGACTTGTTTGGTTTCTGTTCTCGGTTGATTTGCAATTGCATTTTCATAGTTGCTGCCCAGATTTGTTCTTGCTGTCATGTTCCATGCATTTGAGCTCTTTGAGTTGCAGTGTTTCATCACTTGATGTCTTTGATTATTTGGTCTGCACTTTATGTTGCAGTTGGACCTGCATTCGTTATTGTTTATGCCCTTGTGTCTGTGTGTGTGGTGCCATGTTTATGGTGCCCCCACCTTCATTTTTGATGACTTTATGCAGTATCAGTGCCTTTGTGCACTTGTGTGTCTGGTCAGTAGCTTGTTCATGTGATTTTTGACTCGGTATTAAGATCTGACTTAGTTGATTTCGTGTTTTCGATAGTTTGATTATCACGACACTGTTTATTTTTGGTGTGTTGTATAGTAAAATTTGGGGAATTTTGATTTGTTGAGATTTTTGGTTTGCGGTTTTCAGTTTTGGATTTTCGTAACAACCGCAATGCATTCAGTTAATTATTTCTGAAAGTTTTGAAAAAAAAACCGATTTAGAAAATGATTTTAACATATAAAATTGAATATCACTTATTCTTATTTTCTGCATTTTGGGAAAACATAAAGATCTCTCCCCTTTACTATTTTCCCCTTTTGTTGTGATGGCTATGATTTTTCCACTTTCTGCTCCTCTTCCATGTTTTTTTAAAATACATACTGAAAATGCAAAACACAAAACTTGAAGTCCAAACCAAACGGGTCCCAAGGATTTAAAACAATATCCCCAAAAGGTCTGTGCTAGCATGCACGAAGTGATTTTATGTTTCTACAGGCAAATCATTATCGCCTCATTTTATAGACTTAACAAATAACTGAAAGACGTAACACAATTTTAGTCAGAACCAACAGTTGCAGGAGCGCTGCTGCTTTGCCATATTAAATTTTTATATGTTCATCTCCAATGATTTCATTTTGGGATTTAAGTGGCACATTCCACCTGCTAATATTTGATGCTTCATGACACTGTCAATTACAGCTGATTTATTTTGTAAACTCCCTGATGCATTTCTGGACATTTCCCCTCCCTGTTGCACCTCTGTGCATCCTACTGCACTGTGTCATCATTTGGCTCTGCGATTCATCGCTGTTGCCTCTGTGTTTGTTGTGTCTGCTGCTCCATGCACTTGTTTCACTGCCCTGTACACGATCAACTAGCATCTATGCCTGCTGTTGAATGCTTGTTTGCTTACTGTTTTTTTTAAATTGGCACTGGTTTTGCCTTGAGCCTTTTCTTTGCAGTGATTTGTCTGATTTGCGCTTGCAGCCACACGGGATTGACAGATTTTAAAAATTAAAGCTGTTAATAATGAAAATCCATAATAGATTTTGAATTGATTCATGTGATCCATTTTATTTAGTTCATTACAAATTTATTTACTTGAGTTAAGATTAATCCTGACTCGAGTGTTTTTGTGTTTTGCAATTAACGCTCGGGTCAGATCTGAGTATTTTTACAGCTTGAAGATTTTCAGGCCGCGAAGTTAGAGAGAGGGGGATTTCGGCATTCACTAAAGTTTTTCAGTAAAATTTTTCTTGTACTTAATAAATATAAATTGTTCCGCTGTAAAAATTCAAATGTAATTTATTGTATAAACTCTGATATATGTAAAAGAAAAATTCATTTATGAATAATATTATGATTATTCTGTGATTCTGTGGCTGATTCTGTTTAAATGTTATAAACTAAATAACAATCCGTCATCTTGAACGTTTCTAGTTGGTTTAATTCGAATATGCTCCGAGTCAAAACATAATCACCCGAGTATCACTTCGTGTCAATCAATCCCTTGCTTCGGGTCAGAAGCACAAAAAAAAGAAAATAACAGTACAAGTTTAAAACAAAAGTGTAGTATCTGTTCTTATAAAAAAAACAAAACAAATACACATAGTATCTGTTCTTATCAATTTATAAATAAACTTAACAGCATCTGTTATTATCAATTTAAAAATAAAATTTATAACATCTATTCTCATCAGTTAAATTAAAATTTAAGTAATCGAGCAAGAGACTGCAAATAGCCCCAAATAGTTCAGATTCAAGTAACCGAGCCAATGATAACAGATAACACCCAAAAACATAGCATGCAACCAAACATTCAAGTCAACAAATCCAAACACTTGCATTAAAATCAACCGTGAGCCAAAGACTCACCTTTTCTAGCTGGGTAGAAGATGATGCCGGAGCTTCGCAAAAACCCTGCTTTGGAACAACGAACGCTATTGAACGAAAGCCCCAAATCGATCGCAAGCCCTAATTTAGAGACGAAGAGCTGAAGCCCTAATTGTTGAAGATGCCGCGAGCGAGTTGAAGCATCGAACTCGAAGCAGAAATTGAAGCCCTAGTTTGGAAGTGAAGAGGAAGACGAGAGAGACAGGGCCGCCATTAATTTTTTCTTCGTTTGTTTATTTCGTTTAGGGTTAAAAATGAAACGGGTAAAGTGAGATAAAGGGGAATCGGGTAAAACTAATAAGGTCAGGGGGATTTTTCCTTTAAGTTACGTATATTTATTTATTTATTTTATATATTTTTTTATTTTAAATTCTTTTTTTTTTGTATAAATTATTTTCTTTACTTTGTTTTATAAATTTTGTTTAAATTATGTTGTTAAATTTTTTTAACTAAGTGTATTTATTTATTTTATTTTGTATTGATTTTAATTTTTTTATCTAAGCTAAAGAATAAATGTCATTAAAATTTAACCATTAATTTACTAATTTACAAAAATAAATTTTTTTAATCCAAATTATCTTCTTAAGTTATTAGTTTGAATTTCAATTACAAATTCCATATTCAATCTCAACTCCGAAGTCAAATTTAAATTTTTATTCAACTCTTTATAGATTAAATTTTAAAATTTAATCACCAATTTCATTGTTATATTGGAAATTCAATTTAAATTATCATTCAAATATTTAAAATTAATTAAATATTCACAATTTAAATTGTTCAAAATTTAGGATCGTTACACAAAATTCCTAGAGTACGAACTATGCCACAAACATCGATAGTCCTTGTGTTACTAGAGTACGAACCGGATCATCGATCGCAGATTATCCTAAGTCCCCGGAGTGTGGACACGTGCTCAAGATTTGCAGTAGGCGCGATTGACCACCGAAATACAAGTATTGGTCCCCGGAGCTGGTGGCAAAAGCTTAAGCGTTAATCCCTAACCAAAGCAATATAATGTCCAAAATTCAACTCATTCATCAATCACGACGTGTGATCAAGATTTTCAGACTTGTTAAATAAAACAGACTCAACTTGAAGGTAGAAACACCATAAGTACATTGGATTGAAAGCCAAATACTACAGATACTTAAGCACAAAAGAGATGAGAGTTGAAGCAAAGAAACTATATGTCATTTCAACTAACTGTATGCGAAGATTCATGTACAAGTTATTTCAAAAAATTCCTACTAGCAGGGGTCCGAGCTGCATCTATACATGGCCTATGAAAGAAAAATAAAAGTAACTTCCTAAGTGCCAAAAATGCGCCGGAGGGGGATTATCTACTTTTTCTTCTTCGACTTCTTCTTTGACGCGGAACCATTGGGACCGCTAACAGTCTTTCGCTTCGAGCCCTTATCCTTTGGTGGATCATCCTCTTACGAAGGCATGATATCAAAATTTTCCTCCGAACTTGAACTTAAAGGAATATTCTCTTCGGGAGGAGTCGGAGGTGTCGGATCCACAACCGGGGGCGGAATGGGCAAGCTGGTGCCAACGAGCGTGCCCCCAGAAGATATCACCACAAGAGGAGTGGGGCCAACCGCCATCGTAACACTCTCGGAACTACTACCGTGTGCTGTTGCCTCCATCTCTGCGTTGATTTGAGCCAATATCTCGGCTTCACGAGCGGCGCGAACTACACGATAGGCAATGGTAGACTGTGACGAAGCAATGGAAGCAGGTGGGAACGTGCCAAGAACGAACGACATGTCCACAAAAGGGTCGCTGTGTTGGCCTAGGAGCTCATGCACCATCTGCTCGTCAAAAGAAATTGAGCTCCCTTGTGTTATTTCAATTGGCGTGACCGCAGTTGTGGTAACCGCCTCGGTAACGATGGCCTTCTGCTCGTGATGCAACTCTTGGACCGCAGAAGGCATAGCTGATGTAGCTTCAGTCACTGAGCAAAGAAAAAGAAAAGAAGTTGTCAGAACACACTTCAAAAACAAGCCCTTCACTTCAAATACACACAAGATTTGTGCAGGGTACCTTCATCTACTTGACTTGTAGCTGGCTGAACAGCCTCTAAAGAATGCTCCCTTATGGGAGATAAGCGTGGCTGCTCAGGGTCATAGCCTGGGATCGGCTGCGGCTCAATCGCTGGCATCGGCTCGGATCCAGATGAAGTAATCATCCTAGAACTTGTAGCTGGGTGTGCGACGCCAGAACCCTCACCAACTTCTAAGTGTTAGGTGCCCAGTCTCTTTAGCATGGGAGATCATAGAATCGTGGAGAACCTTCTTCTCATCATCATTCAATATGCGGTTCTCCAACTCGAACTCATCAAAAGCTTCACCCAGCTGTGCTGCCTTCTCTTCTTCAACTAACAAATTCCAGGCATTGAATAAGTGTGTCGGGTAGTCATCGAGCCACGCCAAGTTTCCGTGCCTCGGTACATTGGCATTATAAGTAATGAGAAGTCTTCTATTTCTGACTCGAGCTTAGTCTCTGCCAACCGAACTTTCTCAGCGACCCCGACATATTTGCACTCTTACTTACTTGCACTCTTTACTCTTATACTCTGACATATTCTTGATCTATAGCAATTATATATTTGTATTTCACTCTTCCATATATTTAGAACTCTTTAGTCAATATTCTCTAGATATATATATTGGAAGCATTTTGTACTTGATAGTCAGTATTCGTGTTATAGAACATATACTTGACAAGAACAAGCTATTGTAACCAAGCCTATTTCTTCGGACGAAGTGAGGGTGTTTGGTAGTCGAATTCCAAAGGGGAACTTCGGGACTAGACATAGGACGGAAGATCCAAACCAGTATAAAATCCTGGTGTGCTTAGTCTATATTTTACTAGATTAATTTTAGATTAGTTACATCATATAGTTAGTCACATATACTTGCATATACACTACATGATCCATCCTAAGACTTTCAACTGGTATCAAAGCAAGGTTTGATCAAAGTACAGTAACACATTTTTGAATCATTTTAATATGGCAAGTATTTTTCAAGAAGAACAATCCACAGCATGAACCCCCCTACTTTTTAATGGCTCTAACTATGCATATTGGTCAACACATATGAGAATTTTTATGGAAACTAATGGTCTAGAAATTTGGTCATCCACTCAAGATAAATATGAAGCACCTACTCCTGCTATGAACACTTGGACCAATGCACAAAAAACAGCGGCTTCTAATAATGCCAAAGCTATAAATGTTTTATTTTGCTGATTAGATAAAAATGAATTCTCACGTGTTATGCTATGTAACACTGCATTTGATATTTGGCGCACTTTACAAATCACACAAAGGCACAAACAAAGTTGAACAAACCAAGATTTCAATTTTACAAAATCAATTCTCATCATTTAAAATGAAACAAAATGAATCTACAGTAGATATGTACTCTAGATTTCAAACCATTCAACATGATTTAATGGCACTTGGAGCCAAATTTACAAATTTCGATTTAGCATCTAGAATACTCAATTCTTTAACTCTAGAGTGGGAAAGATAAGTATTATCTATCGAAGAAGCTAATGATCTTTCAGCACTCTTAGTTGAAGAATTGATAGGAAATTTAATGTCCCATGAAGCTAATTTGTAGGCACGAAAAGAAATAAATTCGAAAAAGAAGAACATAGCATTCAACAAATGAAGACTCCGACTTAGACGAAGAAGAAATTTATTGCCAAAATTTACGACAAATTCAAAAAGTTTAGGAAAATGACTATATTTCGAAAAGGAGGAAAATCAAGCTCAACAAATCAAACATCAATCAAATGTTATGAATTTGATCAATTTGGACATATGAAGAAAGACTGCCCCAAGCTCAATAATGATAAAAAGAAGAACAAATTTGAAAAACTCCAAAAGAAGAAGGCTTTCAAAGTAACATTGGATGACTCGGATTCTTCATCATGTGAAAGTGATAACGATAGTGACGGAGAAAAGCTAATGTGTATTTTATGGCACAAACTGATGAGGTATGTCCCGAACTTAGCTATGACGAATTATTAGAACTTAGCATGGAGTTAGATTGTAAATTTAGACAAATTAATAAATTGAAGAAGGAACATATAGTCAAAATAAATAGATTAGAACTTGACGTAGAAATGTGAAAATATGAAAAAATTATCTTAGAAGAAGAACTAGAATTATCTCAAGAAAGAATTAAAAATAATTTGATAGAAAGTGAGGCTATTGCTATTGATTTTGATAACACTAAAATAGTAAAGGATAATTTGTTAAAAGAAAATGTCAACTTGAAAAGAAATTTTGAAATTTTGAAATTTGAAAATTTAGAATTAAAAGAAATTAGATAAAATTACATATAATATTTCAAAATTTAATAAAGGAAAACAAGATTTGGAAAATCTTATCAAAACTTCAAAATCACCGGGTAATAGAAATGGAATAGGATTTAAAAATACTTCTAAACAAAAAGGAAATGATGCTAAGAATTATAGTTATAAAAATACTAAAAATATGAATACCAAAAATATGAAAAATGGATTCCTAAGACAAATAATAATTTGATTAGACAAAAACATATTAATAATTTCTTAGAGAATGTAGTCTATAATAAAAATTATATTTATAAAGGTACCAAACCATCTTGGGTATGGCTACCTTCTTCTAACATCTTGGACCTTATCGAAGTATATGGATACCAATTAAAGCATCTTTTATTTTGCAGGTACCCAAAATAAAAAATATGGAGAAACATATACCAGATAGCAGATGCTCCAAACATATGACCTGAAATTCAAAAATGTTATCAAATTTAACATACATCGATGGTAGAACGGTAACCTTTGGAGATAATTCAAAAGGATATGTCGTGGGCACTGAAGAAGTCATCAACTCTGGTATTTCTAACACTCCTATTATTACAAATGTTTTATTAGTAGAAAATCTAAAACATAACCTACTAAGTATTAGTCAATTATGAGATAAAGGTTTTCAAATAAATTTTGAAAAAGACAGATGTAATATTGTCGATAATAACAAGCAACTTGTATTTGAAGGTTTCAGAAACAAAAATATGTATGTGTTAAACATAAATATAAATAAAATTTCAAATTTATGTTTAACCGCCAAACATGATGATCCATGGTTATGGCATAAACGATTTTGTCATATCAATTTTATATATATTAATAAATTGGCAAAATATGAACTTGTTAAAGGTTTACCTTGAATAAATTATAAAGTAGAAAACTTCTGTGAAGATTGTCAAATTTAAAAACTAAAGAAAAGTTCTTTTAAATCTAAAAATAATATTTCCACAAAACAACCATTAGAACTATTACATTTAGATTTATTCGGTCCAACACAAATACGATCTATAAATCACAACAAATATGTTTTCATAATAGTTGATAATTTTTCAAGATATACATGGACTTCATTTTTAAAACATAAAAGTGACACCTTTGATATGTTTAAAATATTTTCTAAAAGAATTAAAACACAAATGGATTTGAAAATTAAAAATATTCGAAGTGATCACGGCGAAGAATTCGAAAATGATCTCTTTACTAATTTTTGCAATAAGAAAGGAATAAGTCACAAATTTTCTTTTCCTCACACACCTCAAGAAAATGGTATAGTAGAAAGAAAAAATCGTACACTACTAGAATGTGCACAGACACTACTAAATAGTAGTGGCCTACCAAAACATTTTTGGGCTGAAGCTATTGCCACAGCTTGTTATGTGTTGAATCAGGTAACCATATGTGATAACCTGAATTTTGGAGTATCTGTTAATTAACGGGGTTAACTAATAGAAATATTGAATTATAGATTTAACAAATAATTCTGATAGTAAATAGTTATACTTGGATTGTAATTCAAATTTGAATCTGAATTTGAGTTTGAATTTGAAACTTGAATTTAAGATTTAAGTAAATGCCTTAGTAAATAATTTGGATTTTTTTTAGAATAATTTGTATAGATGATTTATTTAATGTATAATTGGTTAATAACATTTTCTGTAAATATTGCGTATAAAATTTAATATAAGATAATTGTTTATTTTAAGTATGATAGTTTAGAAAGAATTTAACCAAAGTTTTATTTTTGTTTTCTTCCAAAGTGATTAAATTAAAATGATTATAAATGTATAAAAATAAATGTTTTAGATTTTAAATTACATGAATAAGAAAATATATTTGTGTTATGATTAGTTTTAGAATATTTTCTTTTAAAAGTAAGTTTATATTTACATATGTAAAATTTTATTTATTAAGAGAATTAAATAAGCAAGCTATATTACATTTAAATTAAATGAAAATTAATTAGAAAATACTTAAGTAACATTTGTAAACACGTTAGTTCATCTCTAATAACACTTGTAAGAAGATTATATATTATAATGACAAGTGTAAGAAATTGTAAACAAGTGGCCTTCATTTTGAAATTTAAAACATATCTTTCTCTTTTCTCCAAACTATTTTCTATTTCAGCTAAAAAAAAAATCTAAAGTTAAATTTTCAACCTACATTTCAAATGGGATTAAGAATCAAGAGCAACCCTGTAATCACCTCCTCAAAACTAATCGAATTTTAAAAGTAGAGCCTATAACTTCAGATTTTCAAATCTGCAAGTATGTATACACATCTTTCAATCTGTTAGCAAGCCTGCAGCAAGCATGCAACCTGAAGTACGAGGATAGGAAATCTTCTCAACAGCATTTTCTTCAATTAGTAGTTTTAAAGAGGTCAAAGCCCAAGTAATTCAGTCTTCAAAATTTCTAGCATTCAAGCCTCTACATTTTCAAAATCTTGTGAGTAAACTTTTTTTAAAATAAAAAAAAGGGCTAAGTAAACTTTAGACTGTTGCTCATAAAAATGACTAAGATGAATGATGCTTTGTTTATACATGAAGGGTATCTCTGGACTTTTGAGAGTAGTATAGGTGCATGTCTGTTGTATTTTTTTATCTCTGTTCTTGGGTCAGGAAATGAAAGTTAGATCAAAAATCAAAATCGAATCATGCAATATATGTTAGGATTTGAGATACAAACAATATATGGTTGTTAAATCATAAACTTAAGTTTAAAATTTATTTAAAACAATATAGGTTGGGATTTTTGTTCTGGAACCAAAGAATACAGCAAAATTTTAAAATGCATGATTTAATCAAGTGTTAAATTAAGTTGATTCAAGTTTATATCTAGAATTGTTTGAGTAAAACATGATTTTTAAAAAGAAATTCAAAATTTTTAACACTATTTTGGGTGGGAAATTCTAAGTTGACTGGATTTGGGGTTCTGAGCAACTGTGGATGGCCAGAGAGTCTAGGGTGGTCGGGAATTGGTCTAGAGATGGGTGACTGTATGGTGAGGCTGGGAAAAATGGATGTTGAGTTGCCAGATCATTCAGGCGTTGGCGGTGAGGCAATCAAGTTTATAACCCTAGTTTTGGGTTGTGCTGGAAATTGTGACTTCTGCATCTTCACTGATGCATCGAGTTGCATAAAATTTTGGGAATAGGATCGTGAAGGGTTGGAGATGGAGTGGCCAGAATTTCATACGGTCAGATGGTCGGAGCTATGATCTCGACAAGGATTTGGGCATGGCTATTATTTTCAGTTGTAACTGGGAAGCTCGTTTTTATTTCAAGGCAAGTGAAGATGTTTTGATGACCAGGGGTGGTTGCTGCGGTGATGTTTGGTATGAAGGGAGGTTCGTCGGAGATGGAAGACGACTCCGGCACTAGTACATGTGCACAGGGAGGAGGGGTTGTGTCTGTTGGTTTGGAATGGGAGTTGAGCTGGTTTACTCGAAGATGGTCTGGGGTTTTTGGAAGAAAGACTCGAGTTTGTACTCGAGTTGCCTGAATGCTTTAACCCGGGTAACAAGTATGTAGTTCCAGGTTTTCTTTTCTTTAAAAAAAAACTTGAAATTTAAAACTAAACCTTGCAATGGGCTGATGTTTGGGATTTTAGGAGGATTTTCCAAGGTTGTCTTGAGTAATTTATGGTTCTAGCTCGGGAATTTTGGATTGTGCTCGGGTTACCTGTAAGGGTACAGAATAAAAGTAATAACTAGATCCAAACATTAAGTGAATGCAAGCTTAAAGTAATTTGATAACAAGTTAAAATTTTATTAATAAGCTTGAATTTGATTTATTGATTTGAATAGGTTATTTTTTTATTTTATTAAAATCCTTAAGACATTTCAAATAGAATTTAGTAATAATAATAATTGAAATTAAGAAAGTGTTAAAAGAAGCGTGTTAAGCTTTATGTAAAGGGGCTTAAGTGATTTTGTATAAGTAAATTTTCAAGCATTTAAATAAGATAAGATTTAAATGAATTAATTAAGAAATTAGTTAAGTTAATGATTTATCTTAAATTTATTTAAATGGCTTAAGCAAATAAAGGGTAAATTAATTAACTTAAGAATAATTACTAAACGAAATAAAATAAAGTGATTAATTAAGGTCTTGAGTAAATTAAGGATGAATTGATTAATGATTTTAAAGTTAATTATCTAAAGATAATCAACAAAAGAGATAATTACTTGATAAAGTAATTATTTGAAGGGAAATTTACCAAATAGTAGTAATTGGAAATTAATTACATGAACTAATTAATCAAGGATCGACTCACTAAGGAAACTAATCAAGGGATTAGTTAATTTAATGAGTATGATTAATCAGAGGATAATTAATCAATGTAAGTAATTATAGAATAATTAATTCAAGTAACTAATTATGGATCAATGTAATCAATGTGTATGGGTTAGGTTAATTAATATGTGTAATTAATTAAGTTAAGATGGTAAATAAAGAAAAGTTATTAAAGAACTAATAATAGTTAATGATGGTCATTAACTAAGGATTATTTAGTAATTAACTAATATGATTAATTTTAAAAATTAATTAGATTAATTAATTTATGATAATCAATTAAGAAATTGTTAAGTTTAATTACTTAATAAAAGTAATTAAGAAATTAATTACTTAATGTAATTAATTGGGTTTACTGTGATTAGTTTAGGTTAATTAATTAAGTTTAATTAATCTAAACACTTGATGATTGATGGATAATTACTTAATGTAATTAATGGAAGTGTAATTACTTAAGGAAGTAATTAATGGTAATTACTGGATGTAATTAAATATGTTTATGATGAAAGTAATTTGGATTAAATTCCTATGTAATTAATCAGGGTGGTCAATTGAGGTAATTAATTAAGGGTAATTAATGTTTGGAATAAAGTAATTAAGGATAGTTGATTACTGAATGAGATTTATCAAGGGATTAATTAGAGAATAAATTAAGGATTAATTTATTCAATGAAGTAATTAAGGGTAGTTAATTACTATTTATTATTAATCAAGGGTGATTAATAATTGTGGTTAATAATTAATTAATGAGGTAATTAAGGTTAATTACTGTATTTGGTTAAGAATAAATTAATTTTGGAAATTAATTTAAGGGATAAATAGAATGATATGGGAAGCCTTTGATGAATTGATATCCCTAATATGTGTTCGTGATGCTATGTGACAAGATATGTTTAATTTAAACTGTGATGATGTGTTTTTTCTATTGACGATGAATTACTGTGTCATTCTGTATTTAAAAGTTGAATTGTACTTTACTTGGATAACTTAAGTTAAGATGACATTGGGTTCGAAGAGACCGAAGTCGGGTATTAGAAAATACCCGAAAGCACTTCGATTCATTATAGATTGATTGTGAAATTAATAAGCTGGTTTGGATTAATTTAAGTTAATTGGACCATTTAATCTAAGTTTTGACACTTACAAATTGATGTGTGATATAGGTGATGTTTATAATAGCTTGTTAAGTTGTAAATTGATAAGTTACCCCAGGTTTGTATAAGTTGTATGTTTTGGGATATTCCTTGTTAGATGAGTTTACTCACGCTGGTTTCCAGCCTGACCCGGGTGTTACTTTAATGTATTGCTCGGGTCCGACCGAGTATTACAGATTTCCAGGTAAGGACGTTCTAGAGCTCAGGAGGCGAGCTGGATGGCAGGGACGTATAGAGAGTATCAACTATGATATTGTAGTATCTGGACATGATTGTTTTGTCCAATGTTTATGTACATGATGTAATTCTGATGTATAAAGATATAAGTGTAATGATATAGTTCTTCTTGTAAAACTATTATTTATTATTACATTTTGATCCGCTGCGAATGTGAGGTTTCTGTGTTTTGGTGTTTCTGTTCCTTCTTCTTCTTCTTCTTTCTCTTTCTTCTTTTCACTAACTATCTGAAATTTCGGGATCGAAATTTCGGGTCGTTACATTTGGTATCAGAGCAGAAGGTTGAGTGAGAACCTTGGCTCTGGTGGGATTACTCATTAAGGATGTGGTAAGTGGTACCCTAGAATGAGTTGAGTGTGTGTGTGTGTATATATATGAGATAGCGTACTTGTTATTTTCTTATATAAAGATTTTAAATGGTTTTATATAAGATTATATTTTGATATATAAAGCAATATATCTTTCTAACAAATAGTAAAGAAAATTGGTTGTTAAATTATTAAGTCAAATTAAGAAGTAATAGAAATACAACCAAACTGAAATGAAATCTTGAATTTGGAAAAGGTTTCAGAATAAGGATAATCAATTAATTTATATAATTGATTAAACATTATTTAATGAGATTAATTAATGGATAATAATTGGAAATAATAGATTAAGAGGAAGTTACTTAATGAAGTAACTAGAGGTAAGTAATTTAAAGGACAATTACTTAATGAAGGTAATTAAGAAATAAGTTAATTACCGAACGTGATTAATTGGAATTAATTAATGACGTAATTAATTTAAAGAAACAATGAATAATATTATTTAATGCAATTGAATGAAATGGTCCTATTTCAAACAAGAGCTGTTTGAAAATTTAAAGAAATTTGTTTTGAATTAAAGCCAAAGGTGGTTAAAAAAAAAATTTAAGTATAACTTGGTATGTAAAAGAAATTAATATGTATACATGTGGATATACATAATACCAAAAGTGATTGGAAATAAACGCTAAATGGTGAGTTTTGAATTTGGAATAAGATGTGATACCCAAGGTGATAAGTTTTTGAACTTATAAATGGAAAGATTATTAATGTGAAGTTTAGAATTTGAAATGGAAGTTCAAACTGGGTAAGGTTGACTGGATTAAGTGAATTGAGTTTAACTTGGGAAAGGTTAAATGAGTTGAAATGATCAACCTGATTTGGAAATTTCCAGATGAAATTAAGTTTTAACTTGGAAAGTCAAAATGATTGATTATATTTGAGAGTGTGAGTGATCTCAAATTGGGTTTGAGATCCGAAAATTGGAAATGGATGGATGTTTTGAAATAATTGGATGATATCATCCTATTGTTATTAATAATCTTTAAAATATGAATTGGATTTGTTTAAATGAATGAGAAATGGAGTATGTTAATCCGTTGTTGGGATAAAAAGGTAAATTGATTTAAAGGAATTAAATCAGCATTTGAAATATAATTCGAGATGGTTTAGATTTGAAATTTGAATTAGTTCAAAATGAATTTGATTGGAATTAATTGAAATGGTGATTGAAGATGTATGAGTATAAGATTCAAATGGAAAATTTGAATTAGATTGATTTGAATAATTTGGAATTGTAATTAAAATTGAATAGTTTTAAATTCAAGTGGAATTTGAATTAATTTTGGGAGGAAATCAAGAATAATTCAACATGATTTGGAAATTGAATTTGAAATTGGGATTAATTCAAACAGGAATTGAGGTGGGTTTAATTGAATGGATATTAGTCCAAAGTGATTGGAATAGCCTGGGATTGTAACTAAAGTTGAATATGTTTAAAATCAAATGGAATTTGATTTAAATTTGAAAAGGAATTGAGAATTAATTCAACTTAAGTTGGGGTTAAATCAGTTTCAATGGAAATTGAAGTTATTTAATTTGGAATTGGATCAATTTAAATAGTAGAGAAAATTTAAATTGAGTTGATGAGAATGGAGATTGGAAATTGAACAGATTTGACTCTGGACTATTTTTTATATAAATTGTTTTAATATAAACCTATTTTTCCAAGCTATTCATTATATATACAACCTTTCTTTTAAAAGCCAAACTATCTTATATTTGTCTTACAATTATTTTTGAAACTGTTTAACAATTTTTCAACTGTTTTATAGATTAATTACTATATTTCAACTGTTTTACAAAATTAATTACTATCTTACTATTATTTTGCGATTATCTAAAATTTCTATAATTATTTTAACTATTTTACACCTATTTTACAAACTGGTAATTATTTTCCAACTACTTATCTATTTTTAACTTTTCAAGCAATTTTTTTAAAATTTAAACTGGACAGAGTTTAAACTATTACTGGTTAAATACCCAATCGAGATAAGAATAGAGGTGATGATCCGAATGGATTTAAGCAATTGTGAATAAGTGAATGAAAATTTAAATGTGAATAGAAAGAGAATTGATTTGGCTAATAACCAATAAAGATGAATACGTAGGGTGTACGTATGTTATTCTATTCGCATAGTGATTTGATCCAGATTCGAGCATAGAATTTCGAGATAGTTATATCGATCCGAGTGGGATTTTTCACTCGATTTTCGACGGCGAACCTGGATATGGATTGTTGATTGGTTCTGGATATTCTCTATCATAGTATGACTATGCAAGGTGAATGACAGTTTCTGATCAAGAAACCAGATCTGTGTCTGCACTAGGAAGTCGGGTGGACGATACTAGTTCGGAAGTGAAATTGTGTGATCGAGTGAGCGATCAGATTGGTATGGCGTATGAATGGTATGTGTGCATCGTACGGATTTGAATGAAAATGATATTGAAAGGAGTAATCAAATTTGAATATTTGATTTTGAGTAAACAAAGTAAATATCTTTGTTTTATAAAATAAAACTTCCCTTGTTGAATCTTTTGCCAGAAGAAAAAGGGTTTTTGAAAGTGTTTGAAGTATAAAAGGAGTTTTATACAAATTTGAGATGATCCAAGCTTTTAAAAGTTATATATATCTGTATATATTTATAAAGGATCTTATGAGGATTTTGGAAAAAGGTTTTTGGGAACCTTTGGATTTGGGAAAACGCTTTTGATTTTTGGGTAAAATCAATATGAGAATTTGGAAAGCCTAGTTTGAGAATTATTAATTTTGGAATAATCGATTTTGTGTAAAGGAGCTTTGTATGAGATCATACTAGGTGTATGATTTAAAGATACTATATGTGTATAGTATAAAATGTTTTGATGATGGCTCTGGGGAAAAAGGCGCTCCCTTGAAATGAACTTCTCAGGAGTACCACCGGGTGGTGCTATCTTGAGCCCCAAGGGGGGGGTTCTAAAGTTGATCCTGTGAGGAGTCCGGACTAAACTAGTTCCTGAGGATCATTGGGTAGCGAAAGTCGAGGGCGCTGATGCCTACAGGGGCATTTGGGTTATGCTGTGACGACAGTGTAACTCGATGTCACTACGATCTACTGTGGGGACCATAGCAAAAATCGTGTGGAGGATGAGTGTCAACGGTCTACACTTGATTTTGCAGGGAAGGCAACGCAACATCGGTAGACTGTGATCTATGGTCAAGAGAAGTGGAGAAGTTTCATTCTTTTGGCAGCGAAATTCGAGGGCGCTGATGCCTACAGTTATATGTTTTTTTTTGCTGTGATAGCTACGTAACCCCATTTGTAACTGCGATTTGTAGCGGGTTCCATGGTGTAATCGAGGGGCGCGGAGGCCTACAGTTATCTGTGGATTTTGTCGGGATGGCAACGTAACCATCGGGTTAACTGCGACCATGGATGGGGGTGATGATTTCCAGAGCATTCTCACCAAAGATATATCCTCTATTTTCAAAAACTATTTTCTATATTTTCAATAAAAATTATTTTCAAAGTATTTTCACTGGATGTTGAAAACGGGTCTGCCAAGTACTTATCAATTTTCAGTCTTACGCCTGATCAACGTATGACCGAATTTTTGTAAGAACAAAGATGGACTGGTTGAAACATCAAGTTATAAAATGATATTTTCTATAAAAACTAATTTGAAAATATTATATAGATTTTTAAGTGTTTTAAAATGATCAAAGAATATTTTAACTGGTTTAAAAATATTTAATAAATTCTGGTTTCGTTCCTTTTCGAGGACGAAAAGATTCAAAGGGGGGAGGAATGTGATAACCTGAATTTTGGAGTATCTGTTAATTAAAGGGGTTAACTAATAGAAATATTGAATTATAGATTTAACAAATAATTCTGATAGTAAATAGTTATACTTGGATTGTAATTCAAATTTGAATCTGAATTTGAGTTTGAATTTGAAACTTGAATTTAAGATTTAAGTAAATGCCCTAGTAAATAATTTGGATTTTTTTTAGAATAATTTGTATACAAGATTTATTTAATGTATAATTGGTTAATAACATTTTCTGTAAATATTGTGGATAAAATTTAATATAACATAATTGTTTATTTTAAGTATGATAGTTTAGGAAGAATTTAACTAAAGTTTTATTTTGTTTTCTTCAAAAGTGATTAAATTAAAATGATTATAAATGTATAAAAATAAATGTTTTAGATTTTAAATTACATGAATAAGAAAATATATTTGTGTTATGATTAGTTTTAGAATATTTTCTTTTAAAAGTAAGTTTATATTTACATATGTAAAATTTTATTTATTAAGAGAATTAAATAAGTAAGCTATATTACATTTAAATTAAATGAAAATTAATTAGAAAATACTTAAGTAACATTTGTAAACATGTTAGTTCATCTCTAATAACACTTGTAAGAAGATTATATATTATAATGACAAGTGTAAGAAATTGTAAACAAGTGGCCTTCATTTTGAAATTTAAAACATATCTTTCTCTTTTCTCCAAACTATTTTCTATTTCAGCTAAAAAAAAATCTAAAGTTAAATTTTCAACCTACATTTCAAATGGGATTAAGAATCAAGAGCAACCCTATAATCACCTCCTCAAAACAAATCGAATTTTAAAAGTAGAGCCTGTAACTTCAGATTTTCAAATCTGCAAGTATGTATACACATCTTTCAATCTGTTAGCAAGTCCGTAGCAAGCATGCAACCTGAAGTACGAGGACAGGAAATCTTCTCAACAACATTTGCTTCAATTAGCAGTTTTAAAGAGGTCAAAGCCCAAGCAATTCAGTCTTCAAAATTTCTAGCATTCAAGCCTCTACATTTTCAAAATCTTGTGAGTAAACATTTTTTTAAAATAAAAAAAAGGGCTAAGTAAATTTTAGACTGTTGCTCATAAAAATGACTGAGATGAATGATGCTTTGTTTATACATGAAGGGTATCTCTGGACTTTTGAGAGTAGTATAGGTGCACGTCTGCTGTATTTTTTTATCTCTGTTCTTGGGTCAGGAAATGAAAGTTAGATCAAAAATCAAAATCGAATCATGCAATATATGTTAGGATTTGAGATACAAACAATATATGGTTGTTAAATCATAAACTAAAGTTTAAAATTTATTTAAAACAATATAGGTTGGAATTTTTGTTCTGGAACCAAGGAATACAGCAAAATTTTAAAATGCATGATTTAAATCAAGTGTTAAATTAAGTTGATTCAAGTTTATATCTTGAATTGTTTGAGTAAAACATGATTTTTAAAATGAAATTCAAAATTGTTAACACTATTTTAGGTGAGAAATTCTAAGTTGACTGGATTTGGGGTTCTGAGCAACTGTGGATGGCCAGAGAGTCTAGGGTGGTCGAGAATTGGTCTGGAGATGGGTGACTGTGTGGTGAGGCTGGGAAAAATGGATGTTGAGTTGCCTGATCATTCAGGCGTTGGCGGTGAGGCAATCATGTTTATAACCCTAGTTTTGGGTTGTGCTGGAAATTGTGACTTCTACATCTCCACTGATGCATCGAGTTGCATAAAATTTTGGGAATAGGATCGTGAAGGGTTGGAGATGGAGTGGCCAGAATTTCATACGGTCAAATGGTCGGAGCTATGATCTCGAGAAGGATTTGGGAAAGGCTATTATTTTCAGTTGTAACTGGGAAGCTCGTTTTTGTTTCAAGGCAAGTGAAGATGTTTTGATGACCAAGGGTGGTTGCTGCGGTGATGTTTGGTATGAAGGGAGGTTCGTCGGAGATGGAGGACGACTCTGGCACTAGTACATGTGCACAGGGAGGAGGGGTTGTGTCTGTTGGTTTGGAATGGGAGTTGAGCTGGTTTACTCGAAGATGGTCTGGGGTTTTTGGAAGAAAGACTCGAGTTTGTACTCGAGTTGCCTGAATGCTTTAACCCGGTAACAAGTATGTAGTTCCAGGTTTTCTTTTCTTTAAAAAAAAACTTGAAATTTAAACTAAACCTTGCAATGGGCTGATGTTTGGGATTTTAGGAGGATTTTCCAAGGTTGTCTTGAGTAATTTATGGTTCTAGCTCGGGAATTTTGGATTGTGCTCGGGTTACCTGTAAGGGTACAGAATAAAAGTAATAACTAGATCCAAACATTAAGTGAATGCAAGCTTAAAGTAATTTGATAACAAGTTAAAATTTTATTAATAAGCTTGAATTTGATTTATTGATTTGAATAGGTTATTTTTTTATTTTATTAAAATCCTTAAGAGATTTTAAATAGAATTTAGTAATAATAATAATTGAAATTAAGAAAGTGTTAAAAGATGCGGATTAAGACTTTATGTAAAGGGGCTAAAGTGATTTTGTATAAGTAAATTTTCAAGCATTCAAATTAGATAAGATTTAAATGATTTAATTAAGAAATTAATTAAGATAATGATTTTCTTAAAGTTATTTAAATGGCTTAAGCAAATAAAGGGTAAATTAATTGACTTAAGAATAATTACTAAACGAAATGAAATAAAGTGATTAATTAAGGTCTTGAGTAAATTAAGGATGAATTGATTAATGATTTTAAAGTTAATTATCTAAAGATAATCAACAAAAGAGATAATTACTTGATAAAGTAATTATTTGAAGGGAAATTTACCAAATAGTAGTAATTGGAAATTAATTACATGAAGTAATTAATCAAGGATTGGCTCACTAAGGAAACTAATCAAGGGATTAGTTAATTTAATGAGTATGATTAATCAGAGGATAATTAATCTATGTAAGTAATTATAGAATAATTAATTCGAGTAACTAATTATGGATCAATGTGATCAATGTGTATGGGTTGGGTTAATTAATATGTGTAATTAATTAAGTTAAGATGGTAAATAAAGAAAAGTTATTAAAGAACTAATAATAGTTAATGATGGTCATTAACTGAGGATTATTTAGTAATTAATTAATATGATTAGTTTTAAAAATTAATTAGATTAATTAGTTTATGATAATCAATTGAGAAATTGTTAAGTTTAATTACTTAATAAAAGTAATTAAGAAATTAATTACTTAATGTAATTAATTCGGTTTAATGTGATTAGTTTAGGTTAATTAATTAAGTTTAATTAATCTAAACACTTGATGATTGATGGATAATTACTTAATGTAATTAATGGAAGTGTAATTACTTAAGGAAGTAATTAATGGTAATTACTGGATGTAATTAAAGATGTAGATGATGAAAGTAATTTGGATTAAATTCCTATGTAATTGATCAGGGTGGTTAATTGAGATAATTAATTAAGGGTAATTAATGTTTGAATAAAGTAATTAAGTATAGTTGATTACTGAATGGGATTTATCAAGGGATTAATTAGAGAATAAATTGAGGATTAATTTATTCAATGAAGTAATTAAGGGTAGTTAATTACTGTTTATTATTAATCAAGGGTGATTAATAATTATGGTTAATAATTAATTAATGAGGTAATTAAGGTTAATTACTGTATTTGGTTAAGAATAAATTAATTTTGGAAATTAATTTAAGGGATAAATGGAATGATATGGGAAGCCTTTGATGAATTGATATCCCTAATATGTGTTCGTGATGCTATGTGATAAGATATGTTTAATTTAAACTGTGATGATGTGTTTTTTTTCTATTGACGATGAATTACTGTGTCATCTTGTATTTAAAAGTTGAATTGTACCTTACTTGGATAATTTAAGTTAAGATGACATTGGGTTCGAAGAGACCGGAGTCGGGTATTAGAAAATACCCGAAACTACTTCGATTCATTATAGATTGATTGTGAAATCAATAAGCTGATTTGGATTGATTTAACTGAATTGGACCATTTAATCTAAGTTTTGACACTTACAAATTGATGTGTGATATAGGTGATGTTTATAATAGCTTGTTAAGTTGTAAATTGATAAGTAACCCCGGGTTTATATAAGTTGTATGTTTTGGGATATTCCTTGTTAGATGAGTTTACTCACGCTGGTTTCCAGCCTGACCCGGGTGTTACTTTGATGTAATGCTCGGGTCAGACCGAGTATTACAGATTTCCAGGTAAGGACGTTCTAGAGCTCAGGAGGCGAGCTGGATGGAAGGGACTTATAGAGAGTATCAACTGTGATATTGTAGTATCTGGACATGATTGTTTTGTCCAATGTTTATGTACATGATGTAATTCTAATGTATAAAGATATAAGTGCAATGATATAATTCTTCTTGTAAAACTATTATTTATTATTATATTTTGATCCGCTGCGAATGTGAGGTTTCTGTGTTTTGGTGTTTCTGTTCCTTCTTCTTCTTCTTTCTCTTTCTTCTTTTCACTAACTATCTGGAATTTTCGGGATCGAAATTCCGGGTCGTTACACCATACGTCCTATGACTAAACAAACTTGTTTTGAAATATTTTTTGGAAAGAAACCTAAATTATCATACTTTAAAACATTTGGATCAAAATGTTTTATATTAAATACAAAAGATAATTTAGGAAAATTTGACTCGAAGGCCGATGAAGGAATCTTTGTTGGATATTCGGATTGCAGCAAAGCATATGGGAATTTTAATAAACGAAATAATACTATTGGAGAAAGTTTACATGTCTCATTCGACGAAAAATTTCTTAACCATCATACTAGTGACGATGAAGAAATAATTCCATTAACAAATTCAACAAATTCTATTAATAATGGGACAGATGGGTAAAATAACACTTTGATATCGTCCCTTAGAATTTTAAGAATCATCCAAAAGATAATATCATTGGAGATCTCAATTCTAGAGTAACTAGAAATCAACTTAATAGAATAAGCCATATAGGATTTGTGTCAAATTTTAAACCAAAATTTATAAAGAAGCTTCAAATGATAATTTTTGGATAATAGCTATGCAAGAAGAATTAAATCAATTTGCATGTAATAATGTTTGGGAATTACTACCAAGACTAGAAGATCAATCGGTTTTAGGAACAAAATGGATATTTAAAAACAAAGCAGATGAAAACATAAATATTGTTAGAAATAAAGCATGTTTAGTTGCTCAAGGCTATAATCAAGAAGAGAGTATCGACTATGATGAAACCTTTGCTCCAGTAGCAAGATTGGAGGCCATTCATACATTACTCGCCTTTGCAACTCATCATAATTTTAAACTATTTCAAATGGATGTCAAAAGTGCTTTTCTAAATGGTTTTATTAAAGAAAGTGTATATGTGGAACAACCCCCGTTATTTGTTCAAGAAAAATATCCCAACCATGTTTTTAAGTTACACAAAGCATTATATGGATTAAAACAAGCTCCTCGTGCTTGGTACGAACGTCTAAAATATCACTTAATTACATGTGGTTTTCAAATAGGCAAAATCGATACAACCTTATTCATTAAACGAGAAAATAACGATATTTTAGTAGTACAAGTTTACGTTGATGATATTATATTTGGTTCAACCAACGAAAATCTATGTAATCAATTTTCAAATATTATGAAAAATGAATTTGAAATGTCACATATGGGAGAATTAAATTTCTTCTTAGGTTTACAAATAAAACAACTTGAAAATGTTTTTTTTTTTAATCAAGAAAAACATTGTAATGAACTATTACGTCGTTTTGAAATGGATAAAACTTCAAGCAAACCAATACCAATGAGTACTACTATTCACTTAGAAAAGAATGATAACGGAAAAGATTTTGATGAAAAATTATATCGTAGCATGACTAGTTCTTTGCTCTACTTGATGGCTAGTCTACCCGATATTATGATGAGTGAATGTTTTTGTGCTCGATTTCAAGAAAAATCAAAAGAATCTCACATAAGAGCTGTTAAACGTATTTTACGATATCTATCTAGTACTAGAGATTATGGTTTGTTTTACCCTAAAGGATCATCGTTTGAACTAGTTTCATATAGCGATGCGGATTTCGGTGGATGTAGAACAGATCGTAAGAGTACTAGTGGAACATGTCATTTTATTGGACAATCATTAGTTTCATGGTTTAGCGAAAAGCAAAATTGTGTTTCTTTGTCTACTCGCGAAGCCGAATATATCTCAGTTGCTCTAGCATGTGCACAAGTGATATACATGCAACAAACACTTACGGATTTTGGCAAAATTATCTGTAAATCTCAAATATATTGTGATAACAATAGTGCAACCCTGTCAATCACTCGCGAACTAAGCATATAGATATACGACATCATTTTTTACGAGGCAATGTTGGAAAAGGAACTATTTCATTAGAATACGTAAATACTGAAAATCAATAGCAAACATCTTTACAAAACAACTAAATGAACGAACTTTTATTAAACTCCGACGTGATATAGGGATTTGCTCTCTTCATGATCTGCTCACTTATTACTCACTTCCTCTTTTAAGCTATGATTAGCCATTAGTTTTTCTATCCACAAATTGTAATTAAATTCTGCACCATTTTTTGGTTAGTTTTTTTTTAAAATTCTATAAATAAATTTTAAAACTTCTACATAAACAATTATACAACAAATAATAATATACACAATTCATTTTTTAAAAGACAAAATATAGTCATGTCTTCTGAAAGTTCTTATATATCCATCTCGACACCTACGACGGATAGCTTGGCCGATACACCACAACGGCTTCCTACACCCACACCAAATAAGGAATCGACGTATAGGCGGTCCTCATATCACGCGGGATTCGCTCTCGATAGCCAAAAGACCAAAGGATCTCTATTTATCTCTCCTAATACAAAGGGGAAAATTGATGAAATTCATCAATATCAAAAACAACAGATAGATTTGCAAAGAGAACTATATTTTAAACAAAAAGTTACAGCATGTCGACTAAGATTTTTAGAGCAAGTAGCGATGAAGTTTTGTTCGTCATGGAAGAAAGATGTCCATGAACCATTTCCAAAGCCTTGCAGTTCCTTGGATACCTCTTCTTCTTATCGTACCCTTTTGGATCCTTCACCAAGACAATTCTTTGGCTCTCTGAGAACCCACGAACGTGGAAGTATATGGTCTCCACTTAAACCGTGGAGGGATAACAAGTCAGAAGATCATAAAACTCTATCGCCATCTAAATAAATTATATTTTTTTGTATGTATCTATGTTTATTGGTTACTTTGTTTCAGACAAATAATGCTATGTTTTGTTTTAAAAAATATAGAATCGATAAATAAGCAAAACCGTTAAATTTTAGGCTATTTTCAGAAAAATTGCCTCTTTCAAACGTCTGGATATGGACCTCAGACGTCTGACACTCTGATATACCTTTTTTTTAGCACTGTGCATATGTCAAACGTCTATTATACCCCAAACACATGAAAATTTGCTCTGCCTTCTCAAAATTAAAATCAAACTATTTTAGGTGTCTGTAATTTGATCCAGACGTTTGAGTTATGTCTCTACCACCATGTTTTAAAAACTTGACCTATTTCAGACGTCTGATATTTGACCCAGACGTCTGAAAAACGCACTGACCATCAATTTTTTAAAATTCGATCAAACCAAATGTCAAGAAGATAAACAAGACATCTTAAGTTATCAATTGTATTCGAATTAGGGAAAACCAGATGTCTGATTTAGATTCAGAAATCTGAAATTCAATCGACACATTAAAATCACCTAGATAATGTCATTTTTTTACTTTGATCTTTATTTTTCAAATTCGACTCCTCCATTAACCATTTTCCTCTCAAAATCATCATGCTACACGTGCTCAACTCGAAATGCCTCCTCGAACTAAAAATCCCAAGATTTCCAAACGAAAACAAGATCAACCAACATCATCCTCAAATCCTCAAGTTTGCTTGGATGATCGAATCGAAAGATGGATGAATAGAGCACCACACTCAATCAAGAGGTATGAGGATATACGAAAGAAAAAGCTTCACACAGGTCCATTCTATAACCTACTTAAATTTCCAATGTATGACTTGGATGGATTGTGTGAGAATGCCGGACTAGAAACATTGATTTCCTTCGCTCCTAATGACATCCAAATCGATAAATTAGCAATATTTATTTTCTATGCAAATTTGGATAGCACTTCAGTATGGAACACTGAAGATGAAGATAATTGGCTATGGTCTAGCATGTATGGCAACACGATTAGATTCACTCCTAGCATAATTGGTAGAACACTATGGTATTCTGACATGGGCGAAGATTTATAGAACATTCCTGATATGCGCTTCAAACCAAGGAATAATATAACCCATCAAATTTGGGAGGATGAAATGCCAAATTTTGCCTGTAAATATTTACGTCCAAAAGTACGACTTCTTACTCGAATGATATAAATATCATCGTTTCACGTATGGGAAGCCATGAGCAAATAACCGAGTTAGAGCACAAAGTCATATATGCTCTATTTGGTGGAACAAGGGTGAATTAGACCAAATGTATCTTTGACAAGCTCAAACATTTTTGGACTCGATCACGGCCATAATTTATCTACCCTATGTACATTATGAGACTTCTTCGGGCACACAGCATCCCTTCCTACCTATCAACTTTTGAAGAAATCTCTCCAAAATATGCTTACACTAAGTTTTTCTCACTTATGCGCTTACCTGAGATTCCTCTAGAATTTATACCCTTCGAAGATTGGATGCACAATCGTCAAACTAGACAAGTTGAGCCACCACCTTAACCACACAATGAACCATCCCAAGAGGAGGAACAACATCGAGAAGCAACTCCACCTCCTCCTGCACCATTTGATTATCCAGGCCAGGATGATATTGTGGAGACTCGAACAGATACAAATCCAAATGAAAGCGTTCGAGGTCTCACCCTTCAAAATCAACATATATTATCTCAAAATCAAAAAAATTTGGTTAATCGTATTGATAGCTTCGAAATATCTTTCGCTACATGCCTAGCAACAGTTGAAGAATCATTTTTAACTGTCCTATCGGTTCTCAAAGAAGTACTATAACGGGTTTGCGGTCCAACACCACCTTCTGAAGATTGGCCACCCCCAGTACCTTCCCTTCCCGCAAAACATTCCAAAATTTTCGAGGACGAACCTCTCAAACAAGCTTTGTCATCTCCTACAAAGCCTAGCACAAAGAAGAAACAGGGGATGATCAAGAAAAAGCTTCTTCGAAGGAATCATAGATTTTAGGATTTTAGAATTCCAATCTTGTACATTTGCTAAAATCTGTGAATGTAATCAATTTCGTATTATTAATGAAATTTTCCTTTTGTGTGTTATATTTGAGGATTGGCTAAAATTTTATAATCCTTTTTGATAATGCCAAAGGGGGAGAAATATAAGTATAATTATAAAACATTAAAAATAAGCACATATTCAGGGGGAGATTTATAAATTATAAGTACATTGTATAGTTGTCATCATCAAAAAAGGGGGAGATTGTTAGGAAATCAAATCTACGATTTTGATGACAACAACTATACAATAAAAATCGAATATGCATATATATATTTCCATTTATAGGTAATTGCTAAAGTAACATCACCAGAGAGATAAGAACGAAGCTCAAAGAACATACAAGAGATGACAAGTCGATAGGATCAGTAGAGAAATAACACAGATGCACAAAAAGCAACATGCACAGGATCTGATGTCTGGGTGCACAAGCCCGACTTCTGAATAAATCCTCTGGATTACAAACCAGATAGAATCAGACGTCTGGTTAATGTACTCAGACGTCTGAAAGGCTACTATATACAGGAAATATATAGAGCCAGACGTCTGGAACTAAACTCAAATTTTGAAATTCAAATAACAATTACCGCACTTGAAAAGATATCTTCGCTTCTCTTCGCTGCAACTCTTCATCACCATCAGAAGCAACCATTGAACACTTGTTAATGCATGCAACTACTCATGGAATCTCTGTAACACTATAAATAACATCAAGAATTAAAGAGAAGATCTCAACTTACTTACTTGCGCTTTTTACCCTTATACTCTGACATATTCTTGATCTATAGCAATTATATATTTGTATTTCACTCTTCCATATATTCATAACTCTTCAATCAATATTCTATATATATATATATATATATATATATATATATATATATATATATATATATATATATATATATTGGAAGCATTTTGTACTTGATTATCAATATTCATGTTATGGATCACACATTTGGCAAGAACAAGCTATTGGAACCAAGCCTATTCCTCCAAGCGAAGTGAGGGTGTTTGAAAGTCGAATTCCAAAGGGGAGCTTCGAGACTGGATGTAGGACAGGAGGTCCGAACCAGTATAAAATCCTGGTGTACTTATTCTATATTTTAGTAGATTAATTTTATATTAGTTACATCATATAGTAAGTCACATATACTTGCATATACACTACACGATCCATCCAATAGACTTTTAGCTCACCTTTGGCCAAGCGTAGGTACATTCATCTATAATCTATTTTGAATTTCCTGTGTCATCATATACTTCCCGACTCAGGGTTCATCTCATCTTTGTCTAGCAAGTCTGTTCTTGTAATGACCAGTAAAAATTTAATAATTTCGACCCGTAAAATCTTCATAATTTTGAATGGTTTTATTTACGTATTTAATTGAATTTTTGTATTTTTATTCATCTTATTTAAAACTTTGGTGTTTGATTACTTAAAAATTTTAATATTAGAAATTTCTTGAATTGATTATAAATCATTTGCCCAAATTGTAATAAATATAAACAATTTCTATAATTTTGATTTTGGGTTAAAGTTTAACTTTAATTGAAATTTTAAATTTTAAATTTTTACTTCCAAATCTTTTATTGAAACTATATATATATGCACAACATTTGTTCCAATTTTGTTTCTTTTAAATTGGTTATATACTTTTAAATTAAGTAATGAATAATGTGTAAAAAGAAATAAATTTATACGTTTCTTTTATACGTGTATACATCCATTGTCTTAGTAAAGTAATAAACAAATCAAATGGATGTAATAATCAATTTTTAAATTAAGAAATAAATAATGTGTAAATAGAAAATTAATTATACGTTTTATTTGGTAAGTTTTATATTCGTTCTTGTTTAAATTATTTGGCGTTATAAAAATGATACGTTATCTTGTAAAATACACTTTAGCATATATTTTACTAAATAAATACGAAATAAATAAATTCAAAGTACGTTACTTTGTTATAAATTTTGGGTGTACATTTTTATTTAATTATTGCCTCTCTAATGCGCACACATTTGATTTCCTACCTTAGATGTTAAAATCATCAGCCGTGCATTTTAAAAGGAATGAAAAATCTTGCCTTACACTTCATATGTAAATTATCTCATCTCTTTTACATTTTCCTTTCGCTTATTTGTATTTAATAGGAATGAAATCCTATAATTCCTCTACCATTTCAAACCATTTATTTCTTGCCTTTCATACACCAAATCAACGCAAGCCTATGTTAAATACAAAAACCCACATACACAATTTCATCCACATCTCATATTTCCTTCATCTTCTCGCACGTGCTACTTCCTGAAGGTAATGGCGGCACATATATTTTTTCTTTGTATTTTCTTGTTCTTCTTTCTTATTTTTTTAAGTTTATAGAGTGTTGATAGTTATATATATATATATATATATACACACATATATATATATATTACTGTTCAAGTACAAATTTTCCCACGGCTTTCGAAATTACTTCATATGGTTTACCTTTCCTACATCTCTTTTATTACATTTATATATAAAGTATAAAGTTATATATTAGTTGTTTTACATTTTCTGGGTTGCGTGTTATATATACACACATTGGGTAGTCTTTGATCCCTTTTTTTAATTTATAAATATACCGGTCCCAATACACATGTTTAATGAATACTTACTTTAATATCTAGAGATTTTGATTTTTAAAATGTGTTTTAAATACTAATTTTAATATATATATATATATATATATATATATATATATATATCTTTTACTTTAATTGTTTAAAATTTTTATATTTAGTTTTACTGATTTCGGTTATTAATGGTATGTTAATATACATTATATTATACCAGTTATGTTCTGATGTTATATGTGTGTATTCTTATAAAGCAGGCAATATAAGTTATTTTGGTTACTAATGTGTTATTTTATATTATTATGTTAGTTTATATTATACTGGGTATTACTAGCTATAGTTAAATTTATAGTTTGATTGCATAAATTAAGTACAAATATGTGTCCTCTATTGTACTGTTTTAAAGTTTATAAAATTTTTAAAGTTGTTTATATAATAGTTTGTTTGTTTTAAAGATTTTATTATACTAGTCTCTGTTTTTTTAAAGGTTATTTTATACAATAGTTATATTTTTTTTTTATATAAACTGATATTTATATGTTGTAGAGTATATAAAATTTAATACGAAAGTTTTGTTAACTGTATGTGATAATATGTGTGAAGTAAATTTTGTGTTGTTGTATTTGTATGTTGTTTTTGATATAATGAAATATGTTAATATAGATATTTTAATAACTTACATTTTTAAAGCATATAATATAGTGTATTTGTTCGTATGACATACAATGTATTAGTTCTGGTAACATATATGTTTGATACTGAATAATTTGACATGTAAGTTTGTTATATATAGCTGCCTATCAGTTTATATATATAAGTATCGTTTTAAAATTGAATGTGTGTATATATATGTAGTTTATATAAGATTTTGTGTATGTTATATATATACATGTAATATGTTGTTTACCGTTATGAGTATATATTCATTTATTTCAAATTTTACTATGTAAATATATGTTGTTTTATATGTGTTTTTATTTAAAAGCAATGATTTTGAAATACATATATATTTAATTTAATATGTGTTTAAATTAATATTGATTTGAAATTGATAATAGTAATGCAACGTCTATTCCATTTCTGTCTCTATCAAGATTGATTCTGATTTTTTCTCACAAATTTTCCCATTTATCAGCTTGTTCGTCATGCTTGTTTTCTTCATCGAATCATGTCTATCTAGCGTTGCTTTGGAATTCATAACTCAACTTCATTATCTATTCTCTCTAGCATCGAAAGGTGAGCAATCACTCATGATTAACGTTCTTATATTTATAAAATTTGATTTCAATTGAAACGACAATTGGAATGTACCGCTGATAGTTATTTACACTGCTATGTATACTATTATCTGTAATTGTTCACATGTGGGATATGACACCATATCCTGTTGTTTATATTATATTGCCAGTGATGATGTATGCCTGTTATTATTATTATTATTATATCTGCTACCACTCTGCAAGTTCCCGGTTGGTATAGAATTAGCTATGGGTTGAAATGATACATACCCGAATGGACTTTAGAATAGGAGAAAATCATTATGGGTTGAAGTGATAAACCCAAGCGATTTCCATTTGAATTGAATTTGGGATTACGGGTGGAAATGATATCCACCCTTATATATTTAATGTACGGATTGAAATGTTAAATATCCGTATCGTTTGACCGTTACACCGACACCGTTGGCCCATATATAAATATTTTGGAAAGAAATTTTATGGTTTTGAAAGGGGATATACATGGTTTTATTTTATATTGAGATATTTTTATTTAAATATGTTTTAAATATAAAGTGAATTTAAAAATACACTTGAATTTAATAAAGATTGATTTAACTAATATAATATGTTAAGTATCATATTTTAAAAAGATTTCCAAGGATTTGTATAAGTTAAGAAGAAAAGTTGCATTGATTGAAATTGTATTTAATTAAGAATTTTATTAAATTGATTTGAAAATATCGAACTTGAAATTTTAAGACATGATCCTATAACTTGATTTGATTTATGTAATTGAATGAATATTTCACATTTAAAGAAATTGAAGGAAATATATAGTAAACTGTAATTGTAGGTTTATTTAAATAATATAGAATTTTATTAAGTGAATATTACAAAGACTATTAATAATATAGTTAAATCGAGATCTATATGAAATCGTTAAATTTAGTTTGAAAATGTTGAATATTTACAACTTTGTAATATATTAGAAATTAAAAGGTTTATTCTATGGTTCAAATCTATATTTGAAATCAATAAGATTTGAATTTTGTTTACTCATAAACTGAATTGAATGGAAATTGATAACTTGAAATTGAATTAAATCTGAATGGGAAGTCGAGTTGATTTTGAAGCGATTTGTGAAGTTTGAGGAAATTACAAATACTTTACTTTATAAATTATTTAATATATATAGACTATTTTGGAAAATAGATATATTTAAGATGAAATAATATTTTTGTTTTGAAGTATGAATAAATTTGAAATGACCACGGTGTTATAGTGTATATTTCTACCTTGTAGATAGTTCCGTAGATCCTTAGAGGATGGTTATCCTAAACATCCTTTGAGTTACTTGTATTTCAGTTGATATTTCACTTGAGTTGGATTTATTGATATGAGAATGTTAATCCTAACTCGAGTGTTTTGCGTTTTTCTTTACGCTCGGATCAGACTGAGTGATATAGCATTCGAGACTCACCTTTGGAGTTTGGAGCTTCGTTTGGAGATCCAACTATCGATTCAGCTTTCAGCTTTTCCAGTTGATTGGTTCAGAGAAGTCATTGGTTCGTATTGGATACTTCACTATAGTTTAGATATTCCGTTGTATTTTATTTCTCACTTTGATGTTTTTATAGTAGCTCCATGAAGTACTATTTATTTATTCCGCTGTGTATTATTGGATTACTCTATGTCTGTGATTCTTTGATTGATTTATTTTCTGTATATGTTCAGTTTTTCCAAATTTTAAATTAACAATCTGATATTTTGAGCAATTCAAGTCTGATATGTGCGGGTGCGAACGGTTGAAAATATCGGGTCGTTACAATTGGTATCAGATCTTTGGCTCTAGGCAAACTTAGCGTATATGGTAAATTTAGTTATGGAATCACTTTCGTTCGAGCTCGAATTTCTTCCTCTTTAAATTTTGAATCATTCCCCTCGGTTCCAAATCCATTCTTGTCTTTCCCTATTCGTGTTTTCAAAATTCTGGAGTATCCCATAGCTCCACTGAATGAATTGTAAAGAAGTGAAACCCTTTTACAATAGCCTCGATTCACCGAAGAATTATATATCCTCGGTTTAGATGTCACTATCTTTGGTTATGCTAAATTCTATATCTGGCGATCGAATGTGATTTTCCTTGGAATTCCGCATCGATCATATTCCTGAAGTCACGGTTGACCCGGTTAAGGCCGCCCGAGATTTATATCCATCTTCTATTTTGAAATTTATTTATCTCATCTTCGTTTGAGCCTAGCTTCGAATCAGAATTCTATTTGATTAGAGTTCTTCTAATTTGAATCTCTATCTTTGTTTTGAAATCCATTATGGAATCATCCTTTGAAAATCAGGTTTGTTTGCATTTTAGATATTGTTTTATATACTAAAATTATTATTTTGATAACTATGATTTTATTCTATATATAAAAGTGAAAAGGTTTTCGATAAGGATTATGTACCTATATATAAAATGAATAAGAAATGTTTATTCTATATATAAAAGTCTCGAAAGGATTTGAAATTTTGGAAATCATATAAGAAAATTGATTTATCTAAAAATGATTTATAATTGAAGAATTTTAAATTAGAAATTCGAGGAGTTGAACTCCGGTATTTTGGAAATTGGTTTTAAGATTTTGAAAAATATATAATAATACAAATAGAAAGTATTTTCCGAATAAGAAATGTTTTAGATGACTTTAAATGACTTCCAATGATTTCAAAGAAGCTTTCAAGAAAATAGAAGTCCAAAACTCACTTATGTCGTAGGAAAATAATTTTGGTGATGAGTGCACGCATCATCGACGTTGATTTTTTAGTTTCAGAGTGGGGGAGAGGCCACTCTAATAGCTTTTCTATGCGAGTGATTTTGTGAAACCAAATTTTGATTTTAAGTGCCGAAGTATGATTTGATATTCAAACGATATATTTATTTGTATTTGAAATGATTTGAAGTGAACCGGTTCAATCCTCGAGTTTCGGATTTGATTTGGTATAATCCTATCTACTGAAATTGATTTACTGATTTGTTGTTGGTTTCCAACTCTTGAATTAGAAATTTGATCACTCTGACTATTTTGAATGTTCGGACACTTCCAAATCAAGGTTTAATTTTCAAAGCTAAGAAAATCTGAACAGTATAACTTATTTGATAAAGTATGTAAGTTTGAAACTGTTTTGTTAAGTAAATGAATGAGACTATCGAATTATACTAGTACGGAAATTAGTTTTGAATGTTTTAAATAAAATTTAGTTTTGAGATGTTGTGAATAAGATTTAGTTTTAAATAATTTACAAAGGGTAAATTGGATCTTTTAAAATAGAAATAAATAGTTTAAAGGTTTAAAGGGATGGTTATAAACTTGGAAATCATTTTTGGTTATAATTGATTTATGAAAAATATTTGGTTTCGAAAATAGTTAGAAACTTTGAAGCTGAAGATATTAAATTTGGAAGAAATAATTTGGTGAAATTGCATATGATTTTTGAAACCGAACTGATATTGAAACAAATTGAAATTGAGAACCTTGTTTTACTAAATACTTGATTTGGGAGTTATCGAACTCATATAAAATTTATCTGTATGAGTATGAAGTTGATTTGAAATTATTGATTTGGAAAGCTACTCAATTTGAAAAGTGAAACCTTATATAATCAAGTCTATAAAAATGTGATTGATATACTATGGATCATGGAAAGCATTGGATTTAAAATTGAAATCTTATATATAATAGACTTTATAAAAGTACGATATTTGAAAGTGATTTGAAAAGGTACTATATGATATATATTTTCGAAGTGAAGATGTGGAAGTGCCTTCTGCTTGATATCCGCTTTGTGGCCACATTGTGGATTCATTCTATCGTTATTACTCTCTCTGATTTTGGTTTTCCGAATGTGATACTCGAGTGTCCTACCATGGCATAACCCATGGTCATTTTCTTATATAGCATAATCCGCAAGGCAGAGATTGCTTAAAGGGTATGGATGTTTCCTGGGGAATCCAGGCGTAACCATTGTTATGTATCCTGCGGTCTACAGTTTGCTGTGGTGGCGAAATCCGCAAGGCAGAGATTGCTTCAAGGGTATGGATGTTTCTTGGGGGATTCAGGTGTAACTATTGTTATGTATCATACGGTCCACAGTTTTGGTTATCATGGCGAAATTCGCAAGGCAGCGATTTCTTAAAGGATATGGATGTTTCCTGGGGGATCTAGGCGTAACCATTGTTATGTATCCTGCAATGCAGGTGATTTATTTGGATTGTACTTTCCATATCGGTTTTGAAGTTTTTTCCAGTATTTTCACTGGGTGTTGAAACAAGGCTACTAAGTACTTGAAGAATTCTAGCTTTGCGCCTGATCAACGCATGGCCATAGTCTGCAAGAATGAGAATAAACTTGTCGAAACATTGAGTTATAAAAGTATTTTCGAAAGGAAAATTTGGTTTCGATATAAAGTATTTTATTATAAAAGTAATTCCAACAAAGAAATTTTGTATTAAAATTTGAAATTCTTATGATTTGATTTAACTATTCATGCCCAATACTATTCTTTTGAATCTACCATATTTGCTCAGCTTATTTATTCACCCATATTCTGTTTTCCGAATCTACCTTCTTTTCCCTTTTTGAATATATCCTTTTTAATTTATTATTTATTTATATCTTACATGGTTTAATAATAAATTATTAGTGTTATTAATATTTCAGAAGTTATTAATTAAATAAAACATATTTAAAGAAAATGATTATTAATTTATTTATAATATTTGAAAAGTATCTTGAGATAAATTAATAAATTTATGAATTATGGATTTAATGTTTCAAAAGCTTCTTTGTAAATATAACTAATGATGTAACTAATTGTTTTCAAATAGCTTTCATATATTTATAAAGGTGTTATTTAAACATATAAAAGTTATTTATAAAGGAAGCAAGAAATTTTACAAATGGGTTTTGAAATGTTTTAAAGTATTAAAGATAATTGAATTACAAATGAAGTTTTCAAACGAATATTTCAAGTAAAATTTGTTTATAATATCAAATTAATTGTTTAAATGTTGACTTTCAATCTACTTTTAATTCCAGTTGTTCTATTCACCTACCCCTTTCCTTTTCGGGGACGAAAAGTTTTGAGTGGGGGAGAGTGTAATGACCCGTAAAATTTTAATAATTTCGACCCGTAAAATTTTAATAATTTTGAATGGTTTTATTCACGTATTTAATTGAATTTTTGTATTTTTATTCATCTTATTTAAAACTTTGGTGTTTGATTACTTAAAAATTTGAATATTAGAAATTTCTTGAATTGATTATAAATCATTTGCCCAAATTGTAATAAATATAAACAATTTCTATAATTTTGATTTTGGGATAAAATTTAACTTTAATTGAAATTTCAATTTTAAATTTTTACTTCCAAATCTTTTATTTAAACTGTATATATCTGTACAACATTTGTTCCAATTTTGCTTCTTTTAGATTGGTTATATACTTTCAAAATAAGTAATGAATAATGTGTAAAAAGAAATAAATTTATACGTTTCTTTTATATGTATATACATCCGTTTTCTTAGTAAAATAATAAACAAATCAAATGGATGTAACAAATCAAATTTTAAATTAAGAAATAAATATTGTGTAAATAGCTATTTAATTATACGTTTCATTTGGTACATTTTATATCCGTTCTTGTTTAAATTATTTGGTGTTATATAAATGATATGTTATCTTATGAAATATACTTTAGTATGTATTTTACTAAATAAGTACGAAACAAACAAGTTCAAAGTATGTTACTTTGTTATAAATTTTGGACGTACATTTCGATTTAATTATTGTCTCTCTAATGCGCACACTTTTGATTTTTTACCTTAGCTGTTAAAATCATCAGCCGTGCATTTTAAAAGGAATGAAAAATCTTGCCTAACACTACACGTGTAAATTATTTCATTTCTTTTACACTTGCCTTTTGCTTATTTGTATTTAATAGGAATGAAATCCTATAATTCCTCTACCGTTTCAAATCATTTATTTCTTGCCTTTCAAACACCAAATCAATGCAAGCCTATGTTAAATACAAAAACCCACATACACAATTTTATCCACATCTCGTATTGCCTTTATCTTCTCGCATGTGCTTCTTCCTGAAGGTAATGGCCGCACATATATTTTTTCTTTGTATTTTCTTGTTCTTCTTACTTTTTTTTAAGTTTAAAGACAGTTGACAGTAAATATATATATATATATATATATATATTACTGTTTAAGTACAAATTTTCCTACAGCTTTCAAAATTACTTCATATGGTTTACCTTTCCTACAACTCTTTTATTACATTTATATATAAAGTATACAGTTATATATTAGCTGTTTTACATTTTCTGGGTCGCGTGTTGTATACACACATTGGGTTTTAGTCTTTGATCCTTTTTTTTTAATTTACAAATATATTGGTCCCAATGCACATATTTAATGAATACTGATTTTAGTTTCTAGAGATTTTGATTTTTAAAATGAGTTTTAAATACTAATTTTAATTTGTGTGTGTATATATATATATCTTTTACTTTAATTGGTTAAATTTTTATATTTTGTTTTGTTGATTTAGGTTATTAATGGTATGTTAATATACATTATATTATACCAGTTATGTTCTGATGTTTATATGTGTGTATTCTTATAAAGCAGGTAATAAAAGTAATTTTGGTTACTAATATGTAATTTTATATTATTATGTTAGTTCATATTATACTGGGTATTACTAACTATAGTTATATTTATAGTTTGATTGCATAAGTTAAGTATAAATATATGTCCTCTATTGTACAGTTTTAAAGTTTATAAAATTTTTAAAGTTGTTTATATACTAGTTTTTTTTTGTTTTAAAGATTATATTATACTAGTCTTTGTTTTTTTTAAAGGTTATGTTATACAATAGTTTTATATATATATTTTTATTAACCGATGCTTATATGTTGTATAATATATAAAATTTAATAATGAAAGTTTGTTAACTGTATGTGATAATGTAGGTGAAGTAAATTTTGTGTTACTGTATTGGTATGTTGTTTACAATATAATGAAATATGTTAATATAGATATTTTAATAACTTACATTTTTAAAGTATATAATATAGTGTATTTGTTCGTATAACATACAATGTATTAGTTCTGGTAACATACGTGTTTAATACTGAATAATTTGATATGTAAATTAGTTATATACAGCTGCTTATCAGTTTTATATATGAGCATCGTTTTAAAATTGAATGTATATATATGTAGTTTATTTAAGATTTTGTGTATGTTGTATATATACATGTAATATGTTGTTTATCAATATGAGTATATATATTCATTTATTTCAAATTTTACTATGTAAATATATGTTGTTTTATATGTGGTTTTTTTTTGCAGAGTAAGCAGGGTTGAAAACTGGGCCCCTACCAGATTTATAAAAAATAAAAGAGAGTACAACCAAAATAAAAGAAAAAAACAGACCAAAAAGAGAAGAAGTGGAGCTATGGTATCCATGGTTCAATTTGATGATCCAAAAACTCATGCTTACTTGCTCTCATTCCACCTAAAATTTCATGCTTAAGAACAGCCCAAAGCACAAGCACAGTCCTGCATTTTCCTTCAAACACCCTTTTATTCCTTTCACCCCACACAAGTTTCATCAATTTTTTTAATATGAAGAAAAAATATGATCTTCTCACATTGTTCCACTTGGTTGCAGTCCAAATCAGAGAACACTGCTCAGTGAAGACACGAGGAACAGCAACAATCCCAAACTTGATCATCATATCACTCCATAGCTCGAGAACTAAGGGACATTCAAAGTATATATGCTGAGTAGTTTCATCATAGGCATCGCACAAGATACAGGGAGTGGGAATGACCATTCCATACTCAACAAGTTTTTTCCTTGTTAGTAGGGCATCATTTACAAACTTCCAGAAGAACAAATTATCACTGCGTGGAGAAATATCATTGCAAGTTGCTCTGAACCATATGCAACCAGGCATGTTATTAATACCATGTAGAGATTCATAAACACTGCTTATAGAGTGAGGTCTGCCATTCCAGAGCACTGTTTCCTGATCATGAAAGTCATACCTATTACATGCTAGATTGTTCCAATAGGACCTAACAGTTTGATTGCTGCAATAAGGAAGGCACAACTTGCCATCCACAATATGATCAACAGCTTTGGCATTTGTGCTAACTCCAGATTGGAACTTTGTCTTTTCAATTCCTTCTTGATTTGTTTTATCATTATAAATGTATTTAGTTAAAATTCTGTCTGTTGATTTAAAACTTGGAATCTAGTTGAAAATAGAATCAAGTATGACGCCTTTGCAAATCCATGGGTCATTCTAGAAACTGCAAACACTCATGGCAGTGAGTTTTATCTGGATAAGAGGCTTAAATAAATCTCTCAATTTCAAAATGTTCCTCCAAATCCAGCTGCAAGACTGAGGAACATCCATTTGCCAAAAATTCTTGGATCCAAAATTATGAACAAGACACCAACAAACCCAAAGAGAGTCCTTCCTATGCATGATAGCATTGAAGTGAGTGCTATAAGCAGCCCTATTCCAAACTGATATGTTGATGATGCCAAGACCACCTTTGCTATATGGCTTCTCAAAAGCTTTGAATGAACATGGAAAGGACTTCCTAGCATGAATGGAACCAAACCAAAAGAATCTATACATTGCAGATCTGACCATATTCAAAAGTTTAGTTGGAAGTATGAAGACCCTAGCCCAGTAGATCATCATAGATAGACTAACAGATTTAATGAGAATGAGCCTGCCGGCTTGTGACAGAAATCTGGTGGACCACCTCCCCATGGTTGAAGTAATTTTAATAAATAAAGATTGGCAATCTGAAAGGGTCACCCTAGAGGAACATAGAGGCAAACCAAGGTACGTCATATCATGGTGCATGATTTGCATCCCAGCAGTTGAGGATAGTGCTTGACTTTGAACAGGTGATACTCCAGTAAATAAAATGCTCGACTTTTGAGGATTTAACTCAAGACCAGTCATCAAATAGAAGCTATGAAGAGCACGTCTAATGGTTTCAAGAGACTGATGGTTGGGCTTGGTGAATAACATGATGTCATCAGCGAAGAGCAGTGATGTTAACTGAGAGGCTTTGCACTTGGAATGGAAATGGATTTGCCTGGTCAGATACAGTGGCCTTATATAGCATGTAAAGACTTCCATAACCAAAATGAATACATAGGAAGAGAGCGAGTCGCCCTATCTAATCCCTTGCTTGGAGACAAAATACCCAGAGTTAGCTCCATTCAAGATCAGAGAGAATGAAGGAGTGGAGATGCATTCATATATCCAAGCAACAGACACTTTAGGATACCCCATAAGGGACATTGTTCTGACCATAGCAGTCCACTGTATGCTATCATACACCTTCTTGAGATCAAGTTTGAGCATAGCTCCATGTGTGGCATTAGCACTGTTATATCCTTTTAATAGTTCATGAGCAAGAATGACATTATCAAGGATGTTCCTATTTGGCAGAAAGGCAACTTGGTTCTTAGAGATGATTCTCACAAGCACAGCAACAAGTCGCGTGGCAATGATCTTTGAAATACACTTGTATATAATGTTACAACAGGAGATGGTCTGAAGGATGTCACAGTAGTTGGATGCAAGCCTTTGGGAATTAATACAAGATTCGTGGCATTGACAGATTTAAGAAGTTTGAATTTTTCAAAAAATTTGTGTACAGCCATGCAGAATTGCGCACCAACAATATCCCAAGTAGATATGAAGAAATGAACGTTGAAACCATCAGGTCCACCACTCGAGTTCTTGTTCATTGAAAAGAGTGCTTTCTTAATTTCAAGATCAGTGACTTTTTCCACAAGCCATGCAGCTTCATCCCTATTCACTTGGGGCAAGGCAATAGATAAAAGTTCATCCAAATGAGGTTCAAAATTTTTATCATTCCCAAGCAGGCCAGAAAAATGCTTATGAAAGGCTCTGATCACAGACTCAGGAGTAGAATGCAGGTTCCCCTCATCATCATGTATCGAAAATATATTGTTATTTGATTGCTTGGCTTTGAGGGAAGCATGGAAAAATTAGTGTTCCTATCACCATCCGAAGCCCACTTAATTCTTGACTGTTGCCTTTTCATATCACTTTCAATATCCAAAGTTTGACTAAGCTCGTGAATAAGATCAGCTTCCTTGGTGGCAAGTTCAGCAATATCAGGATGTGCCATCATCATTTCTTGTGCTACCCTGTGTTGTTCCTTGAGAATGGTAGATCTGAGGTTGCCATTACCAAACTTATGTTTAGCCCAAACTCTTAAAGCATCCTTAATTGCTCTTAGTTTCCTGCAAAAAATGTACATAGGGTTTCCAAAAAAATGATTAGCCCACACAGTTTGTATCATAGAAATAAATTCAGGATCAAGGATCCAAGAATTATAAATTTTAAATCCTCTTTTAATATCATGGAGCTTCCTTCCAGAGGTTATGATTAGTGGAAAGTGATCAGATAGGATTGAAGGAGGAAGAAAGGTGGTTAGATCTGGCCAGGTAGATAAGGCTTTGAAATTAGTGAATGAGTGGTCAATGTTTGAAAATGTTCTAACTCCACTTCTGGAATGATTGTTCCAAGAAAATAGGGCGCCTTCCCTATGTATAGGAATGAGAGAAGAATAAAAAATTACAGTGTTTAAGGGATAAATATCTTTAAGCATGAGAGGACGACCACCTTGCTTGTCAGACAAGGCAAGACAGTAGTTGAAATCGCCAACTATTATCCATGGATGTGTTTCCTGTCTAAAAGGAGGGATCAAGTTGAGGAGATATTGTCTTTTGGCTTGAGAGTTCGATGCATACATAAAGGAAATATAAAAGGAGGTAGGGGATTGTGATACTTGGCATGAAAATGCATAATCTGTGCAGTGGCATGAATAAGTTCAAGAGATAGGACAGAAGGGTTATGAAGAATCATAATACGACCATAGCTAGCTTCAAGAAGGTTATGCGTCAGAGTCCACGATGGGTTGACATAATTTGCAGCAGAAATCGTAAGGAGTAGATTTAGTTTTGTTTCAAGAATTGCAAAAATTGACAAATGATGCGAAGTGATTAATTGCTTGACATGGTCCAACTTAACGAAGTTGTGACAGCGTCTAATATTCCATGTACCAATGTTGTGCAACATTATTAAACTAGAGATTGATGAGAAAGTTCTCTCATGCTCCTTGTATCAGGAGATTCTGATCTGGATGAGACGTGGTTTTGCTTCAGTGCTTTTCTTTTGTTCCTGTTGCTGGCATTTGAGCATGGAACACGATCGATTTCTACATCTTCACATGGAATCAAGTGTAACGTCCCGCCTTTTCACACGATTTAAACCGACACACGTGCCAGTTCAACCATACGGAAGGGCGGATTGTTATGGGTTAAATAAGAAAAAAACGAGAAAGAAATAAAAGAAAACAGAATCTCGCAGCGGAAGGATAAAATATAATAATAAAATGTATAGTTCATAAATCTGTTTACAAAACATTTATATACTACATATCAGAGTTACACATACCAATAACAATGCAGCGGAATTAAATGATGTAGTGGAATAATATAGTAGATACTAGTAATACAAATCTTCGTCTTCGTCCTCCAGAGCTAAATCCTCAAATCCTGAAACGCTCGGACTGACCGAGCGAATTGAAAAGACAAAACACTCGAGTCGGAACTAAAAGATCTTATGTGAGTTAAATCAACATGAGTAAATATGAGTAAAGTAACTCAAGAGATGCTCGGGATTTACATCTCTTAAGGATCCGTTAAACTATTTACTATGTAGTATATTGCGCTATTATAATAGTGTCTAATTGTAAAATAAACTTACTTTTTAATAGCGTTAAGGGGTTACCCATATAGCCCTTAACACGGAATATATTCCCATAGTCTATACAGTACCGTAATCTCCCCGTACTGGGCGTCGTCAGAGGGCACTCCATAGGTATGGTACAAAACAAAACTCGTAGTAAAGGCTCGGTATGGTAGGTGACACGGCACAACTAGGCAATGCCAGGGTAGATATACCAATTGCTATCCGGGCTGGTGGAAACGCGTAGCCGCAGTTACCGCCCACCTCGAACAAACTCCCCCAAAATCAAAAATAGAAGTGGCCACTGAATCAATCCAAAGTCAAAGTATAATATCGAAGAGGAGCGTCCGACCAGAGGTATGACCTCATTGGCCCGAGAATCACTCTTGTTTTAGCCACCTTATGCCAACTCACGGGAGTCGGGTCAACGTATTTACCTTACAGGAAACATCGCCACCACCTACTTCATTCTGGAATCTCCACCGCGTACACGGTTAGTCAAAATGGTTTTCGGTATCGACAGAGAGTATGTCCATATCCGATCCCGGTCTCTTTGCCAACCCATCGTTATTATAACACCGCGGTCATTTAAAAAGAGTTTATACTTTAAAACCAGAATAAAATTTCCATTTCAAAACTATTAATACGATATCAATTTAAAACCCAACACAATATGATATCATTTTATCTCAAATATAATTATTTTCCAAAATCATGCTGGTTTAAAATTTAAATATCTGGAAACCAAATATTTGACATATACTTTCAAAGCATAATATTTCGAAATTCAAAATTTTAAAACCATAACTTCGAAAACTTGAATGGTTTGGATATTCAACGAATGTAAAATAAATGGTTTAACTTTAAAGTTACTTTGTAAAGAAAAATAATTTCCATGGCTTTCCAAATATATTCCTTTATTTAAAGTTTAAACCATAATTTAAATATCACTTCAAATTCCAAAAACCCCTTCAATTTCTATATATATATATATATATATATATATATATATATCTATTTGGAGTATTAATATTTCAAAACTAAAGTTGGATTTTCTTCTTTCAACAATTAATATTCTATTATTTAGTCTTGAATATTCATATAAATTCCATAAATAAAACTCCAATTTCTAGCAATTAAATATTTTCTCAAATTTACTTTATACTAGAATTTTCATTTTTAATTCATCTTGGAAAATCCAGTTATAAATATCATACCTTAAAATTTCCAAACTTAAACATATAAGATAAATTTCCAAATTCCATTTTCTCAATTTTTCATTTTTATTCAACAGGTTTATACACAACTTAATTTTCAAATTTTTAACTTCATATGTATATATATCGAAGAATAATATTTTATAAAATATCAAAATCAAATTTTTATAAACCGTATCCCATCCAAACCATAGAAATCACTTTAAAATAATTTATATATAGACCACGGTGCCTGTATATAATTTTCTATCCTATGGTCAAGTGATACGGATATTTATCATTTCAATCCGCAATTTAAAAATAAAATTTTGCGGTTGTATATCATTTCAAACCACAATCCCGAATGAAACGAAAAATGCATGATAACTTGCAGTTTAATGATATAAAATAAAACATCCATTCATCAACATCATCCATCATCCAAATCACAATCATCATCCAATAATAATTCAATATCCATATATATCTGATAATATATATCAGGTAATAACTGGCGGTTATATTCAAAAATAAATTTAATAACTATTAAACTAACAGTTTATATTTAGTAATAAATTTTATAACTGTTTACTAGCGGTTCCTATGCAAATAAATAAATTCTAACTGTCAATTAATATGTAATAAATAAAATAAATTAACAGTTAAATTAAATAACGCGATTTAGCAAATATGATGAACAAAACATGCCAAACAGTTATAAATGAATTTCTACTCATATCTAAAATAAATTTAACAAACATAAAAACTTTTAGAAGTTGTGAGTGGGTTAAAACACTCACCTTTTGAATTTAAATCGAATTTAGATCCGATTTAAACCCAAAAATTCGACTATCTCCAAATCTATCCAAACCAGTGTCAAAAGATCTGGAATTTAATTTCGATCCTAACAAAAAAAATTGCGTGAAACGGAGTCCGTATGTACGAGTTATGATTATTAGAACTAATTGAAATCAAAATTAACAAAAATAAATTAAACAAAAATAAAATACCGTGCCACACCCACTCTTCCCTCGTGAAAAATGCGTATGCTTCTTCTTGATTGCTAAGTTTGTTCCGTAATTTTCTTTTATTTCGATTTACTTTAATTTTCCTCCTTATTATATGAATGTATGCATTTTTAAAAGGTTTGAAAAAAAAAGATTTGAAAAAGAAGAATTGAAAAAGAAAATGATTAAAATAAGAACTGAAAATGGAAGAGAAAATCTAGATTTGAAAAGAAAGAAGAAGGTTTGAAATAGAAGAAAATTTGAAAAAGAAGTATATTTGAAGAGGAAGGAAAAATTAAAATCAGAGATAATAAGGAGATTTGAAGGAAAAAAGGGAAAAAAAGAAGAAGATTATAATGGAGGCTGTGGTTTCATTTGCGTCATATCTTATTTATAAGGTTAGAGTTAGGTTTAGGATCAAAGAGATTTGAAAAGAGAGACCGCTATTAATTAGAAATAAATGAAATGACGTTTCAGAAAATGAAGTTGGAAAATGAATGGAAAGAAATAAAGTAAATATGAACAAACTTGGTTTTGAAATATAGTAAATATGAACAACCTTTTTAAAAGTAGAAGGTATTAAAAAGAGGTAATTATTTATTAGAAAGGGAATGAATGGACTAACTCTATACTGTAAACATACTTTTAGGATTCAAATTTCAGAACAATTGTTTACTTAATAAATTTTGTTAACCCTAAACACACCAAAATTAACTTCATTAACTCAAGTAATATTCGAATTTCTACGCATTTGGGTTTTTGTCTATGCATAATAATTTTTTATAATTACCTTAAAAATGAAAACATTTGATTTGTTTTTCCCAAAATGATCTCTAATTACTATTAAAACACCCTTTTTGTTTACCATAAAACGCGCGTTTTTTTATTATTAAATCTATTAATTGCAATCACCGTTTCCTTTTCTTTTAATTGAAATATTTGAACTACATTAATTGCAATCACACAAAATTAAATTTTAAAACAGACAACTAAAATGCATAAAAAAAAAATAGAAAAATTGTTTATACACAAGAGTAATAAATAGATTATTTTCCTATTCTTGTAATTAGTTTGTAAGCTAAACACAGTTCAAATAAACATATATTTCTTTCTTTAAAAATCAATCTTTCTATATTTTTATTTAAATTAAATTAAACCTACATTCATAGATGAAACATTCATTTTATTGATGTAAATGTTTTTTTTTGAATCAAAACTTTTCTTATATTTCACAAAACATAAGCTGCTTTTAATTGCACCTATTACAATTAGTATTCTCTCTCCTATTAATTGAAAATTTTCAATTACATTAATTTCAGTTGATTAAGTTTCAAAATGGGATAAATGAATGTAATGATAAGTAGAACAATTACTTCCTATTAACGTAATATTTAGATGTTAAATTTTCATTTATTTTGCAATAGTTCAATTAAATTAATAAATATTGCTCTCTATACTTAAATCTATATTAACAAAACGTTAGCTTTGGATTGGTAGAATTTGATTTACCAAAGTTTACTTACATAATACAAACTATATTAATTTGCCACCTATTAGTTCTTAATTATATTTTTAAGTTCGTTACCTATCCACCTTGATTATAATTCCATCTATAAAGCAAATTTAGTTAGCCTTAACATTACTACACTAAATCTACAATCAGTTTCAATTAATATAGAATTATATCTAAAATACTTACCATTTATTTATAAATTAAGTTACCTTCCAATAAATTTTATTCCTAAGTATTTGATTGAATTGCCATCTTTACTATGTCTATTATTAATTAGCTTCAAATTCTGCAATTTCACTTCTTAAATCAACCCTTTGCTATATTATAAACAAAATTTACATTGGTTACATTTCACATAAATGTATCATTTATTTACATTTATTACAAACTTATTTCCAATTCCAACTAAAAATCTAAATAAATGAATAGGCAACCTACCATAAACATTACCGTTACCTTTTTGTCACATACAAAATCTTTTATTACAAAAATCAATTTTTGCATATATTTTCATACTACAAATTCAATTTACTTATGTTCAAATTGTAGCCAAACCTGACTTTTAAATTATTTTATATAAAATTGGGATTTCATTAAGTTTATTAATTATTACCCTTAATTGGCATTTATCACCTTGTATTCTCGTTATCATTTCATAGATATGATTCCCAATTCCTTATTATTAACTTAAATTGGCATTACTAACATCGCATTAAACGTTGTTACATAAATCTCTACCCAATAGTAATTAATACTCTAAATAAATATGCTTACTCCTTTCGTTATTTGTTAATTATCACAAGAAACGTTTAATCATTTCAACAACATTGTAATTTCAACTTACCTACATTGATTGTATACATTTTCCATTATTATCATTTATTAGAATTCTATTCAACTTTCCATCTTATGCATATAGTTAACCTTTCTATTGATTTTTCCTTCAAAATTTTCAGTTACTTCTTAACTTACAAAAAGATAATGATTAATTACATTTAATCGCTATAAATTAAATGCATTGGTAACGAACAATAGCTGTCACCATTATACAATTTATAGCATTTGTAATTTATTCTCTACAACAATTATTGCCTATCAATATTATTTCGCCCATAAATACAAACTTGCAATTGTTCTTATTATCATATTCCATTTACTGTTAACAATGTTTATTACATTATATTAGTTTAATATTTTCCTCAAATTCCTCATATTCAACTCATATATAGGTAAAATTCTTTTCACCACTTAAAATCATTTGAATTAACTTTGAATTACTATAAGTAGGTTTTTAATTTATTTTTCTTCTAAATTTAATTACAACTTATTAATTTAACCAAATTAAATCCATAAAATCTACGGGTCGTTACACTCTCCTCCACTCAAAACTTTTCGTCCCCGAAAAGGAAAAGAAGGGAAAACGAAGAACTAAGAAATCAATATACCTCATTCACACATTAACTTTATAAACAATTAAATTTATAAAATTAATTAATTTAGATAAAATATATCAATTTATAACCATAAAAAAAAATTATATCTAAATTACTAAAGTTTGGAAAAACATTTCAAAATATTTCTTTGTTCAAAATTTACGGAAAACTTTTGGCAGAGTCTCCTTTGAACGGAGAGACTCGGAAGAAAATATAATATCAAAATATAACAATTATATTACATATTTTATCCAAAATATTATATCTCAACCCGGGAAAATATATAAAATAGCGCTATAAATCATAATCCGAAGCGTACCTATTTTTCGGGCAATTTACGCTTAATTTATGGAACCAAAAGCAGTAGCAATTGCTTCCATAACCTGCATTTCACTTATAAACATCCAAAGGTTTAACAATTTATATAAAGCGAAATATTTTCATGGTTTCAACTACTAACAACACCAAATATACAATCATAAATTTCAACAAACAGCATACGCAACAAAACAACCATTCGATCAAACAAGCAAATAGTTGTTCGGGTTCAAAACTTGAAATGGCACGGAATGAAAAATAACTATCCAGTGCATCATTTACTCAACAGTGTTAGATGGGACAGAATAGATTATTTATTCATCCAACTACTTCAAATTTCCTTACCCGACCAACCATAGATCAAACAATGTCGATTTAAACTAACAAATCAAATTAACTTATATAAATTTTTTTACCTCCTACACTAGCTGTCTGCCCTTTTCATTCATATAACAGTTTATCTTTTATTTTCATTTATTTTCACTTATTACTTACAATTATTTATTCAGGTCATGCAGATTTCTTTTATTTGTATTATATTTAATACACTTCTCAATTTCAATCATTTATTAAATGCTTACATTTATATTATATTTAATTATGGCAACCCTTTTTAATTTCACTTAATTCATAACTTTATAACATCCATTCTTATAAGTAAGTATTTTTTTTAATTCTTTAACTAGGGTTTACAGTCATTTATTTATATTACCTACTTTCTATTATATTAAACTAGTAATATTTAAATCATACTTAAGTTAATAACCCTACACATCAATCTTTATTTATTAAAGAATCACATTTTATTTACTTAAGTTTAAAATGACCTATTAATAATACTTATTTTTAGTTTTAGTAAGATTTCAATTTATAACTTAAGTTTACAGCATTAAATTCTTATTTATAATAGCAAATTTATTGGATACTTCACTACCTACTTTTACTTGTACAAATTTCTATTACATCACTTATTAACATTTCAACTTTTAAATGTTTGGTAAGTTATATATATGTTATATAAGGGTGAAATTTGGAAGTTATACAAGTTTTCTATTTACCTATGATTAATTAAATGTTCAATAATAATATTCTTTATTTCGTAGGTTACAAATTTCAAATTTCATTTGATACCATTTATAACCTATCATAAAATCTCTTATTTCCTATAGCGAGTGAAATTTATTAATTAGCTACGTTCCAATTCATTACAGTAATTGAAACTATTAATTAATTCATTGTTCCATAAGTTTTACAATTTCAGCTTACCTTTAATTTATTTAATGCTTCCATTCTATTGTTTTAATTATATTAACATTTTAATTAAACTTACATTTACAACTTTATAGCATCAATTCTTATCAATAAAGAATTTCATTAATTCAATTTTAAAGGTTTACAACGCTTATTTACCTTTTTCTTATCTATCTATTATATTAAATTTTTACTTCAATTAAGGGTTCCAATTATTTATTACTAACCCTTCATTTCACTACAATAATTGAAACAATTAATTAATGGAAATTAAAAATTAAATACCGGGTAAAATTTCGATTTATTTTAAAATAATAGATAAATTATTCTTATAACTTATATACCTCTAATTATATTTAAAGAAATTTAAAATTTATATTTTTTTTCAAAAATGGATCTGCAGTAGAACAACTACAGTGGCCTTCCCCCTTCGAAACTCGAAAATGAAAGTCGATGATGCGGCCGCCATCACCGAAATTATTTTCCAGCGACAAAGAGGAAAGTACAAAACTTTTTCTTCAAAATCTTCATTAAAACAATTTTTCCGAATTATAATGAAATATTTATATCGGAAAATACTTATAAACAAAATTATTATTTTTCAAAATCCTTTGAAAGCAATTTTTCAAAATCCCGGACTTAAGTCCTAAAATTTTCAATTTCCATTGATTTTAATTTCAATCTATAAATTTTATTCCTAACAACCAATCTATTGTAACCAAATATATCTTTTGGAAAATTTATTTTATATATAGAAAATATAATAGGCAAAATTGTTTCATTCACCTATATTAAAACAGATATTATGTCGGTCTGTCCTATTAAGTGTTTAGAAATCCCTATTGATGACATAGCGTCCTATGCATCAACCAGAATTTATAAATACAAAACGGAACAGATTAACACAATATTAAAATCTTTTTATAACACTAACAAATACGCTCTCTCATATATATACACTCAGCGACTCCCATAGGGTATTACTACCCTATTAACAAAGAGTCAAACCCCACAAAGCCAAGGTTTATCGCTGAAGCAAAGCTCTGATACCAACTGTAACGTCCCGCATTTTCGCATGATTTAAACCGACACACGTGCCAGTTCAACCATACGGAAGGGCGGATTGTTATGCGGTAAATAAGAAAAAAAACGAGAAAGAAATAAAAGAAAACAGAATCTCGCAGCGAAGGATAAAATATAATAATAAAATGTATAGTTTATAAATCTGTATACAAAACATTTATATACTACATATCAGAGTTACACATACCAATAACAATGCAGCGGAATTAAATGATGTAGTGGAATAATATAGTAGATACTAGTAATACAAATCTTCGTCTTCGTCCTCCAGAGCTAAATCCTCAAATCCTGAAACGCTCGGACTGACCCGAGCGAATTGAAAAGACAAAACACTCGAGTCAGAACTAAAAGATCTTATGTGAGTTAAATCAACAGGAGTAAATATGAATGAGTAACTCAAGAGATGCTCGGGATTTACATCTCTTAAGGATCCGTTAAACTATTTACTATGTAGTATATTGCGCTATTATAATAGTGTCTAATTGTAAAATAAACTTACTTTTTAATAGCGTTAAGGGGTTACCCATATAGCCCTTAACACGGAATATATTCCCATAGTCTATACAGTACCGTAATCTCCCCCGTACTGGGCGTCGTCAGAGGGCACTCCATAGGTATGGTACAAAACAAAACTCGTAGTAAAGGCTCGGTATGGTAGGTGACACGGCACAACTAGGCAATGCCAGGGTAGATATACCAATTTCTATCCGGGCTGGTGGAAACGCGTAGCCGCAGTTACCGCCCACCTCGAACAAACTCCCCCAAAATCAAAAATAGAAGTGGCCACTGAATCAATCCAAAGTCAAAGTATAATATCGAAGAGGAGCGTCCGATCAGAGGTATGACCTCATTGGCCCGAGAATCACTCCTGTTTTAGCCACCTTATGCCAACTCACGGGATTCGGCTCCACGTATTTACCTTACAGGAAACGTCGCCACCACCTACTTCATTCTGGAATCTCCACCGCATACACGGTTAGTCAAAATGGTTTTCGGTATCGACAGAGAGTATGTCCATATCCGATCCCGGTCTCTTTGCCAACCCATCGTTATTATAACACCGCGGTCATTTAAAAAGAGTTTATACTTTAAAACCAGAATAAAATTTCCATTTCAAAACTATTAATACGATATCAATTTAAAACCCAACACAATATGATATCATTTTATCTCAAATATAATTATTTTCCAAAATCATGCTGGTTTAAAATTTAAATATCTGGAAACCAAATATTTGACATATACTTTCAAAGCATAATATTTCGAAATTCAAAATTTTAAAACCATAACTTCGAAAACTTGAATGGTTTGGATATTCAACGAATGTAAAATAAATGGTTTAACTTTAAAGTTACTTTGTAAAGAAAAATAATTTCCATGGCTTTCCAAATATATTCCTTTATTTAAAGTTTAAACCATAATTTAAATATCACTTCAAATTCCAAAAACCCCTTCAATTTCTATATATATATATATATATATATATATATACCTATTTGGAGTATTAATATTTCAAAACTAAAGTTGGATTTTCTTCTTTCAACAATTAATATTCAATTATTTAGTCTTGAATATTCATATAAATTCCATAAATAAAACTCCAATTTCTAGAAATTAAATATTTTCTCAAATTACTTTATACTAGAATTTTCATTTTTAATTCATTTTGGAAAATCCAGTTATAAATATCATACCTTAAAATTGCCAAACTTAAACATATAAGATAAATTTCCAAATTCCATTTTCTCAATTTTTCATTTTTATTCAACAGGTTTATACACAACTTAATTTTCAAATTTTTAACTTCATATGTATATATATCGAAGAATAATATTTTATAAAATATCAAAATCAAATTTTTATAAACCGTATCCCATCCAAACCATAGAAATCACTTTAAAATAATTTATATATAGACCACGGTGCCTGTATATAATTTCTATCCTATGGTCAAGTGATACGGATATTTATCATTTCAATCCGCAATTTCAAAATAAAATTTTGCGGTTGTATATCATTTCAAACCACAATCCCGAATGAAACGAAAAATGCATGATAACTTGCAGTTTAATGATATAAAATAAAACATCCATTCATCAACATCATCCGTCATCCAAATCACAATCATCATCCAATAATAATTCAATATCCATATATATCTGGTAATATATATCAGGTAATAACTGGCGGTTATATTCAAAAATAAATTTAATAACTATTAAACTAATAGTTTATATTTAGTAATAAATTTTATAACTGTTTACTAGCAGTTCCTATGCAAATAAATAAAATCTAACTGTCAATTAATATGCAATAAATAAAATAAATTAACAGTTAAATTAAATAACGCGATTTAGCAAATATGATAAACAAAACATGCCAAACAGTTATAAATGAATTTCTACTCATATTTAAAATAAATTTAACAAACATAAAAACTTTTAGAAGTTGTGAGTGGGTTAAAACACTCACCTTTTGAATTTAAATCGAATTTAAATCCGATTTAAACCCAAAAATTCGACTATCTCCAAATCTGTCTAAACCAGTGTCAAAAGATCTGGAATTTAATTTCGATCCTAACAAAAAAATTTGCGTGAAACGGAGTCCGTATGTACAAGTTATGATTATTAGAACTAATTGAAATCAAAATTAACAAAAATAAATTAAACAAAAATAAAATACCGTGCCACATCCACTCTTCCCTCGTGAAAAATGCGTATGCTTCTTCTTGATTGCTAACTTTGTTCCGTAATTATTCTTTTATTTCGATTTACTTTAATTTTCCTCCTTATTATATGAATGTATGCATTTTTAAAAGATTTGAAAAAAAAGAAGATTTGAAGAAGAAGAATTGAAAAAGAAAATGATTAAAATAAGAACTGAAAATGGAAGAGAAAATCTAGATTTGAAAAGAAAAAAGAAGGTTTGAAATAGAAGAAAATTTGAAAAAGAAGTATATTTGAAGAGGAAGGAAAATTTAAAATCAGAGATAATAAGGAGATTTGAAGGAAAAAAAGGAAAAAAAGAAGAAGATTATAATGGAGGCTGTGGTTTCATTTGCGTCATATCTTATTTATAAGGTTATAGTTAGGTTTAGGATCAAACAGATTTGAAAAGAGAGACCGCTATTAATTAGAAATAAATGAAATGACGTTTCAGAAAATGAAGTTGGAAAATGAATGGAAAGAAATAAAGTAAATATGAACAAACTTGGTTTTGAAATATAGTAAATATGAACAACCTTTTTAAAAGTAGAAGGTATTAAAAAGAGGTAATTATTTATTAGAAAGGGAATGAATGGACTAACTCTATACTGTAAACATACTTTTAGGATTCAAATTTCAAAACAATTGTTTACTTAATAAATTTTGTTAACCCTAAACACACCAAAATTAACTTCATTAACTCAAGTAATATTCGAATTTCTATGCATTTGGGTTTTTGTCTATGCATAATAATTTTTTATAATTACCTTAAAAATGAAAACATTTGATTTGTTTTTCCCAAAATGATCTCTAATTACCATTAAAACACCCTTTTTGTTTACCATAAAACGCGCGTTTTTTTATTATTAAATCTATTAATTGCAATCACCGTTTCCTTTTCTTTTAATTGAAATATTTGAACTACATTAATTACAATCACACAAAATTAAATTTTAAAACAGACAACTAAAATGCATAAAAATAAAAAAAATAAAAAAAATAAAAAAATTGTTTATACACAAGAGTAATAAATAGATTATTTTCCTATTCTTGTAATTAGTTTGTAAGCTAAACACAGTTCAAATAAACATATATTTCTTTCTTTAGAAATCAATCTTTCTATTTTTTTATTTAAATTAAATTAAACCTATATCCATAGATGAAACATTCATTTTATTGATGTAAATGTTTTTTTTTTGAATCAAAACTTTTCTTATATTTCACAAAACATAAGCTGCTTTTAATTTCACCTATTATAATTAGTATTCTCTCTCATATTAATTGAAAATTTTCAATTACATTAATTTTAGTTGATTAAGTTTCAAAATGGGCTAAATGAATGTAATGATAAGTAGAACAATTACTTCCTATTAACGTAATATTTAGATGTTAAATTTTCATTTATTTTGCAATACTTCAATTAAATTAATAAATATTGCTGTCTATACTTAAATCTATATTAACATAACGTTAGCTTTGGATTGGTAGAATTTGATTTACCAAAGTTTACTTACATAATACAAACTATATTAATTTGCCACCTATTAGTTCTTAATTATATTTTTAAGTTCGTTACTTATCCACCTTGATTATAATTCCATCTATAAAGAAAATTTAGTTAGCCTTAACATTACTACACTAAATCTACAATCAGTTTCAATTAATATAGAATTATATCTAAAATACTTACCATTTATTTATAAATTAGGTTACCTTCCAATAAATTTTATTCCTAAGTATTTGATTGGATTGCTATCTTTACTATGTCTATTATTAATTAGCTTCAAATTCTGCAATTTCACTTCTTAAATCAACCCCTTGCTATATTATAAATAAAATTTACATTGGTTACATTTCACATAAATGTACCATTTATTTACATTTATTACAAACTTATTTCCAATTCCAACTAAAAATAACCTACCATAAACATTACCGTTACCTTTTTGTCACATACAAAATCTTTTATTACAAAAATCAATTTTTGCATATATTTTCATACTACAAATTCAATTTACTTATGTTCAAATTGTAGCCAAACCTGACTTTTAAATTATTTTATATAAAATTGGGATTTCATTAAGTTTATTAATTATTACCCTTAATTGGCATTTATCACCTTGTATTCTCGTTATCATTTCGTAGATATGATTCCCAATTCCTTATTATTGACTTAAATTGGCATTACTAACATTGCATTAAACGTTGTTACTTAAATCTCTACCCAATAGTAATTAATACTCTTAATAAATACGCTTACTCCTTTCGTTATTTGTTAATTATCACAAGAAACGTTTAATCATTTCAACAACATTGTAATTTCAAATTACCAACATTGATTGTATACGTTTTCCATTATTATCATTTATTAGAATTCTATTCTACTTTCCATCTTATGCATATAGTTAACCTTTATATTGATTTTTCCTTCAAAATTTTCAGTTACTTCTTAACTTACAAAAAGGCAATGATTAATTACATTTAATCGCTATAAATTAAATGCATTGGTAACGAACAATAGCTGTCACCATTATACAGTTTATAACATTTGTAATTTATTCTCTACAACAATTATTACCTATCAATATTATTTCGCCCATAAATACAAACTTGCAATTGTTCTTATTATCATATTCCATTTACTGTTAACAATGTTTATTACATTATATTAGTTTAATATTTTCCTCAAATTTCTCATCATCAACTCATATATAGGTAAAATTCTTTTCACCACTTAAAATCATTTGAATTATTTTCGAATTACTATAAGTAGGTTTTTAATTTATTTTTCTTCTAAATTTAATTACAACTTATTAATTTAACCAAATTAAATCCATAAAATCTACGGGTCGTTACATCAAGGGTGGAGATTTCCATCCTGGAATAGTACCAGTGAAAACATAAGATTGCCTTGAAGTAGTTTATTTTGAATTCAATGTTGGAGAAAGGTGAGGTTTGGGAAGAAGTTGTGAAGTTGATTTCATTGAGATAACCAATTTAGTTATCTGCTTTTGTAAAGCCAGACAGAAAAGTTCATCAGGGTCATTTTCAGGGAGGGGAAGGAAATTGTGTTGAGATGATGGTGTGGGGTTATTCAATGATGCTTCAGATCCATGGAGTTTCATACGTGATTCAGGTTGATGGGAATTCAAGAGGGTACTGGGATCAGAAGGCATGGTGTGTGTTTCATGCACAATAGATATACTGCACATATCAGTGATATCGTTATGAACAGTGCCTAAAGGAAAAACAGTAGCAGTTCCAACATTCTTGTTTCGTTTAACTGAACTATGTATCTGCTCATTGTTGACCACCTCCTCAACATGAGAAAGTATATATTCAACATGTTCCTTCTCACTAGTTACTTCATTCACTTCTCGAGGTTCATCATTCAACCCAAACAACACATCAAATCTATTGGTGGAGAGATGAACATCATGCTCCTTCCCTGCCATACAGTTATGAGGTTTACTAACATTTAGTTCAAGTTCACCTGGACAGTCCGGTCCTTTTTACGTTTGCTCAACGTTGGAAATATCATGTTCAGCAACTGGAAGCTTATTAACATTCAAATCAGTTATTTCACGAGAGGAAAGTTCTTTAGTATTACTCTTCCTTTTTGCTACTTTCTACCATACTTGTTTACTTCTCTTATGTTCCGTGCCTACTCTAATATCTGATTTAGCTACTTCCTGATTGATACTCTTAAATCCAGCATCAACATTACATTTAAAAATATCTGCACATGATTTCAGGCATGAAATGTCTAAATGACCGAACTCCTTACATTCATTACATATGTCAGGCCTCCACAAATAATTGACTTTGACAACTTGAGTAGAGCCATCTAATAATTTGACAGGGAACTCATCAACTAATTTTCGATCAGGGGAAACATCAACTAGACATTTCGCATATCCAATCCTCTCAAGCTTCTCAGTGGACATATCCATGCATAAAAGCTTTCCAATTCCGGAAGCTAGCCAATTAATACCAGTATGTGACCAAGCATAAATAGGGATGTTTGAAAGTTTTAGCCATACAGGAACAGATCTGATCGATCTGCAACTATTTACTATTGTTGGGTCCCAAGCTTTAACTATGAAAATCTTGTTCCTAAGGAAGATAGGATCAGCTTCCAATATTCTCCTTCTGTCCTCCGTACAAGACAGATTGAACAGGAACAAACTTCCGTCAGATTTAACTACAATCTCACCCTTCAACTTCCACAATTTCTTCAGATGGTTGATAACAGTGAGATAAGATAGAGGTTTATCAAGAAAGAAACCCACCAACCAATCACTCCATATTTCAGTTCCAGCCTTAATAACAACATCAGGTGGAACAAGACATGGCCATCAAAAACAAAGGGAAAATTGAAAGGCGAATAATGCCCGGCGTTTCGAGGTTTGGTTTTGAAAAGAGTGGACCATGTGGAAGAAATAACCGGAGGTTGAGGGATGGACATGACAAGGGGAGGGGGACCAGGGGGAGGTAAGTCTAGTGGGGATGAAGGCAGAGGACAGGGACGAGAAGATGGTGAGTGAATAGGAGCAAGTAAGGGAGGAACAGGAAGAAGGACAGTTTGAAAAGACGGGGAGAGGGGGGATCAAGGGCGGGAGCAGCCATGATGAAAAAAAACTAGATATTTATAACCTTTACGAATAATTTAATATGTGTTTAAATTAATATTGATTTGAAATTATTAATATTAATGCAACGTACATTTCGTTTCTATCTCTATCAAAATTGATTCTGATTTGTTCTCACCGATTTTCCCATTAATCAACTTGTTCTCGTGCCTATTTTCTTCATGGAATTGTGTCTATCTAGCATTGCTTTGGAATTCGTAACTCAACTCCATTGTCTATTCTCTCTTGCATCGAAAGATGAGAAATCACTCACGATTAACGTTCTTATGTTTATTAAATTTGATTTAAATTGAAACGACAATTGAAATGTACCACTGATAGTTATTTACATTGTTATATATGTTATTATCTATAATTGTTCACCTATGGGATATGACACCATATCCTGTTGTTTATATTATATTGTTAGTGATGATATACCTGTTATTATTATTATATCTGCTATCACTCTGCAAGTTCACTATGGGTATAGAATTCACTATGGGTTGAAATGATACATACCCGAACGGACTTTAGAATAGGAGAAAATCATTATGGGTTGAAATGATAAGCCCAAGCAATTTTCATTTGATTGATTTTGGGATGACGGGTGGAAATGATAACTACCCGTATATATTTAATGTACGGATTGAAATGATAAATATCCGTATCATTTGACCTTTATAATGACGCCGTTGATTCATATATAAATATTTTGCAAATAAGTTCTATGATTTTGAAAGGGGATATACATGGTTTTATTTTATATTGAGATATTTTTATGTAAATAAGTGAATTTAAAAATAAACTTAAATTTAATAAAGATTGATTTAATTAATATAATATGTAAAGTATCATATTTTAAAAAAATTCCAAGGATTTTTATAAGTTAAGAAGAAAAGTTGCGTTAATTGAAATTGTATTTAATTAAGAAATTTATTAAATTGATTTGAAAATATCGAACTTGAAATTTTAAGACATGATCTTATAACTTGGTTTGATTTAAGTTAATGAATATTTCACATTTAAAGAAATTGAAGGAAATATATAGTAAACTGTAATTGGAGGTTATTTAAATATTATAGAATTTTATTAAGTGAATATTATAGAGACTATATAATAATGAAGTTAAATCGAGATCTATATGAAATCGTTAAATTTAGTTTGAAAATGTTGAATATTTACAACTTTGAAATATATTGGAACTTAAAAGGTTTATTTTATGGTTCATATCTGTATTTGAAATCAATAAGATTTGAATTTTGTTTAGTCATAAACTGAATTGAATGGAAATTGATAAATTGAGATTGAATTAAATCTGAATGGGAAGTCAGTTGATTTTGAAGCGATTTGTGAAGTTTGAGGAAATTACAAATACTTTACTTTATAAATTATTTAATATATATATATATATATATATATATATATATATATATATATATATATATATATATGCACTATTTTGTAAAATAGATATATTTGAGATGAAATGGTATTTTGGTTTTGAAGCATAGATAAATTTGAAATGACCACGGTGCTATAGTGTATATTTCTACCTTGTAGATAGTTCCGCAGATCCTTAGAGGATGGTTATCCTAAACATCTTTTGAGTTACTTGTATTTCAGTTGATATTTCACTTGAGTTGGATTTATTAATATGAGAATGTTAATACTAAATAAAGTGTTTTGTGTTTTGCTTTATGCTCGGGTCAAACTGAGCGATACAGCATTCGAGACTCACCTTTGGACTTTGGAGCTTCATTTGGAGATCCAAGTATCGATTCAGCTTTCATCTTTTCCAGTTGATTGGTTTAGTGAAGTCATCAGTTCATATTGGAGACTTCACTGTAGTTGAGATATTCCGTTGTACTTTATTTCTAACTCTGATGTTTGTATAGTAGCTTCATGAACTACTATTTATTTATTCTGCTGCGTATTATTGGATTACTCTATGTCTGTGATTGATTTATTTACTCTAGTTTTGCCAAATTTAAATTAACAATCTGATATTTTGAGCAATTCAAGTCCGACATGTGCTGATGCGAATGGTTGAAAATATTGGGTTGTTACAGTTCTCATCTTGATCTCGATAATCATCTAACTAGCCCAGCTCGCCTTCCCACCTAAGTATCTAGAGGTAAACGATAAGATGTACAACCGGGCATATATGCTTTTGATAAGAAGCATGTCATATCCTTATAACATGCCAACACAGTACATAATGCAATAATCACGCTGTAAAGGCAAAGCATAGACCTTGCACAGTTCTCCTGTTGATCTTCTTTCGTCACATATTCCTCTCACTATTTCAGCTATCTGCCATCAGCCTATTCGACCTGATCAATAGCAAGGCGTGCTTTTTGGCTGCTTTACAGCTCAACCACAATTGTCTAAGCATCATTCTCAATTGCTATAAATACACCATGTGTCACCACTTTAAAGAGTTGGAATAGGTAAGAACTCCAGCAAATATTCACCATTTAGAGCACCTCACGCAATAAGCCCTTAAGATTAGTTGCTTCATTGGTCCTAAATCCCTTCCTTTTATTGTTATTCTCTTATGGTTCCTCATAATTGTAAAACAAACGTATAATAAGAGTGCTTCACAATGGATGTAGGAAATCTTGCTAAACAACTCTATATTTTGTGTCGTTGGAATTACTTTCCTATTTCTCCCTTATTTTCTATTTTTAAGCCTAGTGATTAGCATGCAACCACTGCTCTTCACGATACATTAGTCTAATTCCGAGGTTGACAAAAAATCTAATGAACATTCAAGCACTAGAAGGAAGTCCCATAAAGTACTCAACTTTTTCTCACCTTTTCTCTTCTACAAACTCTTTTCATTCCTTTTTTGCACCACATCTAACATTGTTAGTACCATTGACTATTGTCCCATCGCCCTCTTCGAGATCTCAGCATTTCCTTTGAGGATTCAGATTGCAATCCCAGTTTAGATCCATGTGTAGTTTACAGGCCGTGACCAATCACTTCATATTACTATCGTATACCAGACATGATAATTATGTGCGTAGTCTACATGAGAATCCCAACAACTCAAAAAGTTCCCTCGCCTCCTACATTTCATCTGCTGGCGACGACCTTGCTACTGCAAGAGACGCCGCTTCATACAAATGGGAATGGGCGTGCTCTTTCCTCCACTAAGGAATGCTCCTCCGAAAAAAAAATTTTGAGCCTGCTAGCCCTTACAATCGGGCAAGTGGAAAGGCGGTTAACCTAGTATGATAGCTACCTACTACACATCCCTTGGGAAAGTCCTAGAGCAACACATCACCTTGATTTCTATCTGGATTCACCCTAATGGCTAGTTTACAAAATTAGTAATCCACCGAATAGCTTCCTTATATGTTGTTACCTTTAGAAATGATCGTAGTCGACCAGATATTAGTGTGGCTATCTAAAGATGATCAAGCTTAACAACTGCCATTTTCTCTAGTGCTCTTACAACCTCAACCCACAACCATGGATAAGCCCTCACTCCTGAAAATAAGTTCTCTTATATATTAATGTTTAAGTGAACGACGACATACTCCCCGTATCACTATCATATAATATACTTATGCAAGAGTGCTTGCGCCAACCGTGCACTTTGATTCGTGACGAGGCCAACGATCGCCTTACAATTTTTGGCATGTCACCCATCATAGCCTTTGAGCCCTCATGCACTCTAGTTCAAATCGGGCCCATCCATTACTCTACATATAACCGTTTATCACCCAAGAGTACCTATCAGCTAAAATATGCTCCCGCTCATGCCTCAACCACCCACTACACTACATCCAACTAGCGCATGATTCACATAAGCAACCAACCTCAACCCATCTCGTTAATATACATTTCTATTTAACATATCTTAGAAAGTAATATTTTCTATGAATAATGCAGGGACTAACTTAGCCATTTAAGAAATTGTACTCAACAAGTCAAACATAATAAGACAAAAAGCATCTTAATCGTTCATGAATAATCGAGTGATGTGTCACACCATGCATGTAGGGGAAGTGACATATCTCTGCCATATCTTGAGAAGCGCAACCGCCTCAGCCAATAGTATAGTGTCACATATAGCACACAATATTTGCATAATAGAGTGGAAAATCGCTAAGGACGTTATGATTTGACAAGCCCATGCCCGCTTACGAGCATAGACTTGGGGGACAAAATGTTGATCAATTTTTTTGTAAGTAAAAAAGGTAAACTAATTAAGGCTATGACACCCGCACTCCAATGGGCCTGAATTTTCGCTAAATCGAAAATCCAAGTCCACCAAAGTCAGAACATTGGTTTAGTATCCTTCAAATAAGTAAATGCATATTAGAGAACTTTTGATATAAAATCAAAAGGGAATAATAAATATAATAAAATATATAATTACTGACCAAGATTGACTCTATTGATATAGACTCACAACGGAATAATAAAGTATAATAAAACATATAATTACTGACCAAGATTGACACTTTTGAGATTAAATGTTCTTGTTTATGCCGAGCATGCATAAGGAAACCTGTCCATCCATCGTTCCTACCTTGTATCAGTACCTGTCCTTCTAAAGCTATCTTGTGGGTTGTAATAAGGAGGGGGATAGAAAAATGTTCTAATGACTAGTATGCTATACATTTTACATATAACACTAATTTTATGCTAGTTGCCTTCTATTGCATGTTATGTCCTTTTATTTTACGTAGTCGTCTCTACTCCACGTACAAGTGCATAAGCTTCATCTACCCGAAGTAGACTATAAATACATATTTAAATACATAAGTATGCATATATTAAATATATAAGTACTATAGTCCCCCTTTGGACCAAGGTATTATCCCTGTTTGTACCCGTAACCTTGCACCTTATCAAGATCCATCATTAATACGGTATCATGTCTTTATGGATCTACATATCATATTATAACTATCCATACTCAAACTACCCATTGGTGAGGGTAAACCGAAATGTCGACTCGCCGGTGTGTCTCATCGTCTTCATCCCTGTTCACCTCTTAATGGTGGAGTACGTGTTGAATATGCTAGTGTACGATTTTTTTTTTATGATAATAAACATATATATTCATTTAAATGTATTTTTTATTGATATTTTATTTTCACATAATTAAATAAATATTTTCTGAATAAAATAAATAACTTAGAATTTAAATTCAAATAGATATTTTATTCAAACAAATATTTATTATAATTTTTAATAGTACAAATTTGAGCTATCATTGTATATACACAATTTTAATTACAATACAAATTCGATTATATCACAAATTTTAATCTACATCAGCACCTCACTACATATCACTCGTTCACTTGTATTTGATTTTGAACTGTATTCCAGATTGAATCCAGCATCTGAGTTATTTGCAAAGTAAACACTGACGTAGTAAAATTGAAAAAGAAATATTTGTGCAGTGTAAAATATAATGTGCTTTAAAAATATTATTTTCCTCAGCAATTTAGGTTGTTCGTCACCATCATTATTTCGAATTCGTCATACACAAACAACTTGTGACATGCACAGTGTATCACTATACATGCCATAAGGCCGTGCACACCGACATACACTTGATAAAACTTCAGGGACTGGTGAACACAAGGTCAAACCCAATCAAAAGCCGAGTTCAACTCAAGTGAAATACAAATAAAGTCATGAAATGAGCACAAGGTCAAACATGAGCTATAAGCTGGATTCAACACAGGTGCAATCAAAATGTACAAGTTCAACAAAATGATCAAGACAACACATATATATGCAGTGACACACAGACACGTCGAACAAAGCATATTGAAGCCTGCAAGCATTTCAAACTCTAAGAAAAACTAACATGTAAACTTCAAGTGAAAACAGAATGGTACAAGTGCAGCCTCAAAATGAAGACAACAAGTTTACATGACTCGAAGCAACGAAATCAGGCCAGAGGATCAAGTGCAGTCACAAATGTACAACACCAAGTTCAAGTCCAATATTCAAAGCAGACTACGTGATGATGCCAGAAAGTAGACTGTACAAACAAGTACACACATGTAACAACTCAAATGTATCAAGACTCCAAACATGCATGATATGATCAAATGACACTGCAGCTACCAATTGAACACAGTCTCGACCAAAACAACTAACTACACTAGACTTCAACATGGAGTGGATTCAAGGCAAAGGAATCATTACATGAAAACTCAACTGAACCAAAACAGTATACAAGAATATAATGAAGACCAAAGGATTGCAACCAAACTAATGAACAAACAAAACAACTAGATAGACTCAAGAGCACAAGGACTGAACGAAAGAGAAAGAGGCACAATAATCATACACACAGAGATATATATATATATATATATATATATATATGTATGTATGTATGTATGTATGTATATGTATATATTTGTGTGTGTATGTGCACTATTTCTAACAGCTAGCTCAATGAACAATACATATGACATAGTGACAGCAAGCAAGTAGACTTTGGTAACATCAAACGACAGATGCAACCAAATAGTCCAAACAGCGATCAAGAGACAATCAAATAAGTGCATTCAATCTCGAACAAAAATGAAGTATTTTACAGTCTTATAGGAATCAAGTCGAAGTCAAATTATCATCTCAAATTCTCATATCACAAAATCTATGGTCCAAGTTACAAAGAAAAATCCTAATGGCCGAGCATCGAAAATTGCTATAGAGCATTTAACAATTATCGAACAAGTCACAGTTGAAGCAAAAAATATTATCACCATATCAAAGTAACCAAAGTCAATAGAGAATCAAAGCCGTGGTGACCAAGAAAAAGTCGAATAAGCCAAAATCTAAAAAAAGTTCATGAAGGCATGGTAATCAAGCAACGAGGATACACGAATTGAAAAAGTCAGAGAAATCACCATCTTTCAAGAATAATCGAATGGCCAGCGTAAAATTGTCGGAAGAATTCAAATATTATATTCGATCTAAAATTTAGGGATACACTAGTTAACATCATAGGTAGTAAGGCATCGAGTTCAAGCATATAAATGAAAGCAAAAAGGGAATCACATACCAATTCAAGTCGTACTCGATCGAGAAGGAGCCGTGTGCAAATCGAAGAAACGATCATTGACAAAGTAATCAACTCTAAACATTTACTCAATCGATCAGCAAAGTCGTGTGCTCAATTTCTCAGAAACCCTAAATTAGAAAGAGGAATGAAAGAAGAAAGACGCAGCCATTTTTTTTAAATGCAAATAGAAGGAACTGGTCGAACAACAAAAAAGGAGAAGGGAAAATTCTTATCGTTATACTTATTTGGGACAACTTATACTTTCATTCGGGCTTTACTATATAAAATAGGGTATCTAGTTTTTTAGTTGCTTTTAATTTGTATTTTTATTTTAAACTTTTGTAAATTCTAGTCATTTTACTAGGGGACGAACTATGGTGGTATAGTTCGAGAATTCGTAACTCGGCGACTGAATTATGGAAGGGTTTTAAGCGCAGAGTTAGATTAGTCGATAGCGAGTGTCGCGAGTTTACGTGTGTATGCGTCTGACTACTTAATTTTTAGTAGAAACCTAGGGGCAGCACGTAGGCAAGGTTTTGCCCAAGCTGGGTAAATCTATGTTGTTCTATTTCTGCTTTTATTTTTCTACCATTATTTGTGCTACAATTATTTTATATACTTCCGTATTAAATTTGATAATTGATAGTATCACCCTATTCACCCACCCTCTAGGGTGAAATCGATCCTATAGTACATGCCTAACAACGATGTCATAATAGTTTAACCATATTCTATCTTACCTTAGGGATTTATTACTTGTTTGCTTCATATTGTGGACTCAGCTCCATGGACTATAAAAGATTTAGCTCCTCGAACTACCCCATTAGTTTTAAAAGATCCCTTTTATAAGTTAACTAGCCTTGTCCCTAACAAACAAATTAGCAAACAACTGTGGCATTGCATGACCTAAAGTGATCTGCCCTAATAAGAGGTGTAACCGTCCACGTGTAACCATGTCTTTCATGTTCACCACATAGGACCGATGACATACTCAACCTATATGCAGCTCATACACCTGATTTTATACCAACATGCACTGAAATAGCATCAAGCTTCTCACCATCTAATTTTGATTCCATAATGCAATCAATGCAATATCCCCCTAATTTATTGATGTGGAGTCTACCGAGGGCATTTCTTTACCTATACGCAAGCGTATATAACTCCACATGACCTACAATTGGATATGTCTCATGTCAACATAATGTATACTCAATTACTGGTCACTGCTTGTGTTCAAGAGAATTCTATTACGTATTACTACTGACCTCACATTTCAACCCATACTAATGACCATGTCATTCATATTTACCAAGTTATTTACTATCTGATGTGCATATAAATGTGCACACACACACACATATATACATATACACACACAGACACACACACACATATATATATCCATATTTGTTCTCTCTTTATTTAAAAAAATGTCATATTTAGGTATTTTAACATGTTTAAACCAAAATACAGTTATTTTCAAATCATCGTATATTTACCTTCATATAGGGTCAAAATGGTCATTTTTGTGCATGTGTTGACTTGAGAAATTTTACTTGGATATTTTTTATGATATTTTGAGGCATTTGGATGCATATGGAAGAGGTTTTCATGAAGATATATGCATGCACAAAAGAATACAAAGGAAGGAAGATGAAAACAATTCAAACACGTGATCACGGAGGACCCCACCTACCCACTTACCTAAATCTACAATTAGAAGCTAACGACAACAAAATTTAGTTTAAAGTGCCATGCATACTTGATGATGGTTTAACTAGAGGCTAATGGTTACTTGGTGGCCACACTTTCTAAATGGCATTTTTGGAAGCGCCCTAAAAAGTAAATTCGAATTTTATGCATGTATAAATAACCCACTTATGTACATGTAGATAAATTCTTATTTTTCACTTTACTTAGGAAATTAGCAAGTTGTAAACATAAAATCAAAGTGAAATAAAAAATGGCTTCCTAAGCCTTCTCTTTTCTATATGCTTATCTTTACTTTAATGCTAATGTTTATTTTTATGCTCTTTTTTTTTCTTTATTAGTAGATTAGATTTACATTCATGCAAGTAGTATAGCTTTATTTTTTATGAAAGTAGTTTAGTAGTTAATTTCATTTTCTTCTTTTTTTCATTTTCTATTTCTCTTGCTTTTTAATGTTGAATTTACACGTGTTGATATGATAACACAAATGAGTAGCTAAACCCATTCAATTTAGGGGTAATGAAGCTCTCCAACTTTATGTATATTCAACATTTCTGTGATTTATGGTCTCTTTTATTTGTGCTTCATGAAAATAGATCATGATGCAAGTTTATACAAGTGGTTTGGATAGCTTATGTTGCATTTGAAAATGAGCTATTCTTATTCAACATAAATACAGTTTACGCCATCATTTGCGAAATAATTTTTGATATTTAAATGAAAGTAAAAAAAATTGATGATATATATTACTAATTGCAATTGTAAATAGATCATACTCAAAATAGCTTTTGTTTGGCTTCATTTTCACGAGAATTAATAAGTGTTTTAAGTGTTGTATTATCGTTTGATGATTTAAGTTATGTTAATTAAAAGATAAATAAATCATAATTATGATAAATGCAACAATTATTTCACTTAATATCCAAAATAGAGGTCATAGATTATTTTATTGTTGATTTACAAAAATATGCGAGTGGATTTGCGTCTAAATTATTTTCTAATCTCTTAGTTTTTAATCTCATTTTCATTCTAGTTTTAGCTTCATTTTTTTTACAATTTGTTGTTAAACAATCTTCTCTTCACTGTGGTCTAATTTGATTGATTAGGAAAATTTAAAATCCAAAAAATCCCTGCGGATCGACCCGTACTCGCCATATACTAAAAATGTATGTCGTGCGCTTATGGTAAATTTTATTATAAATTTGTTCGATGATTTTCTAAACAGATAGAATTTCCGTCGAAGAATAAGGTTTTGTGGCAACTCTATGGGGGAAAAGGTATTCCTTTAAATTTCAATTCTGATTGTGTCTCATCTTTTGAACGTCTTAAAAATGAACTCATTTCTGCTCCAATAATTTGCGCACCCATTCGGATCTCCCATTTGAAATAATGTGTAATGCTTCGAACTTTGCTGTTGTTGCTGTCTTAGGACAACGCGTCAATATAATCCTTCACTTTATCTACTATGCTAGCATTACTCTGAACGACGCTCGAATTAACTATACAACCACTGAAAAAGTGCTTCTACTAGTGGTTTTTTCTTTCAAAAAATTCATACAATATTTGATCGGGTCCCACATTACCGTGTACACGGACCATTCTGCACTTCGACGTCTCTTCGTTAAAAAGGACGCTAAATCTCGTTTAATCGTTAGATCCTTTTATTACAAAATTTTGATCTTACCATCGTGGACCAAAAAGGATCTGACAGTGTAATAGCCGATCACTTATCTCGTCTGCCAAATGTACCATTTCCTTTACCAATCAATGAAAATTGTACTGATGAACAACTTCTTTCTATCTCCGTCGATCCGTGGTATGCCGACATAGTGAACTACTTAGTCGCTAAAGAAACTCTCTCATCCTGGTCCAAATAGGACAAATGCAATTCATGTCCCAAGTGAAATATTTTTATTAGGACAATCCATACTTGTTCAAGTATTGTCCTGACCAAATAATTCGACGTTGCATACTGGAAAATTAAATAAGGATTTTTCTCTCATTTTGCTTTAATCAAGTGTGTGGTGGACATTATGGTCCTCGAAAACTACGGAAAAGGTACTTTAGTGTGGTCTTATTGGCCTTCTCTTTTCAAAGACTTACTCGAATTTTGTAAAACTTACAATCGATGTCAAATGCTTGGGCAAATTTCTCGACAAAATATGATGCCCCTAAACCCCATCTTACTATCGAAATCTTCGATGTTTTGGGTATCGAATTAATGGGACCTTTTTCCAATTATTTTGGAAACTTGTACGTCCTTGTCGCTGTCGATTACATCTCAAAATGGGTCGAAGCCGTACCATGAAAAACAAATGAGCATAGAATTGTTGTGAAATTTCTCAAAGAAAACATCTTTTCGAGGTTTGGCACACCTCGCACAATAATCAGTGATAATGGAACCCATTTTTCAATCATTCTTTTGGAACTTTAATGAAGAAATACTTGATAACCCATAGGTTATCCACTTTGTATCATCCTCAAACTTGTGGCCAAGCTGACGTTTCAAATCGTCAAATAAAACAAATCAGGAGACATCTTTCAACAAATATTGAAAAGATTGGTCTCATAAATTGACCAATGAGCTTTGGTCTTACCGTACTATTATTAAAACTAACCTTGGGGTGTCCTCCTTATGTTTAGTTTACGGAAAAGCTTGCCATCTACCCGTTGAAATCAAACACAAAGCGTTGTGGGCAAATAAAGAACTTAAACTTTGATCTTGAGAAAGCGGGCGAAAACCGAAAACTACAACTCAACGAACTAGAAGAACTTAGGAGCGACGCATATGAAAACGAGAAAATTTACAAAGAAAGAACATAAGTTTTTCATGACAAGTCAATCCTAAGAAAAGCATTTTCTCCTAACCAAAAAGTTCTTTTATATGACTCTGGACTTCATTTATTACCTGGGAAACTTAAATCGAGATGGATCGGACCTTTTGTGGTACAAACTGTTTTTCCACAGGGTGCCATAGAAATACAAAACCCTAGGGATGGATCTATTTTCAAAGTCAACGGTCATTGTTTGAAACCTTTCTTGGAATTGCCAAGTAAACAAGAGGAAGAGCTCATGATTCTTTATGAGCCAAGCTACGTCTTGTAAGAATGCTAACCCACTTTTGTAAGTATGTACATATTTTTCCTTGTTACACTCAATATATCGTGCATTGACTATGGGGACACAGTCAAAATTAAGTATAGAGAGGGATTCTCATTTTAATTTTTTTAATTTTCATTAAATTTTTGAATTTGCATGTTCTTTAAACCCAAAATTTTCAAGAAAAAGGAAGAAAAAGAAAAAAAATCCCAAAAACATTTTTTTAGCATTTTGATTTATTTTTCAAGAATCACTCTAGGATGATTGTAACTTTTGGTTATTAAATTGAAGTTTTTGAAAAATTTATTTGTCTTAACAAAAATAAAAATGAAGTTTGACTACAAATAACAATGTTTTAACTAGTATATAGGAAGGTTCATACCTGTTAATTATGAAGTACATTCTAGTTGAAAATCTTTGCTTAAAAGAGTGGTTGATTTATAGTAAATGTGATAATATTTTAAATCTTTTAAGTGGTACTAAGATGATATTGCAAAACTCTCTCTTCTAAAAAAACCAAACTAAAAAAACATATGTATATATGTATATTTTTTTATTAACACCTAGAGTCATGTGTTCACAATCGTATGTTCACTCGCCATGCTCTGTATCCTTCTCATGTAAGCCCGAAAAGCAGTGCATGATCGGTATGTCGGCCTCAGTAGTCAGGAATCCATATCACCATACCACTTCCTACCCACACTCTGACAACTGCTACATAGAAACCACCTTGCTATCACCCAGCCACCTTGACCACCAAATTCCAATGACCATTTGTCATCATCTGTCATAACAACATCCCTCTACTGCCTACCCCAACAGCGACAACCGCACTACAAGCACTTCAGTTCACATCTGCAATTCCACACCGACCAACCTCCTACAACTGAACTACATCCAGCAACTACACATCCACCATCTGCTATGACCAAAAAAAATCACTCATAACCGTTGCCAAACCAAGCAATACCCAAAACGAGACCAAGAAATATCACGGCCACTACTGCATTGCCCAAACCATCACCTAAACCTCTATGACGAACTCCAGTTCACCGCGACCAATTCACTCAACTCGAACATCCTTAAGTTCATGAGCGAAACCAATCGAACTTCAAATATGCACCTATCCTCCCACCTCAAATCCACTTCGAACAAAACTTCCATTCGAACAACTGCGACCTCACTTCAACCACATTGTGACACTCCAATTCAAAGCCGCTCAACCGCATCCAAATCGAAAAACCTAACCACCGATAGCTGAACTCACTCACGCGCCTCGAACCTAGATTTTGTGATTTCATTTTTGTGATTTCTGGATTTTGGATTTTGTGTTTTCTAACACTATAGAATTTATGTGATTTTGTGATTTCATTTTCGTGCATTTTGTTTGCAATTGCTAAAGTATCGACGAATTAAAGTGAAGGAGGGTCGAGCCTTGTTTGAGTTATATAAAAATTGATTTCAAGGAAGTGGCCCAGTCCTTATTTTTAATTGTATAGTTGTCATTTTTTATTTAGTTTCTTCTTTTTTATATTTAGTTTTTTCTTTTTTATATTTAAGTTCTTCTTTGTTATATTCTAACTTTTGATTTCATTTGTTTTATTTTCTCTTATTTTATTTCTTTTGTTTAATTTTCTTTGTTAAAAAAAAGTGTGAGTTGTTTCAATTTGTTGTAGTTTGTTTTAGGGCTTCTTTGATATAAAAAAGAAAGGCAACAAGTGTTTTGTTTTTTTTAATTTTCAGTTGTTTTAGTTTCATCTTTAACACACACACACACACACACACATATATATTGTTTCTTCTTTAAATAAACTTGTACATATACTGTTTTTGAGTTTCAGGTAGAAAAAGCAGGAAATAAGACGAAAATTGCTTGCTAAAACTGCTCCGCTTGCTTGCTTAAAAAATCCGCTTTAAAAAATAATTTGCTAATAATTATGCATGCTTTGGTATCGTGCTTTCATCTCTTGTTTTTATTTGCTTTATATTGTTGGTTGCTTGCATCTGCATTTAAAAATTTTCAAATTTCAAAATCTAAAAACAAAAACAAACTTCATTTTAGTTGCATTGTTAATATACGCTTAATTTTTGATTTGCATTCATCTCGTCTTATTTTTCTTTTCTAAGGGAAATACCCTATTTCACATAAGGTGGGGGATTTCACCACCCTCTCCTTAGCCCACAATTCACATTCATTGTAGAATTTGATTAATAGTAAAGGTTAGACATTCAACTTAAGGGTGTCGCGAGCTCACCTAGAGCTTAATTGACAATTGTCTTATTTGAACAAGTTTATTTCTTAGTGTCTAGGCTACGAAAGAGTAATAACCATTTATAAATATTACGATGATCCGTAAATATTATAGTGGTTGTTTCTCTGAAGGTACTTAAGCCTTCAGTTGCATTGCTATCGTGATTCGTGGTGCACCAATAAATCATGCCCTTTACCTGGCTAAGAAATATTTTCGTTGATTTAAGACAAAGTGTGATTATACAATTTTGGGTTAGGAGCTACAAAGGACAGAAAACTATAATTAAGTCCTTTGCATTCATTTTGATGCACTGCTTCACGCATACCTGAAAAACATCAAAAATAAAAAAATCCAAAAAATTGTAAATTTTACTTTACTTGTTTTTATTCAAAAAAATCATTTTAAATCCTTTCCTTTAAAAAATTTCAATCAAAAACAAGATCCAAAAATTATATAAAATATTTTCCAAAAGAAGTTCAGATTTAAAAAAAATCAATTCCCATTTCTAAAAGAAAATTTCTTTTGGTAAATATTTGAAAATTTGAAAATTCACAAAATATAAAAAAAACATATAAAAAAATTTGAATATCCAAAAATAATAATTAAACCTCTCTTTTGGAAAAAAAATTTATTTTGTAAATATTTTTCTTCCTTTAAAAAACAGAAACAAAAAAATTTTCATTTCATTTTCCATATCTTGTTTCATTCTCCAAATTCGATTCTACCACCCTTTTCTTCTCAACTTTCACTAGTCCATGAGTACGTGGACTCGTGACACTTCTAGGAGTAATTGGATCCGAGACCCTTCTGCAAATCATTTAACTCGAAATTACGATCCTCATAATATGGAAAACGAAAACACCCCCCGAACTCTTATGGATAGAATCTTCCCCAAACGAGGTTTTATTCCTTCTTGCATCAAATTGCCCGCCCCAATGGGAAATCACTTTAAGATTCATTTAAATCACATTAACATGATTTCGAAATTCAGTAAACTTGAATGAGATAATACTTATATCTTTTTAACCCAACTTGAATAAGTTTGTGCAATCATTAAACTCCAACAACTATGTGACGATGGAATCAAACTTAGGTTAATTCCATTCGCAATTACCGGTTACGCTAAAAAATGGTTTTATAGTTCGCCTTCGAATTTGATCAAAACTTGGTAAAAAATTACTAGTACATTCTTAAAGAAGTTTTACCCCTTGGAAAAGAAATCAAATGTTCGAAATGAAATTGTAAATTTCATCAATTCAGGGGTGAATAATTTACAAAATACTTTGAAAGGTTTAAGGAACTTTTAATCAAATGTCCACACCATAACTTTAAAAAATGGACTATTTGCCAAATACTATATGATGGATTTGATAACAATTATCACATAACGCGTGAATCAATGTGCCAAGGCAACTTTCTTGCCCAATATCACGATAATGCTTGTCAATTTCTTGAAAAGCCAGCCGAAAAGTCGTACCAATGGGAACATTAGAACGAAAAATCAATTTTCTCACGATCGATCACTCATTCGGTAGGATCCTCTTTGGCCTTAGAATTGAAAATTGATGCAATGATAACAAAATTTGATAATGTTCTTTTCTCAAATCAAATGAATCAAGCTTCTCAAGCCCTATGTTACAAATGCAACGATCTAAATCATATTACCGATCAGTGTCCATACTTGTTAGAACAAATCAATGCTTTTAATAAAGTCAGGAATGATCTATTTTCTCCAGCGTACACTCCAGGTTAGAGAAATCATCCTAACTTCGCTTAGAATCAAAAAAATTCAAACAGAGCTCGATTCGACCATATTTTCAATAATTTCCAAGAAGCGCTTCAAATTCGAATCTTCCTTTCCAACCAAAACAATTTCAACAATTTTTTTGCCTTTTTTTCATAACCAAGCACAACAATCTTTCATTCCTCAAGATGACAAACGAATGACCTCCATGGAAAAGAGTATTGAAGGCTTAGCTAAATTGGCAACGCAATCGCAGAATATGATAAATTCATACATGCAAAATACGAGCCAATCGATCTCGAAACTTGAAATGCAAATGTGGCAATTAGCCAACCTCGTGAGTGAACGAGAAAGAGGTACATTTCCAAGCCAACCAATCACAAACCCGAGAAATCAAAATGTGAACTCGAGCCAGGCTCATGTCGTTTAAGATAGCAATTTGAATCAAATGAATGATCACTCCACGATCCGGTAAGATAATCAATAACCAAGTTATCAATCCAAATGACTTAGCAAATGTTTCACTCGACACTTTAAAAACCACCCCTGATGCCAATTAAACATCGAGTCGAACCTTAATCCAAATTCTAAGCCTAATTCTTTTCCATCTTAAGGAGATCATCCGATTGAGTTTCGAATTTCATTCCCAAATCAGCTTCGACTTAGGAAACATTCGGAACAAATGGAAAAGATGTTTGAAATTGTTAAACAAGTCAAAGTGAACATTCCTTTCTTAGATATCATCCAACAAATCCCGACCTATGCCAAATTTCTAAAGGACTCGTTTGCTTAAAAACAACACAATCAAGTGCCAAAGAAAGTATTTTTAACCGCTTATCTAAGTGAAGTCTTGTCTTAATCCATTCTTGTTAAATACCAAGATCTCGGTGGCCCCACGATCTCATGTACAATAGGAGACAAGAGAATCAACAAATGTTTGTAGGTGCTAGCATAAACTTGCTCCCATATACAGTTTACCAGCAACTAGGTCTCGGTGAGCTTAAACCGACTTAGGTCAACCTGCAATTGGCCGATCATTCTATAAAGAAACCGATAGGTGAAATCGATGACGTACTTATTAGAGTAGGGGAGTTCATATTCCCTATCGATTTCATTGCCGTTAAAACTCAAACTGTAAACAATCTGTGTAACAACCCGAAAATTTCGATCCAGAAATTTCCAGATAGTTAGTGAAAAGAAGAAAAAGAAAGAAGAAGAAACAGAAAACTCAAACTCAGAATCTCACATTCGCAGCGGATAAAATATAATATCACATAAATAATAGTTTTATAAAGAAAAACTTATCAGTATATTCACATTTATATATATCAGAGTTACAATCAATACACAACAGTGGATAGTCCAAGACAACATATTCTAGTTATAACATAGCATATCGCAGCGGAAAACCCCATACGATCCTGCCCTCCAGCTCGCCTCCTGAGCTCTAGAACGTCCTTACCTGAAAATCTGTAATACTCGGTCTGACCCGAGCACTACATCAAAGTAACACCCGGGTCAGGCTGGAAACCAGCGTGAGTAAACCCATCTAACATAAATGATAAAAACATACAACTTATATAACCCGGGATACTTTTATCAATTTCAAATTCACAAGTTATTATAGACATCATCAATTTCACCCATTAGTTTCTAAGGGCCAAAACTTATTAAATAGTCCAATTTACTTAAATCATTCCATATCAGCCTATTGATTTCACATATCAAATCTATATAGAATCGAAGTGGTTCCGGATACCCGACTCCGGTCTCTTCGAAACCAAAATCATCTTAACTAAAATTATTCAAGCGAAATACAACTCAATTTTAAATACAGGATGTCATATAATTAATCAACAATAGATAGTACCATCATCACAATTCAAATCAAGCATCACAAATTACATATTAATTAATCAAAAACTTCCAATATCGATCTATTTATCCTTTGATTACATTTAAGAATTAACCCTTAATTAATTTCACAAATTAATTATCCTCCACCCAATACGGTAATTAACCTTTAATAATTTCATTTATTAATTGTTAACTATAATTATTATCACCCTTGATTAATAACATCAGTAATTAACTACCCTTAATTACATTATTGAATAAATTAACCCTTAATTTATTCCTTAATTAATCCCTTGATTAATTACAAAGTAATTAAATCCAAATTACTTTCATTATTAAAACATCTTTAATTATATTTAGTAAATATCAATTAATTACTTTCCTAAGTAATTACAATCCCATTAATTACATTATGTAATTATTGATCAAGTGTTTAAATTAATTAAACTTAATTAATTAACCTAAACAAATCACATTAACCCAATTAATTTCATCAAGTAATTAACTCATTAATTACTTCTATTAAGCAATTAACCATAAACAATTTCACAAATGATTATCATTCATTAATTAATCTAATAAATTATAAAAAAATTTACTTACATCAATTAATTGTTAAATAATCTTAAGATAATGACCTTCATTAACAATCCTTAATTACGTCCTTTAAGTAATTAACTTAAATTATCCAATATTAATTACAAATTGATTATTTACCAATTAATCTTAACCATTCCTAATTATAGATTAATTAACCTTACTTAATTAATCTCAAATATTAATTAATCAATGTAAAATTTATTAATTACTTAATTAATCATCCATATTATTAATTAATTAAATGATTAATTACCCATTTAAATTAACTTAATGATTTAAATGAATCTAATCTCTTAAGTTCTAACTTAATCTAAGAATCATTTCTTACTTATTGGAAGTATTTAAAAACACTTTGTTTTCAAATTTACGTTAAATTTCACAAATTTTATTTTAAACTTAAGATACAAATTTAACTTAAACGAGGTTTTTAAAACAGTTCAAACCTTATTATCTCATATGTTAAAAGAAACATCCACTTATAAAATAAGTTTAAAAGAATTTAAATTCCAATTCAATTTAAATTCAAATAAAATTAAAAAAAACACACCTAAACATTCCAGGTTATTTTAAATACAATTTCAATTTAAAAATTTCTTTTAAATTCCAAAATGAAATACAGCTTGAAAATTTATTACAGATTTAAACTTAAATCCTTGAAAGTTAAAGAAATTTGAATGTTAATTTAAAGTTATCAAAACTGCTACAGATTTAAAACCTGAACAACATCAACCCGAGCCTCCCCCTTATCTACTCCGAGCAACATGTGAAGCTTCCCCGAGAAAATCAACAACCTGCTTCGAGACCCCCTGCATAAATTCGAAACTACCAAAAAAAACAGCCTCACCAGAAAACACCCCATCGTGCACGTGCATGCCTCCATTCGCCGCCCCCAGTCAACACCACACCATCGAGCAAGACGGCGACCATCCCCTCACCAGAATCCGATCACCAAAACCTCGACTACAACTCAAAATTGGATACGAGCTTCACACCCAAACTGGAATATCCATCCAAGCCTGGAAACCACCTCGACCACGAATCTCCGACCATTAACGACTCTGAAACTCCGGCCACACCATCGCCTACCTCCTTACTTCCATCCTCTCGAGTTTGGTTGAACTCGATCAACCAGAGCAGACGTGCAAGTCGAAACACCTAACCTAGTTAAAACTAGGGTTGCAAACTTCCTCGTCCGGCCACCGTCGCCACAAAGCTCTGATCAACTTCCTGGCAATTTTCCACCAAACTCCGATCATCCCTCCATCATCATAGAAGACCCCCGACCTCCTGACCATTAAGATCACCAGAAATCATCACATTCCCACTTCCAGTTCATACCAGAACTGCTCTCAATTCCCATTACTAAAAATAATGATTTTAGTTTTAAAAATCAAGTTTTTGGATGAGGATTTAGATCCTAAACCTGAAACTATAAATTTAAATGTTTGAAATTTTGACAAAGCTAAAGCATTCCTGTTCTTATGGTTTCCAGAGCAAATGTAAGTTTGTTTTAACTTGCATAAAATTTTAAATCCTACTCTACGATCAAACAAACAAGTTTTGTTTGTAACTTATCTCAGATTTATGACTAGATCAAGAGCTAGAGAATTTAAATTAAAAACTGGGCTTAAAACATAGACAGAGATGTTCCAGACATTTCAGACATGCACACATCAATATATTCATATATATATATACACAAAGTTTAAATTATATTCACAAACATACTTGTTTCCATAGTTGAACATGCAACACAATTATATACTTGAAATTTTAAAGAGTGATGTTACTCACCTGTTCATTTGCGGTGAACAAAAGCAGAGCAGATTATATAAACTTTCCAGGCCTTTAATCTTTGCATGCATACATCTTGAGGTTTTAAAGGTTGAAACTTGCAGTTGATCATCAATCTGAATTGTAAGTTGAAGGTTGCAAAAGATTTGAAGTTTGCAGTTTTGAATCGAATTGCAGGTTTTAAATCTCATTTTCTTTGATTATTAAGAAGAACTTCATTTGCATTTGCAGTTTTAATTAATGTTGCAGATTGACATTAACTTCAGATTTTTGATTTGGTTTAATTTTAGTTTTTAGAAGAATTTCTGTTTTGAGCTTAGAAGTGAAAATAAAGAGAAAAGTATTTGTGAAAGAAAAATCAATTTTCTTCTTACAATATTTATTAAAAGTTAAAATAAAATAGTTGCCACTTGTTTTTAAATTGGACAAATGTCATGCAATGCTTCACTTCTTTACAAATGTTATTAATATAACTTAAGACGATAACACATGTTTTTAAGTGTTTTTAATTTAATTCTCACCTAAATTAAATATAAAAATAACTTACTTATTTAATTCTATTAATAAATATATTTTACGTATGTGTATATAAATTTACTTTTAAACGAAATTATTCTTAAACTAGTTATAATATACTTCTTATACATGTTATTTTAAATCTAAAACTTATAAATATACATTTTTAACCATTTAAAATTAAACACTTTAAAGAAACAAAACAAAACTTTATTTAAATCCTTTTTATAAACTATCATATTAAAATAGACCATTATCTTATATTTTGAAACAAAGCTTTACAATTCATACCTATTTAAATTATCAATAGATTGAATTAAATTTTCAAAACAATCCAAATTATAACATATACTACATGTATATAAAATGTACTTATCTTATATAAATAAGCTTCTAGATTTTAATAAACAAAAGTGAATTCAAATAAACATTTATTAATAATTAACTTATGCTTTGATCAGATTAAATGCGTCATAAGTTTATATGCTTTGAAAATTTATTTTAACTCTATATATATTTCAAATATATGTATGTATTAAGAAACACAAATGGAATTTGTAATCAAATTTTTTTATTTAAAATCTATGTATATATATACAACACAATTACAAATATAAATATCTATCTGATCAGATTTATTCGTTTAATTTAAAATTCAATATCATATTAATTAATCTAGTTTATTAATCAATTACAAAAGACCAAAAATTCGGGTTATTACATTCCTCCCCCCTTGGAATCTTTTCGTCCTCGAAAAGAATCGAAGCCAGAATTTATTAAATATTTTAAAACCAGTTAAAATATTCCTTGATCATTATTAAAACACTTTGAAAAAAATACAATATTATAAAATAGATTTTATGAAAATACTTTTTATAACTCGATGTTTTAACAAGTCCACCTTCGTTCTCACAGAAATTCGGTCATACGTTGATCAGGCGTACGATTGAAAATCTATAAGTACTTAGCTGACCCATTTTCAACACCTAGTGAAAATACTTGAAAAATAATTTTATCGAAAATATTGAAAACATTTTTTGAAAATAGAGGATATATCTTTGGTGAGAATGCTCTGGAAATCATCACCCCCATCCATGGTCGCAGTTAACCCGATGATTACGTTGCCGTCCCGACAAAATCCACAGATAACTGTAGGCCTCCGCGCCCCACGATTACACCATGGAACCCGCTACAGATCGCAGCTACAACTAGGATTACGTAGCTATCACAGCTAAAACCCATATAACTGTAGGCATCAGCGCCCTCGAATTTCGCTGCCAAAAATGAAACTTCTCTACACCACTTGACCATAGATCGCAGTCTACCGATGTTGCGTTGCCTTCCCGGCAAAATCAAGTGTAGACCGTTGACACTCATCCTCCACACGATTTTCGCTATGGTCCCCACAGTAGATCGCAGCGACATCGAGTTACACTGCCGTCACAGCATAACCCAAATGCCTCTGTAGGCATCAGCGCCATCGACTTTCGCTACCCAACAATCCTCAGGAACTAGTTTAGTCCGGACTCCTCACAGGATCAACTTTAGAACCTCCCCTTGGGGCTCAAGGCAGCACCACCTGGTGGTACTCCTGAGAAGTCCATTCCAAGGGAGCGCCTTTTTCCCCAAAGCATCATCAAAACATTTTATACTATACATATATAGTATCTTTAAATCATACACCTAGTATGATCTCATTCAAAGCTCCTTTATACAAAATCGATTATCCCAAAATCGATAATTCTCAACTAGGCTTTCCAAATATAATATTAATTTTACACAAAAATCAAAAGCTTTTCCAAATCCATAGGTTCTCAAAACCTTTTCCAAAATCCTCATATGATCCTTTATATATATATATATATTCAGATATATAAAATCTTTCAAAACTTTGGATCATTCCAAATTTGTATAAACTCCTTTTTATACTTCAAACATTTTCAAAAACCATTTCTTCCGGCAAAAGATTCATCAAGGGGAGTTTTATCTTATATAACAAAGATATTTAACTTTGTTTACTCAAAATCAATATTCAAATTTGATTACTCCTTTCAATATCATTTTCATTCAAATCCGTATGATGTACACATATCATCCGTACGCTATACCAATCTGATCGCTCACTCGATCACACAATTTCACTTTCGAACTAGTATCGTCTACTCGACATTCTAGTGCGGACTCAGATCTGGTTTCTTGATCAGAAACCATCATTCTCCTTGCATAGCCTAACTATGATAGAGAACATCTAGAACCAATCAACAATCCTTATCCAGGTTCGCCGTCAAAAATCGAGTGAAAAATCCCACTCGGATCGATATAACTATCTCGAAATTTTGTGCTCGAATCTGGATCAAATTACTATGCGAATAGAGTAACATACGTACACCCTTCGTATTTATCTTTATTGGTTATTAGCCAAATTAATTCTCTTTCTATTCATGTTCACTTTGATTTTCATTCACTTACTCAGAATTACTTCAATCCATTTGGATTATCACCTCTATTCTTATCTCGATTGGGTATTTAACCAATAATAGTTTAAACTCCGACCAATTTATTTAGAAAATAGCTTGAAAATTTTAAAATAGATAAGTAGTTGGAAAATAATTTCTAGTTTGTAAAATAGATGTAAAATAGTTCAGTAATTGTAAAATAATTGGAAAATAGTTAAATAGTCATAGAAATTTTAAATAATTGCAAAGTAGCCATAAAATAGTAATTAGTAGTTGAAAATAGTAATTAGTTTATAAAATAGTTAGAAAATTGTTAAACAGTTTCAAAAATAGTTGTAAAACAAGTATAAGAAAATTTGGCTTTTTAAAGGAAAAGTTGTATATATAATAAATAGCTTGGAAAAATAGGTTTATAAAACAATTTATATTAAAAATAGTCCAGAGTCAAAACTGTTAAATTCCCAATCTCCATTCTCATCAATTCAATTTAAATTTCCACTTTCATTTAAATTGACCCAATTCCAATTTTAAATAACTTCAATTTCCATTGAAATTGATTCAATCCAAATTCAAGTTGAATTAACCTCGGTTCTTTCCAAATTTAATTTTATTCAACCTTGATCTCAAATTCTACTAATTCAAATAAATTTCAATTCATTTCAACTCCAGTTTGAATTAATCCCAATTTCAAACTCTATTTCCAAATCAAGTTGAATTATTCTTAACTTCCTCCCAAATTCAATTCAAATTCCTTTTGAATTTAAAACTATTCAACTTTAATTACAATTCCAAATTATTCAAATTAATTTGGACTAACTTCAAATTGAACCCACTTCAATTTCAGATCATTCAAATTAATCCAATTCAAATTTCCATTTGAATCTTATACTCATACATCTTCAATCACAATTTCAATCAATTCAAATCAAATTCAATTTGAACTAAATTTCAAATTTTAAACCATCTTGAATTATATAAATTCGAGTTAATACTTCAAATGTTGATTTAATTCTTTTAAATCAATTTACCTTTTTATCCCAACAATGGATTACCATACTCCATTTCTTATTCATTTAAACAAATCTAATTCACAACTTAAATATTTTTAACAACAATAGGATGATATCATTCAATTCATCTTAAAACATCCATCAATTTACAATTTCCAGATCTCAAACCCATTTTGAGATCTCACAAACTCCCAATTCAGATTAACCTTTTAAGATTCCAAATTAAATCTCAATTACATTTTGAAATTTCCAAATCAGATTGTTCATTCAAACTTATTTAACTTCCTCCGGGTTAAATTCAATCAATCCCGATTAACCTCACTCAAACTTGAATTCTCCATTTCAAATTTCAAAATTCTAAACTTCACATTAATAAATTTTTTCCCATTTATAAATTCAAAACTTATCACTTGGATATCACATCTTATTCCAAATTCAAAACTCAATATTTAGAGTTTATTTCAAACCAACTTTGATATTATGTATATCCACATATATACATATTAATTTCTTTTACATACCAAGTTATACTTTAAAATTTTAAACCACCTTTGGTTTTTAATTCAAACAAATTTCTTTATATTTTCAAACAACTCTTGTTTGAAATAAGACCATTTCATTCAATTGCATTAAATAATATTATTTACTATTTCTTTAAATTAATTACGTCATTAATTAATCGAATTCGGTAATTAACCTATTTCTTAATTACCTTCATTTAGTAATTGTCTTTTAAATTACTTGCCTCTAGTTACTTCATTAAGTAACTCCCTCTTTATTTATCATTTCCAATTATTATCCATTACTTAAATAAAGTTTAATTAATTACATAAATTAATTGATTATCCTTATCCTGAAACCTTTCCCAATTTCAAGATTTAATTTCAGTTTGAATCCATTTCAAACTTGTCTTTAATTTAATTCCAACTTCAATTTGGTTGTATTTTATTACTTCTTAATTTAATTCTTACTATTACTTTTAATTTAATTAATATTACAACCAATTTCCTTAATATAATAGATAATCTATTTCTTATATAAGATTCACTTACTTTTGAAATCATTTAAAAAACTTTATATAAGAAATAACAAGTACGCTCTCTCATATTTATATACTCAACTCATCCTAGGGTATCACTTACCCTATCCTTAATGAGTGATCCCAACAGAGCCAAGGTTCCCGCTTAACCTTCAGCTCTGATACCAAATGTAACGACCCGAAAATTTCGATCCAGAAATTTCCAGATAGTTAGTGAAAATAAGAAAAAGAAAGAAGAAGAAACAGAAAACTCAAACTCAGAATCTCACATTCGCAGCGGATAAAATATAATATCACATAAATAATAGTTTTATAAAGAAAAACTTATCAGTATATTCACATTTATATATATCAGAGTTACAATCAATACACAACAGTGGATAGTCCAAGACAACATATTCTAGTTATAACATAGCATATCACAGCGGAAAACACCATACGATCCTGCCCTCCAGCTCGCCTCCTGAGCTCTAGAACGTCCTTACCTGAAAATCTGTAATACTCGGTCTGACCCGAGCACTACATCAAAGTAACACCCGGGTCAGGCTGGAAACCAGCGTGCGTAAACCCATCTAACATAAATGATAAAAACATACAACTTATATAACCCGGGGTACTTGTATCAATTTCAACTTCACAAGTTATTATAGACATCATCAATTTCACCCATTAGTTTCTAAGGGCCAAAACTTATTAAATAGTCCAATTTACTTAAATCATTCCATATCAGCCTATTGATTTCACATATCAAATCTATATAGAATCGAAGTGGTTCCGGGTATTTTCTAATACCCGACTCCGGTCTCTTCGAAACCAAAATCATCTTAACTAAAATTATTCGAGCGAAATACAACTCAATTTTAAATACAGGATGTCATATAATTAATCAACAATAGATAGTACCATCATCACAATTCAAATCAAGCATCACAAATTACATATTAATTAATCAAAAACTTCCAATATCGATCTATTTATCCTTTGATTACATTTAAGAATTAACCCTTAGTTAATTTCACAAATTAATTATCCTCAACCCAATACGGTAATTAACCTTTAATAATTTCATTAATTAATTGCTAACTATAATTATTATCACCCTTGATTAATAACATCAGTAATTAACTACCCTTAATTACATTACTGAATAAATTAACCCTTAATGTATTCCCTAATTAATCCCTTGATTAATTACAAAGTAATTAAATCCAAATTACTTCCATTATTAAAACATCTTTAATTATATTTAGTAAATATCAATTAATTACTTTCCTAAGTAATTACAATCCCATTAATTACATTAAGTAATTATTGATCAAGTGTTTAAATTAATTAAACTTAATTAATTAACCTAAACAAATCACATTAACCCAATTAATTTCATCAAGTAATTAACTCATTAATTACTTCTATTAAGCAATTAACCATAAAAAATTTCACAAATGATTATCATTAATTAATTAATCTAATTAATTATAAAAAAAATTGCTTACATCAATTAATTGTTAAATAATCTTAAGATAATGACCTTCATTAACAATCCTTAATTACGTCCTTTAAGTAATTAACTCAAATTATCCAATATTAATTACAAATTGATTATTTACCAATTAATCTTAACCATTCCTAATTATAGATTAATTAACCTTACTTAATTAATCTCAAATATTAATTAATCAATGTAAAATTTATTAATTACTTAATTAATCATCCATATTATTAATTAATTAAACGATTAATTACCCATTTAAATTAACTTAATAATTTAAATAAATCTAATTTCTTAAGTTCTAACTTAATCTAAGAATCATTTCTTACTTATTGGAAGTATTTAAAAACACTTTGTTTTCAAATTTACTTTAAATTTCACAAATTTCATTTTAAACTTAAGATACAAATTTAACTTAAACGAGGTTTTTAAAACAATTCAAACCTTATTATCTCATATGTTAAAAGCAACATCCACTTATAAAATAAGTTTAAAAGAATTTAAATTCCAATTTAATTTAAATTCAAATAAAATTAAAAAAAACAAACCTAAACATTCCAGGTTATTTTAAATACAATTTCAATTTAAAAATTTCTTTTAAATTCCAAACTGAAATACAGCTTGAAAATTTATTACAGATTTAAACTTAAATCCTTGAAAGTTAAAGAAATTTGAATGTTAATTTAAAGTTATCAAAACTGCTACAGGTTTAAAACCTGAACAACATCAACCAGAGCCTCCCCCTTATCTACTTCGAGCAAACGTGAAGCTTCCCCGAGAAAACCAACAACCTGCTTCGAGTCCCCTGCATAAATTCGAAACCACCAAAAAAAACAGCCTCACCAGAAAACACCCTACCGTGCACGTGCACGCCTCCATTCGCCGCCTCCGGTCAACACCACACCATCGAGCAAGACGGCGACCATCCCCTCACCAAAATCCGATCACCAAAACCTCGACTACAACTCAAAATCTGAAACGAGCTTCACACCCAAACTGGAATATCCATCCAAGCCTGGAAACCACCTCGACCATGAATCTCCGACCATTAGTGTGATAACCCGAATTTTGAGCATCAGATAATTGGATAATTATCTGAATTAAATATTAGAATACTGGCCTATAAATTTGACAAATAAATGTGATAATCTCCTTTATAAATTATTTATATTTGACAAAATTATTATTTTCAAACAATAACGATAATGGGTTGTTTAAATATAGATTAATTTTTTAGTAATTTTTTTTTTAATTACAAGTTGAATTTGGGCTTATTTAAAATATATGTATTATTTGAATTGATTCTTTAATTTGATTGGACTTAAATTTGAATTCAAAAGTTTGAAAATCTAAAAGAAGTATATCTTAAATATAGTTTGATTTAAATAGTAAAATAAATACCAAAGCTTTATAAAAACATTTTAAATAAAGGCAAGTGTTAAGATATTAACACCCAAATTAACAAAAGTAAATCATTTAACATAAAAACATACAAGTATAACAATTGAAATGTAAAAATTGAACAAGAATTTATCAAAGGGTTAATATTCTTCTTTCTTACACATGTGCTAAGCATAGTTATATTAATAAAGATAATTTGTATACGAAAACATTAAAAGCTATTAGAAATAAACATCAAAACATGATAATATAAATAAGAATCAATTTAAAAACATTTATAAAAGAATGAGTAATTATTATAATGTTTGAAATGTAACACATGTAAGGATATTAGATTATGCAAATACACTTGTAAAATAATCTACAACTTAAGGCAACAAGTGGCATTATCTTGAGTTTATTTTTGAAAAAAAAAATTAAAATAAAATAAATCTTTTGGTGTTCAAAAACATTGTTTTTCTTCTTCTTTTCTAAACTGAAATCCAGATCTTAAAAGAAGAAAATAAGAAGAGAAGAGGATATCAAAGCATTTATATCATCTTCAAATTTATAAAAAAAAAACTCAAACCTGTTTATAACTCAAGGATCTGAAGCTTAAAAACTGATTAAAATCAGCATGTAGATGATTCTAAGGCCATCCCAAACAATAAGGATTAGATCAGGGCTACATCAAGTTATTCCATAACGTTTGAATTAAGGATTCAGAGTAAAACATAACCTCCGGATCAAAGCATTTTCTTTTAGCTCTCTGATCTTTCTTTCAGGTGAGTAAATCTCTAGATTAAAAGTTTAAGTTGATAAATTATTTTGCTTATGAGATCTCAGTGTCAATAATGCTTGCATGTAGGATAAAAGTACTGAATCTGTAAGTGGGTAATTCAACTCTGTATCATATAAACTAGATTCATGTGATGATCCTTGGATTGTATGGAATGAACAATGATAAATAGCATGTTTTGCGTGTTTGTTTAGAATTGATTGTATATTTATGAATGTGAGAATGGATCTGCTTATCTCTGTATATAGTATTACATGTACTCTTACTTACAGACAAAAATCCAAATCAAAGAAAAATCATTATCTCCCAATATAAATTTTCTTATATTATGATCTTTGAAGGAAATTTATTAGTAATTGTCAGATTTGACTTTTAGAAATAGTTTCAATTTTATACGTGAAGTAATTATGTCAAAATTTAAGGTGTACAGTGGTAAATGGATTTAAATCAAAAATCAAAGTTGATAAATTTCATGTTTAACTTACATGATCTGAATGGACACTGAAAACGATGATTTTTAAGAGTATAATTGGGATTTTTAATCATGTACTGATTGAGTAAATGGCGAATGATCGAGGATTGAAATTTTATTGTTTTCTAGCGATTGATGGACTTAGGGGGTTTGTGGTCGTATCAGAAGATTGCTGGAAGGGAGGGGGCCACGGGGAAAATAGTTGGAGTGCCCATCGACCATCGCGGCGGCGTTACTGGGGCAGTGTAGGGTTTTGGGACTTGGTGGGGTGGAGGGTTGTTCCAGTCAAATTGTGGTGTCGCGGCAAGAATCTAAGGTTGCGGTATGGGATAGGAAGTAAGGGAAGTTCATGACGAGGGTATCGGCAAAGTTTGAAGCAGAGTAGTGATCGGAGATGACCGGTCGAAGTGGAGGAAGGAGATCCGAGTTGTTTCTTGTGTCGTTGAAAGATTGAATTTTTGATTAAGTTGTTACTGCGTGGAATTGAGAGGTCAGGGAGCTTATGAAGCTCGGGGGTGATGAACTGGGATGGTCGGTGACAAGATCGTCGATCGAAAGAGGGCGTACATGTGCACCGTATCCTACTGTACACAGTGGGAAGAAGAAGTGATGAAGCACGGTATTGATTTGGGAATTTTATTTTCGGGATCAGGATTTTGTGCGAAGTAGGACTCGGAGTTTGTAGGGTTTGTCTCGAGTAAGCTCTCGAGTGATTTGAGGATGTGTTTGTTCCAGTTGTTATGCAAGTTTAAACAAGATCTTGAAAGTAAAGAAGAGGTGGATTTCTCAGGTAATAACTCGAGCAAGTGGCGGGTTAAACCCGAAGTATAATTTTTGAAACAGTTTCTATAGTTATATGGAAACAAGTTTTTTTTAGATTTTAAAGTAAATAGAGATTAACCCGACTTTAAAGTAAACACTATCCCTTTGAATGATAATATCTTAAATATTGGTTTAAGAAATTGTATGATACTCTACTTAAATAATTTAAAGTAGAATCTTAAGTTTATTTTAAACTTATGTTAAATATGGAATCAAGTAGGTAATTAGAGGAGTTTATGTTTTATATTATAATGATAAGTGATTTAGGGATTTATTAGAAATTAATTAAGATTTATCTTTAAAGTTGATAAGGGTCTTGGATAATAAATGATTAATTAAATTAACGAAGTAGTTTAAGTAGAAATCATATAATTTAAAAGTAATTATTTGTGGAATTGTTTAAAATATAATTACTTAATGGGAGTAAGTAAAAGCATTGATTACCCTATGTAATTAATTAATGTCATTTGTTAAGTTAATTTTTGGTTTAATAAGTTTAAATAAAATCACTTGATGATGGGATTGAGTTTAATTACTTAATGAGGTTTATAAAGAGTAAAACTAAGTAAAGTGATTAGTTTAGGGTAAATTAGAGGGGGTAAATTATATGAAGAATAATTACTTGGTAGAAGTGATTAATAATTAATTGCTTAGTGTAATTAGTCTAAGAATTGACTAATAAAAGTTTCGAGAAGTTAATTAAGTAATGTGATTAATTAAAGGCAATCAATTACAAAATGAGATTAATCAAGAGTGATTAATAAATATAATAAACTAAAGATTAAGTACAATTACCTAAGGTAAATAATGTGGTATAATTACTTAGTGAAGTAATTAGTGAATAATTACCGGATGTGATTAATTTTAAGGAAATTACTTGATGGGTAGTAATTAAAGGATAATTACTTGATGAAGTAATTATAGAAAGTTAATTTCAGGTTGTGATTAATCAAGATTGATTAATGAATATAATTTAGTTGAAGGTTAATTATTATATGAAATTTAAGAATAGTTAACTAGTGAAAGTAATTAGAGGATCATTAATTAATATAATTAATGGAAGTGATCAATCTTGCTTATTAATGATTAAATAATGATGGGTGCTTTGAATTGGTTAATATCTCAGATATGAATTGCTTGAGATATGATATGTTGGATGGACGATGATAATGTAATTATCAATCAACTGGGAAATGCTGTGTAAAAGTGCAATTCAACAATCAAAGTTGAATTGCATTTAATTAAATAACTTGGGTTAGATGACATTGGATTCGAAGAGACCAGAGTCGGGTATTAGTTAATATCTGAAACCACTTCGATTCTTTGTTGATATGTGAAATCAACAGGATGGTATGAAATGATTTAAATGAATTTGACTGTTAATCTAAGTTCTGGTATTTAGATATTGATGTGTGATATGATGATGTTTATAACAAATGGTGAAGTTGTAAATTGAGACGAGTACCTCGGGTTTATATAAGTGTTATGCTTTTGTATTCCTTATTAGATGAGTTTACTCACGCTGGTTTCCAGCCTTACCCGGGTGTTACTTTGATGTAATGCTCGGGTCAGACCGACTATTACAGATTTTCAGGTAAGGACATTCTGGAGCTCAGGAGGCGAGCTGGAGAGCGGGAACGTATGTAGAGCTTCTGATGTTAATATATTATAGTATCTGAAACAGATAGATTTATCTGTTCTGTGATTGTAAATTCTGTTGTAACTTTGATATAATAAAGTGTAATTTGACATATACAGTTTCCTTGGTATAACTATTATTTATGTGATATTATATTTTATTCGCTGCGTATGTGAGATTTTGGGTTTGGTTTTCTATCCTTCTTCTTCTATCCCTTTTCTTTTCACTAACTATCTGGAATTTTCGGGATCGAAAATTCTGGGTCGTTACATTTGGTATCAGAGCTGAAGGTTAAGCGAGAACCTTGGCTCTGTTGGGATCACTCATTAAGGATAGGGTAAGTGGTACCCTAGAATGAGTTGAGTATATATATATGAGAGAGCGTACTTGTTATTTGCTTATTTAAAAATTTTAAATGATTTCAAAAGTAAGTGAATCTTATATAAGAAATAGATTGTGACGACCGCCCATGACTCCCACACGGAAACAAGGAAATGGTGCGCTGAAAGTGTGCCAGGCAGCCATGGACGATAGTCAGGGTAAGGTAAACACAGAATAGCCTATCCTATTACTCACAACGCATGGATAAAATACAGTAGAAAGTATACATAGTGAAGCTCTATAGAACAGAAGTCTCATCATATAAGCTCATAACAATTTGATACAAACATCTGAATAGCCAATACATCAAGCCTCACTGCATAACACTCAGAGAATCATACAAACAGCGGAATACCCAGTACATATAGTAAGAAAACAATATGCAAAAGCCTCCAGCTCGTCTCCGTCATCAACAGCGTTAGTCGCTAAGAACAGCACCTGTCACCGGCTACCTAGTCTGCCCATCCCAACATGGATGAACAGCCCAAGGTAATAAGAGTTAAACATAAAACCTTGAGTCAGACAAAAGTCTTAGTGAGCAGTAAATCAACTATCAAACATACCAAAAGAGCATAAAGGGTACAAAGGAATAGGAACCCAACCATCCCACTCCACCTCTTTCTACAGTGATAGCCCCCAGACACACTAAGCAGAAGCAAACATAGCAATTCAGACATTCAAAGCAAAGTAATTATCACTCGAGTCAAGGTCGGCGTTTCCCAAGTACAAACCCCCAAGGCCTAAACCAAGATCAGATAAGCACCTTGAAAACATCGCTCTGGACCCAAGTGACGATACAACCAAACATCCAAAAATCCATGACTCTGGCTATCACTGTTATCATTGCCTTGATTTCCCCGCTAGTTGAATGACCGCCTGCCAAGGGCAAATGGTAACCCCGGTTCTAGACATTGCTCCGCACGTCGTCGTGACCCGTGCCTAGGACTATCGCATCTGCCCAGAGTACTAGCACGTCATCGTGACCCGTGCTTGGAACGTCATCGTGACCCGTCCCAACATACTCTTGCTTTGAGCATGCTAGAACCTTCAACAACGATGAAATCTCAGCCATCTAGTCATCCTCCTCGACGACTATTCCCAAACTAGCTCAAGCGCCTCTCAAGCTAACCATTATCCACAAACTCGATCCACATCATCGAGTTACCAACATGCTTGGGATGATCCCGTCTGGATTAAACCAAGGCTTTCTCACATCGTACTTTGCCTCATCGCATCATAGCAAAGTCCCATCTCAACATCATCATCAAATTTATCCATATGAGCTTCAACACCCGCTTCATATGCCACAAGCAGCTTTCATTATTCAAGAGCTTTTCCACTTAGCTTTTGAATCATCTTCGACCATACTTGTCCAAATCAAATCATCAATCAACTAATCAATCAAATCAATCATTAATCCAAATAATCAAGCATTCAAACAAGATCTAAATAAGTAGTTATAACAATAATGGCAATTTCGTAAATAAAGAGTCCAAATCTAACATGCAATCTAACAAGCATGAATCATGAACAATATTTCTACAACTCGATAAATAAACTTGCATAAGTGAACATGTAGTAAAATAGGTGTCAAATCATCATGAACAATGGATCTACATGCAGACTTAAGGAAAATGCACGAAATCACTATCTTTAACACACAATCAAGCCACCGATCCAATACACTCCTTTGGGTCCGTGTGAGAGATAACCACCACTCACTGAATCACCTAAACACCTCAAAAGCAACTAACTTCAGATCTGGACAGCGAAGGATCTAACTTGATCCGACCAAATTCCGCTTCAAACGGTGAAATCTCACTTAAATGGATGAAGATCTTCAACTTTGGCCCTTGGATCTTCGATCTTGATCTTCAATCTTGGATGGATGTAAGCACTAGATTAGAGTGGAGAAAAGAAGTGAAGAAATGATGTAGTCGAGCTCTCAAAATGGCAGCACTTCATCGCTTCAAAATCTGGTGCCAAAATAGTGAGATATGGACGAGTATTTATAAGCTGAAACGTCCCATAAGTCGTCCGCCCCTATGAGTCGTCCACGACCTAAAAGCCCAACGACCTACGACTTATGCCCCCACACGACTCAATAACCTAACGCCTTAACACCTACACGGCTTAGCGACTCAACTACAAAGCCGACCTAACGGCTTAGCAACGTAGCCGCCTCAACGACCTAACTGACATACACGACCTATGACCTAACTGGTATGCGACTTAGCAAATGCCGCGACCTAACCAAACCCAGGCCACACGACTTAACTATGTGACGACCTAAAATAATAATACGACCTAACTAAACACAGTGCTAACCTCAAGGTCGCCATCCTCCTTAAGTCGTTCCAAACGACCCACGACCTAAGCATCTAACGACCTATCCCCTTAGGTCGCCTAAACCTTAAGTCGCTCACTATACTCAGGTCACTTACTATACTTAAGTCGCTTAATCCACTAACTCGCTAACTAGTAGGTCGTACTGTTTTTAAGTCGCTCTTCTTCCTTAGGTCGCTCACCCCTTAGGTCGCTCAACCGACCTAACTTCCACATGACCTAAATCCTATACGACTTAACTCTTAAGTCGCTCAATCGTACTTAAGCCGTTTCATCTATAGGTCGCTCCACTCAACCTAACTCTCATACAACCTAAGCTCCACACGGCTTAACAACATCAACGACTTAATGGCAAATATTTTACGATATGTCGACACGTAAAATACGGGTCGTTACATTCTCTCCCCCCTAGGAATTTCGCCCCCGAAATTCCAAACAAACAAGAGCAATCAAAACTATTCTGCATGCCTACCATCCATAGCAGTCAACAAACCATGCATCCAATTACTGGCCTAGCATGCAGAACCCTAAGATTAGAACAAGTTACAAATTCATGAGATGTCACGGCACCTTAGGGCCATACCTCGAAGAGTTCAGGATGAGCTGCTTTCATCCTCTCTTCCCCCTCCCATGTACAGTCGTTAACATCATCACTCCATTGTACCTTGAGCAACGTAATCGTCTTCCTCCTAAGTTGTTTCGTGTCGGTTTCAACAACACGAAGCGGCTTACGAGGTCTCGTAATAATGGATCAACCTCTAAATCTTCACAGCTATCAGTAGAAACCACTGTATTCGAGTCGTGCACATACTTCCGTAGATAAGATACATGAAAAACATTATGCACACCCGCCATCTTTTCCGGTAACTCCAATTTATAGGCGAGCTTTCCAATTCGCTCGATGATCGGGAATGGTCCAACAAATCTCGGAGTCAATTTTCCTTTCTTCCCGAATCGAATAACATTCTTCAGGGGAGAAATCTTCACAAAAACCATATCTCCTTTGTCGAATTCCAAGTCCTTACGACGCTTATCGGCGTAACTTTTCTGACGATCTTGGGTTGCCTTCATTCGTCGCCGAATGGTCTCTATACAATCCAAAGTCTGACGAATCATTTCTGGCCCAAGTATCAATTTTTCTCCAGTTTCTAACCAACATGTCGGAGAGTTACACGGCCTTCCATACAATGCTTCATACGGTGCCATACCAATACTTGACTGGTAACTGTTATTATACGAAAATTCTACCAAATGAAGATAATCTTCCCATGATCCTCCGAAGTCCAAAACACATGCTCTGTGGAGATCCTCCAAAACTCGGTTGACTCTCTCGGTCTGACCATCTGTTTGGGGATGATAAGCTGTACTCAAACACAACTCGGTTCCCAAAACTTCCTGGAAGCTCTTCCAAAATCCACTAGTGAACAATGGGTCTCGTTCTCTCACTATACTCTTCGGAATACCATGGAATCGTACTATCCACTTGACATACAACTCAGCCAACTTCGATGCAGTCCTAGTTGATCGAACAGGAATGAACCTTGCACTCTTTGTCAAACGATCTACGATGACCCAAATCCCTTCATTTCCTGCCCTGGTTCTAGGTAAACCATCGATAAAATCAACCGATATTTGTTCCCACTTCCACGTAGGAACTTCCAATGGCTGAAGCAACCCACTTGGCTTCTTCTGCTCGGCTTTTACTACCTGGCAGTTCATACATTTGGAAATAAAATTTCCAACATCCTTCTTCATACCTTCCCAGTAATATGTTCTCTTTATATCCCGATACATCTTATTTCCACCTGGATGAATCGTCAACTTCAAGTGATGACTTTCCCTCAGAACTTCATCTCTCAACCCATCTATATCGGGAATAACTAGCCGTCCTTGTTTCCGAAGCCAACCCTCTCGATCGACTTCGAATCCTTTATCCTTTTCTGGGTTCAATCCAGATTCCAAATCACAGGTAATCTTGACAATCTTATCATCTCGCTTTTGACTCTCGCCAATTCTTTCCACAAGAGTAGGTCTTATCGATAAGTTTGCCAACATTTTAGGTTCCAATTCACATCTAGGCCTGAAGTCAAATCCAGCCAAATACTCGAGAATCTTCCATTCTGAAAACATGGCTCCCAAACCTGCATGTCTTCGACTCAACGCATCAGCCACTGCGTTACCCTTTCTTGGAGTATAGGCTATACCAAAATCATATGATACCAAAAACTCTAGCCACCTTTGCTGCCGAAGATTCAAATCCTTTTGGGAGAAAAGATACTTCAACGACTTATGATCTGTAAACAACTCGAATCGAACTCCCAATAGATAATGTCTCCACATCTTCAGAGCAAAAACAATCGCCGCCAACTCCAAATCATGAGTCGGATAATTCCTTTCATGCGGCTTAAGTTGTCGACTTGCATACGCAACAAATTTATCCTTCTGCATCAGCACTGCTCAAAGTCTAGTACCACATGCATCGGTGTAAACTACCGTCTCATCATTTCCACTTGGAATAACCAAAACAGGAGCACTCGTCGGTCGCTCTTTCAGGATTCCGAAAGCTTGCTCACTCTTAGCATCCCATCTGAATACCTGATTCTTTTTCGTCAATCCTGTCAACGGTGCAGCTATCTTGGAAAAGTCTTTATAAACCGACGATAGTATCCTGCTAATCCAAGAAAACTTCTCACATCAGATGCATTCTTAGGTCTAACCCAATCCTGGATTGCTGCCACCTTGGCGGGATCAACCGCTATTCCATTTCCAGAGATAACATGGCCTAAGAACCTCACTTCACTCTTCCAGAAGTGACACTTCGAAAACTTAGCCTTCAGCTGATGTTTCCGCAAGATTTCCAAAACAACACGTAAGTGCGTCTTGTGCTCTTCTTCAGTTCTGGAATAAATCAAAATATCATCCACGAACACAAGTACGAACTTGTTCAACTGATCCCTGAATACTCTATTCATAAGATCCACAAAATACGCTGGTGCATTGGTCAATCCAAACGGCATTACCAGCCACTCAAAGAAACCGGATGGTGTCCTGAAAGCAATCTTCGGCACACTATCCTTTGCCACTCTCAACTGGTGAAATCCCGTTGCCAAATCCATCTGAGAAAACACCTTAGCTTCATGAAGCTGATCAAACAAGTCATCTATTCTCGGCAATGGATACTTGTTCTTCTTAGTCACTTTATTCACCTCATGATAATCCACACACAACCTCAACGATCAATCCACTCTGGTTGCAAACACAACTGGTGCAGCCCATTTAGACACACTACGCCGAATGAATCCTTTCTATAAAAGGTTATCAACTTGCACCTTCAACTCTTGCTGCTCCCTAGGCGCCATTCGCCTAAGAGGCATCACAATAGGTCTGGCTCCTTCAACTAGATCGATACGAAACTCGATCTCTCTATGCGGCGGTAACCCTTTGACCTCGTCAAAGACATCCTCAAATCCATTCACAATAGGCACCGATGACAGTCCATCTCGTGGAACAACCAGCGAATACATGAAGCTCATAAAGACGCCTTCTTCATGCTTACATCGTATCACAACCTTTCCCCCCTCCACATTCTCGACTGTCACCTCCAGCCTCTTACAATCAACCCTTGCCGCATACTTCCTAAGCCAGTCCATACCCAAAATAATTCCGAACCCCGCAAAGTTCAGAAAAAACAATCACAAACAAAAGAGCAATCATGACTCGATGCAACTAGACCACGACATACCATACACAAACAAGACGAACCCCCAACTGGATTAGTCACAACCAATGGTCTATTAACAATTTCCGGTTCCAAACTAACCGGCCTACAAGTTCACTACAAACAAAGGAACGCGACGCCCCAGTATCAAACAACACTCTAACTGGAACACCACAAATGGAAAGAGTACCTTGAACCACCACACTCTTTCCCTCCTCTTCAGCAGTAGGAGCCTTCAAAGATGATGGCACAGCCCCCAAAGCATAAGCTTGCACGATCTGCTTATCTTTTCTCGGTTCTCGACAGTCCTTCCTGATATGCCCCAGCTTATCACAGTTGTGGCACTTCAACTGCACCTTTGGATTCTTGCAATCCCTAGAGAAATGGCCCTTCTGCCGACAATTGTAGCAGGTCACTTCACCCTTTGGCTTCTTCTGGCCATCCTTACCCTTCTGCTGTTGCTGCTTCCTCTTCTTGTTTCCACCCTGCTGTGGTTTGGACTCTTCCTTGGTCACAGCAACAACAGACCCTTCCTTAGGAAACAAACTCTCGTGCCTGAGAGCTTTCTCCACAAGCTTCTCAAACGGATCGTCCAGATGATCCACCAACTGCCTCCCAAGATAACTATCCAAGCCTGTCACAAACTTCTCGTTCTTCTGATATGAAGACTCAATATACGATCTGGCATACTTGGACAATGCTTCAAATTCAGAAACATACTCAAGAACAGGTCTTCCACCTTGCTTGAGCTCCACTAACTTCTTAAACAAAACAGATTTCTACGCTGTAGAAATGAACTTAGCTTCAAATCTGACTTGGAATTGCTCCCAAGTGATCTCTTCCTCTAGAGTATCAATGGTGATAGAGTTCCACCAATCAGAAGCTCTTCCCTGAAGCTGTCTTGATGCAAGCTTCCTTTTAGTCGCATCCTCAATTCCCAAATCACCAAAGATTCTTCTACAAGCATCTATCCATCTCTGAACTTCTATGGTTGATTCTGTTTCCAAGAAAACCTTTCCTCCAAGAGCAGTATAGTCCTTACACAACTTAGCAAAATCCACTGGTCTTGGGGCTTGAACCTGAACTCCAACATCTACTGATGGCCCCGGAGCTGGCATCCTTCTCATGATCGAAGTCATCATAGCCTCGAACATAGAAGCATAATCAGCAGCCCCCTCAACAGCATGGCCTCCCTAGCACCTGGTCTCCCTCTTCGACTCATTCCTAATATCTAAAAGAAATGATTAATATACCCTGAGAAACAACTGCATAAGAAGTTCAAATCCTTCTAAGCTACTATATTATATATAGTAATCATCCATCAAAATTACAATTACGTCTCTCATACGCAGTTACGTCAGCGAGCGTTGGCTAAAATCGATTAACCAAAGCTCTGATACCAAATGTGACGACCGCCCATGACTCCCACACGAAAACAAGGAAATGGTGCGCTAAAAGTGTGTCAGGCAGCCATGGACGATAGTCAGGGTAAGGTAAACACAGAATATCCTATCGTATTACTCACAGCGCATAGATAAAATACAATAGAAAGTATACATAGTGAAGCTCTATAGAACAGAAGTCTCATCGTATAAGCTCATAACAATTTGATACAAACATCTGAATAGCCAATACATCAAGCCTTACTACATAACACTCAGAGAATCATATAAACAGTGGAATACCCAGTACATATAGTAAGAAAACAATATGCAAAAGCCTCCAGCTCGTCTTCGTCATCAACAGCGTTAGTCACTAAGAACAGCACCTGTCACCTGCTACCTAGTCCGCCCATCCCAACATGGATGAACAGCCCAAGGTAATAAGAGTTAAACATAAAAACTTGAGTCATACAAAAGTCTTAGTGAGCAGTAAATCAACTATCAAACATACCAAAAGAGCATAAAGGGTACAAAGGAATAGGAACCCAACTACCCCACTCCATCTCTTTCTACAGTGATAGCCCCCAGACACACTAAGCAGAAGCAAACATAGCAATTCAGACATTCAAAGCAAAGTAATTATCACACGAGTCAAGGTCGGCGTTTCCCAAGTACAAACCCCCAAGGCCTAAACCAAGATCAGATAAGCACCCTGAAAACATCGCTCTTGACCCAAGTGACGATACAACCAAACATCCAAACATCCATGACTCTGGCTATCACTGTTATCTTTGCCTTGATTTCCCCGCTAGTTGAATGACCGCCTGCCAAGGGCTAATGGTAACCCCGGTTCTAGACATAGCTCCGCACGTCGTCGTGACCCGTGCCTAGGACTATCGCATCTGCCCAGAGTACTAGCACGTCATCGTGACCCGTGCTTGGAACGTCATCGTGACCCGTCCCAACGTACTCTTGCTTTGAGCATGCTAGAACCTTCAACAACGATGAAATCTCAGCCTTCTAGTCATCCTCCTCGACGACTATTCCCATACTAGCTCAAGCGCCTCTCAAGCTAACCATTATCCACAAACTCAATCCACATCATCGAGTTACCAACATGCTTGGGATGATCCCGTCTGGATTAAACCAAGGCTTTCTCACATCATACTTTGCCTCATTGCATCATAGCAAAGTCCCATCTCAACATCATCATCAAATTTATCCATATGAGCTTCAACACCCGCTTCATATGCCACAAGCAGCTTTCCTTATTCAAGAGCTTTTCCACTTAGCTTTTGAATCATCTTCGACCATACTTGTCCAAATCAAATCATCAATCAACTAATCAATCAAATCAATCATTAATCCAAATAATCAAGCATTCAAACAAGATCTAAATAAGCAGTTATAACAATAATGGCAATTTCGTAAATAAAGAGTCCAAATCTAACATGCAATCTAACAAGCAAGAATCATGAACAATATTTCTACAACTCGATAAATAAACTTGCATAAGTGAACATGTAGTAAAATAGGTGTCAAATCATCATGAACAATAGATCTACATGCAGACTTAAGGAAAATGCGCGAAATCACTATCTTTAACACACAATCAAGCCACCGATCCAATATACTCCTTTGGGTCTGTGTGAGAGATAACCACCACTCACCGAATCACCTAAACACCTCAAAAGCAACTAACTTCAGATCTGGACAGCGAAGGATCTAACTTGATCCGACCAAATTCCGCTTCAAACGGTGAAATCTCACTTAAATGGATGAAGATCTTCAACTTTGGCCCTTGGATCTTCGATCTTGATCTTCAATCTTGGATGGATGTAAGCACTAGATTAGAGTGGAGAATAGAAGTGAAGAAATGATGTAGTCGAGCTCTCAAAATGGCAGCACTTCGTCGCTTCAAAATCCGGTGCCAAAATAGTGAGATATGGACGATTATTTATAGGCTGAAATGTCCCTTAAGTCGTCCGCCCCTATGAGTCGTCCACGACCTAAAAGCCCAACGACCTATGACTTATGCCCCCACACGACTCAACGACCTAACGCCTTCACACCTACACGGCTTAGCGACTCAACTACAAAGCCGACCTAACGGCTTAGCAACATAGCCGCCTCAACGACCTAACTGACATACACGACCTACGACCTAACTGGTATGCGACTTAGCAAATGCCGCGACCTAACCAAACCCAGGCCACACGACTTAACCATGTGACGACCTAAAATAATAATACGACCTAACTAAACACAGTGCTAACCTCAAGGTCGCCATCCTCCTTAAGTCGTTCCAAACGACCCACGACCTAAGCACCTAACGACCTATCCCCTTAGGTCGCCTAAACCTTAAGTCGCTCACTATACTCAGGTCACTTACTATACTTAAGTCGCTTAATCCACTAACTCGCTAACTACTAGGTCGGACTGTTTTTAAGTCGCTCTTCTTCCTTAGGTCGCTCACCCCTTAGGTCGCTCAACCGACCTAACTTCCACACGACCGAAATCCTATACGACTTAACTCTTAAGTCGCTCAATCGTACTTAAGCCGCTCAATCGTACTTAAGCCGTTACATCTATAGGTCGCTCCACTCAACCTAAATCTCATACAACCTAAGCTCCACACGGCTTAACAACATCAACGACTTAATGGCAACTATTCTACGATATGTCGACACGTAAAATACGGGTCGTTACATAGATTATTTATTATATTAAGGAAATTGGTTGTAATATTAATTAAATTAAAAGTAATAGTAAGAATTAAGTGATAATAACATTCAAACATATTGAAATTAAATTAAAGATAAGTTTGAAATGGATTCAAACCGAAATTAAATCGTGAATTTGAAAAAGGTTTCAGGATAAGAATAATCAATTAATCTATGAGATTAATTAGTGGATAATAATTAGAAATTATAATTAAAGAGGGAGTTACTTAATGAAGTAACTAGAGGTAAGTAATTTAAGGGACACTTAATTAATGAAGGTAATTAAGAAATAAGTTAATTACCGAATGTGATTAATTAAGGATGTAATTAATTTAAAGAAATAATAAATAATATTATTTAAGGCAATTGAATGAAATGGTCCTATTTCAAACAAGTGTTGTTTGAAAATTTAAAAGAAATTTGTTTTGAATACCAAAGGTGGTTTAATATTTTAAAGTATAACTTGGTAAAAGAAGTTAATATGTATATATGTGGATATACATAATATCAATATGGTTTGAAATAAACTCTAAATGTTGAGTTTTAAATTTGGAATAAGATGTGACACCCAAAGTGATAAGTTTTAGAACTTAATAAGTGGGAAGATTATTTATGAGAAGTTCAAAATTTGAAATGGAAAATGCAAATTGGGTAAGGTTGACTGGATTAACTGAATTGAGTTTAACTTGGGAAAAAGTTAAATAGGTTTGAATGAACAATCTGATTTGGAAATTTCAAGATGAAATTGAGATTTAATTTGGGGAGTTAAATGGTTAATCTGAACTGGGAGTTTGTGTGATCTCAAAATGTGTTTGAGATCTGGAAATTGTAAATTGATGGATGGTTTAAGATGAGTTAGATAATATCATCCTATTGTTGTTAAAAATCTTTAAGTTGTGGATTAGATTTATTTAAATAAATAAGAAATGGAGTATGGAAATCCATTATTGGGATAAAGAGGTAAATTGATTTAAAGAAATTAAATCAACATTTGATGTATTAGCTCGAATTTATATAATTCGAGATGGTTTAAAATTTAAAATTTGAATTAATTCAAATTGAATTTGATGTGAAGTAATTGAAAGTGTGATTGAAGATGTATGAGTATAAGATTCAAATGGAAAATTTGAATTGGATTAATTTGTAACGATTTGAAATTGAAGTGGATTCAATTTGAAATATGTCCATATTTATTGGAATAATTTGGAATTATAATTAAAGTTGAATAGTTTTAAATTCAAATGGAATTTGAATTGAATTTGGGAGGAAGTTAAGAATAATTCAACTTGATTTGGAAATAGAATTTGAAATTGGGATTAATTCAAACTGGAGTTGAAATGAATTGAAATTTATTTGAATTAGTAGAATTTGAGATCAAGGTTGAATAAAATTAAATTGGGAAAGAATCGAGGATAATTCAACTTGAATTTGGATTGAATCAATTTCAATGGAAATTGAAGTTATTTAAAATTGGAATTGGGTCAATTTAAATGAAAGTGGAAATTTAAATTGAATTGATGAGAATGGAGATTGGGAATTTAACAGTTTTGGCTCTGGACTATTTTTAATATAAATTGTTTTAATATAAACCTATTTTTCCAAGCTATTTATTATATATACAACTTTTCCTTTAAATAGCCAAATTTTCTTATACTTGTTTTACAATTATTTTTGAAACTGTTTAACAATTTTCTAACTATTTTATAAACTAATTACTATGTTCAACTACTAATTACTATTTTATAGCTACTTTGCAATTATTTAAAATTTCTATGACTATTTAACTATTTTTCAATTATTTTACAATTACTGAACTATTTTACATCTATTTTACAAAATAGAAATTATTTTTCAACTAATTATCTATTTTAAATTTTTCAAGCTATTTTCTAAATAAATTGGTCGGAGTTTAAACTGTTATTGGTTAGATTCCCAATCGAGATAAGAATAGAGGTGATAATCCAAATGGATTGAAGCAATTATGAGTAAGTCAATGAAAATTTAAGTAAATGTGAATAGAAAGAGAATTGGTTTGGCTAATAACTAATAAAGATAAATACGTAGGGTGTACGTATGTTATTCTATTCGCATAGTGATTTGATTCAGATTCGAGCACAGAATTTCGAGATAGTATGTCGATCCGAGTTAGGATTTTTTACTCGATTTTCGACGGCAAACCTGGATATGTTTGTTGATTAGTTCTGGATATTCTCTATCATAGTTATGACTGTGCAAGGAGAATGACGGTTTCTGATCAAGAAACCAGATCTGTGTCCGCCCTAGGAAGTCGGGTGGACGATACTAGTTCGGAAATGAAATTGTGTGATCGAGCGAGCAATCAGATTGGTATAGCGTACGAATGATATGTGTGAAGACCCGCAAATTCGTACTCCTTGAATATACACTAATCTCCATAGATTAACTCAAGATGAACAGAAATACGAATTCTCAATGTTTAAGAAAAAGAAAAAAATAGAAGAAGAGAGAAAAAGATAGAAAATAGAGAGAAAAGAAAATAGAAAATAGAACGGAATAGAAAACAGTAGAACAATAATAGAATCTCACAATCGCAGCGGAACAACATATAATAATAAATGAATAATCTTTAAACAAAGAACTATATCAGTTATTACATTTAATACATTACATTACATCATCATCAGAGTGTACAACATCAAACAACAACAAACAATGCAGCGAAAAAAGAAATATTATATACTAGTAATACGCCATGCCATCCATCTTGCCTCCAGCAACTCCTGTATTCCAGAATATCTTGATAAACCTTAACTCTTGATTGCCCGTGTGGAAATTAGTGGGCACCCAGAGTTTAGGAAGGAAAACAATAAACTCCGAGTCAGTCATGTGACTGGTGTGAGAACTCAAAACAGTTTATTTATCTCTAAAAATCAAAATAGAGGAATATTTTTAAAGTTAATTCGCAATGCTTTTAAAAATGAGACTACCATAAGGCCTCCCGCGCACACACACAATGCAAACGTAGAATCGGAGGAGATTTCTCCTTATGAAAGTCAAAGATGCTTGATATGCATTAAAAAGAACATTTGATATTATTACTAGTGCATAGTGTAGAGAAAAATTCATTTCGAAAATAAAGATATAAATCTTAGCCAGCATAGACATTTCGAACTATGTCTACTATAGCTACCATCTAAACAGTGGTGACCACCATAAGTAAATGGCAGGTTCTACAACTAAAACCGTACAGGGTTTCGTATTGGGAATTGGATTTCCAACAAATGGTCAGGCCAAGGAACTTCCCATTGCCACATGAGAACGCCTCTGGAAGGACGTCCCCGAGAACCAAACCGGATCTCTGCCAACACAAGGCCGGGTTACCCCTAATTGGGTAACTACTGACACGAGTATGCCATCTCCCAGTCCTTTGGGACCTTTAACCGAGCGCTCGTAATCAACATCACACCATAATAATAAAGTGTTTCTACATGAGTAAGTATCTGGGCTCCATACCATGATACCACCCTTTTCCAGAAGGAAATGCACATACCCTAAAGGGAGCTACCCCTCATAACCTTGCTGCATCTTTCCTGTTTTGACCATTCCGGGGTGTGAGGCTCGACGAAGTCTCGTCCACAAAGCCACGCTTTATACAAAAGCTGTGCTTTGGGTCAACAAATGATCATAGAAATGATCACAAAGATAAACGATCAAATAAATGATCATATCACAAATGATCAACACAATGATCATTTCACAGCAACACTCAGCATGTCACATTACCAAATTGGGAATATATCGCTGATAACCTTCAACTACATAACCTCTGAGCTCGTACGTCTCAGAGAAGGGTGTTAAGCTAAAAGAATAAATTCTCCGCCACCAATAGAAATATATTTGAAAGAAATCTGCTTTATATCTCAATTTGTAACGTCAGACATACAATCCATACAAGTCTGTTCCGGGCTCGAACAGAACCGAAGGCACTTACAAAGAAGTCCTTGCAATCCGGATATCCACAATCCTGATCGGATTCCCCATCACATATGGAGAACTCTATACCGGAGCAACTCGGTGCAGAGTCAATCGACATGTCATCCTATCGCTCTCGCAAATACCCGGTCTTCAACACCGGTCGTCAAATGCTATCCATTACGTCGTATCACTATTCGGAATGGGTAATCCGAATAACGAGCGCAATAATTTAAAAATAAGTGTGGCATTCAAATTCAGCAAATCACAACAAATACCCATTCAAAGGTAAATATTGATAGTCGGTTATTGAACTATCAATGGATTTGCACAACATCACCAGATTCAAATAATTTTCCAAATTTTTTATTTCCCAAAAATATCTTTACAAGATATATGTTTTCAATACTTCAAAAATAAATCAATATTTATTTTTAAACGAATTCCACTTTCTTTTATAAATTCCTTAGTGAATTTATATTTCACAATATCTACTGATATACGATTTCAATTATTCATTTTCAATTTATCTTCAAAAAGATAAATTCCAAAAATATTCACTTAATATTTGTGACGACCCGGAATTTTCGAGCAATTAAAAATCAGAATATTAATTGATTTTAAATATCCAATAGAGCGATTAAAACCTAAATTGCGAATATCACAATTTATTCAATAATTGAATTATTAAATTAAATAATTGAAGTTGGGTAAATTGTTGAATTTAGAATTTTAAGCCTGTTAAGAATAATTTGAAAGCTTATAAAATTTATATTGATAACATTGAATATAATAAAAGTGTTAAAATGGAACCTAACACTGAACTGGTCAGTTTTGAAATTTAATCGTTTAAATTGAATTTAAAAATAGCCTTCCGAGGCACAGTCTCGGAATTCAACGAAACCAGTTCCATTGGATCTGTAATATTAAATTATTCTCGGATTTCAATTTTCGTAGTAATTGGAGCAGTTGTGTGAGCGTACGGTATATAAACGCGTTGAAAATTCTATTTATATATTCACGTACTATCCCTATCAGCTGCCTTCTCTCAAATCCTTGTCCCCTCTCGTACATGCCGTCATCATCATGTCTCCCTTTCTCTTATCGCGCAAGCTTCATCTTCCTTAAATAAAATTCACCGAAGCCTCTTTCGTAAGGGAATACTCAGTAAACTAAGAAAAAAAGAAAATAAATAGTTGATCATGGCCGCCTTTTCCTCTTCCCCTCCCTACCCCTTTACATTCTCTGTTCGAATAAATGAAAAAAAAAGGCAGCCTTTATTTGTTTTTCTTTTTCTCAATTCGATTTTAGTAAATCGCAACCATGATTCCCTGACCCTTTTCGAAGAAACTTAGGGTCAACTCGAGCTCGCATGTGTAGGGCTGTGGCGCATGAATTCGAGCGGCGCACGATTGTGAATCGCGTGAGTAGAAAATAGCGACAACGAGAGATGAAGTCGACTCAAATCGAGGTGGGGTTTCAGTTCATACGCAAGCGTGGAGGTGTAGCCGCGCCGTACAATTCGGGTTTGGATCTCTGGATGTTTCGTGCAAGCGAAGAAGACGTGCTCACGTGCGCGAGTATCTAAGGATCGAATTTAGGTTTGGGGACAGCTTCTATTGCGACGTCAGAGATCGGAGGCGTGTTGATGTGAATCACGAGCCTGGGCTATTTGAGGTATTTTTTTGTTTGATCTTTAACTGAAGAAATATAATGTTTATACACGTTTTAAGTTTAATATATACAAATAGATGCTTATAGGAAGAAATTCATTTATGGATAGAAGTATATGTATTGACCTATACAGTAAAAAAAAATACATATATAGGTGCAGTTCAATTTTAGTGTATGTACACAAGTACTTTAATTTGATTATATATATGTAAGTTAGAGGAAAATTGGATACGGGTAAGATTTTGAAATTTATATATGTATATGAGATTTTAAAATGTTGAAAACAGTATGAAAAATTTAATTCTACAACTATGTAAATTAATTTTATAATTGTATGAGTTTCAAAGACAAATGAATATATATATATTAAGATTTATAAGCAGAAACTAATATATAGTTTCGATTTGGAATGATAATATATTGTGGAAAATAAATTTGTTTAATATCAAATTTTTAGTTAAATAAGTTATTAAAAGGATGTGGGTAGGAAAAATTAGTTCAAGTATTTTATTGAAGTTAAAGTTAATTAGATAAAATAAAATTTATATCAACGGAATTTAATTGTTCAATCTGTTCGAATATTAATAAATTGTATAAATTATTTATACAAGGTCTATAAATCGAGAAAACAAGCGAGATGGATTGGGTTGCAAAGTAAAGGTCGAAGGTGAGTTAATCTCACTCAGTTTAAGTTTAAATTTAAATGATTAAATTTAAATAATTGATTGTGGTTGAATTGATTGGTGTGATGTAGTACAGTATAATTTGAACTTGGCATATTATGTGATGCTAACATCTGTGAATGCAGGGAAAACAGGTTGGAGGGATCCAACTGGACCCCTCAACTTTATTTAATTATTTAATATTCTCTGTTCTGAATATTTGATATTCTGTAATGAATTATGTAGAAATATTGGACGCTATGGCTCGATTGTTATAATCGGGAAATAATGAATTACCCAAAATATATAATTTGAGTTTGGGGAATGGAAATAAAAGAAGTAAAATTGTAAGTAAAATAATTATAGAAAAGTTGAATAAAGTTATAAATGAACTGGAAAGGAAATAAAGTAACTTTAACATTTTAATAAATAAATCATGAGTATGGGAAGGAAAAATTTAATTAAACCAAGAGTTCATGAAACTTAAATCTCAATGTTATTGTTTAAAAGAACAAAACATTTATTTTAAATTGAGGATTTAAATTTATTTAAGAAGAATAAAGAAGAAATTGGGAATAACTTGAGATTTGTATATTTTAGCTAAAGGAGTTAAAAATCAAACTGAAAATAATAATATAGTCCATAATTAATTGAATTTCGAAATGAACTGATAAGTAAAGAAATTTATTTCAAAGGAAATAAATTGGAAATCAATTTGGGAAATTGATTTAAGTAATTTGAAGTTGGAATTCTCCCTGGATAACTAAGTACGTTTTCAAAGTAAATTTTAAATATAAGTTAATAATTTTAAATTTTGTTTTAAAAGGTATTTTTTTGGAAAATTTATTATTTCTAATATTTAAATTTTAAAGTAAGTATCTTCTCAAATCTATTATAGTAGTAATTATTTAAAGAGTGACTTAGCATTTTGTTTCAACAGTAAAAATCTAGTTATATATTGTATTAAGTAACATTATTTTCAAATATTCATATAAGATGTATTTTTAACAAATTATTAAAGTAGTTTTAATTTATATGTTTTAAAAAGTATATATTTCTAAGTAAAGTGGTTAAATGATTTTAAATCTAGTTTTGTGCTTAGTAATCTCAGAGGAGATATAAATTATTTGGGAAAGTTTATTCTGAAAGGAAGGTGGTTTTGAAACTGTTTTCAAAGGATTGAAAAAAAATAGAAATATATCTTATGAAGATACCTTTGAGATAAATAAATAATTTGGGAAATTATTTATTGGTTGATGGTTGTTTGTGAATATTAATTGATAGTTAAATCACCGACTATCAATATTGGACAAATGCGTTGATCGTTTCGAAGAGGCCGGGATCGAGATTTATTTCTCGAAAACCACTTCGATCCTGTTTGTACGTTTCGTGCGAAAAACATGTTCGGATTCGAAGATGGAGCAGTGAAGTGCAAGGGCTAGTCGCTACTAATCCTGAGGATATTTCCAAAATGGATGTAGTAGGAATAGTGCCTTCGGTTCCGTTCGAACCCGGGACGGACTTGTATGGACGAATGCTTGCGAAACATCGTCGGGTGGACGATGGGCATTCTAAGTGAAACGTTCTAAAAGGTGACGCTTAGCCTCAAGCCTCATCAAATGGGAATGACTGAAAATCAGGGGATATGCAGCAAGGTTAGGTGGGTTATGCCCAAGCAGGACAAGATATTTCCCCTGTCTAGATGTCCCTTATATTTTTCGGCTTAGTGGGTGGTTGGTCGCGCCAACCACGGGGTTTATCTTGTTCGGGACTGTTCAGTAAGGAATGGTTCCGGCCTTGTGTTGCAGGGGATGAAGGGAGTAGTCCTCGGTACGGTGATCTAGGCCCCGTACTGTGACAGGTGGTACCCCAGTACCTAGTCATTGTTGGAAATCCATTCTCCCTACGAGCCTTGTACGAGTTTTGTTTGTATTACCCACTCTGTGGCTAGTAGCTGGAATTTAATCATGTAACAATTTCGGCTATTTTATAAGTATTTGTATATAGACCCTATTATAGTATCAGAGGATTTCTATAAAAATTGTTTTAGCTATCGTAAGGTAAAAACCCGACATGTTTATTTGTGGCGTGGTCTTACGAGATGCTTTTGTTTTCAAATGATTTTTGAAACTTTAATAATCAATTGGGTGTGATTTTCTCACGCTGGTATTCCAGACTGACAAGGGTGTTATTTAACTATAATGCTCGGGTCAGACCGAGTATTATAGAATACAGGATATGATGCTGTGGAGCTCAGGAGACGAGCTGGATGACGATACGTATTCTCGTACTATATATATATTTCCGTTGTTTGAGTTGTTGTGTATTCATTGTATGTTACTGATGTGAGCTGTGACTGATGTACTCTGATGATGTAATGTATATAAATAGATATATTTGATTTTGTGTAAAGATTATTTATTATCTATTATATTTTATTCCGCTGCGATGGTTAGATTCTGATGTTGCTTTTGTTTTTTTTTCTTCTAACTCTTCTTCTTAAATTCAAAATGATTCGGATTTCTGTGCAACTTGAGTTGATTAGGTAGAATAGTGTCGACTCAAGGAGTACAGATTTGCGGGTCGTTACAGGGTGTATCAGAGCTTAGGTTGGTGATAACCTTGGCTCTGGTGGGGATTACTCATGAAATAGAGTTCGTAGTACTCTAGAATGAGTTTGAGCGTATTAATAGATATGAGCGCGTATTTGTTAGTGAATATAAAATGGTTTTATATTGTGTTGATTGGTTTATTGAGTGGTATATGAACCTTCGTCGGCACAGCCTCGAAAACTGTATCGAAGGGGTTTCTAAACACTTGAATAGAACAATTGGCACAATATTGTTTTAAATGTGGGTGAATGAAATAATTTTACCCAAAATATATTTTGATATAAAAGAAATATTTTCTTAAATTATACATTATTTGGATGTTTGGATGATAATATTTTGAACAAATAAGATAATAAAAAAAATGAAATTTCAATTAGAAATTGAAAATATAACCAAAGATTAAGAAAATAAATTCAAATAATAAATGAAATTTATTATAAAGGTAATTTATAAATTGAAATAAAAACCAAATGAGAATTTGTATGAACATAAACCATGCAAATGAATTATACTTAAATTTGATTTCAGCAGGATTTGGAAATTTAAATCCCGAAAATTTGAAAGTGTTTTGAAGATAAATGATAGCATTGTTTTGGAGATATTTCTGAAAGGGAATTGTTATAAATGGGTTTTGGAAGTGAAATAGCATTGAAATCACTTGGATTATTGGAAATTAATTCTGATGATGACGGCCGCATCATTAGTATTCATTTTCGAATTTCTAAGTGACGAATTGCTACCAACGTGATTTGTTTTGAAAGCTAGTTGTTTTTGAAACCTCAAGAAAGTTTGTGGGGAATAAAACCAAGATTGGTTTGGCTTTTGAGAAATGTGATTTGGGATATTGGAGATTTCAAAATGATTTGAAGGCAAAAGCCGAGTGTATAAAATTCTGATGAGATAAGTTGTAAGCTTATAAATTGAGATGATTTTTAAATCAGAAATGGAATATAAGCTTTGAATGTTGGAACTTAAATTTTAAAGAAAAGTTAAAAATGGAATTAACTTGGATTTGGAAATAAAGATTTGATTGGATTGAGATTGATTGAATAAGTTGAAATCGAATTGGATTAAATAAATCTGAGTTAAAATTAAATTGAAAATGGAATACAATGCCCAAAATCAATATCTTGATAAATTGGAAAATGAAATGAGGATCCAAACTTGAAGTATAAAATAAATATTGGACTTAAGAAAATTAAATGGAGTGATATTTTAAATAAAATTTCAAGTGTTGGATTATGAATAATGGGAGAACTAATTGGATAATAAATTAGTTAATGAAATTGAATTGTGAGTTTATGATGAGGTTTGAAAATAAAACTCAAGTTATAATTAAATTCGACTTACATTGTCGATAAAGAAAATATAATGGAAAGTGGCCTTGCAATTAATTAATTGATTTGTGAACCAAATTGCAATGTAAGTTAATAAATTGGATGGTAAGTTAAAATGTAAATGGTGAAATCAGAACTTGAGTTATTAATTAAAATTTAACTTGAAGTGTTAACAAATTAAAAATAATTGGGAATGTATCGGAAAAAAAAATGGATCTGGATTTAAAATAGTAATGGTATAAATTGCAAATAAAATCCAAATATGTGGAAATAAATTGGATATGGCTCTGTAATAAATTGAGTCAAGATGAGTATAAAAGAGAAAATATACTTGTAAGATGGAAATGAGCTTAAGTATAAAATTCGAATAAATTGAAGTAAATTGACTTAAGCTAAATGAATGGAGGAGAGTTGAATTGAATTCAACTTGAACCAAGTTTAATGATATTGGGTTGGATTTAAATTAAGTGAAAATAAATTGTTAATCGAAATAAAATTCGATGAGTATTAACTAATATTAATGGAATGGAATTCCATAATAAATAATTGTAAACCATTTAAAAATTATTAAGGAATTGAAATAATTGGAGACAATAAGGAAAATAGAATGTTTCAAGTTTATTAGAATGGTTTAAGTGAATGTGGATAAAATAATATTATTGAATAAATATAAATGGATGAAATAAATAAGTATCAAATGAAATGTGATTTAAATTAGTTGAGAAATGGTTATTGAATGAAATAGCCTGGATTTTCTTCAAGCTAAATAAAATAGTTTGGAATAAACAAATTTGGAACGAATCGTAAATAAAATTTAAATGGAATGTGTCGAGCTAAATAAATGATTGTAAATGGATTAAAATAAAAGGGAAGATTAATTGGTAAATAAGATGAACCTAAATTGTTAATGGTTTTGAATGGAACTTGTTTGAATAATGGAACTAGTTGGCTTAATAAATGAAATACAAGTGAATGTATTCAAATCTGAAATGGAATGCGAGTGAATAGATTCAAATTTGAAATGCAATGGAACTGAGAATATATGGATTGTGAATAAATTTTCTAATGGAATTGAATTAAGAATAAATTGAGTTAAAATCCATTTAAATTGGTTATAAAACATAAATACTTGTTTATTCACATAGGTCTTGTCTAATTTGCATAGAATAAATATCATTGGATGTAAATGGAGGTAATTAAAATTCTATGAATTAATAGGAGTGAAATAAATTGAATTTGAAAGCAATTGAATTAAATATGAGTTCAGTTTGCTTAAGAATAAATTTAATATAAGAAATTGAGTTTTAAATTATTCAAATTGGTGAAGTTGTATACGAATGGATTGAAAATCATTCAAATCCAATGAAAATGGTTTGTAAATTAATTGAAATAATTGAAATACTATGAAAGTTGTAAAAATTGCTTGCGGAAAATGTTGAGTGTGAATTTCTTTAGAATTCATATGTTTTGACTATTGCAAGTAAGTGAAATGTGTTAAAACTTCTTATATTTGGTATTTACAAGTTTAAACTGAGTAAGTACAGGTACCTGGAAGCTGTGAGGCTGGATTGGGTTGTGCTATATGCTAAAAATAATAAGCCGCTTGCTTAAAATGCTAAATAAGGTACGCCTACGCAATAAAAATAGGAAATATGAACTGTTTTTGGTTTTTCTGACCGTGTGGGTCGATGTATATATATTTATCTCTTTTGTCAAATTGCAAAAGCTCCTCCGTATAAAGGGGACTCTGCCAAAAATTTTCAGAAATTTTGGGGGTTAGAAAATTTTTGAAAATTTTGTTAACGACAAAACTATTTAGAATTTGAAACTAAAATAAGTTAGTAAATGAAACTAATTAAAGTAATGACTTAAATTAGTTATAAATGAAGGATAAAATTTAAAAGTTCAAAATTGAAAATAAATGAAATACATATGTAATGTGGAAATCGATTTGAATAGAAATAGACATAAACTAAAAGAGGTAAAGAGAAATAAGGATAAGAAACATATAAAATGTTTATACTAACTTAAGAAAGGAATGGTAAATTCTAGATTGGAAATTGATATTACAAATATAATCTAAGATAATATTGAAATGAATAGATATTGACATTCTGTGAAAAGTCGATAAAATATTTTGGGATATTGTGATAGGATATTAGTGCTAAGCAGGATATGCAGGTATTTTAAAAGGGAAAATGAAATTGGATTTGATTTCAAGAGATAAATTTGAATTGCCCGACAAAAGGTACGCATTTAAATTTGGTATGGAATTTGATTGAGATTTGGATTTGGATTTGGATTTGGATTGAGCCACTTGGATTTTTGTTTTCTTTTTGGATTTGGGAGGCCGTAGAGCCATTTTGTAGCAATACCGAGCTAGCCGCGCAAAGGAGACGCTGGCGAAATTTTTCGGAAAATTATAGAGTTAGAAAAATTTTGAGAAATTTTGATAATTCAAAACTGATTTTAAGAATAAAACTTGAATGATTTAGCGAATAGGATGGTTTGCAAACTAGGGAAAGGATTGGAAAGTTAATAAGAATGATAATAGTCTTTTATAGAAGATAGTTGGTTGGATATTGAATTGTTTGGTTTTGAGGAAAGATAACGGGTATTGAACCATTCTTCCTAACTAGTAATTTCGGGGACGAAATTCTTTTAAGGGGGGAGGAATGTGACGACCCGGAATTTTCGAGCAATTAAAAATCAGAATATTAATTGATTTTAAATATCCAATAGAGCGATTATAACCTAAATTGCGAATATCACAATTTATTCGATAATTGAATTATTAAATTAAATAATTGAAGTTGGGTAAATTGTTGAATTTAGAATTTTAAGCCTGTTAAGAATAATTTGAAAGCTTATAAAATTTATATTGATAACATTGAATATAATAAAAGTGTTAAAATGGAACCTAACACTGAATTGGTCAGTTTTGAAATTCAATCGTTTAAATTGAATTTAAAAATAGCCTTCCGAGGCACAGTCTCGGAATTCAACGAAACCAGTTCCATTGGATCCGTAATATTAAATTATTCTCGTATTTCAATTTTCGTAGTAATTGGAGCAGTTGTGTGAGCGTACGGTATATAAACGCGTTGAAAATTCTATTTATATATTCACGTACTATCCCTATCAGCGGCCTTCTCTCAAATCCTTGTCCCCTCTCGTACATGCCGTCATCATCATGTCTCCCTTTCTCTTATCGCGCAAGCTTCATCTTCCTTAAATAAAATTCACCGAAGCCTCTTTCGTAAGGGAATACTCAGTAAACTAAGAAAAAAAGAAAATAAATAGTTGATCATGGCCGCGTTTTCCTCTTCCCCTCCCTACCCCTTTACATTCTCTGTTCGAATAAATGAAAAAAAAAGGCAGCCTTTATTTGTTTTTCTTTTTCTCAATTCGATTTTAGTAAATCGCAACCATGATTCCCTGACCCTTTTCGAAGAAACTTAGGGTCAACTCGAGCTCGCATGTGTGGGGCTGTGGCGCATGAATTCGAGCGGCGCACGATTGTGAATCGCGTGAGTAGAAAATAGCGACAACGAGAGACGAAGTCGACTCAAATCGAGGTGGGGTTTCAGTTCTTACGCAAGCGTGGAGGTGGAGCCGCGCCGTACAATTAGGGTTTGGATCTCTGGATGTTTCGTGCAAGCGAAGAAGACGTGCTCACGTGCGCGAGTATCTAAGGATCGAATTTAGGTTTGGGGACAGCTTCTATTGCGACGTCAGAGATCGAAGGCGTGGTGATGTGAATCACGAGCCTGGGCTATTTGAGGTATTCTTTTGTTTGATCTTTAACTGAAGAAATATAATGTTTATACACGTTTTAAGTTTAATATATACAAATAGATGCTTATAGGAAGAAATTCATTTATGGATAGAAGTATATGTATTGACCTATACAGTAAAAAAAAATACATATATAGGTGCAGTTCAATTTTAATGTATGTACACAAGTATTTTAATTTGATTATATATATGTAAGTTAGAGGAAAATTGGATACGGGTAAGATTTTGAAATTTATATATGTATATGAGATTTTAAAATGTTGAAAACAGTATGAAAAATTTAATTCTACAACTATGTAAATTAATTTTATAATTGTATGAGTTTCAAAGACAAATGAATATATATATATTAAGATTTATAAGCAGAAACTAATATATACTTTCGATTTGGAATGATAATATATTGTGGAAAATAAATTTGTTTAATATCAATTTTTTAGTTAAATAAGTTATTAAAAGGATGTGGGTAGGAAAAATTAGTTCAAGTATTTTATTGAAGTTAAAGTTAATTAGATGAAATAAAATTTATATCAACGGAATTTAATTGTTCAATCTGTTCGAATATTAATAAATTGTATAAATTATTTATACAAGGTCTATAAATCGAGAAACAAGCGAGATGGATTGGGTTGCAAAGTAAAGGTCGAAGGTGAGTTAATCTCACTCAGTTTAAGTTTAAATTTAAATGATTAAATTTAAATAATTGATTGTGGTTGAATTGATTGGTGTGATGTAGTATAGTATAATTTGAACTTGGCATATTATGTGATGCTAACATCTGTGAATGCAGGGAAAACGGGTTGGAGGGATCCAACTAGACCCCTCAACTTTATTTAATTATTTAATATTCTCTGTTCTGAATATTTGATATTCTGTAATGAATTATGTAGAAATATTGGACGCTATGGCTCGATTGTTATAATCGGGAAATAATGAATTACCCAAAATATATAATTTGAGTTTGGGAATGGAAATAAAAGAAGTAAAATTGTAAGTAAAATAATTATAGAAAAGTTGAATAAAGTTATAAATGAACTGGAAAGGAAATAAAGTAACTTTAGCATTTTAATAAATAAATCTTGATTATGGGAAGAAAAAATTTAATTAAACCAAGAGTTCATGAAACTTAAATCTCAATGTTATTGTTTAAAAGAACAAAACATTTATTTTAAATTAAGGATTTAAATTTATTTAAGAAGAATAAAGAAGAAATTGGGAATGACATGAGATTTGTATATTTTAGCTAAAGGATTTAAAATCAAACTGAAAATAATAATATAGTCCATAATTAATTGAATTTCGAAATGAACTGATAAGTAAAGAAATTTATTTCAAAGGAAATAAATTGGAAATCAATTTGGGAAATTGATTTAAGTAATTTGAAGTTGGAATTCTCCCTGGATAACTAAGTACGTTTTCAAAGTAAATTTTAAATATAAGTTAATAATTTTAAAATTTGTTTTAAAAGGTATGTTTTTGGAAAATTTATTATTTCTAATATTTAAATTTTAAAGTAAGTATCTTCTCAAATCTATTATAGTAGTAATTATTTAAAGAGTGACTTAGCATTTTGTTTCAACAGTAAAAATCTAGTTATATATTGTATTAAGTAACATTATTTTCAAATATTCATATAAGATGTATTTTTAACAAATTATTAAAGTAGTTTTAATTTATATGTTTTAAAAAGTATATATTTCTAAGTAAAGTGGTTAAATGATTTTAAATCTAATTTTGTGCTTGGTAATCTCAGAGGAGATATAAATTATTTGGGAAAGTTTATTCTGAAAGGAAGGTGGTTTTGAAACTGTTTTCAAAGGATTGAAAAAAAATAGAAATATATCTTATGAAGATACCTTTGAGATAAATAAATAATTTGGGAAATTATTTATTGGTTGATGGTTGTTTGTGAATATTAATTGATAGTTAAATCACCGACAATCAATATTGGACAAATGCGTTGATCGTTTCGAAGAGGCCGGGATCGAGATTTATTTCTCGAAAACCACTTCGATCCGGTTTGTACGTTTTGTGCGAAAAACGTGTTCGGATTCGAAGATGGAGCAGTGAAGTGCAAGGGCTAGTCGCTACTAATCCTGAGGATATTTCCAAAATGGATGTAGTAGGAATAGTGCCTTCGGTTCCGTTCGAACCCGGGACGGACTTGTATGGACGAATGCTTGCGAAACATCGTCGGGTGGACGATGGGCATTCTAAGTGAAACGTTCTAAAAGGTAACGCTTAGCCTCAAGCCTCATCAAATGGGGATGACTGAAAATCAGGGGATATGCAGCAAGGTTAGGTAGGTCATGCCCAAGCAGGACAAGATATTTCCCCTGTCTAGATGTCCCTTATATTTTTCGGCTTAGTGGGTGGTTGGTCGCGCCAACCACGGGGTTTATCTTGTTCGGGACTGTTCAGTAAGGGATGGTTCCGGCCTTGTGTTGCAGGGGATGAAGGGAGTAGTCCTCGGTACGGTGATCTAGGCCCCGTACTGTGACAGGTGATACCCCAGTGCCTAGTCATTGTTGGAAATCCATTCTCCCTACGAGCCTTGTACGATTTTTGTTTGTATTACCCACTCTGTGGCTAGTAGCTGGAATTTAATCATGTAACAATTTCGGCTATTTTATAAGTATTTGTATATAGACCCTATTATAGTATCAGAGGATTTCTATAAAAATTGTTTTAGCTATCGTAAGGTAAAAACCCGACATGTTTATTTGTGGCGTGGTCTTACGAGATGCTTTTGTTTTCAAATGATTTTTGGAACTTTAAGAATCAATTGGGTGTGATTTTCTCACGCTGGTATTCCAGACTGACTCGGGTGTTATTTAACTATAATGCTCGGGTCAGACCGAGTATTATAGAATACAGGATATGATGCTGTGGAGCTCAGGAGACGAGCTGGATGACGATACGTATTCTCGTACTATATATATATATTTCCGCTGTTTGAGTTGTTGTGTATTCATTGTATGTTACTGATGTGAGCTGTGACTGATGTACTCTGATGATGTAATATATATAAACAGATATATTTGATTTTGTGTAAAGATTATTTATTATCTATTATATTTTATTCCGCTGCGATGGTTAGATTCTGATGTTGCTTTTGTTTTCTCTTCTTCGAACTCTTCTTAAATTCAAAATGATTCGTATTTCTGTGGAACTTGAGTTGATTAGGTAGAATAGTGTTGACTCAAGGAGTACAGATTTGTGGGTCGTTACAATATTGGAAAACATTTCCATACTTATTTAATAAGTAATTCACAAATCCATTTATTTTCAACACTTGGAAAATATTCAATATACTTAAATCGAGATTAAGTATATATTTCATTCTTTAAGGAAATCATTCTCTTAAACATATTTATTTGGGCCAAAATGAATGTTGCGTAAAACATCGTTACGACAACCCAAAATCACTAGTATAGGGATTCGAAATTAAAATAGATATATAAATCCCAATACTATACAAAACATTTCCTTTCGGAAATCGTTTTCTATAACATATTATTCACTATTCAAAAACGTGAATATACTACGTTAACCAATTTCATCATTTCTATTCATTTTATTTCAAAGGATTATTCACTGTATAAAACGTGTATATAACTCCATAAATAAGTTATAAAAATTAACTTATCAAAATAAGTCGTTGCGAATTTATAAAACAACGTCTATAAATTCCATTCCCATTTATTTTATAACAACTTCATTTTTATAAATCTCCCTTATTAAAGCTATTTCAATTTATAACTCAATTATAAACCAAAGGTTCATATTATAAGTTAAACACTTATAATTTATTTGTTTACAAGATCGTTCCTTTAAACCTCCCAAATTATAAATCCTATAACTTATAAGATTCATTTATTTATCCAAATCTATTCCTTTAAATAACTTTACAAATTTTATAAACCTACTGCTTATAAAATTCCATTTATAACTTCACCGTTTATAATTTTATAAATTTCATTCATTTACGAAATTTATTCACAATTCATTCTAACACTTATAAAAACTCGTTTTATAATTCCAATACTTTAATTTATAAATATCAATTTATAAATTTCTTATATAAATCAATTTATACTATTATTCTTTTAAAACATCTTTAATCCCCTTTATAATTTCACCATTTTGATTTATAAAGTAATTAAATTTTATAAATCCTATATTTTACTTTTCATAATAAATTCAAAAATCCTAATTGAACTATTTTATAAAATCATTAACCCCATATTTTCAATAATCAACCTTTAACTATATTTCTCAAAAATCATAATTTTATAACATTAAAATTTATACATTTATTTAATCAAAATGGATAAATTCCAGAAATATTTTATAAACATGTACTTTCAAAAATCACTTTAAAATCATTTTAAAATTCCAAAACTTGGTCCAATGATGCTACACACCAAATAGTCAATCACGACTACAACGACATCATATATCGATATGATAGTCCATCAAATATCAAAATATCTGAAATCAAATAAATACTGTTGAGGAATCCAGTTGGATCCCTCCAACCTGTTTTCCTGCATCCACAAACATTAGCAAAATACCAATTCCGCTCCAGTACGGAATTATCGCGGTATATGGGATTTAAAATATTATCCGCTTAATAGACGGCGCAATAGGGTCTCATCCGCTATACAATGTGGGAAATCAATAGCTGCAATATATACATATGCCAATATATATATATATATATATATATATATATATATATATATATATATATATATTGCTATTATATATAATACCAATTTCACTATTTATGAAATATTCGCGGTATATGTTTTTAATAAATAACATCCGCTTACTAACGGCGCATAATGTCTATTTTAACAATCAGTAGATAACAATCATCATTCAAACATGCATTCAAGAATTTTAAATCTAACTATTTAAAATAAAATTGAAACTGATTCGATTGAGTGAGAAGTTCTTACCTTGATTTCAATTTCGTTTTAGCGATTTATTTCGAATAAAATTAAACGTACGTTTAATTTTACCCGAAATTCTCACTAACTTCAAACGACTCCAATCCAATTCCATAGCGTAGTGCTCGTCCATACGATTCCAACGCTTCCTGTTTCGCGCATTTTCGACCTCGTATGAAAAAGATATGGATTTTACAAGTTACAGGATTTTATTTTCAAAATTTACAACATTTTTATTACTATTTTTTTACCTACAACAATTACTGGCCGTTGATTTCCTGCATCTCCACATCAGGCCGCACACCCCCTCTCCCTCATCTCACGCGATTTTTTCCAGTAACAACTCACGGCCGAACCCAATTTGCTCCAAACTAGGGTTAATTTTCGCAACCTCAATACTCAACTCCACGTCGATCAGGGAACGCCACGTCGCGCGCCTCCCCTAGCTCCACCCACGGCCCAAGTGCAGCCAAACTCGGCTCCTTCTCTGCGCCTAGAAACGTGTGTGAACGGCGCATCTTCTCGAGCCATTTGTCGACAATCCTCTCAAAAAAATCGATCACAGCCGTTGGATATCAAGATCTCAACGTGCTCTACGAGTTTCATGTTGAAGGTTTCGGCTAATTGTCAATGGATTTGGAAAAAAGAGAGGGGGAAGAGAAGATATTTTCGGCCATTGATGAAAGGGGGTGGCGGCTGCTGTTAGGTTTAGGGTTTTTTTTTTAATTTGTGAAGAAAGGATGGTCTATTTATAGAAAATAAAACGACACTATTCATTCCGGAATTTCCAAACTCCGATTTACGCACGGTGACCAGCGTTTCTAGGGTTTATCCTGCGTTCCGGACACAATGGAACAAGTTTCGAAAGCTAATTCGGTCATCTGTGCGAGTTATGGCAATAAACGTTCAATTTAAAATTAAACCGATTAAACGATTTTCTAGGCGTTTTAGCTTGCACCGGACAAACAGTAAATCCAATTGACACGAAATTTGAAACCATATAATAATATCACATTACGGATCCGATGAAACTGGTTTCATCGAAATCCGAGACTTTTTGAAAAATAGCTATTTTAACTCGCCAAATTAATATTAAAACAATTTCGATGCGTTTCGAGCTGCCACGATCAAACGATAACTCCGATTGCTATGAAAATTGAAATCCGATAATAACAAAATATTACGGATCCAATGGAACTAGTTTCGTCCAATTCTGAGACTGTTCGAAAATTGACTAATTTCACTAGTCGATTAAATATTAAAATATTCATTTTTCACAAATAAACTTTTAATTCAATTTTAAAAGTTCTAAAATATCGTTCTAACTTCAATATGATATAATAAAATTTTAGAAATCAATCATATTTTACCCAATTTCAATTATTTCCATAATTTAACATATTAAATTATCGATTTAATTATTCAATTAAACCCAATTATTCAAAATAAAATTTATTTGACTTATAATTTTTACTTATTAATATTTAAAATTAATTAAATATTCAAATTTTAATTAATAAAAATTCTGGGTCGTTACATACTTCCCCCCTTAAAAGAATTTCGTCCTCGAAATTATCAAGTAAGAAAAGTTACAGAATCTATCAACTTTCCAAAATTCATAGTTAAATTTCTTACAATAACTTTACTAAGTTTTCAAATCATACTTAGTTATCTTTTCAAAAACAATTATTATTGTTTAACTTTCAATTCCAAATCAAAATTAAAGTTTTCAAAAAAAAATTCCAATTTTTTCTCAAAAATATTCTAACGCCTTAAATTTTCGGAAAAATTCGCCATAGTCTCCTTTGCACGGCTCAATCCGAAAAAAATGATAGTATATACATCACAAATATACATCTCATCAAGTAATGAGGCATCCCGCAGGGAAAAGAGTGTAAAAGTACGATATTTAATCCAAGATATGTACCTTATATTTTATTAGCGAGCATATACGGCTAATATAGCGCGAAAGCGAGCTTCAAATGCGAAGCAAACGCGATCCGCACCTACTAAACACTCAACAAATAGATGAGAAACATGCATATATAAAAATAGTATCAATATACAACATATAGCAACATAATAACTATATATGCCAACATAGCAAATGTCGTAAAAGCAATAAATTCAACCATCAACCAACTAGCATTCAACTAACATCCATAACCAATAAATATTCATTCATATTCTTATTAATATTCAATGAAATGGGTTTTCAATTTAAATCACATTTGATTTATTAACAGTGGACGTTTCTACTAACATTCATTTTCAATTAGTTTATATTCACTAATTCATATTCAATTTGGTTCACTTCCAAATCAAATTCAATTCTATTTAAGATTCACTTAAGTTCCAATTGAATTTCAATTACTTTAGCTTCCAATTTCATTAATTCAATTTCATTAACACTTAATGAATTATATACAATCAACTAACAATCATATAACAACCAATGTATATTAATTACAACCAAATTCATTTGCTTATATTCATTCAATTTGGTTTAACACCATCACTTTCAATTGGTTTTACTTAACTTAAATTCCCACTTATAAATAAATTCAGATTCCAATTCTATGTAAATTTTCATTTAACTTTAAATTCATTTTTTATTTACAACTAAGATTGATAAATATATCCATATAGTTTCACTTCTTATATATATAAGTTTTTTCGCAATTGTAAATTACATTAATTATAATTCAATTCTTATAATTCTTTTTACTTATACAATTATTCTTTTATTTAGATTATTCAAACAACCAAACAATCCACTTATATACACTTTAATAATTCTGAAAAATTATTCCTTTATATATAAAATATACTCAAGGTAAAATTACCAATTTAAAACAATACTATGTCGAATTGTTCTATTCAAGTGTTTATAAACCCCTTCGGCATAATTGTCCAGACCATGCTGACGAAGGTTCATATGCCACTTAATAAACCAATCATCACAATATAAAACAATTTTTATATTCACTAACAAATACGCTCTCATAGCTATTATTACACTCAAACTCATTCTAGAGTACTACTTACTCTATCTCTAATGAGTAATACCCAACAAAACCATGGTTGTCGCTTAACCATATGCTCCGATACCACCTGTGAGGACCCGCAAATCCGTACTCCTTGAATATACACTAATCTCCATAGATTAACTCAAGATGAACAGAAATATGAATTCTCAATGTTTAATAAAAAGAAAAAAATAGAAGAAGAGAGAAAAAGATAGAAAATAGAGAGAAAAGAAAATAGAAAATAGAATAGAATAGAAAACAGCAGAACAATAACAGAATCTCACAATCGCAGCGAAACAACATATAATAATAAATGAATAATCTTTAAACAAAGAACTATATCAGTTATTACATTTTATACATTACATTACATCATCATCAGAGTGTACAACATCAAACAACAACAAACAATGCAGCGGAAAAAGAAATACTATATACTAGTAATACGCCATGCCATCCATCTTGCCTCCAGCAACTCCTGAATTCCAAAATATCCTGATAAACCTTAACTCTTGACTGCCCGTGTGGAAAGTAGTGGGCACGCAGAGTTTAGGAAGGAAAACAATAAACTCCGAGTCAGTCATTTGACTGGTGTGAGAACTCAAAACAGTTTATTTATCTTTAAAAATCAAAATAGAGGAATATTTTTAAAGTCAATTCGCAATGCTTTTAAAAATGAGACTACCATAAGGCCTCCCGCACACACACACAATGCAAACGCAGAATCGAAGGAGATTTCTCCTTATGATAGTCAAAGATGCTTGATACGCATTAAAAAGAACATTTGATATTATTACTAGTGCATAGTGTAGAGAAAAATTCATTTCGAAAATAAAGATATAAATCTTAGCCAGCATAGACATTTCGAACTATGCCTATTATAGCTACCATCTAAACAGTGGTGACCACCATAAGTAAATGGCAGGTTCTACAACTAAAACCGTACAGGGTTTCGTATTGGGAATTGGATTTCCAACAAATGGTCAGGCCAAGGAACTTCCCATTGCCACATGAGAACGCCTTTGGAAGGACGTCCCTGAGAAGCAAACCGGATCTCTGCCAACACAAGGCCGGGTTACCCCTAACTGGGTAACTACTGACACGAGTATGCCATCCCCCGGTCCTTTGGACCTTTAACCGAGCGCTCGTAATCAACATCACACCATAATAATAAAGTGTTTCAACATGAGTAAGTATCTGGGCTCCATACCATGATACCACCCTTTTCCAGAAGGAAATGCACATACCCTAAAGGGAGCTACCCCTCATAACCTTGCTGCATCTTTCCTGTTTTGACCATTCCGGGGTGTGAGGCTCGACGAAGTATCGTCCGTAAAGCCACGCTTTATACAAAAGCTGTGCTTTGGGTCAACAAATGATCATAGAAATGATCACAAAGATAAACGATCAAATAAATGATCCTATCACAAATGATCAACACAATGATCATTTCACAGCAACACTCAGCATGTCACATTACCAAATTGGGAAAATATCGCTGATAACCTTTAACTACATAACCTCTGAGCTCGTACGTCTCAAAGAAGGGTGTTAAGCTAAAAGAATAAATTCTCCGCCACCAACAGAAATATATTTGAAAGAAATTTGCTTTATATCTCAATTTGTAACGTCAGACATACAATCCATACAAGTCTGTTACAGGCTCAAACAGAACCGAAGGCACTTACAAAGAAGTCCTTGCAATCTGGATATCCACAATCCTGATCGGATTCCCCATCACATATGGAGAACTCTATACCGGAGCAACTCGGTGCAGAGTCAATCGACAGGTCATCCTATCGCTCTCGCAAATACCCGGTCTTCAACATCGGTCATCAAATGCTATCCATTACGTCGTATCACTATTCGGAATGGGTAATCCGAATAACGAGCACAATAATTTAAAAATAAGTGTGGCATTCAAATTCAGCAAATCACAACAAATACCCATTCAAAGGTAAATATTGATAGTCGGTTATTAAACTATCAATGGATATGCACAACATCACCAGATTCCAAATAATTTTCCAAATTTTTTATTTCCCAAAAATATCTTTACAAGATATATGTTTTCAATACTTCAAAAATAAATCAATATTTATTTTTAAACGAATTCCACTTTCTTTTATAAATTCCTTAGTGAATTTATATTTCACAATATCTACTAATATACGATTTCAATTATTCATTTTCAATTTATCTTCAAAAAGATAAATTCTCAAAATATTCACTTTATATTGGAAAACATTTCCTTACTTATTTAATAAGTAATTCACAAATCCATTTATTTTCAACACTTGGAAAATATTCAATATACTTAAATCGAGATTAAGTATATATTTCATTTTTTAAGGAAATCATTCTCTTAAACATATTTATTTGGGCCAAAACGAATGGTGCGTAAAACATCGTTACGACAACCCAAAATCACTAGTATAGAGATTCGAAATTAAAATAGATATATAAATCCCAATGCTATACAAAACATTTCCTTTCGGAAATCATTTTCTATAACATATTATTCACTATTCAAAAACGTGAATATACTACATTAACCAATTTCATCATTTCTATTCATTTTATTTTAGAGGATTATTCACTGTATAAAACGTGAATATAACTCCATAAATAAGTTATAAAAATTAACTTATCAAAATAAGTCATTGCGAATTTATAAAACAACGTTTATAAATTCCATTCCTATTTATTTTATAACAACTTCATTTTTATAAATCTCCTTTATTAAAGCTATTTCAATTTATAACTCAATTATAAACCAAAGGTTCATATTATAAGTTAAACACTTATAATTTATTTGTTTACAAGATCGTTCCTTTAAACTTCCCAAATTATAAATCCTATAACTTATAAGATTCATTTATTTATCCAAATCTATTCCTTTAAATAACTTTACAAATTTTATAAACCTACTGCTTATAAAATTCCATTTATAGCTTCACCGTTTATAATTTTATAAATTTTATTCATTTACGAAATTTATTCACAATTCATTCTAACACTTATAAAAACTCGTTTTATAATTCCAATACTTTAATTTATAAATATCAATTTATAAATTTCTTATATAAATCAATTTATACTATTATTCTTTTAAAACATCTTTAATCCCCTTTATAATTTCACCATTTTGATTGATAAAGTAATTAAATTTTATAAATCCTATATTTTACTTTTCATAATAAATTTAAAAATCCCAATTCAACTATTTTATAAAATCATTAACCCCATATTTTCAAAAATCAACCTTTAACTATATTTCTCAAAAATCATAATTTTATAACATTAAAATTTATACGTTTATTTATTCAAAATGGATAAATTCCAAAAATATTTTATAAACATATACTTTCAAAAATCACTTTAAAATCATTTTAAAATTCCAAAACTTGGTCCAATGATGCTACACACCAAATAGTCAATCACGACTACAACGACATCATATATCGATATGATAGTCCATCAAATATCAAAATATCTGAAATCAAATGAATACTGTTGAGGAATCCAATTGGATCCCTCCAACCTGTTTTCCTGCATCCACAAACATTAGCACAATACCAATTCCGCTCCAGTACGGAATTATCGTGGTATATGGGATTTAAAATATTATCCGCTTAATAGACGGCGCAATAGGGTCTCATCCGCTATACAATGCGGGAAATCAATAGCTGCAACATATACATATGCCAATATATATATATTGCTATTATATATAATACCAATTTCACTGTTTATGAAATATTCGCTGTATATGTTTTTAATAAATAACATCCGCTTACTAACGGCGCATAATGTCTATTTTAACAATCAATAGATAACAATCATCATTCAAACATGCATTCAAGAATTTTAAATCTAACTATTTAAAATAAAATCGAAACTGATTCGATTGAGTGAGAAGTTCTCACCTTGATTTCAATTTCGTTTTAGCAATTTATCTCGAAATTCTCACTAACTCCAAACAACTCCAATCCAATTCGATAGCGTAGTGCTCGTCTATACGATTCCAACGCTTCCTGTTTCGTGCATTTTCGACCTCGTATGAATAAGATATGAATTTTACAAGTTACACGATTTTATTTTCAAAATTTACAACATTTTTATTTCTATTTTTTACCTACAACAATTACTGGCCGTTGATTTCCTGCATCTCCACATCAGGCCGTACACCCCCTCTCCCTCATCTCACGCGATTTTTTCCAGTAACAACTCACGGCCGAAGCCAATTTGCTCCAAACTAGGGTTAATTTTCGCAACCTCAATACTCAACTCCACGTCGATCAGGGAACGCCACGTCGCGCGCCTCCCCTAGCTCCACCCACGGCCCAAGTGCAGCCAAACTCGACTCCTTCTCTGCGCCTAGAAACGCGTGTGAACGGCGCATCTTCTCGAGCCATTTGCCGCCAATCCTCTCAACAAAAATCGATCACAGCCGTTGGATATCAAGATCTCAACGTGCTCTACGAGTTTCATGTTGAAGGTTTCGGCTAATTGTCAATGGATTTGGAGAAAAGAGAGTGGGAAGAGAAGATATTTTCGTCCATTGATGAAAGGGGGTGGCGGCTGCTGTTAGGTTTAGGGTTTTTTTTTTTTAATTTGTGAAGAGAGGATGGTCTATTTATAGAAAATAAAACGACACTATTCATTCCGGAATTTCCAAACTCTGATTTACGCACGGTGACCAGCGTTTCTAGGGTTTATCCCACGTTCCGGACATAATGGAAAAGGTTTCGGAAGCTAATTCGGTAATTGTGCGAGTTATGGCAATAAACGTTCAATTTAAAATTAAACCGATTAAACGATTTTCTAGGCGTTTTAGCTTGCATCGGACAAATGGTAAATCCAATTGACACGAAATTTGAAACCATACAATAATATCACATTACGGATCCGATGAAACTGGTTTCATCGAAATCTGAGACTTTTTGAAAAATGGCTATTTTAACTCGCCAAATTAATATTAAAACAATTTCGATGCGTTTCGAGCTGCCACGATCAAACGATAACTCCGATTGCTACGAAAATTGAAATCCGATAATAACAAAATATTACGGATCCGATGGAACTAGTATCGTCCAATTCTGAGACTGTTCGAAAATTGACTAATTTCACTAGTCGATTAAATATTAAAATATTCATTTTTCACAAATAAACTTTTAATTCAATTTTAAAAGTTCTAAAATATCGTTCTAACTTCAATATGACATAATAAAATTTTACAAATCATTTTCAATCATATTTTACCCAATTTTCAATTATTTCCATAATTTAACATATTAAATTATCGATTTAATTATTCAATTAAACCCAATTATTCAAAATAAAATTTATTTGACTTATAATTTCACTTATTAATATTTAAAATTAATTAAATATTCAAATTTTAATTAATAAAAATTCTGGGTCATTACAATATGGGTACATCGTACGGATTTGAATGAAATTGACATTGAAAAGAATAATCAAATTTAAATATTTGATTTTGAGTAAACAAAGTTAAATATCTTTGTTTTATAAAATAAAACTCCCCTTGTTGAATCTCTTGCCAGAAGAAAAGGATTTTGAAGGTGTTTTGAAAGGAGTTTATACAAGTTTGAAATGATCCAAAGTTTTAAAAATTATATATATCTGTATATAAATATGTTAGGGATCATATGAGGATTTCGGGAAAAGATTTTGGGAACCTATGGATTTGGAATGGCTTTTTGATTTTTGGGTAAAATCAATATTGAATTTGGAAAGCCTAGTTTGAGAATTATCGATTTTGGGATAATCGATTTTGTATAAAGGAGCTTTGAATGAGATCATACTAGGTGTATGATTTAAAGATACTATATATGTATAGTATAAAATGTTTTGATGATGCTCTGGGGAAAAAGGCGCTCCCTTGGAATGGACTTCTCAGGAGTACCACCGGGTGGTGCTGCCTTGAGCCCCAAGGGGGGTTCTAAAGTTGATCCTGTGAGAAGTCCGGACTAAACTAGTTCCTGAGGATTGTTGTGTAGCGAAAGTCGATGGCGCTGATGCCTACAAGGGCATTTGGGTTATGCTGTGACGACAGTGTAACTCGATGTCACTGCGATCTACTGTGGGGACCATAGCGAAAATCGTGTGGAGGATGAGTGTCAACGGTCTACACTTGATTTTGCCGGGAAGGCAACCCAACATCGGTGGACTACGATCTATGGTCAAGTGGAGTGGAGAAGTTTCATTTTTGGCAGCGAAATTCGATGGTGCTGATGCCTACGGTTATATGGGTTTTTGCTATGATAGCTACGTAACCCTAGTTGTAACTGCGATCTGTAGCGGGTTCCATGGTGTAATCGAGGGGCGCGGAGGCCTACAGTTATCTGTGGATTTTGTCGGGACGGAAACGTAATCATCGGGTTAAATGCGACCATGGATGGGGTGATGATTTCCAGAGAATTCTCACCAAAGATATATCCTCTATTTTCAAAAACTGTTTTCTAAATTTTCATTAAAATTATTTTCCAAGTATTTTCACAGGATGTTGAACACGGGTCTGCTAAGTACTTATAGATTTTCAGTTATACGCATGATCAACGTATGACCGAATTTCTATGAGAACGAGGATGGACTTGTTGAGATATCGAGTTATAAAAGTATTTTTATAAAAACTGTTTGGAAATATTATACAAATTTTAAAAAGTGTTTAAAAATGATCAAAGAATATTTTAACTGGTTTTTAAATATTTAATAAATTCTGCTTTCGTTCCTTTTCGAGGACGAAAAGATTCAAAGGGGGAAGGAATGTGATAACCTGAATTTTGAGCATCAGATAATTGGATAATTATCTGAATTAACTATTAAAATACTGGCCTATAGATTTGACAAATAAATGTGATAATCTCCTTTATAAATTATTTATATTTGACAAAATTATTATTTTCAAACAATAACGATAATGGGTTGTTTAAATATTGATTAATTTTTAAGTAATTTTTTTTAATTACAAGTTGAATTTGGGTTTATTTAAAATATATGTATTATTTGAATTGATTCTTTAATTTGATGGGACTTAAATTTGAATTAAAAAGTTTGAAAATCTAAAAGAAGTATATCTTAAATATAGTTCGATTTAAATAGTAAAATAAATACCAAAGCTTTATAAAAACATTTTAAATAAAGGCAAGTGTTAAGATGTTAACAACCAAATTAACAAAAGTAAATCATTTAACATGAAAACATACAAGTATAACAATTGAAATGTAAAAATTGAACAAGAATTTATCAAAGAGTTAATATTCTTCTTTCTTACACATGTGCTAAGCATAGTTATATTAATAAAGATAATTTGTATATGAAAACATTAAAAGCTATTAGAAATAAACATCAAAACATGATAATATAAATAAGAATCAATTTAAAAACATTTATAAAAGAATGAGTAATTATTATAATGTTTGAAATGTAACACATGTAAGGATATTAGATTATGCAAATACACTTGTAAAATAATCTACAACTTAAGGCAACAAGTGGCATTATCTTGAGTTTATTTTTGAGAAAAAAAATTAAAATAAAATAAATCTTTTGGTGTTCAAAAACATTGTTTTTCTTCTTCTCTTCTAAACTGAAATCCAGATCTTAAAAGAAGAAAATAAGAAGAGAAGAGGAGATCAAAGCATTTATATCATCTTCAAATTTATAAAAAAAAAACACAAACCTGTTTATAACTCAAGGATCTGAAGCTTAAAAACTGATTAAAATCAGCACGTAGATGATTCTAAGGCCATCCCAAACAATAAGGATTAGATCAGGGCTACCTCAAGTTATTTCCAGAAAGTTTGAATTAAGGATTCAGAGTAAAACACAACCTCCGGATCAAAGCATTTTCTTTTAGCTCTCTGATCTTTCTTTCAGGTGAGTAAATCTCTAGATTAAAAGTTTAAGTTGATAAATTATTTTGCTTATGAGATCTCAGTGTCAATAATGCTTGCATGTAGGATAAAAGTACTGAATTTGTAAGTGAGTAATTCAACTCTGTATCATATAAACTAGATTCATGTGATGATCCTTGGATTGTATGGAATGAATAATGATAAATAGCATGTTTTGCGTGTTTGTTTAGAATTGATTATATATTTATGAATGCGAGAATGGATCTGCTTATCTCTGTATATAGTATTACATGTACTCTTACTTACAGACAAAAACCCAAATCAAAGAAAAATCATTATCTCCCAATATAAATTTTCTTATATTATGATCTTTGAAGGAAATTTGTTAGTAATTGTCAGATTTGACTTTTAGAAATAGTTTCAATTTTATACGTGAAGTAATTATGTCAAAATTTAAGGTGTACAGTGGTAAATGGATTTAAATCAAAAATCAAAGTTGATAAATTTCATGTTTAACTTACATGATCTGAATGGACACTGGAAACGATGATTTTTAAGAGTATAATTGGGATTTTTAATCATGTACTGATTGAGTAAATGGCGAATGATCGAGGATTGAAATTTTACTGTTTTCTGGCGATTGATGGACTTAGGGGGTTCGTGGTCGTATCAGAAGATTGCTGGAAGGGAGGGGGCCATGGGAAAAATAGTTGGAGTGCCCATCGACCATTGCGGCGGCGTTACTGGGGTAGTGTAGGGTTTTGGGACTTGGTGGGGTGGAGGGTTGTTCCAGTCAAATTGTGGTGTCGCGGCAAGAATCTAAGGTTGCGGTATGGGATAGGAAGTAAGGGAGGTTCATGACGAGGGTATCGGCAAAGTTTGAAGCAGAGCAGTGATCGGAGATGACCAGTCGAAGTGGAGGAAGGAGATCTGAGTTGTTTCTTGTGTCGTTGAAAGATTGAATTTTTGATTAAGTTGTTACTGCGTGGAATTGAGAGGTCAGGGAGCCTATGAAGCTCGGGGGTGATGAACTGGGATGGTTGGTGACAAGATCGTCGATCGGAAGAGGGCGTACATGTGCACCGTATCCTACTGTATACAGTGGGAAGAAGAAGTGATGAAGCACGGTATTGATTTGGGAATTTTATTTTCAGGATCAGGATTTTGTGTGAAGTAGGACTTGGAGTTTGTAGGGTTTGTCTCGAGTAAGCTCTCGAGTGATTTGAGGTTGTGTTTGTTCCAGTTGTTATGCAAGTTTAAACAAGATCTTGAAAGTAAAGAAGATGTGGATTTCTCAGGTAATAACTCGAGCAAGAGGTGGGTTAAGCCCGAAGTATAATTTTTGAAACAGTTTCTAAAGTTATATGGAAACAAGTTTTTTCTTAGATTTTAAAGTAAATCAGGATTAACCCGACTTTAAATTAAATAATATCCCTTTGAATGATAATATCTTAAATATTGGTTTAAGAAATTGTATGATACTCTACTTAAATAATTTAAAGTAGAACCTTAAGTTTATTTTAAACTTATGTTAAATATGGAATCAAGTAGGTAATTAGAGGAGTTTATGTTTTATAATATAATGATAAGTGATTTAGGGATTTATTAGAAATTAATTAAGATTTATCTTTAAAGTTGATAAGGGTCTTGGGTAATAAATGATTAATTAAATTAACGAAGTAGTTTAAGTAGAAATCAGTTAATTTAAAAGTAATTATTTATGGAATTGTTTAAAATATAATTACTTAATGGGAGTAAGTAAAAGCATTGATTACCCTATGTAATTAATTAATGTCATTTGTTAAGTTAATTTTTGGTTTAATAAGTTTAAATAAAATCACTTGAAGATGGGATTGAGTTTAATTACTTAATGAGGTTTATAAAGAGTAAAACTAAGTAAAGTGATTAGTTTAGGGTAAATTAGAGGGGTAAATTATATGAAGAATAATTACTTGGTAGAAGTGATTAATAATTAATTGCTTAGTGTAATTAGTCGAAGAATTGACTAATAAAAGTTTCGAGAAGTTAGTTAAGTAATGTGATTAATTAAAGGCAATCAATTACAAAATGAGATTAATCAAGAGTGATTAATAAATATAATTAACTAAAGATTAAGTACAATTACCTAAGGTAATTAATGTGGTATAATTACTTAGTGAAGTAATTAGTGAATAATTACCGGATGTGATTAATTTTAAGGAAATTACTTGATGGGTAGTAATTAAAGGATAATTACTTGATGAAGTAATTATAGAAAGTTAATTTCAGGTTGTGATTAATCAAGATTGATTAATTAATATAATTTAGTTAAAGGTTAATTATTATATGAAATTTAAGAATAGTTAACTAGTGAAAGTAATTAGAGGATCATTAATTAATATAATTAATGGAAGTGATCAATCTTGCTTATTAATGATTAAATAATGATGGGTGCTTTGAATTGGTTAATATCTCAGATATGAATTGCTTGAGGTATGATATGATGGATGGACGATGATAATGTAATTATCAATCAATTTGGAAATGGTGTGTAAAAGTGCTATTCAACAATCAAAGTTGAATTGCATTTAATTAAATAACTTGGGTTAGATGACATTGGATTCGAAGAGACCAGAGTCGGGTATTAGTTAATATCCGAAACCACTTCGATTCTTTGTTGATATGTGAAATCAACAGGATGGTATGAAATGATTTAAATGAATTTGACTGTTAATCTAAGTTCTGGTATTTAGATATTGATGTGTGATATCATGATGTTTATAACAAATTGTGAAGTTGTAAATTGAGATGAGTACCCCGGGTTTATATAAGTGTTATGCTTTAGTATTCCTTATTAGATGAGTTTACTCACGCTGGTTTCCAGCCTGACCCGGGTGTTACTTTGATGTAATGCTCGAGTCAGACCCAGTATTACAGATTTTAAGGTAAGGACGTTCTGGAGCTCAGGAGGCGAGCTGGAGAGCAGGAACGTATGGAGAGCTTTTGATGTTAATATATTATAGTATCTGAAACAGATAGATCTATCTGTTCTGTGATTGTAAATTCTGTTGTAACTCTGATATAATAAAGTGTAATTTGACATATACAGTTTCCTTGGTATAACTATTATTTATGTGATATTATATTTTATCCGCTGCGTATGTGAGATTTTGGGTTTGGTTTTCTATCCTTCTTCTTCTATCCCTTTTCTTTTCACTAACTATCTGGAATTTTCGGGATCGAAAATTCCGGGTCGTTACAATTAGCGACTTTGAAACTCCAGCTACACCATCGCCTACCTCTTTACTTCCATCCTCTCGAGTTTGGTTGAACTCGATCAAACAGAGCAAACGTGCAAATCGAAACACCTAACCTAGTTAAAACTAGGGTTACAAACTTCCTCGGCCGGCCACCGTCGCCACAAAGCTCTGATCAACTTCCTGGCAATTTTCCCCCATACTCCGATCATCCCTCCATCATCACAGAAGACCCCCGACCTCCAGACCATCAAGATCACCAGAAATCATCACATTCCCACTTCCAGTTCATACCAGAACTGCTCTCAATTCCCATTACTAAAAATAATGATTTTAGTTTTAAAAATCAAGTTTTTGGATGAGGATTTAGATCCTAAACCTGAAACTATAAATTTAAATGTTTGAAATTTTGACAAAGCTAAAGCATTCCTGTTCTTATGGTTTCCAGAGCAAATGTAAGTTTGTTTTAACTTGCATAAAATTTTAAATCCTACTCTACGATCAAACAAACAAGTTTTGTTTGTAACTTATCTCATATTTATGACTAGATCAAGAGCTAGAGAATTTAAATTAAAAACTGGGCTTAAAACATAGACAGAGATGTTCCAGACATTTCAGACATGCACACATCAATATATTCATATATATACACAAAGTTTAAATTATATTCACAAACATACTTGTTTCCAGAGTTGAACATGCAACACAATTATATACTTGAAATTTTAAAGAGTGATGTTACTCACCTGTTCATTTGCGGTGCACAAAAGCAGAGCAGATTATATAAACTTTCCAGGCCTTTAATCTTTGCATGCATACATCTTGAGGTTTTAAAGGTTGAAACTTGCAGTTGATCATCAACCTGAATTGTAAGTTGAAGGTTGCAGAAGATTTGAAGTTTGCAGCTTTGAATCGAATTGCAGGTTTTAAATCTGATTTGCTTTGATTATTAAGAAGAACTTCATTTGCATTTGCAGTTTTAATTGATGTTGCAGATTGACATTAACTTCAGATTTTTGATTTTGGTTTAATTTCAGTTTTTAGAAGAATTTCTGTTTTGAGCTTAGAAGTGAAAATAAAAAGAAAAGTATTTGTGAAAGAAAAACCAATTTTCTTCTTACAATATTTATTAAAAGTTAAAATAAAATAGTTGCCACTTGTTTTTAAATTGGACAAATGTCATGCAATGCTTCATTTCTTTACAAATGTTATTAATATAACTTAAGATGATAACACATGTTTTTAAGTGTTTTTAATTTAATTCTCACCTAAATTAAATATAAATATAACTTACTTATTTAATTCTATTAATAAATATAATGTACATATGTATATATAAATTTACTTTTAAAAGAAATTATTCTAAAACTAGTTATAATATACTTCTTATACATGTTATTTTAAATCTAAAACTTATACATATACATTTTTAACCATTTAAAATTAAACACTTTAAAGAAACAAAACAAAACTTTATTTAAATCCTTTTTATAAACTATCATATTAAAATAAACCATTATCTTATATTTTGAAACAAAGCTTTACAATTCATACCTATTTAAATTATCAATAGATTGAATTAAATTTTCAAAACAATCCAAATTATAACATATACTACATGTATATAAAATGTATTTATCTTATATAAATAAGCTTCAAGATTTTAATAAACAAAAGTGAATTCAAATAAACATTTATTAATAATTAACTTATGCTTTGATCAGATTAATGCGTCATAAGTTTATATGCTTTGAAAATTTATTTTAACTCTATATATATTTTCAAATATATGTATGTATTAAGCAACACAAACTGAATTTGTAATCAAAATTTTTTATTTAAAATCTATGTATATATATACAACACAATTACAAATATAAATATCTATCCAATTAGATTTATTCGTTTAATTTAAAATTCAATATCATATTAATTAATATAGTTTATTAATCAATTACAGAAGACCAAAAATTCGGGTTATTACAATCTGATGAGCCGAATTCCTTTTATTATAGGATGACCTTTCTTAGCCACTTCGAACAATTTAGTCAATTGTCGAAACGGTTCAATGAAGATTTCTTTGGTAACATGTCCATTAATCTTAAAATCTTTAATTTAGAAAATCAATTTAATGAACCATTTGATAGCACGTTGGAAGTTAGTACCATTCAGGAAAAGTTTGCAAATGAATCGACGAATCTTAGTGATGAACGTAAGGCCGAGTATGAGAAATTGTTTCAAGATGTTCCTCATGAGATCAAAAACATGCTTCCTTTCGAGCCTCTCACGGTTGAGTCCGAATTTCAACCAATTTCTTTGATTGAGCCACCTCCTTGGCTAGAGTGTAGGATTGATTTCACCCTAGAGGGGGTGAGTAGGGTGATGCTGTCAATTATAAAAATTATTGCGGAAGTTTAGAAAATATTTTCAACAAAGATATATCAAAATATCAGCACAAAATAATAAATGCACAAATAGAACGATATAGAATTTACCCAGCTTCGACAAAACCCTGTCTATGTGCTTCCCCAAGGTTTCTACTAGAAATTAAGCAGTCAGACGCTTACACACATAAACTCACGACACGCGCTATCGACTAGTCTTAACTCTACGCTCAAAACCCTGCCATAACTCAGCCACTGAGTTGCGAATTCTCAAACAACGCCGCGTAATTTGTCCCCTAGTCACACGACTAGTAATTACAACGATTTAAAAAGGAAAAATACAATTTAAACACAATTTAGAAACAAAAACAAAACCCTAATTATAAGCCTTTTATTATAAACCCAATACAAAGGTAAAGGCCAACCCAAATTATTGTTAAGTGAAATGTTATTCCCTTTATTTTTATCGGCTTACTACCTTGTGAAAAATGGTGGCTTCCTGTTGCTCATTCTCGTTCGTTCCTCTTTGGTTAAAAATTAGGGTTTTGGTAATTAAGGTGATGATTGATTGTTAGTCGATTACAATGGCTATTGTACTGCTTTACTTGGCAATCGATCGTTTCCTCGATTCTCATACGGCCGCTTTAATTCGATCGAGTTCGATTTAGACTTTAGTATGTAATTTGTAACGACCCGGAATTTTCAAACCCGAAATTTCCATATAGTTATGAAAAGGAAGAAAGAGATAGAAGAAGAAGAAACATCAACATCTCACATTCACAGCGGATAAAATATAATAATAAATAATAACAGATTACAAAAATATTATATCTGTCGATTACATTTCAATACATCAGAGTCACATATATACAGACATTGAATATACTCAATTATCATGTCATAGATACACAACAATATTATACAGCGGAAATACTCTATCCGCTCTTGCCATCCAGCTCATCTCCTGAGCTCCAAAACGTACCCACCTTAAAATCTGTAATACTCGGTCTGACCCGAGCATTACATCAAAGTAACACCCGTGTCAGGCTGCAAACCAGCATAAGTAAACCCAACTAACATGGAATACAAAAGTACACAACTCATATAAAACAGAGGTAACTCGTCTCAGTTTACAAATTCAAAATTTGTTATAGACATTGCTTATTTTACACGTCAATTTCTATGTACCAAAACATAGATTAAATGGTTCACTTCACTTAACTCATTCTACCCAGCCTATTGATTTCACATATCAAGTTTATATAGAATCGAAGTGCTTTCGGGTAATACTGATACCCAACCCTGGTCACTATCAATTCAATATCATTCTAATCCAATTTATTCAAGTGAAATACAATTCATTTTATATACAGGATGTCAATTTTTACGCAACAATTCATCATAGAAAGGTAACCACCTTATCACCGTCCAACCAAATCCTATCACTGATATTTCATATCTGAAATATCAATAACTCCAACGCATTCAATCTTTTATGAGCAAGATTAATCAACCATAATTAATCATAAATAGTAATTAAACTTTCTATAATTTCTTACCTTGATAAATTAATTCCTTAATTGATTTATTAATCCTTCAATAAATTACACCGAGTAATTATTTTACCAATTACTTCAACTAAGTAATTACCCTCGAATTACATCCCATTATGTGATTATTTATTTAATTAATTACATTCCAAAATTTCTGTCATCCACTTTTACTAAATAATTACCCTTATTTATCTCATTAAGTATGTATCTTAATCCATCATCAAGTGCTCCTCTTTAATTAATTTGCAAATACATTAACTTAAGACAAACATTATCTTATTAATATCTTGATTACCCCTTACGTTTTAACTTAATAATTAACTTAACCAAATTAAATCATTTTAATTAAGTTCGAAATAAAATAATTATTTAACTTAATAAATCAATTTAAAACTAATTTTAAATAACTTTAAACATTTATCCAATAACAGTTTCAAAACTATTTTCAATTTAAACCCAAATAACTTACTTTAAAATCTCATTCCATCTAAGTTGAAAATAACTTTAAATTTTACTTAAGAAAATTTAAATCAAAACAAATTTCAACTTCTCAACTAATGGTCAAGGAAAAACAATTATTTTACAAAGTAATTTATCTAAGAAGGTTTAAACTAAAATGTATTCTAAAAATGTTCAAACTTTGTTCTAAAATCTTTTAATACTCTGCTCAGAACTCGCTTCGGGTCAACCCCAAGATTTACTCGAGTCTAACCTGAGTTACCTTCCATTTACCAATTCAGTTTTCGTTTAATTTAGTTTTAAATTTAAAACCTAGATCTAAAAAAATATCACTCCGTTTACTCGAGTTTTTACTCGAGTCACTCACTCCAAATACTCGAGCTCACTTTCGAGCCACCTCCCTCACCCACTCACCGACACAAACAAGTCACCGTGCACGTACACCTTTGCCAGAGCCATCTTCGGCCATTGATCATCCTTCCGGCACGTCGACCTTCGACAGTGCAACCAAATCCCATCATCAAATCACAAATTCCAGCCTTCGATCGAAATCAAACAATCCAGTCGAACCCGGAAACTAAACGATCGCCAGAAACTACTCGTCCAAGCTATCTCGACCACCAGAACTGCTACAAACCCGGCCACGCATTCATCAAACTTCCCTGCAACTGTCGCCAAAACCCGACGCCAGTCGATCATTCCTAGGCAATGTAGTTCACCAAAACCCAACATGACCAAAACTAGGTTTAAAAAACAAATTCACCACACCGCCGCCTCCACGAAAATCGAAAGTCTTCTATGACATTTTTACCCAACAACCCGATCACTTAGCTAGCTCCAACAGGAACCCTGACCGTCTCAGTTACCAAGATCATCATAATTCGGCCAAAATCCAAATTCTAGTCATCCTTAAATTTCTCATTCAATCCAATGTTAAAAATCAAGATTTTTGTGTTAAAAATTTTAGTTTGGGAAAAGAATTCAGATTATATATATAAATTAAAATATCATTGCATTTGATTTTTAACATATCTTAAGCTCCTCTGTGCCCTTTTTTTCCAGATAATATTTCTACCCATTTCTTATAAATATATTAAAACTTAGTTTAGTTTTAACAACAAACCTTGTTTAAATACTTAAGCCCTAAAGAAATTAAAGTGTGAAGAAATCTGAAGTTTTGTTAATCTAAGTTTAGATCTCTGAACTTAAACATGGGTGATTACTGTGAAACATCCAAACATTCTCACAACATCTACATACTTATAAACATGTGTCAGAGTCTTAGAACCATCATGTAGTCACATTTTCAAATATACATTACAAGTTTACTTTGATCCTAAGTCATATACATCAAATCTAAAGGAGCCTCAGGTTTACAGGTTTTGAAGGCTGAGACTTAACTAAACAGATATGCACACTTCATAAACTCACAAAGACTTGCACATACACATACATACAAAATAATCATCAACAGAAATTCATAAGTTAGTTAAGTTTTTAATTTAAAAGTTACTCATCTGAATTACTATAGAAACAGAGAATAATTGTTGTTTTGAAGAGCTTCAGTTTTGAGTGTAAATCCCTGTAGATCTTTTCTTGTTTTCGATTTAAATTTGCAAAATAAAGATGTTTATGTTCTTCTTTTCTCAAGTTTACTATGTTATGGATTGAACAAGTATAGTATAATGTATATATATGGAAACAACTTTAGATAGTGGTAGGCTACAACTAGTACAGCTTCAACCTATTTTGATCAGATTAGATTTTTTTTGTGTGTTTAGTTACTGTAATTTGAAGTGATATTTTATTTCGGATGGCCTGATATTTGTACTGGGATAATTCCTTTTGTAATTTGAAATGACAAATGTTGTGCTAGTATTTAATGCATATGTCTTCGCTTGTTTTTACACTTATCCCCTTTTATTTTATATACATATTATTTTGTCTTATTTCTTTCATAACTACATGTATTTCATTTGTTGATATAGGTCTAGAATTTATCTTATGTGTTGCCGAGATGATATGTATTAAATGCAATGTTTCCCTTCAAGTTAACATATTTACTCCATTTGATATGTGTGCGCATATATTTTTATTTTTATATGTACACAGATATTTTGTATGTAGATATATTGCTTTTATGTCTATTGTGTTCAATATAAAATCGTTTTAGTTATTTGTATTGATTTCACTTATGTTGCAAATGCACAAACCCACTTATACACTTATTTTTAACATAAATCCATATTTTTTTTCTATTTCTATGTTAAGCTTAACTATTACACATTTATTTATATTAATATAATTCATACTTATATTTAATTTTGATAAAATAAATTTTATTTTAAACATTATTAAGTAGATTACATCCATATATATATATATATATATATATATATATTAAGATGAAATGTTAACAAGTTAGGACATAAATTTAATTATAAAGATAGATTTTACTGTAAATATTTATAAAAGACTTTATTTATATTTTCAAATCAAAATTTCCTTTTCAAAATACATATGTATATAATTAAATGGCAAATATTCCAAAAGTTTTTATTTGTTTTAAAATGATAAGTTTACATTTTATTTAATTTTATTAAATATTTATTAAAATAATGTTGTCAAAATACCGAGTCATCACATTCCTTCCCCCTTTAAATCTTTTCGTCCTTGAAGAGGAACGAAGCCAGATTTATCAAAATGCTTAAAATCAGATAAATTTTCTTTGATCATTTTAAAACTACTTTAAAACTCTATATATAATATTTCTAAAATAGTTTTTATACAACTATCTTTATAACTCGATGTTTCGACAAGTCCATCCTCATTCTCACAGAAATTCGGTCATAGGTTGATCAGGCATACGACTGAAAATCTATAAGCGCTTGACAAACCCGTTTCAACATCCAGTGAAAATACTTGGAAAAATAATTTTATTGAAAATATCGAAAACAGTTATTGAAAATAGAGGAAATATCTTGGTGAGAATGCTCTGGAAATCATCAACCCCATCCATGGTCCCAGTTACATCCTGTGTTACGTTGCCATCGTAGTAAAAGTCCATGTAATTGTAGGCACTCCACACCCCACGATTACGCCATGGAGCCCACAACAAATCGCATTTACATTCCAAGGTTACATTGCCATCGCAGAAAAAGTCCATGTAACTGCTGGCTCTCAACGGCACCACGATTTTCGCTGTCAAAATGAAACTTCTCCACTCCAATATAGGTCGCAGTCTTCTGATGTAAAATCAAACGCAGACTGTTGGATCTCGGCGGCACACACGACTTTCACTATGTTACCATAGGTCGCAGTTACATCCTGGGTTACGTTGCCATCACAGTAAAAGTCCATGTAACTGTTGGCTCTCAGCGGCACACACGACTTTCGCTATGATATACTCTACTCATAATCCTTAGGAACTATTTTTGTCCGGACTCCTCGCAGGATCAGCTTTAGGACTCCCCTTGGGGCTCAAGGCAGCACCACCCTGTGGCACTCCTGAGAAGTTCATTTCAAGGGAGCGCTTTTTTCCCCAAAGCCATCATTAAAACACTTTATACTATACACATATAGTATTTTTCAAATCGTACACCTAGTATGATCTCATACAAAGCTCCTTTACACAAAATCGATTATCCTAAAATCGATAATTCTCAAACTAGGCTTTCCAAATTTCAATATTGATTTTACCCAAAAATCAAAAGCCTTTCCAAATTCAAAGGTTCCCTTAACCTTTTTCCAAAATCCTCATAAGATCCTTTTATATATACATAAATATATATATAATTTTTATAAAATTTTGGATCATTTCAAACTTGTATAAAACTCCTTTTATACTTCAATCACTTTCAAAATCCTTTCCTTCTAGCAATAGATTCAACAAAGGGAGATTTATCTTATATATAACAAAATCATATAACTTTAGTTTATTCAAAATCAAATATTCAAATTTGATTACTCTTTCCAATATCAATTTCATTCAAAACTGTACGATGTACACTTATCATCCGTACGCTATATCAATCTGATCGCTCACTCGATCATATAATTTCACTTCCGAACTAGTATCGTCCCCCCGACTTCCTAGTGCGGACTTCGATCTGGTTTCTTGATCAAAATCTGTCATTCTCCTTGTATAGCTATAACTATGATAGAGAATATCTAGAACCAATCAACAATCCATATCCAGGTTCGCCGTCGAAAATCAAGTGAAAAATCCCACTCAGATCGATATAACTATCTCGAAATTCTATGCTCGAATCTTGATCAAATCACTATGCGAATAGAATAATATACGCACATACTACGTATTTAACTTCATTGATTATTAGCCAAATCAATTTCCTTTCCATTCACATTCACTTAAATTTTCATTCATTTATTCACATTTGCCTTAATCCCCATTTGGATTATCACTTCAATTCTTATCTTAGTTGGGTATTTAAATCAATAACAGTTTGAACTATGACCAGTTTTTATTTAGAAAACAACTTGGAAATTTTAAAAATAGAAAAGTAGATGAAAATAATTATTAGTTTGCAAAATAACTGTAAAATAGTTGTCTAATTGTAAAATAGTTGGAAATAGTTAAATAGTTATAAAATAGTTAGATAGTCATAAAATAGTTTAAAATAGTAATTAGTTATAAAACAGTTGAAAATCAGTAATTAGTTTATAAAATAGTTACAAAATAGTTAAATAACTTCAAAAGTAGTTATAAAATAAGTATAAGATAGTTTTGGGTTTAATAAGAAAGGTTGTATATATAATAAATAACTTAGAAAAATAGATTTGTATTAAAACAATTTATTTTAAAAATAGTCTATAGTCAAACTGTTCAATTCCCAATTTCCATGCTCATCAATTCAATTTTAATTACCACTTCCATTTAAATTGACTCGGTTCCAATTTGAAGAACTTCAATTCCCATTGAAATTTATTATCCCCAATTCAAGTTAAATTAATCTTGATTTCTTTCCCAATCAAATCAAATTCCATTTGATTTCAATCCTGTTCAACTTTAATTATAATTTCAAATTATTTCAATCAATTTGGACTAATATCAATTGAATCCACTTCAATTTCAAATCATTTCAATTTAATCCAATTCCAAATTTTCCATTTAAAATTTTAAACTTATACACCTTCAATCTCAAATCTAATTAATTCAAATCAGATTCAATTTGAACTAATTCAATTTCAACCTCAATTTTAAACCATCTTGAATTATATAAATTCGAGTTAAGTTCTCTAAATGTTGATTTAACCTCTTAAATCAAATTAATCTTTTTTTATTTTAAATCAACCATCTGAATCTTTATACAATGTAATTCTGAGTCCAATTTTCAAAATTCCATTGTAAATTGTCTTTACTTACTTATTTCAAAGTTCAAATAAGAAGTGAAACAATTTTACCTTAAAATTTTATTTATTACTACATTTTATCTTCCAGCTTGAAACGAGTTCTTAAACAATTTTAATTTACAAATTCAATTATTCAAATTTTCAGCTCAAAATAATTCCTTATTCTTAATTTCAAATTAAAGTTAGATTTTCCTTTTCATCTCAATAATGGATATATTACCACACTTCATTTCTCATTTTTTTAAACAAATCTGATCCATGGTTTAAAGATTTTTAAAACAATAGGATGATATTATACAATTCATTTTAAACATCCATTTTCAATTTCCAGATCTCAAACCCATTTTGAGATCACACAAACTCCAAATTCAAATTAACCATTTAACTTCCCAAGTTAAATTCCAATTTCATCTTGAAATTTCCAATTCAGGTTGTTCATTCAATCTCATTTAACTTCTCCCAAGTTAAATTCAATTTACTTAATCCAATCAACCTTACTCGATTTGAATTCCCCATTCAATTTTTTTTAACTTCACATTAATAATCTTCCCACTTATTAAGTTCAAAAACTTATCACTTTGGGTATCACGTCTCATTCCAAATTTAAAACTCAACATTTAGAGTTTATTTCAAACCATCTTTGATTTATGTATATTCCTCATATACATATCATTTCCTTTACACACGAGGTCATCCTTAAATTTTAAACCACCCTTGGTTTTAAATTGAAACAAATTCTTTTAAGATTTTCAAATGACTCTTGTTTAATCAAGCTCTATTATTTAACTAATTTTAAATAACATTATTTATTATTACTTTTGAAACAAAATTTTCAAATTCTGGATTCAGATTTAAAACTCCACAATTCAGATCAACTCCAGATCCAATTTATAAGTCAGACTTGCCTAAATGTTATGCTTCTTTAAATCATTTTATTTTCTTACTCATTAATACACATCTTATTTGTCATTTATGATAATAACCAAAATTATCATATCTGAAAACCAATTCATTTTTTTTTTCTTATTCTGAAACTTCCCCTTAATACAAGATTTGATTTCAGTTTGAATCCATTTCAAACGTACCTTTATTTAATTTAAATTTGGTTGTATTTCTATTATCTCTTAATTTAATTCTAATAAATTAATCAGCCAATTTCCTTAATATTAGAAAAATATTGCTTTATATATTAAAATATAATCTTATATAAAATCATTTAAAATCTTTATATAAGAAAATAAAAAGTACGCTCTCTCATATATATATATACACTCAACTCATTCTATGGCACTATTGACCCTATCCTTAATGAGTACACCCATCAGAGCCAAGGTTCTCGCTTAACCTTCTACTCCGATACCAACTGTAACGACCCGGAATTTTCGAACCCGAAAATTCCAGATAGTTATGAAAAGGAAGAAAGAGATAGAAGAAGAAGAAGAAACATCAACATCTCACACTCGCAGCGAATAAAATATAATAATAAACAATAATAGATTACAAAAATATTATATCTGTCGATTAAATTTCAATACATCGGAGTCACGTATATACAGACATTGAATACACTCAATTATCATGTCACAGGTACACAACAATATTATATAGTGGAAATACTCTATACGCTCTTACCATCTAGCTCGCCTCCTAAGCTCCAGAACTTACCTACTTGAAAATCTGTAATACTCAGTCTGACCCGAGCATTACACCAAAGTAACACTCGGGTCAGGCTGGAAACCAGCGTGAGTAAACCCATCTAACATGGAATACAAAAGTATACAACTCATATAAAACCCAGGTAACTCATCTCAATTTACAAATTCAAAATTTGTTATAGACATTGCTTATTTTACACATCAATTTCTAAGTACCAAAACTTAGATTAAATGGTTCGCTTCACTTAACTAATTCTACTACAGCCTATTGATTTCACATATCAAGTTTATATAGAATCGAAGTGGTTTCGGGTAATACTGGTACCCGACCCCGGCCACTATCAATTCAATATCATTCTAATCCAATTTATTCAAGTGAAATACAATTCACTTTATATACAGGATGTCGATTTTTACACAGCAATTCATCATAGAAAGGAAACCACCTTATCACCGTCCAACCAAATCGTATCACTGATATTTCATATCTGTAATATCAATAATTCCAACGCATTCAATCATTTATGAGCAAGATTAATCAACCATAATTAATCATAAACAGTAATTAAACTTTCTGTCATTTCTTACCTTGATAAATTAATTCCTTAATCGATTTATTAGTCCTTCAATAAATTACACCGAGTAATTATTTTACTAATTACTTCAACTAAGTAATTAACCTTGAATTACATCCCATTATGTGATTATTTCTTCAATTAATTACATTCCAAAATTTCTATCATCCACTTTTACTAAATAATTACACTTATTTATCTCATTAAGTATGTATCTTAATCCATCATCAAGTGCTCCTCTTTAATTAATTTGCAAATTCATTAACTTAAGACAAAAATTATCTTATTAATATCTTGATTACCCCTAACATTTTAACTTAATAATTAACTTAACCAAATTAAATCATTTTAATTAAGTTTGAAATAAAATAATTCTTTAACTTAATAAATCAATTTAAAACTAATTTTAAATAACTTTAAACATTTATCCAATAACAGTTTAAAAACTATTTTCAATTTAAACCCAAATAACTTGCTTTAAAATCTCATTCCAAATCCAAGTTTAAAATAACTTGAAAATTTACTTAACAGAATTTACATCAAAACGAATTTCAACTTCTCAACCAATGGTCAAGGAAAAACAATTATTTTATGAAGTAATTTATCTAAGAAGGTTTAAACTAAAATGTATTTTAAAAAATTTCAAACTTTGTTCTAAAATCTTTTAATGCTCTGCTCAAGACTCGCTTTGGGTCAACCCTAAGATTTACTCGGGTCTGAACCGAGTTACCTTCCATTCATCAATTCAGTTTTCGTTTAGTTTAGTTTTAAATTGGAAAACTAGATCTAAAAAAAATATCACTCTCGTTTACTCGAGTTTTTACTCGAGTCACTCACTCCAAATATTCGAGCTCACTTTCAAGTCACCTCCCACACCCACTTACTGACACAGCAAGTCACCGTGCACGTACACCTTCACCAGAGCCACCTCCAGCCATCGATAATCCTTCCGGCACGTCGACCTTCGACGCTGCAACCAACTCCCATCATCAAATCATAGATTCCAGCCTTCGATCGAAGTCAAACAATCTAGTCGAACCTGGAAACTAAACGATCGCCAGAAAATCCTCGTCCAAGCTATCTCGACTACCAGAACTGCTACAAACCCGGCCACGCATTCATCAAACTTCCCTGCAACCATCGCCAAAACCTGACGCCACTCGATCATTCCTAAGCAATGCAGTTCACCAAAACCCAACATGAGCAAAACTAGGTTTAAAAAAACTAATTTACCACACCTCCGCCGCCACGACCATCGGAAGTCTTCTCTAACATTTTTACCCAACAACCCGATCACTTAGCTAGCTTCAACAGGAACCCTGACCATCTAAGTTACCACGATCATCAAAATTTGGCCAAAATCCAAATTCCAGTCATCCTTAAATTTCTCATACAATCCAATGTTAAAATTCAAGATTTTTGTGTTAAAAATTTTAGTTTGGGAAAAGAATTCAGATTATATATATAAATTAAAAGATCATTGCATTTGATTTTTAACATATCTTAAGCTCCTTTGTGCCCTTTTTTTTGATAATATTTCTACCTATTTCTTACAAATATATTAAAACTTAGTTTAGTTTTAACAACAAACTTTGTTTAAATACTTAAGCCCTAAAGAAATTAAAGTGTAAAGAAATCTTGTAACAAACTCGGTTTGGAGATTACCGCTAATATTAAATTATAATGATGATTATAATTTAATATTGGAATTAATTAAATTAATTAGAGGTGAAATGGTGAAAATATTATTTATTTAATATAAACAATGAAGCTGAGTAAATTGAGCTAATGAAATGAAGAAAATAAAGTTAATCACTTTATTTGAGTCTTGGGATGGGTTGTAAATTTATTTGGGTTTAATAAAATGATATTGGTAATTTAAGACTAATAATCCAATTTTATTTTAAAATAAAATATGGAGAATAAAGAAGAAATAATTTTATTGAGGATGAAAATGTTGGATTTGTGTGAAATAAAGTGTTACTTTATTTCATGAGTTTTTGAATGTAGTTGTATAACTATATTCGAGTAAAAATGTTAATTTTGGCAATATTGTATTTTTTTTTTTTTTTTTTTTGGCCAATTTGCCTTTTTTGATGAAATGCAAGAGAAATGGTTAATAAGTTAATTAATCATAATAAAAATGATATATAATAGTGTATTAATGTTTTAAAAGTGTTAAAACATTTATTTGCACTTTATTGGTTGGAAAATATAGTTTTATTTTGTAAAATATGTCCAAATTTGCATATTTTGTCAAAATATGCAAATTTGTAGAAAATGAGAGTTAGTGCTAAAATAACATCTAAATTAATGGAAAATAATGTTTTATTTACTTTAATAAAATTCTAGACGAAATAACGATTCCAACGCATTTAATTTCGTTGAAATCGGATTGATAATGCAAAAGTTATGAATTGTTAATGATTGAATATGTGAGTAATTAGGGAAAATAACATTTCTAAAATTTTCCTAAGGCATATTGGGTTTGGGTTGGACCCAATACCCAAAAGAAGCTTCTGATAGGTGAAGGAGGCATCGTACAGGCATCTCTTCTTTCTCCTTCCACCAGAAATTAACAGAGAAGCTTCAAAATACATAAAAATGGCCTCCACTCCTTAATCTCTAATCAAAATTCTCAATCAATTAGAAAATTAGAAGGGTTTCCTAGCTCAAAACATAAATAAGGTAATCTCCTATCCCTTAAATCCCAAATTCTAGAGAGATTGCAATTTTTCATTTACTGTAATCTCAATTTGTTATTGATTTCTTTTTGCATGTCTGTAAATAAGCTTCTACAGGTCCTGCACGAGCTTGAATTGCTAAAAGCTTTGCCTTTGCTGCCTAAAACCATCATCTATTGCTGAAAATTGTAAGTATATAACTTACAGCAACTAAATTGAAAGCCTGTGCAAAATCTGTAGCTTTTTGTTGCAATTTCATACTAGTTGCTTAAGTGTTTCGTGTATCACGTTTTGCTGAAAATGTATCATAGTAAAACGGTCATAACTTTCACGTTTCTTGTCCGTTTTACCTCAAATTTTTTTTGTTGGAAAGTAGATTCGATAAGGAACGATTTGTTTTCAGGTTGTATCCTGAGATTTTGCAATTTTTGTGACCTGAAATGAGTTTGAAGACAGAACCTCGATTCTGTCTTTAACAAATCAGGCTGTGTTTGAATTTTTTAGCAAAACAGCCATAACTTTTGAACCACAGTTCGGATTTTGATAATCTTGCCCATTCTGGAAAGCTTATTTCATATACTACAACTTTGATTTGTTGAGTTTTCTATTATTTTGATGTTATCTATGACAAAATTGAATTTTTATACTGCTAACCCGAGAGCAAAACAAGTTTTTCCCTGTTGTTGAGTCTGAAACGGAATCGGCCATAACTTCTTCGTTTTTAGGCCGAATTCGATAATCTTAGATGTTCTGGAAAGCTCATTTTATAAGCTACAACTTTTTATTTAGTCGTATTGCCTGATTCGAATGTTTACTATGCTGAAATTGTAAATATTTATCTCTGTCCTGTTAATATATATATATACTATATGCTACAGGCCTTGTTTAAGATTTTTAGTAAAAAGATCATAATTTTTAGACCGCTGATCGAAATTTGATGATCTTGGTCATTTGGGAAAGCTTAGAAACTAAGCTACAACTTTGTTTTTAATCGCATTGGCAAATTTTTGCGTTTTGTATGCTGAAATCATAAATGTTTTTAAGCATTTTTAAGGGTTTTTAAAACAAGTATTCCTTATTTCCAAGGCTTTTATAAATCAAAAAAAAAAAACAAAAAAAAAAAAAAAAAAAAAAAAAAAAAAAAAAAAAAACCCCATTTTCTATGGAAAAATATTTTATAAATAATTTTATTTATTTTAATCATTTTTATGTTATTTGGGCGTATATTTGACGTTTTGATTGAGTTTGAAGCATTTTATCATATTAGTCCATTTGACTAATATTATGCGAATATGGTCCGAAGACTCCTAATTAAGAGTATATTCGATAGAGGACCATATGGATGTAGATTTACACTTGCCGAGGATATGAGGCAAGGTTATTTATTATTTTGATACTTGTCGATGAAAGGAGACAAGTGTGGTAGTCAAATTGAACTCGTCGTGGTACGAAATACGATGAGTTGGGATCTTCTACATTATGCCGATGAAATGAGGCGATGTATATAATTATTATTTTTACGGTTTGATGTTAATTTATGATTACTTTACGATGTGGTATCGACCGACGAATAGTAAACCATTAGGTGCTGACGCATGGTATGGGACGTGTGTTAATACCTTTTGGGTTCCTAGTCGTAGAGTTGAGACACATGGAAGTTTGGACTAGTACTACGGACCTCGAGTGAAGTGGGGTTGCAGATTAGTAGTCAACCCCGAAGCATTATGATATTATTATTACTCGGGTCTTTTGACGTCACCGATTGGGATGGAGGAAATTATAGGCTACGTAGTCATGTGCATAGGCAGGAAAGATAGAAATGAAGGTGATCCCAATCCCATGATGTATGGTACCGAAGTACAGTACTAGTGGAAGTAAATAGCACGTGCAAAGTACTCTTTTTATTGATAATTTTGATGTTAATCTTTTTGGGTGATGTTTATGTTTTAAATAGCCTCGAGTAAGAATGAGGCGACATTATAGGATGGTCCATGATGTTTCGACCATATTATTACTACTTGTTTGAGATTATGTGATTTATGAAGTTCGACCATCTTTATGATTGATTTGAAGTACTTCGAGATAATTTCCCTTCTTATAATATAAGAATAATCCTTGATGATTCTCATAGATGTATATTCATGATGAACCTTATATTCATTCCATTGGGAACAACGAAATGATTATCTCATTATCACTTGTCATCATTGAGGCCCTTATCTACTGATGAGTTTAGTTGCCTGACCCGTGTGTTTTTCACTCGGGTCAGACCGAGTTGCAGGTTAGCATGGACAACTTCTCTTTTTGGATCAGCTTATCACTTTTTGTGGGACTTATCGATATGGCTAGCTTTTATCTTTAGACCGTTTTGTTGACTATCATGATGTATATTCTTTTTGTGGGATGATTGTATGTGATTATCAGTACCCCTTTTTGGCACTCGTGTATGATGTATTATGTGGGCATGTATGGTGGTGTATGTGTATATATATCTGATCTGGGTTTGCTGTTCTGTGACTGTTAATTACTTTCCGCATATATGTATATTACATTAGTTCTGAAATGTTGTAAACCGCCATAGTGTGCAATAGTTATGGACTAGACATGTCAACCACATATGAGGTAAATGAAAAAAATGATGACACTAATTGACATGTTTAGTTCTTAGCTAGTGTATGCTATGTTGGTCGCCCTTATCCAACCCTATTCTCTGCGTTAGTAGACAGAATTACTCGTTAATTCCCTTTACTAACGTGGGTCTCGGGGTGGGGCGTCACAGCTTGGTATCAGAGCATCGTTTCAGAATATAATGTGATATATACAGAATAGTACACGAGATACCATACATCAAGTATAATACATCTACATGTATCATCCCATAATCATGATTCGGTTCACCTTATTTGTAATTTTGTCCTTACCCATATTTTGACCCGTGTCCCTTTTCGATTTCTTTGGGGTAGATAGAAAGGAATACGTCTAGGAATGTTCAGTATATTTCATAGTATTCCTTATTTTCTGTATTTGAATTTTTAATATATCTATTTACCCTGCGAATGATCCTTTTAACCTTTTCTCTCAGCTATGTCTCATCGAGGTAGAGGACGCCATTCAGCGGCGGGACCGTCCAGTGGTTCTCGTCCTGAGGGTGTATATATGTCCACTGATCAGATTCTTGAGTTAGTGCGGAGCATTCAGCCTCCCACTACTGCTACTCCTGCCTCTCCTCGCCGATCAGCTTTTGCACGTATGTGCAGTGATTTCACTCATCTCGGTGGCAAGGCCTTTAAAGGCACCGAGTCTGTTCTTGATGTTGAGGCTTGGCTCAGTTCTTGTGAGCGTATTTTTGGCCGTATGGAGATTTCTAGCCATCACCGTGTTCTTGTAGCATCCAGTATGTTGCAAGAACGAGCTCTTCATTGGTATGACCTTCTGATTGCTGAGACTGATGAGTCCACACTTGAGTGGGATCAGTTTCGTGAGCGGTTTGAGCTCAAGTTTATTCCTGATTCTGAGAGAGCTACTCTAGCTCGTCGCTTCCTTGAGCTCAAGCAAGGAAAGCTTTCTGTTTCTGAGTATGTTGCTTCGTTTGAGGGTCTTTCTAAGTATGGGCCTTAACATATTCCTACTCCATACAAGAAGAATCTTAGGTTCATTTCCGGACTTAAGAAGTATTTGAAGAAGGCCCTTATGCTTCGCCTTGAGCTTACTTTTGAGAAGCTTGTTGATATGGCCCTTCAACTTGAAGCGGTCGAGAAGGAAGAGGATAGTGATGATGATGTCAGGGTTCGGGCCAACCCAAATAAGAAGAAGTTCTTTCGCAAGTCTAAGCCCTTTCCTCCTAAGAAGAAGAAGAAGCAAGGTGGTTCTTCTTCTCAGCCTCAGTCTACTCCTTCAGCGAAGCCTTTTGCATGCTTCAATTGTGGCTCCCCTGATCATCCTGTTAGAGAGTGTCCCAAACCCAAGCGTTGCCTCCACTGCAAGAAAGAGGGACACTTAGTTGCTGCTTGCCCCATTAAGGGGAAAGGTTCACGTCAGGGTCAGCTTAATGTGGCTTCTACCTCTGGTGATGCTTCTCAGTCTAGAGGTACACACTCTTCCGTTTTAGAAGGTTCCTTATTATTTCATGATCGTATTATCCGAGTGCTTTTCGATACGGGTGCTTCTCACTCATTCGTATCGAAGGAACTTGTAGATGCTTTGCAGTTGGATGTTTCTTGCTTGCTTACTTCTTTGCGGATTGCTAATCCTATTGGAGGATCCGCCACCCTTAGTTTACTTTGTGATGACGTTGAGATCTTGATTTGTGGTTTTTCTTTCCGTGCAAATCTGCATGTGATTCCTTTCCTTGGTTTTGACATGATTTTGGGAATGGACTGGCTACTTCGATACGATGCTAATATTTTATGTTTGGAGCGAGTTCTTTATCTTCGACATCCTGATTCTTCCGATCAGTTATCTCTCTCGCTTCATGATTCCGATTGTGGTTCTACAGCCTCTTTATTTGCTCTTGATTCTCTCGATACTGATGATGATGTGTCCCATATTCCAGTTGTTTGTGATTTTGCTGATTTATTTGAGCCTGTTTCTGGTTTGCCTCCTAAGCGAGCCATTGAGTTCCGTATTGATCTTATCCCTGGTGCTCAGCCCGTTAGTCGTCCTCCCACGAGGATGTCTACGCGAGAGAATGAGGAACTCAAGAAGCAACTTCTCGAGCTTGAAGCCAAGCATTTTATTCGATCTAGCTCTTCACCATGGGGTGCCGCAGTGGTATTCGTGAAGAAATCCGATGGATCTCTTAGACTTTGCGTCGACTATCGCAAGCTTAATGAGCTAACAATTAAGAACCGTTATCCTTTACCCAGAATTGATGATATGTTCGATCAGTTGAGTGGTGCTAAGGTCTTTTCTCAGTTAGATTTGGCCACTGGTTTTCATCAGCTTCGAGTTGCGGAAGATAGTATTCCTCTCACCGCATTCCGCACTCGCTATGGTTCTTATGAGTGGCTCGTCATGCCATTCGGTTTGACGAATGCTCCTGCTTATTTCGTCGATCTCATGAATCGAGTATTCCGGGAATATCTCGATAAGTTTGTTCTTGTTTTCATTGATGACATTTTGGTTTATTCGAAGTCCGAAGTCGATCATGCTCGACATCTTAGAATCGTTTTGAGTACTCTTCGACAGCATCAACTCAAAGCAAAGCTTTCTAAGTGCCATTTTTGGGAAAAGCAAGTGAAATTCTTAGGCCATGTCATATCTTCCAATGGCATCTCTGTCGATCCTGCTAAGATCGAGGCTATTCAGAATTGGAAGAGGCCTGAGAATGTTCACGAGATTCGTTCCTTTCTAGGATTAGCGGGTTATTATCGACGTTTCATCAAAGACTTTTCCCGCATTGTGCTTCCTCTGACTAGCCTTACGAGGAAAGGCGTTCGATTTGTTTGGTCCGATAAGTGTGAAGCTTCTTTTCAGAGATTGAAAGAGCTTCTCACAAATGCTCCCATCCTTGTGGTTCCTCAAGGGAACCAAGATCTTATTGTATATACCGATGCCAGCCTCAGTGGCCTCGGTGCAGTCCTGATGCAGAAGGATCGGGTAGTTGCTTATGCTTCGAGACAGTTGAGACCGAACGAGGTTCGGTATGCTACCCATGACCTTGAGCTTGCGGCCATTGTCTTTGCTTTGAAGATTTGGCGTCATTATCTTTTGGGAGAGCATTTTATCCTCTATACCGATCACAAATCTCTTAAGTATCTCTTTTCCCAGAAGGATTTGAATATGAGGCAACAACGATGGTTAGAGTTTCTCGCCTCATATGATTTCGATATTGAGTATACCCCGGGTAAGGGTAATCGAGTTGCTGATGCGCTTAGTCGCAAGCATTCAGCCGTGGTTTCTTTGATGTTAGCCGAATGGGATGTTTTGACGACACTATCTTGCTGTGATATTCGTAATAGAGTTCCATCATCCGATTCTCCTGCTTTATTGTTTAGTATGGATGCTCGACCATCTCTTCTTGATCGTATTTCCGAGGCTCAGAGGCATGATGTTCATACGATGCGCCTCATCCAGTCTTGTTCTACAGACTCCCGTGATGAGGAGTTGCGGGATTATTCCATTGATTCTCTCGGTTGCCTCCGTTTGAAGAACCGTATTGTTGTGCCTTGTGACCCAGCACTTAGACGTGACATACTTGATGATTGTCATCGCTCTAAGTACACTATTCATCCAGGTAGCAGTAAGATGTATGCGGATATGCATCGACTTTATTATTGGGAAGGCATGAAGCGTGACATTGCAAGTTATGTAAGTAACTGCATTACGTGTCAACTTGTCAAGGCCGAGCATCAGCGGCCATCTGGTCTTCTTCAACCTCTAGAGGTTCCACTGTGGAAGTGGGACCAAGTTTCGATGGACTTCATTGACGGCCTACCTCGTTCGAGGTCGGGTCATACGAGCATTTGGGTAATTGTTGATCGCCTCACGAAGTCAGCTCATTTCGTCCCTATTAAGTCTAATAGGAATGCTCCTCTTTTGGCGAAGCTCTATATTAAGGAAATTGTTCGATTGCATGGTGTTCCTTCATCGATCGTTTGTGACCGTGATCCTCTATTTACCAGTCATTTCTGGTCCAGCTTTCAGCAGGCTTTGGGAACAAAGCTGAATCTTTCGACTGCTTATCATCCTCAGTCTGATGGACAGACAGAGAGGGTGAATCGTATTCTTGAGGACCTTCTTCGTGCATGCATTCTTGATTTTGGTGGTTCTTGGGAGGATCACCTTCCATTGGTAGAATTCTCCTATAACAACAGCTTTCAGACTAGTATCCGTATGGCACCATTCGAGGCACTTTATGGTAGACCGTGCCGTTCTCCATCTTGTTGGTTAGAATCTGGCGAGAAGTTTATTCTTGGGCCGGATTCGATTCGTGATTCTTCGGAGAAGATTTCCCTTATTAGACAGAGAATGAAAGAGGCACAGAGCCGTCAGAAATCCTACGCGGACAACCGTAGGAAGCCTCTTGAATTCTTCGTCGGTGACCATGTGTTCATTCGTATATCTCCGATGAAGGGAGTGATGCGCTTTAGCTCCACAGGGAAATTAGCTCCTCGCTTTATAGGACCATTTCCGATTACCGAGCGCATCGGTCCGGTTGCTTATAGAGTGTCACTTCCGCCTCATTTATCTGGTATTCATGATGTTTTCCACGTCTCTCAGCTTAAGAAGTGCATTCGAGGTTCTGATTCCGTTGTTGATCCTTCCGAGCAGTTGGAGCTTGAGATCTCACCGAGTTTATCCACCGTTCAGCGGCCTATTCGCGTGCTTGATTCGGAGGTGAGGCGCCTTCGAAGCAAGAACGTTCCTCTTGTTAAGATTCAATGGTCGGAGAATCTCAATGATTGCACTTGGGAAACTAGAGAATCTATCGAGCGTTCTTTTCCTGGTTTTCTATCTTCATTTGAGGATGGTGAGAACTATTATCTCAAGCTATTTCTTATTCCTTTTGGGTTAAATTGTTTTATTTGTTACGGTTTCCCTAGAAATTGCGAGGACGCAATTTTGTTAAGGAGGGGAGTCTGTAACAAACTCGGTTTGGAGATTACCGCTAATATTAAATTATAATGATGATTATAATTTAATATTGGAATTAATTAAATTAATTAGAGGTGAAATGGTGAAAATATTATTTATTTAATATAAACAATGAAGCTGAGTAAATTGAGCTAATGAAATGAAGAAAATAAAGTTAATCACTTTATTTGAGTCTTGGGATGGGTTGTAAATTTATTTGGGTTTAATAAAATGATATTGGTAATTTAAGACTAATAATCCAATTTTATTTTAAAATAAAATATGGAGAATAAAGAAGAAATAATTTTATTGAGGATGAAAATGTTGGATTTGTGTGAAATAAAGTGTTACTTTATTTCATGAGTTTTTGAATGTAGTTGTATAACTATATTCGAGTAAAAATGTTAATTTTGGCAATATTGTATTTTTTTTTTTTTTTTGCCAATTTGCCTTTTTTGATGAAATGCAAGAGAAATGGTTAATAAGTTAATTAATCATAATAAAAATGATATATAATAGTGTATTAATGTTTTAAAAGTGTTAAAACATTTATTTGCACTTTATTGGTTGGAAAATATAGTTTTATTTTGTAAAATATGTCCAAATTTGCATATTTTGTCAAAATATGCAAATTTGTAGAAAATGAGAGTTAGTGCTAAAATAACATCTAAATTAATGGAAAATAATGTTTTATTTACTTTAATAAAATTCTAGACGAAATAACGATTCCAACGCATTTAATTTCGTTGAAATCGGATTGATAATGCAAAAGTTATGAATTGTTAATGATTGAATATGTGAGTAATTAGGGAAAATAACATTTCTAAAATTTTCCTAAGGCATATTGGGTTTGGGTTGGACCCAATACCCAAAAGAAGCTTCTGATAGGTGAAGGAGGCATCGTACAGGCATCTCTTCTTTCTCCTTCCACCAGAAATTAACAGAGAAGCTTCAAAATACATAAAAATGGCCTCCACTCCTTAATCTCTAATCAAAATTCTCAATCAATTAGAAAATTAGAAGGGTTTCCTAGCTCAAAACATAAATAAGGTAATCTCCTATCCCTTAAATCCCAAATTCTAGAGAGATTGCAATTTTTCATTTACTGTAATCTCAATTTGTTATTGATTTCTTTTTGCATGTCTGTAAATAAGCTTCTACAGGTCCTGCACGAGCTTGAATTGCTAAAAGCTTTGCCTTTGCTGCCTAAACCATCATCTATTGCTGAAAATTGTAAGTATATAACTTACAGCAACTAAATTGAAAGCCTGTGCAAAATCTGTAGCTTTTTGTTGCAATTTCATACTAGTTGCTTAAGTGTTTCGTGTATCACGTTTTGCTGAAAATGTATCATAGTAAAACGGTCATAACTTTCACGTTTCTTGTCCGTTTTACCTCAAATTTTTTTTGTTGGAAAGTAGATTCGATAAGGAACGATTTGTTTTCAGGTTGTATCCTGAGATTTTGCAATTTTTGTGACCTGAAATGAGTTTGAAGACAGAACCTCGATTCTGTCTTTAAAAAATCAGGCTGTGTTTGAATTTTTTAGCAAAACAGCCATAACTTTTGAACCACAGTTCGGATTTTGATAATCTTGCCCATTCTGGAAAGCTTATTTCATATACTACAACTTTGATTTGTTGAGTTTTCTATTATTTTGATGTTATCTATGACAAAATTGAATTTTTATACTGCTAACCCGAGAGCAAAACAAGTTTTTCCCTGTTGTTGAGTCTGAAACGGAATCGGCCATAACTTCTTCGTTTTTAGGCCGAATTCGATAATCTTAGATGTTCTGTAAAGCTCATTTTATAAGCTACAACTTTTTATTTAGTCGTATTGCCTGATTCGAATGTTTACTATGCTGAATTTGTAAATATTTATCTCTGTCCTGTTAATATATATATATACTATATGCTACAGGCCTTGTTTAAGATTTTTAGTAAAAAGATCATAATTTTTAGACCGCTGATCGAAATTTGATGATCTTGGTCATTTCGGAAATCTTAGAAACTAAGCTACAACTTTGTTTTTAATCGCATTGGCAAATTTTTGCGTTTTGTATGCTGAAATCATAAATGTTTTTAAGCATTTTTAAGGGTTTTTAAAACAAGTATTCCTTATTTCCAAGGCTTTTATAAATCAAAAAAAAAAAAAAAACAAAAAAAAAAAAAAACAAAAAAAAAAAAAAAAAAACCCCATTTTCTATGGAAAAATATTTTATAAATAATTTTATTTATTTTAATCATTTTTATGTTATTTGGGCGTATATTTGACGTTTTGATTGAGTTTGAAGCATTTTATCATATTAGTCCATTTGACTAATATTATGCGAATATGGTCCGAAGACTCCTAATTAAGAGTATATTCGATAGAGGACCATATGGATGTAGATTTACACTTGCCGAGGATATGAGGCAAGGTTATTTATTATTTTGATACTTGTCGATGAAAGGAGACAAGTGTGGTAGTCAAATTGAACTCGTCGTGGTACGAAATACGATGAGTTGGGATCTTCTACATTATGCCGATGAAATGAGGCGATGTGTATAATTATTATTTTTACGGTTTGATGTTAATTTATGATTACTTTACGATGTGGTATCGACCGACGAATAGTAAACCATTAGGTGCTGACGCATGGTATGGGACGTGTGTTAATACCTTTTGGGTTCCTAGTCGTAGAGTTGAGACACATGGAAGTTTGGACTAGTACTACGGACCTCGAGTGAAGTGGGGTTGCAGATTAGTAGTCAACCCCGAAGCATTATGATATTATTATTACTCGGGTCTTTTGACGTCACCGATTGGGATGGAGGAAATTATAGGCTACGTAGTCATGTGCATAGGCAGGAAAGATAGAAATGAAGGTGATCCCAATCCCATGATGTATGGTACCGAAGTACAGTACTAGTGGAAGTAAATAGCACGTGCAAAGTACTCTTTTTATTGATAATTTTGATGTTAATCTTTTTGGGTGATGTTTATGTTTTAAATAGCCTCGAGTAAGAATGAGGCGACATTATAGGATGGTCCATGATGTTTCGACCATATTATTACTACTTGTTTGAGATTATGTGATTTATGAAGTTCGACCATCTTTATGATTGATTTGAAGTACTTCGAGATAATTTCCCTTCTTATAATATAAGAATAATCCTTGATGATTCTCATAGATGTATATTCATGATGAACCTTATATTCATTCCATTGGGAACAACGAAATGATTATCTCATTATCACTTGTCATCATTGAGGCCCTTATCTACTGATGAGTTTAGTTGCCTGACCCGTGTGTTTTTCACTCGGGTCAGACCGAGTTGCAGGTTAGCATGGACAACTTCTCTTTTTGGATCAGCTTATCACTTTTTGTGGGACTTATCGATATGGCTAGCTTTTATCTTTAGACCGTTTTGTTGACTATCATGATGTATATTCTTTTTGTGGGATGATTGTATGTGATTATCAGTACCCCTTTTTGGCACTCGTGTATGATGTATTATGTGGGCATGTATGGTGGTGTATGTGTATATATATCTGATCTGGGTTTGCTGTTCTGTGACTGTTAATTACTTTCCGCATATATGTATATTACATTAGTTCTGAAATGTTGTAAACCGCCATAGTGTGCAATAGTTATGGACTAGACATGTCAACCACATATGAGGTAAATGAAAAAAATGATGACACTAATTGACATGTTTAGTTCTTAGCTAGTGTATGCTATGTTGGTCGCCCTTATCCAACCCTATTCTCTGCGTTAGTAGACAGAATTACTCGTTAATTCCCTTTACTAACGTGGGTCTCGGGGTGGGGCGTCACAAATCTGAAGTTTTGTTAATCTAAGTTTAGATCTCTGAACTTAAACAGGGGTGATTACTGTGAAACATCCAAACATTCTCACAGCATCTACATACTTATAAACATGTGTCAAAGATTTAGAACCATCATGTAGTCACATTTTCAAACATACATTACAAGTTTACTCTAGTCCTAAGTCATATACATCAAATCTAAAGGAGCCTTAGGTTTACAATTTTTAAAGGCTGAGACTTAACTAAACAGATATGCACACTTCATAAATTCACAAAGACTTGCACATACACATACATACAAAGCAATCATCAACAGAAATTCATATGTTACTTAAGTTTTTAATATAAAAGTTTACTCACCTGAATTACTGTTGAAACTGAGAATAATTGTTGTGTTGAAGAGCTGCAGTTTTGAGTGTAAATACCTGTAAATCTTTTACTGTTTCTGATTTAAGTTTGCAAAATAAAGATGTTTATGTTCTTCTTTTCTTAGGTTTACTATGTTATGGATTGAATAAGTATAGTATGATGTATATGTATAGAAACAACTTTAGAGAGTGGTAGGCTACAACTGGTACAGTTTTAACCTGTTTTGGTCAGATTAGATTTTTTTTATGTTTATTTACTGTAATTTAAAGTGATATTGTATTTCAGCTGGCCTGATATTTGTACTTAGATAATTTCTTTTGTAATTTGAAATGATAAATGTTGTGCTAATATTTAATGCATATGTCTTCACATGTTTTCACACTTATCCCCTTTTATTTTATATACATATATATTTTGTCTTATTTCTTTCATAACTACATGTATTTAAATTGTTGATATAGTTCTAGAATTTATCTTATGTGTTGCTGAGATGATATTATTAAATGCAATGTTTCCCTTCAAGTTAACATATTTATTCCATTTGATATGTGTATGCATATATTTTTGTTTTTATATGTACACAGATATTTTGTATGTAGATATATTGCTTTTATGTCTAATGTGTTCAATATAAAACCGTTTTAGTTATTTGTATTGATTTCACTTATGTTGCAAATGCACATACCCATTTATACACTTATTTTTAACATAAATCCTTATTATTTCTATTTCTATGTTAAGCTTAACTATTACACATTTATTTATATTAATATAATTTATACTTATATTTAATATTGATAAAATAAATGTTATTTTAAACATTATTAACTAGATTACATCCATATATATATTAAGATTAAATGTTAACAAGGTAGGGATAATTGTATAAGATAGATTTTAGTGTAAATATTTATAAAAGACTTTATTTAAATTTTCAAATCAAAATTTCCTTTTCAAAATACATATGTATATAATTAAATGGCAAATACTCCAAAAGTTTTTATTTGTTTTAAAATGATAAGTTTACATTTTATTTAATTTGATTAAATATTTATTATAATAATGTTGCCAAAATACCGGGTCATCACATAATATATGCCTTTTTGCTTTACTCCTTTGTTTGCTTAAACTCGATACATTTTTTCGATGATGTTATAGGGCTTATATAGGATTCGAATTCCTTATTTTTCATTCGTATATTTCACACAAGTTCGTACGATAATTTTCGGCTTGCCGTTCGATTTTGCATTAATGATTGTGATGATTTCTGACATTTTCAATTCGCTTGAATAACACGGTGTTGATTTTGAACTGTTCATTTTTCTTGGTCATCACGGTTTCGATTCTGGTTTGATGATGTTGATTTCGTTCGACTTTGGCCATTTGTAAAACCTGTATTGGACTTGTATTCTTGAACTCGTCTGAAGCATTGTTCACTTTTGATTTTACTCTGTCGCATTAATTTGAAACTGCTCCTTTATGAATTTATTCGAATTTGGCCATATGAAGCTATTTTGATTTCTGGACTTCGGCTGTTGCTTTGAATTATTTCTCCGTGACCATTATTTTTTGTTCCAACTTAATGCTATGTCTTAGGCTATTTTTGAAATCCCTTGTGACTTTTGCTTCACTTGAATTTTCTCTGTGCCTTGTCCGGTTCATTGTTTCATGTATGCACCTGACTTCGACTTTGCATTTTCTTTGTTTATTGGCTTCGGTCATTATGCACTTGATTTACTTGCGGCTTTGACTTTGTTGTACTCTACATATACTCTTTGATACATGTACACTTGTTCGAACTAGCTATGTCACATGCTTATGCTTGTACTGTTTCATTTGATGTGTTGTAGCTGCTGTCCATTTCGGTTTTGCTATGTTATCATATTCACTTGGTGGCAATTGCTTTGCATACAGTTTTCACTGTGCAGCCTTGCTCATTGATCATTTGATCCACTGTTGCATTCATGTGTACATTGTTGAATATGCGCTTTGCGCTTATATGATTTTTGTTTGATGATAATAAACATATATACATTCGTTTAAATGAATTTGTTAATATACTGTTTTATTTTCACAGATTAAATAAATATTTGCTGAATAAAATAAATAACAGGAAATTTGAATTCAAATGAATATTTTATTCAAACAAATATTTATTATAATTTTGAATAGTACAATTTCAAGCTCTCACTATAATTATACAACTTTGATTACAATTACATGACATATCACATTTACAGTTGACCTCACTACACATCACTCACACTCATATTTTAATCTTCAACTTTATTCCAGTCAGATTCCAGTATCCGAGTAATCTGCAAAAATATTCTCAAACGCAGTAAAATTGAAAGAGAAATATTTTTTAAATTTGAAAGAAACGATAATTTTGAAAATATTGTTTGCCTCAGTTATTTGTGTTGTGCAATATCTGTGCATATCAGTATTTTTTATCAGGGACAGGCAATTATAAGTGGCTGCAGTACACACATGTACATTCGTATACGTGTGCACTGCCTCGCCAACTCGTGTACGCCAATTAAAAAAAAACACAACTTACAAATCAGTACACAATGTACATGAACCAGACACAATGAAAACTAAAGCCATCAGGTCAGAGACAACAGGGCTCAAACCATAAAAGTTCAGGTGTCACAAAAGTTCAAATAACAAAATGCAAAGAGGCAACAAGAATGGTAAGCATACCAGAAGGTCAGAGATGCAACTGAACTACAGCACGACCAAATGGCCAAGATGAAAAACCAAAGTTCAATGCATATGAGACCGGCAATGCTCAAGAACACATAAGTTAACAATGCAATAAAGACAATGCTTGAAACCGAGTATGTACAAAATGATGCATGATGAATCAGACAAGCAACGGCAACAATGATACTTCAATAATCAAACAGAAGCAATCCAGTGCCAACATGATATACAACTTGAACCACAGATCCAACATTTCAACTAACACATATATGCAGTAGTCAAGAAGCAGACATATATTCAACATGAACTCATGTGGACAGCAACAACAAGTACACACGTGCAACAGTTCATATATGAATCAATGACCAAAAGTGTACAGCAATGCAAGGTAAAAAGACCACAACATAATGCAACAATAACAGCAGTATACAAGCCGAGGTTCAGTGGTGAAGGCAACATGACGCGATGTCAAGCTCAGTACAACACAGTGTACATGAATACTGTAATAAACCAAATGAAGACTACAAGCAACTGCATAGAAACTACAAATACAAGGGTAACTGGCACTCAGGCAAGCCCAACCAAACAAATGCATGCAACAATGTACACTACAATATCAAGTGCAAGTGCAGTCAGTTCATGTTAAACCGATCAGAAGATGGCCAGAGACTATAGTTCTCAGCGAAGTCAAAAAAAAAATTCATGTACGCATTCTTTGAAATAGTCAAATTATCAAAAAGAGGAAAGTTTTAATACCGTGTGAATCAAGGAATCGACCAAGTCACAATTCAAAGCCGTGGGGATCAAGCATCAGAAAGATACGAAATTGAAAAAGTCAGAATTCATCGCAAACATCCAACAATAATCGAACGGCAAAGCAAGAAATTTTGAAGCAATCAGACGAACGCAAATTTAGGGTTACAAACCCTATATAAATCATCATCATCGGCAATCTCTAATCTATCGAGTTTGAACATCAATCAATAAAGAAAAAGGGATAAATTACGTACCGAAATCACAAAATGAAATCGATCCAAATTGAAGAGCCGTGAGCAAACAAAAAGCGTCGAAGCCTACTATCAAACGAGAACGAGCGTCGCTTCAATTTGTACAACCCTAGTTTGAATCGCAAGGATCAAAAGCACTGAATTTGCAGAAGCCCTAATTGAGCTGAAAAGAGGAACGGCGACCATTTTTTTTTACAGGCCAAAAGAAGAAAAAAGCATCGGGTTAGAAAATAAAAGGGTCGGCTGTGATTTTAAAAAAAAAGGGGCTTTAGTTTTTTTAAATAAGGTTTGAGTTTTATTAATTGTTGTTTTTATTTTTCGAATCAAAACTTTATAAATCACCACCTAGGGTTTAGGTAGTGTCAGATTGTCTAGTTAGAATTAGTTCAGTGAGCAGGGTGTGCGAGTTTGCAAAATTGTATAGGCGGGAGCAGAGTTTGCGAGTAAGCGAAGCTCTATAGGCGTGAAGGAAAGTTTGCGAGTAAGCGAAACTCTATAGGCGGAGCAGGGTGTGCGAGTCTAGTAGAGTGTTTGTGAGCGGGAGCAAATGTTTGCGAGCAGGGTGTGCGAGTCTAGTAGAGTGTTTGTGAGTGGGAGCAAATGTCTGCGAGTCTAGTAGAGTGTTTGTAAGCGGGATACTGTTTAATTCTAATAGAAATCTGGGAATGCAGCAGTAGGCAGGGTTTGCCGAAGCTGGGTAAATTTTGTGTGTGATTTATTTTTTCAGCATATTTATTTCTACAGTTTTGTTTCTGTGTTTAAAATTAAGAAAATTTGCTATAACCCTATTCACCCCCCCTCTAGGGTTAAATCTAGATCCTACATGTGGTATCAGAGCGAGGTTTTTTACTTTAACCTTAGAGATATGTTTGAACGTTTTTTAACTTTGGTATACAAGGTCTTTGCAGCGACTTGGGATGGTGAAGAAGGAAAGGAAGCTTCAGACAGTAGCTCAGAGGAAGCTAATTTGTGTTTTATGGCAAAATCAGATTCAGAAGCCGGCACAGAGGAAACTAGTGAGATTTGTTGGCGGGCTAAGGAGCAACAAGAATGGTTTCTAGATTCAGGTTGTGCTAGACATATGACAGGTGACAAATCGAAGTTCCTTAGTCTAGAGAATTTTAAAGGCGGAAATGTGATCATGGGAGACAACAGTAAGTGTAAGATCATTGGTAAAGGTGAAGTAGGTAACGGTAGTTTTTCTTTAACTAATGTTTTATATGTTGAGAATTTGCATCACAATCTCATTTCTATTAGCCAACTATGTGACAAAGGTATGAATGTTGTCTTCGATAGTGATACTTGCAAAATCATTGATAAAGATTCTAATAACATTGTTTTTATGGGCAAAAGAAAAGAAAATGTTTACTCACTTTCATTTGATAATCTAAATCTGTCCAGATGTTTGGTAGTCACAGACGAAGGGGTATTTTTATGGCATAGGAGACTTGGTCATGCTAGCATGAGCCTCTTAGAAAAACTTGAAACGAAAGAATTAGTCAAGGTGTTACCACATCAGAAATTTAAAAATAACAAAGTGTGTAAAGCATGTTCCTTGGGCAAGCTTAGTCGATCATCATTCCGTCCTAAAAACATTGTTAGCACATCAAGGGTTCTTGAATTAATTCACATGGATTTATTTGGATCAAATGAAATAGCAAGCTTAAATGGAAAACGTTATTGTTATGTTTTGGTTGATGATTACTCTAGATTTACATGGGTTTATTTCTTAGCCAAAAAGTCTGAATCTTTTGATTATTTTTCAAAATTTGCAAAACTTGTTCAAAATGAAAAAGGAGTTTCAATTAAAATCTTGAGAAGGGATCATGGAGGCGAATTTGAAAATTTAGAATTCGAAAGTTTTTGTGAAGAAAATGGTTTAAAATATAAATTTTCTACTCCACAAACACCTCAACAAAATGGGGTGGTTGAAAGGAAAAATCGTACATCGCAAGAATTGGCATGATCCTTGTTGAGTGAGTATAAACTCCTCTAACCTTTTGGGCAGAGGAAGTGAATACGTCATGCTATGTAATGAATAGAGTAATGGTTAGACCAATACTTGGCAAAACATCTTATGAATTGTGGCATGAAAGGAAACCTAACATTTCTTATTTTCGTGTATTTGGATGTCCTTGTTTCATTCTTAACACAGGTGATCAACTTGGAAAATTTGAATCAAAGGCTGATGAGGGAATATTCATGGGCTATTCAACAAGGAGCAATGCTTACAGAATATACAACAAATGAACAAAGACAATTGTTGAATCAATCAATGTGAAATTCGATGAATCTGACCTGGAAAGGACGACTGAAAAGACGGATGACGATGGGGTAGATCATGAAGGCATTGAAGATGAGACATCTAGTGAGAAAGCAGAAAATAGAACTGTTGATGCTGGTAGATTGAAATTTAAATCCAATCATCCTCCTGAACTGGTTATAGGTGATCCTACGGAAGGTATACATACTCGCTGTTCATTTGATAAAAATTTGTGTTCGTTTTATTATCACAGTGGTTTTATTTCTAAAATTGAACCTGATTCTGTTGAAATGGCTCTTAATGATGAAAATTGGGTTTTAGCAATGCAAGATGAACTTAATCAATTTGAGAGAAATAAAGTTTGGAAATTAGTTCCCAGGCCTAATGACTATCCAATTGTTGGAACTAAATGGGTGTTCAAAAATAAACTTGATGAATCGGGAAACGTAATTAGAAACAAAGCTAGGTTGGTCGCAAAAGGATATAACCAAATTGAAGGCTTAGATTTTGATGAAACATTTGCTCCAGTTGCTAGGTTAGAATCCATTAGGATTTTGCTAAGTTTTGCATGTTATAAGGGTTTCAAACTTAAACAAATGGATGTAAAAAGTGCCTTTTTGAATGGTGATTTGAAAGAAGACGTTTTTGTTGAACAACCCCCCGGTTTTGAAAATCATGATTTTCCAAGTCATGTGTATAAATTAGAAAAAGCATTATATGGTCTTAAACAAGCTCCTAGAGCTTGGTATGACTGCCTTAGTACATATCTTTTGGAAAATGGTTTTAAAAAGGGGAGTGCTGACACGACACTGTTTCTATTACATAAAGGAAGTGATTTTTTGATAGTTCAGATTTATGTGGGTGATATCATTTATGGTGCTACTAATGAACTCTTGTGCGAGAAATTTGAACAAGTCATGCAGGCTAAATTCGAGATGAGCTTGGTTGGAGATTTGAAATATTTTCTTGGATTTCAAATCAAGCAAAGCAGTGATGGTATTTTCATTTCACAATCCAAATATGTGTTGGAGCTATTGAAGAAATTTGGAATCGAGAATTCCAAACCATTGAGAACTCCTATGAGCCCATCAACAAAGTTGGACAAAGATGAGAAAGGAATTGCAATTGATCAAAAGAAATATCGAGGGATAATCGGTTCACTTCTCTATCTTACTGCTTCTAGACCTGATATTATGTTTTCTGTGTGCTTGTGTGCACGTTTTCAAGCTAATCCCAAAGAATCTCATTTAAAAGCTACTAAACGAATTTTGAGATATCTTTCACACACACAAAAATTTGGACTATGGTACCCTTCTTGTGAAAATTTTGATTTAGTAGGTTATTCCGATGCTGATTATGCTGGTTCATTGGTTGACAGAAAAAGCACTAGTGGGACATGTTTCATGCTAGGACATTCATTAGTCTCATGGTCAAGTCGGAAACAGAATTGTGTTGCATTATCCACCACTGAAGCAGAATATATTGCTTTGGGAAGTTGTTGTGCTCAAATTTTATGGATGATGCAAACTCTTTCTAATTTTGGCTTAGTCTATAAACGAGTTCCATTAAAATGTGATAGTAGGAGTGCTATAGATTTGTCAAATAATCTTGTTCATCATTCACGCACAAAACACATTGATGTGAGACACCACTTTCTTAGAGATCACATTGCTAAAGAAGACATTTGCATTGAATATATTTCAACTGAAACTCAACTTGCTGATATTTTCACAAAACCTCTCCCCGAAGATAGATTTTCCAAATTACGTTTGGATTTGGGAATTATAGAAATTGTCTAATCATTTTTTTTAAAAATTTGATTTTTTAATTTTATTCTAAATGACTATTTTTTGACTTATCTAACTCCCTAATGATTATCGAAAAGATGTATAGTGATTGAAAAAGTGATGAGTGTTGATATTTATCATATATTATAACTCGAGAAAGTATAATTAGAAAATTTCTTTAGAATTTTATAACAAGAGTTATAAAAACTTTTTGTTGGGTAAAAATTCCATGACCATTTCTATTTCTATCATATTTCTATCGACCATCACTCACCAAAATCATATTTAGTATGTAAATTTGTGGTAGTTTACAAAGGAAATCATTCGTTCTTCAATATCTTTAAATTTGTGAAGGAAATTATTTGTGCTTCAATTTATTATATTTGGCAATAAAAATAAATATCCAAAGTATTCACTCTCATTTAAAAGTCCTCACGGTTATGCATGGGTGAATTACTTGGATTCTTGATTATGTGCTTCCATTCTCATTTAAAAGTCCTCACGGTTATGCATGTATGGAACGCATATCAAAATTAATTGATTTAATAGACAAGTTGATTCTAATCCCATTTAAAAGTCCTCACGGTCATGCGTGGTTAGAAGATACTTGATTTTATTTTTTAAATTAAATTGGAATACTACTAATCTCATTTAAAAGTCCTAACGGTTATGAATGGTTAGTAGATATTCAAATTTCCTGAAATAAATATACCACAAATAGACATAACTATATGAATTTTTGATGATTTTATCCCCATCACTTCTGAAAGTGGAATATGCGTCTAACAAGGGTAATTATGATTTTTGTTTGAGTTTTATTGAAATTTGATATTTATATTCAATTGAGTTAAATGTTTGATTCATGTCTGTCACTTCATCCCTATTTTTTATGACACTGTTATTCTTTTGCTGATAACAAAAGGGGGAGAGAAAAGTTAAGATTTTGTCAAATAGAATCAAGCAAAGGTCAAATAATTTTCAATTTGCATCTAGGTTCATTTACATATTTCTATTTGTGCGCATATATGTAGGGGGAGTATTGTGTAGAGAGGGAGCATTCAAATAGGGAGAGCAAATTGAACGATCACGATCAATCAAATACATTTAATACATTCAAAATCTTAAATATATGTTTGTTATCATCAAAAGGGGGAGATTGTTGAATATGCGCTTTGCGCTTATATGATTTTTGTTTGATGATAATAAACATATATACATTCGTTTAAATGTATTTGTTAATATACTATTTTATTTTCACAGATTAAATAAATATTTGCTGAATAAAATAAATAATAGGAAATTTGAATTCAAATGAATATTTTATTCAAACAAATATTTATTACAATTTTGAATAGTACAATTTCAAGCTCTCACTATAATTATACAACTTTGATTACAATTACATCACATATCACATTTACAGTTGACCTCACTACACATCACTCACACTCGTATTTTAATCTTCAACTTTATTCCAGTCAGATTCCAGTATCCGAGTAATCTGCAAAAATATTCTCAAACGCAGTAAAATTGAAAGAGAATTATTTTTGAAATTTGAAAGAAACGATAATTTTGAAAATATTGTTTGCCTCGGTTATTTGTGTTGTGCAATATCTGTGCATATCAGTATTTTTTATCAGGGACAGACAATTATAAGTGGCTGCAGTACACACGTGTACATTCGTATACGTGTGCACTGCCTCGCCAACTCGTGTACGCCAATTAAAAAAAACACAACTTACAAATCAGTACACAATGTACATGAACCAGACACAATGAAAACCAAAGCCATCAGGTCAGAGACAACAGGGCTCAAACCATAAAAGTTCAAGTGTCACAAAAGTTCAAATAACAAAATGCAAAGAGGCAACAAGAATGGTAAGCATACCAGAAGGTCAGAGATGCAACTGAACTACAGCACGACCAAATGGCCAAGATGAAAAACCAAAGTTCAATGCATATGAGACCGGCAATGCTCAAGACCACATAAGTTAACAATGCAATAAAGACAATGCTTGAAACCGAGTATGTACAAAATGATGCATGATGAATCAGACAAGCAACGACAACAATGATATTTCAATAATCAAATAGAAGCAATCCAGTGCCAACATGATATACAACTTGAACCACAGATCCCACATTTCAACTAACACATATATGCAGTAGTCAAGAACCAGACATATATTCAACATGAACTCATGTGGATAGCAACAACAAGTACACACGTGCAACAGTTCATATATGAATCAATGACCAAAAGTGTACAACAATGCAAGGTAAAAAGACCACAACATAATGCAACAATAACAGCAGTATACAAGCCGAGGTTCAGTGGTGAAGGCAACATGACGCGATGTCAAGCTCAGTACAACACATTGTACATGAATACTGTAATAAACCAAATGAAGACTACAAGCAACTGCATAGAAACTACAAATACAAGGGTAACTGGCACTCAGGCAAGCCCAACCAAACAAATGCATGCAACAATGTACACTACAATATCAAGTGCAAGTGCAGTCAGTTCATGTTAAACCGATCAGAAGATGGCCAGAGACTATAGTTCTCAGTGAAGTCAAAAAAAAATTCATGTACGCATTCTTTGAAATAGTCAAAGTATCAAAAAGAGGAAAGTTTTAATACCGTGTGAATCAAGGAATCGACCAAGTCACAATTCAAAGCCGTGGGGATCAAGCATCAGAAAGATACAAAATTGAAAAAGTCAGAATTCATCGCAAACATCCAACAATAATCGAACGGCAAAGCAAGAAATTTTGAAGCAATCAGACGAACGCAAATTTAGGGTTACAAACCCTATATAAATCATCATCATCGGCAATCTCTAATCTATCGAGTTCGAGCATCAACCAGTAAAGCAAAAGGGATAAATTACGTACCGAAATCACAAAATGAACTCGATCCAAATTGAAGAGCCGTTAGCAAATAAAAAGCATCGAAGCCTACTATCAAACGAGAACGAGCGGCGCCTCAATTTGTACAACCCTAGTTTGAATCGCAAGGGTCAAAAGCACCGAATTTGCAGAAGCCCTAATTTAGCTGAAAAGAGGAACGACGACCATTTTTTTTTACAGGCCAAAAGAAGAAGAAAGCATCGGGTAAGAAAATAAAAGGGTCGGCTGTGGTTTTAAAAAAAAAGGGGCTTTAGTTTTTTTAAATAGGGTTTGAGTTTTATTAATTGTTGTTTTTATTTTTCGAATCAAAACTTTGTAAATCACCACCTAGGGTTTAGGTAGTGTCAGATTGTCTAGTTAGAATTAGTTCAGTGAGCAGGGTGTGCGATTTTGCAAAACTATATAGACGGGAGCAGAGTTTGCGAGTAAGCGAAGCTCTATAGGCCGGAAGCAAAGTTTGCGAGTAAGTGAAACTCTATAGGCGGAGCAGGGTGTGCGAGTCTAGTAGAGTGTTTGTGAGCGGGAGCAAATGTTTGCGAGCAGGGTGTGCGAGTCTAGTAGAGTGTTTGTGAGTGGGAGCAAATGTCTGCGAGTCTAGTAGAGTGATTATAAGCGGGATACTGTTTAATTCTAATAGAAATCTGGGAATGCAGCAGTAGGCAGGGTTTGCCGAAGCTGGGTAAATTTTGTGTGTGATTTATTTTTTCAGCATATTTATTTCTACAGTTTTGTTTCTGTGTTTAAAATTAAGAAAATTTGCTATAACCCTATTCACCCCCCCTCTAGGGTTAAATCTAGATCCTACATACATTAGTCTCTGATCTTTTGGCACTGCTTCGTGTATATGTGTAGTTTCACTTTATTGATGTTTTGATGTTGAAATCACAGTGATGCATTGCGGTGAGTTCGATATGCATGCTTTGTACTCGTAGTCTTGTCTCACTTGCATTGCTTGGCCATATATATGCGTCGAAGCAGTTTGCATTTGTGTTTGGCTATCTTGACCATTTGAACTAAGCATGTTGAATTGGGTTGTACTATCCACTTCATTTCACTATTGCATACATGTTGGCTTCGTATATTTGTCACTCCAAGTCTGATTGTTATTCATGCATCCAGTTGTGCATTCGTACTTGAAGTACTTTTCGACTTTTCTCTCTACCTGGTTGACATGTATGTATGCATGGTTGTCTAGTCTTTGTTAATCTGGTTCACCTGGTTACAGAACGAGTTCTGGTCTTCGTTGAGGTTTTGTAGTCTTTTGAAACTATCATCTTATATGTATATATGTGCAGTCTTGAATCTTGTGTCATTTGAGGTGTGATATTGTGTACATGTTGCTGCATTTGCTTGCATATCCATCACTGCTCTATTTGGTTGTATTTTAATTTTGTGCTCGACAGTCTTATGATGTTTTGTAGTGCACCTGAGTTGAATCCAACTTAAAGCTCGGGCTTGACCTTGTGCTTGTGTCGTGACATTATTTTTATTGCACTTGAGTTGAATCCGACTTTTCATTTGGGTTTGACCTGTGCTCACCTGCCCCTGTAGATTTATCAAGTGTATATATCGGTGTGCACTGCCTTGTGGCATGTACAATGATACACTATGCATGTCGCAAGCTGTTCGTGTACGATGAATTCAAATTTAAATGATGACCAACAACCAAAATAACTGAGGAAAATATTATTTTCAAATCCACATTTTATTTTATACTGCAAAAATATTTCCTTTTCAATTTTACTACGTCAATATTTATTTTTGCAGATTGCTAAGATGCTGGATTAAATCTGGATAAAGTTAAAGATAAATATGAGTGAATGAGCGATATGTAGTGGGGACATTTGTATATGAAAAATTGTGATGTAATTGAATTTGCATTGTAATCAAAATTGTATATTTATAGTGAGAGCTTGAATTTGTACTATTCAAAATTGCAAAAAATATTTGTTTGAATAAAATATCTATTTGAATTCAAATTCTGTATTATTTATTTTATTTAGCAAATATATATTTAATTATGTGAAAAATATAATAGTACATTAACGAATACATTTAAATGAATATATATATGTTTATTATCATCAAACAAAAATCATATACTCGCATATTCAACAATCACCCCTTTTGATGATAACAAACATATATTTAAGATTTTGAATATGTTAAATGTATTTGATTATTGATATACTCATTTTCTCCCCTATTTAATTGCTTCCTATCTACATAAAGCTCCCCCTTCATATATGCATACAATTAAAAATATGCAAATGAGCCTAGATGCAAATAGAAATTATTTGGCCTTTATTTGCTTTTATTTGACAAAATCTTAACTTTTCTCTCCCCCTTTTGTTATCAGACAAAGAATGATAGTTTGATAGAGATAAAGCGATAGATATTAATGCAACATTAAAACTCAATCGAATATGAATATTAAATTTCAGTAAGAAATCAAACAAAAATTAAAAATATTCCGTTAGGCGCATATTCCACTTTTAGAATGATGTGAATGATGTCATCATATAAAACCATACATTTGTGTCAATTTATGGTATATTTATATCAAGAATTTGACTATCTACCAACCATGCATAACCGTTAGGACTTTTAAATGAGATTAGTAGTATTCCAATTTTATTTTAAAAAAATGAATTCAAGTATATTCTAACCATGCATAACCGTGAGGACTTTTAAAGAGATTAGAATCAACTTGTTTATTTAAAAAATCAATTTTGATATGCGTTCCATACATGCATAACCGTGAGGACTTTTAAATGAGCATGGAAGCACATAACAAATTCCAAGTAATTCACATTACATAACCGTGAGGACTTTTAAATGAGAGTGAATAGTTTGGTTATTTTGTTTCTTTAAAAAAATATAAAATGAAAAACGAATGATTCCTGTTTAAAGTACCACATGTCGACAAACTATATTGAATTTTGATGAGTGATGGTCATTAGAAACATGATAGAAATAGAGATGGTCATGGAATTTTTACCAACAAAAAGTTTTATAACTCTTGTTTAAATTTCTAAAGAAATTTGATAATTATACCGTCTCAAGTTATAATATATGATTAATATCAACGCTCATCATTTTTTCAATCACTATTTACCTTTTCGATAATTAGTAGGGAGTTAGATTAGTCGATGTAGTCATTCAAAATCAAATTCAAAAATAATTATAAAATCAATTTTTCTAAAAATGACCAAACTGAAAACAAGGTCAAAAATGATTTTCTAGAAGGGGTTTTATGAGAAAAAAAATTTCTGCTAATTGAAAATTATTTTAAATGAAAAATATGCACATATTTTCTTTGAAAAACGATGCAGTTACTAAATGTCTCATCATATATCACATTCCACTAGTAATTTTTCTATCAACTAGATTACCAGTGTAATCTGCATTTGAATTTTTCACTCAAAAATATTATTAATTGAATGTTATAGACCAGATCATGAAGTATGCAAAAAAATATCTCAAAATCATTTTTTAACAACTATTTAAATGAAAGTCTCTTGAATTTGAATTGAAACCATGTAAATAATCAAAAACCGTGAATATGGAGTCAGCCAAATGTATTATTATCAATCAAATCTATATTAAGTATTTCAAAGATTGTAGTGTTCTAGGCATAAAAGAATAATTGGTCAAAATTTTTGAAAAAGTCGGAATCATTATCATTATTCATTTCTTTATCATATTATTGGTTGATTTAATTCAGAATACGGTGTAGATTATCACATTTAATATATTGTTCAATATATCATTACCTGTTTTACCTTTACGATAATTTTCGTTGTTGCCCATTGTGATTCTATCACCTTTGTACTAGGCTAAGGAACTTTGCATTCACGCTCGTTGTGTCCTTGGAATAGACAGAATCCAAGTAACACTATTGTTGTTCCTTAGCCTGCCACCACACATACACGATGGAAGATTTTTGTGACCTATTTGTTTTTATAGGTCCAAGATTGTTATTGGCAGAATATTTTGAAAAGTAATTTTGTGGAGACCCAAAACTATTTATATATGTTCCTTTCGGCATCTAGATTTGTTTGACTTTGAGAGATTTTATATTTGTGCCTTTTGGAACCCAAATTGGTATAGTTTTCACATGTTTGGGTCTATACCAACAATTGTTTTGATTGTGTCCAAATTTTTTACAAATTGTGCACATTGAATTGACTTGATTAATTTTTCTTTTAATATGTTCAGATTAATTATATCCAAATCCTTGTCTGACTGTATTAACGGTTTATTTCCCTAAGAGCATAATAAACGATTTTTCACTTTTTGAAAATTTATCTAAAGTCATTGACACTTGTTGGACTTGTGTTTTGAGAGATTCATTTTCGTTTAACAATTGTGTGCACTTTTTAATAGAATTTTCTCTTCTTGTATTTTCACTCTCTTTCAAAATCAGAATTTCATTTTCAAGCGATTTAATTTTGATTTCTGATTTTTTAATCTCTTCTTCGAATGTTGGACACTTATCACACTTAGGGATCCTAATTTGATAGGATTTAACTAAAGGTTCTAGCTATTCATTTACTTCTATCGAACTATCTCTTTGTGATTCAATTTTAGCATATTTCTCCCTAAGTCGTTCAAAACAGCCATTTACTTCGTGGAAATATATAAGTAATTCTATGAGAGTGAGTTTTGATACCTCGCTTGGCTCATCATCGTCGCTATTAGTTATATTACCTTGAAGGCACATATCTGCTTTCTCATTCTCACTGCTAGTACTTTGATTATCTTTATCACTTTTATTCCACGTGGCTGCAAAATTTCTCCTTTTTGATTTCTTTTCAAAGTCGTATCGATTTTGAGGACAATTGGGCTTGATGTGTCCGGGTTGGTTGTACTTATGACAGATGATTTTTCACTGTTCTGTGTTATCTAAAACTTTAATTATTCTACTTTTTAACTTTTGATTTAGAGCTCGATTTCCGTATTTTTGGTTCCACCTTTTTAGTTTCTTTATTACCATTTCCAACCTGCTGCTCCATCATCATCGTCGTCGTCATCACTTTCAGTTGTTCCTTTGAGAGCTATTGACTTCTTTCGAGTATCTCCTCCTTCACTCTCTTTCTAGGATTTCATTTCTAGCTCATAATAGTGATATTTTCGATGAATTCTTCAACTTTGATTTGTTTAAATCTTTTGATTCTTGAATGGCAGTCACTTTTGCTTCAAAACTTCATGGAAGGGCTCTGAGGATTTTTCGGACTATTTCCAACTCTGTGTATGGTTTTTCGAGAGCTTTTGATTTGTAAATGATATTGGAAAGTCATCCATACATCTCTTTGGCATTTACTTCCTTTGCCATTGTGAAGTTCTCGTATTCGCTGCTCAGCATGGCAAGGCGAGATTCTTTGACTTGCGACGTTCCTTCGTGAGTCACTTCGAGTGTGTGCCATATTTCTTGTGCAGTTAGACAATGTGAGACACGATTAAATTCAAATTGATCCAATGAACCAATAATCGAATTCACAGCTGGCATTAGTACTCTGGAACTTATTTTCTAGATCTTCCCATTGATCCTTTGGTTTATTTATTTACAATTATAGTTGGTGCTATATATCCTGTCTCAACAATATCCGAAGCGCCAATGGTTTTCAGAAAAATTTCCATCCTATTTTTCCAGTAAGCATATTCACCATTGACCATTAGTGATTTAACTATGGATTGACCCTCAGCAAAAGAAGTATTAAAAGAAGCCATTTTAAAAATTCATTTTTTAAAAAAATTGGTTTTTGAAATATCAAACTTTCTGAAACAAAAATAGTATTTGTTCCAAGCTCTGATACCACTTGTAGGATTGACTTCACCCTAGAGGGGGGTGAATAGGGTGATGCTATTAATTATAAAAATTATTGCGGAAGTTTATAAAATATTTTCAACACAGATATATCAAAATAGCAGCACAAAATAGTAAATGCAGAAATAGAACGACACAGAATTTACCTAGCTTCGACAAAACCCTGCCTACCTACTTCCCCCAAGTTTTCTACTAGAAATTAAGCAGTCAGACGCTTACACACGCAAACTCGCGACACCCGCTATCGACTAGCCTTAACTCTACATTCAAACCCCTGCCATAACTCAGCCATTGAGTTGCGAATCTTGTGTCATTTGAGGTGTGATATTGTGTACATGCTGCTGCATTTTCTTGCATATCCATCACTGCACTATTTGGTTGTATTTGAATTTTATGCTTGACAGTTTTATGATGTTTTGTAGCTCACTTGAGTTGAGTCTTGCTTAAAGCTCGGGTTTGACCTTGTGCTTGTGTTGTGACATTATTTTTATTGCGCTTAAGTTGAATCCGGCTTTTCATTTGGGTTTGACCTGTACTCACCTGTCCCTGTAGATTTATCAAGTGTATATATCGGTGTGCACGGCCTTGTGGCGTGTATAGTGATACACTGTGCATGTCATAAGCTGTTCGTGTGATGCCCCACCTCTATACCCACGCTAGCCAGGAACATTACGGTGAATGCTGTCAACTAGCACGGAGAATAAGGCTGTTGAGGAGCGACCATCTGTATAATTGCTTTGTGCGAGCATCGATATGTCAGATAGTATAACATGCATTTCTTATCAAGAGGGAAATCCGACATACCGACACAAACTCAAAGCTACTACACAGTGGCTATAATAGTCTTCGGAAACAAATATAGAAATAAACATAACACAAATCAGTCACAGACAATTCATATCACAAAGGTGGAAATAGATATGAATACAACACATGAAAGTGTACATCAGAGTAGTGGTCAAACAAGATCCACAATATCAAAAAGAATAGATACAAGTGCTAGACAAAAATATGTGTACATCAAGGAGTCTGTAACTCAAATGTATACAACAAAAACTACCAAACTAGAGTAGTTAGCCAAAAGTCAGAAGATGGTTCCAGATAGGAAGCCATGAGGAAGCACCTGTAATATCTCAGTCTGACCCGAGTATTATTTAAGAAGAAAATAATAAACGGATCAGTCTAGCTATAAATATCAGATGAAGTGATATATAATAAGAGATATGACATAAACATATAATGATCACAATGCCAAGCTGTGATAAATAAGTAATTGAAAATCAACAAGAGATTAATCAATATCACAATAATCTACTCAAGATAAAAAGGAATGTCATACTCCTAATTTCATTCACCAAACCACAATAAATGACATATACATCAATGCCCATCGTAAAAGTTGGTGAAACATAAATTCCAGAAATGAACACACGAAATCCAGAAATCACAATAAAAAGGATAAAATTTCTAGAAATCAACACACGAAATCCAGAAATAATAAAAAGCAAAAAGGGTATGTGTGAGTCGAAATCACACAAGTGGTGTCTAGCCTAACCTCGTAGACAGAAAAGATATGCGTGAGTCGAAATCACACAAATGGTGTCTAGGCTAACCAAAAAGCAAAAAGGTATGTGTGAGTTGAAATCACGCAAGTGGTGTCTAGGCTAACCAAAAAGCAAAAAGGTATGTGTGAGTCGAAATCACACAATTGGTGTCTAGCCTAACCTTGCAAACAATAAGATATGTGTGAGTCGAAATCACACAAATTGTGTCTAGGCTAACCAAAAAGCAAAAAGGTATGTGTGAGTCGAAATCACACAGACGGTGTCTAGCCTAACCTTGCAAACAAAAAGATACGTGTGAGTCGAAATCACACAAATTGTGCCTAGGCTAACCAAAAAGCAAAAAGGTATGCGTGAGTCGAAATCACACAAGTGGTGTCTAGGCTAACCAAAAAGCAAAAAGGTATGTGTGAGTCGAAATCACAGAAATGGTGTCTAGCCTAACCTTGCAAACAAAAAGATATGTGTGAGTCGAAATCACACAAATAGTGTCTAGGCTAACCAAAAAGCAAAAAGGTATGTGTGAGTCGAAATCACACAAACGGTGTCTAGCCTAACCTTGCAAACAAAAAGATATGTGTGAGTCGAAATCACACAAATGGTGTCTAGGCTAACCAAAAAGCATAAAGGTATGTGTGAGTCGAAATCACACAAATGGTGTCTAGCCTAACCTTGCAAACAAAAAGACATCGCACATTGCTAGTCTAAACCATAAAGATGATCATCATGATCAACGAGAAGTGTCAATTACAATAAGCTAGTAAATATATGAGCTTAGCTTCATGTCCCACAACCACTAGCTTAACTTAAATATTTACGAACAAATTGTAGATCTCCACTAGAAAATTGTCACAAGAGATTCAATCGAACAAGTCCAAGAATTAACCGACGAAGTAAACGCAAGCATTTCATACCACTTGTTTTACTAAGTCGTTTAATTAGATTTCTTATACGAGTGAGATAAAGGTTTGTATATACTAATAGATTGGAAAACGGTTTGAGAAAACGAGCTTTGTAATAAAATAGTGTTGAAATCATTTGAAGAAAGAGTTTTGATATTTACTACTAGTGTAGAAAACCTTTATATTTTTAAAGTGACAAATCACAAAGAAGATTGTAGGAACAATCAATCACTAAGATTCACATTCGAAAACGTGAATAAAATCCAAAAAAATCGATATAAAATCCATCAAAGTGGATATATCTAAAATTCCCAAAGAAAAGGTCATCAAAGTCGATAATAAATGACAACAACAAAAGGGAGACAACACGAATCGATTAAAGTTGGATATTCAAACGAATTAGCAATATAGGCTAATCTGGCAAATAGTAGCAGGTCGGTCGACCGGACTCCCTGAGTCAGTCGACCGAACCAGAGGTTGGAAGTGCTCGGTGCACCAGGTCGGTCGACCGACCCAGGGAGCTCGGTCGGCCGAAGCCTGTAACCAGCACTTCCAAACAGAGGCAGGAAGTGCCTGGACTACAGGTCGGTCGACCGAACCTGTATACTTGCACTTCCTACCTTATTTCAAAGGAGTTGCAAATCCCGACCAAATTGCAAACGCACGAGCAACGGCGCTAAGACTTTATGCCAATCGACTACCCGGCCCTATATGCTCCTCGATGCACAATCAAAAACACATTCAAACATCAAAGCTAGGATTTTTAACGAATTGAACTCAAAACACTAAAAATTGGAATATTAACAAAATCAATCCAAACCAAAAGCAAATGCACACGAATAAGTGTTAGGAATTCATACCTAACAATCGAAGATAAATATAAGCATAGATGTGAGATACAAATCTCACCCTTGAACCCAAACGAATGAAGAAGATGCTATGAAGCAATGGTAAGAACAAGCACTCTTTAATTCCAACTCAACAAGCTTGAATCTAAGCTTAAAAGAGAAATATTTCCTAAATTAGGTTTAGGAAATTTTTGAAATCAAAGAGAGAATGAGTTGGAGAAGAAGAAGAGGAAGCTTACCAATGGGTTCTCTTGAACTTTGGAGCTAGGAGATGGATTTGCAAAGGAAGCTAGGGCTTGGAGTTTTAATTTCCACTCTCCACCTCCGTTTTCAGTTTTGCTAGAGAGTTAGGAGTTGGAATGAAGTAATGAAGAGGAGAGGGGGATTGGGACTGAGTTAAGTGGGGTTATTGGGCTCAGCCCAAACCAAAGCCCAAAGCAAAAAGTAGCAAAATTCAACTTTCTCCAAACATATCGAAGCTTATACTCAAAAAGGTCGTAAACGTCATTTTGAACTCAATGGGGGTGGTCTCGAGTCCCAATTCGACTGTTTGCAAAAAGTAGCTTTTCGAACTAAAATCCGACTAACGATAAAATATTTAAATAAAATATTTAAATATAAAATCGATAAATATGCGGGTTGTTACAGACTCCCCTCCTTAAAGAAATTGCGTCCTCACAATACTTAAGAGGAAAATGAGAAGTAACAACCATGGAGGCATATCAACACAAAAGAAAATTTGAAATAGGAAGTTCACCATAAAGTGCACAAAAGAGTTAGCAAGAAATCTGGTGAAACTTCAATTTCCACAATATTACCGGGCTCAAGAATGAAAACCGGAATCCCTAAGGCATTTTCGTAGATAAAAGACGTGAGGAACGCCAAGAATAGCAGAAAATTGAGCCGGTGCAACGACGTAGTACAGAAACGGTACGCCCGAGAACTAGAAACTCAAATAATTTGGGACATCAGCGTAGTACAAAAACGGTACGCCTAATGAACCAAAGCAAAGACATTGATGTAGTACATAGGTACATCCAATAAATCAAATAGCAAAAACATTGATGTAGCACAAACGGTACATCCAATGAATCCAAAAGTAAAGACATTGATGTAGTACAAACGGTACATCCAATGAATCAAATAGCAAAGACATTGATGTAGTACAAACGGTACATCCAATTAATCAAATAGCAAAGACATTGATGTAGTACAACGGTACATCCAATGAATCAAAAGGAAAGACATTGATGTAGTACAACGGTACATCCAATGAATCTAATAGCAAAGACATTGATGTTGTACAATGGTACATCCAATGTATCAAATAGCAAAGACATTTATGTAGTACAACGGTACATCCAATGAATCAAAAGGAAAGACATTGATGTAGTACAGCGGTACATCCAATGAATCAAAAGCGAAGTCATTGATGTAGTACAAACGGTACATCCAATGAATCAAAAGCAAAGACATTGATGTAGTACAAACGGTACATCCAATGAATCAAAAGGAAAGACATTGATGTAGTACAATGGTACATCCAATGAATCTAATAGCAAAGACATTGATGTAGTACAATGGTACATCCAATGTATCAAATAGCAAAGACATTGATGTAGTACAATGGTACATCCAATGAATCAAAAGGAAAGACATTGATGTAGTACAACGGTACATCCAATGAATCAACCACTTGTTGCTTACGACAAAGCGCATTGGCAACACGATTTCCCTTCCAGGAATAAAAAGAATATCAAGATCATAAGATGTCAGGAACTCGAGTCAACATGGAGTTCCATATGAGAAAATAATTATTCCAAAGATTTATGATCGAGGTAGAGAACAAATTTCTCCCCCAAAGATGATGATGTCAAACTCTAAAAGCAAAAACGATAGCCGCGAGCACTAGATCATGAGTGGCATATCTAGTCTCGATAGGATATAATGATTTAGAAGCACAAGTGATAGCACGTTCTCCTTTGTAAGAGAACGACATCCAAACCAATACGACTAGTATCGGTACAAATAGCAAAGTCTTGGTTCCCCTCCAGGAATCACAAGAATAAGAGTATCGAAAGAAAGAATTTCTTTTAAATAATCTTCTTTCCTGAAAAGTTAAAACTTTTAAAATTACATTTATCATTATGTAATAATCATTCTAGAAAAATTTACTATTTTCAAGTTAATATACTGTGTCTGATTGTCTCATCAAAGCGTTTAGGAGATTCTTATCGATAACGTTGATCAAGCGCATCGACCAGAATTCTTAAAGCACTCAACGGCCAATACAATCACAAAACCATCTTTTATAGGATAAATAAATCTCTTAAAAAGTTTTAAGAAAATTCTTTGTTCGTTTCAAGAACAAAATCCAGTTTTACTTATAAATAAATCTTATGAAAAAGATATGCAAAATTTTAAATTACTATTTTCATCCAAAATCAATAAATACAAGAATCTCATCGAAATATTCATAGAATATTCGATTTATAAAATGGATGAAATAAGCTGGACAAACTGAATGACAAAATAATTCATTCATAGGAATCATAACAAGTGCGGAATGCGGTAAGTGGAATGCTAACTTCCGCAACTCGTAGCAAATGAAAACCGGTGGCAAGGTCGAACTAGAAAGACCTTAACACCACACAAAAGATTTCTTAGGTGATAATTCTAAGACAAACTCAAAAATACCGAAAAGTTTTACAAATTATTTAGATAAGAGAAACAACACTTTCCTTATAAGTGGGCTTAAGGAATAAAATGATGCCATCAAGTTGGAATCAAAATCATAAAGGAAAAATAGAAATCTGCTAACAGATTGAAAATGTCAAAGATGAATAGTCCACTCGAAAAATAGGATATGGGCTTCACAACGATTAAGCCAATCCTTACAAAAATCAATTCCGAAGCCAAAGTAAAAATCGGCTCGGAAAGAAAATCACATAAAATAATTTCGACATCAATAAAGACAAATTGAGTGTTGCGGATCTACCATCCGGATTCACAACTGTCAAAGAAGTCATCAAGCCTAAAATATTTTCAAAGAAAAAGAATCAACAAGTTCTTTTGATATAAAATAGTGAGATGGAACCCATATCAAAAAGAACTCAAATAGAAAGTTCACGAAATAAAACAATGCCATCAAGGATTGAATAAAAAGTACCTTGACCAAGAGAAGAGTTGCTAGGGGCTTGCATAATATTTAGCTTTCTCATGTCCTTATTCAAAAGTTTGGGACATGCAGATAAAAGATGACCCGGTTTCTTGCAATAGCGACAAGAATGGGGTTTTGGACACATATTCGCATAGTGTTCCTTAGAATTACAATTGTAGCATCCTCCACGATTAGGGATTGGAGTCTTTGCTACAAAAGTAGTTTGCTTCCCTCTCTTATTGGGATTAAGGCTCTTGAACTTAATATGCCTCTTCTTGGAAGTCCCAATATCACAAACACTTCCTTTACCAACCTCTCCATGAAGAAGAGTAACATCCATAAGCTGATTGAAAGAAACTTCAAGTTTCAAAGGTAGAACCATTTCGGGGTTCTTACTCAAAGCACAGATAAACTCTTGATTCTTTACAAGATCCAAAAGTTGTTGGGCAGACATGAATGCGCCAACCAGAGAAGGGCTACTGGATTGACCAGCGCTAGGACTGCTAGAACTAACCATTTCCCTTCCTTTAGAAAGAAATAAAGAAGAAGACAAAGGTTATTCCAAAAATGAATATCAAGCAATCTTGATAGATAAACAAGGAATCATAAAGAAAATAGGATGAATCGGTACGAAGACTCGAATTAAATCCTAAAGCACGACTCCTAAGATGGACTTAGGACATGATCCTTGCTAAATTATTCTATATTGTTCCGAAGTTTGGCTCTGATACCAAGTTGTGATGCCCCACCTCTATACCCACGCTAGCCAAGAACATTACGGTGAATGCTATCAACTAGCACGGAGAATAAGGCTGTTGAGGAGCGACCATCTGTATAATTGCTTTGTGCGAGCATCGATATGTCAGATAGTATAACATGCATTTCTTATCAAGAGGGAAATCTGACATACCGACACAAACTCAAAGCTACTACACAGTGGCTATAATGGTCTTCGGAAACAAATATAGAAATAAACATAACACAAATCAGTCACAGACAATTCATATCACAAAGGCGGAAATAGATATGAATATAACACATGAAAGTGTACATCAGAGTAGTGGTCAAACAAGATCCACAATATCAAAAAGAATAGATACAGGTGCTAGACAAAAATATGTATACATCAAGGAGTCTGTATCTCAAATGTATACAAAAAAAACTACCAAACTAGAGTAGTTAGCCAAAAGTCAGAAGATGGTTCCAGATAGGAAGCCATGAGGAAGCACCTGTAATATCTCAGTCTGACCCGAGTATTATTTAAGAAGAAAATAATAAACGGATCAGTCTAGCTATAAATATCAGATGAAGTGATATATCATAAGAGATATGACATAAACATATAATAATCACAATGCCAAGCTGTGATAAATAAGTAATTGAAAATCAACAAGAGATTAATCAATATCACAATAATCTACTCAAGATAAAAAGGAATGTCATACTCCTAATTTTATTCACCAAACCACAACAAATGACATATATATCAATGCCCATCGTAAAAGTTGGTGAAACATAAATTCCAGAAATCAACACACGAAATCCAGAAATCACAATAAAAAGGATAAAATTTCCAGAAATCAACACACGAAATCCAGAAATAATAAAAAGCAAAAAGGGTATGTGTGAGTCGAAATCACACAAGTGGTGTCTAGCCTAACCTCACAGACAGAAAAGATATGCGTGAGTCGAAATCACACAAATGGTGTTTAGGCTAACCAAAAAGCAAAAAGGTATGTGTGAGTCGAAATCACACAAGTGGTGTCTAGGCTAACCAAAAAGCAAAAAGGTATGTGTGAGTCGAAATCACACAAATGGTGTCTAGCCTAACCTTGCAAACAAAAAGATATGTGTGAGTCGAAATCACACAAATGGTGTCTAGGCTAACCAAAAAGCAAAAAGGTATGTGTGAGTCGAAATCACACAAACGGTGTCTAGCCTAACCTTGCAAACAAAAAGATATGCGTGAGTCGAAATCACACAAATGGTGTCTAGGCTAACCAAAAAGCAAAAAGGTATGTGTGAGTCGAAATCACACAAGTGGTGTCTAGGATAACCAAAAAGCAAAAAGGTATGTGTGAGTCGAAATCACAGAAATGGTGTCTAGCCTAACCTTGCAAAAAAAAATGTATGAGTCAAAATCACACAAACGGTGTCTAGGCTAACCAAAAAGCAAAAAGGTATCTGTGAGTCAAAATCACACAAACGGTGTCTAGCCTAACCTTGCAAACAAAAAGATATGTGTGATTCGAAATCACACAAATGGTGTCTAGGCTAACCAAAAAGCATAAAGGTATGTGTGAGTCGAAATCACACAAATGGTGTCTAGCCTAACCTTGCAAACAAAAAGACATCGCACATTGCTAGTCTAAACCATAAAGATGATCGTCATGATCAACGAGAAGTGTCAATTACAATAAGCTAGTAAATATATGAGCTTAGCTTCATGTCCCATAACCACTAGCTTAACTTAAATATTTACGAACAAATTGTAGATCTCCACTAGAAAATTGTCACAAGAGATTCAATCGAACAAGTCCAAGAATTAACCGACGAAGTAAACGCAAGCGTTTCATACCACTTGTTTTACTAAGTCGTTTAATTAGATTTCTCATACGAGTGAGATAAAGGTTTGTATATACTAATAGATTGGAAAACGGTTTGAGAAAACGAGCTTTGTAATAAAATAGTGTTGAAATCATTTGAAGAAAGAGTTTTGATATTTACTACTAGTATAGAAAACCTTTATATTTTTAAAGTGACAAATCACAAAGAAGATTGTAGGAACAATCAATTACCAAGATTCACATTCGAAAACGTGAATAAAATCCAAAGAAATCGATATAAAATCCATCAAAGTGGATATATCTAAAATTCCCAAAGAAAAGGTCATCAAAGTCGATAATAAATGACAACAACAAAAGGGAGACAACACGAATCGATTAAAGTTGGATATTCAAACGAATTAGCAATATAGGCTAATCTGGCAAATAGTAGCAGGTTGGTCGATCGGACTCCCTGAGTCGGTCGACCGAATCAGAGGTTGGAAGTGCTCGGTGCACCAGGTCGGTCGACAGGCCCAGGGAGCTTGGTCGGCCGAAGCCTGTAACCAGCACTTCCAAACAGAGGCAGGAAGTGCCTGGACTACAGGTCAGTTGACCGGCCCAGGGGGCTTGGTCGGCCGAACCTGTATACTTGCGCTTCCTACCCTATTTCAAAGGAGGTGCAAATCTCGACCAAATTGAAAACGCACGAGCAACGGCGCTAAGGGTTTATGCCAATCGACTACCCGGCCCTATATGCTCCTCGATGCACAATCAAAAACACATTCAAACATCAAAGCTAGGATTTTTAACGAATTGAACTCAAAACACTAAAAATTGGAATATTCACAAAATCAATCCAAACCAAAAGCAAATGCACACGAATAAGTGTTAGGAATTCATATCTAACAATCGAAGATAAATATAAGCATAGATGTGAGATAAAAATCTCACCCTTGAACCCAAACGAATGAAGAAGATGCTATGAAGCAATGGCAAGAACAAGCACTCTTTAATTCCAACTCAACAAGCTTAAATCTAAGCTTAAAAGAGAAATATTTCCTAAATTAGGTTTAGGAATTTTTTGAAATCAAAGAGAGAATGAGTTGGAGAAGAAGAAGAGGAAGCTTACCAATGGGTTCTCTTGAACTTTGGAGCTAGGAGATGGACTTGCAAAGGAAGCTAGGGCTTGGAGTTTTAATTTCTACTCTCCACCTCCATTTTCAGTTTTGCTAGAGAGTTAGGAGTTGGAATGAAGTAATGAAGAGGAGAGGGGGATTGGGACTGAGTTAAGTGGGGTTATTGGGCTCAGCCCAAACCAAAGCCCAAAGCAAAAAGTAGAAAAATTCAACTTTCTCCAAACATATCGAAGCTTATACTCAAAAAGGTCGCAAACGTCATTTTGAACTCAATGGAGGTGGTCTCGAGTCCCAATTCGACTGTTTGCAAAAAGTAGCTTTTCGGACTAAAATCCGACTAACGATAAAATATTTAAATAAAATATTTAGATATAAAATCGATAAATATGTGGGTTGTTACAGTTCGTGTATGATGAATTCAAATTTAAATGATGACGAACAACCAAAATAACCGAGGCAAATACTATTTTCAAAATCCACATTTTATTTTATACCGCAAAAATATTTCCTTTTCAATTTTACTGCCTCAATATTTATTTCTGCAGATTGCTCAGATGCTGGATTCAATCCGGAATAAAGTTAATGATGGATACGAGTGAATGAGCGATATGTAGTGAGGGCATTTGTAAATGAAAGATTGTGATGTAATTGAATTTGTACTATTCAAAATTGCGATAAATATTTGTTTGAATAAAATATCCATTTGAATTCAAATTCTGTATTATTTATTTTATTCAATAAATATATATTTAATTATGTGAAAAATATAATAGTACATTAACGAATACATTTAAATGAATATATATATATATATGTGTGTGTGTGTGTGTGTGTTTATTATCATCAAACAAAAATCATATACTTGCATATTCAACATAGAGCTAAAACCTCTTCCTTCTCACCTTAAGTATGTACACTTATGTGAAAATGAAACTTGTCATGTCATAATTTCTAACGTTCTTTCTTTCAACCAAGAAGCTTCTCTTCTCTCTATTATTTTGAAAAACATAAAAGCAATTGGGTGGTCCATTATCGATATTAAGGGAATTAGCCTTACCGTTGTCCAACATGGAATTCACTTAATTGACGAAGCCAAACCCACTCGTGATGCACAACAGAGGCTTAACCCAAAAATGAAAGATGCAATTCGTGATGAAATTCTTAAGCTCCTCGATAACAGTATCATATACCTCATCACCGATAGCTCATGGTTAGCCCAATTCATGTCGTGCCTAAAATGTCCAAACTTACCGTTATAACAAACGATGTTGAACGAACTCATTCCCGCTCGTACTCAAACTGGTTGGTGTGTTTTCATCGACTATCGAAAACCGAATGTTGCAATATATAAAGATAACTTCCCTCTTCCTCTCGTTGACCAAATGCTCAAACATTTAGCCGGCCAAGAATTCTACTGCGTCCTTGATGGTTATTCTGGATATAACAAAATTCCAATCACTCCCAAAGTTAAAGAGAAAATGACTTTCACATGTCCATTCGGTACCTTTACTTACCGTCATATGCCATTCGCACTTTGTAACGCATCTGCTACTTTCAAATGAGGCATGGTTGGCATCTTTCTTGACATAATCGAACGCTTTCTAGAAGTTTTTATGGATGATTTCTCTATCTTTTGTAGTTCTACTTCCGATTGTTTACATCATCTCGAGTTGGTTCTAAATCGATGTAAGAAAAAATATTTGACTTTGAATTGGAAAATATGCCACTTTATCGTCAAATAAGGTATAGTCTTTGGACATATCATCTCAAATAAAGGCATTGAGGTAGATAAAACGAAAGTGGACATAAATTCAAACCTACCCATTTCCAAATCTGTTGAAGACATTCAATCATTTCTAGGGCACGTTGGCTTTTAACGATGCTCTGTGAAAGACTTTAGCAAAATCGTTCGTCCATTGACTACTCTATTGGGGAAAAGGCATTCCTTTCAATTTCAATTCTAATTGTGGCTCATCTTTTGAACGTCTTAAAAACGATCTCATTTCTACTCTATTCATTTGCGCACCCAATAAGGATCTTCCATTTGAAATAATGTGTGACGCTTCGAACTTTGCAGTAGGTGTTGTCCTAGGACAGTGCATCAATAAGATCCTTCACATTATCGACTACGCTAGCATGACTCTGAATGACGCTCAACTTAACTACAAAACTGCTAAAAAAGAGCTTCTAGCGGTGGTTCTGCTCTTGCAAAATTCCGAAAATATTTGATCGGATCACACATTAATGTGTACACGGACTATTCTGCGCTTCGATATCTCTTTGCTAAAAAGGATGCTAAATCTCGCTTAATTCGTCGGACCCTTTTTTAGAAGAGTTTGATCTTATAATCAAAGATAAAAAAGGATCCGACAATGTCATAGCCGATCACCTGTCTTATCTACCCAATGCACCATCGCCTTTACCAACCAATGAAAACTTTCTCGAGAGCAACTTCTTTCTTTCTACGTCAATCCATGGTATGCCGACATTATGAGATAGTCGCTAAAGAAACTCCCTCATCTTGGCCCAAACAGGACAAATGCAAATTCATGTCCCAAGTGAAATATTTCTATTGGGACGATCCATACTGTTCAAACACTATAGGATGATTATATGTTTTGGTTATTAAATTGAAATTTTGAAAATTTATTCGTCTAAACAAAAATAAAAATGAAATTTGATTACAAATAACAATGGTTTAACTAGTATATAGGAAGGTTCATATGTGTTAATTATGAAGTATATCCTAATTGAAAATATTTGTTTAAAAGAGTGGTTGATTTAAAGTAAGCGATAATATTGTAAATCTTTTAAGTTAAGTGGTACTAAGATGATACTGCAGAGCTCTCTCTTCTAAAAAACAAACTGAAAAAGTATTTTTATATATCTATATATTTTCTGTTAACACCTAAAGTCAAGTGTTCACACTCGTGTGTTCACTCGCCATGCTTTGTGCAGTGCACGATCAGTATATCTGGCCTCGGTTTATCTGAGTTAGGTGTATGTATATAAAAAAGTTCTTTTTATAATAACGTCTATAGTTGAAAAGTGTTCAGACTTGTATATTCACTCACTACGCTCTGTATTCCCCTCACATAGTCTGCAATGCAGCGTATGGGTAATATATTCGACCTTTGTTTTTTGAGTTAGGCATATGTAAATATTGTTAATATCAATAAAAAATTTAAATAAGAGAGAGTAAGCGATTGAAATCCAAATACTATTTTGACTTGTTTGATTTAACTTGTCATTGAAAATAAATGAAAATACCACTTTGATGAAATTTTATAATCGATAAGGATCCATTTCATAGACAGTGTGTAATTGACCGAAACAACGAGTTAAAAAAGTATAGAAATTCACATTGCAATACGTTAACATAATTCAATTAGTTAAAATACTACTTAGATCCCTACAATTTACTATAGTAAATCAGTTTATGTTTTTATTTGCATAAGTCATGTTAAATTCAGAATTCTAGAACTATCACATATTCTATCATTTTCAAGGACTAAATTCAGGGGCTACTTATAACGATCTAGAATTTTAGTCGTTTGAATTTGGAATATTTAAATTATTTTACATATTGAAAGGTATTTTTATAAGTTAAATAACATGAATTTCAAATATAACGATCTATTTGAAAATTAAATTCTTGAATTTGATATTTGGAATCGTTTGGATATTTGAATCTTGGATTTAATGTGAATGAAAATGATTTCTAAAGTTGATTTAAATTATATTTGAATGAGAAGGAAGATAGTAAACTTTTAGATTGGAGTTAAAAGTGAGTTAGCTCATTTTAGAAATTATTCGTTTTAAATAACGTGTTAAAATAGCCTTCTAGAGCATAGTCTCGGATTTCGACAAAACTAGTTTCATCTGATCCATAACAGTAAATTATTATATGTTAGTTAATTTCGTGGCGATTGGACGTATGGTTTGGTCATGCGAGTTCGATTTCGAAATGCGTAGAAATTAATTAAATGAATTTCAATTAATATAATTTGATTTTGAAAAGCTATCTTCTAAATATTATAGAACTGGCTTCGGATACAAATTCCACTATGTTCGGAGTAAGGGTATAACATAAAGAACGCCTGGTGGCATGATTCGTTTGGAGTTCAAAATTTTCATGGATGAATAGTGCCGCTCTATATAAGAATTTGAAGATTCATTTTTTGCAATCCAAACCCTAATTTTTCAACTGCCCCCTTTTTGAAATGTAATGGTCGAAAATTCACCTTTTCTCCTCTTGATTTCTCTCAATCCACATGTTTTTACGTCTCGACTTCAACTAGGAAAAGGAAGAACTTGATCTCCTCTACTTTATGTATGGTTGGATCGAGGTGAAACGACTCGAATTCACCAGAATTTAGCTATGAAGGCCAGTGAGTTTTTCTCGATCTACGTGAAGATGGTGGCGGCGAAGGCAGCATGGTCGCAGGCGATGTGGCTCGAAGGCTGCCGCACGTCATGACGAAGTCATATGGGCTTCCATTCCCGAGGGTGGCGCACGCAATGAGGAGATGGGCCACATGAATTGGGTTTTCTGGGCGTGGACTTGGAGCGTGATTGAGGAGAAGGGGAAAGGCTTACACGATTTAATTTTTTAAGGTTATTGTTTTAGTTAGTTATAAGTAGGTTCATTAAGCCATAACTCTTTCATACTAGGTCCGTTTCGAGCGCGACAAGTCACATTGCCATCGTATCGACGAAGGCTATGCTATTGAATTGGATTTGATGGCATTAGAGCTAGTTGGAGTATTGGGTTAAAATTGAATGTGCAAATTTTAATTCAAAAAGGAACGTTTGGCAACCATTAAAATCAAAGTGAGTCAATCTCACCTTTTTGGTTAACCAAGAATATTTCTAGTCAATAAAAATTGACTATTGGATGTTTGGATATTTATTTTGATGGTTATTGACTATTTGAATAATTTACTAGTTATTATTAGTTGGATTGGATATATTCCCACCTTTTGGTGCAAATGAGACTTTATTACGTTCCCGTGTAAGAACGGATGACCCTTTGTATACGAATCCTGCCTCGAAGCGATTGATTTATGTATTTATGATTATATACTATAAGTTTTACAGAGGGATATGTCAGAGGGATCCAATGGGATTCCTCATACTATTGATTTTATTTTTATATATATAGTGATATATGGTTTATTGAATACCGTATTGATGATGTGACGATAGCGATTTTTCATCCACGAATGCTGACATCAATACGTCCACTGTATCAACTGTCGAGCAATTGAAGGTCGGAAAACCGTACCGTTAGGGTTAAAGAAGAAGAAAACGTAGAAGAAGAGAGAAAAAGATAGAATATAACAGAAAGAAACAACAGAATAATATCAGAATCTCACAATCGCAGCGGAACAACATATAATAATTAAATGAATAATCTTTGAACAAAGAACTATATAAGTTATTACATTACATCATTTTACATTACATCATCAGAGTGTACAACAACAAACAACAACAAACAGCGGAAAAGAAATACTATATACTAGTAATACGCCATGCCATCCAGCTTGCTTCCAGCAACTCCTGAATTCCAGAATATCCTGATAAACCTTACTCTTGACTGCCCGTGTGGAAATTTGTGGGCACCCAGAGTTTAGGAAGGAAAACAATAAACTCCGAGTCAGTCATGTGACTGGTGTGAGAACTAAAACAGTTTGTTTATCTTTAAAAACAAAATAGAGGAATATTTTTAAAGTCAATTCGCAATGCTTTTTAAAAAATGAGACTACCATAAGGCCTCCCGCACACACACACACAATGCAAACGCAGAATCGGAGGAGATTTCTCCTTATGATAGTCAAAGATGCTTGATACGCATTCAAAGAGACATTTGATATTATTACTAGTGCATAGTGTAGGAAAAATCATTTCGAAAATAAAGATATAAATCTTAGCCAGCATAGGCATTCCGCACTTACGCCTACTATAGCTACCATGTTCAATAGCAGGTTACCGCCACATTCCATGGCAGGTTATACAACTAAAACCGTACAAGATCGTATTGTTTCTTTGGATTTCCAACAAATGGTCAGGCCAAGGAACTTCCCATTGCCACATGGAAACGCCTCTGGAATGACGTCCCGAGAACCTAACCGGATCTCTGCCAACACAAGGCCGGGTTACCTTTCAAACTAGGTAACTACTGACACGAATATGTCATCCCCCGATCGTAACCGATCTATCCGAGGATCCTCGATTTCCAACAACCACAAAATTTACAGCAACAACATAGGTTAAATATTTGGGCTCCATACCATGATACCACCTCTATCCAGAAGGAATGACATACACTAAAGGGGCGCTACCCCCTAATAACCTTGCTGCATCCTTCCTGTTTTGACCATTTCCAGGGTGTGAGGTCCGACGAAGTCTCGTCCACAAAGCCACGCTTTATACAAAAGCTGTGCTTTGGGTCAATCAAATGATCATAGAAATGATCACCAGGATAAATGATCAAACAAATGATCATATCACAAATGATCAAACAATGATCATTTCACAGCAATACTCAGCATGCCACACTACCAAATTGGGAGTATATCACTAATAACCTTCAACTACAAAACCTCTGAGCTCGTATGTCTCAGAGAAGGGTGTTAAGCTAAGAGAATAAATTCTCCGCCACCAACAGAAATATATTTGAAAGAAATCAGCTTTGTATCTCAATTCGTAATGTCAGACATACAATCCATACAAGTCTGTTCCGGGATCGAACAGAACTGAAGGCACTTACAAAGAAGTCCTTGCATTCCGGATAATTTCTAATCACGTCTGGACTTTCCGTCACTAAGGGTGATAAAACCTCTATATCGGCGATCAGCCGTTGCAGAGTAACTCAACGGTAATCCTTCCGTTTTCAAAAATATCCGGTCTTCAACACCGGTCATCAAATGCAATCCATTACGACGTATCACATATTCGGAATGGGTTATACGACCCCAAGGTCCTTTCCCGGCTAACCCGAATAGTGAGTGCTTATTCAAAAATAAGTGTAGCATTCAAATTCAAGCAATCACAACAAATACTAGTCGGATTATTTAACTATCAATAGGCGTGTTCAACATCACCAAATCCAAATAATTTCCCAAATTATTTACTTTTCAAAATATCTTTACTAGATATATAATTTTCCACACTTCAACCATTTGAAAACAAATTTTCAAATCATTTCCTTACGCGGAAATACTCTCATTTCAAAATGGTTTATTTAAACCCATTAAATAAATCCTTACCGATTTATTTTATATTTACGTTCCAAATCCGTAAATTTATTCCCATACTTCAAAAATAAATCAATGTTTATTTTTAAACAAATTCCCCTTTCTTTTATAAATTCCATAATGAATTTATAATTCCTAAATATCTATGAATATACGATTTCCCAATCGATTTCTAATACTCATTTTCAATTTATCTTTAAAAGATAAATTCTCAAAACGTTTCATTTCACATTGGAAAAACATTTCCATACTTATTTAATAATAAGTAATTCACAAATCCATTTATTCTCAATACTTGGAAAATATTCAATATACTTAAATTGAAATTAAGTATATATTTTATTCTTTAAGAAATCATTGTTTCAAACACATTTATTTGGGCCAAAACGAATGTTGCGTAAAACATCGTTACGACGACCCAAAATCACTAGTATGGGGATTCGAAATTTAGATAGATATATAAATCCCAATACTATACAAAAACATTTCCTTTCGGAAATCATTTACTATAACAACAGTGTTATAGTCCATCCTTTCCTTCTATTTCTCGAAAACATCTATTTCAACAATAAATGTTGAAATCTATGTATTTGATTCATAATACATTTTAAAACATCATTAAAACGATAACTTCATTTTATAATATTCATTTTCCCAAGCATATCCATTTTATTTGATAATATATTCACTGTCCAAAATCGTGAATATACTTCCTTAACCAATTTCAACTTTCAATTTATCAAATTCCATTGATTACGAATTTATAAACAATGTCTATAAATTCCATTTCTATTTATAAGCTTCAATTTATAAATCTCCTTTATTAATCCAATTTATATTTCGTTTATATGCCGAATCTAACTTATAAGTATATTACTTACAATCCATTTATTCACAAATCCATTCTTTTATATCATCATTTGTTTATAAATCTAAAATTCTTATTTACTTATAAAACTAAGTACAACTTTATTTTAACACTTATAAAAGCTCGTTTTATAATTCCAATATTTTTAATTTACAAAATATCAATTTTATAAGTCTTTTATATACATCGTTTATAATAATTCAAAAATCTCAATTTAAATAAACCAGTCTCTTTATTAATTTACAAAACGTTATTTAAAACTTATATAACTCCAAAATTACACTTAAGTATTATTTTCCCAAAAATATAACTTTTATAACCATAAAATTAAAATGTTTATTTATTTTAAAAATTCAAAATTAAATAAAACGTATACTTTCAAATATCACTGTAATATCCCGGAATTTTGGACAATATAAATTTGATAATCTGGGTTTAAATTTGTATTGAATTGACAATTTTTGTTAATAAATTTGATATTGATTTAAATAATCTTCTTTATTTAAATATTTAATTTTTGAAATTATTTTTAATAAGTTAATAAATTGTTTTCTATTGTATATGTATTTATGTGTATATTTTAAATAGACAAGTTGTTTTTAGTTAAATTAGTATAGTATAATTTTCATATGTTTTGAAAATAAGAAATGGTGATTTATTTTTGGATTTAAGTTTTTCAAAAGTATTTAATAAAATACTATATGATTTTAAATATGTAAGATAAATTTTTTATTGGTTTAAAATTTCATTTTAACTTAAGTTTGTATATTAAAATGTGTTACATAAATGTTTGTGTTATTCCTTTTAAATTATTTATTGATAATTTTGATTTGTAAATTTAATTTGAAATTTAAAATACAATCTAATATATGAAACATGTATTCAATAAGTTACAAACTCTTGTGTAAATTTATTTTAATTGTTTAAAAGTTTCTTTTTCAAATAAGTAATTTGTATATTGTTTTCATAATACTTTGTCTTGTTCTTTAAAAATAATTTACTAAGTTTAAACATTTATTAACATTTAATTTAAATAAAAAAAACATTTTAAAGACACATGTAAGCATAAGGATACTAGTGTAGATATATTAAAGCTTAAACTAACAAATGTAAACTTATCACCATTTTTAAATGACAAGTGTCAAGTTATATCTTTTATTTGTTTGATACATCATAAAATTTAGTTTTTATAACATTGCATTCTTTCATTCCTGATTTTCTCAGTTCCATTTCTTAACTAAAGAAACATTTCATACCAAAGTAATCCTCATTTTATTGGAAATCAGTAAACAATAACTCCTCAAACCTGAAAATTCAAATGCCTAACAAAACAAACTTGCATTCAACTCCTCAAAGAAAAATACAAGTCTGCATCTTCCAAAATACAAAACCTGCAGTTCTTCTGAAATATGCAAGACTACTGTAATTTCAAGTTTAAAAACCTGCATGCAACAATTTGAAGCCTGCATATAAAAATTGAAAGAATGTATTAATCAAGATTGAAAGCAAGCATAGCTATGCATTTCTTAGCATTTGGAATCAAGCAAGCCTGCATGCTAAAAATCTGGAACATGCAATTAAAATCTGGGCTCTGCTTAATAATCAGGTGAGTAACACTTAATTTAAAATAAATTAAGTAGGATTGCATGTTTGTTTATCTGCTGAGTTAAGTTTTTGTATATTTTTTTTTTAAAACTGCCTGTGTATATATAAAATGCAATGCATGTTTGATTTCAAGGTTCTGATTGTTATAGTTTAAGTTCAAATTTGATAAATAGTTTTTCTTTCTTGATCTGGTTGCTATTATGGATTAGCATTTGAATGGAATTTGTTTATTACATGATAAAATAAATTTTTAAAGGCTTTTATGAGTTGTTTAGTTTCTGTGTTGTCTGAAAACATAAAACACAACTAAATTCTGTAAAAATTGGAAAATGTAGGTATCGGGAATTAATGTTTCAGGTTTACTAATAGAATCATTAAGTGAATTCAAGAATTTTAAAACTAAAATTAAAATTTACAGTGTTAAAAATAAAATGCAGTTCCAAATTAACTATATTTTACATTTTGGTCAAGATCAGTTGATCCTTGAAATTGAACTAGTTGAATTTGTTTCTGGTGATACTTTATCTATCATAGATCATAGGAAAATTACTGAATTGATTTACAATTCAAGTTTGAGATTGAAATTTTGCATTTCTGTTATGAACCCTAGTTTAGTGGGTTACTGTTTTTGGGTCGATTGTGGACTCCTCAGTGAATCGGGTTCAAAGATTTTTGGGGTAATGGTAGATGGTGTATTGATGGAGTGGTCGCCGGAGTATGGAAGTTGATGATGGTCGAGAAGTGGAAAGATTAGTGATGACAGGTTTTAGGTGATGGAGTTTGACCTGTTCCAGGTTTTTGTTTAAAACTTGAATTTAAATTCAAGTTGAATTTTTGGAAATTTGAGGGTTGAAGGGTGTAGTGTAGTCACTGGTCGAGGTGATATGGCCGTTGAAGTTGGTCAGAGGTGGCCGGAGTTGGTTTAAGTGGTGTGCAGAAAGGAGTTGTGCAGGTTTGTGGTAATTCTTGGTTACATGTTTTTGTCTCGGGTTGATCTCGGGGAAAAGTAGGAAATGACTCGAAGGAGGGAGGCTTTTAACCCGAAGTAAATTCAAGCTTGCTCGGGTATACTTTTTGTTTCAGGTTTTAACAAAACAGAACCTGTTCTGTTTTAAAGAATTTTAAAAAGTAAAGTTTAAATTTAAATCTGGAAATTGAACTTATGATTAAACTTGAATCTAAAGATGAGTTCAAATAATTTGAATTCTTATTTTGGAATAATTTAAATGCAGAAATTCAAGTTTGTTTGAAAAATAAAAAAATAAAAGAAGAAGAACAGGAAAACTGTTTCAAGTTTTATAAAATTTGAAATAAATTGCAAACTACAATGTTAACTTAGGATTTTAAAGCTGAATTTAACTATGAATTTAAATAAGTTTCAATTCTGGTCTTTTGAAATAATTTAAATTCAGAAAATTTCAAAGTTTGATTTTTAAATAAAACAGAAAACTGTTTTCTGTTTTTATATGTAAAGGTAAATTTAAATTTGCAGGTGGAGATTTAAACTGAGTTTTTAGTTTGAAATTTTAAATATGAATTCAAATTTGAGTTTTAATCTGGAATTAAAATTTAAACTTTAGTTTTCAAAATAAAGGTTTAAATTTAAATTGCTTTTAAATGAGTAAATGATATGCATTTGAATTGAAGTTGTAGATTGTGGGAAGAGTTTTAAATAGTAAAACTAAAATGAGTTTGGAAGTTGTATTTCAATTTTGAAGTAATTTTTAATTGATTTGAATTTAAACTGAATTTAAATTTAAATCCTTTTAAACTTATTAATAAAGTAGATGTTCCCTTCTAGCATATAAGATTAAGTTTTGAATTGTTTAAAATAAATTGAGTCTTAAGTTTAAAATGAAGATTAAATAGAATTTAAAGTAAATTTAAAAACATTTTGTTTTTAAATGCTAGATTAAATAAGGAATGTTTATCTAAAAGATAAATAAAAATTTAATGATTGGATTCATTTAATTATTAAGGGAATTAGATGAATATTAGTTATTTAATTAATCAATTATGTGGATGTTTAATTAAGTAAGTACTGATTTTTTTTAAGTTAATTAATTAGATTTGAGATTAGTTAATTAAGGTTAATTAATCTATAATTAAGGATGATTAATTAAATTTTAATTTATGATTAAGATTTTTTAATCAAGTGATTAGAGATAATTTAGTTTTTAATTAATACTTAATTAATTAATAATTAAAGATTAATTAAATGATAATTATATATATTAATTAATTGATAATTAATAATGATTAATTTTAGTAAATTCTTAATTAAGTAATTAAGGAATGTTAATGAAGTCATTAACTTAAGATTATTTAACAATTAATTAATGTGATTAATTTTTGATAATTAATTAGATTAATAAATTAATAATAATCAATTGTTAATTATTTAATGAAGTAATTAATGAATTAATTACTTAGTGTAATTAATTTGATTTATGTGATTAGTTTAGATTAATTAAGTTAAATTAATTTAAACATTTGTTGATTGTTTGATAATTACTTTATGTAATTTATGAATTTGTAATTACTTAAGGTAGTAATTAATTAATAATTACAAGATGTAATTAAAGATATTTGATATAGAAGTAAATTGGATTTAAATTTACTTTGAAATTAATCAAGGGGATTAATTTAGATAATTAATTAAGAATAATTAATTATGGGATGAGTAATTAAAGTAGTTAATTACTGAATGGTTATTAATAATTGGTGATTAATATTTATATGCGGATTAATTTCAGATTAATTACTTATGTAGTTAATTTATATTTAGAGATTTATTAATTGTAGTTAGAAATCAATAATTAATTAATTAATTTAGTAATTACAAGTTAATTATTTGCTAAGGGTTTAAGTAATTAACTTGTGATTAACTTATAAGCTAATTACTTATGGTAATTAGAGATAGTAAATCAATATTAATTGAAATATTGAGATGATGATTTATAAATTGATTTGAAATCAATTGATGGTTAAGTTAAGCACGATTTAAATGATGAAGTAATTAATTCAATTCATTTTAAATTAATTATAGATTGAGTGATTAATTTAATTCATTTTAAATCAATTATAAATAGTGTGATCATTAGATAGTTGCTTATGTTTGATGAATGGTATTGGTTGCCTGGTATGGTTTGTAATCTCAGTTATGAGATGAGTAGTGTATGTGTTATGGATGCATTGGTTGCTTTTGGATGATAATATGGATTATCTGATTATGATATGAATTATCTATTGATAATGATAAGGTTGATTATCTATTATGTTGTGAATTATCTATCTGTGTATATTTAGATAATGAATTGAATTGTTTTAAACTTAAAACAACTTGGACCTAAAATACACGCTTTGGATTTCGATGAGACCGGGATCGGGTTTCCATATTTGGACATCCGAAAACCACATCGATTCCAATTAAACGTTAGGTCGTTAATCCAAGTGGAGCGAGTGAAGACTCGAAGTGTAAGGGCTATACGTCAGTATAACTCTGTGGGTGATTCCGTAATGAGTTTGACGGAATAGTACTTATAGATTCGAGATGGTGATTCAGAGTGCAAGGGTTATTGTCGTTAACTCTGAGGGTGATTCCATAATGAGTGTAACGGGATAATGCCTTCGATTTCGTTCGAACCCGGAACGAACTTGTATGGATTGAATGCTTTCAGAACATCGTCAGGTGGACGATGAGCATTCTAAGTGATGTGTCCTATAAAGGTAATCGTAGCCTCAAGCCTCATCAACCGGGAATGGCTAAAATAGGGTAGGTGCAGCAAAGCTTCGTGGGTAGCCCCCACTTGAGAGTGAGATTTACCCCTATCTAGAGGTCCCTTTATATTTCGGCTGTGTGGACGGTTGATCATGACAATCGTTCGGGTTGTCTTATTTGGAACTGTTCAGTAAGGAACAGGTCCGACTTTGTGTTGCAGGGGATTGGGAGTAATCCTCGGTACGGTGATCTAGGCCACATACTGTGACGGGCGGTACCCCAGTAGCCCTTCCATTGATGGAATCCAAAATCCAATAAGTGTCGTACGTATTAGTTGTGCCCAACTATGTTGGAATGTGAGATGTAAGCATTTCAGCTATTTCAGTATTTTATTTGAAAACCCTAGACCCTATTATAATATCACCAGATTTCCTATCAAATGTTTTGGTTAGCGTAAGGTAAAAACTTTTCCATGTTTATGTGTGGGAAGTCTTACGTGATACCTTTCTTTTCAAAAGGTTTTTGAAAATTAAGCAACTTTAACCTGTTACTCACACCAGACCCATGTCTGACCCGGAGTTATTTCTGTTTCTCTTTAACTCTTGGGTACTCAATTTTTATGAGTAGTCAAGGGAATTCAGGTTAGGATTCAGGTTAGCTTTGACGAATTGTGGAGGAGCATATGGAACAGGAGGCTTCTGCGTATAGTTATATAGTTCCGCTATGTTGGTATCTCTGAGTGATTCTGTATTGTGATTGAGTTTGTAATAACTAGACAGGTGTTTATAACTTTCTAGTATGTGTTGCATATGTCTGTGTCACTCTGATATTTGATGTATACTATGTTATACTTATGTTACTAATATAATTTATTCGTTCCGGTGTTGATATTCTTGTGTTGTTTCTTCTTTCTCTTCTTTCTTTTCTCTTTTCTATCCCTTTCTTTCTTCTTAATGATGCGACTTCCTGGTATTTGAAAGCCGGGTCGTTACAATCACTTTAAAAATTCCTTTAAAAACCAAAATCATTATTTTAAAACTTCAAAAATGGATCCAATGATGCAACAACACCAAATAGTCAATCACGACATCCAAATATCATATATCGATATGATAATCAACAAATATCAAAATATCTGTAAATAAATCAATACAGTTGAGGAATTCAGTTGGATCCCTCCAACCTGTTTCCCTGCATCCACAAACATTAGCACAATACCAATTCCGTTCCAGTACGAAATTATCGCGGTATATGGGATTTTATTATCCGCTTCATTGATGGCGCAATAGGGTCTCATCCGCTATATAATGCGGGAAAATCAATTCCAAGTATATAAATAATACCAATTTCACTATACGGGGAAATATTCGTGGTATATGTTTTTAATAAATAACCTCCGCTTACTGACGGCGCATAATGTCTACTTTAACAATCAATAGATAACAATCATCATTCAAACATACAATCAACAATTTTAAATCTAACTATTTAAAATTAAAATCGAAACCGATTCGATTGAGTGAGAAGTTCTCACCTTGATTTCAATTTCGTTTTCAGCTTTTATTTCGAATAAAATTAACCACGTGTTTAATTTTACCCAAAATTCTCACTAACTCCAAACGACTCCAATCCAATTCCCCTGCGTAGTGCTCGTCCATACGATTCCAACGCAACTGGTTTCATAATTTTTCGACCTCGTATGAAAGAGATATCAATTTTTAAACATTGTGCACTTTTAATATATAAACATTTACTAATTTCCTTTATATAAATTGCAACCTTCATCCTGGGCTGTTGATCTCCTTTGACAAATCGTGGCCGTGACCACGTTCTTCTCCCCCAGGCTTCTCACGCGACCAACATAAACTATTGTCGTTCGCTTCCGTGTACCATCATGCCCCATACGAGCATCCTTGCATCGATCAAGCTACATCGTTTCGAAGCCCCTCGCGACCCCTACCTTCGGCCAGAGCGTGGCTAGGTCCGGTCAACCCACGCTTCCCCCAGACGACCACGAACGACCATCGGTCGTGCCACCCTAGCCGCCTCCACGCTTCACTGCAACCCATCATCGCCGTACAGATCTAACGAGCTCGCGACGCTCTACAATGCTGTAGTTGGAAAGTTTCGCTAATTGTTGATGGATTGGAGGAAAAATGAGGAGGAAGGATTGAGATGTTGGCCATTGAATCGTGAAGGTGGCGGCCACGAACAATAACCCTAGGGTTTTTAATATTTTTGCAAAAGTGAAGATGGCAACTCCTTTTATAGAAAATATTTTCAATTTACTATTCATCCGATTTTCCGGAATCCGATTTACGCGCGGTGACTGGCATTTCTAGGGTTTACCCCGCGTTCCGAACACAATGGAATGTGTTTCGAGAGCTAATTCGGTCATCTGTGCGAGTTATGGCAATAAACGATCGATTTAAAATTTAATTGGTAAATCAAATTTCTAGGCGTTTTAGCTTGCCCCGGACAAACGATAAATCTGATTGACATGAAATTTGAAACCATACAATAATATCACATTACGGATCCGATGAAATTGGTTTCGTCAAAATCCGAGACTGTTTGAAAAATGACTATTTTAACTCGCCAAATTAATATTAAAAACAATTTCGATGCGTTTCGAGCTGCCACGATCAAACGATAACTCCGATTGCTACGAAAATTGAAATCCGATAATAACAAACTATTACGGATCCAATGGAACTAGTTTCCTCCAATTCTGAGACTATTCGAAAATTGGCTAATTTCACTAGTCGATTAAATATTAAAATATTCAATTTTCACAAATAAACTTTTAATTCGATTTTAAAAGTTCTATAACATCATTCTAACTTCAATATGATAAAATAAAATTTTACAAATCATTTTCAATCATATTTAACTCGATTTTCAATTATTTCTTAAATTTCAACTATTAAATTATCGATTTAATTATCCAATTAAATCCAATTATTCGAAATAAAATTTATTCGACTTATAAATTTCACTTATTAATAATTAAAATTAATTAAATATTCATATTTTAATTAATATAAATTCTGGGTCGTTACAGATGATAGTTATATGATTTACTTAATTAGTGCTTTAGTAGCATCGGGCCTCAGGTTTGGTATTTTAAAATACTATAAAATAGTGATTTGACGTAAAAAGGGGTTTCAAAATGATTTGGGAATTTTATATGTTTTAAATAATTTTCCAAGAATGAAAGTGTGATTTTAGATATTATAAATTGATAGTTTTATAAAATACTCAAAATAAAGATTTCTGAAATATACAATATAGATTTTTAAAATCTTGGAGAGTAAGTCCGTCTTTTATAATAAAGGGATATGTTTTAAAAAAGAAACAGAAATATTTTGATATAATATTTATTAATCATGTTTGTATAGAGTGATATATGTGTATATAGGTACATATATTATGATTTATTTATAAATACGAAATTTATAAATGGGATAGTTTATAAGAGTGATATTTTTACAAAGGAAGTAAAGATTTGTAAATTCGTATATTGTTGATAAAAGTATGAATTATGAACAGGGTTTATAAATTAAAGGAAACTATCATCGTTTAATAAATTGGAGAATAAATAAAATGGTGGATTTATTATAAGATTCGAAATGATACAAAATGATATTTTAGAAATAGTTGACTCTATTTTGGAAATTGAAGGTGGGGATCAATTTGGAATGTTAAATGATATTTTATAAATAGAAAGGAATTTAATCATATGACGTAATGTCAAAACAGTGGCGATTAATATTATAAATGAGATTTATGAATAAGTGAGATTCTTAAATAAATGGGTTTTACAAAAGGTAGTTTTTGTAAAATGGAAAGAGATTTTTAAACGTAATTTATAAATATAGAAATGGCTGGATTGAAGATTTCAGAATGGATATTTATCGAGAAAATATTTATATTTTAAAGTTGGTTATCAATGTTAATATTACTTAAAGTTGTTTATAAATATTTAAATAATTTTGAAAGTTAATTATTTAAATTAGTATTATGGTTTGAAATTTATAATAATGATTATCAATAATATTTTGGTAATTTATTATTATTACTTATATGGCAAAAATCAATTATTGTTTTAAATGTTTTGAATAATTACTTATTACTTATAAGAAGTTAAAAGTTAATAATAATTATTTATTTACAATGTTTTTGAGATTCATAAATAGAGTTTTGTAAATGGACATGAATTTTTATAAGAGGCGCCTATAAAATGTTTTGAAGATATAAAGGGAAATTATTTACAGGGTAAGGAGGTTTATAAATAAATGGACGTCTATGAATGAGTTTTTATAGTTCATAAAATGGAATTTATAAATAATTGCATAGTTTTATAAGGGTTTAGAAATGACATGAGGAATAATTTATAAATGGTTTTAGGAATTTATAATGGAGTTTATAAATGATTTTAGAATCTGGTAAAAAGGAGATCTTTCTCAGTGTTGGCAAATATACTTATACTGTTGAGATAAGTATATGGATATTTTCAAAGTATTGAAAATAGAAGGGTTTGTGAATATATCTTTGTAAAAATATTCCAATACAAGTATTTACAAGATGGTTTTAATTAAAAAAAGATTAATTAAGGAGATTTATTGCCGCTTAGTGCTTAACCAAATGTTGGTTTTCCCTACGGGATAAATCCTTGATTTGATTGTTGTTATTCAATGGTCAAATAACTGATTGTCGAATTTGGACCTAAAAGTAACTTTGGAATATCTAGTAGAAACACATGAGTTATGTGGCATAGTAATCTCTGATGATGTTGTACTATGCATGTAAATTTCATCTTGTTCTTTTAGGACAATGGTAAGGAAATCCATCCACTAACGGTTCAGAGGTGATCTTCGGTCTTATCTTTGACTGTTTATTTTCTACAAAACCAGGGTTGGGAATTGTTGAACGATGTTTCGTAGAGATAAGGATCAAATATGTTATCCAAAAACCACTTTGATCCAAATTAAGCGTTTGATGTGAAGAAATCATAAAGATTATGCAATTGGAGACAAAGCTCTCAATCATTTCGTTCAGTCTCAGAATGAACTTATATGAATGAATGCAAAAATTGCATTGTTGCCGGGAGGGTAGTGTTACCATTCCATGTGGGAAGTGCCACATGAATGGTAAGAGCTTGGCCTCTTCCAGCCTCACACCCGGAAAATGAATAAAGATGCCACATGGCTAAGTGGGTCACACCAAAGTAGGGTATGATCATCCCAAATCTAGAGTGATATTCATATATGCTTCGCGATCCCATTGTGTGGTTGTCGATTGCAACTATGGGGAGATCATATTTGGTGCTACTCAAGAAGGAAGTAGTGCCGGTCCTGAGTAGCAGAGGTGCAACTGTTGTAGACCTTCGTACATTTTATTTAGAGGTGTACGGATTCGGTAGTAGACCCTTACCCTTTCATAATTGGAATCCATTTTCCTACGAGCCTTCGATTTTGGTTGTAGAGCCTAGTAAGCTGGAATTTAATTAATATAACAATTTCAGCTATATTAATAAGTATTTGTTTATCAAACATTAGTATAATATCAAAGGATTTCATATGAAATGTTTAGTTATCGCAAGGTAATAACCCGTCCATGTTTATGTGCACCGTGGCCATACGAGATACCTTTTATTTTTGAAAGGTTTCTATAACTTTAAAAATTCAATCGGATGGTTTTCTCATGCTGGTTTTACAGACTGACTCGGGTATTGTTTTATTATAATGCTTGGGTCAGACTGAGCATATTACAGATTTTGTTGAAATGCTTTCGCGCTTCAGGGGACGAGCTGGAGGCCAGAGAAGTATTCACGTATATGTTTATTTCCGCTTTTTTGTATTGAAATCATCAGAAATCGTGAGGATAGATTGTTATAACTATCTAGATTGATGATTACGATTGTTTTTGTACTCTAATGGATGTTTTTTATAATATTTCTCTTTTGTAAAGATCATTGATATTATATTATTTGTTGTTCCGCTGCGATTGTGAGATTCTGTGTTGTTTTAGTTTCTTTTCTCTTCTTCTTCTCTTCTTTTTTCTTCTTTCTTTCCCTTAACTATCCCTCTTTCTGTTTGATTTAGGTTAGCCATATGTGGTTTATTGTAAACTTGAGTTGTATGGAAAAGCGGGTTGTTACAACATGATATCAGAGCTTAGGTTAAGCGAACACCTAGGCTTTAGTAGGAATTCACTCATTTGAGATAGGGTAAGCGAGACCCTAGGATGAGTTTGAGTGAATAAATATGAGTGCGTATTTGTTAATGATATAAAAATATTTTATATTGTGTTAATTTATCTATTAAGTGGCTATTGGATTTGGGTCGATATGTGGAACGCCACGATATCGATTGGGGTTTCTAAACGCTTACACAAGACAAACCGACATAGTATTATTTTAAAAATGGGTAAAAAAATAATTTTACCTAAATTATATTTTATATACAAAAAATAATTTTTTAGAAATTATTATAGATATATATGGTGTGTTTGGTTGTTAGTAATATCTAATTGTATAACCATGAGTTATAAATATGATTTATAAATGGAAAGGAATTTAAATTACATAAGTATATTTTTAGATATGATCTGTAAATGAAGGTGGATTTTTGAATATTAATTATAATTTAAATAATCAACATGTTTGAAATAAAATTACATAAGTATTTCTAAAAACATGATTTGTATATGGAAATGGATTTAAAATAAGAAGTATTAGAATTTAAATCTTATTGGTGTGAAAATGTTTTTTCAAAGGGTTTGGAAAAAAGCAATAATAATATTATTTTGGGAAAATGTTTTAACTGGAAATATTTTAAATGGAACTTAGAAGAAATAGAAAGCACTTAACTCACCTCAGTTGCTAGAAAATAATTCTGGTGATGACTACATCATCATCGGCGTGCATTTTCGAGTTTCTAAGAGGGGAATTGCTACCACTGAAGTTTTGATTCGGTAAAACAAATTTTTTTAGGTTCGAGATGTGTGATTAGAAATTTAAAGGAGTTATATATATATATATGATTTCTAAATGATTTGAAAATAAACCGAGTGTTTAAAATCTTGAAATTTCTATATAAATGTTTTGAGAAAACATAAGATAATAAGTTTTCGAACTTTGAAGATGTTATATAGATAAAAAAATAAGTTTTATAACTTATAGATTTTTAGAATTAGCAAGTAAAAGTTTGTTGAATATAAGTGTTAAGAAAAGTAAAATTGAAAATTGAATTATGAAATGAAATCTAGCCTAAGTTAAATAAATGAATTTTGAACTGAAGTTTAACTAAAGAAAGGTTAAGTGAAATTGAAATTAAATTCAATCTGCAAAGAATTAATGAAATGAACTAATAAAATAAATTAGTGAAATTGAAATGAACTTTAGTGATAAAATGAATATCAAATTAAGTTGTAAAATGAATTGAATATGTTTTGGAATGTTCTTTGCTAGAAATAAATAAAATTGATTGTAGTAATGAAATAAATTAGTCAAGTGAACTAGTAAAATGAATTAATGTAAGCAATGAATTGAATTAAGCTAATGAAATGAATTAGTGAATTGAATATTGTTTAAAATATTATTTAATAGAATTGAATATGAACTTAAGATAAAGTGAAAATAAACATTAAAAGTGTTGTATAAAATGTTTATAAAGGACTTAAGTAAAATTTTGGTGGAATGTTTCATAAATAATATTAGTATTAAAAAATATATTAAGTATTAATGAAATAGGATTTAACTTAGGAAAAGTTAAATTGAAATGATTTTATTAAATGATTTAAAATGAATTAAAAACGGAATGGAATGTTGTCAAACATAATGTGAAAAACTAGATGTGAACCAATGAATGAAATGATTAAATGGAAATAAATGAAATAAATACATAAATTGGACATATATAATATTATTCTCATAACTGTTTGATCCAAATTCGAGTATACGATTTCGAGGTGATTTATACCATTCCGATTCAGGATTTTTCACTCGATTCGCAACAGCGAACCCCGGATATGGATTTTTGATTGATTTTGATATTCTCTATCATAGTTTATGGCTATGTAAGGAGAATGACAGTTTCTAATCAAGGAACCGGATCTGAGTCCGCACTAGAATGGTCGTGTGAATGATACTTGTTTGGAAGTGAAATTATGCGATCAAATGAGCGATTGGATATGGTTTTGCATATGGATGATATATGTACATCGTACGAGCTTTAATAAATTTAGTGTTGACATTATAAAATGTAAATTGATATGGTTATGTATTAGTTGGATGAATATAATTTTTTTGATGATTTCTTTTGTTACATGTGTTCCATTGCATATAGTTGTAGTATTAGTATATGTTATATGTAGATATTACTTTCCATATACATGTTCTCACTATTGTTGAGTGATTAGTAGGTGTGGATGGCATATGCTTCGCATTTGAAGCTCGCTTTCGTGTTATATTGATCGTATGTACTTTCTAATGCTAATAATAAGGTAGACAGCTCGGATTACATACTGTATTTTTATATTTTTCCCTACGGGATGCCTCATCCTCAAAGATGAGATGTATATCTATGATTATATACATTGTTACGATCGAGCCGCGTAAAGGAGAAGCTGGCGAAATTTTGCATTAATTTAAGGTTTTAGATTTTTTTTTAGAATTTTGGGAAAAGAATTTAACTACTTAAAATTTTGATTTTGGTTTTATAACTTAGAATAGTATTAGTTAGTAACTATGAAATGTTGATGTAAAGTTTTTATAAGAATTTGAATACAACTTAGATGAATTTGGTAATCCTTTTCAACTAATTGCTTTTGAAAAAGTTAATGGGTTTATGATATTTTTACTACCTTGGAAAATTCGAGGATGAAAATCTTCTTAAGGGGGAAAGAGTGTAACGACCTAGAATTTTAGCCATTTGAATTTGGAATATTTAAATTATTTATATGTTTGGAAGGTTATTTTTATAAGTTAATTAACTTGGATTTCAAATATAACGATCAATTCGTTAATTAAATTGCTGAATTTGATATTTGGAATCATTTAGATGATTGAATATTGGATTTAATGCGAATGAAAATAATTTTTAAAGTTGATTTAAATTCTATTTGAATGAGAAGGAAGATGGTAAACTTTTAAATTGGAGTTAAAAGTAATTTAGATGATTTTAGAAATTATTCATTTTAAATAATATGTAAAATAGCCATCCGAGGCACAGTCTCGGATTTTAACGAAACCAGTTTCACCCGATCCATAACTGCGAATTATTATATGCTAGCGAACGTGGCGATTAGATGTATAGTTTGGTCGTGCGAGGTCAAAACGTATAGAAATTAATTAAACGAATTTAAATTAATATAATTTGATTTTCAAAAGCTATCTTTTAAATATGATGGAATTGGCTTTATATATGTATGTCATTTTGTTCGGAATAAGGGTATAACAAATAAACGACAGATATCACGCTTCGTTTAGAGTTCGAATTTTTCACGGATGAGTAGTGCTGCGAAATTTTCTATATAAGGACTTGAAGATTTTAGTTTTGCAATCCAACCCTATTTTCTTCAGCCGCCCCCTTTTTGAAATTTAATGACCAAATATTCACCTCTTTCTCCTCTTGATTTCTCTCAATCCACACGTTTTTACATCTCGACTACAACTATGAAATGGGAGAGCTCGATCTCCTCTATATTATGTATAGTTGGATTGAGGAAAAATGACTTGGGTTTACCAGAATTTAGCTATGAAGGCTGGTGAGTTTTCTCGATCTATGTGAAGATGGCAGCGGCAGAGGCGGCATGGTCAAAGGCGATGGTGGATCGAAGGCAAGCGCATGCCACGACAAAGTCAGATGGCGGTCTGATTCCCCAAGGTAGCACGCTCAATGAGGAGATGGGTCCTGTGAATTAGGATTTCTCAGCCTAGACCTGGAGCATGATAAAGGAGAGAGGGAAAGATTTAAACGATTTAAATTTTTAAGTTTATTGTTTTAGTTAATTATAATTTAGTCATAATCAAATGTTCATTAAGCGGTAACTCTTTCGTACAAGTTTTGTTTCGAGCGCGACAATTCGCATTGCGATCATACCGACAAAGTCTACGCTATGGAATTGGTCGGAGGGATTCAGAATTAATTGGAATTTTGGATTAAAATAGAAACGTTCAATTTTAATTTAAAACAAAACGTTTGGAGACCATTAAAAATCTAAGTTAGTTAATCTCATCTTTTTGTTAACCAGGAATATTTTTAATCACTGAAAATTATCTATAGGATGTTTGGATGTTTATTTTGATAGTTATTGATAATTTGGATAATTTACTAATTATTATTAGTTGGATTAGATATATTCCCACCTATTAGAGGAGATGAGACCTTATTACATACCCATGTAAGAGCGGATGACCCTTTGTATACGAATCCCACATAAAAGCGGTTGAATTATAATTTAATAATTATATGTTGTATGTGATACGAGGGGACAAGGTGGAGGGATCCAAGGGGATTTCTCACACTTTCAATTTTGTATTCATATGTATAGTGATATATGACTTATTGAATGCCATATTGATGACATTGAGATGATTTGTTTAATTAGTGGTTTAGTAGCACCGAGCCTCATTTTTGGTATTTTAAAATACTATAAAGTAGTGATTTGATTTATAAAAGGATTCCAGAATGATTTTGGGAATTTTATATGTTTTAAATAATTTTCCAAGAATGAAAGTACGATTTTAGATATTATAAATTGACAGTTTTATAAAATATTCTTAATAGAGATTTTCGAATTGTACAATATAGATTTTTAAAATCTTGGAGAATGAGTGTGTCTTTCATAATAGAGGATATGTTTTAAAATGGATGTAGAAATATTTTTGACGTAACACTTATTAAACATTTTTATATAGAGTGATATATATATATATATCAGTGTATGTGTTTAGGTACATATATTATAATTTATTTATAAACGTGAAATCTATAAATGGGATAATTTATAAGGGTGATATTCTTGCAAATGAAGTAAAGATCTGTAAAATCGGATATTGTTGATAAAAGTATAAACTTATGAATGGGATTGATAAATTAAAGGAAATTATCATCATTTAATAAATTAGAGAATAAATAAAATGGTAGATTTATAATAAGATTCAGAATGATGTTTTGGAAATAATTCACTCTATTTTGGAAATTTAAGGCAAGGATAAATTTGGAATGTTATATGATATTTTATAAATATAAAAGAATTTATCCACACGGAAGTAACTTTAAAACGGATGGTGATTGGAGTTTTAATTGAGTTTTACGAATAAGTGTGATTCATAAAGAAAGTAAGTTACAAATGGAATCATAAATAAATGGGTTTTGTGAAAGGAAGTTTTTATAAAATGGAAAGAGATACTTAAATGTGGTTTTATAAATATTATAATGACTGGATTGAAGATTTAAGAATGGATATTTTCAAGGAAATATATTATGTTTTACAGTTGGTTATCCACATAAATATTGCTTAAAGTTGTTTATAAATATTTAAATAATTTTGAAAGTAAATTATTTAAATTATTAATATGGTTTGAAATTTATAATAAAGATTCAACAATATTTTGGTAATTTATTATTATTATCCATTTGGTAAAGATTAATGATTGTTTTATCAATAATGGTTTGAATAATTAATTATCAGTTTTAAGAAGTTAAAAGATAATAATAATAATTTAATTATGATGTTTTCAAGATTCATAAATAGAGTTTTGTAAAAAGACTTGGATTTTTACAATAGGAGCTTATAAAATGGTTTAAAGATTCAAAGGGAAATTACTTGTAAGGTAAAGAGATTTATAAATAAATGGATATTCATAACTGAATTTTATAAATGGATTTATAGATTCATAAAATGGAATTTATAAATAATTGCATGGTTTTATAAGGATTTAGAAATGACTTGAAAAATAATTTATAAATGGTTTTAGGAATTTATGATGGAGTTTATAAATGATTTTAGAATTTGGCAAAAAGGATATCTTTCCCAATGTTTGGCAAATAAACTTACACTGTTGAGATAAGTATATGGATATTTTCTAAGCGTTGAAAATAGAAGGTTTTTTAATATATCTTTGTATAAGTATTTTGATATAAATATTTACAAGATGGTTCCAATTAACGAAAAGATTAATTAAGGAGGCTTAGTTTTGCTTGGTGCCTAACCAAATGTTGGTTTTCCCTATAGGATAAATCCTTGATTCGAATGTTGTTATTCAATTGTTAAATAACCGAATATCAAATTTATACCCAAAAGTAACATTGAAATATCTAGGAGAAACACGTGAGTTATGTGGCACAGTCATCTTTGATGATGCTATACTGTGTGTGTAAATATTGTTTCATTCTTCTAGGATAGTGATAAGGAAATCCATCCATTAATGGTTAGGAGGTGATCTCTGGTCTTATCTTTGACTATTTATTTTCTAAAGAACCAAGGTTGAGCTTACAAGGAATTGTCGAATGTTGTTTCAAAGGGAGTAGGATCAAATATGGTATCCAAAAACTACTTTGATCCAACTTAAGCATTCGAAGTGAAAACATTTTGAAGATGATGAAATTGGAGACGGAGCTCTCAATCGTTTCGTTCAGTCCCAAAACAAACTTATATGGATAATTGCTGATATTGCATTGTTTTCTAGATAGCAGTGTTAGCATTCCATGTGGGAAGTGCAATATTAATGGTAAGAGCGTGGCTTCTTCGAGCCTCACACCCCAAAAAATAATAAAGCATGGACATGCAGCAGTGCAAAGTGGGTTGCACCCAAGTAGGGTATGATCATCCCGAGCAATATTGATGTATGCTTTGGGATCCCATTGTGTGGCTGTTGATTGCAACCAAGGGGTGATCATATTCGGTGCTATTTGAGAAGGGGGTAGTGGCAGTTCTGAGTTGTAGAGGTGTAACATGTTGTAGCCTCCTGTGCATTTTACTAGTGGTGTACGGATTAGGTGGGTAGACCCTTATACTTTCATAGTTGGAATCCATTCTCCAATACAAGCCTTCGGTTTTGGTTGTAGAACCTAGTATTCTAGAATTTAGTATTCTAGAATTTAATTAATGTAACAATTTCAGCTAGATTAATAAGTATTTGTATATTAGACACTATTATAATATCAGAGGATTTCATATGAAATGTTTTAGTTATCGTAAGTTAAAAACCCGTCAATATTTATGAGCGGTGTGGTCTTACGAGATACCTTTGATTTTTGAAAGGTATCCATAACTTTAAAAATCTAAGTGGTGTGTTTGCTTATGCTGGTTTTCCAGACTGACTCGAGTGTCATTTAATATAATGCTCGAATAAGACCGAACATACTACAGATTAGTTGGAATGCTTTGGAGCTTCAGGAGACAAGTTGAAGGCCCAGAGACGTATTCACGTATATTTTTATTTCCACTGTTTTGTATTGAAATCATTAGCAATTGTGAGGATAGGTTGTTGTAACCTTCCAGGTTGATGATTATGATTGTTGTTGTACTCTGATGCATGTATGTAATATATAGTTTCTCTTTTTTAAAGATCATCGATATTATATCATCGATATTATATTAAATGTAGTTCCGCTGTGATTGTAACAACTTGCATATTTTACGATTGAATATTTAAACATTTTATTTTAATATTTTATCGTTAGTCGGATTTTAGTTCGAAAAGTTACTTTTTGCATACGGTCAAATTAGGACTCGGAACAACTTCCATTGAGTTCAAAACACCGTTTGCAATTTTTTTGAGTATGAACTTTGATATGTTTGGAGTTAGTGGAATTTTGTCACTTTAGCCTAAATAATTTACTCTAGCTCAACCCCCTTCCCTTCATAATTTCACTTTCATTTCCTAACACTCAAGCTTCATCAAAAATGGAGGAAGGAATGGGAAATTAAAACTCCAAACTCAAGTTCATTTGCAAATTCAACATCCAACTCCAAATTCAAAGTGAAGCCATTGGTTCTTCCTTTCCTTTCAAGCTTATTCTTCATAGATTTTGTGTGAAGTGAGATTTTTATCTCACATCTTTATCTATAACTATCTTTGATTGTTGGGTATGAATTTCTAACACTTATTCATGTGCATTTGCTTGTGGTTTGGATTGAGTTTGTGAAAATCTCAATTTTTGGTGTTTTGGGTTCAAATCTTTAAAAATCCAATCTTTGATGTTTGAACACATTTTTGGTGATGAATCGAGGAGCCAACAGGACCACAGAGCCGATAGGTATAATCCCCTAGCGTTCTTGCTCGATCGGTTGCTAATTGAGTGAGTTTTGCATTCCACAACCCTTAGGTCGTTCGGCCTGCACAATTTGAAGTGCTCGGCCTGCAGTTAGGTCGCACCTTGCTTAGGTCGCATCAATTTAGGTCGCTCGGCCATAGGTCGTAACCCATAGGTCGCTAGGTCGCTCGGCCTTCTTTGCTCCTTAGGTTGTTTCGTCGCTAGGTCGCTCGACCTATCCTTACCACCATAGGCCGCTGGTCCTAGGTCGGCCTGCCTTTGTTCGCTCGGCCATGATATGCCGCTTCCCTCATTTAGGTCGCTCGGCTAGTTCTTCTTGCTTAGGTCACGCCAACTTAGGTCGCTTAGCATGTTAAGACGCGCCATTCTTTAAGTCGCCTCGCAGTTAGGTCGCAATCCATAGGTTGCTCGGCTTGCTTGCATAGTTAGGTCGCTCGGCCCATTAAATCGCACGTTCATCTTAGGTCGCGTACCCCTTAGGTCACACCATTTTCTAAGTCGCTCGCCCCTACACTTATGCTGCAACCACTTAGGTCGTTTGCATCATTAGGTCGCACCATTTCCTAGGTCGCTCGCCCCTGCACTTATGCCGCTACCTCTTAGGTCGCTCATCTGCTAGGTTGCGCCGTGTCGAGTAGCAAGGGTATTTCCACTTTGATGAATTTGGAATTGAATTCTTTGAATTGTATTCACGTCTTCGAATGTGAATTTTTGTGATTTATTATTTCTACAGTCATTTTTGTGATTTGGCACTCCATCTCACTCGTATGAGAAATCTAATTAAACGGCTTAGTAAAACAAATGGTATGAAACGCTTGCATTTACTTCGCCGGTTAATTCTTCGACTTGTTCGATTGAATCTCTTGTGACAATTTTTGCGTGAAGATCTACAATTTGTTCGTAAATATTTAAGTTAAGCTAGTGGTTATGGGACATGAGGCTAAGCTTATATATTTACTAGCTTACTGTAATTGACACTTTTTAATGATCGGTGATGATCATTTTTGTGATTTAGACTAGCAAATGTGCGATGTCTCTTTGTCTACGAGGGAGACTAAACCCCGTTTCTGTGGAGCTTCGGCTCAAATTGGTGGGGTAGCGACCTATGGTCTTCGGGCCGTTTTGTGGAGCTTCAGCTCAAAATTAATGGTTAGAAACCATGGAATAGCTTTCCAATTTGTGATACACGTGTTGGTGAGTTTTCATGCTCCCGTTTTGTGATTGGCCTTCCCCCCCTTTTTGTGATTTCTGGATTTCCATTGATGATTTCTGGAATTTGTGTTTTCACCAATTTTCGTGATTTACATTGATAAGTTTTATTAATATTTGTGCATTGGTGAATTTGTGTGTCATTAACTTTTGTGATTGGCGTTGATATTATTGTCAATATTTATAGTTTGGTGATTTGGTAAATAAGGAGTATGACATTTCTTTTGGATCTTTGAGAAGATTCTCGTGATATTGATTAAACTCTAGTTGACAATTGCATACTTATCACAGTATGGCTTTATGGTTATCATAATTTATGTCATATCTCTTATTCTATATCCTTTTATCTGATATTTATAGCTAGACTGGTCCGTTTATTATTTTTCTTATTAAATAATACTCGGGTCAGACCGAGACGTTACAGGTGCTTCTGCTTGACTTCACCTCTGGGATTATCACCCTGACTTTTGGCTAACTACTTAGATTAGTAGTTTTTGTTGTATACATTTGAGATATAGACTCATTGATGTATCCATATTCTTTTGTCTAGCACTGAGCTATTCTTTTGTGACATGTGAATCTTGTTTAACCACTACTTTGATGTACACTTTCATGTGTTATATATATTCATATCTATTTCCACCTTTGTGATATGGATGTCTGTGACTGACTTGTGTTATGTTTATTTCTATATTTGTTTCCGAAGAATACATATAGCCACTGTGTAGTAGCTTTGAGTTTGTACCGATATGTCGGATTTCCTCCTTAAACAAAATACATGTTTTACTATCTGACATATCGATATTCACACAAAACAATTACACGGATGGTCACTCCTCAACAGTCTTATTCTCCTCGCTAGTTGACGGCATTACCCCGTAATGTCCTTGGCTAGCGTGGGTAAAGAGGTGGGGCGTCACAGTGATTGTGAGATTCTATGTTGTTTTAGTTGCTTTTCTCTTCTTCTTCTTCTTCTTCTCTTCTCTTTGTCTTTCTCCATTCTTTCCCTTAACTATCCATCTTTCAATTTGATTTGGGTTGAACATGTGTTGTTTACTGTCGGCTTGAATTGTATGGAAAAGTGGGTTGTTACACTATTAGTACTCAATATTTTCTAAGTTTACAATCATACAATATACAATTCAAGTTATTAATAACAAAATGTGTGTGCAGGGTTTATAATTTTATTACATGTATACATATTTAGCATCAACTCTGTAATATCCTCCTACTTGAAGACCCAAAACTAACGGTTATGGATGTTGCAATCATCCATAATTATTAATCCTCGGCAACCAAATACGGCGACATTAGATAAATTGATACACATGAATGCAAGAATATGGAGAGAAAAATTTAAACAGCAAACAAATTCCACCTTCCATTTCAAAATATTCCAAATTGATTACATAATCCCAATTCGCAGACCATGTTGAGATAACATATAATTATTACAAAATACACCAAGAGCGACATATGAAGATGCCCTCTTGGTAGATCATAGTATATCGATAGGAAAGAAAACAATTTGCCTTAACAAACAAAACACATAGTGAAAATAAAAGAACTCTAATAATAATCTTGCCTCCTGCATGTCCTCGAAAGCTTTTATTTGTCTAAAAGAACACATAGAAACCTTAGCTTTCAACCTAATCAAAATCGATTGAGTACCCGAGAGTTTAAGGGGAAAACCTAAACTTCAAGTCAGATATAAAGACTGGTATGAATCATAATTTACCATCTCAAGCAATTTAGATATCTAGTGAGACCACGCCGCTTAGCGGAAAGCGTTTTTCCCTCATTAATATCCTAAAGCAGTTATAAAACCATATAATATGATACTACATCCACAACGGTTAAAATATAACATTTCAAAATGATATGCAAAACAAATTAATCAATTCCGGATTACCTATCCCCGTTCATTCTGACTATCTGTATCAATTATAGTTTCTAGGATTACTATTAACCTATTAAATGTTAATGACTATCTATCCGATTACTTTGTTTTCATAAGATCACTAGGAACCTATTGGTAACTCCAATATCTTATTACTCATCCTAGTTTTTATGGGCTATCTAAGAACCTATTGGCCGACTGCCAATATCTTAATCTGGATATAGTTTTCATGGGCTAACTCAAACCTACTAAGCCCTGCCAGTATCAATTCATGGTTTTCACAGAATGATAATGAATCTATTGGTCCCTGCCAATATCATACAGTTTTCATGGGGTTACTGCAAACCTATTGGCCCCTGCTAATATATGTAATTAAAATTTTAATGTTTGTTAAGTTATATTCACTTCTGGGTCAACCTAACTGGCTATTCTACCCTTTCAACAAAATACAGTTATGGGTTAATAACAATGTGAATAACATTTTAAAATATTTATTTATGCCATGGTTATTACTTTAACTTGAAATTGGGTTTATGTTTTGAAACCAGAGAAACATCTCTTTCAAAACCTCCAGATAGCCTCCTTCGAAAGCAAAGACCTCATTTCAAAACACTGAAGACGTATCTTTCGAAGCCCTTAATAAATATTCTCTTTCGAAACCTATTATACCTTTCGATGGTATCAAATCATCTTTTTAAAATATAGAGCTTCGAAACAAATGAAAGTACCCCTTTCGAAAGCATTGGATTAACTCTTAAAAGTCATTTGGGTCAAAATGTTTATACGCAAAAGTATCTCTTTCGAAACCAACAAAAATTAGTTTGGAGAAAAATTGATGGTGTCGGAACCATCATAGTCGAAAGCAAACCTTTAAAACAAAAACTTTGAAGGATAGGGTCGAAACCCCTTTCGAATCCATCACTTTAAAAACCCTCAACCCTTTCAAAAGAAATTAGAAAAAGGCTTAGATTAGGGTAAAAATAAGGGTATTATTTGGAAAGCATACTGGTCACTATAGTCGAAAGATAGAGTCGTGACTAGGTCTTGACTATGTCCGAACCTATCCTTTCGAAAGCAATTATTTAGAGGAAAAAGGTACTCCTTCGAAAGCAAATACTTTAACATAACATGACAACCTTCTTTGAAAGCTAATTACAAAACCTTTTCGAAAGCATATGTTTCGACTGTGTCGAAGGCATTAGATAAAACTAGGCAAGAAAGTAAACTTATGAAAACAAAGCAGAGTTTCGACTCCATAGACGGCTACCCTTTTGACACCAAGGCTTGCGCCCTATTTTCAATCCACTACATAACATCTAAGTGATATCTTGAGTATTTGTTTCAACTACGGTGGTTTTGGCTGTGTTGGTTTCGAATGGGATGAGGCAGAATCAATGGAGTCGAAAAGTACTTACTAACAGGGGCGAAACACCTTTTTCTGTTTTAAAGGATGAATTATTGCAACTTTCAGTAATTACTTTCTAACAACTTGCCTATTTGTAAACTGTTGATTGGTTGTCATAAAAACTTTTCAAGTACTTTACCTTTATAACTGCCGCATTTATATCAAAAAAAACATTAAAATGCAATGTTTTAGCCCTTCCATACACTAAAACCAATTATTTCAAAATATTCCTTCTTTCAAAATAATTTATTTTTCTTAGCAAATCAATTAGGAAAAATCTCCAAAAATCACATAAATTTAGTTTCATCATATATCAAACATATTAAAATTTTAGACCCAATTTGTTCCTGAAATTCTTGAAATATAATTTTAAACCCAACTATATCATATTTTTCGTTAAAAATTCATAATAAGATTTCCATAGCTTATGAAATTCTAAAAATTAAAACATGTCTCCAAAATCATGTTTTACTTAACATAAAATAATTCCCATTGCAATCTGAAAACATATATTCTCGGCTTCATGTTAAAAACGTGCAAATACATGTGCTTATGAATTAAAATAAATCATCATAATATAAATCAAGCATATCATCATCCATTTTTTCACATAAATGGATTTAAATCATAAATCCAAAACCATATAATCATAGAACAAGAATAGAGATGGTAGAAGATTATTGTTCACCTTAAACTTGACAAGGAATTTGAGACTTGTTGTTGATTAATCTTCCCTAGTTTTTTATCCTTAACTTTAGATTAAAATTCCTCTTTTCCTCCTTGATAATGGTCGGCTATCTTAGACTTATTTGCATTTGTTATGGCTTGGGAAATAAGAATGAACGTGAATGGATAAAGATGTGTAGTGTATAGCCGTGTAATATAAAATGGCCATTTACTAATATACCCATGTGTAAGTTAATTAACCTTTAAACCAATTTAAAGCTCGTTTACTTTGTTGATAAGCACGGTCCTATTATGTAATTTATTCAAATCTCAATCTCCTTATCATCATTATTCTATTTAATTTATCTAATTAAATCTTTTGAATAATGTTATCAAAAATTAAGAATGCTATAGGCTCCCCCTTAAAGAATTTCATCCTCAAAATTCAGTAAGGACTAAATACCAAACATTGCAATCATTTGTAACAACACCTAACAACCATACTAGTCTAATTGACTAGTAACTATCTATATAAATCTAATATAGATGTACCGTCAAAGTAGATCAAGATAAGTATCTCTAATCATATCCTATATCTCCCAAGTATAGTCCTTCTCGTTGTCGCTCCACTGAACTTTCAACAACCTGACTGACTTGTTCCTTAATTTTCTCTCATCTCTGGCTGCAACCAAACTGGTTGTGCAACAAAAGTCAAATTAGGTTCTACCACTAAGTCATCCAACCCTATCGGAGGAATATAAGTTTCTGGATCATGCACATACTTGCGAAGATGAGACACATGAAATACATTAAGGACACCTACCATACTACTCGGTAACTCTATTTTGTATGTGAGCTTTCCATTCCTCTCTATAATTTGGAATGGACCTACATATCTTGGGGCTAACTTCCCTAACTTTTCAAATCGTACCACACCCTTCATAAATGATACTTTAATGAAAACCTTATCTCCAAAAGAGAATTCTAGGTCCTTGTGCCTCTTATCCGTGTAACTCCACTGTCTTGATTGAGCTTCCTTCATACTTTCTCGGACTAACTCAATCTTATCTGACGCCTCTCTAACCAAATTTGGAAGTAAGACCAATCTGTCATCAGTCTCCAACCAACATGCTGGTGATTTGCATGATCTTCCATACAAAGCCTCAAACAGCACCGTTCAACCACTAGTCTGGTAATTATTATTATAGGAAAACTCAACCAAATGTAGGTGATCCTACCAAGATCCACCAAAGTCTAATACACAAGCTCTCAATAAATCTTTGAGTAACTTATTGACTCTTTCCGTCTGCCCATCCGTCTGAAGGTGAAACACAGTACTCATATTAGGCTTAGTACCCTTTACTGTAGACTCTTCTAAATTCAGTAGTGAGTGAAGCATCTCTATCATTGACTATACTACTAGGAACTCCATGCAGTCCAACTACGTTTTTAGGAACATCTTAGCTAAAATAGGTGCCGTTTTGATTGACTTAACTGGAATGAAATGGGCATTCATGGTCAATCTGTCTACTATAAACTATATACTTTCATCACCTCCATTTGACCTTGGCAACCCATCTATAAAATGCATAAATATCGAATCCCATTTGCAAATTGGAATCACTAAACGTTGAAGTAACCCACTTGGTTTCTGATGTCCAGCTTTCACTTTTTGATAGTTTGCACATTGTCTAACCCACAAGCCATATCCCTCTTCATGCCTTCCCAATAGAAGCTCATCTTCATATCTTGATACATCTTGGTTCATCTAGGATGAATCATAAACTTAGATCGATGACATTCTCCAAGAACATCTTTCCTCATGTCCTCCACATTCGGAACACACAACATCCCTACTTTCTTAACCATCTTTTCTGGTCAATGTTAAAATTCCTTAGATCATCCATCTCAGTTCTGACCTTCAGTCTTTTGATCCTTTTAGCTAATACTAGATCTACCTTCTTCTTAGAAGCAATTTTCTCAACCAATGCTGGTCGAACTTCTAAACAAGACAACCTGGTGGTACCCTAGATAGAACCAGCAGTCGATCTCAACTGCACATCATAACTGACTAAAGCTTCTAAATCCTTCCACTCCACCAACATACCTAACACCACATTCTGATGTTTGTTACTAAGAGCATCAACCACCTTATTGCCTTTTCCTGGTGTATATTCTATACCAAAATCATATGCAGCCAAAAACTCCAGCCATCTCTGCTGTCTCATATTCAACTCTTCTAAGAGAATAAATGTCGTAAAGACTTATGATCAGTATATAAATCAAATCTCTCCCCTAAGAGATAATGTCTTCGAATCTTAAATGCGATGATCACAACTGCGAACCCTAAATCATGAGTATGATATACAACTTCATGCAGTCTAAGCTGTCTAGATGCAAAGGTAATGACTATACCACTCTACATTAACGCCGCTCATAATCCAGTTCCACATGCATCAGTATACACCATCAATCCTTGGTTGCCATCTGGAACTAGTAACAAAGATGCATTGGCCAATAATTACTTTAACTTAAGGGATGCGTCCTCACATTTGTAGGACCAAAAAAATCTAACTTCCTTCTTGGTTAGCATAGTTAAGGGTGCTGCTATCCATGAGAAATCCTTAATGAATCCTGATAGTAGCCAGCAAGTCCAAGAACACTCCTGATCTCAGTCACCGTCTCTGGTCTCTTCCAATTATTCATAGCTTCGATCTTATCTAGATCGTCTGATAATCCTTTCTATAGAACCATGTGACCAAGAAACTTTAACTCTTTCTTCCATAAATGACAATTGATAAACTTCGCCTTTAGCTGATTCTGCATTGGTATCCCAAGCACCACTCTAAGATGAACTTCATGCTCTCTCTCTTCCTTGGAGTATACTAGAATGTCATCTATAAATATTAGTACGAACCTATTTAAGTACTCTCAGAAAACTCAATTTATCATATCTACAATGAAAGCAGGTGCATTCGTCAATCCAAATAGCATCACCAATCACTCATATAAGCCATATTTATCCGAAATGCTGTTAAAGAATACTTTCCTACCCCACTCTCAATTGATGGAAACCGGTCACCAAATCCAACCGAGAAAACGCTCTGGCTCCACTCAACAGATCAAACATATCATCTATTCTTGGCAAAAGATACTTATTCTTAATGGTTCTTTTTGTTTAATTTACGATAGTCAATACACATCCTTAACGACCCATCTAGTTTCTTCACGAACACTACGACTGCTTCCCAAGGTGAACTACTTGGTCGAATAAAATTCCTTCCTTCTAGATCCACTAGCTGGATCTTCAATTCCTTCATCTCAGTTGGTGTCATCCAGCTAAGCGGCCTACTTACAGGTTTAGCTCCTAGCATAAGATCTATTCCAAACTGAACAGCTCCTTTCGAGGTAGTCTAATGACCGGCTCAAAGACATCTGCAAATTCTCTTGCTACCTGAACCTGTCTTAACTCATTTCCTACCTCCAGAGCATTAAGCATAGCATTAACACTCCGGTCAGTATTCTCTACTGGGAATATCACTCGACTATGACTATCACGGTGTCTCAATAATATTTCTCTACCCTGGAAAATATTCTAGCCTCGGACTTACTCAATCAACCATACCCAAAATGATTCTAAAATCTACGAAAAACAATATAAAACTGCATTTAAACTTATAGCCTAATAAGTCATGTTTTGACTAGTCACATCTTAACCCTAGAGTTGCATATCCTCCTATTGGATTCACAATCCTTAAGGAAGTAACAAGGTAGTTGGGTTCTAGACATAATCTATCAACCAAATAATGAGATATAAATGACTTTGATGCATCTATATCAAAAAGTACTCTAACATAAATACCGAATCAAAAGCGTAGCTTCCATCACATTGTTTCCCTTATCTGCTGTAGTAGACTTAGCTGGTATTACAGCAAAATCTTTTCGTTTGTCCTTCATAATTGGCTCTAAACACTGATTCTTGTGATGCCGAATTTGATCACAATTGAAGCATTTCACATTTTTTTTAACTGCGGCATTCTTCCCATTTCCTGATCGGCGTTCATTAGTAAAGTGATCCTTCTTGTCACACTTATAGAAAACTACCTCAACCTTTGATTTCTTGGCAGTATCTCCCTTCTGGGTTCCCTTTTTCTTAAAGAACTTTCTCTTTCTCACTTGAGAACCTTGATTTTCGACCGACTTCACTTTAGCTAAATCAGCAAGTAAGTCCTCATGGAAAATGTCCATCTCCACCACTATATTACAAGGATCACGGATATATGCCATGGTCATTCTAGCAAGCTCGGGCCTCGGTCCCCAAATGAACTTTTCGTTCCTTTTGAAGTCAGTATCTATAATAGCATATCCATATCTCGATAGCTCTTCAAACTTGGTAGCATACTCAAATACCGGCATCCCTCCCTCAATTAAATCCATAAATTTCCTCAACAGCTCAAACTTAGAAAACTAAGACACAAACTTCTGCTCAAATCCCCTCTTTAAATCATCCCAAGTTAGTTTCTCTTCCTGCACTCTGGTAGTGACACTATTCAAACAATCTAGTGCTGACCCGTGCAACTGCCTAGAGGCCAACCTCCTCTTTTGTCCATCATTTAGGCGTAAATATGTAAATATACGCTCACAATGCAACATCAAATTATGAACTTCTATGGAAATGTCCATTCCCAAGAATGGTTTCCCATCCAAATTGGTATAATCTCTACTTAGGATAGCAATATTCCCAACTAGAGCGACATGATTAGCTCCTACTACATTTCCAGCAACTCCAGCTGCAGCTCAAGCTTGCATCAAACCAGCTAAGAACTCAACATCACCCCCGTATCTACTCGTGGATTTCCAGTACCCACATTGAATTCATCATTTTGGTTACTAGCATTAGCCGATCGACCAGGGTTTCTCCTAGTAGCGGGTCGAGCATTTCTATTAGTTGTGGTGCTTCCTCCATCGAGACTTCCTCTTTCGTTTCCTACTTGTAAATTTGCATATGAGCCTTAGTAAGATACAGAGGAATGGTGTAAGAGAACGGAACTTACATTTATATAAATATATAAAGAAAATTCAAATATGTTACTACAGCATTAACCCAAACACCAGTCTTATTATCTGATTAATTGGATTATGTTCGAAAAAATCTTTTAGGTTTAAGTTTCTTTTGAAGTTTCATAAACCTATGCTCTAATTCAAACTTGTAACATGCCCTACTTAGAGGCCTAAAACTAATTGCTTGGGATGCTGCAGTCATCCATTATTATTAATCCTCGATGACCAAATATGGCGACATTAGATACATTGATACACATAAACACAAGAATATGGAAAAAAGATTAAACAGCAAACAAATTACACATTCCATTTCAAAATATTCCAAATTGATTACATATTTCCAATTCGTAGACCACGTTCAGATAACATATAATTATTACAAAATATGCCAATAGCGACATATGAAGCTGCCCTTTTGGCAGATCAGAGTATATAGATAGGCAAGAAAATAATTTTCCTCTACAAACAAAACACACAGTAAAAATAAAAGAACTCTAATAATAATCTTGCCTCCTGCATGTCCTCGGAAATATTTATTCGTCAAAAGGAACACCTAGAAACCTTAATTCTCAACCTACTCAAAATCGATTTAGTACCCGAGAGTTTAAGTGAAAAACAAAAATTTCAAGCTAAACATAAAGTTTGGTACGAATAATAATTTACAATCTCAAACTGTTTAGATATCTAGTGAGACCATGCCGCTTAGCAAAACGGGTTTTCCCCTCACTAGTATCCTAAAACTTTTATAAAACCATATACTACACTCTTGCATCCACAATGGTTAAAACATAGTATTTCAAAATTTATGATGATATGCAAAAAAAATAAATCAATTATGGATTACCCATCACCATTCATTATGACTATCCATCTCAATTATAGTGTCTAGGATTACTATTAACCTATTAAATGTTAAGGACCATCAGTCCAATTACTTAGTTTTCATAGGATCACTAAGAACCTAGTGGTAACTCCAATATTTTATTTCTTATCCTAGTTTTCATAGGCTATCTAGGAACCTAAATGCCGACTACTAATGTCTTAATCCGGATATAGTTTTCATAGGCTAAATACAAACCTAATGGTATCTGCCTGTATCAGTTCATAACTTTTATAGGCTGACTATGAACCTGTTGGCCCCTACCAATATCATACAGTTTTCATGGGCTTACTGTAAAACTATTGGCCCTTGCCAATATATTTAATTAAAATTTTAACATTTGTCAACTTATATTCACTTCTGGGTCAACCTATTTTAACATTTGTTAAGCTATATTCACTTCTGGGTCAACCTAACTTGTTATTTTGCCCTTTCCCAAATACAATTATGGATTAATAACAATGTGAATAACATTCAAATTCTTTATTTATGCCATGGTTATTACTTTAAGTTTAGATTGGGTTTACGTTTTGAATTCATAAAAAACATCTCTTTCAAAACCTCTATATAGCCTTCTTCAAAAGCAAAGACCTCTTTTCAAAACATTAATGACATACCATTTGAAGGCCTTAATAAATATTTTCTTTCGAAACCTAGTATACCTTTCGATGGGATCAAATCATCCTTTTAAAATATAGAGATTCGAAACAAATGAAAGAACCCCTATCAAAAGTATGGGTTTACTCTTAAAAAATCATTTGGGTCAAAGTGGTTATACTCACGAAAGTATCTCTTTCGAAACCAACAAAAATTAGTTTGGGAATGGTGTCGGAACCATCTTAGTCGAAAGAAAACCTTTAAAAAAAACTTTGAAGGACTGAGTCGAAACCTTTTCGACTTCGTCACTTTTGAAACCCTCAACCCTTTTGAATGCAAAGGAAAAAGGCTTTGTTTAAGGTAAAAAAAAGGGTTACCTTTCGAAAGCATTTCCGATCAATATAATTGAAAGGTAGAGTAGTGGCTTGGTCTCGACTAGGTTGGAACCTATCCTTTTGAAAGCAATTATTTAGAGGAAAAATGCACTCCTTCGAAAGCAAATACTTTAACACAACATGGCAACCTTCTTCGAAAGAAAATTATAAAAACTTTCGAAAGCAAATGTTTGAACTATGTCGAAAGCTTTAGGTAAATCCAGGCAAGAATGTTAACTTGTGAAAACAACGCAGGGTTTCAACTCAATCGAAGGCTAACATTTCTACACTAAGGCTTCTACCCTCTTTTTAATCAACTGCATACCATATAAGTGATATCTTGTGCATTGGTTTCGACTATAGTGGTTTCGACTGTGTTGGTTTCAACTGAGATGGGACGGAATCAAAGTAGTTGAAAGATACTTACTAACTGGGTCAAAACACCTTTAACTGGTTTAAAGGCTAGATTGTAGCAACTTTTAGTAATTACTTTCTAGCAACTTGCCTATTTGTAAACTATTGATAAGTTGTCATAATTTTTTTTCAAATACTTACCTTTATAACTACCGCATTTATATCAGATTAAAAACCATTAAAATGCAACATTTTAGCCCTTCCATATCCTAAAACCAATTATTTCAGAAAAGTCCTTTCAAAATAATTTATTTTCATTAGTAAATCAATTAGGAAAAATCTCCAAAAGTCACAGAAATTCAATTTCATCATTTAATCAAACATATTAAAATTTTAGACCAATTTTCTTCCTGAAATTCTCGATGAGATTTTTAAACCCGACTATATCATATTTTTCATTAAAAATTCATAATAAAATTTCCATAGCTTGGAAAATTATGAAAATTAAAACCCCTTTTAAAAATCATGTTTTACTTAGCATAAAAAATTTCCATGGAATTTTGAAAATATATATTCTCGGTTTCATGTCAAATCCATGCAAATTCATGTGCTTGTGAATTAAAACAAATCATCATTATATCACTCAAGCATATCATCCATTTTATCACAAAAATGAATTTAAATCATAAATTTGAAACTATATAATCATAGAACAAAAGGAGAGATGGTAGAAGATTATTATTCACCTTAAACTTGATAAGGAATTTGAGATTTGTTGTTGGTTAATCCTCCTTAGCTTTTGATCCTTAGATTTAGATTAAATTCCTCTTTTCCTCATTGTTAATGGCCGGCTATCTTAGGTTATTTACGTTTGTTTTGAGAATGTGAATGGGAAAATGTGTGGAGTGTATAGCCGTGCAATATAAAATGGCCATTTACTAGTATGCCCATGTGTAAGTTAATTAACCTTTAAGCCAATTTAAAGCTCATTTACTTTGTTAATAAAGCATGATCCTATTATGTAATTTATTTAAATATCAACTCCATTCATCATTATGCTATTTAATTTATCTAATTAAATCTTTCGAATAATGTTATCAAAATTTTGGGATGTTAAAAACTCCAATTTACATTTCAGGCATAGATGAATAGATTTACAATGATGTAAATCAAATTTTATATACAAATACCTAATTTCTCACTCATCTTTTTAGCTTTTCAAATCTTCAGATCTAAGCTCTTTTATTCTAATTTGATTCCCTTTTCTCCCTACTTGGATATATACACCACAAATGTCTACAGATTTATCAGAGATTAAGTGTAACGGCTAAGTATTTACAACCATTCACATCCGCACATGTCAGACTCAAATTGCTCAAAATATCAGATTGTTAATTTATATTTGGCAAAACTCAACATATACAGTAAATAAATCAATCACAGAATTACAGACACAGAGTAATATAATGCAGCAGAATAGATAAATAGCAGTTCATGAAGCTACTATATAGACATCAGAGTTAGAAATAAAATACAACAGAATATCTGAAATACACTGAAGTCTCCAGTACACTGATGACCTCCCTAAACAAATCATCCGGAAAAGCTGAAAGCTGAATCGACAGTTGGATCTCTAAGAAGCTCCAAACTCCAAAGGTGAGTCAAATGCTGAATCACTCAGTCCGACCCAAGCGTAAAGCAAAACATGAAACACTCGAGTCCGGATTAACATTCCCATATCAATAAATCCAACTCAAGTAAAATATCAACTGAAAATACAATCAACTCAGAGGATGTTCGGGATTCCCATCCTCTAAGGATTCGTGGAATTATCTACTATGTAGTAAATACACTATAACACCATGGTCATTTCAAATTAATTTGTACTTCAAAACGATAATATGATTTTCATTTCAAATATATCTATTTCCCAAAAATGTATATATATTAAATAATCTATAAAGTAAAGTACTCGCAATTTCCTCAAACTTCACAAATCGCTTCAAAATCAACTCGACTTTCCCATTCAAATTCAATTCAGCCTCAATTTATCAATTTTCATTCGATTTAGTTTTTGACTAAACAAATTCAAATTTATCGATTTCAAATACAGATTTGAACCACAAATAAACCATTTAAATTTCAATGTAATTCAAAGTTAATATATTTTGAAACTTCAAATATTCAACATTTCAAAGACTAAATTTGATAATTGCATTTATCTCCCAATTTGACTTCACCATTATTTAGTTTTGAAATATTCCCTCAATAAATTCAATATATTTTTTATGTGACCTTAAATTTTTCTAGATATATTACCTTCGATTTCTTTAACTTGAAATATCCCTTTAACCACTTTAAATCAAAATCAAGTTATAAGATCAAATCTAAAAATTCCAAATTCAATAGTTTCAAATCGATTTAATAAAGTAATTTTTTTAACTAATTACAATTTTAATCAATTCAACCTTATCTTCCTTACTTATACAAATCAGCGAAGAATCGATTTAAGAATATAGTACTTTACATATTATATTAATTAAATCAAACTTTATTAGTTTAGGTTTATTATTTGGTCTAATTTATATTTAAACATTTTTATGTAAAATATTTCAATATTAAATAAACCATATATATTCCCTTTCAAAACAAAAGAAATCATTTTCAAAATATTTAAATATAGACCAATGGTGCCTGTATAATTCTCTATCCTATGGTCAAGTAATATGGATATTTATCATTTCAATCCGGAAATTAAATATACACGGGTAGATATCATTTCCACCCGTAATCCCAAATTCAATTTCAAATGAAAATCGCTTGGATTTATCATTTCAACCCATAACGATTTTCTCCTATTTTAAAGTCCGTTTGGGTATGTATCATTTCAACCCATAGTGAATTGTATACTAACAGGGAACTTGCAGAGTGCTAACAAGTATAATTTAACATATAACAACAAGCATATATCATCAGTAATTAAAATATAAACAACAGGATAAGGTGTCATATCCCACAGGTGGATAGTTATAGAAAATAGCGTATACAACAATTTAAATAACTACAGCAGCATATTTCAATTGTCATTTCAATTGAAGTCAAATTTAATAAATATAAGAACGTTAATCGTGAGTAATTGCTTGCCTTTCAAGGCTAGAGAGGATTTGACAATGAAATGAGCTATGAATCCAGGCATGAATTTCAAATCCACTCCAGATTGACATGAATTCGATAATCAAGGCTGATAGATAGGAGTTGACGAAATCAAGTCAGAATAGGATCGATGAAGATAATTGGTATGAGTGACTTATATGTATAACTATATATATCAAGTCATATTCTAAATCCAAACGTATATTAAAGTAAGATAAGTACATTATATTTATTTACATATAACTTTAAACACATATTAACTAAATATATATATATATTAAAAATCATTATTTTAACCAAAACACATATATCAAATGAACACGTATATATATTATTTTTATAAATTTATATATAAACAAACATATAGACACTTACATATAATATACATGACTGGCCCATTATATTACAAGACTGGACTGGTTAGATACTTTTATATAATATATGTAGATCTTATACTTAAATACTTTAATCATAGATATAAATACTATTGCAATAATACTGAAGCAGGTACAATACTCGAACAAAGTTCACCTATACCTATGTATACAACCCATACCCTATATATAACTTCTAAATTTATAAACAATACACTACTATCATTCTATAACATAACTATCAACTCCATATACCAGAGAACAAAATACTATGGGCCAAACCCAAATGTTATTACCTACTTACGGACAACCATATGTACATGTTGTATTCAAAATTTTAAATTTAACAATATAATTTACTTGTTATATCTCAAACTGATGAATGTAAATTTATACGAACAATACATACTTAATCTGCATACATTTTTAAAACCACAAACATATATTAATATTTTAAAACCAGTACATGTATAGTTCAAAATCAAAGATACCTCTTAAAATTTTTAAAATAGAACCTTTATTGTACAAAACCGTCGCATGAATATATATATATAACCGACCAAACTTGGCCCTATATATAAACAAATTTTGTAAGATTAAACTATAAACGATATAAACTTAAATGAAATAAAGCATATATTATATAATTAATATATATTCGAAACAGAAACTAGGCTATACGATAATAAAATATAACAAAACATAAAATATAAATGTGCGAAAGTCACTCTTAAAACAAACACATACATAATTTTTTTTTTATAAAAACTGAAGGCTGCTGAATTAGGCCAAGAGGAGTGACGACAACATGAGGTTGCCCGTGCTCGAAGTACGGCTAGCACGAGGAGAATTTTGAAGGGTTATGGTGGTGGGAAAAACTGTTGTGGTGATGGGCTTCGGGTCATTGGTCGTCGGAGGGGCAAGGAGAGGGCGGATGTGATGGTGTAGGTGGCTCGGCTATTGGCGGTGGCAGGGAAGTGGTGGGCGAATGTGTAGGAAAGCGGGATCTCGACGGCTCTAGGGTAGAGAAGAAATGAGGGCAGTTGGTAGATGAGCAAATAAAAGTATGAAGTCATATATTTGTTTTAAACGATATTTTTTTAATAGAGAGCTGGGCGAAAACAAAAGATGGGCAAACATAAATTAATATAGAGAGACGTGGTCTAGAGTGTGGATAGTTTTTTTTCCAACAATTATACGTGTAACAGTTTTATTTTTCTTTGGTAAATCAAGCTGGACTAGAAAGGAATGAAGAAACATATCAATAAAAAGTTAACAGTAGAATATTGAAAGCTACGCACATAAATTCAGGATGCATTAAAGGCGGATGACCGCTTGATTTTCAACCGTTGCAAACTGAGTGGGCAGAGGAATTCAAAAGGGTCAATATGTACTGATACGACGCACAGTTTTATTATATCCGTCACATACCAGACCTCAAAATAAGGAAACAAATATACCACCAAGGTCAACACGATGAGATGATCAACGGTATGCAGATGTCAGTGATAGGATCATCCAATCAAACATCGATAATTAGTACTGATATACGTTGCTATTTCATACGGAAAAATCCAAATGGAGCTAGAAACATCCAAATTTCGAGAAACGAATTTCGCAGTCTGATTCAAAGTGTTCTAAATAAATTTTCTCATGTTGACATCTTTAGATTTCAGAAATTTTTTAAATTTAACTATTATTAACTGGTTTAAATTGAATTTCTAGCAACCGATAGAACATCTATATTATTCGACGAAAATTTGTCATTTGCTATGTCTAGATGGACGCATAGAAAATATCAAATTTCTATCATAAAATTTTATTGTTTGTTTAAATGTTGGATTTCAGTTTATTATATTCAAAAGAAATTCACCTTTTTTAATCCTAAAATAAACTATATTTAAAATTACACAAGAAAATAAACTTCCATATAATTAATTGAAAATATACCACCTGCTATGTTAATATATATATATATATATCAAATATTAAATTTTTATTTCAAATTTTTATTGTTTAAAATTTCACCAAAATTCAATTAAATACGTAAATCAAGCCTTTAATATTTACGGGTTGTTACACTCTCCCCCACTCAAAACTTTTCGCCCCCGAAAAGGAAGAAGGTAGGAGAATAGAAACAACCAGAAAGAAAATAGATTGAATGACAAGGATAACCAATCAATTTGAAAATATATAAATTTTACTCGAAATACTCATTTGAAAACTTCATTTGCAATTCAATTATCTTTAAATATTTTTCAAACCAACTTGTAAAATTTCTGGCTTCCTTTATAAGTACCATTTACATATTTAAATATTACCTTTATAAATATATGACAATTATTTGAAACGATTATTTACATCATTAGTTATATTTACAAAGAAGCTACTGGAAACAATAAATTCATAATTCATAAATTCATTAATTTATCTCAAGATACCATCCAACATTATTTAGTAAATCAATAATCGTTTACTTAACTACGTTTCATTTAATAAATAACTTCTAAAATATTTATAACACTAATAACTTTCTATTAAATCATGTAGTATATATAACCATATTTTAAAAGGATGCACTCAAAAAGGAAAAGAAGGTAGATTCAAAAACAGAATATATGTGAATAAATAAAGCTAAGCAGATAAGGTAGATTCAAAGAATAGTATCGGGCACAAATTGTTAATTTTGAACCATAAGAATTTCAATTTCGAATATTAATAAAGAATTTCTGTGTATAGAAATACTTTTATAATAAATTACCTTTATAATAAAATACTTTTATATCGAAACAATTTTTCCTTTCGAAAATACTTTTATAACTCGATGTTTCAACAAGTTTATCCTCGTTCCTGCAGACTCTTGGCATGCGCTGATTAGGCGCAAAGCTAGAATTCTTCATCAAGTACTTAGTAGACCTGTTTCAACACCCAATGAAAATTCTTGAAAAACCTTTAACCGATATGGAAAGTACAATCTAAACAAATCAACTAAATCATGCATCGTAGATACATAATGGTTACACCTAGATCCCCTAAGAAACATCCGACCTTTAAAAAATCACTTCATTGCGAAATACGCCATGAAAACCAAAACCCGTGGACCGTAGGATACATAATGATTACGCCTGTGACGACCAGGAATTTTCGAGCATCTAAAATCAGAATATTTAATTGATTTTAAATATTCGAGTGAATAATTTGAACTGGAATTACGAATATCGCTATTTATTTGATAATTAAATAATAGAATTTAATAATTAGAAGTTGAGTGAATTGTTGAATCTGGAATTTTAAGCCTGTTGAAAATAATTTTGAAGGCTTATGAAATTTAAATTGATAAAATTGAAGATAATAGAAGTTTTAAAATTGAGTTTAACAGTGATTTGTAAAGTTTAGAAATTTATACCGGTTAAATTGAATTTGAAAATAGCCTTCCGAGGCACCGTCTCGGAATTCGACGAAACCAGCGCCATTGGATCTGTAATATTTTATTATTATCGGATTTCAATTTTCGCATTGTTTGGGATTACCGTTGGGTCGTACGATCGGTTAATGCCTTGAATAATCCATTTGAATTTAAAAATTTATAGTCAAGCTTCTCTTATACGCCATTCTTTATTCATTCCTCTACATGCTACTATCACCTTTAAAAAACAAAATAATGATAATAAAATTAAAACAAACCAATGGCTTCCTTCAGAAGCAAATGAAAAATCTCATGTCTCTTATTATTTCACAACCGAGCTACCCCCTTTTCCTCAAACCCCTCATTCCGTTCGAACAATTAAAAAAAATATTTAGCCGAAGCCTCATTCTTCAGTTCGTTGTCGAAACTCAAATAGGAGCCGATTCTTCCTCAAATCGAATCGAGTCAATTTCGTTTCATCATCCTAGGACCGAGCTTTTCCTTAGTAGAGATTGGAAAGTATTGCGACGTCGTCGCAATCAGGCGAACTTGGATCGAATTCGTGGCGGTTTCGTGGGTCGATGGTTGCTAGGGTTTGGGATTTGAGCATGTTGTGGAGGCGGCTTCGCATTCGAGGGTGCAACAGTAGATGCTCGACATCAAGTAGTTATCGGCTCTGGAGGGCGGCACGTGAAGAAGAGGGAGGTCTCGCGTTTAGGGTTTCGTGGTCGCCAAGTTCGCGAGGTCGTGCTCGACCTGAAGTGCTAACTCGCCTACGAGGTACGATTTCTTAATTTTAAACTTGTAAACGTATATATTTACATGCCAGATTTTGAAAACATATAAAGTCAGAAAAAAAGGGGGAAAAATTACACTAAAAAGGGAAATTTATCTGTTAAACAGTTTCTAAGATATTAAGCTAATCTTAATTTAAATTAAGTTATTAGTAAGTTAAATTTGATAAATAATAATTAATTCAAATGTTAATAAGTAATGGATTGTTTTTACAAAGTTTTTTTTACTTTATTAATTTAATTTGAAATTGTAGTTTAAATTTAATAGGAAATGAATTTATATAGAATAAGGTTGTTGGGTTAAACTTATGTAAATCGAAAAAGGGTATATAGGAGTTTAGACGTTGAAGCATCTATATAAAGTTAGTTTAAAAATTAATTTTTGGATAAATTAAATTTTAGTTTAATTTAGATAAATAAATGGAAATTTATTCTTGATATGGTCATACAAGGTTGAGAAATCGTGGAATCAAATCGAGAATGAAGGAGATTACGAATTTAAAGGGAAAGGTGAGTTAATCTCACTCAGTTTAAATTTAAATTTAAATGATTAAATTTAAATAATTGTTGGGATGGTTGAATTGATCGATGTGATATAGTATGATATTTTGGAATTGGTATACTATATTGTGCTAACGTCTGTGGATGGAGGGAAAACAGGTTGGAGGGATCCAACTGGATCCCTCAACAGTTATTTAAATTATTTAACATTCTCTGTGGTGATTATTTCATATTCTATGATGAGTTGTATTGGAATATTAAATGTTATGGTTCGATTGGATATAATTAGATATGATGAATTACCAAAAATATATAAATTGAATTTGGAAAGATAATAAAAGGAGTGAATTTGTAAGTAAAATAATTATAGAAAATTTGAAAAAATTTAAAAATCAATTGGAAAAGAAATAAAGTGCCCTTTTAAAATTCTAATAAATAAATCTTAAGTTTAGTAAGGGAAATTTGAATAATCAGAAGATTAATGAATTTTAAATCTTAGTGTTATTAATTTAAAAGAATAAACATTTACTAAAATTTAAGATTCAATTATTTGAAAAGAATAAAGAAGAAATTTGGAAGAAACTGAAATTGGTATATTTCAGTTAAATGGTATAAAATCAAACGGAAAATAATAATAAATATAAGGTCATAATTAATGAATTTGGGGAGAAACTAATAAGTGGAGAAATTTATTTCAAATGGAATAAATTGGGAATCAATTTGGAAAATTGATTTAAGTGATTGAAAATGGGATTCTCCCTGGATAACCTAGTTCGTTTTTAAAATAATTATAAATTATAAATTAAAGGTTTTAAAGTTGTTTAAAAAGATATGTTTTGGAAAATCTATTATCTCTAGTATTTAGATTTAAAAGTAAGTAATTTCTCAAATCTATTATAGTAGTAATTACTTAGAAAGTGACTTAGTATTTTATTTTTAAAGTGGAAAAAAATCTAGTTTATATTTTATTAAATAACCTTATTTTCAAGCATTCACATAGTATGTATTTTTAACAAATTATTGAAGTAGTTTTAATTTAAAATGTTTAACAAGTATATATTTCAAAGCAAAGTGTTTTAAAATTATTTTAGAAATCTAGTTTTGTACTTGGTGACTTTAGAGGATATAGAAAATATTTGGGAAAGTTTATTCTGAAAGAAAGATGGATTTGAAACTGTTTTCAAAGGGTTGAAAATAGAAATATATCTAGTGAAGATATTTTGAGGTTAATTAATAATTTGGGAAATTATTTATTGTTGGATGGTTGTTTGTGATTATTAATTGATAGTTAAATAACCGACTATCAATATTGGACAAATACGTTGATCGTTTCGAAGAGACCGGGATCGAGTTTGCTATATTACAGCATGATAGGGGGTTCTCGCTTCGCGTTTGGTGGCGAACGGGAGACTCTTACCCCTACATGTCGCCGGGGGGAGGGGGGGAGGAAGGGAGGGGGGTTGGTTGCGAGTCGAGAGGCTGGCCTAAAAGCAAACCCGAGGTACCAATGTATGCCACGGTGGGGGTGGGATGGTCGAAAAGCCTACCAGTTGTGGCCGCTGTAGATGGTTGAAAAGCCTAGACCATTACACTTGGTATCAGAGCATAGGTTGGTGATAACCTTAGCTCTGGTGGGAATTACTCATTTAATATAGAGTCCGTAGTACTCTATATTGAGATTGAGCGTATTAATAGATATGAGCGCGTATTTATTAGTGAATATAAATTGTTTTAATATTGTGTTGATTGGTTTATTGAGTGGCATATGAACCTTCGTCGGCACAGTCTGGACAACTGTATTGAAGGGGTTTCTAAACACTTGAATAGAACAATCGACACGGTATTGTTTTAAATGTGGGTGAATGAAATAATTTTACCCAAAATGTATTTTGATATAAATAAAAGTTTTGTAAACTATTTAGCTAATATATGGTTGTTTGGATGTTAGGATGAATAATATTTAAGTATTATCATTGTTAAGTGAAAATTTAACTAGAAATTGAAATATAACTAAAATTTAAGGGAATAAATTCATTATGAAATGGAATTTATAAATATGAATTATAAATGTAATTTAAAAAATTAGAATGTAATCAAATGAGTATTTATATGAGCATAAGCCGTGCAAATAAAGTATAGTTAAAATTTATTTAAGCAGGATCTGGAAATTTAAATCCCGGAGATTTTGGAAGTGTTTTGAAGATAAATGATAGCATTATTGTTTTGGAGACATTTCTGAAAGGAAATTGTTATAAATGGATTTTGGAAGTAATATAGCATTGAAATCACTTGGATTATTGGAAAATAATTCTGATGACGACGGCCACATCATCAGTATTCATTTTCGAATTTCTAAGTGAAGAACTGCTACCAAATTGATTTGTTTAGAAAAGCAAGTTGTTTTGAAAATTTCAAAGGAAATTTGTTGGAAATAAAAGCCAGGATTGGTTTAAATTTTTTTTTTGACAAATGTGGTTTGAGATGTTGGAGATTTCAAGATAATTTGAAACAAAAGTCGGGTATTTGAAAATCCTGATGAGATAGGTTGTAAGCTTATAAATTGAGATGATTTTTAAATCAGGAAGGAAATATAAGCTTTGAATGTTGAAATTTAAATTTAAAGAGAAAGTTAAAATTGAAATTAACTTGGATGGGAAATTAAATTTAACTGGATTAAAATAAATTGGATAGGCTGAAAATAATATCCAGTTGTATTCGAATCAAGTTGAAATCGAACTGAGTTAAATAAAACTGAGTTAAAATAAAATTGAATTGGAATAAGAATTCAATTGAATTAATGAATGGAATTAGATTCTTACCTGAATAAAAATGGAAATTAAATTGAATAAGGATTGGAAATTGAAGTAAATAAATTAGAATAACTTATAAAGGAATCAGAATTAAATTGCATAGAATAAAAATATGCTTGGGATATAAATAAGCATAAGGCTTGAGTAAAAATAAAAAGATAATATATTCAAGCCTATAATGGATGGAATTGTGTAAATAATAAGTTGTGGTTTATAAATTTTCTAAAGTGGAATAGAAAATCCAAAATAAATATTGTTTGATTTTTTGGATAAAGAAAAGAAAATCCAAACTTGAATTTTAAACTAAATTGGACTAAGAAAAATTTATTGGAGTGATATTTGGGATTAAAATTCAAGTGTTGAACTATAAATAGGAGTGAACTAATTTTATAATAAATTAGTTAATAAAATGTGTAAACGGGAACGTAATATAGTTTAATAGAAGCTGAATTGTGAATTTATGATGAAATTGAGAAATAAAACTCAAGTTATAAATTGAATTCGACTTAAATTGTTGGTGAAGTAAATGAAATTGAACTGTGAGTTCATAAAATTGGGTGGTAAATTGAGAATGGATAGAGGATTCAGAACTTGAGTTATAACTTAAAATTTAACGTAAAGTGTTAACAGATTAAATATAGTTAGGAATGTGTCGAATAAATAAAAATGTAAATGGATTTAAATAGTAATGGTTTGAATGTGCAAATGAAATCCAATAAGTGGAAATAAATTGGATATGGCCTTGGAATCAATTGAGTTAAGTTGAGTATAAAAGAGTAAAATTTACTTGTAAAATGAAAATGAGCTTAAGTATAAAATTTGAAGAAGTTGAAGTAAATTGACTTAAGCTGAATAGATGGAAGAGAGTTGAATTTAATTCAACTTAAACTAAGTTTAATAATAATGGATTGGTTTTAAATCAAGTGAAAATAAATTTTAATCGAAATAAAATTTGGTGAGTTACAGATAATATTTAATGGAATGAAAATTCTTGAATGAATGATTGTAAACCATTTAAATTATTAAGGGATTGAAATAACTTGAGACAATAAGAAGAATAGAATGTTTCAAGTTTATTAGAATGGTTTAAGTGATTGTGGGTAAACTAATTTTATTGAATAAATGAATGGATGGGATAAATAAGAACCAAATGAAGTATGGTTTAAATAAGTTGAGAAGTGGTTATTGAATGATATAGCTTGGGTTGTTTTGAGCTAAATAAAATAGTTGGAATAAATAAATAAATAGTATGGAATAAAACGTTAATGAATGCATTGTGAATGAAATTTAAATGGAATGTGCCGAGTTAAATAAATAATTGTGAATGAATTAAAATAAAAAGGAAATTTAATTGGTAATGAAGATGTACCTAAATTGTTAATGGTTTTGAATGAACTGGTTTGGTTAATAAAATGAAATGCAAATGAATGAATTCAAATCCGAGATGCAATGAAAATGAGAATATATGGGTTGTGAATAAACTGAAAATGGAATAGAATTAAGTATAAATTGAGTTGAAATCCATTTAAAATGGTTATAAAACATAAATACTTATTTATTCACATAAATCTCGTCAAATTGCAAGGAATAAATTGACATTGAATGTAAATAGAAGTTATTACAATGCCTTGGATAGGTAGGAGTAACATAAATTGATTTTGAGAATAATTGGATTAAATATGGGTTTGGGTTGGTTGAAAATAAATTGAATGTAAGCGATTGAGTTTTAAACCATTCAAATTGAATGAAAATGGTTTGTAAATTAATTGAAATAGTTGAATTGGTATGGAATTGTATAAATTGCTTACGGAAAATGTTGATGTGCATTTCTTTTAGAATTCATATGTTTTAACCATTGTAACTAAGTGAAATATAGTTAAACTGCATATATTTGCCACTTACATGTTTAAATTGAGTAAGTACAGGTACTTGGAAGCCGTATGGCTGGATTTGGATTGCATTAACTGCTAAATAAATAAGCTACTTGCTTAAAAATGCTAAATAAGGTACGCCTACGCAATAAAATAGGAAATATGAACCGTTTTTGGTTTTTCCGACCGTGTGGGTCGATGTATATATATTTATCTCTTTTGTCAAATTGCAAAAGCTCCTCCGTACAAAGGGGACTCTGCCAAAAATTTTCAGAAATTTTGGGAGTTAGAAAATTTTTTTTGAAAATTTTTGGAAAATTTTGTTAACGACAAAACTATTTAGAATTGGAAACTAAAATAAGTTAGTAAATGAAACTAATTAAAGTAATGACATAAATTAGTTATAAATGAAAGATAAAATTTAAAGTTCAAAGTTGAAAATAAATAAAATTCATATGTAATGTGGAAATCAATTTGAATAGAAATAGATATTAACTAAAGTGGTAAGATGAAAATGAATATAAGAAACATATGAATTGCTTATGTTAACTTAAGAAGGAATGATGAATTCTTAAATGGAAGATTGATACTACAAATATAATTTAGATAATATTGGAATGAACAGATATTGACATTGGCAAGGAAGTCAATAATATGTGTTGAAAGTTGTGATTGGATATTGGTGCTAAACAAGATATACAGGTATTATAAAGAGGAAAAGGAAAATTGGTTTTGATTTTAGATGATAAATTGAATTGCCCGACAAAAAGGTATGTATTTAAATTGGTATGAAATTTGGTTGGGATTTTGGATCGTGCCACTTGGCCTTTTGTTTTCTTTTTGGATTGGGAGGCCGTAGAGCGATTTTTGTAGTAGTACCGAGCTAGCCGTGCAAAGGAGACGCTGGCGAAATTTTTCGGGAATTTAGGGAGTTAGAAAATTTTTGAGAAAATATTGATAATTCAAAATGTGGTTTTAAATTTAAACTTAAATGGTTAATCAAATAGTATAGTTTGAAAACTATGGGCGAGTAGAGAAGTTAATAAGAATGATAATGGTCTTTTATAAAAGGATAGTTGGTAGAGTGTTGAATTGTTTGGTTTTGTGGAAAAGTAACGAGTATTGAACCATTCTTCCTAATTAGTAATTTCGAGGACGAAATTCTTTTAAGGGGGGAGGAATGTGACGACCCGGAATTTTCGAGCATTTAAAATCGGAATATTTAATTGATTTTAAATATTCAAGATAATAATTTCAACTTGAATTACGAATATCGCTATTTATTTGATAATTAAATAATAGAATTTAATAATTAGAAGTTGAGTGAATTTTTGAATATGGAATTTTAAGCCTGTTCAAAATAAATTTGAAGGCTTATGAAATTTATATTGATAACATTGAAGATAATAGAAGTTTTAAAATTGAGTTTAACAGTGATTTGTTAAGTTTTGAAATTTATACCGGTTAAATTGAATTTGAAAATAGCCTTTCGAGGCACCGTCTCGGAATTCGACGAAACCAGCGCCATTGGATCCGTAATGTTTTATTATTGTCGGATTTCAATTTTCGCATTGTTTGGGATTACCGTTGGGTCGTACGATCGGTTAATGCCTAGAATAATCCATTTGAATTTAAAAATTTATAGTCAAGCTTCTCTTATACGCCATTCTTTATTCATTCCTCTACACGCTACTATCACCTTTAAAAAACAAAATAATGATAATAAAATTAAAATAAACCAATGGCTTCCTTCAGAAGCAAATGAAAAATCTCCTATCTCTTATTATTTCACAACCGAGTTACCCCCTTTTCCTCAAACCCCTCATTCCGTTCGAACGTTAAAAAAAAATAGCCTTAGCCTCATTCTACAGTTTGCTGTCGAAACTCAAATAGGGGCCGATTCTTCCTCAAATCGAATCGAGTCAATTTCGTTTCATCATCCTAGGACCGAGCTTTTACTTAGTAGAGATTGGAGAGTATTGCGACGTCGTCGCAATCAGGTGAACTTGGATCGAATTCGTGGCGGTTTTGTAGGTCGATGGTTGCTAGGGTTTGGGATTTGAGTATGTTGTGGAGGCGGCTTCGCATTCGAGGGTGCGACAGTAGATGCTCGACATCAAGTAGTTATCGGCTCTGGAGGGTAGCACATGAAGAAAAGGGAGGTCTCGCGTTTAGGGTTTCGTGGTCGCCAAGTTCGCGAGGTCGTGCTCGGCCTGAAGTGCTAACTCGCGCACGAGGTACGATTTCTTAATTTTAAACTTGTAAAACATAAATATTTACATGCAAGATTTTGAAAACATATAAATTCAGCAAAAAAAGGAGGGAAAATTACAGTAAAAAGGGTAATTTATCTGTTAAACGGTTTCTAAGATATTAAGCTAATCTTAATTTAAATTAAGTTATTAGTAAGTTAAATTTGATAAATAATAATTAATTCAAATGTTAATAAGTCATGGGTTGTTTTTACAATTTTTTTTACTTTATTAATTTAATTTGAAATTGTATTTTAAATTTAATAGGAAATGAATTTATATAGAATAAGGTTGTTGGGTTAAACTTATGTATATCAAAAAAGGGTATAAAGGAGTTTAGACGTTGAAGCATCTATATAAAGTTAGTTTAAAAATTAATTTTTGGATAAATTAAATTTTAGTTTAATTTAGATAAATAAATGGAAACTTATTCTTGATATGGTCATACAAGGTTGAGAAATCGTGGAATCAAATCGAGAATGAAGGAGATTGCAAATTTAAAGGGAAAGGTGAGTTAATCTCACTCAGTTTAAATTTAAATTTAAATGATTAAATTTAAATAATTGTTGGGATGGTTGAATTGATCGATGTGATATAGTATGATATTTTGGAATTGGTATACTATATTGTGCTAACATCTGTGGATGCAGAGAAAACAGGTTGGAGGGATCCAACTGGATCCCTCAACATTTATTTAAATTATTTAACATTCTCTGTGGTGATTATTTTATATTCTATGATGAGTTGTATTGGAATATTGAATGTTATGGTTCGATTGGATATAATTGGATATGTTGAATTACCAAAAATATATAAATTGAATTTGGAAAGATAATAAAAGGAGTGAATTTGTAAGTAAAATAATTATAGAAAATTTGAATAAATTTAAAAATCAATTGGAAAAGAAATAAAGTGCCCTTTTAAAATTCTAATAAATAAATCTTAAGTTTAGTTAGGGAAATTTGAATAATCAGAAGATTAATGAATTTTAAATCTTAGTGTTATTAATTTAAAAGAATAAACATTTACTTAAAATTTAAGATTTAATTATTTGAAAAGAATAAAGAAGAAATTTTGAAGAAATTGAAATTGGTATATTTCAGTTAAATGGTATAAAATCAAACGGAAAATAATAATAAATATAAGGTCATAATTTATGAATTTTGAGAGAAACTAATAAGTAGAGAAATTTATTTCAAATGGAATAAATTGGGAATCAATTTGGAAAATTGATTTAAGTGATTGAAAATGGGATTCCCCCTGGATAACCTAGTTCGTTTTTAAAATAATTTTAAATTATAAATTAAAGGTTTTAAAGTTGTTTAAAAAGATATGTTTTGGAAAATCTATTATCTCTAATATTTAGATTTAAAAGTAAGTAATTTCTCAAATATATTATAGTAGTAATTACTTAGAAAGTGACTTAGTATTTTATTTTTAAAGTGGAAAAAAAATCTAGTTTGTATTTTGTTAATAACCTTATTTTCAAGTATTCACATAATATGTATTTTTAACAAATTATTGAAGTAGTTTTAATTTAAATGTTTAACAAGTATATATTTCAAAGCAAAGTGTTTTAAAATTATTTTTAGAAATCTAGTTTTGTACTTGGTGACTTCAGAGGATATAGAAAATATTTGGAAAAGTTTATTCTGAAAGAAAGATGGATTTGAAACTGTTTTCAAAGGGTTGAAAATAGAAATATATCTTGTGAAGATATTTTGAGGTTAATAAATAATTTGGGAAATTATTAATTGTTGGATGGTTGTTTGTGATTATTAATTGATAGTTAAATAACCGACTATCAATATTGGACAAACACGTTGATCGTTTCGAAGAGACCGGGATCGAGATTAATTTTCCCGAAAACCACTTCGATCTGGTTTGTACGTTTCGTGAAAAACGATTTTGGATTCGAAGATGGAGCAGTGAAGTGCAAGGGATAGTCGCTACTAATCCTGAGGATATTTCCAAAATGGATGTAGTAGGAATAGTGCCTTCGGTTCCGTTCGAACCTGGGACGGACTTGTATGGATGAATGCTTGCGAAACATCGTCAGGTGGACGATGGGCATTCTAAGGGATATATTCTAAAAAAAAAAGGTAACGCTTAGCCTCAAGCCTCATCAAATGGGAATGGCTGAAAATCAGGGGATATGCAGCAAGGCTTCGTGGGTAGCCCCCACTGGAGGGTGAGGTCATCCCTGTCTAGATGTCCCTTTATTTCGGCTTAGTGGGCAGTTGTTGATCCCAACCGCGGAGTGATCTTGCTCGGGACTGTCCAGTAAGGGATGGTTCCGGTCTTGTGTTGCAGGGGAGTTAGGGTGGCTCCTCGGTACGCTGATCTAGACCAGGTACTGTGACAGGTGGTACCCCAGTGCCTAGCCATTAGTTGGAATCCATTTTCCTTACGCGCCCGTACGGTTTTGATTGTGCCCAACTATTGCTAAAACGTGATATGCCAGCATTTCAGCTAGATTCTATTTACTTTCTATAGACACTATTATAATATCAGAGGATTTCTATTAAAATTGTTTTAGCTATCGTAAGGTAAAAACCCGACAAGTTTATTTGTGGCGTGGTCTTACGAGATGCTTTTTTTTTCAAAGGATTTTTGAAACTTTAATAATCAATTGGGTGTGATTTTCTCACGCTGGTATCCCAGACTAATTCGGGTGTTATTTAACTATAATGCTCAGGTCAGACCGAGTATTATAGAATACAGGATACGATGCTGTGGAGCTCAGGAGACGAGTTGGATGACGATACGTACTCTCGTACTTTTTCATATATATATTCCGCTGATTGAGTTGTTGTGTATCCATTGTATGTTATTGATGTGAGCTGTGGTTGATGTACTCTGATGATGTAATATATAAACAGAGATATTTGATTTTTGAGTAAAATTATTTATTATCCATTATATTTTATTCCGCTGCGATGGTTAGATTCTGTTGTTGTTTTTTATTTTCTTCTTCTACCTCTTCTTCTTTAACCCAAATGGTTCGTATTTCTATACAACTTGAGTTGATTTAGATAGAATGGTGTTGACTCAAAGGATACGGATTTGCGGGCTGTTACAACGCCTAGATCCCCAGAAAACATCCGTACCCTTTAAGCAATCTCTGCCTTACGGATTACGCCATGACAACAAATCAGTAGACCGCGGATACTTAATGGTTACGCTGGATCCCCCAGGAAACATTCGTGCCCTTTAAGCAGTCTCTGCCTTGCGGATTACGCTACCACAACAAAATGACCATGGGTAATGCCATGGAAGGGCACTCGAGTATCACATCCGAAAAACCAAATCAGAGAGAATAATGTCGATAGAATGAATCCACAATGTGGCCACAAAACGGATATCAAGTAGAAAGCACTTTCCATATCTTTACTTCGAAAATATGTATCATATAGTACCTTTTCAAATCAAATTTCAAATATCATACTTATATAAAGTCCATTATGTAACGCCACATATTTTCGCACGATTTAAATCGACGATAAACCACACACGTCAGACTTAAACCATATAGAAGGGCAGATTTTTATGGGGTAAATAAGAAAAAGTAGAGAAAGAAGAAAAAAACAAAATAGAATCTTACAGCGGAACGATAAAATATAATAATCAAAAATATATAGTTCATGAAGCTACTTACAAAATATTCGATTATACTTATACAATACATATCAGAGTACACATACAAGAGAATAAAATTTAATGCAGCGGAATTAAATGGTTTAGTGGAATAATATAATAGATAATTGTACTACAAATCTTCATATTCGTCCTCCAGAATAAAATCTTCAAATCATAAAACGCTCAGACTGACCCGAGCGAATTGAAAGGACAAAATACTCGAGTCAGAAATAAAATATCTTATGTAAGTTAAATCAATAGGAATAAATATGAGTGGAACGGCGTCAGATATGTTTACAGGATTTGACATCTCCTATCCAGTGTCTAACGTGAGTGCAGTAACTTAAGAGATGCTCGGGATTCACATTTCCTAAGAATCCATTAAACTATTTACTATGTAGTAATATTTCGCCATTATAATAGTGTCTAATAGTAAAATAAACTTATTTTTTTCATAGCATTAAGGGGTTACCCATATAGACCTTAACACATAATAGTCCCAGTAGTCCATCCAATATCAAAGTCCCTTCTGATCGGGAAGCCACCAGAGGATACCACACGGGCTGCGGGAGAAAACCAAACTCGTACAAGGCGCGATAGGGTAGATGACACGGCACAACTAGGCAATGCCAGGGTAGATATACCAATTACGCTTTCGGTCTGGTGGTCACGCATAGCCGTAGCTACCGCCAACCTCGACCCACACCTCCAAATAAAAAAATCAAAATTGGCCACCGAATTAATCCAAAAGTCAAAGTATAATATCAAAGGGATGTGTCGGACCAAAGGTGCTACCTCATTAGCCCGCCAATCACTCCTGTTTTGGCCACCTTATGTCAACTCACGGGAGTTAGCTCCACGTATTTACCTCAAAGGAACCGCCGCCGCCATCCTACTTTCTGGAATCTCCACTGCGTACACGGTTGTTAAAGTGGTTTTTAGGGTTGGCAGAGAGTATGACAACTTACGATCCCGGTCTCTTTAACAACCAAACGTTATTATAACACTGCGGTCATTTTAAAATAATTATACTTCAAAACCAGAATATAATATCCATTTCAAAACCATATAAATACGATATCATTTCTATTTTAAAACCCAAATCAATCGATATCATTTTCTTTTCAAATATATCCTTTTTCCAAAATCATAGCACTTTCAAATCTACATATCTTAAAAACCCATAGCTTTGAAACATAACTTCAAATACTTAAATGGTTTAAATAATAAATTACTTTATATAATAAAATAGCTTCTTTAATTTCACAAATAAATTTCCAAATCCCGATTTGAACCTCTAATAGACCATTTCGAATTTCGCTATATTTCAAAGCTTTAAATATCCTACCATTTCAAAACTAATTTTTTGATAATCCCATATATATCAAATTCAATTGCTATTATTTAGATTTGAAATGTTTACTAAATAAATCTAAAACTTTTAACTTTAAACAACTGGATATACTTTCAATACAGTTAGTATGATATATTCATTTATCTCAACTTTATATTCATTTAAATCACTTTAAAGCAAATCAAGATATAAGAATCATACTATAACGACCCAAAATTTCTATTAATTAAAATTTGTATATTTAATTGATTTTAAATATTATTAAGTAAGATTTATAAGTCGAATAAATTTTATTTCAAATAATTGGATTTAATCGAATAATTAAATCGATAATTTAATGGTTGAAATTACAGAAATAATTCAAAATTGGGTTAAATATGATTAAAAATGATTTGTAAAATTTTATTTAATCATGTTGGAGTTAGAGTGATGTTATAGAACTTTTAAAATTGAATTAAAAGTTTATTTGTGAAAATTGAATATTTTAATATTTAATTATCGACTGAAAAATAGCCAATTTTCGAACAGTCTCAGAATTGGACCAAACTAGTTGCATTGGATCCGTAATAGTTTGTTATTATCAAATTTCAATTTTCGTAGCAATCGGAGTTTTCGTTTAACCGTGGCAGCTCGAAACGCATCGAAATTGTTTTAATATTAATTTGGCGAGTTAAAATAGACATTTTTCAAACAGTCTTGGATTTCGACGAAACTAGTTTCATCGGATCCGTATGTGATATTATTGTAAGGTTTCAAATTTCGTGTCAATCGGATTTACCCTTTGTTCGGGGGAAGCCAAAACGCACAGAAATTTAATTAACCGATTTAATTTAAAATTGATCGTTTATTACCGTAACTCGCACAGATGATCGAATTAGCTTCCAAAACCTGTTCCATTGTGTCCGGAACATGGGCTAAACCCTAGAAACACTGATCACCGCGCGAGATTTGGAGTTTGAAAAATCGAGTGAATAGTGATTTTCGATAAATTTTCTATAAAAGGGACCTTCACTCTCTTCATTGCTCAAAACCCACTCTCTTCTTGTTTCAGCCGGCCCTAATTTTCAATGGCCATGGAAGCTCAAAACTTTCTTCCTCAATCTCTTCCAATCTACAAACAATTAGCAACTACTTTCAGCTAACAAATCGTAGAGCTTCGCGATGCCCTTCGATCCATACGGTTATGATGTGGTTAAACGCGTTGTATAGGGTGCTTTATCGCCGCATACGTGTGCCGTTCGTGCACAGTTTCCAACGTCCAGGGGTAGCCGAGCTACGAGCTGTTGTGGCCGTGGATGAGGCTGGGTTAGGCGAGTGGAATGGCACTTTCTGATCAAGTTCTAGTGGACGAGGCGAGGCGTTCAATCAGGCGAAGTATGTACGAGGATGGGTTTGTTTTTCACTAGAACGTGAACGCGAAAGGGGGAAGAACGTAAACGAACGGTTGATATGGTAGGGTTTTGAACGTGCGGCTTGGATCCAGAAAGGTTTAATGATAAAAGAAAAGTGAAATTTATTTATATTTAAATCGTGTAATGTTTAAAATATGATATCTTTTTGCTACGAGGTCCGTTTTGGACGAAACAAATTGCGACGGGTCCGTATTGACGAATACTACGCAATGGAGATGGAATGGAATCATTTGGAGCCAGTGAGAATTTCAGGTAAAATTAAACGTCCGTTTAATTTTATTCGAAATAAAACGCTACAACTATTATCGGAAAATCAAGGTGAGAACTTCTCACTCAATCAAATCAGTTTCGGTTTAAATTTTAAATAGTTAGATTTAAAATTTCTTGATTGTATGATTGAATGATGAACTATTATCTATTGATTGTAAATAGACATTATACGCTGTTAGTAAGCGGATGTTATTTATTAAAAACATATACCGCAAATATTTCACAGTACAGTGAAATTGGTATTATATATGTACTTGGAATTGATTTTCCCGCATTATATAGCGGATGAGACCCTATTGCGCCGCCTATTAAGCGGATAATATTTTCATAAATCGCATATACCGCGATAATTCCGTACTGGAATGGAATTGGTATTGTGTTAACATTTTGGATGCAGGAAAACAGGTTGAAGAGATCCAACTGGATTCCTCAATTATATTGATTTATTTACAGATATTGTGATATTTGTTGATTATCATATTGATATATGATGTTTGGTTTGTCGTGATTGACTATTTGTTGCTGTTGCATCATCGGATCCATTTTTAAAGTTTAAAAATAACAAGATTTTAAAAGGATTTTTGAAATGATTTTCCAAAGTATACGTTTTATTAAAATTTTGAATTGATTCATTTTAAATAATTAAAACGTTATAAATTTTTATGTTATAAAAACTATGATTTTTGTGGAATATAACCAAAAGGTGATTTTTAAAATAAATAGATTTATAAAATAGTTTAAATTTGGATTTTTGAATTATTTTAAAGAATGTATATAAAAGATTTTTAAAAATGATATTTATAAATTAAAAATATTGGAATTATAAAACGAGTTTATTAAGTATTAAAAAGAAGTATAAATGGATTTCATTGAAAATTATAAGATCAAAAATTTGTGAAGTTTCAAAGGAATGATTTTTGTAAATAAATGAGTTATAAGTATTCAACTTATAATATGGACTTTTGATATATAATTGAGTTATATAAATTGAATTGGATAATAAAGGAGATTTATAAATCGAAGTTTATAAATAGAAATGGAATTTATAGACATTGTTTATAAATTCCAAATCAATGGAATTTGATAAATTGAATATAGAAATTTATTAAAAGAAGTATATTCGCGATTTTGGATAGCGAACTATTCTTTATAGAAAATGTGTAGAAAACATTGAATTTGGTTAGTGAATTATATTTACGATTTTGGATAGTGAATATATTATTAAATAAAACGGTTATTTTTAGGAAAGCTATATTATAAATGAAGTTAATTATTTTAAAAAGATGTTTTAAAATGTATTATGAATCGAATACATAGATTTCAACATTCATTGTTGAAATAGACGTTTTCGAGAAATAAGGAAACGGTGGACTATAACACTGTTGTTATAGTAAATGATTTCCGAAAGGAAATGTTTTGTATAGTATTGGGATTTATATATCTATTTTAATTTCGAATCCCTATACTAGTGATTTTGGGTCGTCGTAACGATGTTTTACGCAACATTCATTTTGGCCCAAAATAAATGTGTTTAAGTGAATGTTTTCCTTAAAGAATGAAATCTATACTTAATTGTGAAATAAGTATATTGAATATTTTCCAAGTATTGAAAATAAATGGATTTGTGAATTACTTATTATTAAATAAGTATGGAAATGTTTTCCAATAGGAAGTGAATATTTTGAGATTTTATCTTTTAAAGATAAATTGAAAATGAATATTAGAAATCGATTTGAAAATCGTATATTCATATATATTTTGGAAGTGTAAATTCACTATGGAATTTATAAAAGAAAGGGGAATTTGTTTAAAAATAAACGTTGATTTATTTTTTAAGTACGGGAATAAATTTACGGGTTTGGAGCGTAAATGTAAAGTAAATCGGTAAGGATTTATTTAATTGGTTTAAATGAACCATTTTGAAATGAAAGTATTTCCGCGTAAGGAAAATGATTGAAAATTATTTTCAAAAGTGGTAAAGGTGAAAAGTGATTTGAAAATTTGTTTTCAAAAGGTTGAAGTGTGGAAGTTACATATCTAGTAAAGATATTTTGGAAAGTAAATAATTTGGGAAATTATTTGGAATTTGGTGATGTTGAACACGCTTATTGATAGTTAAATGATCCGAATATCAATATTTACCTTTAAATAGGTATTTGTTGTGATTGCTTGAATTTGAATGCCACACTTATTTTTGAATAAGCGCTCACTATTCGGGTTAGCCGGGAAAGGACCTTGGGGTCGTATAACCCATTCCGAATATGTGATACGTCATTATGAATTGCATTTGATGACCGGTGTTGAAGACCGGATATTTGTGAAAACGGAAGGATTACCGTCGAATGTTTCTGCATCGGCTGATCTCCAATATAGAAATTTATTACCCTTTGTGATGGGAAGTCTGGTTGTGATTAGTGAATATCCGGATTGCAAGGACTTCTTTGTAAGTGCCTTCGGTTCCGTTCGATCCCGGAACGGACTTGTATGGATGTGTGTCTGACATTACAATTTGAGATGTAAAGCTGGTTTCTATCAAATATATTTCCGTTGGTGGCGGAGAATTTATTCTCTTAGCTTAACACCTTCAGAGGTTATGTAGTTGATGGTCACTAGTGATACATTCACAAATTGGTAATGTGGCATGCAAAGTGCTATTGAGCATTTGATGATCAAAGCACAACTTTTTTATAAAGCGTGGCTTTGTGGACGAGACTTCGTCGGACCTCACACCCCGGAAATGGTCAAAACAGGAAGGATGCGACAAGGTTATTAAAGGGTAGCGCCCCTTTAGTGTATGTCATTCCTTCTGGATAGAGGTGGTATCATGGTATGGACCCAGATACTTAACCTATGTTGTTGCTGCAAATTTATTGCTTTGTGGTTGTTGGAAATCGAGGATCCTCGGATATAGATTGGTTATGATCGGGGAATGACATATTCGTGTCAGTAGTTACCCAGTTAGGGGTAACCCGGCCTTGTGTTGGTAGAGATCTGGTTTGGTTCTCGGGTCGTCTTTCCAGAGGCGTACCCATGTGGCAATGGGAAGTTCCTTGGCCTGACCATTTGTTGGAAATCCAAAGAAACAATACGATCTTGTACGGTTTTAGTTGTAGAACCTGCCATTTACTTATGGTGGCCACCACTGTTTAGATGGTAGCTATAGTAGGCATACGATAATGGTCGTATTTTGGCTAAGATTTATATCTTTACTTTCGAAATGATTTTTCCTACGCTATGCACTAATAATAATGTCAAATGTTTCTTTTTAATGCGTATCAAGCATCTTTGACTATCATAAAGAGAAATCTCCCTCGATTCTACGTTTGCATTGTGTGTGTGTGCGGGAGGCCTTATGGTAGTCTCATTTTCTAAAAAAGCATTGCGAATCTATTTTAAAATTATTCTGTACTTTGTTTTAAAGATAAACTGTTTTAAGTTCTCACACCAGTCACATGACTGACTCAGAGTTTATTATTTTCCTTCCTAAACTCTGGGTGCCCGCCAATTTCCACACGGGCAGTCTAGAGTCAGGTTTATCAGGATATTCTGGAATTCAGGAGTTGCATGAGGCAAGTTGGATGGCATGGCGTATTCACTAGTATATAGTATTTCTTTTCCGCTATTAGTTGTTGTTTGTTGTTGTACACTCTGATGATGTAATGTAATATGATGTAATGTAATAACTGATATAGTTCTTTGTTTAAAGATTATTCATTTATTTATTATATGTTGTTCCGCTACGATTGTGAGATTCTGATATTGTTTTCTGTTTCTTCTTCTTTTTTCTCTCTTCTTCTACCTTTTTCTTCTTCTTTAACCATAACGGTACGGTTTTCCGACATTAGATTGCTTGGCGTTGATACAGTGGACGTATTGATGTCGGTTTTCGAGCGTCGAAAAGTCCCGTCGTCACACATACCCTTTAAAATCTTCATTTTTATTTAAATTTTCAAATCAAATTTTATTCAAGTACAATTCTTAAATAATTCAGTTTAAACCAATATCATATTTATCTTCCAACTTAAATTTCATTTAAGTCATTTAAAAATCCTATATATACAATATCTTAAGTAGGTACTTAACCATATAATATAAAACAATTAAACTCCATTATTAAACTCATTTTTATTAAACAATTTTATACATAGCTTGCCAAGAATTTAACTATATGTATAATATTTATATAACATCAAAATTTTAATATTTATTAAACCGTATATGCCTTTCCAAAACCATAGAAATCATTTTCAAAATATTTTATATATAGACCGCGGTGCCTATATATAATTTTCTATCCCATGGTCAAGTGATACAGATATATATATATATATTTCAATCTGTAATTTAAAATAAAATTATGGTTATATATCATTTCAAACCGCAATCCCGAATGAAATAAAATGCATATAAACTTGCAGTTTAAAATAATATATAATACAACATCCATTAATCCATCAACAAATCACACATCCATCACAATCATCATCCAAAACAATCAATCAATACCAATAGATAACTGATAATATATATAACTGGTATTTAGCTGGCAGTTATGTTCAATAATAAATTAAATAACGATTTAATTTAAATAAATGCAATAACTGAGATGATGATTAAAAATATACGAAAAGTCATAAATAAATGCATAATCACAACAAAATTAAATTTAACAAACATAAGGAATTTTAGAAGTTGTGAGTGGGTTAAAACACTCACATTTTGAATTTAAATTTAATTTAAACCCAAAAATTTAACAGCCTCAGAATTCGCCCAAACCAGCGTCAAAATCTCAGCAATTTCTATAAGATCCTAACAAAGAAAATCACGCGTAAATCGAATATCGTGTGAAAAAGTTATGGGAATTCGAACGGTTGAATTTGGAATTTTAAATAAATAAAAATAAAACACACAAAAAAAAGAGAGACCTACCCATCAAAAATTTCAGCCACGTCATCTTTTCAGCTAGCTCACACGGCTAGAGGAATAAAAAACAACCCGCGCCTACCAATACCCTGACGCATGAACACGTCGCCGCGACCATATCTTGCCGCGCGCCTGAAACGACGACCGTGCTCAAACCCATCGAACGCCGCTCTCCCTGGACCCACGTGCAGCCACACGACCCAGTCGTGTTCACCCCAAGAATGCCCAGCTGCCATGGTTTACATAATCCTAATGCAATTTTTCACGACCATCCAGCCGTTGGTTCGACAAACGAACTGCACCGATGAACAACGCACCTCAATCTCCATCAAACGCAGAAAAGATTCGCCAATCAGACGAAGTTCATCGTCGAGCGATGAACGGCCGAAAGAGGTTCATCGATTTCTGGCTGAACAGTGACCCAAATTGAAAACGAATTACAGATCTGGGTTACGCTCTTCGAGTGCTTCGAAATATAAATTTTCTTTTTAAGGAGTTTGAAATTTTTGCTTTGGATTGAAATTTGATTTGTGTTTAGATCTAGAATTTGTTTGTCTGCCATTGAGGAGGAGAGATAGTTGTAATATACGTATAGACAAATGAGAAAATAGGTGCATGCTAGGGTTTATAACCGGGTATTTATAGGTAGGGTTGAAATAGAATAGATGGATCGGGTTGAATATACGCGGGTAACGACAAAGTGGCCCAAAAAGCCCGTTTCGACTCCGGAATGAAATTGGGTCAACCTATATATCAAAATAGATGTTTAAAAATATTTTAAATGGAATGGAAAAGGTTGCAAGTCAAATTCTATCGTATGAAGAAGCTATGCTAAAATCGAAATTTTTCAAATTGATTTAAGTAAAATCGATTTCAAGGCGTTCCGCGTTCGTACGATCAAACGATATGTCTGATCGCTACGAAACTTGAAATCCTACAACAGTTCACAGTTACGGATCCGATGAACCTTGTTTCGCCGAAATCCGAGTCAGTGGTCAAAATGGCTATTTTTATATTAATTAAATAAACTAAAAATTAGTCAATTTAATCAAATTTTCAATTTCAATTCGATAATTGATAATTCTTACCATTTTTAATTTTCCAATCATTTATACTGATTTAAACAAATATAAATGTCAAATTAGAGTTGATAAATTTATAAATTTCGGTATCAACTCCAATCTCATTAAATTCAGAATTTGTAAATTAAATTTTTAATAATTCCCATTGAATCAATTTTTTTTATTCTTATTATTCAATCTATAAGTATCAAATAGATGAAACTAACATTGGATTCATACTTTATTACGTAGATATCTCCAAATTCCATCTAAATTTATATTTACATAATATTTAAATATTAAATTTCATTTTATCGCAATTAAACCCAATTATTATAGTTCGAATCCCAATAAACTGACAAATCTTTATTTCCATTCTTGCATTCAACCAATTGTCATATCATAAGTAGAATTTAATTCCAGTTACTTACCATTAAATTCATTTATTATTGATTACATTCCCATTAAATAAAAATTTATTCCAAAATTTGATTTGATTTAATTGCCCTCTTTACTAGGTCCATTATTGCTTAATAAACCTTGTTACATTTAGTTTTTTATCCCATTACACCAATATCCCTATATACATCTTAGATTTGTATAAATGGCTATATTTCAAAATGTGAAATCTTGTCCGTTACATATATTAATTAAGGTTTTAAAACCAATTAATAAAATCTCTTTAATCCAATCCTTTTTACCAATTATTTACCTTATAAGAAAAATTATGTTGCTATTAAATTTACATTCATGCTTCCGTTATTATATTAACAATCATTAAAGTAACATTTATCATCAACAACAAACATTATGATTATTTTTCTAACATTGATTGTATAAATTTTCCATTTATTACGTATTATTGTATCAATTGATATAATTTTAAATGTATTTCCTAAATCTACTACTTTCAATCAATTAAAACTTCACAATTGTTTAAATTAATTGGGATTACACTACATTTATTTTTTATCAAATTGTTTTAACCTTATTACCTAAATTTACGTTCAGTTACTATTGAGCAATATTATTTCATATAATTCAATAATTACACTTGTTTTACTCATATTCCCGTTATTGTAACCCTTTTTTTGTTCATTAAAATTTAATTTCAATTCCAATTCAATATAGTATCAAATTTCAATTTCTTGCAATAAACTCATTTATTATAAATTTGCATACCAATTAATTAGTTTCAAATAAATAGATTGACTCAATTCAACATTTTTTTATTAATTCTATATTAATCAATATAATATTTCATTGGTTAATTCAAAGCTTACTTTTAATTACTTAATTTCCATTTTATATGCAAGTGCAACAATTTACACTATTTAATTATTATTTTGATTACATTTTAATTGTCAATAATTAGTTTTAGTAACCATTATACGCTTAATTCTTAACATTTCCTTCATTATAAATTATAAATTTTTTATTTCTTTTTATATTTAATTCCAAAATCTTATTAGAATGAAAATTTTAATTATCGAAATTTACGGGTCGTTACACTCTCCACCACTCAAAACTTTTCGTCTCTGAAAAGAAAAAAGAAGGGAAAAGAAGAACCAAGAAATCAATATATCTTATTCAAAATATCAACTTTATAAACAATTAAATTTACAAAATTAATTACTTTAAATAATATATACAAATTTACAACCGTTAAATCTTTTTATACTTAAATCAATAAAGTTTGGAAAATATTTTCAAAAATTTTCTAAGTCAAAAATTTACGGAAAATTTCGACAGAGTCTCTTTTGTACGTGGAGGCTCAGGAAAAAATATAATATCAAAATAACAATATATAACATATACTTTCCAAAATAATATATATCCCAACATGGGAAAAACAATATAATAGCGCTATAAATCCATAATCCGAAAACGTACCTATTTGTCGGGCAAATAACGCTTAAATTATAAAACCCAAAGCAGCAGCAATTGCTTCCATAACCCGTGTTTCACTTATATAGTCCAAAAGAGTTAATAATCATATAAATGAAATATTAAGGTTGTTTTCGATCACCAACAAACAATAAATACATACAACAACCACTTGCAATCAGGTATACAACCATCACATAGAAATCAACAAATCAATTGTTCATTCATATCAACAAAACAAATAGTTGTTCGGGTTCAAAACTTTAAATTGTATAAAATGAAAAATAAACTACTGAGCGCACCATTTACTCAACAGTCTCTGATGAAGCTAAATAGATTATTCATACATCCAGACAATTTAAAGTATCCTTACCCAACCAACCATAAACCAAAACAAACAACAAATGAACCAATAGATCAAGTTCACTCTTATAAATTTCATTCATATAATAATTTATCGTTTTAATTTACATTTTATTTCTTACAGTTTCATTTACTTTTATTTATTTCTATCAAAATCTCATTTTCACTTATTCATATCATGAAATTTTCCTTTTATTATATTACATTCATCTATTCACTGCTTAACTTCATTTATTTACAGTATTCATCTTTCTGCTTATTTTCAAAATAAATGACTTCAACACTTACTTAAGTTTATTATCATTTCTTTATAACCTTTCTATTATATTCAATTAGTGGCATTTCAGTCATAACTTAAGTATATAATAATTATAACATTAAATTTTTATTTATAAAAGCAAATTCATTGAATATTTTTATTATTTCAAATTTTACTTGTAAAGTTTACCATTACATTTTCTTATTAAACATTTCAACTTTTAATATCTTTTGGTAAGTTATATATATTCTTTTAAGAATGTAATTGAAAATTACACAAGTATATTCTATTTCCTTTAATTAACTTAATGCTAAATAATAATATTTTTTGTCTTATAGATTACACACTTCAAATTTCCTTTAATTTCATTCATAACTTAGCATTTAATTTCTTATTTTAATTAAAGGTTCTAAGTATAAATTAGTTACAATCAATTTCACTACAATAATTGAAATTATTAATCAACGGAAACTTAAGAACTAAATATCGGGTTTAATTTCAAATTATTTTAAAACAATAGATAAATGTATAGTTACAACTTATATATCCAATTATATTAAAAACAATTTAAATTTTATATTTGTTTATCAAAATAAATATGCAGTAAAACTACTACAGTGGCCTTCCCCCCTTCGAAACTCGAAAATGAAGGTCGATGATGCGGCCGCCATCACCGAAATTGTTTTACAGCGATAGAGAGGGGAGTACAAGTTTATTCCATTCAAAATTTCTATAAGACAATTCTTCCAAATTATATTGAAATATTTATATCAGAAAATACTCATAAACAATATTATTATTATATTCAAAATCATTGAAAGAATTTCAAAACCCCAGGACTTAAGTTCTAAATTTCCAATTTTCATTTATTTTATTCTCACTCTTATTTCAACTATTATTTATAAATTTCATTACCTAACACCCAATATATTGCAACCAAAAATATATATCATTTATAGAATTTTATTTTTTATATATAGAAAATATAATAGGCAAAATTATTTCATTCACCTATATTAAAACCAAATATTATGTCGGTCTGTCCTATTAAGTGTTCAGAAATACCTATTGATGTCATAGCGTCCCATGCACCAATCAGAATTTATAAATACAAAACGGAACAAATTAACACACATAAAACCTTTTTACAACACTATATAAAACGGAACAAATTAACACATATAAAACCTTTTTACAACACTGACAAATACGCTCTCTCGTATATACGCTCAATGACTCATCATAGGGTATTACAACCCTATTAATAAGGAGTCAAACCCCACAAAGCTAAGGTTTATCCTAAACCTCGCTCTGATACCAAATGTAACACCCCGCCTTTTCGCACGATTTAAATCGACGATAAACCACACACGTCAGACTTAAACCATACAGAAGGGCGGATTGTTATGGGGTAAATAAGAAAAAGTAGAGAAAGAAGAAAAAACAAAATAGAATCTTACAGCGGAATGATAAAATATAATAATCAAATATACAGTCCATGAAGCTGTTTACAAAATATTCGATTATACTTGTACAATACATATCAGAGTACACATACCAGAGAATAAAATTTAATGCAGCGGAATTAAATGGTGTAGTGGAATAATATAGTAGATAATAGTACTACAAATCTTCATCTTCGTCATCCAGAATAAAATCTTCAAATTCTGAAACTCTCGGACTGACCCGAACGAATTGAATGAACAAAACACTCGAGTCGCAACTAAAATATCTTATGTAAGTTAAATCAACAGGAATAAATATGTGTGGAACGGCGTCAGAGATTTTTACGGTATGTGACATCTCCTATCCAATGTCTAACGTGAGTGCAGTAACTTAAGAGATGCTCGGGATTCACATCTCCTAAGGATCCGTTAAACTATTTACTATGTAGTAATGTTTCGGTAGTTCAATAGTGTCTAATAGTAAAATAAACATACTTTTTCATAGCATTAAGGGGGTTACCCATATAGCCCTTAACACGTAATAGTCGCTGTAGTCAATCCAATATCGTAGTCCCTTCTGATCGGAAAGCCACTAGAGGATACCACACGGGATACGGGAGAAAACCAAACTCGTACAAGGCGCGATAGGGTAGGTGACATTGCACAACTAGGCAATGCCAGGGTAGATATACCAATTAAGCTTTCGGGCTGGTGGTAACGCATAGCCGCAGCTACCGCCCACCTCGACCCACACCCCCAAATAAAAACATCGAAAGTGGCCACAGAATCTATCCAAAAGTCAAAGAATAATGTCAAAGGGATGTGTCCGATCAAAGGTGCTGCACCATTATCCCGTCAATCGCTCCCGTTTTAGCCACCTTATGCCAACTCACGGGAGTTGGGTCCACGTATTTACCTCAAAGGAAACGCCGCCACCATCCAACTGCATTCTGGAATCTCCATCGCGTACACGGTTGTTAAAGTGGTTTTCAGGGTAAGCAGAGAGTATGTCAACTTCCGATCCCCGTCTCTTTAACAAACAAATGTTATTATAACACCGCGGTCATTTGAAAATAATTATACTTCAAAACCAGAATGTAATATCCATTTCAAAACCATATAAATACGATATCATTTCTATTTTAAAACCCAAATCAATACGATATCTTTTTTATTATAAATATATCCTTTTTCCAAAATCATAGCACTTTCAAATCTATATACCTTAAAAACCCGTAGCTTTGACACATAACTTCAAATACTTAAATGGTTTAAACAATAAATTACTTTATATAATAAAATAATTTTTTTAATTTCACAAATAAATTTCCAAATCCCAATTTGAATTCCCAATAGACCATTTCGAATTTCCCTATATTTCAAAGCTTTAAATGTCCTATAATTTCAAAACTAATTCTTTGATAATCCCATATATATCAAATTCAATTGCTATTATTTAGATTTGAAATGTTTAATTAATAAATCCAATATAATTTAAGTAAAACTTTTAACTTCAACCCACTGGATATACTTTCAATACATTTAACTTGACATATTCATTTATCTCAGCTTTATGTTCATTTAAATCACTTTAAACCAAATCAAGATATAAGAATCATACCCTTTAAAATCTTCATTTTTATTTAAATTTACAAATCAAATTTTATTCAATTACAACTCTTAAATAATTCAATTTAAACCAATATCATATTTATCTTCCAACTTAAATTTCATTTAAGTCATTTAAAAACTCTATATATACAATATCTTAAGTAGGCACTTAACCATATAATATAAAACAGTTAAACTCCATTATTAAACTCATTTTTATTAAAAAAATTTATACATAGCTTACCAAGAATTTAACTATATATATAAATAATATTTATATAACACCAAAATTTTAATATTTATTAAACCGTATATGCCTTTCCAAAACAATAGAAATCATTTTTGAAATATTTTATATATAAACCGCGGTGTCTGTATATAATTTTCTATCCTATGGTCAAGTGATACAGATATTTATCATTTCAATCCATAATTTAAAATAAAATTACGGTTATATATCATTTCAAAACGCAATCCCGAATAAAATAAAATGCATAACAACTTGCAGTTTAAATAATATATAATACAACATACATTCATCCATCAACAGATCATATATCCATCACATTCATCATCCAAATAAATCAGTCAATACCAATAGATAACTGATAAAATATATAACAGTTATATTCAATAATAAATTAAATAATGATTTAATTTAAATAAATGCAATAACTGAGATGATGATTAAAAATATACGAAAAGTAATAAATAAATGCATAATCACAACAAAATTAAATTTAACAAACATAAGAAATTTTAGAAGTTGTGAGTGGGTTAAAACACTCACCTTTTGAATTTAAATTGAATTTAAAGCCAAAAATTTAACCGCCTCAGAATTCAACCAAACCAACGTTGTAACGACCTGATAAATTTATGATATTTTTATAAATTTAATTTATATGTTTGCTAATTTAATCCAGTATAAAATTAAAGTCTTAGGATTTTAAAAGGATGAATGTAGGAGTTAGATAGTAACTGTAATTACAGGTAGAGATTTAAAAGGTTATATGACATAGATTTGAAAATAACTGAAAGTTGTGTTGTAGTTATAAGTCTTAATTTGTTGGTTTAATGGTATTAATGTAACAATAACTGAATTGGATTACATACACACAAACATTTGAAAAATTTATTAGGTGGACTAAATTGGTTAAAGTTCATAAGTTGTGCATTTCAATTTAGTAGAAATTCTAAACGATAAACGAAGATTTAAATAAACGCTAAATTAAAACTATGTAAAATGGTGACTTAAGGCCTAGTTATAGGAATTGGAATATAATCCAAAATTTAATTAATGATAGTAACGTAGTATTAGCTAATAAATAGATTTCAATGCAGTAACCAAATGAAAGGAATAGGAATGAATATATATATTGAATAGGAATGAATATATATATTGGTTTGAAATGAAATAAAAATGTGTCACATTTAGATGGAGTAAAATTTAAGAAACCTATAAATGTGGAATCAGTAAACATTTGTAAAAAATATTGCCTAGAATAAAATTCATTTAATATAAGAATTCAAAGGTGGAAGATTTACATTTGGATTGAAAGGTATAATTAATTGAATTGGTGATTTGGGAATTTAATCCAAGGGTTACTCTAAAAATAAATACGGATAAAAAGAGGTTAAACTAAGGAGGGGCATTAATTGATTTTAAGGCTTATTTAATACGTTAATAGGCAAGACTCCGCATTCATACATTTATACAAAGCTAAATAGAAGCACAAGTGTGATATAATGTAAATAGATGGATATCAACCTTTATTTATATGTTAATGGGATTTAATTTCTATTGTATAAAAACCGCAATTTAATGAAGATTGAAATAGCTAATTCATACGTTAGTTGATTTAGCTGGAATATGAAGATATTTAATGGAATAGTGAAATCAAATGGGAATGGGTTTCCATTGTTCATTTGAATTCACATTCATCATAAAAACTTATTTGAAAACCAAAGGAATAATAAAGGAATCAAGACTTAATTAGTAATTTGGATTTAAGACATGGCAATTTGGATTTATTGCAACATTTAATACCATAGAATTTAGTAAAGCTTATTCAAATTTTAGCTGACCATTTGTGATATAACTTTTTGAAAACAAGACTTTATTTATGAATTGAGTATTTGATTCAACGAATGGTAATTACTTCATTTAAAAATGGAATTTAACGTAAATTAGTACGTTATTAAAGTTAAATGAAAGCTGTAAACATTTGACTTAGAGAACAATTGAGTGAAATCTTAACTAATGTAAACTTCATCATATTGACATCCATAACTGTGAATCATAGGAAGAAGGTAAATAAATGAACTTAACCAAACTATTTATGTTGAATATTGAAAATTTGAATAAATAAATAGTTAAGAAAATTAAGGGAATGGGAATAAAAATTTATTTATAATTTGGAATTTTAATTACGGTGAAAAGGGTTAACTGCAATTAAAAGTAAGTTGAGATGGAAATCAAGTTATTTATTTAATTTGGTTTAAGATGAGAGTGTATAAGTATAAGATTAGGTAATTTGTGAGAATAAATTTATAATTCCCAATTAATAAGAAAGTGCAGAAATTAAAATTGCAAATTTATATACCTATAAATTTTTATTCACATCCAAGCTTGTTAAATTTATTGGGATTAATTGAACTATCTAAATAATGAAATTTGGCCAATAATAGGAGTTGAAACATAAAAATTGATTTTTTATGATTTATTTAATTGATTTAATAATATTAAAAATAGCCATTTTTGTCACGGACTCGGATTTCGACGAAAACAGTTTCATCGGATCCGTAACGGTGAATTATAATAATGTTTCAAGTTTCGTTGCGATCGGACTTGTCGTTTGATCGTACGGACTCGAAACGCCTTGAAATTTACGCATTTTGAAATCAATTTGAAATTTTGTTTTTTTTAGCATAACTTCTTCATACAATCGAATTTGGTCACGAAACTTTTTCCGTCGCGTTCAGAATATTTTAAAACACCTATTTGGATATATAGTTTTAACAAATTCGACTCCGGAGGCATAGCGGGCTTTTTGGACCATGGTTTGTCACGCACGTTCGCGTATCCAGTCTAGCTACCCTACCTCTAGCCTATCTATAAATATACATCTATAAACCCTAGCTCCTTTCTTTTTCATTTGCTGTAAGTTCATTTCTTCACTCTTTTCTCTTTCCCAAATGTATACATCTCAGATCCAATTCCAGATCCATCCACAGTTCAAAATCAAAAGTCAAAACTCAAAAATTTCAGAAAATTCCAGAAAAAATATATGTTGGAGTATTTGATACGCGTAATATACTGGTGAAATTCGTTTTTCAATTGGAGCTGTCGTTTATCCAGAATAAATTCAAACAGCCCCAAAACCGTTCATCATCGCCGTAACAAAAGTTGTCGGATCGGAAAAACATTTCTGGGTTTTGGAGAGGGAACCGAGGGGATCGCATCTGTGTAGTTTGTTTCGAGTTTCAACGGTTGGATTGGCGGGAATTTTCGATTAGGGTTGATAAAGCATGGGTTGCGTGCGTGTTTTCCTCTGTTCGAAGGTGTGTGCGTTGCTGTAGCTATGCGCTTCTCTTTAGGTGACGTGGCTTGTGAAGGTGAATGTGTGTCATTTGTTTATTTCCAATTTTTGAATTCAATCACCATTTTTCGCCATAACTTTCTCATACGAAGTCGGATTCACACGAAATTTTTTTTGTTAGGATCGTAATTTAATTCCGGACTCGATGACGCTGGTTTGGACGAATTCTGAGACGGGCGAATTTTTGGGTTTAAATCGGGTTTGAATTCGATTTAAATTCAAAAGGTGAGTGTTTTAACCCACTCACAACTACTAGAAGCTTTTATTTTTGTTAAATAAATTTTAGAAATGAATAGAAATTTATTTATGAGCTTTTGGCATGTTATTTCATTCATATCTGTTGAATTGCATTTTTTTGAATGTAACTGTTAATTTAATTGGTTTATTGCGTGTAAATTGGCTGTTAGAAATTATTGTTTGCATATGAACTGCTAGTTAACAGTTATGTCAATTATCACTGAATATAAATTGTTAGATTAATAATTGATAAAATTTAATTTGAATAAACTGCCAGTTATCACCTGTTATATATGATCATATATATAATTGTTATTGATTGATATTGATCGATGTTGTGATTGGATTATGGATGTGTTGTTGAATGGACGTTTATTTGGATATCATTAAACTGCAAGTTAGCATACATTTTACATTTCATTCGGGATTGTGGTTTGAAATGATAAAACCGCAAAGTTTTATTTTTAAATTGCGGATTGAAATGATAAATATCCGTATCACTTGACCATAGGATAGAAAATTATATACAGGCACCGCGGTCTATATATAACTATTTTAATGTGATTTCTATGGTTTGGATTGAATACGGTCTATAAATCTTAAATTTATATTGTATAAATATTTTATTCCATATTTATATACCTATGAAGTTGAAATTTTGAAATTAAAAGGAATATAAATTTCTTTATTGAAAATGGAAGAAATTTAGAAAATGGAGTTTGGTAAATTTATATCCTATGTTTAAATGTAAAGTTGGAAATTTTAAGATATGATATTTGTAATTGGATTTTCCCAAAATAAATAGAAATGGATATTCTAGTATAATTTGAAGTGGAAAAATTCTATATATATATATATATTACTAGAAATTGAAGTCTTATTAATTATGGATTTTATGTGAATGGTCAAGATTAATTAATAGAATATTGATTTTGAAAGGATAAAAATCCAACTTAGTTGAAATATTAATGCTCAAAAATGGATATAAATATATATAAAATTGAAATGGTTTTGGGACTTGAAGTAATATTTTGGACTTTGGTTTAACTTTAAAACAAGAAATATTTGGAAAGCCATGTAATTTATTCTTTATAAGGCAACAGTAAAGTTAAACCTTTTTAATTCGCATACCGTTGAATATCCAAACCATTTAGTTTTGAAAATAATGGTTTTAAAATACTACGGATTTTCGAAGAATTATGTTGAAAGTTACAAACAAAATATTGGTCACATGGGATATTAAAAAATAAAAAGTGACATAATTTTTGGAAAGGAAAATTTATTTGGGAAACGATATCATTGATTTGGGCTTTTATAAAATAATATGAAAATAAATGGTTTGTGTTTTTAAAGAAGAAATGATATCGTAATATTATGGTTTGAAATGGATTATATTCTGGTTTTAAAGTATAAACTATTTTTAAATAACCGCGGTGTTATAATAACGATGGGTTGGCAAAGAGACCGGGATCGGATATGGACATACTCTCTGTCGATACCGAAAACCACTTTGACTAACCGTGTACGCGGTGGAGTTCCAGAATGAAGTAGGTGGTGGCGACGTTTCCTGTAAGGTAAATACGTGGACCCAACTCCCGTGAGTTGGCATAAGGTGGCTAAAACAGGAGCGATTCTCAGGCCAATGAGGTCATTCCTCTGATCGGACGCTCCTCTTCGATATTATACTTTGACTTGGATTGATTCAGTGGCCACTTCTATATTTTGATTTTGGGGGAGTTAGTTCGAGGTGGGCGGCAGCTGCGCGCTGCGCGTTACCATCAGCCTGGATAGCAATTGGTATATCTACCCTGGCATTGCCTAGTTGTGCCGTGTCACCTACCCTATCGCGCCTTGTACGAGTTTGGTTTTCTCCCGTAGCCCGTGTGATATCCTCTAGTGGCTTCCCGATCAGGAGGGACTATGATATTGGATGGACTACTGGGACTATTACGTGTTAAGGGCTATATGGGTAACCCCTTAACGCTATTAAAAAGTAAGTTTATTTTATAAATAGACACTATTATAATAGCGCAATATACTACATAGTAAATAGTTTAACGGATCCTTAGGAGATGTAAATCCCGAGCATCTCTTGAGTTACTGTACCCATATTTATTTCTGTTTATTTAACTCACATAAGATTTTCTAGTCTGACTCGAGTGTTTTTGTCTTTTCAAATTCGCTTGGGTCAGTCCGAGCGTTTCAGGATAGCAGATTTTAGCTTTGGAGGACGAAGACGAAGAATCAGTATTATTCTATATATAGTATTGTACCACACTCTTTTTATTCCGCTGCATTGTTGTATTGGTATGTGTAACTCTGATGTTCATTGTATAAGTGAAATAACTGTTTTGTAAACTGTTTTGAACTGTATATTTATTATTATATTTTATCCTTCCGCTGTGAGATTCTATTTTGTTTTATTCCTTCTCTGTTTTTCTTATTTACCCCATAACAATCCGCCCTTGCGTATGCTTTGAATTGGCACGTGTGTCGTTTTAAAGTGTGCGAAAAGGCGGGATGTTACAGTTGGTATCAGAGCTTTGGTTTAGCGATAAACCTTGGCTTTGTGGGGTTTGACTCTTTGTTAATAGGGTAGTAATATCCTATGGGAGTCGCTGAGTGTATATATATGAGAGAGCGTATTTGTTAGTATTAATAAAAGATTTTGATATTGTGTTAATCTGTTCCGCTTTGTATTTATAAATTCTGGTTGATGCATGGGACGCTATGTCATCAATAGGGATTTCTAAACACTTAATAGGACAGACCGACATAATATTTGTTTTTAATATAGGTGAATGAAATAATTTTGCCTATTATATTTTCAATATAAAAAAATAGTTTTATAAAGATATATATATATTTTTGGTTGCTATAGATTGGGTGTTAGGAAATAAAATATTTATAATAATTGAAGCTAAGTGAAATCATAATAAACCCAATTTGGAGATTTTAGAACTTAAGTCCGGGATTTTTCCGAATTCGTTTTCAAAGAATTTATGAGATATAATGATTCGGTTTACAAGTATTTTCTTATGTAAATATTTAGCATAATTCGAAAAAAAACTGTTTAAAGAAGATTTTGGAAAATTTTTATTTTGTACTTTCTTCTCTGTCGCTGGAAAATAAATTCGGTGATGACGGCCGCATCATCGACTTTCATTTTCGAGTTTCGAAGAGGAAAGGCCACTGTAGTAAATTCTACTACAGATTTATTTTAGAACTTTCTAAAAATTTTCTTTTATTGTTCTAACTATAATTAGAGATATTGAGTAGTAAGAACTTATTTATCTATTATTTTGAAATAAATGGAAATTCAACTCGGTATTTAATTCTAAAATTTTCCGTTAACTAATTGAAAATTTTAGTGAAATAAAAGTTAGGTAATAAATGAATTGAAACCCCTAATTGAAATAAGAGAATTAATGCTAAGGATAAAGGAAGATAAATATTTTAACTTATGAATATTGGTAAAGACTTAGTGAATAATCAATGAATTAAAAGAATGGAGATTTAACTTGTATAAGGTTCAATTGCATTTCTTTAACATAAATAACTTACCCAAATATAAAAGTTGAAATGTTAAACAAGAAACTAGAATTGAATATTTTACAAGTAGGGATTTAGGAATAATGAAGTATTCAATAAATTACGGTTATAACAAGAATTTAATGGTATAAACTTAGGTTATAACTTTATTGAAAATAAAGTTAAGAATTAGTAATAGATGATAGGAACCTGAGTGTATAACATGAAATTCAAAATAAGAATTTATTATATGAGTATTCACTTAAGTATGTTTTATCTCCCCTATTCTAATATAATGGAAAGTAGGAAATTTTAATGACTGCAATTCATAGTTAATGAATGTTATTAATGAGAATTCAAGGGAAATCTTACAAGTGAAGATATTCAAAATATTTGTTGTTATTAATGAGAATTTATTTTATAGACTTAAGTAATAAAAGGAAACTTAAGTAATAAAAAGGAAATACAAATATAATGAATTTGGTGATAATTGGAAAATAAACTTGTAAGAAACAAAGAAATCCCTCATAAATGAAGGAAAGAAAAATCAAAACACTGAATTATGAAATAAATGTATAATGAGATATTTTGGTGTTGATTTGAATTGTTGGTTGATGTATGTTGTTGGGTAAGGAATTATGGAGTTGTTAGATTTACAAATAATCTATCTTTGTTCCATCCAAGGCTGTTGAGCAATGGATGTACTTGATAGTTATTCTTCATTCGTACAACTTCAGAATTTGAACCCGAACAACTAATTGTTGTTTGATTAAATGATTGTTTGTTGAATGTGGTGTGTGCTGTTGAAAAAAAAATTGTGGTTGTTGCATTTGATTGGATATGAATGATTGAATCCACCTAAACCTTTCACTGTAAAATAAATATTTAACCTTTTAGATTATATAAGTGAATACAGGTAATGGAAGCAACTGCTACGGCTTTTGGTTCCAAAATAATAAAAGCGTATTGCCCGACAAATAGGTACGTTTCCGGATTACGTTTAAAGCGCTATTTCATATATTTTCCCGTGCGGGATATTTTATTTTGGATATATATATGTAATATATTTGTATATTTGGATATTATATTTTCTCCAGAGTCCCTCCGTACAAAGGAGACTCTGCCAAAAAAAAAAAAAATATTTTTCCAACTTTAATAACTCAAGTATTAAAGGATATAATGATTATAAAACAAGAATATTTCATTTAGGAGGATTAATCCAGGAAAATATTGTTTATAAATTAAAAATTGAAATAAAAAGTACTGTTTATTCTTCCTTCTCCCTTCTTTTTTCCTTTTCGGGGACGAAAAGTTTTGAGTGGGGGAGATTGTAACGACCTGATAAATTTATGATATTTTTATAAATTTAATTTATATGTTTGCTAATTTAATCCAGTATAAAATTAAAGTCTTAGGATTTTAAAAGGATGAATGTAGGAGTTAGATAGTAACTGTAATTACAGGTAGAGATTTAAAAGGTTATATGACATAGATTTGAAAATAACTGAAAGTTGTGTTGTAGTTATAAGTCTTAATTTGTTGGTTTAATGGTATTAATGTAACAATAACTGAATTGGATTACATACACACAAACATTTGAAAAATTTATTAGGTGGACTAAATTGGTTAAAGTTCATAAGTTGTGCATTTCAATTTAGTAGAAATTCTAAACGATAAACGAAGATTTAAATAAACGCTAAATTAAAACTATGTAAAATGGTGACTTAAGGCCTAGTTATAGGAATTGGAATATAATCCAAAATTTAATTAATGATAGTAACGTAGTATTAGCTAATAAATAGATTTCAATGCAGTAACCAAATGAAAGGAATAGGAATGAATATATATATTGAATAGGAATGAATATATATATTGGTTTGAAATGAAATAAAAATGTGTCACATTTAGATGGAGTAAAATTTAAGAAACCTATAAATGTGGAATCAGTAAACATTTGTAAAAAATATTGCCTAGAATAAAATTCATTTAATATAAGAATTCAAAGGTGGAAGATTTACATTTGGATTGAAAGGTATAATTAATTGAATTGGTGATTTGGGAATTTAATCCAAGGGTTACTCTAAAAATAAATACGGATAAAAAGAGGTTAAACTAAGGAGGGGCATTAATTGATTTTAAGGCTTATTTAATACGTTAATAGGCAAGACTCCGCATTCATACATTTATACAAAGCTAAATAGAAGCACAAGTGTGATATAATGTAAATAGATGGATATCAACCTTTATTTATATGTTAATGGGATTTAATTTCTATTGTATAAAAACCGCAATTTAATGAAGATTGAAATAGCTAATTCATACGTTAGTTGATTTAGCTGGAATATGAAGATATTTAATGGAATAGTGAAATCAAATGGGAATGGGTTTCCATTGTTCATTTGAATTCACATTCATCATAAAAACTTATTTGAAAACCAAAGGAATAATAAAGGAATCAAGACTTAATTAGTAATTTGGATTTAAGACATGGCAATTTGGATTTATTGCAACATTTAATACCATAGAATTTAGTAAAGCTTATTCAAATTTTAGCTGACCATTTGTGATATAACTTTTTGAAAACAAGACTTTATTTATGAATTGAGTATTTGATTCAACGAATGGTAATTACTTCATTTAAAAATGGAATTTAACGTAAATTAGTACGTTATTAAAGTTAAATGAAAGCTGTAAACATTTGACTTAGAGAACAATTGAGTGAAATCTTAACTAATGTAAACTTCATCATATTGACATCCATAACTGTGAATCATAGGAAGAAGGTAAATAAATGAACTTAACCAAACTATTTATGTTGAATATTGAAAATTTGAATAAATAAATAGTTAAGAAAATTAAGGGAATGGGAATAAAAATTTATTTATAATTTGGAATTTTAATTACGGTGAAAAGGGTTAACTGCAATTAAAAGTAAGTTGAGATGGAAATCAAGTTATTTATTTAATTTGGTTTAAGATGAGAGTGTATAAGTATAAGATTAGGTAATTTGTGAGAATAAATTTATAATTCCCAATTAATAAGAAAGTGCAGAAATTAAAATTGCAAATTCATATACCTATAAATTTTTATTCACATCCAAGCTTGTTAAATTTATTGGGATTAATTGAACTATCTAAGTAATGAAATTTGGCCAATAATAGGAGTTGAAACATAAAAATTGATTTTTTATGATTTATTTAATTGATTTAATAATATTAAAAATAGCCATTTTTGTCACGGACTCGGATTTCGACGAAAACAGTTTCATCGGATCCGTAACGGTGAATTATAATAATGTTTCAAGTTTCGTTGCGATCGGACTTGTCGTTTGATCGTACGGACTCGAAACGCCTTGAAATTTACGCATTTTGAAATCAATTTGAAATTTTGTTTTTTTAGCATAACTTCTTCATACAATCGAATTTGGTCACGAAACTTTTTCCATCGCGTTCAGAATATTTTAAAACACCTATTTGGATATATAGTTTTAACAAATTCGACTCCGGAGGCATAGCGGGCTTTTTGGACCATGGTTTGTCACGCACGTTCGCGTATCCAGTCTAGCTACCCTACCTCTAGCCTATCTATAAATATACATCTATAAACCCTAGCTCCTTTCTTTTTCATTTGCTGTAAGTTCATTTCTTCACTCTTTTCTCTTTCCCAAATGTATACATCTCAGATCCAATTCCAGATCCATCCACAGTTCAAAATCAAAAGTCAAAACTCAAAAATTTCAGAAAATTCCAGAAAAAATATATGTTGGAGTATTCGATACGCGTAATATACTGGTGAAATTCGTTTTTCAATTGGAGCTGTCGTTTATCCAGAATAAATTCAAACAGCCCCAAAACCGTTCATCATCGCCGTAACAAAAGTTGTCGGATCGGAAAAACATTTCTGGGTTTTGGAGAGGGAACCGAGGGGATCGCATCTGTGTAGTTTGTTTCGAGTTTCAACGGTTGGATTGGCGGGAATTTTCGATTAGGGTTGATAAAGCATGGGTTGCGTGCGTGTTTTCCTCTGTTCGAAGGTGTGTGCGTTGCTGTAGCTATGCGCTTCTCTTTAGGTGACGTGGCTTGTGAAGGTGAATGTGTGTCATTTGTTTATTTCCAATTTTTGAATTCAATCACCATTTTTCGCCATAACTTTCTCATACGAAGTCGGATTCACATGAAATTTTTTTTGTTAGGATCGTAATTTAATTCCGGACTCGATGACGCTGGTTTGGACGAATTCTGAGACGGGCGAATTTTTGGGTTTAAATCGGGTTTGAATTCGATTTAAATTCAAAAGGTGAGTGTTTTAACCCACTCACAACTACTAGAAGCTTTTATGTTTGTTAAATAAATTTTAGAAATGAATAGAAATTTATTTATGAGCTTTTGGCATGTTATTTCATTCATATCTGTTGAATTGCATTTTTTTGAATGTAACTGTTAATTTAATTGATTTATTGCGTGTAAATTGGCTGTTAGAAATTATTGTTTGCATATGAACTGCTAGTTAACAGTTATGTCAATTATCACTGAATATAAATTGTTAGATTAATAATTGATAAAATTTAATTTGAATAAACTGCCAGTTATCACCTGTTATATATGATCATATATATAATTGTTATTGATTGATATTGATCGATGTTGTGATTGGATTATGGATGTGTTGTTGAATGGACGTTTATTTGGATATCATTAAACTGCAAGTTAGCATACATTTTACATTTCATTCGGGATTGTGGTTTGAAATGATAAAACCGCAAAGTTTTATTTTTAAATTGCGGATTGAAATGATAAATATCCGTATCACTTGACCATAGGATAGAAAATTATATACAGGCACCGCGGTCTATATATAACTATTTTAATGTGATTTCTATGGTTTGGATTGAATACGGTCTATAAATCTTAAATTTATATTGTATAAATATTTTATTCCATATTTATATACCTATGAAGTTGAAATTTTGAAATTAAAAGGAATATAAATTTCTTTATTGAAAATGGAAGAAATTTAGAAAATGGAGTTTGGTAAATTTATATCCTATGTTTAAATGTAAAGTTGGAAATTTTAAGATATGATATTTGTAATTGGATTTTCCCAAAATAAATAGAAATGGATATTCTAGTATAATTTGAAGTGGAAAAATTCTATATATATATATATATTTTACTAGAAATTGAAGTCTTATTAATTATGGATTTTATGTGAATGGTCAAGATTAATTAATAGAATATTGATTTTGAAAGGATAAAAATCCAACTTAGTTGAAATATTAATGCTCAAAAATGGATATAAATATATATAAAATTGAAATGGTTTTGGGACTTGAAGTAATATTTTGGACTTTGGTTTAACTTTAAAACAAGAAATATTTGGAAAGCCATGTAATTTATTCTTTATAAGGCAACAGTAAAGTTAAACCTTTTTAATTCGCATACCGTTGAATATCCAAACCATTTAGTTTTGAAAATAATGGTTTTAAAATACTATGGATTTTCGAAGAATTATGTTGAAAGTTACAAACAAAATATTGGTCACATGGGATATTAAAAAATAAAAAGTGACATAATTTTTTGAAAGTAAAATTTATTTGGGAAACGATATCATTGATTTGGGCTTTTATAAAATAATATGAAAATAAATGGTTTGTGTTTTTAAAGAAGAAATGATATCGTAATATTATGGTTTGAAATGGATTATATTCTGGTTTTAAAGTATAAACTATTTTTAAATAACCGCGGTGTTATAATAACGATGGGTTGGCAAAGAGACCGGGATCGGATATGGACATACTCTCTGTCGATACCGAAAACCACTTTGACTAACCGTGTACGCGGTGGAGTTCCAGAATGAAGTAGGTGGTGGCGACGTTTCCTGTAAGGTAAATACGTGGACCCAACTCCCGTGAGTTGGCATAAGGTGGCTAAAACAGGAGCGATTCTCAGGCCAATGAGGTCATTCCTCTGATCGGACGCTCCTCTTCGATATTATACTTTGACTTGGATTGATTCAGTGGCCACTTCTATATTTTGATTTTGGGGGAGTTAGTTCGAGGTGGGCGGCAGCTGCGCGCTGCGCGTTACCATCAGCCTGGATAGCAATTGGTATATCTACCCTGGCATTGCCTAGTTGTGCCGTGTCACCTACCCTATCGCGCCTTGTACGAGTTTGGTTTTCTCCCGTAGCCCGTGTGATATCCTCTAGTGGCTTCCCGATCAGGAGGGACTATGATATTGGATGGACTACTGGGACTATTACGTGTTAAGGGCTATATGGGTAACCCCTTAACGCTATTAAAAAGTAAGTTTATTTTATAAATAGACACTATTATAATAGCGCAATATACTACATAGTAAATAGTTTAACGGATCCTTAGGAGATGTAAATCCCGAGCATCTCTTGAGTTACTGTACCCATATTTATTTCTGTTTATTTAACTCACATAAGATTTTCTAGTCTGACTCGAGTGTTTTTGTCTTTTCAAATTCGCTTGGGTCAGTCCGAGCGTTTCAGGATAGCAGATTTTAGCTTTGGAGGACGAAGACGAAGAATCAGTATTATTCTATATATAGTATTGTACCACACTCTTTTTATTCCGCTGCATTGTTGTATTGGTATGTGTAACTCTGATGTTCATTGTATAAGTAAAATAACTGTTTTGTAAACTGTTTTGAACTGTATATTTATTATTATATTTTATCCTTCCGCTGTGAGATTCTATTTTGTTTTATTCCTTCTCTGTTTTTCTTATTTACCCCATAACAATCCGCCCTTGCGTATGCTTTGAATTGGCACGTGTGTTGTTTTAAAGTGTGCGAAAAGGCGGGATGTTACAAACGTCGAAATCTCAGTAATTTCAATATGATCATAACAAAGAAGATCACGCGTAAATTGCATATCGTATGAAAAAGTTATGGGAATTCGAACGATTGAATTCGGAATTTTAAGTAAATAAAAATAAAACACAAAAAAAAGAAACCTACCAACCAAAAATTTTAGCCACGTCACTTTTCAGCAAGCTCACACGGCTACAGGAATCAAAAACAACCCGTGCCTACCAAAACCCTAACGCATGAACACGCCGCCGCGACCATATCTTGCCGTGTGCCTGAAATGACGACAGTGCTCAAACCCATCGAGCGACGCTATCCCTGGACCCGCGCGCAGCGACGCGACCCAGTCGCGTTCACCCCCAGAATGCCCAGCCGCCACTGTTTACATAACCCTAATGCAATTTTTCGCGACCATCCAGCAGTTGATTCGACAAACGAACTGCGCCGATGAACAACGCATCTCAATCTCCATAATACCCCAAAAAGATTCGCCGATCAGATGAAGTTCATTGTCGAGCGATGAACGGTCGAAAATGGTTCATCGATTTCTGGCTGAACAGTGACCCAAATTGAAAAACGAATTACAGATCTGGGTTACGCTCTTTGAGAGTTTTGAAATATAATTTTTCTGAATTTTTTTTTGAGGAGTTTGAAATTTTTGCTTTGGATTGAGATTTGATTTGTGTTTGGATCTAGAATTTGTTTGCTGCCATTAAGGAGGAGAGATAGTTGAAATATACGTACAGAAAAATGAGAAATAGGAGTATGCTAGGGTTTATAACCGGGTACTTATAGGCTGGGTTGAAATAGAATAGATGGATCTGGTTGAATATATACGCTAACGAAAAAGTGGCCCAAAAAGCCCGTTTCGGCTCCGGAATGAAATTGGATCAACCCATATATCAAAATAGATGTTTTAAAATATTTTAAACGCAATGGAAAAGGTTTCAAGTCCACATTCCATCGTATGAAGAAGTTATGCTAAAGTCGATATTTTTTAATTTGATTTCAATTAAATCGATTTCAAGGCATTTCGCGTTCGTACGATCAAACGACAAGTCCGATCGCTACGAAACTTGAAATCCCAAAATAATTCACCGTTACGGATCCGGTGAAACTGGTTTCGTTGAAATCTGAGTCAGTGGTCAAAATGCCTATTTTTACATTAATTAAATAAATTAAAAATTAGTCAATTTAATCAAATTTTCAATTTCATTGACAATTCTTATCATTTTTAATTTTTCAATCATTTACACTGATTTAAACAAATTTAAATGTCAAATTAGAGTTGATAAATTTAAAAATTTTGGTATCAACTCCAATCTCATTAAATTCAGAATTTGTAAATTAAATTTTAATAATTCCAATTGAGTCAATTTTTTTTATTCTTATTATTCAATCTATTAGTATCAAATAGATGAAACTAACATTGGATTCATACTATATTACGTAAATATCTCCAAATTCCATCTAAATTTATATTTACATAATATTTAAATATTAAATTTCATTTTATTGCAATTAAATCCATTTATTATAGTTCGAATCCCAATAAACTGATAAATCTTTATTTCCATTCTTGCATTCAACCAATTGTCATATCCTAAATAGAATTTAATTTCAGTTACTTACCATTAAATTCATTTATTGTTGATTACATTCCCATTAAATAAAAATTTAATCCAAAATTTGATTAGATTTAATTGCCCTCTTTATTAGGTCCACTATTACTTAATAAACCTAGTTACATTTAGTTTTATATCCCATTATACCAATATCCCTATATACATCTTAGATTTGCATAAATGGTTATATTTCATAATGTGAAATCTTGTCTATTACACATATTAATTAAGGTTTTAAAACCAATTAATAAAATTTCTTTAGTCCAATCCTTTTTACCAATTATTTACCTTATGTAAAAAAAATATGTTTCTATTAAATTTACATTCACGCTTCCGTTATTATATTAACAATCATTAAAGTAACGTTTGTCATCAAAAACAAACATTATGATTATTTATCCAACATTGATTGTATAAATTTTCCATTTATTACGTATTATTATAACAATTGATATAATTTTAAATGTATTTTCCAAATCTACTACTTTCAATTAATTAAAACTTCACAATTGTTTAAATTAATTGGGATTACGCTACATTTATTATTTATCAAATTGTTTTAACCTTATTACCTAAATTTACGTTCAGTTACTATTAAGCAATATTATTTCATTTAATTCAATAATTACACTTGTTTTACTCATTTCCCATTATGGTAACCCTTTTATTTGTTCATTAAAATTTATTTTCAATTCCACTTCAATATAGTATCAAATTTCTATTTCTTGTAATAAACTCATTTATTATAAATTTGCATACCAATTAATTAGTTTAAATAAATAGATTGATTCAATTCAACTATTTTTTTATTAAGTCTATGTTAATCAATATAATATTTCATTGGTTAATTCAAAGCTTACTTTTAATTACTTAATTTCCATTTTATATGCAAGTGCAACAATTTACACTATTTCATTATTATTGTGATTTCACTTCAATTGTCAATAATTAGTTTTAATAACCATTCCTACGCTTAATTCTTAATATTTCCTTCATTATAAATTATAAAAATTTATTTCTTTTTAAATTTAGTTCCAAAATCTTATTAGAATGACAAATTTAATTATCGAAATTTATGGGTCGTTACACATTATATATAAGATTTCATTTTCAAATCGAAGACTTTCCAAAATCAATAGTATATCAAATCACACTTATATAGACTTCAATCTATTATTTTATATTAAAGCAGGAACTTCTCCAAGCTAATGTGGACTCTTCTGCTTTTCTCCTTTCGAAATACCACTCCATTGTCCACTTTCGCGTTTTTTTTCCAACCAAGCTCTCACTTCTTAGCCCTCCGCGTTTATTATTAATAATAAACTACCGCTATTTTCCCACGTCTCCACTCTCCCGCATATAAATCTCACAGTTATCTCTCCTCCTCCTTGTAATCACTCCAAAAAAATTTCATTCTCTCTCCTTTTGAACATTTTGCCCTTCAATTCCAATCAACCGTGCCATTATTAAAATATATTTGCACCCTTTCATTCTTTTATACACTTATAATTTCAGTAAACCTAAAATTATGTGTCATTGCTCATTTCAGGAAAAATTGGGAAGATCACTAAGGTTCGTCGAAATTAACAGATCTGCTTCTATCATGAACACAATCGCTAGTTATATCGATGGAATCGACTATCAGTAAAATTGCAAATACCTTATTGATTTGAACCTTTTTGCTTATTTCACCAATCTATTTACATTGCCAACTTTTTTATAATCATTTTTTCCAAATTACGGCCTATCGATCAATCCTTTATTCTCTCATCATAGAAACTCTTCATCCACTTCTTCCCTCAAACTGTTAAAAGATGAGTACTGCTTGCATACGTAGTTTATTATTCATAAATTTTTAACTTTGTTGTTCCCAGATTGTATTACTATTGGACCATTAGTATAATTTAAAAGATTTCATATATATATTCTGTTTAATATTGGTAGCGTTTTCATACCAACATCAAGACATTTCATGATCTTTTTGATAAATATTAGTTTAATTTATAGTACATACATCTGTAACAAGTTCAATGCAATTTTGGTTGATACGTAATAATGTAAGAAGGTGAAACTAATAGGCATAAGTTGATAAGTTCACTTGGATCTTTAATATCATGGAGAATCTGCATCGGATTCGCAAACCTATTTAAAGGGAAACTTTTTAGTAAATAGATATAGAACCATTTTTTCGTCCAGTTGTGTTACTATTAAAACAGAGACAACCTTTTTATATTACTAATTTCCTTATTAACAATTTTAGTTACTTCTTTTATTGACTTTAGGAATTGACTACCAAATTCAAAATAAATCAAGAACTGCATGGATGAGTTTTGGACTAGAAAAACTCAATGATAATTTATTTAACTTTTAAAAATTCTTTCCTTTACTCACATTGTTTGAACCTTCAAAATGACATCATTTACAAAATTGGCAAAGCAATTCAATGAATAATTATTCCACAATATTTTAATTGACCTTTGATATACACAAACCATTTTCACAATAATAAGGATAAGTATGTCACATGCTAAGATTTTACCTTCATTAATTTTATCTTGAAATTTGCAATGGGGTTGGGAGCCAAAATTTTAGACACATACTATTTTCAACTTAACTTTTGTATATGGGTACCATTTTCACGGCAATAAGGATAGTACGCCACATGCTAAGTTTTTATCTTTGTTGCTTTAAACTTGAAATTTGCAAGATTGGCAATAGATTAAAGTTTGCGGGTTGAGAACAAAATTTTCAAAAACAAACTATTGATGGACATATTCAAAAAAGGATCAGTTTAAAGAGTGTATTTCTTTAACTTACTAAAAAGTGGTTATGGATCAAACCAAGTGTAGGTTTTATAGATATTTGTAAATACATCAACTGAAATTTTGAACAAACATTTAAAATGATGATCACGCTACACTCTGTTATAAATTGTTTTTTGCTTCGGCTACAAAAGAGTGTAAAATTTCATTTTTGTGGATTTTGTGCATAATATACTCGTGCATGCATTGAGTGTTTTATCAATATTAATTTTCTATAACTTATCAGCAAATTAAAAACTTCTTGCTTTCTCAAAAAACATCCTTTCTTCATGAGCTTCTTCACATTTTTCGGATAGAGTTTTCACTATAAACAACCATAATAACAAGGTTTTTCATGTAAATACAAACTAATTGTATGAAGAGGTAATGAATTTCTTACGATTATAGTCATATCATCATTGCATAATGTACACTTAACCATTTCATAATGCATATCTCATTGTATTTCATCTCAGTTATAAGTTTCTTTGTTTTATTCAGGTAATAAAAAAATCATATTTCAAATCTGTTAATAAACTATTGCTTTTTTCACATTTCACGTGTTTAGCAAGCCTTTTAGTAATTTTAAAGGAAAGTTTACTCCATTTTATGCAGTAATTTTCTTTCTAATTGAATGTAGGAATGATTCTGATTTTTTACCTTTTGCAGAAAGTTGAATTAATGCATAAAAAATAAGTAATTTTCCTCTTTTATCCAAAGATTCTAAGTTGTGGTTGTTTATTTGGATGTAGATTGTCAATTAGAATGGTAAATTTTTGGATTTTGTATGGGAATTTACAGGTTTGATTACTATGTCAACCTTGCTAATGCTAAATTGTTTTTTTATTGTATGAATTTGAGTTTCTAATGTTCGATTCTCATTTTAATTTCCAGTATTTCATTAAGATATAAATTGTATTCATGGAATAGCTATAATAAAATCAATGTTTAAGTATCGATATGTTTGATTATTATATCAAACTTGCGTGTAACATCCCGCCTTTTTGTACGTTTTAAATCGACGATAAATCACACACGTCGGACTCAAACCATCCAAAGAGCGGATTGTTATCGGGGTGAATAAGAAAAGAAGAGAAAGAAATAAAACAAAATAGAATCTCACAACCAAAAAATATAATAATCAAATAACAATTCATGAAGCTGTTTTATAAAACATTTGATTATACTTATACAACACAGATCAGAGTTACACATACCAGGGAATAGTAAATAATGCAGTGGAATACATGATGCAGTGAAATAACATAGATAATAATAATACAATCTTCGTCTTCGTCCTCCAATAATAAGGTCTTCAAATCTTCAAATTCTCAGGCTGACCCGAGTGAATTGAAAGCACAAAACACTCGAGTCAGAACTAAAAGATCTTATGTAAGTTAAATCAATGGTAAAATATGAGTGGAACGACGTTAGAGATGTTTACAGGGTTTGACATCTCCTATCCAGTGTCTAACGTAAGTGTAGTAACTTAAGAGATGTTCGGAATTTACATCTCCTAAGGATCCGTTAAACTATCTACTATGTAGTAATATACGCTATTATAATAATGTCTATTAGTAAAATAAACTTACTTTTAAATAGCGTTAAGGGGTTATCCATATAGCCTTTAACATGTAATAGTCCTAGTAGTCCATCCAGTATCATGGTCCCTCCTGATCGGGAGGCCACTAGAGGATACTCCACGTGCTACGGGAGAAAAACAAACTCGTACAAGGCGCGCTAGGGTAGGCGACACGAAACAACGAGGCAATGCCAGGGTAGATTTACCAATTACGCATCGGGACTGATGGTGACGTATAGCGCGCATCTACCGCCCACCTCGAGCCACACCCCCCAAAAATCAAAGGGCCCTAATCAATCATAAAGTAATAGAATGGTAACGAAGGAGTGTGTCCGATAAGAGGGGCTACCTCACTGGCCTGTAAGCGCTCCTGTTTTAGCCACCTTATGCCAATTAATGGGAGTCGAATCCACGTATATACCTCAAGGGAACGCCGCCATCATCCTACTTCATTCTGGAATCTCCACCGCATACGGTTGTTAAGGTGGTTTTCGAAGTTGGCAGAGAGTATGACAACTTCCGATCCCAGTCTCTTTAACAACCAAACGTTATTATAAAACCGCGGTCATTTTTAAAATAGTTTACACTTTAAAACCAAATATCATTGCCCATTTCAAAGCCAAATCAATACGATATCATTTTCATTTCATATAACTTTTCTAAAATCATAACACTTTCAAAGTTATAGCATTTCAAAATCAAAACACTTGAATATAACACTTACAAATTATAATACCTTGAAAATCATAACTTTGAAACATAACTTCCGCCACTTAAATGGTTTAAATATTTAAAATACTTTATGTAATAAAATAGCTTCTTCAATTTCACAAATCAATTAAAACAACTCGAATTTCTAAATTTTAAATTTAACCAAATCCCAAATCATAAATTTCAATACAATTTAGTTTCCAAATGAACTATTCCAAATTATATCGATTTCAAAACAGATTTGATCCATAGAATAAACCATTTCAAATTCAATATATTTCAAACTTTAAGTATTCATAATTTCAAAAATAAGTTTGGTAATTACGATTCAACAATTCACTTTTCTATTATTTAGTTTGAAATATTTTACATATTAAATCCCTTATCATCTAAATGAAACTCAAATTACAAATAAATAAATATTTCATTCAGTTTATTTATACTTGAAATATTCATTCAATTCACCCTAAACCAAATCAGGTTATAAAATCAAACCTTTTAAAATTTTAAATTTAATAAATTTTACATCAACTTATTTGAGTTTAATTCTTAAATAAATTCAATTTCAAATAAATTTCCAATTTATCTTCCAACCTTAATTTATTTAAATCATTATAAACTCTATATTAGAATAAAATTTAAATACTTATCCATATCATCTCAATGGAATAAGCTTATTCTATATTAAAACAATTTATACATAGCTTAAAATCAAGAATAAAATAACATTTTATAATATCTAAAATCAATATTTATCTAAAACCATATATTTCATTACAAAACCATAGAAATCATTTCAAAATATTTTTATATATTGGTTCACGGTCTCTGTATATAATTTTCTATCCTATGGTCAAGTGATACGGATATTTATCATTTCAATCCATGATTTAAAATATAAATACGGTTATATATCATTTCAAACCGCAATCCCGAATGAAATAAAAATCCATAACAACTTGCAGTTTATAACAATATAAAATACAACATCCATTCATCCAATATCAATCATCAAACATTTATCACAATCATCATCCAATTCAGTCAATAACATCCATGTAGAACAGATAATAAATAACAGGTATTTACTGGCAATTTATATTCAATAATAAATTAAATAACTATTTTTCCAAAAAATTCAAATAAACTGAGATGATGATTCAAAATATGCCAAACAGTCATAAATAAATTTCTAATCACATCACATATCAATTTAACAAACATATGAAATTTTAGAAGTTGTGAGCGGGTTAAAACACTCACCTTTTGAATTTAAATCGAATTTAAATCCAATTTAAACCCAATATTCAAACAGACTCAGAATTCATCCAAACCAGTATCAAAATGTCTAGAATTTTGATATGATCCCAGCGGATCAAACCGCGCATGACTTGGACCTCGTATGTGAAAATTATGCAAGTTAGAATGACTGAAAATTAAATTTAAATAAAAAACAAAAGAAAGATTCCCCTCCTTGCCGCCACGTCACCAGGCGCTACACCTTTCCCTCCAAACAACAGGCACGCGAATCTCATCGTCCCTGCCAAAATCGAGAATGGACCCTAAGCCATCTTTCACCATCGATTATCACCACCTCTGGCCGTCTTTGCCGATGGCGCAGCCACCAAAAGCTTCTTCCAGGCCCGCTACCCCTCTTGTGGCCTTGAGCTCCCCTCCGATTAGCCCAATAGCCGTCCGCTGCCACTAATAACATAGGGTTTCGAAACCTAATCCATAAATTCCCACCACCACATGCAAAACCAGGTCAAGCGACCACCAACATCGAGCTCCATACGACGAGCCCTTCAAAACCCATATTTCAATTTCGTCAATTGATGACGAAATCAAAAACGCCCAATATGATTTTGACCGTGATTTACGATTGATTCAATCACCATTTCCAGAAATGAAAACTTGATGCAGATTCGTATCGATGTGATCTATGATATATAATTTTTCCAAATTTTTCTGCGGAGTTTGGATTTTTGGATTTGAATTTGATTTTAAATTTTGCAATTTGAGAATTGGTCTGTCTGCCCTAGGAATGAGGAGTTGAGAAGGATATGTATGTGCAGACAAATGAATATGAGGAGTTGATAGGTCTTATAACCGGATATATATAGGTAGGTTGAAAAATAGAAATAACGGATGGGATTCGATTAGTTTACACGTTGAACGATAAATGGCCCGAAAAGCCCGTTCTGACTTCAGAACGAAATTGGGTCAACCCATATATCAAAATAGATGTTTTTAAATATTTTGAACGGAATGGAACTGGTTTCATGTCCAAATTTCATCGTATGAAGAAGTTATGCTAAGATCATGTTATTTCAAATTGATTTCAATTAAATTGATTTCTATGCGTTTCGAGTCTGTATGATCAAACGACAAGTCTGGTTGATATGAAACTTAAAATTATATAATAATTTACTATTACGGATTCAATGAAACTTCTTTCATTGAAATCCGAGTTAGTGGCCAAATGGCTATATTTCAGTTCATTAAATAAAAAAATATTAAATCAATTAAATCAAAATTTCCAAATTCCAATTCCATAATTAACAAATCTTATCATTTTTTATTTCTTAAACAATTACCATACTTTGAACAATTTAGATATCAATTCAAAGTTAATAAATTTAAACATTTCTATATTTATTTCAATTATGTAGCATTTAATTTCATTTGCTACAGTAATTCCCTTTATAATAAATTAAATTTCAATAAATTGATAATCTTGCCCTCCATTCTTTTTTTCAACCTATTGTCATACTATAAAATTAACATTATTTTCCATTTATTATCTAGATTTACATTAACATAATATTCAATTTAGATTTATTGCAATTGAATACCGAATTTTATTTAATACACTAAATAAATAAACAACATATATTAATTGTCACCTATTTACTTTTAAGTACATATTCAATATTTACATTCGCTTATCTTATATTGAATTCATAACCAAGTTGTAACAATTTACACTATTTCATTATTGGGATTTCACTCCAATTGTCAAAAATTAGTTTTAATTACCAATGCTACATTTCATTTTTAACATTCACTTCATTATAAATTATAAAGTTTTTATTTCTCTCTAAATTTTACTACAAATATCTTATTAAATTAACCAATTTAATTATCGAAATTTATTGGTCGTTACACTCTCCCCCACTCAAAACTTTTCGTCCCCGAAAAGGAAAAGAAGGAAAAAGAAAGAATTGAGTAAACAATACATTTTATTCAAAAATATTAACTTTATAAACAAACAAATTTTCAGAATTAATTAAATTTAAATAAAATACACCAATTTATAACCAATAAATCTTTTTATATTCAAATTAATAAATTTTGGAAAACATTTTTCTAAAAAATTTCTAAGTCCAAAATTTGCGAAAAAATTCGGCAGAGTCTCCTTTGTACGGAGAGACTCGGGAGAAAATATAATATCAAATATAATAATATATATCACAATATCTCAAATAATATCTCCTAACAACGGGAAAAACAATATAATAACGCTATAAAGCTGTAATCCAAGAACGTACCTATTTCTCAGGCAACTAGCGCTTATTTTATGAAACCAAAAGCAGTAGCAATTGCTTTCATTACCTTTATTTCACTTATATAATACAAAAGGAGTTAATAATTATATAAAATGAAATATTTAAAGTTGTTTCAACCACTAACAAACAAATCAATATAAAACAAGAATCACTTGCAATCCCAGCATAAAATCATCATATGAAATCGATAATGTCAATTATCACGACCCGAAGTTCAGCGTTCAAAAATCGACATCAAATACCTCACTTGTATTCGACTACCGGAGATTCAAACGTCGAATTCCAGTTCGGATGGAGCATATAACAACAATTAGATGAATAATAAACAGCGGAAAATAAAACTGCTAACATCAATATCCCAGATACAACATCACAATACTATACAACAACAACTCCAACATCAGAGTATTTTTATAAATATACAACACAACTCCAAAATAGACCATCACAAAGAACAACATGTGATCACTCCAAGAAGGTCTTCAAAGAGATAAAGCAATAATGAACTTCCAAACTAAGACCCTCGAGATCCAAAAGTTTCAAAATATCTCCAAGTTAAAACCTTCAAAACTAGTAGTCTCCAAACCATACGACTCCAAGATCCAGCTAGTACCAAAACACAGAAGACCTGCTACTAGGCTGCCCGTGTGGAAATTATGGGCACCCAGAGTTTAGAAAGGAAACAATAAACTCCCGGTCAGTCATGGGACGGTATGAGTAAACAAAAACAGTTGCTTTGAAAATAAAAGCAGTTTATTTTAAATCAAAGACAAACAAAAGAATTTGAAAGAAATTTACAATGCTTTCTGAAAATGAAACTACCATAAGGCCACCCGCCACACACACAAGCCAAACTCAGACTTAGGGAAGATTTCTTCTTATGACCGTCAAAAATGCTTAATACGAGAAAAACATTTTATATATTATGATTAGTGCATAGTGTGAAAAACAATTTCAAAAGTATAATATAAATCTTAGCCAGCATAGGTACCATTATACTATGCCTACTATAGCTACAACCTGAGGTGGCAGGTTATACAATTTAAAACCGTATTGGGTTCATATTGTTTCTTTGGATTTCCAACAAATGGTCAGGCTTAGGAACTTCCTGGTCCACATGGGTACGCCTCTGGAGGGACGTCCCGAGAACCTAACTGGATCTCTGCCAACACAAGGCCGGGTTAACTCTATAACTAGGTAACTACTGACACGAGCATGCCATCCCCCGGTTGTAACCAACCTTTATCCGGGGCCCCAACATCAATCATAAAGGAATATATATAATTGTGATATCCACATAAGTTAAGTATCTGGGCTCCATACCATGATACCACTTCTATCCAGAAGGAAATGCACATACCCTAAAGGGTGCTACCCCCAATAACCTTGCTGCATCTTTCCTGTTTCGACCATTATCGGGTTGTGAGGTTCGACGAAGTCTCGTCCACAAAGCTACGCTTTTTACAAAAGCCATGCTTTGATCATTTAATGATCAACAAATGATCTTCAATACACAGTAGCACTTAGCGTGCCACACTATCAAGTATATCACTGATAACTTCAATTACATAACCTCTGAGCTCGTATGTCTCAGAAAAGGGTGTTAAGCTAATAGATTAATTCTCCGCCACCAACAGATATGTATTTGAAAGAAATGGGCTTTATATCTCAAAGTGTAGTGTCAGACACACGACCATACAAGTCTGTTCCGGGTTCGAACAGAACCGAAGGCACTTCGTCCAATAAAAGCAGAAGCCCTTGCAAATCCCGTCGTCCACAATCACGATCGAACTTCCCATCACTTAGGGAATCCCTATACCGGAGCAACTCGGTGCAGAGACAATCGATAGGTTATCCTATCGTTTTCGAAGACACCCGGTCTTCACCACCGGTCTTCAATTTCTCTCCATTCGTCGAATCACTATTCGGAATGGGTTATATGACACAAAGGTCCTTTCCCGGCTAATCCAAATAGTCAGCGCCAATTTTTAAAACATGGGGATATGTCATTCTTAAAGATCCACAGGTTCGATGTGGGTTTCGGATAACCAACTGGAATCCGACTCCCTGTCGCATCGAAATTTAAAAGCTTTTTTACAGTCCAAAGGGATTTGTTATTTACATAGAGATATATTCATCACAGATAGAACAGCTTAGCATAAAGAATTTAAATCACAAAGCATGACAAATAAAATCAGAGATATCAATCAAATACATTACGCAATAGTTATCGATCATGTCCAGCCAAGATAGCTCAATTGTGTGATTTAAACTAATTAATCACATATTTAATTTCATTAATTATCTTCAATCAATGATTTGTTATCCGTATTAATTAAATATTTAATTATCTCCATAATTAGCTCATCACTTAATTAATTAACCTAATTAATTCATTCTTAATTGTTCATGAATTAAGTATTAATTACACTTATTAATTTACTATTTCTCCAATTAATTATCTTAATAAGTTAACCCCTAAATAATAATTAAATATTAGGTAATTGATTTAAATAATTTATTTTAAGTAAATCATTTAATCTTTAACATCATTTTTTTAATTACATTTCATAACAAAATTTTTCTTTTTATAAGTAATTTGACAAGAATTATTTTAAATTAATTAACTTAAAAAAATATCTTACTTAACATTGAGTTGTTTTAAATATAAATCAAAACCATCTTTTAATACATGTATTTTAAAAATTTAAAAGTTTTGAAATTTCTTGTTTTCATTTGGCAAAATTTCCTGTTTTCTGACTTTCCCTGAACCCCCTTCGAGTCTTCCCCGAGAATTCCTTCTGCTTGCTTTGAGTTTCCCTAAAATCTGACCCGAGTGACAAAAAAAAATTTCAAAAAAATTCCTAAGTACCATTCGAACGACCCGTACACTACTTCGAGTTCACGCTCGAGTTCAAAACCCTATTACCCGATAGCTACTTCGGGTCCTTCCTTTCTTCCCCAACTTGCCTTCCCTGACACAACTAACCCCATGTTCACCTGCACAACCTCGCCGGCGATCTCTGGTTGAATCTCCGACCACCCCCAAGTCAGCGACCATCCATCTGAACCACGCAAGCATCCAAAAACCCAAAATCATCGCTAAATCAAATCGAGCTACTGATGAGAACTGGAGCAAAAACCATTGCCATGAAACCACCACGCTCCTCCTCCTTTGACCGCCTGAATGTCAACCCCCAACGGCCACGTCTCTGACAAACCCTAACCTAACTCCTCCCCGAGTACCACTACGCTCGATCCACCGGAAAGCCCAATGCCGATCGAATTCTCAGTTCAACCTAAAATTAGGGTTAAGCCCTAAATTAATCCAGATATCTACTCATGAAGAATTACAAAATTTCACAGCATTTTTCTCGAATTCAACCTTGTTCCAGCATCCCTCAAAACAAATTTCAAGCCTCAATTCACTCGAGATTGCAAGAGATTTACAAAATGCCCAAATTTGTTCCACTCGAAAATTTGAGACATTTTCAAAATTAAAAACCATGAAACCTTTATTAAAATTCATTATTCCCTAATACTAATTTGCTCCTAACAATTGATTTTGAAAATAATTTATTCGAATTTTGGCTCATAACAGTTTTTTCTTCTTTTTCTTCTGTAATTTCTAGTTCCAGGTCCTAAATCATGGATAATATCCATTAAATGTTTAACTTCCAATCTGAAATGAATCTTAACCAACTTTTGTTTTTGATGCTTCAATCTAATCGAACAAAAGTTGATGGATTTGGGTTCCGTACAGTTTTTTTCAAACACTGTTGCTAGAACAGGATGTATAATCCTGTACATCAACATGCACAGGGAAAAGAAAAACATATTTCACTCAAATTTTGTTGCATGCAAATCCATTCTTCAATCTTGTATATATCAGGCATGAAATCAACTAGATAAAAATCAAATTCTTAGAAAAATTTACTCACAAATTTAGAATTTGAAAACAAGAGTGGAAAGAGGGAAATTCTGTTATTCTTTGATCTGCAAATTTCTTTTCTAGCTTGATTTCCTTTGAGTTATTATCTGCAGTAATTTTTTCATACGCTAGTTTAAACTTTGATGTATCTACTCACTTATTCTTTTAACAATAATATAAAATAATTAATTTACTTACAGTATTTTATTTCTGAACGGGGGAAGAAATTTGTGGCCTGCACCCATTAAGCTTTGTGTTTGCTGTTTTTTCTTCTTTCAAATTGATTCATGAACCTTTACTAAATCTTTGAAACTCTTGCTTAATTCTGTAAAACTTGTTGATTGAAGATTGGAATTCTCCTTCGAGTTTGAGAAACAAAGGGAAATTTGTTATAGATCTTTTCTTTCTTTTCTGAAATATGTTTCTTGATTTTAATTGTTGAGACAATTTAGATTTGTTTTTTTGATGACGATAGTTTTCTGAAATAAAAATAAAGATAAAAGATATTGTATAAGTTTGTTTGCTTTTAAAAAAAAATACTTAAGAAAAGAAATTAATGAAAGGACACTTGTTACTTTTCTTCTTTTATTGAATTATGTTTTTCACCAAGTCATTCTTAATTTAACACTTGTAATAAAAAAATTTCGTTTATTAACATAACAAATCTACATTATATAATTTAATTTTAAACTTATATTTCTTATTAATAAATGTTAGTTTAATGTTAATGTATATTATCAAAAGAGATATGTATATATGAATGCAAGCTATTTTACCAACATTTCGTTTTAAAATTTAAATTCAAATTGAAAATCAATTCAATATATAAATTCATATCTACCCATGTATGCACACATACATATATATATTTACATGTATGAACAAAGTTAAATTCAATGATTAAAAAAAACTTTTAATAATTCAATTTTTTCAAACTTAAAAGAAATTTGAAATTCTTATTCTTTTATGTCATCATCTATTTATTTATTTATTTTTGAAACTTTTCAAATTTTTATCTTAAAAGTTCTACATTTTTAAATTTTAAATTGATGAATTTTGTTATGTTACAGATTTCCTCTCCTTAAGAAAATTTCGTCCTCGAAATTTGAAAGAGAGAGAAAAGTAAACAAAGAATATACGAATACAAAAATGAATAGGGAAATGGCTTACTAATTTAGGCCGAGATATCCACCCTGCATTTGGGATAAGACTTTTGCATACTGTCCTCTGTCTCCCAAGTACAGTCCTTTGGATCTTCGCTCCATTGCACTTTAACCAATTTCGCAATTTTGTTCCTTAATTGCTTTTCGTCTCGATCCACAATCTTAATTGGTTCTCTTTTAACTGATAAATTTGGCGTGGTCTCCAGAGCTTGCTGTGCTGCTTCTTCTATAATACTGTCTTGATCGGGCACGTACTTTCGAAGATGTGAAACGTGAAATACATCGTGTACGCCGAATAACCAGTTAAGTAGCTGTACTCGATATGCTAGAGGAGTAATCCTTTCCAAATAGGAAAAGGACCACTGTATCGCGGTGCAAACTTACCAATTTTCCCAAATCTTAACACACCCCGCATTGGAGATACTTTCAAGAAAACAGAATCTCCAACTTGAAATTCCAAAGCTCTTCTTCTACGGTCGTAATAACTCTTCTGGCGACTCTGAGCAGTTATTAACTTCTTTCGGATAAAATCAACCTTTTCAGTGGCTTCCTTAATCATGTCCGGTCCAAGAACTAGTCTATCACCGGATTCGATCCAGCATGACGGTGATCGACAATGTCGACCATATAGAGCCTCAAAAGAAGCCATTTCGATACTGGCTTAATAGCTGTTATTATATGAAAATTCCACCAAATGTAAATAGTCTTCCCAAGAACCACCAAAGCCGAGAATATAAGCTCGCAAAAGAACTCTAATATTTGATTTATCCTTTGAGTCTGCCCATCCGATTGTGGATGATAAGCAGTACTGAAATTTAGCTTTGTTCCTAATGTGTCCTGAAACGCTTCCCTAAATCTACTAGTGAAGATCGGGTCACGATCACTCACAATACTACTCGGTATACCATGGAGGCGGACAATCTTTTGATATATAGCTCTGCAAAACTTCCTGCTGTCCGAGTGGATTTCACTGGAATAAAGTGAGCAGTTTTGGTTAGACGGTCCACTATAACCCAAATTGCTTCATTTCCCTTCTTGGTTTATGGCAATCTGTCTATAAAATCCATTCATACCTGATCCCATTTCCATTTTGGCACTTCCAAAGGCTAGAGTAAACCCGCCATCTTCTTCTGGTCGCTTTTAATTTGCTGACAGGTAGCACAGCGACTCGCATATATGGATATATCTCTCTTCATTGTTTTCCACCAGAAGGTTCTTTTAATATCTCTATACATTCTATTTACTCCTGGATGGATACTGTGTTTTGACTTACGACATTCATCTAAAACTTCACGCTTTAATTCTAGAATGTTTGGGACATAAATTCTTCCCTTCAATCTTATAATTTTATTTCCGTCGATTTCAAAACTGGTATTTTCACCACGACGCATCTTCTCATAAATTTGATGAAGAAACTCATCTTCTTTTTGCCGGATGGCGATTTTCTCAAGAAGAGTAGGAGTAACGATGATGAGCAAGAATAGCGTGCTTCCTACTTAAAGCATCAGCAACTACATTGGCTTTACCGGGTGTATACAGAATATCTAGGTCATATGACGCTAGAAATTCTAACCATCGTTGTTGCCGTAGATTTAAATCTTTCTGGGTGAAGAGATACTTTAAAGATTTGTGATCGGTGAATAATTCAAAATTTTCACCTAAGAATAAAGAGAGTTTATTAAGTATGTTTATTTAGTTAAGTTAAATTTATTATATTGTTAAGAAAGCTGGAAAATTTCTTACCCAGAAGATAGTGTCACCAGATTTTCAGAGCGGAAATAACAGCTAAAAGTTCCAAATCGTGTGTTGGATAATTTTTCTCATGCGGCCGTAAATTGTCTACTCGCGTAGGCAATTACTTTTCCATGTTGCATTAGTACTGCACCCAAACCGTCCCCACAGGCATCAGTACAAACAGATAACCCTTGGTTCCCATTAACGATAGCGAGAACGGAAGCTGTAGTTAATCTCCTTTTTAATTCCTGAAAAGCTTCATCACACGTTGGAGTCCAATTGAATTTAGCATTCTTCATTGTCAGCTTAGTTAGTGGACTGGCCAACTTAGAGAAATCCTAGACAAACTTTCTATAATATCCCGCTAAACCCAGAAAACTTCGAACTTCTCTAGGAGTAGTGGGTCGCTTCCAGTCTAGAATTGCAGAAATCTTGCTTGGATCAATAGAAATCCCTTCCTTATTAACAATATGACCGAGAAATCTGACTTCTTTGACCCAAAAGTGATATTTAGAGAATTTAGCGAATAAAACATTCCTCCTCAATATTTCCAAAACAATTCTTAGATGTTCAGCGTGCTCTTCTTCGGTTTTGGAATAAATCAAGATATCATCAATAAATACAAGAACAAACTTGTTCAGTACTTTTCGAAACACACAGGTCATTAAATCTACGAAATACGTGGGAGGGTTGGTTAGTCCGAAAGGCATGACTAACCATTCGTAGAACATGTTAGGACCCCTGAAGGCTGTTAAATGAACACAATCTCGGCTATTCGCAGTTGATGGAATCCTTGAGCTAAATCCATCTTAGAAAAGAATCGAGCACCATGAAGTTGATCAAATAGATCGTCGATTCTAGGTAAAGGGAATTAATTTTTGAGACTTTGTTTATTGAGATCGCGGTAGTCTACACACAATCTCAAAGATCCGTCTGATTTAGCCACAAATACGACAGCTGAACCCCATTCGAAAACACTAGGGCGTATCAATCCTTTTTCCAACAAATCTCGAGTTTGATTGACTAATTCAATTCTTTCCTTAGGTGCCATCCTACGACTTGCGTGAACAATAGGATGGGCATTGTGTACTAAGTCAATACGAAATTCTATTTCCCTGTGTGGAGGTAAGGATTTTACTTCTTCAAATATGTCGAAAAATTCTCGAACAACAGGTATAGACTCCAAACTGGGTTCCAGATATCCCAAAGTATACATTAATTTATCTCTCTTTTGACTCGGATCCTCACAAGAGATTTCAACAAAATTTCTAAGGTTTGTTTTGACTAAAATTGTTCGATTATTACAATCTAATTTAGCTTTGTATCTCGATAACCAGTTCATTCCAAGTAAGATTTCAAATTCATTAAATTCGAGGATATAAAGATTGATAGGAAATTGATAGCAAGCATATGAAATAGGGACTTCCTTACAATACAAACTAAGATTTGCGGGACCTCCAACCGGATTTTTCTCGCAAATAGGGTCGTCAACAAATTCAGTTTTAAGTTCTAATTCATTTACGGTTTGTTGGGAGATAAAGCTATGTGAAGCTCCCGTGTCAAATAAAACTCTAACAACTTTATCATAAATAGTAAGGTTACCTTCCAAAACACCTTTTCCCTTATCTGCTTTTGAAGTTGAAGGGTCTTCCTTTATCGCATATACATTTGCCACCTTTGCTTGTTTCAACAACGGGCGATTCCTAACAACATGTCCAGGCTTGTGACAGTTATAGCATTCTCGAGCTCCTTGATCATTCTTCACAGGTTGTTCTTCTTGATTTGCTTCTTCGGGTTCTTGCAATTGTTTGAATAATGCCCTTTTTCTTGGCAATTGTAACAAGTCACATTTCTGGCCGAATTCCCTTGATTGTTCCTCTTATCCTTACCTTGATGTGGCTTTTTACCCCCAAACTTTCTCTTCTTCCAATTCTGTTTACTGGAATTTCCGCTTTCCCTTGGAATCTCTTGCATATCCATGGTGGCGTACCAATAGCCCATATCAATAAGATCACAGAAAGATTATTTGATGTGTGCGGTCATCCTTTCGTGATATTTCTTGTTCATCCCACGAATGAATTTTTCATTTTTCTTTAAAGGCGTATTCACCAACTCCGGTCCGAAACGGGATAATTCATTGAATCTGTTTAAATACTCTTAAAAAGACAAGGCTCCTTGCTTTAAGTCCAGAAACTCTTGATACATTCGTGAAATTCCTGCCGATGGCAAATACCGCTTTTCGAAGACCTCTTTGAATCGATTCCAAGAAAACTCTTCTTCAGGTTCATTTATTGTGACCGTTTCCCACCAAGCTGAAGCTTCATCCTGTAGCTGCCAAGAAGCAATTAGAGGCATTTGATCATCCTGCAGCTTAAGCCCCTTAATGATCTTTTCACATGATCTTATCCAAGATTGGGCCTCAATAATCGATTCTTTGCCAATGAAAGGCCTATCACCCAGCCTTGTGAAACTCTTATGCAAATCGGCCATATTTGGATGAGGTTGAGTAGGTAAAAGTGCTTCCGTTGAAGGAGAAACTTGACTAGCTGTTGTAGCATTTCCCTGACTCCAAGCTCTACCTCTATGCCCACTCATTCTTACTATCTGTAATTAGTAAGAAACTTGATTTAGAGATTGGACGAGATATCTTAAGGAATATCAGCAGTCAAACAAAATAGACTAAGAAATTTTTTGGTTTCAGTCTCGGTTTATACTCATTCTAGGGTATACTTCACCCTATCTCTAATGAGCCATCTAATGTATTATACTCCGTAGCCAAAGTTCTTACTCAACCTTTAGCTCCGATACCACTTACCACGACCCCAAGTTCAGCATTCAAAAATCGACATCAAATACCTCACTTGTATTCGACTACCGAAGATTCAAACGTTGAATTGCAGTTCGGATGGAGCATATAACAACAATTAGATGAATTATAAACAGCAGAAAATAAAACTGCTAACATCAATATCCCAGATACAACATCACAATACTATACAACAACAAAACCAACATCAGAGTATTTTTATACATATACAACACAACTCCAAAATAGACCATCACAAAGAACAACATGTGATCACTCCAAGAAGGTCTTCAAAGAGATAAAGCAATAATGAACTTTCAAACTGAGACCCTCGAGATCCAAAAGTTTCAAAATATCTCCAAGTTAAAACCTTTATAACTAGTAGTCTCCAAACCATACGACTTCAAGATCGATCAAGTACCAAAACACAGAAGACCTGCTACCGTGTGGAAATTATGGGCATCCAGAGTTTAGAAAGGAAACAATAAACTCCGGTTTAGTCATGGGACTGTTATGAGTAAACAAAAACAGTTGCTTTGAAAATAAAAGCAGTTTATTTTAAATCAAAGACAAACAAAAGAATTTGAAAGAAATTCGCAATGCTTTTTGAAAATGAAACTGCCATAAGGCCTCCCGCCACACACACAATGCGGACGTAGACATGGGGAAGATTTCTTCTTATGACAGTAAAAAATGCTTAATACGAGAAAAACACTTTATATATTATGATTAGTGCATAGTGTGAATAACAATTTCGCAAGTATAATATAAATCTTAGCCAGCATATGTACCATTATACTATGCCTACTATAGCTACCACCTGAGGTGGCAGGTTATACAATTTAAAACCATATTGGGCTCGTATTGTTTCTTTGGATTCCCAACAAATGGTCAGGCTAAGGAACTTCCTGGGCCACATGGGTACGCCTTTGGAGGGACGTCCCGAGAACCTAACCGAATCTCTGCCAACACAAGGCCGGGTTACCTCTATAACTAGGTAACTACTGACATGAGTATGTCATCCCCCGGTTGTAACCAACCTTTATCCGGGGCCCCAACATCAATCACAAAGGAATATATATAATTGTGATATCCACATAAGTTAAGTATCTAGGCTCCATACCATGATACCACTTCTATCCAGAAGGAAATGCACATACCATAAAGGGTGCTACCCCCAATAACCTTACTGCATCTTTCCTGTTTCGACCATTACCGGGTTGTGAGGTTCGACGAAGTCTCGTCCACAAATCTACGCTTTTTACAAAAGCCATGATTTGATCATTTAATGATCAACAAATTGTCAGGACCCAATTCTTTGTCTTCCGAAAATTCAACATCGATACTCACTTTATCGACTGCCAAGTAATCGAACGACGGAAAACCGAACACTGAGGGTTTTTTTTAAAAAGATTTAAGGAAAGAGAAAGAGAAAAAGATAGAAGAAGATAGAAGAAGGAAGAGAAAACATAAGATAGAAAATTTAGATAGGGAAAAGAAGATAGAAAATTTTAAAATAGAAGAAAAAGAGAATAGAGGAAAAAGAAAAACAGAACGGAATAGGACGGAACAGAAAACAACAGAACAATAACAGAATCTCACAATTCGCAGCGGAACAACATATAATAATTAAATTTTATAAACCCTATATTTCAACTTTTCATAATAAATTCAAAAATTCCGATTTAACTATTTTATAAAATCATTAGCATCATATTCTCAAAAATCAGTTTTTAACTATATTTCTCAAAAATCATAATTTTTATAACTTTAAAAATTATAACGTTTATTTATTTAAAATGAATCAATTCCAAAAATATAGTATATTTTCAAAAATCACTTTAAAATCATTTTAAAATTCCAAATTTGGTCCAATGATGCTACACACCAAATAGTCAATCACGACTACAACGACATCATATATCGATATGATAGTCCATCAAATATCAAAATATCTGAAATCAAATAAATACTGTTGAGGAATCCAGTTGGATCCCTCCAACCTGTTTTCCTGCATCCACAAACATTAGCACAATACCAATTTCACTCCAGTACGAAATTATTGCGGTATATGTTCTTATTAAATATTATCCGCTTAATAACGGCGCAATAGGGTCTCATCCGCTAAACAAAAAATGCGGGAAATCAATAACTCCAATATATACATATGCCAATATATATATATATATATATATATATATATATATATATATATTGCTATTATATATAATACCAATTTCACTGTTTATGAAATATTCGCGGTATATGTTTTTAATAAATAACATCCGCTTACTAACGGCGTATAATGTCTATTTTAACAATCAATAGATATCAATCAACATTCAAACATGCATTCAAATATTTTAAATCTAACTATTTAAAATAAAATCGAAACCGATTCGACTGAGTGAGAAGTTCTCACCTTGGTTTTAATTTCCGTTTTAGCGATTTATTTCGAATAAAATTAAACGGACGTTTAATTTTACCCAAAATTCTCACTAACTCCAAACGACTCCAAACTAACTCCATTGCGTAGTGCTTGTCCATACGATTCCAACGTAACTAGTTTCGCATTTTTCGACCTCGTATGAAAAAGTTATGTATTTTACAAGTTTGTACACAATTTAACTTATATAAATACAACATTAACAAACCCACTTTCCATCACAGCCCTTAGATCCTTCCCCAGTGCATCAAGACCGTCCCCATCCTCTCTCCCTCATGCACGAAAATCTACAGGCCGACATCACCATGCTTGAACCCATGAACTTCAATTTTAGGGTTAAATAATTCATCCAATCCATACACCTAGAACACGATCAAGTGATGCCGTCTCGAAGCTCCACACACGAGCTACCTTCGGCCACGACCTAGGCAAGCTCGGCCTCCCCCTCTACCCTCGAGATGCGTGCACAGCTGTAGAGAACGGCCCCATGTAGCTCCTCCCACGTTGCTCCGTTTCCGATCATCACCGTATGGAATCGAAGCTCTCGTCGAGCTCTTCGACTTTGTAGTTGAGCACTTTGGCTAATTCTTTGTAGATTGAGAGAGATTGAGAGGAGAAAGAGGAGAATTTCTGGCCATTGGTTATGTTAGAGGCGGCTAGGGTTTTGTTTGTTTTTTTTTTTTTTTATGAAGAGGATGGTGGGCTATTTATAGAATTTCGAACGACACTATTCATCCGGAAATTCCGAACTCCGATTTACGCGCCGAAACTGACGTATCTAGGGTTTATCCCGCGTTCCCGACATAATGGAACAGGTTTCGGAAGCTAATTCGGAAGTATGTGCGAGTTATGGCTAAAAACGCTCAATTTAAATTAAACCGATTTAAATCGATTTCTAGGCGTTTTAATTTGTACCGGACAAACGGTAAATCCAATTGACACGAAATTTGAAACCTTACAATAATATCACATTACGGATCCGATGAAACTGGTTTCGTCGAAATCCGAGACTTTTTGAAAAATGGCTATTTTCACTCGTCAAATTTAAATTAAAAATAAATCGATGCGTTTCGAGCTGCCACGATGAAACGATAACTCCGATTGACACGAAAATTGAAATCCGGTAATAACTAACTATTACGGATCCAATGGAACTGGTTTCGTTCAATTCTGAGACTGTTCAAAAATTGACTATTTTCACTAGTCGATTTAAATATTAAAATATTCAATTTTCACAATTTAACTTTTAATTCGATTTTAAAAGTTCTAAAATATCATTCTAACTCCTATATGATAAAATAAAATTTTACAAATCATTTTAAATCATATTTAACCCTATTTTCAATTATTTCCATAATTTAACGTATTAAATCATCGATTTAATTATTCAATTAAATCCAATAATTCAAATAAAAATTTATTTGACTTGTAAATTCACTTATTAATATTTAAAATTAATTAAATATTCAAATTTTAATTTCAAAAAATTCTGGGTCGTTACAATCTTTCCCCCTTAAAAGAATTTCGTCCTCGAAATTACAAGTAAGAAAAGTTACAGAATTCTATTAATTTTCCAAAATTCATAATTAAACTTCTTACAAATATTTACTAAGTTTTCAAATCATACTTAGTTATCTTTTCAAAAACAACTACTATTGTTTAACTTTCAACTTCAAATCAAGGTTAAAATTTTCAAAATTTTTCAATTTTCTCAAAAATTTTCTAACGCCTTAAATTTTCGGAAAAATTCGCCATAGTCTCCTTTGCGCGGCTCGATCCGAAAAAAAAATGACAGTATATATATCACAAATATACATCTCATCAAGTAATGAGGCATCCCGCAGGGAAAAAATGTAAAAGTACGATATGTAATCCGAGATATGTACCTTATATTTTATTAGCAAGCATATACGGCTAATATAGCGCGAAAGCGAGCTCCAAATGCGAAGCAAACGCGATCCGCACCTACTAATTACTCAACAAACAACATGAGAATCATGCATATAGATAATAGTATCGATATACATCATATAGCAACATAATAACTATACATGCCAACATAGCAATTGAAACAAAAGCAACAAATGCAAACATCAACCAACTATCATTCAACTATCACTTAAGTTATATTCCATTTAACTTTTAAATTCATTTTTATTTACAACTCATATTCATAAATATATTCATTAGTTTCACTTCTCATATATATATATATAAGTTTATTTCACAATTGTAAATCACTTTAATTATAATTCAATTCTTATAATTCTTTTTGCTTATACAATTCCTTTATTTAGATTATTCAAACATCTAAACAATCAACTTATATACACTTTTATAATTCTGAAAAATTATTCCTTTATATATAAAATATACTCAAGGTAAAATTATTTCATTTACCCAATTTAAAATCAATATTGTGCCGAATTGTTCTATTCAAGTGTTTAGAAACCCCTTCGGCATAGTCTTGCGGACCACGCTGACGAAAGTTCATATGCCACTCAATAAACCAATCATCACAATATAAAACAATTTTATATTCACTAACAAATACGCTCTCATATCTATTATTACACTCAAATTCATTCTAGAGTACTGCTGACTCTATCTCTAATGAATAATACCCAACAGAACCATGGTTGTCGCTTAACCATAAGCTCTGATACCACATTGTCAGGACCCGATTCTTCGTCTTCCGAAAATTCAACATCGATACTCACTTTATCGACTGCCAAGTAATCGAACGACGGAAAACCGAACACTGAGGGTTTTTTTTAAAAAAGATTTAAGGAAAGAGAAAGAGAAAAAGATAGAAGAAGGAAGAGAAAACATAAGATAGAAAATTTAGATAGGGAAAAGAAGATAGAAAATTTTAAAATAGAAGAAAAAGAGAATAGTGGAAAAAGAAAAACAGAATGGAATAGGACGGAACAAAAAACAACAGAACAATAACAGAATCTCACAATTCGCAGCGGAACAACATATAATAATTAAATTTTATAAACCCTATATTTCAACTTTTCATAATAAATTCAAAAATTCCGATTTAACTATTTTATAAAATCATTAGCATCATATTCTCAAAAATCAGTTTTTAACTATATTTCTCAAAAATCATAATTTTTATAACTTTAAAAATTATAACGTTTATTTATTTAAAATGAATCAATTCCAAAAATATAGTATATTTTCAAAAATCACTTTAAAATCATTTTAAAATTCCAAATTTGGTCCAATGATGCTATACACCAAATAGTCAATCACGACTACAACGACATCATATATCGATATGATAGTCCATCAAATATCAAAATATCTGAAATCAAATAAATACTGTTGAGGAATCCAGTTGGATCCCTCCAACCTGTTTTCCTGCATCCACAAACATTAGCACAATACCAATTTCGCTCCAGTACGAAATTATCGCGGTATATGTTCTTATTAAATATTATCCGCTTAATAACGGCGCAATAGGGTCTCATCCGCTAAACAAAAAATGCGGGAAATCAATAACTCCAATATATACATATGCCAATATATATATATTGCTATTATATATAATACCAATTTCACTGTTTATGAAATATTCGCGGTATATGTTTTTAATAAATAACATCCGCTTACTAACGGCGTATAATGTCTATTTTAACAATCAATAGATATCAATCAACATTCAAACATGCATTCAAATATTTTAAATCTAACTATTTAAAATAAAATCGAAACCGATTCGATTGAGTGAGAAGTTCTCACCTTGGTTTTAATTTCCGTTTTAGCGATTTATTTCGAATAAAATTAAACGGACGTTTAATTTTACCCAAAATTCTCACTAACTCCAAACGACTCCAAACTAACTCCATTGCGTAGTGCTTGTCCATACGATTCCAACGCAACTGGTTTCGCATTTTTTCGACCTCGTATGAAAAAGTTATGTATTTTACAAGTTTGTACACAATTTAACTTATATAAATACAACATTAACAAACCCACTTTCCATCACAGCCCTTAGATCCTTCCCCAGTGCATCAAGACCATCCCCATCCTCTCTCCCTCACGCACGAAAATCTACAGGCCGACATCACCATGCTTGAACCCATGAACTTCAATTTTAGGGTTAAATAATTCATCCAATCCATACACCTAGAACACGATCAAGTGATGCCGTCTCGAAGCTCCACACACGAGCTACCTTCGGCCACGACCTAGGAAAGCTCGGCCTCCCCCTCTACCCTCGAGATGCGTGGACAGCTGTAGAGAACGGCCCCATGTAGCTCCTCCTACGTTGCTCCGTTTCCGATCATCACCGTATGGAATCGAAGCTCTCGTCGAGCTCTTCGACTTTGTAGTTGAGCACTTTGGCTAATTCTTTGTAGATTGAGAGAGATTGAGAGGAGAAAGAGGAGAATTTCTGGCCATTGGTTATGTTAGAGGCGGCTAGGGTTTTGTTTTTTTTTTTTTTTATTTATAAAGAGGATGGTGGGCTATTTATAGAATTTCGAACGACACTATTCATCCGGAAATTCCGAACCCCGATTTACGCGCCGAAACTGACGTACCTAGGGTTTATCCCACGTTCCGGACACAATGGAACAGGTTTCGGAAGCTAATTCGGAAGTATGTGCGAGTTATGGCTAAAAACGCTCAATTTAAATTAAACTGATTTAAATCGATTTCTAGGCGTTTTAATTTGTACCGGACAAACGGTAAATCTAATTGACACGAAATTTGAAACCTTACAATAATATCACATTATGGATCCGATGAAACTGGTTTCGTCGAAATCCGAGACTTTTTGAAAAATGGCTGTTTTCACTCGTCAAATTTAAATTAAAAATAAATCGATGCGTTTCGAGCTGCCACGATCAAACGATAACTCCGATTGACACGAAAATTGAAATCCGGTAATAACTAACTATTACGGATCCAATGGAACTGGTTTCGTTCAATTCTGAGACTGTTCAAAAATTGACTATTTTCACTAGTCGATTTAAATATTAAAATATTCAATTTTCACAATTTAACTTTTAATTCGATTTTAAAAGTTCTAAAATATCATTCTAACTCCTATATGATAAAATAAAATTTTACAAATCATTTTAAATCATATTTAACCCTATTTTCAATTATTTCCATAATTTAACGTATTAAATCATCGATTTAATTATTCAATTAAATCCAATAATTCAAATAAAATTTATTTGACTTATAAATTCACTTATTAATATTTAAAATTAATTAAATATTCAAATTTTAATTTCAAAAAATTCTGGGTCGTTACACAAATGATCATCAATAAACAGCAGCACTTAGCGTGCCACACTACCAAATTAGGAGTATATCGCCGATAACTTCAATTACATAACCTCTGAGCTCGTATGTCTCAAAGAAGGGTGCTAAGCTAAGAGAATAAATTCTCCGCCACCAACAAATAAGTATTTGAAAGAAATTGGCTTTATATCTCAAAGTGTAGGGTCAGACACATGACCATACAAGTCTGTTCCGGGTTCGAACAGAACCGAAGGCACTTCGTCCAATAAAGAAAGAAGCCCTTGCAAATCTCGGCGTCCATAATCCCGATCGGACTTCCCATCACTTAGGGAATCCCTATACTGGAGCAACTTGGTGCAGAGACAATCGATAGATTATCCTATCGTTTTCGAAGACACCCGGTCTTCACCACCTGTCTTCAATTGCTCTCCACTCGTCAAATCACTATTCGGAATGGGTTATATGACACAAAGGTCCTTTCCCGGCTAATCCGAATAGTGAGCGTCAATTTTTAAAACACGGGGATATGTCATTCTCAAAGATTCACAGGTTCGTTGTGGGTTTAGGATAACCAACTGGAATCCGACTCCCTGCCGCATCGAAATTCAAAAGTTGTTTTATAGTCCAAAGGGATTTGTTACTTACACAGAGATATATTCATCACAGATAGTATAGCTTGGCATAAAGAATTTGAATCACAAAGCATCACAAATAAAATCAGAGATATCAATCAAATACATTACACAATAGTTATCGATCATGTCCAGCCAAGATAGCTCAATTGTGTGATTTAAACTAATTAATCACATATTTAATTTCATTAATTATCTTTAATCAATGATTTGTTATCCTTATTAATTAAATATTTAATTATCTTCATAATTAACTCATCACTTAATTAATTACCCTAATTAATTCATTCTTAATTGTTCATAAATTAAGTATTAATTACTCTTATTAATTTACTATTTCCCCAATTAATTATCTTAATAAGTTAACCCCTAAATAATCATTAAATATTAGGTAATTGATTTAAATAATTTATTTTAAGTAAATCACTTAATCTTTAACATCATTTTTTTTAATTACATTTCATAACAAAAATTTTCTTTTTATAAGTAGTTTGACAAGATTAATTTAAATTAATTTACTTAAAAAAATGTCTTACTTAAAATTAAGTTGTTTTAAATATAAATCAAAACCATCTTTTAAAACATGAATTTTGAAAATTTAAAGTTTTGAAATTTCTTGTTATCATTTGGAAAATTTTCTTGTTTTCTGACTTTCCCCGAACCCCACTCGAGTCTTCCCTGAGAATTCCTTCTGCTTGCTTCGAGTTTCCCTAAAATCTGACCCGAGTGACAAAAAAAAAATTTAAGAAAAAATTTCTAAGTACCATTTGGATGACCCGTACACTACTTCAAGCTCACGCTCGAGTTCAAAACCCTATTACCCGATTGCTGCTTCGGTCCTTCCTTTCTTCCCCAACTTGCCTTCCCTGACACAACTAACCCTATGTGCACCTGCACAACCTCGCCAGCGATCTCTGGTTAATTCTCCGACCAACCTCAAGTCAGCGACCATCCATCTGAGCCACGCAAGCATCCAAAACCCCAAAATCATCGCTAAATCAAAATCGAGCTACTGATGAGAACTGGAGCAAAAGCCATTTCCATGAAACCGCCATGCTCCTCCTCCTCTGACCGCCTGAATGTCAACCCCCAACGGCCACGTCTCTGACAAACCCTAACCTAACTCCTCGAGTACCACTACACTCGATCCACCAGAAAGCCCAATGGCGATCGAATTCTCAGTTCAACCCAAAATTAGGGTTAAGCCCTAAATTGATCCAGATCTCTACTAATGAAGAATTATAAAATTTCACATCATTTTTCTCGAATTCAACCTTCTTCCAGCATCCCTCAAAACAAATTTCAAGCCTCAATTCACTCGAGATTGCCAAAGATTTACAAAATGCCCAAATTTGTTCAACTCGAAAATTTACAACATTTTCAAAATTAAAAATCATGAAACCTTTATTAAAATTCATCATTCCCTAATACTAATCTGCTCCTAACATTTGATTTTGTAAATCATTTATTCGAATTTTGACTCATAACAGTTTTTTCTTCTATTTCTTCTGTAATTTCTAGTTCCAGGTCCTAAATCATGGATAATATCCTTTAAATATTTAACTTTCAATCTGAATGAATTTTAACCAACTTTTGTTTTTGATACCTCAATCTAATCAAACAAAAATTGATGGATTTGGGTTTCATACAGTTTTTTTTTTCAAAAACTGTTGCTAGAACAGGATGTATAATCCTGTACATCAACATGCACAGGGAAAAGAAAAACATATTTTACTCAAATTTTGTTGCATGCAAATCCATTCTTCAATCTTTCATATATCAGGCATGAAATCAACTAGATAAAAAATCAAATTCTTAGAAAAGTTTACTCACAAATTTGGAATTTGAAAACAACAGTGGACACAGGGAAATTCTGTTATTCTTTGATCTGCAAATTTTTTTTCTAGCTTGATTTCCTTTGAGTTATTATCTGCAGTAATTTTTGCATAGGCTTGTTTAAACTTTGATGTATCTACTCACTTATTCTTTTAACAATAATATAAAATAATTAGTTTACTTACAGTATTTTTTTCTGAACAGGGGAAGAAATTTATGGCCTGCACCCATTAAGCTTTGTGTTTGCTGTTTTTTTTCTTTCAAATTGATTCCTGAACCTTTCCTAAATCTTTGAAACTCTTGCTTAATTTTGTAAAACTTGTTGATTGAAGATTGGAATTCTCCTTCTAGTTTGAGAAACAAAGGGAAATTTGTTACAGATCTTTTCTTTCTTTTCTGAAATATGTTTCTTGATTTTAATTGTTGAGACAATTTAGATTTGTTTTTCTTTTGATAATGATAGTTTTCTGAAATAAAAATAAAGAGAAAAGATATTGTATAAGTTTGTTTGCTTTTTAAAAAAAATACTTAAGAAAAGAAATTATTAAAAGGACACTTGTTACTTTTCTTCTTTTATTGAATTACATTTGTCACTATGTCATTCTTAATTTAACACTTGTAATAAAAAAATTCCTTTATTAACATAACAAATCTACATTATATAATCTAATTTTAAACTTATATTTCTTATTAATAAATGTTAGCTTTATGTTAACGTATATTATCAAAAGAGACATGTATATATGAATGAAATTTCATTTTAAAATTTAAATTCAAATTGAAAATCAATTCAATATATAAATTTAAATATACCCATGTATACACACATACATTTATATATATATATATATATATTTACATATATGAATAAAGTTAAATTCAATGATTAAAAAAAATTTAATAATTCAAAATTTTCAAACTTAAAAGAAATTTGAAATTCTTATTCATTTATATCATCATCTATTTATTTATTTATTTTTGAAACTTTTTCAAATTTTTATCATAAAATTTCTACATTCATAAATTTTAAATCGATGAATTTTGGTATGTTACGTCAATCATCCATCCATAACAAATAGACAGATAGTTGTTCGGGTTTAGAACTTTAAATTGTACGGAATGGAAAATAAACTACTAAGTTCACCATTTACTCAACAGTCTTAGATGAAACTAAATAGATTATTCATACATCCAAATAAATTTAAAGTATCCTTGCCCAAACAACCATAAACCAAACAAACAACAATTCCAAATAATATATCAAGTTAATTTTTATCAATTTCATTTCATAACCTCTATTGTTTGATTTCCTCTTCATTCATATAATGGTTTATCTTTTTAATTTACATTTATTTCTTATAGATTTTTATATTTCCATTCATTTATTCAGTGTTCATTTCATTTATTTATAATACTTACCTTTCTACTATATTTAATTAGTAGCCTTTCATCTACACATCAAATTCTTATGTATTAAAGAATTCATTGAATACATTCATTACTTCAAGTTTTACTTGTATAATATCCATTACGTTTTCCTATTAACATTTCAACTTTTTACATCTTTTGGTAAGTTATATATATGCCTTTAAGATTGTAATTGAAAGTTATACAAGTTTTTCTCATTTCTTTTAACTAATTTAATGTTCAATAATCATATCCTTTGTTTTATAGGTTACAATTTCAACTTTCTTGAAATTTCATTTATAACCTAGCATTTAATCTCTTATTTTAATTAGAGGTTCCAATTATTAAATTGTTACAACCCATTTCACTACAATAATTGAAACTATTAATTAACGGACACTTAAAAACTAAATACCGGGTTAAATTTCAAATCATTTTTTTAAAATAATAGATAAATATATATACTTACAACTTATATATTCAATATATTTAAAAGGATTAAAAATTTATATTTGTTTATCCAAATAAATCTGCAGTAAAACTACCATAGTGGCCTTTCCATATAGAAATTTGAAAATGAATGTCGATGATGTGTGCGCTCATCACCGAAATTATTTTCCAATGACAGAGAGGGAGGTACATAAGTTATTTCTTTCCAAAGTTTCTTTCAAACATTCTTTCAAATTACATTGAAATATTTAAATCAGAAAATACTTATAAATAATATTATTATATTCCAAAATCCTTTTAAAGAAATTTTCAAAATCAAGAACTTAAGTTCTAAAATTTCCAATTTACATTTGTTTTATTTTCTTCAAATTTTATTTCCAATCAATATTTATAAATTTCACTACCTAACAACCAATATATTACAACCAAATATAACCTTTCTAAAAAAATTATTTTATACATAGAAAATATAATAGGAAAAATTATTTTATTCACCTATATTCAAAACTAATATTGTGTCGGTCTGCCCTATTAAGTGTTTAGAAATCCCTGTTGATGTCATAGAGTCCTATGCACCAACTAGAATTTATAAATACAAAACGGAACAAATAAACAAAATATTAAAACCTTTTTATAACACTAACAAATACGCACTCTCATATACATATACACACACACACTCAGCGACTCATCACAGGGTATTCCTACCCTATCGATAAAGAGTCAGACCCCACAATGATAAGGTTTATCGCTAAACCTCACTCTGATACTAAATGTAACATTCCGCCCTTTTGTACGTTTTAAATCGACGATTTACCATATACGTCAGACTCAAACTATACAAAGAGTGGATTGTTATTCGTGTGAATAAGAAAAGTAGAGAAAGAAATAAAACAAAACATAATCTCATAACGGAATGACAAAATATAACAATCAAATAATAGTTCATGAAGCTGTTTTACAAAACATTTGATTGTACTTATATAACACAGATCAGAGTTACACATACCAAAGAATAATAAATAATGCAGTAGAATACATGATGCAGTGAAATATGATAAATAATAATAATACAATCTTCCTCTTCGTCCTTCAGCAATAAGGTCTTCAAATCCTGAAATGCTCAGGCTGACCCGAGCGAATTGAAAGGACAAAACACTCGAGTCAAAAATTAAAGATCTTATGTTAGCTAAATAAACTGTAAAATATGAGTGGAACGGCATCAGAGATATTTACGAAGTTTGACATCTCTTATCTAGTGTATAACATGAGTGCAATAACTTAAGAGATGTTCGAGATTAACATCTCCCAAGGATCCGTTAAACTATCTACTATGTAGTAATATACGCTATTATAATAATGTCTATTAGTAAAATAAACTTACTTTTAAATAGCGTTAAGGGGTTACCTATATTTCCCTTAACACATAGTAGTCCCAGTAGTCCATCCAGTGTCATGGTCCCTCCTGATCGGGAAGCCACCAGAGGATACTCCATGGGCTACGGGAGAATACCAAACTCGTACAAGGCGCACAAGGGTAGGCAACATGGCACAATGAGGAAATGCCACGGTAGATATACCAATTACGCATCCGGACTAATGGTGACACAGAGCGTATAGCTACCGCCCACCTCGAGCCACACCCCCCAAAAATCAAAGGGCCCCAATCAATCATAAAGTAATAAAATGGTATCGAAGGAGTGTGTCCAATAAGAGAGGCTACCTCAATGGCCCGTAAGCGCTCCAGTTTTAGCCACCTTATGCCAACTCATGGGAGTCGGATCCACGTATATACCTCAAGGGAATGCCGCCACCATCCAACTTCATTCTAGAATCTCCACCGTGTACTCGGTTGTTAAAGTGGTTTTCGGAGTTGGCAAAGAGTATGACAACTTCCAATCTCGGCCTCTTTAACAACCAAACGTTATTATAACACCACGGTCATTTTTAAAATAGTTTATACTTCAAAACCAAATATCGTTGCCCTTTTCAAAACCAGATCAATATGATATCATTTTCATTTCAAATATATACTTTCTAAAATCATAACACTTTCAAAATTATAACATTTCTAAATCAAAACACTTGAATATAACACTTTCAAATTATAATACCTTGAAACACAACTTCCACCACTTAAATGGTTTAAATATTTAAAATACTTTATATAATAAAATAGCTTCTTCAATTTCACAAATCAATTCCAAAACTACTCAAATTTCTAAATTTTATATTTAACTAAATCCCAAATCATAAATATCAATACAATTCAGTTTCCAAATGAACTATTCCAAATTATATCGATTTCAAAACAGACTTGATCCACAGAATAAACCATTTCAAATTCAATATATTTCAAACTTTAAGTATTCACGGTTTTAAAACTAATTTTGGTAATTACGATTCAACAATTCACTTTTCTATTATTTAGTTTGAAATATTTTACATAATAAGTCCATTATCATCTAAATAAAACTCAAATTACAAATAAATAAATATTTCCTTCAATTTAGTTATACTAGAAATATTCATTTAATTCACCCTAAACCAAAATCAAGTTATAAAATCATACCATTTAAAATTTTAAATTTAATAAATTTTACGTCAACTTATTTGAATTTAATTCTTAAATAAATTCAATTTCAAATAAATTTCCAATTTATCTTCCAACCTTAATTTATTTAAATCATTATAAACTCTATATTAGAATAAAATTTAAATACTTATCCATATCATCTCAATGGAATAAGCTTGTTCTATATTAAAACAATTTATACATCGCTTAATATCAAGAATAAAATAACATTTTATAATATCTAAAATCAATATTTATCTAAAACCATATATTTCTTTACAAAACCATAGAAATCATTTCAAAGTATTTAAATATATTGACCATGGTGTCTATATATAATTTTCTATCCTATGGTCAGGTGAAACGGATATTTATCATTTCAATCGTAATTTAAAATATAAATACGGTTATGTATCATTTTAAACCACAATCCCGAATGAAATAAAAATCCACAACAACTTGCAGTTTATAACAATATAAAATGTAACATCCATTCATCCAATATCAATCATCAAACATTTATCACAATCATCATCCAATTCAATCAATAACATCCATATGGAACAGATAACAAATAACAGGTGTTTACTGGCAGTACATATTCAATAATAAATTAAATAACTATTTATCCAAATAAATTCAAATAAACTAAGATGATGATTCAAATATTCCAAACGGTCATAAATAAATTCCCAATCACATCACATATCAATTTAACAGACATAAGAAATTTAGAAGTTGTGAGCGAGTTAAAACACTCATTTTGAATTTAAATCCAATTTAAACCCAAAATTCAAACTTTCTTAGAATTCGTCCAAACAAGCATCAAAATGTCTGGAATTTTGATACGATCCCAACGGATCAAACCTCGCATGAATTGGACCTCGTATGTGAAAATTACGCAAGTTGGAACGATATAAAATTAAATTTAAATAAAAAACAAAAGAAAACTACCCCTCCTAGCCGCCACGTCACCACGCGCTATACCCTTCCCTCCATACAACAGGCATGCGAATCCCATCGTCCCTACCGAAATCGAGCACGGACCCCATGCCATCTTTGACCATCGATTATCACCACCTCTGGCCGTCGTTGTCGACGGCACAACCACCAAAAGCTTCGTCTAGGCCTGCCGCCCTTTTGGTGGCGTTGAGCTCCCCTCCGATCAGCCCAATAGCCATGCGCTGCCACCAACAACATAGGGTTTTGAAACCCTAATCCATAAATTCCCACCACCACATGCAAAACTAGGTCAAGTGACTACCAACTTCGAGATCCATACGACGAGCCCTTCAAAACCCATATTTCAATTTCGTCGATTGATGACGAAATCAAAAATGCCCAATACAATTTTGACCGTGATTTATGATTGATTCGAGCACCATTTCCAGGAACAAAAATTTGGCACAGATTCATATCGATGTGATCTACGATATATAATTTTTCCAAATTTTTTTGAGGAGTTTGGATTTTTGGATTTGAATTTGATTTTAAATTTGCAATTTGAGAAGTGGTTTGCCTGCCATTAGAATGAGGAATTGAGAAGGAGATGTATGTGCAGATAAATGAATATGAGGAGTTGCTAGTGTTTATAAATGCATATATATAGGCAGGCTAGCAAATATAAATAATGGATCGGATCCGATTGGTTTACACGTTGAACGATAAATGGCCCGAAAAGCCCGTTCTGACTCCGGAACGAAATTGGGTCAACCCATATATTAAAATAGATGTTTTTAAATATTCTGAACATAATGAAACAGGTTTCATGTCCAAATTCCATCGAATGAAGAAGTTATGCTAAAATCAAGTTATTTAAAATTAATTTCAATTAAATTGATTTCTAGGCATTTCGAGTCTGTACGATCAAACGACAAGTCTGATTGCTACGAAACTTGAAATCCTATAGTAATTTATTGTTACGGATCCGATAAAACTTGTTTCGTCGAAATCCGAGTCAGTATCCAAAATGGCTATATTTCAGTTGATTAAATAAATAAATATTAAATCAATTAAATCAAAATTTTCAAATTCCAATTCCATAATTAACAAATCTTATCATTCTTGATTTCTTAAACAATTACCATAATTTGAACCATTTAGATATCAATTTAAAGGTAAGTAATTTACCCATTTTGGTATTTATTTCAATTGTGTAGTGTTTAATTTCATTTGCTACAATAATTCCCTTTATTATAAATTGAATTTCAATAAATTGATAAACCTTGCCCTCCATTCTTTTTATTCAACCTTTTGTCATACTATAAAATTAACATTATTTTCCATTTATTATATAGATTTACATTAACATAATATTCAGTTTAGATTTATTGCAATTGATTACCAAATTTTATTTAATACACTAACTAAATAAACAACATATATTAATTGTCACCTATTTACTTTTAATTGTATATTTCAATATTTACATTCGCTTATCTTATATTGAATTCATAACCAAGTTGTAACAATTTACACTATTTCATTATTTGGATTTCACTCCAAAGTTCAATAATTAGTTTTAATTATCATTGCTATATTTCATTTTTAACATTCACTACATTATAAATTATAAAGTTTATATTTCTCTCTAAATTTTATAACAAAAATCTTATTAAATTAACCAATTTAATTATCGAAATCTACGGATTGTTACATTGCTAATGTCAAAATTGTTTTTTACTATGTCATTTTGCTCATTGGAATTCAGTAGTTCACATAATATGCGAATTGGATTCACTGATCGAATAAACTGAGATCAAATTATTTGTTGCTTTTATATGCCAACATGTAATTGAGTTGGCTTTGATGTCATGACTAGCATTCAGCAAAATATAACAAAGTCATAAATTTGTAAGTTAATGGAGGTGCTTATTAAATGTTTTTTTTCTCACTTAAGAATACAAATAGCACATTTCTTCATATTGCATATTTTTTCTTTTAGTTATGTTATTTAACTTATTTATTTATTTTCCTTCTTTAGGTTATTCTTCCTTCGTCGTGGTAGTACATGCTGAAGTTTTGAATATACTATCAATATATAAATCTACGATTTCCTTTTTAGTTAACTTAAAGATTTCCGTTTCTTACAATTATGAATTTTTCATTGAAATAAGTATCAAAACGAAACCGCATATCCTCTAAAATCTTTAATGTCAAACGTTTTTGCATCATTTACGATTCATTATTACATTTTGTTGTGCGTCTTTCGGTATAATATTATTTCAAACAAGTTATAGGTTTCCACATGTTCTATGTTCAAACCATCATCAATAAAAGAGAAAATTGATTAGAGAATTAACTAGTCAGCTAAGAAAATAAGCAATTTAGCTTTATAATAAACTAGCATGTGAAAAATATTGGTATACCTTACAACTTTATTATTTAACTTTCTAAATTAAAGAAGTTGTAACTTTTCAAGTACCTAATTTAATGTATTAGACAAATTATGAAATATATAGTACAAATGGTTATAAATGGTTTTAAACCATCTTTATAAATGATTTCCCAAGCAATAATTTTATATCAACATGTTATAATATCATGCACTGCTGCTTTAAAGAATCATTATTCTGTTTGCAACCAATTCCTTCTCGATTAATTCAGAAAAAAATCGGTAGAACAAATGCCGACTAATTTTAGGTTGATAGCTTGACTGATTTTTAGAAATTGCTTCTCTTTTTTTATTACTTCTATCTTCTATTTTTTTTGACCTTTTACTACCCTTGAAGCCGAAACAAAAGTAAATTTAATCCTTCATATTTTGAAATCAAAATCAAAATCACTTATATTTAGCCTGTCCCTACTCCAATGTTTATTTTCATGAACATATATTGTCGTTGCTTTGAAAATGATATGATAGTTGAAAGTGATTTTCCTCTGTAGCCGTGGAGCTAGGTTTTGATGAATTGAATTTCTTACTATGGTCAGTTTGTTTTTCTCATAGAATGGTTATCTTTTTAAATTCTTTTAGCCTTTAGAATCAATTTTTAAGTGGCTTATGGTTTGCTGGTTTAATGGATTTGTCCATCCAATTGAGTTGTTCGTTAAAATTACTGAGTGGACTTTGACTGTTATACTTTTGGTCCTAGAGAAGTGAGTGATTTGAGCAAGATCAAGTGGTGAACTTACCACAAGTACTCAATAAAAGTATTCACAGTTAACAAGTGATATTGCCTACTTGATCAAGCCATCTATGTATTCCCAGTCTATATTACATATTTGTTTTCACTATATTCATAGTTGATTCTATATGTAAAAGATACAAATAATACTTTATAGACAAAAACTGCACTAATCCATGTTACACAATTTCTACTTCTGTTCATGTCAGCTAAAATAATGATATCATGTTGTTTTGATGAACTTATTGCTGTAACTACAAAAATACCAAAGTTGACTAACCACTTCATCCAAGTAGTAAAGAAGTTGTAGCTATGACAATAGTTCCAAAATCAACACGTGTGCGACGCTGCCATATTCACAAAGATTGGATTTTATGAGAATATTGTGTTTATCTTTTCATGTGCTAAATTTTCAAATAATTTCCTTTAATGAACCTTAATATACTCGAGTACATTGAAATATACAGTTTTGTCTACATGTCCATGTTTAGATTGAATGACAAACATATCATTGTATAATTAAGATAATAATTGAATAGCATCCATATTGATAGCATATTGTCATAAGTTGTGGCACATTCAGCACAGACTAGGATGCAGCATATTGATATCCTAAGTTAACTTTTGGTCTGGTATTTAACAAACAGTAGGAGTTACTGATAAAATTTAGACTAGGATATAGATTTATATATGAATATCTATTTGTTAATGGTTTAATCAGGTTAATGGAATGAGATGTTTAACTACATAAAATTCGGTTTTATTTTTTATGCAACTTGGGTCATGGTGGCGACGTATTTAGGATGAGCAAACATAGGCAACTAATAGTTGAGTCCAACTATTGAATGTTCATTCTTCCTACTTATTATTGGATGACAATTTGGTGTCTGGAAATTTTCCATTATTATTATATTGCAGACGATCAAACTGGATGGTATGTCAGAGAAGTTTCCCACTTCTTAAATGTAGAATTAACATTTTAAATCTACTAAAGTTGTAAGAAGAATTAACATGTCAACATATGGCGAGGAGATTTGAATTTTTGGATGATTCACATGTATATTAGTTATTTCAGGATGTAGAGCAAGTGTATCACCACCTATTGTAACGCAAAGAATTCAAAAAAATGACGTAGAACAGAATCATGATCTTCCAACAATTTGTTGTCCAGATAAGTCTAGCACTACATATCGACATTTCTTTTGTAATTTATTGTCTATTTCATGTGTTGTTTAACCACAATGTACCCTATCAAGCTACATTTAATCGTACAATTTGTTTCATCCTACTTACGTCTACATTAGCGCTACTTCTTGAAAGTACATAATTCTCCTTTAAGACAGCATGTAGTAAAATTAAAAATTCACATGTGAGAGACATCATGAAAAAAATTACATGTTAAAAATATTGTAGGCTTGGCACATTTGGACCAATTGATCTCCACCCACTCAATTAGAGATTTGAGGGCTACTTTGTCAATACAGTGAAAAAGTCTATTCACCTTGAAACATTCAGTTTATACTCAAAATATGGTAAAATGGCACTTATCCCAATTATGGTTTGAATTTTAAGTTTACACTTGGTGCGTTTATCTTATATGCAATCTAAACTTTGAAGAGACCCATAATTAAAATTAAAATGGATGTTTAACATTTCTTGTTGTCCAAAAGTTTGAGAGCTATATGTACTAATATATGGTCAGCATTTCTCATCCATTTTACAATTATTTTCTTTTTTGCATTATCTAAAAATGTTGAGTGCAATGTTTTTGTGTTTGCAAATTTATATAATCAGATTGGCTGATCGTTGTTGTGTTTCGACAGTAAAATGTATACACGCAAACATGCCTTTGCCCTATTTTAGTACTAGGTGTGGTAGTATCATATTTTTATGTTATTCCATGAACTACGATTTTTGTCCAGTTGAAGAAATATAAATAAAGTCTATTAAGTTAAAAAAATAAAAAATTTCATATAGTAAGAATTTTGGGAAACTTTTTATTTATAGTCCTCGGTGCAGCTATTAAATTCATGCTCAAAACAATTAATTGAAAGAACTCATAAAAAATATATTATCACAAGAGCATGATTCACAGACATTTATGCTATGATATAACAATATACCAAGGTTTCTTAGTCATGGTATAATCGTAACTCTAGGTTTCTAAACTACCCTATTTCATATGATAGGGTGACGTTTCTATATTTGTATATTGATCTTAAGAACTACCATTGTATATTAAATATGCATACTAAGATAATGTTTGTTTAACGAACTAAAGTGTAGGAAATTAGCTTGGAAAGTGGATAACAAAGCTACTGGTCATGAACAACCAAGAAAGCATGGAAGAATTAAAGCCCTTCAGGTTCGTTCGTCATTTCAATTTGATAAAAAGGCACATAGGTCAAAATGTTTATTATTTATATTACAGTTTAATATGAATATTCATGCTTTGGTAAAATCTTAATATTTAATATTTACATATGATATATGATATATATAAAAGCAAAAAAAACAATTTTACTTTCTTTATCTTACACGCACTAAAATACAGTTATGAAAACAATATTGCAAAACTAAATTTACCCAATTTCTTACCAAACTTACTTGACATGACTCATTTTCGATGAAGAGTGCTTTCGTTACTTATTAATATAGTAAAATTTAATTAAAAATATCATTTAGTAAAAACATTTTGTTGACATTTCCAGTGATGTGTATGCCGATTTTAATACAAATTAAGAAGCTTTTGCATACAAAGCAAACTTATTCATACTATACAGACATGAATGCAACTTTTATATCAACATCAATCGTGTACATCAATTGACGGTAAAAAATAACTTCATCATTTTGTAATATTTGTAGAGCACAAGTTCCTAATGCAGTACTATAATCTAAGAGAATAATATTAATTTCTCCATTCCTATTAACAATATAACCCATAATTGACCATGTAACAGTTCAGGATTGATGTACACCTTATGTTGCACCTTCTTCCACTTACCGTTGAATTATTTAATAAATATTACTTCCCATCTGAATGTTTCCCAGCACTACAGTAATCATACACGTTATCCATATCTGAACATACATTTTCATCTCCCACATTGCGTATCAACCTAAAACTGACATCCACATATGCACCTATGCTCCACATCTGCACAGCTGCATTAACAACATCGTTGACCGCATGATGTCCCAACATTGTTCCTCAACTTAAACTATTACATGCTGCATGAAAACGGGGTGCAAAAAATTTGACAAAATTTTCGACCATCTCGCGGGATCGTAAGTGATATTTGAATTTAGACCAAGTAATATGAGATGAATAATCCGGACGCTTACCTCACGACCAGAAAAATCACAAAAAACACCATAGTGATTCCGATGGTACGTTCTCAAACTCAGTTGCCTATTACCTTCTAATTTATGCACTTACCTCTTCACTCTTATTCGTGTTCTCTGTTCTTTTACATTTTTTGAAATTTACAGTTAACTCTAACTAGCGATCAAAGTTCTAACTTAATTTGTACCTCAAATACGGATAGTCATAACATACAGTCCGGAACAGACATCAAAGGAAAGAAACAGATTGCTTGGGTTTGATTTACAGTCTTGAACGCGCTTTTGTGCATATTCAATTGGTTACATATTAATGACATGTTGTTCTATTTGGTAGGACGATGTTACCGTGAACCATTCGTTAGTACGGGCTTTTGATCCACCGCTTCCTATAAAGACACTAAGAAAAGGAAATGCGATTCAAGTACATTTTTTTCACCTTTTCACTACCATTTACTTCTCCCATTAATTAGTTAACATCTATTATATATTATGGCTGATGTTGCATTGCACATCCTATGCTATGTTGTTTTACCGAATTACATCGCCTAACTTTGTCCCTACCAAATCCTACCCGATTTTCGTACTTACAAATACTATACTTTGAAATGTTAAACCTTTCAAACCTATCATGTCTCTACATGTCTTAACTTTATACTGAAAACTATTATTACTTCAACATGTTTCTTACTAACGCACTTAAACCATATCTTATATCCCTTATTCGCAAGATGGTGATACGGATCAGCATGTTGCAGCAGCTCCTAGGATTTAGATTCGGAATAAGAAGCAGAAAAATTAATTTCTAGCAGTCTAAGATTTCATGTGTGTGGTACATTTACATTTTTACGTCTGCAGCTACTTATTTTCTGTATGTTTTTCATATCTACATTTTCTTTTCCACTACCTCAATTTGCAATTTTTTTTAAAACTGTACGTCATGACGTATGAGGATTGAATTATTTGTTTTCACCTACCATATGTATGTTTCAGTTTTTAAAATCGCAACTCCAGCTTTGAACTACTGTTTTCCTTTATCATGCTCATTTGCACTACCGTTTAACCGCATGCAATGTCTGTGCTGACATATGTATCTACTGTACACTGTGCATCAGCATGCATATGAACGATATTGTCACTCTTTTGCCCGAACATCCTCTTTCATGTGTTCTGATTAAACTTTACGCAGTATAACAATGTCCATGTGCGAAGCACGGGCTACTCGTTAGTTATATAAGATTTCTCTTTTCAAATTGAGTACCTTTCCAAATCAATAGTTTTCAAATCAACTTCATACTTATATAAATCAATTTTATATCATCCGAAACTCGAGGACTGAACATCGGGCTCACTTCAAATCATTTCAAATATATATACATATATCTTTTGAATATCAAATCATACTTCGGAATTTGAAATCAAAATTTGTTTTACACAATCACTCGCATAGAAAAGCTACTAGAGTGGCCTCTTCCCCTTCTCTGTAACTTGAAAATCAATGTCGATTTGCGCGCACTCATCACTGAAATTATTTTCCAGTGACACAAGTGAGTTCTGGACTTCTATTTTCATGAAAACTTCTTTGAAATTTCTTAGAAATCATTGGAATTCATTTGAATTAATTTAAAACATTTCTTATTCATAAAATACTTTTAAATCGTATTATTATTATTATATATTTTCCAAAATCTCAAAACCAATTTCAAAACACTGGAGTTCAATTCCTCGAAATTCAAATTCCATACCCTTCAGTTATAAATAATTTTTTATATAAATCAAATTTATTATATAAATTTCAAAATGATAATTTTGATATATAAAGCAATTTCTAAACACGAACAAATCCGATTTTTCAAAGGATGATTCAGAATGGGTTTCAAAACAAAGGTAGAGATTCAAATTAGAGGGACACAAATCAAATGGAATTCTGATTCGAAGATATGCTCGATCAAGGATGAGATAATTAAATTTTCGAAATAGAAGATGGATATACTTACATAATACGCAGGTGACCTTAACCGGTCAACCGTGATTTCTAAATAAGACCAGTGCAGAATTCTGAGGCAAATCAACATTCGATCGCCAGAGATAGAATTCGGCATAACAAGAGATAGCAGCATCTAAACCGAGCGATATATAAATATTCGGTGAATCAATGCCAATTGTAAAGGAGTTTCACCCCTTTCAAATCATTTAATGATTGGCAGGATCGCCTATTCTTATAGAGATCATTCGAAGTGGAGTTATGGGATACTCCAGAATCAAGAAACACAAATAGGAAGAGAAGATAATGGAACTTGGAACCGCACGGAACGTTCCAAAGTCCAAAGGAAAACCAAATCAAAGAGGGAGAAATTCAAGCTTGAACGAAAGTGATACTGCAAATAAATTTACTATACATGCTAAGTTTGCCTAGAACCTGGCTCTGATACCAACTTTAACGGCCCGATTTTTCAACCATTCACATCTACACATGCCGGACTCGAGTTGCTCATAATATCAGATTGTTAATTCATATTTGAAAAAACTTAGCATATACAGTAAATAAATCAATCATAGAATCACAGGCACAGAGTAATATAATGCAGCGGAATAGATAAATAGTACTTCATGAAGATACTACATAAACATCAGAGTTAGAAATAAAATACAGCAGAATATCTCAAATACAATGAAGTCTCCAGTACAATGATGACCTCTCTGAACAAATCATCCGAAAAAGCTGAAAGCTGAATGGACAGTTATATCTCCAAGAGAAGCTCCAAAATCCAAAAGTGAGTCAAATGCTGAATCACTCAGTCTGACCTTAGCATAAAGCAAAACACGAAACACTCGAGTCAGGCTTAACATTCTCATATCAATAAATCCAACTCAATACAATTAACTCAGAGGATTTTGGGATTCCCATCCTCTAAGGATCCTTGAAACTATCTACTATGTAGAAATATACACTATAACACCTTGGTCATTTCAAATTATTTTATACTTCAAAGCCATAATATCATTTTCGTTTAAAATATCTTTATTGACCAAAAAAGTATATATATTAAATAATTTATAAAGTAAAGTACTCGTAATTTCCTCAAACTTCACAAATCGCTTCAAAATCAACTCGACTTTCCCATTAAAATTTAATTCAATCTCAATTTATCAATTTCCATTCGATTCAGTTTTTGATTAACCGAATTCAAATCTATCGATTTCAAATACAGATTTTAACCACAAATAAACCATTTAAATTTCAATGTAATTCAAAGACAATATATTTCGAAATTTTAAATATTCAACATTTCAAAGACTAAATTTTATAATTTCATTTATCTCCCAATTTGACTCCACTATTATTTAGTTTTTAAATATTCCTTAATAAATTCAATATATTTTTTTTGACCTTAAATTTTTCTACATATGTTACCTTCGATTTCTTTAACTTGAAATATCCCTTTAACCACTTTAAATCAAAATCAAGTTATAAGATCAAATATAAAAATTCCAAATTCAATGGTTTCAAATCGATTTAATTAAGTAATTTTTTTAACTAATTACAATTTTAATCAATTCAACCTTATCTTCCTACTTAAAGCAATCATTGAAAAATGGATTTAAGAATATAGTACTTAACATATTATATTAATTAAATCAAACTTTATTAATTTTGGTTTTTTATTGGGTCTACTTTATATTTAAACATTTTTATATAAAATATTTCAACATTAAATAAACCATATATATTCCCTTTCAAAACCAAAGAAATCATTTTCAAAATCTTTACATATAGACCACCGGTGGCTGTATAATTCCCTATCCTATGGTCAAGTAAATGGATATTTATCATTTCAATCTGCAATTTAAATATATACAGGCAGATATCATTCCACCCGTAATCCCAAATTCAATTTCAAATGAAAATCGTTTGATTTTATCATTTCAGCCCATAATGATTTTCTCCTATTCTAAAGTCTGTTCGGATATGTATCATTTCAACCCATAGTGAATTCTATACTAACAGGGAACTTGTAGAGTGATAACAATTATAATTTAACATATAACAACACACATATATCATCAGTAATTAAAATATAAACAATAGGATATGGTGTCATATCCTACCGGTGAACAATTATAGAAAATAGCATATATAACAATTTAAATAACTACAGCAGCATATTTCAGTTATCGTTTCAATTGAAATATAATTTAATAAATATAAGAAAGTTAATCGTGGGTGACTGCTCATGTAACATCCCGCCTTTTCGCACGCTTTAAATTGACACACGTGCCAATTCAAACCATATGGAATGGCGGATTATTATGGGGTAAATAAGATAAACACAGAGAAGATGAAGAAAGAAGGAAAAAACAAAATAGAATCTTGCAGCGGAACGATAAAATATAATAATAAGTATACAGTTCATAAAACTGTTTACAAACATTTGATTTTTTTTTTATACAATAAATATCAGAGTTCACATACCAATAAATAACAACGCAGCGGAATCAAATGGTGTAGTGGAATAATATAATAGATAGTAATACTACAAATCTTCGTCTTCGTCCTCCAGAATAAAATCTTCAAATCCTGAAACGCTCGGACTGACCCGAGCAAATTTAAAAGACAAAACATTCGAGTCTGAACTAAAAGATCTTATGTAAGTTAAATCAACAGAGATAAATATGAGTGCAGTAACTTAAAAGATGCTCGAGGTCTACATCTTTTAAGGATCCGTTAAAGTATTTACTATGTAGTATATTCCGCTATTATAATAATGTCTAATTGTAAAATAAACTTACTTTTAAATAGCATTAAGAAGTCACCCAATCTCCCCCTTAACACAATAATAGTCCCAGTAGTCCATCCAATATCATAGCCCCTCCTGATAGGGAAGCCACCAGAGGATACCATACGGGTTACGGGAGAAATCCAAACTCGTACAAAGCGCAATAGGGTAAGTGACACGGCACAACTAGGCAATGCCAGGGTATTTAACAAACAAACATTATTATAACACCGCGGTCATTTAAAAATAATTTTACTTTCAAAACCAGAATAAAATATCTATTTCAAAACCATATAAATACGATATCCTTTCCATTCCAAAACAAACTCATTTGATATTATTTTGATAAACCCCAAATTAATATAATATCATTTTATTTCAAATATATTTCTTTTCCAAAATCATATTTCTTTAAAATTTAAAATAATTGGAAACCAAACATTTGAATTATAACTTTCAAACCATAATACTTCGAAAATTCATAGCTTTAAAACCATAACTTCTAAAACTTGGATGGTTTGGATATTCAAACGGTATATAGAATAAAATAGTTTGCAATTAAAATTTCTTTATAAAATAAAATAATTTACAAGACTTAAAATTTATTTCATTTAAAATTAAATAAAAATCTATAAATTTCAAAATCGCTTTAAGTTTCAATAACCATTTCAATTTCAATATATTTCAAACTTTGAATATTAAACAATTGGAAACTAAGGTTGGAAATTTCTATTCAACAATTTAAAGTCCTATTATTTAGTTTGAAATATTTGCATAATAAACCCGTAATCATTTAAGTAAAAATCAAATTACTTTTATCTAAAAAAATTCCTTCAATTTATTTATACTAGAAATATTCATTTAATTGATCTTGAAATAAAATTCAGTTATAAATATCATACCTTTTTTTAAAATTCCAAGTTAATAAATTTACATCAACTTATGAAGTTAAATTCTTAGTTAAGCTCGATTCCAAATAAAACTTTCAATTTAATTCCCAATATTGATTGGTTTAAATCATTTAAAAATCTATATATTCTCAATATCTTAACATGTACTTAACCATATAATATAAAATAATCAAACTCCATTATTCATCTTATTTATTTTATTTATAAATTTATACGCAGCTTAAATTCAATAATTTAACTATATATGTACATAAAATAAGATTTTATATAAGATCAAAAATTAATATTTATTAACCCGTAACCTATCCAAAACCAAAAAAATCCTTTCAAAAATAATTATATATATATATATATATATATATATATACCGCGGTGCCTGTAGATAATATTTTATCCTATGGTCAAGTGATATGGATATTTATCATTTCAATCCGCAATTTAATAATAAATGCGGATGTATATCATTTCAAACCGCAATCCCAAATGAAATGAAATGCATAACAACTTGCAGTTAATATAAATAAACATCCATTCATCTAAATATCAATCATCAACCATTTATTACAAACCATCATCCAATTTAAACAAACATCAATATAGAGCATATAAATATAACAGTTAATAAATAACAGGTATTAACTAACAGTTTATATTCAATAATAAATTTAATAACTGTTTAACCAGCAGTTTATATGCAAATAAAAAAAAAATTAACTGTCAAATTTATATGCATAATAAAATTAATTAGCAGTTAAATTAAATAAATGCGATTTAAGTGAGATAATGAATAAAATATGCCAAACAGTCATAAATGAATTTCTACTCATATCATAAATCAATTTAATAAACATAAGAGAAATATGAAGTTGTGAGCGGGTTAAGACACTCACCTTTTGAATTTAAATTCAATTTAAACCAAAAAATTTGACCGTCTCAGAATTCGTCCAAACCAGCGTCATCAAGTCCGGAATTTCAATACGATCCTAATAAAAAAATCGCGTGTGAAACGGAGTTCGTATGCAAGAGTTATAGCGATAAATGCGATTGAATTTAAATGTTGAAATAAAAAAAATTACACACTTTTACCTATTTTTTGCGCCACGTCATCGCCGCTACAGCAACCATCTCCCTACGCACGAAAGAACACAGCACGCACTGAACCCATAAACTCACGTTTTGAACGTACTTTGACCATCGATTACTCCCACCACCGGCCACAATATGATCGTCGACCACCGTCATTACTAAGCCACCGCTGAGCCGCTTCCACCTGACCCCCCGTGCGTGCCTCCTCTCGCCGCCGCCGCCGATGATACCTAACCTGAATCGCTTATTTTCGGCCGCTACAGGTCACTTTAACCCAAACGAACACCAGCCCATGACTCCATGCAACCTCCTATACAAAACCCATATTTCAATTTCGTCAATTGACGACGAAATCAAAAACGCCCAATCTGACTTTGACCGCGATTTCTGACCAATCTGGCCAATGTCTCGAAAAACAAACAGCATACGTAGGTTCGGATCATTGAGATCTTCGACATATATTTTTTCTGAAATTTTTAGAGGAGTTTGAATTTTTGACTTTGGATCTGATTTTTGAAATTTAAATTGGATCTAGGGTTTGCATCCATTGAGGAAGAGGAAGGGTTGATGAAAATTTTATGCGTATATAAATAAGAATAAGCGGAGGCTAGGGTTTATAACTGGGTTTATATAGGTAGGTTAGAAATAGAGTAGATGGATCGGGTTGATAGATATACGTGCTACCGCTAACACGGCCCAAAAAGCCCGTTCTGAACCCGGAACGAAATTGGGTAAACCAATAATCGAAATAGGTGTTTTAAAATATTTTAAACGCAATGGAAAAGGTTTCAGGTTCAAATTGTGTCATATGAAGAAGTTATGCTAAAATCAATATTTTCAAATTGATTTCAATTGCATAAATTTCAAGGCGTTTCGAGTCCGTACGATCAAACAACAAGTCCGATCGCTACAAATCTTGAATCATTATTATAATTCACCATAATGGATCCGATGAAACTGGTTTCATCGAAATCCGAGTCCGTGACCAAAATGGCTATTTTATATTAATTAAGTTAAAAATTGATTAAATTAAATCCAATCTTTAAATTTCATCCTTAAAATTTGAAAATTTCATCACTCTTATATTTCTAAATCATTTACAAAATTTAAACAAGTTTAGATGTAAATTAAAAGTTGATAAATCTATCAATTTCTATGTTAATTTCCAATTTCATTAAATTTAGAAAATATAAGTTAAATCTTCATTCATATTATTCACTTCAATATTTCACCGGACGAACTCAACATTTGCTTCAAAACCTATTATACAAATATTCTTAGATTCCATTTTAAATTTCTATTAACATAATATTTAGGTGTTTGATTTCATTAAATTTCAATTAAACTTATTATTATACACAAATTCCAATTTATTGACACAACTTAAATTTTATTCTTTTCATTCAATATCAATTGTCAATTTTATAAGTAAAATTGACATTTGATTCATACTCATTACATAAATAACTTCAATTTCATCTAAATATTTAATCTCTTTGATATTTATAATAACTTAAAGCGAATTCACATATCAATTTAGTGTCAATTATTTCAGTAAATACAGTGTTCAAAGGTCAGCAGCAATTAATCCAATAAATTTCAAATTAATTCTAAATAAATTTGATTTTATTCGGTTCCAAACTTAGTATTCAATCAATTATTACTCAACTAACATAGTTAATATTATTTTATATTCCATTACATTTATATTTTCCAATTTTCTTCTTGGTTTCATTTCTTTTTATTACATTAATTATCATCTTATGAATGGAATTTTTACCTTGGTTACATCTTATTGAATTCAACATTTATTACAAAATATTCCAAAATTTATTCAATATTTATTAGTTCTCTTATATTATATTTATAACCAAGTGTAACTTTTAACTTGAATTGGCTGGATTTCCTTTCAAGTTATTAATAATTAACTTATACTAACATATTCCTTAATTTATTCCAATTACCGTTACAATGTTTTTATTACGTAATCAATTAATTACTTTCCTTTCTCGTATTAAATTATACACCTGTATAATCCTTTCCACTATTCATTCATTAGCATTCTATTTAAATTTCAATCTCTTGCAATAACTCATTTATTATACCTTTGCATATTAATAAACAAGGTTCCAAATAAATAGGGTTTATTTAATTCAATCTTTATAATTTAGTCTATTACAACCAATGTAATATTTTATAGGTTAATTACTATTACATTTACTTCGTTACCAATTATAACAATTACAGTTCTTTATAATTTAATTCTAAAATCTTATAAATATGACAAATCTAATTAATGAAATTTACGGGTCGTTACAATCTCCCCCACTCAAAACTTTTCGTCCTCAAAAAGGAGAAGAAGGGAAAAGAAGAAATAAGAAATCAATATATCTTTCTTAAATATTAAATTTATAAACAAATAAGCTTACAAAATAAAATAGTTTAAAATAAAATAAACCAACATATACCCATTTAAATCTTTTATACAAAAATTATTAAAGTTTGTAAAACATTTTCAAAATTTTCTAAGTCCAAAATTTTTGGAAAATTTTCGGCAGAGTCTCCTTTGTATGGAGAGCTCGGGAGAAAATATAATATCAATAATACAATATACAACATATATTTTTTCAAAATAATATATATCCCCACACGGTAAAATATATAAAATAGCGCTATAAAACCGTAATTTGAAAATGTACCTATTTGTCGGCAAATTACGCTTATTTTATGGAACCAATAGCAGTAGCAATTGCTTCCGTAACCTGCATTTCACTTAAATAATCTAAAAGAGTTAATAATTTTATAAAATGAAATATTTAAGTTGTTTTAATTACAACCAACCAAACCAATACAACAATAACCAATTGCAATCAAAGAAAACAACCATCACATAGAATTAATATAATCAACCATTCATTCATATCAAACGATTCGGTTTTAAAACTTTAAATTGTATAGAATGAAAAATAAACTACTAAGCGCATCAATTACACAACAGTCTTAGATGAAACTAAATAGATTATTTTTACATCCAAACAATCTGAAAGTATCCTTGCCCAAACAACCGTCAACTAAACAACATCAAATCCAAACAACAATCAACTTAACTTATTATTAATTTCATTTCATACCTTTGTTGTTTGATTTCCTTTTTACTTATACAGTGGTTTATCATTTTAATTTACATTTACTCATTAAATGTTTGCTTCATTTATTTTTACTTATTACTTATAATTATTCAATTCCATTAACTCAGGTCATGCCAGTCCCTTTTATTTCGTTATAATTATTCATTCATTTATTATTGCATGAACTCATTTATTTATTACTTAATTTCATTTGTTATTCCTACTAATTTTATTTATAAATAGCTTCAACTGTTTACTTAAGTTCATTATCATTCATTTATACTACTTCATTTCATTTATTTATCATTTTTTTATTACTAGATTCCATTTACAATACTTACTTTTCTATTTTAATTTGTAGTCTTTTCAATTACACTTAAGTTTATAACTCTATACCACAAATTCTAATAAATAAAAGCAATTTATTGAACACTTTCATTACATACTTTTACTGCACAATATCCATTACATTTCCTATTAAACATTTCAACTTTTAATGTTTGGTAAGTTATATATATGCTTTTAAAGAATGTAATTGAAAGTTATACAAGTTTTCTCATTTCTTTTAATTAATTCATTGTTTAATAATTTTTTACCCTTTTTCTTATAAGTTACAATTTCAACTTCCTTTTTATTTCCTTTATAACTTGACACTAAATCTCTTACCTAAATTAGAGGTTTCAATTATTAATTACTTACCTTTCATTTCACTACAATAATTGAGATAATTAATCAACGAAAATTTAAGAATTTAATACTGGGTTGAATTTCAAATTATTTTAAAATAATAGATAAATATATTCTTACAACTTATATCTCTAATTATATTTAAACAATTCAAAATTTATATATATATTATATTTTTTTCAAAAGTGAATCTGCAGTAAAACCAATACAGTGGCCTTCCCCTTCGAAACTCGAAAATGAAAGTCGATGATGCGGCCGCCATTACCGAAATTATTTTCCAGCGACAGAGAGAAAAGTGCAAAACTTATTTTCTCCAAAATCTTCTTTAAAACAATTTTTCAGAATTATATTGAAATATTTATATTAGAAAATATTTATATACAATATTATTATATTCCAAAATTTATTCGAAAGCAATTTCAAAACCCCAGAACTTAAGTTTTAAATTTCCAAATTTCATAACCCCAGAACTTAAGTTTTAAATTTCCAAATTTCATTTTTTTTTCAATCTTATTTCTATTATTATTTATACACTTTATTACCTAACGACCAATCTATTGCAGCCAAATATAGATATCATTTGAAAAATTTTATTTTATATATAGAAAATATAATAGGAAAAACTATTTCATTCACCTATATTAAAACAAATATTATGTCGGTCTGTCCTGTTAAGTGTTTAGAAATCCTTATTGATGTCATAGCGTCCCATGCACCAACCAAAATTTATAAATACAAAATAGAACAGATTAATACAATATTAAAACCTTTTTACAACACTAACAAATACGCTTTCTCATATATATACACTTAGCGACTCTTATAGGGTATTACTACCCTATTAGTAAAGAGTCAAACCCCACAAAGCTAAGGTTTATCGCTAAACCAAAGCTCTGATAACAGATGTAACGCCCCACCTTTTCGCACGCTTTAAATCGACACACGTGCCAATTCAAACCATACGGAAGGACGGATTGTTATGGGGTAAATAAGGTAAACACAGAGAAGATGAAGAAAGAATAAAAAAAATAAAATTGAATCTTGCAGCGGAACGATAAAATATAATAATAAATATACAGTTCATAAAACTGTTTACAAAACATTTGATTTTTCTTTATAGAATAAATATCAGAGTTCACATACCAATAAATATCAATGCAGCGGAATCAAATTGTAACAACCCGGTATTTTGCATCTATTATAATCGACAATTTAAACGATTAATATTGACACAAATTTCCATTTGAAGTTTTTAAATTTCGAATTAAAATTGATTTATAAATTGTTAAAAGAAATTTAGGACTTTAAATAAAAGTTTTCTTTTTATTTTATTTGGCTTTATCCCCTCTTTTTATTCAAACCGTTCCCCATCTCCCCCTTTATCCATTTTTTTTCATTCGTTCACCAACCCTAACCAAATCACGAAAATTATGGCGGCCTCTCTCTTCCTCCTTCAATCCAAATTAGGGCTTTATAAAAATCGAAAAGGTCGACTTCAACTGCTCAAGTTAACGCGATTCATTGCTCTATCGGTTGAGCGTCTCTGAGATGCTTTGACAATGGATTCGAATTCGCCTTCGTTGCGATTTGGGGTTCTTCGAATAAGGTGAGTAATCTTATTTACTCACATCTACTTCATTCTTAGTATAGTGCTTCTGTTGTTCGATTGTATCTCGTTATTGATTCTCTCTAGACTACGGTTTGTGATAATGTTAGGCTTCGATTTTTGACATGTTCATCTTTTATGAAACTGGGTTTTTGGATTTGCTAATTCAGGTGATTCCAAGACTTTGACTTGCTTGGAACCCACACCAATTTAGTACAAACAATTGTCGTTTGTTCTCGTAGTCTTTGGTATCACCCAGTTTCACTGGTATATATGCATTGCTCATTTCTATGTTGGCATCTGCATTGATTTTGTTTAGCTTGAAATTGAAGTTGTGAAAGAAATTTGGGTTCGGCAATGTCTTGTTTTGAAACTGTAGCCTTTTCTTGTTTACTGGTATCTCATGACAGTTTTGATTGCTGTTAGTATTCACTGTTGTGATGATTTCATATGTATATATTATTTTCACTGTTGGCATTGGTTATCACGGTTTCGAATTGGCTGACTACGGCACTGTCACTATTTTGATTCTTGTTTTGATGATTTTTGGATCGTTGTTACTCACTGGAATTTTGTAAGTTGACATAGGTTAGGGTTGGTGCTTCTGTACCGAACCTTGAACTCTATTGATATGAATTTATACTGCATCCCATGACTTCGGTATGTTCGAACTGCTGATTTGTTTGCATTGAAGTTGTATTTTGCTGTGTTCATATTGTTACTGTAATATGTCTTCAACCTGATAGCACTGTGCCTTAGCCTTGCTCTTTGTTGCTGTAGCACGCACTCGAGCCATGGTAGCATTTGCTTCTGCACTGATTCATACATTGTAATCTTCACTGCACCCTGTTGCATTGTTGATGCTCTTTGAGTTTTTTACCCTTTGCTGGTTCATCTGATTCAGTGTTTCACTTTGGTATGGTTTCATTATAGTTGCATCTTTGAACTTCGTTAGATGGTACTGTCCTTTTGAGCTTGTTTTGTAGTGATGCACTTGATTGCATCTGATTCATTTTTGAGGCAGTTTGCATGTATGGGCTGCTATGTTGTATATATGAATTGCTTAATGCATTTTTGTGACCTTCATGTATACGCTACAGTTTGTACATGCATTTGCATCACTGTTGTGTCTTTGGTTTTGGGGTTGTTGTGTTATCATCATATTGAACTGGTTTTCTTGTTGTTGCATGCTTGTATCACAACATACTGCATGTTTTATCTTTGAAGCTTGGCATTTGAATAAAGTTTTTCTTTCTTTTAATTTTGCAGTAGTTTGCTAATTATTTCTTTCGGAAATGTTTGTTGGTTATCACCATGTATATACATACATATATGTATATATATATGTGTGTGTGAATGGCATAACTACAGCTCCAATGTGTTCATTGCTGTGTTGTTTTCTTGCCTTCATTTTGTTTGCATATTTAATATGCAGTAACCTGTATTCTTGACTTTGAGTATTTATGTGTACGAGCACTTGTATCTGGCACATGTGTTATGTGCATTTCAGTTGTACTTCTTTTATTGCCTGGTCTGGATTTGTGTTCTGGTTCTTGTTTAAGCACTGTTCACTTTGTGTTAGCATTACTGTAACGACCCAGGATTTTTAGAAATTAAAATTTGAATATTTAATTAATTTTAAATATTAATAAGTGAATTTATAAGTCAAATAAATTTTTATTTTAATTATTGGATTTAATTGAATAATTAAATCGATAATTTAATACGTTAAATTATGGAAATAATTGAAAATTGAGTTAAATACGATTGAAAATGATTTGTAAAATTTTATTTTATCATATTGAAGTTTGAATGATATTTTAGAACTTTTAAAATCGATTTAAGAGTTAATTTGTGAAAATTGAATATTTTAATATTTAAATCGACTAGTGAAAATAGTCAATTTTTGAACAGTCTCAGAATTGAACAAAACCAGTTCCATTGGATCCGTAATAGTTAGTTATTACCGGATTTCAAATTTCGTGTCAATCGGAGTTACCATTTGAGCGTGGCAGCTCGAAACGCATCGATTTATTTTTAATTTAAATTTGACGAGTGAAAATAGCCATTTTTCAAACAGTCTCGGATTTCGACGAAACCAGTTTCATCGGATCCGTAATGTGATATTATTGTAAGGTTTCAAATTTCAAGTCAATTGGATTTACCGTTTGTCCGGTACAAATTAAAACACCTAGAAAATCGCTTAAATCGGTTTAATTCAAATTGAGCGTTTACAGCCATAACTCGCACATACTTCCGAATTAGCTTCCGAAACCTGTTCCATTGTGTCCGGAACGCAGTATAAACCCTAGGTACGTCAGTTACGGCGCGTAAATCGGAGTTCGGAATTTCCGGGATGAATAGTATTTCGATTTTCTCTATAAATAGCACCACTCTCTTCATAATTTGTTAAAAAAAATAAACAAAACCCTAAATTTTAACCCTAGCCCCCACTTATACAACCAAAGGCCAGAAATGATCTTCCTTTTCCCCTCAATCTCTCTCAATCTACAAATAATTAGCCTTAGGTTTCAACTAGAGAATTGAAGAGGGCGATGAGAGCTAGAGATTCAACGGTTATAATCGAATATGGAGTCGTGTGGAGGAAGCTACAGGGCCGCGTCCTCCATGGCCTGCGCACGCGTTTCTAGGTGGAAGGGGGGGCCGAGCTTGCTCTCCTTGGGGCCGAACATGGTGGAGGAGATGAGCTACGCAATGGAGCTTCCTGATCGTCGTCAAGTCGAGTGTAGGAGGAGCAATTTGTAACCCTAGTTTTCTATAATGGGTTCATGCTTGCGTCGTGTCTTGCCTGGGGATTTTGGCGTGAGGGATGGAAGAAAAGAGGGGCGGCCCTGATGCAGTGTTGCAAGATCCTACGGTCCAGAATGTTTGTGGTATAAAAATATAAATAAAAGGTTGTAAATTAGTTGATTTAAATTCGTGTAACTTCAAATATTTGTAACTTTTTCATACGAGGTCGAAAAAATGCAAACTCAGTTGCGTTGGAATCGTATGGACGAGCACTACGCGATGGAGTTGGTTTGGAGTCGTTTGGAGTTAGTGAGAATTTTGGGTAAAATTAAACGTCCGTTTAATTTTATTCGAAATAAATCGCTGAAACGGAATTTAAAATCAAGGTGAGAATTTCTCACTCAATCGAATCAGTTTCGATTTTATTTTAAATAGTTAGATTTAAAATATTTGAATGCATGTTTGAATGTTGATTGATATCTATTGATTGTTAAATAGACATTATACGCCGTTAGTAAGCGGATGTTATTTAATAAAAACATATACCGCGAATATTTCATAAACAGTGAAATTGGTATTATATATATAGTAGCAATATATATATATTGGCATATGTATATATTGGAGTTATTGATTTCCCGCATTTATTTGTTTAGCGGATGAGACCCTATTGCGCCGTTATTAAGCGGATAATATTTAATAAGAACATATACCGCGATAATTTCGTACTGGAGCGAAATTGGTATTGTGCTAATGTTTGTGGATGCAGGAAAACAGGTTGGAGGGATCCAACTGGATTCCTCAACTGTTTTTATTTGATTTCAGATATTTTGATATTTGATGGATTATCATATTGATATATGCTATCGTTGTAGTCGTGATTGACTATTTGGTGCGTAGCATCATTGGACCAAATTTTGGGATTTTAAAATGATTTTTAAAGTGATTTTTGAGAATATACTATATTTTAGAATCGATCCATTTTAAAATAATTAAACGCTATAATTTTTAAAGTTATAAAATTATGGTTTTTGTGAATTACAGTTAAAAGCTGATTTTTGAGAAATATGAACTAATGGTTTTATAAAAGAGTTTAATCGGGATTTTAGAATTATTGTGAACAGTTTAAATATAGGATTTATAAAATTTAATTATTTTATGAATCAAAAGAATGAAGTTTTTAAAGAAATTTAAAGACGTTTAAAAAGAATAATATGAATTGATTTATATAAGAGATTTATAAATGGATATTTGTAAATTGAGATATTGAAATTATAAAACGAGTTTTTATAAGTGTTTGAATGAAGTGAAAATGAATTTCATTAAAGAATGAAATTTATAGAATTATAAATGGTAAATCTATAAATGAAATTTATAAATAGTAAGATTTATAAATTTGTGAAGTTATTAAAGGATATATTTGGATAAATAGTTGAATCTTATAAGTTATAAGATTTATAATTATGAAGTTCAAAAGAACGATTTTGTAAAATAATCATTTTATAAATATTTAACTTATAATATGAACTTTTAGTTTATAATTGAGTTATAAACTGAAATAGGTTAATAAAAGAATTTATAAAAAGGAAGCTTTTATAAATAAATAGAAATGGAATTTATAAACATTGTTTTATAAATTCGCAAATGACTTATTTTGATAAGAAAATTGTTGAAACCTATTAAAGGAGTTATATTCACATTTTTGAATAGTGAATAATCCTTTAAAATAAATTGAATAGAAGTGATGAAATTGTTAACGAAGTTTATTCACATTTTTGAATAGTGAATAATATGTTAAAGAAATTGTTTTAGATATGATGTTTTAAATAGAATTAAAACGACCTAACGATGTTTTAAAATGTGTTGAGATTCGAAACCATAGATTTCAACATTTATTGTTGAAATAGACGTTTTCGAGAAATAGAAGGAAATAATGGACTATAACACTGTTGTTATAGTAAATGATTTCCGAAAGGAAATGTTTTGTATAGTATTGGGATTTATTTATCTATTTTAATTTCGAACCCCTATACTAGTGATTTTGGGACGTCGTAACGATGTTTTACGTAACATTCGTTTTGGCCCAAATAAATATGTTTAAAAGAATGATTTCCTTAAAGAATGAAATATATACTTAATTTCGATTTAAGTATATTGAATATTTTCTAAGTGTTGAAAATAAATAAAATTTGTGAATTACTTATTAAATAAGTATGGAAATGTTTTCCAATATGAAGTGATATTTAGAATTGATCTTTTTGAAGATAAATTGAAAAGAAATATTGAAATGAATAATTGAAATCGAATATTCATTTATATTTTGGAATTATAAATTCACTAAGGAATTTATAAAGAAAGTGGAATTTGTTTAAAAATAAATGTTGATTTATTTTTGAAGTATTGAAATTATATATCTAGTGAAGATATTTTTGGAAAATAAATAATTTGGAAAATTATTTAGAATCTGGTGATGTGTGCATATCCAGTGATAGTTCAATAACCGACTATCAATATTTCCCTTTGAATGGGTAATTGATATGATTTGTTTGAATGTGAATGCTACACTTATTTTTGAATAAGCGCTCACTATTCGGGTTAACGGGGAAAGGACCATGGGGTCGTATAACCCATTCTGAATATGTGATACGTCGTTGTGAATTGCATTGAAGATCGGTGTTGAAGACCCGGTATTTGCGAGAGCGATAGGATGACCTGTCGATTTACTCTGCACCGAGTTGCTCCGGTATAGAGTTCTCCATATGTGATGGTGAATCCGATCAGGATTGTGAATATCCGGATTGCAAGGACTTCTTTGTAAGTGCCTTCGGTTTTGTTCGAGCCCGGAACAGACTTGTATGGATTGTATGTCTGACATTACAAGTTGAGATATAAAGCCGATTTCTTTCAAATATATTTCTGTTGGTGGCGGAGAATTTATTCTTTTAGCTTAACACCCTTCTCTGAGACGTACGGGCTCAGAGGTTATATAGTTGAAGTTATCAGCGATATATTCCCAATTTGGTAATGTGACATGCTGAGTGTTGCTGAAATGATCATTGTGTTGATTATTGTGATAGGATCGTTTATTTGATCGTCTATCTTGGTGATCAGTGTGTTGATCATTTGTTGACCCAAAGCATGGCTTTTGTATAAAGTATGTTTTTGTGGACGTGACTTCGTCGAGCCTCACACCCCGGAAATGATCAAAACAGGGAAGATGTGGCAAGGTTATGAGGGGTAGCTCCCTTTAGGGTATGTACATTTCCTTCTGGATAGAGGTGGTATCATGGTATGGAGCCCAGATATTTAACCTATGTGGTTACTGCGAATTTATTACTTTGTGGTTGTTGGTTATCGGGATCCCGTGAGAAAGGTCGTTTACGATCGGGGAATGGCGTGCTCGTGTCAGTAGTTACCCAGTTAGGGGTAACCCGGCCTTGTGTTGGCAGAGTTCCGGTTTGGTTCTCGGGGATGTCTTTCCAGAGGCATTCTCATGTGGCAATGGGAAGTTCCTTGGCCTGACCATTTGTTGGAAATCCAAAGAAACAATACGAAACTTGTACGGTTTTAGTTGTAGAACCTGCCATCTAATATGGTAGCTATTAGTAGGCATAATATAATGGTACCTATGCTGGCTAAGATTTATATTCTACTTTCGAAATGAATTTCTTCTACACTATGCACTAATAATAATATCAAAATTGATTTGATTTTAAATGCGTATCAAGCATCTTTGACTATCATAAGGAGAAATCTCCTCCGATTCTGCGTTTGCATGTGTGTGTGCAGGAGGCCTTATGGTAGTCTCATTTTTAAAAGCATTGCGAATTGAATTTAAAAATATTCCTCTATTTTGTTTTCAAAGATAAATAAACTGTTTTGAGTTCTCACACCAGTCACATGACTGACTTGGAGTTTATTGTTTTCCTTCCTAAACTTTGGGTGCCCACCAATTTTCACACGGGCAGTCAAGAGTAAGGTTTATCGGGATATTCTGGAGTTGCTGGAGGCAAGATGGATGGCATGGCGTATTACTAGTTATATAGTATTTATTTTTCCGCTGCATTGTTTGATGTTGTATATTGTTGTACACTCTGATGATATGATGTAATGTAATAACTGATATAGTTCTTTGTTTAAAGATTATTCATTTATTATTATATGTTGTTCCGCTGCGAATTGTGAGATTCTGATGTTGTTCTTGTTTTCTGCTCTGTTCTATTTTCTCCATTTTCTTCTGTTCTATTTCTCTTTTTCTTCTATTTTAAAATTCTTCTTTCTTCTTTTCCCTCTATCTTCTACCTTTTTCTCTCTTTTTCTTTTCTTAAATTCCTTTAAAAACCCTCAGTGTTCGGTTTTCCGTCGTTCGATTCCTCGGCAGTCGATAAAGTGAGTGTCGATGTTGAATTTTCGGAAGACGAAGAATCATGTCCTGACAATTACACTTGTGTTGAACTCGGTTTTCGAGTTTGACCTTGTGCTCGTTTGTGAATTTTTATTGTGTACAACAGCACTATAGTGGCAAGGCAGTGCACGCAAGCGTGAACTGCAGCCACACGGTATTGAGTTTTTGGGTACGACAGCACTATAGTGGCAAGGTAGTGCACGCGTGCGTGTACTGCAGCCCTACTTGAATTAATATTTTAATTGATATTTCAATGGTTTGAACTGTTTGTTCATTTCAATTCAATATTCTGAATTGCATTCTGATTTGGTTTAATTACTGTCGTCTATTTAGTATTTAATTATTATTGCTTCTGAGCACTAATAACTGAGTTTGAATTAGACTGACCTGAGTATTATTTTCTTTTGAATCTAATACTCGGGTCAGACCGAGTATTTCAGGTTGTAGATATTCTGCTTTGGGTTGCTGCTAGAGCTATGAAGTTCTTTCATATCTTTTGGAGTAGTCTTCGTCATTTGTAGTAGTCTGTATAATTGTACAGGAAGATATGTATTCATGTATATTATATACGTTAATGTACTTGTATATGTAACTTCCTAAGTCGACTGTGGTAGTTGTATCATATGTACCGTGTCTTATGTATTGTATCAAATGTATTGTAACTGACATCAGTTATTGTATATATGAGACTTTATGTTTTATTTGTGTTCCGCATTATATTATCTGTGTAATATTTTATATTTTATGTTCTAAACTATTATGAACCATCGTAGTTCGCTTTTACTGGTATTGGGGTATGCCGATGGGAGGGAATAAATCAGAGATGAAAAATTTAAGAATATTTATATATATATACCACTCCTATCGAGATAACCAGTACTAGTGTAAGGCCTAACTATTGATGGCCGCTCCTCAACAGCCTTATTCTCCGCGCTAGTTGACAGCACTACACCGTGGTGTTCTTTGCTGGCGTGGGTATAGAGGTGGGGCGTCACAGCTTGGTATCAGAGCCTGGGGTTTAGAACAAATATAAAACATAACTTAGATAGTACATGTGTTACAACTATTTGTCGACGTTTTATCTCTCATATTTGCATATGATTGTCTTTGATTGTTAGGTATGAATTCCTAACGCTTATTCATATGCATTTGATTTTGAATTCTTGTGTTTTCGGTTTTGATTTGATTTAGCCGATGATTGATTTTGTTCGAACCTCAGCGATTCTGAACTTGATATTTTATGTTTTCCTCGGCTTGATTTCCATTCGACTTCGGTCACTTTGTTTTTGAGAAATTTCTAAATTCTTGATTTCCAAGACTCTGACTTGGTTTGTCGTTGAGTCCTTTGAAGATGATGTTGAATCCTTTTGTACTCTATTATGGCAATTAATTGTTGACTTCGGCATTGACTTGATTTTTATTTTTGTTGAAGTCATTCATGCATTTATGCTCGTTTTGTTTCGTTATTCCCTTTGTCAATCGATTCTTCTTTTCCGATTAGTTGTTGTCATCTTTGTCGACTTTGATAACTTCTATTTCTAGAATTTTTGGATATTCCTACTTTGATGGATTTAAGAATCGAATTCTTTGGTTTTTATTCACGTCTTCGAATGTGAATTTTAGTGAATTGATTTGGTTTTCAAATTTAATCGATTCTTGTTAATTTCCCGATTTGTTGCTATCATTTATTAGCTACTTTGATGACCATTTCTTCGGGAATTTTTGTGAACATACCTTTCGATGAATTCGGTATCGATTTCTTTGGATTCTATTCACATCTTTGTATGTGAATTCTTGTGCTTGATTGTTCCTACAATCATTTTTGTGATTTGTCACTTTAAAAAAATATAAAGGTTTTCTATACTAGTAGTAAATATCAAAACCCTTTCTCCAAACGATTTCAAAACTATTTTACTACAAAACTCTTTTTTTTTAAACCGTTTTCCAATCTATTAGTATATACTAACCTTTACCTCACTCGTATGAGAAATCTAATTAAACGACTTAGTAAAACGAGTGGTATATAACGCTTGCGTTTACTTCGCCGGTTAATTCTTGGACTTATTCGATTGAATCTCTTGTGACAATTTTATTAGTGAAGATTTACAGTTTGTTCGTAAATATTTAAGTTAAGCAAGTGGTTATGGGACATGAAGCTAAACTTTTATATTTACTAGCTTAGTGTAATTGACACTTCTCGTTGATCTTGACGATCGCTTTATGAATTAGACTAGCAATTGTGCTATGTCTTTTTATTTGCGAGGTTAGACTAGACACCACTTGTGTGATTCCATTCACACATACCTTTCTGCTTTTTGGTTAGTCTTGACCTCAATCTGTGTGATTCCATTCACACATGCTTAGTGTAATTGACACTCCTCGTTGATCATGATGATCGTTCTGATGGTCAGACTAGACACCACTTGTGTGATTCCATTCACACATACCTTTCTGCTTTTTGGTTAGTCTTGACCTCAATCTGTGTGATTCCATTCACACATGTGGGGTAGCTCCCCTTGGTCTTCGGACCGTCATGTGATAGGCCTCTTTCCCTTTTTCTGTGATTTCTAGATTCCTTATGTTGATTTCTGGAAATTTTATGCTTCACCTATTCTTGTGCATTGGTGAATTCATATGTTATTGATTTGTCATGAGTACAAATTTGGGATATGTTACCTCTTTGGATCTTTGAGAAGATTCTTGTGATATTGATTATCTCTTATCGGTTGATCTCCTGTTGATCATTATTTGCATACTTATAGTCGTATGTCAGTATGGATATTTCATATTTATGCCATACCTCTCGTCGGTTGATCTCCTGTTGATCATTATTTACATACTTATAGTAGTATGTTATTATGGATATTTTATGTTATGCGTTGCACGTGTTGGTGATTTTCATGCTCACGTGTAGGTGAGATTCCGTGCTCCCGTTCTCGCTTTGCGTTGCACGTGTTGGTGATTTTCATGCTCACGTGTAGGTGAGATTCCGTGCTCCCGTTCTCGCTTTGCTTTACATGTGCTGACGATTTTTCATACTCCGTTCGAGTTTTCATACTCGCGTTCGAGTTTTCATACTCCGGTTCGAGTTTTCATACTCCGTTCGAGTTTTCATACTCCGTTCGAGTTTTCATACTCCGTTTCGAGTTTTCATACTCCGGTTCGAGTTTTCATACTCGCGTTCGAGTTTTCATACTCTCATATTGTGATTTCTGGATTTCTTGTGTAGATTTCTAGAATTTGTGCTTCACCAATTTTTGTGATTTCTATTGATAAGTTTTATCAATTTTTGTGCATTGGTGAATTCGTGTGATATTGACTTGTTATGAATACGAGTTTAGGGTATGATACCCCTTCCTATCTTTGAGAAGATTCTTGTGACATTTTTGATGAATGAAAATCCACTTATCGAAGTTGCTACTGATGTCGCTGTTTTAATCCCGTGTTTTAAAAATTGTTTTCAAAATTTTTACGATTTGCGCTTTCAAAAGAATGAGGAAGCGATTTAAACGTTTCAGAAAAATCGAGGACTATGACCCCTTTCTTTTACTGATTCGGTTAATTCCGGACTTGTCCATTTGAGAACGTAAAATGTTATTTATTTAAAATACACAATTTTGCACTTTCAAGGAAACGATGAAGTGAATTAAACGATTTAGTAAAACTCGTGGTTATGGGTCAGGTGTGTTTGCTATTTCGGTTAATTTCGGACTCGTTAATTGAAAAATTTGTAATTTGAAATTTGATTATCGTTTGTGATAATTAAACATTTGAGATTTGAGATTTAATTATCAATTGTGATAATTAAATATTTGTGATTTGAAATTTGATTACCGTTGTGGTAATTTCTGATTATCGTTTTGATAATTGGATGTTTATGATTTCTGATTTATCGTTTTTGATAATCAGATATTTATTGTTTCTGATTATCGCTTGTGATAATTAGATATTTGAGATTTAATTATCGTTTGTGATAATTAAATATTTGTGATTTAAGATTGATTTTCGATTTTGATAATCGAATACTTGTTGATTTGATTATCGTTTTTGATAATCGAATATTTGTGATTTGAGATTTCTGAATTATCCATTGATAATTAGATTTTGTTGATAATTTGTGAATTTCTTTTATGAAATTAAAAGATTTCTTTGGCGTTTATATTGTACTACGCCGGTGTACCGACTCAATTTTCCGCTATTCATGACGTTTTCCACGTCTTTCAATTACGGAAATGCCTTAGGGATTTCCGATTTCTATTCTTGAGCAACCTTATATTCACCTCATTGCTTCGGGGGTGTAGCACCTTCGAAATAAAGATGTTTCTCTTGTGGAGATTCTCAATGGTTCTCAAATTCTATGGTTTTCTCTTAGGAATCCAGAGAATTCATCGAACAAACACGTTCAAGTTTACCCTTTCATGCTCTTATGGTTGTTACCTTTTGTTAATTTATTCCTTATGATTGCGAGGACGCAATTTCTTTAAGGAGGGGAGTCTGTAACAACCCGGTATTTTGCATCTATTATATTCGACAATTTAAACGATTAATATTGACACAAATTTCCATTTGAAGTTTTTAAATTTTGAATTAAAATTGATTTATAAATTGTTAAAAGAAATTTAGGACTTTAAATAAAAGTTTTCTTTTTATTTTATTTGGCCTTATCCCCTCTTTTTATTCAAACCGGTCCCCCTCTCCCCCTTTATCCATTTTTTTTCATTCGTTCACCAACCCTAACCAAATCACGAAAATTATGGCGGCCTCTCTCTTCCTCCTTCAATCCAAATTAGGGCTTTATAAAAATCGAAAAGGTCGACTTCAACTGCTCAAGTTAACGCGATTCATTGCTCTATCGGTTGCGCGTCTCTGAGATGCTTTGACAATGGATTCGAGTTCGCCTTCGTTGCGATTTGGGGTTCTTCGAATAAGGTGAGTAATCTTATTTACTCACATCTACTTCATTCTTAGTATAGTGCTTCTGTTGTTCGATTGTATCTCGTTATTGATTCTCTCTAGACTACGGTTTGTGATAATGTTAGGCTTCGATTTTTGACATGTTCATCTTTTATGAAACTGGGTTTTTGGATTTGCTAATTCAGATGATTCCAAGACTTTGACTTTCTTGGAACCCACACCAATTTAGTACAAACAATCGTTGTTTGTTCTCGTAGTCTTTGGTATCACCCAGTTTCACTGGTATATATGCATTGCTCATTTCTATGTTGGCATCTGCATTGATTTTGTTTAGCTTGAAATTGAAGTTGTGAAAGAAATTTGGGTTCGGCAATGTCTTGTTTTGAAACTGTAGCCTTTTCTTGTTTACTGGTATCTCATGACAGTTTTGATTGCTGTTAGTATTCACTGTTGTGATGATTTCATATGTATATATTATTTTCACTGTTGGCATTGGTTATCACGGTTTCGAATTGGCTGACTACGGCACTGTCACTATTTTGATTCTTGTTTTGATGATTTTTGGATCGTTGTTACTCACTGGAATTTTGTAAGTTGACATAGGTTAGGGTTGGTGCTTCTGTACCGAACCTTGAACTCTATTGATATGAATTTATACTGCATCCCATGACTTTGGTATGTTCGAACTGCTGATTTGTTTGCATTGAAGTTGTATTTTGCTGTGTTCATATTGTTACTGTAATACGTCTTCAACCTGATAGCACTGTGCCTTAGCCTTGCTCTTTGTTGCTGTAGCACGCACTCGAGCCATGGTAGCATTTGCTTCTGCACTGATTCATACATTGTAATCTTCACTGCACCCTGTTGCATTGTTGATGCTCTTTGAGTTTTTTACCCTTTGCTGGTTCATCTGATTCAGTGTTTCACTTTGGTATGGTTTCATTATAGTTGCATCTTTGAACTTGGTTAGATGGTACTGTCCTTTTGAGCTTGTTTTGTAGTGATGCACTTGATTGCATCTGATTCATTTTTGAGGCAGTTTGCATGTATGGGCTGCTATGTTGTATATATGAATTGCTTAATGCATTTTTGTGACCTTCATGTATACGCTACAGTTTGTACATGCATTTGCATCACTGTTGTGTCTTTGGTTTTGGGGTTGTTGTGTTATCATCATATTGAACTGGTTTTCTTGTTGTTGCATGCTTGTATCACAGCATACTGCATGTTTTATCTTTGAAGCTTGGCATTTGAATAAAGTTTTTCTTTCTTTAAAATTTGCAGTAGTTTGCTAATTATTTCTTTCGGAAATGTTTGCTGGTTATCACCATGTATATACATACATATATGTATATATATGTGTGTGAATGGCATAACTACAGCTCCAATGTGTTCATTGCTGTGTTGTTTTCTTGCCTTCATTTTGTTTGCATATTTAATATGCAGTAACCTGTATTCTTGACTTTGAGTATTTATGTGTACGAGCACTTGTATCTGGCACATGTGTTATGTGCATTTCAGTTGTACTTCTTTTATTGCCTGGTCTGGATTTGTGTTCTGGTTCTTGTTTAAGCACTGTTCACTTTGTGTTAGCATTACACTTGTGTTGAACTCGGTTTTCAAGTTTGACCTTGTGCTCGTTTGTGAATTTTTATTGTGTACAACAGCACTATAGTGGCAAGGCAGTGCACGCAAGCGTGAACTGCAGCCACACGGTATTGAGCTTTTGGGTACGACAGCACTATAGTGGCAAGGCAGTGCACGCGTGCGTGTACTGCAGCCCTACTTGAATTAATATTTTAATTGATATTTCAATGGTTTGAACTGTTTGTTCATTTCAATTCAATATTCTGAATTGCATTCTGATTTGGTTTAATTACTGTCGTCTATTCAGTATTTAATTATTATTGCTTCTGAGCACTAATAACTGAGTTTGAATTAGACTGACCCGAGTATTATTTTCTTTTGAATCTAATACTCGGGTCAGACCGAGTATTTCAGGTTGTAGATATTCTGCTTTGGGTTGCTGCTAGAGCTATGAAGTTCTTTCATATCTTTTGGAGTAGTCGTCGTCATTTGTAGTAGTCTGTATAATTGTACAGGAAGATATGTATTCATGTATATTATATACGTTAATGTACTTGTATATGTAACTTCCTAAGTCGACTGTGGTAGTTGTATCATATGTACCGTGTCTTATGTATTGTATCAAATGTATTGTAACTGACATCAGTTATTGTATATATGAGACTTTATGTTTTATTTGTGTTCCGCATTATATTATCTGTGTAATATTTTATATTTTATGTTCTAAACTATTATGAACCATCGTAGTTCGCTTTATACTGGTATTGGGGTATGCCGATGGGAGAGAATAAATCAGAGATGAAAAATTTAAGAATATTTATATATATACCACTCCTATCGAGATAACCAGTACTAGTGTAAGGCCTAACTATTGATGGCCGCTCCTCAACAGCCTTATTCTCCGCGCTAGTTGACAGCACTACACCGTGGTGTTCTTGGCTGGCGTGGGTATAGAGGTGGGGCGTCACACAAATGGTGTAGTGGAATAATATAATAGATAGTAATACTACAAATCTTCGTCTTCGTCCTCCAGAATAAAATCTTCAAATCCTGAAACGCTCGGACTGACCCGAGCGAATTGAAAAGACAAAACACTCAAGTCAGAACTAAAAGATCTTATATAAGTTAAATCAACAGAAATAAATATGAATGTAGTAACTTAAAAGATACTCGGGTTCACATCTCTTAAGGATCCATTAAACTATTTAATATGTAGTATATTTCGCTATTATAATAGTGTCTAATTGTAAAATAAACTTACTTTTAAATAGCGTTAAGGAGTTACCCAATCTCCCCCTTAACACAATAATAGTCCAAGTAGTCCATCCAATATCATAGTCCCTCCTGATCGGGAAGCCATCACAGGATACCACACGGGCTACGGGAGAAATCCAAACTCGTACACGGCGCGATAGGGTAGGTGACACGGCACAACTAGGCAATGCCAGGGTAGATATACCAATTACGCTTCCGGGCCGGTGGTAACGCGTAGCGCGCAGCTACCGCCCACCTCGAACAAACTCCCCCAAATCAAAGAAATCAAAAGTGAAGGTGGCCATCGAATCAATCCAAAGTCAGAGTATAGTATCGAAGGGAAGTGTCCGATCAAAGGTGCTACCTTATTAACCCGTCAATCGCTCCTGTTTTAGCCACCTTATGCCAACTCACGGGAGTTGGGTCCACGTATTTGCCTTACAGGAAAGGCCACCACCAACCTACTTCATTTTGGAATCTCCACCGCGTACATGGTTGTTAAAGTGGTTTTCGAAGTTGGCAGAGAGTATGACAACTTCCGATCCCGATCTCTTTAACAACCAAACGTTATTATAACACCGCGGTCATTTAAAATAATTTTACTTTCAAAACCAGAATAAAATATTTATTTCAAAACCGTATAAATACGATATCCTTTCCATTCCAAAACAAACTCATTTGATATAATTTTTATACAGCCCAAATTAATATAATATCATTTTATTTCAAATATATTTCTTTTCCAAATTCATATTGCTTTAAAATTTATAATAATTGGAAACCAAACATTTGAATTATAACTTTCAAACCATAATAGTTCGAAAATTCATAGCTTTAAAACCATAACTTCTAAAACTTGGATGGTTTGGATATTCAAACGGTATATAGAATAAATAGTTTGCAATTAAAATTTCTTTATAAAATAAAATAATTTCCGCAACTTACAATTTGTTTCATTTAAAATTAAGTCAAAATCCATAAATTTCAAAATCGCTTTAAGTTTCAATAACCACTTCAGTTTCAATATATTTCAAACTTTGAATATTAAACAATTAGAAACTAAGGTTGGAAATTTCTATTCAACAATTTAAAGTTCTATTATTTAGTTTGAAATATTTGCATAATAAACCCGTTATCATTTAAGATAAGCTCAAATTACTTTTATCTTAAAAAATTCCTTCAATTTATTTATACTAGAAATATTTATTTAATTCATATTGAAATAAAATTCAGTTATAAATATCATACCTTTTTTTAAAAATTCCAAGTTAATAAATTTACATCAACTTATGAAGTTAAATTCTTAATTAAGCTCGATTCCAAATAAAATTTTCAATTTAACTCCCAACATTAATTGGTTTAAATCATTTAAAACTCTATATATTCTCAATATCTTAACATGTACTTAACCATATAATATAAAATAACCAAACTCCATTATTCATCTTATTTATTTTATTTAACAAATTTATACGCAGCTTTAATTCAATAATTTAACTATATATGTACATAAAATAAGATTTTATATAAGATCAAAAATTAATATTTATTAACCCGTATCCTATCCAAAACCAAAAAAAATCCCTTCAAAAGTAATTATATATATATATATATATATATATATATATATATATATATATATATATACCGCGGTACCTGTATATAATTTCCTATCCTATGGCCAAGTGATACGGATATTTATCATTTCAATCCGCAATTTAATAATAAAATGTGGCTGTATATCATTTCAAACCGCAATCCCGAATGAAATGAAATGCATAACAACTTGCAGTTAATATAAATAAACATCCATTCATCAAAATATCAATCATCAACCATTTATTACAAACCACCATCCAATTTAAACAAACATCAATATGGAGCATATAAATATAACAGGTAATAAATAACAGGTATTAACTAACAGTTTATATTCAATAATAAATTTAATAACTGTTTATGTGATGTCCCAGAATTTTGGGCAATACTTATTTAATAATTTCCATTTATAATTAATTTTAAAATATGATTATGTTGATCTAGAATCTAAATTAACCAAATATTATATATTCAAAACTAATATTTAATCTAATTTAACAAATGTTATCTTTTCAAAATTCAATGATAATTTAATTTGAATGTTAATTCTTTTCAAATTATAATAATAATATATATGAGTAATTAATAGTTAAACTTTTTAAGTTAATAAAAATATTCTATTTGTAATATATATGTATGTATACATTGTAATAAGGAAATTGGTTCAATTTAAATTTAATAAAAATATTTTCAAATTATAATATATATGTTTATATATTGTGATTTGGAGTTCTATTTCAAAATTCCAATAATTACTGAAGTTAATACTTAAGATGTTCTATTTATAATAAATATTTATATTTGGATATTTATTGTAAATAGGGAATAATGAATTAAACTTAAATAGAAAATATGTTTTGAAATTTATAGTATACATAAATTTTTATAGTAATTTCGAAAGTTTTAGTTTGATTTAATAAAATGCTTTTCAAAAAGCTATTTAAAAATTAATTTTTATTTATAAAACACTTAAAGGAAAAATATATTTTTATTAAATGAATAATAGTTTGAAATATAGTACCTTATTATAAAGATTTAATTTGTTTTCCTTTAAATTGATTTTTGAAACAAATTTAGATTCTTAATATAATATTAATGTTAGTTTAAACTTTTAAAATAAAATTTAAACAAATGTTACATTCTTTAAAAAAAAAACTTATCTTTAGGAAGCAAGTTTTAAATAATTATAAACTAAAACACAAAGTTATAAATATATTGCATTTCATAGTTATACATTTATAACATGAGTATTAAATTGGTAATAATTAAGGTTTATTCATTTATAAACAAATAAGTAAGGTTTAATTCATTTTTAAATAAGTAATTAATTTAATTTTTAAAACACTTGGCAATATAATAACATAGGAGAACACACTTGTTTACAAATTGATAAGGGTTTGGACATTTGTAATACATGAATTTATTTATGTAACAAGTGGCATATCCTGGTTTAAAGAAAATTTTGTTTTGATTAAAGTTTAGAAAGTGAGGAAAATCTGTTTTGTTTATTTTTCTTCAGCTAAGATCTTTTGTAAATTCTCTTCAACCAAAAAAAAAATTTAAATGCAGATTCCAACTGAAAAGAAAACAGAATTCAATCTGTAATTAATGAAAGTGAAAGAATATCTGAAGCTATACAACTGAATTTGGGAACCAACAACATCTTTAACAAAACATGGCTTCAAGCTTAATTGGAAAACATGCAAAAGCAAATTTAAAGTCAAGTAATGAAAATGCAGTAATGCATATTCCAGAAAATCAAATGCAGTGATCAGAGTGTTCTCTGCTTCAAAACTAGGTGAGTAAACATTTTTTTAAAAACAGTTTCAAATCCTTCGTATTTTTGTTCTGTGGCATGAATGTTATAGTAAACATATTATCAATGTGTGCATGTTTGATTTGAAGATTTAATGCCATATTTATTTAGCTGTTGAATGTCTGTAAACATGAAATTTTTAAAACTCTGTGCTTATTCATGTTTCGGTTTCATAAAAAAATTCCTATCTTTTAAATTGATCACTAATTATCATTGAACATTGAAGGAAATTTGATTATAACAAAGTAATCTTGTGTTTGGAAAATGAATTTAAATATTTATATTAAACAATATGCTGTAAATGTAAGATTTACAGTGGGAAATCAAAACAGAATGAAAATCAATTTCATTAATTTAAATTTCGAATTATATAACCTAAATTGATATTCAATCATGAATTGTAAGAGGAAGTTTGTAATTTTTAAATTTGTATTGGAAGAGAAATTGGGAAATTACCTGAATTGGGTTATTGGTCAATTTCTCTTGATCTGCTTCGATGTGCATGGTGGGCTTTGGTATGGAGGAGGGCACGACGATAAGTAATGGGGGAAAAATAGAGGTTGATTTTTATGGGAAGCGTGGTGGCCATGATGGGGCGTAGTAGGGTTTTGAACCTGTTTTTAGTTCGAATCAGTAACGTGGAATTTGTGGCATCGTTGCTGGGTTTTGGTGAATCGCGTGAGGGGGAGAAGATAGAGTGGATCGAGGCGCATGCGCGGGTGAGATGGTGGAACCTCCGGTGATGGGATGCGTCGACGGTGATGTTTCTTCGGTCGTGTTCTTTCCTATTGAAGCGCTGAAGCAACTGATTTTCGAGTCAGTGATGGATTAGTCGATCTAGGTGGACGAAGTTGATGAGGAGGACATAGGCGACTTGGGGGAATCATCGGCGTTGATCGCCGTCGACCAGAGCCAACGTGCACGTGCACGAGGCCGGAATCTAGCGCTTCTGTTTTTTTTCGTTTGTGTAGAAGATTTGCCGAGTGGGTTTCTCTATTTGTTCGAGTATGGTCTCAGGTTCGATCGCGTGAAACTCGGAGTGGAAGAAGATTATTGCATGAGTGTTGGGCTTTCTAGTAGCTTGGTTACAGGAATTATATCCTGTTAGTTTTTTTTACTGCAAAATGTATTTTAGAAATCTAACAGCAAACTAAGTTTTAACATGAAATTTTTAAATAGTTTAAAAATGTTTGAGATGTTTTGATTAAAACTTTGTGCTTTAACAAGTTAAATTAATCTTGTTTTTAAAAAAAAAATAGTTTGTTTTAAAAGTTTAATATTATCCAGGTTTATACTTTATGAGATGAAGTTTCAATTTGGAAGCAAATTGATATTTAAACAAAGTGTTTGAATTAGTTTTATTAGGAATGAATATTTTACTTTAAAAAGGAATTTTAGCTTTAAAGATTGGTTTTTTTTATAATTTAAACTTTCATTTAAAAATATTTTGGTTTCAATTTTGTTTGTTTAATAATATAATAATGTTTTGAAATAAAATTGTATTTGAAATAATTTAAAGGTGATTAAGGTAGGGTATTTAATAATGTTAAATTAAATGATGATGCTTAGCATAAACCAATTAAAAGTTTTGAATTTAAAATTTAAATTTATAAATTGATTGATAAAAGTTAATGAAAGAGTGGTTTATCTTAATCAAGTTTTTGATTAAAAAGGTAATTAAAGTAAATTACTTAATTAACTTAAATTAGTTAATATAAGTGATTAAATTAAGGTAAAATTTGTTTGTGTAATTAATTAAGTAAAATTGATTACTTAATTAGAAATTAATTTAATCAAGGTTATTTAATTTTAAATAATTAGTTAATAAGTATTTAAGAAGTTAATTACTTAATGATTTAGAAGAATTATTTAAACATAATTTCTTAATGATGTAATTAAAGTAATTAATTACTCAGTGAATAAATTAAGTAATTAGGGTTAATTTTTAGTTAATTAATTAAGTTTAATTAATTAAAAAAAAGAATTACTTAATGATGGAATTTAGTATAATTACTTAAAGTAATTAAAGATGTGTAATTACTTGGTGAAGTAATTAATAAATAATTACTGATTGTAATTAATTAAGAGATTACTTGATGGATAATAATTAAAGAAGTATAATTACTTAAGGGAAGTAATTAAGGAAAATTACTCAGTGTAATTAAAGAATTGATTAATGAAATTAATCAAGGTATTGTTTAATTGATTTAGTAATTAAGAAAGTTAATTATTGATTATAATTAATCAGATTTGATTAATAAATGTAATTAAGTTTATAATTATTTATCAAATGTAATTATTGAAATTAGAGGGTCATCAATTAGTGTAATTAATGAATAATTAATTGTTTAATTAATTTATAAATGTGATTAATTATTAGATAATTAATCAATGAAGTGAGAAGGAAGTAATAATTAATTAATGTAATTAATTAAGGATTTTTGGTAATTAATTATTGTTAATTAATTGATTAGAAATTAATTAAGATTAATTAATGATTAAAGATAAAATAATCTATGTAATTAATTTAAGGGTTAATTACATAGTATAATTAAAGAATAATTAATCTAGGTGATTAATTAAGAGTATGATTAAAAGATAATTAATTTGTAATTGGAGATTAATTAATTGGATTATGAAGATAATTAAAAAGTGATTAATTAATTAATTGTAATTAATTAATGATTGTTTAAGCAGGGTTAGTTGTTTAATTCTCAAGTAATTAATTTAATTTAAGATGATTAAATTAATTATAAAGGAATTAATAATGCCTATTTGTGTATGATTGTTGTGGAATATCTGAATTGATTAATATCTATTGAATGATTGATACTGGATGATTTGGATGTCTATGTGATATGTGATATGCTGCTTTGTGAGATGAATGTTTGATATAAATTATCTGTTGTGATAATGTGATTCATCTATCTGTTTATGTCATCCTGAATATAAGTTAATTGTTTAAACCCTTAAGTACAACTTGGACATTAAAATGGCGTTTGGTTTCGATGAGACCGGGATCGGGTTTCAATATTTGGATATCCGAAAACCACATCTATTCCAATTAAACGTTAGGTCGTGAATCCAAGTGGACCAAGTGAAGACTCGATGTGTAAGGGCTATACGTCAGTATAACTCTGTGGGTGATTCCGTAATGAGTTTGACGGAATAGTGCTTGTAGGTTCGAGATGGTGATTCAGAGTGCAAGGGCTGTGTTCGTTGACTCTGAGGGTGATTCCAAAATGAGTGAAACGATATAGTGCATTCGGTTTCGTTCGAACCCGGAACGAACTTGTATGGATTGAATGCCTTCAACACATCGTCAGGCGGACAATGAGCATTCTAAGTGATATGTCCTATAAAGGTAATCGCAGCCTCAAGCCTCATCAACCGGGAATGGCTAAAACAGGGGACGTGCAGCAAGGCTTCATGGGTAGCTCCCACTGGAGAGCAAGATTGACCCCTGTCTAGAAGTCCCTTTCTATTTCAGCTGTGTGGGGCGGTTGATCATGACAACTGCCGGAGTGGTCTTGTTCGGGATTGTCCATTAAGGGATGGTTCCAGCCTTGTGTTGCAGGGGAGTTAGGGTGGCTCCTCAGGTACGGTGATCTTGGCCACGTACTGTGACGGGCGGTACCCCAGTAGCCCTGCCATTGTATGGAATCCAAAATCCAATATGTGCCTGTACGGTTTTGATTGTGCCCATCTATGTCGGAACGTGAGATGTAAGCATTCTAGCTATTTCTGTATTTTATATTGAAAACCCTAGACACTATTATAATATCACTGGATTTCCTATCAAATGTTTTGGTTAGCGTAAGGTAAAAACTTACCCATATTTATTTGTGGGAAGTCTTACGTGATACCTTTTCTTTTCAAAGGATTTTCTAAAGTTAAGCAACTTTTAGCCGTTTACTCACACCAGACCCCTGTCTGACCCAAGTGTTTATTTTCTGTTTTATTAAACTCTTGGGTACTCATATTACGTATGAGTAGTCAAGTGTTTTAGGATTGCTTGATGAGTTCTGGAGGAGATAATGGAGCAGGAGGCTTCAACGTGTAGATATATGTAGAGTTCCGCTGTGTTTGAGTAATTTCTGTATCTGTGATGTACTTGAGTTGTAATATCTAGACAGGAGTTATATCTGTCTAGTTTTGTATAGTTTGAGATGTATAACTCTGATGTATATGATACTATGTAACATTTTATTTGATTAATTTAATTTATTCGTTCCGCTGTGAGATTCTGATGTTGTTTGGTTCTTCTTTTCTTTCTTTTCTCTTTTCTATCCCTTTCTTTCCTTCTTAATGATGCGTCTTTCTAGAGATAGGAAGGCGGGTTGTTACGTTGTGGTATCAGAGCGCTAGGTTGAGCAAATACCTAGGCTCTGGAGTGGTGTCTATCTTGAGAGAGCGTATTTGTATTTTTAATATGTATATATATTTATATGTATTCTACCTATCCATTGGGTTACCCGTACAGGTATTCCAATATAAGTTAAAAAGGTAGGTAAGGTAGTGATGTGTGAACACGACTACTACCGATGGTTGGAGTTTGAATGATGAGGTTGGAAGTGTATTTGTCGAGACTGTAGACCTAATACCGTCTCGAGTAAGTTTGGCAGTTGGGTATGTGGATTTCATTAATCTCTGAAGGAAATATTTTAAAGGTTCGGAGTTTATTTTTGGAGTATAAGTTTGGATTGCGCTCGTGTGAGCGGATTCTCTAGAGTTTGGATCTGTTGGGAGAGCTGAAGTAAGTAATGGTATTTGGCAACCATAGGAAGGAGTCTTATCTATTTTGGATTGGGAGACTCAGTTCAGCTAGGTGTTTGTGCTTGGTTTGAAGCCCGACTTTCTTGTAAGGTTTCTTCTCATCTTGAAGACTCTTTTTGTGGAGTTGGTTGATGTAGCTTTGGGATTCAAGGAGTTTTTGAATAGGAGGTCTGTGGTAGCAAGGGCAGCTCAGGTGTTGAATGTGCTGTCAGGAAGATCTCTTGGCTCGGCAGTATCCTAAAGGTGGAGTTCGAAAGCAGTTGTGTGGTCCGTTTCTCTGATGGTTCAGAAGTCTTTTGATATTCTTCTATCAATAGATCGGGCAAATGGTGAAGGCTTGTCTTCTTCTTTGGAAGCTCAGCTGGGTAAGGTGTTTGTGGTTGAGGTGGACCATCAGTTTCCTCTTTTGAAGGGCTTAAGCTGTTCTGTTATGTAAGAAAGGATAATTTTCTTTGGAATCCGAATTGGGTAATGTTATCGCAAAAGTGATTTGCGATGGTTCGGAAGTTCTTTTAGTAATCTTTTCTTTAGTTGGAGTCATCTCTGAAGATGTTTGAGCTATCGAGCGGTATGAGACTTTCTGAATATCTTCGAGGAAGTCAAAGGAATTTGTCGGCACCGAGAGATGGAGTTTTGTTTTGATTTGGTTCTTGGTTTTTCTGATGGTTTGGCCTAGTAGAGAGAAGAATCCAGGAAAGAGAATTTTTATGAGCAATCAGGATTAATTGGATCTAGTTTTCTGAATGGACTACTGTTGTAGTATTTGTGACCAAGTCAGGTAGGTGATTAAGCTTTTATGGAATTTGATGGACAATGTTTCTGGATGAGTTGATCAAGTTTGTGCTTATGTTCATCAAAAGCATTCTCATCTTCTTCGGATCAGAGTTGCGCAGTGGAAACATGATGGCAGCTATTCCAAGATAGAAGCAACTCGGATTCATCGAAGGATTTGTGTTTTCTTGGATTTAAGATTTTCTTTAGGAAGTTCTTTCGGGATCTGAAGGCTTGGATGTCAGGAGCATCTGTTCTGTTTTCCGGATAGGGGAAACAAGTTTGAAGTTCATGATGCTTGTATAGTATATTGGTGTTTTGAATTTCGATAGATTTTTGGGAAAATCATCTTGATAAGTAGAATCAGGAGATCGTCTTATTCTTGATTCAGTTTTGATTTGAGAAGCATCTTTGAAGTTGGATTGTCGGGAAGATTGAGGGCAGTCCGGGATCAGCAGAGGTTGTGGTCAAGAGACAAAGAGATTCGGAATTCGAAGTCGGAGATTTAATTTTTGGATAAGTTTTCTCCGATCGTAAGAACGATGAGATTGGATAAGATGGGAAGCTAGCTCAAGAGTGTATGGGAATCTTTGAATATTCTTTTAAGGATGAGTGTTTGATATATCACTGGTTTAGAACCAGCAAATCATGGAGATTTGGAAGTTGATCGGACTTGTCTGTGGTCCGGTATCCTGTTTAGATTGTAGATATGGATATATAGGAGTTCAAGATCTGAGTAGAGCAGCTAGATTAGATTCTATAGGGTGAGTAACCCGGTGTTTGTACTGGGGAAACTCAAGGAAATTCTGTTCAGAATTTTGTCTGGATAGACATAATTGATTGTTTGAATTGGATGTTATGGTTTTAGTATATGGTTGATAGCATATGTTGCTATTTTAAAATTTAAATCTGTATGAGATTATTAAATTACTTTGCTTTTAATTTCGGGGACGAATTTTTTTTTAGGGGGAAGGAATGTGATGCCCTGGAATTTTGGGCAATACTTATTTAATAATTTCCATTTATAATTAATTTTAAAATATGATTATGTTGATTTAAAATCTAAATTAACCAAATATTATATATTCAAAACTAATAATTAATCTAATTTAACAAATGTTATCTTTTCAAAATTCAATGATAATTTAATTTGAATGTTTATTCTTTTCAAATTATAATAATAATATATATGAGTAATTAATAATTAATCTTTTTAAGTTAATAAAAATATTCTATTTGTAATATATATGTATGTATACATTGTAATAAGGAAATTGGTTCAATTTAAATTTAACTAAAATATTTTCAAATTATAATATAGATGTTTATATATTGTGATTTGGAGTTATATTTCAAAATGCCAATAATTACTGAAGTTAATACTTAAGATGTTCTATTTATAATAAATATTTATATTTGGATATTTATTGTAAATAGGGAATAATGAATTAAACTTAAATAGAAAATATGTTTTTAAATTTATAGTGTACAAAAGTTTTTATAGTAATTTGGAAATTTTTGGTTTGATTTAATAAAATTCTTTTCAAAAACCTATTTAAAAATTAATTTTTATTTATAAAACACTTAAAGGAAAAATCTATTTTTATTAAATGAATAATGGTTTGAAATATAGTACCTTACTATAAAGATTTAATTTGTTTTCCTTTAAATTGGTCTTTGAAAACAAATTTAGATTCATAATATAATATTAATGTTAGTTTAAACTTTTAAAATAAAATTTAAACAAATGTTACATTCTTTAAAAAAAACTTATCTTTAGGAAGCAAGTTTTAAATAATTATAAACTAAAACAAAAGGTTATAAATATATTGCATTTCATAGTTATACATTTATAACATGAGTATTAAATTGGTAATAATTAAGGTTTATTCATTTATAAACAAATAATTAAGGTTTAATTCATTTTTAAATAAGTAATTAATGTAATTTTTAAAACACTTGGCAATATAATAACATAGGAGAACACAGTTGTTTACAAATTGATAAGGGTTTGGACATTTGTAATACATGAATTATTTATGTAACAAGTGGCATATCCTGGTTTAAAGAAAATTTTGTTTTGATTAAAGTTTAGAAAGTGAAGAAAATCTGTATTGTTTATTTTTCTTCAGCTAAGATCTTTTGTATATTCTCTTCAACTAAAAAAATAAAATTAAATGCAGATTCTAACTGAAAAGAAAACAGAATTCAATCTGTAATTAATGAAAGTAAAAGAAGATCTGAAGCTATACAACTGAATTTGGGAATCAACAACATCTTTAACAAAACATGGCTTCAAGCTCAATTGGAAAACATGCAAAAGAAAATTTAAAGTCCAGTAATGAAAATGCAGTAATGCATATTCCAGAAAATCAAATGCAGTGATCAGAGTGTTCTCTGCTTCAAAACTAGGTGAGTAAACATTTTTTTTAAGAACAGTTTCAAATCCTTCGTATTTTTGTTCTGTGGCATGAATGTGATAGCAAACATATTATCAAAGTGTGCATGTTTGATTTGAAGATTTAATGCCATATTTATTTAGCTGTTGAATGTCTGTAAACATGAAATTTTTAAAACTCTGTGCTTATTCATATTTTTCAGTTTCATAAAAAAATTCCTATCTTTTAAATTGATCACTAATTATCATTGAACATTGAAGGAAATTTGATTATAACAAAGTAATCTTGTGTTTGGAAAATGAATTTAAATATTTATATTAAACAATATACTGTAAATGTTAGATTTACAGTGGGAAATCAAAACAGAATGAAAATCAATTTCATTAATTTTAAAATTATATAACCTAAATAGATATTCAAAATCATGAATTGTAAGAGGAAGTTTGTAATTTTTAAATTTGTATTGGAAGAGAAATTGGGAAATTACCTGAATTGGGTTATTGGTCAATTTCTCTTGATCAGCTTCGATGTGCATGGTGGCTTTGGTATGGAGGAGGGCATGGCGATAAGTAATGGGGGAAAAATATAGATTGATTTTTATGGGAAGCGTGGTGGCCGTGATGGGGCGTAGTAGGGTTTTGAACCTGTTTTAGTTCGAATCAGTAACGTGGAATTTGCGGCATCGTTGCTGGGTTTTGGTGAATCGCGTGAGGGGGAGAAGATAGAGTGGATCGAGGCGCATGCGTGGGTGAGATGGTAGAACCTCCGGTGATGGGATGCGTCGACGGTGATGTTTCTTCGATCGTGTTCTTTCCTGTTGAAGCGCTGAAGCAACTGATTTTCGAGTCAGTGATGGATTAGTCGATCCAGTTGGACGAAGTTGATGAGGAGGTCATAGGCGACTTGGGGGAATCATCGGCGTTGATCGCCGCCAACCAGAGCCAACGTGCACGTGCACGAGGCCGGAATCTAGTGCTTCTGTTTTTTTTCGTTTGTGTAGAAGATTTGCCGAGTGGGTTTCTCTGTTTGTTCGAGTATGCTCTCAGATTCGATCGCGTGAAACTCGGAGTGGAAGAAGATTGTTTCGTGAGTGTTGGGTTTTCTAGTAGCTTGGTTACAGGAATTATATCCTGTTATTTTTTTTTACTGCAGAATGTATTTTAGAAATCTAAAAGCAAACTAAGTTTTAACATGAAATTTTTAAATAGTTTAAAAATGTTTGAGATGTTTTGATTAAAACTTTATGCTTTAACAAGTTAAATTAATCTTGTTTTAAAAAAAAATAGTTTGTTTTAAAAGTTTAATATTATTCAGGTTTATACTTTATGAGATGAAGTTTCAATTTGGAAGCAAATTTATATTCAAACAAAGTGTTTAAATTAGTTTTATTAGGAATGAATATTTTACTTTAAAAAGGAATTTTAGCTTTAAAGATTGGTTTTTTTTATAATTTAAAATTTCATTTAAAAATATTTTGGTTTCAATTTTTTTTGTTTAACAATATAATAATGTTTTCAAATAAAATTGTATTTGAAATAATTTAAAGATGATTAAGGTAGGGTATTTAATAATGTTAAATTAAATGATGATGCTTAGCATAAACCAATTAAAAGTTTTGAATTTAAAATTTAAACTTATAAATTGATTGATATAATTTAATGAAAGAGTGGTTTATCTTAATCAAGTTTTTGATTAAAAAGGTAATTAAAGTAAATTACTTAATTAACTTAAATTAGTTAATATAAGTGATTAAATTAAGGTAAAATTTGTTTGTGTAATTAATTAAGTAAAATTAATTACTTAATAAGAAATTAATTTAATCAAGGTTAATTAATTTTAAATAATTAGTTAATAAGAATTTAAGAAGTTGATTACTTAATGATTTAGAAGAATTATTTAAACATAATTTCTTAATGATGTAATTAAAGTAATTAATTACTCAGTGAATAAATAAACAATTAGGGTTAATTTTTAGTTAATTAATTAAGTTTAATTAATTAAAAAAAAGAATTACTTAATGATGGAATTTAGTATAATTACTTAAAGTAATTAAAGATGTGTAATTACTTAGTGAAGTAATTAATAAATAATTACCGATTGTAATTAATTAAGAGATTACTTGATGGATAATAATTAAAGAAGTATAATTACTTAAGGGAAGTAATTAAGGAAAATTGCTCAGTGTAATTAAAGAATTGATTAATGAAATTAATCAAGGTATTGTTTAATTGATTTAGTAATTAAGAAAGTTAATTACTGATTATAATTAATCAGGTTTGATTAATAAATGTAATTAAGTTTATAATTATTTATTAAATGTAATTATTGAAATTAGAGGGTCATTAATTAGTGTAATTAATGAATAATTAATTGTTTAGTTAATTTATAAATGTGATTAATTATTAGATAATTAATCAATGAAGTGAGAAGGAAGTAATAATTAATTAATGTAATTAATTAAGGATTTTTGGTAATTAATTATTGTTAATTAATTGATTAGAAATTAATTAAGATTAATTAATGATTAAAGATAAAATAATCTGTGTAATTAATTTTACGGGTTAATTACATAGTATAATTAAAGAATAATTAATCTAGGTGATTAATTAAGAGTATGATTAAAAGATAATTAATGTGAAGCCCCACCTCTATACCCACGCTAGCCAAGAACACTATGGGGTAGTGCTGTCAACTAGAGCGGAGAATAAGGCTGTTGAGGAGCGACCATCCATGTAATTGCTTATCACACGGTGGCTATGAATAATCTTCGGAAACAAACATAGAAATAATCATAACACAAATCAGTCACAGACATCCATATCACAAGGGAGGAAGAAGATATGAATATATAACTAACACATGAAAGTGTACATCAGAGAAGTGGTCAGTAAGATCCACAATAATACAAAAGAATAACAACACGTGCTATACAAAAGAATACAACTATGAGTCTATATCTCAAGTGTATACAACAAAAACTGCTAATCTAAACAGTTAGCCAAAAGTCAGAGTGATGAATCCCTGGGAAGAAGTCAAGCAGAAGCACCTGTAACATCTCGGTCTGACCCGAGTAATATTTAAGAAAATAATAAACGGATCAGTCTAGCTATAAATGTCAGATGACGTGATATAACATAAAAGATATGGCATAAACATAAAATATCCATAATGACATACCACTATAAGTATGTAAATAATGATCAATATAAGATCAATCAATAAGAGATAATCAATATCACAAGAATCTTCTCAAAGATTCAGAAAGGGCATCATACCCCAAACTTGTACTCATGACAAGTCAATGACATAAATTCTAGAAATCAATGCAAGAAGTCCAGAAATCATAGAAAAGAGAAAGAGACCTATCACATGACGGTCCGAAGACCAAGGGGAGCTACCCCACATGTGTGAATGGAATCACACAGATTAAGGTCCAGACTAACCAAAAAGCAAAAAGGTATGTGTGAGTGGAATCACACAAGTGGTGTCTAGTCTAACCTCGCAACAAGAGACATCGCACCGTTGCTATTCTAAATCATCAGAATGATCGTCATGATCAACGAGAAGTGTCAATTACACTAAGCTAGTAAATATAGAAGTTTAGCTTCATGTCCCATAACCACTTGCTTAACTTAAATATTTACGAACAAACTGTAAATCTTCACTAATAAAATTGTCACAAGAGGGTCAATCGAACAAGTCCAAGAATTATTCGACGAAGTGAACGCAAGCGTTTCATACCACTTGTTTTACTAAGTCGTTTAATTAGATTTCTCATCCGAGTGAAGTAAAGGTTTGTATATACTAATAGATTGGAAAACGGTTTAAGAAAAGAGCTTTGTTATTAAAAATAGAGTTGAAATTGTTTGTTAAAAGAGTTTTGATATTTACTACTAGTATTGAAACCTTTATATTATAAAGTGACAAAACACAGAAGCAATTGTAGAAACAATCAGTCACAAAAACCGCATACGGAGATGTGAATAAAATCCAAGGAAATCAGCTCAATGTTTTTCAGATAAGATCCACTACGGAGGGGGGGTCCAGGGGGGTGGCAACCCCCCAAGGTGGGGGTGCGGGGGCAACGCCACTGCTTACGGGGTTCGACCTGCCCGGTCAGGTCGCGGGGGTCCACGCAAAATGGTCCACGCGACCTAAGGGTTCACGCGACCTACGACCTAAAGCAAAATGTGGTCTAACGACCTAAGGGTTCACGCGACCTAACACAATGGCCGAGCGACCTAACCGGAGTTAAGGGAGGCAAGCGACTTAAGGTCCAACAACCTACGACTCAAGCAAGCCGAGCGACCTAGTGTGGAGGGGTTGAGCGACTTAAGGAAGGCGAACGACCTAAGGTCCAACGACCTACGACTTAACAGAGTCAAGCGACCTAAAAGCACACGACCAAACTAGCAGAGGAGATTTAAGGTCGGTAGCGACTTACGACTTACAAAATGGAGGGTGAACGACTTAACAAGGTTCACGACCTAAAGGGGGTCAACCCAACGAGTTATAGGTCCAACGACCTATCGGTTTAAAGGTCATGCGACCTAAAAACCATGCGACCTATGACTTAACAGAAGCCTAGGTCGGAGACGACCTACAAGATAAACCAGGCCGACTTAGTGGACGAGCGACCTAAGGTAAATGGTCCAACGACCTAACTCGAACGACTTATCAGGAGCTGAGGTTGGAGACGACCTACGAGATAAACCAGGGCGAGCGACTTAACGTTTGCCTAGAGATTATAGGTCGGAAACGACCTACGACTTAAGTCCAGGCGACTTTTCCACGCGCGTGTCACGAACCCAATGTCTTCTGCACCAGTATGCAAATATACATGCAAACATGATAGGGGTTCATTCCCAACAGTCCAATATGGTTATAGGCTAGAATTGTGAGATAAAAATCTCACCTCTACACCAAATATCAATGAAAATGAAGTTTTAAGCAAGCAAGAATCAATCCCTCTTCTATCTAAGCACAAGAAGCTTGAATCCAATGTCTTCACTTTGATTTTGGAGTTGAATGATGGATTTAAAGTTGAAACCTAAGCTTGGAGTTTTAATTTCCTCTTCCACTCACCATTAATGCAAAAGCTTGGTTGTTAGGAAATTTATGAAGAGTGAGAAGAAGGAAGGGGGTTTGGGCTTGAGTTATAATGGCAATCTAACCCAAAGTCCAAAGCGGGAAAAGTTAGTGAAATTCCACTAACTCCAAACCTACCAATGTTTATACTTAAAAAAATTGTAAATGGCATTTCGAACTCAATGGAAGTGGTCTCGAGTCCTAATTTGACCGTTTGCAAAAAGTAGCTTTTCGGACCAAAATCCGATTAACGATAAAATATTTAAATAAAATATTTAAATATAAAATCGATAAATATGCGGGTTGTTACAATTAATTTGTAATTGGAGATTAATTAATTAGATTATGAAGATAATTAAAAAGTGATTAATTAATTAATTGTAATTAATTAATGATTGTTTAAGCAGTGTTAGTTGTTTAATTCTCAAGTAAATAATTTGATTTAAGATGATTAAATTAATTATAAAGGAATTAATAATGCCTATTTGTGTATGATTGTTGTGGAATATCTGAATTGATTAATATCTATTGAATGATTGATACTGGATGATTTGGATGCCTATGAGATATGTGATATGCTGCTTTGTGAGATGAATGTTTGATATAAATTATCTGTTGTGATAATGTGATTCATCTATCTGTTTATGTCATCCTGAATATAAGTTAATTGTTTAAACCCTTAAGTACAACTTGGACATTAAAATGGCGTTTGGTTTCGATGAGACCGCGATCGGGTTTCCATATTTGGATATCTGAAAACCACATCGATTCCTATTAAGCGTTAGGTCGTGAATCCATGTGGAGCAAGTGAAGACTCGAGGTGTAAGGGCTATACGTCAGTACAACTCCGTGGGTGATTCCGTAATGAGTTTGACGGAATAGAGCTTGTAGGTTCGAGATGGTGATTCAGAGTGCAAGGGCTATGGTTGTTGACTTTGAGGGTGATTCCAAAATGAGTGCAAAGAGATAGTGCCTTCGGTTTCGTTCGAACCCGGAACGAACTTGTATGGATTGAGTGCTTTCAGCACATCGTCAGGCGGACGATGAGCATTCTAAGTGATATGTCCGATAAAGGTAATCGCAGCCTCAAGCCTCATCAACCGGGAATGGCTAAAACAGGGGAGGTGCAGCAAGGCTTCGTGGGTAGCTCCCACTGGAGGGCAAGATTGACCCATGTCTAGAAATCCCTTTCTATTTCGGCTGTATGGGGCAGTTGATCCTGACAACTGCCGGGGTGGTCTTGTTCGGGACTGTCCTGTAAGGGATGGTTCCGGCCTTGTGTTGCATGGGAGTTAGGGTGGCTCCTCGGTACGGTGATCTAGGCCACGTACTATGACGGGCGGTACCCTAGTAGCCCTGCCATTGTACGGAATTCAAAATCCAACAAGTGCCTGTATGGTTTTGATTGTGCCCAACTATGTTGGAACGTGAGATGTAAGCATTCTAGCTATTTCTGTATTTTATTTTGAAGACCCTAGACACTATTATAATATCACTGGATTTCCTATCAAATGTTTTGGTTAGCGTAATGTAAAAACTTACCCATATATATTTGTGGGAAGTCTTACGTGATACCTTTTCTTTTCAAAGGATTTTCTAAAGTTAAGCAACTTTTAACCGTTTACTCACACCAGACCCCTGTCTGACCCGAGTGTTTATTTTCTGTTTTATTAAACTCTTGGGTACTCATATTACGTATGAGTAGTCAAGTGTTTCAGGATTGCTTGACGAGTTCTGGAGGAGATAATGGAGCAGGAGGCTTCAACGTGTAGATATATGTAGAGTTCCGCTGTGTTTGAGTCATTTCTGTATCTGTGATGTACTTGAGTTGTAATATCTAGACAGGAGTTATATCTGTCTAGTTTTGTATAGTTTGAGATGTATAACTCTGATGTATATGATACTATGTAACATTTTATTTGATTAATATAATTTATTCGTTCCGTTGTGAGATTCTGATGTTGTTCGGTTTTTCTTTTCTTTCTTTTCTCTTTTCTATCCCTTTCTTTCCTTCTTAATGATGCGTCTTTCTAGAGATAGGAAGGCGGGTTGTTACAGTTTAACTAGCAGTTTATATGCAAATAAAAAAAATTAACTATCAAATTTATATGCAATAATAAAATTAATTAGCAGTTAAATTAAATAAATGCGATTTAACTGAGATAATGAATAAAATATGCCAAACAGTCATAAATGAATTTCTACTCATATCATAAATCAATTTAACAAACATAAGAGAACTATGAAGTTGTGAGTGGGTTAAAACACTCATCTTTTGAATTTAAATTCAATTTAAATCTAAAAATTTGACCGTCTCAGAATTCGTCCAAACCAGCGTCATCAAGTCCGGAATTTCAATACGATCCTAACAAAAAAAATCATGCGTGAAACGGAGTTCGTATGCAAGAGTTATAACGATAAATGCGATTGAATTTAAATGTTGAAATAAAAAAAATTGATACACTTTTCCCTATTTTTTGTGCCACGTCATCATCGCTACAGCAACCATCTCCTTGCGCACGAAAGAACACACCATGCACCAAACCCACAAACTCACATTTTGACCATACTTTGGCCATCGATACTCCCACCACCGGCCACCATATGATCGCCGACCACCGTCATTACCAAGCCACCGTTGAGCCGCTTCCACCTGACCCCCCGCGCACGCCTCCGGTCGTCGCCGCCGCCGATGATACCAAACCCTAATTGCCTATTTTCGGTCGCTATAGGTCACTTTAACCCAAACGAACACCAGCCCATGACTCCATGCAAACTCCTCTACAAAACCCACATTTCAATTTCGTCAATTGACGACGAAATCAAAAACGCCCAATCTGACTTTGACCGCGATTTCTGATCAATCCAGTCAATGTCTTGGAAAATGAACAGCATAAGTAGGTTCGGATCATTGAGATCTTCGACATATATTTTTTCTGAAATTTTTAGAGGAATTTGAATTTTTGACTTTGGATCTGATTTTTGAAATTTAAATTGGATCTAGGGTTTGCATCCATTGAGGAAGAGGAAGAGTTGATGAAAATTTTACGCGTATATAAATAAGAATAAGCGGAGGCTAGGGTTTATAACTGGGTTTATATAGGTAGGTTAGAAATAGAGTAGATGGATCAGGTTGATAGATATATGTGCTACCGCTAACGTGGCCCAAAAAGCCCGTTCTGACCCCGGAGCGAAATTGGGTAATCCCATAGTCGAAATAGGTGTTTTAAAATATTTTAAACGCAATGGAAAAGGTTCAGGTTCAAATTGTGTCGTATGAAGAAGTTGTGCTAAAACTAATATTTTCAAATTGATTTCAGTTGCATAAATTTCAAGGCGTTTTGAGTCCGTACGATCAAACGACAAGTCCGATCGCTACGAAACTTGAAACATTATTATAATTCACCTTACGGATCCGATGAAACTGGTTTCGTCGAAATCCGAGTTCGTGGCCA